>OX493268.1:0-4800000 GCA_950370525.1 Bellardia bayeri
AGTATGGTTTAATAAACTGCGACTAAAAATAATTTATTTAATTTCTAGATACATGAGGATACAAACCTTTGATTCCGAGTAGAGTTGGTTAAAAGAGTTGCCATTTCCACAGTGTAGTATCATTAACCATATCATATTTTAGTCCTTCCTTCGTAAAATAAATCTTTAAAGGAAAACAAAAGTAATTATTGTTTAGCGTTTTATATTTTCTGCTACTTGGGGATACTTATCTTTGAATCCAAGTATGATTGATCTAATAGTTTCCATTTCCGAACCTTAGAATGCTTGGATCAGTTTCCTTGACAATATGATCTTTATGCTTTTATTAATAATACTCCTAAGATTAAATAATAAAACATAAGAAAATGTAATGTAATAATGTAATTAGGGTTTTATTTTTTATATTTTTAAATATATGAGGATACATACCATTAATTCCCGGGAGTTTTATTTACATTTGTACATACATTGAAACTTTATTTGTTAGCATACTATTAAAATTATTTCCTTATACATTTTGTTACAATTTTCTTTAAGTCTAGAAAATATTCAAGGCCTTAAAAATATTTTTAATGGTGTTCATACAACAAAATACATATTGTAACTTTCTATGTACAATAGAATCTTATCAAATACATCAATCATATTTTAGTTCTTCCTAAAATAAATATTTAAAGGAAAACAAAAGTAATTATTGTTTAGTGTTTTATATTTTTAGGCACTTGGGGATGCTTACCTTTGATTCCAAGTAGAATTGATCTTATAGTTTCCTTTTTTAAACCTTAGAATCGTTGGCAATATCACACGCTAGTCTTTCCCAAAAATAGCCTCTTAAAAATAAACAGAACATCGTAAACAAATGTAATAAATGATTGATTTTTTATTTACAATTACTTGAGTGTACTCATCTTTGATTCCTGAAAGATTTAATCCAATATTGCTATAATTGAAGTCTCCACAGATCAGTAACTTAGACAATGCCAGTTATTTATCTTCACGAATATGAAATACTGAAAATAAAAAGTAATGTATTATATACTGCGACTAATAAATAGATATTTAAATTTCTAGATACAAACGGATACAAACCTTTGATTCCGAGTAGATTTGGTTCAATAGCTGCCATATCCACAGTGTAGCATCATTAACCATCTCATATTTTAGTCCTTCCTAAAATAAATATTTAAAGAATAACGAAAGTAATTATTGTTTAGTGTTTTATATTTTTAGCCACATGGGGATGCTTATCTTCGATTCCAAATATAATTGATATAATAGCTTCCATTTTTAAACCTTAGAATCCTTGGTAATATTACACGTCAGTCTTTCCCAAAAATGGACTGCTAAAAATAAACAGAACAAATGTAATAAATGATTTATTTTTTATATCCAATTACTTGGGTGTACTCAGCTTTGAGTTCTTGAAAGATGTTATCCAATATTTGTCGTTTTGATAGTTCAGTTTCCATGACCATACGATCTGTACGTTTTGACTAATATGAACTCCTTAAATAAAATAATAAAACATAAGAAAATGCAATTAAAGTTTTATTTTTAGATATATCAGTATACTTACCATTAATCCGCGATTAAATTAAACCATTTTATGTATTTGAATTAAAAACTATTTTAAAATACTTGGACTATATAAAAAGTCTTATTCATGTCTTTCGTAGAAAAAGTCTTTCATCTGATTGATCATAAAAACAGATAAATCTGGCATGTCCTTAAACATAAACATGCTCAAGAAACAGCTGTATAAACAAGAACATTTCATTACTATATTTTTGTGTCAACAAACCATTAGATTGCTGTGGACAAAACAACAGATACAAAGTTAAAATTATTAAAAATATTTCTCGCAATTCATCTTTTAAAAACACAAAAAAGCAAAGGAACAATACTATGGACATTTGTATATAGCAATCAATAATAATAAAACGGATCCTGCCTTCTCAATGGAAACCACAAAAGATAGGTAAATATTTCGCATTTTATTGGATAAATAGCAGCCTTAAATTAAGAACTTGTAAGTATATAATTAGTTGTATATTTTGGACTTTAATTTATTTTTGTTTGCAGGTTTAAGTCATGAGCTACGCTACGATTTCAATATATAGCATTGCTTGTGTTTCATCACCACCAAGTCCATTGAAAACGACAGCAAACCAAGATATTATCTAGTGATCTGACAGACTTTTTGGTGCGATTGTCAACGAAAGCAAAAATAACCATCAATAACATGTTGAACTTGTGGGTTACAGCTATGCAAAAGGAAATATAACTATTAAAGTAATTTGTTTATGTGCTCGGGGAGTATATAAATTTAAAATGTAATTTTTGAATATGTCATAATGGTGCATAGTTTTAAAATCGATCACAAGTTGCAGCTATGGTAAAGTGCTCAAACAAGTAAACTTGAAAAAGGAATATGAAATTTTAATAGCTTTCTGTTAGTCCAACAAACCTTTTAAAGGTGCTACAGGAAAAGCCACAGGTTAAAAACAAAAATAGAAATGAATTGTCCAAATATTTCAAGTCTTGTATGGTATAGGATTGGGATTCTATGTTAATGTTTGTCACTGTACACACATACGTAATTTTAATTATGATTTCTTTCAAAATCGTTTTGTTCGTCAGTACATCCGTGATATAATTGGATATAGTCGTTTTACATACAGGAAAATCAGAACTATATGGAATAAATAATGAAAAAATAATTGTTTAACACAAATAATAAATAAATAACAAACAAGTTTAGAAAAGTTGTTTGCATTTCTTTAAACAATAATGAAAACAAAGAATAAACATTATGAATTCCTTCGTAAATTCTAATAAAGTTGTTAATGATGAAGAGTTTAAACATATTATCCGAAACTGGTTTTAATTTTAATAAAGGAGTTTTAATAAGTTGCTCCAGTTGGAAATTCTATTAGATCAATGTATTTTTTAGATGCAATTAAGAAATATATATGAAATTAAATGTACTTTTAGAATACAAAGTACGTTTATACTCGTGTATGTATTTTATAATAATCTTTAAGTTTTAAAGTTATTAATACATAGTTATTCCCAAATATTATCATATATTCATGATGTTTGCATAACAATACCTTCTTTTAGTGACGACCTTTAAAGAATAATGGAAAAATAAAACAAATGAAACTGTTGTATATAAAAATGATTTAAAAATTATTAAAATAACACACTTTTAATATCATTTAAAATTGGTATAGAATTAAACAATAGTAATTGTTATAAATTTAATATTTTAGCACAACTTTGAGGTGTATTAAAATTATATAAAAATATATTTTAAAAGAATTAATTATAAATAAATAAAGAAAAATTCTAGAAGACTTTATTTGCGTTGGCTATTACAATAATAGTTTAATTTTTTGGTGGTGGACGAAGAGCAACATTAGCTTCATAGTCTTTTAAAGAAGCACGATGTGTTGATTTCTTGTTCGCGCTTGGAAAAGAGGAACCACCACGTTTACCTCTTTTACCGGATGCATGTCGGTTTGTTAGATGTGTCTTATAGGTCTGTTATTGACCATAACCATCTGGATTGTTGTTAAATGTAGGATTATAACTATCAAATTCTAGAGGTTAATATTTATGACTTCGAGGTTGTTGCTGCTCATAATTAGCATTGGAATCATTATATTTATCAGGCATTGCCTCCTTCTTTAGTACATGTTGATAAGGGTTCATTATAGGATAACCATCTTCAGAAACATTAGAACTTGCAGCTTTGCATTGGCATTTTCTTGATATTGGGGTGCAGGTTTGTAGATAAATTTTGTGCGATAGTACGGTCGACCACGGATTGCTGTGCTGGATCATAACCTTCAGTATGTTCTTCATGTATATTATAGGATCTGGTGACAGGATCCTTTTCATATACTGGAGCAGGAGATTCGTCGCCTTCATTTTGTTCTTCTTGTGGTGGTTTTTGTTCTTTGTCTTTTACCAATTGTTGCGCTTGTTGTATTTGTTCTTGCAGGTGGGCTTGTAAATGTTCTTCCAATTGTTGTTTGGCATCATTTTCGGCGGTTGGTCGAGAGGAATATTGATGGTAAGCCTGTTGTAGCGCTTGTTCTTCGTCAGTTGTATATGGCTGATGTGTTATTTCCTTTTGGGTATATGTACAATATTCGTAATTATTTTGATTTTGTTCCTCGTTTTGCTTTTGTTGCTCATTTTGTTGTTAATGATGATCTAATAGCTGCTGATTCTCCTGTTGCAAATAATCCTGTTCTTTTTGCTGTTGCTGATGGTGCTGTTGAGGCTGTCGAGAACCATACATACCCATTACTTTGGCTACATATTCTTTAGCAGTTTCAATATCTTTCAATGAATCATGAGGTATTGTGATACTGCTAGTGAATTTGGCTGTTATTATACATGTAGTCTTAAGGAATAGTCTTAAAGGGAATAAAACTGATTTATAAGTATGCATTTGGAAAATGAATACATAAAAGGTACCTCCTGTATCAGTGGAGTATGCTCCGCCTCGACGATATTTATTAGGTTCAGTATTTGTTGAGGCTGTTATTACTTGATCTGCTGAAGTCTTTTCTGTAGTTTCATCTGAAGACAACTTGGTACTGCCAGGTCCACAACGACTTTTATTACGTCCATTTTCTACAGCTGCATTAAACCCTAAAGATGCTACCTATAAAAGAAAGAAATAATAATACTAATTACAAAAGTTATTTATGTAATTTTTATTACAAATAGTACTTGTTTTTTAAAGAAAATTAATTATTTATTATTGGAAGAATATTATTAATTATTTTTGTATTAGTAAGAGTAGCTTTTTTAACTCTTTTAGAACGAAAAGTTTTAGGGTATATTCAAATTCGAAAGGGACATAATAAGGTAGGATTAGTAGGAATTCCTTAACCTTTTTGTGATGCAATAAAATTATTTACTAAGGAATAAACTTATCCTTTATTATCTAATTATATTTCTTATTATTTTTCTCCTATTTTTTCATTATTTTTATCTTTATTAGTTTGAATATGTATACCTTTATTTGTTAGGCTTTTTTCTTTTAATTTAGAATTAATATTTTTTCTTTGTTGTACAAGATTGGGAGTCAATACAGTTATAATTGCTGGATGATCCTCTAATTCTAATTATGCTTTATTAGGAGGTTTACGGGCTGTTGCTCAAACTATTTCTTATGAAGTTAGATTAGCTTTAGTTTTATTAAGATTTATTTTTTTAATTGGAGGTTATAATATGTTAATGTTTTATAAATATCAAATATTTATTTGATTTTTGTTTATTATATTTCCTATAGCTTTAGTTTGATTTAGTATTTCTTTAGCGGAAACTAGTCGTACTCCATTTGATTTTGCTGAAGGAGAATCTGAGTTAGTATCAGGGTTTAATGTAGAATATAGAAGAGGAGGATTTGCATTAATTTTTTTAGCTGAATATGCAAGTATTTTATTTATAAGAATATTATTTTGTGTAATATTTTTAGGTAGAGATGTGTTTGCATTGTATTTTTTTAAATTAACATTTGTTTCTTTTATATTTATTTGAGTACGTGGATTTACTTCGTTTTTGATATGATAAATTAATATATTTAGCTTGAAAGAGATTTTTACCTTTTTCATTAAATTTTTTATCATTTTTTGTAGGGTTTAAAATTTGTTTAATATATTTAATTTAATGAATTTAATTTAGTAAAGTTTATAGAAAATTTGATTCCTATCTTATGTTTTCAAAACATATGCTTATTTCAAGCTCATTAACTAATTTAATAAATTATCTCATCATTTAATAATTAAAGGATTAAATATAAAGTAAGAGAAGTAAATTACTATTAAGGTTTGACCTACTAATACATAAGGTTCTTCAACTGGTCGAGCTTCAATTCATGTTAATAAAATTACTGTAACTACTATTACTCAAAATAAGATTTGATTTATAGGGTAAAATTGAATTCCTCGGAATTTACTTAATTGATAAATAGGAAGAATAGCTAAAATTTCAATAGAAAGAACTAAAGCAATTACTCCTCCTAATTTATTAGGAATTGATCGTAAAATAGCATAGGCAAATAAAAAATATCATACTGGTTGAATATGAATTGGTGTTACTAATGGATTAGCAGGAATAAAATTATCTGGGTCTCCTAATAAATACGGATTAATTAAAACTAATAAAATTAAAATTAGTGTTATTATAATAAACCCTACAATATCCTTAAAAGTGAAATATGGATGGAATGGGATTTTATCACTATTAGAATTTAATCCTATTGGATTATTTGAAGCTGTTTCATGTAAAAATAAAATATGAATTAGGATTGTTGCTAGTACATTAAATGGTAAAATAAAATGAAATGTAAAGAATCGGGTTAATGTAGCATTATCAACAGCAAATCCTCCTCATACTCATTGTACTAATTCAATTCTTAGATAAGGGATAGCAGATAATAAATTAGTAATAGCTGTAGCTTCTCAAGAAGATATTTGTCCTCAAGGTAGTACATAACCTATAAATGCTGTCCCTATCACTAAAAATAGAATAATTACTCTTATTAATCAAGTGGGAGTAAATAAATATGATACATAGTATATTCCTCGTCCTACGTGTAAATAAATACAAATAAAGAAAAAGGACGCTCCATTAGCATGTATTGTTCGTAATAATCAACCATAGTTTACGTCTAAAATAAAATATAAGCAAATCAGAATCTTTTAGTTGTGATACCTGATGTTAAAGTTACTAATGTAGTTTGAATAAGCAAAATTAATCCTATTGCTAATGGATGTTTTATAAATATAAAAATGAAATTAAAAATAATTAAAATTGATAATAAAATTCATTGAATAATATCAAGAGGTAGTTTAATTAAAATATTAATTTTGGGGATTAATGATAAAGAAATTTCTTTTCTCTTGAAGTTTTAAAATATATTTTCTTATTTTTGATTTACAAGACCAATGTTTTTATTAAACTATTAAAACTAATGATAGCAATTTTAAATTGAAGTTTGCCAAGTATTTTATTTATTAAAGGAGTTTTTACTTTTGTGTCTAACCGAAAGCATTTATTATCTATATTGTTAAGATTAGAATATGTTGTTTTAAGATTATTTCTTTTGTTATTTGTCTATTTAAATTTATTAAATTATGAAAATTTGTTTAGAATAATATTTTTAACTTTTAGAGTTTGTGAAGGAGCTTTAGGTCTTTCAATTTTAGTTTCAATAATTCGTACACATGGTCTTTCAATTTTAGTTTCAATAATTCGTACACATGGTAATGATTATTTTCAAAGATTTAATATTTTACAATGTTAAACATTATTATTAGAATTGTATTTTTGTTTCCTTTGTGTTTAATGTATAATACTCATTGAATGGTACAAAGTTTTTTATTTTTGCTAAGTTTTATTTTTATTTTAATAAATATGTATATAAATTATATTATATCAATTTCTTATTTATTTGGGTGTGATATAATTTCTTATGGATTAATTTTATTAATATTATGAATTGTTTCTTTAATATTAATAGCAAGTGAGTCTATTTATAAGTATAATAATTATACAAATTTATTTTTATTAAATGTTATTATATTATTAATTTTATTAGTATTAACTTTTAGAAGAATAGGAATATTTATATTTTATTTATTTTTTGAAAGTAGATTAATTCCTACATTATTTTTAATTTTGGGTTGAGGATATCAACCTGAAAGATTACAACAGGTGTTTATTTATTATTTTATACTTTATTAGTTTCTTTACCAATATTAGTTGGTATTTTTTATTTATATAAATTTACAGGAACTTTAAATTTTTATTTATTAAATAATTATATTTTTAATTGTGAAATTCTTTATTTTTCTTTAATAATAGCTTAGTATAAATACCAATATTTTTAGTTCATTTATGATTGCCAAAAGCTCATGTTGAAGCTCCAGTTTCTGGTTCTATAATTTTAGCAGGAATTATATTAAAATTAGGAGGATATGGTTTACTGCGAGTTTTTCCTTTTTTACAGTTAATAGGAATTAAATTTGATTTTATTTGAATTAGAATTAGTTTAGTAGGAGGGGTTTTGGTTAGATTAATTTCTTCAGTGGCTCATATAGGAATTGTTTTAGCTGGATTAATAACTTTAACTTATATAGGAATTTGTGGTTCTTATACTTTAATAATTGCTCATGGATTATGTTCTTCAGGTTTATTTTGTTTAGTTAGTATTTCTTATGAACGAATATGAAGTCGTAGATTATTAATTAATAAGGGTATATTGAATTTTATGCCTTCTATAACTTTATGATGGTTTTTTATTAAGTTCTGCTAATATAGCTGCTCCTCCTACTTTAAATTTATTGGGGGAAATTTCTGTAATTAATTTGGCATAAAAATCTCTTTGAATCATATGTATGTATAACCACAACTAATTTTTACTTAAATTAATTTTGTTTGCACTTTATTTATCTAAAACAAAAGTGAAAATAATTTATTTTCATACACAGAATACTAGTTATTATCTTTTTTGCAGAAGCAGAGGCAGCTTAAAAAATATAAAACGAAAAGTGTACAACCCAGGACAGAACAAGTGCTGATGGTAACGCGATGACGGCCTAAGAACTTCATTTGGAACTTAAGTTTGAGATCTGATTCATTGATTATTATTAAATCCTTACATTTACCATCGACGCCAATATCGATTGTGGCACAGTAGGACATAAGGTGTTCTGGCACTAGTTCATTTTTAATATGGTTTTGTGATACAAGGCGTTTGAAATCACACGGACACAGATTGTCACTTTCTATTAAACGAGTTGTAATTACATCCGCCGAACTATTTGATGGTGTTCCTACTAGAAGACGGGAACTAGGCAAGTGTTTAAACATCTGTAGAATGGTTTCTACTAAAGTAATAGTTTTGCCCGTGAATGATGTTCCAAATATTACGTATGGCATATTTTGCACTTCACCACGTAGAATTTTAAATACAGGAATTTTTTGTTTGGGATTTAATGATTGGTTATACCATTTGTAAGTTCTATCTTGGGAAAGATATTATTATCTGCATCTAACTATGCATCAAGTTGTAGCTGCTCGCTCATATTCACATTAGAAGGAAATATAATCTTTTCACCCAGATGTTTGACAACACGTTCAACAACAAAATGTTGTTTTCGCTAGCCAAATCGGGAAAAAATAAAATTTTAAATGAAAATCTTCTCCGTTGACCTTTTGCTGAAATCCCGAATAGTATTTTGGTAATATCTTGTTAAAAAGGACCTTGTGTATAATGGCATCGTAACTACGTTTATCCAAATCTCTATCACTCCAAGGATTTATCGCACGCACCACATCTTCTAGTACCAATGAAGCATTTTCTGTTTATTTTCAGAAGTTAAATACATTTTTCGCAAACGTTCCGGAACTTCAAAGAAACCAATGCGTCTAGCAATGAAACGCCGTTTAGGGGCAACGGCAATACCTGGTACGACTTCACTGAGATTTGACGAAATTTGAAATTGTTAAGGTGTTGTGAATTTATACATTAATCTTAAACTGTTTAACGTTTATTTACCTGATTAGCATAATGGCGTCATCTATAAGCTTGATTCCGGCCACTCAAAATTGGTGTATTGGATTACGATTCATCTCTACTTCAATAGCCAAATTCTGCTTGATAGATGCAGCTTCTGCCTCAGTTTCACAGACGATTATTGAAATACTGCGCTTTATGCGAAAAGTTTAAAATTGTATAATGAATTATTTATTATTTTGGCCGAGATATTTCGACTCGACATTAAATCGTATAAAGCGTTTTGAATTAGGTTCTAATACCAAGGAAGCCCCCGGCAGAGGATCTATTAAACGCACTTGACAGTTACCCTTACGTCCCAAAACTCTATATCCCGTATATATGTATCTATAATCAGGTCACAGTTATTGGTGCAGGTGCATTCTACTTCCTGTTCTTGAAGTAAAGAGTCAAACATACAGTTTATATCGGGACTAACTGTGATGGTAAGATATTCGGAACGCTGTTCTTAACGAATTGTGTTGCTTTTCACATGTAAATGGTAAAATTATTGCAAAACTGTTAGCTTAAAACACGCCAAACATATTCGCCCTAGTGATTAAAATAGTTTACAATATATTATCGATTTGTACGTACAAATATGTATGTATATAAATCTCTTTTTGCAATGTATGTGAAGAATAAATTGAAAATTAATTAGCATTTTCATTAAATTACTTTTTCTTTATTCATTTATTATTTATTTATGCCCTGCATACACTTAACATCATGTAGCTTTAAAATTATTAACAATGATATTTTTATTTCTAACTGAACTGTGTTAAAATTTCTAAATTTTGTCCATTCATTAAGCGCGCAGGATGCTGACCTCAAGTATTTCTCCATTTCGATCAACAGTGTTCGTCGCTTTGAACATTACAACAGACATACACGCCGTCACCATCCTTAGGGACGATATCAATGTCAACAGAGTCTTTAATTCTTTTATGTTTACTTCAGTCTAAATGGAAAAGAAAATCATTTAAGCAGACCATAACAAATCTAGTATCCGCCTACCTTTTGTTCTGTTGGAGTTTCTTCATACCAATACTGGTCTTGATAAATCCTAATCACTTTGATATGATCAGTCTCCAGGTGTTTATAAGCCAAATATTCAATACGACATCCTATTTTTAATTTGCTGGCTACCGATATGGCCACAAAGAATATTCCACAATAAATTGTGCCATGATTACTCTTTAAAATAGTTATTATGCCTGTAAAATGAAAAGGTTTACCAATTTGCTTTGAAATATACTTTCATATACTTACCAGTTCGCTTAAAACATTATGTTTTCATACTTTGGTCCTTGTCAACAGTATTTGATGATATTGATGATGTAATAATATGAAGTTGGAAATAATTTGGACAATTGTTGTGAATGTTGTTGATTTGTTGATGTTAAACGTGGTTGGAAAAGATAGTATGAATAAACGCGTTGCCATACATAAGGCTGGAAAGATTATCAAAATTGTCAAGAAAGTTTTTCTTTTCCTTTTTTCTTTGTGTTACTCCTATGAAGTTACGTTGGTAAAATGTTACTACTTTCGTGTTAGCAACGGCTATTTTGGTAATTTGATCTGTTAGCAACTACGTTAGCATTTTTTGGTCTCACGTCTAGTCTGGAATATTAATGCTTTTCATAGGAATCAAATTTGAGATCTCCATAAAAATATTTGTATGTGTTGTATGTGGTGGTCTGTTTTTTAAAGGAGGTGTTTCGTTTTACACTTAACGATGGTTATGTAGCACCAGATGGAGGACAAATTACTATTGAAATCAGCCTTCATACAAATTTACAATATCCTTTAGGAAAGTTTTTTATCATGGTACCTATGTTGTTTAATTTATTTTTTGGTAATTTAATTACAAAACATGTATTAAGAGTTATATTTTGAATTTTTTTTAAGGTTTACATGGAAAATGAAAGGATCACGATGCCAGATAAGATTATTAATTAACTTTGAGAATTTTATTTTCATTTATTTGACCTATTAATTTTATTTTTATTTTATGTATGTAGTTGCAAGTTTTTTTTATATGATTAAAGCTATTTGTTTTATATAAAATATTAAAAAATACATGTCACAAATTATAAAATTGCAACCTGCGCTTTTTTAGTATTACAGAGTGTTTTTATTTTTATTATCTATTGTAATATTTGTTTGGAATGTTAGTAGATCTCTCCAATTTATTCCCTTATATTTGTAGCGATTTCCGAATCAAAGATTTCGCTTGGCAAATCATATCCTAAATACGCATCGTTATCCACACAGTACTTTATGAATGTGCGGCTGCAAGGATCTAAAACCAACAAATATGGATTTGGAAAGATGTATTATAGATTACGGGCCCGCGATATTGCCGCAGATATTTGTTTCGCACTGTGGATAAATCCTAGTGAATGTCGTATATCGTTTGGTACATATTTTTTTGTAAATCGAACAATGGAAATTAAAATTATATTACGCTCCTGCAAGAAATTTGAAAATAATTAATTATATCTTAAATAGAAATACATGTGTTTAAATAAAACAACAAGTATGACTATAAAAGTACACAATTTGTAATCAAAATGTAGGGTTTAACCACACAGTGGTATAAAAAAAGAGAATTGTACTAACCTGGCCATGAAGTACCTCTACTTAACCAATTTATGGAATAGTAATGTGAGCTGTAGTGGATAGTGTACGCAAATGCTTGACCTGTTTTGTGGACGGTGTTATAATACCAATGATCTCAGGTTTTATATTCTGTTGATAAAGCTGAAGCGTCATTAGAAAATCCTAGAAACGTATGTACATAATTTTGATTTGTTTAGATTTTAAAACAAATGAATGAGGAAAATACGTTTTTAGCTTCATGGGGATTGTACTATGATGGTTAATCCTTCTTCTGGATACCGTAGGAAAATACCCCGTGTGTTTTAGATCGCTTCTCAGATTCAGGCAGTAAAACCTCTATTAGATTGATTATATCAGCTTCACGCGAGTTATTCTCGCTTATCATTGGTTATTAAATAAGAGTCGTAGAAAAGTTTGTTGTAAGCATGAAAAATGGAGGGCAGTGTCCTAAATGTTCTTATTCCTGAGGATAGTCAGTTGTCGGATAAGGCTTGCCCATTCGTTGTAGCTTGGAGATTATCCCATTGACATTTGTAATTAATAAAGAACAGGAGTAGATTGAGCATTAGCCAGACAGTATTCTGAAACTAGTCCAAAACAGTTTACCTATAGTTTTAAGCAATTATCCATTTATTTAATGATATTTTTTTTAGTATATTAAAATGTTAACAAAGGAATTAAAGTAAATTAAGAAATTATTTAAACTGAAAGAAATTCATTTATTTCTTCAACTATAAACTAGAAACGATTACACTTCTATTAAAATTGTAATCAGTATTTTGTTGCAAAAGATTTTTGCTTCATTACAACCTGATATTGATTGCGCATTGATGATATGAGACGTCAACATCTCGCTCAACAGGTATAGACTCCGACGCCACCTTCACTTCTTTAAAGAGAGTATCCATTGATTATACTGTTAAGACTTGCTGCCCGTTTTACGTCGCTACATAAGTGTTCGATGGGGTTTAAATCTGGACTGGATTATAGCCATTCCAGAATATTGATGGAATTGTCCGCAAACAAATTGTAACAAGCAAATTCTCCTCAGCCTAATGCAGCATTATATTACTTAGTATTTCCAAGTACTGCTCCTTATTTAAAATACCATTTAAATGGGCATTCTACGCTTTCTTTGAACTTAAGTTAGCCCATTATTAAAACAAAAAAGGAAAGGGAATAAGTGGGAGAACAATAGATGGTGAAAGAAGATAAAAGCTTTTTCATATGACAATTCTAAATCACCAAACGGGTCGAAATATTTCGTTTAGATAACGTCATACTAAATTTTTATTGAATTTCGCGTTGGACGTCAGTGAATGATTTTTTTGGTCGGCTTAAGAGCCTTCGCCTTATCAAATGATCAGTGCGAGCTAATATTTTTATGGGCTTTTGCTGTAATACATTAAAAACCATTTTTTGGAGGACTTGAGCTCTTTTTCTATTACTTTATAAGACTTTCAAGCGCTATGAAGCTCAGAAATGTAGCGCCATTATCAATCTTAAATATTTTTTAATAATAATAACATGTTTCCAACTATATGTTACGTTTCTTTTTTAATTTCATCTTTGTAATAATTTAACTTAATAAAAATAGAAAAGGGAATAAGAAACGCATTGCATTTTTTAATAAAAAGAGTAATAAATATACTACAAGTGTTTTGGAGAGCTTTTTTGACCTGTACATATCGAAATTACAATAGCATCCGAATTCATTTATAATAATAAAAAAATCATTAATAATGTTAAAATTTTGTCGTAAAATTTACTAGAATTCAGAGAGCTAAATATACCGAAATTGATATAAATAAGAAAATATAATTTAATGCTAGATTTATCTATTTATATATACTTGAAGACACTTAGTATTGATTCAAGGAAGATTTTGTGCAATAGTTGCAATTTCCATACATCAGTAACTTAGACAATGCCAGTTGTTTGTCTTCACGAATATGAAATACTAAAAATAAAAAGTATGGTTTAATAAACTGCGACTAAAAATAATTTATTTAATTTCTAGATACATGAGGATACAAACCTTTGATTCCGAGTAGAGTTGGTTAAAAGAGTTGCCATTTCCACAGTGTAGTATCATTAACCATATCATATTTTAGTCCTTCCTTCGTAAAATAAATCTTTAAAGGAAAACAAAAGTAATTATTGTTTAGCGTTTTATATTTTCTGCTACTTGGGGATACTTATCTTTGAATCCAAGTATGATTGATCTAATAGTTTCCATTTCCGAACCTTAGAATGCTTGGATCAGTTTCCTTGACAATATGATCTTTATGCTTTTATTAATAATACTCCTAAGATTAAATAATAAAACATAAGAAAATGTAATGTAATAATGTAATTAGGGTTTTATTTTTTATATTTTTAAATATATGAGGATACATACCATTAATTCCCGGGAGTTTTATTTACATTTGTACATACATTGAAACTTTATTTGTTAGCATACTATTAAAATTATTTCCTTATACATTTTGTTACAATTTTCTTTAAGTCTAGAAAATATTCAAGGCCTTAAAAATATTTTTAATGGTGTTCATACAACAAAATACATATTGTAACTTTCTATGTACAATAGAATCTTATCAAATACATCAATCATATTTTAGTTCTTCCTAAAATAAATATTTAAAGGAAAACAAAAGTAATTATTGTTTAGTGTTTTATATTTTTAGGCACTTGGGGATGCTTACCTTTGATTCCAAGTAGAATTGATCTTATAGTTTCCTTTTTTAAACCTTAGAATCGTTGGCAATATCACACGCTAGTCTTTCCCAAAAATAGCCTCTTAAAAATAAACAGAACATCGTAAACAAATGTAATAAATGATTGATTTTTTATTTACAATTACTTGAGTGTACTCATCTTTGATTCCTGAAAGATTTAATCCAATATTGCTATAATTGAAGTCTCCACAGATCAGTAACTTAGACAATGCCAGTTATTTATCTTCACGAATATGAAATACTGAAAATAAAAAGTAATGTATTATATACTGCGACTAATAAATAGATATTTAAATTTCTAGATACAAACGGATACAAACCTTTGATTCCGAGTAGATTTGGTTCAATAGCTGCCATATCCACAGTGTAGCATCATTAACCATCTCATATTTTAGTCCTTCCTAAAATAAATATTTAAAGAATAACGAAAGTAATTATTGTTTAGTGTTTTATATTTTTAGCCACATGGGGATGCTTATCTTCGATTCCAAATATAATTGATATAATAGCTTCCATTTTTAAACCTTAGAATCCTTGGTAATATTACACGTCAGTCTTTCCCAAAAATGGACTGCTAAAAATAAACAGAACAAATGTAATAAATGATTTATTTTTTATATCCAATTACTTGGGTGTACTCAGCTTTGAGTTCTTGAAAGATGTTATCCAATATTTGTCGTTTTGATAGTTCAGTTTCCATGACCATACGATCTGTACGTTTTGACTAATATGAACTCCTTAAATAAAATAATAAAACATAAGAAAATGCAATTAAAGTTTTATTTTTAGATATATCAGTATACTTACCATTAATCCGCGATTAAATTAAACCATTTTATGTATTTGAATTAAAAACTATTTTAAAATACTTGGACTATATAAAAAGTCTTATTCATGTCTTTCGTAGAAAAAGTCTTTCATCTGATTGATCATAAAAACAGATAAATCTGGCATGTCCTTAAACATAAACATGCTCAAGAAACAGCTGTATAAACAAGAACATTTCATTACTATATTTTTGTGTCAACAAACCATTAGATTGCTGTGGACAAAACAACAGATACAAAGTTAAAATTATTAAAAATATTTCTCGCAATTCATCTTTTAAAAACACAAAAAAGCAAAGGAACAATACTATGGACATTTGTATATAGCAATCAATAATAATAAAACGGATCCTGCCTTCTCAATGGAAACCACAAAAGATAGGTAAATATTTCGCATTTTATTGGATAAATAGCAGCCTTAAATTAAGAACTTGTAAGTATATAATTAGTTGTATATTTTGGACTTTAATTTATTTTTGTTTGCAGGTTTAAGTCATGAGCTACGCTACGATTTCAATATATAGCATTGCTTGTGTTTCATCACCACCAAGTCCATTGAAAACGACAGCAAACCAAGATATTATCTAGTGATCTGACAGACTTTTTGGTGCGATTGTCAACGAAAGCAAAAATAACCATCAATAACATGTTGAACTTGTGGGTTACAGCTATGCAAAAGGAAATATAACTATTAAAGTAATTTGTTTATGTGCTCGGGGAGTATATAAATTTAAAATGTAATTTTTGAATATGTCATAATGGTGCATAGTTTTAAAATCGATCACAAGTTGCAGCTATGGTAAAGTGCTCAAACAAGTAAACTTGAAAAAGGAATATGAAATTTTAATAGCTTTCTGTTAGTCCAACAAACCTTTTAAAGGTGCTACAGGAAAAGCCACAGGTTAAAAACAAAAATAGAAATGAATTGTCCAAATATTTCAAGTCTTGTATGGTATAGGATTGGGATTCTATGTTAATGTTTGTCACTGTACACACATACGTAATTTTAATTATGATTTCTTTCAAAATCGTTTTGTTCGTCAGTACATCCGTGATATAATTGGATATAGTCGTTTTACATACAGGAAAATCAGAACTATATGGAATAAATAATGAAAAAATAATTGTTTAACACAAATAATAAATAAATAACAAACAAGTTTAGAAAAGTTGTTTGCATTTCTTTAAACAATAATGAAAACAAAGAATAAACATTATGAATTCCTTCGTAAATTCTAATAAAGTTGTTAATGATGAAGAGTTTAAACATATTATCCGAAACTGGTTTTAATTTTAATAAAGGAGTTTTAATAAGTTGCTCCAGTTGGAAATTCTATTAGATCAATGTATTTTTTAGATGCAATTAAGAAATATATATGAAATTAAATGTACTTTTAGAATACAAAGTACGTTTATACTCGTGTATGTATTTTATAATAATCTTTAAGTTTTAAAGTTATTACTACAGAGTTATTTCCAAATATTATCATAGATTCATGATGTTTGCATAACAATACCTTCTTTTAGTGACGACCTTTAAAGAATAATGGAAAAATAAAACAAATGAAACTGTTGTATATAAAAATTATTAAAATAACACACTTTTAATATCATTTAAAATTGGTATAGAATTAAACAATAGTAATTGATATAAATTTAATATTTTAGCACAACTTTGAGGTGTCTTAAAATTATATAAAAATATATTTTAAAAGAATTAATTATAAATAAATAAAGAAAAATTCTAGAAGACTTTATTTGCGTTGGTTATTACAATAATAGTTTAATTTTTTGGTGGTGGACGAAGAGCAACATTAGCTTCATAGTCTTTTAAAGAAGCACGATGTGTTGATTTCTTGTTCGCGCTTGGAAAAGAGGAACCACCACGTTTACCTCTTTTACCGGATGCATGTCGGTTTGTTAGATGTGTCTTATAGGTCTGTTATTGACCATAACCATCTGGATTGTTGTTAAATGTAGGATTATAACTATCAAATTCTAGAGGTTAATATTTATGACTTCGAGGTTGTTGCTGCTCATAATTAGCATTGGAATCATTATATTTATCAGGCATTGCCTCCTTCTTTAGTACATGTTGATAAGGGTTCATTATAGGATAACCATCTTCAGAAACATTAGAACTTGCAGCTTTGCATTGGCATTTTCTTGATATTGGGGTGCAGGTTTGTAGATAAATTTTGTGCGATAGTACGGTCGACCACGGATTGCTGTGCTGGATCATAACCTTCAGTATGTTCTTCATGTATATTATAGGATCTGGTGACAGGATCCTTTTCATATACTGGAGCAGGAGATTCGTCGCCTTCATTTTGTTCTTCTTGTGGTGGTTTTTGTTCTTTGTCTTTTACCAATTGTTGCGCTTGTTGTATTTGTTCTTGCAGGTGGTCTTGTAAATGTTCTTCAAATTGTTGTTTGGCATCATTTTCGCCGGTTGGTCGAGAGGAATATTGATGGTAGGCCTGTTGTAGCGCTTGTTCTTCGTCAGTTGTATATGGCTGATGTGGTACTTCCTTTTGGGTATATGTATAATATTCGTAATTATTTTGGTTTTGTTCCTCGTTTTGCTTTTGTTGCTCATTTTGTTGTTGATGATGATCTAATAGCTGCTGATTCTCCTGTTGCAAATAATCCTGTTCTTTTTGCTGTTGCTGATGGTGCTGTTGAGGCTGTCGAGAACCATACATACCCATTGCTTTGGCTACATATTCTTTAGCAGTTTCAATATCTTTCAATGAATCATGAGGTATTGTGATACTGCTAGTGAATTTGGCTGTTATTATACCCTTCATTTTAGTATGTAATGGTTTATTCTCAGGCTGTATTAAATTAATATCGGCTGTATTGCATATGTAGTCTTAAAGGGAATAAAACTGATTTATAAGTATGCATTTGGAAAATGAATATATAAAATTTACCTCCTGCATCAGTGGAGTATGCTCCGCCTCGACGATATTTATTAGCTTCAGTATTTGTTGAGGCTGATATTACTTATCTGCTGAAGTCTTTTCTGATGTTTCATCTGAAGACGTTAATATAATTCAACAATCAAATTATTACTTACTCGATTTTCATCTAAGAATTGCATTTATATTGCCACATCAGCCTTTAGTTTTTCATAAAGTTCTTTGTGTTGCGAATATTGGTTTTGAATGTCCTCTGCGACTGGTGATTGAGGCAGTTCTGGTTTGGCATTTTCCTTCCTAACTTCCATTATTTGTTTATTTTTTATCAAAAACATTCGTCACAACATAAATAAACAAAAGCAAGGATACAGTCAACAAAAAATAATAAAAATCAACACAAAAAAAGATAGAATATACATATGTTTTCAATAATGTTTCCGAGTTGGTAGTAAATTCCTTTTGTTGATCAGGATTCGTTTGTAAATGTAAATACTATTGGAATAAAAAGAAAAATGCAGCAGCTACTAAAAATTTGGAAGAAATAAATTAAAGATACCGCCAAAAAGAATATTTGTGAGTAATATTAGTTGAAAAACGTCTTGTCAATGAATTGTACTATGATTCGCAAATAGTTTGGCATTCATAAATGTACTATTCTTCACATCATGAGAATCAGGAGTTGATTGGAGTAGCAGTGGATAATAAAATAAATATTTTTATAAGTATAACGTTTAAATGTTTAATACGAGTTTATAAATTTATTTTCTTTTTAGATTTAATGTCGCGGAATAGTATACTCAATGGCGTTATTATTCTGCAAAATGAGTTGCTTTAGAAGTGGCTGTGGATAAAGTAAAAACTGGAAATATTTATTTTAACATCGTGAATATTTTGTAAAGGCTTTCTCGTTGATTAGAATTTAAATTTGTTCTTTGCAATGACATATTTTTTGATTTAATACATTATATGGTGTGTATTATGATCTAAATTCTAATAAATGGCTAATTTATTTTGTTTATTTTAGATTTAATACAACTACGTCCACTGAAAAGTAGTCGGAATGAAAATGTATCCAAGCTGGCATAAATAAGAGTTTTATAGGCCGTAATATTTAGGGATGGCTGGGAAATGCTATTTACAGAACCAAATTGGAATAAACTTGATGATTATAAGAGATACGTCTTCTATTTACATGGCTATAATAAACGCAAAGATCGGTTGAATGCAATACTATAAACACTAAATTCATAATCGGAAAATAAAGTTTGTTTAATGTTTATCTGTACTATAAATACTTTTGCATATTTGAATAGGTAATTTAAAGAATACTTTTTACCAAATGTCAATCTTAAAATTAATATAAATGTTAAGTATGTTTATTTGTGTGTAGGTAAGTATGTCAATTGAGTAACAAAATGTTTGAAGAAAATGTATATTTAAACAAAATAAAAAACTTAATTGAAATTTTATTCAACTGAATTTATTTGACGCTGTTTTATCTTTCTATAAATATGGGTACTGAAGACATATACTTCCGAACGCAGTGACTACCATTGAGGTAAGTAAATTTCTTTAACTTTTAGATAAAATAGCCACGAAAGTTTTAATCCTGAAACAAATACATTTTAATAATATATAGCGAAATAAAAATCGTTGAACAAACAGTTTTGTCCTGAACTTGAAGTAAAAGGCAGCTTAAAACACGTTGAACAAACTGTTCTTTCCTGAACCTCAACTATATGGCTGATTAAATAACAAAAGTAATGAAATTTTACGTTGGTACAAGTAAAAATTGGTATCATATGTGATGCTGGAAAGATTTCCGATTAATGAATACTTTTACAGTATAAAATTTATGTTATTCTTCACCAGCATTTACTTGAGATGAGCAATTGGTTCACTAAAAAGTTATTTGTAATGTTATAAGTTAGTTTTGTCCGTTTAGACAGTTGTGTCATGTGTTTCATCAATAAGGCCAAACAACCAAACAGGCAAATATGCATCCACCAAGGGTAACGCAATCATTAAGGAATATCGTTTTTGTAAAATGATGAATGTAAAACAAGTTTTGTTTTGTTCATGGCCTCGGAAATATATAATTGCAATGGAAATAGAATTTTGTTTACAGTCTCTGAATAGGTTATTGTTTCATGGAATCGAAGGGTTGCTTGAAGGTTTTAAGGTACAAATAGATAGTTATTAAAAACAGAGATCATGGATGTTCTTCTGTGATATAGCCGAAAAACGTCTTGATAGTAATAATATCAATTAATATAGTAGTATTAATTTTGTTACATTTATAGTCCAATAGATGATATTTATGTTTTTAAATACTTTTCGACTTTTACTATTAGATACCAAACGCTCCTTTGCCAATCCGTATGGAATCAACAATATATGAAATATGTTTTCAAGTGCCACTAGAAGTACAGAAGTATATTGCCATTAAATCGATGGCACTTAATATACTGTTAAAGAATGCAGAAGCTACTAGTAAGTATAGATTAAACCTGATCGGTAATATTTAGTAAAATGTCACAACCGTTTTAGACGCATTTTGTCGTAAAATTTATTATGATTAAGAGAGCTGAGTATACTGATAGGGATATAAAAAAGAAAATGTAATTAAATACTAGATTTATCTATTTATATTTACTTGAAGACACTTACCTTCAATCCACTCCAGCTTTTTTTAAACAGATGCTGTTTCCAAGGGTCAGTTTAAATAGTTTCTGTCTTCAGTGCTCTGTATAATCGCCCATATTACTTGTATATCTTTATCAATATGAATTCTTAAAAGGCAACTCAGAAACGTAAGAAAAATTACTAGTGTTTATTTTTTGTTTCTGTTTTAACTAATGTTAGGTTGGTAATTTTTTTATAGTTGAGGATATTTACTTTGGATTACCGGAGGATTTAGTTTTATAGTTGCCGCCGTTTCGTCTGGTCTGTAGCCGTGGCCATATCATCTGTTCGTCTTCACTTGTATGGTTTCCTAAAAAAAATTATAAAGAGGTAAGAAAATGTAACTAGCGTTACTATTTTGTATTTCTAGATATTAGAGAATACACAGCATTAATTCTTCGAAGATTTGATAAAAAAAAATTCCGTTTCCACAGGTCAGTTTAATTGACAAATCGTCTATTAGTCTTTTTAAATATGAATTCTTAAAATTAATTAATAAAAGTAGTGAAAATGCATTTATCGTAAAAAAGTGAAACTACATTTGGTTTTATATATTTCTGGATACTTGAGAAAACTTATCGTATATTGAAGTAAGATTTCTGTTACTCGTTGCTCTTTCCACTTGTTAGTATCCTTGATCACATCAACTGTAAGTCTTCATAAATATACATTCTTAAATATAAACAAAAAATATAAATCACGTTACTAATATTAAGTTTTTTTAAATTTGTAGATACGTGAGGATGTTCACCTTGGATTCCCGAATGATTTGGTCCCACAGTTGCCGTTTCTACACGTCAGTATAATTACCATTTCTTCCATTATGCTTCTAAAATATGGGTTACTGAAAATTATTAGTAAAAAGTAAAAATGCAACTGGCGTTGAAAAAGTTTAACTTATAGTTAGTATTTTTATATTTCTAAATACCTGCGAACACTTACCTTCAATTCAATCAACTTTAGTTTAAATAGATGCTGTTTCCAATGGTCACTATCATAGAAAAGATGATTTATTGGAAATTATTAGTAAAACGTAAGTAAATGCAGCTGGTGTTAAAAAAGTCTAATTAATGTATAGTATTTTTATATCTCCAGATACCTGAGAACACTTACCTTCAATCCACTCAAGATTTTTTTAAACAGATGCTGTTTCCAAGGGTCAGTTTAAAAAGTTTCTGTCTTCAGTGCTCTGTATAATCGCCCATATTACTTGTATATCTTTATTAATATGAATTCTTAAAAATCAACTCAGAAACGTAAGAAAAATTACTAGTGTTTATTTTTTGTTTCTGTTTTAACTAATGTTAGGTTGGTAATTTTTTTTATAGTTAAGGATATTTACTTTGGATTACCGGAGGATTTAGTATTATAGTTGCCGCCGTTTCGTCTGGTCTGTAGCCGTGGCCATATCATCTGTTCGTCTTCACTTGTATGATTTCCTAAAAATAATTATGAAGAGGTAAGAAAATGTAAATACCGTTTCTATTTTATATTTTTAGATATTAGAGAATACACAGCATTAATTCTTCGAAGATTTAGTAAAAAAAATTCCGTTTCCACAGGTCAGTTTAATTGACAAATTGTCTATTAGTTTTTTTTAATATGAATTCCTAAAATTAATTAATAAACGTAGTGAAAATGCATTTATCGTAAAAAAGTGAAACTACATTTAGTTTTATATATTTCTGGATACTTGAGAATACTTATCGTATATTGAAGTAAGATTTCTGTTACTCGTTGCTCTTTCCACTTGTTAGTATCCTTGATCACATCAACTGTAATTCTTCATAAATATACATTCTTAAATATAAACAAAAAATATAAATCACGTTACTAATATTAAGTTTTTTTAAATTTGTAGATACGTGAGGATGTTCACCTTGGATTCCCGAATGATTTGGTCCCACAGTTGCCGTTTCTACACGTCAGTATAATTACCATTTCTTCCATTATGCTTCTAAAATATGGGTTACTGAAAATTATTAGTAAAAAGTAAAAATGCAACTGGCGTTAAAAAAGTTTAACTTATAGTTAGTATTTTTATATTTCTAAATACCTGCGAACACTTACCTTCAATTCAATCAACTTTAGTTTAAATA
The DNA here is from genome assembly GCA_950370525.1 of Bellardia bayeri. Taxonomy (NCBI): domain Eukaryota; kingdom Metazoa; phylum Arthropoda; class Insecta; order Diptera; family Calliphoridae; genus Bellardia; species Bellardia bayeri. Next base: position 23,485 of record OX493268.1, read on the forward strand.
GATGCTGTTTCCAATGGTCACTATCATAGAAAAGATGATTTATTGGAAATTATTAGTAAAACGTAAGTAAATGCAGCTGGTGTTAAAAAAGTCTAATTAATGTATAGTATTTTTATATCTCCAGATACCTGAGAACACTTACCTTCAATCCACTCAAGATTTTTTTAAACAGATGCTGTTTCCAAGGGTCAGTTTAAAAAGTTTCTGTCTTCAGTGCTCTGTATAATCGCCCATATTACTTGTATATCTTTATTAATATGAATTCTTAAAAATCAACTCAGAAACGTAAGAAAAATTACTAGTGTTTATTTTTTGTTTCTGTTTTAACTAATGTTAGGTTGGTAATTTTTTTTATAGTTAAGGATATTTACTTTGGATTACCGGAGGATTTAGTATTATAGTTGCCGCCGTTTCGTCTGGTCTGTAGCCGTGGCCATATCATCTGTTCGTCTTCACTTGTATGATTTCCTAAAAATAATTATGAAGAGGTAAGAAAATGTAAATACCGTTTCTATTTTATATTTTTAGATATTAGAGAATACACAGCATTAATTCTTCGAAGATTTAGTAAAAAAAATTCCGTTTCCACAGGTCAGTTTAATTGACAAATTGTCTATTAGTTTTTTTTAATATGAATTCCTAAAATTAATTAATAAACGTAGTGAAAATGCATTTATCGTAAAAAAGTGAAACTACATTTAGTTTTATATATTTCTGGATACTTGAGAATACTTATCGTATATTGAAGTAAGATTTCTGTTACTCGTTGCTCTTTCCACTTGTTAGTATCCTTGATCACATCAACTGTAATTCTTCATAAATATACATTCTTAAATATAAACAAAAAATATAAATCACGTTACTAATATTAAGTTTTTTTAAATTTGTAGATACGTGAGGATGTTCACCTTGGATTCCCGAATGATTTGGTCCCACAGTTGCCGTTTCTACACGTCAGTATAATTACCATTTCTTCCATTATGCTTCTAAAATATGGGTTACTGAAAATTATTAGTAAAAAGTAAAAATGCAACTGGCGTTAAAAAAGTTTAACTTATAGTTAGTATTTTTATATTTCTAAATACCTGCGAACACTTACCTTCAATTCAATCAACTTTAGTTTAAATAGATGCTGTTTCCAATGGTCACTATCATAGAAAAGATGATTTATTGGAAATTATTAGTAAAACGTAAGTAAATGCAGCTGGTGTTAAAAAAGTCTAATTAATGTATAGTATTTTTATATCTCCAGATACCTGAGAACACTTACCTTCAATCCACTCAAGATTTTTTTAAACAGATGCTGTTTCCAAGGGTCAGTTTAAAAAGTTTCTGTCTTCAGTGCTCTGTATAATCGCCCATATTACTTGTATATCTTTATTAATATGAATTCTTAAAAATCAACTCAGAAACGTAAGAAAAATTACTAGTGTTTATTTTTTGTTTCTGTTTTAACTAATGTTAGGTTGGTAATTTTTTTTATAGTTGAGGATATTTACTTTGGATTACCGGAGGATTTAGTATTATAGTTGCCGCCGTTTCGTCTGGTCTGTAGCCGTGGCCATATCATCTGTTCGTCTTCACTTGTATGATTTCCTAAAAATAATTATGAAGAGGTAAGAAAATGTAAATACCGTTTCTATTTTATATTTTTAGATATTAGAGAATACACAGCATTAATTCTTCGAAGATTTAGTAAAAAAAATTCCGTTTCCACAGGTCAGTTTAATTGACAAATTGTCTATTAGTTTTTTTTAATATGAATTCCTAAAATTAATTAATAAACGTAGTGAAAATGCATTTATCGTAAAAAAGTGAAACTACATTTAGTTTTATATATTTCTGGATACTTGAGAATACTTATCGTATATTGAAGTAAGATTTCTGTTACTCGTTGCTCTTTCCACTTGTTAGTATCCTTGATCACATCAACTGTAATTCTTCATAAATATACATTCTTAAATATAAACAAAAAATATAAATCACGTTACTAATATTAAGTTTTTTTAAATTTGTAGATACGTGAGGATGTTCACCTTGGATTCCCGAATGATTTGGTCCCACAGTTGCCGTTTCTACACGTCAGTATAATTACCATTTCTTCCATTATGCTTCTAAAATATGGGTTACTGAAAATTATTAGTAAAAAGTAAAAATGCAACTGGCGTTAAAAAAGTTTAACTTATAGTTAGTATTTTTATATTTCTAAATACCTGCGAACACTTACCTTCAATTCAATCAACTTTAGTTTAAATAGATGCTGTTTCCAATGGTCACTATCATAGAAAAGATGATTTATTGGAAATTATTAGTAAAACGTAAGTAAATGCAGCTGGTGTTAAAAAAGTCTAATTAATGTATAGTATTTTTATATCTCCAGATACCTGAGAACACTTACCTTCAATCCACTCAAGATTTTTTTAAACAGATGCTGTTTCCAAGGGTCAGTTTAAAAAGTTTCTGTCTTCAGTGCTCTGTATAATCGCCCATATTACTTGTATATCTTTATTAATATGAATTCTTAAAAATCAACTCAGAAACGTAAGAAAAATTACTAGTGTTTATTTTTTGTTTCTGTTTTAACTAATGTTAGGTTGGTAATTTTTTTTATAGTTGAGGATATTTACTTTGGATTACCGGAGGATTTAGTATTATAGTTGCCGCCGTTTCGTCTGGTCTGTAGCCGTGGCCATATCATCTGTTCGTCTTCACTTGTATGATTTCCTAAAAATAATTATGAAGAGGTAAGAAAATGTAAATACCGTTTCTATTTTATATTTTTAGATATTAGAGAATACACAGCATTAATTCTTCGAAGATTTAGTAAAAAAAATTCCGTTTCCACAGGTCAGTTTAATTGACAAATTGTCTATTAGTTTTTTTTAATATGAATTCCTAAAATTAATTAATAAACGTAGTGAAAATGCATTTATCGTAAAAAAGTGAAACTACATTTAGTTTTATATATTTCTGGATACTTGAGAATACTTATCGTATATTGAAGTAAGATTTCTGTTACTCGTTGCTCTTTCCACTTGTTAGTATCCTTGATCACATCAACTGTAATTCTTCATAAATATACATTCTTAAATATAAACAAAAAATATAAATCACGTTACTAATATTAAGTTTTTTTAAATTTGTAGATACATGAGGATGTTCACCTTGGATTCCCGAAAGATTTGGTCCCAATGTTGCCGTTTCTACACGTCAGTATAATTACCATTTCTTCCATTATGCTTCTAAAATATGAGTTACTGAAAATTATTAGTAAAACGTAAAAATGCAACTGGCGTTAAAAAAGTTTAACTTATTGTTAGTATTTTTATATTGCTAAATACCTGCGAATAATTCAATCAACTTTAGTTTAAATAGATGCTGTTTCCAATGGTCACTATCATAGAAGAGATGATTTATTGAAAATTATCAGTAAAACCTAAGTAAATGCAGCTGGTGTTGTATGGTCGGGCTTGACCGACTATACTTTCTTACTTGTTATTTTATAGAAATGATGTTCACTGACTGGACAAAACAAATAAATTTAACACTTTTTATTTTCTTTGATATATTTTTTTATTATTATATATGGGTGTTCCCAAACGTCAATTCCGTATCAGGTTCTGAGTGGACAACAATTGTATATTTCGTCGACTTCTTCCCATAATTGTAGCATTTGTTATCTATTTTTAAGACAATTCTATAATTTTTTATACGATTATATAATTAAATCCCTGTGAATGGTAAAAATTAGCAATATTTACAATATCGATAGATTTTAGCTTTCTATTAATTATCAAACTCCTAGTAAGTAATGAATTTTAAAGGTAATTTAATAATTATTTGTAATTTGTTTTATTATTTTTTCATAATCTCGACTGTTTCATTATAATGGGATTGTGGTCTTCGGGAGTCTTTTCTTTTAATTATATAACTTGTAATATTCACTATTTATTATTATTGTTTGAATTTAGAAAGTTTTTGCGCCCTTGTATAATTTTAAAAAATTGGACATAACGACATTGCACTCTAAACAAACGAAATATGTAAATAAACATTTGACAGATGTTTTCAGCTACAGCGGAAAAGGGTCACTTGTATAAAATTAGTTGCCGCAAGTTTTTAATTGAAAACTAAAATATGAAGGTTCTGTTGTACTGTTTAAAATTGAATGAGAAACCAATTTCACAAGTGTACATTTTACAATTAAAGTCTAACAAATATAATCGATGTTACTTATATGTATGTAATAATCTTCAAGATCTGTTTCTAAGTAATACAACATTTTACTATTCAATGATCCTTTATTGTCCTAAATATTCAATGAGCGTAAACATTTTATATCCAACATGGGTTGTAAATTTTGCAGTAGTTTGTGTGTGTAAGCGAATGTATCCAGTTTATTGGTGAATATGTTGTTGACAACAATATGTTGACAAAAAGAAGGCTTTTTCTTAAACCTTCAACAAGAACTTTTGTCACTGATATAGAAAACAGAACAAAATAATTTACTGAAAAGAGAAACCTCAATGCTTAAATAGAAACAAAATTTTCAGAAAACTTTTCATATCCGCTTGAAAATTTTTCCTGTTTATTTTTTTCACATAACAAATTTTGCATATAAAAAACAAGTAAGAAGTTTAGTCGGTCAAGCCCGACCATATAATACCCTGTATATGTATAAACAGTTTTTCAGAAATGTACGCTATATGGGAGATATGGCATATTATGGACCGATTATCCAAAAATTTAGTGTCATGATTTCTGTGAATATAAATATTGTGTATGTTAAACTTTATCTCGATATAAATACTTTTAAAAGATTTATGGAGGTTAAAGTTGATTACGGGGAGGGTCTTATATGGGAGTTTTGACTAATTATTTCTGTATATAAGAAACTTAATTGTGTCGAATTTTATTTGATTACCAACATTCTTAAGAAATTTATGTTCGTGGGAGCTACGACTAATTATGGACCGATCACAATAAAATTGTACCGTATTGTTTGTATACGTATGAGATATATTTGCGTTAAATATTATTTGGATGCCTCATTTTGAGTCGATTTTCGGAAGTGAGCTTATATGGGAGCTACGACCAATTATAGACCGATCTGCACAAAATTTGTAGATGTGATTTGGCTTCATTTATCACTCATTTGTGATAAAATTTGTTTGGCTCCTTGCATAATTCAAACATTTATGATCGGTAAACCCCAATTTCGGGAGGAAATTTGTATGGGGGCCAGGTGAAATAATGAAACGATTTCCACTAGTTTCAATCTCATCCATCCTTGGCAAGAAAAAATATCATGTACCAAATTTTATCGAAATATTTTCAAAATTGCGACCTGTACTCTGCGCACAAGCTTTACATGAAGAGCCAGATGGACATCGTTAAATCGATTCAGAAAGTGATTACATACTTTAAGGTGTTGGACCAATATTTCTGGGCGTTACAAACATAAGCACAAATCCAATATACCCCAATAGGGTATAATGATGAAGTTGAAAAATACAAACAAAAATAAATACATAACAATGTACATTTCTCAAATTTTTGGCATACATCAGCAACAGCTTAGAAAAATGCAGACGAAATATGTTTGTTAATATAAATATGTAACTAGAAATATGTACGTAAATGTAGACCTAAAAATTAAACAAACAAACTGTGCAATATGTGTCGAAACTGTTAGAGTATACATATACATACTCGAATGTAAGTAGTATACATAGTATATTTTAGAAACAACTACCTAGATATGCGTATTTGCGTTCAAACGTCTGGCCGCGTCAATATTAAAAAAATACATTAAGATGCATTAATACTTATACAAACATTTTATTAAATTTAAATTACTAAATACACAATACAAATTGAGGAACGTAATTGTAGTATAACGTTTTTATAAAGTTTAACCAAAAACGACCACGTATTGTGAATCTACAATTTCCTGTTCCCGTGTTATGTTGTAAGTGAGTTGAAAATAACAATTACAACGAAACTTGCTTAATTTTTTCACTTCCGTCTATTATCGTTCCTCTCATTTCCATTTTCAATAAGTTTATACTCGTTTAGAATGTGGGCTGGAACAATAATGAGCAGTTTTTTTTATTATTTATTTTATTTAAAAAAATATTATGAAATATGAGAAAACTTAAATATTTTTATCGGGTTTAAATGTTAATTATACCCTACACCACAATAGTAGGGAGGGTACCATTGGATTTGTGCTAATGTTTGTAACGCCCATAAATATTGGTCCAACGCCCAACTTAAAGTATACCTATCGACTAAGAATCACTTTCTGAGTCGATTTAACGCTGTCCGTCCGTCCGTCTGGCCGGCTGGCTGTCCATGTAAAGCTTGTGCGCAGAGTACAGGTCGCAATTTTGAAGATATTTCGATAAAATTTGGTACGTGATATTTTTTCTTGCCAAGAATAGATGAGATTGAAATTGGTGGAAATCGGTCAATTATTTCACCTGGCTCCTATACAAATGTCCTCCCGAAATTGGGATTTACCGGTCATAAATATTTGAATTATACAAGTATGCAAACAAATTTCACCACAAATGAGTAATAAATGAAGCTAAATCACATCTACAAATTGCGTGAATATCAGTCCGTAATTAGTCGTAGCTCCCATATAATGCCCATTTCTGAAAATCACTTAAAAGGGCATAACTCTTTTAAAAATGTTGGTATCCAAATAATATTGAACACAAATATGTTTCGTATATATACATATAACATGGTAGAATTTTATGATGATCGGTCCATAATTAGTCGTAGCTTCTTATGTAAAAATAGGATGCCACCTAATTTTATAATAGTCAGTTCATAAATAGTCAAAACTCCCATATAAGACCCTCTTCGTAATTCACTTTAACTTCCATAAATCTTTTAAACGTATTTATATCGAGATAAAGTTTAACACACATAATATTTATATTCACGGAAATCATGACACTAAATTTTTGGATAATCGGTCCATAATAGGTAATATCTGCCATATAGCGCCCATTTCTGAAAAAAATTTTATTGATATACTGGGTGTAGGGTATTATATGGTCGGGCTTGACGGACTATATTTTCTTACTTGTTTTTAAGTATATATATAATCATAATCATTTGTATTGTATTTGTATTGATTGGAAGTGAGTGGATGAAATATTTATGAAGATAATAGTCGAATACTGGGTACATGGGTTATTCAACGACAACTTTGTTTTGAAAACAAAATAAAACAACAAATTAATTCAAATGTGTATTGTATTAGAAAGAGTAAGGTTAATTATAAATAAAAAATTAGATCGGACAGATATCGACCACGATTACACATATAGAGGTCGATTCTTTTATTAAAATATTTAATCATATTTTGGCAAAATAGCGGGTTTATTTTGTTAATCTCGTCACTGATTTTGAGTTTTAAGACTGTAATCAAATCGACTCTCTATAGGCTCTATTTTTAACATAGCCTCACAAAGGCCAAATAAAAGCTACACTTTGTGAAATTATGCGATCGGGATATTTTGTTTGTAATAGTTAAATTCATTGTTTTAGTGGCTGCGTTATGTGCAGCACCGTCTTCTCGAATTCACACGTTGGTTATATCTCTATAATCAAAAATTTGCCAAAATGTGGTTGTTAAATTTTCTCGATATCGCGATCCATTTAATAATAAAAGACATATAGAACCAATAATAGTTGAAAATCTATTTTTATTTTTTGAAGAAACTACTTCAATTTGCAGATAAAAATTATGCGTTACAATTTAAAAAAATCCGTTAAAAGTATCGAGTAGTATTGAGTACCCAAATGAAAAGTATTGAATATTATTGAGTAATGGAAAGTAGTAGAATTTGCCAGCACTATTGTATAGCCATGTTTTAGAAAAAAATTATTTTATTTTACAAGAAAGTTGTAATAACAAAAATTTTAAAGGTCACTTTATTCCTCGCTTTATATAAAGTTACCTTTTACTATTAAGAACATTAAAGGCAATTTCTAAATTTATTAAATTGGTATACGATGAGTAAATTTTATAATATTACTGTGTGAATTATTTTTTATTACTCTGATAAATTATAACAATTTTGTTGAAAATAAAAAATTTCAAAACATAGCACGGATAAAAAACATGCATATTAATATCCGTCTAATTATTGTATGTATTTATGTATAGTTTTTATTTTATAATCAACTTTTCGGATACCATTTGAAGTTCAAATATATCTGACGACTAAAAATGGCGTTGGATGTGTAAAGACCTGTCATAAAAATGCTTAATTGCCAATCATGTCATTATATATTTTGTCATCTAATGATGTCTTTAAATACGAACAATATTTAATTAATTAAAGCAAGATGTATAAATTTTGTTAAAAATTCATTAAACTGATGGCCTTAATGTTTAGTGAGTACATTTGAATATGTGATATAATATTTTAAGTATGAGTGTTGTAACAGTCAAAAAGACCATTTAAAATACACTCCCCTAAATACAATCCCCTATTTGTTCGAATACTTAGAAGCACAAGCTGCATAAAGATAACATTTAATGTATGTACCATACATGTAAGGACAAATGTTAAGTTGAAGCATTTAAAAAATAATCAACATATGGACACATAAATTCATTGAAACATTCTAATAGATACATGTACATTCATACCATTCACTGATTAGAGAAAGAATGGAAATTTAAAGAATTTTTATGTATGTATTATGTAAGTTATTGGTTTAAATACAATATAATTTTATAAAATATAATCCTTTTGTTTCAATTCTATTAAGTAACAGGAACATTTTTAAATTTATAGTCTGAATTTTATATCAGAGTTGTTATCCGACACAAGCACAAACAAATTAATATGACAAACAACACTAGTGGTGTGAAGCGTTTCTTTCGTAGATATTGGAGAGCTATAAATAATATAATGAAACTAAAAATAAAATGTTTTAAAAAGAGGATTTCATAATTTCGAATTATTTGCAATTTTTTTTAAATTTTCGGTATTAGGTCACAAATAAAATTTTATTTAAAAATGGTTTTCGTTGCATACAAAATTGATTTATGTAATTTAATTTTATAAAATAAAAAGTAAAATGTGTTTAAGTTAAAGTATGTATATATATTAATCAATAATTAAATCAAAACTTCTTGTGAATGTTTGTGTAAATAAAGATGTTTGTCTATTCAATAAATAAGTTATATATTAACGTCGAACATTAAGTGTTTCTTTTATGCTGCACTAAGAACACAACAACTTAAAATTTTAATTATGCAGAAATTATGAAAAAGTATAGATGGCGAGAAGAAAAGTTCGCATGTAAACTTTTCAATTAATTTTATAAGGTCTCGTAATTTATCAATAAGAAGGTACATAGTTTTAAATTATTTTAATCAATGAAAGACTCAATATTAGTAGAAAATAAATATTTTTATATTTTAGAATTATAGTTTTTGAAACGTAAATACTCATACTACGATCAATCACAAAACGATTCGTTTAAAATTTGTTGTTGTTTTTTTTTTGTTAATTTAATAAGAACGAAGATAAAAGTTTAAATTCCACGAATATTTTATTTTGGTAGTTCTGTTAATTTATATTTTTTAAGACATTTAAAAAATTACTACATAGTTTAAAGCATGCCAACATAATAGGCAAGATTGTAAAATAGTTTAAAGGTTTAAATTGCTTAAACATACATACTATATGTATGTATTTTTGTAAAATTTATCCCTTTTAAAAAGTTTCATCTGGTCGCTAATGTCGATATTAAATATCAAGGGAAATTGCAAGTCACGATTTATTTAAATGCACGTGGCTTGCATAGTCTTTAAAAATCGCACATTTTCTGCCAACAATGTGTAAATTGTTTATGAAAACAACGTGCAACGCATGCCAACAACATACATTTGTATCTATTTATGTATGAATTACTACAATAACAAATATTTACATATAATAATTAAAATCAGAAACTTCAATAAATATGTTTAACTACAAAAAACAAAAAGAAAACAATTAATTTAAAATGTTTTGTGTTATATTAAATAATAGTTAATATTACCTACTTTGGCACTTGAAGCAAATATCGAAACTAAGAATATAAAATAAATGTTATCATAAATGATTAGTATTCGACTTTCAAATAAACTATTTTTAAGTGATTCGGACACATTCAATCTCTTTGTTGGAGCAAAGTCAATAACTAAACACAATTGGTGCAAGACTTTCTTAACTAACGTAAGATACAGTAGTCTTTTTTTAGAAAATGTTTTATATTTGTTTGATCTTTCAAGCTATTAAATTCTGCTATTTTTTTTTATTTTTCTATAATATACAAACAATAGACAAAAAGTTACCGGTGCGAAAACGAAACTTTGATACAAATTGTTTAAGGAAGGGATTTAATTTTTTTTTATTAACATGTATAAAATTTTAAGCATATTATTTATCCACAATATATTTTTGCTATTTTTCGTACTTTTGTATACACTAATTTAAAAATAAATAGTAAAGATAACTTCTAAAAGGAGTTATTTACCAAACAAAAGAAATACAAGTCCTAAGTTAGCATAATCATTACTATTTTAATTAAAGGCTGGTGTGAATAGTTGGACACGAACAGTTTCATAAAATTTTATAATTAAATATGATTTTTAAATTAATAATGTATATATTCAAAACGAGAAGACCCTATATTTATTTATATTAAAATTAAATATTATAATCTTATTAGTGTGTGGAATTCTACACGTCATTAAAAGCTGACTGGAATGTGATTTGCATCTATGTAAATGAAGGCTTAAGTTGGCCTTCACTAAGGGCACCGAAGTAAAAGCATTCCCAATTTTACCGCTGATATAGCAATTCACACAAACCTATATACATACATATATATGAGTACGTATGTCAATTAACAAAATCTACGGCTTGATTATTAACAAAAATGAATAATAAAACTTTTTTTAAATAAAGTGTTATTTCCACAATTCTGTCAAAAGAAAAGCAGAAGTAAAAACACGGAAACAAAGTTTTTGCGTTGATTTAGAATTTTGGTTTGGTTTTGGTTTGAAACTAAAAATTACTTCTAAAGCTGGAAATGTACGAACATTTACAGGTACATATGTATGTTATATTATTTGGGCCTAAAATATCTTAAATTGACAATAAAAAACTAGTTTTGAGTCAATTTTGCGAATGTAAAGATTTTCTATTAAGTATTAAATAATATATGCATACTCGTATGTATGTATGTATGTAGTTTGGATTATGTCTATACAAAACTTTTTCGTGTTGTTGCGTGTATTTTTTTTAAATATTTGCAAAAAGTTATTCCCCTAATGTCCATGCATTAAATAAATACAGTTGGAGGAAATTGGAGATATTTGGAGTAAAGATTTCTGCTCATTGGGAATTATCCACTTTTGAATGTCCGTAATCTCAACATGTAGATACCTATGGGTGGAACAACCTATTATATACAAACTATTATATTAGATACACCTTCTTATTTTTAATGCACTACACACTTTCTTCGTCGAATTGACGAAGTCCGTTTATGATCTGGCCCAAAACCCAACCACTATAAGGTAACAGTAAATTTTTTGTTTAATTTATAAAATACTTATGTTTTTATTCATTCAAAATAGCTTATTATAGGAAATTTCAAAATATATTACTAAAAACACAGCAAAATCAAACAAAGTTTTTTTTTGATTTTATAAAAAAAGTTAAAAATGTAAACTTAAAAGCCAGTATTTCAGGTATCATGTTATTTTAAAAAATTTATTAAATCATAAAGTAGATGCATTAAATAAAGAATAATATCAGGTTTCTTAAAGATTTCTTGTTAGTTATTGCATTAGGCACAAGATAAATTTTGTGCACCCCACTTTATATGTTGTTTGCAATTTGCACATAAAATATATTAATAGAATAACGGTAATTCAAGTTTAACAGTATTTTCGATTACTTAGAAAGCGGTGTTTTACAGGGCGAGATGAAGGAGTACTTTAAGCGCACTATTACAAATTTGTATTTAAATGTGAATTTTAATTTACTGAATGTATTAACTGTAACATGGACATGTTGACATGGAAATTAAAAAAAAAAAAAAATCAAAAAGAAGAACTTCATTAACTAATGAAAATCGGTGCTGTATCGTTAAAATTAAGGCTATAAATGAATTATTTGAAAATCGAAAATAAATATAATTTGGAGCTTCAAAATTATTTTATCGGATAATCAACAATGTATTTGTGTATGTAAATATGTATTTGTAGATTCTCAGAAGAATAGTTTTATATTACCTTGTAGTTTTTTTTTACTTTTTCTGCACCGTAGTTCCCTTTGGTGCACGTTGGTTTGAATGTATAAGTCACATAAAGACAATAATATTTCAATGGGTCTAGCACGAATGGTGATAAATAAGAACATTATATGCAAAATTTTATTTATTTGTGTGTAGGTATAAGTATTAGACTTCTCCATGATTGTATGGATAAATTAAACTTTAAAGGCACTGGTCTTCACTCCCACCGGAATGGCATCTCGGATATCTTTATCCTGTTCCGCATAGGTTTATATTAAGGGCATATCGACCAAGTCTTTCAAAATTCGTTTTTATGTTGAATTTTGTTAAACTAATTCATTTCTTTTTAACAAATTTGTTTAAAAATTCATCAGCTTTGTGGTTTATTTCCTATAAATAAACCGGATTTTTTTAAATTGCTAAATAAAAGCGACAAGTAGTTTATAGAAAATATAACGAGTCTTTATTTAAAAACGATTTTAATGAGAAATGTTATTCTAGTACATTCATTTCTATTCAAAATTAATACAAATATTGATGGATATGGAAATTTCAGGGATTTGTTAGCTCGAATTTAAAAAAAAAATAACTCAATTTAGAAACATATTTTTTATTCAAATATATTTATTCATCTAATTGTTGAATTATTCAACAAATACTCTATGTAATATGCACATAGAATGATTATATTAAATCGTATAAAGCTTAATACATTTTTCGGAATACACTTTCATTGTCAACTTTCAGTTTGGGAGCTAGTTTGACCTTGAAGCTCCGATATATTTGTGTATAAATTTTAATGCATACTTTTATTTAGAACTCCAAAAACGTTTGTTCAGGAAACAGTACAAAAAAGACAAATTAAATATTCCAACTGGCTTACCTTTACTAACTGGTACAAATAAAGTTACAATTTTTAGTTTAAAATAATACATGTTTCCCTTTTTACTTTACAAATATATTTTATCTTCATTGACAATTTAGGTACTATTTTACATTTGACCAAATTAATTATATTTTTTAAAAATAGCATCATTCCATAATATTATTAAGCAAATATTTTATGTATTATTTAATTCAAAAATATTTGAATACATACACTCTTTCAATTAAAGTGATATATTCAATCTAATACGTCAATTAATAACAAATTATCTGCACAAAAGATCTTACAGGTCGTAGTGCTTGAGGCCTCACTCAATAACAAATTATGAAGCAGTTATATAACTTCTAGATAACTAAAGAAGATGCAAGTAACAAAATAAATTGTTGTTGCTATTGTGAATGTTGTTATTGTTATTATCGTACTATTAAGGTGTCAAGAAAAAACAAGTTGAACAACAAGGTATTACAATATGGATATTATTATTTATGGACTTAATGGACGAAATAAGGAACTACGATGTTTTTTTCGGTTATTTTCAACTATTATAAAATTTGACCCGTTGTTTTAAAAAATTAAAGTAGCTACCCTATTGGAGTGGTCCAAATATATACTTATATTTAAGTTACGAAGAGAAATATGCAGTAATATTGTAAAATATTGGTAAGAAAAGATGAAAATAAAAAGGAAAAATGTTTATTAAAATACTTTTATTTAATTTTTTGACAATATCACACTTCTTCACACATTCATTAAAATCAGTACTTGGCGTTCTTACATTGTAAATTCCTTAATTTTTTAATTTAGTCATTCATGCAGCCTCCATTTGATATTGCAATTAAAAAGTAGATTTTATTAATCTGCCCAACACTGATGCCATCCATCACATTGTTTTTTACTCTTAAAAGCGCGCAAATAATATTAACAAGAACAACAACAACAATTTCTATTCCTTAAGTTACTTGCATTCTTCTTTTTGTAGTTTTGTAGACATTTTTAAAGTGATTAGATGTTTAGTGATTAGTTGTCGTATTAAAATGAATCTAAGGCGTTAATAATCAGAAATATTCAAATATTCAAATTCAAATATTTCAATCAATTTGAATCATATAATGTTAAGTGATTTTCATCAATAAATTAATTTATATAATCTTTTTCATCGAATTATTTTGTTAATTGATGCTATTACTCTCATAATTTCACTCGAAATTTTTTCAACAATTATTTGATCGTACTGGCGATATATTCAACTTCTCAGCAATGACAGATTCATGTAAAATTCGCCAGACAAAAATATTGCATAGAAAGATGAGGAACTAGGAAAGATTTTTATTATATAAAGAAAATGCAATTTACATGCTATGTAGTACAGGAAATTTCCTGCATATATGTATTTATGTGTATATAAATTTATTTATATGTATGCACACATACTTGTGTCTAAATACAAATGTGTTTATACTCGTATTAGGGAAGTTTCTGAATGTTAGTTTAATGTAACGAATGTGAAATTCAATAAGAAAAATTATTTTATTAATTATGCACAATAAATTTAAAAAAGAAATGTGTAATTTATATGTAACAAACATAGTTTAACTGTCTTATGAAAATTAAATGAATAATTTAATAAACAACTAATATATTAACACAAAACAAAAAGTAAAAAGTTTTATTAATTTGTAAAATATTCGGATATTTTTTTGAGTGCTTAAAATAAAGGAATTATTTGTACAAGCATTTTTTACGTTCCTACTATAAAAATATACTAGCATATATGTATATATAAAAACCATAAATCTGGCTACATGTTTCAAAATATTCGTTAATCTGTGTGAGTAAGCAAAGAATGGTACTATTAAAATTGGTATGTATTTGTCTTCTTAAAACATTTAAAATATTCAGTTGTGATTCATTTCTAGGAGGAAAAATAACTCGCGCGTTTCATTGGCATGTCCCAATTTACACGAAGCAATTTTTATTGACCGATAGAATTTTTTCTTGAAATTTCTTTGGTATTCACACAGCACAATTCTTATTGCTTAAATTGCTAGTACAATCAAGTGTGTACTCGTCTTATTTTCCCCTCATCCCGATGTCTAAAAGGTAATCAGCTTAGCTTAAAAAATTGCTTCGTGTGCACTTGCTTTTGTTTTTATAACCTAAATTTTATTCTTTGATACGAGGTAAAATAGATATGGTAGTTAAGAAGATAAATTTTAACCAAACAAACAATAATATCAACAACAGCAATGGTTGTGAAATATTTCGTTAAATTTTAATAAATAAAAAAACACTATCCTTTTACAATCTACATTTTTTAGCTATTGATTAAATGCTTGTAGTTTTATTAATAAAAAAAACTCTTAAACAATCTACATAATTTATCCATACAGTAAAGTATAAAGCTAGATTTACACGATTGAAATTAAGAGATCTAGCTCAGTTCATTTTATCAATTTAGGCAGGGTACTCCTATTTTATTTACGATTAAATCTCATAACTATATTATATTCAATATAATAATTTTAATTATACAACTTTTTTGGTTTTTATTTTAACAATAATTGTTTATGATTAAGGTCAGGTTTATTTATAATAAATCATGCTATATTAAAAAATGTTTTATTGTTATTGAAAATATTTGTTAATTTTATGAATTTTCCCTGAAGATGCTACACAAGAAGTAATAAAAATAAATCTGACCTTAAGCTTAAAAAGTTATTGTTAAAATCAAAACTTTCAATTTTAATCGGACCACGCTTTTAGTATGCATGTATTGTATATATGTTTGTTTTAAAGTGTTTACACGTATGCATTCTACTCTACGAACATTCATTATAACTTTCTGTTGCATTCTTTTTTGATTCCCTTGTAAAGAAATTTTAAAAATACCGCAATAGTACGTGACAGTCTCATGTGCAAATGTATAAGAAGTGAAAAATAGACTGACTAAAATACAAACACAACCACGGACACTGTCTCTCACACTCAAACGCACTCAAAAATCACTAACTTAATACAATCAATAAAGAACCCAAATATATATGTATATATTCATATTAACGTTGTTCATTAATGGTGCAAAGAGTCTGTCAAAATTAAAATTGCATACATACATCTGATTTGTAATGTCATGATTTTACACTTGTAATACTTGTGTGAAGACTGCTCAATTTCATTTCGATGTCAACATTGGATCGCAATGGTCCTATTATCGCAAATTTCCATATTCTGGAACGACTTTTGATTGTTAGCTAAGTAAAATCAAATACCGATTTCCCGGGATAATATGGTTGATTCTAATCATTTTATACTGCTCTACAAATCACTTTGATTATTATTCTATAAATTGCTTTTTCAAGCAATTAGGTCAATTTATAGAATATAAAAAAGGTCGAATAAAAGAACTAAATAATTTGATTATTATTGTTTAATTGAAGAAACTGCATTCTAGGAAATATAAAATGCTGCTATTAATAAGCAAATATCCAATAATTTGTCATTAAATGCCAAAACAATGAAATTACAATTTTTTTATAAGAAGAACTTAATAAATACTTATTTTCTTACTAACTATTTATGTATGTGTATATATGTACAAAAATATTTTCATTTTTTTTTTGATTTATAAACACTATATTTTCCTGTCATATAAAAGGATTACTTTTTTCAAGCTGGTCCAATCTTAATGATTGCTACTACCGCTACCTATCAAATACTTTTTCAGCTCCACTGACGTTACCTTTATTTTATACAAAATTTTAAATTACAAAAACATTATGTTGGCCCTAATTAATTTTATTGCAGTTTACAGAAGTTAAATTAATATAAAATTTTGTTAATAATTTAAGTTTATTCGAAATTTCGATTATCCTTAAAATGCCGCCAAGACAATAGTTCTAATTAGCGTTGTCGTTTACTTAATCATTTAGTAAAGACAAATAATTGTTATTTTAAACTATTTTTAAACTAGATTTCATCATTTGATAGTTTACAGATTATTTCATAACCTGAAATTTGCCCAATTTCTATTAAATATATTTATTTTGAATTTTTGAAATTTAAATAATAACATTGTTAACATAATTGTTATTTTTTTAGCTAAAACATATAAAGGGTGGTTAAATTTTAAGAGTTTCAAGTTTTTTTCTGCATTTGATTTGACATTTCTCAGACTAACTCTATTTGAACCATGGAAAGATACACAATCGAGCAACGCCTTAAAGTTATTCAGGTTTATTATGAAAATGGGCGTTTAAATCAAAATGCATATCGTGCACTTCGTGATTTTTTCGGTTAAATTAATCGTTCAGATGTGCGTATATTTGGAAAAATCGCGAAAAAATTTAAACAAACCGGGTCTGTAGGAGATGTGAAAACACCAGTGCTCGTACAGCTCGTACTGTAGAAAACATTGATGCTGTTCGCGATAGTGTGGCTAAAGAGCCGTCCACCTCAATTTGTCGTCGTGCCCAATAATTTCACCTCTCACGCTCGTCGTTGATGAACATTATGCATAGAGACTTGCATTTACACACTTACAAGAACTGAAGCCTCTTGACCATTTCAAACGTCGTCAATGGTCAGAATGGTGGCAAGAAATGGCAACAGTGCAAACAGATAAATTTTCGAAGAAAATCATCTTCAGTGATGACGCACATTTTCGCCTCAGTCAATAATTTCAATCAATCATAATTTTAATTGGAAATATTAGCGTTTCTGGCGACGTTTTAAATTTTTTAAATATAATATTATTGTGTTTAAATCTTATTTTATCTACCTAAAAATGTATCGTTATGACGTGGCTACGTGTTGGAAATCAATTCGAAAAAATTAATAAATATGAGTTTATTTATTGGAAATAAACTGTGTGTAGCCATTACAATTAAATATTCATACATATGTCAACATATGATCATTAAGAGACGAAAATAAAATATTTATTATAAGTAGAAATTTGTTTGTTTCATCCCAGCAAACAAATTTGGAAATTCATTCTTCCGTGAACCTCTTCTTTATCATTTATTTTTCGTCAAGTATTTTTTTTTTGCTGGGATTGCAGAATCATTTGTTTTTATACCCTTCACCTTCATGAGAAGGGTATATATAAGTTTGTCATTCCGTTTGTAATTCCCACAATATAATTTTCCGACCGTATAAAGTATATATATTCTGAATCCTTATATATAGCGGAGTCTATTAAGCCATGTCGGTATGTCTGTCTGTCTGTTGAAATCAATTTTCTGAAGTCTCCAGATATCTTCGGCATCCAAATCTTCAATAATTCTATCAGACATGCTTTCGAGAATCAGAAAAATTCGTTCATAAATAACGGAGATATAAGCAAAAATCCTAGACAACCTCTGAAATTTTCATCAAAAAAACTATCAAACAAAATGTATTAATATTGTTACGAACAAATTCATCAACAGATGGCGTGTTTATCGACATACAACTTGTTCAGCATTTGTAGTAGTTTTGATTTATAAACATTATTGTTATAAACTGTTATAAACATAGCAATATGGCAACATTGAGTTTTAACGACTTTGGCTGAATATTCTAGACACGAACATTCTAGACTTGCAGTCACGAACATTCTAGTATCTTAGTTTCGAACCTTCCAGAAATTATGATTGCTGTATGAATAGACCAACACGGCCAACCAAATGAATCCGTTTATTGTGAGTCATTGTTGTGTAAACATTAAAGTGTTCGAAAACTTTAAGTGTGTTCTGAAACCGTAATATGAGTGTGTGAAAAGCCAGTGTGTTAATTTTTAATTGTGTTTGTGTACATTTAAATAAAGAAAGACTCGTTATATTTTCTGCAAACTACTTGACGATTTTATTTTGCAATTAAAAAGAATCCTGTTTATTTAAAGGAAATAAACCACCGTTTTTAAAAGGTAAAAACGTAACAATATAATATATATATGCATGTATGTATATAATATAATTATGCATCCACAACAAAGGTGAAGGGTATATAAGATTCGGCATAGCCGAATATAGCACTCTTACTTGTTTATTTAAAATTCGTGGTTGACTTTGCCAGCAAAGTGTTCTCAATGTTAGTGTCATAATTTCATAATATGACCACAGATTGTCTTCATTATTGTCACGTAAACTAAGTTAACTCTATTCCATTCAGCTCCAAGTATTACTACTCTCTTCGTTACTTTATATCCATTCATCCGTTCATGTTCATGTTTATAGTATGCATACATATTTATGTATGAACGGGTTGCATGTATGTACGTACGTACATATGTATTTTAGAATATATTTTTTAACGGCTCTGGGAGCATGTGTTGATCTTGTTTATTTTATGTCTTTTTTGCACGACAAATACGTTCTTTGTTTAAAATTCATATAAAATCGTGAAAAGTGTCAAAAATTTGTGTATGTATTAAGAAAAAAGTGATAGGAAAACATAACACATGATACCAGCGGTTCTTTTTCCTATTTTTTTCTTATGTCAACCACCGAGAAATAGCAAAGCGAATTGCAGTTTTAGTCACGTAGTTTTGTGCAAAAAATCTACTGACAAATTTGTAAAACAAATAACACAAATTAACGGGATTTAAACGCCAGACAATTTTAGGATCTGTTCGAAAAAATAATCAAAAGCAAGAGATACGTAGTTAGTGACTAATTCATAATCTTTTAGCTCAAAGACTTAATCTAATTAACTTTGATAATATAAACTTTTAATGGGTAAAAACAGCCATAACTGGTAACTTTTTATATCTAATTAATAATGTATTCTGAATTAAAGCCCAGTACAAATTTGGTAACAATTAGCAATTCAAATAAAATATATATGTATGTATATATCAATGTGCATAAGTAATGTCATTTACTATATGACTTGACCAGCTATAATATTTTCATTAATTTATATTATATTCATATACATTAGGGCGGGTCAAATTGTATGGAACGATTTTTTTTTGATGAAGCGTATACCAAAAACGTAATCTGTAGGTGATTCTGAGAAATTTTGCTCACTAAGAAATGTTGCGAATTTCTAATATATGTATATCAAGCTATATCGTCAACAAACATGTACATATTTACATAATGCTCCTAGTCATAATAATGACATATTTTGTTATTTGGAAAATTATACTCACAATTGTAGTGGCATAGTATATCTCTATTCTTTAATATGGCCAAAATCTCCATAATTGTCATTAAAATTGAATTCCTTTTAAATATTTCTAGTGAGTATAATTTGTCAGTAAGAACTATTAAAAAACTGTCCTCAAACACTTCTTTGCCGTTTATTACACAATTCTTTCAATTATGCGAACATATGTACTTAACTGCTTGTTATAAGTGTGAGTGCCCATCTCTGCAGACGATTTGCTTTATACAAGGGAATACCTTTCTTGGAACCGAAAATCGACAACAACGGTTTGTGATCAGTTTGTAGGGTGAATCTGCGGCCAAAAATTTACTTGTGGAATTTTGTAACAGCGAATACTAAAGCATGTGCTTCTTTTTCTATTTGGCTGTAGCGCTTCACGGCTGATGACTTTAATGGAAATGTCGTTGTACCGGTGGTATAGACATGCGTTATACGTTAGATGTATCAGCAGCTACGACAATGTCCACATCTGGTTCGAAATGAGTGAAAAGAGATCAGACTTAAGGATCTCCTTGAATTTGTCAGAGGATCGCTGACACTCTGCCGTCCAGTTTTATGCGGCATCTTTGCGCAGAAGTGCGTCTAATGGTTGACGTAACTCATGCATTTTCCTGACATAATTGCCATAATAATTTATAGCACCCAAATATGACTGTAGGGTTGCCAGATTAGAAGGTGGTGGCATGTTGGTTATGGCCTCTATCTTGCCAGGGTCGGATCGAAGACCGTCTTTGTCAATGATCTGGCCAAGATGAACTCATGCCAAATTTACATTTTTAAATTTTAAGTGTAAAACCAAAATTCTCAATTCTCTCGAGAACTCGTGTTAGGTTTGCTTCGCTGGTGCCTGAGACGATTATGTCATCCATGTATGCAGAAACACCAGTTGAATCATCGACCATAGTTGACATAATTTGTTGAAACGCTCCAGGAGTTGATTTAATGCCTGGCGGAAGACGATTAAATGCAAAAAGTCCTTTGTGCGTATTTATAGTGAGTATCTTACGCGAATCTTCTTCGACTTCAACTTGTAAAAAAGCATCAGAGAGGACAATATGGCTGAAAATTTTTCCATTTCGCGATTTTTGCAAAAATAGATTCAGGCAGTGGCAATGGAAACTGATATGGTTGGAGTGCTCCATTTAAGCCTGTTGAGTAGTCTGCACAGATTCTAACGTTGCCTTCCTTTTTTTATAACAACGATGAGTGCTGCCCAGTCGGAATATTCAACGGGAGAAATAATTCCTAAATTTTGCAATCGGTGCAATTCTTCATCCACCAGTGATAAAGCAGCATATGCGATTGGTCGCTTTGGTCTGAGCACGGGTTACGCGCCCTGCTTGGAATGAAGCTTTACCTTCGTCTTGGTACACAGCTCCAAACTTCTATTAAATAATTTTTGGAACCGCGATACGACTTGATGTGTGATGTGAATGCAGACTTCTCGTAGAGGAACGTCCCATAGATTAAATTTTTCTATGAAATCTATATGTCATCGGCCACATAACATATTTCGCTTTTGATAATGTTTTTAAACCTAATGTTGTAATTGTCCATTTATGTTAAGAAGACGCTTGTCTGCGTTATATGTCGTGGATGTTGGGTTTGATATTTCCGGCTTGCTAATATGCTTCCACATCGCCTTTGATATTATTGTGATGTCTGACCCACTGTCAACATACAATGTAGCATCTACGCCGTTTATGGACACTTTGATGAATTTGCGCTTTGCGCTTCTATGTGCTTACACTATTAACGGAAATTTACTTGACAGAAGCTTTATCATGGTTTGATTTTGGAGAAATTTTAGGAAACCAGCCACAATAGTTTTTTTTTAAATAATTAACAAATACAAACTGCGAAGCTTTTGGCTTATCTGTAGAAAACACCCAGAGTGTTTGGCGGGAATTGAACCCGCAACCCTTTCACTGATAGTCCGGCACTCTATCGTAATCACGTGATTTAACCTACTTTACCTAACGTTTACACATGCGAGTAAGAGTTCGAAAAACTCAATACACTCACATTTTTTTACTAATAAACTCACATTTTTCGCACTTGCAGAGCTACTCGCAGCTGAATTTGCATACGAGTGAATGTTTGACACTCTCATGCCAGTAAACGTAAAATAAAAAAAATAATGTTGCCATGTATATTTTTTAATGAATAGAAAGTGGATAATATAATATTTATAATTGAAATTTTATTTTGTTTTATGAGTGATTGTAAACAAATTTCTTTCAAATAATATTGATAAACAAAATGTTTTAATTTTGGAGAATAAATATAATTAAAATCAGAATAATTATTGTTAATAAAAATTTTCCCTCATGAAAAATTTTTATGTGATCAACTGGCAACTCTATTTTTCAATCAGAACAAAAATGGAAGTAAAATTAAATTTAAAAAATATAATAAAATTAATTAATTCTCTTCTGTGGTATATGAGAGATAAAGCATATAGGAGGAACGATTTGAAAAGCAAGGCCTTCGAAGCAATTGCAAATCAAATGGAGCTGCCGGTAGAAGTATACGCTTTGACAACATCTTGAAAATGAACTCTCACTGTCCTGTATAAACAGTAATGCTACTTGCAAATTATTCGAGTTTTTCGAATAAGTTTTCGTATATAATACGTACACAGCACTCACATGCAAGTACTTGCATGTGTAAAGGCAGGGTTAAGGAAATTTGTGTGAGGTGAAATATTTTACTCTACGTTTTTCAACTTTAACAATATGTATAAAAATAATTAACTAATCAGACCTTATAAATGTATAAGATTAAAGTAAAGTTATTGCTATAAAAGTAGTGCTTTTGCGCTCGCAACTGTTTAAGAAGTAGCCAGTGTCGTGAGTGGCCCAGCCGTCATCCAGTGAATGTAAGAAATTAATAAATAGTAGTAGCTGTTGGTAATTTAAAGTACATAATTGTCAGTTTGTATGAGTGAACATATGTGTGTGTATATGTTATGGAGAGTATATATATGTATGTATAAGTAAATTGTGGTAGTAGACTGCTGCTTTGTGTTGGAATTGCAATAGTAGTGATAGTTGGAAGTTCGGGATATTTGATAAATACTGTTTTATTGTTTTTATGTTTACTTTTTTTGTTGTTGTCTTTTTCGCAAGGTCCATAAATTGTAAATATGGGTTTTACAATCATCCGCAGCTATAACCAGTTTTATGTATTGAGGGCGTAAATTTCCACTTGAATAAGTTATTTTAATTAAAATCTTATAATTTTTTGTATGTTTTTAATGTTATTATTGTTGTTGCTCGCGGTTGTAATTAATTTGAAAATTGTTCAATAACTGTTAATGTTGCAATGAAAAGTTTAAATATTAATACATACATACATATGCACATAAATATACGTAAGTACATATGAAGTTAAAATTTAAATTATTAAAACAATAGTTAGTTTAAACTTTAAAGCGAAGAAAATACAGCCCCAAAAATTTAGAAGATCAATATTTTTTATATACTATATATGTACGTACATATCAGAAATCGAGAGATAGTGGAGCAACCAAAGTACTCGAATATTCGGCACTTAAATACTATATATTAGTTCGACCAAAAATTATATTTGTAATATTAAAAATAATTCCGTTATTCCATTTAAAAATTACTCGTTTTAAATCATGGTTAACTAATATATTGAATATATTTCTGAATAGGGTTTTAACTGACTAATAATTCCAAAATTCTAAACAACAAAAACCATTATCATCTGTCATAATAAGTCTGGGGGCTAATTCTCGCATTCGTATACGAGGAAATTTTCATTCGAATTTTTTAACATTTGGGATTCTCTCATTCGATAGCGAATAAAATGTATCGAAATTTCTAATGATGACATTCGATAACGAATGATTATTCGAACGAAACCTTGCGAGTTTTTATTCGTAAGCAAAGAAGCATTCGAAATAACGCTTTTTTTTAGCAAACAGAAAAAAAAAAGAAAATGTTAGGAAAAAATGTGTTACTTACTTTAAAAAATATCTAATATTAATAATTTTATTACATTGAGGTCAAAAATATCAAAAATAAATTTTACCTTTGCTTGCTTTGTGAGTCTAAAAAAAACACATACATACATTAATACATATGTACTTATTTATACTTACTCATTTTTTGTAAATCTTAAGGGGTCGGAGGTGTTTCTTATTTGTTTCCTTATGTCATTAATGTTTTCAATGTCGTCAGAATCAAAAGACGATGAGTAAAAAAAAAAAAACACAACTGGATCCATTTTTAATTTAAAATAATGTCTTTAAAAAATTTCGCTTTTACTTGAGTTATTTTTTTTTTCAGAACCATATGTGTTTTGTTTACATTTTCTTTTATTTTATTCAGTGTTGTAATACGTACTTGTTTTAGTTTTATACAACACTGAATCAATGAATCGATTCGTATCGAGTACCATCATTAGAAAATTTTGCACTGTCAAAATAAATTTCGATTCGAAAACAGTTTCGATCACGACTGCCCCCTGATTTTAGACATTTTCATTTAGAACTCTAAAGAAACAACAAACACAAATATGTTATGGTAATGAGCCAACGAACATTTTTCATATACATATTAATAATTATTTTATATGGACAAAAAAACAAAATACATTTAAAAAATATATGTATATGAATAATAAAAAATTAAACAAAATTAATTACTTCAAGACTATCTTAAACCAAAATACTTTTTTTTGCGTTAATAATGCAGAATTATGCAATTTGGTGCCACAGCATCTTATTATATCTTATAAATGACTAGTATTGCGAAACTTTAAACAAAATAAAGTGTATAACTAATATTGCTAGAAGCCATTATTCCGTTTACACATATCACCATGTATAGGTAAAAATACAATACAAACGACCTAACACTGTATGATTAAAATATAAATGTAATTTAGTTTGTGTACAATGAATTTAATACGAATAAAACAAGTTAATACCTAAACGTATTTTAAAGGAAACCATTGTATAAAATAAACAAAAATAATTTTGGGATATCAAATTTACAGCTTATTACCTTAAGTAAGCCTATTTTAGTCCCCAGAAAAATGTGGTACAAATGGAGATTAACATATGTATGTATGTATGTCCGCATTGAATAAAGTGATATCCATAAATCCCTTTTAAGAAAAATCGAGATTAAGAAAAGGATTTTTCAATTAAAATGGAAATGACACAGGGTTTGAGCAGAATAACAATAATCACAAAAAACTAAACACCTATAAGTTTAAATAAACGTATCTTCATAGAAAAGGCTAGAGCAAAAAGAGGGAGTGAAGAGAGAGAGAGAGAGAGAGAGAGAAAGTGACATAATATGTATGTAGTCTCAGTCTTTGTAATTTAGTTTTGTAAATAAAAAATATCCTAAGGAAAACGCAAACATAAAATCATTTGCACAAGAAACCTAATATTAGTTGAAACAATTGAAATTTGTAGTAATTTTGAATAGAATATAGATAGAAAATTGATTTTGTTAAAAGTTGTGAATAAAGGTCAAAATTATTAAATATTTATAATTGCAATTAATTTCAATCTGATGCTTTTCAGTCATTAGATTAGTGATTGTCAAGATTGGCTACCGATTCTAAACGGTTAACAATAACGCCAATAAATTGTTATTAATAATATATTATGATTAATAAAATTTAAATCTTTAAAACAAGTTGAAAATTATTATTTAAATGTAATAGACTTTAATAAACTAAGAATGTTGCAAAATTGAATGTTGCTCTATTTGCAAACGTAATTCCGTATATCCTTCATCAAAAAGGCACTAAAAGCTCTCAAAATATTCTCACATTAATTTGTTTTTGTGACCAATGTTTATAATTATTATTATTTTTAAGGAGTTTCCTTCAGGCTAATTTGGTCAAATGTTTGTTTCCAAACGTAAATAAAAAACTTGTTAGATTTTTATTTTTTTATTTTATTTACCCAACGTTTCGTTAGTTTTATTCTAACTTCTTCAGTGGTCTCGTTCTAAATAATCTAGTCACAAAATTTTATTATTTTATTACACAGCTTCAACTTATAGACTAAGTTTTACTTACAGCTTTGATGTTTTTTATCATTGGATATTAATTTTTATTATTAATTAATTACTAAAATACTAAAAAACGGGACATCACGAACAGAATTTTGGTATAAATAATCAAATAATTAATAAAAATATAATATACAATAAACGACCACAAAACTTAAGTCAAGTTTAACTTAAAGCTAATATCACAGAACTGATTAATTATTAATTATTAATTGCAGAGGAGTATTGAAGTTTCGTGTTGTCTTTGTCTTCTTTCGTATTCATTGTTGTTTTTATTTTTTGTTGTATGCGTAAACTCTCTTGTGTATACCTACCTTTTGTTTTCCTTCCTTTCTATATCTAATATTTTAACATTATCACATTAATTTTTAGAAAATGAGTTTACCGAAACCGGAAGTCACGATAGGATTTGGAGGAGGGATGGTCTTGGTGAGATGCAATTTTTACCAATTATTCTTCAAACAAAATTGCTCCAATCAAAAATGTTGAACAAATAGTTGTATTTAAGAACTTATGTAAACGAAATATATTGAGCCGCTAAAATGTTCCCCATAAACTTTAAGTCCACGAATCTAGTAAGGAGAAATTCACCACTGATACTTTCTAGTAGTATAAAATTTAAAATTAACCATATCGGGTGAACCATCGGTCGCTGGAGGCATACCTACAGCTAAGCAACTGAATATTGTTAAAATATCACTTAAATCATTTACATATTTAACTTTTATTACAACTACATCACACTTTTAAATATATGTACGCTGTTTTTAGATTCACTTTAACTATACTTTAATGTTTGCAAAATCAAATCATTCATCATTCTGTAAAAAAAAAAAACATTATCCAAAATGCATGTGACAGATTGCCTTATTTATACATACATACATACATTAAATAATTTCTTGTTGTTAAAAAATAAAAATGTGCGACAATCTATTGCAGCTTCCCATTGTTTTTAATCCAAACAACTAAATATTTATTTTTATTTGTCAATATTTTATGCCACGGCAATTGTGATTTCTGAAACGAATTTTAAACAGAGCACTATTTTTAATCCTTCTTTTTCTCTACATATTTCTCACTTTAAAAGCCAAACAATATTTATGATTACTGAATTACTATCAAATGTATTCTACGTTTGTAAAGTTAAGTGGAAGTGAAATTTTCATTAAGTTTGTGTTCTAAATTTTGTGAAAATGATTTGAACAGTAAGATATCATTTTTAGTTTGGTTCAATGTAGTATAAGTTTTACGTGCTTTCTAGAACGCCGTGAAAATGTATATGTGGAATTGAAAACGAATTCAGTTTAACTTTGTAGTTGAATATAGAACATAGGCGTCTATTTATATGTTTCTGAAATAAAATATTTCCATAAGTACTTTATAAGTAAATGTTTGTTAAACATTGTATACAGAAAAAATATCGGTTGGTAATTTTATGGATTTTTTAAACCTTAATAAATTTAAGTGAACTTTAAATGCAATTATTAATAAATTTAAATTCCTTAGTTTTAATAATGCATTCCAATTTTAAGACTAATTCGATAAAAATATGGCCGAACCTATGTGTATATGAATATACTACCTTAATCCCTTAGGCAAATATCCTGAATATTGGGATATTCCTTAATTTAGATGATATTTGAATTCATACTTCAAAATTCATCCTATAAATAGAAATTAAGTCTGAATTAAAATTTATTTGCATTTATGTGTAATCTTCACTCTGTTTTATATTTTTGTTTTTCGTATTTAATATTGACAATTGATTACGTCGTAACACAAGTGAACATATCAAACGTGTATTCGCATGGATCCTCAGTCAAGTCATGCATTGCTTTGCAGTCGGTGATTATTTCACTCTGAATTCCAAACGATTCAGCGCTGTTCTTTAATTTATCTGCATCTAGTTTATCATTCTCGTCCAAGTAATCCATTTCCCTAATGACACAGTGCAGAAAACATTTAAATTCTCTATCGACATTGATCTTGTCCATTGAATTTTTCAGAAAGTTCTCAAATTCAGATTCGGGTATATTATTCTCTGTTTGACATTGCTTTTGAATTTCCTTAAAGTCAGCCTCACTTTTCGCTATGCTCTGATAATAAACAAAATAAAACAAATTAAATTAACTATTTATGTATTTGCATGATTACAATTAGTTTGGTTTGTATTGTCTTGACCTTTTGCGAAATTACAGTTAAGACTACAACAAATATCCAATTGAAAATAAACTTCATGGCGAATGATGCAATTTTTCTAGCAACTAATCACTTTTGCATTTTGTCCAATTTTATATAAAAATTTATAGTCGCTTTTTTGCAGCAAAAATTGTAATATCATTGCATGTTCTGGCTAAATATTAAACAGTGGATTTCGAATGAAGTCTAAAAGCGTGCATGCTAAATAGTCGTTAACGTACTGAATTAATAAAATAATTTAAAAAAATAATTATTACTATAATTAAAATTTTAATAATAAAAAGCCAGACGCGCAATACGGTGTTGCGACAATTATATGGAGCAATAAAGTGATTTTATTAGTTAATGACGTTCACGCAAATAAGCTTAATTTTGTAATATTATACTCTATCTATAAAGTTTTTGGTCATAATTTGTTTTCGTCGAAAAAACTAGAATGTGATTTTTAAATAGTGATAAGAATCTTTTCTATCCATTTTGTTACTATTTATTAAAATGTTACAGATTTGTTCATATTTCAAAATAATCGACAATATTACAAGTTTACAATTGAGGAAGTCATATGATTTTATGAACGGAATTTAAAGTGTCCCAATTGTTTTAAACGTACTAGATCCATGACATTTGAGAGGAAGCGTATCACATAACTTCCACAATTGTGAGAAGTTGATGAGTTTTAAGCAAATTTGGTAAAAAATGTTAATTAATTGTAATTAAATTTATGACAATTAATTTAATATCTGAAACTAACGAAATTGACTTGTAAGCGGATGCCAATAAACTTCTAGTTCAAAGTTAAGTTAAACTGACAGGTCCCTACCACTAAAGAACACTTCACTTAACTAGTTCATTGTATTTCTTTCCCCTTAGTGTATAAATTGTGTAATATTCAGTAGAAAAGTAGATATTTAACATACATATGTATGTACCTACATATTTATTTTAAAGCTGCGTATTAATCAGATATTTCTTAAGAAACCCATGACTCTTTTTTATTTTTGTTTTGGTATTTTTTCAATCTTGGTTAATTTTATTGATTTTGCATTAAAAGAGCAAAACTAATTCTATATTTATTGTATTGGTAGAGGAGTGGTAAAAAATTAATTTACTGTTTCGTAAATTACTTTAAAATAATAGCAATAAAAATTTCATTTTGCATCACACGAGGTACAATTTATAGATGTTTTTAGTCTGCAATGCAGTTAAAAGTCTACAAAAACAACACATAAAAACACAAAAAAAAAGAGGACTGAGATACTCATGTTCTAGTACATATCTATATTCGACATACATACATACATACATGCATACATAAACAAAACAATATGTAATAATAAAAACGTGTTAAAAAATTAAAATAAATAGTTTTGAACAAAATAAATAAAGTGTGCGTGTGTGCAGTGTTCAATGTACTTATGTATGTACTACACGTACAAATGTATGTAGAAATATTATCAAGCTTAGATAAACAAATCGATATTTTGTTTTTTAAGCCAATGTTTCAAATATGTAAGTAGATCATAATACATACATACATACATAGAATTTCCATGCAAATCTATTAAAGACAACATTTTAACCACTCTTATTTTTAACAGATTTTATGTTCGGTGCTCTTTAAAACTCTTCAACTTGATTTTAAATTAAACACAGTTAAGGAAGTTGTTTTAATTTTGTATTTTGAATTATATTATTTGTTCTAAGTAACAAAATTATAAACTTGTATTTTACAGCAGTGTTTTTTCAACATTTAAGAATTTATATTAATTAAGTAACACAATAAAATTATTTGCATAATTTCGATATTTCAGATTTGTATGCGTATGGTATCCGGAGAACATCATGCTTGTGGCAGCACTGCTAATAGAATAATATTAATAAATAAATATTTGTCTGGTGTTAATTGCTTTACATTTCTTTTATATTGTGTACAAATGTATGGATTTATATATCTTTGTTTGTATGTTAGTGCATGAACCATCAAGTAACAATTTTTTTGTTTTGATCTGGCAATTTCGAACTGTTAAAAAAAAACCTTTTACAGTGTCACGCACACAAAAACACGACAGTTGGTCAAATTTATCTATAAAACTTGTACAGAGATGACCACTTGGAGTTTTTGGATTTGAGTTGTATGCGTTTATGGGGAGTCCTTATTACAAGGTAGTAGTATTGGGCGGGAGGAATTCTGACGGCAGAAATATATGACTTTAAGCATTCATACATTTAGTCATTGTTTATTTGTGGGTTTAAATTTATCTGTAGTTTATAGTTGTTTTTATGTTTGTCCGTTCGCATGTTTGTTTGTTTGTAGGTATGATTACGTGCAACATTATACAAAAGTACAAATAAATCCCAAACACTGCTATCTGCTTATACATACATACATATAAACACACAAATATGTATTTGTGTATTGTACTGTCTGTATGTATAGATGACGGCTCAGCATGGAATGGTATTAACTTAAACTATTACTTTGCCTGCAGTGATGACAGCACGAAAATCATGCGAACATAAATACACGTACATTTACACATATTCATACAATATAAACTATAACAGTGACCGACAAAAGTGTACACTTATTTCTAGAGTTCGACCGCAACCAGTTTTTTAAGGCCGAAACCGAACACAACATAATATTCTGCTAAAATATCATTATTTGGTATAATCCGAAACAAGCCGAGAAATCGTTTTTAGTTCATTTTAAAGTAATAGAAAACTTAATAGTAGAGGGCCAATATAAGCAGCATGCTGCCACGAACGGCAATCAGCTGTGTAAAAAGTTTAAAAAAAAATTAAATTTTTTTTGTTTTATTTTTAACTGAACATATATATGTTTATGGCAACATCGCGGCCGCTTCTCACAGCATTGGCAGATTAAGTACATTGCGATACTTCAACATTTTTGTATGAATAATTTTGTAAACAACCAATCTTTTACTCACTGGTATCTACTACTGTTGCCGCCCGCGGCCGCATGCCGCTTACTATAAGACCTTCCACTATAAATCGTATATAAAGCAAATAGTGCGTTTTTGAGCACATTTCAACGCATATTTACAAAGATATTAATGATTTAAGATTCTTAAGTTTTTACACAAAAACGTGATTTTGAGACAGAAATATGACTGATCGCGGATTGAGCCACAAAGATATTAAGATTTTTATGTGACTCAGAAATGAAAGTGAACACAGAATTTGATTATTGCTGTGTTTAATATTTTATTGCTTTTTCCTTAAATTTTATGAAATTGTTTTTAATTATTATTTGACGAAGTTCAGGAAGCCTTAAATTCTTAGAAATTTTCAAATTCGATGTAGACTTTGTTAATGTTCGGTACTGAAATAAAATTATCAGTTGGGTGGCTGTACTATTTTTACTTTGTTCACTGTATATATGTACACTCTACCATTAGCACGCGTTGCATTATTTTTCGTTATTAACTTTGATATTGTACTGAACACAAAGCCTTTTATTTACGCATTTATGAGAATCTTAGAACCCTGTTCCACACAGAGGGAACCTATATGTAAACTTAAAAAGCAAAATTTGATAATATTATTTACCCGAGAGAATTCGTTGTTATTGAAGTCTATCTAAAGTATTATTTATTAACTTAATACTCCTATTTTATACCCACTGATTAGATTATATTTTTCATATATTTAAAAAGATTTAGATTCGAGTCACAATCAAATTATCTAAAATAGATGCAATGAATGTGGAGACTAAAATTAGACAGATCATTGGACAATCAGGTAATGAAAATTATAATTGCTCCAATCAATGATTGCAATATGTTTTACAACACCTTATTAGTTATAAACTTGGTGATAAACAAATTACTATAAATTTAGGTCAGTATATCATATAAATTTATATCGGTTTAAGTTCAATTTTATTTGTACTTCTGAAAAAGAGTAAACTATATTCTCTAAGGCCGCACTTTCGATTTTTGTTTTGAAACTGAGATTACTAAAGTAGGAACAATGATAAAATTTGTTGTTGTTGACACTTTGCCCCAGCAGTAAGAGTTATTGGAATTTATGTATGCAAACAGAAACCTCCAATAGTAAAACACAAACTCAAATGTCTGTGTATGTGTGTGTGAGTCTGTGTACGTGTTGTCATATATTAAGTTGCATATTCCATACATACCCACACATATACATATTTACGTATATCCTGCAAAATAAGAATTTTATTTTACAGAATCTGGGCATGTGTGCGAGTATGTATATGATGTATTCGTATGGTAAAGTTAAACGTTTTGCAATTCTTTCGAGAACAATTACAATTATCGGAGCATGGTAACATGTATGTGAATATGTTGTTATATATATATATGAATGTATGTATGTATGTACTATGTATATGGATTGCATGCGGATTCATATATGAGTGTGTATTAATGAATATTTTAAACAATTGTCGTAGGCTTTAAATAAGTTAAATAACTAACTCTCTCACTTACTATCAATTCATTTGGAAATTTATTTACATGCGACTTTGAATCCTTAAAGATGGAAATAAATCTGATAGCCTTTAAAAAATCCATTAAAATTCAAATCACATTTATTTTTATTGTATATTGCACATGGAAAGTATAAATAAAATAATAAAATAAAATATACATACATACGTATGCTTATATATGTACTATGTTTTGTATATATGTATTAGAGTGGTTCAAATTTACTTATTTTTGTACTCTCACATAATTACCTTTCTAACGTTTCTTATGAGGTTTTTGAAAAACGAACGCAGCGCAATAGTATTCATTTTAATTTTACTACCGCATTAAGAATATCTATTTGGACCACTCTAATGTACTTACACATGTTACTGTTAGTGTAAAAATAAAATTCTATAAATAGTAAAAAAGTATCATTGTATTGAATTGTCGATTACAATAGTAAAATTGTAATATGTCAGATTACTAACAATGAAATATTACTAGCTCACTCACTCATTCACTTACTTAGTTATTCACTTATACCCAGCTGACATTTGATATCAAATTCTGGCAGTATACGTGCAGAAAATCTGTGTAAGTTTCTAATGAAGATGTACTTTTTTCTAACATTACATAAATGTTGTTATTTTTTTTTTGTATAATTTTATTAATGTAATTGCCATTGGTCGCAGTTTTAAAATTTAGAATAAAGGTGTCATTCGGGTTTTACATATTTAATTGGAGAAATTTCCATAGCTAAAAATAAAAAATTTATTAAAAGGCTTAAACTTTGTAGGAAAATGTCACAAATTGTTATCAATACATACATACGTACATGTTGAGAACATACTTAAAGCTAAAAAATAAAATATTGAATTTTATGCAAAAATATGTGCGTTATAGTTAAGTTAGCAAACAATTCAAAATAAGTTCCACTCTTTTTTTTTTTTTTTTTTTTTTTTGCAGTTGTTTCTTTGGCCAGAGTGATGAATTTAATAACGTTATTTTTTTCAAGCTAAAATGGCCTAAATTTATTCAATGTAAATAAAAATCCAATTTTAATTACAATATTTTCTGTTTTCTCTGTTTTCTTAGAGTCCACAGAGTGCTGATATGTTAATATGTAGTTTTTACATTTAAAACATAAATTTGTCCACATATAAGTGGTATAGAAGCAAAGGTAGATTTTCAGTTTCTGTAATAAATATTGAAAACCTTTGTGAATTCAAATTTATCATATGATATGATTTGTATTCAGCATAAAATAGTTCAATAAAATTTTAATTGAGCAAGTTTAATTTAAATTCCGATACAGATAGTATAATTTTTAAATTTTAGTTTAAATGAATGGCATTTAATTCTAAAATGAAGAAACATAAAAATATAAAGTTTGTTTAGTACAATCAGCATATTTGGAATTGTAAAAACCCCTTAAAAAGAGCAATTAGTAGAAATAATTAAAGTCGTATGAATTTTTTGAATAGTTTTCGACCACTGATTTTTAAATGTTAAGCGCATATTGGCTGATCACAAACGTTCATAAAATTTAACTAAAAGGTACTAAAATATTAGATAAATTTATGAAAAAAATCGAGATTGTTGACATTACGTATGTATATTTGAGCGCTATTGAAATTTAGAGATTCATTTTACAATTTATATATTTTTGAAACTTTAAAAAATAAGTCTGTATTTCAACTTCCAATTAAATAATGCTTTTCATACATACATACATACACATACATATACAATACATTTCTAATGAAAATTTTGAAGATTCGTTTATTAGATTAATATTAATATGTAAAATGTTTACTGGGTCTTTACTTATATGTACATATGTATGTATTGGATTAAACGACTTATAAATGTGTGAATTTTTGTTTTGTTGTGCCAATAACGAATATTTTTGATCTGCGTATCGACACATATCGTTTATGAATATATTACATTTTAAATAAAGAATAACATAAAAACAAAAAACTGCAATTGTAGTCTAGCAGACAGGTCCAAAACTTTAATTTGTGAATTTTGAATCTAACAAGAATAAGCAGAACGTCCAATGAAATGCGATTTAGGAATTCTATATCTATCAGACACAGGGATCGCAATAATGTGTCAAAGTTTACCGTGTCTGTTGCCATTCGGCAAAAAATTTATGAACTTAATAATTCGTCAATTTTTCAAAAAATAAAAATGTAAAAAAAAAAAAATTCTTTTTTGAAACCATTATTCTTAGAATGTGTGCAAGTACAATTTTGGGGACGACTAATGTAGAGTTGTAGAAGTATGTATGTACGTAGGTATTTACTGTATAATTTATAAATGTTTTGCAAATATTCTAAAATAAGAAACTGAATTTTGAAGAACTAACTTGTAGTCAGAATTTGAAGACGAAAAGAAACAAGAAAAAAGCACACATGCTTATTTATTATTATTTATGTATTCATATGCATTTGTATTTGTGTGTCTGAGCTAAAATACAATATCTTATTGAAGAATAGCGAAAAGAAAAAAGGATATTTGTATACTGTATTCGCTATAAAATAATCGTGATGTGTATAAATATTGTAGTTTTTGTCCGTATGTGTTGCATATGTATGAAAATAACTCATATTCCTATAAAAGAGAGCGGAAAAAATAATAAAATAGAAATAATATCAGAAGTGGCAGTGGTACGTACCATCAGTGGCAGTCAACGTAGAAGCAAGAGCAGGAGCAGCGATATAGTAATAAAAGCAGTACTAGCAGTGGCAGCATCATGTGTTACATTTTTAAGCTGTGTCAGTGTAAGGAGTTTTAAATTTATTCGCCATCCTTGTTGTTGCTTGAATTTGTGTGTACGAGTACATATATGTGTCTATACATGTATTGTGTGTTGATACGAGTATAATCAAATTTTGCTTTATAACATTTGACTATTGCATTATGAGTAGAGTACTTTTATGCAATTTTATATTTATTTATTTATTTATTTGTGTATAAATACATTGTTTAAATGTATGAGTTTTGTATGCTTGTGCTTATGTATGTGTGTTTCTGCATGTGCATAAGTATGAGTCTGTGTTTATGCTAAATAGATTGAATGTATGAATGTTCAATCATTGGAAAATATTAAAAAATAATAATAAAAGAGAGATGTAAAATTCATAAATGAAAGTTAATGCATGTGTGAGTGAGTGTGAGTGATAATGGTTATTCAGATTACTGAAAATTTAATCACACTTTAATATAGGGAAATTATAAAATAAAAAAAGAATAGCCGTGTATAAATAGAGTGGAAAATCGGTGCAAAATTTATATACTTATTTATTTATATGTATAGTATATGCGTTAGCAAGCAATTGCTGGTATATCTCCATATATTACTAGTCATCTCCTGCAACTTGCTGACACTAATTACAATTTCCAGAATTATATAACATTCATACTCGTACTATAACCAAAACTTGTCTGGATATTCGAAAGATTATTTTTTACGCTACTGCTTTATTTAATTAAGCAAGAATTTAAGAAAAACAAAAAGGCTATTTACTCAAAATCAAATTCATTGTACATGAGAAGCATTATTATTGTCGTGCTTTTGTGGTCAAATATTTTACACATACATATGCATCTCAAAACGAATAAAGTATGAGTAAGATCGATCAGTCACTATCACCAATATGCAATATGGCCCACATATTATAATATCCAGTCGCAGTTTTCGCATTCACAGTATGCAAAATTCAGTTAATGAAATTCATTTCAATATCTTAAAATTAATTGTTTGTGATAAAAATGTATTCTGTTTGCAATATGTTTTATTAAAACAAAATAATTAAATAATATTTATTATGTTTATGGTTTTTTGTTAATCAAGACAACAATGAACAAAATAACAGCTTCGACAAGCCAAACAGTATCCCATGCATTTATTTGTGATCATCATTTATGGTGAAATATCTGTTATGTATGAATTTGTAACAAAAGCGGTTGTGTGAATTTGTATGCACACAAATAAGTATGTGTGTGTGTGCATTTAAGTAGATATCAATAATAGCGTTCGAATAATGAGCCTACGTTTCGAAAAGAGTGTAAATACAAATATAAAATTATATTTATCAAATTTCAAATTAGAGTGCATGGCTATTACGTATATGGAAAATATAATAATACTGATGGTTTTAGTAGATTTGGACAACGTCAAAGAAACGTGCACTGGTGTCAAAACTGAATTTGCAGAAAACCATAATAAAATCATCAAAACGTCTCATAAAATTCCAGAAAAAATGTATGGTATACGCTGTCTTCCATTAAATCCATTCCACGTATGTATATCCATTATTAGATTAGAGTAGTTCAACTGGTTTCTGAGTTATTACATTATAAATAACAATTTTCATACAGATGTTACTGTTAATTTGAAAAAATTTCATATTTTGTATACATACTCGTACATATGTATATATGTATTGTTACTAAATTGTATTTCAATTTAAATTTAACGACCTGTATCAACATACAGTATATTTATCAACATACAACATGTTCAGCTACATTTTAGGAGAAGTTTCTATTTAGAAACATTATTGCTAAAACGCAGTATGGCAACATTAAGTTTTAATGGCCATACGAATGAACTTTCGATTGACTCGTTATATTTACTTTACGCTTTTATATTGCAATTAAAAGGAAACCGACATTTTTAAAAGGTAAACACGTGATAATATACATATGTATAGGCTATATGGGACATTTAAAAGACCCGGTAGATATTCCCAAGAAAAACGATATTTATAAAAATTGTTATTTTAATTAAGTTTATAAGATGGATATAAAGAAAGTAAATGTTTAATATTTTTTCATATACTTGTTCAATGCCCAGTATAAAATAAATCTAAATACATTTAAACTTTTTAAATTTATTAAAAAAAAAAAGTATTTATTTTGGTTGTTAGCTTACATTTATATAAATTTATTATGTTACATATATGTACATACATATGTATATGTTTATATTTTTACTGAAATGGAGTTGTTTTTTTAAGTTTAAATTCTTTTTACTTTTTATACTATTTTAGTATAAAAAATATATTTTTCTCAAATTTATGGATGAGAAAATGTTTCTCTTTTATTTTTTTTTTTGACTTGTTTCAGTAATTGATAGTTCGTTCGACATTTTAAGACTGAAAAGTCGATTGCGAAAAAGTCGATAGAAAATAAATTTTTTTTGGTCCATGCAAACGAGGCCATACTATTGGACATACATTATATATCTCTGTCGCCGTATGTATGAGTAAATTTTGGCATATGTATGAGCGTTTACCGTTAACCACATTGCAAATTAAACAATTATAAATATTGACAGAATTATGAACTAAATGTTTATTTTTTGTTTTATACATCATTATGTACAATACAAGCTGCAACAAAACCCAATCCGATCAACTAACCAGAATCATATATTCAACCAATTCAGCCACCCAAAACAAGGATTCCCAAACTTTTTAAACTTGTGAATAAATTTGTATTTGAAGCTACACTCATCGAAAAAAGAACTGTTAGAATTGATCAAGATTTTCAAAAGTTGGACATAATCAGTGAATCAAAAATGTTATCAAAAAGACAATGTTTAAGAAACACTATTTACTTACATACATACAGCTAGTATACTCGTATAACAATATAGTAAATAATACATTGACAAAATGGCATATATGTACATGCATACTTATACTCATACTCATCTGTGTACGAGTATGTACATATATTTTGTAATTGTAAACTTCCATATTCATTTATTATTGAAATGATAATTTTAATGCATAATGGCAATTTTTGTTATAAATTCAATGGCATTACTACTATTTATTTACTATAAAAACTGTGTGTGCGTGTATGTATGTATTGACTTGTATGCTGTAATTGCGTACGTTTGAATGTTTGCTTATTCCTAGCAAACATTAAGTCAAATGCTAGAACAATTCTAATTTTTTAATTTGGTATCAAATGCAATATCAAACCTCTTAACCTTTAAGTATTTCAGTACAATTCAGAAAAATATTCGAATTTTTGAAAACGTAATTATTCTCAAATGCGAAATGCTTTGGAAAGAATCTGATTTTAAAACATTCTCAATTTGAGATGAAACCTGTGTGTTTGCTGGGTTTATGTGAACAAAGTTTATATGTATTAATTGCATGATGTTGTGTGTGTATGGTATGTATATCAGCTTTAAGGAAATAAATGTATGTGTGTGTAATTTTGAATGCCTTCCATCTCTTTGACTGCCCGTCCGACTGTTTGTTATTACGTATGCATGTATGGTTGTGTGAATGTAGTTGAGTGCAATATGTTGCAGTTGACACTTTTAGTATTAAACCTACTTAAATAATAAATTGCATTTAACCTTTTAAATGCTTGGGCAAACTCAAAGGAAACAACTTGATGAAATTTACATAAGGCAAAAAAATAAAAACAGTAGATTGAGATACGAGTTGATACATATGTACATATATACATAAATATATGCATTTATAGTTACAAACATACACAAAGGTATGTAGATAGATAGACTTGTTTATTTATTGCTTGTTAGTTATTTTATTAAATTAAGGTCAAGTGTTACTAAATAAAGATGACTTTGATGGTAATGAGTAGTAGTTGAAGCTTAATTAATAAATTCGATTATACCTACAAATATTTACAAATATAAAAACACAATGTTACATCGACAGCTCAATTCCAAAACATGCTAAGTCGAAAAAGTGAGTTTTTCAGGAAAAGCTCCTAAAGTTAACAGTTGTTTAAACCTATTGATTGGACTAGCTAATCACAACCAAAATTTGACAGAATTTAAGTTAAAAAAATCTAAATTCAAAAACGCAAAAAAATTAAAAACATGCTAAGTCAACATAGCATGGTTTGGAATTGAACTGTCGACATATGGATGTGTATGTATGCTGGAGGTTTTTTTTCTTCGAAATTTGTCAATTTTCCGAAATGTGTTTGGGGAACTAAAATTTTGTTCGCTTTATTAATTTTGGTTGAATTTTTGCTAGAACAACGAAAAATGATAAAAGGTAATATATTATTAGCAAACAATTTAATTTTTTTTAAAACTGAATGATATCTTCGTATGACTATATATTCTTGAATGAATATGTATAAAAACAGTGAATTTTCAAGAGTAATTTGAATAACTTAAAGTGGCTTTAATTTCATTATTGAATTTTATTGTTTTTGTTTTTCCATTATTTTCGTATTTGTTACTGCTACATATTTTAATTTAAATAAGGATGTTCTTAAAGTAAATTTTTAATGTATAATTGTTCTGCATTATGTTAAGCATCAAGCGCAATATTAAGAAATATGTTTATAAAAATGTTGCCATAAATTGTTATTTTATAATTAGGAGGATATTAAAAAAAAACTCTTTATTGAAATTATAACTTTAGATAAGCCTGAAACCATACAAATATCAACATCATTTAATAGCCCTGGTCAAGTACTACTAAATGCCGAACCATTTTGAAATAATAGTTAGAAATGTTTTAAAAGAACCGCTAAAGGTTTAACGGATTTGATATGACTGAGAATAGAACTTAGAAATAACGGACAATGAAATATTCTTTGATTTTACCTTAAATACTTTCCGCATTTATTCAAAATTGTTTTACCTATTCAATTAAGTAGACTCGTTTACAGAAAAGGTTTTTATAAAATTTTATAGTTGTCAATGATAATGTTGCAATTGTTGTTCTAGATACTTTGGTTTTTGTTTTTAACATTAAAAGAAATCACAGAAGTTTTTAACAAAGTAAAGTGTTTTTAAGCATTTACACACCAAAACTTTTATAGTAAAAAATAAAAACCATTTTATTTTTATTTTTATTTTTTAAATAATGGAAGTATTAAATATCATTTTGTATGTATCTTTGTATAATGATAACACAACCAACAGTACATGTCAATGTAGTACACTCATACATACATACTACACATTAAGGGTATAACCAAATTTAGCAAGTTTCATTGTGAAGGATCACAAACAATTGTTTATGTATTTATTGGTTATTTGTAAAAATATATCACGAACACATACAAATAATGTGTATGAGTTCGAAATATAATTTTTTTCTATTAGACTTTTTTCTATAATGAAAATCTTAAATTCAGTGAAAATCGAATTCGAAACCGCAATTTTTTCGAATAATGTTTATTTGAAGTTGCTGTTTTATTTTAAAGTAGAACAGTACGTGAGAATTATTTTCAGTACTAATAGTCGGGATAATAGAGAGTTTATTTCCGTTTTCCGGTTATAGAAAGTAAAAACGTAGCAATATAATAAAAGGAATATTAAAAACACAATTTATTTCTCTTGAAAAGCCAATGCTATCAATGACCAACAAATGGGAAATGCATGCAGCCCTAATAAACATTGTACATATAAATGGAAGAATGGATGACAGGATGTACGGCTGGCTGCTAAATGGATGGATGGGTGATTTGAAAGTCGGTGTTTGTTATTTTCTTTACAATTTCATTCTTTGTCTTAACAAAGTTTAAATAGTTTTTAGCATTTGTTTGCCTTGTTGCGCTCAAGCTATTTGCAATAAAACAATAAAACGAAAAGAAAAATAAGTTAGAGAAAGCAGAAGGAAAAAGTTAT
This sequence comes from Bellardia bayeri, assembly GCA_950370525.1. Lineage (NCBI taxonomy): Eukaryota > Metazoa > Arthropoda > Insecta > Diptera > Calliphoridae > Bellardia > Bellardia bayeri. The sequence goes on from OX493268.1 coordinate 65,236, forward strand.
TTGCTTAGGCATGGATACATTCACATTTACTTATTCACCAAAAACTCTAACTAAATGTAAATGTGTTTAATATTATCCTGGATACTCTCTTGAGGAATATATAGTAAGTAATATCCAGGTTGCTAGTGTCAGTGTTAGTGTGAATGTTGTTGATGTGATGGTGCTAGTTCTGTAAGCCTTTCTTTAACAGCTGCCTTAGGATTTCGATGTCATTATTAAGTTCTTCCATTCTACTAAGTGTACGATTACGTTGACAATGTTTCTGTGTCTTTGCGAATTCAATATTTTTTTTTTTTTGACTTTTAGTTCTGTACTGTACTGGTAGAATCCAGAACGAGTATTATTTTCTACGACTACTTCTTATTTTGTGTCCTTTTGTTTTGTTATTGGGCTTGTATGCTACTGGCTGCACAAAGAAGCTGGAAAAAAGTTAGCGTGAAAAACTTTTCTAATTTAAAATTCGTTTTATACACAAACGGAAAAGCTTTGTGCGTGTTGTATGTTTTCTATTTTACAACTTGTATCGTATACAGTTTGTACTCGTACTCGTTGTTATTCTTTAACCATTTCCAAGTATTCCTTCATCCTTTCAACAATAACAAAAAATAAATGAAATTGGAATACATTTTCTGTAATTCTTTTATATCTGTTTCAGAAAAAATATTGAAGTTTTTAAAGTTCGTTAAGAAATTTTGTCAGTTGTGTTCAACATAATGTTAATTTTAATAACAAGAGCTTTAAATGATACTTACAAGTCATATATACAAACGGACATACTTACATATATGTACATATATTCAAAATATTTATTTGTAGTTTTGTAGATTTTCATTTGACCGATTATCCTAACACGCAACTTTAATATAATTTTTGTGAATTTTGCTCCAAAAATATTCTAAAGATTAAATGAACCTATACCTATTAAAAATAATAAAGCAATAATTATTGTGCACGTTATTTCTTCATTTCTTCTATAACCGCTAACAATCCCGGACAATAAGGTCTTGATAAAAAGTTCATTCAAATGCTTTTAATTTATTATGAAAATATTTAACAAGCTTTGATCTTCCATTGATAATTCTGAGATTATTTTAGAGGATTTGTGTATTTCTTTTTTTAGAATATGTAATTTTTCCAAATAACACTATAACTGACAACACAATATCTGAGTTGTGTATTGGGCAATACTCAATTTTGTAGAGCATTAATGATATTCATAATTAGAGTTTTAAATTTATGTAAAAGAAATGTTAAAAAATTACATTGGTTTTATTTAAACAATATAGAATTAAACCTCGGAATGAAATAGAGCTTCATCGAATTAGTTTTGAATTAACAATCTGCATTTAAGATGAACATAATGATGCTAGGTGCTTCGGACTAGTAAAAATAGTTGGTTGTAAACGTAATGTTATGAATACTAACCAGCAAATAAGTTTGTCAAACATCAAAGTCATAACGGATCATACTATTTTCTAGTGTTTTGTCAAAGGCAGATCAAACATTTCTCTAGATTTTTCTTAGAATTCGTTTAAAAAACTAGATTATTTGCTGAATTTCCATACACTAAGGTCTACAAATTCTTGCCTACCACTGATTGGTAGTTTAATTTGAAAAACAATTATTTATAATATGTATATTTTCAGTAAAATATTAGGCGGTGATATACTAGATTGTTAATTTTCCTCCTAATATATTGATGTATGCAAATGTTTTCTTGTTTATAAAAGTGTCTTTATGTTGTAGAATAAGTTAATTTCAGCTCTGATGATGATTTCTCTCGATAAGGATCGATTATACAACTTATTAGTATCGAGTTGAGTTTTAGGAAAGATGTTTAATGAATTACATATTTATGTATTTGTAAATTATGACATTTTCACGAGTACAATGATTGTTTTAAAATTTTGTAATTGCTATTTACGTTAAAAATAAAGTACTTATAATTTATCGTTCCGCACGCAGATTTGTTTTTGAGTTTTTAAGCCATCGTTGCCATCGAATTTGTTTATATTTTAAGCCATTTTTTCAGTTTTTGTTGTTGATTTATCATGTAAAACAATACATTCCATATTCACCAATTCGAACAATAAAAATGTTGCAAGTCTGAGATTCACTTAGTTAAAAGAACAACAAAAACCAAACCAAAATAAAAAACAACAAAACAAAACAAAACGAAAAAAGAAGAATAAATATTCACATTCACAACACTCTGTATTTTGTACACTGATTGTTTTCGTTTTTATCCTTCTGAAATATTGGAATGAACAAATTTTTTTGGTGAAACTATCGCCGCAGTTGTCTATTTTCTACTGAATAAATCACATACATACATATGTAAACTTTGCATATATATACACAGAACAGCATACAAACATTCCATACATTTCATACTATTAATTCTTATTTAATTATTTATAAGTATTGAAATAAAAAATATAAAATACAAGTAACAACCCAGTAAAAAACATTCGTGTTTTTTGAAGCACTTAAGAGAAAAAGCGCATAATCGAGCGCTTCAATAAAAGCGCTGTTTTGAAGCCATAAATGCTTACGAATAAAATATACAAAAAATAGGCTTTTTTAGTGCTGACAACGAAGAAGGTTTTAAAGCCAAAAAAAAAAAACAATAATGAAATTATAGCCTACAGATTTACGTATGACAACGAAATTCAATTAAAAAACGAATATCGCGCTTCTCAGTTATCAAATATCAACTCTCTCCGATATGAAACAATATACCATAAAACTGCTTGTGAGTATGATCTCATAAATAAGTGGTAATGCACGGTACATTCATAAATGTATGAATTAGGATTTTTTCATACAACAATGAATGAATGAATCACTCTAATGTAATGTACATAAATATTGTTCGTATGTACTAGGGATGCCAAACGGGATTCGGGATTTCATAAATGTAAATCCCGTGATACCGGGATTTATGTTTCATATTAAATAATAACAATTTATTTTAAAAAAGTTACTTATGTCAAATATAAATATGTTTTAAAACAAAAATTGCATATTGATTAATAGTTTGTAAACCATTAATAAATAAAAAACATAATAATATTATATTGAAATGTTAGGTTGGCAAAAATAATATGTCATTTCGCCTTTAAATTCTATATTAATTTAAAAGCAACAGAATATTATCGATCGATATAGCTTCTTAAAAATATTAAGGCATCTTCAGTAAAGAGAATCTTGATTTAATTTTGTTACCAATATACGAAGCCACGAAAAATATCGTTTACATCGTTTGTAAACAAAATTGTTAGAAAATTCTTGTATTCTGATTGCATAAAAATCCCTTCTCACCCTCCGAAACAAATAATTCTCATTCAATATTTTATTCCATATTATTACAAATATTATTAGGTGTTGTTTGAGCCTTTGACATATTTCAATTACATTCATTATGTCATTTATTTCTTATAACAAATATTTCTGTCTAGTCATCAAATTCCCTCTTTAATTTTGGGTTTTTTCAAATATTTAAAAGCGCTGGGAGATGCTCTTTCTTTTTTGATTTCTTTTAAGGGGAGATATCAGCAGATCACTTCTTGATATCTCTTTGAGCATAAATAAAAGGGTAAAACAGTTTCTTCATCTTTTGAGGTTTTAACTTGTCTTTGCATGATGATGGAAATTTCCATCATATTGTTTTTTGCTAAATTTATAATATAAATATATATGTACTATGATTTTTTTAAACTATTTTTCCTTTTCCAAATTCCAAAAACCTTAGACATATAGTGCGTTCGAGTGTGGCAATCCAAAATTAATTTTTTCACCTAAATTTCTTCTTCGACCATCTTTTTAAAATTAAACTTTTTGTTGACGACTTTGTAAACAAATACTAGTCCCGGAATTTTTTAAAACAAATCCCAGGATTCAAGATTCGTTAAATGTTAAAAATCCCGTGATTTTCGTGATTGGGATTGGCATCTCTAGTATGCACATATTGTATGAACGTATTGGTTTCAGTTTTTCACGGTGTGGTGCATGGATGTTGATTTAATTCCCTAACGATATCTTTTACTGACCACAGCAATTTTGCAGTTATTTATGAAACCAAAAACTAGTTGACAAAGAACTAGAAAAAAGTAAATAATGTACAACTTTTGCATTAATTTAAAATCTTAAACTGATGAAACGAAACTCCTTTTCAAGATTATTAGTATAATTATGTATATGTTCTATTCAAATATAAACGATTCAATAAATAGATTTTCACAAGCAACGTCATACATTAATACATTTACACATACATATATATATGCCAGCGTAAATATTCTTAATTTATGTAATAACCATTCAGATTCATAATGTTTGTTTTTGGAAATATTACATGTCATATATCAAATCGCTAGGGCATAATTAGTATCATTTAGACAACAAGCTATTTGATGGGTGTGTATCTATGGGTCTTAAATTGTTTTGTTTAATTTGAGCGATTAATCGAATAAATAAAAAACTAAAAAACATACACTTTCATTCGTCATTTTGTAATTTGCAGTTTTTTTTTTTAATTTTGAAAAAATCGAGATCAAATTTTTAAAAATCTATTTATGTATGTAGTTATTTACGGACATTCCGACGATTAACCGTACGACTACGATTTTGTTCACGGCGCAAGTCCAATTGCTCTATACTTTATAAATTAGCTCTTCTTGATTGTGGTACGATGTCATTAAAGGCGCACTTCACATTCCGACGATGTTTGGTTAGGTCGTACTGTTACAGAATTATATCGAAGACTTTCATGGGTTAAATTTACCAAGATATACGAATTTAAAATTTTCCAAGATATACGAATTTTAGAAATTAGTTACACGATTTACAAGAATTTAGTTACTCATACGATATTCGAATATTTTACCTGTGGTATTTTTCAGATACACGAATTTAGTACTTACTGTGTAATCATCATCGATCATTTTTTGAAACTCATGTGAGGGTTCAGTTTAATTCTTGATAGTCCGCCCAATTTTCACCCACATATTCATCATAGACATCAAAGTTTCCTCTACAAAATATGAGAAGTCTGGCTGTTATAGATTCTCAGATAATCGAATTTTATTTATATGGGAGGTACCACGCCCACTATACAATTTTTGCATATAGGTTGTACCACTCCCACTATTTTTTAGTCCGCCCATTTTTCGTTCAAATGTTCATATTTATGTGAAAATTGTGCATACATAATTTGGAGACTCTTGCTGTAGCAGTTTTCGAAATACATATAAAACTTTTAATATTTTTTTTTATACATTGGCGTGGTCTCTAGCCCACTTGAATTTAAAAACAAAATATATTTTAAGAAAATTGGTTCAACTATTTAGCCGTCTATAGACAATCGTACAAACATAGAAATAAACACACATTCATTTTTATAAACATGTACGAGTATATACTCGTATGTAGAAGATCGAAGATTTGAATAATAATTATTCCACCTTCTGGCTACATAATTGAAGGAGAAAATAGTTGGCATAAGTTTAAGGTATAAAATATTTCCAAAACTACATCTGTACTTGCATTATGAATACATTTTTGAAACTAAATATGTAAAGAGAACATAACAATCCTTCATCTGCGTCTTAAATTAATAAAATACGACTACAGCTACATAAAATACAAATATTTAAAGTTATAAACCACATACATATATTTACTTTATTGCGTTGGGCATTGAAAACTCAAAAAGTCACTTCATTGTACAAATATATAACAATAATTATTTTTTATTCATTATTTGTTAGATGTATGTAGTTTTATATCGTGCTACAGTTTTAAGGTTTTAATTTATGAATGGATACAATTTTTGTGCTACAAATCATTTTTATATTTAAGTTTTGTTTGAGTTGCGTTCATAAAATTGGAAGTTCATATATTGCAAAGTTTCAGTATAAGTTGTGCAATGTCAAGAGATCTTTTTTGTTATTGTTCGCTGTACAAGGATAGAACCACTTTCATTGTTTCTACTTTCCAAGAATGAAACTTGTTCATACTACTCGAATAATGGGCAGGCGAAATATTCAGCATCTTTAAGCTGCTTTTCTTACACACCCTTGCATACCAAGAATTAATTAAGATTTGAAGAGGAACAATTTTAAGAGCACGTCCTCTTGTCTACGTATTAATCTTGTTTTCAATGTTACTTTTTATTTGTGTATACATATAGTTATACATACATATACGAGTATAATTTAAACATTAAATTTTGGTTTTAAAAAATATGCACTTAGATTACTTTTGCTCTCTCGAGATGTGGCTGTTTTTATTTCCTTTCTCTGTTCCTCCGAAGTAAGATCCGCACACGCATCATATTAAACTAGAAACCATAAATTATAAGTCTCATGGTAAATGTTGACATAACAATGTATTTTTACTAATTTCCTTCTTCAAACCTTAAACACCAAAATACATACCCAACAAATCAGCAACATGTGCGAGAGTCTGTGTTGAGAACACTCAACTAACTATATGTCTTGACTCATACAGGACGAACAATTATTTATGTTTAGGTGTATGCAGACTTTACTACATAGTCATGTCTATTACTTTCTCCTTTGGAATGTTTATTCACTTCATATTCAACTCTGCCAGTCGAAGAATTTAAAGCATACAGCATACAACCATACAAACATTTTGTATGTACTCGTATGTACATTAGTGTGGTCCAAATTAAACATTTATGTGCTACGTTTAAATGTACATCAAATAATGATGACATAATCCGTAATATGATGGCCAAATATCAACGCCCTTTCATAGCTTTAGCTACGTAGACTTGTAATGTAAATTTTGTTTTTGATACATTTATGGCTGTGACTCACTCTAATGTACATACATACTAGTATGTACGGATGTAAGAGCTTAGAAGACAATAATTCAATCGTGACAATCTGGAAGTCTGTTCGTTTGTTCGTTTTTATATCTGAAATAGTTTATTTTTCTCTTGTTTCCAAGCATGTCGCATGGTTAATATAAACTCAATATTTCAATTCGAATTATTGAACCAGTCCATGCATGTGATGCTAGTGGTTCTTTAATACGAAAGCAGTCAGTGTTGCTTCTTCATATTGGAACTGGAGTAATTTGTTGTTTAGTTGCTGTCAGATTAATAATTAAATTACCATATAGAAACTTCACAAAGCAAAGGTATAAAATGATGAGAATCTGTAACAGCCATAGAAGCAGATTTCGACATCTTAATAAACTTAGAATTTGCGTTTTTTTTCAATCATAGTTTATTGCCACCGACAGTAATATAAGTGATGTATAAAATTAATAATAAGATTTGAAATTGCGTTACTAATATCCATAGCCCAGTTTGCTACAATAAAAATTATGACGATATCGCTACTCTCGAAATTTTGGTTATATTTTAAAATATATCTGCTCCCAGTGGAACTTCTTTTTTGTGACGAATACGTTGGACACTAAACACCATCACTAGTTAACTTCCAACGAATTTCAGAGCGCATGAAGAAGCCTTATGCAGTAAATGGCTGATTACAAGAACTATTTCTGTAAGTTATCTTTGCCTTGTCACCTTTACAGCGTGGACTGTACTGTCAGGATTACGATGTGCATCTCTTTCCGCATGTTGCTTAAGTTTGTGTAGAGGTGTAAATACTTGTAACTCGTAAGCACTCGTTAACGCTGAACACACAAAGATTTAACCGGAAATGAGAAAAATACGCTTTGTGTTTAAACAAAAACTCGCGTGTGTACATGCTTCCGCATCTGTATCGTGTAGATTCTTATGTTCGCATGTGTCTGCTGATGAAAGAAAATAATGAATAAACGTTGGTTTGCACGCTTTTGTGTATCATGAGTGTTTGTTACAGGATGTATGCTTCGATAATTTCTACTGTTAAATTATTACGAGTTCCAAAGAAAAAATAGATTGTAGCATTGTCTATAATTTGAAAATATTACTGCTTGCTAGCAGTCAATATGTATTATGTACCAGCAAAATGGCAGATTAACAATGAGTTACAATTTTTCGATCTTGTTTCCTCTGTTGCCAATAATCTTTATGGAGTATCCTTTGAAAGTTTGCTAAAAATTCGCACTCTTATTTTTTTACATAAAATAATCAACTCTCAAACACCTAAATATATATTCGATAAAATACGTTTTTTTCAATCGCCACGAAACCGAAATATTGTAATGCCTCGACATAATTTACTAGTATCTGAATGGAAGTTTTATGTACATGCCGCACTCGTCTTTGGAACAATCTTCCACAAAGTCAACAACTAAACAGCAATGCTAATAGTTTCAAAAAATTTTTATTCAATTTTTTTAAATAATAATTTATAATTTTTACTTTTTTTAATTTTAATTTTAATTTATAATTTTTTTAACTTTAACTTTATCTCAATATTATTATATTTACTTGCATCAAGTTTGTTTTGTAACGTAATACGTTCCTGTGCTATAAGTATAAGACTCAGTCTTGTTGTACAGGGAATGGAATCAATAAATAAATAAATAAATATAAATAAACCGTATGAACTGACAATTTCAGTTGACAGTTAAATTCATTGTGTGCCAATGAAATTATCAGTTTTCTTACACTCGTCTAAACTGACAATTTACCTTTTGCTAACAATTTTTCAATGTCAGTACATTGCTAGCACATCTGACAACGTTGTGATATCTGACGATCTCTTGTCTAATATTGTTCTTGTTTATTTAGTTAATTTCCTACTCTATTCAACGAGCTAATACATGTTTTTAAGCAGGCGCAATTCAACAAAATATCTTTCAAAACTCGATATAATGATAAAATGACTTCAATTCATCTCTCTAAATATTTTCCATTAATGATAATTAAACAAACTGACCTAAATAACTTATTAAAAATGGTTTGAATTGTCTACAGATAATATGCGGTTTTAAAAGTGAAATTATAGACATGCAGACCTCAATGTTTTGCATTTTTACATCAGTATTTATATCTTTAAGATTTGACTGCTTCGGACTTGGTAAAACATAGATTTGTTTGATAACTTACATGCTTAACAACCAAAAATATGTTAAAATACAGCCCTTCTTAGATAGACGGCCTAGATAATACTACAAAATGGTTGCTTCTGCAGTCGATGTTCAAATTAAAATCAAAAGTATCGCTGAATTAAGATGAATTAACAACTAATAACTATTCATTAAGATATCGGCCGATATCTTATTCACAACATTGTGCAACGCAATTAATTATCAATTATAAATACCAAGTTTAATTAATTTATGCATTAATCAAATCTGATTGAATCAAATTTAAAAGCTTATTTTATAAATTTATGCATCAATTACATTTGAGTTAATTTTTTTAATAATACTGCTTTTATTTTGTGTAAAAATGTCATAAGGATAATATAAGATTTGCGTATCGTTGTCTAGATATGTGATGAAAATGAAATCCTACTAGAATAAGCAGTATATGAATATATTTCGCTATTTATTTCTTGATTGATATATTGCGTCCATTTTTTGCTATACTGTTCATGGTAAATATTTAATACTTAATCTCAATAGATCCTTTGGCACTTTTGATAAAATAAATTTGTAAATAATTATAAAATAGGACTGAAAATTTAATTAAGAAAATACATGGGTGAAATTTTATTAGGTTTTTGGAGAATTAAATTGTCGAGATTTTGCCCTGTTTGTTCATCCATTGCTCTATTTGTTTTTGCTGCTACAACTACTTTTACTACTGCAACATTATTCCACTTTAACCTTAGTCTCTTCTATTGATGCAATAGAATTGCAAATTCTATTACATATTGTTATGTTTTTGTTGTTGTTACTATTGTTATTGTGGACGATGTTGTTTGTGCAGTCATTGTCGTATGTGTTTAAATTGTTTGTCCTATTGTCACAGAGACGCAATTTTTATGCAGTTCAATTGATTGGAAAATCAAATTGATGTGTTTTTGTTTCTACTTTTAGTTTTATATTTTGTGGAAAAAAAAACATTTTTTCTGTTTAAGGATTTCAGAGTAGAAATTTTAATTGGTTTTTAATTTATTAAAGAAATGTCATGTCCTGATTTTGTGCATATTTACATATTTGTTTTTAGAATTTTTTGATCTATCAAAGGAAACCTAATAATACACATACTTGATAGAATATTACTTTTATATATCAACCGTTTATTTTGAAATTGACTTATGCAGTTTAAAGGTTTTATAGGTATCTGCATATTTTCGTCTTTAAAAATCGCCGAGCTTAAAATAAAATGAAAAAACATATTGGATAAACTCAATGTTTTAATATACATATGTACATATGTTTCTTAAAGTCAGGATTTTTTTGTACATGCACTAATTAGATAGGCATTGTCTTGGATTTAGTTTTTCTTGAACAATAATAAAAAAAAAACAATTAAAAGGAACTGATTTCTATATTTCGTAATTTCATTAATTTTTTTAAAAAAGTTTATTCTTTAAAAGATAAGAGTTTGCTTTTGGCACGAAAAATTTCGCCTTTTAATATGTAGCTTTCATCTTTTTCGCAAGCATTTGTTATTCATTCACTAAATCCTTTTACTTATCCCAATCTCCACTGTTCACTTCTGTAAACCTTTCCTAAATATATGATGGTAATAACAATGTTGTACGCCTCTTTCCTTTTACACCTCCAACAGCTTCGTCACTTTCTTTTCATGATAATATAGAATATTTTTTACACTTGCAATAAAGTCTCACCAATAGATACTAAACTGTAAAAGAAACAAAAAATTAATCATCTCCTAGAAAAATAACTATGTAGATTTTTCAAATGTTTAAAACTTCCAGCAACATTTCTCCTGGCCAATAAAAGGATGAAGAACGTAAGGAAACTATAAATGTGCAACTACGTTTACAAACGGCAACTACAAAAAAAAGGGCATGAAAGAAAAGAAATTGAAAAATATATATAATTTTTCTAGATTTACGGGAAAAACAAAAAAGAGAGAAAAATTGACACATTATTATGAAAGAATATATAAAAAACAATCTGATGATGTTACAATGGACTCTGGAGTGTTAAAATACACTCATGAGTTACAAGTACCGAAGCACTGAGTGAATCTAGACTTAGCGTTCTATTGCATACCCAGACACAGGTCAAACATGATATTTTTAAAATTGGTAAATATAGAAAGCAGAACCTTACAGTGTGTTCAATAACTTTAAAAAGCAGTTGAAATTTAATTTATTCTCAAATGTGAGTAACAGTAACAAAAATAAGTAAGAGTTTACCCTCGGCTGTGCCGAATCTTCCCTATATATACCCACCAATTTAAACAAGTTTATGTTACATTTTGTATCGATAACGATATTTATATGAGTAATTTTAGTTTTCGGATCCTTATGTAGGAGTTATTACATATCGAACGATCATCATGAAATATTTTGCTGTGATTTCTAAGTATTTGAGGCAATGATAACGATATTTGAAATAGTTTTTTTGGGACAGTTATTCGCGGTAATGGATCTCATATGGGAACCTTCATTAAATCCAATAGTCAAATTTGTACTTACATATAACTGACCTGTATAAAATTTCGGTTCGATATCGATATTTATAAGATATTTACGTATGTTGTGTTTTTCGGAAGTATACTTCATAGGGAGATATGACCAATAATGGGCCGATTATAATGATTTATATATGTAAATGTGGATTATTTTTTTAATTTCAACTTAATAGTGATGTTTATAAGAACTGGGATTTTCAAATTGATTCTGAGAAGTGGACTTTATATGGGGGATATGATCAAAAATAATCGTCATAAAACGGACATACGGACAGACATGTCTAGAGTCTTAGAATTTTATAAGGACTCAAAATATATACATATATCCATACTTTTTGTTCTACGACCAATATTTCTATGTATCGAAATGTTGGTGGGTATAAGAATGATGCCGTTTGTGCTTCTAAAGCAAAGCGATCGCAATAAAATATTTCTTAATGAACTATTACTGTAATGGTTTTGCCAATTATGATCGAGTATTAAAAGTTTATTTAGAAAGAGCAGTATAATTTTAATTTAAATTTATTTTTGATTCTACTGTTTTCTATTAAAAATATTTTAAAAAATACGTAAAGGAACTTGTGTGATGTGGGTATAAGGACTGTTTTTATGGGCATAAAGTAGAGATACGTACATATGTATGTATGTAGGTATACTTAATACATATTCAGGGATTTCATATTTTGTGTACGAGTAAAGGTGTAGTCAACAGCTAAATACAACAGCAACAATAACAACATGAACTAAAAAACATGTTTGATTTATGTAAATTTTTGTTTTCTTTTTCATTCTTTCACTTTTATCACTACTTTAGCATACACTAACACTCACCACTCAGCATGTCCTTGTGTGCGTATGTATGCATGCATGTATGCATGTGTATTGTACAACAGGTGTCATGCAATAGTATAGGATTTCCTGATTTTGAATATCAAAACACAAGATGAAAAACAAAAAAGTAAAAGGTAAACTTTTAAGATGTGTGTATTACAAGTAGAGTTTCCGTATCAGTCATTCACAAATACAATTGTTGGGAATTTCACTAATAACGAATAAGAATGGCCACAATGAGACATTATGGACATTATGATAATTTCATTTAAGAAAAATTGCTTCTAATTTAAGTTTGAACTTTGTGACACAATATCCGCGTACTTTGTCATAGAGTCACATTATGGACATTATTGCACTCCACTATGTAAATACAGACGTGTAATATAATGTCAAAAATGTTTTTCTTTTTAGTTTGTAGTTTTAGAATTAAACCAATTATTCAGAAATTGGGAAACTCATGTTTAAAAAATTGTGATAAAAAAAAAACTGAGACGCAAAACCGTTTTGCATGTAGATATGCATGAATATGTGTACCGTACCGTACCTACATATATGGATGATTTTCATGACTTTGCATGTTTTGAGGATAAAAGTATGTATGTACTCGTATGTATGTATGTAGATTGGTAGGTTTTTACTTGTATGTAAATGTACATGAAAACATACACATATATATGTAGGTGTGTGTGTATTGTGTATCAGCAAATTATTCCATGTGAGTGTACTGAAGCCATGTTTAAGATTTATGTAAATAAGTTTTTCTTTTAAACAAATTATGTCCACAGGGTGTAATTTTACACACAATATTATAAAAAAAAGAAATCTTAAAGAAGAGTAAACTCAGGAAATATACACAATATGCTCAACCCAAAGTAAGTCATAAAATATTAAAAAAGAAAAGTTTTTTAGCTTGAAAGTTTATTAATATTTTTTTCTTTTACATTGTTTACCACTTAACAAATATTTAAACACTACAATAATGAAAAAACTAACCACATACAAACAAGTATATATACATACATAATAAAATGCCAAAAAAAATCAAAAATTATTCATTAATGACCGAAACTAAATTTAAATTTTCATGTAAAATTAGTAATGTTTTTATAGAAAGTCTTTTTATTTTATTAACCAGCATGATTTTTACATTAGCGTGCCATTGACGAACATGTGTTTATATATATATTTATGTATGTTCATTGCCGTCGTTCCAATGTGTAGCATAGGGTTATTACAAATTTATTTCATTGAGATCTATTAAAAACTGTGAGTTTTACATCATTCCAGGTTTTTCGTGCCAGTCTTTCCTTGTCCAGTTGTCTCCTCCAAGTTGTGGATAATTCGAACCCTGTGGGTTCCACTCAATGGCTGTTCGTGTTAGATTATTTGCGGGTTTTCGTGTTTGTCCTAGCCAATTCTAATTTCGTCTTAGTATTTCGGTTCGTAATGATTTTTGATTTGTGGATGCCCATAGGTCAGTGTTGGTTACTTGGGAGGGTATCCATTCGAATAATCAAACAATTTCTTACGAATAATTTTTCGAAGAATTTCAAAACGACCATTTTCGAATAACGAATCGTTCGCTTAATTTTATGAAGAACAATCGAATAAATATGCTTATGTATGAAATTTTTGTATGAAAAATTTTCATAATTTTATAACTGAAAAAGTTAATTTAACACAATTTTAATTTTATTTTCTAAATAAGACATATTTTTAAATAAATAGTAAATGTATACATAAATAAGTACATATACGTATAAATTAAATTATTTTTATTTAATTTTTATAGATTTTTTTGATGTGACATTTTTGTATTTCGCGAGTCTAAATTAAAAGTGGAGTTTTTATTATAATCGAAAATTAAATAAAGTTTTTCAATGAATATTAAAAAAAAAACGCTGAAGGAATTTGAAATGTAATATCATAATAAAAAATATTTTAGAGTCCACATTTTGGCGAAATATTATATTAACTACGCTATATCAGTATGTATTTGCCCCTTATTGGTAGCTTGAAATAATGTACTTTCAATGTTGCATACAAAATACTGTATAATGTGGAATGAATCAAATGTCAAATTCAAAAGACGATAAATATTACTAAAACATATCAAAACATCGAAACGAAATACTTTAAACATACAAGTGTGATATAAATGGAATCATAATGGACAGCTTTGTTTTCAAATGAACCAGTGTCATCATTAGAACCTAACCTAATGTGGAGGTGAATGAGATGCAGAATATGTGGAAGAAAGTGATATTTCAGATGACATTGATGATTATAACGTTGAAATAGACAAAGAACAAAATTATTAAAATGTATATAAGTGATATTACTAAAAGTGGCTTTAGACGACTTGATAAAAAAACTTGTTATTTTATCTTATTTAAATTTTTTTCAATTATTCGATTAATTTAAATATGTGATCAAATTATGTCTTCAAATGTCTTATTATTATTATTCGTTTTATTCAAACAAAATTAAAATCAAATAATTTGGTTATCCTAGTCAGTACGTTTGCCAAAAAAAAGTAATTATCCTTTTCAGACATCTGTTGATAAATATTTGTAGCATGTTCAGGTCGTGGGCAGCAGTATTCAACGTTTCACATCCGTACAAAAGTGTTGATTTTACATTACAGTTAAATATTTTAATTTTTGCTTTCCACATTGGGTTTAGGAGGGCAAATGAACACTTCGCATAGTTAAAACCGATCGCGATAACCAAACTTGTACCCCCTCTGTTGTCAGTTATGCTGCCGAGATAGTAGAAGCTGTCAAAATACCGTGTTGTCGGTATATATACGCATGGACTTAGTTGTCCCCAAATTGTCCAGAAATTTTCAATCAAACTCCCCCTGTCGCTGATTCTAGCAGTCGAAGTTTATGGGACATGTCTCTGAATATATGTGACAGAAGCCAGATGTCATCTATGCAGTCTAATTTCCCTAGCCGTCAGTACAGTATCCACTGTATGCCATTGGAATTTTCCGTAGGGCTTTTCTTTAGCACATCAAGAACTATGTAAAATAAAAGTTTATCCCTACGGAGTACTCTGGACGTTTAGCTGTTATAATGACTTTTGGGAAGCGATGTTAATTTTGATATTAATTCATTTAATTAAACACATAGTATCATGAGCGAGCTAGTAAAATGCCTTTTCAAAGTAAATATAAATATATATATTTTTTTTTTAAATTACACCTTTTGGTAACACAGAATTTGAGTTTTGATCAAATATCAACCTAATTAAAATTGTTTTATTTTCATTCATTATTTAGTTTCTCAACAAAAAACTAACTCTTGGAGATATTTACTTCTCTTAGTGCTGTTAACAAAACTCCATGTTTAATATCGAAAATATTTTGCATTAACAACTACTTGAACCTGTGTTTACTACTGAAGCAATAACTGCCAACTGTGACCAAAATGCATTTCCATTGAAAATCAACTGAAACCACGTCTTCTACACCAAGGCAAATAGAGAAAAATTTTCAAATACAGACAAATTTATCACTGCATGCACCTTCATTCAAGTAGAATGGGCAGATCAAGGCAAAATTAAAAAAAAAAATTATTTGAAAGGACATCATCGTCATGTAGCATTTGGTTTCTATGCTTTTGATAATGGATTTTTATTTCTTTCTGTTGTAGGTTAGTTGCAACAAGTCGTACGTAGCATGTAATGGTTGTATCATGTACATTAGACCTGACCTTTAACAAGTTATTTGCTTTAGATGGGTCTTATTTTATTTTTAAGTAGCTGAAACTAATTAATGAAGAAATGTGCAAACAATTCAAAAATATTGGTATTTAAATAAGTTTATCCTAATGTAATAATATTTAAATAAATATGAAATAAAAAAATATAGGGTGATTCATATAGGGGTTTTTAATTTAAATAAAATATTTAAAATATATCCAATTGCATTTTAAGTGTTTTATTATGTTTAAAGTGATTTTCGGAAATAAGCCTTAAATGCGAGCTATGGCTAATTATGAACCGATCGTCATAAAATTAGGCCGATCTGTGTATATATAAAGCTTATTTGTTGCGAAACTCGTTTGGATTCCCATATAAACTTTATGATAGATAAAGTCATTATTCGGGAGGACATTTATATGGAGGCTAGGTGAAATAAAGCAACGATTTCAACCAATTTCAATACCAAACTTCCTTGGGCGGTTTTTTTAAAAAGTATATACAAAATTGCGACCTGCACTTTGCGCACCGTCTCAGAAAGTGATTCTAAATCGATTGGTATACTTTTAGGTAGACGGGATTAAAACCTTTTAATATAATGGTTATTTTTCACTCGGGTACCCGATAACCAATTGTTGTCAAATGTTGTACTGGGGCCAAATTACCGCATTCGATATCGAGTAAAATTGATCGTAATTTTCTTATTTGAGATTATGGCATTCGATATCGAGCAAGAAATTTAGTACATTTTATCATAATTTCGATATCGAAATCATTTTTCGATACGATAGCTCATTCGATCACGAATGCGGTAATTTGGCCCCTGGTTATAGTTTTAGCTAATAAAAAACAAAATAAGATTCATTTAAAGCAAATAAAAAAGGTGGCAGATCTAATGTAAATATATATATACATGCATACAAATACATGTATGTCTGTGTATAGACCTCTGCTTTCCTTTTAGTATTTTTTGCACACGTAATTGTAGTTGCCTTTGCTGTTGGTATTGCACGTATTCAAGTATAGGTATAAATGTGCTTTCTAACTTTCATTTGACTTGTGATCATGTTCATTATCGAGACTTCGGCAATAGTGTACACACAACATGTTGTTGGTCAATTGTCTCAAGTGGAGGTGAATATGAACGAACGAACAATTGAACGCATATTACTGAGTGTCTGTGTATACATATATATATAGTATATACATATGTACCTATGCACAGGAAAACAATTTTAATTAGGTTTTTGTTTTTTGTTAGTGCTGTTTTGGTGGTAGTGGTGATGTTTTTACTCATTCTAAGGCCTTAATGAATTAATTGTTGACAGAAGAACAAACATGAACAGCAACCACTGTGCTGTTTTGTATGAATATAATTTATCGTTATATCATATATTTGAATTAAATTTCAATTATTGAAAATTGTTGCAGTTTGTTATCTGTATTGAACATGAAATATAACAACTATCTACACAACATTGATTCATCTAATAAATCCTGCAAAGATTATGTTTTACAAATAGCCCTCATTTTAAATCATTTAATATTCTGATTTCTTTTGTCTATTCCCTGTTACCCGTATTTAGCTTCAGTGCATATGAGTGTGCGAGTGCTTTTTCTTTCCATAATATAAATAATATTAATGCTTTTTATGTCGTCCATTTTTAATGAAAATTTCATAACCTCTACCGACTTGAACTACATACATATGTACATATATGCAGAGCACTGTTATTCACTTAATCGGATTATAAATAGATGACAGATGAATGAATAAAAAAGCCATTCCTACATTTAATGTTTTGTGTCATGGATTAGAATATCACTAAAATTTATTCACTAACCTACACTAAAATACTCATATACTCATAGACACACACACAATTCAGATTTACTTTGATATACACAAGTATTATGCATGTTTGCCTGTGTGTTTTATATATAAATGAATAACAAACCATTTATCTAAAATGGTACAAAATTTATATTTCATTCATTCATCGTAATTCGTCCACATCAACATACTCGCAGACTAGGGTTGCCATACAGCCGTGAATGAGCTTTATTTCCAAGTTATTTTAAGTATTGTCAAGTTGCAAGCTGAAGTAGAATTTGTCACAAATAGTTTTAAAATATATCAACGGTTGGCCCAATTACCAATAGTTTATGTTCGTACTTGTTACTTCGGACTGTTTTATGGAAGCGTTACGTTTTTTTATCCAATGATTTCTAATTGAAATTGTCCAATACTCGTACTTTCGTATGTGTTTCTAACACAAAATTATTCGTTTGCTTATAGATAGATAGATCGAGAGCAGTTAAGAGAATTATGTTATTTTATTGATTCTAGTATAAAATTTGTTTCGAAAGTCTAACATTTACTTGCTTGTCAATTAATATGCCTTAAGATCCTATTGATATTAATTATAATAATGAAATTGTATAACACTTGCCCCAAGTTTTAAATTGCACCTGCTTTCAAATTCAAACTGGCTAAAGGTCTATACAAATTGATTTTGTTAGTTTTTATTGCCTTTAAATAAAAAAAAAAATAAAATTTTCCGATGCGTGTGTATTCTTACTTAGTCAAGTTATTTTTTCTGGCAACACTATCGTCGGTACATATTGTACATATGTATGTCACTATGTATATGAGTGTGTGTGTATTCACACACACTTATACACCCAGCCAACAAACATACATTCATGTTACAGAAAAATTTATGAATGATTGTTTTGACTTTGGACATATTTATACGCCGGTGTTTCAACTATTTTTGGAAATTAATGTTGGTACTTTGATCAAAAACGCAAAACATCAAATAAGTATTATCCGAAATTTTCACAATTTGGTTTTAAATGAAGTACAATTCTAGGCCTGGGGGAGAGTGTAATATAAGGTCCTGTTAACCAAAAATGATTTTTTAAGTAAAAATTTGAGCAACAATTTCTAGTTCGATTCACGTTTGGATTATTCTGTGTGAATTTATACTAATAGAACCAACAAATACGTACCTACACAAATCTATAATTTTTGTAGTAATTCTAAAAATGTATCTAAATTTAAGGATAAACAATTTTGAAAATTGAATTTAAAAATGAACTAAACTTTTATTTTAGTTGGGCTCAATATATAGATACAGTTTTTCAATAGCTTTCAGCTTTAAGTGATTATTAATTGGATAATTGTAATTGGCAGACAGTGTCGCTAATTTAATTATTGATATGCAAATATCCTTACGGCTGCCAAATACTTTTATTTTACAATAAAAGTAAAACATATTTTGATTTAGAATCAAGATTATATTATATGGGGAATATTCGATAGAGTTTTAATTTAAAAATTAATAATAATTAAAGAAATAATAAATTAATACACTCATAATTTTTTGCCTATTACTTTCGGCACTTTTATCGTAGTTAAAGTTAACAATAATAGTTAATGTTAATAAATAATAAAGATAAAATTTGTTTATATGTATGTATGTATAATACAGCTAATACGCTGGAATATATGTATAGGTATTTATGTACGAGTATATGTATAAGATATACACCGAAATATTACCAACTGCTACTTCTTATTAATATTCCAATGATGTGTTTACTGAGTAACAAATACTTTACAATACAACTGCGTTATATTTGATGCTACTGCAGAATGCAGAGTGGAAGTGGAAGTGGAAGAAAAGTGTACTTAAGTCGTACCCAAAGGATAAGCAAGCAATTGATGTTCTGTTTTATTATTTTGGTGTGATGATACAGCAACCATTTCCGATAAAACAGATTTGTTGTGCATAAAAAAACAAAACCAAAAAGAATTTTAAACTGCATTGATGCCCCTCTGTGGAATACAAAATGTATGTACTTACTACATATAATCGCAGTATGTTTGAAACTGCGGACGTACGTACGTTTAAACGCATTTATTTTGCTTTATTGGTTTAAGCCAAAATGAGAACTCCAAATTACGTATTAGTGCTTTTGTATTTAAAACTTTAAGAGTTGAATACGGTAAATATTAAATTAATGAATAAACCCATTAGATATTTCTACTTTTGTTATAAGGAGTGCCTTTATGTATTTGTTTATCTCTGTCCATCACCAGGAGTATGAGAGCCATTACTATGAGTGTTTGGTTGATATATTTTTCTTTCGTAATGTGGTGTAAATATTAACGCATATTTTACGTTTGAATGCACAGAAAAATGAAAAGACAACAAAACGAATCACACTAAACGAAACGTCAGCCAAAACTAAACTTACAATGTTGAACTGTAAACTGAAACTGGGACTGGGACCGAAAGTGAAACACAACCAGAAACAGAAACAGTAGCAGTTACACAAAATGCTATATATTGTGCTGTCACGCGTAAATTATTGCTGTCAGCTTGTTGAGAAAGGTAAAATGTTGAGTGTGTACGTGTATACGTGTAAACGTTACCATTAATACGAGCTTAAGTTAAGCATTTCAACAAAAAGCGTAGTTCCGAAGAAGGTGTTTAAGAAAGTTTGCTTGTTAAAATGACTTTGTTGAGTTCTCCATTCGTTAATGGGAGTCCGTCAGCTTTGAGGTTGAACCAATTTCCCGCAAACATTAAATCACATGGATTTTATCCTTTTATAGAAAAATAAATAATTACGCTTCTGTACGAAAATCCGTCCAATACATTTTATGGTACAATCACCTAAGCTTTCGACTTGAAATTCAGTTAGTTTGCCAAAAGACAAAACAAGAAAAGAGAGTGGCAACATGAACGTTCTCGTATTTGTTAATATTAATATCTCGTAGACACACACATATACATTCACACATTTGCACACATACGAACATATACACATTTTTTAACAGTTTTCTGGGAAATTAGAGTTAAAATGCCAACATTTCCAGAAAGATGATACTCGAGAAAGAAACATTTATTTAATTTATGAGTTTGTTTTTTTTCTCAGTTTTCTAACCAGTCCGTTAACACCTTGTTTGCGAATGTGGGAATTAAAAGAAACTGGGGGGAGTAGGGGTAATTAAAATGAAACAGTTAAACTCCTTGTTGCTTCCCATTTGTTGGCTACAGTAATTGTTAATTTTTGTGTTTTTGTGTTTTTCGTTTTTTCTGTTCGTACAAAATGTTCCCTTCTGTAAAATTATCACTTGCTTTTGAAGAAAATTCAAATCATTTGTAATTTAGACCATGAAATTAGTTTTAAAGTTGTTCGGGCATGTATATTGTTTGTATTAATTATGTTTGATGGTATTTGTTGCTTTTTTAGTTGTTTTTTTTTTAGAAATTAACATGAAAAGTTCTTCCTTGCAAAATACTCAGGGGTATTAAGAAATTTCCATGTTTCTTAATTTATTTTACTTTTATTATTTTAAATAGAAAGTTGGAATAAAAATTGTTTAGTTTATTAAAATTAACTTTAATTAGAAGCAAGATTCTACTATATTATAGTTGGTGGTTGGTTTGTGGATTTTCAATATTTAGAAGTCAACTGATTTTTTAATATAAAAGCTCTTAAATATTTCCAATACATATTTTGAAATTGCACGCTTTAGTAAATGTTTTTTGCACAGCTGATAATCATCAATTTTAATGAGTAGTTTTAGTTTTTCCTTATATAGTATAAGTATCTATATCAGCAAAAGAAGAAAATTAAAATAAAAACATTTTGAGTTGGTTTTGGATGTGAAAACATGTCTTATTTTAATAAAAGATCTGTCAATATTTTGTTTGATTTATGTTGATTTATGCCAACAATTTGTCTAGACTGTTTATGTACTCAGTATTTGCTCTTGTATCCAACAATTTTCAACCATTCACAAAATGTTGAAACATGACAAGTTTTGTGTCATTAATCTTTATTTCTACGTAATATTTACTTTTTCTACTAGTGTTTTACTTTAATTTCTTTCCTTTTTTGGAATGTTTTACAAAATAACAAAATGTTAAGGGTGTTTCTAATATACTCCATATTACTTTTGTAACTACGAATATTTATTAGTAATTTTTTTAATTTTGATTCGATACCCATTACCACAACAGTTGGGAGCGTTTATTAGGGGCACTTAAAGAATAATAAATATCAAATAGCAGATACTAAAACTCAGTTTTGACCAATTAATTTCTTTGTATTTAAACAAATTATTTCTTTCATATTTTGACAATATTTAATAAAGAACAAAATATTGTCGGAATACAACCCACAACCCACACATTTTTGAAATAGGTATTCGCTTCGTTTATTGGTATAAAAATTTAACCCATAATAAGCATAAAATTACGAAATTTGTGATATATATTTCGAAAGAACCGAGAACCTTATTCAGCTCATCACACCGCTTTTTGCAGGTAAAACCATGTAATACTGTTTCAAAACGAAATTCCTTATATTTCCCGTACACTTCCTTACTTTAGAGAACATAGACGTTAATATTTTATCCTTCTATAGATACAACCTTTACGTTCTGCAATTAGTTTCATAAATATTTTTGTGTAAAAATGCTCATTTTATTATGTGGCGTATGAAATTTAACTGACATTTGTTTGGCTCTTGAATATTTAGCATTTAATGTCTTCCATTGCTAATGTCAACAACAACCGACTTTAAGAAAAATACATTCTAAAATAAGTTCTATTCTTTCCTTCCTTTTAATTCTTAGTTTTTATAATACCACTTTGAATTATTTTTTTTTTTTAAATTTTCCATTGTTTTATGGAATTACTGGCGAGGCATTAATACTTGGCATAGTGCTGCTATAAGACAAGGCCTTTTTGAACAGTTAAAGCCTCTTTTTATGCTTTTGTTCTATTGTCTTTTTTCATTTTGTCAAGTGATTTTTTTCTTAACACTTCATTTATATAAGGGAGTGAAGAAGAAGGAAGACATAAAAGAATACATTTAATATGAAGCATGGAGTCAAAACCCCAAAATTAGCTTAAGGAAAAAAAAACAATGCTGTTAAGATGGTGCTCATGGTCTTTGCACTTTTGTTGGGATTTAAAGCGTTTAATTTATTTGTATGGTAAGTCGTTAAAAAGGAAAAAGCCCAAAAAAGAAAAAGAAAGGAAACTTGTGGGAAGGAAGAAAAAGTCAGATAAATGGTTATAGATGGCATTAATGAAAGCTAATTTTCGTTACATTAAGACTTGCATTACTTTCCCTGGTATGCCTTTATTAAAATGAGACAAAAATCGATATTGAAATTAAATAAATTAAAGTTGAAAGGATGAAAGAAAACGAATAGTAGTTTTTCTTAATCACAAATTTTTTGGAATTCTGAACGCCTAATTAGTGTAAATTCCTAAGCCAAAGTGTTACGAATAAAAAAATGCATTTCTCATAGAGTTTCTCACTTAAAATCGGGTACTTTGAACCAACTTAAAAATATTTTTTCAGTACCGTACAGTAGGGTACTTTAAAATTTAATTTTTGTTTTCAGAGTTTAAAAAAATCATATTAATATTCTAATTACTTGTTATTTTTTACTGGAGAGCAATACATTTTGTTTCCGATGTCCAATTCAAATTTTTATCGCAAAAAATGATGTGTGTGAAATAAATCCGCAGAGACAAAAAGCAATTTTTTGTAAGAGTTTATTTTGAGGTCATTTAATCTTCAATATCGATATTAGTAGCAAAATTAATCGGCCGATTCGGAACTTTTTACTTCTAGAGTGATTTTAATTACTTATATTGACTCTTTCCAAAATACGAAATTTTATTGTTGATGATAGGAAAAGTTGATTTGCAACTTTCAGTTAATCGCCACTTTTATAAGTTTTCGATGCTGTAAAACTGACGCCATTTTATTAAATTTAAAATGTAAATAAATGTAAATGATTTGACGGCCTACAAATATAATTTAAATAACTTTATACTTTCATAAATTGTTTGTATTTAAACTTTTTTGTAAATGTAGAACTTTATACATCTGAGAATTAATTTTGGTTAATTTACATTAACCATGAAGTTATCAGGGTTGCTAAATACGAGTATGAGTAGTTCACTTCAGTGATCAATATGTCTATTGAAAATGCTCAGAATGCAGAATGGTGTATAAAATATACACTGTAATACACACATACGTATGTAGGTATTAAATTGAAAATGGATTTTTTGAGGCCAATGAATTATTTAAAAATAAACAAGCCGTTTATATTTGCTCACGCCGTATATTCAGCACAAGTAAATTGTTTTGCATTGTTTTGCAAGTTTTTTTTGCTTGCTAAAGTTATTATTATTTATTTAGTTTGGGAAAATGAGTATAAATCAGGAGATTGCCATTATATAGCCTAATTTATTTGGTTTTAGATATTCGGAAACAAAATAAGACTCATACAAAACAAATTGATTTTAAGAGAAAGTCTAATGTATATGTATACATACTTGTGTATTTTTGTACTTATATTCATATTTATATTAGTGAGAACGAACACATTTCCTACAGCCTTTGTAACTGGTTCAATGTCAAATATTTGAGATACAAAATAACCTCCATGATTCACCTATGTACCAACTGCAGGGTTTATATGTACCTATATATATATTTATATATATATGTATATTTGTAATTGTAATTGTATTTGTGTTTTATTCACATCCGTGTCTGTATTTAAGCATGTTTATGTATGTCTGATCATTATTATTGTTTATTATTTAGTGCCATAAGCTCTTTTATTAGGTTGGTGATAATTTTTAGCCTCTAGTGTTGAATTAAATTGTCAAAATTTATATTTTCCAAACTGTTAACAGAGATTATATGTTGATGACTAATTATTTTTGTTAAAAATTTTCATAGTTACTCGCCCTTTGGTATTCCCAATTTACTTAAATATTTTTGTTTACTTGCATAGATATCTACAGTGAGCAATTGACAAGTTCGCACACCATAATATTTACTAGAAACACACTTGAAATAGGTATTATGATGTTACGAAGAATTAATGTAAATATTTTTCGTCGTTATTGTAATTTGACAAAATCATGATACATACCTATACATACAGCAACAATATTTTCAAAGATCTATTGTAGTGCTGGCAAAGTATTGAGTAATTGGTACCGAGTATCGAGTATCGAGTGTAAGCTACAAAATTAAACCAACCGCCGAAATAAAGCCATCTATAAAATATAACAACAATTAAAAAACACTAAAACAGAGTCTTTCTACTTGTGACCATCGATATGTATGTTCATGCATATGTAAATATTTTCAATTCTGCAATCAAAACGAAACATTAATTTTCCAAAGAATTTATTTTAATTATTTCTTAAGTTGTTGTTAACGTTGCATTAAAAGTTAGCTTTACATTTATTTTTGATTTAATAATAAGAGACATACAAAACCAATAATAGTTGAAGATCTATTTTGATTTTTTGAAGAAACTACTTTAATTTGCAGATAAAACTATGAGTTACAAAAATCCGTTAAAAGTATCGAGTAGTATTGAGTACCCAAATGAAAAGTATTGAATATTATTGAGTAATGGAAAGTAGTAGAATTTTCCAGCATTAATCTATTGTGTTATTTTGGATAAGGATGGAATTTCTTATCTATGTACGTAATCAAATTTCACATGTCTTATTGATTGATATTTCTAAATATTAAACGTTAGTCGTTTATACTAACTTGCCATTATCCAATATTAACCGAATAAGATCAATATAATATTACTCATATACATTTTCTAACGCTCTACATATGTATGTATGTATTTGAAAAATAATTTGTTTTATGTATGGATGTTACTTTATATTACATTGTTAGTACATACATTCATTCATTTATAAAGATTTATTTTGATTTATTTTTATTTTTTATTATTTGTTTATTTTGATTATAATTAACCACAAAATCATTGAATTTTATTTAATTTCAGCAAATTTTAACTAAGACCTTTAAAAATATTAAATAATAATTAAATTTATCATTATAAACCATAAAAACCGCAAAACAAAAATTATAATGATGATGAGTATAATTAAATGATTTTATAACATTTAATTGAATATACATGGACTTTGATATTTATGAAATATATTTATGAAATAGTTACACTTTTTTTTAGAAGTAATTAAAAGACGTGGCACGCCTTCTAATTATGTGATTTAAATGATTCTTTGAATTTACAATAATCCATCAAATTTGTTTACGTACATTAAAATTAATAATGTTTTGGGAGATAATTCAATTAAGTTACTGATTACTCAGAGTTTTATTTATTAATGCATAATGTAACAATTATTGACGAATATTGAAAAGTCCAAAAGAGTTATTTAAATTGGTTAAAATATATATTTAAATTGCATTATATCAATGCACCTTTCTGAGTCGATATAAAGATGTCCGTCCGTCCACCTGGCCCCCATACAAAAATATATGCTTGAATTATGCAAGTATCCAAACAAATGTCATCCAAATAATATTCAACACATATATGTTTCTTATATATAAAAATAATATGGTGCAAATTTATGATGATCGGTCCATAATTAGTCATAGCTCCCATATAAGGCCATTTCCGAAAATCACTTTAAAGAGCATAACTCTCTCAAAAATGTTGGTATCCAAATAAAATTTGACACAAATAAGTTTCTTATATACAGAAATATTGACACCTAATTTTATAATGGTTGGTCCATAATTAGTCGAAAATCCCATTTAAGACCCTCTCCGTAATTCACTTTAACATACATAATACATAATATTTATATTCACATACATGATGACACTAAATTTTTGGATAATCGGTCCATAATAGGTTATTTTTTCCAATATAACGCCCATTTCTGAAACATTGTTTTATACGTATACTGGGTGTAGGGTATTATATGGTCGGGCTAGACTGACTATACTTTCTTACTTGTTAAGTTTTGTAGTTATTATTATTCAAAGAAAAAAAAATTATAAATAATTTCTTGTAGTCAAAATTAATCTTAATTTGTATTTAAAGAAAACTTTTTCATTTCAATTTGTCTACATGATGTTCATTTGAGTCTTTTTTCTCTTCACTTTTCAATTTCTTTTCATTTTCACAATGAATTGGTATTTGCGTACATTAAGATTAAAAGTTTCCAATGAATGTATTACGCTCATATGCAATTCAGGAAAAGGCAAGGAAGGTCGTGAGATGAGAGTGACAACATCTTGCATTCCATGTGTGTGTCATTTATTTTACTTTGTACTTGTGACTTTTTAAAGAGTTTGTCTAAGCCAACCTTAATATGGCCACAATTTCTGATACTCTTTTACTGTAATAGAATTCTAATTGTTGTTCATTAGTTTGTCGAGAGAGAAATGACAAATAAAATATAATAGAATGTACATAAGTATGTGTGCATTTAAAATATTATGTATCTAGTAACTTGCACGTAAAATATTTAAGTAGTCAAAATATAAAACTTGAAGTTAAACATTTATTTCAAGAAGTAACATACTGTATATTGGAACATTTTACTCAATTATTAAATATTTTGACTTCTTGATAATTTTAGTTAGGCTCGAGTTCATTAAATTTAATTTTCATTAAATTATTTTTACTGAAGTTAGGAATTACAACTTGAAAAATTTTATTATTAAAAAATTTTTATAATTTTTCTTGACTGGGGATCGAACCTGGGTTGTTGAATTTACATATGTTTCGAGAAATCCCACTTTCTCTCATCAGAATTCTTTGCGTTCTACCACATGCACCACTGCGGTGCCGGTCAGCCAACAGACAAACATCAATCCTTTAACCAGTGTTAGTTCTGGTAGTTCGAAGTTTTTTGCTGTAATTATCATTTTTTATTAATTTCTATTCATAGTTGTTTTTTCCTTTTTTTTCTTCAGTTTTTTCGTATTCATGTCGATTATGAAATAATAATTATTCTATTAAATATTTTGTTATATGAAAACAAAATATATGTACATATAACATAAAAATTAAAAATTACGAAAGGATATTGGTACGAGTATGTGAAATGTTTCTTAAAGTCTGTCTTTAAATCCGATGCTATATAATTATAATTTATCATAATTTACATTAACAGTTAAAAACTAATATATGTGCCACGCCTATCGCACATTTTTCGGTTTTATATAATCGCCAATTTGGTTTAAATGAGTTCAATAATTAGATCAGACATATGCAGGTGTTACTGCGCTGCATTGGATTAAATCAAAAAGCCGATTTCGAAAATTGTTCTAGTTATTTATGTTAAGCATTTGCATTTCAGCTAACGAAAATGTAATAAAATAAAATCTTTGCTTAAATTTGGTTTTAAAAATAAAACAATGAATTTTGTATTAAAATGAACCAAACAATTTCATTATTTATTTGTTTGGCATCCCAATCGACACAATCTTAAGTTTATAATATATTGTTGTAATTTAATACTTGTCGAGTATTTGTTATTGTTTTCTGCTTAAAGTACGCTGTTTGTTTTTTTTTTAATTTTTGAACATACGCATATGTATGTACATATGTAGGAAAATATACAGTTGAAAAGCAATGAAAACAGATTTCATGTGAAACGCATTGTAATTCAAGTAAAGCCATTCATTCGACTACATTTCGTAGATTAATGCATGTAAATGACACAACATTCTCTCAACTTCAGACAATGCATTTTTCCATGCAAGCGCAATTTTTTTATATTGAAATAAAAATCACTAACAAATTGGCATGAGAGCATCGTTTGAATAAAAAATATTGATATAAAACGATTTTTTGTAAAAAAAATAAAAATAAAAAAATAATTTACGAAATCGATACGGATATTAAATTTATTTTCATAGATTTTCCGTGAACATATTTACTGAAATGCTCTTTAGTTTGTTTTCATTTTAGAGTAGGAATAAACTTTGAATTTGGTAAAAACCTAAGTGAAATAATTTTTATATAATACAGTTGGTGTTGCACTTCTCTACATCTACATCTACATTTTATTATCTATATTCACTTTTCAGCCCATCATAAGTAAGAATAATAAATAATTCTTAATGTTTATAATAAATGAGTAAATGTTCTTCATTGCAATTTTTTTGTTTTTTTTTTTTTTTTTTTTTATAGGACAGGTAATGGAGTTAAAACCCATTTGACATTGGCATTCTTAAATAATGATTTTTCATAACAGCGTTTTATATTGTTGTGTTTTATTTAGTTTTTCTCTGGAAGCATGTCAACAAAATACACAAGTAATGTTCATTTAAGTATTTGTTTTCCCCGTAAAATATTTGTCAGTGTTTGTGTTTCGGTATGAATGCTTGTGTGTGAATGAGTGTGTATGTGTGTGTGAAAGTATGTATGAGTAAGTAAAACGAAGAGCAACAAGAAAATAAGTTTCATTTTCAAAAATTTCATTTCCTTTATTTGCCTTTTGTGTTTGTGTTGCTTGTTAAGGAAATAGTAAAGACTTTTTTAATGAGAAAACTTTGTTTTTGCATGCATCTGAGTTAGATGAAAATTAAACAGAGGAATAAAAAGAAGCAGCATTAGATGATGAATAACAACAACACAAAGAACACCAGCAATAATAATAATAACAACAATAGTATATACTATATACATACATACATACAAATATATATTTGTATATACTGCTAACTATGTATGTATGTACAAGCACTGTTGAATGTGAAATTCAACATTTTACAAAGTTTTTTATATTATTTTTTCTTTTTGTTTTTATTTTCGAAAAGAACAAACGCGGTTTTGCCATTGTTTATGATGTTAACAACAATAAAAGAGAAAAAAAAACACAGAATATGTTCTTGATGTTGTTGATATTTGCTCTAAGAAACAATATCAGTTGAAAAAAATAAAGAGACGAACGGAAATTAAAAAGTTAAAAATACGGTATCATACAAAGAATCAACAAAAATGAAATGCGGCAAAGTATGACAGAATACGGGGGAGTCATAGAACAGCAGGGGAAAGACTGGAATTATTTGCTATCATCATTAATAATAAATATAGATGACTTATTTCTCAAGCCACGAAACAAGAAAAGGTCATATCCTTTTTAGCTGCAAACAATTCTAAGGTGTTAAAAGGAAATTAAAATTTGGTATTCAAATAAATGAAGGTGTAAAAAGCTAAATCAATATGAAAGTGTAGGTGGATGCTTGTGTAGCTATGTGTGTATATACACATGTCTGTTTACATACGTACTTTTGTTTATGTTGTAAATTGTGGTTAGTCAATAGCCAACAATACCCTCTGCCGCATGAGTGTTGTGTAACTTTTCTGATATTCATCATACGTCACAGTGAGCAGTAATGTCGTAAGTAAGATACATACACTTAATTAATACAGGTGCTTTTTTGGTTTCCTCTAAAATATTTGTAAACTAAACATTGATAGTTCTATAAATGTATTCAATGACAATATTATATTTTATTATAATTTTAATAATGTTTTGAAATTGTACACAGCCTTTAATAGTTCTGTAATTAAGTACTTTCTTTTTTTAACTTACTTACAAACATCAGCACAAATCCAATATACCGTACGGTATATACCCTGATGTTTGTAACGCCCACAAATATTAGTCCAACAACCAGCTTAAAGTATACCGATCGACTCAGAATTATTTTCTAAGTCGATTTAACGATGTCCGTCCGTCCATCTGGCTGGCTGTCTATGTCATAAATGTTTGATTTATTCATGTAGTCCAACAATTTTGCCCAGAAATAAGTTGTATATGAAGCCTAGTCTCATCAAACAATTTTACGCAGATCGGTCCTTAATTGACCGGTCGGCTGCCGAAAATCACTTTAAAGAGCATAACTTTCTTAAAAATGTTGATATCTAAATGATATTCCACATAAGCTTGTTTCATATATACAAAAATCATTTGTCTGAATTTTGCAGTGATCGGTACATTTTTAGTCATAGCTCCCATATAAAGCCCACTTCCACTTCCCAAAACACAAACAAGTTGCATATATACAGAAATGATGCAAACTAACCTTAACATCTATAAATGTTTTATAAGTGTTTATATCGAGATGAAATTTAACACATAAGTCATGCCACTACATTTTTGGATGATCGGTTCATAAGTCCATAATAGGTCATAGGCTCTTACGTAGAGCCCACTTCTGAAAATCTATTTTTACACATTTACTGGCTGCAGGGTATTATATGGTCGAGCTTGATCGACTATACTCTCTTACTTGTTTATTTTACTGAAATTCGAATATCTACATACACAGATCTAAAAAAAAAACAAAATTTGATGAATGTAAATTATGTGTTTATATGAAAACCTTTACATTAATAAGTATTTGAACTATATAATATTCCAGTAAAATTAGATACGGCAATAGATGGAGATACATATATGTATGACATTAGACATTTTGTGAATATATTGAATTTAATTTGCAAGTAATTCTAAATAATATAAGAGTCCTAAACTTATCGCTTTACTTGCTACAAAGGGCTTAATTATTCAAATTAATTAGTTTCAAATTTAAAGACCATTTAATACTATTTACAAGAATCTCAGTCACATTACATGGGACAAATACTGAATGTATTCGTTCGCACCAGAGATTGGTGTAGGTTAGTTGGTTGCAAAGTCTATAAATTAACTAAACAAAACAAATATACACACATATACATATTTATTTCTCTATAGTTACCTTGCAGTTTTATTGGTGGCAATTGCCACGTCTTCATGTCGAACTCAATATGTTCATTACTACAAGTTAAGTTATACTTTCACCAATAAAATCGCTAGTTCGGTAACCAGAGTTAGTGAAAAATAATATATACGAGTAGCTTAATGTAAAAAGTAGCTGACTGTGTTGTCAAGGTAGATTTAGTTCCAAGCGCTGCGTAAATTATATTCAGGTGCAGACATACATGGAAACCGAATTCAGATTAGAAATTAAAAGTTAAATTTGTCTACAGCATAATAAAAATTATGATGAAGAGAGAATAAAGGTACCAGTAAACATACAAATGTACATATGTATGTAATTGAGAACCCATTACATATTATAACTGCGATTATTGCAGATCGATTCTTTATGTTTCATAACAAAATTGTGTTTTAAATACAATTTACAACATTTATTTTTGTCAATCAAGCATTTCGAAATACGTTGTCCCATATTATGAAACTGCATGATTTTGATCAATTAATACTTTATTAATTAAGTTTGATTGATGGAAATTTAGAAATACATAAGTAGTAAAAATTTATTTATAAACGCTTATAAATACTTTATGTACGAAACGTTCTCTCATTATTTCATGTTGGGCTTTTAACCCAGCATTAACATTATTTCTTTTAAACAATTAAATGAAATGAGTTTTAATGCAACTTTTGTATTTTGACCATTGCATTTATTTTCTTTAAATAATAATATTTTACAGATTGATGTACATATGTTTTGTTTTGCATTCATTTTTTACGAAATCCATTAGAAACTGGATATTAGATGCGTGTTTTAAAGTGCTTGAAACAAAACTTCGTAGCCTTTGTAATGTTTTGCAATAACGAATTTCGTATACCCTTATTCTTTTTCGTTTTAGCACTTTCGAAAATATGTCTTAAATAAGTATGTATATATATGGAGTGAAAAGGATGTTACACAGCCGTGAAGTCAAAAGTATGCAAACATTTCGGAAGCTGTACTGAAATATTCCAAATTTATTTTATAGTGTGTGCTTAGATGTCGAGTTTCTAAAAACCGAAAAAAAAAATTAAAAACACAGTTTTGATTTCTAAAAAATTAAAACCGATCGGTTTCGTTTGTTCATGGTGCAATTATACAAGGTGAGTACAAATCGGCAACACAATACAGAAACAACAGTCATTTTGTTTGTGTGAAATAATCTACTACTCTCAAAGGCATTACTTTTGACATAAGTAAATTGTAAACAAAGTCAGTCAGATGTGCTACTGCACTCACCTTGTATAGTTACACCATGCGTTTGTTTTTGTTGCGTTTGTTTTTGTTTGTTGTTTTGTTTTTGTTCATCTAATGCAATTTTTATATCGATTTGAATTTAGAGAGCTTATTAAATATTTGATCATGAATATTTTTCTTTTATTTTAGAATTTCGTATTTTTCAAAGTTAATAAAATTCTATAGTACAATTAGAAGAATTTGGTGGATGAATCATCAGAATGTAAATAATATAATAAAATGTTTGTTTTTCTGTTGCAAATATTGATTTTTATTTAAATATGTGTAAAAATGTATTTCTTATGACATGAATGCCATTTTATGGTTGCATGCGTTGAAGATTCTTGATTGCAATCTGCTCACCTTAATCGTTTTACTCAATTCACTTTCGCCTTAAACCATGGGCAACATTAAAATGTTTGTTTTAAGAATGTTACATATGTAACGCTAACATCATTTTAACAATGGCAGAGGGTAGGAGAAGTCATGTTAAAGCGAATTGCAAAAAATACATGATTTCATTTTAACAATAGCAGAGGGTAGGAGAAGTCATGTTAAAGCGAATTGCAAAAAATACATATTTCGTTCACACAAAGCCTTGAAACGAATCCTCGCACAATTTATTACAATTGATGTTGGCTAAATGAATGCAAAAGTGCCACGTTCATTCATTTTACCCTGCTGTTGCTAACCAATCAGTCCATGTTGCCTGCGCTCTTTCGCCTCTTCCACTAAAAATTTCTATCACACATACAAACATATAATTGTTTACTACTGATAGATACTCGTATATACATAAAAAAGAAAATAAAAAATGGAGACATAGAAAAAAGAAGTAAAATTTTAAAGTTTTGTGTTTTAAATGACATTTAACTATAGTGCTCTTAGATAGACAGACATGTGCATAAGCAAGTGTGAGAGCTTGTCTTAGTCTGTCGGTTTAGAAATTCTAATAATACAGCAGAAAGTAACTGCAGTAATTGTTAAAGCAGATTCAGTTTTTTAGTTCCATATTCTGTATTTAATTATTTTTTACGTTTAACCACTGTTGGGACACAGTTTGACGATAGGATTTTTGCGAATTTTGTCCATAACTACCCATTTTGCAAAATATATAGATAATCTAATAATTATACGGATGATTTTGATCAGTTCTTAAGTTTATAAATGCTGTGATTGTTTTTTATATTGTTAAAAATCTTTTTAATTTATTAATTCGGCTTGAGGTCTCTTTTATTAAAAATATAAAAACTCTTGTTCGTTTTTAATTTTTATTATATTTTATTCGTTTCCAATATTTCTACCAACTTTGTTGGTCATCTTCAGGGAAGAAATATAATCTAAAAAACATGATTATTATAATTGTAACAATTTTCTTAATATTATATTAAGAAACAATTTACTTAATGTTTAATAAAGTGTTGTCCGATGTTAATGTCTTAAGTTTCTTTCGCTGACTGTTAGCTTTTTTGTTTTTTATTATTTCTGTATTTGTTTATTGTATGTCTGTATATGTGAGCGCAATTATCAGTGTCTGTTTTGTAGTTCATTCTCTTATCTATCGCAGTATTGATTATATGTAACAACTCTTGCATATATCGTTTACTAGTATTATTCTCTTCCACAATTACTCTGACATTATCAAAGTTTGGTCGATGTCCAGTTATTGCACAGTGGGCAGCAAATGCTATTTTTTTTATTTTTTTTTTCATTTTAGGTCCGATTTATGTGATGACAATCTAGTTTTCAATTTTTTCTTCGTTATACCTACGTATATTTTTTTTTACATATATCAGTATCATCGCCGTTCCATAATAGTGTTGTCAGATTTTTTATTATTTATTGTATATTTTATCAAATTGTCTATCGTTATATATGCAAAGTCATTCTTGTGTAAAATATGTCTAATTTTTATTTTGTTTTCTTCGTGAAATTCGGTATTGCTCGTACCTACCACTCTGGTTTGTAAATGCTTTTAAGTATATATTTCTATGCCATAGATCTAGCGAAGCATTAAAAATTGTGCTAACTCTTAAATGATCTAACAGATAATTGTAAACAGTTCTTTGGTTTGTAGGGTTGTAACATATTGATGTTCTATTGTAATTGTACGAAGAACCCACTGTTAAACAGATAACACTAAATATTGCAGGAACGCCGCAAGTCGTTAAGAACCGTAATATTTAAAGTGATAAATACAATTTCATAACAATATTATTACAGATTCACCGATTTTTTTTTATTTATATCACTCGAATATTTAAGGAACTTTTTTACCTTTTTAT
The DNA here is from genome assembly GCA_950370525.1 of Bellardia bayeri. Taxonomy (NCBI): domain Eukaryota; kingdom Metazoa; phylum Arthropoda; class Insecta; order Diptera; family Calliphoridae; genus Bellardia; species Bellardia bayeri. The sequence continues at coordinate 100,519 of OX493268.1, forward strand.
AAATTTTACAATACATATGCGAGCACAAATACACTTGTTTGATATAAAATGTTTCCAAAAATTTACAACTTCAAATAATCAAATAATGTAGTTACTGTGCCTTGTGTTCGTTCATTTCGTTTCCTGAAATTCAGTATTTTTTCATTGCCAATTCTTTGTTTAATGTTTTTTTTTATTATTTTTTGTTGGTTTCTTTTTGTGTGACAATGTTTTGGATTTGTATTTCTGCTGTGATTTACAGCATTTCATTTGCAATTGCAATTGCTTTGACAGTGCAATTAGTTCTAAAAATCCTTTTCAAAAATATCTTCAACTCACTGATGATTTTTACAGATTCAGGGATGGAAAATAAAAATGTTATTTGTTTTCACAATAATATTCGTATAGTAAAATGTTAACTTCATAGTTATAAAACTATATTTTTGGTTATTAGCTAAAAACGAACAAAAGTTAATCCAAACATCTTTTATTTTAACTTGTATTAAATATTCTTTTTTTTGAACAACTTTTCTAAAGTTGTTGTTTAGTTTGCTTTGTCGCAATTTGTGCTATTTATGACAGATATTTTTAGATTTGTTTCTACCAAGTTTTTCATCGTTATATACATAATTGTATTTCTAACTTTTATATCGCAAGTTATTTTGAGTGTTTAGGAAGATGCAAATTTCTCGATTTACATAAACTACTAACAGTTTTCTGAGAGTACTGCGGTATTTTTGCATATGAAATAAAATCAAAAAGAACGATTGCGTGTATATTTCCATCTCTGAACAGTCTTATATTTGCTAACTTTTACTGATGTTGTTGTTATTTTAGTTGATGTAGCTTTTGCTGTTGCTGTGGAATGGTATGATAATAAGTCGATTTTGTAACAAAACATGATTGCATTTAAAAGCGTAAAATTTGATTGACAATTTGCAAATTGTTTGACAGTCAACAATTAACTTTTATCATACAGAACTTAAAGCTTGATAACTGTTATTTTTAGAGGCATCTTTTATAAGCAATACTGTGCTGAAGAAATATACTTATTGTAGTTTTACTTAGGACAAACAGCTAATGTTTTGCGGACGATTTGTAGTTGTTAATATTTAAATGTATGTATGTATGTTGCTTTGAGTGACCATAAAAATGATATACATATAGTGATTAAGTTGGGCTACGACTCGGAATTGTACGTCTACTTTATATCTACTCTACATAGTAAAGTCCAAAATGATTCTTATATTACAAAAAAATTAAAAAAAAAAAAAAAAACTCAAAAGTTTTAATTTTGCTCAAATCTTTAATACTTTTATGTTTCTTTCAATGTCTAGAATTATTAACTGCAAATGTTTGTCAGTAAAATAATAATGTCTTGTCATCGTTAATTGAGGATTTTTTAAATTTTTGTTTTTTGTGTTATATTATTTAAGACATAAATCTTGAATAGAATTTTTAATTAAGTAACCAAAGTTAATAGTTTTCACAGTTTGGGCCACAAGTTTTTCAGACTTTCCTATCAACCCGAGTTTGATTTTTATTTACGTGTAGTACTAGTAATTTTTATATAGTGTAATTTTATTATTTATGGCCAATATTTTTATATGATTTTATGCGAATGTGCTTCTGCACACACAATAAAAACTTTTCTATAAAATTTCAAAAGTTTTTTGTTATAACTATTTTAATTTACATTTATACGAGTAAATATATTTATTTGTTGGAATCAGAAATTTTTTTTTACTTATTTTATTGTTGTTGTTTTTTGTACCACAATTAACCCAATAGCAACAATAACAGAACAATACCATGCACAATGCAATTGTGGTATTTACAATTTATTTATGTTGTAAAGTCAATATTGTTGTGTTTGTTGTTGTGAGTTGGGAAAATTTAAAAAATATTGCAAACCACACAGAAGTGAATATGTTTTTGGTTTCAGTTAATTTAATTTTGAAAATGAAAATAAAATTGATTGTTGGCAATCGAATAGACGGGTGCGGATGCATGTGGGGCGTATGATTAATGTGAATTTTATTGAGCAATTAAACATGGCTCATACGCTAACTTAATTTTATATATACGAATTTGCAACACAGATTATATATGCATATATACTATACATGTATGTGCATACAAATAATTATGGCAATTAAGTACTTATCATATACCTACATATGTAGGTGTACCCATCGCCACAAATGTACTTTATTTTTAGTGTGAGAGAGATTTATCGATTTAAACATTCATTTTAATGTTTCGGTAAAAATTGGTAAAAAATCAATTTGAAATCGATTACTGAACATTTAGATCGATCTTTGTTATAGTTACCTTCTTCGATATTACTGAAAATATATGAAAAAGAATAATAGCATTTTTAAAACTTTCAACATTATTTTATTCTATGTTTTGTTTTGGCGTTATGACTTGATTAAAGATCTGTTCAATTTGTATTTTTTTGAATTTTGCATAACGCCTTTTAATCTATGTATGTACATTGTCATTATTATAAATTGTGTTGAGTTTTATTTATAATGACATTGTTCTAATTGTAAGCTCCCAGTCATATCTACATACTGTATGTATACGTATACATACATACATATATATGTGTAAGTACATTAGACCTGACTGATGTGATGATTGGTGTAGCAGTTAGTTTTGTATATGGGACATGTCTATGTAAATGTTTATGTGTGTATATCTAGATGTTTGTTTATTTAACTGACCGAAAATATTTTGTGCATTGAAAAACAGAAGTAGTAGATCAATTTCAGAAAATATATATTCTTACTTGGCTTACCTGATTAATATAATTAATATTATTATTTCCAGAGTCTGCAAGATTTTCTCAAAATGCTGTAGTTTGAAGAACGTATGTATGTATGCATATGCTTAATTGGTTTCTTGTACATTCTGTATATTTAGTTTTTTCTATGTGTTTAATTTTATTCGTTTAATTTGATATGATTTGGGTATTTATGTACATCTATAGGAGTGAAGACCTCAAAATTTGATTTGTTTTGAGTAGAGAAGAGTACATTGAGTGGAATCGCTAGTGTTAATCTATGCCCTATGTAGATCTATGAACAGTATATGTAGTTTAAATAATTTTATGTATGTTTTCTCGCTGATAAATGAAAGAGTTTTTTCAAATGTTTTCCAATTATGAATTGTTTTTATTGTTTTTCTTTTGTTTTTATCTATAATACAGTTTTTAAAATTTAATTATTTTAACTATTTTTTAATATTGATTCTGCTTAATCACTTAGCTACTAATTAATTGTTTTGTTATTTCGTTTTCACCTTTTTTCACTTTTCTGTTAATTAATAATTATTTACAAATAAATTGAATTTATTCCTGTTGTGTTTAACTAAATTATTATTATTTTTTGTATTGAGTACGTATAAAATTTATATATATTATATATGTAAATAAGTGTGTAGATTGTTTGTATGTTTTCTAAATATAAATTTTGTTTTGTTTATTGATACAAATTACAATTAATGAATTTCGTATTTTGTATTAATTTATTTGAACTTAGTGATAGAAAAGGTTTAGTTTATGTTTTTAAATATTTAATTACAATAGGGAGTTCATCTGTACACATGAGATGGATGGGTTTTTATTTTATATTTTAACTATCAGTTTTTTTTTTAGGATCCGTTATTTATATTCTAGACTAGTTGACTTAATGAAGATGTCGAGGGCTTAATTTGAATTTAAATTTAACTCTAATATACATTCACCGGGATGAGAACTAAATAAAATGATGTGGGTTGATACTGATAAAAACGGGAAAACTGTTTATAAATAAATAAATAAATAAATGTTTTTTAAACAAATACTTTTATTTATTCAAGTTTTATTTTTCAATTTGCTTAAACTAATTAACAACTTTTTAATTTTAATTTAAATTTATAAATTTTTTTATGTTTTGATTTTAGAATCATTTATTTGGTTTTTGAGTTGAGTTTGTGTGTTCAATGAAATATTTACGTTTTATTTGTTATTAATTTACAATAAATTTATAAATATATTCTTTGTTGTCTTTATTTAACTTGTTCATTTGGTTGTTTTAATTGGTTTTAATTTGTTTGTTATAATTTCACTCTTTCTTCGACAATTGGTTTGGAAAAGAAATTGTCTACGTGAATTATGTAAAATATAAGTTTGGAATGATATTTCTTTTTACATGAATGAAGGAAAAACTTTAAATAATTATTTACAGATTTAAATGAAAAGACTTAATTGTATTTTCAAATGGGTTGTATTTCATAAGATGAAATACTTGTGCTTGGTTACGGTTGCATCTTTCCGCGGATATAGACTCTGCTTGGATTCAAAATATTGGTTTATAAATTGTCGGTTTGAGAGTGTCAATTGTTAAATTGGAATTAAATGCATTTATTTTAAAAGGCAGTTAATTGAGTTTTATTTTTTATAACGTCTTATTATTACTCTGCTATATGTTGTTGTTAAAGGTCTCTTGTTTCCTTCTTTTATCCGTTTTTTTTTTCTTTTGTAAATTATTATTATTAATATTTTGGTTTTGGTTTATATCAACATGAGGTTCACTTTGAATTGATTTAAAATATTATTTTTCTATGAATGTTTTACTTATATGAGGTTCATTGTCTACTTTTTTATTGTTGAGTTTTGAATTTTTAGTTCATGTTTTCTTAAAATTAGTTAATATTTATCGTCAGAATCTTGTGCCGTTGTTTCGATCTTGTGTCATTATAATATTCTCACTATTAATTTGGTGATGAATTATTTCTTCAGGAACTGATTTCAAAATGCCAGAATTCGAGGGCTGAAAATAAAACAACAAAAATAACAATTTGCGAAATTAATTGAATTTTAATTAAAAAAGGTGGCAATACTAAAACATAATTACAATTATAAATCTAATATTTAAGCTCTTTTCAAGAAAATTTTAATTTGTTAACTTAATATTTAAAATAATATTTTGTTATATGAAAACTATCGTAATTCAAAGATACATATATTGTAAACGATTTTTGTAGTTTGGTTCCACACTTCGCGCGTTTTTTTTTTTTTGCTAAATATTTGCAGTGCCCTAATATGTTAGCTGCGGTTAGTTATGGGAGAATCCTAATAAAATTAAGGCATATGAAAGCTAACAGCTTTATCGGAGGACTCAGTTTTAAACTTTCTTTGCGAATATGGTGGCTATTGGTGGCTAGTGTAGAGTGTAGAGTGTAGAGTATGTACAATTCATTGGAGTGTGACAGCAAGATAATTTCCAACATCAATAGAAAGAGAAGAAAATCTATTTAAAAACTTAACAAATGTTAAATTTTGCATAAAAATATCTTAGATATTGCTATTGTTGTAACTTTAATAAAATGCTTATATTGTCACGCATATTTGTTTTATTTGCAGTTGTTTGAACTGATTGTTTAAGAAAAAAAATCATATTTACCGCTTCGTTAAGATAGACACCTGAGCCACCCATATTGTTGACAGTCACTGTGCTGCCGTTTCCCTGTAAATTTAAGATGCCGCCAGCAACTCCGCCCGCTGTACAACTTGATGCTAAAGACGAAGATGGCAGCGTGGTTGTTGCTGATGCCGCTGAATGTGTTGATGCTGCCGAAGGCGATTGTGGTCTCTTCTGGGACGCACAAATGATGGATTGTTGTTGGGCACTATGATGTGAGACTGGTATGTGCCCGGGCATTATACCAGTTGTTTGCAATATACTTCCGCCTCCTACGCCACTACAGCCACTACCAACGTTGTTGGTATGGACATTTGCTGCAGACACAGATACCATGGATGTTGGAATATTTTGTGATTGTGAAGCTGAAACTAGTTTATGCGCATACATGGATGGTAGTGGTGGTGTTGTAAAGGTGGCCAATTGTGATGGATGTGACATTGTGACACCAGTAATGGTATTGGTGGCAAACATAGGACTAGTCGAGTACATGGGATGATGAGCAAGATCAATCTGTAAAAATTCATACATCTATGTATATGAGCATATTTTTACATTGATGTGTATGTATGAGTAAAAGCATGTTTCTACATGAGTAATAACGATAAAAAAAAACTAACCATACAAATATATGTGCATTTATTTACATTTACTTATATGTGTGAGATGCATGAGATGTGTGTTTTTGTGTACATACGAGTACATTAGGCCTGGTCTGAAAAAATGACTTATTTGATTTGGATGATGTTTTTACATTTTTTTTATATCTAAATCCAATTAATGCAAAGTTTCGAATCAATATACAATAAATATAAAGATACTGAATTGGTAATATTGGTATAAATAGCTAAAATAAATATTAATTTTACTCCAGCTTTCCAAAAATTTTGCACACTCAGATATCGTTTCTATAGGTATTTGAAAATTGGGGTATAAATATTTAATGGAAAATATAAAAATCTGAGAAAAATTTATTTTTTAAGAAGCAGTTTAATGTACATAAATACCATGTGTATCATACGCACAGTAGTACTCGTATAAGAAAGAGTATGAAAGTTTAATTCATTTATTAACAATAAAAACATTATACTTGTATACGTACACGTTTTATGTATGCACCTACTATATAAATGTATGTGTGTAGTATAGAGAGGAAGAAGGGAATTCGATTTCTCATACGGCATTTATGTTTCGTTATTATTCGACTTGTGTGTGTTTTATTTTTATTTATTTACATTTATGATTTACTATTAATGGTTTGAAAACGTCCATACTCTCTTGATTGAATGAACGAATGAATCAATGAATGGATGGATATGTTTGCATCGTATAACTTGCGTCCATTACTGCATTTGTGTTCTGGTATACAGGCACATACACGTTTGAACTGATGATTGAATTTGAACCAATTTTATGGCCATTATGTATGAAATAAATGAAAACATTTAGACATAAATACATATATGCATACATATGTATGTATTTTAATATATGTTTCAATTTAATGTTTCGTTTATATGTGAGATCTTCAACTAGAGGATGAAAATACAAATTTACAGATCTTTTAAAATTGGTTTCTTTATTTTATGAAAATTTCACTACCACATTATTGAATTGATTTTGATATAATTGTATTTTTTGGATTAAACATTAGTTGAGTAGCCTGATATGAAGCTCGTTCTACCATTATTAATTTGCCCGAAACAATCATCGTTTTCGCTATCAATCATGGGAATTACCTGTGAATATATATTGGGCTCGGCTCGTTTTAAATCCGTTTGTCTTGGACGTCCTAATGTTGCACTACAATATGAAGGTATGCGTTGGCTTGTAGCCCCAGTCATGTCGGCATGTGAAAACTCACTCTAAAATACATGTAAGCATTAAAAGATTTCATATTTAATTTCGTAAATTCAAACAAATAATAAATAATTTTCAATATAAATGTAAACCTCTATAAATTTCATTACAGTGTTACGCTAAAATATCATTTATGTATCAATTGTTTTCTTCGTTCGAACAGTAATTTCCAATGCAAAAACTTAATTTTTTTAAATTAAATATTTTTGTAAAATTCTTACAACTTTTACATTCATCAGTGTGTTACTCGTATATATTGTTTGAAATATGGTCGTCGTGTTTGTTTTATTACTTTATGTTACAATGCAATTATAAATTATACTTTACCTTGCCAATTTTAAGAATTATTTCGTCTAAACAAATTTAATTCGTATTTTTGTTTTTTGCTAAAACCATAAAAATCAAGCTATTTATTAAATTTTACAAAATTGAATCAATTTATTGCTGGTTTTGCCTGAAATAAAAATTAGATCTCTCTAAGAAACGTTTATTTTATGGGCGCTCTAATTTGTATATGTGTTTATACATACATACATACATACATATATGCTTAATAATTTTATGAGCTTGGGTCACGAAGAAAATAAAAAAATTAAAAAAAAAAATTAAGTAAGAAGTATTTTTAAAAAGTATTTGCTATAATAGGAAAGTTTGATAAATAGTACTAAGCTTTTGCGACAATTAGATATAAACATTGTACACTGATCTTTGGAGAAAATGTGAACAAAAAAAAAAAAAAAAGCTAGGTAATCAAGGATTAGTCCTACAGTTCATTATGTTCTGATTGATAAGTCAATTCTATATACCTTTACATTTATGTATATGTTTCTGCGCAAATACTTGCAATCAACATCATTTTTAGCGCAACCCATACATATTAACAATACACAAGTACTATTTACGTTTAGAACGTTTTATTATTCAAATACATACATGTACTCGTATATATTTAGTTTTAAGGAGTTGCACTATGAAGTGAAATGGGTTAAGTTGCTATGGAAAAAGATTAAGTTGAAAGTATGCGCGAGTACATCATAAATGTGTTCACTATCAAATAAATACACATATACATACGTAGAATACAATATTTGTATATATTGAGGTATTCAAAATTCTACATCCTTGCCCATATATACGAGTATACGTTGTTTCGTATAATGTATTTAGTATGCATACATACATACGTACATACATACATACATGCATAGATAGTTAATAATATGTTGCATTTAAAAACACACACACAGACACAGTGGACATACAGTGAGTGCTTTTTGTGGCTTTAGTTTGTTGAACAATGCGCTTTGCTACAACAACATGATAATGACAGTTTTGGGTTTATTATAACCCAGTCAGCCAGACAGACAAACAGACAGACCGACATAATGTCAACTAACCAACCAACCAACGCGAAGTTATTGGTTAATAAAATTTATATGTGTGGCATAAGTTGGTGCATAAATACACAAACACACACTGAGTCAGAATCAATAAATTTATAATATCTCTGTTGATGTTTAGTTTTGTTCGAAACAACTACAATAATGATTCATTTTAAATGAAATTTTGATACCAAAAGTTCAATAGGCAAATTTCCATAGGCTCAACTCTGTATTTGCTAATTTGTTTGACTTTTCGTATGATTTTTCGAAAAAAGATGCTTTTTATCACCCGTAAAAAATGTCGTGATTAGTGCTGCGTCTTTGATATTATTTTAAATATGGACAATAATTGTAGGCTCCTAAGACCCGTAATATCTTATGTATATAGAAATGGAATGGAACATCGACATTTCATTTATATCGACTGTGTATAGTAGTAATAATTCTGTTTTGAAAGAGACTGATTTACCTTATTTGCCTGCTGTTGTTGCTGTTGTGCTTGGAAAGCACTCATTTTGCTAACCGGGATGAGAGTGTTGTATTGTACATATTGGCCATGGTGTGGCGGTGGAACTGCAGACATTTGTTGTGTTTGTTGTTGGTGTTGCTGCTGTTGTTGTAATTGTTGTAAATGCTGCTGTTGTGACTTTTTGTCGACGACAGCATATGTGGGAATTATATGATCATAGGTTGCTGATGTTGTTATCACCGCATTCTGTTCGGCCATGGCAGCTGTAGCATAAGCGTGGTTGTGAGCACTAGTCGTCCACTCATCGTCCTCATCGTGTCCATCTGAATTTGGATGGGTAAACAGTGTAATGGAAAAAACGCCTACTTCCCCAATAATTATGTATACAAACCTTGTGGGATTATATCGGGATTTTTGTCAATGCTATCTAAACTGCTCGTTACGTGGCATGTTCCCCGCCCATTGTGCATGTCGTGACTATTGTGAAGCGGCCCGAGGCCATTGTTGTTACGTCCCTGAGTTGTGGCCGTCCCATGCATGTAGTTATTACGGTCTCTTCCTGATGAACCCCTCATTCGTACAATGATTACAATTATTAGAGCCACCAAAATGATGCTGACCACAACGCCAACTAAAATACCCAGAAACGGACGTATGTCCTCTATGACGGGAGCATAAGCTAACGACAGATCTGAAAATGGGTGAATGAATAATACATTAGATCACAGTTTTTCATTTGTTTGCAATGCAAATGAATTCAGCAAAAATAAAAGCTGCAATGAAAAGAGTGCTCATGTCTGCACTACAAAGTATTCATATATACAAGTATGTAATGGCCATTTTCATAACGTGTAATTAAAATGGAATGGAAAATTTTGGAATGGAATATTTAGCCATTCGTTTAGATAAAAGTGCTTTACGCAAGAGTAAATACTTGTCGATTAAGTCCTCAATTAAAAAAAATTCTCTTTGTTAATACACAAACATAATTGAAGAAGATGTGAATAGCCATGGTACAATACATTTTCAAAAGTCACGACGGAGATGAGATTAATTTTGATATTTTGAATTTTTGTTACAAATGAGAAATTTTAATTAAATTAAAGCTGGTATTTTTAATGTGGACGTGATAGATCTGACACTGTCAAATTCTTTATAGTTGAAATACTTAAATGTCTTACTTTTCTTTTTTGATTTGGGCTGTGTTAAATTGAAGGGAGCTTGAGTAACAGTCTCATAAGATTTTTTGTAAGTAATTAAAACTGAAATATTAAAAACAATAAAAGAAAAATATAAATAAATTAAACAATCTAATCCAACATCAATTCAAAACATCGCATACATACATATGTATGTATATGCAAATATATGTATGTAGTATATTGTGATTGATATTAGAGAAAGCTTTAGTTGTATATTTTGGAAAAACATTACCTGTTTGTTTTTCAGGATCCTTAAGAGTGTAAACTTGCAATATGGTTGCATTGCTGCGTCCTTTACTGTTGTGAGCTACCAAAAACACATTATAACCAGCACCTGGTACTAAACCACGCACCTCAAAGTAAGGCGTCCTAAACGTGTGTCGGAGATGAATTGTAGTAATTTAAAGTTTTTTGTAGCATTAAAGACATTTGTAATAGAAAACAAATTCAAAGTGCAATTTGCATACATTTACGAAGTGGTAGTTAAAGCGAAGTGCAATATGTGAAGTTTTTGTGACAGTTTCAAAAGCAAAGAGTGTACGATTCAAAACCATATATCACATGACGAGAAGGAAAACAACATGAAAAGACAAAAAGGTGGAAGTACCAACAAATAGAGAGATAAGATAATAAAAAAGAACAATTTCATAAAACTTTAAGTCTGCTTTAAAATCACTTGTGTAGATTTAACATTAATAGCAATCAATGCCGTTTTACTCACTTTGATTTGTAGATCTTTGGATGTCTGGTAGTGCCATTCACATAAACTTCCATGATGAAATCTTGCTGTAAGCCACCATCAAAACCTTCTATACACTCAATTTGAAAGCCAGTTGAAGTTTGATTGAGCAATGTACAATTTAGCAAGGGGTCTGGTTCACCTTTTAGACACAAACAGAAACAGATGAAAATAAAACAAAACTTTTCAAAGGTGTGATACAAGCGATAGAAGTTACAACAATGACATATGATTCATTCTCGAACAATTTCTAGTGCATGTCCACAAAATAGATTTTGCATGTGATTTTGTATCCAAAACATACATACATACATATTAGAAAAAAAAAATTAAAACCTTTGTAACCAAACAATTTACGAGTGTACGAAATTGTCTCGTTCGATGGATGACAAATTGATTCAAATTAAAAACTAAATTGTTCTTTTTCTACTTATGTATGTATTTAATTTGGACCAAATCTACTGACTTGATTTTAATTTTTACATAATTAGGACAACAACAAACAGAAGCTTTACAACAATTCTTACAATATGGTCATCAAATCATCATACCCTCTTTGTTCCATTTATTTGTGACATGAAAAAATAGCCAGTAAATTAACATTTTCATTAATAAAAACAGTAGAGTGGAAATATCAAAAAAAAAACAACAGCAACAGCAACAGCAACAACAACGAAATAGAAAAAAGTCAACGTAAAAGTCAGCCACATTACAAGGTTCAGTGTAAACAGAAATTGTAATTTGTGAACACGTATTACATAAAAGTGACTGACTGACGGACGGTTTGTCGATTGCTATACTGGTCGTTTCCGTTTTTATCTTTTACGGATTTTTTTGTTTTGTTTTTTGTTCAATAAAATGTCATGAAAATTGAAAAATTATGTCTGCATATACAAACAAGCTTTCATCATGATATATTAGCATAATGTAACAACAACAAAAACATTTAACCACGCCTCTCTCTGTATCACTGATGGATGAATAAATGAATGAATGAATGAGTGAATGAATGAATGGTTGGATGGTTGTCTGGTTGTCTGGTTGGCTGGTTGAATAAACACAATACAGCAATACAGTGTTACAAAACCACACATGTAGACTCACAAACTCTTACACTCTTACTGTTTCACTTACCTGCTGGTGTTATTGTATAAACACAGGGCTCCGTTTGATCACCGATTTCATTACTAGCCCAACATAATAAAGTTCCATAGTCCTGTGGAAAGAACAAAAAACAAAAAGTAAAAAGTAAACAAGAAAAAAAAACAGATTGAAATACTGAAAAAAATAAATGTATGATGGAACTCATACACATTGACAAATATGCCTTTTAGTACTGTGTGTGTGTATGTGTATGGATGTCAGAGAGTAACATCCATACACAAATTATAGGCTGACCGTAGTGCTAACAAAAGCTATCATTGTAAGAGGTTAAAACCGCAATTCATTTGGAAAATTATGCGAATCTATTTGAAAGTGGATGATTTATCACTTGGCTAACACATACGTACTTTCACACACACTCAAAATTCAATATACATGAACATAAATATGTATATATATATATATATATGTATATGTGTGCCTTTACATTACAGACAATGTAGACAGACATTTCAATCGCATGAGTCATTATAACAAAGATTTTTACTTTTGTTGTCTATGTAAAGCACATGCATACTATTTTTGGTATCTTACAGAAGGAGGTGTGACATCATTATCATTGTTATAACAGGCCTTGAATTGATTTCTGATTTTTTTTTTTTTATAAATTTTCATATCAAATAATCCGCATTACCCAGCAAAATATTTTCTATAAACTTTGAAAACTGTGTTTAATACATCTTCCTGTTAACATATTCAATATGTTTGCACGTATATCGATGTTATATTAGAGGACTATTTTTAAGAATTGATATTTTAAAGAATCCATTAAAAGTGAAATACATATTTGTTTATAGCGTTATATGGATGGCTTAAGTTTACTTTGTAATGTATTTGTATAAAATGTATTTCATGATGCAAGAAGAAATAACGTTAATATTTTTGCATTGAAATTATAATTGTTAAAATGAAATGTTGTACTAGTCTTTGCATTTGTCACTGGGTTACTGTTGAGCATGCTGTAACCAATAACTATGCACATATACCTATATACATACATACACATTGTACACATACATGTATATTGTACATAGATATGTATGTACAAGTTAGTGTGAACATTGAATATTCATTCTCATTTCTTTTCAATCGGTTTTTACAATTCAAACAAGACAAAGAACTTACATTTTCTGTCATTGGTGTGTAATGTGCAATACTGCGTCCACGATCAATGGCTATAAGTGAGGCCGGTATATCAATTGTTTCACCAAGTGTAGCATTGAATTTCCACACGTATGTTGTTTCCGCTGGATTTGCATCAATTTCACATGCAATTTTTACCGTTTCATGACGTCCCGTACTATAGACACTACGTTGTCCTTGTCGACATACGGGTGCAACTATCCAGCAAAAGGTTTGGTTGTTTGATTTGATGAGCGACAGGCAAGAAAAAAATTGTGAAAAAAAATATTAAAACCAAAAAAAAAATATATTTTCAAGTTTCATATCAGTCATTTAATTGCAAATAGCACAGTGTAACAATTTAACAATATAAATTCGGGATGCACCATTTCAACGAAAAATTATGGCATTTGGTTAGTGTATGATTTGTTTTTTCTTTTTAAAGTCCTTAGTATCTCAAATGAATGGGTTTAAATGTACTTCTTGCCAACATTTGAATGTTGCATTTTATTGCATTGACTTTATTAGAACTTTCAACAGTTGTTCTCTAATTTTTAATTCTTCGCTTTTGTGAACATCCATACATAAGAACAAAAAATAACTTTAGTATACGATGATATTCAAAGTTAGACTTCGTTAATCCGAGTGCCATTTTTTCTTGCAATGCTTAATGTCCCCAACAGTGTGAAATAATAAAAGGAATTCATTCACAGTCCAATTTCAATTTAAGTTGAAAATATCAAACAGTTATGAATTAAATTTTACTAATAATTCAACTCAAAATTGAAGTTGACGAATTCTTCTAATTCGAAAAGTCTCGCATGATCCTAAATTTGAAACATATACATAAATTGATAATTTGAAATATTTAAAATACAGATTTGTGATACTGTTGCAATCCTTAAAAAATAGTTTTCACTTTTCATCGCCCTCTTCCTTCATAATTTTCCGTGCATAAGACATAATGCTTTGATGAATATGAAAGAGTCCTTCGTAAACTCCAAATTGATACGTACATATGAACACTCACACATTTACACTCTCAAAATGCCCAAAAGTTGCACAAAAACAAAGAAATCAAAACTAAACTAATATTAATATGAATGAGTGTATATATGTGCGTGTGTGTGTGAGATTATTTCCTTCCATACGGTTTGTCCGGACAGAACAATGACAAGCAATTTGTTGGCTTGTCTGCAACAAAACAGTAACATTGAGTCTTGGGCCATAAACTATTGCAACTACAAAAATCATGTCATATGCAATATTTATGAATGTGTGATTGTATTTATGAGTATCTTCGTGTATATGGATGTGTCCAAAGCATGCAGTTTATGTATTATAATTTGCAGGCTTATTCTAAGGGGTTTATATGTACATCATTGTTGTCGTCGTTTGGTTCGTTTTGATGGTTTGATATACATACAATCAACAATAATGAATATATACGTTTGTGTGTATTTGAAAAGCTATTGTGTATGTTTCTTTGTATACATATACGAGTATATGTGAATGGAGTTGGTAAGATTTAATTCTTTTCACTTTACTTTTTCATATTGTGCTTGAAACATTGAACATTTTTTGTCTACTATAGAAGAACAAACATTTTTAGAGAACTCATTGGTTTACCAACGATTATTTTTTTTTAATTTTTAGTTTTAAAATAAGCAAATTGAAAACTAAAAATTTCAAATCACACAGATTTTAAAGTGATTTCCAGTGATTGCAGTAAACATTTTTTATTCATTCATAAATACTTTATACTCGTATATCGGGCATGTTTCAATTTTTTCTTTAAATATATATTTCATACAAATATACGAGGTCTGATCAAAAAATAACCGTAGTTTGTAACGAAATCCTTAAACAGTAAATCAGTAGTAAATGAAAACAGTTGTTAAAACACTTCAATCGTTTCCAACATAATATAAAAAGTAACATAAGTATTTTGAAAAAACCAATAGAATTGCCAAATAAAAACAGATTATTTTTTTTGTAATTGATTGTAATAATTACATTTTATTTTACTACTCACGATAAAATCACCACAGCATTCTTTAATCCGTGCAGAATGGAGTTTCTTAATTTTTTAACCAGTTTAATAATGAAACATATTCATTGAATGTTAATATTTAGAAGGATCTACTACATACAACAAATATATGTATATGTAGATGGTATATACATTCATACATACACATGTATTGGAAAACAAAAACTACATAAATAGATAACAAGACTACTACTATTTAGTACCGTTAACCGATTGAAAGTTGCGAATGTTGTGGTTTAAATAATGTCAAAATAAATCTGATTAATTTAATGTAAGATCCATTAAAAAAACATAGATACATACATGTGTATATTAAACTATAGTTACATAAAATACACCATCAAATTAGTAGCTGACTTTATGTAAATATCTTGTATGTATATATGTATGTATAGTAATACATGTAACAATATAAAACAACTATAAAACCATAGGAGAAAAATGGCTGCTTGTATATAGATAAATATAGATACGTAGGAACGTGATGTGTTACCCAGCAAACACAAAGTCAGACTTTTCAAAATTTATGTAATTGTCACTTGTGAAAATGTTTAAAAAAATTTTGAATTTGAAAAAAACACATCTTAGAATGGAAATGGAATTTTGTAATATTTGAGAACATGTTTGATTTTAAAGCATTCATAATTTTGAATCAGCCTATGTGTTTGCTGGGATATACTCGATGCTAGTTCATAAGCAGAAATATACACAAATAATGTGTATATGTATGCAGTTATGTATATTTACATGTACGTATTTATACTTACATCGTATATCTAAGTGCACTGGATTACTCTCGCCATCCCCTTCTCGATTACTGCCCACGCATGTGTAAATGCCGCTGCGTGCTCTGCTTACATTTTGCAAAACAAGACTTTGGTTAGCCACTATAATGCCTTCAGCAATATTATTTTCCAATATGTTGCCCTTTTTTATTCGACATCATCGTCATCACCATAGAAAACAAGATAACAAAAGAAGACGGAACAGAACAGAGTAAAACAAAATAAAGAAAACAATATTGGTTGAGTTTTAAGTAAAATTTAAATTTGATATACAAAGATGCTACAAGTAAAAATTTATTACATGTTTAAACATAAATACACATCGCTCAGGACATTTCATTATTTTACAATTACATTGAGTTCAGACAAATATTGCACTGTTTTTAGTATAAACATTATCAAAATTTTGGTTGATCAATCTTCATACAACATATGTACATGGATTTGCTTGTGTAGTTGAATAAATTACACATTTAAATTTGCATTAAGGCGACCGATTTAATGATCGATTATTTGTTTAAATTAAATGGCTCTTCGAATTCTTAGCAATTTGACAGAAGAGTTTTAAATTCAATTATTTTCTCCTACCACTAAATTGGAAATTAATTGAAAGTCAAAAGTTTTTTTCTTTTTAATTTTTTTCTTTTAATCTCTCACTTTAACCATAATTATATTATAATTTTTCGACAAGTATTCGGCCCATTAGCAAACACATTTTGTAAACATTAAGACAGATTATCGAAAATCCTTGAAACAAACTTGTTCTTTCTCATTTTTGCTTAGTCTCTGTTTTAAAACGAAGAAAAGAAAAAAATATAATTTAATGAAATCATATTAGCAAAATTTACACTTTGCAAAGACTTCAATAATGAACTTCTACTGGTTTTTATATTTGAGAGTATTTTTGTTAAGCGTTTGTAATTTGTCCTTTACGTCACAACAGGCTGCTGGAATTAAAATTTAAAATCTTTAACATAGAAAATGAAATTGCTTTCACTTCATATGTACATTAAACTGTTCATGAAAAAAATTTTTCATGAATTTGTCTAATATGTTTCTCTAGTGTCTAAACTAATTGAAGGACTTCTTAAGACAATCGGATAAAAAATAAAATTGCAGTTGATTTCCGATTTATGTAAATAATCTGTTTTTGTTTTGATTATTGTAATGGATGAAATTTTTTTTAGTATACTTACGTTATGACGCCAACTGACATTGTTGATCCATGGATTTGATTTGATATTACATTCAAAAAACACATCAATGCCCTCTCGAAATGTTGAGTTCATGGAATTTGTTCCAAGCTCCAAAGTAACCACGGGAATATCTAAACACATAGTATGAATGATACAATACAAGTACATAGTTATATAAAGAAGTAATTGAATTTACTCGTACATAAAATTTTTTTAAATTCACTCCAGCCCGATACTAATAAATTATTTATTTAATAAATTTTCAGCTGATTAAGTTCTCCATTCACTTATTTGATTAAGTATTTTTTATATGGTAGACTCTACTCTCTTCTGTTTGGTCACTTTTTTAACCCTTTTTATCTTGAAGTTTGAAATCCCTTAGGATTTTTTGTTTTTTTTTATCATAATGCTTTTGTTGCTGTTTACTTTAGTATCTTTTGAGCTAATTTCAAATAAATATAAAAGTGAAATCAAGTGTTTAATTTTTTTCATAGAAGGCCATTCACTCGCTTTACTTACTGGGCATTTTTTCGTGATGCTCTAAAAAGGTCGATGTAATTTGCCCACACTAAATTACGCATTATGTAGATGTACGGGGCCAAAGATGCTAGTCAATTGATATATATACATACATATGTATGTATGTACATTTATTCACACATCCATACAGACATACATAAATACAAATATGTATTTATTTAGCTATTGCCTGTATTGTGAGTTAAAGTGAAAGTAAAAGTGGTCAAAGTTGCAAAGTCCCTTGACCAAATTTACGTTATTTAATGTAGCAAACTAAAGAGTAAATTATCCACTGCATCTATATGGATTTATGTGCGTATGTTTATGTTCAAGCAACTAAAAACGATGTCATCAGTTAAACACATTTACATTTTTATAAAAATATCAGATGATTACCTACAATCACGGAATAAAAGACCAATAATTTGAAAAGTAAGAGTTGAATGTTGTTGTTCTAGTTGTGAATAATAAATTTTCATCAACAAATTAAAAGTACTTTTTGATTTGAATGAAAAACTTAAATAACTTTTAGTAGTTTTTCAATAAAAAAGCGAATAAAATAAAAACAGAACTTTGCACCTAATTGTATCTAAAGTCATTTAATTAAAATATATTTTACAGAAATTAGGCTCAAGTTATCTGCATTGAAAATGCACATCCAGATATAATATTAAGCTCTTGTACTAGTTTAGACAGATACATCGATACAAATGATAACTATTAAAAATATATTTAAAAATACGTAGAATATAAATTACTTTTCAAACCTTCCAATATTCCATACGAATTGTGTTTCTGTTCAAGACAATAAATTCTCTTTAAATTCATTTTAATTTTTTTCAGTGTATTTAACAACGTATAATTAAATAAATAAGTTAAATATGTAATATATGCTTTAAGCCATAAAAACATTCTGCTTTTTCTTATTAAGTCAGCATGTGAATTTGTATTAATGAAATATTATTTCTGTTGTTATGTCCACGTACGAGTATGTACATTCGACGTGTTTTTAAAAAATAGATTTGCAATATTTGAGACTAAAATCATTGTTTGTCTATTCAAAACAAATAGATTTTTGAAGGGCTTGTCTAATGTAGTGCATACAAATGAGGAGGTGAGAAGCAAAACACGTTCGTTCCATGTTTACAATATTTTGGTAAAAAGCTAAAAACTTGCTGCAGCGAATTTTCGAAACAAATGAGTTTTGCTACATTCCATGTTGGAACGAACGAGTTTTGTAACTTACAATAACCTACCAGTAAAATAAATTATTTAACTTCACTATATTTTAAAAGTTTTTTTTTTTTAATTTATTAAAACTAAGGAAACTTGTTAAAAAATGAAAATAAAGTATATGCATTTTTAAACAGACAAAAAAAGTACTTCATCTAGAGTATATTCCTCGATGTTTTCTTCCACGTCATGACCAGCATTATCGTTGTCCAAAATCGAAACATAAAATTCCAAGGTTTTGTTTTGTATCCAATTCTCTCCAAAGTGCTTTTAAACAGACAGACAAAAAAAGTACTTCATCTACAGTATACTCCTCGATGTTTTCTTCCACGTCATGACCAGCATTATCGTTGTCCAAAATCGAAACATAAAATTCCAAGGTTTTGTTTTGTATCCAATTCTCTCCAAAGTGCTTGGACAAAATAGCTCCAACATCTTTTTTCTTTTCAAGTTTAATCGCCACATTTATGAAAAGTGGTTTTTGGTCGCAGAAATTCATCCTGTAATTAATCTCTCCTTGCAAATGGTCTTAATAATTGCGAGTAATAATCTTAACAATTACAGTAGTAGTTATAAGGAAAAATTTATACATAAAAATATTCGAAATTTCACCACACAAACAGTTTTGCTACGAAATATGCAACGAGACAGTTTTGACAATGATTGTTAATTGGAACGAAACAGTTTTGCTACGAACTGCAATTTTAGGATATAAAAAAGACATAAGAAAGGATATGAATTGATACCATAGGTATATTTATTCTTGCAAAGTAGCAAAAGAACTATCAGCATCCATTGTTAACTCATTTTTTAAATTTTTGGAACGAACGAGTTTTGGAACTCACACGCTCAAATGTTATACACACTTAATTTATGAAAAAATAATCCAAACAGAATAAATAAAATATTTGTGTGTTGTAAGTATGTATTTCAGTGCACAGTCTATCGGAATATGAATTGGGGAACCAAATAAGTATGATAATGTAAACAATAAAATGCAATAGTTATATAAATCTAGAATAAATATTGGTTATTTTATGACAGAATACTTATCATAAAATATTCTTTGCAAATATACGCCGAATTAAATCGAATTTCGACATAAATTACAGACAAGGATGATATGAAAGTATTTATTTAAAAGAAAGGTTCGAATACTAATTTGTACAATATATTAAGGTAGACAATTAAGTTTTTCATTATGTGTAATTAAAAGGTTGTTCAAAAATGTTTGTTTTTGTTTTTCTTTCTTTTTATTTGTATTTGACTTTATTTAATTAAACGGAAACCTTGCAATCTATGGGCATTAATTTAGTCCAGTGTTTTGTGGAATTAATTTATGCTTAAATCATCATTGTACCCTTTAGTATCAGTGTAATTTATCTGCAATAGCTATAACATGTATATAAATGTACGAGCCCTTTTTTATGGAAAACTCAATATTGAGGAATACTTACGATAAATATCCAATTTCCAACCATCCTCCATACCCGACTCAGGAATCATGCTCTGTTCAGCGCGACATGATAAATACTTGCCACGGTCATCAATTGTGGGAGTAAAGGTTAAAATTGATGTGGTCATATTACCATCGGGATTAGCCTGTTTGCACGAAGATACAAATAGTAAGAAAAGAATATTGAGAAAATACATACATACATACATATAAACAATATAATGAATATAAAAGTGAAAAACAATAACAACTCGATATAAATGAAATGAAATAATAATAAAGTATCGGGATGTGAATAAACTCTGGTAAATGTAAATGTACATGTACATATGTATGTATGTATATTTTAAAGCCAAATGAAAAATAAGAGCAAAAGCAAAACCAAGAGAACAACAACCAACTGTGATAGTGGAGACAAGTGAATCCATTAATAGTTGGAGAAGTGTTTGGAGTTTGGGACATTACATGCAAAATGTTGTTAATGGTCTGATGTATCTGGACGAAAAAGGGTGAAGGAAGAAATAAAATAAATTACTCAATCTATACTTACAATTTCATGAGTATTTTTCATTGGCGTACTACCCTTCCACCATGTTATTGTGGGCGCTGGTCTCGAGCCAATGACTACACAGCTTAATTGATATGAATTATCCGCAGATAAAGGACGATTTTCTCCTTGCAATTTAACAAGTAATGGACGTACTATAAATGAAAAATTGTCCAAGTTACCAAATAAATATACAATATATACAAATACAATATTTTAATATCTAATATTAATGTGTGTCAATATAAAAGTGGTTGCAGTACTTGCATACTTAATTTTTATTTTACTGACAAATGACACACAAATGCTAAATTTTTAAGGTCTCTTTTTAATATTTTACAGTTCGACGTACTTATAAATCTATCAGATGGATTCTGAATATAATGTAAACCGAATGTTGAATAAAAATGCTTTACAGGAATAGATTTAAATCGTATCCGTAGTATAAAAAACGAATCTATTGAAAATTGTACAACTGATGTTTGTTTGTAGAAAAATGTTGTATAATAATATTTTTGGTATACAAAATAAACACGTTGTATTTTACGAAGTATGTAGTTGTTTTTATAGGTAGTTGGCCTTATTTTCTGACCATTTTTCAAGTGTATTGGCAACAAGTCTTGTTATGATTATTTCATATTACTCATACGGCGACTTACCGTATGATATGAAAACTACTAGACTCCCATATAAAACTACTTAGGCAAATTACGTTTACGTTTATAACACTATTATAGATATGTATTGCTTTTCAGATACAATCGTATCGTATATCAATTCGTACTAAAGTCTGTAGTTCGATTTATTTCATAGCCCCATCTTATTCATTTTCTCAGAAGTATTTGAAGCCATACGTTCATCATTTATTAATTAAAAACTTATTGAATTTTTGGCAATGCTGTGATAATTCACCGAATAATTGAAGTTTTGTTTTGATTTTGTCTAGAATTCCACCAAAAATATTTATTGCAAAACATGTTTTTTTTTTTTACCAATATTCAATCGATTTTGAATTTACTTACGATTCATGTCCAATACTACGGTGTTTGTAATTGGCATTGTTATATTATTATTGGCAGCCTGACACGTTAGTTGCATGTGTAAGTTTTTACGTATCAATTTTGACAGCGATAAAATATTACCGACACGACGGTCTGACAAAGCGTGTGATGAGGTATCAAGTATTGTGTTTTCATGAAACCAGATAACTCTTGGCTGCGGTTGGCCTAAAATAGATAAAATGAAAAACAATTACAATGAAAAATATATTTGTGCAATTCACAACTGATGTTGTATGTTGTACATTGTATGATACAACCATCTAATTGTTGTTGTTTATGTTGTCAAGCGTTCAAAATGCCAAAAGTAAAATATGAAAAAAATATATATATTTGTGTTACCGTTTAATGTTTTTTTTTTTTTTTAATCTAAAATGACTAACCTACTATTTTTGTTGAGATAGCTATTTGAATTTTTGTCAACACTTAAACTTTCATATAAGAGTCCAAAAACATATGAATATAAAAATGTCATAGGTGTTGTACAAAATATTTACATAAAAATTACTTACAACATGTGTACAACTATTGTAAATTCAGACGACGTTCAATTCCTACGGCACTTGTGAATTGAACAATTAAATAGGACTACTACTTCACATAGCACAAATTTGGAAATGGATAATTATATGCGACTGATTTGTACAAAATAAAATTTTTACAATATATGCATATTAGGGACGCCAATCCAGGAATGCCGATTCCGAAAATCTCGGATTTTTCGATATTAATAAATATATATATACTAAAAGTAAAATTAATTTTGGATTTCCAAACTCGATGGAACACACTATTTGATATGTGTCTACGTTTTTTTTCAAATTTGGAATTCCAATAAAAAAGCTTTAATTGATAAACAAATAGTTGTAATTTTAAATCCGCTTAAAGCAAAAGTTGAAGCCCTTTGTCGCAATAATATGAATCTTATATATGCTCAAAATTATTGAAAATTAAGCTTTGAACTGGTGAAATCTCTTCTCAACACTTTGATTCTGATGGAACGAAGGAATTAAAGGCGAAATTACATATTCACCCCTATCGTGAATAAAAATTCCACATGAAATTTGTTCCCTTTTCATATTTTTCCTATTTAATTTCAATGTTAAAAAAATAAAAGGGAATATGAATATACCTATATATATATATTATGAGTATGTATGTTAGAAATGTACATTAGAGTGTTTTATATGTATGTGTGTGTATAAAATACACAACAACGTTCGTAAAATTATAAGGCGGAATGTTATCCATAACATCCTGAACAAATTTTAATATCCTACGAAAATTGTAACACGAACTATACAGGCATATACATACATGTATGTATGTTGATGATCTCGTAAGAAATCTTTAATATTTTAGGTTCTTTTATTTTGACAACATGCACACTTAAACGTTTTTTTTTAACAAATGTACAAATATTAACGATAAAATGGCAATTTCAGTTTAATTGTGTAGTTTACGACTTTGTTTGATTTTTTTCATACTGAAATGATCAGTATATAACTGTTTGTTGTGTGTTTTTTTTTTAAGTTGGAAACACTTTTTTAACTGACGCCCATTTTATAGGCTATCAAGTGATTTATGTTTGAAGTCGCTAGCGTACTCCGCGGCGCGCCGATAATAGAAAACGATTGACCACTTGAAGGGTAACATACGCCGCGTTATTGCCGATATACGGCCACAAATGTTGGAAGAGATCATCGAAAATTTGACTTCCAGATTACTGTATATTAATAGTTTTTTTAAAAAGAACTAATAATTATGTGTCTTCTTAGATTAGTTAAGCTATAGTAAACTATCATCATGATTAGATTTCAAGGATCAGATTTTTGAGATCATAAACAAATATGGCCATGTAGCACCGTGTTGCAATTTTCGTAGGATGTTGAAAATTTTCCATGATGCATTTGGGCTACTCTATACATATGTATATAATGTTCAATATTTTTTTTTTAATTTAGTGATTTTTACAAGGTTTATATTTTGCTGTTCGTTGTTTATTTAAGTTTTTTGACATTTTCAAGTACACATTTTTGTCCAAATAAAGTACAGTTGTGTAAATGACATTGAGTTGCCAATGAAATTATTGTTGTACTAAACCAACAAATAAACATATCAACTTTGTCATGAGCATCTTCACACACACACACTTAAACGCTTTCCTCTTACTACAAGATTTTTGTACGCAGGAGGGGGACACAAAATAGCAACAAAAACAATACACAATCAAATATGTATAGTTTCGGTTTCCTATCCAACCCGTAAAAGAGAATTTGGTCTTTGGCATTTAAAAATAATTGAAGCGAAATGGAGTATGGGAACTATATAAAATTTATTAAAAATTGGACCATCCATTGGACAATTGGACCATTACGTTTTCGATCTGGTCAAGGCAATGTTTAGATATGTGTAAATTGGATTCAAGAAAAACTGGATCGAACTCGTAAACATATTAATAGTTACCCATTTATATTTTGGTAGGTATGTGTGAGTGTGTTTTTGTGCCTCAGTAAAGTTTTATTTGTTTTCAATTTAAGGATTTTTAAGTTCTGAAATTGTAAAAATTGAGGTAGGACTGAATGAAAGCGAAAGCTGTTTTATATTAATGTTGTTGATGCTGCTGTCTTTAATGAAATTGTTATCATTATTACTGTTGTTGTTATTGGACATAAACGCTTAAGTAGTCAAGTATTTATGTTTTCATGTCATGTCTTAGTAGCACTCGTACACATCTTTTCTTCTTTGTATTTTCTTCAAGTATTGACATTTTATTGAGGGTTTATTTATGTCTATTGTTGTTCTTGCATTATTTTGTTTATTATCTGTTAGTGTATGTTTGAATGTGGAAAAGTGTTTGTTGGTTGAGTTCATTGTCTATACATACTTATACTTTGGAATATTTGAGAAGAAAGTATACATTTCTTTTGAACTCTTTGGTTGAGCTTACCTCCAATTGCAACACACGTTATATTTATCATGGCTCCTTCATTGTATGGACCCAATGTATGATCTTTAATTGTTGTACCTTTATGATCCAATATAATAATTGATTCGGGGGGAACTGAAAAGGAAAACAATTTAAAGTGTTTAACAAATATTGACATGTGAGATGTGTGTGTATGTATGTATATACATAGAGAGTGGGTTGTATATTTAACAGATACAAAACAAAACACGTGACTTTATAATAAAATTAATAATTTAAGCGAAAAAATTATCGAAATTAAAATTAAATTAACTAAACCTTCACTTACTTTATTTTATTTTTAAGTTTAGTTTAAGAGGAAACTTTTGCTTTCAAATATGTAGCTTTATTTATATACGTACTAATGGAATTTTTATGGCTGAAACCCACATCGACATATAGTTTTCATTACCTTAACATTAAGTTTACTATGCTGGATCAGACAAAACTTTAAGTTTATTATACTTTACCAAGAACAAAACGAAACTTTGAAATACATGATAAAAAATCTTTATTTAAAATCGTTTTTTTTTTAACTAGACACAAACTTTGTTGTTACAACTTTACTTGATTTTTTTTTTCCTGGCTTAACTAAAACATACTCCCAAAAGTATGCTCTGAAAAGTATTCAAATGTTTGTATAGGAACAGCACACATACTCGCAGCGATATACACAAATACACAGCTATTGACTATTGTGCACAATGTTTAGTGGGATTTTAAGGAAAATCTTTTTATACGTAATATTTATATCTAAAGAAATCAGTTGTTGTATTTAACAGCTGTGCAACAAAAAAACTTTCTATTATTGTATTTATATCCTTTTTTACTTTTCATTCAACTATGCATTGTGTATTGCATTATGTGGGTATATACTCGTATGTATATCTGCTACTGATACATGTGCTGGTATGTCTTTGGTGGTGGTGCTGTTAGTGTTGTTAGTGTCAAAAGTAATACTTATTTATTTCCTTTAAATTTCAACACTTATCCGTTTCTATTAGACTTGAAGGTATAAAAATGGATTTTTATTTTCCGCATACATTTCTTTATGTGTGTATGTAGAACAAATAAGCAGAAAATAAGTATATTTTTTCTTTTAAATTCAGTATATTCTAAGAAAACTCTAGTTTATTCCATTCTAATTTATTCGTATTTCTTACATGCAACCATTTGTACTTTGCAACGTTGTGTGATTTATGTTTATGAGTTTTTCCTATAAGAATGTATATATAGAATGTAATGACGATTGCACTAAACCGTCGAAAGTAACAGTTTTTGAAATGGTTTGTAGTAAAAAGAGAAATCATGGGAATAAACCAAATAATAATTTACCATGCAATATATTTCTATTTAAGGTACATTTTTAAAAGTCACTTGTTTTGCATTTACATAAATATCTAAGTGCCTTTAGTGCCTAATGAATGATGGTATATTTTAAATTATACCCCAAATAGTATTTTATTGTGAATGCTTTGTAAATATGCATTTTTGTCGATACTCACTTATAACAGTCAAATTAACTTTGGAATTTCGTGTAGGACTCTTTTGAAAATCAACACGGCATCGATATTCTCCAGTATCCTCTTGCTGAGTGTTTTTCATTGTTAATGTACCAGTACGGCCATCTAACGCAAAGGATAAACGTTCACGATAGTCTTCGTCAGACCAGTGAGTGCCTTGGGAAAAGTTGGACTCTCTTGTATCAACACTGAAAATTCAAACAAATTTAAGAGAAAATAAGCGTAAAACATTAACTGTGCAAAGTAAGCATAAATTTTCAAAAATTCCTCAAAAATATTTCTTCAAGGGTACGAACACCATAAGCCATTATATGCAAGTGTTTCCTTTTTCACATTTTAACTTTTATCCTTAAGAGCATTGGATCCAATTGTAATTCATCATCAACTGTGAAAGCCACATCTCTCACGTCATAGTTTTACATTAAATTTCAAAAAATGAGAAACCCACTTTTTTGGTTGTTCATTCTGTTCGTTCTGTTCGGTTTTTCCTTTTTTTTTTTTTGTTTTTTTTTTGTGTTTGAGTGCAAAAAGAAGTGTCATCATTATCGTCATTTTTGTCATCAACATTTCTTCAAGTTTATCTTTAACACAAAGTTTTCTGTTCTGGTTGTTGACCAAAAAGTAGTAGGAATAAAATAAAAAAGGAAAATAGTTTTGCAGCTCATTAGCGAGTGAAAGAAAAACGTTAGTTTCAGTTTTTCTTCATCACACAGCTACACTAACTCGTGCCAGTGACAAATTAATGAAAAGCCAACAAAACAATGTCGTCAGAAACAACAAATTTCCTTTTTTACTTCAATTGAAATAAAGTTTCGTTTTTCACTCACAAGTTTACAAAAGGCGCACATCTAACTGAAAAGGATTTATTTAATATTTATTAAAAGACAGGGAGAGGTTAATGAATGAAGAGAATACAGACAACAAATATAAATTGAATGAAGGTTTATAATGGAATTTTAGTGAAATTATTTAAATTACAATAATGTTTATGAAATCCTTTCAAGCCAAACTATTTGCTTCTGCATTTCTTTATGTGCAATAAGTACTCGTACAAAAAAAAAAAGTGTTTACATTATTTTGTTAATATCGATAAATAGTATTTAAATTATATATACCTGTGTTAGATGTCATACATAACTCACCTATAAATGGGTGTTTTTAGTCCAACCTTATACCAAATCACCAAAGCTACTCGATCTTCTAGCAAAGGTGGAGTCACATTGCATGGCAATCTGGCTAAAGTGCCAAATATTGATTCTACTAAAACAGGTGGACCTTAAATCAGAAACAAACAAAAACAAAATTAAATTAATTAGTTGATTTACAATAAAAATTATGACAATGCAATTTTATTGAATAATTTGGATAAACAATACAATTTACTTATGGATTTTGGTAAACATTTTTAAAAATTTTAATTGCATTTAATTTATTAAGCATATGGCGACCAATCAAGATAATCAGCCTTATTATGAGAGTCGTTATCTTTTTACGACAACGACTGTTTCGTAATAGATTAAAGAAACAAATTTAATATTATCTTTAATCTATTACGAAAAAGTCGTTGTCGTAAACAGAAAACGACACTCATAATAAGGCTGAATATTTTAAGACAACTACATAAGTATAAAACCCAATCACAATTGACTTCAAAAACTTAAGAAAATAGTCAGTTATAGAGAAATAAATGAGTGTACCCATATTTACCATATTTATATATACATACATATACATATACATATAGATTATATATTATTGCTTTTTTAATTTAATTTATTAGCTAGTTTTTATATTTGTTTTCAAAGTTCCCTCAATAAAAAAAATGTTAATAATAAAAACAATTGTATATTTTATAAAATTGAATATATTTCGTGGCACAAAAAAGATGATTGATTCACAAAATAAAGAGCTACAGGCTTGGAACCACTGATAACTGTACATAGAGTGGAAACTTGAAAAAACAAACCATTAGTAATAATAGTAATAAATCACACATTCGAGAGTGTTTTTTCTTTCATATAAATTTTTTGCATATTCTGATCGCTTTGTTGCGAATTCCTATATATCTCCAACATGAAAAAAACCTTTTTTGATTTTTTTACTTTTAGTGGCTTTAGCGACCCAAAATCAGTTCCGCAATTAATTATTACACGTTTTGTTTTTAATTTTCTAATTGCTCTAATTAACCTTGTTACAAACACACCAGTTTTCTTTTACTGAGTCATCATTTGTGCCATTGGCTTGTATTGGTTTATTCTACGTTTGTGAAGACTACTGTTTAACACCAATACTGTTGCCAGATTAATTCGGAATATATATATTGTTTGTAATTAACTAAAATATTTTATAAATATCATTTTGTATTAAGGCAATTTTTAATTAATAAATATATTTTATAAAATAATTCAATTCGTCTAATGGCAACCATCCAAAAATAACACACGCTTACTCATAATTGCTTTGGGAATCAAAAATCGCTTTAATCACTAAATGCCCAAACTCAAATCATAAACTACCAGTAAGTCACTTAATACATATATATAATAACTATATGGATAATAAAGTTTAAGATCTTTCTTATAAAATTATTTATATATGTATGTATTTGAAAAAAAAAAATATTTTTCTGAAGATGCTTCACAACAAAGTAGCAAAATATTGAAATATAAATGTAAGAATTTGTATAGAAAAGATCATTTGTATAAAATAAATATTGTATATTATTTATATACAATATACATATTAAATAAATATTCGAAAACATGCATAATTTCAGCAATTTGTGTGAAAGATATTGTATATGTATGTGATAAATTTAAGAGCTTTACTTCTTCCCATTCAATTTATGTACACCGTCAAAAAGGTTGTGAAAATAAGTTTTTAAGTTTAAACATGCGCACATTTTGATTATGTGATACGGATAAGATAGATCAGTGATATTTTGGTTCTATGACCCGGTATGCTAACAGTCTGCTAAGTGGAATCTTTATTCAAATTAAACTTAGTTTTGGCTCCATATTCACCTCATTAAATAATTCATATTCATATTCAATCATAAATTCTATTTAAATTTCTTTTCATGTTATGTTCTTATACATATCAATGGAAGATATTTATGTAAAAAATATACGAAAATTTAAATATGTATGTTCATATGTATTTATGCTGTGGATTTTCCTTAAACCACACATGACCACATAAACACGACATTTACTGGCAGACACAACTAAACCAAACATGTAATGAACACATACATACATACAGCTACATACATATCTTAGTTGTATTTATTCCCTTCATATTTATTATTATACTACACTACTAAACAATAACAACTGGAGCAACACCCACGTATGTTTGCATGAAAATATTTAAATGACGATAATATTTACGCATGTACATATTAACATTAGACCTGTTCTTGCCCTTATCTAGTTTTTACTTAAAGCCAATCCAAGAATGATAACACTAATTCCTTGCATAGAATGATCTGTCCCCCAAAAATATGTTTGTTAAAGTTTAAAATTCTATCGATTATTGAATAATATAAAACAAAATTGGATTCATGAAAGTGTAGAATTATTTTAAAAATTTATTACGGCTGGTTTCATGTTAATGTATTTGTTCGTGGGAAAATCCTGCACGCAAAAGACTCCATTCATACTAAACACAGAAACACATGTATACATACATATGTATGTAATTATGTATGTACTGTGTATATTGTTAACACATGCATTATATATACATACTATAAGTATTTGTAACTATGTACAAAGTTACATACATAAATATACATGTTTGAGATTTAATTTCCCTTAACAAACATTCAGTTTGTCGACAGTAAGTTACTTATTCATTTGCAGAATTTTGACCTTATATTTAAAAGATTTAACAATGACCTAAAAATTTTAAATTAAAAAATCTTCAATTAGCAACCCAAACAAACAATCATAAATTAAATTTTAGAAATAGCCGTTTTTTGAGAAATAATTTGAATTTAACTAAAATTTTCCGCATTTTCTTTAAAATGACGAAAAACAAGCCATAAGCAAAATTAGGACCGCCCTAATATACATACAAAGATATAAAATTTGGATGTGAGTATTTGAGTGAGAGTGTTTTACACCAGGGAAAATAATAGACGGTTATTATATGTAATTATTTATTTCTCTTCTTTGTTCAACTTCTTCATCTTTGAACACTGAAAGTGGGGTCAAGTTGTCAGGTTATTGTAAAACAACATTGCGCCATAATTTAAGTCAAATAGTCCTTAACACACAAATACAGAAACTGTAATAAGATTGCTTTTATTAATGGTCTTTGGGCTGTTCAGGCGAAAAAAAAAAAAAAAAAAAAAAACTACAAACACCCTCGATGTACACATTCAGCAAACACATACTAATAAACAGAATTTGAAAAAATAAACTAGCAGCAGTACCCTGAAATTCTTGGGTCGGATAGTAACTGGTAGAAAAGGGACCAACATTGCTAACACCACTTCTGTTATGACTGATCACTGTAACATATGGGGTTATTCATACTCAGATAACATGGTTTTCAAAGTATTCTTCGATCGAATTCAACTATCACTACATAAGTAATCAACAAAATCTATGATCGGTACCGGTTAATATAAAAACACTTTTGCACTTTTGTTAATGCTCTTCACCATAAAGGAACTGCAATGTGATAAATTCTTTTCCGCATGCACCTTTGGTGCGGTCAAGTAGCTATTTCAAAAATATAGATAATTAATAATTTGTACTTTATGACCGCGGTCTACCCTACCTTTTCGTGATCACAATACAAAGTGGCAACAAGGAGCGCATTGCCTGGTGTAGCACTAGCGGGTAGTAATACTCAGAGTGATATTTACCAACACAACAAGTACAAAATAGCAACAGTCAAGCTTTAATTGCAGACAAAGTGTTTTTGTACAAACTTACTATTTAGGACTATAAATTTACAAACATATACATACATACATATCAATGATTGTATGTGTGTATATTAAGTTGGCCCTTTTCGCAACTCAAATTTAAGTTCACGTCAGTTTATTTAAGACGGCATATCTCTTTACTTCAGTCCGAGTGGTAGCCGTTAGTGCGCTGGATCAAAGAACACAGATGTAATTTCTTTGTAATTTTCGTTTTTTCATATATTCCGCAAAGAAATAAGATTACATAGAACAATCGTAACGCAAATAGCGATCTAGGGTCCACTTTTTATATTTGTTTCATTTTGAAATTTAATTGTATTGGTAACTATGTATATAAACCAGTATAAAAACAAACCAAACAAAAGTAATTTACTGTCAACGAAAGACTTTAAAATTAATAGATTTATGAGTAGCATTAGGATTGTTCGGTGTGAATTGTTTAGTTTTGGAAAAAAACAATTAACAATAAACAACATTTATGATTAAAATTTAAGAAACTGCTTCTGAAATTAATATAAACTTAAATGTTAATTGGAGGCATTGATTTTTTGAGCTCACCTAATTTACGGAAACACGTATGTATGTATGTGTGTGTGTGTTCTCCGTTGAAAATAAGATAAATAAACAATAAAACAGAAGACAAGACAAAGGAAGCCAAGTAACTGGGACACAGTTGAAAAATGTGAATGGTGCAACTTAACTAATTTATGTAGGTAGAAAAATGAAAGTCTCTCTCAGTGCCGAACAGCAGTCATTTATTACCAACATCTTAAACTGCAAAATAATAGCAGTGGTATGCTGTTAGTTTTGTCCTATTCAAGGCACCTACATACGTACATCTGGACAATTTTTTTACATTGAACATATTTGAGATTTGTGATTCTATATGACTGCTAATCTGGAATTAATAAATACATACATACTCGTATATGTATTTATATAATTTTACTTTCCTTTTCTTAACCCTAATCGTACTGACAACATTTACACACGTAAACTCCTGACAAAGGTACCCGTGTGTGTTTATTTGTCCATTATTATTTAAATTTATGCCATATAAATACAACGCTATGCATTTTAAAACGGGGAATCCCTAGTTATTTCCATTTAGAGGTAGAACCAGTTTCGCTCAATATATTCCCTCAAAGCCAGCTAAATACGGAATAAAAATATTTTGGTTGTGTAACACAGCCAATAGCTATCCTTTGAATGGAATCATTTACACAGGCAAGCCACCTGGTGGTCAACGACAGCTAAATGTAAGAGAAAACATCGTTCTAGATCTGGTGGATTTCTACAAACTATCTGGAATAAATGTAACTACTGACAATTTTTTTACTTCACTTCCTTTGGCCAATCGGCTAAAAGTCTCGTCGGTATCCTTCGACAAAACAAAGCCTATATTCCAAAAGAGCTACGGACGAACAAATAGATGGCCATTTGCAGTTTTTTTCAACATGATTGACGTGGCTGCATTGGGTGCATTTTGTGTATACTCCAGCCTCGATCCAAGCGCAAAAATAAAACGAAGCTCTCGTCGAGGATTTTTAACATCACTTGGCGTGGAGTTGGCAACTAAAAATATGAACAAAAGAGCTAATGATAATCAAATAACCCGACACTATAACGTCCGGGCAGCTCTAGAGCTTATGACAAATAAAACCATCCCTAAAGAAGTTTTCCAGGATGCTGCGGTCCCATCAGATACACCCAAACGAGATAAAAATGGACGGTTGCCAATAAAGGGTCGCTGCTACCTTTGCGTGACTACTGATCCAATATCTGATCGAAAAACACGCAAAATATGCGATGACTGTAAAGAACCAATGTGCAATACACATAGCAAAACTATTGCTCCACGCTGCACTAGATGTTAATTTTTTTTTATTTTTGCTTTTATGCAACAATATTAGTAAACAGTTTTATTTATTTTTTATACATGTACAAAGTTTGATGTAAAATATTTTTTTAATTAAATAACCAATAAACAAAAAAATACTATAATTTTTACTTTTTTCATACAAAATATAAAAAGTTATATAAGGCTAGCCGGCTACCCTTATCAGGAGGAAAAGGACTATTCGACTTTGGGTGGCTCCAGAGTTAATCCAAAAGAATCAAGAGTACTTTAGATGGGAAAAAACTTTAGAAAATGGTTATCTGAAGGAACTTGTGAAGCCTCAATTTTGTATTTTATTTAGTTTAAGAAAAATTGACGTCAAAGTACGTCCGGGTACCGGGGTACCCGTTCTAGTATGGTTAAAATATCGTTATAGAGTATTCAATAATAATGTGGTTTACTTTTTGTGAAAATTTATTACATTTCCTTAGAACTATTTGATACTCCAAGCTCAAATTAAATATTTAGGTGCCTATTATGAGCTGTATTCGATTTTCGACTGTGGTCGAAAATGCTTATCGAACGAATTTTCATTTGGTATTATGGTGCACATTCGATGAAAAAACGCTATTATGAAAATTACTCTTTTTGGGTTATTTACAATAGTGCATTTCTATCAGCTGGCGCCATATTTGTTTACAAATTCTTAAAGAAAAATAAATTAAATTTGAAATGACCACTACGGAATATTGGTTTAATGATTCGTCTGATGAATAGAATTAAGCTTCTGTGTAATGGCCTCCCATTTTTTGGCTTCCTAAACTTTATAGCAAATACATTTTGTCAACATGAGAGAAACGAGCTTCTGCAATTGCTGTTTTCTACTTACGACCTGCAGGATATTAAAAAAAAGTAATTTACAAGTAGAATTTGGTTGACCAAAACCAAACAACAAAAAAAAAAAAAAACAAATTCTTACATTTTAAATAAATTTTGCACAGTTTTATACAGCGTCGACAGCAAATTTGTGTTCGATAAAAAATTCGTTGAACAACGAAATTTTCGACAGCGATGCCACATCATAATACAAATTTTATATTCGATAGTCGATTTTCGATAGCCAGCGAATATCGATTGTCGAATGCAGCTAATAATAGGGGCATAAATCTCTTCTATAATTATTATCCGATCACAAAGGTATGGGTATCATTTAAAAGTGTTTGACATTTGACATTTTGTAAGATAAATAGGATTATTGATTTTAAGTCTTCTAACTATACACATTTGGCAAACACAACTTTAAAATTCAATATATGTATGTATGTATATATTAATAACTATTAATCAAAAACACCATATAATTTTTTCCATTAAAAATATTTTTACAATTCAACTACATATTTAAAATCTCTTTAGTTTTGGGTTTCCTTTTGTAGTACGTAAATACTATTTATGTAGATATAAATTTTTTTACATACATATTTAGTAAATATCACAAATCGAATATAAAATTTGTATTTTTAAATGTTTTTGTTGTTTTTTTTTTGTGCAGGGCTTTAGTTTTATGTATAAAAACTTTGACTGTTTTGTCGTTGATTGTGATATATAGTATAGAATCTAAGTATTTAATAAATATTTGTGTGAATGTATATTTTTACTAACACTTGTGCACTCACTCCAACACAAAAAACACACTATCTGACATAGTTTCCCATAAAAACACATTAAATTTTTACGCTTCATGGGACAAACAAAAAAAAAAACAAAACATTATTAACAACAAAAACAAAAATAAAAATCAAGTATTAGTACGAGTATGTATTGGATGTTGGCTATTAGTGGCATGAAAATCATATTTGGATTTGAATTTAGATTTTGCTTTATATTTCACATTCAATATGTATGAATGAATGAGCAAATGAAATGCAAACTAGGAAGCATGTTCGACTTTGAGTACCAATCTTTTCCTCTGTGAAATGTGCAAAAATTCTCTAAAATTTTTGAAAATTCAACTTCAAGGAAATCACTGATTCTCTGAAGGATTTTGGGCATATTTGGACAAATTCTGCTTTGTCGCTCATATGGATCATATAAAAAATGAAGCCCATGGACCACATTATAAGACCCAATAACCCGTTTTTCTGAATTGTATTTGTGAGTTTTTTAAAACAATTTTGAAGTTGAAGTTCAGTTTAAAAAACTCACAAATATTATTCAGAAAAACGGGTTATAGGGTATTATAGTGTGGTTAATGGGCTTTATATTCAACTCGGTATATTTATCTTCACACACATAAAAATGTTAATCGATTAAAAAAAACGGATTGCCGAATAATCCAAAAATATAAAATATTTGAAGTGGATTGGTTTTTCAAATAGAGAAAAGCCGTTTAAATGGATTTCGGTTTTGGTTTTTGGATAATCTAATAATAGCTGTTAATACTAAGTATTCAATATAATATCACCTAT
This sequence comes from Bellardia bayeri, assembly GCA_950370525.1. Lineage (NCBI taxonomy): Eukaryota > Metazoa > Arthropoda > Insecta > Diptera > Calliphoridae > Bellardia > Bellardia bayeri. Next base: position 136,495 of record OX493268.1, read on the forward strand.
TAACGAATCGTTTATAATTTTGCTTAATCCTTTTACAGCATCATTAATAGGATTTAAAGCATCCACATATATATTTGTAAATGTGGAACAAACTCTTCATAAAACAATAATGTTTAATATAATTATATTAGAGTATTTTTTATTACGTCCTTTAGATTAAGAAATGACTGGAATATCACAACCATGTTGTTTCACCTATTACAGACATTTAGGATTAAATGATACCCTTTACTAAATTCTTCCTTTGTATATTTCTCAAAATTTGCAGTTTTTACTTTTGAAAATTTTTTCATTATTTTGAAACATTTATAACTTTTTCATTTCAGTTTACAATGGCTCAATTTATTATTGATTTTAAAACATCGTTTTTATGCCAGAAATAATGTCTCAAAAAAAGAAGTTTCTTTAAAAAATTTCTAAATTTTTAATTTTGTTTAAATTAAGTTTTTTGCAAGTGATGCTAATTTTTTGATTGATATTTAGCGTCAAAATGTTTATTTCCGAAAAAAAGTTTCCCGTGAATTTCAACATAACGGATTTTTGTAAAAAAAAACGGTGGAATTTATGAGTCTCTAGTTCTAGCGCCTCTATATTTAAAAATAATAGTTTTAGACAAACCTTTTTTGTGTGTGTTTTTTTATAAACAAATTTGGACTGATTTTTTTTAATTCACTTTTTTCGTCTTAGTAATTTAATAACAATAATATTTAAACTTTTTTATATCTACGTATATGAATAGATGTTTTCGTTATTTCCCTTAATATTGTTTATAAAAGTTTTAAATTTAATTATTAGAAATACATATTTGGAAAAGAAAATAAATTTAATATAAAATTAGTCAACACAACAATATTATTTTGGAGCCAATTGTTTTAAGGAACCATTTGACGGAGTGGAGTAAATTTTGAAATGGTATAAAATGAAAAGCAATGGAAGCTTCAGAGCAAAGAAGAAAACAAACAAATGTATTCAAGTGTAAATTAAGCAATTTACTACAATCAAATAAAAGGACAAATATTTTCTTCAATCTAATTCAAGGACAGATGACTGAATATGTTGTTCGAATCTTAGCATTTCAAAATTAGTTATGGCCCAACCAATATTATAACTTTGAATATGTAAACAATTCCATTATAAACATCAACATCTATATCATCATTATCCTTATCGTCATTAACGATTGACTATTGCCGACCGTCGATTTAGTGCTGCTTGCTTATTGCTGTTAGCTTATGTGTATGTATTTGTTTTCGCATAATTTTGTTTTTGTTCATTGTTATTGTTGTTGCTGTTGTGATGCTGTCCGCAAAGGAGGGCGGGCACACGTTAATGTTGATGGTCCGTTACCAATGTTAAAATTGTTATAATCAACTTCAGTGCAATTAGTGGAAGGACCATGATGTTGACAATAACAATAAGCAAGATTGTCATGACAGTAACAAAATCTATTAAAATTGTTTCCTTTTCTGTTTATACATACTTGTACACAAATACATACTTATTCTTATTTATACATATTTATTGTGTTTTTTTTTATTTTCGTTTTTAAGTTGTTTCTGATATTTCTTTGATACGGCAGTTAAATCTGTTGTCGGTTTCAATTTCAAAGAAAATGGGGGCAACTGAATCATTTGAAATCGAATTTAAATAAAATTCTGCAAACAAAGGGAAAATGAGGTTAAGAATTTGGGATATGACGCTTATGAATACAAATTACACAAAATAATCAATATGAAAACATGTAGATTAGATGTTGAACGTTCATAAAGTACATTAGCACATTGTCATAAGTTCCTAAGATTCCTCAACATATACAAGAGTTATTAAGCCTACTGTGCAGGAAATCAATTTGAGATTATTTTCTTTAAAATCTTCGAATTTTGCTTGATAATTGATATTTAATATCAAAAAGTATTATACAGCGCAATATACCATTAATTGAGCTGTATTTATGAAAGTAAAACGAAAACTAATAAAGAATTGTGTCGAGCATATGTTCAATGTTTTCTGTGTCATATCGTATCATAGTTTTTCTTGAAAAGCAAAAAAGAAAATTCAAATTTAAATATATGAATTCTCTTTGTTTCTTCTAGAGCAGATTTAAAATTTCAAAATAAATTTGGTTCCAAAGGAAGCACAGAAAAAGCGTATATGGCAAACAGCCATTTAAGTCAAGCTAAGGAACTACATACATACATATATTCTCAATAGAACATAGGAGTACTAAATGTCATTTTATACACAAAATAAAATTTTCTACTGACTCAATGTTTTTTCAATAACATTAAGATGTCATTTGCAGATAGTTATTTCCGTTTCCGCCACTTTAACTGCCGCAATGGTTAAATTTCATTTCAACTTTTTACCCCTTTTTGAACACTTACAACAACGTAGAACGTAGAAGTCTAGCAATAAAAATCCAGTAGATACATTCTTACATACATATGAACATATGTATGTATGAAAGGTTCTTAGAACACATTTAGTAAGAACCAAAACCAAACAAAATGACTACTTTATTGCACATCCTTTTGTTGACAGCAGCAGAACGTACAACGATCGAACGGTAAGAAAGTTTGAAAAGGAAATGTTAGTTTGTATATTTTGTGAGATAGAACGTGAGTTTGTCTGTGTACGTAGCGATTTTCCCTTAGTCTACATTTTTTCCATTATGACAATTTAAAAGTTGCAAATAAAAAGCAGAAAAAAGAAACGATTTTTGCCAATAAAGCGACGGCTATGATGATGATGTTGATGTTGATGTCGATAATGATGATAAAAAACGATGTCTAAAATAATATTATTAAGGTAAGTAAATAACAGCAAAATGAATTGAGTTAAGCAAAGGAATAAAAACAACAAAAAAAAATCTGAAAAAGAAGATGGAAAAAGGACATGAGCATAAAATAAACTTAAATGACCTGATTTTTATTTAATTCTCTTATAAAATGTAATGATAAAATTTTATATAATTTCACTTGTTTTGTTACTCTTTCTTCTTGGCAAACAATGATAAACAAATAAGAGAAATTCGTTAAAGGTCGTTAAACGAATTAACGAATGAAAATTGAGTTGATGTCATTTTTAAATTGTTTAATTTTCTTAAATAAATTTTATTAAATTTGCTGCGCAGTATGATTTTCGTATCACATTTTTCTAAATGACTAAAAGTAAAAAAATCCAAGTTTTAAAACCTTCTACGTTAAATGTGTAATAATGACTTTCTTTTTGGCAATTTTGCCAAAACAAAAAAGTGAAACAGAATAATCATTTTTTCATTTGTTTGTTGTTTAAAAATAATGCTGGTTGTTGGAATATGGTATGGTGTGGTTGTAGTTCTTTGTTTTATGTGTCAAAAGTTTTTAACCTCTAACCGCGCCATCATAACCACTAAACTTAACCATCATTTCATTACCATAACCCACCAAACCACCATCAGCGGATTGCTTGACAGCCAGCCAAACAGCCAAACAACTAGGCAACCAACGATCCCAACAATATTATATTATTCATTTCACAATACGCTACTCCTCCTCAATCTCCTCTCCCTTCGAACATTGTACAAAAGGAGTATCTGCTTAAGCATCCACAGCATAATTTTCTTTACCCGTTATTAATGCTTTTAAAGCCAAAAACTTTTTGTTCCCTACGCCTTTCAGTCATTCGTTTTGTTTGTATGTGGTGGGAACAACAGACAAACAAAATTAAATTAAAGACAATTTTATTTAAATGATAATTTTAAATGGTTTTTTCCACTATTAAAAAGAATGCCGTTGAACATCATAAAAAAGAACTTTTGAAATTTCTAATGCAGTACTAAAATCACAATCATTTGAATTGGATTTAAAAAAATTTCTTAAAGAAATTTTATTTCGTTTGGTCTGGAATAAATTAATTATAACAATCGGATAATCAAATAAGAAATGTTTCTATACTTTAGGTAATTGAAAGAAATTTTAAGGGTTATTTAATGAATGTCTTTTCTTTACTTAAGCTACATTTACACGATTGAAATTTTCTTCAAAATTGCTCTTCAAAATGCTTAAAACTCGTGTAAACAGTAAATTTTGAAGAATTTTTGCTGTTTACATGAGTTTGAGGCATTTTGAAGAGCAATTTTGCAGAAAATTTCAATCGTGTAAATGTAGCATTATAAACTAGACAACAAATATCAGAAGCTTTTTTTAATACGCGCAAACGCTAGTAATTTAAATTTGACGCCTGATACAAGAAACTGCACATTTTTTTTAATTAAACTCTTCCAAGCTTTAAAAAATTAGAAAAAATGTTTTTTATATTTAGAGACTTTTTCTTTATATATTAATAATGTTTGGTTTAAATTAATTTTTCTAAAAAAAAAGTCTCACAACAATTATAACTGATTTTATTGGACCAATATGTTCTTAATTATTCTTTAAAGGGTTTCAATAATCCCGCCCCTGGTATAGAAAATCTGGCCAAAAATCTAAAAAAATTTTTTTTTGGAATTTTTAGCCGACATAGTGACTGGTCCGGTTTCCAAAACTGTAAATACTCAAACATTTATTCAGATATTCGCTTGTTATATATGTACATATATACATACATGCAATCACAAACATTGATATCTACATATGTACATATGTATGTAGGTATATATTTGCATATATACATATGTAATGGAAAATTCATATCCCTTATTTATATGCGTCTTTGATTTAAATATGAAAATAACTTCAAATAAATGACAGATATAAAATCATTTTTAAATTCGTTTACAGTTAAAAAAATGCATTTCTTTCACTTCCATTTTGAACATAAAATAATATTTGAAATAATATTTGCTACTATTACAATTTTTATGACTGTTAAATTTTTATTTTTTGCATTTATTTCAAATTCAAAATCCCATTTATGGCCATTCAAAAAAAAAAAAAAAACGAAATATCTCAAACAAAAAATATGAAAATTGTTAGAATAAGAAAAAACAATATTGCTGCTGCAACTGAATCAACTGCATATGTATGTATGTGTGCGTTTTTGTGTGAGTTTATGTGTTTTATCCCTCTCCTATTCGGTTTAATATATGTATTTATGTGTGTTACTTGCATTCATTCACATACAATTTATTGGCTTAAATTTTTATTAGCTTTGCCACTAGGCAAAAAGTTATACTAACACACACAAACTCTAATAAAAAATAAAAAAAAAACGGCATTTTCTTTTTTAATGCATATGAAAGAATCTTATATACACAAACATACATACAGACGATATTTAGGAATGTATGTATGTATATGTGTTGTATTCACAATCATACATACAGACCTACTGTGTTTATTAAAGCCCGATTGGAACTTAAGATAAATAAAATATGCTGAAGGCAAGATTATGTAGACATGAAGACGATGACAATATTATATTACATAAATACTTATGTATGTATGTATATTCATTCATTGATGTACATAAGATCTTAAGAAAACCGTAGGATTTAGTTCCTTTGTTTGACTTTTCCAATGGGGCATTGTTCACTGTGCATAAAGTAACCAAGCTAAATAAAAATGGGCAATATTGTTTACAATGTAAAGAAGAACAGTTTTTCTAAAGAATTTGTTCTCCTCTTTCTAGTTGTCTTCTTTGTGTCATAAATTTTATAGACATTTTACAATTGCATGACAAAATTATATTTCATTTAATTTCACTTCTTTGAAATTACATTTTACGAAATGTACGAATTTGTAATTAAAATTACATTTTGTTTGACGGTAAAAAAAATTGCTAGAATCATAAAATATTGTATTATGAATGTGTGTTACAATGAGCCGAAATGATGGGCTTCCAACTTATAATTACTTATCTATATCATGTATGCTGTAACATGTAGATATAATTAATATTAATATTAACACAATATTTAACTCTAAACGCCATATGCTAACCGTATTTTATGGTTATGCACATGGAGTGTAGCATGAAAATGCTTACTTCCTTCCACATACATTCATCCTGCCCAAGTATGTATGTATGTATATGGATGGATACGCGTATACACTGTAGATGTTGATACTTAAAATGTAAAAGCCCCCAATAAAACTTTAATAATTTTAAAGAATCATATATTTAGTTTCTTTTTCTGAGAAAATATTTACATAAACTTTATTTTAATACGTTTTTTTTTTGCTCCTGTAAATTATCATAATACATGTTAGAGCTTTTCGTGTTTTGGGTGACGCTATGTACATGTTTATTAATTTAAAAGTACATTCACAAATTTAGAATAGAAATACTACAGTGAGAGGTTAAGTGCGTTTATGTTCTCAGTAAAAATGATAAACATTCTTGAAAGCTCCTCAGAAAAAAGGGTGCTTCTTAAATTCAGTAATGTAAGGGAATGAACTATCAATGGAAGTTGAAACCCAAAGAAAAACTCACAAAAACCTGGAAGCTGGATGGGAACTCACCAAACAAAAATCATGTAATAAAACTGACTGAAATTTAAAGTGGCTGCCTTAAAGATCCGTAAATAACTAAAAATCCAAATATAGATTTTGATTTCCATAAAATCAAAACATTTCTCATTATTAGCCACTGTTTATTCTTGACTTATTTATGCTCATACACACTAGTATAAAACTTACAATCCCCAATCATTTTGTTAGCTTTATATTTGGTCATAGTCGCATGGCTGAGTGTGTGTATATTTGTATCCCAGCGGGAAAATGATGTTGTAACGAGGCCTTCTAGAAGGCCTTATTTTGCAGTCACAAGGACTGCCAGCCGCATTGCCAAATTGTTTCAATTTTACATGGCGAGTCAGTGTTAGTCAAGGCCTTGGCTACTCATAATTGGCTAGATGCTACTTGAGAAGGGCAATTGAAAGGTCTACCTATTAATACAAGGCATAATTAAAGATCTGCTAAATTAATAATTTCATTGAGGAAAGTAAAAGAAATGTGTATGAAACACCTTCTAGAACGCCTTCTAAGAGAAGGATAGTGGAACTAGTATCGAATCTTTTAGAATATGTAAACAGTGTGTGTAAGGCCTGCAAATTGAAGCACTGGCAATTTTTGCCGCTGGGATGATTTTCTATACAACTACGTGTGCCTAAAATAAATGTGTGTAATATTTGTTTATAAACTTTTTTTTTATGTATTTGCTCTCAGCTTTTATATTTGCCCGACACACTTACATACGTTAGATGATGTCTATAACGGCAGCTGAAAGTACTAACGAACCATAAAGTGCGAAAAAATCCTCCCAAATTATTAATGTGGTCATATATTTGCGTTATTTCTTTCCTAAAACAGCAATTTATTTGGTTGGTGTTCACATCTACAGCTACATATGTATGTACATATGCATACAATATTGGTGCCATTTGGCTGTAATTAGTGTAATGTTTTTTTCTTCTCTTTTTAATTTTTTCACCAACAGCTTTTATTAGAAAAACTTTATATTGTTCAATGTATTGGCTTCATACGATTTATGTATGTATGCATGTGAATATGTCTGCAATTGTACATACATATACTCATACTTATATACAAAAATTAATGGGCAAATTATAATAAATTTAACAATAACTATAGTATGGATGAACATTAAATGTATGTTGTATGTACAAATGTACCCAGCATACCATTCTAGGAACGCTCCGAAAAAGGAGTCAGAAAAGAGTCCAACTAAAAAGCATTTTCGGAGCGAAAGAAAAATTTGCTTAAAAAATAATTTTTTTTCCATTTTTATATATTTTATTTAAATCAATTCCATTTTATTTTTTTTACTGTAAATACAATTTATGAATTCCCTTTTTGTTTAAGTAATAACAATCAAAAACAATGTGAACTTTTAATTTTTTGTATTTAAAATTGCAGTGACTCTTTTCTGACATTATCTAAGAGCTAAAACCCTCATAAAAAAGACTCTTTTCTGACATTATCTAAGAGCTCTTTCTGACGGACGATTTTCGAATGTAATGACCTTCTTTTCTGAAGATTTTCTGAGCAATAATGATTGTGTTTTGGGCTCATAAAGAGCATGAACGCTCCGGAAAAGGTATCAGAAAAGACTCTTTTCGGACTCATATGGCTTGCTGGGTATTTATACATTTGAGCAAGTGTTTAAGGCAGGATACTTAATTTGTGTGTGGTTGTAGAGTAATTATTTATTTTTGTAGGAGAAGGTAATTATTTGTTAAACACACTCACTTATTATTTATTTCTCACAAAGGATTCTACTCGCATAGAACTTTAAATGAAAATACGTTTAAAATTCAAAATTTTTATCTTAACGCTTCAATTCAGAACTAAGAATTTCAATCGATCGTTTACCTTTTGTGCAGCCACTACAATTTTTTATTCCACAAAACAAAATATTCATGAAAAGCATTTTAAAATGTTCATAAATAAAGCGCTTGTATTTTCACTGCAGTCCTTAACATTATTCTCAAAGCTTGCTTTTATACAAAAGAAAATCCATAAAATATGGGTCAAAATATAACATCCCCACCGCATATAACAGCTATACATGCATATGCATGTTTATTCCCATGATGTATGTACATTATAAATACAATTTATATAAATGTGTTTATATGTATTTAAGTATTTGCATTTATTTCATAATGTAAAAAAACTTCTGCTTACTATCAAGTAGTAGTGAGTGAAAGAATACATAAAATGCGTACTTAACAAGTAAAAGTGCTATAAACCCTTCACCAGCGATATCAGTATAATGATTCTACATTACATTGGGTCACCGATATATTGATTTCAACATACGTATGTATGTATGTATATCGCTCCCCTGAGTTCGAAGTATGAATAAAATAAAAAAAAAAAACTGTTTTCAAAACCTTTCTTCAATTTATTCTCTGCGGTTTTAACAATAGTAAAGTTGTATTCAAACTGTTTAGAAGAAGTTTTTTAAATAGATTAAATTACAAAAAAAAAAAAAAAAAAAAGTTCTGGATCTCATTTACTGTATTTACACAAATTTAATAGTTTTAATTTCTTTTTATATATATTTAAATTAATATTTCAATTTATTTGTTCTGATGTTTTGTGGTTGATCGTGAAAGTTTTACCGAATGCTGATACCGATTCATTTAAAAAGGATAAAACAGAGGAAATCAGTTCTAGTCATAATATTTATATGTAAACCCAATAAGTTGTAAGTTATTGAAACATTTTTAAGAAAACTCATACAATAATTTGTTGACATATGTATTTGCTTGTTATTTTATGTTAAGTTATCTTGGATGTTATATATAAGGACAGCTTTTAGTTTATTATTCTGCAATAAACTGTATGTCTGAGTACCTATATTTAGTATTTAACATCAGAACCAAAATGCAAAAATACCTTAAAAAATAGTTACTTAACGTCATTAAAATAAAAAAAATTGTTTTTTTTTCTAATAAGTTTTCTGTAAAGTTCATTAAAAAAACTTCTCTAAATTTGATTATCTTATAAAAGTTTTCTTAAATAAGTCCAAAAAACCTGAAAAAAAAAATAAAAATTTTGTAGATTTTTCAAAAATGTTTCAACTTTGGTGACGTTTTTATACATGTTTTTATAATGTAATGTATACAATTTCTCAAGTTTTCTTAAATAAATTATATATCATTCGAAAGATCTCAGTTTCTTCTTTCCAAATCTAGTAAGAAATTGAAAGTTACAAAACCCGCTTTTTAACCGTAAATCCGGATTTTGGAGGTGTCCGGCATATTTCGCTATTGGAATCTTGTTTTACTTGACAAGCCCTACAAGAAAAATAATATCCGGTCCCAGGTTTTTCTATTACATCACTGTGTAATCTATGATTTAAATTTTAAAAACATTTTCCTTATTTCACTAGATAATTTTGTGAAACTGCAACTGGATTTTTGTTTGAGATTTCTCGTTTTTTTTTCTTTCATTTTGTTTTTGTTGGGCAAAATCAAATCTATTCTACCAAGTAAGATATTGAGAAATTATTGTAGTTTGTATGAATTTCGTTGAAATGTCTCTTTAAAAGAAACCCCAAATTAAATATTACATTAGAATATTTCTTAGCCGATGGTCCATTAATCTCTTGTACATTTTGAGAAGAAATCTGATAAAAACTTGAGATGCCCTTTGAGATTTCCCTTTCTGTATTATTTGTATTGGTGTACGAGTATGTGTGAATGGGAAGTATATTTTATTAATTTTATTTTTGTACTAAAAATACTTTGTGCCCCAAAGCAACAAATATTATCATACACATCATCATCATTATTTGCGTCTTCATCATATGACTATATTTTTTTTTTTTTTGCTTCGTTTTGTTTTTATTCAATAGTATTTTTATGTTTTTTCAATAAAGCCAACCATTTATATTGATTATGTATGTATTTATAAAAAGAATTGTTGTGTATCAAATTCGTTTTGCGGTTGTAAAATGTTTTCTTATTTTGAAAAGAATAAATTTGTTTAAAATCAGACTTGGATATTTCTCTTCTAGCTATTACGATGGTTTCTTTTAAAGCATCCAGATAAGAAAATGAGAGAGACTCGGATATAAAAAATCTAATTTATTTAAAGATAAACATCTTATGTTGCTTTTATAGAACTCAGCCTACATAATCTTTGCGAATGTTTTAGTATTGAGTAGGATTTTCTTATTTATTTTTAATTTTATTAAAAGCTGCCAAAGCGAAAGCAACAGATTCATGTGTGTGTATATTGCAAATAAAATAAGAGAAATGTATTTCTTTTAGACAAATAGTCGAAGAATTTTTATTAGATTAAAATTAGAAAATATAACGATTGATGCTGTTCTTATTATTTTACAAACATTTTTTTATTTCAACGCAAAAATCTGTTCAAATGGTTTAATTGTTTCAACGTGAAATTGTGACATGATTCAACATGGTGTATAATAATTCCGTTTTTAATATTTTTACAATATTAATTTACAACTCTGTAAAGTTTTTACATTATGTAGTATATCTATAGGTAGAAAAGTCGATTTAAAAGTGACTGACATTTTGTTTTCCTAATCCCCCATCATATTGATCAAATGTACTTGGAAGGCTATAGCTGAATTGCTGATAAGAATCCAGAAAATTAAGTCTTTGTCGTAGTCTAAAATGAATATTGTAGTAATTACATAATTAAAAGCGAAATTATTTATTATATACTAAGATATGAACAACTATAACAATCACACAACAATCCCAGATTTATTTGAAACACTGTATGACGAATGCTTCGGTTATAAAAACAAATAAGAAAATGATTTTTTTTTTTGATATTTTCATTTTAAAAAGTCAAGTATTTAATATTTTTTGTATAATTCTAAGATCTAGTTCCAAGTGCAAAATATTTTTCTTGATTTTTTGCTGATGTATTTGTTTCTTTTTACTTAATTGAAGTAATTCAAGTAGACATATTCGTATTCATACTCGCAGCAATAAATATTAATGCCTGCTCGCTCGTATTCACGTCCTGTAATTTTGTTTGTGGTGGCGCTTGCACGCTGTACGTCTTTTTATTACATTCGTTCATTCAGACGTTTTTTATTTAATTCCAAGTTGGGTGATTTTTTTTTCCTATTTGTGGCTAATTTCATATGCAAAAATTTGTTTCAAAACAAAGTTTCACTTCACTTCACATTCATTCATTTTAGTCATTTGTTCTTTTTCATTCTCTCGTAGTCGTATTTGATAGTGCCAGTTTTGTGTCGTTTTTACATGGCAACCGGAAATACTTAGTAGAAGAACACAAGTTGAAAATTGTGATTTGTCCTTGTATAGGCATAAATTAAATAGGACTTTTATTACTTTTTATGTATGTTTTATATAAGTATTCCTTTTCTGCTGCTTTATTTTCGTATAACGTCAACTTTTTGGCCCCGTTTTTTCTTCTTTCGGCCAAAAGTGAGTGTAAAACATTTCAAATTACAATACTTTAAAGAAACAAATTTATGGATGTCCATTAAATGGGTTCGAAACGGTGGTCTCTTAAGTAAAATTAATGAAGTGTAAAGGGATTCTACACAAAAGATAAAAAATGTTAAATACATAAAATTTGGTTTTCCTTTTTAATCTCTTTAAAAGATCATAACTTTAAAAAAAAACCAAAGACGTAGCTTTTTTCTAAGAGTCTTTTTTTCTGTGTTCGCCTTCACTAATATTAATCATACCTACATATGTATGTATACTCGTTTATTCCTACAACAATTTATAATGTCTGGCTTTTGCTATTTGCGGTTTTAAAGGTTACGATTTACTTAAGAAAATAATAAAAATAATAAAAATAAAAACAGATACAGAAACAAATACGAGCATAAACATATAATAAACAACGACTTAGTGGTTTTTATTTTGGTTTTTGGATATTTGTGTAAGTCTGGCAGTTTGTAGGGAGGGAGAGGGACGGAGAGCTCTTTTATGAATGTTTGTTCATTTTCCATAAAAGACAATGCAGACACATACATATGTATGTGTAAAGTTTATAAAGGGTTTTCCAATAAGGACTTGACAACTTTTTTTTTAAATAAAACGCAAACCGTTTGAGATATTTCCAAAACTTTATTACCGACTTGAAATACATTCAAAACATTTATGAATGGAACTCGACTTCGTTCATATGGGCACCGCGGCCACGTCGACAGTGGTCGATTCGTTGGACCCAATTTTGGATGACTCGGTCACACATTTCGGCCGGAATGGCCGCTATTTCGCGTTCAATGTTGGCTCTAAGTTCTTCCAACGTTGTCGGCTTGTTGGCATAGACCAATGATTTGACGTAGCCCCAAAGAAAAAAATCTAGAGGCGTTAAATCGCAAGAACGAGGCGGCCAATTGACTGGTCCATTTCTTGAGATAACACGCTCGTCAAACTTACTCTTCAGTAAATCGATTGTAACGTGTGCTGTGTGGCTTGTGGCACCGTCTTGTTGAAACCACATGTCATCCAAGTCCATGTGTTCCAATTCGGGCCAAAAATAATCGCTAATCATTGCGCGATAACGATCGCCATTCACAGTAACGTGACGATCGTTATTGTCGACGAAAAAATATGGCCCAATGACGCCGCCGGCATGCAAAGCGCACCAAACAGTAATTTTTTGTGGATGAAGTGGTGATTCGTGAAGCACATGTGGATTTTCAGCAGACCAATAACGCATATTTTGCTTATTGACGAACCCATTGAGCCAAAAATGAGCTTCGTCACTGAAGATGATTTTGCGATGAAATTCATCATCTTGGTGCATCTTCTCCAGAGCCCAATCGGAGAACGTACGTCGACTCAAATGGTCCATCGGCTTCAATTCTTGAGTCAGCTTAATCTTGTATGGGTGTAAACCCAGATCCTTACGCAAAATTCGCCATAAAGTGGTCTTGGGGATGCCCAGTTCTTGAGAACGCCGCGGAATCGACTGATTTGAATCGTTTGCTACGGACGCCTGAACGGCAGCGATATTTTCGGAACTTCGACCAGGCCGTTGTCTCACTGGCACGACAGCATCACACAATGAATATGTAGACTCAAATTTTTGCACTAAACTTGTTATTGCTTGTCTACTAGGGCGATAATTACGACCGAAAATTGGAGTTAACGCTCTTAAAGTTGCGGTCACCGACTCCGAATTTCGGTAGTACATTTTTATAATTTCCAAACGTTGTTCCTTCGTGTACTTTACCATAACGAAAATGTTAAGTTTACTGAAAAAAAAGAAAGCAACAATTAGATGATCAGTGAAATAGTGCGTTCACAATTTAAATTCAGAGTTGTCAAGTAGCTATTGGAAAACCCGATATATGTAATTGGTATGTGTTCATGGGAGTAATCGTTAATATAATCCCCGTAGTTCTGGTAACTAAGGATCGCGTATGGTTTGGATAATTGCAATTACAGAAATCCAAAATAGTCAACTTATTTTTACTATTAGCAAACACAAAGTCAAACGTTCAAGAAATTATTTAAATTTTTCATATATATCAAATATAATGCAAGCAACAAGATTTTAAAAAACATACAACTAATTGTTGAGAATGAAACTATTTTAAAAACTATCCAAGCATCAGCATTTGAGGAATGTTTTTTTTTAATATCAAATCATTTGTATTGTACCATAGATGGAACTGGCGGGATATTTAATGTATCTCCAGATACACACATTCATTCACATGTGTTTGTTATTTTATTTTACAGTTTGGGATAATCTCACGTTTGGTTAAAGCAATAAAGCACGACAAGACATTTGTTTGTGTTCTACATTTTTAACACACCTACATACTAACTACATTTGAATATGATACACAAATACTACATATGTACATATATACATACATACATACATATATGTACATGTGACATACACATATTGCTGATTTGTTTAAGTAATATTTTGGTTTTACAATTATATTACGTATTTGAAAATGAAAAGTCAATGTTATTTGTAGTATGAAAATATTCTACCTGGAGAGTTGTTGATATTAACTTACGTTAAGAAACTATATAAAACTATAGAAACTATATGAGAAATAAAAATTTATAAAAAAAACCATGCCTACTGCAAGGGAGATTAAAAAGACTGTGTTATCCGACCTTTGCTGAAATGTAACCATAATGTTAACTTTACGTAAAGCTTTTGAGTAATTGTAGAATATTTAAAACGTTGCATATATTTTTGTCATAAACAAATAGTAAACAATTTTTTAAATTTTAATTCAAGCAATAAAACGATAATAATTAGTCACCAGCCGTAATAGTATTAACTGCTAGTCATTTGATTTTTATAGAATTTTAACTTTTTTATTAAATAGTTCTCGTTTGTTTCTTTTAAAAACTGTAGATTACCGTATAAATTCAAAAATACACGTTAAAGTTGAAATGGCGTAATGAATATTTCATCTATCCCGGCCGAATATCCCGAGAAAAATTATTATGTAAAGTCATTTTCGACATACCGCAGTAATTGGCAAAATCAAATTATTTTAAATGACATCAAAACATTTGAGATCGAGTATTTACGATATTAGTAGTGTAGGGATCTAAATTAGTTCCTTTCAAATTATGTATGTGTCGTACTGCCAGAAAATCTGACCATAACATTAAATAAAATTGATATTAAAATTTTATATGCAATTTCTACAATTTTTAGAAAATTGTGAATAATAAACTAAATAATAATTAACTACGTGTTTTATAAATACTACCGTATAAAATGTCACGCAAAACCACAAGAAATTTATATTTTTAACGGGTTCAGACGTTACAGTTATACATATTTTACACGTTACAAGTCCTTTAAGGATACAGCACATGACATGAAAGCAGGTTTGTGTGTATTTTGTTGTGTGTTAAACACAGCTTTAGTCTTATTCCAAATTTGATTTTTGTGTATTTATTTGCGGCCAGTTGTGTTTAATAAGGAGTCATTTGTAAAACTAACGTACAAGCTGTTGCCGTAACAAACTTCTGAAAATTTGGTATTGTTTTTCTCATGAGTTAAATAGGCCAAACCAAACTGAAGAAAAATTCACAAAAAAGCAAAAATATAAATAAAAACAAACAAGTTCATTCCTTCAACTGCTTAAGCTTCATTCATTGCACAATGACTTTTTAAAATACAAAATCATTGTGCAACGGAGGAATACTCAGACAATCCAACAGCTTCATCTGCCGAGCACCAAACACATCACATCAGACAACCGGAATTAGACAGACATACATACGTACATACATATTATTTTTATAACATTTGAGTTTATACAAATATGTATTTAAGTATGAATGTGTGTGTTGTGTGCTGACAATTTATTGTAGTATGAGAGAAAACAAGTCAGAGTGCTAAAGTATAGGATGTGCCGAATCTTATATACCCTTCACCTTAATAGAAAGAAAAATTGAAAGAAAAATACAGTTTTGTTTTTGTCAAAAAAACAATTTTTTTGTGATAACTAACGAAAAATGTTTCTTTTTTAAATCTGTATTTTTCAAATTAACAAAATTTAGATTAAGGGTGTCACCGAAAAGCTGTTTAAAAAATAGTATTCACAAATTTGTTCCATTGTCGATCTAACTTTCTAAGGTGGTCGGGATTTTTTGGTCAAATCTCAAATCGCTAGAAATACTAAATTGAAAACATAAAAATCATAAAGCTTTTGCTGCAGTGCCATTATTTAAGCGTCATAATTATCATCACTTATAGTAACTGTATTTATAGTTGTAGCATCAGAAACAACAGCTGCAGCAAGAGTTTCCTGGGGAAAGACTTGCAAAAGCAAAAAATAAATTAAATGAATGTGGCATTGTGCACCAAATGAGTTAATTACAACATTTTTGTGACCCAGATTCAACATTTGTCAGTGGCACGAAAGAAAAACTAAAACCAACAAAAAATTAAATATAAATCTAAAGCCTTCCTATACGCTACTCGCACTTGTTCTTGTACAACACATACAAACTGAACGAAAAATAACAAATCCTGGCCAGGTTCTTTTGCCTTGTGTCGTGTCGTGTTGTAATGTGATGTGTTGTGTTGTATGAGAAATAAATAAATAAATCTTCAGTCTACCACTTGGAGTTGAAAAATATAAAATTAAATGCACATTTATTTACACTTTACTTGGCAATTTTACACGTACATAAACTAACGAACAATTACTTTCTCCTTGTACGATGAGAAGATATTCGCTTAAGGTGTATCTATTATGTTATTTTCTGCAGGATTGTCTACTTTTATTCTTCATTTAAAATTGTTTATCTCATAATGGTGGAGCAGTTTCCGGTTTTAATACTCTTAACCTGTGTATGTGTTTTACTTTAATTTACACCCAAATAAATAACTTTTGCTGCCTCTTCTATTTAATACTCTCACTAACCCACTCACACAGAAACAAACAAACAAACACGCAAAAACACAAAAACATACGCTGCTTATGTAGAGTACAATTCATAAAATTGGGGACTTGCAAAGAATCGTTTAAGTTTGTACATTCACACCATCACTACCACTACCAACATCGTTTAATCAAATACAACAAAGCTGAATATTGCTTGAACTTATTCCAGTGCACAAGATAATAAATTCTCAGCACATGAGAGGCTCAGAAGGTACGACTCGGTGCATTTAATCAATTTACCTCCGTTTCAACATTCCTGCTACATTCTCTCTGGTCATAGTTAACTAAAGTATTTAATTAATATTTACAATGTTTCGATAATCCATGTAGGATCTTAAGGGAAAATTAAAAACAAGAATTTAAAATTTTTATTGTTGCTATTTTTCTTGTTCCTATTGGGTTGGAAAATGCGATAAACGAATTATTGGATATAATTATAAAAATAAATCTGACTTCAGCTAAAGAAAATATTAAGAAAAATAATCATAATTTTTATTAAAATTCTAAAAAGTATGATGTATGTTTTCCCTCCTGTTTATACTTAGCTGTTGGTGCAATCCCGTCCTCAAACTATATTTACATTTTAATTTAATAAAATTGATGGACAAAATGTGAAAAGCCACAATTGTGTAATTATGGTCATGGTAAATAAAGTAGATACATACGTTTTTAAATAGAATATTTGCCGAACGACAAATAAATCTGCATGCAAATTAAACAAACCATTCGACAATTATAAATATTTTAGTTTGAGTTTCTACAAAATTTATACATAGAAATTCATTAGAAATTTCAACAAAACAACAAAAACAAAAATGCACACTTTTTCGGATTAAAAACAAAAAGTAAAAAAAAAACAATATTTTTTCACTAAAGTCATTAAATCAACACACAGTCCTCATGTGATTCTGTGTTTCTGTATGTTAAAAGTGGGAAATGTACGAAATAAGAGTAAATTTTATTTTCAAAATAAATGGTCATTTAAAAAGAACTTTTAATGAATTTGTTGAACACTGTAAATGTTTTTTGATTTTGTCTTTAACACTAAAAGTTTTGTGTGAACGTGAGGTTAATAAGTAAATAAAAAACACAAACAATTGTACATATGTAAAAGGGTTTAAAGTTATCTCTATCTTATATATTTAGATTTTATTTTGTTGGAATATGTTATTGCTTGCTGTCTTTTATGTTTTTGCTCTCTTATTCCTTTTTGCCAAAAATGTGTGGGATTAAAGCATTTTAGTTTATTCTCTTTGGCTTAAAGCAAAATTACTGAGAATTAAAATTTAAAAATTTATTTTTCTCCAAAGCCATCGGAGTGACCATCATGACCATTTGCCAAAATTTGCAGTTTAAGATTTATGCTTACTTTATATACAAATGTAAAAGATGTTTATCGCTAAAAAATCACATGTGGAAACTTTTTAGTACATTTCCTATACATACGAGTACATACATGGTTGTTGTATCTACAAGAATTTAAGCCTGATCCAACAACCGAAATCTTTTATTCAGTTTTTTTTTAGAGAACTGACAAAAATACGAAAGTAAAATGGTACAGACGAACAATAAAAGTCTAAGAAGCCACAAGAAACATACATTTAATACAAAAGTGAATACATATATATATGTATATGTAAGTATAAAAAGACCATCTGAAAGCCAAAAAGAAAACTAAATAAGGAATTAAAATGAAAATCCTGCATACTTAACAAAACTGTTAAGCTCTAACTAAGGCATCCCTTACATCTAAATTCAAAACTCAATCGTACACACTGACATACACACATATGTATGTATGTTTGTATATGTATATGCACATTTAAATTCTCACATACTATGTGTGTATGTATGTAGTTGTTATTCGTATACAGGATCTTTAACAAAATAAAAAACACTTTTACAATTACAAACATCCATTTACAGATGTTTTGTTGTTTTCTTGTTGGTTTATTTGTTTGCTTGAATGTCAAGAGACTTTTTTCACCCGTATCCCCCGGTCTTTTCGCCGGCATTCAGTCTTTATATTATTGTTGGTGTTTGCTTTGAAATGAAAACATTTCCTTTTTATGAGTATTTCTAATATGTATAACTGTTGTTGTTGTTGTTGTTGCTGTTGTTTTAACTAAGCACATCTATGAATGAATGTGTGAATTATAGATTATATGAATGTAGGTATGTGGGTGTGCACAAAACATATTACGTACGTTTTAGTATGTACGAGTATATTAGTTACACATACCTACAAATCTAAATATGAATGTATGTGAGTAAATAAGTGTATAAATGCCTATAAATATATATATCTAATACTCTTATATATCCCAGCTAGCATTTTTTTAAATTTTAATCAAATATGAGTCTTCTTTGACTTCCCCGCGCGATTAAATAATCACTATGGTCTCGCTTTTGAGTCGAAACTGAATGTTTTGTAGGGAGAAAATGGTAACCAGCCGCGACTCTTCTGAAAAAGTCTTTTATGACTCGGTTTTCTGAACTCTTGCGACACATTTTTGTCACTTTCTTATTAAATTATGATTTCGCACATTCAGCAGATTTTGTTTTTGTTCTTCAAATTAGTCGCTTTCGAAACATTTATGAGTCTTTTTTTTTAGTCTTTTTTTATCGACAAACTGATTAATCAGTTTTTGGTCATCTAAGGCAATCTTAAAAGACACATTTTTCTGATATTATCAAAAACAATCTTCCAATTGCTAGTTGGGATTGTGTATGTAACTGAAACGCACAGCTGTCTGTGAGTGTGGTTATTGTGTCAATGTATTTTATTGTTTTATCTGTGTTTGTTTGTGTTTGCATTTAATTTAATGTTTATTTATAATTTACAGGATTATTTTTTTCTGTTTTTGGTTTTTGTTCTTCTTTTTATGCTAATCCTCTAATAGTAATTACATAAATAAATCAAAGGAAGGGATTAGAAACACACAAATACTTAATAATTCGAATAATTTTACATTCATACAAACATAAATACATACATACATACAACAACAACCACCGTACAAGCACAATAAATTCAACAATATAAAAGGGACTAATTAATATTTGTTTAAATCCAAACAAAGTTTAAGCTAAAATCCGCTTTCAAGATAAAACATTATGCCATAAACGTAACTACGTATGAACACTTAGGTTCTATAACATTGGAGTTCTAAATTATTTATCATACTGAATCTAAAGTTAAATTCAAATTGAATTGTTAACCATTAATAAATGCTTATTTAATCTTAGTGGTTTTAAATAAGATTATCGCATTAATTGAACCAGCGCCTTACGATTCTTAAGTTAGATTAGGCTGTAGTTTTCAATAAAAAATGAATTATTTACTCTATCAAAAAGTTTTTTCTAAGTTTATGGCGGAAGTGTAGCTCATAACTTAAGGAAACAAAGATACTTTATGAACAATATATAAATATTATAAATAAATAAACAGTTTATGATGGATATTTATATAGGATCAATCCTAACTAATTCTAGTATTAAAATGTGCTAAAAAAAATAACTGAAACTGAACATAAAAGACAACAACCGGACACAAATTTAATTTGTTTGTTCCTACTAAAAGACACCAACATTGGCATTGAATATCCTAAGCAAACAAAAATGTATAAATGTATTTTTGTTAAAAAAAAACGAACCTTCGTTTGTGACGAAAAACCAGACCAAAGAGAAAACATACTATAATATCTAATGGAATTTCATAATTGTGGTTGGGTTTGTTCTAAATGTGGATGTGCCCTGTCCTAATTTAAAATGATCATACGATCAAATGATGTATGTGTTTAAAATACTACAGAAATGTGTTAAAAATTGTTTGCCTAAAATATAAATTATGTGCAACTTATAAATAGTTTTCAGGGCAAATGCTGCATACAAATGGAATGGCAGGACTTTGTATACCCTCATCATCCATAGTGAATGATTGAAAGAGAGGAAAATAGATCTTAAACTGTTACACAAACATGTGTCAGAAAACAGTAAAACAACACTTTTATAGACTCATTAGATAATGTTGGGAAAAAGGAAAAAAATCAAATCAAATAAAATAATATAAAAAGGGAAACACCAGAAATACTTGCCAACATACCAACACAGTTAAAGGGAAATATTACAAATAAAAGCTACAAAATACGACCGAGCAGCAAACAAGGGTGTATATTTGTTAAAAGAAAAATGTGGATTTAGATAAAAAAAAAAGGTTAAAGTATTTTAAAAATATTTAAATAATACATGAAAAAAGGAAAAAAGATTCCTCCACATTTGTTGAATAGTATAAAAAGGACATTCTTGATGTGTTCTTGTTTGTGCTAAATGCGTTACTAAATGGTTGTTTTATTTTTGTTATGGTTTTTCTGTGTATTTAAGATTTCTACATCTTTGTTTTTATTTAGTATCAAATGATAAATGGCCTTGTTAAGTATAAACTTTACAATACACACAAAAACACAAACCAAACATGACAAGCACCAAAGCAAATTTTTAAAGTTGAAATACATTAAAGTGTAGATAAATTAAAATAACAAAATTAAAATATTTATTGTCAGGTTTGAATAGCAAAGGTGTTATTTTTCATCTATTTAGGAATAATTCAAGTTGATTTAAAAAACATTTATTTTTCAACCTAATTCGAAAATTACTTTGATATTCATACAGAAAATAATATTATACTTTTGACAAAATTAACATGGAGGCTTTAATATTTAAGTGTAGCTAACTTCTCGATGAACTTATAGAGAAACTTATCACAAAATTAAAGAACTACCAATGACATTCATAGTTGTTTAAAAATTCCGTTTTCCCCATAGAAAAGTAAAAGATTTATTTATTGCTTTGGCTACTTTTCTGAACCACACCACATCACACACAGACAAACGACTACAGTGTGTGACAGACACGCTTTTCACTTTTTTTGGTCTTCTTTTTTGAATTCATTTTTTTTTTTTTTTGCAAAATTTTCTTAATTGTAGTTCAGTTAACTTTTGCTCTTTTTTTTATTGCACAGCAGGATAAACTTAACGTACTTATTTGTATACATACTCGTATGTATGTATATGTATAAACATGTATGTATATTATTTACAAGGTTATGTTTCCACATGAATGGGAGGGAGTATTAAATACGTACATGCTCACATATGTATGCATGTATGTATGTATGTATGTATGTACGTATGTTGGCCTCTGCAGATAAATATGAAAATACATACATACATACTCGTATATTAGTAAATAGAAATGCATGCATGAATGTATTTATGGGTTTCATATTTGACAGACACCCCTCCGAAGTGTTGCTGACAGCAATTATACAACTGCAACTACAATTCAAACATTTCAACTATTTGTCGCATCAGACATTGCGGAATTTAAGCCCATCTAAGGAATATTCACCAGCATAAAAATCTGATCGTAATAACGTAAAAATAACGTAAACATACAAAGTAGAAAATAATGTTTACTCTTGTTACTTCAAATATTTATTTAATGTGTAGCTTAAATATTAGTTTTATTTCATGCCCAATTCACAATTAATAATTTTGTGTCATTAAAGTTTGATCTTTCGAGGACACTAAAGCTTGTTAAAGTAAAAAAATTAAAATATCATATGTTTCATAATATTATTTTTTTTTTACAAAATTGATTTACGCGACATCTTTCCTTCGCAAAATCTAAACATGTTGTCAGAAATCGTTTGTATCATAGCATTTAAAATGTTCCATTAAGAGAGATGAAAAGTTATCATTATCCTAATTATTTTACTATTAAAAATCTTCAAAATCGGTGCTGTAAATAAATATTGTTATAATTTTTACGAAGCAAGAACTTCATGTAAAATATACAATAGTTTAAGTTAAAAACAATAATATTATAGTTACATAGAATGAATAAATGTGTGAATGAGTGAATGCTCATCAATGTTGCAACGAGTGCAGAGGTGCCTCTTTTTTAATAAATTAAAAGAGAAATTTTAGAAATACCTTGTATAAAAAACAAATACAAAAATATTGAACGAAATTATTCGATCTCGCAGATAACCGAATAAATAATAATAATAAATAAATATAATGATTTACCTTCTAAGAGATATTTTACTGAAAAGAAAGAAAGAAAAATAAATAAATAAAATCAAATATTGTAATAAAAATAAAAAAAGCATAAATAATTATCATAAATAAATAATTATCATAAACTCAATAGCTCACAATTAAAATTCATACTAATAATGTCTAAACACTTGAATATTCTGCATAAATGTCGATCCCAAAGATTCTAGTGGGAGCGACATTGAACCAAAGTTAGATCAAGACTAATTTTAAATACTTCTCTCATAATAGTTTCAAAATACTTTATTCCTTCTATAAATAATATTACCAAAAACTTAGAAAATATTTCCGAAAGTTAGCTTTTTCTTAAATTTAGTCGATTTCCGGCATATGGTTTCCGTTTTCCGACTGGTTTAATTAAATATTTCTTCACATTTCGTTTGTGTTTCACTTGCACAACGTCAAGGAGCAGGTGATGACTACTAACGTTGTTAATTATTATTTAAAACCAAAATTAATAATTCCTTAATTATTGTAAGTTGAACGATTTGTTAAAATATTAAATCAAAATACATATAGAAAATAACTTTTCATTTTATTAAATTTTTTATATTTTCTGTTTTTTGTACAAGGAAAACTTTTTCAACTCAAGTGGAAAACATTTTTAATTTTAAAAACCTGTTTAACAATAAAAAACAAAAGTTTCCCTAATAAAGTTGATTTTAATAAACTTCTTGATGTTTTATATATTTTTTTTTTTTTGTATTTTTTGTTTTGTGAAAACCAGGGAAAAATACAAAAGAAAACATTTTGAGCAACAAAATCCAACAACCATTTACATTAATAATTTATAAATCCCAAGGAAAAACACTTTTTAGTTAAATTGTTGTTTTTACTGGTGCTAGCTACATACTTGAAATGAAAATTATAAAATGCGATAATAAATGAGCCTAAAAGTAAAAATAAACTCCTATAAATTAATAACAATAATAAAAAAAAAAAAAAATAATGATGTTTCGAGGTATTAAATATTTTCGAAATCGATTTTTTGAATTGTTCTTTGATCGGGCCTTGTGATTTGCTTTTAAAAGATTGTCTGTGTTTTTCGTTCGATATCTCGTTATTGTAGCATGATAAAATGAAATTGAATTGAAAAAAATAAGAGACAATGGTATGTTATCTGTCATATAAAATTATGTTTTATATTTTTTAATAGTAGTTTTTCTTTGTGTAGGAACTTTTTGTTCTTCTTATCATGTTGTCAGTGAGTGTGTCTTTCGATTTTAGTTTTTGGCTCCACAAATTTCATTGACTTTGCGATTTTTTCAAACATTTTCTTAAACTTCATTGCAAAACTCATAAAATACATTTGTTGCCATTCTCTACGTGTGTATGTATGTAAATACAGATCCTTATGTATAACTATGTCTCTTTTTCTGTTCTCCAGTTTTTGTTTTTTACAAAAAAAAAAAAAAAAAAAACTTTTGTAATAAAAATTGTTTCTTCATTTCAAAGAACATACACACATGTACATATATACTTTAAAGGGAGAAGGGAGTTCTTGTATGAGTTTTTCTTCCCTTCACACTAAATACAATTTGTTACTTATGACCTTGATTAAAAGCGTGACAAAAAATTTTGTTAATAAAATATGAATAATAAATCAAGAGACAGCAGCAGCAAAAACAACAATAATTTTGTATTTTTTTTTTTTTTTTGTCAAATGAAAAAACAGCAAATACAATATATTTTTCAAGTTTTAAAGCCAAAATGTAAAAACATAATTTTTATTTTTAAAGTCAAATATTATCGTTGTTATTAAAATGAATATCCGTTTTATAATATAAAATTGATTTGTTTAGGATGTGTCTTATTTTATTTCTTAGTGGCTAAAACTAAATGCTGTAAAATTTCGGATATCTGGAACCCGTGCCGGAAATCGATAGAAATTGTGAAACAAACATTTCTCCACTTAAAATACAAGTATTTATCTAACAATTTGTAAGTCATTCATTTCGAATTTATAATAACAAAATTATAGAACAGGTCTAATTTACATACATACATATGTGTATGTATGTATGTATACACCATAATATGTTGTATATTCTTAATTATAGCAGAAACGCATGTCATTTTCGTATGATCAATTTAAATAACTTTATTTGAATGTTCATATGTATGTATACAAAAAATCAAACATTATTATAAAACCTACTCTTTGGTAAAAAAAAAAAAAAAACTTAGTACTACATACATACGTATTTAGGTCATGATATTGTTATACTATTTATTTGTTTTATTAACAACAAAATATAAGTTGTTAAAGTTAAACCTTTTCGTCGCGAAATATCATATTAATTTCATGTACATACATACATATGTATGTATGTATTTTGAATACTTTTACTGTATGTAGGAAAATACTCGAAGAAAAGGATGTTAATTAAATTAAGTACGTTGCAGTTCTTTATAAAGTTCAAATATAAAAGTAATAAGTAAATTTCAACTCTTAACCATGTTGTTAATATACGTCTTTATTTCAACCTGTTGATAATCTATTGAACAGCTGTCATTTATGTCCCTGTGGTCCTTCTTTTACAATAAAGCAATTAAGACCTCAATTAACCAACAATTTATACGAAAGAATTACTATTACTTTACATGCATACTTTACATAAAAAAAGTACATTCGTTTGATTTTTTTTTGTTTGTGTTTGTTTTTCATAATATGTACAACTTACCATTTTCCTCCTCGATGTTACGTGTCATGGCTGTGGGTGTTACACGAGCACGTGTCGATGTTGTATGTGTTGCACAACATATAACGAGTATGAACAGCCAACATAATGCGGATGAACAGAACAGTTGTACGTACGATGATAAATCCATAGTTCAGACAGTGTAAACACGAAAGAGCAGCGCTGGTAAAGAAGTCGAATCGAATCGAATCGAGATGAGACGGGTTGTGTTGTATTGTATGGTTTTGCGTAGAATAGTAAAGTTCGAGATTTGTTAGTTGAACGGGTTTCTATTCAAATGTGTGTTTGTGGGGCGCAGAGAATTGAAATAAGGAAACGAATAGAAGGAAGTAAAAAGACATAAAAGAAACAGGAACAGGATCTGGATTAGTTGTGAGGCTGGATGACGATGACGACAATGGTAGAACAGAGTCACGAGCAAGTATGTGCACCAACAGTAACACCAGTGAATATGCAAGGCATGTACTGTATATTCAGAATGTTAATTATATTCAGTTGTTGTTATTTGTTATTTGTTGTTAATGATGTTGTTTTTCTATGCATGTATTTGTTTTTATTTAAAACAATTTATTTTGTAGTGTTACGAGTATAGTTGTAGTTAGTTAATGTTGTTATAGTTTTTTCTGCTTCTGTTGTTTTTAATTTTTTGTTGGTTTCCGTTTTTATTTTTCATTAAGTAAACTTGACTTGAGCTGTATTGTGTTTAAATCTACATGGCCATGGGGTCTTGATTGCTGTTTACGTTTGTACGAGTGGCAATATAATAGAAGAACAGAATCAACAACCACCTGTATTTGCTATAGACCACAAATGGTTGTACACTTTATATTCAAGGAAATGGTTTGTCGACAAACAATACAATGCAAAACTATATAAAGCAATAGCGAAGCAAAAGTATAATAATATTTTGCAATGTCGCAGTATTGTGAAAATGTTGCTTAAATATATTTTGCTGAAGATTCTCTAAATCTAGATTTGTACCATAGCAACTAAATATCAAAACACAAAATTTAAATTACAATAAATTTATGTTAAAGTAGAATCACACTTTTTCTTGTGAAAATCTCTCTAAATTTCAATGATGGAAATATACATACATACATATGTACTTAAAATTAATTTTCAAAACATTCCTCGACTTCAATTTCATGTCACAACACTTTCTTTTTCAAGTATGCCACTTGTAATAAAATATTTTCATAAATTTTTCGCATTTCGAAAATGCTGGATTCTTAGACTTCTTGTTACTTGTGTGTACTGAGCAGATAAAAGAAAGTAAATAAATAAATAAAAAATAAATAAATAAGTAAAAAAGAAAATCGTGTAAGTAGTGGATAATGTCGTAGGAAAATAGAAAACCAATATATCATCTAGCAAACAAGATACAATAAAAAATATACGTATGTGTCTATGTATGCATTTTGAATGAATGCATACTTGAACACATACAAACGCATGTGTCGATACCCTGCAGGAAATGTCAATAGTGAAACTGTACTGATTTACTATTGACACAGTCACCAGTACTAGTGACTTAGTATACCCCAGACGATGCTAATTACTATAGATATTTAACATGTGCGTGTCATTGAAAATCCACTACTGACATAGGTACACTTTTGATACTTTTCTGAAATAGAAAATAAAACTGCATTTTTTGCTAATTTTTGGAGTTTTATTAAAAAAAAATAAAATACTAAAAAATATTTAAAAAATAAATTCGAAAACACCCAGAATCGAACCAGCAAACCCTCTGAATGATAGTCCGGCACATTATTGCCTAGTCTATCGGGGTTCACAATTAGAAAAAATATTTGTATAATAATAACCATTGTGACAATGCTGTTGACAATGTCGCCAAACCGTCACCAAACCGTCACCAAAATAGTAGACAAAAGTGGTGACTTGGAGACACTTGTCCCCAGATTTCCTTCAGGGTATTAATACATAAGTACAAATAAGTGGATATGTATGTATGTGTTTGTAGGTGGTAAGATGGTTCTCTTAACCGAAACAAGCCAACATAATTGCAATATTTTATATTTTAAAACACCATGGGCCAGTTTAATGCCATTATCAACATATGCATAGTGCAGAGTATATTTGTAGGATTTTGGTATTTGGTAATTAACGGCACATTTCATTGTAAAATTTTTCTTGAAATCTACTTACGAATTTACTTTATTAAGACTTGTAGTATATTAAAACCAAAAAGAACATTAATGAAGTGATAATTACATTACTTTACATTATTACATTACAGTTTTACAGGACTTACAGTAATTAAATAAATGAAAAACTTAAGTTCGAATATCACATTTTTCTGAACCAGTAAAAAATTTTCATAATTTTAATATTTATCTCGCATAAAAGTAATTGGAATGATAAGGAGCAGCTTTTTGCAAATCTTGTGTTTCTTTTCCCTAAACTAAATAAATATTAATATTATTTAATTATGCTAGAAAAAAACTATTTTCATGGATAGACGAATGTACTTTGCAATTTATTATGCAAAGAAAATTGAGAGGGAAACGTACATACATTGTATATTCTTACTAATTAAAGTATTGTACTGACATTCATAAATATTTGTATATTTTGTAATTTAAAAATCCAATACGCATAAATAACTTAAAATTAAACCTAGTTATTTCTTGAGATTAAAAACACCGAAATGACCCATTGTGCAGTACATCCTACACATCTCGTATTATTATCGCTGTAAGAAAAAATCAAGGAGAAATCTAGTTTATTTTTTCTGCGTAACTGTTATAACAGGAACCAATATTCTCGTATGCACAAGGAACATGATTTGGGTACATTATGCACACAAACACACATATCCATGATCAAATACATACATACATTCCGGTACATAACTCGTACAATTTCAGTAAGCAAACAAGAGGAAAAGTAAGCACAACAAAAAGCTGCAAAGCAGAGAAAAGTAAGCAAGAATAAATATGTATGTATGTATTTAGGTATACATATGTATACCTACACGAAATACATACGATTTGTTGTTATTTTGTCTGTTTGTTTGTCTGTTTGTTTATGCCATACAAGAGCAGTAGATAGTCGAGTACTGGTAGCGATAGTAAGACTATCGTTGTATAGTTATGACCATATAGACAGTATACGATTTCCGTTTTCCTGTTTATGGTTATTGAGAGTACATAACATACCCGTTAGAAATTCACTTACACACACGCACACAAACTAAAATAAATATCGATTAAAAACGTTTGTTTAAAATATATTGTTCTAAGTACACATTTAAGTACATTTGTATGTTTGTACTTTTTTATTTTCGGGCGAATAGGTTATGATTTTGTAACAAATGAGTCTTGTTCATAAAACCAAAAATATTGTGGCGTAAACACAAACAAATAAATGGTAGAGTAATTTTGCTGATTTCTAATATTCACTGTCAATTATTGTTACTTTTCACTATTGCAATTAAAGTTCCTATAAATATGATACACATGTATAATGTACAATGTACATCGTACATACATATGTAGATATTTATGTGTGGCAAAAATGAATCGGAAACTGTTTATTGTAAAGTGTTGGAAAGTGCATAATGTTTACCTACAATCAATTATGTATGTATGTTTGTATACATATATTTATATTTACGAGTATGTACATACAGTGGAATACGGTTACAACAAACTCGAATGAACCGACAAATTATAAACACATTTCGTGAATTTTATTTCTATGGAACGGTGGGTGCCATCTACATACATATATTAGCGTTATTTTCATATATGCATTGGTGAAAAAAATAACTTCTATTTTGTATTTTTCAAGTGGTCTACTACAGTCAGTCAGTTCGTTTTAAACATGTACTTTTGTATGAAATGCTATTTGAGAAAATATGATCGTTATTAAAATAATTCGTTATAAACGAAGACATTTGAATGAATGAGACGGAAAAAGGGTTCGCTATAGACGTAGTTTGCTAATGCCAGTGTTCGACTGTATGTGTATGTATGTAGGAATATGATTGTGTTTGTTGTTGGTAAATATTATTAAATTTTAATTTAACATAAATATTTTTAAGCTCTCTCGTTCTTACTCGCATCACATATTTATGAATTGAATTTGTTTGTATTGCTCTTAAACTTATTTCAATGTGTTTATTTGGTAATTTAATTTTGATATACATACACAAATGTATAGAAGTATGGGAGCGTTTATTCTCTATAAAAGTGGTATGAAACAATTGTTATTAAAATTTTATAATAAATAGAAATGCTGTTATATTTTTGTAATTAATATATAAAAACGCGTTCTTAAGTTTAAAAGAAAAAATATGAATTATGAAATCATATTAATATGTTAATCCCTTAAAAACCATAAAAATGTTTTACCCAAACTTGGAAAACAGTTTGTACGTCGTGGAATGATTTTTTTCATAAACTATAAGTTTTTTCACAAACCTTTTTTTACAAGTGAAATATTGGTACATGTGAAATATTTTAGAGTTAATAATGTTAATATAACTACTAGAACAAGGCGTGTATAAAATTTACAACTTTAAATCTAAATTAGCCAAAGTATTACAAATTAAAATGCAATTTTTGTTTGTAATTCGCAAACGTGAAACTTGAATAATGTAATTAGTGCAATAATAAAGAGACTACATGTAATTACATATATACATAAATCTATGAAATAAAATAATATTTTCTTACAACATAAAAATATTAATGAAAATTGAATATAGACATAGAATTTTTGTCAAGCGTTGGCAAGTATATCTTTACCTGTAAATGTAAATGTGAAATGTACTTGTTTGCAATAGCTAACACCTTGTTTAAATACAATGTATAACAAGAGAGCGAGAAAACAACAAATTTCTAATATTAACACAAGATATTTAATGAAATTCTTATACGGAAACAGCAGATTTATTGTGGTAAACGAATTTGTTGCCAATCGATTGATTCAATCTTTCTTTTTGCTCATTTGTATTTAAACTAATAATACA
This sequence comes from Bellardia bayeri, assembly GCA_950370525.1. Classification (NCBI taxonomy): domain Eukaryota; kingdom Metazoa; phylum Arthropoda; class Insecta; order Diptera; family Calliphoridae; genus Bellardia; species Bellardia bayeri. The sequence goes on from OX493268.1 coordinate 167,184, forward strand.
TAAAAAATGTTACGAAGTTTCATATGCATTTGTTTGTATGTGATTTCGTTATGTAGAATCTAAAAAAATATTAGTTTGCATATTTATCTTAACCACCTATTTTTTAAGAACTTGGATTATTCTTCAGAAAATTGTATTTCTGACAAGATAAAAAAAAACATGTGATACTTTTAACACAGATTTGAAATTGTTTTCAAAATATATAAAGAAATAAAATTTGTATTATTTGTCAAACTTAATGATTGATTATTTTAGTAAATTAATCAAGGCTTGAATTCAATAATTTTTGATCCCAGGAAAGAAAATCTATTATAAGTATTTTATTATGATCATACTCTTCGACCCAACTCAAAATGAAATAGAAATAAAACTAAAGAAAGCTTTTTATAAAGGACATATATTCTATTTCTCTGAAGCCAATTAGATAAATAAATATGTAGATGATGTTTGCAAGTGACACTAACATTGACTCAGAAGAATGTTGAAAAAATGCATTCCAATGTGCCGTTTGTCTAAATAAATAACTTTTTCGGTATTCATTAAAATTATGAAAGTTAATAAAATAAAAGATGTTCTTTATATGTAATAGGAAACAACTTAATGGACTTGAGTTTATTAATTTTTTATTCATTTACTAATATTAATCTTTATTAAGAAATTAAATTAATTAATATTAAGAAATTAAATCAATAGATTATTGAGAAGAGAAAGGATAAGGTTCATGACAATTTGTAATTGTAATAAACTCGTTTTGTTAATATTTAAAATAACATTTAAAAATTTGATCACAGTACTTAAAAGATTTTCAAAAATGATTGTTATTATACTTGAAGTAGTTGATTAAATAGAACTTTCTCAAATAGAAATTTGATTATTTTTAAACAAACTCATTTTAATGAATAATGAGTACATAAATGTTTATCACCCATTTTGTAATTAAATTATATATGTATTCGTATATTCAAAATGATTGCTAACTCAATTACATTTAATAAAGGTCTGGTAAATTTGAACATCATCAAATGTACATAATTCCACAAAAAGCAGAAAAGGCAAATAAAATTCCATACAGCACTTTTAAGTGGAACCACCTTCAAATCATAATAAAAATAAAAAATTAAGCAACAACACAACGAAACACAACAACAATTATAGATGAACAAAGGAACCATCAAATTCAAATCTGGCGGTAAAAATTTAAATTAAAATCATTTTTTATTCTCCTTACGCCCCACAAAAACGATACATTGTGATTTTTATTTCTATGAAATTTGTTTATTTTTTCGTTTGTTGCTGTTGATGTTTTTTTCTTCTTTTGCATCAAGCAATTTGTATTCCAGACAAGCGGGTGCGAGCGAATGAGAAACTGAAATACTCAGTCAAAGAATACATACATACCAAATGTATGTAAGTATGTATGTATTTGAAAAAAATAATAAAAATCATTCAAGCGCTTCTAGGGCAAACTAAAAGTTTTATGCGAAATACTTTTCAAATTCATCATAATTTACAATCAAAAAACCAAAAAAAAAAAAATGCAAAAACAAAAAGCGATTTTCATAAGAGTACAAAAAACATTTCGCTCGTTTGTAAGTTTATCTAGATCAAATCATGGATCAACGTACAATTTAATCATCATAATCATTGCGTGACAGTGATTTTTTCGCTTTCATGGTGCTGATGATAGCTTCCATGATCTTTTGGACGACTACCTAAAAATTCAAAATATATGAATACGTTGGGATGTGTTTGTCTGGTTAAATAAAAAAACATTTGACTGTATTTTGAATACATATATGTACATCTGTATTTAGATACACATCTACGTGTGTAATATTTACATACAAACATTTCTGCATTTATATTAATGTTCAAATGTATTTGAAAACAAAAACAAAGTAATAATAATGAAATGTGTAAATTTGTATTCATAAATTTTCATTCATAATAATGATTCTAATGCTGATTGTGATTCTGATTCTGACTCCGAATCTGAGTTGCTGCTGCGATACTTTAATGGTGAATATTTGAAAGTCAAATATAAAACAAAAGTACGTGCACCGATTTTAGTGACTTTTTATCATCAGTCATCATAAATTTAAATATTTAACATACATACATATGTATATTTATCTTTGCAGGCAAAATAATTTTTTTTTTTGTCATCTTCTACAAATATTAACATAAATTATAAAAAAAATAGCAAATGTGAGTACACACATATGTATATACTTACAAGCAATAAACATAATTGTGTTGAAACAAAGAGAATTTTGCGGAAATTAAAAAAAACGTATTTTTTTAGTTAAAATTTTCAAATAAATTTTGCAAACAAAATGAAATAACCATAAAAAGTAAACAATTCTTCGGAGGAAGATATTAAATAACTCGCAAAGAAAATGGACGAAACCGAAATATTGAAAATAATAAATAGAAAATTGTAATTCTCCAGATGCCTTCGATGCAATTCAAATAATGTAATCAATACAAATTACTGCTGTTACCACCTAAATTACAGTAACTAGCAGTAGGTATGTAATATTTTCTCTCTTATATTACTGCTTCAGAAAAACATCTATTCTGTAAGTATTCTGTAAGGTATCTGTAATAGTAAAAGTCTCTTTATAATCTTTAATTGAGCTCATCAACGACTATATTTTCATTTGCGGTAACTAAGAATAAATCAAACATTGATTTTAGTTGGGAACTTTGGCAACTTTTAGTTGACTGCTTACAAGATGTGCCTTCTTTTGGAAATTTTTCCGAAATGGACGCTATATGGGAGTTATGACTCATTATGGACCGATTATCATACAATTTAGTAGCAAGACTTATGTGTATTAGTATTTATTTGCATTACGTTTTATCTCGATATTATTATTTCAAGTGAATCAAAAGTTATATAAAACGTTTCTCTAAATATTTACTAAGATTGGCTATTTTCAGTACAATATTGATATAATATGTTGTTGCAAAGTGAAAAACATTCAGTTTTAAAAATCTAAGGAATATGTTAAACTTATATATTGTAAATAAAATGTATTGCATGTAAATATCCTTTCGTAACTTGTGTTGATATTTACTAGGGAGACAAACGTTTATAATATGGTCTCATCATGCATATTATCGAAAATTACATCTCAATTTCAATATCAATTGAAATTTTTTTAATTTTTTGTTTTTTTGAAACAGATTTTGCATATTTAAGTAAGATGCTAATAATTTGTTGGAGATATTGACGGAATTATATATTTTTTTTTCAATCATATTTGCATTGTGCTTGAAATAAGTTTTTTTAATTTACTACTAGAATATATAATAGAACTGAACGTCATTCGTAAACATTCTGAAATTGCGGTGAATTTATATTCTAACAAATCATTTTCATAAATTGATAAATAACCACTCCGGGGATGGAAATTGTATATTATTAAATAAGTTAAGTTCTGTACAGATTACTAGACCATTATCGACCATCATGTGTATGTCAATTTATTTATTTTAAAATGTAATAAACTTAATGAACAAATAAATATTTTATCCCAAACAACAATATTTAACGTATCTTTAGGTTGTCATTTGTTGTGCATTTATATCACTTTAAATTGTATATAACATTGAATATTTAATATTTAATATTTACTTAATATTCACTATTTTTATAATTTATAAAATTATATTTGTTGATTTTAACCCCCACACAATAATGCAAAAATATGAATAACTACATACAATTATGTACATATGTATGTATTTACGTATTTGTATACGTTTGCATTTACAGATGGAACGTATATCGCTACGAAAAACGCTAAATGTTCTAAAATCACAAGAGCACAAAATAGAAGGAAAAGAAATTCAAGTGTGAGTGTTTTTTAATCTAACCATTTTTACTTTTCGGTAACATTTTTTAACATGTCAAATGGGTTGGGATGTTTGCGTTTGTGTCAACGATATATAAATTTATGCACATTTATATTTGCATATGCATGCATATGTGCGAGTGTGAGTATATATTGTATTTTACGTTTGTTTGTTTATTTATTTATAATAAATATATAAAATATTGATTTTATTTCCATCCTTATATGAAGAGTGTTTACTCCTTTTGAAATATATTGAATATTTTAAACTAGATTTATTGTTTTAAAATGATAAATGATTATAAACGATATAAAACAAGAAAAAAACAGTGTAAATATATAAAAATGCTGCACACTGTGTTATTTTAATGATAAATATTTGTTGATTTTTGTAATGAGGTTAATTTAACTATATAAATACATACATACGTATTTATTTGCTTGTTTGTTTGTTTATTTTTCTTTGATTAATTTTTAAAAATACTCCTTTTTTCAGGTTGATGAACAAATATCCATAAACGTGTGAATGTATTAAGTATAAGAGCATCTATTAGTACCTACATATATAAATATATATATATATATATATATATATATTATTGCTTTTCACACATTAACAATAATATCATTATTGGAACGAACAACTTAAGGTTCATGATCCATTTTATATGGATGTCTTCATTTGTGATATTTAACTACCTTTTTATGTATCAAAATACTTTTTTAAATAAAGAGTCAATTACTTGAAGTAATTATCTTCTAATACATCATAAATGCCTGAATATCGTCATGTCAGTTAGCAGATCAGTATTATATAAAATCTAGTCATATTCATTATTAGTTTAATTTAAATATTTTTAGCACATTCTTCCCTAATCTAAATGGAAGAGCAAACTTACATACAAACCAAACCAAGACTTACATACATATAAACCTATTCAAATGTATAAGGTTCTGCACATAGATCTGTATGTTTGCAATATATTTACATATTAAAATCGCACTCAAAGTTAGTGACATACTTGAAAGTAAACGTGAAGTAAGGTGAGGTACAATCGGTTAACATACAGTAACAATTTACAGTTAACAATGAAATGATTTACATTCGTAAAAAACATAATAATTCAAACATACAACTTTATACTCATACATATGCATGTATGTACATATGCAGGTATTTATGTTAGTCCACATTTAATTATTGAATGTACATATGTATGTATATCTAAATTTTAAGAGTAATTTTTCCATTTGTTTGTTGATTACACTGGATATTTAATATATTTTTAATTCATTCTTTTTCTTGTTTTATCTTTTAAAGCAAATAATCACATACTAGTAATAATTGAAATTCATTCCGCAGTACATTCACAAACGAACACTAATGACACCGGTTACGAATTTTTTTTGCAAAGAAAAGGAATCTCTGAAGGATTCGATCAGAGCTTGACATTTAATTCCACATTTATTTTCTTTTCTTTTTATTTAAGTTGTATTTTAATTACATACTATTTTTTTTTCTTTTAATTCGCTTAAATAAATTAATTTATTTGTAGATTGATTTATGCAGACAGACAGACGGCTTTTGTACGATAAGTATTTTTTATCGTTACAAGTTGTAATAGAATAGTAGTTGTAGTTTTTAAGGAAACAACAACAATAAACCGTATGCGAAAAAAACCCGTATATTTCGACCGTACCCGCGGGATCGCAAACTCTCACTAAACAATTTTTATGATGCAGACAGAGATGAATGCCGTTCGCAATTCGCAATATACATCACAGTGTTATAAAACGACTGACTACTGGTAAACAAAAGCAGCATCTCAGTATCCCAGTATCACAGCTTCACAGCATCCATAGAGATTCAATTTAATATGTAGTAATCAGATGGCACAATAAATGAAAATGTGTTGTAAAAAGCTGAAGCCATTCTCCGAGTGTCTGTGAGTGTGTGTATAAGTTTTATTTTCAAATTTTTGCAAAACAACAAAAAAATAACAAGAATCTGCTAACAAAGAGTATAAATTCAGTCAACGCCATGTAATAACAGACGAACTAAAAAAAAAAAGTAAAGTGACGAAGAAAAACGAGGTTACTAAAGAGATGCTGGATAAACTTGAAAAAGAGAAAAGAGAATAAATAGAGCAAAAGCTCTAGTTAAAAAGAGTTTTTATCTTATGCGCATTACTGTGAGCACTGCATTGAAATGAGAGTAAGAGAGACTAATGGTGTAATGGTTTACTGCATTTTCCATTAAATTTATTTTGTTTATAGTCTTTGATTATTTTATTTGTTGAAAGTAATTAATACATTTATTTTCTTTTTTTTTCTTGCTTTATTGTTCATTTACAAATAGTCCTACCTGTTAAAAGGTCCTTTTTTGAAAGTTAAAAATGTTAATGTTGTGATTTTTGTTAGCTGAAAAAAACTTGTAGTCATACCTAAAAATTAAACAAGCAATTTTCACAAGATTTTGATTGTCTTCTTAGCAAATGTCTAAATACATTTTTATGTTGGTTAATTTACAATATCTATTTTTAGAATCCTGTATGTAGTTTTAATTTGTTTATTTATTTTGTCTTAAGATTTACTAATTTTCAACGAGTACACAACCACTCGGCAAATTCTCACAATCTCGTCGGCATACTCTCATATCCGGAGTAGGTGCTCTTATTAACTTCTGTGACTCAAAATAATTATAAAAGACAGACTGTGCTACTAACAACAATTCAACTATGGTTGAATTCTGTTAAGAATTATAGTAGATAAATGTTGGTCAAATTTTGACTTTGGCATATTCGTATTGCGTCGGCTTTTCGAAGTTTGGTTGCAGTCATGTTTACAACAAACAAACTAGTCTCTTGTTTTCAATGACTAAAAAAACTATAATAGCTTTTTAAATCTCAATAAGGAGTTGTTTTCTTTTGTAAGAAAACATGAATATTAGATAAAAATGCTATCTAAAATTAAAGTTTTATTCAAACAGAAATCACTTTTTTTCAAATTTGTGAGAGTTAGGCGATAATTGACTTACAGTCTCGAATAAAACCGAGCCATTTGAAATCTTCATTCGATTTAAATTTCCTAAACAAACATTTTAAATTCTTTAATACTAGAAAATAAGGCTAGAAGCTATTATTTAATAAGTAGTTAATTATTGCCAACTTAAAGGTCCAACCATAGCGAAGAACTAGAATGGATGATGAAACATTGCATAATCAGAACAATTGATGTCAAATAATATTAATAGAAATACGTTCTTTAGAGGTTAATTCCTGTATTGTTATATCATATTTTATTAAATGGACCCGACTATAATTGATACAGTTTAATAATTGTTGCATATTCTGAATTGTATAATCAGACCACTTGATGTCATGTTTGTTATATCATAAATTAGTCGTATTCTTATGAAACTAAAAAGTTTTATTGATTTTCTTGAATGTCCATAATTCCAAAAATGGGACAGAAGCATGTTTAAAACGTTGTCCTTAAATATTTGTATATTCAGCCATGTCACAGAGCTTAATTCCATTCGGAAGTGAAATTAATTCGGAATGAAAGTACTTTTAATTATAAGTTATTTAATTATTAATTTAATTTGAAGTGATTTCATTACTAAAAAGTGTTTCGTTATACTTTTTCTAGAGAAGTCAAATACGAAAATAATTCCACTTCCGAACGAAATTAAACTCTGTGACATGGCTGCTTAATTAGTTTTCAGGCATTTTTACATATATTTAGTTTTGTTTATATATACATTTTTTTTTCAAAATTTAAAGAATCATTATTTTCGTCGTAAATATTTACAACTGTTTGTACTAAATATTTAACAAATATTTAACAAAACGTCTTACAATAGTTGATTATGACCACAAAGAATAAAAACACTTCATGGGTGGTGCATTTTTTCTGTCCATACAAAATCAGTCGCTCTAAATTGTATTCAAATTGCTAATTTAATTGATAACAAAAAAAGGAATAAAATAGTTAACAAATATATTTTCGTTATTTGTTCGATACTTCATACATGTGGTGATATCACATTATTATTATTTTTCATAATATACAGAAATAAACTATCCAGCAATTAAAAGGCGTAATTAGCGTAAATAAAATAAAACTGTTTTCCTACATGCAATTGTTAGAAAAAATCGTTATTATATTTTGTTTTATTTTTGTTTCCTTAGAAAACATGATCATATGTTAAGCCTTGAGCTGTTTATTTTAAGATTTCATATTTTATGATATAAAACCATAATGAAAGCAATTAAAAGTTATATATGAGTGTAAAATCACTAAAATATTTGACAATAGCTTTCATAATATTTACCCTGATTATACATACATACATACATACATACATACATTTACACAAATAAATATACAATGTGCATACATACACACAAAATGACATTTTAAGCAAACATGCATGATATATTCGCACACATTCATACATTTAAACGTACTTACGTATGTATAAAATAAAGAAAAACTTTTGTCATTATGGCATGGCATTAGTATAACAAAAAATGTCTGTACAGATAAGACAACTTCTATTGGAAGAGGTTAAACAGAGATTTAAAAGTATTTATTCACATTTTACTTATAATAATATATACATATAATTGTACTAGAAAGAGATTTAAAGAGACACTAATGGTCTGGTCATATGTGGGATAGAAAGGTGGTACAGTTGTACTTTTTGTTATAATTTAAAATGATGAAAATTATTTTTGTTACAATTTAAAATGATTTTAAAATGATGTCTTCATTTTATGTATTGAAAAATTTTTCTTACAGTTAAAGCTAATCTAACGCTTTACAGGCTGCAATCCGGTACGTCCGTTATTAACTTTACCAGTCTTTGCCTTTTTTATATCACTTCGGACAAAAGCAAAACATACAGGGGTGTCATAGAAACCAATATTGTCAGAATTGGTTTTAAAACCGCCAAAAAAAAAAATGCTTTGGTGTCATAGGGCACTGCTACACGTTCCATAAATATCGAGATAATTCTGACAATATTGGTTTCTATAACACCCCTGATATTTTCAATTTTGTAAGATATTATCATATCTAATTTGGTGCAAATAGTATCAAAGTATAATTTTTACATGATAATTGGTATAATTTATTTGCCACCTTTGTATCAGATTGATTAACTTTGAATTTTTTTTTTGTATTTTACAAGGACAAACGCTCTTCATAAAGCAATTGTTAATGTTGGTAACAGTGTTATAATTGTTAAAACATCAAAGTGTAAAAATCATTACATTTATTAAAGTATCTGCAAATTCATGAATATAATATTATAATCCAATAAAAATTATTTGAATAACCATGAAATCTTTAATATAAAATTTTAAATAAAAAATACTTTGATCAATACTTCTCGAATAATTTTATTTTCAAGCGAATATTTATCTACAAGTCACAAAAGTACAAAAACCTCGGAAATAGTAAACACCTAGAAAAAGATAAAGTAGCTATAATAGATTTAGAACGATTTATGGAATTATTTAAAAATATTTTTTAATGAACAATCCAACTGCTCCACATACATACATATACACGAATATTAAATACTTTGAAATATATGTAAATTTTAAAAATTTCCAATCAATCATTACTTTTTTGTAAATAAATATTCAATGAAAAGTGAAACTTGTATCTTATCAGTAATAATAATAATAATAATAATAATGCAAATATTTTTCATAGTCATTAATAAATATATTAGTCTTCTTTTTATTATCTGTGTTTTTGAGAACATCCTGATTTTGACTTGTGGAAATCCGACCAACAAATATAAGGGTAGGTTTTGAAGCTTTTGGTATTTTAGCATGAAACTAACTCAGCAAGAACGCCGACATGTCATTAAGTATTTATAGAAGACGTTTTCCATAATTTTGCAACTGTAAATTAAAATGCATTTATTGATTTTCTCTTGGTTAACAAACAAATTATATAACATTTCTGTTTTAAATATACTTTTTAAAGTTATTTAAAACTGTTAATTTTTAGATAATACTATATTTGAACTTTTTATATTTATTATTAGAGAAAATTTTTCATTCGGCTTGAGTTAATTTTTTTTAATTAATAACTGGAAGAATACCATTGTAAAACTAAATTTTTCTAGACAAATGGCACACTGAAATGCATTTTATACATTTATATGCCAAGGACGTCATCAGGATCATCAGTTTATTGTCCAAGATCTACTTGTAAACATCATCTATTTAACTCACCATTTATTGAGAAATAGAGTTCGAGAATTAAACATATTTCTTATTACATGTTATGAGTTAGAACGAAATTTACTTATGTTTTTACAATGTGTGTGTATTCTTCTTTATTATTAATTTTACAAATTTTTGTATTACTACAAATTTGTTGTTATTTTTGCTGCGTCTACCGTTGGTTGACAATATCAGCAAAGTATGGTGTTGTTGTCATTTTTTCTTTAACATAGATTCTTTGTTGTTCTGTTATTTGAAACATAATACAAAACTTAGAAAATTCCGAAAATAATTCGAATATTAATAAATAATTCTATCAAAATTAAACTCGAACAATTGTATTCCTAAAATACGCTTTAAATGTCGGCAATTAAAAACAGTAGAATATGATTGTATAAACAAGAGTATCATAGTGTGTGCACTAGTTTTTAATTATCAAGACTTTCTTATTTATGGAGATATAAATTTCACATTTAATTCATGTTGCATATTGACAATCGACAATTCAAGAATTCTTTTCTTTTCTTTTCAATTTCTAAAAGTAAACATTTACAAATAAGTATAAATGAATTGTTTTCTAAGATTTTGCAACAATTTTATTCTAATAAATAAATGAAAACATATGTATGTTTGTCTGAATTTATCTCCAAGTATAAAGTGTAAATATGTATTTGAATAAAAATACTTATAAATACATATAAACAAAAATCTTTCTTATCACTAGTATTGCTTTTTTAAGGAAAAAATTTTCCAAACGATTAAATTTTTATTTGATTTTTATATGATTTTGTGAGTTTTTTTTTTTTTTTGCTTCTATAATCGACATACTCTCCTTCTGACTGCTATAAATGATTTTTGATTTGTTTACTTCTGCAGCTTTAACTCAATATATAAAAATAACTGACAAGCATACAAACATATTCAATACATTAAGCAGAATTATAAAAAAAAGTCTAATAAAAACCTTAACATAACATACATATTAACACACACACACACACACAGGCACATACACAAAAACACAAACAACTAATACATTGGTTTGGCCATCTTTTGTACTTAAGCATTGACATAAACCAACCGTACTTGAACACAAAATCAATGTATGTAATTTCCATGTTTAAATAAAATAAAAAATACATAGAGTCAAATAAAATACCCATAAACCAACATAGCAAATCCATAAACGGAAAAAATATTTCTACATAGAATAACAAAAAACAAACACTCGCAAACGCATTCACGTTCGTACGCATACATTTGATCATCCTTGGACAGTGTTGCCATGGGAATATACATATATGGGAATATATACTGCTACCCAAGTTCTGATCAAGTTCATTAGAGTTACACTTGTTTTTTAATCTCAAAATACTATAGCATGACGAGCATGATAACCGAGATGTATGTAAACATCAGATTTTTTTAACTTATGACCTGCTATACCTCGAATAACAGTGATAACGTCATAGTCACTACTATCAGCTTATTTAAAACATAATGACAAGTTCAATTAATAATGTTTGATTCTAATTACACTTGCCTATATGACATTGCTTAACACCTTCCTTGATCGACAAGAGCTTACTGTGGTTTATTTGATACTTCCAAAAATCGCATAAAGTTATAATATATTTCGTTCCCCAAAAATCGTTTCGGAAATGAAAAAATTGTGTTAAGCAAAGTGTTAATTTTTATTTTAATTTTACAACTTAAATTTCAACTCTAAAAACTTGAATTTCTCAATTATGTCCTGAGAAATATGTGCGAGTATATATTACTTGCTTTTAAATACTTAATTATTTCGAAGATCTACTTCGTTTCCCGGCTCTGCTTTCGGAACCTGGAACCTAAAGATTGATACGTTTATGGCAACACAGTCTATGGCACAAATGGGAGCAACAGCAATAAAAGCAGTAACGACAACAACAACAACAACAACAAAGTTATTCAACCGTATGCACAAAGCAATGAATTTAATAGAAGAGAGTGAATAGACAGACAACACAGAGAATGACTACTACTAGTACATTAACAGTAACAATATGAAATCAAACGTACAAAAAGATTACCAATACATCTACACAGGCACAAATACAAACAAATGTAGTGTATGTGTAGTAGAATGCCCCATTTGAACGGAACCAAAAACAAAAATATTCCTGTTCTCAACTATTTTGACAAGCTATATCAAAGCAGAATGTTTCACAGTAGATACTTGTTTTTCTTTAGTCTAGAGCAAACACATGATACGTAAATCGAAATTTAAATAATAAATTTCAGAGCCGGTTTTTAGGGTTTGGTTTTTAATTACGAACTTTACCAAAAATGCCAAAATATGGGAAAAAACATATGTATGTATGTGTAAATTAATCAATTAACAAACATTTACACAGTTAAAAGTTTAAAATATTACACAAACAAAACAATTGTTTAGTTATCTAATTCCCGTTGCCGCTTTTATAAACCAACTTCCTTTAGCTGTTAGCAAAATTATCTGCATCAAAATAATACTAAGATTCGTTGGTCTAACATTTCTTAAAACTAATATCATTTTAGAGTAAGGAAAATTTAAATTTCTAATTTAAAACAAATGTTCAAGATACAAATACTTGCAATTAATTTTAATTGAAACTTTGACATCTTTTCTTGGGGGGCTATTCTAATGTACTAAATACATTTATATGTGTGTATGTCCATACACACATACGAGTCCATACATATCAAGTGAATTCAACTTTTGTTGACTTATTTGTTAAAAAATGAAATAAATAATTTCGTTAAAAAAAAAATACTTAAAAATGGAAAAACTATTGTGATTTTATTTGTTTACATTAAACCGTAAAAATAACTTTAAAATATTAAAAAAAACAGGTACAATTTAAAACACCATTGGCTTGCGATAAAAACATTTCATGTCGCTAATTTAAATGTTCATGTAGTTTTCGCGAAAAGAAACAAAGTGATAAATGAAATAATAATAGGAAAACAATCTTAATAATATATGCACATAAATAATAATTTAAAGGTCTGAATTGAATCTGTTGCTCTTTTTTGCATTCGCCTTTAATTTTCTATAGAATTAACGAAGTGAAGCAAGTACACTTGTACCTATACATTATTAAACAAAGAAGACTAAAAATATGAGAATGAAATGTTTAACATTATGTTTAAATATATGACATCGTTAATCTGATTTTATCTATTTTTTTATTTTGTTGTTGTTATTTTTTAAACTGAATTGTTGACATTTCATCCATGTTTAAGTATGTATGTAAACCATGTCATATAGATTCCAGAACTTTTTGTTATAAAAAAAAACACAATAGGATGGTTGGCAATAGGTATAATAAATATTAAAATGTTGAGCATGACGTTGGTCAATGGCGATGGCGCGGCATTGATGCAAACTAATTGAATGTTTTACACAGTTTTGGCATAAGCAACAACAAAAACAACAAGAACAACAACAGTTGCAGCAATAAAGAATTTATGAATGTATGTATGTAGTATACATGCATATATATACATTTAAATAAATTGCAGGCACATCTGAATTTCTGAATATTGTGATGTTAATTAAATTTAATTATTATTATTTTTTTTTAATAAGGGACAGCATCAAATTTAAAACAAAAGCTCCTATAATTATTAAAAAGATCTTCCAGTATTTCGCATAATATGAACGCATGGAATTTATAAAAGATATTTATGTACATATATATTCCACATTAAATATGTCCATAAGGAATAAATTCTTTAAAATAACGATTCGGCCTTGTCGACCTTGTAGTAAATGGTAAACTCTGATGAGAAATGATTTGAATAAATTGTTAAATACTTCTAAGTATAAAAACATAATCAGGCCGTAATGGCTTTGGGCAAAAAGTTAGCAGAACAGTGTCATCCACGTAGTGATCCGAGTTAATATTAATATATCCCCAATGTGCAAATATAAAAATTTTCATTAGGACCAATATCCATATCCATTAATAGTTTGGCTTTAACCATGCGGAAGATTAAACGATTAATCAGATAAAATGCCAGACTTGTAAAACTAAAAAAAAAAAAAAAAAACATTAAGTATCAAGTATCAAGTACTATAAAAAGCATAAGAATTAAAAAACAACTTAACGAAATTGCGCGATTTCAAAAGTTTTATTTGATATTTTATATTTATGTGCAGTATTTTGTGTGTGTGTATGTGTGTGTGATTGTTTACATGAGTGTGTGTTATAAAAATAATAATGGTATTGACACTTTTCTTTATTACAATTGTATGTAAAGCAGAATCAAATAAAGAAACACCAAAAAACAACAAAAAAACAACAATAATCGCCATAAATAAAATATGAAAAAGTAATAACCAAATGAAATCACATGAAATATTGAAATACGACAACATGTTAACGCAATCCCACACTTCCTTACATATATGTACTTATGTATTAACAGTCACACAAACACACACTCCCCAAAGATTGAGATGAGCATTCATATTTCGCACATTTCTAAGTGGAGACAATAAGTTCGTGTTGGGTTCTACACATTATTTTTTTATATTTTTTATGACATGTTAGAAAACAATAACATCAGCACTAAATAAGAATAAAATGAATGGAGCAACTTGAATCATGAATATACTACAACCTAAAAATATGCTACAATTTCATCAAATCATTCACAAGTTTACACCTCGGAACCTACCACACGCATTATACTATTAAGTACACATTACGAATTTAATCTAAACGATGTTTTTGTTAAATCATTCAATTGATACAAAGTGAACATCAAAATGATCAAGTCTAACTAACTAACGAATTTAGTTAGTAAAAACAATGTAAAAGGAGAATAGACCTAAAGAACATTAAAAATCTTGCCATTGTCACAAATCGTTGTTGAAATCAAACAAACGTATTGCCATCGTTTTCAATATCAATATGTATAAAGTTCTTGTAAAATACAAGTTGGGGGACAAAAGAACCAGAGCAAATTGTTTGCACGCATATTTTCATAACACTAACAATATACATATGTACATATAGTGTTTAGAGTGGTAGAGTTTTTTTTTAACAAACATCACACCATTGTTGTTTTTTATTTCTAAACATATATTTTTTATATTACATACGATTGGTGTGCAATAAAATACTGGTGCTGTCTTGTAAACAAGAACAATAATAATGTCTTTTCCTATGGCAACCTAACCTCCTTCTATTTTTACTTCTGATACTCTTCTCGCAGGCACTAAAAACACAATAACGAACATTTTACCAACAATAAGCCAAAAACTAAATGCGTAAGAGTTTAGCATTACTAAATGTTATGAATGTCTAAAGCCCTCACATGTACATATGTATGTATATAAGTGTGTACGAGTTCATGTTATAAAAAACACTTTTATGGCACAATCACACATGCACATACCCAAACATAAACACCAACACATACAGACGAATAAAAACTACTATAAATGTTTTGGCATAAATATTAAAACTAACTAAGCGAAAACAAGCTACTAACCAACACCATAATAATAACAGCAGAACAACAAACAACATTAAATATATACACACACACACACACACACACACACACACTTACATATATCAAAAGATTGTTCCGCTAGTATTTTTGTTTTGTTTTTCCTACAAACTAATAGTAAATACAACTCATCAAAAATAAGAACAAGTTAAACGAAAAATGTTCAAACTATTTTATTCATGTTTAGTTGTTGGTTGCTGTTTTGGGCTTTCGTTCAAACAGTGAACGAAATATGTAAAATAAAAAAGAACAAAAAAAAAAATAAATAAATAAATAAAAACAAAAAATGAATACAAACTAAACTAAACACCCTTTTTCATATTTCCCCCCCATCAACATCAAATCCGGGATCCGAACATAACAATAAGGCGTTAAAATATTAAATAAAACTTGTTCTCACACTTTGTTAAATGGAGCACGTTATAGACAATAACAAACACTTCATATTCAAAATAATAAAACAAATAACAAAACAAAAAGTAATATTTATGTATATCCATATATATGCATATATTTATGTACATACATATGTATGTAGAATAGTAAGCAATTCTATGAAATAAATATTATTGGAGAACTTTAAAGTAAAAACCACATCATTAATTTTTGTGTGGCAAACGTTTTCACACAGCTTTCAATGAGTTTTGTTCACAGTCTCAAGTTGTACAATTTTTGTAAACGTATGTGTAATTAAAATTGTTTAGAAAACAATCGTCAATCTGGTTGGAAACCATTAAATTGAAAACTTCCATTTTTAAACAATAGAAAATAATTTAGGTTCATAATAAAATATTGTTGAAAATGTTGTTTGTCTCAAATTAAAGAGTTTCAACAACTTCAACTTTTCTTAAAATTGGCCATAAAAATATGTCAGCATAAAAAATATAATCTATGAAAAAAACAAAAAATTAATTATTTTTAAGATAATTACTAAGATAATTTATGTTTCATAATTGAAAAATAATTTTCAATTCGGAACAAATAGATAAAATAAAAATGTGTGGATTGAAACTGTGATAAAAACTTTCTTTCCACTACTTTATTAAACTTCTATATTTTTCTATTTAACTTTTTTCGTTATTTTTATTTTTCTATTCGTATTGAATATAAAAACTGTCGTTCCTGTCGTTTGTTTGCAAAACCAGGAAGTTTTGTCTAATTTGCACTTCGATGTCAATTGCTGGAGTTTGTCGAAAAATGCTAATCCTGTCAATAAAAAACAAATGTACTACAGCTGCACTCCTACTATTATAATTATTTTAGAAATCCTGTAGTTTTATTAGTGACGTCACTTTATATATATTTTTTTTTTCAATCTTAACATATTTCTATAACTGCTTGCAGTGCTGTCATTTATAAAATATTTTAACTTTTTACAATTTGTTTTTTTTACAAAATTCGAATTTCGTCAATTGATGTTTGAACAAAGCAAGGGCGTACAGAGATTACAAATAAATCTTGTCGCCCTTTTTTGATGATCCTTCCTGTGTTATAAGTTTTATCGAAATAACCATAATAATAAGTACTTGTACTAGTACTTATTTATTATAAGAAATCATTTTTATTGAAACAATAAGTAAATTAAGAGTAATTGAGCCACATCTAATAAATTATTGCATTTAATTGGATTTGATTACTTAGTCATGATAAAAATACAAATAAGCACTTTATCATCTTAAGAGAATCAATAACAACTGTTCAAATACTAATGTTATAAGATTAATAGAAATCAAATACAAATATAGGTAACCATGTACAGATACATATGCATATACAACGTGCAACTAATTAAGGACTGTACGAGTAGTATTAAATATTTAAATCGATATGTTAAAGGTAATATTTATTAAGTAAAATGCTAAAATTTAACATTTTTATTTTTTTTTTGTGGTATTTTTTACTGTTTGTGAAATAAATTAATCGTGGATAAATGTGATAAATTTATTAAGATTTTCCAATTGAGGTAATTTTCAAAAGTTGGATTTAATTAATTATGATTACATAGTGCGTTTTAGTATATGGAAGTTACATAATACTTGCTTAACATGGGTAAATGCAAATCCTGTGTGTCAGTACTCGAAAGATTATGAAATATTTCTGATAGCATTCGACTACAAAAAAGGTGGCCTGTAAAAAAGAAGCCGTATTACGATAGTTCATGAAGATGCTGTGATTGTGCGCGAGTCGAATAAAAGTCTGCATAAATTGGCAAATGAGATTCGGATTGCAGTCTTTAGCCAAAATGAGGCAAAACCGTCTGTAGATAAAGTAAAAAGCTGATTGCGAGATGTTTGACTATTTGGAAGAATTTCCACGAAAGAAGACATTGTTGTGTGAGCGTAACCATTGGACGGATGTAGAATAGAAAAAAATATTATCTTCGGATAAAATAGAAATTAATAGGGTCTCTCCAGATGGATATATTTGCAGACCAAAGTTGTAAGATTTTGATCCAAAGCGCACCCGCTCCACTTTGAAGCATGGAAGAGGTTCTATAATTGGGTTGCTATGTCGTCACGTGGTGTTAGGCTGTTACACGAAATTGAAGGAAATGAGAATAAGTTTCAGTATGCAAGAATTCCAAGCGATACAATGATGCACTATGCTGATGAAAACATACCAGTAACATGGATATTTCAACAAGATAACGAGCGGAAGCAGTGTTTTTTTTAACAATTCGGTTACTGTTCTTTACTGGTATTAATGCAGTCCTGATCTCAACCCGATGTAAAAACTAAAGTAAGCTATGTAAAAATAGGCAATTTTAATGATATCTTCACCGAAACAAAGAACGCTTGGGAAGCCATTTAAAGCAGTGTATGTAAAAATTTGGTGACCTCGATGCCTCGCAGATATCAAGCTGTTATCGATAACAATGAATTTGCAACAAAATGTGAATTTATTTTTAAAATAAATACTTTTTTTTTGTAAAATTTGCGGATTGTCTTTAATTATATGCAAGACTGATATCAATATTATTTGAAAATATGACTCACAGATCCTTAAAGTTATTTTCTTGGAGTAAGAGTTAAATTGACTAAACTACTAAAAATTAAAAAAAAAACATATCATAAAACCGTTCATATTATTTAGTTCAAGCTCACATGTTAGTATCGTGTCCCTAATTAGTTGCACGTAGCTGTTTGTATGTATTTATGTATATTCATAAGTACTTACTTTATATGTCTACAACAATAAACATTATTAAATAGTTAGAACCATACCAATCAATAACAAAAACAAAATAAAAAACGCAATAATATTTTCTATTCGAATACACAAGACAATATTCAAATAAACCACATTCTGTGAAACATTCAAGGGAGGGAGAGAGAGAGTAAAATAAAAACACGATAACTTTTTTTAAAAGTAATGAATGAAATAATTCCAGTCTGTACAAAAGCTAAATTACCATAGTTACTGTAACAGCAAGCAAAATCCTCAATAAATATCACATACAATGACAATAGGGAGCTAAACAATAATAACATCTAACAATAATACTGCTGTTGCCACTGTCACTATCAGCACACGGTTAAAGCAATCATTATTACATACATAGGTATGCTTGTATGTATGTATGCATGTATGTATGTATGTATTATATTGTATGTATCTATAAACCTAAACAACGAATCCACTCACACACGCACTCAAACACACAACAATTTGTGTCGCAGGGTTTGCGTATTTAATAGTCATCAATATGGTTATTATTGCTGTCAATATCATTATGAAACAAAACGTTATTGCCAACAAACAATATGTTTTTAATAATGGTTTCTAACACCAAAAACAACACACAACATATCATTGACACAAATAACACTTAAAATAAATGATGCTGTACACACACACACACAAAAACACACATATGTATGTATGTACATACATTCATCCATACATATTTAGATATACTCGTACATATGTATGTACATACTTATAACTTTTATCTAAAATATTAATAAACCATATTATTATAAACTCACACACATGTAGTGATAATGTACAGTGTTTTTAAATGTATTTGTATGTATGTATGTAAGAATGGGTTTGTACATTGCACACATACAAACATACTAAAACTATGCTTCACAAACAAACAAACATCCAGAAATGCACACACATGCAAAACACATATTATAAATTGTAAACAGGATGTTTGTTTAGTTTTTTAATGAAATTCGATTAGTTCTACATATTATGTATGTAGTTTTTCAAACTCAAGCTAATATCATAATTATAGTACAGTGAAAACTCTACTAACGGACACCTCCCTTAGGCGATCACCTATTTTAAACGGACAATTTTCCTAGTCATTTGTTTTACAAGAATTTTTAGAACAGATTATTCTCTTCTAGACGGACACTCCACTGGCCGGACGCGGACACTTTTTTCGTAAGATATCTCCAGAGACGGACGAAATTCAAAAATGTTTATCGATAAAAAATAAACATACTCCACAGTAACACATTTATTTATTTATAAAGTTGTGTGACTCCCCTTTTTAGTATCGTTGACAGATTGTGGTGTAGTTTTTGTAATGTTTTTCAATATGCTCATTTGAGACAGTGTGTCAATTGCATGAAGTGTTAGTTATTGAAGAAATTTTATTTTATTGGCTGGCTGGACGAAATTCTCATACATTAAAAGAAAAAAAATTAAAATAATGCGTGAAATTGCAAAAAGGTAACAAAACAAAACATTTTTGAAAATAGGTGCTAATGGGAATGTTTTTTCAAAATTTAATATTGGGAAAACTCAGGCTGCAAGCATTCTGAAAAATAAGGAAGATCATAATGCCGTTTGGCAATCTGGAGTTAACCTTTAACTACTGAGGTCAAATATTTCGGCGTAGTAGTCATTGTGGTGGCGGTAGCAAGAAAATACATATTCAAATTAAGAATAATAATCAAATGAAAGAAAGCAAAATTCTAATTAAACAGTCACTTCACCTCAATAGTTAATGGTCAACATTAATTATAAAAAGAATTGCCTTTCTACAAAAGTATCGGATGTTGACAAGATGTGTTTTGCTTAGTCATTATAGAATATTTAATAGAAGTGAACGAACACTTCGCGTTAACGGTCAAATTTTCTGTGACGACCGGTGTCCGCCTACGGGAGATTTTACTATATACATATGTATGTACCTACATATGTATGTGTATGAATGTATGTATGTAGATAGACCCTGAATGGACAAAATGAAAAATTAGAAAATTTTAAAATTGTAACATTTCTATATTATCACCACATATGAAGAGGCAGCAGTTGTTTGATATCTACCAATTATATAAATACATGTACAGGTGAATTGTAAAAAATTAAATGTGTTTTATTTTAATGTGTATCAATTCCGAATAAAATTAAATAAACACAGTCAAACAGTTTGTTATAAACAACTCCATAGGACCGTCAAACTTAGTTCGTTATAACAAATTTCATACAAAGTGGGTTAAAAACATTTTCGGTGATAACATTTAACCCACTTACATATATATTGGTTTTATTTTGGAATATTGGTGACAAAGTGAATTTTGGCACTTTTAACATTTCACAAATTTGTCTTATACTTTTTCCAAACATTCGAAACATGAATTTGATTTAAGTAAAGTATAGTTGATTTTTTTATCAAATATTATTGACAGGATATGTTCTTTCTGGAAGCTGTAATTTGTATGTAAAATGCGTCATCAACCAAAAAATTAGATAAAACATACTCTTTTCATAGCCTATTATTGATTGTAGAAATCTATAAACAATTGACTATTAAAGCATTTGTTTTTTTTTAGTAGGTCGCTACCGAATCAGGTGGAATTGAACAGAAGTTTTAAATGGTTCCTTCGCTAATCGCAAGCTCAATAATTTAATCCCAATTAGGTTGGAAGGTTTACATACTTCTAAGGATAACACAATGTGCCAAACTGCATCCGAGTACACTCGCAAACATAAACGCTCCCAGAATATATTCTCATTGCATTATTTTTATTGTAAATGATGTTTTCTTGTCCAACAAGACTTTTTTATGTAAATCAAAATCTTAATCACTTGGATTTCGTTATAATATTTTGAAGTAATTTTTATCCAAAGCAAAGAGAAATAATCATTTAATTGATTTCTTATCAAAGAACAAATTTGTTTTATCGTAACATTAAGCATATAGAAATTTAATGTTACAAAAGATTAACCGAAATAATTTTAAAAAGTTATCATTACAATTTATCTCTGGCACCGCCCCTAGCACCACTGCCACTACATTTATATATACAGGAAAAAGCATTTCGAAATAAAGAAGAAAGGCAAATAAAAATGCCATTCTGTTTTTAGTCGAAAGGGGAAAATTATAAATTTGTGAAAAGGAAGCTCGTCATTAACAAACAAAATACAAAAAAAAAAAAAAATTCTCAGTGAAAAAGTAAAAAAGTACCATAGAAAAAAAAATAAAAATTCTATAAAAATAACGATTACAACATTTTTAATTCGCAGTTGTGGTGTCGTGCATTTACGTTTTGTTTGTCGGTCTGTCTTTTTTTCGTTTTCACTATTATCGCCATAATTGTGATTGTTTTTTAAAAATCTAAAGATTTTTTATTCACAGTCCCCTCGTTACTCTTCGTCACTGTAATTATCGTTTGTTCTTTAACATTGTGTTTAGTGATAAATGCGTCAAATTATAAACGAATTTTTCATAGATTAATTGGGCGTAAACACCAACATTCAAAATGTATACACACGCACACAGATACAATGGTACAATAATATCAATATCAAATGTTGTATGTATGTATTTGGTTGTATACTACAGTACATACATACATACATACATATTTTGGAAATAATTGTAAAAGAAATCCCTTGAACAATGCAATGAACAGTTGACAATATGTGAAATACAAACACACATGTGTGCATGGAGTATGTACATACATACACACTCGTACATACCTATATATGTATATGTATGTTCATAGAAACACTCCATATTACTACAAACACTAATAGACGACGCACTTGTGTTTACAATGAACATCCAAGTGATCAGGATAATGAAAAATGTAACTCAATTGGAAAACATTGCTGTTGATTTTGCTGCTGTTGTTGTTGTTGTTGTTGTTATTAGAACTTGTCGTATTTTAAATATTATTAAATGTTCACTTCACAACGATTTTCTCTTTATCTCTACATTCACACATATGACTTCTTACATGGATGCAGGCGCGGAGCTACGCTAGGGAAAGGATATTAATTTGCGAAATTTAGGGTAACTTCGTCTCATTAAAAAAAAATAAAAAAAAAACTAATAAATAAATTAAAATAAAAACATAAAATTTATGCACATATTTTCGCAACACATTAAGAAAACTAACTTAATATCACAATGTCTGTATATTTTCCCTTTTGTCTGTTTCTACACCGAAGTTTTTTCCATAAAATTTCAATAAAAATATATTTCACACAGACAACTGTTACCCTAATGTATATTTATATATATATATATACAAACATCGATATACATATATGTTTACACATACATACACACATACATACATATGTATGTATGAATATATATGGCTTTGTTAGCATACAATGTATGTATGTATGTGTGTTTGTGTGCATGTTTGTTTTTGGCGTATTAAATAATGCGTAAATCCACAATGTCGTTGTTTTGTGGTTTATAGTATATAAAAAAAGAAATGCTCAGTTTAGTCTCGTTTTTGAGGGTATATCTTATTTAATTTTTAATTTTTTACTGTTTTTTTATACATTTAATTCAACATATGTTTTGAAATGGGAGATGTAATAAAATGATGACACACAGAGTCACTACTTTCGGGGGGGGTTGGGGGTAGAAGGCTACATGAATGTTTTTTTTTTTTTTTTTTTTTTTGTTTGTAAATGGGCTTAATTGAATTTATTTAATTATTCAGTCTTTATTTTCATGCTGAATGAACTCTGTAATTAAATTTGTCTATATTAATTTAATTTCTTTTATTTTGTAAGTAATTTTAGTTTACAGTAAATGAAAAATGAAGGTAAAGTTTTTATTATTTTCAAGTAACATTATTGTTAAATCATAAATAAATAATAAGAAATGGATTTGAAATTGAAAATGCTCCTTCGTTGTCTACGTATTTCTTTTTTCTCATGTGTGTAACATTTGAATGTATACATGAGTTGCCTTTGCCTTTGCCGTTGCCGTTGCCGTTGCTGTGGCTGTCTTGTTGTTCTTGTTGTTATTGTTTCTATTCTAAGAAAATTATCATAATATATGACATTGTTGTATTTAATCGTGCGTACTGATTTTATTTCGTTTTTATTTCTAATTTGATTTGTCGCTTGATTTAGTTGATTTCAACTGTATTAAATATAATGATGTTTCCTTTTGTGCTTATTATTACACCAGACAATTTCCCACAAAGCTCATGGACTTACTGCTACAAAATATTTTGTTAATAAATTGTTTTCCGAACATTTAAAACAAAAACGAAAGAAAATTCCGATTTTATATAAAACTCACACATGCGAGTCAAGATTCCTCAAACAAGAGACACTCAGATGGGTGAAGTGTAAAGAGCATTAGGCGCCTTCTAGATATATTTCGTTTAGTTTTTTAATTTCTTAATAAAAATATATTTTCGTAATGTACTTATTTTAAATTAAAAAAGACACTCGCACATTTTTTTTTTATTTGAGTTTTTATGCTTGTAACATTACCTGTCGTATGAATGTTTTTTATTAGTTTGTTTGTTTTATATTTTTTTGTTCTCCTTGCTGTTTCCATTATTAGTTTCATCCCATGTCAGTTTACACCGTCGTTACTTATATTTTTATCTGTAACTTCATACATTTATTTACTACTTATAGCAGGAAAAATTGCAAGTGCTTCAATTTGTAGGCCTTATAAAAGACCTGCTTACACATTCTAGAAGATTTGTTACCTTTTCAACTATGCCTTCTCGCAGAAAGTGTTCTAGAACTCATTTCATACACATTTAAAATTGCATTTTATTAGCAAACACGATTAGTTTTGCAATTATTCCTGTATATCGTCACTACAACAGCTAATATTATTTTGCTCACTTTACTATACGAGTAATAAGAAGAATGTAGTGTAAAGTACGCGTGAAGCATCACTTTATGTATGTATGTACATGTGATTTTTTAATTAAATTAAAATTAATTTCAAACCCTTTCTTTCACTTTCCTTAATAAAATTATTAATTTAGCAGGCGTTTAATTAAGTTGTTTATAAGGTAGACCTTTCAATTGCCCTTGCCAAGTAGGCCTTCTATCAGGCATCTAACCAGTAGCGATTAGGCAAAGCCAATGGTGGCCAATGACATGCCGTGTAAAATTGAAACGATTTGAAATAAGGCCTTCTGGAAGGCCTCTTTACACCATCTTTTTTCCGTTTTACCCAGTTATACAAATATGTGTATGTATGTGTTTGCTTGTCTATGAGAGTTCGCTTGTTATGTATGTTTTTAAGGTTTGGTGTTTATCTCTTTGACGTATCTGTAAAAAATTCCTTTATATTTTCTGTGACATTCTTCGGCAACATAAATCTTTCCTAACAGCAATTAAAAAACTTTTGCACACACTCACATCACACACATACGCAAAAGGAGATAATCACACGCACACATCCATAAAAATTAGACCTGCCCTTAAAAGGTAGACCATCCATAGCAAATATTGTTTTTAAGGGCAGATCTCATATACATATAAAAATACTCTGCAGTTTCAGAAGCTTGAAGATGTCATATTATCAAACTTACTATTTTTTCATCACAAGATTGGAAAAATAAAATGACCACCATTCATCGCCATTTATTAAATAGTTATGTTACAAATGCAAATAAGTTGGGGTTTTTCAGCTTAAACATTTGTAAACGCGCTACTGGTTCCAAGGCCTACAGGGTATGTACATATAACTAGAGTAAGTCTTACCACTCAAATGTCATGTGTCGATATGAGGGTTTCGCGTTACAATTTTCTATTTAAGTTTTTATTTTTTATTTAACAGCGCTTCAAATGCCAAAAAGTAAACGAAAATCTTCAGTGTATTTTCCACACTTTTTTATTGTTTTAGTTTCTGCGTCGGTATTGGCGATAGTGGTATTATGAGGACATAAAAATGGGGAAAAATAATACGTATAACTTTTTAATCTAAGTTTTAATATACAACTGTCAAAAGAACGACAAGTAAATTTCTGTTTTACAACATTCTTGTTTTATACGTATGTACATGGCACTAAAAAGAAAGTGCTGGAATATTCTGTTCGAGAATAAAATCTACCATCCTAAAGATGGCAATAAACATACAAATCCAAAAAAAAAGAACAAAAACAAAACAACAAAAGACATGTACATAGCTTAGTTAAATGAAAAATATTAAAATCAAAACCATTAAATTTTCTATTTTATTAGAAATGTCAATTCTGCAAATGATAATTTATAAACGTCTTTCAGGTTTAGTAAAATAAAAATGTTTTTATTTGATAATAAAACAAATATTAATAACATAAGCGACAGAAATCTAATATAACTTGGAAATTACGGTGCGTATAAGTCGATACAAATATATAAATAAATACATATTACTCATACGTACGAGTGAAAAAAATTCATAAAAATACATACATATGTACATACATATTTGTTTTGCTAATCTAAATCAAGAAGAAAAGATATTGATATCATCCTCAAGAATTTACTTCTACATAGCTTTTTATGTTGTATGTTCCTAAATTTTAAATACATTAAACTTTTTATTGGTCAACAAGAACAAAACATATGTTTATAAATCTAGTTAACCTAGTACCTGTTGTTTAAAATTCGTTTTATTGTATAATCCAGTAAACTAACAATAACATATACAATTAAATATTAAACATATGTACATACATATGTATATAACATTTAACTAAGAAGTTTATTTACAAAATCATAGAGTTAATCAGTTCTTGCATTCAAACAATATTTTATTTATTCTGAGATCTTCACCTTTAATCCGCTTATAAGTAATTGCTTTAGACATTAAAAATACACAAAAGCCATGACTTTGGTCACTAACAGCAAAGCGACGAGCTACTGTGAAAGTAAAAAATACTTTCGATCCAAAACAAAAGTGTACAATTCAGTTTAAACCCAGAAAAGGCCAGCAAGAAGACCTGACCGCAATAAAATAACAAAGCATATGTATAAACAAATTTGCCCATACATACATATATCATGCCAAATGAAGCAAAATGCAAGCAAGAAATAAAAAGGGGAGATGGAAAAGAAAAATAAACACATTGATTTTAATTTTCTTACGAATACGTGGTATAAAGTCAAAATTCCATTCACATATCAACAATAGATTTTCACTGTTAAACCAAAGAGATGTGAAAGTACTAATAGTCACATACTACACAATGCCAAAAGTCTCTTCAATATAGTCAAGGGATAGATATGCATCTCTAGCAGTAACAACTGTAATATCTCTGTGTGTGGCAGGCAGGTATGTATACACGTTTTGAATTCATGTGGTGAAATAATATTAAATACTAAATAAACTAATATGTACAACAACACATACACAATCATACGTATGTATGTATGCACACTCGACATGACAATGGCATACAAGTACAAGTTTATTTGAGCTTCTCTTTGCTCTGTCATGTACTTGTAAACGGATCACAAGAGAGTTAGTACGAGGGAGAGACCAACAAATGACAAACAGTTTATAAACAAAGTTCATTTGATACACGTACATATATGAACATACATATGCACATACACACATTCACTTTTCCTAGAAATAAACAAACAATAGTGACAATTCCATCTCCATCAAACAAACATTTCAATAACTAAACAATCATCTGGCATATAGACACATATGCACATACAAATAGAAATACACAAATACTATACAGGGAGGCCCCTTCGAATCCAGCAATGAATTGCATTTTCTTCTCATGCAAACACATACATACATACATACTTATTCATCTGTATGTGTATACACATGAACTGCTATACTCGTATGCACGATACTGTTTGTTTATTTATTTTTGAGTACAACTTGTTTGCTCTTTTTATGTCGTGGCTATCAATGATTATTCTATAGTACCTACATGTATATATGTATTTAGTTTTCCTAAAGTGACCGCATAAATGCGATACAATAGCAATAGAATTGAGACATAGAAAGGAAAAAAGACAACAAATTTCTAGTCGTATTGTCACCTTGTTATTTCAAATACCAGGTCTGTTGCAGAATTATTGTTTCTGTTAAATAGTTATACTTTCATGTGGAAAACGTAGTAAGTATTTCAATAACACTGTTTTCTGAACAATTTTAAATGCAATAAATTCAATTTACTACAACAAATATACTATAATAAATAAATGTCAGAAAATACTAAAATACTGAAATACGCAATAATACAAATAGACAATTCTCATTGTCATTGAAATTGTCTTGAAAATAAAACTGAAAATCATATTTGTCCTTATGATATTATTGTGGAGTTGCCTGCGTTCCTTGTTTATATGTTTGCACAAGCTGTTTAGCTTAAATCTTGGTAAAAAATTATTACTTACGGCATTTAACTGCGTATGTATGTATGTTTGTATGTATGTTCTGGCTGTAAAATCATAACATTACGAGCATTTAAAGTTTTAGTATTTGAATTTATATGAGATAATTTATTTAATTCCTGTAATAGTAAATGTAAACATGAAATATCTTGTGATGAAATTAATGTAGGTATGTATAAGTTGTACTTCTATATCATAAAATCTCAAAATAAATTTATATTCTTGAAATTTAAAATAGTGATAGAACTCACCATGTTATAGTGTGACAGAGAAGGTGTTATTTTTACCCCACAAAATAATTCTTGCACTTTAATATGACGATATTTCATAACTTAAATTACAATTATTTTTTAAAGAAATTATGAACAATTGTTGTGAAAGTAAATCCAAATATTTTTGAAATTTATTTGATTTTATACAGGGTTTTTGTCATCTTGTTACATCTTGTTACGTTAATGCACATTGTAAGCGTCCTCCAAATTCGAATGGTAACTATGAGTATGATTTAATATAGTTCCGGTTGTTGTTACTCTAAAGGAATTGATGTCATAATTTGTGGTTTTTGCCGCAGTTATGCAGGCCAAAGTGTCGGAATTTTATTAAATATTTAAATCACATAAAAACATTTATTATTGACCACTGTTAATACCTTAAATATTTATGTTAGTAAGTTAAGTAGTTTATTGATATTGAAAGTGTTCGGGATTGGTAGATATACATACATACGTTTAAATACGAGTACATGAACAAAAGCACTGACTAGAATGTCATCGAATTGTTGTGTTGTTTCCGGATGTAAAGTGAATGTGTGAAATTCATATGTATGTGCATATGTATGAGTAGGTAGGTATACATATATGATTATCAGGTTTATGATAATCAATTTTTTCACGTATATTATGAATATAAATACATATTGTTTTGTTGTCACTTTTTAATGTTGTTATTTTTCGTATTTTAGCTTTGTTTTCGCAGAAATGTATCTAGTGTAATGGCTCATTTAATATGGTTGTCTTGTTTTTAAAATACTATTGGAAAATATGTGTATAGTATGGAAAAATTGAAATAGATACATTTATGAATATTACAAATAAATAAATACATACATATGTACATATATTCATAGATATGTATGTATGTATGTATGTATATATATACATAGGTGAATATCTTCGTGCATATGTATGTACGTTTGAATGAATGTGAGGAATACGAGTGCTAACACTATGAGCACGTATTATATTCGATTCGTTGTATTGTGATTGAATTTCAAGTTTCGGTTTCTTTTTATCTCAATTTGTTTTTTTTTTTAATTCTAAGGGTGACAAAAAACTTTTTTAATTTAACAAAATGAATGAACGAACGTAGTAGCAGTAGCAGTAGCAGTAACAACAACAAGTTCTTTGTCGTTATTTCTTGTAATATAATATTTATTAACGTGAGTCTATCTGTGTTGGTACATTTTCTTTAAGCCTTTGGGTAAAATAATCTATGAATTGTCTAAAAAATAAACAAAAAAGCTACAAATTCTATTCGAATAATGGAACAATTTCTTATGATTAATTATTTGAAGAATTTATAAAATAATATTTTCGATACTTTTCATTGTAGTACAATCAAATAAAACGGATAAAAATTGTTTTATTTTATCATTTTCATCACAATTGTTCATATCTCTCAAACTAAAAACCTAATAAAGACTTACTTTTTTAGTTTTAATTTTACTTAAAATAAAGATTTTTAACATATGTTTTAAAGATCAATTGGTCATCTAGAGAAGTAGGTGATAAATAAATAATATCTTCGATCTGATCTGATCTATTTTTTCATTGATTTTTAGCAAGTAAAGTAAGGAAAAGGTTAAGTTTTAAATTTGATTTTTGAACAATAATATATCTTAGATCAATATTATTCAATAAATCAAAATTTTAGTACAAAATTAATTTGAATTGGATTTGGCTATTAATAGATTGCTGCATGTATGAGTGGACTTTGGCCGGATGTACATTTTTTCAATACGATAATAATATAAAATTTCCCACTTAAAAATGACGTGGATTATATGCAGTAAAAAGTAATTGAAAATTAACCAAATTTTTCCAATGAGACGCTAATGTAAAACTCATTGGTTCTACAGCAGAATTTTAAGCATTTCGTGATTAGCAGTTGCGGTGATTTCAAAACTTTCCAACAGGACTTTGAACAAATATATAATATTGTTTCTGACATCCGACAAATGATTCAAGTTTATTATAAAAATAACTTTTAGTTATTTAGCAAAAAAAGATTTCAAAACAGAAATTTTAGATTTTAGATGGAATGCGAAAATATGGTACCGAGATATAGTCAGAATCGCAATTTATGTACATATTAACCACATTATCGACTGAAGATGACATTCATGTGATCACAATTGGCAATCTATTGTCAAATACTTTCTTATCACTAACTTTGTTATAAAGTGTTTTATTAAGAAAAGAAGTTTCGTCTGTAAGTAACAGAACAAAAATCCATATTTTCAATGAGGGTGACCAGATAGACTAGGCGATAGTGTGCCGGACTATCAGTGAGAGAGTTGCGGGTTCGATTCCCAAAGACTTTGGGTGTTTTCTGCAGATAAGCCAAAAAGCTTCGCAGTTTGTGTTTGTTAATTATATAAAAAAAATTAATTCGTTCTGACCAAAAATCATTATTGTCTATGAAAGACTTAAAATATATAAGTCTGTTATAAGACATTTCGTGGTCAGTCATAAATAACCTCAATACTTCGTAATTATATAAACAAGGTATATACATACATACGTAGGTATA
This sequence comes from Bellardia bayeri, assembly GCA_950370525.1. NCBI lineage: Eukaryota > Metazoa > Arthropoda > Insecta > Diptera > Calliphoridae > Bellardia > Bellardia bayeri. The sequence continues at coordinate 198,250 of OX493268.1, forward strand.
AGCTTAGATTGCTGACATTGTTCTACTTTCTACACGAATTCAAAAAAAAAACATACAATTTCAAACTACATTTCATGTGAAAAATCTTCGTAGATAGTATACATGTGCATACATATGTATTTCAGATATGTGTGTGACTGAGTTTTCTATTGCATCTTTTTATTATTTTTCTTATTTTCTATAAATGTGAATGTGAATGTATAGTTTTATCATCATTCATGTAGTATGAGCATGAGGTTTTGAAACGATTATTAATTTTATAGAAGCATGTTATAGTCGATTTTTTATGTGTTTGCCTTGTAAGTATTTTCCTAACAACTTTCCAATGTTTAAATATATTTTACATTATTCGCTACAATGTATTTTATTATGAAAACTCAGCATTAAAATTTGTAAAAAATATTTTCTAAGTTTTATATTGTAAAACTGAATAGTAGTGGAAATAACTGATGATGTGATGCTAAGCAAAAGTTATATTTATACATATGTGTGTATGTAAGAATGTAGGTAGTTTGCAGATGTATAGATGTTTTTCTACATTTATTTTCTTACTCCTACATTTTTTGTGTTACTTTAACATTTAGTGGTTTAGAAATGTAGTGAAGCGTTAATAATAAATGATGAAAGTTTTAATTTTTTTCTTGTTTTTCTTCCTCCCTTAAACTCTAACCCATTTGTAATATATTGGTTCAGAAAAAGAAATAAAAAATTAATACAAACATACACACATACATACATACATACATATATTGAACTGAAATAAAAAAAAATATACAATTGAACCTTTTTGAAAATTTTACTTGTGACTAAAGTTTAAAACTTAAATTTATATAAAATTAAATATATAATATCAATGAATACAACTTTAAAGACAACATACATACATACATACATACATACGAGTATAAGAATGATTTTTTAACAATGCATAAACAATTTATGTAAATATAATTTTTCTCGTTTCAATTTACGCCTCAAAGAAAAAGAAAAACAAAAAAAAAACACAGCATAACAGTGGAGTTTCTTTACTTTACATCTTAGTTTACTTTGCAGCACAGTTTAGACCGACTGTCTGCTTTGGCGAACATTTTCTTATTCAATGCTCTCATACCTCCACTCTACGATTGTTCGTGTTAAAATTTTTAACATAAATAATAACAAAGTTAATTTATGAGGCAGCAGGTTGTCATTACGCTAATAAAGTGTGGCGTCGTACTCGTCAGCAGCAGCATCATCATCATTATTATTACTGTGTCAACATGAAACAAGGAACAAAAAAGTACTCTTGTACTCACAATTCGAAAAACAAATAAAAAAAGTGATACAAAATATAATATTATGCAAAATTTACCTAAATAAATATTTGGGGGTGTTTTGTAATGGTTTTAAAGACTAAAAAAGTAAAAAAGTAAAAAAGCAAAAAAGCAAAAATTAGTTTATATACGCCACACGTAATCCTGATTATGCGTACATATGTATTTACTCGTGCAATGCTTTTGAAATGAAGGTAAAGTATTAATTCGGTTTCAAGGGCTTTACGAGTTAGTCAAAAGAAATACTTTGAGAATATATATTTTCTTAAACTAATACTGTGAATTGTGATCTAAAGTCATTTTGTCGTTTTATCCGCCGCAACCGAACTTCGGACGGCCGTTTATCGAAAAAGAAACTTGAATCAGTTTATGACAGCAAAATCATCGATTGTTATTCAAATATTTTTATTTTGTAAGACATATTTGTTCGAATTATTTATGAATTATAAAAAATATGTACATTAAAACATTTCTTCTATTTTCTCTGACCGAATTGCATAAGATTAAGATTTATGTATAAAATTTATAAAAATCAACACATTTATGATAATGAGAAAACAATTAACATAAAATATACACGGTGACAAAAAATGTTATTATCCAATTTTAATTTTGTCCACAAATAAGAAAATATTATAGAAATGTTTAATCTTTAATATGAAATATGAAATAAAACAAAATGTGCCTTCAACTAAACTAATATTCTCTAGAATTGTAAATGTTTAGATTGATGTTGTTATGGTTACTTTATGTCACCACTTGTTAACTTTGAGATATGAGCCACCATCCAGAATAAGAATTAAGAAGTACCAAACATGCCACATACAAATAAATAAATATGTATGTATGTACATAGATATGTACGCAGAACAAAACATGCAACACACACGTTAATCCGCCTTTTGAATTATATATATATTTTTTTTTTGCTATCGCCAGCTTCCTTGCTCTGGAGTGACAAATAATATTCAGGGAATTGTTGTACTTATATATTGTATTGTGCCTTCTGCAAGCCTACAGGGGCTGGCTGTTGTGTGTTGTTTTTTTTCCACATAACAACAACAAAACCAATACGAGTATAGGCGACAAGAGTTGCTGTTATGAGAATAATGTTGTTAAGGTTATGCCTCATTTGTTTCGTGAATGCCTTAATTTTGAAGCTTATAAGACAAATATAAATAATTGTTGGGGTGTTTTATTTTTGACATATAAAAGCAGATTAATTGTTGGCTGTGTTGTAAGAAGTCTTTGAAACATAATTTCGACCTTTACTGAAAAGACTTTTTTTATTGGCCACTTATGTTGTTAATAAAGGGAAAGTGTAGATAGAAATGTTTGTTTATAACACGAAACGTTCTCCTTTAAAAGATTTCAATTTAATAATATCATTTTGGTTGTATGTTTTTACATACATACATATACATATGTACATATGTATGTATATATTTTTTTCAAACTGTCATTCATACGGACGTATAGAAATGTATATAATTAAAATGCATATAATTGTAGAGCGTGCATGTACATACATACATATGTATATATTCATATACATATATTTTTAACTCCTGCCCACACTTTATACACTCTTGACGTAACGGCAAGAATACTTTTAATTTTTAAAATTTTACCAAATAACGGAAATTATATTGTTTCCTCTTGTTCTTCCTGATTCCTTTTACATACGCTCAAGTACCAACAAACAATAACAACATTACATGCGACAAGATGTATGTAACAATAACAGCAATAACAACAAAATATAACAACTACAACAATGCACTGAAGTAATGAATAAGATTCCATGTTTCAGTTCATGTTTCTTCGACAAGTATGTTGTTGTTTTCGTTTTTGTTTTTGTTTTTTTTTTCCTTGTATTTGGTAAAACATTGTCGGAATGAAAAAAGTCACGTACTTTGGTAAACAGTGCGTAACAACCTCTAATATTATGCGTGTCCTTTAACATAATAAATGATTTCTCTCTTTCTCTCTATACAACACAATACAATACAAATTGTTTCTTTAACAACAGCAACAACATATCCAACAACTACCACTGCCCCAACAACTTATTTGCTTATTTTCCTTTTCATTTTTAGTACAACCATTCGAACAAACGAATTACGATACGTTTTAATGGTTTAAATTTGAATTTCTGTTTTAATTTTTCAATATTTTTTTTAGACTTTTCTGCACGAACTGAAGACTGAGAATGAGAATGTTGAGTGAGTGTATTAAAAAATGAAAAGCTACTTATCTTCTTTTTTTATACACTTTTTGCTTTGAGAGAAAATCTAACAAAAAATAAAATTATTTTTACGAGGTTATTTTGTAAACATTTCCGTACCTTAACAACAATTTTGTTATTACTGCTTCTGTTGTTGTTGTTGTTGTTGTTGTTTTTTAGCTGTTTAATACTTTATATGTATTTATGCTCTGGTAACATTATACCGTTAACATTACAAGCTAGAAAAAGCAGAGGGAACAACAAAAAAATAAAAAAATATAAATATACTCGTATAAAGAATTTGGAAGTTTACATTTCTAATTTGCAGTTTATTAAATATTCTAAAAACGTTTTATTAAATGAACATGATTTGCATACAGTTTTCATGTTTCTTTGTTGTTCCTCTTTATGTGTCGGTATTTTATTTATATTTTTGTAAAGGGAAGGGTAAGCACCTATTTGTATGAAACAATCAAATCATTTATTCAAAACGAAATAAAAAGTATCTTTGCGTACTTTGTAGCTCTAACCATAGTCTTCCCATTTTTAATTGGATGCCAAATTACTTAAACCCTTTTAAAATGAAATTTATACCACAATCGGTAAAAACAGTAATAGGCAATTAATAATCAATGTTGATAAAAATTTTTCTATTTAAAAATGTTGCTTTACACTTTACAACAAATTATTTATTTGTATAGATCAGTAGCTGATATTTATATTGAATAATTGATTTGTAATTTAGATGAATTATGTTTTAGCTTTTATCAATTATTTTAACCTTTGTTTGTTACATGACATTATATACAATTATATACAATTACATTTTAACAATGTAATTGTATAGAATAGAAAAAAGTAGCATTCAAAATGTTTTCAGTATTAAAATATGCGACCCGGCCTATGAGAAGGTGGCTTATGACTCAAAAAAGAAATTGCGAGACACAGCTGATTTTCAATAAAATTCTGTTTTTCTTTCATTTGTGCTCTTCTTTCTCTACATTTTTAATACACTTCTAAGCAAGTTAGGACTTTCTAGTTTTCACCACATGAAAGAGCGTCTCAAAAACTATCGAAACCAAAAACAAGTGGAAAAATTTTTTTTGAGTCATAAGCCACATTTTCATAGGCCGGGTCACATATGTATAACTTTTTAATAATTTGTTTGTAATTTAGATTTAATTTCACTGAAATTCCAAAAAAGAAAGCAACCTCTTTTTTGTTAATCTTAAAATTGTATGTCTTTTACCGCAGAAATGTTTGTATGTTATTTAAATAAATAACTTTGTGAATTGGCCAAATATATAATTGAGAATAATAGAAAGAATAGAAATATAATAGAAATTGTAAAATTTGTAAAACATTTCATGCAGATTAAAATGTATCTATACAAATAAATATTCTGGCAATATCGTTCAAATGTTAGCAGTTTTGATATTTGACATTTTCTTTAGTAACTGCATCACTTTTTACCATTGCAAAAACAATTTTAAATCAAAACAACAAACTCTTTTGCAACCAAATTTATGCAACTGAAATTAAAATTTTTACATTTTAAATCTTTCACGTTTCTTGTAAGGCTTTGTTTTTGCATTTGTTGGTGTCATCTGTGAAATATTCATGTCACAATTTGAAGGATTTTAATTAATATGCTTTTGTTTGTATCTCGTTCAGTCATGGATATTATATTTTATTTTAATAAATGAGAGATAAATTATGTATCTTTAATGATAAATTAACTTACTACATTTAACCCAATAATAATGACATATATTAAAAACCAAAAACACTACACAGACAATCACCAATAAATCACGCAATCACTCACTTCATATTCAACAAACTGAATGTAATTAATAAAATTAAAACGCAGTTATTAACCCATTTACTTCAAGAATCACTCATTTCTAAGTCTTGAAAATAATTTATAATAAAGTGCACACTGCCCAGTGTCATGGTAGTAAAAATAGAAGAATTGAGGTAGAAATTTATTCAAAAAAAAATACAATTTTCTTCTACCATCAGATAGCGATATTAATTGTCCCTCTGCTTACAAAACTACTTAAAAATATATTGGTGCAGAAGTAATTAATATGAATATTTTACGAATATTTTAACAAATTCAGTAATATCTTATATCAAGTATTTTTTTCTATATATTTCGGTTTCGCTCGATCCTAATATTCAGCTGTAAAGTCAGTATTCCGAATAATTCGCCATGCATCATTTCACATTAAGGACTCTATTCATCTTTTTCCTCCTTTTGAACTGAACGTTTTTTTTTTTTTTTTTTTTTTTTGAGAGAACTACTTTTACAGGTTGTTTAGATATTTTACAATAAAATAAAAGTTTTTGTATGCTATTAATAATATTCAGGCCGATTTGTGGCCTAATCCGGAACCGAATATTCACCCGAACTCCTGAGATTTAACATAAGACGTGGTGTTGTGCACATGCAAATACTATGTATGAAAGTAAACTATTGTACGTATACTTGTTACAATTTTGAATTAATTATTTATCATACGCTAATGCAGTAAGTGAGAAAATATTAAACAAACTATCTTCGTACTTAAAACTTTGAAGATTTTGTATATGTTTTATACAAAATAAAATTACCATTGAAAGGTTAATAAATAAAGTTTGTTTTTCTTCTTTGTGAGTATTGAATTTACAATTAAATCATATCGGCCACTTTAATAAATAAATGAAGTTACTTTATTAATACCCAACCGCCTGTCATTTTTCACTGATTACGACTGTGCTCTGTCTGTGTATGTACGAACACGATAGCTTATAGTTGTATGTATTCCCAACAAACATTGGGTATAAAATACAAAATAACAGTTTGAGCTGATGAACGCAGCAGCTAGTGCTGTTTTATAATTATAAAAAATAAATAAATAGAAGATATTAAAAAAAGTATGATTGTCAAACTGAGAAGTGACAATTATTCAGAGACTGAATTAAATTGGTTATTTGGACGTTAATATACTCGTATGCACATACCCTCTGGATCCTATTGTCACAAAAGAGGAATATACATACACATATCTACATATATGCTTATATGTACATATATGTGTGTCATATATGTATATGTATGCCACACCAACGAACTTAAAATAAATTTATCAGAAATTAATCATTCCATATACACATTTCATTCGTTTTATATTTTGTAAATAATGTATTATTCAAGAAATGTAAAAAAAAGTTTAAGGTTTGGTGAAAGTATTTTAAGTATTTACTACTAAGGCTAATGTGGGTGTAATGGACATTAACGGTTCCTATAGTCTTCTCATTAACCAGTTAACAACTTTAATGAAATTTAAAACTTTTCACAATTAATTAAAATTAAATGATTTTTTTTTTTTTTTTTGAAAAAAAGAAAGTTTGTTGAAATGCGGAATTTTTTGTTGAGCCTTTATTTTGTAACATTTATTTAAAATAAATTTATACAAATTATTGGCCATTGTTAGGTAAGACCTTTCTCAGCTTTTTGGCAACATATTTATATATTGCGCACCAAAAAAAACTGCTCAGCGCTTGTCAAAATAATTATAAATATTTAAAAAATGTAAGATCAAAAATATTCAAGCCGAAAAATTAAAAAATATTAAAAAAGTAGAAAATATGTTACGCTAAAAGTTAAAATTAATATTATGTACAAAAGACTTAATTGCAACGCACAATAACAAGCTAATGAATAATAATAAATTCAACTTTTACAAAATTCTACGTACTCAAACATTCTTATAAATTAAGTTGTGCAATGATAAATAACATTTGTTTTATTATTTTAAAATAAGTTTTTCGAGTTTTTTTTTCATTCATTGAAAAATATTTTTAAATATTTGATTTACATATTTGTTCGAAATAGTTTTGAAAGTTTTTTTTTAAAACTATGTATTACGATACGAAAACATCAAAAGTTCTATTTAAAAATAAAGCCGATGTTTTGTTCATTTGTCTGAAGTTTAATTAATTCACAATTGTTTTTCGTTATTCAAACTTTAATTATATTTTTAAATATCAAATTTCTACATTAATATATAAATATATGATTGTATTTGTATGAACATGTGTATATGTATGTATGTATGCACAATATCCCTACAAATAACGCGACTAGTTCATACATGCATGTAAAGACTAGACCAAAGAGGAGTAGGAGTACTCCAAAACTACTCCAAATATATGAAAAAAAGGTGGTCGATTTAACATTGCGATGTCCTAGGATTGGACCATATAGCCCATCGGAGTAGTCCCAAAACTACTCCATGCTTCTACTCCATGGACTACTCAAGAGGGTTCGTTTTAAACAACAACAACTCAATATGCAATCGTGTTAACACGAAACCATGTCGTTTAACTACAAACTCTTGTTTAACTATGACATGGTCCATGACTGCATTACATTGGACCATGTTGTAAGTAGTCCATTTCATCTAAAATGGTTTACGTAGACCAATATTATTTGCAGGGATGCACATATCAACGTCACAAACACACATACTTACTTACATACATATGTATGTATAATACAAAATGTTTCTTTTCTTTTTAAAATAGCTTGTCTTAGGAAATATTTTCAGTTTGTGCTTTTTATGAATTTACAATGTTTTATATGAATTTAATCGAAAATTGTTTTGTATGTAATTTTTCAATTTATATGCTGTTTTGTAAAGACAAACAAAAAAAAAACTGAAACAGTTCCGAACAAAAATAAAAAAATAATAATAAAAAGTTCAAATGTAAATACAGTAAAACAATATGTCTAGAAAAATAACAATCAACAGGCAGACTTTCGAAAATATTTACACATGTACAAAACACAATTTCATGTAAGCATACATACATCCACATACATATGTATGTATATGTACATAGATACATATAAGCATCAACTGCATACATATTCCACTAAGCAGCTGAACACGGTTTATTGTATAAAAATAACGGATGTAAGAAAATTCCAACTGTACAACAACAAAAATTCTAGCATTACAAAAAAAAAATAATAATAAAACAAAATAAAAATAGAAGCGAACGGTAAGGAAAAACGCTGAACTGTACGCTCAATATTCGTCTTAGACGAATTTAAAATACCCTTCGGAATAAAATCTTTACATCTAAGTATGAACATATGTAATAACATACATATGTAATACCGGAGTGTCAAAAATTCCAACTGTGCATCAAGGCACACTGGTTCAATATTTGCCATTAATCAGGGCAACTATTACTTAACTTATTTATTTCAAATAAATTTGTATTTAAATATATATATATGAATGCTTATGTATATGTATGTATATTATATTTGAATTTTAGATGCTAATATGCTAATATGTTGTTTTAGGTGTCAAATGTATCATATGTTAAATCGAAGTGTTTTAGCTCCTTACAACAGATACTGGAATTCATGTCAATTGTTTTAAACACACATGTCCCGCGATATGTAAATAGGGAACATATTGCCTCACTTGCCTATTTTAAATAAATCTGGTAAAAATATAAGTATTCAATATTAATATATTACTTATAATAAATATAAATATTATTAATTTTCACGTTTCTAGGACATCGCAATGTTAAAGTAGGAGGGACCTGTCCCTTTAAATATACTGTTAGAGCTGCCATTTTAAATAAAAGATAAATCGACATTATGTTAAAAGTTCACCTTGATTTATTTATATAATATTTAGATTAGTACTTAAATATGTTGCATGTAAAAGGCTAAACTTTATTAACTCATCCCTGAATGTATCTGCTTGATTTGAAAAGGGCAAAACGAAGCAGTAATATGGTGTTGAAATGCTGGCGAAATAATAACATACCAACAGTAAAAACACATATGTACGAAAAAAACAGTGCAGGGAAAGAGAAAAAGAAGTAAAAGTAACAGACGTTGATGAAATTACAAAATATCAAATGTAGACACATGAAATGCACACAGTATGACAGATTATTTTCATATAAAAAATGTATTAAAATTAAATTACACCCTATACACGAGTATTATGTATACATACATATGTATGTATACGTGTGTGTAGGTATGTACATATGTATATTGTACTCATATTATCACATTGTCATTTATATATTTGCTTGCGATAGACTTGATGTTCTGATTTATTAAAATTAATCCACAAAAGCCAAGTCGTTAACCTAAATTGAATTAATAATATTCGATATATAACCATAGAATTAATTCATAATAGAATGATTCGAATGAATGAATTCGATTTACAATCATAAACTTATACGTACTTACTCACTGTGCCAAAATTGTCAATACTTAACAACGATCTCCCTGCTCTGTATATCTTATGATATTTTGCATTTTAGGAAATACATATTAAAAATAATAGCCCGAAATTACCATATTTAGTCAAAGCTTTCTAAAAAACTAAAAAACTTTACGTGTAAATCATATTGCATTTTATTTTTCTAAAAAATATATTTTTGTGATACCTATACTGTAATCTGTGCTCCCAATTAATAGGTTTGTTTTACTTAAAATGAATAGATATTAAGGAGCTCAACTTATGTATGTAGTAATTTGTTTACATAAATATTTATTTTAAGGGTCTTTATGATACTTCTCCCTCCCTTTTAAATAAAAGTCACAGACAAGTTGCTGGCAACTAATTCTCATTAACATATTTTTCCATTTCATTGACTTATTACAAACTGATTCAATTATCAATATGAATTCCACTGAAACGTTATTATGTTGCTTACAACAGGGTCATGTTCAAACATAATTTGCAATAAACTTTCGCATTTACGCTAATTAACATTAGCACATCCAATTCAATGTGCATATAGTACATAAGTATGAGTGGAAAATTGATGAGCGTTGTAGTAGTGTAGAGTGAATCATTAGACACATTATATACAGTATGGTAAATATTGAAATATGTATTTACTTATTATGCTTGCTTGCTTCACGCTAAAGCAGTGTATTTAATTTAATGCACAGTCTTTGATTTTATCAATGAATAAACATACATACGTGTGTATGTATGGATGTATCTACAATGTTTAAAATAGATAATAGGGAAAGTAATAAGGCAAATACTTACATATGTACTCGTATGTACATATGTCTTTCACCGACACTTTGTGAATTATTCACTGCAAAAACATTTATCATTGATTTTATTAATTACTAATATGTTTATATTTTTTCTGTTTATAAAGAGCTGAGGTATATTTTAAGAAAATGAATACAAATTTCTTAACTAGGAAATCGATATTTTCAAAACATATTCCAATTTAGAGGTCAGGCCATATTAATTTAATATCAAAACATATAATTTTTAGAATATCAACAAGATCAACAAATGATTGTCATTAAAATTTATATAAATTTATGTATGCAAACTGGAAATTGTTTTATTTTTTATTTGATTCTTCTTCATATTTACAGCAATTAAAAGTAGTTTAAGTAACAAAAATAAAACTTAATAAAAGAGAAAATAAAAACAATTAAATACACATAATTATGTTACAAAAATACCTTTTAACAAAAATTTGACATACTTTCGAAACAAATTCACAAGAAAAAGTTAGCTTTAGTTAATTAACAACAACAACAGCAACAACAACAACAAACAAACAAAATAAAACACAAAAGAAATGAAACAAAAACAACAAAAACGTTGAACACACCCTCGGGCTGGTCGGCTGATTTGGCTGCCTTTGTTAATTATACCTTTTATAATTTACATTTTTTGAAAAACAAAAAAAAAAAAATATTATTAAATCATTTCTTGTCATTATTTTATTAAATGCATAATTTATTTTCTTCTTTTCTCTATTCTCTTTGCATTTCCTTCTGCGTGTTTCGCTGACTTTCCGCACATTTTTAAATTTTTAACAAAGTTGTCTCTCATTTAGCTTCAAGAATCAGAGTACTCTGATGCTGATGCTGTTGCTGTTGTTATTGTTGTTTCGTTAGCATTTTATAAAAGATTATAAAGTTTTGTACAACAAGTTTTATTTGCAAGAATGTTTAACTTTTGAAATAGAAAAGTTAAACCTGTTAAAAGGAAACATTCTTATTAAAAATTAAACAACAGCTACAAAAATGCTTAATGGTAAAAATGCATTCTCATGATTACAAACATTCAAACAAATTATTTCGAAAGAAATTCTGAGTTAAATATACATAAAAGAATTATGACTATATTGTAACTTGGCTTATTGACAAATTGGCTTTTGTTTCAAAATGTTACTGCTATTTAGTAAGAAGTAATTTGAGAAACCAAATTTAAGGATAAAATACTTAAAAAATAATTCATTGCCCTTCGTTGCAAATGCACTTATAAATCCATATAACTACAGCACTAGAGCCAAACCATCATTCAAATTACCCAAACGATTTACAAGCGACTTTTTAATCTTGGACAGCCACGGAGAAGTATATGCAACAAAGCTGAATGTACTTATTTCATCGAGTTACGCAATATCAGATTGCTTCTTTCTGTAATAGAAATTCTAATGAAAATACCTACAAGACAATCGAATAAATATGTTTAGCCAAAAACAAAGTAGACACGAATCTTAAAAAACTTTCAAATGCATTTAAAATCATTACAAGAAGAGATTCGATTCGTCTTAGAAATAATTTAAATAAACTCAAACTACGACTATGTATCGTATCATATCATATACATATGTATGTATGTATGTATATAAGTATTTGTGTGACTTTTTTGTCTTTTAAATTGAAGTATTTAAGTAAATGCTGAAATAAACATATTATACACACATACATATATGTAGGACTATGTTTGTATGAGTACGTATGTATGTAAGTTTGTATGTACATATATGGGTATGTATTTGAATTGGTACATTTGTTACTGGTGCCTACCAGTCTATGTTTGTGTTAGAGCATACATTAGAAGGATTTCAGTTGTTATTCTACGAAAATTGACAAATTATTGTGCAGGGATAAATGTCATACATTTCAAACTAGTGGTAAATTGGTATTTTGGCATGAATATGGTTAGGCATAAAATTATAGCATTAACTAACAATATACACACACATATAAATACATACATACATACATACATACATACATATGTACGCAACACAGATAAAGGAAATGCTAAAAATATCTTACATATGAATGTATGTTTGCATGGGTGTTTGTTTATCTGTGCATGTTCTAAAAAATAACAACATCTACAATATCGAACAAACTCTATCAGGAAAACGTATTCCTTTTCTGATTCTATTAATTAATAAAATTATTGATTTGATTTAAATTAATGATTCAATACATTAGTTTCCAAAATTATATAAAACCCATTATTAACAATAATAAATTCATAGAAGCCAAGAAGAGATAAATGTCAATGTAATGGTTAAACAAATTTACACTTTTTTTAAACAGAGTACAAGGCTTATGCTTTTAGCTTTCAGCTATCTATCTAGCTGTCATCTTTATTATTGGAATATTTGCAAACTCTTCAGTCCTTTGGCAAAGTTAATGATCGCAAGAAAGTAGATAAAGGAGTCTGTGCCATCTGTGCAAAATTAAAAAGCTCCTAGTTCTTTATACCAGCAATTTCAATACCATTGTAAGATCCTTGGCAAAATAAAGCCATACATAATTATATAAACATATATACATACATATATTGATACCTTTCTCCTTTTAGACAATTAATTAATATTGTTCATAAAATTAAATAATATTAATAAAATAAAAAATGTACAGATTCTAAAAAATCTGAGTGACATAGATTCCTTCTACGTACCCTTAAAAATAATCTTATTAAACAAAACCATTTCATATTTTAATTAACAAACAATTTTTTAAATATTTACTCATACATATAAATTGAGAAAAGACATTACTTCGTAGGCTGTGATTCTAAACGCATTCTCCTAGAGAGTCTAAGGTGTAGTAGCTTCCAGGTGAATATTTTTCACTATTTAAAAAATCAAATTTTCTTCTTGAACTTGTAATAAGTATCACAGAATTAATTTAACAATGTATGTATATACATATTTGAATGGCCCTCAATAATATTGTTTGTTTCACATTTCACAGACATTTTGATTAAATATGTAAACACATACACATACGTACTTATGTATGTATTCGTTTATATATGTATATCGCATTAGTATATATGAATATTGTGTATTTAGGTGATGTTGTTACCAGAGTTGGTAAAATGTAAGCTCATGAACATAATTTTTTTTAACTCTTTAACATTAGTAACATTAGTTTTTGTGATTTCGAAAGTAAACTAAACAATAAAAAAAAATTAAAAAGTGTATTTCGATTATTAATTACTTTTACAAAAACCAGTGCTACACATCAGTACTTTCGTTCATATATTCGTTCGCGTACGAAAAGATAATATTTTATGAGCGTTCCTAAAAGAGCTAATGTAAAAAGTCTAAATCGAATTAAAAACTAAAAAAGATTTTAGGAACATAATTATAGTTATTTATTTTTTTAATACAAAATTATAAATTTCTAATTAACTAAAAAAAATATCCCATGATTTGTTTCAACATCTCAATTGGGTCTTTATTTTGGTGATTTAAAATCAAGATCTCAGTACAAATTCTCAATTTTTTTAAATGGGTCTAGAAAACTTCATTCTATTAGAAAAGATTAAAATAATTCGCGAAAAATGTATTTCAAAGTTACGAAGCATTTCAGATCTATTGGAAAACAGATTTTCCACTTTTCAGCGTAATCATTTTTATTTATATTATTTTGAAATTTATGTTGCAAGACGAATTTTATTTATAACATCGTTTTTAAATGTTAAATTCGCTAGAATTCACATATTTTTTCGTATCCTGGTTAGAACCCTTACACAAATATTTCTTATACAAATAATCCAAAAGCTGTCAATGCAAATACAAAATTTTGTTTCTGTCATGTTGAATTAAGAAGAAATCCGAAAACAACAATACAAATGACACATATGCATACATATATACATACGTATCATGATTTAAATACACGATTGTTAACTACAATCACATATCCAGTGGAAGAAAAAATGTTGTAAAGAGGCCTTCCAAAAGGCCTTACATTACAGTCTCAAAGACTTCCATCCGCATTGCAAAATCGTTTTGATTTTACAAGGCCTGGTTAGATGCCTGATAGAAGGCCTACCTACTACTGAGGGCAATTGGAAGGTCTACTAAGTAATGCCAAATAGAAGGCGTTGTTAAAGTTCTGCTAAATTAATAATTTCATTAGGACAAGTAAAAGAAATATTTAATTTAAATTAATTTAAAAAATCACTGCTTCACGCGTGCTTCATTTATACCATAAACTTTCATAAAAGTCTAAATTTATAGACGCTATCTGTATTTATTTCTATTACTCGTATAACAAAGTGAATATATATTAATATTTGTTGTTGTTGTGACGATATACAGGAATAATTGCAAAACCATTAGTGTTTGCTGTTGATATAATGATATTTGTTGACATTCTTTTGAAATGCAATTTTGAATGTGTATGAAACGCCTTCTAAGAGAAGGCATAGTGTAACGAGTCTCGAATCTTTTAGAATGTGTAGACAGGTCTTCTATAAGGCCTGCAAATGGATGTACTTATAGTTTTTCCCGCTGGGTACTAACCATACTTACACACACAACCATTTGCATGTATAATATTTACGTGAGTATTTCAAAGGAAAAGTAAAAATTTGTTTTCGAATTACTTGGCGATGATAGCAAGGCAATTGAAAGTCGTATTTTTTATTATTTTTTTAAATAAATAAGAGGGAGGTAGAGAACGTAGAATAAGAAGTAATATAAAACAAACTCGTTAAAATGCAATCAAGTATGTAATGAATTTCTTTTGTGCAAGGAATTTCAGAATAATTTATCCAAAAGGTACTTTAACGAAAATTCATCTGGTTAGCAAAGTAATCCCGAATGCAATTTAAATGAGTCAAAACACTAAAGCTGCGAAAATATATGTATGCCGATGTATCAAAATAAATAAGACTTTTAGGATCTGGTTTCGTATTGAATATGAACGTTAACGAGCGTACGTTTTATTCACCAATTCATATGATTTAAACTGAAATGTATAGTTGAAATAATCATAAATACATAGTTGTTACATGTGTACAATCCGTCTTTTTTATTATCATGTTTGTGGTTTTTTAAGTTAGTTTGTCTAAAATCTACAAGCAGGTCCCAATAAAATGAAGACAAAGTAGTGGAATATAAAGACCTCAAGAATTGAGGTACAATGAAGCTCAGCAGCACATACCTAGCGGAGAAGAACTTGATTTTAAGCAAATAAAAAAGGTTATAAATAAAGTTTTTAATGGGTTTTACGTGAAGTGACTATTGAACGATTAGCACTTGAACAATAAGAAATTTAATACAAATACATACACACGTACAATACTTTCATATCTATGTATGTATGTATGTGTGTATGTATGTATGTATGTATATATGTTTGTATTTAGTATGTGAACATTAAGCAAACAAAACATAGAAAAAATCACTAACAGTAAACTGGAACAACAAATACTGACTGTACGAGTACGTTCATTTTTTAACATCTAACTTTTGATTTTTATGTTTAATTTTCCGCATGGTCTATTAGTAACAATTTCTGTAGTGTCCTTTTATTCGCCTTTTTTGTCAAACTTTTTAAACAATTGCCCACTTAATTTTATTGTCCTTAACTCTTGAAACGTGTATATTAAAAAACTTTTCCCACAATATTCGTTGGAGATTTTTTACCAAAGGAATATATATATATATATATATATATACTCTGCTTTCAAAATACACCAGACCTACAAAATTACCTGTATTTAAACACACAGACAATAAAAAAAAAAAACAAATAATAAACAAAAAAATAGACCAAAAAGTTTTAAATTCCAAACATGCTCATTTGTTAAAACGTTATACGAATTTGTAATCATCAGAAATATCCTCCATTCGAACAGTTTATGCAACAATAACGCCATTTATAACAATACTTACCCAACTTAACTTTTAACAAACATTTTAAAAAGACAACAAAAAAAGTAGCAATTGTTGCTGTTTATTTCCATACAAAATCATTTTGTTCATTCGCGACGAGCATCATCATCATTTCTCATAAAAACATGACAACCAACGAAACAAAAAGGAAAATTCGAAAAAAGAATTACTGCAATCGACAGCAGAATTTTATGTTCATACCTTCCGGGACGTAACTTTGTTGTATTCTTCCAAATCTTAGATTTATTCCACTTAGAGAGGCAGAGGCATTATTTTAAATCATTGCACATTTTCGACTGTTTTATTCACGATTAAACATGCTGTCTGTTTCTATTAATTGGCTTAAAAACTATGCAAACTTACTTACCAAATATGTAATTTGAAATTTGTTCGAATTTCTAGTAGTTATTATACATATATATATATATATATGTATGTACTCGTACATACATACATATGTATGTATTTATTAAAATTGAAGTATGTATGTATGTATATTTATTGAATACCTATTTTTGACAGCTACATATGCATTACGAAATTTGGATTTAAAATCATTTGCTTATATGTATCTGCGGTACAAATCAGTAAATGTAAGTACGGTGACAAGTAGAGCTTTTCGACTATTAGAGGGAGAGTTAGTCGTGATGCTGGAGATGTAAAGATCTTGATATTAAGAGCCAATATTATTTCACCAGCCAATTAAATATAAATATTTAAAAATTTTTAATTTGACATTATGTTTGTATTAAGTTATAGAATACATTTAAGAGTAAAAGTAATATATGTATGTACATAAATTGTTCTGTTGCAAGATCGATTTTTTTTAATTAACTTTTTACTACTTACGCAACTAATTGCCGAATTCTCGGTCATTAGTTAACCATTAGTAAACTAAAATACTAACTATTGTTTAAATATTACTTGTTATTCTCATGGCAAACTAAGCATTGCGAATAAATAATCATTAGTTAAGCCTTTGACATTAGCTAACTAAAGACTGTGAATTTAGCCATAAGTGAATTTACTACTTAATGGAAATCCCCTCCAAATCAAATTTGTCAACATTTGTTATTAATTTTTCAAATTTATTTGATACTGTTCGAAGTCATCATTGTTTCATTCGCGAAGACAATGATATTTCATTTCTTAAGTACTGCTAAAAGGAAATTGAAATGAAAACAATACAATTCAATAGAGAAAATATTATGTATAAGAAAAAGACTGGAAAAAATGAAAAAAAAAAAACTTCAAAGTAACTCATAAATTGTATTTATTCTTAATAAACACTACACTCAAAAAAAAGACATGTACTAAATTTAATGAAAAAAAATTCCTTACAAATAGTTCAAAAAATTCCCTAAATTTGAGTAAAATTTAACTAAAATTAAGGAAATTTTATTAAAATGTTATAAAAATGACTAAATCTGAGTAAAAAAGCAAATAGTTCATAAACTTGAAATTAGTTTATTATTTTCTATAGATAAATTACTTGATTGTAGGAAAATATTATTAACCGCAAAATAATATTTACTAGAAATTAATAATTTTTTCCTAGACTTAAGGGATTACATCATAAAATTAAGTAATTTTGCTTTTAGTTCAAAAAACTGAGTTCAGTAAATGGTTTACTCCAAAATAGTTCATAATTTATAATATACTTAAAACTTGTTAATGGTTTTCTTTGACATTAGTTAAAATTTTCCTAAATACTGAGAATTTTATATTGCATTTTAATACATATTTATTAAACTTCTACTTCGAGTTTATTGCTTACTAATTATTAAGAAATGCTTTCAAGAATCTAGTTCAGATAAATTAAGAAGCAAAGCAATATATTATTTCCTACCATTGAATAAAAGATGTCTTACTTCTTAAAAAGTAACAAACTGATATTTAGGAATATCTTCCTTAAAAAAAGTACAGATAAATTTTAAACAATTGTATAATTGAAAATCGTAACTGGTACAATTGTGCTTTGATTTTAGAACATAATTAACTAAATATTACTTAAAATGTAGAAAAAATATAGTAAAAATTTACTTGTATTTAGTATATATTTTCTTGAAACAGGTAAGTTAAATTCATAAACAAATAATGTAGATAATTTAAAAAATAATGAAAAATTTTACTAATTTGAAGTAAAAATTTCTTACAAAAATATTGAACATAAAGTCGTTTTCTTGAAAAAAAAAATAGTTTTTGAAAACATTTTTATAAGTAAATATTTACTAAATTTTAGAAAATAATTTACTTAATTTTGAAATATTTTGAACTTAAACGTAGAACATTTTATAACAGATATGACAATACCAAACTTGAAATTAAGGTAATAAGTAATGCTAAAGTACTGGTTTTTACCTCTAAAAATGATGAACCTGTTTTTTTTTAAGTTTTAATAATATATTAATTAAGTACCAAACTATAATATATTAATTAAGTAACAAACAATTTACACATTTTCATTGATTTAATTTCTAATATTCGAAGTTTTATAAAAAATGTCTTTAATTATTTAATTATCAAATCTTCATTATTAAAATTCTACATAATATATTTAAAAGAGTTGACACTACTATTAATGTACCAAATACATATAAGGGTTATTTAAATGAAGAAGAGAGCGAGAGAAAGAGATCTGTAAATAGTGCTGATAAATCTTACTATTTACATAGGTACTTAAATAATCGTATCATATTATTTGGTTAATCAATGTAAAAACAACGCTCTTTTTATACATTATATAAATGCATAATATTGTTACAATTTGAACCAGAAGAAATTGTTTAAAATTGCATTTTTATTAAAAAATCTTACCCATATATATGTATATTTATGTGAGAACAAACTAAATAAATAAACCGAATACCTAAACTAAATACGATTAGGTAAATTGCAAAATTAAGCAGCACTTGCGTAACATTGGAATGTTGAAAGTAACTGTTTTAGTTATACAAAAAACACACATACCAGTTTTCTTTTGATTTTAGTTTTATTCTGAACGAGTTGTAGTTGAAAACAGTCGATTGAAATATAAAAATATAAACTGTGTATTAACACTTAAAACAGAAGTGAAAAATTAAAAATATAACAATTAAATTTTAAATACAATTATTAACAAAAATATAAAAAGGAAAGTGGTAAGTATTTATTGTCAACTATAAAATATGTATTATGTACATACATACATACATTGCCGTGTTTAAGTTATACAAGTGTCAATTTACAATATTAAAAAGTGAAAAGTTAATTACGTTAGTTTATGAAGAGTTAGTTTATATTCGTAACATTGTTTTTGTATTTATAAGCATATTTGTGCATGCACATTCTTTTTGATTATTTGTTGTTGCTTCATTTGTTAGTGTTTAAATGCGCCAACGTCGTCTGATGAATTGAAATGTTATAATAATGGAATCCGAAGACACTTTAAAATATGTATTAACACTACTCAAGGGAGATGAATTTTTGGAAATTTTTAAAGGTATTTTTTCTTGTTTTTATCATATTTTTAAAACGATGGCTAATAATTACATTTTGTTTTTTTTTTAGACCATAACATTGATACAAATGCATTAAAATATATGACACCAAACCGTTTAGATGTTATAGTTCCCAAACCATTATTTGGTGTAAGAATAATATTATTCGAGCATCACCTTAAAACATGGCAAAATGAGATGTCGTCGTCCTTTAATGATTCAAAACAATCATCAATAAACTCATAATTAGAACATGAAGAAGTATGTTTATTTTTCGGTCTTTTTCTAATATATTTACAAAATTTATCCGAAATAGTTTAGTATTGAAGCAGTATTAAAATCGTCTATATCCGGGAAATCGATTTTAACTTATTATGACATCAATATATTTGCATAGTCTTGAAAATAACTCGGAAAACTTTGAAAATATAGAACTGATATGTGTGTTACAAATATATATACTTAAACAATTTTCTTTAAAACAAGGTTTTCAATTTTTAAATTTGAGCTTTTACGTAATTATTGTTTGTTTCCTTAAATTCAAAAAGTGCATCTGTATTCAAATTTCATATTTTCCAATGAATATTTAATTATTTGTAACTCCAAATATATGATGCGCTATTTGTATTTTTGTAACGATTGCCTTGGAATAGTATAATTAGGAAGACTAAGGACCTTCAGTGTTCCATAGCCAAAGAAGCAGTGTGTCACAAAGAGTGTCCCTTCCACGTAGTTCTTCTGAAAAGAACCATAATTTAACTATGAAAAGGCTCTGAATTTTCTCACAATTTATCACGTAGCAGTAAATTCTGAAGTACATTTTTTTAAATTGTTTTCCTTGTTTAAACAGAATCCTTAAGTATAAATATTTTAACTATATAAAATTGGATCTGTAATTTATGGTTATGACCCAAACTTTACTGCATCTAAAATTCAAGAAAGTTATGAAGTTAATGGTAATATATTTCTATT
Source organism: Bellardia bayeri (assembly GCA_950370525.1). Classification (NCBI taxonomy): domain Eukaryota; kingdom Metazoa; phylum Arthropoda; class Insecta; order Diptera; family Calliphoridae; genus Bellardia; species Bellardia bayeri. The sequence continues at coordinate 219,264 of OX493268.1, forward strand.
TTGTCAAATTATTAAAATTTTATCATATGTGAAAGTATTTTCATCATATTCTGTTAGCCCTGAGTTCTTAGAATATAAAATACTACCAGCAACATCCATAAAGTCACCTCCAATTTATATTCATGAATTAAACTGTAACTGCTATTTAAGACCTATTAAATACTTGGTAATTATAAAGAAATAATAAAATTAAATTTTAAATCCTGTACAAATATTATATTATAATTTAAAAATATATCTTCAAAACTATAATTAAATCAAATATTAATCTAAATTTCAAACAAAAATTAAAAATACTTTTTATATAAAAAAAATTAAATTTAAATCCTGTAAAAATATTCTATTGTAATTTAAAAATATATCTTCAAAACTATAATTAAATCAAATATTAACCTAAATTTTAAGTACTTTTTTGTTATTCCTACATTGTAAAATATTTTAGTAATAAATAAACCTTTTAAAGAACCTATTCGTATACATTTATTTCTAGATAAAGCAATATTTAGCATCTAGGAAAATAATATTAAAATTAAGTAAATATACTACTCCTAAATTGGGAAAAATGTAATTGTATTTAGTACTTTTATTCTAGTAAGCTAGAAAAAATAGGTTACTACTTGGTACATTTATTCCTTAAAATAATGAATAAATGTACTAGATAGTAACATATTTTTTATTTTATTAGAGTAAATGTATTTAATAAGTAACAGTACATTTCTTCCTATTTTCTGGGAGTAATTTACTCTGTTTTAGTATTTTTTTCCGTTAATTTTAGTCAATTTTTTTCTACTGGGGTGGATGCGCTTACTCAATTTCAGTTCTTATTTGCAGATTTTTTTCCTTGTTTTAAGGCTTAAATGTACTCTTTTTTTACATATATTGTATCCAATTTTGGGAAAAAATTAACCTAAATTCATAACTTTTTTATAAGTTTTTGGTAACATATTTATTAAATCGAAGTAAATTTTTACTCAGAACTATTACATGCTGTCATAATTTTAAATAAAAAAGATTTATCTTTTTAACTAAAATAGAGGAAAAATTTCCTAATTTTTATTGTTCTCTCAAATTTATCTGAACTATATTCTTGTAAATATTAACTAAAATGAAGGAATGTTTGAGATAATTTATGGACTAGTGTAAAAATAATTTTTTCCACTATTCTAGTTAAAATTTACTATAATTTAGGAAAATTTTGTATAAAAGTAGGAATTTCGGACTAATATTAAGTAAATTTTTTTTCCCAATATTAAGGAAATTTTTTACTGACTTGTAATAAAAAATGTCTTTGGCGCCATACGACAACCATTACGTCCTTAAAATAAGTAAAATTTCCTAACTTCTAGTTCATTATTTTTTTGAGTGTAGTGATAGAAAATTTAAGGGTTTATTTGGAAAAGTATATATACATATACATATGTATTTATATATGTATTTATGTGTGTATGTTTATTATGTATGTATATAAAATAAAGTGGGGAGCATTAAACTGATGATAAGTAATTTAATTTACCATTCTTTAAAATTGTTCTCAACTAGTTTGAGTATTAAAAGATATAATAACTTTTATTGCTTTGCCTTGGGGAGTCCACGTTTAATGAAATATTTAATGAAATCGAAAAATGAAATTCAATGGTTTATATAATCTTTAATATTTGCTAAGCCAACCACCAACCACCAACCACGTATCGATTCAATAGTTACACAAACTGATATTTTTCATAATTTAATTTCAAAATTTTAAGAAGTTCTTTTGGGAATAGACTTCGGCCAATCCCGAAAATACAGGGAGTTTTCGGGATTAATAATTCCCCATAATTAGTATTTGTGTAAAAGATCCAGGGAAGTATAATTGTTTTTTCTTTTTTGTTTTTTTTTTTTTTTTTTTTTTTGACATGCACAAATACAAAACAATTACACTGAATATAAAAGAATGATTCTTTATCATTTTTAATAAGAGAAAATAAAACAGATTTGTAAAAGTATTTACAGTCATCAATATAATTTTGAAAAAAAAGTAAATTATTTTGGATTTCCAGACTCGAACGCATAGTGCTTATACTCTACGTAAATAACTATATCTAATTATTAAAAAAATATAAATACGATTAATTTTTTCTGTTAATGTATTTTTTGCTTCATTACATAGATGTTAATAAATTGGAATTGATGTGTCTACAGTTTTTTGAATTGCAATTTCCTATAAACAAAGCTTCAACTGATTGAAAAGCTCAACAGATGACAGATGAAGAATTAGTTTTACTTAAAAAATTGTTGTGATTTTGAATACGGTTAAAGTAACAGATGAAGCAGTGATATGAATCTATGCAAAATGTTTATGCTCAAAGGTCTAATGATAATATTCTATTGCTTTTAAATTAATATAGAATTTAAAGGCGAAATGGCATATTAAATTATTGTCAATCAAATATTTTAAAGTAATATTTCTTAATATTGTTTATTTGACCTTTTTTTTTATTAATATTCCAATAATTGTTTCAGCTTAAGGTCTTTTCTAAATAAAGTCTTTATTTTCTTTATCAATGTCAATCTAAATATAAAGATTTTATTTGAAGAGAACCTTAAGCTTAAAGTAAATTAAAGTAATGTGTGTTATTACGTTTATAAATTCTTACTGGTGAAAAAAAATCTGTTTGCGTAATACAAAATTTAAAAATTATATGTAGCTAAAACCAATCTGTTTTAATATAAAAGAAAAATCGCGGGATTTGGCATCCCTGATAGTTATATAGTTAAAAATATACAACTGGGAGCTGTTAACTTAAAAATAATAAAAAAAAATTATAATATTGTAATAAGTTATTTGTTAACAGGTACTCGTATGACAGCACGCACATGTTCTCTATGTAAAATTAATAATCACACAAGATGACATGTTGTTTTCTTGTTTTTGCTTTGGTTTCATAATATGGACATACTTGTAATCTGACAATTAGTAAAGAAATCATCAATATAAGAACGAAAAGCATTCACATACGAAATGAGTTTCCATGTCAGTACATCTGTACGACTGTGTGTGTATTTCTTATTGTATGTATGTATGTACAGCTAGAATATTGAAAATGTGTTTTCATTCCCTTAGGACTTGTACTGTACTGTACTGTACTGTACTGTACTGTACTAATCAAATAGACATAGAGTTGCCAAATAAGTGTTCATAATGTTTTTCGTAAATGTTTTTAGACAGCTACTTTGATTTCACACAAAGTAATTTCGATGAAAAAAGTTGGTTAGTAATAAATAATTGCCAAGGAATTATGTCATAAGATTTTTAATTTAGATGGCAATCTCTCTTCACTCTAATAACTGCTGTTTTTATTATTATTGTTATTGTTTTTATGTAGTGTCGTCCATATTATGATATTATTATATGCACATACAAGATACTTGAATTTATATGTACCTACATACATACTCATGCACGAATACGAACACAAACGTTTAATATTACATACTTCAAAAATGTACATGTCAAGTTATAAACAAACATCTCTTACTCGGTAATCAAGTGCTTCTTAAGAAAATACACTTCATAATTTTAGTTTTTGAATACTATACACTAATGTACGGTATGTATACAACATAATTACGTTCCCATACAAACATATACTTATAAAACTAAATTTGATTTTGTGTAATAAAACCGAAATATAACTAAACATATCGATGCGTGTAGTTATGAGATAATAAACTCATAGCACATGCAATATATACGTATAGACATATATATGTATGTATGTATGTGCATACGACATACAATTGTCCCATACATAGCCAACATTGTATTGTTGTAAGACAAAAATATTTCTCAATCTAAATTTTATTAAACAAAAACAACGATTATGAAAGGAAGAAGCCTTTATCAGTAAGAACTGAATATGCTCGTGTAAATTGTTAAATATAAGCAGTTAAATTCTAAAGGATAAAATAAAACAAAACGGAACGGAACACAAAAATCAATTGACTTACGTTTTTAGCCATAAATATTATTATTGTTTTTTTTTACTAAAAATATAGTTTTATATTTAATATACATATGTACATACATAGGTAGTCATTTTTTTATTGAATTTTCTATTTTCCCCAGCAAAAACTTCACTTTTAAATAAAGCTGTTAACTATGAAATATTAAATATAATAATATAAAATTGTTGCAATATAATAATTTTTTTACCACTTTTAACCAACAAACCAAAAAAGTATTATAAAACATGTAAAAAAAAGTATAGCCGGTCAAGCCCGATCATATAATACCCTACACCCTGTATATGTATAAAAAGTTTTCAGAAATTGCAGCGATATGGGAGATATAACCTATTATGGACCGATCATCCAAAAATTTAGTGTCATGATTTCTGTGAATATAAATATTATGTACGAGTATGTTATACTTTATCTCGATGTAAATACTTTTAAAAGATTTATGGAGGTTAAAGTAAATTACAGTCTCTCATATGGGAGTTTCGACTAATTATGGACCGACCACTATAAAATTAGGTGTCATCGCTTCTGTATATATGAAACTTATTTGTGTTGAATTTTATTTAGATACCAACATTTTTAAGAAATTTATGGTCGTTAAAGTGATTTTCGGGAGTGTTTCTTATATGGGAGCTATGATAAATTATGGACCGATCTGCACAAAATTTGTAGAGCTGATTTGGCTTCATTTGCCACTCATTTGTGATGAAATTTGTTTTGATACTTGCATAATTCAAACATAAATGATCCTTAAACCCTAATTTCGGGAGAACTTTTGGCCGAAAAAAATTCACGTACCAAATTTTATCGAAATAATTACAAAATTGCGACCTGTACTTTGTGCACAAGCTTTACATGGACAGCCAGCCAGCCAGTCACCCAGACGGACAGACAGACATCGTTATATCGACTCAGGAAGTTATTCTGAGTCGATCGGTATACTTTAAGTTGGGCGTTGGACTAATATTTCTGGGCGTTACAAACATGAGCACAAATCTTACATACCCTCCTCACTATGATGGTGTAGAGTATAAATATGATGTTGTACATTTATTACAACAAAATGTTATAAAATAAATAGACAAACTCAACAAATATTAAGGAAACTTATTGCAAAATAATACTAAAATGATTTATAATCGTCTAATAACTTGTTTAAATATATTCATTTGAATTAATTGTTTTTTTTTTTGCAAATATGTAGTACGAGTATATAAAGTAATTTTGAATGTGAAATTAGTAATGGAATAAAGCTACGAAATAATGAATTCTGGAAGTCATTGAAATTAAGAATGTAAGTGAAGTTTTTGCTGGGCTATTGATTGATTATTTGTATTAAAGCACAAATATTAAGGCTTTTTGAAAATTTAATTTAAATAATGCCAATTTCAAAGTATGTACTCTATATGTATGTGTGTATATTTGTATACTTGTAACAGATCCAAGACACAAACTAACATACTGAAAAGAAGACTACATTTTGAATGCATATACATATATACTTATATGCATACATATGCTTGTATATATGTATAAGTATTTGAACAATTGTAGCCAACGAAATCAATTCGTATGTATGTATTTATGTGCACAAGTATCATATGTAATGTATATTTGAAAAATATTTTAAGTTATAAATCAGACGCACCACACGAAATTGCAGTATAAAAAGTGGAAACAACAAATGGCAGTAAAATAAAAACAAAAAGTAACAATTCTAAAACAAACAAATACCATTGAACTTCTCTTTATTTAAGTGTTTATTGATGTATATACATACATATGTGTGTATGCTGTCTCCAGGAAGAATTATACCGTCAAACATTGGAAGGATTAGGTTCTCCACAATCGTCTTAGATGTCACGTTTTAGTAACAACATGATATTCTGAAGAAAATTCGAAATTAAAAAAAAAACAAAAGATTTTACAACTTCTAAATATCATGAACAACTTCTAAACTGGTTTTATTAAAGTCTATTACGATCGGCACAAATCTAATCATCCAAATGTTTGAAAGGTATATAAAAAGTTAATATACATTAGACCGTTTCGAACTCCATACATAATAAAATTGCGTTTTCAATCGCCCTCTCAAAATGAAGTTTGGTTCATTTTGACAGTCCACTTTCAAAATTGATGTTCCATATAAAACAGTATGTTAGTTAAATCAAATAATAAAAAGTCCTTATTTAATAATATGTTCAACATTTTTACTTTGTGGTCCATCTTATAAACGGTTGATCGCAGGACACACATTTTCGATATGGTATGTTCAGGCGGACGTCGGATTAACTTTATTTCGTAAGCCAGTCTAATGTACACATACACATGGAAACATTTTGGTGACTATGCCAATAATCAATTTCCGTGATTAGATTTTGTTAGCAAACTTCCGGGCTTGTGGTTTGGCACTGTAACTCTTAAAAATGTGCAGAAAAAATCCTTCTAAGATATTTTTTTTACTATCCAGCATACATATGTACATTAGGGTGGCCCCGTTTGTGTGGAGCAAAAATAAGGTATCGATGTTCCCGACTAATATCAAAATTTGATTGATTTTAAGACTACGTTTCTCAATTTTTTTTTTGTCCTGGGATCAATATTTGGTGAGCTGGATCAAAGGATAAAAATGTCCTTTATAGAAGTTTTTTGATTTTTTCACATTTCTTCCAAAGGAGCTATATGTAAATTTGGTATCATATGAAAGGTCTTTGAGAGGCGCATTCAATGGGTTATCAAAAATTAAAAAAAAATTTTTAATTAAAAAATTTTCAAAATTTCAGACAATTTTAGTTTTTTTTTTATTTTTTATAAGAATTTACTTAAATAAATAATTGAAATTTCTTGATTATAAACATCATGCGATTTAACCCAAATGGTTTTTCCCGTTTTTTTTTTAAATTCTATCTATTTAAATTTGTATTAATTTTTTTTTAACCTAAATTCTTCCCTATCTGACAATCTCTGTTAACTCAAATCGTTAATGTAATGGGTATTAAAATAAAGTAAGTTTTAATATCTTTTGCGCTTCTCAAAGACCTTCCATATGATACCAAATTTACATTTAGTTCCCTTGGGGGAAATGTGAAAAAAATCAAAAAACCTCTAAAAAGGACCTTTTTATCCTTTGATCCAGCTCACCAAATATTGACCCCAGGACAAAAACATTGAGAAACGTAGTCCTAAAATGAATCAAATTTTCATATTAGTCGGGAACATCCGCAACTTCATTTTGGGGCTACCCTAATGTACATATGTATGTCTGTAAATATTTAGTCGTACATTTGAAAATTTGACACCAGAAGATATTTCTAGAAAATGCATCCACTGTCTTCATCTTTAATAAGGCTGTCGTTGCTTTAAAAACAAATCGAATGAATGTGAAGAAAAATATTTGAAGGGTTGAAATAAAGGATAATTTTTTTTATTATTTTATAGTATATACATACATATGTACATAGTATATGTATGTATTTAGGTACACAGAAAAAAGATTCAACATAAACAGGATGATTGATTTCATTAATTTCAATTCATAACATTTACATTTTGTTTTCATATAAAATCTAGAATGGTTCAATAAAATTGTTTAAATTTTCTTTTATTTTTTTATGTTTTTATACAACATTTATTTATTTTTTGTGATTTGCACATATAAAATCTGAAAATATGCCCGAAATTTACTGATTTTTTCAACTGATGTTTAAATATGTTAAATGAAATTTTTTAAAATTTCTTTTTGAAAGATTGACCAGTATATGATTATTAAACGAAACGAAAATTGTTTTAATGCAAATTATCATAAAATATCAAACAATTTAAGCACACAAAAAATACATACATATTTTATAATATTTATAAACATTGAACATCTTGTTTGTTCATGTTTGAATATAAAAAGTTTGGGGAAAAAAGTCACATTCGACTGTTTTATACATACATATTTATTAAAAAATTCTTTGCAATTTATTTTTTCTGTGTATGGGAATACGTCCACTTGTGATCTAAATAATCCACTTTATGAAAAATAAAAGTTGATTTGTTAACAATGAAGATGTACATTTTTACGTTATTTATTTATTTTTTATAGTATCTTGCCTCAAATTTTCAGAACAATGTTTTGTTTCTTACAGCAGCAAAATCAAGTTGAATAGTATCTGCAAAGTGGAAAAGTTTTAAAAATGTTTTATTCCTTAGTTCAGAATTATTTTATTTGCTTTTATAGTTAAAATTTTTGTCTGATTATTGCTAATCGATCGTTATACTAATAATGTCTTTTGTTTGTTCCACAAAAATTAATTTTGAAAGAAAACCAGTTCTGTAATCATACAAGTTTCTTTTAAAGAGCATATGTATCTTTGTAAATTGAAGGGAGTGAGAAGTAACCCAGCGGGAAAAGTTGCTAGGACGTTACTTTGTTGGCCTTCCATAAGTTCTCCTCCAACAAAACACGTTCATACACTTGCAAAATTGCGTTACGAAATAGGGTTTAACTTTAAAATCAAACGTGTATCATTATTCTATAACAATAAAATTTATTTTGATAGAAATTAAGTTCCACCGTTGCATGAATCCAGAATTTATTTATGAAAACATGTTACAGGCCATCAAATAGCTATTTATAGGTAAGTAGGAATAAAACTAATTTGCAATTTCCTTGTCTCTGCACAATAAGGCCTTTTGGGAGGCCATTTTACTGGAACTTTTTACCGCTGGCAATGAGTATTTATGTATGAATATATGTAAATATTTTGCTATGCGAATTGTTCAACAGTGCATTCATTTTTCATACCGATTTTTGTTTTTCTTAGTTATCTAAGCCAGAGTAATAGGATTATTTGGCAGTTATACGAAATGTTAAAGATGTCTTGACTATGTATGTATCTATGCATGTATATATGTTTGTATGTTTATTTGAATGTGGCTTCCTTGAATGTGTATAGCAATGTCGTTTCCTTTTTGGGTTTTTAGTATTATTTTTTAGTCAATACTTTTTGGCATAAACTTGTCCGTACCACTGTTTCATATGTAAAAGTTTTCTATTTTATTTATTTCAACAACATTTTCTTAAGCCAGTATAAATGTTTGAAGAAATTTCTTCAAAAATACACAACTTACTTGTGATTTTCTTGTGTATGTGGTCCAATATACCATGATACCTGTATATTTCTAGTCAGTGAGGCGTAATAAAACTAGACTGAAATGTTACTACAAAAAAAAAAAAAAAAAAAAAAACAGCAAATAATAGTCGATTTTAAGACAAAGAAATATAATAAGCTTACGTTTTTGCAAAAGATCAAACATTTCATTACTCTAACGTCAAGAATATAGGACTTAATACTTCAGATTGCAGTCAAGTTTTTGCCAAAAGTATTTTGTTTGTTTATAGTCTATAAATTGCAAACAACACATACCCATCAATTTACATTATTTTAGGCTTTAGTTTTGGAATGGAATTAAAAGGTTATTGTATTTTTACATTATTCCGTTCAATGTTTTTATAAAATAATATTTTATTTTATTATTCATTTAAATGCAAAAAAAGCGCTTGCCGTAAGTATACTTTTATATATATATATTATAAACATAAATATATGTAGTTCTTACTTACAGATCGAAATCTCAGAAGAGTAGATCTTCGGCCTGGAACTTCTCCGTTCATTTTATTGATATCATTGATGTAGATCGTAACATTCCAGTACAATACAACGTAAAAATATATAAAATCCGTTGTGATTTTGTTTAAACAGAAACACATCTGTTAAATATTTACACAAAAAATAACAAAACAAATTCGTTCTAACCACAATTACTCCCAACTGCCACATTTCTCCACAATCCTTGCGGTCATTTATACCCTCCGAATAACTCCACAACTGATACGCTACTCTACGTGTTGTTGATTTATTCATAGCAGGATTAACTGGCCACTTAAAATGCTGATGATTTATGTTGAGGTTTTTAGGCTGATTTTTTTTTTTTTTTTTTTGCCAACCAACACAGAGCCAAAGAGTTAGCAAATAATTATAATTATTGAAAGCATACGTAGTGGAATATATTGAGACTCTAACAAAATAATTTAACAATTAGAATTTGTAAAAACAGAAATTTCACTTTGACATGAGTTGCACTTGATCTGATAATTAGAAAAATAATTTTAATTTCTTTAAATTAGTTTTTTATTTAATAACAAATAAACTACATATTTTCTTTTAATAGTTATAAAGTAATATGTACTATCAAATAGTATTGAGCAAAGTGGACGGACTATCCTATCGAAATGTTAATAAGTTTACTCTATATTAAATTATTCCTTTATTTCGTTGAATATTAAAATTTATAAATCGTGTTCTAGATTGGACTCGAATCGAGCATCAGTTAGATTTAGATAGTAAAGATCGAAAAAAGAACCATGCAAAGCATATCTACATACATATTTTGTAAAGGGCTGCTCTAATGTACGTCAGAGTATGTTCGCGGAAGATTTGGAACAAAATATAATCAACAACTCATTCCAGTTGTTGTTTACCAAAATGTTCATGTTACTTTTTATGACTTTTAAACTTTTTTATTATTATTTATTTTATTTGTATCATAGGCTTTAACGCATGTACGAGTAAAACTTTAAAACATACAGTTGTATGTCCATTAAGCCCATCCTTAGAAAATATTTTAGTATTGAATGTTTAAAAATGGTTAAAGTAAGAAATACATAACAATTTATTTGATTTCTCAAATATTTTGTGATGTAGAAAATCTTTTTTCAAGATGTTTGCGAAATTTTTATTTATTCTACTATAAATTATTGTATTATTCTAACAAGATTAGACCTAATCCAAAACAACATTATTTTTTAAGGCCATGCCTAATGTACTTACATAGAAAACATTTATGTGTGTTTATACATATGCATGTATATGTATTTTATGATTTTGCCGTATGTGTGTATTAATATATTGGATCTTGCTCTGTTTATTTATTGACCCACCTCCATAGATATTGTTTACGAGTCTAACTAAAAACAATAATAATTTTTATCACATCAGGTTTTTATGGTTGTTTCTTGTTGTGGAGTCTATTTAAGTAATATACGAATGGAAAATCTGAGATGTGCATTTTTATACGTTTGTATGGATGTAAATATGTGTAAGGAAATTTGTTGTTTTGATTTTTATAAATTTGACATAAACAAAAATGTCACTTTTACGACTGTTAAGTATTATAAATTGATTAAAATTATACATTTCTAATGATAAAATCATACAATGTTTGAATTTATAGATGTTTATACGAGTACATTTCTATTAATTTACGTACGAGTATTACTTTTGTCTTTATAAACCATTCATTCCCTATACACATGGAACTGGAATGTACTTTTCAGTTTTTAAATTGTAGCATCTACATTTATTTACCTGTAGGAAAATCACTTAAGGTTTGACAATAAAGTCAAAGTATCAATCTCAGTTTGATGTAAACACAAACAAGAAAAAAGTTACTCTACTTTCATTTTTCCAGTTTGCTTTTTTTCTTTTTTTCTTTTTTTTGTCTCATGGTAAATAAAACCTTTTGTCACGTCCAGCAAAACGTAACAGAGTAAAAACAAACAACTTGAAAAACGGAAGTAAAACAACTTTAAAAAACAACAAATAGATCCCCAGAAAAAACAAGAATTTTTTTCTTAAGGGTGCAAAAAAATAAAATCAAACAATTATTGAGAGAATGGAAAAATACATAGAGAATATAAAATTATATAGAATACATACAAAACAAATCTATAGTATATATTCATGTGGATATGTATTAAAACTGAATTAATTTGTGGTCCTTACAATTTAACAATTGAAAAATTACAACATGAATTTCGTATATTTTTGAAAAGTAGAAAACAAATCGATCAGGATTTATACGCAAACTACTTCTCCTCACATTTTCAATGTACGTACATACATACATGCAGTCGAACAAATGTACATACATATGTCTGTATGTCTGCGTACGGGTATGAGTACTTTCATTTTAAATAATTATGACATTAAAAAAAAAACAAAAAATCAAATGTTATTTGTTAATTAATTGTTATGTAGTTTCAATAACTCATAAAATTTTCATTACTTATCCTGAACTTTGAACTCGAATATAGTGATTCAAACGAAATATAACTTTTTAACACGTGTCTCGGACGTCTTGCTTTTGTCCAGCAAAGCCAAATATCCACATACCTACCATGTGCATGTACATATATATACATATGAAACATACACGCATACACATGTATGTGTGTACATTAGAACAGCCCTTAAAACGTTTTATAACGATTAACAACAAAAAATAACATTGTGTATTAAATTGTACATCTTTTTGATTTTCGGCTAAAATCAGTTAGTTTCAGTATCCAAAATAAATTAATTTTTTAAGGGCAGGTCTAATGTACATACGAGTACGTCAGGAGGGGTCAGGAAATGTTGTAATATATTGTATATTAACAAATTATATATTGATTTTGATAAACAATGTTGAACAATAATTCATCCTGTATGTTTTATTTATTTTGTAAGTTTAATTTTTTTGTTCTTGTTTGCTTGTTTAAATTATGGTTACAATTTTGTATTTAATATAAAACATTAAATTGTAGCCTTACTTGCTTCATGGGGTGCATATTTGATGAGAAAATAATAAAGATGAAAAAAGGGGAGAGTATATTAAACCCGAACAGTACTGTACTTTGCAACAGAGGTCAGTTTAAATTATTAAAGACCATCGTAAATCCAATGATAAATTGCCTACATTAAAATGCTTGTAAAACATGTTATTGTCATGGGCTTGGGCGCCCATCTAAATACAACTAAGTATATTCACAATCATATATATGTAAAATATAAGTATGTTAGTACATATATACAAATATACTCAGTTTGCTTCGACAAAATGCTCATTAACAAAACAGATAAAGACTGAATCAGACCGACAGATAGATGGGAAAACAGAGAGACAAGCACAAACCAAAATACTTCGAATTGCCGTCCTTCACCCAATTAATGCAAATTTCAAATTATGGTTTCCCAACTAAATGACTCCAAAATATGTCACTGTGGAATACGACTGAAATTAAATGTTTCTAAATTTATTTGCAAAATATTCGTGAAAGATACAAATCGTTTTGCAATAGAGACATTTATAATTCATGAAAGTATAAGTTCACCTAACTATGAAAAGAAAAACGTTGATTAACAAATAATCTAGAACGCCATGAAGAGAAATTGAAAGCAAATTGAAAAAATTACAATTTAAGTCAACACCCATTTAGTTGCTCTTTATTTTCATTAAGTAGTTAATCATCTTTTTCTTATATAACCACTGTATGGAGAACTTTACCAACGCATGTAATTAATATTTAAATAGAATGCAATGTAGAAAATTTTGTGGCAATTGTAGCAATGAAAACAACAGCAACGATTACAACGGTCACAGCCGAAGAAACAAACGCCACAAATACAGACATGCAATGACATTTCCAGAAAGAAGTAGCTCTCAAAAGGACTTTCCCTCCTCTCCTATTAAATGTATGTTTATCAATTATGATGAGTAATGCTTCCATGTAAAATTTGCATACATACATACATATGTACATATATTTACAATGTTGATGCATTTAAATACAAATAAAATCTTGCAGATACTAATGATCAGGGCAAGTATTTCAACTTTTTACTTTAAAAGAAAGTTTTTGCATATTTCAAAAGTTTTTACACATACTCCGACTCTAATATTTTTAAGTTAAATATTGTCACCAACTTTAGAGCTCAAAATATTTGATAAAAACATACATACATACATATATAGATCCTTATGAGTCTTAAAGTCCGTTAATTTGTCAATTTGATCAAGACACATACTGCCTAAAAATGTTCAACCAATGAAAAATATTTGTTATCATGAAAATGTTTTAATATATTTTACTAAATACTATTATTCAAAATTTTATGTATCATCATTTCATTCTGAGAATTGAAAAATCACACTGTCAAACTGCTTTTGTAATTAAAATATTTTTTAATTTTTTTATTTTTTCTTGCATATTCAGATATGTTTCACAGCTGAAGAGCGCTTTAATAGAGATGATAAGTATAATATGTTAACCATGAATCATGTATCAGGAAATTGTCTGAATCAGGAAACAAATCGCTGCAAAAAATGAGACAAATACATTAATATTGGTAATAGTACAAAACGAAAAAATTCACGTGTGCATTTAAACATAAATGTGTGAATTGATAGAAGTGAGAAATATTTAATTTAATTTTCCAAAGTTAATTTGAGAAAAAAATATATGTAAATGAAATTCTATTATTTGAAACTAGCTAAGAAACTGATTAGATATTGTATAAATATGAATTGATCCCACATATACATACATACATATAGTTATGATGATATTATTCGAATTAAAAATTACAAGATCCCATACAATTTACATAGATGTGTCAATTGCAAAATTTTGTATGTCTGTTTAAAAAAGAAAATTAAATAAATAAATAAATACTAAGTATATAAAAAAGTATATTCATAGTCACAGAATGCAGCAGCTTATAAGGGAATCGTTTGAATGTGTGAGTGTGTAGTCTTGTGGGAAATAATTGTGGTTACTACTAATGGATGGATGTTAAATACACTGAATGCAACATACAAGTACAAATGAACAATAAGCAAGTGTGAATATGCTGTTCACTTAATGCAAAATCGTCACAACTCAAATTTCAATTATTCAATTTTGAAATAAGTCAGCAACAGTTAGTTTTAGTCAGAGATATTCCGAATTCGTTGAAATTTAACAGAGTAATTACGCATTACGAGTGTTTAAACTAATGAGAAAACAAAATTATTTTTAATTGTTGTATTTGATTTACGTTTCCGGTTTTATAAACTTTATTTTTGTAATTTTGACAAATATTATCTTTATCTGGATTGAAATTGGTTCTTAGTTTTGTTGGTGCATTTAAAATTTGTTATAAAGATGTGACGGTTTTGCATTAACGTAGCGATTGCATGTATGTAGAACTATTACGTATCTATAGACTAGTTCAGTGTTCAACTTTTGCTGCAGTGTAGTCTATTTTATATGAGATAATTAGGAAGTGTTAATTGCTTTAATTGTTTTGTTCCCGCCATTAACGAGACTCTGATAAAAAAAATATATATAAACCAAAATGAAGTAAAATATAAAAACAAAGCAAAAACTAAACATGTGCCAGGTTCACAAAAACATTCCATATTCATATCTGTTCTTGTGAACATACATACATACATATGTATGAATGCTTATATTGTGTAAGCTTTGGTCAAACAAATCTGGACATTCAATTAAAGCATGGCCCCGTATATACATACATAAGTGTATATAATATCACTTTTGAAAATCATTTCAATGTATTATTTATTCATTGAGAAACTCCACTAAAACAGTTCTTTACACAAACATACATACATATGTATGTTTAAATATACTTTAATCTTTTTAGTGAACATGTTAAAAAAGATTTATGGACTGGCATTGATTTTCTTTAAAAGTCTTTGTTCATACTTTTTTGACCGCATGTTATACGTACGTATTCGAATATGTGCATTTATGTATATATAGTATTTTGATGCATATACTCGTATGTATGCATGTGTGTAATTTTGTCTGTTACTCTTTCCCTTTATTTTATTTCTTGTTTAGTAAACGCTTCTTCTCTGTTGCTAAATATTCCTGGCAACAACAATCAAGATTTTATTTAAAGACTGTTGTATAAATGTCAACAAGTTTATTATTCAGAGATTTAAATATTTATTGCCTCGACAATATTTATTAACATGCAGGGTTTATTTTCATTCATATGTATGTACTTATATTGATTGCTAATCTAGGTTGACGAATGAATTTTCGTATTATTTATGAAGCACTTAAACAGTCTCTATGATAGTTATAATATTCAATGACTTTGTGTAAAAGAGAAACCTAAAGTCGCATATGATTTACAAGTTTGTTACATTTAATTTTTACGTTCAAAATAAGAGCGTGTACGACTTCAAATGTTAGTTATTTAATTATATTAAATTATGCAAATAAAATATTAAATTAATTATTCTTACTCTTTTTCGCTTCTTCGGAAGTTCTCTGTTTTGTGTATATACATATTTAATTTAACTAACTGATACTTGTGCAATTATTTTGGTAACAATCAAGGTTTCTTTTACATATTTTATAAAAATAACTTTATTGAATTCATTATCATAGCGAACGAATATTATAAAACATACATACCTTATTTGGCAAATAGATTAACTCCATAATAAATAGATAAGAGTAGAGAAATGTGATAAAAAAAAAATAAGAAACTATTTCACAGCTCCCAGATTGTTGTACAATTTTAATTCAATATGATTTATATTTTGTTATAAAAAGTAAATCCCTCAAACTATTTTACAACGATTTTTGTTTATTACATGGTTTGGTATGACGTTTATTGGGTATTGTTGGTTTTAAGTGCTTTGGTGAGAGACAAACAATTTCAATTATTTTTAATTTTTTTTTTTTTTTTGTGGAATTGTAAATTTCATATAAAATTATTTAGTAATTTTATGTTCAAGCGTCGTTGATTTGCATTGAATGGATTTTAGCCATTTATTTTTAAATTTCGCAAATAAACATTATAAACTGACCTTAATGAAAAAAGAATTATAAATAACTCTTCTTGAATATTTTTATTTTTTATTTTCTGTGTCTCTCTAACACTTACCAAAAACGTTCTCGTTAAACGTTAAAGCGGACCTTTTATTTTCGGTATCTTAACTAAATCACAGTATGGAGATAATCAATTTGACAAAAAAAAACTTTCTTATTGTTCTGTTAAACATTCTTACTTTGTTGCCTTGTTAAGTGGAAAGGTTCCTCATTAATGAAATGAATTGTTATGTGGTGTGAGTGGTTGAAATATGTGAATATTAAATAAACATACAGTTTATTTTACAGCCATTTCTCTCCAACCATTTCAAAATAGCACCTTCACCATTTGCAATACTACAAAACAAACTGTTTCCCTAACGATTTTATGTTTAACATATTTAAACAGACAAATATTTACTTAACATAACAAAATGTTGCTCATCTAAATTTTGTGGTAAGAATTTGCAGTTAAAAATGAAAAACGAAAAATTTAAAGAAATAAAAAAACACATACCCATATACATATACAGCAGAAAGCACTTGAATGAAAACCACCATGCTAAACGCTTAAATATTGTAAATGTTCCATTTCTGTGGGTACGTCTGTAAACATACCCTGCAGTCCATAAAACTATATGAACAACAACGAAATATAATAATATTAATAATCACTAGTTACCCACCAATCCACGTGCATTACTTCCAACTGACATATTTTACTATTTAATGTTCACAGCTTCTCACATAAATTATCTTATAAGACTCTAATTTGTATCATCTGTTTGATGAAAATATATTCAAAAAATTTCTAAAAATCAAAAATCAAAGGGACACTTAAGGAATATAAGAGTTGTGCAACATTTAAAACAGCATGGCAATAGTAAAAAAGTAAGAACAAAGTCGAGCTAAAGTGTTGGAGTGTATGACATGGTAAATGGTTACCTTTTATTATGCTTAGTACGTGCAGTCATTATTTAGACGAATTGTTAATACAAACATACATACATACATACATACATACATGCATGCATACATACATGTGTATAAATCTACTTATAATGCGTTTTTCCAGTAAACGTTTACATCAAAAAAAATTGTCTAAATATATCAATAAATTAACTCAACTATTTAAATGTATTTTAGACATTTAACTGAATATTAAACACATTGTCCAAGCTTTTCATTCGAATGTATGATTTTTAATATCAACTACTTGAAAATATTTATTGCTTGGTGTAAAAAAGTGATTGATTAATATCACTAATCTAATCTACATTAATTTTGATTTTAAAATGTATGTTTCCATTCAATATAAATTCAGTTCACTTTTTCTGCCCGACATAGAATATGAAATCGGAACAGCTCTTGTACAGAGTGTCAGACCGAATTTGAAGAAAAATATTCACTGGGTTTACACTTACGTATAAATACATACATACATGTAAATTTTTTTTATATATTTATGTACATGTCGCAATATTTTTAGATTGTTTTTTTTTTTTTTTTTTTCGTTGTCTTAAGTATATTAATATTGTCGCAGCTATGTTTGTATGTATAAAATGGCATAGAACGTTTTTTCTTTTAAAATTTGGTTGGTTTAATTTTACTTTTACTCATTGTTTCATTTAATTTGTATGCCATTTTGTGTTAACTTTAATTTATTTCATTTTATTGTCATGGCACTTTAACAGTTGTTTAACCATGACAACATATATTTAAATACTGAAACATCCATCCAACCACACGTTTACTTAAACACATTCACACATTCATATGTATGTAAATATGCACACATAGGACTTCAAAATCGCATAATACCTTCAACCGTTCTTACAGTGTTTTATCTACATAGAAAATACAACGGGGCGATGGGGTATAGAATCAAAGACTCTCAAAAATACACAACATAAACAATAAATAAAAGATGGAGATACAGGAGTTCAAATGTTTTTGTTACATTTTATAATTAGAACAAATATGACTGACTTCAAGCCATAATTGAACTTGTAAACTTGAGTTTGAGTTAAAATTGGTACTTTCTTTTTGAAAAATGTTGTTTAAAGTAAATAAATAATATGTATGAATATATGTAATTTAAACAATTATATGAAATTCCAGATTGAATATGATTTTAATATTTTCTACAAAATGACACAAAATCTTAAGAAAATACACGCATACATACATAAGTGTTAATATCTAGTAAAACAAATCACAAATACCTAAATTCATGCTTAAAGTTTGTGTATTAATTGCTGGTTAGCAATTAAAATGTTTAAATTTTAAGTTAAAAAAAAAACTATTAAATACTGAATTTCTTTATTAAGATTATCTTATTTTATACATACATACATATTAGTTTTCTTAACTTAAACAATGTTTATTTATAATTCTTAAGAATTATTTCACAATAAAACTCATATTGTAATGAACAAACATTTGGCTTATTATATTTGAAATACAGTGGAGGCTATAACTGTTAGCCCCGAAAAATGGTTTGGTTTTTATTTAAGCCAATGTAAAGAAACAAAGTAACAAAAAATAAATGAAACATTTTCTAGCTACACTTTGCCCTAACGAATAAAAAACTTCACTACACTACAGCAACTATTATATCAATTTGTTACATACATACACACACAATAACAACAACAACAACAACAAAACCAACATCTATGATGATGACTTATTTACTAACACACTTTCGTTCATTCGTTCATTAATTCATTCATACATACACTTAAGAATAAATTGCCGAAACTATTTATTCAAAGAAAACTTTTTTCTTGGTTAGCTAGCTGGTCAAGAGCCAGTTGAGTTAAGTTTAAGTTAAGAAGTGCTGAAACAATCACTGTTTTTCTCTTGGACATAAAGAAAAACAACAGAAACTAAATGAAAACGTATGCAACCAATAGCAACAACCACAAAACAAAACACTAACAACAATGGCAACAAAGGCTAACATAGACCGCTTTATGAAACTATCAAACAAAAATGAAACATCATTTCATTATGAGTCGGAATTTGAAGTTTTCAATGTTGTCTTTGTTGTTGTTGTTGTTGTTGTTGTGACCACAAAAAGAATCTAGGACTTCATGATAAATGAACACGTGGCAATGACAAAATTAATATATGCATATATGTATGTATGTATACATGCTTATACTTACATGACAAAATAAATACATATATACTCGTACATAAATAATTACATACATATTTATGAGAAACTGATCAACTTTGAAAGTCCGTGAAAGATATAAGTTGTGGGTTGTGGCATTATGGGGTTTGGCGTACTGGTAAGAAGTTTTAAGTTCTAGAGTAGTGTGTATGTATTATATCTGTCGTTTGCATTTTTCTTTTTAATAGAAAAAGTTTCGAATTGGATTCTCATACACACATACATACATATGTATGTATATGCATGAGGACCATAAGTAAATGTTGAACTAACACCACTCTATGTTTAATATTGTGGTATTAAGGAAAACACTTGTTTCGGGTTATTTTATAACAAGAGAAACTTTGTCAAACAAACGAAACTATTTTTCAAAATGTCAAAAATGTAAGTTTGAAATATCTATCTATCCATCTATCTATCAAAATAGATATTTTAAATATGGTTTCGGATACGCCAGTATAATAAAAAATACAGATTATTAACATTATTTTAATAAACAAATGGAAAAAAAAACTTTGTGAAATTTTTACTATATTTGTAAATAATGATAAAATTACAGCCGCAACACATGTACGAGTATGTACGTGTATACTCATTTTAAATATAAACATTTGTTTCTAATTTAATGATCAAATGAATTCAAAGTTTAAACCTATGTCCTACATACATACATACATACATACATACATATGTACATGATAAATTATAAAACACAAACAATGTTTATATTAAACAAATGTTGTTGTAATATTTCGGACCTCTTTGGACATGAAGTATTAAATATTTATGTAACTTAATATTTTTTTATTCTGTGTGTAACGTATTAGATATCGAAATGCTACAAATCTATTATATATTATATACTTGCCGCTTATTTGCGGCAAAATGATATAATTTAAACAAGTACGCAAATCATTTAGATAGTTTTATGTTTTTACTAAAACCTATGTAAGTTAGAACGCACATTTCATTGAGACAAAATAATTTAAAACCAATCAAAAAAAAACATAATAAAAAAACATACGATTTTAATCGAGTTGAATTGTTTAAGCAATAATAAAATTACTTAAAATCAGTTATGTCCGTCTTGTCGCAAAGACAAACATACTCGTACATACATACATGTGGTCATAATTATACTAGTAACTTCTTACCGTCTGAGTTGTATGTTGAATAAAATTCACTTTAAACATATTAAAAATAACTCCATTAATTAATAATAATTAGTAAAATTAAAACAAAACAGGTTAAGCAAATTATAAGTAATTAAAAAAAAACATTGTAAATTTTCTTACTCCGAATGTAGTAACAAAATATCAGAATAGATAATAAATATATAGCGATTCTTCCACCATATTTATATTTGAAAGAATTGTAAAAACATTGTAGCTCTTGTGAATATCTAGCTTAGACTTTTGGCAAAATAAAAAAAATAAGGAATTTTGAAATCTAAAACATTACTTTACAGTCCATGGCCATGGTACGAGTATTAAGAGTTCACTTAAGTTCAGACACTTTAAAAAAATGTCCTCTGCACGAATACTATTCTTAAAAATTTTAAGTTTTTATCATGACATCCATCACTTATTTAAAACACAAAAATAGTAAATATAGAAATATTTATAGAAAGTTGAGTTGAGCAAAGAAAAGAAAACAAAAGTAAAGTAAAATGAAGTAAAGAAAAGTGTTATATCTATGTATTGACGTTTAAGTGAACATCATCACTTTAGTTTATAAGTTTTTAATATAAAATCTCGTATTTTATGTGTCGGTTTTATGGCTTATCGACATACACATCTATCCATTGTGCAGTTAGTTTGAGCAAACATATGTACATACGAGTATAAGTAGACATCCTGTAGTTATGCCTTGAGGTTGTTAGTAGTATGTATGTAAATAAGAAGCGAAAATGAATTTCTATTGTATATTCAAGCATATTTAAAAAGTTTATTTTCTCCTCATGACTGTAAAATTTAAAACGGGTTTTTTCGAAATACATTTCTGACTTTCTTTTCGTATTCAAGAAGAAAGTCATGTTTTTAAAACAATAGAGTGCATAACAAAACTACACAACTTTATAGTATCCTTAAAAATTCAAAATATTTTCTTCTTCAGCCTGGGACTATTTAAAATAATTCTAACACAATAATAATAACAAATTTTAAACAACTATTATTAATCAATTAATTAAAATCCATTTTTTACCAGTATTATAATATCAAAAGGTTGCTATAAATCGCATCCATGTAATTAGACTTTTTAAATATTTAAAACATTTTGTTGTTAGAAATGAATTCTTCAGAAGTAAGGGTAGAAAACATTTAAACATAAATCATTTGTACAAATTTTTAAAATGTTAAAACTCAGATTTATTGCTGAAAATTTTTGGAAATAACCATGCTGTGTTCATCATATGAGCCACTCAAAAATGATTTTTCCTTTTTAGCTTTTTGTATTTGTTAATCCACCAACGGTACACATAATTTAACAATTTTGACTAGTAAATCTACTAAATACGTATGTATATTGTTATTTAATTAGGAATGGCGTATCAAACTACATAATTATGTAATTAATTTCTTATATATCCAAAATGACTTGTTTTATATTTTCCCAGGAAAGATATACCGTTGAAGTAAAGTAATTAAAATTTAATGCCAGCATTACTTTTATACCGCTATTTCAAACTAATTAAGCCTTTTTCTGATCAGATGTAAAAATAGTTATAACAAAAGAAGCATGAAAAATGTTGATAATTGAATTAAAACGACTAAGACGTCGTTTTTAGTAAGGCACTAATTTAACCATGGCAAAAACAGGAACATATGCTAAGGACGTTCAAAAGAGCATTCATGATAATGACTGGCTATATCACACTAGGTATGTATGTATTAATGTACGAGTATGTACATACTGCAATTTCTGCTGATGCGTACAGAAGCAAAAAAGAAAACATCAACATCAGGAAAGTGCAAAAATACCTTTACAAAAGAAAAGCAAATAGAAAGCACCGACTACTTCACTACACATGCACACTTACGATCAACCATACATACTTTCATGTACACTTTTTAAGATGAATGTTTGTTTAACAGAGAAAAAGGCAGCCGGCAGAAAAGCTGCATGCGGAATGCGACTGTGTTGGTAAATACTAAGGCATTCATATACACACATCTATATATATGCAATTTGTATACACATGTACATGTGTGTACGAGTATGTTGGCATGTCAGTTTAAAAGCTGTACGTGCGTGGATAGGTGTTGCAAGGAAATGTTAAAACATACCAATTATTACCAAGATCTAATGCTTACCCTTCACTTTTGATGCCACTTAAGATGCCAATAAAAAGAAAAAAACCAAAATCTCTAATACACATAGTTTTCTCAGTATCTGTAATGTTTTGTAAAGGTGTGTTTTGCAAGTAAGTTGTTGGCAGAAAATCAGCTAGTTTCAAGCCAGTATTTGTACATATAAACCAACATTTGAAAAGCAATTTACTCCCCAAAGTAGGCAGCATCCTATTCTCTTTGATATATTTAAATTTATATTAATGAATGAAGTTAGAAAATCGTAATGGGTAATTACAATAAGTATATGGTTTTAATACTTAGTACATCCAAGGAAAACACCAACGTGCATTTGTAACTATACAATATATTTACGTGAATTTTATATATGTACATATTTATAGTAGGCTAGTGACGACGTTTTATTAAACAAAATAAGAATTTTATCAAAAAATTAATCACTTATCCAAATGTGTACCTACATCAATACCGAAAATTCTTTAAAAAAAAGAGAATGGAACTATTATATTTTTTATATTATATTTTTCTTACAATTTTTAAAACACTGCCATATATGTAGTAATTATTTTGATTTATTTCAATTTATATACGAGTATATTAGAATACATTCAATTATTATATTACAATATATGTATAAATATGTAAGATTGTATACATTTATTTATAATTCAATTTCAGATACGAAATTGTAAGTTCTTTGAACAACGAATTAAAAAAAAAAAAACAATTATATGTCCAAGTGGAAAAAATTGCTACCGCTTCACTTTGTGGGCCTTATAAATGTCCTGTTTACATTGTCTAAAATACTCAATACTCATTCCATTGTGCCTTCTCTTAGAAGATGTTCTAGAAGGAGTTTATCATTTCGAAAGAAGGATAATATATTAATCCTATATATCGTCACTACAACAACTAACTTTATTTTGCTCACTTACGAGTAATAAAAATGAATTAAGAAAGTATCTATAAATTTAGTCCTTTATGAATGTTTATGGTGTAAAGTACGCGTGAAAAATTAATATACAATAATACATGTGATATTAATTTAAAGTTTTGAATTCATAAAGAGTATTTTCCTTAATAAAATTATTAATTTAGCAGACCTTTAATTACGCTTTTTATGAGGCAGGCCTGCCTGACAGACCTTCCACATAATAACCTCCAAGTGCCCTTCTATCAGTAGTTGAAGCGTGTAGGCAAGGCCTTGACTACCAATGACACGCCGCATAAAATTCAATTGATCTTGCAATGCGGCAAAGTAAGGCCTTTTGGAATGCCTCTTTACAGTATCCTTTTCCCGCTGCGTGTACTACATTGCTAAAGTGTTAAAAATATTCAAGACACTTCAAAAAGTTTACAAATATAAAGTTGGCTAGATTTTTTGGCGCCACGACAATGTGGTTTCGTAAAGTAATCGCAATGTTTCAGTAATTTATTTAAAAAAAAAACTTAAGTAAACATTTAAAAGAACTTTAGTTATATAGTAAGAATTATTTACCACAATGCACAGTGTCAGATGTTAATAGTTTTTCAGGTTGTTGATTTTAGATTTTTTTTTATTTTTTATTTTTATTAAAACGCAGAGTCAACAGCAATGATATCACACAATTCAATTAAAACTTATCTTTACGAAAAAAAAACATATTTTTTGAAAAAAGTGATGATATATATGTATGTATATAAAGTTTTCATCGAGAGAGTAGAGTTTTTATGCTGAACCGACGTAATAAATTCATATTTGTTTTTCTAATTTTTGACAACATCAGTATGTATGTATGTACCTACATATGTACAAGTATAGGTAATAATTAGGTTAAACGTATTTGGATATTCTTCTAATTAATCTGGTTTTTATATTGTACTATATTAGTTGATATTGGCATTATAAATATGTTTCCAAAATTGTTAGCTATTTAGATATAGATATTAATAATAAGAACGCAAAAAGCTGGTCTTATGGTCGATAAGCTTTGCAATACATGTATTACCTTAAATTATAAACTGCAATTATCAAAGTAGTGAAACTAATTATATTAATTAATAAATGTTAATTTAGAAAGATATAAAACACATGCACACTTGCTGACATACACTTGTTATTTGTTATCAATCATTTGAAAATGAATTTAATTAAGTAAATACGAGTATTACTCAACAATGATAATTTTAAAAATTAAAACAACACATCAATTGCGATTACAATTAAATTTCTATGCTAATTTACAATTGCACACATGAATTGTTTACTAGATGTAAACATACAAACATGTAACGATTGCAGGTGAAACAATTATTATAATAATTATTATAGTTTTTTAACAATTGCAAAACATTCCACACACACACTCAATCAATTGTGTTAAGCAATGTTACAACAAAACACATACACATACACTCGCATATAAAATAATAAAAACAAAGGCCTTGTTTTGTGTGCAACAAATTAACTCACATTTTAATCAAAATCCAATTAATTATTTTGTAAATTATTGTAATTGTCCCATTTAGAGCGGACGGTGTGTGAGCAATGTACAAGTTTTCAAAAACATAAAAAACAAAAACAACAAAATATGGAATATTTTTAATTTCCCTCTTATCAAATATTTAATGTATTTAATGGCAATTTGATCAACAAAAACAAATAATTAATTACTTACACAAACACCATAGAATCACAAAAAAAACCATCATTCACACACATGCATTTATTTTCTATATGTATGCATACATACATATGTACATACTTGTACATGCATTCATTTATTCATTCTTGAATGTCAACATTGCAGTGTTTTGCTGGTATGTGTGCAGCACTGAATAAAATATTGATGCATTCATTATCAATAAACTATAAATTGCCATTGTTTGATTTAGTTTGCATCCATAATTCGTTGATTTGTCATTTTGTTTAGAAGTGAAATCAAAGTAAACAAAAAAAAGCAAAAAAAAAACGGAGGAAATTTATCGGCCGATAATTGACATTTTTGTACAGTCCTTTTGCATTGCTAATGGTGAATTTGTTTCAACTAAAACAATAAAAATGAAACTATTGGTGAAATTGTTTATTTATATGACAATTATTGTCATTATTGCTGTGCTCAATAGAGCCGACATGGCAAAGGCAAAATATTTACATGAAGTCGGTAACTTGATGGTAAGTTTATGTTTATCAAAGGATTAACATTAAATATTTTTAACAAATACAATTTTAGGGCATGGATGAACCTCCAGAGAAAGTTCCAGAGGTCGGTTGAAATATATGAAAAAACAAACAGTTTTTATAATTAAAATTAATCGTTATTTTTTCTTGCAATTTTATTAGTTTGAATCATCTATTCCGCGGGTAAGTACACATATTAATGGATTCATTATCAAAATATTGACCACTAAATGGCACCGTTATGTAGGTGCGTCGTGATGTTGATCCTCAAGCAGCCGATGTAGGTGATATACACAAGGTATGTAAATTCTATTCGTTTGTATTAACATTTTTCTAATAAACAAACTTACATCAAATAGGAAGAACCTAAGGCAGAAGCCCATTTCAGGGTAAGTATAATTTCATAAATATACGAATTAAAGTTTTAAAAACAAATTTGTTTCTTTCCTTAATAGACTCGCCGTGAAACAGCACCAGGAGAATCGGAAGTGCCAAAAGAAATCCAAGAAGAACCTAAAATGCATCGCGTAAGTATCTAAAAAGTATTTGCTCTTAAACACTACAATTTTACAACTGAAACATTCATTGCTTTTATTTTAAGGCAAAACGTCAAATGCCGTCTCCACCCGGAGAGATGCCGATGCCACCAATGTAAAGAAACATTCAAGAACCATTATTCAATTATTAAAATAGTTATTATTTGTTAAATACTTTAAACATTTTAATATTTGATCAGGGACCGTATGAATAAAAATCCAAAAAAAGCGTGAATATCATTTATTTTTTTAATTTGAATTTGCAATTGAAAAGCTTTTAATCAAGATTGTCTGATTTAGCAACTCCTTTTTTCTGTTTTAAAACCTATCTACACTTATTTACGTTTCAACAATCAATATATTGATAACAACATATTTGAATGAAACAAATCGCAAGCACTCAAACAACTCAAACTAGAGAGAAAGTAATCAAAATCATAAAAATACAAATGCGTCTCAAGCAACAAACAATTGTTTAACCTTTAATTCGTTTATCGAATTTGCTTTACACAGTTCACATGATCATCATCTGGTAACTGTATTATTCAGACTTGAAGTGAGTTGTATTCTCTTTAAATTATTTATATTATTTGTAATAAAACAAATACATTTAAAGTCCGCCCAACGAATACTAGCAGAAACAAATGTCAGAAATGCTTAAACGCTACTACTTATTCTTTTGAATGTACGAGTACTTTGCATCTCTAATAAATACAATAAACATAAACGTTAATTTAACTTGTTCTTAAATATTTGCGTATGTAAGCACTTCTAACCCACTTACAAATGTATGTATGTATGTATGTATGTATGTTTGCTCGTATATATTTATATCTTTACGTACTCGTCTGTATGTACAGAGAAACAAACACATATTTCCTTGTACATAGATCGACTTACATATATTTACATATGTACATCTAAAGACATACATACATAAGTACATAAATATGTGCGAACATGCAAAAATATTTATTTACTTTAAAAGTGTATTAAAGAAAAAAGCTAACTTGCCATTTCCTCAACCACTCCTATAGATTTCCTTTTACTTTGTAGTGGTGTAACTCTGTCTGCCCTTCCATTTCGAATAGCACATACAAACAAATACACACTAAGTTAGTTCGTTAGTTCGACATGCATACATACGAACGCATTTACGACTACAATATTGCACTCTCCAATCTAAGTTAAATAAGTAAAAGAATTCAAAATTGTAAAACAAACCAAACAGAAGTTTTTGGCATTTTTCTTTTCATTTTCATTTCCTCTTTTCTTTAACTTTTGAAGAATTCAACTACAATAACAATAATAACTAGTTTTGAAAATAACGAAAAAAAATTCCAAACTGCAATGAATTTTTTAATAAAAAAAAACAACCATAACAACGACAAAGAAGAGGAAATATGTATATGAACACAGACTTCAAAACCTTATACATATTTACGTATTTACACAATATACATATGCATGTACGAGTATGTATGTATGTATGTATATTTAATATCCCTGAAGTTACACAACTAGCAATTGCCAACTTTGCACTAGCTACTCCGCTACTTAGATGGGGCATCATCCTGTCCACGTTACATTTACGAATTAGCTCCGCCTGATGGTCATAATGGCTTCGGAATACTTATCACTCATAAACTAGTGTTCTAAATTCATTTGATATTTACTTAAAGTTTTTGTAAAAAAAAAGCCAATGGAAAGAAATCGAATTCCAATTCCAAAAAATGATTTTTACTATTACTCTAAAAATTAAAAATTAAAAAATGTATATTTTGTATGGGGGCCAGGTGAAATAAATTATAGCTATAGATGGGCATAATAACATCTGATTACCAAAAACATTTCATTCAGAAGTTTCATTCGGAAGTTACTTTTAGATTTTTAGTTCAGCCAACTTAAATCGATTTGACCGAAAATCAATGCAGTAAGTTGCAGGTGCTAGGAATTCGTTGTAACCAAGCGTAGCAAGGTTCATTTATATTATTTGTACTTTCTTTCGGTTTTATCTAAATGCTTAGTGTATGAAAACAACTCACTGGCAATTTAAATAATATTGTATTACTTTACTATTTTATGCAAACAACACCACTTAACAAACGACAATATTCTTTCTGTGCTGGTATTGCAAACAACCACTACTTTTGCAGTCAGAACGGTTACTACATATACACACACTACATATTTATACCACAAAAGACACACAATGTCATTTAAACATACATATGAATATATGTACATATACATATGTATGTATGTATGTATAGATATGTACATATATTTATATAGAGACTTGTATTTATTAGGCAGGCACACAAAATAACTAGGCCATGTTGTTTGCCAGAAATTTATCAAAGTTGTTACAATATCAATTATAAATTAACAGACAATATTTAATATAATATAATAATTATAAACACAAATTTAATTTTAAATATTTTTGTAATGCAAACATTTAGGTGGAGATTTGTTTAAACATATGTTTGTGTTTCTATGTAAATCGAAAAACGAATAAATATTTTTCAGAGACTGGAGCGAATATCAATTTTAATATGAACGTTGGGCATGTTTAATGTACATACTCGCATACATTTTTTCCTTTTGGTAGGGTATGCAAAAGGAATTAATGTGAAAATGGCTGTGGTTTCCAAATAATTAAAAATTCGTGCAATCTTGTTTAACATACTCTTTCTAAGGCCGTATGATAGTTTTATTAAGATCTATTATTGCAACGCTTAATGGGAGTTGAATCAAAAAACTACTACATATAAGTATAACCTCCATTTTCACCAATTATCAGTTGTAATTTAACTATTACTTTAACTGGCAGTTGGTCAGTTTCTTTTTTTTTAATCAAATTTAGTTAATTTAGTTAAAATTTAACTAACAAATTTAATTAAAAAGTTTAAGTTAAATTTAACGAAACAAATTTCAATAGTTTGGTCTTAACTGGAAAAAAAAACAAATGAATATTTTAGACAGATTTTAAATTTTTTGGATTTCTATCGAAAGACTATTGGCGTTTAGTTCTCTCTTTGAACGTACATACATAAACATGGAAATGGTTATGAAATATTATGAAAGTTTATGTAAGGTCTTTCGAAGACTTTTCTGGAAAAACCTACTACTAAACACCCAATTTCCTGTAGAACAAGTTTTGTGTGAGCCGCATTAATTTTGTGTCCATCTCACAGCCAATGTGAAAAAAATCTATATATTAAAAAAATCAGCTGTGTATGTGTGTACATATATGTATGCATGTAGGAATATATTGTTGGGAACAGTTATTATAAAGACGGAAACCAACTCTATTATTATCAAAGATGAATTGTATTTCATCATAGATAAATTTCATATGATTGAGGAATCGTATACATATGTATGTAACTATTTGGCATTGTCATCTATAAACTTTAGATCTGGAGCCTAGCGTTGTAAACAATCAATATGTATATCGTATCCGTTCATAAACAACAGAACTGCATACATACATACATATGTATTTATACCAAGAATTAATAATATAGAACTATGTATTGGGGTTACTGTGTTAAGCTAGATTTGCGCGATTGAAATTTTCTTCAAAATTGCTCTTCAAAACAGCAAAATTTCTTCAAAATTTATTTATTTAATAACTATAACAATTTTGAAGAAAATTTCAATCGTGTAAATCTAGCTTTAGGCGCGACATACCGGTAGTTGATATATAATGAATTGTGTAATTTCTATTTTTTTTTTTCAACATAAATTTTTATAATAATATTGGCATTTTATTTCTCAAAAAAATGGGAAAATGTTGTCTACGAACAAAATTATTTTTAAGTTATGTTTATAACCAAAAACATGATGAAAATGAACTGCCGTATTCATAAAAAATAAAGTAGGTTTGAAGTGTGCTTTTAGACAAAATTTTCTTAAAGTACATTTGAAGTCGACTTTAATTTTTTATGAATAAGGGCAGAAATAAATATTTAACTAGAAATTAAATTTCGGTCATTAGTCAAACTGGCAGTTAGTGAATTTTTCAGTTAAACATAACATATTTATTTTGATGAAAATGTCCGTAAACCTTCTTAAAATACATACATATATGTATGTATGTATATCAAATAAATTATTTCAAGAGTGCCCTTGTTCCGTTCATTAAAAGCAGTGTGTGCATCAAAAAGTAGAGCTATTGCGAATTTTGTCTTATGTTCAAGGGAATTGTAATCTTTATTGAAATAGCTTGCTTGGATGTAAATGATGCAAGATAAATCTGTGTTATTCGTAAAAAGAAATAAATAGATTGAAAATGTAACATTTTTGACTGGCGAGTAGATAAAATGTTTTATGTTTAGTTTAAAGCACTTTTTTCATATTTTCCACAACACCAATACATAACTAGTAATTGCATTTGTTTTAAATGTGACTTGATTATGTTAAATTGGCATTCTTAGTACGACGTATTAGAATCACTACACAACGAATTTAAATATTACTAATATTACTTTCGAACAAGATGAAGTTTTCTTAAGTCTTTCCATCTTTTGCCCTGATTGCTAATCAGTATAATTTTAATGATTTTTATCTTCAAACTTGAAGTTAATTAATTTCCCTCTATAAACTTATCATTCGTTATTACATTTTTTTATGAATCCATTAAAAACAGAAAAACACCAAATCGTTTATTTTTAATAATCATTCTAATGAATATACGCTTTCGTTTTTATGGTGTTTAAAACAAAAATAAATATCGTTCTTTAGTTTTCACTATAGTATATTCTTATTTTCATAATCTATTTAAATATTCATTGACATTCAACTAAGATAAAAACTGCACTTACTTAAACAAAAACAAGGAAGTGTATAGTTAGTTGATCAACCCCTACAATGCGACACGCTACATTTCTTTAGCGTTGAAAACAAGTAACGTTAATTTCTTCCCCAGTGCGGAATCTTATTTGGAAAAATTTTCTACAAACAACATTTATATATATATATTTTTTTTTTTTTTGCAAAAGTTCATTTTATGCAAATTAACGCTTGAGTATGTAAAATTTACAATTTCAAAAAAAAATTACAATATCAGAAAAATCTAAAATTTTGCAAAAAAAAATCTTAAACTTTAGTTAAAAATTAAAAAACATCAGTTTTGCAAAAACCAAAAACATTAAAACAAAATTAATTGAAAATTAATTAATTCCATAATTTGGATTTAAAGAAAATGTTGCTGTTTTGTTATCTTTTGGCCAATGTCGGCATATAGTACGTAAATAAAAGATTTATTTTTTAAAACAAAGTATAAATCTCTATTTTGAATTTTAATTATACGGACGAGTTATTTTCGGTGTCTGATTTTCTATTACTAGAAAATATTAGTGGTAAATTTATGTATAGTAGTAAGTCCTGACAAGTCCTGTTAACACCAAACAATTCTCAGAAGCAATAAACAAACGGAAAAATGAAGTCCTCCCTCCATAGTGCCTTCAACATATAGAAAGACAGATGGAAAGACATTTGTCGAATGACACAATCAATATACACCCACATTTTTGGTGATGGATGTATTTCTCGGATTGATATTTATCGGAACGGCAATTTATAGGCATATGGATATTACTTGAGTGGAATTTCAACTTGATAATGATGTTTATAAGATATCTAAATTTAAGTGATTTTCCAAAGCGGACTTTATATGCGGTCAATTATAGAAAAAATTTCGTTATATGATTTCTGCTTTCATACAGTTTATTTTTGATGAACTTTGTATACGCATTTATGTACCATGGAGCCTTATTTTGGGAAGAAATTCAAACACATTTTTATAAATATTAATATTCTATAACAAACCGATGCTTGGAAGCCATACATATTAGTGTAGGGCATGGAAATAAAGATTAAAAACTTAAACAAAATGTGAAACACAACAGAACAGAGTATAATATTTTAATTTCTCTTACTCTTGGCATCAAACTTAATCAAATGTATTTTACCATGAATTTTCTTTTTAACTTTTTTTTTAGCTGTTTTATTTATACTTACAATTGCACCCTTAAGATGCAATATCATTGCATCATCATTGATAATGCTACATGCAAATACAAACATGGAATCTGTTGATACAGATGGTATTAAGCGGGCAGTGAGCAAGTACTTATGTAGAGGAACCATTCAAAGTAATTAGCTTTACTATGTTTTAAACAAAAAATATATTAAAAGGAAACTACTACACAATACTGATATCCTTAAGCAACTATCCATTGTCTAATGCTGAGAAGAACAACCTTAAAAAAAATTATTCTTTTCGCAAAACTGATAATTGTGTGTATGTTCAACTCAATAAATTTATTCAAAAATCATTAATTGCTAATGAAAAACTTTGGCTTTTAGCAATATATTAATAGTAAGCAACTGTTTTCTCGATAGTTTGAGAAAAATGTGTCCATATGTTAAAAATGCTGGATAAAAATACAATTTCCTAGTTCTATATTTCACCGAAGTGAAACTTGAACGATGAACCAAACTGGAAATGATATTTTTGATACTTTTCAAATTATGAAATATTCATAATTGTTAAAAACTAATTTTAAAGTTTTTTCTTTTAAATGTATCGGCTATGTATTTATCTATGTATATAGTATATATGTATGTAAACAAGTTGCCTAAATAAATAATAATAATCGGGCTTCAAACGCTAACAGAGAAACTGTTTCAATTTAGAGCAGGAAGCGGGATTTGTCTCTGCTTGGACAGGTTTATACACCAGTTCATTTATGAAGAAATAAAAATTGTAATAATGAATTTTTTTAAAAGCATCAATACTAAACAAAGCCCACATATAATAAATAATTAATATTTTAGTAATCGTTCGAGCCTAAGGTCTCTTTTATAAACTTTATTTTTATTTTAAAACTTTATTTTTTATTTTCGACATTTCGCTACGTCTTTGTGTAGCATCTTCAGGAAAAATGTTTCCCAAATATAAAAAATAAAATTTTATAAAAGAGACCTTCAAATAAACTATGTATAAGAAATATTATAAATAATATACATACATATGTACAAGTTAGCATCCTCCTAACATACATATCATGCTAAATCCCAATTGGGAACTTGTAAATAACAAAACTTCTAATTATTCATATTGTCTTGCATCGCAATTAGTAATAAGTATTAATGTAAAATAACAGAAATGAACAATAAAGACTGTCACATTTTGACAATCAATCGCGTCGTTTCATTTACAGGACCATATATTTGGGTCAGAACACGTGAAACGTTGTACGATATTTCAGAAGGTCGTGTATTCGATTAAAAGTATCCAAAGTGTAATAGTTAACTTACATATTCGTAAGTATTGTCAGCAATAAATTTGTTTGTTTTTAAAAACGTTGTTTAAATACATACATAGATATGTATGTACTAGTCGTCTGGAAAGACCTTAAAAATGCATTCAATTTATCGTTTACAATGAATTAAAAAACTGTTGCACATTACAGGCAACCATTTGCATGGCTGGCTTTTTTGTTGAAGGAGAAAAATTAACATGAAACTGATTTTTAATTAAACCTTTTTGTGCAATGTTTAATAAAAAAAATATGTTTTTTACTTAAGTTCTTTTCATATTATACCTGAGTGTTTTATTGATTTTTCTCATTTATATGAATCTAGTCAATAATTTTATTTGTTTAAAAAATTTACCATTTTGATTAAAATATCATTTTCTTTAGCAAATAAAATTTATGGTGCAAATCGGCAATAAATACAACACAATACAAAAACAACAGGCATTTTGTTTGTGTTAAATAGTGTACTACTGTCAAAATATTACTTGACAAAATATTACTTTTGACATAAGTAAATTGTAAACAAAGTCAGTCAGTTGTGCTACTGCACTCATCTTGTATAGTTTCACCATGCACTTTCTGTACTATTTTTTACCCATTAGCAATAATTTTCCAGACATGTTAGCATAAAAAGAAAGCAAAAGATCAAAGATACGGGCGTATAAATATAATAATGGATTTAATGGATTTCGTGTCATATATTTTGAATAGATTTCCTCGAAAAATGTTTTCATATGAGCAAGTTTAAGACATCTTCTACAATTCAACATTGTCTGTGAAAAAATTCTTAGCCTCCAACATTTTCAAGTAGAAGCCTTCTTTACCAGTTTCAGTTGTGTTTGTGTCATTCTCAGTTACCAGTACTTTGGCTTGAGGCAGTGGTAGAAATTTAAATATTTTTTTTCTCAGTTTGGGTTCATAATGTGGAAGCATGTGCTTTGGAGTTTGATAAATTTTTGATTTTATTTCTGAGGGTCGTTTATTGATAATGGGATGATCTCGAAATTGACGTTCGAGTGGGAGGGACTGCTTGAGTTTTTGCTGTTGCCTCTGAGTTAGGATGGGCAAACGATAACCATCACGAAAGCGCTCTTGACTACTATTGAATGCAATCTTTTTATTGTTCCGCAGTTGTTTTCGTGTAACCTTTTTGGCAGTGCAATTGAATTTGATGGGTGGTGCTGCACTGGATTTTTGATTTGGCCTGAATGACAACGGTGTGCGCGATGGATGGTTTATCATTCCAATGTATTTTGAATCTGGGTAAAGTTTAATGTCTTTTATTTTTTTGGCTTCTTGAACAGATAGTGCAATATGTTTAAATGGCTTGGCTCCTGTAAATAGATAACGAAATCCTCCGCCTTTCACGTGCCTCCAATCTGGTGATGTGTAATGTCTTGTCTTAATGATTTCATAAGGTAAACGACGAAATTTGTTTCGTTTCTCCTTTTCAATTATAAGACCAATTTGAGGTTGATAGGCAAGTTTCGAAGAGCATGGACATATATTGGGGTAACGAGTCTCATAACGACCGGGTGCACCAGTAAAACTAATATGAGATATATGAATGCTATTCTTTTTCACAGGTACTATGGATGAACGATAAAACAAATGTGGATTTGGTTTTATTAAACTAAAAGCAGAAAAAAGAAAGCAATCAGATTTACAAAAAGTTAATGAAATGATTTGTAATACTTTGTTGTAAAAATAGCATTCTGGTTTTTTTTGTAAGTTGAATTGTATGTTGTTGGTCCTGGTTCTGATGGATTTTTGTAGCACGTCCCTATGTTACTAACCATACAACGGTCCGTAGCACGTCGCTCTCGGGCGTCTAATAATATATTTTATAATCTGCGATAAAAACGAGAATAATAATTAAATTATTAGGGCTACGTACTTAAAAGAAATATTCCTTTTGTTCTACGGCAAGGTGCAAATAGTTTTTCAGTTACGGTCGGCAAGTTATAAAAACGAACAAGTGGTTGTCGATAGTTTGACCGAGGTTTCGCATGATGCACGTGTATTTTAGGCCAGTGTGCTCCACCAATGCCCCGCTTGCAGTCATAGGGGACTTTATTTATATCATAACGATTCGGTGGTAATAGGCAAGATTTGCTTAAAGTTTTTTCTCTGTAGCTTTCCGTGACTTTGGAATTTTGATGGTTTGTCAACGAAGGGAATCTTTCTTTGTATTTATTCCTACCCACAACATGTTGGAAATATTGTATCGTAGTTCTTTCAAATTCTGCAAATAACATCTCTTTAATGCATTATTTCTAAAAATTGCCTCTTACCTTTGTCTATGTGCTTGCAATATATATGAGCATTCTTTTTTATATACTTCGTCAAACCATTCAAGTGTGTGTATCTTATTCGGTTTCCTTTAAATAAAATCATAGACATACATACTTACATTCATACATGCATATGTAGTATGTTTGTATGTATGAATGTCATATGAATAGGTTTCAAATTAATCACAAAAACGTTTCATCTTATAATGCATATTTACTTGTCACCATAAAAAGAGGCAGAGAAAAACGCGGAGCAGTAAATCTAATATCCATTGAAGCCATTCCTAGTGTTATAATGTCCTAAAAATATATGTATAATAGAAATATTTCCTATAACTAGTTTTTTATTTTTGGAAATTTTTATAAATTGTCAAATCAAAAATGTAATTGACAATGTCTTTAAAGGACTATAACGTGGTGTAATTATCCAAGGTGAGTGTAAATAATGTACTACTGTCACAAACACTTGAAAAAGTATTACTTTTGACATAAGTAAATTGTATACAAAGACAGTCAGCTGTGCTACTGCACTCACCTTTTATAGTTACACCAAGGACTATAACAACCAAAGTGTATTTAATAAAGTGAAGTTACGAACACACCTGATTGTTGTTTGTTTACTTATGTTGGGTTTTTGTACTGTCAAACTTTCTTTGTATTTTTTTATTACCATTCAAACCAATTATTTGAAAATAAAATAAAAGCACACATATAAAATTTTGTAAATGTGCAAGCAAATAATTTTGTGAAGAAATCTAATAAAAGATATAAAATAATTTATTAAATAGAATAAGGCGAGAAGCAGTGCGATTTAATCCTTCAATAAATGACCAAAATAAGGGTATTTTTGATTTTTTTTTTTTTTTAATTATTCATGTGGCAAATTCGATTTTGACATTCAATACATAATAAGGAGCATACAAGGTGAGTGCAGTAGCACAGCTGACAGAATTTGTTTACAATTTACTTATGTCAAAATTAATACTTTTTAAATGTTTTTGCCGATTTGCACTCACCTTTTATAGTTACACCATGAAAAAGAGCAAGTAAATATTGTCTTTGTTGTAATTGTTGCCGAGACGCTTCCATCTGTTTGATAAGTCTTGATAATAACAACGTATAATTAATTTTGAGAATTATTACAATTACAATTTGGATACACTATGACTGGGTATATTCAATGTTTAGGGTTTCAAAATCAAACAACTAATACATATTTTGCTATTAACTAGCATAGACAACTTAAAAAACAATGCGGTCTTTGCTTTGAACGTACATACATAAAAGAATATCATGTGAAATGCATTTACTACACTTGGTAGTTAAGACTTTCTAATGTTTAAATGTTTAAAATCTTCTTGAGGTTTGTCAAACACAACATTCACACACCAACACAGTCAGTCCCGAATACACGCACAGATATCTCAACGTTTGTTATGTGTATTGAAGATATATACGTTGCTTTTGTTGCTATTTTCATTTTATGGCAATGTTTGACATGGTAGTATTAAAAGACATAACGGTCTTATAAATACGCAGTCTCTACTTTACTCTACTCACAGTAGACATAAACATACATA
Organism: Bellardia bayeri; assembly: GCA_950370525.1. Taxonomy (NCBI): domain Eukaryota; kingdom Metazoa; phylum Arthropoda; class Insecta; order Diptera; family Calliphoridae; genus Bellardia; species Bellardia bayeri. The sequence continues at coordinate 257,368 of OX493268.1, forward strand.
CATATGCTTATGTAAGTGCTTCTTAATACACACAGATACTCGTATGTCAGTTTGTCTGCAGCTTTGTGTGAGTACTTACCCAACAAACATCGTTATACTTACTCATTGAATTGATTTCAGAGTGCATAAGTGTTGTTTATCTTTCTCATATTACGTATGTCATTAAATGGACAAAGTTAATTCCATAATTACCAAATAATAAGGAATATAAATATAACTCATATCTTTTAAATGATGGTATTGTAGATCAGCAATATATTATTTGCCTTTCCCTAATTGCGATAATATTTAATTATATTTAATTTTATTTATATTTAAAAATTAAACAATTAAGAAGACCTTTTCAACTAAATATTTTAAACCAAAACACTAAAGTTGTGATTGAAAAGATTATGTATTTCTATTTTTATTTAATGCAACTCTATGGTAAATGTATATTGGTATATTTTGTTTGTTGGGCAATTATAAACTATTATTCATACGAAATTAAACCTGCCCTTTGTTGTATCGAACATTCTCGTTTTACTTAAGTGTGTCCGATTTTATTCTTTAGTATCTAGGTATGGATATAGTTTTACCAAATACATTTTTTATATGCAAATGTATTGACATTAGACCTGAGTGTAGCGTTGAGTTTGATGTGCATAATTTTATTATTTCGTAACTAAAACTATCAAATGCAAAGTTTTGAAGCTCTGGGATATTATTTTGACATCCACCACGTTTTTCGATAATCCGAATTGCTCTAAATGTCTAATAGGTTAGGGTTAGATAGTTAATAACAAAATTAAACCCATTCTAAGAAAAGTTTTTAAGGGCAGGAATAATATACCTGCATATGTATGTATGTTTGTACGTTGTATGTAGGCATTTAATACACATCCAATGTGTCGGTAATGCTTTACTGGCTTTTTATATGAATATTTATTTTATTCTACCTTTAGTTATTCAAGAATGAAGTAAATGTTTGCATTCATGTGTTGTTTGCATTTCATCTTCATGTAAATAGTTTTAGTTGTAGCTTTAGACAACATGCATGCATATATTTTTGTAGATGCAGATTTTATGAGTGCATGTGTATGACTATAAATATTCTATGAGCGTAAAAAGAACGTCTACACCATGTTTTTATATCTTTAGACATTTATTTTGACATTTGAGAATTGTTATTTATTTAATAATAATTTATTCAAAAAGGATTTTTATTTAATATTAAATGTATCAATCCCACTAACGAACATCATTTGTACATTTTCTTTTGACTCATTTAAAATGATATAATTTTAGTTTTGAAGTACATATTTACATTTTCTAGAATTACATATTTTAATATTTCAACTATTCGTCATAAATGTAGTGTATAATGTTTTAGAAATGTTTTAGAAAATGTAAGTAAAACTAAAATAACTACTAAATACGTGAAAATAAGATGTACACGTTATTTGACACTCACTGTATTTGTATCTACATGAATCACCTGTACATGTACATACACACATATTTATAACAGCGTTTGTTTATATGTATGTATGTATGTAATGTAGTGTGAGCGTGTTTCAAAGGTACTCGTACTAGAGTCCCTTGACTGTGTTTAACATTTTATTTTGTACATGTGAATGTATGTACGTATACATATATGTGTTTCTGTACTGACGTATTACTGCAATTTTCATGTATTAAGTAATTTTACTTGTTGACTTTGTTGTTCGTTTTAAATGCTCAAATATTCAGATTTTTTATATAAATCATCATATTGTGAAAAATGTCGCATTGTTATTGTGAATATTGTGAAATGATTAATATATTTTTCATTTACAGCCTCTCATCTTATTTCTTTGACAGTTTTTCAATCACTTCCAATAACTTTCATCTGACTAACACACATTCAAGTTCAAATTATTCTATTTACTTAATTAATTTTTTTTTTGAAGTATTTAATATGCACAATTAATCGAGGCTAACGCGTCATAAATAGTTAATTTAAATAAATTTTTTCCTTTATTTTGTGTTTCACATCTAATGCTTATTCAAATTACATACACTTCGTGTCACGAATATGTTTTTTATTGAATGTTAATGTGTTATAAAAAAAGCTTTTTTTAAGTTATCGCTTGTGATTTGCCATAAATACGATAAAGTATATTTGTATTAGTGTTTCGTAACTATAAACACACATTAAGTTAAATGGATGGATTTTAATTTTATTATTATTTATTTAATATACAAAATTCCATGTGCAATATTTCTCACACTCTACACTACTTTTAATTTGTTAGATCCGTTCTCGAATATGCTTCAATTATATGGAGCCCCTCTATATCATACATATAAATCATTTGCAAAGAGTTGAACGAACATTTACAAAATTTACTCTTTCTGCAAATCATAATATGTCTTCTTACATTACCCGTTGTAATAATTTGGATATTCAAACACTCGAGAGTAGAGATCATTCCAATCTATTTTATTCTTATATGATGTAATAAATTACAAGATAAAATTAATTAATTATTCAAAAAATCTTTAATAAATTAAATGAATACTATGTTGAAGATTTTAGTTTTTCTAAAGCAAAATTTAAACAGTATTTAAAAAATGTGTTATAATTTTAAGCGAATAATCTGTAATTATATTCTGTGAATTCATAGACTTTAATAAATAAATTAATGAAATGAAATGATTTCGTAATTAAAGTATTGAAATTTACAAAATACGAGTCAAAAATACTAAAAACCAAAAGGTCATGGTAATTCCGTAATTACTTCTTCACTCCAACCATGAGCATCGGGTTTTGCAAAAAAAATTATTCAAGCCATCTGAAAAGAAGTACGTCAAAATACTTGATGTTTTCCTATTGTAATTTAATGTGATAGTTTTTGATTACAATAAATTTATTATTGTTTTTTGTTTATTTTTGTTAATTAGTACAATTTAGAATTAATATTTCAGCAACAAAATGCACAAATTCAAATAAAACTAATTGAATATTCAAGAGTGGAATTATCCTAAATAATTCCGCAAAGGATTTCTCGAATAATTACAGTACTAATGCATATTTCACCTCAAATAAGCTGTGTTAAGCAGAGTTAAAATCTTTTGTAAAAATAACTGAATATTATAGAAATAAAAAAAAAATAAAAAAACCATTTGATTTGTATAAAATCGATAAAACAAAGTTTTGTTTTATTCCCCCACATAGTTACTCTATGTGGGTAAGTGCCTTACATAAATCAATAGAATATAACCACTGACTATAAATCAATTAATGGCAAAGAGATGGAATCAAAAAAAGTAGTAATTACATATCAAAATTAGCGGGACAACTACAAGTACCTTTTTAATTCCTTACTAGACAGTGGCGTATAATTTATGCAACATCAACAAACCGGATCAATCATACGCAACATGTAAATCAAAGTTGACCACAAATTGGAAATGCTTAAAATGGACAAAAAATATAGTGTATTGAAAACAAAACTTTTTGGTTTCATAATTGTAAATTATTTATAGAATAAAGTTATTGGTATTTCAGATATCTGTATTTTAGGTTACTACAGAATCCGATGGTATCTCATCAAATACCATCATAATTATGAAATTTGTAATTTTGATTTCAAAACGGACCAATTATATACTGATTCTCACAAACATGAGAAGTGGAATTTATAATTCGCTTACCATAACATTCATGAGATCCGAAAGATATTTACATTAAACAAATTCATGGACTGGAAGTGAGTGGATGGCTTTTGGAAGTTACAAACATCAAAACAAACGCATAATAACATAATATTATGGTAGTATAATGTACAATACAAAATAATAGAAATAAAACAATAAACACATTTTTTTAATATTTTATATATCAAAGTAATTGTTTTTAAATTGTTTAACCAAAAATATTTTTTCGGCATTTGAAATTTGTTTTTCATAATGGAACTGTGTTTTTTTTTGCGCATAAAAATTAAACTTTTATCATAAAACGAATATTCACATAAATTACTGGATTATATTCTGGAAACTTCTAATAAGCCTATTTTCCTTAACTTAACTTGAACACTGATAATCACGATAATCATTTTACCTATTTCCAACGAAAATGTTGATAGTTTAAATAATTTTAAACTTGTGCATTGCATTTGGAACACTGAAACAAATAATAATAGCATATGTAAATAATGTTTTCCATTCCTTAACTACATTTTACATAGAGCATTAAAATTTGATAACAAATAAAAACTCGTTGCTAGTTTGGGTAAACTTTTTCTTTTTTCTGACTTAAATACTTTACTTTATGAAAGAAATTTCAATTATAGTCTTAAAAACTACTTAGCTTTTTACCGTGACTGACTAGCTGACATTATCAAGAACACACAGACTCAAATCCACATGCAACATACATAATACTCTCACCTATTCACCGACATTCACTTCCAGACTGTTCAAATACTAAATATTTTAAAAAATTTCAACAATGTCAGTCGAAACTCTATAAACAAATACTACCTAAATTCGTTAAATAAATTATTACATTCCGAGTTTCCTTTTCGTAAAATTGAAAATTAAAAGAACATAGGCGCCTATTGAACATAGTTATGACATGTGCCTATAATTGAGTTCACTGTTACTAACTGACAAACCAACTGGTATTTTTATCTGACACTGTATTTATGCAGTTACACGTCAAGTTCTTACTTTCTGCTATTTGCTGTTGGTTCGTTGGTTTGTTGTGTGGTTAGTTGTTTGTTTATCATCTCATAGTTACAAAAATACTTTCATACCAATACATTATTTTACATTATTTTTGTCTTACTTTAGCAATAAGAAGATCTTAAAATGAGATAAGTACTCAAGCAACCCGACCATGGAAAGCAATAAACAAATGCATATGAAGGATATTTACAATGGTGCAACAATGCTTAAACCATGAAAAAAAATACGACAACGTTGAGCATCATACGTACATTATCATTGAAGTTGGAACGTGATTGTATGTTCGTTCGCATCTGTTGTGGAAAAGGAAAATCTGCCAAATACATCTAAAGACACATTAAAAGCATTAGAAAGCAAACACAAAGACAGATAGAAAATACAATACAATACAAGTATAAACTAACAAAAAATACTGATACGTGGAAAATATTGTATAAATTGTAACGAAATACACTTTCAAAATATTACCAAAACAAAGCACCGAAGTTTAAATAAAAGACTGCTAAACAATGACATCCCTACTTAGTTTAACTTGGAAATATACTGTTCTAATTAGTAATTATTTTGCCTTTTTCTCTAAAAAAAAAAAAAAAACAACTTCTCACTCTCACCTTTCCCAGTTTATATTATAATTTGTTTAAGGATTAAGCATTTCCCAAGATGTTCTTATTTTCAATAAATTATCGTATGTCAATAACTTGAAACTATTGCAAATAATGTTTCAATAAAAATAAAATAAACCCTTTGACATGAGTTATTGATAATTTTCCAGGTTGTTACATTGCAAATGAAAAACACTCAAATATCATACATTCAGATGTGTTAGGCAAAAAATACGAATTCCATAGGCAGCTCATAGGGCTGCTTCTGAATAATTTCGTCCAAAAGGAATCACACAATCGGGAATCTTCTATTAATGGGTTAATACAGCGAACAAAGCAAAAAGTTCAATTAAAAAAACAAACAAACAAATGTATGTAAATATTTTATAATTTTTATAAAAGGTGTTAATTGTTATAAAGTAAAAAATACATGTAAAGGAAATGTAAAAAATAAACAACTCTTATTTAGAACACAAACAGCTGTAAAGTGCCATTCTACACGAAACATTTACACATACACATACGCATGTACATATGTATATTTATTATTTCACAAATACGATACATATCCACACATAGCTACATACATGTGTTTGAGTATGTGGAAATCGTAATAAAAATGTCTAAAATGATTTAGCGTAATGATCATAAAACAGTGGCAAATAATTGGTATGAGCTACGACAAGGCTTGCAATTTAATATACATATGTATGTATGTAGTATGTATAAACGTATATATATATATATATTATGAAATATATATATATATATTATTAAATAAAACAAAATTAAATTCATATTATAAAATACGCGTATATGTATGTAAATTGTTGCCTACTAAATATTTTGTTTCCTTAAAATTGAATTTAATTTTAATTTACTTAATACTTTAAACTTTTACAATACATTCAGAAATACTGCTCTTTTCAACTGGTTCATACACACAGAACGCAAACACACACACACACACACAAGCATACAGATACACTATGTATTCCATTTTAGTTTATTTTATTTCGGAACTCTGAAAGGACAAAATAAAATCGAAAACATTTTGTAGACTGGCGCCTGGTTAGGTAATCAAAATTATTTGCATTTATATTTAAATTGTGCTTCTATTTGTGTAAATGAAGGAAAAGTCTGAAATTTATTTAAAATATCAAATATTTTATTGTTTCGTTTTAATACAACTACCCTACTGAAGAATAGTACGAGTAACTACAGCATAGTGTACGCCTGCTTTAACATAAATGTGAATAAATATTAAACTAAGAATCCATTAATCCTATTAAAATTATTCTGCAGAATATGAATGAATGAAAATACGATCTTATACAAGGTCTACTCAAATCTATAATGATTTGGAAGGTCGTCATCAACCAACTTTAATTCTTAATAATGTTATTATTATTATTTCTTTTTTCTTTGCGCAGAGGGAGCGAAATTCACATTCGGAAAAAAATAAATAAATTTATTATAAATATTATCATGTAAATTTTTGTTAGTGGGTTTCTTCAACATTTAACAAAAAAAAAAAAAAAACAAGAATAACTAAAACACTCCAAAGAAATGGAAAATGACAAAAAATTGTAACTTATTAACATAATTTCTACAAAGTGACTGCCATTTAAGGAAAAAAAAATATTTTATATTGCCAAAGGGGAAACAGTCGGAGCAACAATAGCAAAAACTGTAGCAAACAACGACAGAAATGTATATACATATTTAAACAAAAACAAAACTTCAGGGGAAACAAAAAAACAAATCAAACATTTAAGGGTTGCATGAAGAATTTATAAAAATCATACAGAGAAAAACAAGTTGAGAAAATGACTTATTGCAAGAATTTGAATAAAAAAGTTGTTTTTATTTATGATTAAAATACGTTTTAATCGACAACATTTCATATCTTTTGTACCGCTCTCGCACTCGACTTCATTTTTATATCGATACTTTTTAGAAAAATATTTATCAATTTGTATTTTGCTCTTGATTTTTCTTTTCTACACAGCTTCAGTATTGAAGTGTGTGCTGCTTTATTATGATTATTTGAAAAACAATATTGTATCTGCCCGAGGTCAAGAATTACTTTCTGTCAAAAAATAAAAACAAAAAAGAACTGGAATATATTTTGTATTATGTTTATGCAGTGTGAGTGTGTTTGTGGGTGTGTCCGTGGGTGCAAGTACGAGAATTTCACCAAGAAATTTAATAATAAGGATCTTTGTGGATAGAATGATTTTGAATGTTCATGTTTGTGTACGAGTTGATTTTGTGGCAAGTTTCTGTTAAATTTGTTGTATTGCTTTTGTATCAAATACACATAAACCAACATCAACACATATGTACATACATATATACATACTATTACAATATCATAGTTTTAATATATATACATATATAAATATGTTTGTATATAAGTACATACATATGTATAGTATGTATGTATATATATTGCATAAAGTAAGTCATTTTAAATGCGCATATATTGCTATACAAATACCTATTCATACTTAACTACATAAATAAGTATAGTAAGAATATTAGGGCAATAACCTGGTCTTGGTTATTTAGTTTAAGGGTGTATTTACAACTTCATTATAGAAATAATGAGACATCATATCTACTATTTCAGGCAATGATAAGTTTTTAAATATTATAATAGTGATTCATTTCTGGATGTCAGTTCTTTAAAAATTATGCTTTAATTAAAAAGATTAGTAATTCATACACGTGATGAAGTTTGTTAGCATTGTATGTGGCATTTCACATACAAAATAAATATTTATTTCGAAACATCTAGAGAACTGTAATTATGAGAATCTTCAAACTTTGTATTAATCACTTTTATCATTTTACTTAGTTTGTAAGGAAAAGGACGGGATCGAATTAGTTGGCACGTAGTTTAAATAGTTCTTTGTTGCGTTTTTGAGCGTATTTTTGAATATCTGCAGGGCACTAGAATAGTAAGATTCTAAAAAAAATTTAAGATCAACATTTCAGAATCTCAGAACAGCAAGCATACATCGTTAGTAAATAGTTGTTTTCGGATATCTGGAGAATTACTCGTTCTATAGTGACAGTTTCCATGTTTATAAGAATAACTTCTATATCATTGTTGGTAATTATGCTAAAAATTTGAAGGATCGTCAACAACCCAATTATCATATATAATCATATACATATCATGAAATATTCTAAAATAACTACAACAAATTTCCGTTCTAATTTTTAATTTACTACGAATGATGCAGCAATGTTTGTCCATATAAATTCCTGTCACCCTATTCAATGTACTGACGCAAACCAAAATACATAAATGTGTATGTATGTATGTATGTGTGTATGTGTGTATGTATGTCTGTATGTATAAATTAATGTATGTGTGTATGTATGTATTTATGAGGTTTTTTCGTTTAAAGTACCACATATTTTGTAATAACCCTAAAGCGATAATAAATATTTGGTCTGTCGTCAATGGGTTGATGGTTTGCAAGTGGTTAAATTTTGTAAACTGACAGAAACATGAGTCGAAAGAAAAATTGAATTTATAATAAATACGAATATATTTACATACATACATATATCCTATATTTTATTTTAATAAATATATTTTTTGTTTTTTTTTTTTAATATCAAGTACGATAAATTGCAAATTATTGCATAAACATGTTGTTTATCTAAAGACTATTTTTTAACTCAAGCCACAATTACATATATGGTTTTGAGATTAATCCGAAGTATTTGTGATTTTTTACAAATTGTTGAAATAGCACAATATACTTACATACGAGTTTGTACATACATACATATGTGCATTCATAATATGTATGTATATATGTACATACATATGTAATTCATTTAATCCAAATATACTTTTATGTACTTATGCCTCTATATAGAAGGTCAATACATCTACTTTAATCCAAAACTAATTAATAACTAAATTATTGCGTTCTTTACCTCAAGTGCTATTTATCGTTGACTGAACAAGACACAATAACAAAATAATTAATTATTTGAAATATTTAATAACTTTGAATGCTTTCAACACTTTCGTTTTGAATATACTTGAAGGCGCTCAGCCAGTCTATGATAATTATTTGAAATCCTTTGAACACGACAATAAATTTTTGAACATTAAAGAGAAACTCAAGCAAGTGCCATCAAGTAGAAGTAAAGCAAACGAGTTGAGCAATATAAGACATTACTGAAAGTTTTCCCTTCGAAATATTTGTTAAAGAAACTGTAAACTAAAGGCATGAGATGAGATTTTTCAAAAGAAAAATTTTAATCGGTGTTTAATTTAGACAGCGGAAATCAAATCGCATATAAACAGCTGTTACATTAAATAAATTGTCAACGAATGCCAAGTAAAGTGTGTAATAAATGAAAAGCAAACAAAAATAATCGCCTGTTGAAGAAACTTCTAAGTACACATCTGAGGTTAATTAATAATAATAAAAACAAACAAAAAACATGTTTAAGATATAAGACGAGATACCAATAGACATACTTACATACATAATTGCTTTTCCTTGAAATAAAAAATTAATTAAAATTTTTGTAAAGAATTGAATTAAAAATGTCTATGTGTTAATTAAGCTGTTAAAAACAATTAACAATAATTGTCCCTAACATGTTCATTTAAACGAGTATGTTAATCGCTACATACACAATATACATACTTACATACTTACATACATACATACATACATACATACATACTATATACATAATATATGTACATAAATACACTTACAAACCATGTGGTACTTTTTGCGTATAGATGTATGTGAATTTGTGCATGTGGGTGAACCGAACAAGAAAAAAAGAAATAAATAAAAAATAAAGTAACTACATAAAAACTCATAAAAGAAGCATTTCATAAGAGTGTATGTAAATAAAAAGCTTTTTCAGTTCGTGTTGTTTCATCATTGAAATAAAATCATGTTTTATGGAACGGAAATCACCACTTTTTGTGTAAAGTAAGCTTCAGAGGGAAGCAAACAAATTTGGCAATTTGTTTACGAAAATCTACCCCTCGCCACCTGAGTCCCAGCTCGGCTTCTTGACACAATGGGAACAGACTCTATGCCACATAGGACGAACATATTATTTTAATGTTATTAACAGTAGCAAATGTTATGAGTTGTATCCACCAAACCAAACCAAACCAAACCATTCCTATCCAAACTAAACTAAACCGAGGCAAATCTTTCCAACAACACAACATAACGACATAGCGACATTTACGCATTTCCATGTGTTTGTTTGTTGTTTGTATTTACCCATAGATTGTACCCCTGAGTAAAAGGGTTATGTTTGTTGTTATACGATGTTCATTACACGATTTTCGTGGTTGCCGGATACCACTTATCTTATTATTTTTTCCCCGCTGCTCCATTCCTGTCGTAGGTGAGTTTGTTTGTGTTTAAGCTCATTTAGAAATTTAAATTTTTTGTATTTTGTATTTCATTTTATTTTTTATTTTTTATTTTTTTGTTTTTGTTTTTAACAAGTAGTGGTTGTGCAATTTTCAACTTCTATCCAACTCTACTCACTGTGCCTGTTTATGGTCCTTAAGGGGAGCTGAGAGATTTGTTTTAAATTATATCAAGTCACTTTTGTATGGAATTTATTTTGTAACAGGAGGCAGTTGTATTATTTCTAGCTCCCGTTGTTATTGAAATACACGTGGGAAATTTTTAATGAAGTCACAAGCCAGGCTAACAACAAAAACAACAATTACAATCACAAACACAAACACATACATAAGGACAAGAACAAGCAATTAAAACTAATTTATATTAACAATTTTTGTTAGTTTCTTTTAAATACCACTCCACTGAAACTGTTGGCTTCGGTTTTTTGTTTTTGTTTGTTTTGGTGTTTTACCTTGGATTCTACTGTTTGCTGTATCTATCATTATCATCATCCTTCTGCATTTCGTTTTTATGAGTCACGCATTTAAATTTACTTTATTGTCTACAAAAATTTGTCCACCACCCCCACAACAAATTACCCACATATTTTTAAGTTTAACGAACTTTAAAATTTGTTAAATATTTCTTTGGAATAAATTACAAATGAATCGACCAACAATTAAAATAGAATGTCATATTGTCAATTAAAATAAAAATATGTATGAGTTTCGTTAAAAAAGGAGGCATCAAAATTAAAACATATTTTTTTTTAACATTTTTAATGGTTCTTAAAAGAATACATTTCACAAAAAAAAATCCATTCACAAACGAAAGATAATATAGTAAGTAAAAACAAAGAAACGAGCTGTTTAGGATCAATAAATATTTGTGAATGATCATCACATAGTGAGCTCATTTTCCTGACATAAAGTAGAATATTATCAAAGTAATGTTCAGAAGTATACCTGATGCTAAGGGCTCCTTGTAAAGCAAACAAACATGATTTTTCTTATATAAAAACATTATACATAATTTGTAGGATTTTACCAAGTCAGTTTCTTTTATTTCTACATCATAGTACATATTTTTGGTTCGAATTTACTAGAATTGATGGAATTTGAAATATGCAAATAATCCAATTCACAAAATTTTTATCTAACAATGTGTATAATAAATATAAATTATATATAAATTATTATAATCAGAAGAGTCGAAGGCCTCAGCTGCTAGCACTCTCTTTAACTTATATTATATAGTGTCATTAATTGTATTATATAATATTAATAAATAAATAAATAAAATAAAAAAATATAAATTTTAATGTATGTATGTGTGAATTAGGTTACACCAACTGCTAAAAAACAATTTAATTCAAAATTCAATTATGTATTATTCATTCTTCCAATACCAATCAGTAAAGACACTTTTGTTATTCACTTCATTCATTGCATTACCAGTTAAAATCCTTACAAGCTCATCACACATTCGTCAAAGCAGAACTAGACCCATGGATTACAAGCAATTTATTATATGTACATATATGTTTTGTTCACAAAATCCACAAGCTATAAATAATATCATGTTCACGAAAGAGTCCGAGAATAAGTAAACATACACATATACATATTGTATAATACTACCCAGCATACCATTCTAGGAGCGCTCCGAAAAAGGAGTCAGAAAAGTCTCCAACTAAAGAGCATTTTCGGAGCGAAAGAAAAATTTGCTTGTTACTGTCCTGAGTCGGCACGCAGTATGACTCAGAAATTCCACTTAATTATGTGTGTACCAAAGCGTTGTTATCCTCTTATTTGTGCTTTGAACAAAAAAAAAATATAGTTGTACCACACAAGAATGATAAAAACAAGATTACACAGAGCCCAAAAAAAACCCCCCTCATAAAAAAGACTATTTTCTGACATTATCTAAGAGCTCTTTCTGACGGACCACTTTCGAATGTAATGACCCAATTTTCTGAAGGTTTTCGGAGCAATTATGATTGTTTTTTTTTTTTTGAGCTCATAAAGAGAGGTGTCAGAAAAGACTCTTTTCGGACTCATATGGCTTGCTGGGTATTTTATAATAACATACTAAATATTTTATAATATCGACGTTGTTGTGTCGTTCATGTTCATTTTGTTTTATAACCAAGCATGTATTGAAATTAAGCAAATATTTGTTTATTTACAATGTTTATACAATATTATTATTGTTGTTAGTGTTCATTTAGCATATTCTTGCTGTATAGACAATGTCACATTACTGGGACAAAGTCTACTTGCCAGCCGATTGACTCCTCATTCCACTTGTACTCGTAGACATGAAAATGAAAATAGTAGATGTTGTTGTTTGTGCTTTTGTTGCTGTCATTATGGTAAAAGCCATGTTTATAATTATTGTTAAACGTTAATAGCGGAAGCGTACAAGCAATTAGTGTTTTACCCAGTTAACTAACATTTTATGTTCTACTCAATGCTGTATAAATATGAGTGTTTGTGTGTGAGAATTTTGTAGGCACATTGCCATGTAGATGTACATAGACTTACATAGACACACACACAAACATACATAAATATATAAATATGTATATACTCGTATGTACATACATATGTATAATTTTATATCTAATACATGATACAAACATGAAGCTGTACAACAATGTGTAGTTTCCTATATAGCAAATTAGTGTTAGCCAATTATTTGACTACTTACCATTAATGTACTAATCTTTTAATAATGTATTATTATCGATTTGCAACAGAGCAAATTAACATACACACATACGCAGTAAATATTGTACATATGTATGTAAGTACTTATAGGTACATACATATGTATGTATGTATGTATGTGGAAACCCTAAAATTTATATCATACATTAACATAAATCCAAGCAGATAATGTTTAATTTAGATCTCTCTATTCTTCCTTTTTCTACGTCATTAAAAATTCCCTACATAAAATGCATAGATTTCATCTATCAATTACATACTCTTAATTCATAAGTAATAAAGTTTTTTGTTGATTTCTTAAAAACTTTTGTATGTTATTAACTATTAAAGTTGAGTTTGTTTAATACTTTTACAACAATGTATTATAAATATTTGTTAAGTTTAAGTATTGAAAAAACAAAATTTACATATATGAAAATAACAATGGTGACGAGAAACACACATTGGTGTCATTTTAAATTAAAATTATCCTTATTTTATTTAATTGAAATGTAAAAATTAATTTATGCCATTAACTCTCTGGTACAAATCAAAATGTCCATGTTATTTACAGGCTTATATCAATTAACTTTTTAGACATGAGTTGTCAGAATTATCAGATTTTTTCAAAAATTTAAGATGTGGAGAAAAAGCAAATTTTAATTTTTAATAATTATGAAATTATAAGTCGATTGATCTATGTTCGTCTGTCTGTCCAATTCTGAAAAACATTCTAACGTCCAAGATACACAAGTGCAAATACCGCGGCCATTGATTTATTTTGCTTTGGCTTTTAAGTGTCAAAAAATGTTTATTATTAATATTAAATTATTTTAAAATATTTGAAAAGAAAGCTGCTTTTGCTGGTGGCCATGGAAATACATAAGGCATTATTATTTGTATGAAAAAGTTTAACCTATTGGCATCTCATTTCATCCAAATATAAAGTTGTTCGTAAAAAAATATTTACTCTCTCAAACAAACACAGAGACCTCAAACTTCATATCAAAAAAAAAAACTTTGTCCGAACAAATGTTTTGTTCAGAACGAATGGGTGAATCGACTTTAACTTGTGGTGAATATGGAAAAATGTTTTTTTTTTAATTTTATAAATTGTTAAATTATACTCAAGATTGTTATGAAAATCAGATAAACTTAGTAAATTATGGTAAGAATCGATAATTACATCAATTATAAATGGTAAAAATTAAAAAAAAAAATTTAAATAAATTATATATACAAAGCAGAATTTTATTAACTGAATATTTTAAGTTTGGATCGAGCCAGGACAATTTCAAATCTGCTGACAATATTTTAATCGAACTATGAAATGAAAGAAATATGACCATTTATTAATCTAAAAAGGCATATTTATTTTGCCTTAATGTGTTGTTTACTATTTTCATACATTAAATGCACTTTTTCAATTAAAAAACTTTAAATCAATCGAAATCGCAAAAATTAAATTAATTTAAACTTATTAGATCAATCAACAATCATCCGTTCGTCAGATAAAATGAGATTGTTTAAAATTTTATAAAGTTTCCCTTGAAGAAGTTCAAAGTAGAATAATGTTAAAAGACAACTCAATTTTTAATGAAATGGGTTTTCTAAGCCCTGAATTGGCAAATTAATATGCCAAAAATACAATATTAAAATTCACTCCCTGGCATAGAATTTTTCTGTGATTTTTCAAAATTATTTAAAGTTTCCCTCATGCAGAGTTTTCCCGCTAGTCACAGAGATTCGGATACATTAAGTAACGAACTTTTAAATTCAATTTGTATTTTAAGATCGCATTTACAATTCAATGAATTTAACTACATACATATGTATGTATATAAGTTCCAACTGCACATCTAGCCATATTAATAAAATTAAATTATGTATGTATGTTCATATATTTATTCATATCCTTATTAAATTAAGGTTTTGTTTATTTTTAATTATTAAAACAATGTTTTCAAAAAAATTACATTTACTGATATTTCCATTATTTTTCTTTCAATTAGCTTAGGGATTGTCCAAAAAGTCTTCTCGCAACTTACTGCTTATTTTTTGCAAGTCCATACAAACAATTATTTTTTCCCATTTGATTGATATTTGTTGCGAATTGGATGTACTTCCTAATTACTCGGTATGATTAAAGAATTATTTTTAAGGTAAAATTGATCTATTTTTATAATGTTACTAGGTGATGACAAAACCATTTTTTTTTTTTTTTTTTGTGAGTAACAACATATTTTTTATTTTGAAATTCAAGTGTATTTAACTTTTATTGTATTGAAACTTCAAATAGATTTTTTTCTTTTATAAAAATGTATTTGTTGTTATTGTTATAATGGTAGCAAACGAGCTAGAGAGTACCCAACAACAGCAAAAAATGGTCAACACAATGCAGATTTATTTCCAATTTTATTTCTGTGGAGTTAACAACAACAAAAAAAATAACACAAAAGAGTAATACAGTTAAGGACTCTTAAAAAACTCAAAAAGAGAGCGAGATAAAACTGTTTAACTTGTCTGTTTTGTATTGTATACAAATCACCAAAATACCGTTACGTACATTAGGTCCGTCCATAAATTAAATTTATCTACGTTTGTTCTGTTTTTTTTTATTATCTAAAACTATTTTTATTCACACTGATCGGCAGGTGTATAAAAATTAAAAAAAAATAGGAAATGAATATTCAACAAATTTCATGCACAAATAATAGAGTCCGAGTATTCAACTTAAGTATGTATGTATGTATAAACAAAATCAAGATTATGGAATTTTCAGCAAGGTGATACAAGTTTCTAACATAATTAATAAAATACAAAAATTTATTTATACTAGATTTATGGAGCCCGTAATTTAGCGTTGATACTTAAAGGAACGTTAATAAAAATTATCTAACCATGTTATAAAATTAAAATAATTTTGTTTGTGATTGTTTTTTATGTGCTATAGACCTTTTATATTGTTAAAAATCTTTTTATTTTATTAATACGGCTTGAGGTCTCTTTTATTAAAAATATAAAAACTCTTGTTCGTTTTTAATTTTTATTATATTTTAATAATTTTTTTTTTGGAAATTAAAAGTAACTTTTTTGGTCGATTGTTAGTTTTAGTTCGGTTTCGGTCGAACTCTAAAAAATAAAATTCGAATAAAATATATATGGTTTCTAGATTCCAGTAATTTTTTAAAAGTGCTTCAAGGCTTCAATAAAAGCAATACAAATCAATTTGCCTTTAAATCCTTATTTCATGAAATGTACTGTGAATATAACTCCCAAGGCTGGCACCTCCTTTGTACAGATGGATCAAAGACCGAAAAACACGTAGGTTTTTCCGTAACAGACCATAGTGGAAGCACAAAAAAAACGGAATATTACCTCAAACTACGATTATATGTATTTAAAGGTGAAGCCATTGCAGTTATTGAGGCCCTACAGCTTAGCGACAAAGCAAATATATAATTCGGTGTTTGATGTCACTTTAAACCAAAAGAATAAAAATGAATTAATTATTTTAATACAACAATTAATAATAAAGAGGAGAAAAAATGTCAAGTTATTATGGGTTCCCAGTCACATTGGGATTAACGGCAACGAGGCATCAGATCTCGCAGCTAAGTATCCCTACCTACATCCCACATACTTATTCATTCCAAAATCAAAACAATTTGTAACCAGATGTGCCACTAAAAACTTAATATTTCTTTAGAACGTTAATGGAACGAATATAACCACCACTACAAAACTTTTCACCCAACAAAATAACCTGTTAATCTACCAACATCAACCAATTGTTTGCAAAATAAGTGTTTCACTAGGCTGCGATTAACACATACCCGTCTAACACATCAATATTTATTGAACAAAACAGCTAATATGTTTATTTTACAGCTCCTCGCCATTAACTGTCTTTCACATCTTAGTGGACTGCCCAGTACTCTTCAATCTACGTGCATCAATTTTTAAGTCCTACAACATTGTTGAATTTTTAAAAACTCCAAATAGTAATAATATATCCAAAGTCTTTGAATTCTTAAAGAAATTTTCTTTTCATAACCTAAAATCATTATCTAACAAAAATTCTAATCAATACTTATTCAAGAAATATTAAGCCGATAGCCATTGATGCTAATGCTTTTAGCTTTTAGATTGATTGTAATTTTAATTATAATAAATTTTTTAATAAATAAATAAATAAATAGATAGATAAATATATATATTTAGCAAAACTGGTACTATTTTTATTTATTTATTTTATATTAATTACATAATTAAATTGTTGTAACTAATCTAAGGGCTGCGATGACTTTCAAATCCGAAATGTAAAAAATACTTAAATTATATTATGAAAATTAATTTCAACTATGAATTTGTAAATTAAATTTATGTTATTATCACAAATATTTTTTAGGAGATCTGTTGTTAGTTGAGATCCAAAGATGGATGTTCTGGAGGCGTTGTATGCTGGGCATTCGTCTCAAATATGGGTTACATTGAGTGGTGTGTTGCAGGTATTACAACGCGGCGCAGAATTTTTGTGAGAGAATTTACAGTGTCCAATTCTTAGGCGAACTGGTAATAGCTTATGCATATTTGTGTAAATATAATCATTGTTTTACAATGCCTGCATTAAAAGAGTGTTTAAAAAATAATTAACTAAATTGTGATTTCATATCTCTACATTTATGTTCATTTCTTTATATACATATATTGATTATAAAAATAAGTTTTATTTATTCTTTGGTTTAAACTTACATATAAAAATATTTCTGTAATTTCAAAACTTGTGTAACAATTTCTGTATTTTTTTACTCAATTTTACAACATATAACCGAAAGAATGAAGGGCGGGTTTAATATATACGTATGTATGTATATATGTATGTATGTCTATTTCTGTATGAAACTTTAAGTGTTTGATGCTTATGTTGTTGTTTGGGTTTATTTATGTGTAATTTGTGTATTTTACTATTGTGATGGATTGTATTCCCGCATCACTAAATACATACATATGTATGTACAAACATATGTATGTATGTACATATTTATAACAAAAAGCATTTTTGTTTTGTTGTATGAGTATTTATTATTTCATTTTTTTAAATGTTTATACATACGAGTATGTACATATATACATATGTGTGTATAATGGTATCATGTTTTCGTTATTTGAGTATTTCTTCTGTCATTTATTGTTGGTGAGTGTTAAACTGTATATCATTGTGGTCATGATAGAGGGAAAAATATTTATATTTACATACTTATGTACCTACTATATATTTAGTTTTTGTAAATAATAAATTCGGATGTACAGCCATTAAATATTGCATAAAATATATAAGACATAAAATGCAGTTTGTTTAAAGTCTCTAAGAGTCGAACTGCACTTGATACAAAAACTGAAAGGTAATTGCCAACAAAATACGAGAAATAAGCTAAAAATTACATTAAATAATATATATAAGTATGTATGTATATATGTATGTGTGTATGTACATACAGTCACTTCCAATATTGTTCTTCATTATCAAAGTGGAAAAAATTCATTGCATATAGTATGTATGTATGTAATATCAAATAATTGTTTTTTAATCAAATATTTACAAACTAAATTATCAACTTTGTGATCAATTTGTGTCATGGCTATCACTTATTGCTTTTACGAAATTTACGTTTTTTTATCTGTATGATACATTTTCTAATGAACAATTATTGCGAGATGTTTTCTATTATTGAAATGCAAACCACATTTAAAAATAAGTCTTAAACAAATGCTCGTGGTATTCTCTGTTATCGGGAAGCAATTGTATATTTATACCCGTAGTTGTAACATATTTACAGTATATCTAAAATATGTAAAAGTACTTTCTCTAAATACACACCCACACCTAAGTAGACCAAGAACATTTTATTATAATTTAGTATTTTAAGGGATAAATTAAACATCGCTCTATTTAATTGTTAATTAAAAAATGTCAAAAAAGTTTTATATGCGTATTTTCTAATTTTCCATTTTAATTACATGACATGACATTGCGGATGAATACATTCCTTTTTCATTAAAATTTTCAACAAATGTATACTTACAATTGTAAATTTAGTGTATAATTAAAAGGCTGTACAAACAGACAGTTAAACATTTAATATTTTAATGTTCGCGCTTAACTAAACCAGGAGAACATTTAAAGATGCTTATTCATTTAAGACATCTTCACAGAATATGTTTGGAAAGTTTGCCGTAAAATTCTTTCATTTTGTAAATGTATTTTATTATACCCTACACCACCATAGTGGGGAGGGTATTTACTCGTAGCTCCCATATAAGGCCCACTTCCGAAAATCACTTCAAAAATGTTGCTATCCAAATAATATTGAAAGCATATATATTTCATATGTATAAAAATAATACGGTACAATTTTATTATGATCGGTCCATAATTAGTCGTAACTCCCATATAAGGCCCACTTTCGAAATTCACTTTAACGATTATAAATTTCTTAAAACTGTTGGTATTCAAATAAAATTCGACACAAATAAGTCTCTTATATACAGAAATAATGATGTCTAATTTTATAATGGGCGGTCCATAATTAGTCGAAACTGCCATATAAGACCCTCTCTGTAATTCAACTTAAGCTCTATAAATCTTTTAAAAGTTTTTATATCGAGATAAAGTTTAACACATATGATATTTATATTCATAGACATCATGACACTAAATTTTTGGATGATATCTCCCATATAACGCCTATTTCTGAAAACTGTTTTATACATATACTGGCAGTAGGGTATTATATGGTCGGGCTTGACCGACTATACTTTCTTACTTGTTTTTAATTGTAATAATTGAAATACATCGTTTTAATTTGACTAATAATGGGTAATTGAAGGCACAAAATAAACATTTTAGTATTAAAAAAAAAAAAATTAAATTTAAAAATTGTCAAAATATATGTGTTTTATGAAAGTATAAAGCTTTTTATCTATAAAATTAATAGGTTAGTAATTAATGAATATATTTTTGCTGCATATAAAAGTAATAATGAAATCAGATTTACATTGCATTTAAACGGCAAACAATTCATACATTATTTACAGCAATTTTAATATCGGCATCAATGAAATGAAGTTTATGAATGAAAGCAACATGTTCTCCAACATTACTTTTTCTGTTTTTGTTAGTTGCACACAAATAAAACTTCACTTGATAACACATCATACACAATTGAAAATAAATCCAATAAGTTTAAAGAACTAATCAACACTTATTTTACTCCTCACTGTATTCATGATTAATTTATGACCAGTCACCAAAAGTCCTTTCGAAATCTTCACATACATAAATCCCGAAAAGCCGTACGCATGCCATCTTCATAAGACAATTTAAAACAATTTAACTGTGGCAACTAGCAGTCCATTATAATTCATACACTTATGAACACACATACATAAATACACACTGTATGTGTGCCTGCACTAAAAAGTATAATAGGGCGGTAACTTTCAGCAGTAGTTTTTGCAAATAAATAGTTGGTACGAAAATATTTATGTCGAAATGCATTTTGCAAATTTAAATCCATTAAAAATATATGTACCTTTACAAACATTTGATTTCTTATTATGTAAATATTTCTACTGTTTAGTTGAAGTTATCAGCCAAACGTTAAAATAATAAGAAATATTTAAGGATTTTATAAGCATGAGATTTGTTTAATTGTATTTAAATAAAAACAGTTTTTCTTAATATTTAGTTACACTCCTAATGCATACACTTTTATTACTTGCACATCTTATTAATAACCAACTTAATGTACAAAAGTAATTTAAATACAATAAACTACCGACAGGTAAATTACAGGCATAAATACTGACGTACGTACATACATGTACTACCAACAAAAATAGCAACAGCAACTTTAGTATCAACAATAAAATGAGCGAAGAAAGAGAACATCCAAAATGTGCTGTATTGTAAACAGGCATGTTTATGCACATTAGACCTGCCCTTTATTGTATGAGTAATTTTAAAAATTACATTTATTTAACATTCACATTTATAAAAAATATATGTATATCTGTACAAAATTATCTTTGAAAATATTTAAAACACTTTAATTATGCATTAAGTAAATGGTTGCATTAAAAATCGAAAACATTTTGTTAATGTACATACATATGTACATATGTAAATAACTCACTAAGGGCCATTATTACAACTTGCCTCTAATGTTCTTAATAGTAAAAGGTAACTTTAATTAAAGTTAGGAAAAAGGTGACCTTTAAAATTTTTCGTTATTACAACTTCCTTCTAAAATAAAATATTTTTTTTTCTCTAAAATATGGCAATACCATTGAAAAACCGATTACTTTTGACAAATTACTGACAAGAAACAATAAATTGTTTGTGTTTGTAAAAATATTTGTTTGTGAAAAATTATAAATCAAACGTCTGCTTTCCATTTCTGTTTATCAAATTATTTATTGACAAAACAAAATTAAAATTAATTTATTTTTTATGAAGTGGACATTTTTCCAGAACATATGGAAACTTCAAATACATAAACCTCACTATAAAATTTAAAGGCAAGATGATCTTCTTTTTAACTTATCGGTCGGTTTTAGATTAAAGTAAACTTATAATAACCAATTACTTCTTATCTGTCCGATAACATTATACCTTTAACTATTGCCAAGTTGTAATAATGGGCCTAGTGTAGTAAGTTTTCTTCTATTGATCCTAAACTTGGTTTTTGTTTTTTTTTTCATATAATAAAATACGAAATTAGACAAACATATGCATATCAAAAATATTTTAAGGGCAAGAATAATTAAGAATCGTATGTGTTTGTGTGTGTGTGAAATGTTAATCATTGAATTATATCAAGCAAGAAAGAATTATTTTATCATTCGTGATATCAAGTAAGTATAAGACAACAACAACAATAAACATTCTAAAATGCATATATATGAACATTAGACATGCCCTTAAAAATTAATTTGCTTTAAATGGTTCTTATTTCTGATTTGTTTACGTTATCCGACTGGGATTAAATATTGCATCAATTAGATTAAGCAACTAAAGAAAAAAATAAGACCCATCCAAATATATGTATTAAGGACAGGTCTAATCAATATGTGCGTACATGCATATGTATGTATTTATTATATCCTTATAAGTGTGCTCAACACAGCGTCTTTGTTATTTGCTTCTTCGTGATGAATTTTAAATACACATGGGAATAAATACATACATACATTAGTGCATATGTATGTACATACATATATAAATGAGATAATAACTTTGAAAAGAATTTCATATTATCTGCATTGTAAATACATCAGCACATACATACATACATACATACATACATACGTAATTACTATACTTAGTCGTACAAACGTGTGTATATGAATTTAAAATTTACACTGATCAAAAACCGTGAACTATAAAAATACATACAAACAATTGCGTTTAACCTATTTACGAGTATTAAAAACAAAGTGAGTAATTAATTGTATAGATTGTCACAAAATCATTGAAAGTGCGATTTAAGATATTTGAATATTTATATTTGATCAAATTTGCAAAAGGCTTCTTGCTGTTTTGTTACCCGTGATCAAAGTATGTATAACCAGTCGGTATTTCGATTCTTACTTGTTTTCTTAATATGTCCTCACATCTCTTTATTAAAAATCACGCAAACTGTTTAAGAATTACGATATATTATAAAGTGTATATACAAATATTAGTATCGAAAAATATAACATATACTAAGTAGATAAATTGACTTTTGTAACTCCACGTGACAATATAGTGAATTGCATTAATGTCTTTAGTTTCCGGGTGAATCCGATTTCTGTCAGATACTTTGATATAATCAATACAGCGAGCTTTTCATAAGTTAATTTATGAATTATAGGTATAATATAATTAGTAATTGTGTTGTAGCATTAATTAAAATACATGGGTATATTTTCAAAACATGTTAAAACTTTCCTTCCGTTATTTTTCAACTTAAAATTTCAAGATATGTATGTACTAAAACATGTAGTACTTGTTCTGACGAAGCATTTACCGCAATAAATATAAATACGATTGTTATGCAGTTATTTTAAATCCGGGCAATCAAGATTTTTATACGGGAATTAACAATAATAAAGTTTATTGTGAAAATATTTATCTTTGTTAATTATTGAGGGGTCGTTAGTTAGTCGCTCCAAAGTTACCTTTTGAATGAATCCACGTTAAGAAAAAGGTATTATAAATTAAATTCCTTTAAAGTTTTATTAATACGCATGAATGTGTGTATATATGTGTATAGAGTATGTTGGTCTTTAAATGTGTTTGCATGAGTGTGTGTATACATACATACTTATTTGTTGCACATTCATACAAAAAGAAAATATAAATAGTTAAATACAAATGTTAGTCTATTTATAGCGTGTAAATATGTTTTTTTTTTGTATGTATGTATGTATGTCAAGCTCATACATGAGTTTACAATCAGCTACTGTTGCTCATTATCATCATTATTGTCAGCACCACTTGGCATACATACATATCTACATACATACTAACATGCAAACATAATACGTACGTATACACACACACTCACACTCACAGACTTACGAGTATGAACAATTTTGTTTTCATTCTTCACATTTATATTTAATGCCTGTAACGCGAATGTATTTTTTATTCTGTTGATTCTTTTTTTTTATTTTTCTTCTTTTCATTTGCAAGTGTCTTAAGATTTTAATTATTCTCTTTTTATACACTGGCAAAATAAATAAAATCACACAAAGCAGAAATACACGTAGACACATATGTATGTATGTACATATGTGTATATTTGAGTGTACATGTAAACATATCCATACATAGATATGTACAGGGACATGGACATGCAAATGTATGCAAATGAGAAACATTTACAAAAGAAATGACGAAAATTACGAAATACCTTGACATATTTTCAAATTCCTTCTGCTTAAGTCTCATTTCAATATTTAGCAAATGTACGCCAAAACAAAATTACAAGGAATTTCTTGCCATCATCCAAAAACCACAACTGCAAAAAACGTTTTCAAAAACACAAAATGTCTATAGGTATAATATTTAGCATCCAAGAACGTTAAACTTTATTCCTTATAAAATAAACCAATTTTCGACAAAAGTCTTAAAGTTAATAAGAGTATCAAATTTTAAATACATATTTATTCAGTGTTTAGATAATAAATGCAAAAGAATTTAAGAGATAATACAAAAGAGCTTCTATTAGATTTCATATGTTTGAAGAGAATCTGGTAATGCGCATTAAAATTAAGAGTACTTTTTGAGAGGTAGTTAAACTTTTAAGAAATCATGTAATATTGAAATGTTATGAAGAAGTTGTTACATTTGGCATTCTCACTTTCATTTCAATTGTTAGTGCTGCTCTCATAATGAGTCGAAAAAGCTTATTCTGCAGCATCCACAATAGGAAAATTATAGCAAACTAATTATGTAATGTTAACATGCCGTCTACTAACATTATCCCATTACTTTGCGGATTCATATTTATACATTTGCAAAGTTAAATGTTAGGGCTAATTAAAACTACTTATTGTAGAAATGCAGAAATAACAAATGAAAATTAATCATATTTAACACATCCCAGAAATGTCAACTACGCTGTATGGTATCTACGGATTATTATGCGACTTCTTAGATTAGTATAAAAAAAATTAATATTAATTAATAAAACTTTAAAATAAAACCAATACACCTGCATTAGAAACAGGCACATTTTTTGAACACAGTAAATTCAACAGTTTAAGAATATTATTTTTGAACTTGTTGCTAATATTTTAAAATTAAAAAAAAATAGTTTTTAAAATTCAAACTTTATAGGAAAAATAATAAATAATAATATGAAGTAGATATGTAGTTGATTTTATAAAATTATTGTTAATGCCTTTTAACCTTTTATGGCGACACTCTGAAAAAGTGTTATTTTTCTAAACTTTAGTTTTTAATTTTTTTAAAACCAAAAAAAAATTTTAAAAATATCTAAAAAAGGAAAGAAATATATGAGCGTGTGAGTTCCAAAACTATTTCGTTCCAAAAATTTAAAAATTGAGATAACAATTAATGCTGATAGTTCTTTTGCTACTTTACAAGGATAAATATACCTATGGTATCAATTCATATCCTTTCTTATGTTTTTTTTATATCCTAAAATTGCAGTTCGTAGCAAAACTGTTTGGTTGGTTTCCTGTTTAAAGTGAACCAAACTACCATCGTGTGTGGTGAAATTCCAAATGTTTTTATGTATTAATTTTTCCTTATATTACTGTAATTGTTATTACTCGCAATTATTAAGATCATTATTGTGATTTGTTGAAAATACAACAACCATTAAAATGGTCAGATAACTTTGCAAGTGGAGATTAATTATAGAATGAATTCCTGCGACCCTGAACCAATTTTTAAGGTGAGGAAAGAAAATCAATGATATTATTTCAAAAGTACTTGCCATAAATGTGGCGATTAAACCTGAAAAGAAAAAAAGATATTGGAGCCCTTTTGTCCAATCACTTTGGAGAAAACTGGAGACAAAACGAAACCTTGGAATTTTATGTTTCGATATTTGAAGATGAAGTACTCTCTTTGTCTGTTTAAAATTTATTTTAATTTTTTTAACAAGTTTCCTTAGTTTTAATAAATTCATATACCTTTGAAAGTATAGTGAAGCTAAATAATTTATTTTACTGGTGGGTTATTGTAAGTTACAAAACTCGTTCGTTCCAACATGGAATGTAGCAAAACTCATTTGTTTCGAAAATTAGTAGCAAAACTTGTTCGTTCCAAACTGCAAAACTTAATTTTTCATTTATTAAGGAGTATGGATTTTGTAAATTTTAAGGTTTTACTAAAAAATATCCTAATATTTAAGAATTAGTAGCTTTTAACTTGTTTGGCTCATTTACTAAGCTGTAGCAAGTTTTTAGCTTTTTACCAAAATTTTTTAAACATGGAACGAACGTGTTTTGCTTCTCATCTCCTCAATATAAAATGTTAAAAAACTGTACCAAAAAACAATTTTTTAAACTTGTTTTTATTCTACTGCAACTAAATACAGACAATTGCAGACAATCAAATTTCATATGTAAACAAGTTAGTACCCACTGGGAACAGGGACTGATATACATAGTTAAATATTATACCATTAGTTAAGGAAAAGTGTTTAAAATACTAAGCTACTTAAAAATATTAGGAAAATCAATAGATTCGTACAAAAATCTAAAATAAATATATTTTAATGGAATTATTTTCAAAAATTATCAAAAGTTATTGAATTATGGTATTTTCCAATACGAAAGAAAACTAAATTTTTAAACCCTTCATTTCATATTAGCTAAATTAAATTTGTAAATTGAGTATTTTTATTTTTAAATATATTTTAATGAAATTTTGAATTTTCAACGAAAACAGACTATTTTTAGTGCAAATTTTTTATATTTTAGCAAAAGCATATTTTTAATTTTTAACTGCATTTTAAGAGAAATTAAAAGAGATCTAACTGGCAGATTCCACATTAAAGCATTAATTGAAAAGGACAGAAACATTTAAAAATTAGTTACAAAGTTATCAACAAAAAATTGAATTTTACAAAAGTATCTCGAAGAAATTAAGGTGAAAGTATTCAAATTAATTTGAGATTGCCAAACTCGATTGAACATACTATTTGATATGTGGCTTTAATTGATATTTGAAGCCATTTGTTGCAGTGATATGAACCTTTGTAAAGCCGATGTCCAAAGAGATATCAAAAAGTTAAGCAATGAAAATTTAAAAATTAAAGTTTTTTCCTTAAAATTTTTTTGAAAATCCCAAAACTTAAAAATGAAGAATGCGAACGACGTTTTTCGTCAGATACATGCATATATTGGTAACAGAATCTCTGACGATACTTTAGATGTCTTAATGCTATTAAGAAGTTTTTTAAGTGTTTTACGATCGGGCTACAATATTTTATTTCTTTTAAATTAATAAATGTAGAAATTAAAGGCCAAATGATATACTTCTAATTTTTGTCAGTCTACAATTTCAGATAGAAACATTATAAAAAAAATCAATGTAATGTCATTATGTTAATAAATTCTAAAATTATATGTATCGAAAGCCTAAAAATTATAAGAAAAAGTAAATTTTTAATATTTTAAAATGATTTTGTCATTTGTCAGTTTATTGAAAAACGGCCCAGCTCAAGGACTATTCTTGAAGGAAGGAGCAAAACACTATTTTCTGTACGACGGTCTAATGTAGATATACTATATACCTATATACATATGTATAAACAGTTAACTCTTTGGTTTTCTGGTATTAATTAGCAGGAAACAAAGTATTTTTTTTGCGCCTATACAGACATGAACACTGGGTTCACATCAACTTATTTATTTTTATTTTATTTACATATATGTATGTATTCACATATTTCGTTTTTTGCTTTGTATCAAACGCTCTTATTAATTTTCCAATCAATTAATTTTTGTGGGCCTGACTGACTGCTTACGCATGTATTGATTAAAAAATATACAAAAAAAAGTAGATAAATACATATTTACAAACATATAGACACACATTCAACCAATGAAAAAACTCGGACCTAGTATGATGAACTTTTTTGAAGGATTCTCTTTTATTTTGTTCTTTATTTCCTGTTGTTGTTTTTGTTGCTCTTCTCTTAGTTTATATTTATATTTATTGTATAGTATGTATAAATAAACACATAGTTGTATGTATTTAGGTCGATGCATGGATATAAGTGATGTAGTTGGAAATATTAGTGTTGTTGTTGATGTTGCTGTAGTTAAATCACTTATTACACATACACACAATCATATGTAGAAAGCCAAGCTCAAACAAATTTTCATACATATATGTATATGCATATGCATGCACATATATATATGTGTATGTATGTATGTATGTATGTATGCAGTGTTTTACATTTGTATGGAACAAACATTTTACATCTAAAGTCATCTGCCAAGCAGCAACCTTTTTTATGTTAATGTATGCGAGTGAGCATTTCATGCTCTCTGACTAGGTCGAACTTTACTCACTGACGTACTGGTCGTCTTAGTGTTTGGTGGGTTGTGTGGATAGATGAATTAATGAATGAATGACTAGCTGACGGGCTGGCTGATGCCTTTTTTATGCCTGATCACTAAAATATTAATGTACATGTTTGTATATTTAAGTACAAGTTTGCCTGTTTGTATGGGAAAGTGAGAGATATGTGCATGTGTAAGTTTACTCAAGTTAACAATACGCACATATGTACCTGTATGTATTACTGTTGGGTCAGAATACAATGCATACGAAAGCAACAACAGCAAAAGCAACAATATCAGCAGTATCTACATATTTACACAGAAAAAAAAAACTACCAAAATATAATAAAAAAACAGCTCATACATATCCCAATAAAAAGTTTCGATCCACTTCGATCAACAATACTTTGGTGAATACATATTTAATACATTACATAGTAATTGATAACAAATACCTGTATACATCACTGGTTCAACTTAGAGAATGATGTTGTTACACATACGGAAAATTTAACTAACGAAATCGTTAGAAAAATATTTAAATACTGGGTGCATTTGGAAACAATTTTAACAGATCCTTAGGTGAACATATATACATATCTTTAGATTTTATTGAGTAATGTAATCTTGGCTGTGTTTTTGCTGGGATACAGTTGAACAAACGTCAAAAGCTAAAAGTGCTTTCAACCGTAACCATGTTGATTGTTGAGGTATACAATGTTGAAAGTTGATTGGCGAAATATGTTGGTTTGTGTGTGTTGTTCAGCTGGTATGTTTGTAAGTGAAAAGCAATATTTTTGTAAAGGGTGAAAGTATGTTCACATTAGGGATATACATTTTTATTATTTCCTGTATATATGATATTTCAAATTTTCAAAATACATCTATACTCGTATTTTGTAAATATATTTTAGGTAACGTTTTTAGTGTGAAAAGTCGTCGCTCTAAAGTTATCAGGAAATGTGATTGGGGTTTTTTTTTTGAAAATGTTTCTTTCTAAATTGGTACTTGGTTCCACAATGTTGGTTATCCCCCACATACACATTTAGATCTGCATGTGTTTGCTTGCTATTCGATATAAGCATCAACCTATTTTGTATAGTCTTACATGAGTTAGTTATAAAGTAAATATATTTATTCTTCTGCCTGTGTATTGTAATGCTATGTCTGCTTGTTGTTACAGTATGGATATATACACGAATGTATCTACGTAAGTATGTTTGAAATATGATGTAATAAATTTAGTAATAACAAGCTAAATTTATTATATTGATGATTTATTGCCAATAAAATTGATGGAAAACTAAGGAAGAAAACTTTATTTATTTTTTTTTTTTTTTATTTTAAATTAATTAAGTTGGCTTTGAGATAATTTAAAAAGCTATATGAATATATCTTAATATCGTTTAATTTAAAATAACACTACTAATTTAAATAGTATTTGTACCATAGCCAATTATACTGATGGTCTTTAACGATTTCAGAAATAATTAAAAAATGCAGTTGCTGTTGTGTTTCGTTAATATAAAGTATTGACATTATTTTACATTACTTCATATGAAACAATTAAGATGCCTTAAACAAATCTCTAATGACCTTTCAACATTCACTTCCATATTTACGCACCAACACTTCAATACAATTAAAACCCAAAGTTAAGGTGTCAACACAACTAATATATTTACATATGTTACATTGTGTGTGCCTACGTTCATCTACACATACTACATAAATCTATAAACATGGCATACATGCAAACATACACATGTATGTAAATATGTGTGTCGGAATTTTATACTGTGTCTTCGTGTAGTAAACTTAAGATGACATAAAAACGACCACAAGCAAGGATACAATTTAACGCGAAGTTATAATGGCACATCGGCATAGCCATTGAAATATCGGCTTAAATTGAAAAAAGGGCGTCTTCGTAACTCCAATAATTTTTACTAGTGAATTTTGTTGAGCTATCTTTATTTTACCTTGATGTGGATGTGTATGCAGGTCTTGTACACACACTGCAGCGGCGGCAGTAACCAGTGATCGCAAGTAAGTATTTAAATAGTGTACGAAAAGCATGAGTACTTACTTTTATATGAAAAAAGAATACTAACTTGCTGCGTTTCTTCTTTGCTTTGAGGTGTTTGTTGCGTACAACAACATGTTGTTACTACCTCTATAAATACATGTGTATATCTTGGGGGACGCCAATACGATTTAGGAGAAAGAGAGAGAATGCAAAAATGTGCCGTTATCTTAAATAAATTCTAGTTGCTACTTCGGTATGTAATATGCCACAAACGAAATGACTACTGAGAGGTAATGACTTAGGTAACAAGTGAGTACATCCTAGGACAACCCCATGTTAAACTCGTCACTCATTAATAATGCCAGTGGTATGGCCGGTAAGTACTGGTAAGTAGTGAAATCACAAATCATTCACAACTTACCCCGACTGCTGGGCAGTTTCAATATATTATTACTACTTCTACAACTTACTGAATGAAGTGTGTTCAAGGTTCTTCTCGTTCACACTACTTAATTTACTTAACATGTGTAGTTATGTCTTGAAGAAGCTGTGTATGTATGTATACTTACAAGTTTATATTATACACACACACACCTCATACAACTCACACGCACAAATGAATGTACATCTATACTCGTGTATATGTCAGTAACTGCATACAAATTTACTTTGATAAACATGCTAAATTTGAAATTGAAAACTCACACTTGTGCTTTTCTACGCCAGTCGGCATCATTAAGTTGTCATAATAACGCCTATACTCGTACACACAAACTCACATCATAAGCAAAGTAGAGCGATACGTATAACAAAATTGTGTACCGATACCCCACACAAATGTAAAGAATACGAGGAAAATCAGGAAAAAGCTATTTAAATCTTCTACCAGAGATTAGAAATCTCGATAGCAATATAATTTATACAATACTTGCAATACTGCTGAAATTATTCGTAATTATGAACTTAGTAAAAAATAAATTTAAAATTTGTTATTCGGTAATTTTAGTCCATTTTGCCAATTTTTTATTTCTTCTCCCAAGGAATAACTTGAAAGTCCTTTAGGAGCATTTTTACAATCAAAATTTTTAAATGTTTTGCCATAATAAGCTAAAAATTACGAAATTTGGACTTTCAATCGTTGCCTGAGAACTGGCAACAACTGGCTTATCGAGTCACTCTAATGTTCACTTACATAGAGCCACTTGCGATAGAACTTAAAATTACACTCCTGTGGATCTGCGCACTTGCGATTGTGGGAGGTCAATTTGTGCACCTGCACTCACTTGGTGTTACGTACAAAAAAAGGAAAACATTTTTCTCTATTACTGCACATTCAGAAATAGAAATAAAGCGGTGAATAAGAACATTTTGCATTTTTAAAATACTCATTCAGCTAGTGCAAAGTATTGGTATACGTTCATATTTCGAAAATAATGTTCGGAATTCCCGGGAAAAATTTGAAATTCCCCAGGAAAAAACTTAATTCTTGCTGATTTTTTATTGTAGGTAGTTGTATTAAATGATAACTTATTACTTTTATTACAACCTACCATGAACAACCAGCAGGAATTTCGTTTTTGAATAAAAAATTTTAAACTACGTAATTTTGACAATTTTTGACAGTGGACATTGTTAGCTATGACCCTCTCTGGCAACATTCCGCGCCTAAAAAACTGCTAGTCTTTTGAGGCGGCAAGGCCTATAAGTCAGATGATGTAAAACTTCCCAACCACTTCTTTCTATATAGTTTTTGACAGGAGTTGCAACATCTGGCAGAGCTTTGTCATGATAAAATCCTACGCTTTCATGTCTGGCCACATAGTCTAGATATTTTAAATGAATCCTGCTGCTCGCAAAAGTTTTGAAATGATTTTACAAGCTCTTGTTGAGTTTTACAACAATATTTATGTATTAATGCCGGTGTGTTCACCTATGGTTTATAAATGGCTATAGAAAATAAGTATCAATACAAATTCAGAAACAAGTTTCGAATAAATAATCGGTCCATATTTGAAAACAAATCACTTAAATACGTTATCACGTTCAAATTTTTTACGAATAGAGCTCATGCTTTAATAGTCTACATATACATAAATACAAATCTAGCTAATAGATTTTGTGAATATCGGTAAATAACAAATGATCTTAAAACTTCATACATTTATACTTATTTGTCATTTAGTTATTACTTAAATTTCCAGGAATCCCGGGAGAATTAATTTTTCATTTCCATTACCCGGAAAATGCCAAACCCTAGTTCAGAAACACAAAAAATTCCAACTTATAGACAAACAGGTCCCTCTACTCGTACTTTACATTGTTAAACTGACTTTTACCTTTGTTTTCTTTTCGCTTCCCTCTAATTATTAGATTAGTAGATTCAATATGAATCTACTTGGTTCGCTCTTAAAATTTTGTATGGTGAAGCAAGTTGTTTCGCTCATGATTGGGGTGTGAAGCATGAATAGAGAGCGAAGCATGTACCGTGGAAATATAGTATTACGTTTTCATGTACATAAAAGAGAACTGTGAAAATGAAACACGAATATGCCGTGTGAACGGGATGATTCACAATCGTAATTCAATAAACGAAGCAAGTGTTTCATATTGCCGTCTGAACATGGTATAAAGAAAGAATGCATAATTGTTTAAGGTAAATTTAAATTTAAATTAGCGGGTAATATTAAAACTTATTAAGAACTTTTCGATTTAAGATAAAGCTTGTTATTTGTTGGCCAAACAGTATTTCAATATTTTTCAAATGGAATGATAATGTTTAAATCTTAGTTTTTTTGTTTAAATATCTTAACGGGAATGTTAAGATTTGCTTGACAATTTCATTTCTGCAGTCCCTTTAAAAACTTTGAGAACGAGAACTTTATTGTTGCACCGTCCTAATGTGTGATTATTTTGCTCAGGAAGTCTTATGATGTCTATGGCAGCACATAACTCCAAAATAATATTAAATATTTGTTACTTTCACTGACTTAGAAGAGCTTTATATTTTTCCAGTTTTGATGAGGTTGTCAACTCATTTTATCACTTGAATAAGAAGTAAACAAACATTGTTAAAGGTAGATTCAAATAGACATCTTTCCTTCATGCGATTTTATAAAAGTGTCACACCCCAAAGGCAAACAAACATAGCAATACTAAAGTCTCTAATCTCACGAATTTTTAGTTTTAAAACAGTATGTTTTGTGAAAACTTTTTATTGTCAATAGACTTTTTATCATAAAGATACAAATAATCCTACTATATTTGTATTCTACTTCGTACCCTTTATGGTAAGTTCTAGAAGAGGCTCTTTAAAAACGTAGTAAATGACATTAGTTTTGATAAAATTTATTATACGAGTAGTATGTATGTACATATGTTTGTTTGCTTGCTTGCACATACATACATATGTATGTATGTTTTTATATCTAATGTGACATTAGGCAGACCACAAAATGATCTATAATCTTTATGCTTGTACGCATAAATACCTTTATAAACATACATGCGTATATTCATACACATTCACATTAGGCAGGCTCCACAAAAATGCTGTCAATGTTTCAAAATACTCTGAATTTTAAGGTAGGAAATCTCAAAATGTTTCTTCTTGTATTAGCAGTTGGTGGGCTGGATTAAAAATGCATATTTCATACAAGATATATGTGTGAGTCAAGCAATTTTGATAGCATATGAAAGATCTCAATGTCGTGAAATGAAGCCCCCTAATGCTCACGAGTAAATGTGTACAGTGTACACATGACGACATACACAGACACACATGATATAAATCTCTGAACATGTTTGCAAATACAAACACAATGTACTCAGAGTACATTATTATGATGAAAGATAATAGTAAATGTAACACTTAATGAGTTACGCGCTTATAAAGGTGTTTTAAGTAAACGCTTTTGGGTGGGTGAATATTATTAGATATGTATAGTGTTTGTACTCAAACAAAGAACAACACATTCTTAAATACATATGTATACATTATGGTATGTACATACATATGTATGTATGGGTCTAAGTACGCACTCGTATAATGATAATATGACAGAGTTTGAGGTTTAATAATGTTCATTAAGTTTTAATTGGTAGAAAACAGGGAATACATATTTACAGTAGAACATACACACTACACTCACTTATGGAAGTAGAAAACTTAAATCAACAAAATCCCTCGCCTAATAAAACAATCTAAATCAAACATATTTCAGCATTCTAATTAAAGATTAAAAGAAAAACTCACAGAAATTTACTGCATGGTTTAAATCTAATTAAATTTACCCAAATTTTCAATTTAATGGAACAAGAGAAGCTACTCGCATATTTTTATACCAGCATTACCATATCAATTATTACACAAAATTGTTTCAACAATTGTTGACGTGGAAATCTAAGCTGTACTCTCATGTTTATTTTATTATTATTATTAAAATCTTCTATACTTGAATTTCATTATTTTTATATTGGATTAAATACTCGTACATAAAGTAATAAGCAGTATATTTTTTAAGTTTTTTCTAACATAAACTATTGACCAAGCTTGCTAAATTACTTTCAAATTGTATTATCTGAATTATGAAAGTATTAATGAACACAAGCCAGAATGAAATTCTATGATATAAAAAATCATTAAAGTTTATCGATTACAAAACAAAACTATTAACGCCAAGGTTGCTAAAAAAAAATGTAATGCTAAGAATATCTATCCATCATAACTTGAAAACGGCTTGACCGATTTCGCTATTTTTTTTTTAAATGTCTGAAAAAGGTTTATATGGAAAGAAAAATTGGAAAATTTCAAGTTTAATTGATCACCTCCATGTTTACGTTCACTTTATCGGCATAGCTAATATACGTATTATTTGTTGTTTGTTGGTCGTGAAGAAGTTCTGAATTAAGGCAATTTGCAATTTTTAGTTCGATCATT
The DNA here is from genome assembly GCA_950370525.1 of Bellardia bayeri. Lineage (NCBI taxonomy): Eukaryota > Metazoa > Arthropoda > Insecta > Diptera > Calliphoridae > Bellardia > Bellardia bayeri. The sequence continues at coordinate 292,887 of OX493268.1, forward strand.
ATCTTTTATATAAATAAAAATCAAATGTTGGTAATTGCATCAATTGAGAGCGGCCGAACCGTTTTGGCTAATTTTTTTATTTTAATATTCATCATAACCCATCTTAGGTTTTTATGGAAAGAAAAACTGGCCACGCCCACTTTTACGCCTACTTTTTTTAATTTAACTACAATTTTTTTTAATCGTTCATAGTAATCCACTTTTAAGTTTTAGTGTAAGAAAAATAAAAGTGTTTCAAAACAAGTTCCAAATTGAAAAAGTTGGTAAAAATATTAACTTTTGTATGCGCTCTTCACGATAACTAACAATAGGAGCTACATATTTTTTTGTTGTCTTGAAAATGCATGCTTCTCCCATGGTCAATTATATGTCGCCGGTTTCCGTGTCGGAACACCATCAGCATTATTTGTTTACGTTCCAGACAACAAAACAAAACATATCGTGTATCATATAAAGCATTGCAATGAACAAAATTCGCAGCAAAGATGGCTTTGTATTATTGTATTTATGTGCATATGTATTTCAATTGGTTACCTGAATATACATTTATAAAAATATAAATAAAACACCTAAAATACCATTCATTTAAATTGAAGATTTAAATAAAACATACTCCAAACCTGAAGGCACAACAACGTTTGCCGGATCAGCTAGTTTTAAATAAATTTCATATGTTACGTATTCAATCAAAATCTCTGGTTAACTTCGTTCAAACAAAATGAAATATGTTTGAAATGTGTGCAGAATATTTAAAAATCAAGTTAAAACTGATTAACTAAATGTCATTAGTTTTGAAATTATCGAACAAATTTCAGAATCTAAATATTTATAGATTTCCGAAAATTAAATGAAAATCATTTAAGGAAGTGTTAACACTGCATATCACCTAAACGTGACGAATGCAATTCAGTTTTGCTCATATTGAACTGAACTTTCGATGCGTACATATCAATTATCGGTATAGGTGGACAATGTCCACTGGGCATGCTTCAATAAACCCAACAAACAATCGAAGAATTCAACATTTATGCAGCTACAAAACTATGGTATATTATCATTTAATGTCTTAAATTTTGAATGAATCTTCTTAATCTTATTAACAAAAACAAGAAATCCTTCTGTTGGAAATTAATGCAATACTTACTTATACTTATACGAAGACAACTAATATTGTTGTATATGACTAATAAAAATTAAATGTCATGTAATTTATCAATTTATAATTAACAAACACAAGCTGGCTTATCTGCAGAAAACACCCAGAGTATTTGGCTGGAATCGAACCCGCAACCCTTTGACTGATAGTCCGGCACTCTATCCCCTAGTCTATCGGGGCACTCAATATATGGTCGGGCTCGAATTCAGATACTTGAGTAGATAAGCTATCACACATTTAAGCTGACGATATCTAATTATATTTTCCGATTTTTTTTTATAACAGTTTTATTTCGTTTTCAATATTATTAACTTTGTTGCACAACATCCATAGCTACACACATTCAGAATCGCATATATATGTATGTACATATGTATCCCTGCAAAAAAAGCAAGTACTCCATACACGCATGTATGGACTATTCCACAATGGACCAGGAGTACTCCAAACATAAACCACTTGTTTAGAAAAAAAAAACTAGTCCATTTAACATTACGATGTCCTAGGACTGGACCATATATCCAGATTTGCATAACACGGGACTAGTCCCAAAACTACTCCTTGTAACTACATCAAATGTTTTTAAACAACAATTACGTATAACAAGAAGTTGTGATTTGAAAATGAAATGGTCCACAAGTGCATTACATAGGACCATGATGTAGTCACTACAATGGACCACGTACTCCACAGATTTTCGCAGGCATGTTCATTTATTTAAATATATATTTACTAACACAACTAAATAATAACAATCAATAAAGAACAAAATCAACATAATTTCCAGCAATGATAGACAAACAAGCATCGCAGTCGTCGTCATCATCATCATTAGTGAGTAGTAAATGAATGGACAGACAGCTTAAACAAATGCAAAATACAAACGAATACGTGGTCAAAAAAAATGAAATAAAGCCTCATTAATATTTACAAAAATGATTGGGAAAATAAATAAAATTATCATCATTGTTTAAAACCACAATTTGATATGTTAATAAACAATTTGGTGCAGGCTAAAATTATTTATCAATCATATAAAAATGCAGAGACTGTTACACACATACACTGATACAGACAAGCTCAAATGTTCTGATCCATGGTATAATTATACAAGGTGAGTGCAAATCGGCAACAAATACAACACAATACAGAAACAACAGGCATTTTGTTTGTGTAAAATAGTGTACTAATGTCAAAAACACTTGAAAAAAGTCAGCTGTGCTACTGCACTCACCTTGTATAGTTACACCATGTTCTGATCTATAATAAATTTTCAACAGGAAAAAATAAATACATAAATAAAAAAAACGGAGAAAAATACAATAATTTTATTTTGCATTTCACAATTATTTTTACCCATATACACTTACCATACATAAATACATACATGCATACTCGTATTTACTTTTACGGATACTTGTGTGGGTGTGCGTACATAAACATACTACAATACATATGCATATATAATTAAACCTGCCCTTTGAATTACTGGGTGTTGGAAAGGTCTAGTGTTGTTCATTGTTTGAAAAAGCTAACTGATGCAAAATTATTAAAATAGAATTATTCGGATTGTAAAACTAATTTTCAAATGAAAAAAATGTAAATTATTCTGCATGTCTCACTACACTTCAGAACGTTATGTTTACATCGATAAGATGTCGTCTTCCGGGACGATTATCTCAAAATATGTGTGTTATAAGTTCTGGAGATACTAGATAATATTGGACCATTCAAGTGAAAAAAAGACATTTTTAAAATGACACGTTTAATGAATACACACACTTAATATATCCATGTCCATTTACATATGTACATATGTATGTATGTATGTGATTCGTTTCTGTTAAATGAATTTGAAAATTAGCAACGACAGCAAATGTTACTGACACTAATAACGATGAAGCTGATGACGATAGTGATTATAATAATACTGATGACTTTTCGAGTTGTACTTAGTTAGCTCCACTTTGGCGTCATTCCCGTGTTTGTCCATCTAGTGGTTGTTATTGGCTTTAGAAGAGAGAACATTTGGATGTCGATTCTGTTTTTCAATATTTTTATATTTTTTTTTTTTTTTTGCAATGATGCAGAATATTAAAGATTATTAGTGCAACCACATTTACCACCGGCTGTTTCGAATGTTATTGCTTTGGGAGATATTAGTTTATGTTGATTTTTCAATGATACATGCACACAAACATCTACAAATCTATAAATATGTTATTTGTATTTGAGTAGAATGTCCTGTACAAACTGATAGTTCGTTTGCTAAATTGTTTCTATTGCTCAGAGGCAAATTTTGTTTTTATTTCAACCCGTATTATTTAAAAAAAGTGTAATTTATATGACATTTGATTGCTAGAATGTAATAAATCAGGATATTGATTTACTAACAAAGAATTAAATTCTTGGAATTTAAATTTGTTAAAAATAATGGGAAGGAATTAGGAAATTATTACATCTTTAATATTTAAAAAATTTCTAATAGTGAAAACAAATGTATTTCTCTGTCTTTGTATTGGTTGGTAACTAAAAATCCGCGCCAATTTTAAATTTAGTTCTATCGAAGTATTCGTTGCCCTTAAAATTGATCTTTCGAAATAATAATAAGATTACTACAACTACAACTGCAAATACCGCTTAAATATCATTACCAAAATAGGTGACAAAGCAATGTTTTCGCTGAGACGATTTCTTCGAGTGATACACATCGCTCTGGCATATCATTTCGTACAAATATATTCTCAAGTTTATATTTCATATACGAGTATTTAGAAGAGAGACATGTTAAGAAATTTGTATGTATAAAGAGAAAATTTCAAAATAAAAGTTATCGAATCGTTAATTACAAAATAGCAAAGTCTAGTTTGGAAACAAAATTAAATCATAACAATGCAGAATGTGTACATTCATCCTTGATATTAAAGGATTGTTGTTTCCTTTAAAAGCATTTTCAGACAATGTCTTATTTGATGAAAACTTGAAACATTGTTTCTTTAAAAGCAGTTGGCATATATTTATCATATAACGACAAAACCACAGACACGGTAACCAGATAACAATATTCTATTAGTTGGCGCTTTTGCGTTTAAGATTAGTCTTATTATGTTTAAAGTTATACCTTGCAATATTTATTTTTTGACTTCCAAAATTTAACTTTACTCAAAGTTCATTTGTTGCCATCATAATCTATATCCTATAATAATAAAATTCGAGTATTTAAAAAAAAATGGTGAATTATAAACTTTAAGGCATGCTTCGGTATAAAAAAAAAATTCACTGGCAACACTGAGCACAGTTTTAAGTCTTGCAATATAAAATGCAAAGATTCATTTTTTTACACAAAATAAAATACATACAGGAAAAGTTTTCTTCTTGTTACTGTTTCAATTGCTTTCTTTCTTTATTTCTTTCTTTTCTTATTTTTTGTGCATGTTTTAATAGTTTTTAACATCCTCTATTCCAATGCTATAAAATTTTCATTGTTTAAGTTGATTTTTTTACACTCGCTGTATATCATGTTTGAAAACACTATCATCAACACTTCCTAAACTTGTAACTTAAGCAGTAAATGTTAAGGAAGCAAAAAACTTAATTGTGATGATATTATATTTTAATTAGAAGGTCAAAACTATCTTCATTCAAAAGTTTATGGGAAGGAGAAAAGGAACAACAGCATGAGTCATGAGCCTACAATAAATACATACATACATACATACATACATATTTCAAATTTAATAATTAACTAGAAATATTTAGGGAAATTTATGGTTTTATGATTATTCACAATTTAATATGGAATTCTTCTATATTTTAATTTCCCCTTTCTGAAGTCTCTGTGTTTTTTTAATTAAGTAAGTTATTTATTTGTGGGAACTTGTAAATCTATAAATTCTCAATTTTCTGCACAAAATTGTTTTTCTTTTCTGCAATTTGCCATGAATTTCATTTAAGATTTAAGATAAAACGAAATAATAATTTTTCCAACAATTAACCTTGGGATGCATGTGGTTTTTGCAAGCAAACCATCTGTACAAGAAAATCTTTTATTAAGTTTTTAAATATTCTTAAGCATTTATTGTTTGCACAAAGTCTACATGGGCCTGGTGTTGAAAATTTACTCCAGCACTTTTTTCAACTAAGCCACATCCCTGCACACACTTACACACTATATCTACTGCATATGCAGACACTGACACAAACATATGTACATACATATGCATAAACAAACACATACTCGTAGCAAGTAAGGAGAAAATATACAATTATTTTTGTGGATAAAATATACATTCATACATAGAATATTAAAATATAAACAAATACAAACAAATAGTTCACATAGTTATACATACATACATATGTATACACAGAAAAAAATTTTATATCTAGAATAAATATAAACTCACTCACCACAAAAACATAAGATTTAACATTAAGTAGTTTATATGTTTCAAAATTTACCTACATACATGCATTAAAATTGATTTTATACGCTACTCGTATACCATGAATAGGAGTAATAATTGGTAAGAGTGGTAGTAAAAACTTATATGATGCCCGACTTACATATGTCAGATATTTATTTTTTGCATTATTTTGAATTTTAAAATAATTATCTGAAACTAACAATAATTAATATGTTCCCATTGTTTCTGAAAATCATAAAATTTAAGAATATTTCAAATATTCTTTTCAAGCCTTATGGATTTCCTACAAAATGTTCATGAAAAGAGTTGTTTTAAATAAATACCAATGAAAGTTAATTAATACCATTTATTTGCAAAATTATTTCTGTGTACATACATATGTATGTATGTATGTATGTATGTGTGTGTGTGTATATCACAGATGCAAAGACAGACACATACATTACAGACGAAAATAACGCCTTTTATTTTTATATACATATACACACATACACACATACATATATACTGATATTTTTGAAAGAACGAATGAATTTAGTTTTAACACATGTTCTATAAAATTTATTAAATTCTTAGTTCAACTTGCAAATTCAACAATCTAAAACAAGCAATATCCAAGTCCGAAAGAGGGGTCAACTCTGCAGCTTCATTCAATGCTCTAGTTATGTTCGAGAAAGAATACGTAAAAAAATGACATGGTTCACTCAAAATACTTTCGAAACATTTGCTATTGGCTTGTGGATGGATAGAGAGACCTTAACTCTCCTAATTTTACTTATTTACAAAACTAAGTACGGAAAATACACCTAGTTTTCACTATTTATTTCAAATATTACTTTATAGCAGAACTGACATATTTTAACAGAACAATGTACATCATACACGAGTAGATGCAATACACAAAATGATAATTGCTATAAAATATAATCTTTCAAAACTTACAAATATAATATACATTAGGTGTATAACTTAATAATTGGCCTATCAGCACAAAGCAAGCAATGAGGATTTATTTAACATTGGAACTAAAAATGTATTATTTTTCAGAAACTTTTGCAATTAAGTCTTTCTTATGTAAACTTCAGCACCTTGAAAAATTGTTAAAAAGTTATCGCCCTAATGTTTACGTTATGGAGTTTCTTTTTTGTGGATTTCGAGATTATTCAGACTAATGCGTTATAATTAATTGCAAAAATTAATATTTAACAAGAACTAAGAAAAACGTTTTGTTTCCAAAAAGAGTGAAAATAAACCCCCTTATTTATTTTGAAATAAATTTATTAAACATTTTTGATTTCAGCATTAAATTTGAAGAGATTTGTGGTTCTTGTGGTAACTTAAAAAAATTATACAGACTAGTATCGTATTTCCAGCTATGTTCAAAAATAGAAAACAGTGTTCACCAGATCAGTGTTCGGTCTTTGCGATAATTCTTAAAAATAAAGCCAAAAACTATTCACTATCTCTGCCAGCCCATCATTGTGACTCGTTAGCAAAATCTAAACCCACCTCTTGCCCAATTCTCAGCAATTTACTATTCATATTTACCAAAACTTTATGCAAAAACTAAATTATTGTTTATTTAGGTTTTTTAAGTACAAAAAAGTATTTATCATTTCTGAAACAGAGATAAAAGAGAAAACCCCTAAAAACAATAAAAATAAAAACTTTTTTTAAATATCTTCATCAATTCATTAGTGTTATCATTGTGTGGACCATCACACAAATTAATATGTATATGCACATATGGTTGTACATACATACATACATCTACATCTAGAATAGACCTGCCCTTAAAAAAAATTTGCTGTGGATAGGTCCAACTTCGTTCTTAATATCCGAAACTAAAAGACAAAGACAACAATTGTAAAATTTTAAATCGATTTCGCCCAAAGGATCCAAATTATTCATAAATAAATTTCACCATTCATTTGACATTGCTTAATTTTTATAAATGTCCCATCCATTAAAGGGCAGGTATAATGAACACACATACATATATACACGCATGCATAAGAAATTCATATGTATGTATGTATAGGTATATGTGTATAATTTTGTATGTAGGAAATGTATACACAAGTGAATACTTATACATTTTGTTTAATTTTCCATTATGCTTTTTATATGAAGAGTTTTTGACTAATTGTATTGTTATACAAATCTTAGAAATAAAGATTTTATTTCAAAGATTTTTATTATGCAAATGAGAAAAATTCGAATAGATAGTATATTCCTGTATGTTTTGGGTGAGCAGGCATTTATTAAAACCATTAAGAAATACTTTGACTGTGGGCTTTTTTGTTGGTTTAATTAAAAACTTTAATAGAAATGACAAACATCTTAAAATGAAATTTTAAATTTGTAAATAGAATTTGAGGTAATAAATTACAAGGACATGCCATAGATTAACTAAATGAACAAACAACATTTCTAAAACCTTAATTATACATATGTAAATATTTATGTACGAGTACATACTACATGCATATACATACATACTTATGAAATTTAATACGATTGTCTCTTGTAGCCGATTTAAGTTGCTGATAAATTACACGATTTAAAAATTGTTTGAATATATGTAAAAGAAATAAGAAATGAGAATTTGAATCTGAATCTGAATTTAAATGAGTATCGTAATTGTTTTTAGAGAGTTTGAGTTCAAAGCATGACTTGACTTTTTAGTGTTATTTAGTTGTGATGCAAAAATCACGATTACTTTCATCATATTGGAAACTTGAAACCTTGAACCCTTGATCGTCAAAGTTTATGGTGTCCAGTAGTGTATATCGAATTTAACTTAACCTAATCACTTAACGTTGAAATAGTGGCATTGCATTAGTTAATCCAAAGTGACACACAAACCTCTCTTGGTATAAAAAGTTCGGTAACTAATAAATTAATATAAATAGATTATTAACTAATATGTTTGCATCAATGCATATCTGTGGAGTGTTATGTGTGCACCAAGGTACCCGGGTCAAAGTGGTTTCATTAAATTTGATAACTTGTATATCTGAAACTTTTTGAGAACTACTAACTTTCAAATAATTTAGTTTTTTTGCAACCGTACGCCTTGACTTTTTTTGTAATTTGCCTGAGAGACCAATTTACTTTTAACACTCTTTAATGCGCATCAAGGTACCCGGGTACCTGTACGTGTTTTGTATGAGAAAGCGGCCATTGCAAGTATATTATTTGAAGTTGTTAGGAGCTTGTAAACCGTAAGGCGTTAAGGAATATTATATAAAATATCTCTTAACTACGCTCCAACAATGTATTTAGTGCGAAAATGCTTTTTCATATATGTAGGTACCCAGGTACCTTGCAGCGCATTAGAAGGTGTTTTTTTTTTTGCCGCACACATAAGGGTTAAACACATATTCGAATCATTTACATTTATTGGCCGACAGTTTATATTTTATTAAATTAATTTTAGTATTTATTTAGATCTCAAGTGTTGCAGGTCCGTAAAGATGTTTATTTGGACAAGAAAAAGAAGAATTGGCAAAAGGAATAATGTTTGCGTGAATCAATTGATTCAGTTTGCTTGTATTTATTTTATTTCTGTAAAATATTGAATTGATTACAATTTCCTTTTGTGTCTTTTTATGAGCAAAGTGCAGCTGTGTTTTAACTTTAATTTAAGTTGGAACATTTTGCTTTTTTTTTTGCATTTTTTATTTTCTTGGTCATAGTACAAGCAATATTAATTCACATACACACACAGTCAATGTGTTCGTCCCTTTACGTTTCCTAGCAGTTTTCTGTGGAGGAAAACATTTGTTGGTCATAAAAATCCTTGCTGTTAGGCCTTTCTAGTCCATGCTCGTTCAAGTCTTCTATGCGAAGCATATAACGAGGAGATAGAGAATGACAAAAGATTCAGAAAAGACAACAGCAGTGAAAGCATCTACAACAACAATGACAACAGCAACAAGAAATGTAATGGCGCGAATTATTGCATTAAATGTCTAACACTACTTTAGAGAACAAACTCGAACAAAGACAAGGCGTAATGGCTACACTAACACCAATAATAATAACAACAACAACAACTACAATAACATTAAGGACAACAACAAAATCATGAACAGCATTCATTTCCCTTTTTTAGCATTTTAATTCTATATCTCTGTGTAAGTGTTCGATGCGTGTGTATATACAAATGTATGAATGAATCTTTCGATACATTACATTCCTGCAGTTTTAAAGGTAGCAATTGCCAATTTATCACTGAATTGGAGATATATAAGTGGAGATATATATTTGATTGATTTTTGTTGCGATTTATTTTTATTATGACTCCACGCATTAATTGTGCAAGGTATAAACATATGACTGACTTAGTTAGATATTATCCGTTTCAGACATTTTTACGAAATTTGTCATCGATTTGTTAGTGCCAGACAATTAAAAGAACATTTCAACATTTTATATTAAATGGCCACTTTCAACAAAATATAACAAAGTTTTCGATATAAATATTAAAAAAAAATAATTTAGGGTTAAAATTATGGCTGGACATTTAGAGTTTACCATTGATATAAAATTGTTTTCTAACGATTTGTTTGCAAGTGCAATTTTCCCACCAAAATCTACCTGTTATCACTTATTTATTCCATCACAAATCTACATTCTTCCGATCTAAAACCAATTTGTCACATGAAAATTGAAAAAAAGATCTAGGTCTGTTATATATAGTGTATATTTTCTTCCAAAAATCTATATTTTATATGGAATTGTAAAAATAATCTGTGATTATTTATACACATGTATGTATATCCTTTTATAAGCTTATGTTAAAATCTCCAACAAAAGTTCAAAGAACTGCAGGCATAGCACATATACATACATATGAGTACGTACACAGTATGCGAGTGTACATATACATGTGTACATACCTTACATATGTACATACTTAAATATGTATGTAGAATATTCATTCGTGGTACATGTAGATAGATATATTTTTATTTTCTCATCTTTGGTTATTTGCTTGGTTGTTAGTCAGTCATGTTTGTATGTGTGTGTGTGTGTTCCTTTGATTTTATTTCATTTTGTATTTCCTGTTTACAAAATATTTATTGTACCATTCCATTTGCCATTTAAATCTTGTATTTATATTGTTCTGCTTTTGCTTTTATTTTTTCGTTCCTGTTCTGTTTTGTCTTTAGACCATTTTTATTGTTGCTGCTTGTTAGTTGTTGGTTGCTGGTTTTGTTGTACGAGTAGAATTGTTGGCATTTAGGTTGTTGTTGCTGCCGTTGTCATTGTTTTAGTTATAGTTATTTTAATCTTATGTCTTTCAATTTGAAATTGACATTTAAAATTAACTTTTCTGTCATTTAGCTGGAAGGCAACTAAATGAAATTGTTTGAGGTTAAAATAAAGTGTTAATTGGATATTTAACTAATTGTTTTTAAGGCTTTTTATGTTTGTTTGAAACACATTTCTTCTTAACATTATTTAAAATTTATTTCCAGTTTCACAGTCTTACAACGAAAAGAAATGAAATGAAATGACGACAAAAAGATTTTAGTTCAAAAATAAATAAACATATATGTATGTACATACGAATTAAATCTAAAATAAAGTTTGTCTGATTGTAATTCTTAAATTAACTAGCATATAAATAATCAATTTCCTTTAATTTTGCTTCTATCCAAGGCCTCAAGGCAGCCACATTGGCATAAACACCTGGATAACTCTTTTGAGCGCAACCTATACCCCATGAAACGATACCATACTGTTTGGGTTTCATAGCATTTGCTTGTAATTCTAATACTGGTTTGGTTGCGGCTATTGTTGTTGACGTCAATGGCAATGACGATGGTGATGATGAGGATGATGATGATGTCGAAGGCGGCAACGATGATGGAACATAACTAACCAATGGTCCACCAGAATCGCCTTGACAACTATCTTTGCCACCTTGGGGGTAACCAGCACAGAACATTTTTGAACTGATTGTTGCAATATATTGATAATTCTCTGAACAAGTATTTTGATTAATTAAACGCACAGCAACAAAGTTGAGTAGAGTGGACACTAGTCCCGTCTCACTTGTCAACCCCCAGCCACTCACAAAGAACTTATCGTCGTCGTCGTTTGGCAATTGTTCACCCCATGCTGCCAACTGGACTGGCTGTACGGTGCGTGTGTAGGTAAGATTTTTACTAAGCACTACCAAAGCCACATCACTATCCAGTGTCGAACTACTGAATGCTTCATGCTTTAATATATGGCGGACGCCGACCAATTGACCACCATAGAGATGAGTAGAAGAACCGGCACGTACACGAAATGCTTCCGTATCCCAGGGCTGGTCAATGCAATGTGCTGCCGTTAAAATGATATTGGGAGCCACAATTGAACCACCACAAATGTGAGCATTGTGATATTGCAATGAAACCTGATAGGGATAATTTGCAATTGACGTCACAAAGCCACCTACGATGCGACCATCATACTTGAACTCTTCTTCCGTACGTGCGTGGGATGAGGATGTAGCCGCATCATCATTGATATTTGTTGCCAAATCCTTCAGGGCTACTGCCATTACAGGATACGAGTATTTAATAAACAAACTCAAACAAAATATAAAACAATTTATTAAATTTATCATTGCAAAGTGTCCAAAATTTGGTTGGTTAATAGTAAACAATGTCTCTTTGTAATTGAGTCTCTTACTTCAGAGCTGATGGTGTTTTTATACAAATTATCTACGCAATGAAAATTAAAATACCTTATCTTCACAATCTTAATCATAATGTTTAATTTTGTCTCTGTTTCTGAATTGACTAAGAAATTTATCAAAAAAAAAAAAAAAAAAACTGCTGGACTGGCTTATCACACTCATATAAAGCAGATAATGAGAATGTTTTTTGTAACACTAATAAATAAATGTATCATGTACTTCCGTATCTAAATATTTACTCGTACATATTTAAATAATTTTATTATTTGTTAAGCCCACTTTAAGATTAACAAACAAACTAATGGCCTCATAACCTTCATGATTACATATTGCAAATATTTATCAGACCATGAAAATTATTAATTTTTTATAAACCATTTTGTACTAAATAAAAAAAGTAAATATAAATTGTGCAATAAACAATTATAATTTGTTTATAATTTACAGCTATGCCATATTCGTAACTACTTTGAGTTTTTCCATTTACACTAAACTTATACATTTACTTTTTTTGCAATTAAATTTTTGTTTCTGATATTAAATATTAAATAAATTAGAGTTTATTTTCGGCTGTGTCGGATTTATATGGGGGCCACAAGAATTCGTGGACCGATTTTTACCATTTTCAGCAAAACTTTTCCTTCTTGACTAGACGGACATACGGACAGACATGGCTAGATAATACTGAAAAAATATATGGTTTCGTTTTTAAATATGAATTGGTCTGAGTTTTTACTTTTTTCATTTCTTTAGTAAAACTTTCTCATATCGTCATTAAGTCTTAAAAAATTCACATTATTCACATTTATCAGTTTTAACGCATTTCGCAGTCAAGCAGAAAAATTCGTTTTAAAATACTTCATAATCATACCAAGTATTGCAATAAATCGTATACTTGAAAATAAAAAGCACAACCAACAACATGATTGGGATCAACATGCATATACGAATTTAGTTCACTCTGCAGTTTAATTCACAACCCAACAGCTTTCAGAATTCAAATCATGAAAATTATAAGAAAGTATGATGTGCGTTAAAATTAAATGTATAAACACATTGACACAAACTAAAAATATGTTTAACCAATCATACCTACGCGCATCGTGTACTTGATTCCAATAACATCGAAAATCATCAATAATGTGTAATTTCCTCGTATTTCCGATGTTATTGACATGTGAATCACAATAAGAATGTATTAAAACAGTGCAACAAATACGTGTATGTGTATGTGTATGTATTAAAGGACTGATATAGCTAAATAGGGCTAAATATTTTCCAAAGACAAGTTATAACTTCTGCAGCAATTTTATAATTAATTATGCTATTCCGGAAATGCACGCCATTGGGCATTTTACTGTTAATTCTGGTTTTTTAATCTTTTTAAAATTGTGTTCTTCGTAGAGTCTAATCTAGATACATATTACAATCACTTTGTTATAATCTTACTAAATAAAATATTAAATTTCTACAAACAACATGAGTGCACTGTTTAGATCGAACTTAGTCCTTAATACGCTGAAATTCACATATACTCGTACAATGAAATTTGTTCTGAGAAAATTAAATGTTCGTTCAACTCTCATATATGTATGTATGTAGGTGCAAATTAAAATTTAAAAGTATTCGATTTTACATTTACAAATTTTAACTATGGACAAATATTCGAAGGAGTATATTTTCAATTTTAAAAGATTTATATTTTCACGTATAAAGAACATTGAAATATCGTATGTAAGATTTTTCCAAATAAGCTTAAAACTATTTAAATAGTCTTGCTTGACAGCAAAGTGACTTTTGATTATCAAGTGTTGAAAAATTTATTTACATCGCATCAACATTAAGATATATATGTATATACTCGTATATAAATAAGTATGAATATACTCGTATAAATATTTATGAACAAATGTTATTGTTATTTTCATTATTTCTCAAAAACAACGTTTTGAAAGCCAAAACAAAAATATCATATTTAAATTTACTTACACATTTTACTTTATATACATATGTATGTATGTGTGTATGTAGGTAGTTTTTAACTTTAATTCTTTTAAATGTTTGTGATTTATAATTTTATGTAGCAACTAAAAAAGTACTAAAGCTAAAATTTTATTTTTTGTATATTTAAAATGCTTTACATTTTTTTATCCTTTGAGTATCTGTAAGGAGATAAAGGAGCAACTGTTATTTTTCTTTCTTATTCTCTGTCTCTGCCAAAACATATTATGACAGTGTCACAAAAATGTCAAATGTTTCTTTGAGTTAAGGCACGAATTTTGTCTATAGACAAGTAAAAAATCATATATAAATAGTTTTATATATGAATGGCAAAACATTCATGCACTCAAAAAAGTTTTACGTTAACTGGTCGTAATTTATTGAATAAGTTTTATGCTCTGTTGAAAATTTATGAAAATGTTAAGGCATACATTAATAATAGAAGATAAGCTCTTATCAGCCAGTGTCAAAATTCTCACAGCAAAAATTACTTGAAAATATTGTTATTTATTATGAAATTTCTGTTGAATTTACCTACATAATATTTTGAGTGTACTCAAATGTCTTGAAATTTTTTTGTCTGCATCTTTTTATGTTTAGATTTCTACGAACTACCATCTAAGATAACAAATATTCGTATTCGTGTTCGTATTAGTTCTGTATATTCACATATATATTTTGTTCTTTTATCGCCTTTAACAATGACTCAAATATAAAACACAGCAAGTTTCTTTCACTCAATGTTTTAATTTAAACACTTTCCCAAAAATATGTTACAATTTACGTCTAGCAGTAGAGCAAAATGTCTTTTAATTGATTTCTTTTGGAATAATGTTCAGAAATGAATCATCATTCACTTCTGTTTCTAAGAGGTTTGATTTACAAATTCACTTTTGGCAACAATAGATAATTATGTACCTCAACTCAATTTGTTTTATATCGTACCTGTCTGTCTTTTAGTATTTCTTTTCCTGGTAATGGCCCACAACATCATCAATACGTACCTGTTTGTGCAAAAAATATATTCAAATATTATTGTACACTGTACATAATACGAGTAAATACATAAATATACTCATGTTGCAATTATTGGAAATGTAAGGAAATTAAAGTATGGATGTTCTTTGATTCTATATATAAAATGTACAATTTTAATTAAAAAGACCACAAATAATTTCAGAATTAAATTCATCATTCTTCCAGATTCCAGATTCCAGAACCAAAGTCATTAAAATTACTTAGCGGTAATTGCGAAATTTATAGCTTTTAAACCATTTATAAGGATGTTGTTGAAACTGTTAAAATAACAAAACGGCTTTACACCAAATGCTATAATTGATCTGCATATATATTAAAATCTCCTCTAACTATATACCAGTAAAAAATCAAAAAAAAATCTATTTAAAATTAGAGACAAAACCAAAAGACACAGTTCTGAATTTAAATTTTATGTAATGGATATAACATTTATCAATTATAACTTTATTTATTGTGTTTGTTTATAATTTTATGCCAGATTGAGTCAATAATCTTATATGGCACTGAGGCATTGTCAGTTGTAATTGAATTTTAATAATATAAATAAAAACTTCTAAAAATAAACATTTTTTGAAGCCATAAAACATACAAGTTTGTTTAACAGAAAAATTACTTTTCGCAAAAACAAACTGATTTTAAATTTTTCTTCAAGTGAGTACTGAGGCGATGAAGCCGAATACAGTGATTACTTGTTGTGAAAACAAGCTCCTTTTTGCAAATGTTTAAATTAACAGTTTTAAATACATATGCTCATGTACATACATACATATGTATGTATGGACGTACAAGCGTCCATTTAGATTAGAGCACAGCTGAAAGTCATTATTGTATGATTTATCGTTGTAATATCCAATAAATAAATATTTCGTCGCAAACTTGATTATATTAAACAAACAATTAGTTTTATTTTTATCTCCACATATACTATGTAGGCAGGCGTATGTGTAATATGGATCAATTATAACAAGTATACTCAAACTATCATCACCTGTATTTTCCTTGATCAGTTTATTTTCTGTTTTAGCCAGTCGTTTTATAAGTGGGTATTATCAGATTGTGATTTTCTGGAAAGCAGTTCGAAATCTTTACCCTCCTTTACTTTATAGCATCGACTTATTTAAGACAATTAACTTTTAAAGTTAAATATAAATTTTATTTTTAAAAATTTTCAGTTTAAAAATTTCTGCTGTAACAATTAAGTTTAAGTGTTAAGATAATAAAAAATATATTGAATATAAAGAAGAATTGGTTATAATGGTAACTATGAAGGTAACTCAGTTAATTATAATAACTATATATTAATTAGATTTTTTTAAAAAATGCAAGGAAAGAGAACAACTGGCAATACTAACAGAACAAACTAAAATTTATACACTTGCCACTTATACAGTGCGCACTCCTTATTTTGAAACTGTGTAGATGCTTTTGTATTATTTATTCACCTATTTCCATTTGAGTATTGGTTGTAGACACTGACTTATGTCATAGTTCAAAGAATATATGTACTTATGTATGTATACAAACATACACCTGTATGTGCAAGAATATATCCATTTCTAAAGGAGACTTACTCATCACCATCACTTTGTTGAATTACAGTTTGTTCAGTGTATTTAATTACATATTTAAAAAAAGACTTTAGGAATCTTTAACATCTCTTAAATTTATACTCGTTCTGTTAGTTCTGTTCTACAACAACAGTTGGTGCTGTTGTTGTTCTTTTCATTAACAGTAAATTATTTTGTTGCCGTCATTAGGAATTCTTGATAAAAACCAGCTTTAAATAACGAACTTTTGGTAACTTGTTACCGTGTATCCTTTTTCGTTTGTATCTTCTCTCTCTATATGTATATGTACATATGTACGTGTATATGTATGTGTGCATAATAAGTTGAAAGTGTATGTGTGTGTGTGTGTGTGATTTGCTTGCTGATTTCCAAGTAATTTATGTTGATAATTGAAACAAAAGCAGGATTTTGTGCTGGTGTGTAAGTAAATGTGTATGAAAGCATCTTTTTGTTTGTTTATTTTTTCTCTGGTTTCCTTTGTAAATAAATAGTAAGTAGCAGTACGTACGTTTCTTTAACTTTTGTCTAGTTTTAACAACTAATTGTGAATTTGTTAACAACTAAATTTACAAAAAAGAAAAAAGCGAAACTCGTAAAAGTTTATTAAAAAAAAAAAAACAACTAGAAGATAAAAGACAGGAACAATGCAAAGGAGAATGTTGCAACAAATATATACATACATATCTACCATGAATGTTTGTGTGTAACTTCTCTTGTAATTTTGTTTTATTGTACAAAATCTACATTATTGTACGTGCACCTGTAGCAAACAACGATTTATTTTTGTAACATGTTTAAAAAATATAAAAATTTGTAAGTTCTTGTATGTCTTTAAGTATGTACATTAGACCTGCTCTTATAATCTAAAAATAATTATTTTTACATTGGATTTATTTTTAAATAATCTAATTTGTATAATAAAAAAGGATTTTCAACTACTAGTGATTAATTAATTTTTGCTTAGATTCCTTTTATCCGAATTCCTTCCAACTTATTTTTTATTTGATACTAAATGGAATCCATCGAATTCAAAAAAATGTCTGCACATTTTTCCTAGTAGTATTTAGTATTTAAATTTCTTTCCGTGTTCCAATACAAAATAACATACTCAGAATACATTTTCTTTATTTATTAACACCAAAAAATTAACTAAGACAATGAGAGCTAAATAAATATTTTAACTGCAACTGTGCAACATTACAAAATGCAGAAATTAATTAAAATTATTAAATGGAAACTCTAAATACTAAATAACATTTCTTGTGCACATACTCTGCAAAAGCCAAGATAAATTAAATATAAAATAAAGATATGCATGATTTTTAACTATTATTAACAAATATTATTTTGATAATATATTTTTGAATTATAGTCATTTGAACATACATAAATTAATTGTTTTCTTCGATTATTCGAATGACAGCCCTAATACATATGCACATATGAAAAAAACTTGCACATTTTATTAAGTAGAGCGCAGGAAATTAAACTTCAGCTTCCTTCGCTTTTTCCATTCACACGTATCACGAACTTTTAATACCACATAGAATACTGGCAGAGTAATAATAGTTTACGGACTGCTTGTAAACCATCTCTGCTCAATGTCATAAAATGTTGCTCATTTAAATGCAAAACGCAAACTAACAACAACAACAATGACAGCAATTGATAGCAATAGTTATGCAATAAATGATCTCCTACTAATCCCAGAATAAAACTCTAAAAACCTTGGTATGTTTCAAGTACTTTTCAAGTTTTTAACTATTCCATGTACCCATACATACCTACTGTTGTTCGAAATATTAATGAACGAACGTTATTGTCACCCAGAGAATACCCAACAATTCATAAAACAATATCTGTAGAAATTCATAATAGTTTATTTATTTTTATATACATCTAATACTCTCTTGACATTTGTGCAACAACAAATATGGGTACAAATAAAATATTTGACGACTTTTAACCAGAGTTCTTTAGCCGCTTTCTATTGGAAATCCGAAATTGATTTCACTCATGCCTGAAAAGGTAACATCACAATAAATGAAACCTGTCTAGAACGAGTAAAGCTGTCATAACTAATTTTCATTGCAGCCAGAGCACGTACTTTTTGCAGTATTATTTATAAAACTTTAAAACATTTATTTTTTGTGCGATTTCTTACAAAACTAGTGACAAAGCAATTTTTTTATGGAACAGGAATGATAAATTCAATTTTAAATTTTGTACTAAATTTAATAACACATTTACTTTTCTAACCCAATTGTATTAAAGAAGTTCTACATTTGGAAAAATGTACATATATTGAGAAATGATTACAATCATTTTTCATTACTAAAAAATTAAACATTTTAACAAAAATTTTATTACATTCTAGATCTTAATCATAAGATTCAAACAACGATCTCAAAAAGTAGGAAACACAAAAGGCAGACCGTTATATATTTATTCGCCATAGAAAATTAAACGAAATGGGCATTTCTGAGTGAGCCCATAAAAAGGCGATGAAAACATTTTGTTAACTCTATGTAAGCACTAACGGCCTATCAACATGAAAATATTCCCGTGATAATCATTTCATTATATCAAACTATATTGATAATTACAAGCAATATATGTACATATGTATGTGTGTAAGTGACTACCATACACATTAAGCTGGTCCTTACTTTTTCGGTTTTGCGGTATCAAGTTATAATGTGGCATCGATGTCAGAAAATCTTGATATTTTATATTTAAACATATATTGATAAATGATATACAAAATCAACTTTCAGTTGGGGTTTTTTTTCAACAATTAATTTGTTTTAAAAATTTCTTGTCCATAAACTCAAAACTTCTAATGAAAGGTGCAACTTTTAAACGTTATCCTAACGGATTGCAATTTTAACCTTGAGAGTATCAAAAATCCAAAATATAAAGTCCAACCTAATACACATACATACATGTATAAATACAAAATTATGTATATACATACATATGTATGTATAGGTATGTGTGTAACTGTCTATTAAAATGGCATTTAATGTACTTTAAACACAAAACAAAACTTATAGACACATGCACTGCTGTACATTAGACCGATCCTTAAAACTGAATGGGTCCTATTTTGTGGGTCTTATTTTTTTTTAACCTCAAACTAATTGATTCAAGATTTAAAGTTAAAAAAAAATTGGAAATCTGCATAATTTAGCCATGTACCTTGACAAATCTTCAAATTATTGTGACCTTTAAATAGACGTAGTCCGCTTTATTTGAAACTGTAAACGAATACATATTGATTTGAATACCACTAATTGATATAGGGGAAGGGAAGACTTGTGGAACACATGACTCTGAAGTTCTTGTAATTTGGTCCAGTCTTGTGCATACATATGTATGTATGTATGTCTGTCTATTCCTATACATTAAAACAAAATAGTTATTATGCATTTGTATTCACATGGAACTGTATGTTTGAAATAATATATAAAAAGCACTAACAACCAGTAGTGCAATATAAATGTTCAATTATTCATTTGCTTTGTGAAATCTCAGAGAGAGAGAGAGAGAGAGAAAGAGAGATCATTTGACAATTCAATGCAATAATTGCGGGTAATGTTGACAAACCACAGAAACCAGTAAATGACAAAGTGTATGAATCTGTATGTATATTTTGTATATTTGTTAGTACATAATGATACATACAAACATACTTATATACATATATACAAGTACGTATATGTTGTTAGTGTATTATTGTGGTTGCATAAAATAAAGGTTGACATGTTGATTTTCCTCTTTTACACATATGCATGTACATTGTACATTGTACATATGTACATATATGTAATACATATATGAATGTGTTTTCCAGTGTTTGTAAAACTCCGATAACTACAAAGTTTTCAACTATTGCTATAACTAAAAGTTGTAGTCTTATTCTTACTAAAACTACAGATACTCACGAAAGGATAAAATTTCAAATATAGCATATGTAATATATTGCAAATGGTGTAGTTGCTTACAAATGCAAACAATTGTTACTGCTGCTTATTGTCTAGTTTTTCAAACACTGTGTATTTAATTCTTCAACAAAATGCAATAAAAATTAATATATTTTGTTGTATTTAATTTTATTTCATTCACTTAAACCAAACGAAATGTTGTGATAAAATTGTTTGCGTTTAATTCGTAATTTAATTAAAATGTAACATGTGTACAAAACTGCAACAGAGAATACTAAGAGGATAAATAAATAAGCAAATGAAGAAAAATTAAATACATGTTTAATGTGCAGTGTACCCACACCTACACACATGCATACACATGTAAAATGTATGTGTATGTGTATCTGCATAGTTTGTTCAATATTTAAACAGGTATCTAAAGATGTTGTTGTTGTTGTTGTTGTTGTATGTAATTTGGACTCAAGTCAAGAGACCATTTACAATAGCCGGCAAAGATTTGTGTGTTTTTTCAGTTTTCATTCAATATCAATGCGATAATGAAATGCCATTTGTAATGTACCTAGCTTCTCGTATTTATGTGTGACAGAAGTCATAAATCAGACTGGACTTACGTTGTTTGGATGATAGGCTTCCAAACACACAATGACAACAACGAAAACGACAATAGCGTCAACGTTAAGCTTTTATCAATGTCCCCTGTTTAAACTCATTAATGTTGGTTACTTACACAAGCCATTCAAAATGTATGCAATGCAATTAAAAAGACTACTAGCAACACTCTCTTCACTATTTGCTACTAATTGCCATCAGCAGCTACATACATTGAACACCCAAACATTTCGCATTCAGCTTTATGAATGTAATGAGTTTTTAGACAGTTATTTACTATAACTGATTTATGGCTTTTTAACGTAAAACAGTGCAGGAGCCTCTCAAATAGCCAAATGAAGATGATGGTTTTTATTTCGTATGCAAAATATTTTGGAACTACATGGAAACATATGTACAGAAATAGGGTTTGTTCTTTGGTTTTATTTTTTTTTTAACATTGTTACATTTCAATCTTTGTATTTATTTTTGTTTACACACAATTCTATGTCAAATCGCCTATTGTTTGATCAGTACTTCGTAATCATTGACACGTATTTCACGACCACCATAGGGTATGAAGAGACATCTTTGACTGACAGATACCAAACCGGGAGTTAAACTTCCACTATGGTGACCGCGACCCACAAACAATGGTTCGCCATTGCGCGATCGATCAGTAGACACTGCATTGGGAGGAATGATATGATGGTGAGGCTTCACCCATGCGTAGCCGTAACCACACAACACTTCAAAATTACGTTTGTTTATTTCATATCCACCATAGCAGACGTAGGCGCATCCCTTGCTGGGTATGAATTTACATGGCAACATTTCCCCTTCGTGCATCGCACGGCCCACATAAATAACAGCACGATCCGTATCATGTCCGGCTATAACAGCACCAGGAGGAGTGTAGTTGGGTGTTGAAGCCACCCAATTTTCTCGATTTTCAAACACCAACACCTCGTATGTGCTTAAACGCATCTCCTGGCCACCGAAGGGTATATACAAACAGCCATGAGAAGGTTGTATCTTACCAACACACAAGCTGTTGGCTTGATGACCTCTACCGACGTACAAGGGTTCTCCCGTACTTGTCATACCCGTGCGTACAGCATTTGGAGGCACGGCACCACCATAACAAGGTTGCCAGCCATAGCCTTGACCCACCAATATTTCGTAATGAGTCTTTACATGTTCCAGACCACCCCAGGCAATATATGCACATCCCTTACTGGGTACAACTTTAGCGGGCATGTTGTCTCCTTCATGATAGGCACGTCCTACATATATCGGCGAACCGTCACAGTCATGTCCACCGATCACAGCTAGAGGTGGGACAGCGGCACCTGGAGCAGAATGAACCCATGTTGTTTCTAAAAAATTTCAAATTAGTAAACAAGAATTATTACAATCAATCATTACTTTAAAGCAGGGAATTAAAATCTCATTCGGCCGCCAGAAAAAGCAAACTAAATACTTATTTATACTTAGATTTCGTGCTCTCTTTTTATCAAGCTTTTATCGAAAATATGGAATAAAACGTACGTGGACTGATAATACCACCTGGGTGATAAGAACCTAAAAAAAATTATTATAAAACAACAAATTAAAAAATAATTATAAGTGCAAAAAATCGACAACATGACAAACATTTAGACAAACAAGTGCAAAACATACAGACATAAAAAACGATTTTTAATTCAGACTTTTGAAAATCATTTTTCAATTTCGTTGGTACTACATCAGAAGGAATGTCAATAAATATTACAGAATATTGATTTATTTTCATCTGCACAAAATACGAACATTCATACAAGCAACTACAGCCACAAAATGAAATGAATACTCTTATGCTTGGTTTTCACTGTGTCATTTTTGTTGTCAAATTGTCCAAATTGTTGGCAATTGTATGAAAATCATGATTGCAAACATAGATGACGCCATATGACAACCCGTTTTCATACAATTGCCAACAATTTCGACAATTTGACAACAAAAATGACACAGTGAAAACATTGTGAAATCGCGGCCTTATTGCTTACCCATCATTTTGTTTATTTTATTGGTGTTTTAAAATGCAAATATAAATTAGTTATAAACTAATAAACAAAAGTACGTTTCTCACTGAAGCACTGTTCTATCGATACTAAACATTATATATAAAATTAACACTTGTTATAGAACACACAACCAAGGGCTTCAAAAATACACAAGAAATAAATGATAAATATTAATAATAATAATAAATGAAATGCAGCAACAAAAGACGATAACAAACGATTCGTCATACACTGTAAATATGTATACTCGTATTATTTATTTATTCATGTACAAATGTGTATGATGACTTATTAGCACACTTATCTGCTCTGATAACACTTAAATATTTATTTACAAAAACAAAATAAACCAAAAACTCAAAAAATTACCCCAATAATCAAACAACTTAGTACTGTTTAGTTAGTACTCATGCGACTGAGTATTGGTACTAAATTTGAAATAATCTCATAAACTCATTTCATATTGGCTGCAGGTATATTTCGAAAATTGGCTTTATACCTAATCATTTATGTTGCGAAAGTCGATTTCAACAGCCAGACGTACAGACTGCCATCATTTAATCGACTGTCATATCTATAAACATCCAGAATATACATATATAATTTACAAAAGGAATGACAAACTTATAAACCTACAATGCAGTGTGCACTATGAATGTGTGGTAACATACATACATATATAGTGAATAAAAAATTAAGATAATTTATAATAAATGAAACATTTACTGTATATCAGCTGTAGATGTTTGTAGATGTTTGTGAAAATTGAGTCATGCCAGTTGAATGTTGGAGAAAATAATGAATTAAGTATGATTTGTGGTTGTCTATTTATGGAGGGTTTTTTATGTTCATGACTAGTAATTATTATTCATAAATTGGTTTTTAATCGATATGTAGAAATATATCGTTCATTATTTTATCCATGGGTCAGTCTACGGGTATTTAAATGCAGCCTCAAATCAATTCCGTTACACTCTGTTGGTTAATTCTTTGAAGTAGTACAACACTTTACAAAATAAGTCATGGGTAATATTGCGAATAAGAAACAAGAGACGAAATTGTTAATAAATTATTTATTATAATTTTAGAGCACTGTTGGATACAATCATCATCGGCAGATGACTTGCCAGATTTCGCTATTGAAGGCGGTTACGACTGTGATGGAACTCCCATCTATGTGGGACGCGCCAAACATAAAAATGAAATGTTACCTGCCAAAGTAATACCGAGCAAGGGTTGTGCCTATGTATCATGGGGAGGGTTGGAGCATCCTAAAAATTATTATGAAGTACTTGTTGGACCTGGTTATGGGTGGTGTCCATGTGATAATGGAGCTGTACCCTCCACAGCGGTATCTAGTGGAGAAACATCAGATTGTGAGCCTTTGTACATTGGTCGCGGTCATCATGCCAACAGCTTAAGTGTGGGTAAAATACATCCCTCACATGGTTGCTTGTATATACCATTTGGGGGACAGGAAACTAGTTTATGTAATTATGAAGTACTAGTTTGTGAAAACAACGACAAGTGGTTGTCATCCACGTTAGGGCACACTCCTCCCAACGCCGTAGTAGCTGGCTTTGACTCCGATGGTACAGCTATCTTTGTGGGAAGATCTTGGCATGAGGGCCAATTAATACCAGCTAAGGTGGTGCCAGCAAGAAGTGAGGCCTACGTTTGTTGTGATGGTTCTGAAATCAGAAAAGATGTTATACAAATTTTGTGTGGCACCAATTATAATTGGATTAATACTGATTCCCAAAATATTCCAAACAATGCTGTCTTTACAGGCCGATTCGAAGACGGCGAACCTTTGTTTGTGGGTCGAGCTCATCATTGTGGAAGTTTAACGCCGGGCCTTGTCTCACCCAGAGATCATTGCATATTTATACCCTACGGTGGTCGTGAAATACGTAAACATGAATTTGAAATCCTAATAAGGCAATAAACAAAACACAATCATGTATCTAAGCACACATACATATGTATTTCTCATATAGTTAACGTTAAATATAGAAATAACTATTATTGTAATTACTTTAAATACGCAATAAATTCAACCAGCAAACGTAAATGTTGTGTTAATTTGTACACTTGTTTAAATATGCAAACATCTCTATGCATGTAAATTACGAGAGTTGTTCGAATTTAGAATACATTTCGAACCCACCACCCCCCTTCCGTTCGTGCTGATGCGAAAAGTAGTTATCTGCAAAAATAAAAAGGAAACACAAATATTTTAGTATGGACACAGAGTAATTTATTTCGAATAGAGACTGGGCTTAAATATCGTTTAAATCGTATAAACCTATTTACAATATAAATACAATTGTCATATTAATTTGCAAAAGGCAAACTGTTAGATGTTTTGAAAGAGAACAAAATCGTATTAAATAATATGCAGTTGAAATAAAATCTCATTACAAATCGCACTTTATAAAATTTTAGTTATAAAATATACAACTTTGCGGTTTGATTAAACTACCCTCGTATATTAAATATTAAATATGTATGCATGTTCCCAATCCGTGTTTCATTAATAACAATTATCTTTATCTATGAATAAACACTCCAATTATTTATGTATTAGTCCGTATTCATATACATATGTATGAGATTTTGGTTGTATTGGAAAAGAAATTCTATATCAAATCTTTATAAATTATTTGTATGCTGAAAACCTTTCACCTCTTCCAACCAGTAGAAAATAAAAATAAAAATAAAAATGAGCATTATAACACAAATAAAAATAAACTAATGCCTGTTCGGATTTGCAAATTTTGATCCTATCAACACCGGCCTTCTACATTTTTATAATTTGTGTGGAAAAAGGACTGTTTCATATAACAAATTGTCAACTAAAAGAGAATAAAAAATACTTTCAAAAGTGACCCTAATTTGCATATAAACAAATAAATGGCATTTCTACACACTCACTCATTCATCCACACAAACATTCTGATACACATGTATATACATACATACACATTCATAGAAATAAACAGAACATTTTGTGACATTTAAAACCAAAATAGAAGTAATAGGAACAACATTTGGGTCTATAGAGTTTCCAATGTGTCACTGTGGATGTTTTAGAGATTATGGAAAAACGAGTCCTTTAGTGCGCTAAACAATAACAAAGACAACTACAGTGACAATGACAACATTTACATAAATTTTGTAAAGGTGTTTTGTGTTTCCCTTTTTTGTTTTTGTTTTTGTTTTTGTTTTTTTTTTTTGTTTCAGAGACACAACTTATCAAGGTACATTAAAATCAAGTCTGAAAGGATTTAAGCCAAATAGAGATCAGTTTAACATAAATCCCTTTTGAAAAAGGATGAGAGTGAAAAGCAGCTCATAAATTTTAGAATTAAACATAAATGAACACACATTTTTAAATCTTAATTTTTCTTTCATCCCCCCACTCCCGCTCTCAACCTCCCACGACCTTTCCTTCATTATAAATTACAAAAGTTAGAAAAAGTTCTTTTATTTGCAAAAAAAAAAAAAAAAAATCAAGGCCAAAAAAATTAAACGTAATTTCTCCCCAACCCAACAAAAAAAAAAACTTTTTTCTCAGTTCTTTTGCCTTCATAAGTCAAGTCTCTGAGTACCTATAAATTTAACGTGACATGCATAAATAATAGGGCGGCATATTCCCTGTGTCTTATTTATGCAAGTATAGATGAGTGTATGTGTGTGAGAGTACTAAAGAGTAAAGCAAAGTAGATTTAAAAGCTCACATATTCGAATGCCTGAGCAATTTCTTCAATACATCGCCTTTCATTTCTTCATGCTTTGGCTTAATACACCAACCATGTTGCAGAGCAACAGTAACAAAAGAAAGTTATTGATAAGTGCCTCGGATTACGGATGTTGTTCACAAATTTGCTGTTAAAATATTAACAAACCGTCTTTTTGTTAGTTTGGCAACAAAGAAATGCTAGAATATTGTGTATGAGTGCTTCGGAGTATTGGAAAGAAGACGCCAGCCAACACAGCAGATCATAAAACAAATTGCCACTTACAGGCAAATTTGTTAAACTTATAAGCGTAGACAGCCTGCATTTGTAAATTAAAGAAGATTTTTATGAATTATCACAAACACGCTTTCCCTTACAACAACTACACACATTTACATTTACTTTTATATACCTACATATGTATATATATGTATGAGTTGATGTGTGTACACGCACACAAAATATACGATACACAAGAGAATACAAATAACAAATCCACTCTTCAACATACAACCAGAAAGCAACAATGAAGATTTAGTACTTTTGAAAGTTTATTAAAACAAGACGATGACTACTACATTGAATAGTGTTCAATAACAACAAGAAAAAAACTTCCTTTCCAAATATAAATAAATACAAATCTACTTTAGCAGAGTAGCAACTTGGACACAATTGATATTTATACCTATACCTATGTATGTATATTACATAATAATACATAAAACATACATATACATACATGTACATAACTACTACTATATACTGCTATGTATTTAAATGTCAGTAAATTTATTTGCTTTGAAGGGCACTTAATTGATGAGGTTAAATAAGATTCATTCCATAAAAAATTATACCATTGCAATTAACAAACAGCATATTTTATTATTATAGATGGATATCTATGTATGTATAAGAAACATCAGCATTTATATTTGATGAGTTTGAGAATTTAAAAGTGTCGCCACAATTGGTAAACAACAATTCACTTCATTTCAACTCAACTCAATGCAATACAAATACAAATTCATATTTAATGCATTATTCGCGTATTTATTTATCCGTGCTGTACATATCAAAATGTAACAGTAAGAACCACTATTTATTATTTTTAGTGATGAAGAATGAAATTGAAATAAATGAAAGCAACTGAAATAAATCGTTATTAAAACATAAACCATCACACAAACATAAACCATCACACAGCAATGCTAACAAATGCATTCCTAACCGATCACTATAAATTAAGCCAAACCAAGTAATAAATGTTATAATCATCATCCATACTACTAAATAAAAAACATACTTGTACATATATTTCAGCTCTAAATTGCAATAAACTGTTTATTATTTTATTTTATCTTTTCTGATTCGAGTAAAAATTGTTCCAAAATCCACACAAAGTCCTAAATTGTATATGAAAAAAATAAGAAAAGAAAGAGAAAAAAATAATAGAGTTAAAATGAGTAAATACACAGGATAGAAGGACAGCACAACAACAATATTAATAAGAAAAGAAACCTCACAGCAAAAATTATGACTTTCGGTTCTGTGACTTGAGGTTTTTAGAATGAAAAATAATAAAAGCAAATAAATACAAACTGAAAAATGTGACGAAAGAAAATTGGAAAAAAAAAATTATATTAAATTTTCTTTCCATACGAATACAGTCAGCATCATTACGAACAATAATAACAACAGCAGCAGTAGCAGTTGCTGCAATATCATTACAATAACAATCAGAATCAACATCAGCTCCAGCAACGACAACACAGCAGCAACAACATTGAGTTTAACATCAGCAGGAGCACATACAGCTACAGCTACAGCTAAAGCTAAAGCATCAACAACATTATTATCATTATAAGCGGAAATGCTTATCAAATATAATTCCATGTTACAGATTCAATAAACGTACACAGTTTCCGGTTTTTATGATGTCTCTATTTCATGTTTATTGTTACCAGCTCCTGCTCCTATCCCTACTCCTTCCACTGCCACACTCACTTCCCATCTCTTAAAAACCTTGTAGATTTTATTACTTACTTGCTTACTTACTTTTCATCTGTTTTTTTTTTTTTTTTGTGAACTTTAACATTAGTAGCATTTGAGTTTATAGCGTCTTTTTCTTCTGAAATGGGTGTGGTTTCACAAAATAAAAGATTTTATGTCGAAATCTCTTTGCAAAAATTATTTGTAATGACATTTTTATTTATTAAAATAAAAACAAACAAAAACAAGTACGAACTGTACGAGTATATTTAATTTTGTCATTTTGATAATTGGCAATTAGACATTTTTAGTTAAACAAATTTTAAATGCACAACGCTCTTTGTCTCATGGTTTACTTCTTACTTCTAAAATATCTTTTCAAAAATTAAGATTTGGTTGACTAAATAATAAATAACAAATTAGATTTGTAAAATAATGATAAAATTACATTTTATATAAATTTTTTTCAATATCAATTATCAAAATCGATTTAACATAATTAATTAAATTAAACTATATTTTTACCATTTAGTACGAGTAAATCAGAAATACTACATACATATTACCTACATAAAACACTTAGAATATATGTAAATATGTATGTAGATGTAAATTTCGTTCTAACTCACAACACGTAAAAAAGAAATATGATAATTCTCGGATTCTATTTTTCAAAAAACGGTGAGTTAACTAGATGATGTTTACAGATTGATCGTGGACACTGAAGATTGCTGATGACGCCCTTGGCAGGGTAGAAAATGCATCCCAATATGCCAATTGTTCCAGTACTTTACAATAGTATGTATACTTGAAAATTAGAACTCTTAGCCTGAATAAAAGAAAACTTTTCTCTTAAGTCAGAATGTTTATTTTTAGAAATAATTTAATTAAAATGTTGGCCGCGACTACGGTGTTTGTTGTCCATTCGGAATATCTAATTTTCGATCACCTTTAAAAGGAACACCCTTTACAATAACAAATATTCTGGTCACAAGTTTTTGGATAATTTCATCTTTATCTATCCAATTTTTATATGCGAATTTGCAATCACTAATAAAAATCTAAAAAAGTTTTTTAATGCTTATCGTTATTATTATTTTTTTTTCTCATTTAATTTATGCAATTTATATTAGAAGGGTCTGAACTTGCAAAGAAAACATACACAGATAAACTTTTCACAAATTCTATAAATCATAAAACTTGTTCATAAAATATTGAAAAAAAAAATTAAAAATAGTTTTTGTGTATGTTTTGAACAGCACACATACTACATACATATGTATATGTAAGTATATAAGTTTGTTTTTCTTTTTGTTTTTATTGAAAACTCACTGTTTAAAGATCGATATGTTTGCTTATATGAGAATGTGTGCCTGTATCTGTGCCATTTCCGGTCAATTCATATAGACCACAGATAATAAACATGCATGAGTGGTTTGTTGTTTGGCCTGTTGTTATATTTGTATTGCGTACAGGATTTTACTACATATATCAGCTACTACAAAAGCAGCGGCAATAACACCAATAACAGCAGCGATTACTAGTGCAGTGACAAGACAAGGAGAGACAAAATATATTTTTAAATAAAATGTTAATCACACACACACACACACACACACACGCACATTCATGAGAAGTGTTCATTTCAATTTC
Organism: Bellardia bayeri; assembly: GCA_950370525.1. Lineage (NCBI taxonomy): Eukaryota > Metazoa > Arthropoda > Insecta > Diptera > Calliphoridae > Bellardia > Bellardia bayeri. The sequence continues at coordinate 323,769 of OX493268.1, forward strand.
AATCACTGGTTTTGGAAAATAAACCAGCAAATTTGCAAAAATTCGTACACATCAAGTCCATAACACCAAATTATGTAAGTGTCATTTTAACCAACGATTTTATCGTAAGTATCTATTTAGATACATTTTTTTTAAATATATAATATACAAAAAAAAAATACATTTAGAATAAATTGGTGCTAAAAGCTCTTTATTTTACATTTGTTATTTGATTAATTATAAACTCAAAAAAACTTACATTAATTTTATATTTCTTGATAAATTTATCGTACAGATACACCTGTAATTTCTTAATTTTCATCGTATTTCGAACTGCTCAACTAAACCATTCCATTTCAATAAATTGTCATTACAACCAACCGTTATTCATTATGCAGAAATTCATTTCATTTCATTTGATCATTTGTTTGCTGGGAATAGGTCGAAAATATTTGTATGTGGCTGAATGTTTAAAAGTGTTGCGACCAAAAACCAAAAATTGATGATGTGTATATTGTACAGATTGACAGGCAAACGAATGGTTAAAAAAAAACTTATGGACGGACAATTAGAAATATGGGATTACACACATATGTATGTATATGTTTGCCGCTCATTTGCGACAATACTGAACTGTATACCAAAAACAAATAACCCAGGTCAAACTCTATTACATAATTGTATATACATATGTATATATGTATATGAATCAAGTTCACGTCATAAGAAACGATAAAACTTAAAAAACAGGTAGATTTAAAAACTATATTTTATTGTTAACAATCAATGACAGACATAATCATTGTAACGTATGTTCAATAAAAATTGGCGAATAATGATTCTAGTTTTAAAATTTATTTTAATAGAAATTTTTAATCACGAACAAAATAATTTTTTCTATAATTATTAATCTTCAATAAATACTTATTTTATTACGAAATATTAAGAAATATTAATAACAATTGTAACGCAAAAAAAAAATTAAAATGTTTTTGAGGTCTCATATTTCGAACCCTCATATGTCTCTTAAACTAATTTTAAAAATAACACATCAAAATATGATTTTACAATGTCTGTGTATAATTATTTGATATTGAAAAATCGAAAAGTTCAAACAATTACAATTATAAATCAATGGAAATTTAATTAAGTCATAAAAGTCACATGAGTCAAATTTTTTATCATAAAAATGAGCATATCTATAATTTTTTCTAAAATATAGAAATAATTTTAAACAAAACTCGTTTCTGAGTTATACCCGTATCCCAGCAAATAGGTGATGTCTGGTGACTGACAGACAGGCAAATATTCATATAAACACGCAGCTTAACAATAATACATTTATAAGGTAGTTTAAACATTTGTTACAACCGCAGTTACTTAACAGGTACACAACTATAGGACCTACATATGTTTTTCATATATTTTCACCCCTGCTTTTACTTTTGTAGCACCATTCTTATTTTAATTGCATCAATCTAGGACTTATAATTCTCTCTTATTTTTTTAAGGAAATGTTTATTATTGCAGTTATTCCTTAAAATATAATAAACAATTAAGGATTCTGACGTTGTGGCAGAGTTTTAAGAGGTTTTCCTTGGGTGTCCCAATAGTTATTTATGCGAAAATTAATGGCTCAATATGCTTTATATAAGTAACTGTGCTGCCCTTTTTAAAAAGTCAAATCGAAATCTTTCAAACTAAAATCATACATTTCCAAACACACACAATACATACATATGTATGTACATAATATACTCGTATATAGACATTATCTGTATGTATGATGTGTATTTGTCATGATTCGTATTCTAGCGTTCCTATCAATTTCATAAATAATTTCAAAAGAAAGAAAGAAAACTTTTTTCCCAAAAACATAAAAAACCAACATGGCACCATTTGCTGATGTTGACAAAAAACTGAAATTCGTATCAGATCTTAAAATATATACATATATATATACATATGTATATGTATATGTATAGAAAATAGTATAAACGATACAAACAAACATACATACATACATACATATTCACTCGTATGTGTACAATAGCGTTTAAATGTACGAGTACTACACATACATAAATTCGGCTATACATACATATGTTCATAAATATCGTGTGTTCAGTTAAATCGACTTTGGTTTGTCTGTAATTTTTGTCTTTAGACAAACATTAAAACGAATTTGTATATAGATTTTCATTCCATTCTGAAAATTGAAATAGATTTTTGAACAACTTTAACATAAAAATCATCATTCATACTTTTTTTTTTTGCAGTTATGAACCAGTGAAATGAAAACGCCAAAGAACAAAGCTGCTGCAAACGAAATGAAAAACTTGTAAATTTCCTCATCATTTTCAGTAGAGTTTTTCAAAAGGAAAAATTGAAATCAATAAAAACTATAGCAACAGCAGCGTAAGCACTACTAAAATACATGTATACATTAGGGTGACACCAATTGATTATCATTTACAGACATCAAAATCAGACACACAAGGTAGCATTCTGATCAAATATGCTACTAGTGTTTGTCATTTCTTGCATTTGAAAAGTTTACTTATTTCACGAGTATGATACGATACTTTCCACATTTGTGCACACATAAATACATATGTACATGTGTACTACATATGTACATACACACGTATGTATTTAATTTTGCTTTCCAAATAAAAATGTGAGTAAATGATATTAAGTATGTTTACGTTATATTGTGTAAAAGTTATTTGTTGTTCCGTTTTTTTTTAGTTTTTGTTCTCCTTTTTATTCTCTTGTTGTTTTTGCTGTTAAACTACAACTAATATTTAATAAAATTTACACATTTATAACCATAACATTTATATACGAACACTGTCTGTTCCACACATACACAAAAACACACATTAACATTCATCCTTGCCTCCCTGAAAACAAAACAAATAAAAAACAGGACAGAATAAGTAGAGAAAAAAATGTTTATGTATTTGAACACAATTTTACCAGTTCTGATAATATTTAAAACAACACAAACAATAAACCCTAATAGTAGTTTTTTATATTACAAATTATCTGAGTATAAAATGTGTGTGTAAAATGAGTGAGTATTTGAATGTGTGGAAATATGTAGATGCTTGGAAACCCTTTTTATTTGACTTTTAATACAGAGTATATTTCCCCAGTAGTGCAGTGATAGTTTAACCTAAATATAGGTAGAAATTCACTTTGTGAACATCCAAATAAAATAAGTTATTAGACCGGCTCACGACTAGACATCAGTAGAAATAAAATTTGATTACAATATTTAATTCTAACAAGGACTAATTTGTATATTTTTTTTTTATATTTAATACAAAATGTAGCTAGTGTAGCAATGTAGCTAGTGCTCCTTAATTTAAATTTAATCTTAGAATTAATTTCTGTCAGATTAAATAAATAAATAAATAAATAATAAATACAAAAACGTTATCATTAAAGGGGACAAATAAATATACATATAAATATAGAAATCCGGACATGTTAGAAATTAATTTCCTTCTATACTCTTCTTCAGAATAGGACTATAAATCTATTTCGAATGCATTTTATTAAATCAGAACTTCTAATACTGTCATAATATGATATTGTATAGTCTGATTTGAGCATAGATTTCCACCTGTTTTTTGTTTCACTTTATGACATATATACATCCATACATACATACATACAAACATGTGGATACATATGGTTTATGTTGCTGTATGAACAGCATGAAAAGTAGTAATTACCAACTACCAAAAATCTCTGGTATGTTATAAAATTATCATTTTGCAAACATTTTACGAACAAGTCTCTAAATCTTTTTGATTTGTATAAAGTTTTATTGGTATTTCAAAATCGTTTACAATCGGCTAATATCTCGGAAATCTGGAGGGTTTTTTTTTAATAACCATTTTTAGCTTATTTATTGACTTATATGTAATCCAGTACCAGCCATTGTAATTCGGTTTAATACTTAATAGCGGATTTTAGTGAGGAACAAATGCATCAACGTGAAACTTAATCCACGGTCTGCTGGGTAGTTTGTATATCCAATTGACTGCGACTTCCATATGTGTGTATGTATCTACTATACGATACATATGCATTGTACATATACATATCTATGTAAGTATTTGGGTACTGGCATGTTTTTCCATTGGTGTTTACAATAAACAATTTAATATTTTTTTATAGTTGACATAAAATACAAACACATGCACATATATGTATGTATTTGTATATGTATCTCTAAACCATCCTAAATAGGAATGTTTTGAGAGGCGGTGTTTACGTAATATATACATAAATACATATATGTATATGTATGTACATTCATAAAAATGTATGTTTATACTAGAGTATACTTATGAAATAAGTCTTTTCGTTTAACTCACTAATACTTACAACTGTGTATATACATGAATGTATGTAAAAAAAAACAACCATATACATATATAGTATATATGTACATACATACAAAATTTATACAAATGTTTTTCAAGCAAACGATTAAAACTAAATGTTAGAAAAACAAAAATACTATTAAAAATTGTAAAAAAAAAGACATGTAAATATTCAGAAAGAATAAATAAATCGTTACAATTTAAAAATAACTGATTTTCTTCAAAGCTAAAGACAAGAGCCCTTCTTTGAAATTTCGAAGACGTAACTAGTCATAGGAATAAGAATACAATTATGTACGAATACACACATTTCTAAACGACAAAAAAAAATACATATCCAATATATTGCAAACAATTTATGTGTTCCATTTTAAAAATGGTGTAATTTAAATTTATCCCTTTTAATAAAAACGAATAAATAGAAAACAGAAGCATATAAAGGAAATGTATGTATCACTTAACATTTAACCAAGATCGTTTTATTATTCAAACTACTTAACATCTCATATATTTTATTTAGCAATATTTTAAAATTGTATTCGAGTATGATTTATTTGTACGTAACGAATGGAAAAAATGTTCATACTCAGCCAAAAATGTTAATTTATCTTTGCCTTTATTCTATTTGCTAAACTAATAAAAGAAATAATTCCAGTTATTTTTTGTTTTTTTTTTTTTTTTTTTTTTTTGCTTTTCAATTTTTGCTTAAAAACTATTATATTTTATGTAAATTATTCTTAAGAAACTTTATCATCATATAAATTTTCTAATAAATTTTATTACAAGAGTACACAACGATATACCCTACACTCATTTTACATTTTGTGTGAGTAGAAAAAAAGTAGAAAAGTAAAAAAATAAAACATGAAATGAAATATAAAAAGGAGAAATAGATGTTATATAAAGAAATATTGCTGAAAAATTTAAATATTGTTGTACATCAGTTTCTATAATAGTTAAGTAAAGTATATTTTCCACATAACTGCAGTACATGTGTGTACAATATGGTTTGGAATACCCTTTATTTTTTGTTAATGTAGAGTTTGCAGTTCCACACTTGAACGCATAAGTACAAATGTGTTTCAGTTTAAGACCAGTTGTTGATTGATTTCAATGCATATTTGCATATGTATTAGGGAATGGAATCCCGAATTTCTTTACAATTGTGGAAGATAGTAAAACCCTATTTTGATGTATGGCATTTTTTCGTTCGCTATTTTATTTGGTATGTGTATTTATGTTAATATTAACCATAAAAACTATTTTTGCTGTTGAGAGAGCAAAAAAAAAAAAAAATTTCGTTACTTTCTTCAGAAAAGTCTTAAATTATATGTAGCTAAAGAAGAAAAGTTTCTTTTGGGGGTTTTAACTTTCGTGTTGTTTCATTTAAATTTGTTGTTTTTTTTTCTATTAAAGTAAATAATAAGAAAATTTCATGCCACAACTATTACAGCAAACTATTTTACATTATTATTTCTCTTTTTTCGTATTATTATTATTATTTAAACTTTTGCTACACACAAGTACAAGTACAAAACTATTATTGCTACATAGCTTTAGGCTGTCATATTTTTCTGCACATCCATCCACACTAATACACTCTCTCTATCTCACACACACACACACACACACACTCTGTGTATGTTTAACACGAGGAAGAACGAGAAGCAAGTAGATGGCAGCAACAGCAAGCAGCCTTATTGAATGCTGTGGTATTTTATAAAATAAAATTATTATTTACTTAAAAACTTTGAAATCAAAACTTTTGTGTATTCAAAAACCAAAATTTGAAAATTTTAGTTCATTTTAAAAGAATGTATTATTGTTTTTTTTCATTCTTTCTTTTAACAAAACTGTTATCGTAAAGGAAATCACAAAGAATTTAAATAAAATTTGAAACATTTTAGTTTTTTTTTTGTGCTGGTAGAGTTTAATTTTCTTCTCACCTAAAAGTATGTTTTGTTTATGAAAATAAGACAAAAAACAAACGTTACTGTTGATATTTTAAATATTCTATTGCAAAAGACAACATTATTTTGTTTGTTTAGTTTTAATTGCTTTTAATTAAAATTTTATGTCATCTTAACTTTTAATGACACCATTCAAATAATATTTTTATTCTACACAAACTACATTCAATAATACATACATACATATAAAAATATGTATGTATTTATATATGAATTAAAGTGTTAGTGTCACCTTTTTTTACACGTTTACTAAATATTGGTATTACATACATACATACATACATATGTAGTAATAGAAGTAGTTGTAGTGAGAAAAACATAAACTTATTTCCATATACATATGTACATATGTATGTATATACACATTACGTACGTATGAATGTATATATGTATGTATGTACTCGTCGGGTAAGACATGTGTGTGTTAGTGAGTAAATTTAGTTTAAATGCATACATGGAAATTATTATGCTATATTGGCATAACTTTTGCATTACCTTAACTTTTTAAATAGCTACTTACATACATATGTATTTATAGTTGCTGTAGTTGCTGTAGTTAGAGCCTGTCAGTATGTCTGTCTTTCCACCGGTGGTGTTTAAGGAAATTTCTATTTGCAAGTCTTTGCATGCATTTGCCTGTTCGTATGCAAGCGGGATGTGTGTGTATATTTACATATATAGTTGCTTCAATAATAGTACTACATACATATGTACGTATGTATGTAACTACGTACAAGTTCTTTTAACTTTTTGATTTCGACACCTTTTAAACACTGCACATGCAAGAACATTCATACTTACGTTCATTTATTTGTACCTTCTAGTTTAGTTCAAGCAGCAGAAGAAGTGGAAATCTTAATAGCTAAACTCATAATGAAGCTCAATAGCAATTAAACAGAAATCCGTAATTACAAGTACTAATTGTGGCTCTAAAGGAAATTGAAATTTTATGTAATTTGTAAAAATAAACGAATTTGCATAAGTTTTAAGATGTGCATGCATACATTTATATACATACATCTCACAGACGCCATGATAGATAAGTTAAATTATAATGCGAGCACAACTAAATACATATATATTGATAGTAAATAGTATTTTTCTCAATTTCTTACATACGAGTATATTCATATTGATTTATGAATGTAGTCAAGTGCTGGAAGAGAACTTACCTAAATATGCAAAAAAGTTTTTATCCTAGTAAGGAAATTAACAACTATTCATCAGCTTTTGCAGAGGCTGCTTGGAACTCAATCAAATATGAATCCACTTAAAATTCATTTTCCATTTTTGGTTAAGGGAGGCACACTACATGGCCATACGTTCACACACGCACAGTTTGTTGGAAGGCCAACCAAAGAACAAGTGCAAGTGTGTAGCAAATAAAATTTGAATAAAACTATACAAACTGTTTTATGCTGTCTTCCGTAAAGGGAGTAGAGAGTGTAAATGCAATAAGCATGAAATCGATTTCTAAACAAAATCTACAGACTCTCTACGGTTCCAGATGAGTTTATTGAGAAACCATTACCGAAAGATAAATTCCATTAACACTGTTTACTTGCCAATATGTTTTAACGTGTTTTAACGAATTTATACAAATGCTCACATAATTCGTTTCTGGGCTTGAACACATTGCAATATTTATTACACTTATTACCTACTTTTGCCATGTTTGAAGTACAAAATTTATTTACATTGTGTTGTTGCATAGAAACTATTGCAGAAAACTATTTAAAATTCCACTTTGTAAACTAGAAAATAAATAGATGGATGAAAATAACACTAGCAGCCATCCAACCAATATGGAAGAGACTATGGCTCAAGAAACTTGTATGTATTTATATGCATGTTGAATTTTTCCCAATGTTGAAAGTGGAATAAATAAATGTATAAAAAGTACTCCTACTAATATACACACACATGTACACACTTACACACATACACCACTGCATAAATCTGTGTATCTGTGTTTGGCTTGCATTCTGTAAGACCCACATTTTACTAGAATAAGTCTCTCGTAGTTTTGTTACAAAACTACTACGAGTACTACAAATTTTCTATGGAATATAAATGTATTTTCAAAAAAAAAAACTCCCAAACAAAAACAAAAAAATCCACTAAAGTTTTGACTTTTCTTGTTGAGGAAAAAAGCCTTATTATAAACTCTAAATTGTGTATCTATGTATGTAAATAACACTAGCAGTATGCATGTGGCCAAGAGTGTAAGGGAGTAACAAGTTAGTTTATAATTGTTTATGTGAATGCGAATGGTTGTATATGTACATGTACTCGTATATTAGGGCGACTACCTAAAAAAATGATCGAAGCTCTCAAATGAAATAAAAGTTTGTTTAATTTTAAAATATTTAAAATATTTAAAATATATTTAATTCAAAGACAACATAAAATTGTTTTCATATGATAGATCATTGATAGAAATCTCCAAGCACAAAAATTGTTTCCTAAATTTCATGCAGAAATTAAACCTTAAATTGAAAGTGATTCATACAAACGCCGCCTTACTGAATATACATACATACATACATATGTATGTATGTGAGCACTTCTATTTTGTTTATTTATAAGCTATGCATAAAATTCAAATATTATTTAAATTACCACAAAAATGAAAGCAGTACAAAAAATTATCTCATGTGTTGCGAGTGTGTGCGTTTGGGTGTGCGTTTGCGTGTATATACACAAATGCATGCGGATGTGGGTTTGTGAAAAACTACTGCTACACAAGATGAAAAATAAAAAAATAAAAAACTGTTAGGAACCATTACGATTACAAATATTATGAAAGTAGGAATTTTTAAGTGAAGAAACAACTGAATATAACCACAGCAACATTAAGTATCTCTCTACTAACTACATACCATCTACTTCTACACCTACAATAGCAAACTCCTGCTGTAGATATTCCACACAAACATACAGACATACGAATCTATATATGTGTATACACAGTATAACAGACCGAACTAGTTTATTAAAAAACATAAACCCAATTCACCCTTCGTTAGTAATTCTGTACTGCACTCCGCTGCACTGCTCTGTATAAGAGTAATAGTAATAATAGAATTTTGGGATTTTTGTTTTTCTTTTTTTTTCAAGTATTTTCAACAATACTTATTAAAAGAATAATAATAGCTAAAAGTGCTAACATAAGCCGGTTATTTTGGTTATACTTGGTTAAAATGAACACACACACACACACACACACACACACTAAATGTAAAATATTAATTGCATATCTTTATTAATTTATGAATGCATACATACCTACCTACCTGCATACGTGTGCAAAAATAAGTACTTGTATAATTTTTCTAAAAAACTAACTGCCTAATTGTAAAGGCCGAAAGACAGTTTTAAACTTCATACCATAACATAAATTCTGTGCACTTCTACAATATAGCTTAAAAATGTCCAAGAAATCTGCACATGTTCGGTATCTGTCAATAATATTTATAAGGTAATTTATAATTAAACTTTCAAAATAAAAACTTTTTCGAAATTATTATTAGTTTGGATGCGACTTGAAAATTCCTTTCCATTACCCAATATTGTATATTTATTTATTTTGAGGAGTAATTAAAACGCAAAACACAGCATATACTTGAATTGATTTCTAATGTTAGACTGATTAATGATTAATAAGGAGTAATTTGTGAATTATTTAATTATGTTCTCGATGCTTGATTCTAGATTAAAAAGCTTATGTTATCTCCGTCTGATTTACTTTAATTGCCGAATTTATGGGATTTGCAAATGATCGGTATATTGAAGCTTGTTAAAATAATGAATAGATTCTAAATAAACTACTTCCTTCTTGAGCAAACAAAACAAATTCAGATTTAATTTCTACTCGACCATTCGTTTAATGGCCACAAACTACCTTCCTCAGTATTGTGGTGGTACATATCAGAGATTGGCAATGAATTGTTTTTTTACGATTCACAACTACCCATAACATTTTAAGTATAAGTGGTTCTACATCATTGCAATTTAACTACTCTAAGTTACTCAAACTCTCAACAACGTTGACTTATAAATGCAAGTGGATATAAGTATGTGTACTACGCTGATATCGAGCTCATACCATTCCCAATATGTTTGATTCATAAACCGCGGTATTTAGATTTACATTTTAAGAAAGATACTCACATACTCATAAAGTATTCAACTCAGTTAAGTTATTGAAAACAATTTTCACCTTGATCCGTTAGGTATTTATACAAAATAAGTAAAAAAGAAATATAAAAACATACATGTAAGTTTCTAGGAAAACATATTGGGGAAAATATAAAATTTATTATTTTATATAATTTTTATAAGCAGGCTGTAAAAAATGAACGACACTCGCATGAGTGTATGCGAGTCATACTTATTTATTTTTTTTTTGTCGTCTACGTACACTGAGTTGAGGAGAGTCAAAATAAACAACATCATACATGAGATTAAGTATGAATATAATGAGTACTTCAAACTTTAAAGATGAGTATATGTTTGATGATATTGTGACAAGTATGAGTACGTATAAGTACAATAAATTATAAGTCATGATTCGGGTATACTCAGTTTTTCAGTACTCATAACTGATCTCTGGTACATATACATACATACTTATGTAAGTTAAAGCTTTGACAGTTCCATTTGTCTATTGAATTTTTCAGAAAACAAGTATGTTCTTGTAATTTCTTGCAAAGTCTCATTCGCATTGTCTAACTTAGAGTGTAAACTTATCCATAATTATAAAATGATTTAAACTTTTGTAATCTCATTAGTCTTATTGTGTATGGTTGTTAAGCCAGGCACTCATCTTGATATGTATGTTATTACATATTTAAAATCTAAAAATCTTTATGAATTCTGTTCAACACTCTTATAAATCCACTTGAACAACTTTTGCATGCACTCTCAGGTAAGCAATTACACTTAATGTCTACACGTGACATTAGAAATTATGAAAATTATATGAATTGTAACAAAGTACAAAAAAAGACACTCTCACACCTATACACTTACTCGTGTAAGGTTGTATTTTTTATATGTACATATAAGTAGAGGCACTCATGATAGAATGAGATGTATGTATGGCATACTTGTATTTGTACACTGGAGTGAACTGAAATATTAAAACTTACACCTTTACATTAAAATCCACACTCAGTGTTTCGAATAACGAGCACATGTGCATGTGTACGTACATTGTAAAATTAAAAAAAAAAAAAAAATAAAATGTAATATATGCCTGATAACACAAAGTGCAATTATAACATTTTAGAATAGAATGAAAACAAAGCAGTGAGACAGAAATTTTAATTTGTTTCCCTTTTTATTTATTATGATATGATATGATATAATATTATTTTATTCAAATCAGGTTGTACTAAGAGTAAGTTTTTAAAATATGTATGTATGTATGTATGTAACTAAGATAAAAAAAAAATAAAACTTAAACGTAACATAATACGTTAACTTTTTAACTACATATTTGTATATATTTCTGATCGATCACAACTTTTCATTAACATTTCTATTTGCAACCACCATCACTATTTATCTATCCTATTCTCAGAAATTAATTTAAACCGCCCTTTAACAAGTATTCAATTACATATGTACATATGTACATACATATAAAAGTGTAATCATATAAATCTAAATAATAGACTTTTATAAGAAATTTGCTCACAACAATATTATTATTCTTTTTCAATTTTTTTACTTCTGTTCGGTCGGCGTAAGCCTTTTATATATAAAATACCACAACGAATACTACAACAAAATTATTATGTTCATATAATCGTTACTAACAATGGCAACAAAGATTCAACGAAGCGTCGAGAAATCGCCAACGAAAAACTTTAGTTTTGCTGCAACAATTTAATGCTGCCTGTGCTGTTTGCTACTGTGACATTAAAACTTTTTCTCTTCTAACTGCCACCGCTGGCATACATTTGCTATTTGTTCCACTTTCAGCCAACAATATTTACTTGTACTCTACAGTGGGGAATTTATTAATAGAAGCTGTATGCGTTTCTAACAACTTATATCGATCATGTATTATCTAAGACAACAACCGACTGCACATAAATAGTTACGCTTGTTATACAGGCTTCTGTCAGTAAGGAACAAGTAAGACATGTTTTTAGTACTATTACCCAAATTCAATCGTAAAATTTTTTAAAACCATCTTACGGTCTTATGATTCAAAAAGGAAAAAGGTAAAAATATACATTTAATATACGAGTATGTGGCTTAACTTATGTGCAGGATCTTGCTTTTCGTGGCCTTTGGAATTTCTTGGAAAAACTGGATTGATTGATTTTAAAGCATACAAGTATGTTGGATGCATATTTAACTATAAAATCCATAGTAGCATATTTATTCAGCAACCAATACCTTATGTGAACTTTATATATTTATTTTACTGTTTCGTTTAGTTTTTTTTCCATTCAGTTTGTAATTGTTTTCCCTCTAGTGTTGTTCTTGGTTCTGTATGTGGCAAGTGAAAAAAAAAACCAGCTTGACTGACGTAGCATTAAGTAAGCAAGAAGAGTATTTACTCTTACACTGCACTGTGGACGGTTACAGCCAACAATCAATAACTAAAATTTTAAAATATTCTACAAATCATATAAAATTACATCTGTTTTTGAAAAAAGTTTTAACTTGGAAGCATTTCTAAGCATTTCGTAGAAATAATAGATAAAATCATTTTCCTAATATTTAAGCAAAATCTCCCACTGTGCTTTGTGAATTCTTATATTTGTACATGGGTTTGTTTTTTTTTTTTTGTTTTTGTTGGTGAAAGTTAGAAACAAACAATAAAAAGTCATTCTTTTTCTTATTATTGTTGTTATCATTTTAAGTATTATTACTTTATATGTACATAAGTATTTGTACTTATTTATTGTATTTGTGTATCTATGCATATGTTTCTTTTTTTTTTTTTTTTGTTTTTGGTAGTTGCTTGCTTAATAGAGTCGAATATCCACCAAATAAAATAGTAAAAAGTTCAAAATCCAAAAAAATAAATCCTTACCAAAGTGTAAATATGCTAAAGGTTTTTTGTTTTTTCTTTTAAAAAATGTTTTCTATTAAAGAAATTTTGTATATTTTATTGGTCAACATTTATTAAAATTTTCAAATATATTTACATATGTGTCAAACACAATGATGTGGAGCATTCAAGCACTCAAGTGTTTGACTTTGTTAGATATTGCCGAATTTCATTGGTTAACATGGTACAAAATATTTCCAAGTAACAAAATAACATTAATTCGATAATAAGACTTTCCATACATACACAGAGTTATAACTAAAATACAAATATTCTACATCTTATACAAGGATTGAAAGCATTAATTCTTCTATGCGATTTAAATTAATTTTTTATTACTGTGGGTTGCTTTAAATCTTCTACTGCTCATTTTAGTTTCTTACAGAAAGTACATACATTAATGTTCACTACTAACTACTTCTGCTATTGCGAAATAATATCTATTGTAAAAGTTTGTTAATTGTTTTAAAATGACTGTTATATTTTAGCACATTTAGCCAGACAAGCGTTCAGAAGTGTTTGGCTCCTTGTTTTTTAAACGTACATACATCATTACAAATATACTCGTGCATACCATCATACATATACATACATATGTACATACACGTACATGCATATATGTATGTATGTATGTATAGAGGTTCGGCATACAATTTAAATATGTACACGCATTACTCTATTATATTTGTTGCAGCGTATTTAGTATGGACTAAATAGTTAAAAATAGTTTTTAGTTTAACAACAACACAAATAATATGAAAGAAAACTATTTCAGAAAGTTATAAAAACAATACGAGCACTAACGTATGAATCGCATACTTTGTGATTCATACTGCAATTGTTGGTTTAGCTGAGAAACAACAAAATTAAAAGAAAATAAAATATATCAAAAACGATAAATAAATATGTATTTTATATGTATGTGGAGCCCACCACCCCTCACACAAGCAGCCTTTAATGGCTGAATAGTAATCATGAAATAAATTTCTTTTGCATGCATATTGTCCGAGTTTGGTAAACAAATTACAAACAATTGCTGGGTGGGTGGCTTTTTAATTATTATTACTCATAACTACATATATATGAATGTGTATTTATTTCAATCCTTTAAAACAAATTATTCAAATATATAACAGCATTTTTGAAGAAATCGAGAAAATTACCATTGTTTGCACAATTTTATTACATTCAATCCATTTTCGGCACGGGTTGAAGTTAATCGACTGTCCTAAAATTTAGCATCAGTTAGTTTTAGATAGTAAAGAATAGAGGGCTGTATAATATTAAGTTTTTTTTTTAACCATACTAACTTTGCCCAAGGATCACAAGGACTACCTTGTAACAGGTTTTATAGACCATAAGAACTTTTTGAGTGCTAAATGCCATAAAAATATTAAGTACATGCATCCATCAATGTTTATAAGTTTAAATTGAAAGTAAATCCCTGGATACTAAATCTGAATTTGATACATTTTTCCTCTTCATTCTAATTAACATTTGTCACTGTTGGCAACCTTTTGCAAGCGAACAATCAAATGGCAACAGAAAAAGGCCTACTTTCCCTCAGCAACTTTAAAGAATTACGAAATTTTAATTTTTCTTGGATTCACACAACTTTCAACGCCATCCATTAAATGAAATATAAGTACACTGTTCTTTTCCTCTGTTTTGTCTCAACTGTTTTCAACATTAGCAATCACTTTGCAGCCATTGTGGCATGACGGTGTTAATTTTATGTTTGTGCCTTGGTTTCTATTAGAGTTTTGTTAGATGAACATTTTCAATTTACAGCAGCAAGTGTTTACGCAAAAAATGATAACTCAAAACAAATTAGAAAACATAGAAAGAATATTTTAATCAAAAGGCAACTAATACACTTTAACCTGAATATTTTGAACGAATAGAGAAAGTGCTAACAATATTCATAATAGTCTACAACTGCCAACAAATAAATTAAATACCTATGTGGATATTTCAAAAATGTTCATTTGTACGTAACATGATCTCCGAATACAATGCAGGGCATCACAAATAAAAAAAAAAAAAAAAAAAAAGGAAAAAGCAATAAACAAAAACTTACTTAATTAAGATTTTATCTTTGTTCACATCAAAGGAAGTTGTTGTGTTGCCTTTTATGTGTTAATTAAAATTCTAGTTGGCAATTTATTAAGGTTTATTATAACGCAGAAATGTTACTGAAATTATCCGCTTGACGAACTGCTGCTCATAAGGCCGGTCGAATGGACTATTATCAAAAATGCGTGAACAAATGTGTTCACATGGTTACATATAACTAATATACTCGTATTTATGTTGCATTGAACCTCTTAAACGATTTAATTGCCGAGTGAACAATTTTATTGTTCTTTGAAAAACTTGTATTCTAAAAGCGATCATTAAAATAAGTCTGAAATTCGAAAAATGTGAGAAATCTTAGCGCAAAATGTGTTAATTAGATTGTTTCCAGTTTTTCCAGTTAAAAACTTTCTCCTCGCATATTAAGAAACACGTTAAGAAACTAAAAAGTTGTATAAATTTCTGCACTATTTAATTTCACCGGAAATTAAAAAAATACCCAACCTACTTTTATTAAAATCACATTGTTCTTACTGCTCCCCGGGGCAGGCTACAAACCCTAATAATTATCGCCCGATAGCAATCTGTTCTGCACTTTCGAAAGTTATGGAAAGTATGCACCTCTAACGTAAATAAAAATTCCACATTTTTCCTATTTAAATTCAATGTTAAAAGGGAACAAATTTCATGTGGAATTTTTATTCACGATAGGAATGATGGTAAATTACCATCTTGTGAAATATCTAGAGTCCAACAATTTACTTAGCGACCACCAGTACGGCTTCCGTAGAGGACGCTGTACGTGTGACTTACTAGCCTTCCTATCGGAAAAATGGTGTCGTTCTTTACATCGTTTTGGCGAAGGTAAAGTGCTGGCTCTAGATATTTGTAAGGCGTTCGACAGAGTCTGGCATGGTGCTCTCTTATCGAAACTCATTGGTTTTGGTGTCGGTGATAATTTCTCTCGATTTATATCGAGTTTCCTCAGAAATCGCACTATACAAGTTGTTATAGATGGGATCTCAATAGACGAATTCAAGAATTATTCAGGGGTACCGCAAGGCTCCGTTCTTTCTACCACTTTATTTCGCATCTTTATAAATGAACTTCTATGTCAAACTTCAAACTATTCTTTTGCAGATGATAGCAGCATTTGCCAACTTGGCATGAGTTGGTATTTGTAGCCCGGGTTCGATTCCCAGCCGCTGCCACTCAAATATCAGTTACTGATAATTATTAGTTTTCTTTCTATCCATCATAACTAATATTTGTCGTTGCGCCCTCCTTCGGAGGTATAGCATTCAAACGCCACCAAAGTAAAATAATTAAATAAAGGCTATAAAATCAAGCTTTAAAAAATAATGTGCCTACTCACCACCAGAGGCGCTGTTATGCTGCACTAAAACAAACATAATGCGCAATTGCAGAGTTGTGATATAAAGCTTTCTTCTACTTTCACCTCCTTTACTTCTTCAATCTATTTCCTTTCCAAAGAAAGTAACGCAACTATATATAGGCATATTAATTACCTGAGTGCTGCTTCTCTTTTAAAAAAAATAGGGTGTTCCGAAATTCATACAATATAAGAAAAACAATTTTTCAATATTTTACTTTGTTTTATTTTACTCTAAGCGAGGAAGTACACTGTAACCCACAGGGTTTTGTTAATCGTGAAATTTACCGCATTTGCGGTTTAGAGCACATTTGATTGTCCCACAACCAATGCACCCACACCGTGTCATTGTTTGATGCGGATTTCGTGCTGGGGTCATCATTATGCTTTTTTCTGGTCATGCGATAGATGCGATTTGTCCGATATGTATTTTGTGTTCATTATCCAAACATAAGCAATGAGATTAACAACATAAATAATTGTTAGCGTTAGCAAAGTGTGTCCCTAAATTTGCGCAAGATTTCAATTACTGTAGTTAATTTTGTTTACCATGCCTGCGTATGAGTAATGTTAATCTATTATAACAAGTATACTTAGGTCTGTGGCTCAGCAATAGTCATGCTTTTTGTGGTTTTAAGATATTTAAGGGTTTGTGTTGAATCAATTCGAAGATATTTATTTATTTTTAATAAAGTACTATTTTTTCATTATATGATATATTTTGTTGGTCGATTAAACTTTATAAATGCGAAGCATTTTGTTATAAAATTAACATCATAGATAACCCTAGTGTCAAGTAAAATTCATGTGTAGGCTCTTCTAAGGATGGAATACCTTTGATCACGTTTATAATTTTGTTAACAATTAGTTGGACAAAAACAGTTTAAGTTATTTATTTTTTTTTTTTTTGCATTTTTTATTCAGACCACTTTCGTAACAATACATGTCGCAATCACAATATCGCTCAACTCTTTTAGAGAATGCATTCTTATCAAAAGTTATAAAGAATCGATACTGTTTATGTTTTTGAAATTTATTTGAAAAAGTTTCTAAAGAGTATTAATATCGCTAATCAATAATGTAAAATGGTTAATTAACTAACAACAGTAAATAAGACTGCAAGTTCATGTTCCGAAATGTTTCTATGAAACATATTTTGCTTTTGCTAAAAAATCATAACAAATCATAAAAACAAAGGAATTGAGCTGAAATGTTTTCGGCACCATATGAAAATATTCCAATCTTTAGTTTTAATGGTGAACATTTGCAACTCTTTTTGACACAAATCCGGCCACTGTAATTTACATACAAGTTTTAGTTGTGTTCTTTTTGTATCGTTGGACATTTTAAACAAATTACTGTGTTCTTTCTAAAAATGTAATTGGATTAGTGAAAAACCGGTAGTAAAGTTTGCCTTGTTTGAAATAATATGCAAAAATATAACAAAGTGCTGCCAACGTACATAAATTTGCTCGTATGTATCATTCATAACATTTCATATGATTATTATTTTTTCATAAAGTCGTTCCAATGAAGGACAGCATTAGTTTTATACCATGTTACCCAAAAGAGCCACATCAATTTGTTTAAAAGCTTCTAAAGTCCAACTCTTTGCTGTGTTTTACTTTATTGAAATTAGAAAAGTGTAGAATGGAGAACAAGAACAAGAACAAGGAAAATTTCATTATGTTTTTTGATTAGTTTACGAGTTAAAGTAGTTTGCAAACTCACTACAAATATATAATTAGTGCTTTATTTATTTATGAATTTTTGTTTAATTAAAAATTTAATTAAAATATCATTTCAGCTAAGTTGTATCGGTTGTACCTAAAGCGATATTAAACAACACGATTGTAACTATAAATCAGTGTCGGGACGCAAATAATTGTACACTCAAATAATTTTTCAGTTGCCAAGATTAAACACATTTTTTGGATTTTAGTAGTTATTTTTATATATACAAATAATATTAAATAATAAAATAATATCTGTATGTACATAAACATAATGTATAATTAAATATTTTTTGACTTACAATGCGATGACAAATCAAGCATTTTCCCATTCTTTATTAAACATTTTAGTTTGAGTGTACTCAAAAAAAATGTGCAGCGAGATCAGACAGCGAAACGTATGTCAACGTCGCGCACACAGAATTTTGTTCCTATACACGCGTGTATAGCATTCGCCCTTCACTGCTTTAAATCAACTTAAAATAATCAAATATTTATCTCAAAATAATTATAGGTTTGTTTACTAAAGTGTTCATTCTTCTAAATTGCATTGAATATTTCAGAATACATATTATGACCACTGTAAAAACTGGTCATTTGGTTACTTTGATATATTTGTGATATTTAAACTTTTTTCCTTAATTACATTTTATTGGCCTCAATTTTAAACTAAAATGGAATTTGAAATTTAAAAAATCCTCTTACTTGCCATGATGCCAAATGTACTTATATACCTCGCATTGTATAACTGTGAAATTTTAATGTGTCCTAAAACGTTGACCAGACCAGTTGACCAAATATGCGCGTGAATATACAACAAAGGGGTTTGGTGCTTGGAGTTTATCGTTTATATTCAATTTACATACATATATTAGGGGCATGACAAATTTAACTCTAATCGGTACGTGGTACTTTACGGAATGCATAAAAACATACAATTTATCATTCGCAAAAAGAAATTTTTTAATACCAATTTTTTTTCTTTTTGTATTTTTATTTCTAAGTGTGGCTACGGCCGGATTGCAGTCAAAAATCAAGTATTTTTGTTTTTTTGTTAATATTGGTTTTTATTTTTAGTAATATGAAACTTTTGAAAAATTTTTGACATTTTTAAAAATGTTTAACTAGCTGTTTCCCTAATGTTACAGAAACATGCATTTAGGAGTAAAAGGGAAGAACGAAACAAAAGTTATCTTTCCCACATGTACACCCAAATTCAACCAGATTTATAATTGATGTTGCATTTGCTATAAAATTTGCCAAAGGTAACTTAATTAAAGTTGTGTAAACTTTGAAATCACACAAAATACAATACATACATGAACACATGCACACACCCACAGACTCTTTTATGCACCTAAACAAAACCATGCCACAAAAACACACACACATGCACATGCACGTACATATACGCAGATATACAAGTGCACTTTACAAAAAAGCAGTATGTATGTACATATATCAAATAAGGTACTTTTAGTGGTCTGCAATGACAATATGTTTTTAAAGAAAATAATATTTTAACTAAAAATCTGTTCAAAACTAAAAACATCTTACGGGACATTTTTTTGTGATATCTGTAATTTTTGAATTGTCCCAAAGTATATATCTCCAAAAGTTATTACCGACTGATATTTCCATTCGGTGAAAGTAATACTGAAATACTGCATTTTGTAAAAACAGAAATTTGAACACAATTTGAACGATTTTGTGACAATTGCGTTTTAAATTCAAACAACATGCCATAGATATGAACGTACATACATATATAGATGTTTGTACAATAATATATCCTTATGTATGTATGTGTGTGTACATCGCAATGCATATGTGAGTGTGTCTCTAAGTTTAATTTTGTCTACACAAATTTTTTGTTTGTTTTTTTGTAATAAATGACATGTCTATATGTAAGTGCATGTGTTACTTAAGTCAGTTACTTTCACATGCAGTTGTTTCCCATGTACGAGTATGTATAAGAAATGAATGGTAGTAGATTTTTAACCCTCAACAGCACACACTCACATACATACTTTCGCAAATACAAATTCAAATACATATGCATGTACCTACAATATAAAAGCTGAGTGCTATTACATATATGTATGCATACCTACATTTACAACAAAAAGGAAGTACAAGGAAGAACTCGTAGGTAGAGATACTAAATGTCAAAGTGTTTTTCTTTTAAATTTAGTTTTTTAGTTTGGTTTCGTTATTTAAAGTTTTCTTTAAAAACAACCGACAGACATTGTAGTACATGTATATGTAAGATGTATGAATGGTTGCATGTAAATGGACTAATAGTGTGTGTATGGGTAGACACGTACGTACAAACATATATATGTACATTCACACATTCTTGTTGGTGTTGAGTGCATGCTTGTCTGTGTATTAAAGTGTCATATTGTAGCAATTATGGTCAAGACAAGTTGATTACAAATTAAATACAAAATGTGTCAATGATTGTCTATGATTAAAGAAAATATCTAAATTGTTGCCAGACAGTTGCATTGAAATATTATTGCAATACTAAGGATGCTTCTATTAAACATGATAAAATGTTAAGGAAGTTTGTAAAGAGAACATTGTTATTTTATTGTCAAATTAAAAACATATGTATGTCTACACTATAACACAAATTATATGAAGACCGTTAATAAACAAGCCTCCTTCATACCTACTTTTACTCGTAAACAATATACAGTGAACTCGGGAAAACTTCACCTAATTAAAACCGCGGGTGTTGACGTTTAACAAATTGTTCACGTTTACGTATGTAAAATTTTTAAATAAAAAACATATCGATAATGTGCTTTTAAACGTTTTTATTGATTATAAACTAAAATAAAACATAACAATTTCAAAAAGGAAACAAAAAAGCCATTCAACCTGACTAGAACCATAGAAGACAACTAGAACCAAGAGAATACATTTTAAATGAGATCATAATTTTATATCATATGCATTTAAAAAAAAATCCGTTATTTTTTTCTGCTGTTTTTTTTCTTTCCAATACTTGGAAGAGAGCCTTCTCTCTATTTATTTCATAAAATTTTAGAGTAGAAATTTAAAAAAAACCTTGACGTTTTGGAATGTTGACGTTTTCCCGAGTGCACTGTAATTCGATTTATATCCAATTTTCAATTCTTTCAAAATTCATATTCACAGGAAATTATATATGTACATATGTATATGCGATTCTACCAATTTGTTATTTAAATGTAATCTTTAAATGTTTTATATTGTTGCTTTTAGTATAAAATTTTTTTAACAGACAGCGTTTGTTTTGTTTTTGTTTACATCTTTAAAAAAAACCTCAACAATTATATTAAAAGCAGGACTTGCCGTCCAAAAATGCAAAAACACTTTAAAAAATTATTTAAAAATATTATATTAAACAAAAAATATATTCTAAAAGTCTTGTAGCAAACAGTTAAATGTGTGTCTTCATATTTTAACTTATAAAGGTCCCACTGTACCTTATTGTTTGTTTCGTGAATGTTTCAAACGAAATTCCATTTGCATTTAGTGGATTTATTTATCTGTTGGTTGATAAATTTATTTGGTTATTTTTAAAGTAAAATGTTGGAAAATCTATTCATGCTTCACATTTGAATATTCTAATGCACATGTAGTATGTATTAATGAATTTTATTGTGAAAACAACGAGTACAAAATGCAAGTGATTCAAGTGTATTGAATATAACGATATTGATTTCACATTCAATGGCATACGAAATTTTCAATTGAATATTTACCTAGTGGAAGTGGTAGTGGTAATACTTCTAAACCTTTTAAATAATTTAAATAGTTCTGCAATTTAAAAGCAACAACAGCAGCAAAAACACTGTCTTATTACAAATGTAAATTAAGCCAACAAAAGTAAAGTATCACATTACAAAATATTTGTTCAAGCAATAAATCTTCAAGTAAAACATTTACACTGTGAATAAATGAAGGACGTTATTGTTGGACCCAGAAAACCACTTCAATCTCCCGCTCTCACACACTTACAGCCGGGAAGTCACTACGTTCATGATAAAGCAATGGGAAAAAGGTCAAACAAAATTGAAAAAATACACTATAAAAAACTGAAACAATAGACAGAAAAAATGGCAAGAATAACATTAAAATAAAAGGGCAAATCACTTATGACACAAGGAAGCATGTTTTAACATGAAACCTCATGAAATACGAACAACCGAATGTGAATAAAAAAAAAAGTAAAAAATCAAAAGCATACAATTTTCAATTGAAAATTGGTAAAGTAAAGTAAATTATATATTCAAATAGTAAAGAATAGACTAAAACAGAAACAAATGGGGAAGAGAAGAGGCCACTAAATGGAATAAACTACGTTGAAAGCGAACAAGAAAAGTACACGGATGCACACACATACATATACATACATATGCATACATACATACAATCAAGGAGAGATACGGCAGCAGCAGCAGTAAGCCAGCACTGAATGAATTTGATGGCAAATGAAATTAAGCAAATATTGACTCAAGTTAAAACGTTTTTTGAATTTTCATATACACTCACACACACATACTATTACAACTACTATGACGGTGACTACTAGGGAACACCCGTACTCGCTGATGCTCCCGCCACCACCACGCGCAAAATATGCCAGTAAGAACAATAACGAGGGGAAAATGTTTAAAAAGGTTTCCTCGTTTTCTGTTTGAGTATAATGGAAGAAATGACTCCGTGGTGTGACTGACTTTTGAAACGATAACAACAACACAAACTTATTTTCACTCTCATGCTTCATTTCAACAGTTGTTGGTTTATTGTCTCCTAAAGAAAAAAATTAATATAAAGACAATGTTATTATTCAATAGAAAATACAACAAGCACACACACTCACATACACACTACATACAAACACTCTCACTCACACGCACAGTCACATAATATCAACCAGAGTAAAGTGAAAGAAAACCTTAATGGAGTTTGTGGAAGCGGTTAAATGGATTTTTTTTTTCTATATAAAAAAAAACGCTTTTGAACGTACTTAACAGAAACTAAATAAGCAAGTAAGTAGAATAACCCAATTAGAGGTTAATTTACTTAAGAAAAAAGTCATATACTTTAACCAAGAAACAATATAAATTTAGAAAATAAATTGAAGCAGCCGAAAAAATAATTTAATTTATTTTATTTTATGTTTAAGAGATGGGTTTTATTCAATTCACATCATAAAAACCAATGGGAAATTGTGTATCAAATTCATCAAATACATATTTGTTTCATTAGGATTTGTGCACATTAAAATTGAATGATTATTCAGGGTTATTTCTGGTCTGGTTTTTAGAGTTTTCTCATATTTTGGAATGTGAAATTGCAACAATATAATACTTCGGGTTTCTAATATACTTACATCTTATATCTTATATATGTATATTAGTTGCCATTGAAAAATAACGTTGTCATTTAAAAATATTTAGATTTTTAATTTATTTTCAATGCAGGAATCTTTTGTATCAATATTCGTTTTATAAAATATATGAATACAAGAAACTCCCGTAACACGTTTTAACAATAAAACTTGCATTTTTAAACACTTTAATTTTAAGCTTAAACATATATACATATTGTGAAAGAACTAACCAAACAATAGCAAAAGTGCCTCATAATTGTTAGCACTAGAAGTGCAACCAACGACAAAAGTACCTAAATGAGGACTTGGAGGCATCTTTTCGACATCATTGCTTTTATGTGCTATGTTCATTTCTAGCTTCCTTCTCTCCTTGAAGGTGTCAATGTATGCAAATAAACACTCCAAGTAGATACATACACATTAATATATACATATGTATATGTATATACATACATATATGTATATGCGAATATATACACAGATATGTACGAAACAAAACAAAACAGGAAAGGAGGGTTTTGAATAGGAAAAAGGAAACTTGAGTCTAGTTGTACGTCAAACAGTCTGACAACCTGTCTACATACATACGTATACATACATATGCATACGAGTACTGTTACTTACACAGTTACATAAACATTTATGTTCTTAAGTATGAAATATGTACTTAAAAAAGAAGAAAATTAAGTGATGGAAGTATCGGTGGTAGTGGTAGTGAAACAACTTTTACAAAAAGGTGACTAAAGACTGTATTTAGATTGTGTAATGAGAGCATATATTCATAGAGTGCCAACTGAAAAATATTGACTTAATTTCGAAAATGTTCTACATACAAAAAATACACCTATCAAAATTATACAAATACGAGTATTTAATATTTTTGACATTTTTCACTACATACTAGTACATACATAGTATATTGTAAGAATTGGCCCATTTTTTGTAAAAAAAAAAAAAGATGGGTATGGAAAAATGTCCTTGACGGCGTAAGAAATGTATAAAAAAATATATTTTACTTTGAAAAATCTAATAGTTTTCTTTTATAATTTTAAAATTGTACCGGATGTGGAGACTAGATTAGTGAACTCTTTGGTATAAAAATCAACATTTTGACCAAAATTCGAGTTAGCATGTTTTGAATATTGGATATCATAGACAAGTTAAATTCACATTAGATATGCCCTTTAAAAAATATTTTTCCTTTGAATGTGTCTTATTATGTTATATACTTGTTAAAGCTAACTGATTTAATATTTTAAGCCCATCGGATAAGAGGACCAGTGGCAGAAATCGATACAAATTTGTTGAATAGCTCTTTAAATAGCAATTTCATAACGATTGAAATAAATCTTATTTTTTGAGAAAATCATGTTTTTAACATGCAAATTTAATGTCAAATAGAAATTAAACATGTTTAAAAGACCAGATGCCTAGCTGAAACTAGAAAGAAAGAAACTGTTAGAATAATAGTTAATAATTGTTTATATAAATTTTGTATGCAAAAAAAAACAATTTTAAGAAACTTAAAAAAATAGCTAAAAGCCAATTTTATTTGATATATAACAAAGTACGATTGTTTACCAAATTTTATAACTTTCAAACCATTTCCGGCATGGGCTCACATTATCCGATTAGACGCAAATTTTGCCTCAGTTAGTTTCAACTAATATATAACAAAATAAGACCCAAGCAAATCTTTTTTTAAAGGCAGGGGTCTAATATACATACATACTCGTACTTGTATACATACTTATGTACTCGTGAAAATAAAGGTGGGTGAGTGTGCCAAAAAGTATAATACTTATAATTCTATGTACTATGAGTACAATATGACTCTGTACTGAGAAGTAGTTAGTAACTGTTGCATATTGTTGTGATGTAAATGATGACGAACGAGCATGATGTTGATGATGATTTTTAGCTTTTTCGCCGTTTCCTATTTAGTTGCTATTCTGTTTAAAGCTCTATAGAATGTAAATGTTTGTCAGCTTTCAAAAACACAGGTGTACACTAGAAGTAAAACATTTTTAGACTAAAAATTTACAGGCCACTATACTATGGGAAGTATTGTACTGATACTGCAATCAATGTTTATATTTAATAATATTACAAACAAACTTATATGTACTTATGTATTTACCAAGAATGGCTGCCGTTATTGTCTAACTATCATTAGTAGTTCGACTCCGTTTATATCTACGAGTATAATAGATATATCATTACTTTTAAAACAGTTATTTTATGAATCATTGCCCACTTATGTAAATATAATTTTCATTAATTTGATAAATCATTTAATTCAGATGAAGTGATCGCCATCAAAAGTTGTTTAACGATCGCGAAAATATATATGTATACCATTTCTTATATTAGGAATACCGCATCATAATAAAAAAAATCAGTATTTCCCTGTTAAATACGATATTTAAAAGTTCGAGTTAATTGAATTTGGATTTCGCTCCGGCGAACTTCAACGACAATGCCTGTATATACCGCATCATAATAAAAAAAATCAGTATTTCCCTGTTAAATACGATATTTAAAAGTTCGAGTTAATTGAATTTGGAATTCGCTCCGGCGAACTTCAACGACAATGCCTGTATATTGCAGATGGCTACACCCCTAGTGTAGACCCTGTTAAGTTAAATTTTAGCTTTTATATACATAATTTAGATCTTACTCAGTTCTTGCAGCACTTTTTAGGCAAACATGTGTCAAGTGTGCTTAAGGCTGAATTTTGTTAAACGATGCTCTTTTTTCTCTAAGCCCCAGTGTGTGTGTATGTAGATGTGTGTCTGTGTGTATTAATACATCGCTGTTAGTGTGAGTTGTTTCGTGCCTATAGAAATATATAGAAATACATTTTGTTTAGAGTACGAGTATACTACATTCTCATAACTAAAGCGAAAATTCAAAAGGCTGGAACTTAAGCAGTTACTTGCTTAATGGGCCTATTTCAGTTTTTTTTCCACTTTTTTTGTGAAAAGTACTTTTAATACTCTTCATGAAGTGCTTCATAGTGGCGGTGTTGATATTCCTGCCACTGTTATTATGTTGTTATGATGTTTCTATTTATAGTCGCTGTTATTGTTGCTGCTATTTTTTTTCATTCCGTTTGCCACTTTATACTGTTGCAACTCTTGAAACATAACAACAACTACAAGTCACAAAAACTACTTGACTAAACCTTTCTAGCAAGAACAACAACAACAACAGCAACATCAAGAACCGCTTTAAAGCCATTTTCCGCATTTTTGATGACTTTTTAACTGCGTATAAAGTAAAATGCACTGCATTCTCATTTTTATTGTTTTATGTTCCTTTTTGTTGGTTTATTTGTTTGTTTATTTGTTGGATTTTATTTTTGGTCTTATTTTAGTTTCTACCATTTTAAACCCTTTCATAGTAAAACTGTTGACAGTTCGTTGGGAAACATGAAAGATCGAGTAACAAAAGCCAAATAAACAACAAAATACATATTTTAAATTGTCAAAAGTTGAAATTGTAATATTTTTAAATTTGTGTGCGAATTACATACATTCGTGTTGATTTTTTGTTTTCTCTTTTTTCCCCATGAAAGTTGTTTATTTAATTGTTAAAAAGCTAGCAGATATGTATGCTTTGCGGTTGGTCCTTTGAGATATTTAAGTTAGTTTCAGTAAAATATCCATACATACAAACGAAATATCTCCACAGAATATTAATATTAATTTTCATTCCAAAAAGATTTAGTTTTTTTCTCATAAATTTTCAACTAAATTGAAAAACATATAATATTTTTAAGTTCATTCAAAAATGTGTACATACATACATATTTACATACTTTCATAAATCGATGAGATTGTAGATCTTAAATTGTTTAAAGAATTTTTTAACCAAATCCTTATTTTAAATAAATATAGGTATAAAAATAATCTAAAACATTTAAAAATGTGTTGTTGCCTTTATATAGTTTCAACAAATGTTGGAGTTATTCCAAATTTGGTGTTTTATTACTCATTTTTTCACATTTAACTTTGCTACTGTTCGGTGTCAAATAGTTTTGAAACCAACACTTTCAACGAACCAAACATTGTTATATACATATTTACAAAAACAATCTATTTCTTGTATCGTACAATTGTACATACTACAATGTATATGTTGTATATAGGGTTTGGGCTTCGGGAATACCTGCCTGGGAATTTCAAATTAACGTAGTTTTCAAATTGTTTGGCAGAAAATGTAAAAAAAATGTGAACATAGTTAAATTGTAATAATAAGTTATTATTTCCTACAACTACCTACAAAGAAAAACCCCCTTATTCAAAAACGATTATTAAATTTAACAAACGTTTATTAAGACAGATTTGCATATAAAAATTTGCTTAATAAACGTTTGTTAAATTTAATAATCGTTTTTGAACAAGGGGATAAGTTTCTGGACAATTGATGTCAAACGAAAATAACTGTTGACAAACAATAAATACTTTTAAAATTTTCATATTTTTCGTTTATGTAAATGAATTTTATCAAACGCAACTAATCTTTAAAAACAATCAAACATTTGAAACATTTCTAAAGAAATTTCATTTGTTGAAGTTCAGCAAAATATGCGTACTAGGTTGGGATGATCCAGTCAATTCATAAACTATGGAACGCAATAAAAGATAGCTGGTGCGAAGCTTGTTCCGAAATATAAGCAGATGTGTTAAACTATATTAAGGTTGCAGTAGATATATGGACGTTCTTTACGAACAACTATTATCTATAAATTGTATGCATTTCCAAAATATGTAAAGTCATTGATAAATAAACCTAAAAACTTCCAAAAATACAATTGAAGCAAATGTAAACCGGAGAAAAATTAAAGTGTCTTTATAATGCGAAAGACTGGAAACCTTGACATTAGTTATTTTAAAAACACATTCAATAAATTGTGCTAAACTAACTGAAAATATTATTTTACTTATATTTATACTTATTATTCAGGCATTTGTTAAATTACCGGGATTCCCGACAAATGCAATTTTTCATTTCCAAACCCTAATTGTATATACCAAACAAATACCGGTTGTTATGCCAAAGTTATACAAAAGATAAAATTTGCAATAAAAACATACTTAGTTGCAAAAAATAACATGATCTGGTTGTCTACGAGTCAACGAGTCAACGAATTTCTTTTATACTCTACCAGAATCAAAGACCGCATCGAATTCTATAAAAAGTATTATGTATTTTAAAAATTGTTCAAATATTTTTTAGAAATTATGCAAACTCAATACATAAGAATTTACACACATGTATAATGTTAAAAAAAACACACACACAAAAATGTTTCTTATTTACACAAAGATGTTTAAATACAAAATATAAAAATTCATTCAATTTCATGCAATAGAGTTCTTTTCAACAACATTCCATTTTTTTAGTGTTTGCAACCAAAGAACGTAGTTAGTTATTAATAAAAAGAAATTATGAATATTTTAATGAGATTTTTGTAATATACTCGTACATACTACTTCAAAAGGCGTCCAACCATAATGATAATTTTTAAAATTGCACCAGGTAAAGTTTTATTTCAAACATTATCAAAATGTATCGATATAAATATTATTTAAAGCATACACTTTTGAGGGTGACTGTAGCTTAATTGGTTAGCGCATTTGATCATTAAGCATGAGTTGGTATTTGTAGCCTGGGTTCGATTCCCAGCCGCTGCCACTCAAACAACATCAGTTTCTGATAATTATTAGCTTTCGTTTCTATCCATCATAACTAATATTTATCACAACGCCATCCTTCGGTGGTATAGCATTTAAAAATGCCACCGAAGTAAAATAATTAAATAAAGGCTATAAAATCAAGCTTTAACATTAATGCGCCTACTCACCTACTCTTCAACTATCCCCTTTCCAAAGAAAGGAACGCAAATATATATAGGCATATTAATTACCTGAGTATTACTTTTCTTAAAAAAAAATGTATCGATATAAATAGTATTTAAAGCATAAACTTTTAGGCTATCTACCATGGAATCATATACATATATATAAATATATATATAGATACATGTATATATAAATAAATATACATAAGTATTTCGTTGTCTGTTCTGATAAGAAAATATATCTAAATATTTCCATATTTCCAGAGCTTCCCGGCATAATTATAACATTAATCACACTTGAAATTCTAACGAAGCTAGAGAAGCTAGATTTCTCTAGCAGGGACAGGCTTATTTAGAAGAGACCAATGTTGAAATCTTAGAAGACAAGAATAAAATCAAATTAATAACTTAAGGCAAAATTAGTCAATGATACAATATTAGAGCCAGTAATACAAATATTTTCATCTCATAAATGAACCCACTGCTGCTTATTTCCAATTACAATTTTGTTTTTGCTGCCTTTGAAAAGTTTGATTTAAAAAAATTAATGCAGGTCACGTTTACAACTGTTACAGTTATTGGTCAAAATTCTATATAGATTTCAAATCTTTTTCAGAGTGGTAGCAGCAGAAGGATCAAATTATACATACTACATAAATATAAACATAAATGACAGTTGACAGTTGTCAGTCATAGTATTTACAGGATAGAATATCTCTAAACTATAATTACCTTCATCTGAACAATTTGAAACCCTCGGCATCGAAGTGTTACCACTCAAAACCATGTCTCTGAGTTTTCCTTCACATTTTTTGATGACATTGCTGTTGTTGCTGCTGCTCAAAATGATGTTGTTGCCTACAAGAGAAGAACATTTTGCTAAAATACCATTGTCAATAAATATTATGTAGCCAATTTGTTTCGTTTGCGCTCCTCGCACGCTTTACTAAGGTTACACTCTTATTAATAGTCAGTCTTTTCTTCATCCCTGCTGACGAACGAAAAAAGTCGAGCAAAAACAACAACCACAAACACAAACAGAAACAGAAACAGAAATAGAAAAAAGGGAATAAATACATGGTTCTTCATTTATTACCGCCATCACTGTGAAGTTAAAAAAAAATCGTACAGAATAAATATTGATCACCAGGACTATTGGCGCTGTGTTATTTTACTATGACATGTCAACTTTTTACCATGCGCTTCCTAAATGCTATCAAATGAGTGCGACATCAAACATACAGGTCGACCTGCTAAGGCATAACGATTTAGGATTATGCAAACATACTCGTAATTGACATTTAAATATGGGGGGAGGGGTTGGGAATCGCGATAACGTTTGTGTCAGCCGTGTAATTTAATATGTTGGTTTTCTGTTAGGCGCATAATGAGGATGTCATCAGAGATGTGCGACTTTATTTGTATTTATTGATTTGTACTTTAAAGTTCTTGAAAAGGGCAAAAATAAACAAATTAATATCCAATTAATAAAGGTGCTACTGTTTATTTATATTTCTGGTCGGCTGGGGTGTGAAGGGAGGTGAAAGGGTCGCGTTATTTGATGAACGTGTCTTTTGTAAGAAAAGAAACAAACGTTTTATTGTCATTATTGTTTGTTAGTTCTGGTGGTTGCCACTTTTTGCTTCTCTTGCCACAGGAAGCTGTGCAAACACACCGATTCACCACTTGCTCTTGTAGTTTATTTCGTTCGCCTTTAGTCTTCCATATAGTGTTAGTGTATAGTCTCTGTTTATTTTGCTTGTGGGATTTTCTTTTCGTTCCTTTTTTAATAAATTGCCTCAAATAAATATAAATGAATTTTAGAAATGTTATAAATGAGCCGGAAAGAGAACTCGATTTTTATTGAGGAAGTGTATTGAAAAATACAATAAAAAAAATTGCAAAGTAAGAGCGACAATATGGGATTGTGTTAGTCAAAAAAAAACCCCACTACTCGTAAGTCCTTTTTTGTTTTTTTTACTGCTGTTAAACGAATTCAATGTTAACAATTTTCTTCCTTTTTTTTGTTCAGTTCGATCCGCTTCGATTTGGTTTGTTTTAGTTTGGTTTAATAATCCCGCAAAGTAGTGAGGATTGTTCAAAGTTGTTTATGTGTTTATTAATGGTATTTTGCTCTAGAGATTTTCTAAAGATTTCAATTGGTAGACACATTTGTTGCTTTTATATTTTATCATTCTTTATTTCGCAAATAATTACTACAGTGCTATTTAAAAATGCCCAAGAATTTATCAAATAGACTTTTAACTGTTCTTCAAATTCATATACTACACACATACATACACACATACACACATACATATTTATATATACCTATACTTACACATTCAATTAACCCTGATTCTGATTTAAACTGTTTATCGAGGAAATCATCAATTTTGGTTTAAGCTTAATCGTTTAATTTATATGTATACATACATACATACATACATACATACATATGTAGGTTATCAATATTTGATAATGAAAATTGGCAACATGGATAGAAAAATGTTTACTTAAATTCGAAAGTATCACCTTATTTTATGGTATTGTTTATTTAAAGACTTTTTTTATATAAAGAAATATTACTTTATTAACGATTAGGTTGATTATACGAGTACTTGAGCTCAAAATTACAATAAAAAATCTAAAAATATAGAATTTATACAGAAGAGGAAATAATTAACCACTTTGAACATATTTAATGGCAATTTTTAAATTATTGGAGTATAAAGAATTAGATAGTTTGAACTGTAACTATTATTTCTCGCAATGTCAGTAAAATATCAATAAAAATGTAAAGCTCATATGTAGATTTAATTTGAAATATATTCTAGGTAATTAGAGCAACTGATTATGTGAACATACACAGAAACTAAGCGATTAAATTACTTTTCTTCAAGCCATAAATATTAAAACAAACAAAAATGTGTACAAAATTTATGATAATTAAATTAAATTTATCTTTTCACTCCACAAAATGCACCAGCAAAATGAATGCAATCAGTATGAGTATTTATGTATATGAGCATTTCACATTTTTTATAATATAAAAATATTGCATGTCAAAGAAGTAGGATTTCATGGCTGCCAGCAAAAGGCAAGAACGAAATATTTCCCAAAACAAACGAAAAGAGAGAAAAACTACGAATATCTTTCATATTTATTTTGGTCGCTGGGTAGACGAACATAAACACGTGTTTGAAGTATGGTGGTCGTATGTCTATCTATGAGTATATATTGTGTGTATGTGTTTAGAAAAATGACATTTATTGCAATATTCTGCAATTTGGCTTTGTGAAAAGCAACAAAGAGACTGTAATTTAAAGTGATTGTGTATTGTTTATAATTTTTACTGCTTTTATGAAAACATCAAAATATTTATGTAACAGCACATATGTATTGTAGATATGTATATAAATATATGTATATATAAAAATAAAACAAAACAAAAACCTCAGGGGCGAATGAGTAATGTGTAATTTCCAACATACTCATACTTTTATTTCAACTGTCCTTAGAAACACAGACGAATCTGATCAGAAAACTTCTCTTACACCTGTATGTGTGAGTGTATTCTAAAAATAGAACACAAACACACACACAAAATTCCGAAATTTATTCAAGTCAAAGTTCATGTTGTTTGGCTGAACACATACAACAAACTTTGATAAAATTTAATTAAACTAAAATGTTTGAGAGCAAAAAATTATGAATAAATAAATAAAAGACAATAACAACAGAAGAAAAATGTTCAAGTGTTCATAAACATAAACAAAAGGTCATGCATAGACAATGTTTAACAGTGTTGTTCAATTATAACGAACAACAATGTCGAAAAAACTGTGTTTTAGAACATCTAGTGTTTTGTATCCATATATTTTATTAATATGTATGTATATGTATTGTTATTATTTCCATCATTATTGCTTTCTTCATTAGTGACATTATGGAAGAACTGCGGAAACTGGAAATGCCCGCGTTCAACGAATTCGTTATAGCTGAACTGTGATCCATTTTAAAATACATACAATTAGGTACTTGTATTTATTGTGCAAATGTGTGTTTCTAAAACTAAATGAATTTTTCTACATTCACATTTATGTTCTCGCAGTACGTGTACCTACACACATACACACATGCTCGTAGACGATGTTTGTTTATTTGTGCACCAGCAGTTTGTACCCGGTGTTGCCCGAGGGTTTACTATATTTTATTTTTGTAACTTTGCGAATTTAGCATTTATTGGTATTCTTAAAAAATGTTGTTCTTCTGAAACCTTTCACGTGATCATTAATTTCAAAACTTTTCGATCGTTATATGTGCATAAGTTTGCAAGTCGTAGATGGTTAATCAAATTGTTTAACAATTTGTAAACTTACATTTCTAATTTGAATAGCCTACATAGTTTAATCTGTACTTTTTTCGACTTTTGATCATAATGTGTCAATGAAAATTTTGTGCTAATAAAAAGAAAACGATATTCAAGATTTAATTAACAGTGTACTGTTTGGCTACACTTTACATAAATATGGGCAACATCAGAAAACATTAACGTGTTCAGGGCTTACCAGCTGAACACTTTATTTAAATATATTTTTCAAATGGTTGTCATATCCAACCATTCATTCTAATAAAAATTAATTTATATAGAAAAGGTTCTAAAAAAAAGTACCTAAACTATTAAGTTTTAATAGACTATAGACTTTTGATCCTTTAAATAAATATATACTTAAAAGGTTAAGCACTTAATAATCCTGGCAGGCTGACTATCGAAAAACTACTTTCCTAATAAACATTTTTCTGATAGAGAAATAATACAAACAAGACAACAGCACAAAATATAAAAAAAGTATCCTTTCGCCTTAAAATTATGGATTTCCCAAATTTCACAAACAAATTATGTTAAAAGATAAACAAAATTTTATTTTTTTACCTATTACAAATAAATATTTGAAGACATTATTATTTTAGTTGAACTTTTAATTTTTATTTACATGTTGCCTCCTTTTCTTCAGTTTTTTCGTATTCATGTCAAGACTTCGTCTCGAAAACCTGAATACATTTGTTTTTATTATGTTTGTTGTCTACTTTCGTCGACATTTTATGTGTACCACTTAATTAATAAATAAAAATGATAATTACAGCAAATTTCGAACCACCAGGTAACACTGGTTAAAAGGTTGATGTTTGTCTGTTGGCTAGCAGGCACCGCAAGTGGTGCAAAGGGTTAGAACGCAAAGAATTCCGATGAGAGAAAATGGTGTTTCTCGAAACATATGTAAATTCAACAACCCGGGTTCGAATCCCAGCCAAGAAAATTATCAATAAAAATTTTAATAAAAAATGTTTCAAGTTGTAAAACAATTCCTACCTTCAGTAAAAATAATTTAATGAAAATTAAATTTAATGAACTCGAGCCTAACTAAATAAATATCAAAAATTTAAAATAATTAAAAAAATAATTTTTGTCCATTTAGAACAAAGTATACAAAAGCTACCAAAAAAAAATACAAATAATTCGCATTGTTGGCCCTTTCATTTTGTGTTTACCAAATATATGCATATTTGAAATTTTAACTCTGTTTGTGATTTATTTAAAAGAAATAAAAAATTACCCTTGACGGGTAACATTGCCCTCGTATATGGAGAAATTAATTCTCAAATACACATTTTTGTAACTGCATAACACAAATTTCATTGTCAACAATATAAAACGTACCAAAAAATTACCAAATCACAAATTTGTTTAACCCTTTAGTTTGAGAATCCCAAATAGGTATATGTTTTAATAAGCTTTTTTGTCCTTTAAAAATTATCTATTCTTTAAGATCTATTGTTTCGAAATATAGGTACAAATTTTACCGGTTTTTATCACGACCAAGTCCAAGTTTTGAAAAATATAGCCTTTTGACGCTTTCAATGGATCTATCTACGTTTGAAATTTCAATAAAATCGGTTTAGTTAAAAGACTGTTTGCGGAGCAAACAAACAAACGTTGAATGACATTTATAACACATACGAGTATGTACATATATGGATTTGTAAACATACGTGCAAACACACACACACACACATTCTAAATGCTCTGTTTATTGTTGGTTCTGCTACTGCTAACGTAGATGTTTTTGTTTTTAGTTTTTTTTTTTCTTCTATTTTTTATGTTAATGTGATGGCAACATTTGTAACGACAAATAGCACTAACTATACAACATTGTTATGCATGTATGTATATAAGTATTGGTGCATTCATGTTCATATGTATGTATGTATTTTGAATGTGTGTTTGTATGTTATGTTAGTCGTAGTTTTATAATAATGCTCCAACATTTGAACATGTTCATGTTATTATTGTTGAATTTTTACATGTTTTTTTTTTTTTTGTTGTTCACACTCACTTATATTTAGTTTTTGCTTGTCTATTCCTCTCATTATTTCTTCTCGTAGCTTAGTTTCCTGTTTTGTAGTTTAAGTTTCCTTTTAACATTCTTTTTTCTTTCCTTAGTTGCATTGTTTTGCTTGTTTTATTTTAGTACATATCATTTAGTTTTTGTAACGTGTGTGATAATAAGTGCTTGTGCATTAAATAAGCACATGCTCGTAGATGTTCACATTTCATCACATACACACATGCTCACATACATACTTACACAAAATTATATTATCACCGTCCATGCATTTACTAATGCAAGTATATGTACATATGTACACACATCCATACATTTGTTGAAGTGTAAAATAATGAATATTCAAATACATATTGAAATAAAAAACATGCTCAATTATCAACAGCCTGGAAATGTCTTCTTCCATGATTTACTTTTACTTCTTTTTTATATCAAAATCTGTAACAAGTCTTTGTGCTGATAGACATTAAAATCTTCTGTTTATAATAGTACTCACAAATTCATCATTTTAAAAACTTTTGTCGTTTTTACCTCCTAATTTTATTTCATATGTTTTTCCTATTTTCACTGAATTTCAAATTTTGAAAACCCGAATTTTGAGAAATATTGAAAAATTATTTTTTTCTTTTTGGGATTTTATTTTATTTATATATGCGAAATTATATATGTACATACGAGTACATACCCCGAAGGAAACCTGTGTACAAGTGTCTCCAAGTTACCACTTTGTCTACTATTTTGGTGACTGTTTATAAAACAATTATTATTTCAATTGTGTGCTCCGATACAGTAGGTGATAGTGTGCCAGACTATCATTAAGGGGGTTGCGGGTTCGATTCCCGCCAAAGACTCTGGGTGTTTGTTAATTTATTTTTAATTAGGGCCTTTTAGTATTTTCAGTATTTAGTATTTTATTTTTTTAATAAAACTCCAAAAGTTAGCAAAAAAAAAAGCAGTTTAATTTTCTATTTAATAGTGTAGAGAAAAGTGGTCCCAAAATAATTACATACTTAGTCAGTATTGACGCAGTCTACTGGTAGATTTTCAATGACAAGCTAATGTTAAATGTCAATAGTAGATTACATTGGCTGGGTAGACCTGGCCAGTAGTACTACTGACAATGTCAATGGTTAATCACTACTATTTCACTATTTCACTATGTATGTATATATCTTATGTTTTAGTGGTTTTAATTATGCTTTTGTAGAAATTAGTTTGGGATTTCTATGTACATATGTATGTATATAAAAAAATAAACAAATAAAATTTAGTAGTTTTTCAAAAACCGTATAGGGCCGATGGTAGATATCAATTACACAACAATCGATGACAACAAGCTACGTAGTGAAGTAAATGATGATATTGCACTCTGGGATCTTTCCCATGCACATTGTTAAAGTAGACTGACAACAAGTGTAATCATAAACAGATTCTTTGTATTTGTTTAATATTTGTACTATTTATATATTTTAATATTTATGTAACTTCGGTACAACATCGAAGTTAAATTTGTTTCAAAACACAAAATCCCCTCAGACGCTCTGCGTGACATTGAAAGATCATAGAGAGAGATCATAGCGTGTTTTAATTTGTTTACATAATTTTATAAAATATTCATCTTTATACTCTTTGGCCATTTGCTATTTAGTGTCCATTACATGTATATATTTGTTGGTCTAGTATGAGTTTTTATACATGTATGAGTATGTACATATATTATTTATGCAATTTATTCAATTGATTTATCTAGCTAGTCTTTTGACTTTTCCCAATTGTTTTTGTAAATTTACTATACATATGTAAATATATTGTAAATATATATAGTACTTTTATTTCTCAATACATATAAATAAATATTTGTACATTCATATATATATATACGAGTATACATACAGGTATGTGTGTATGTAAATAACTGCATACGTACTTATAAATGTTACTTAGCTACCGAGGGAGTTGTGTAAGAATGTAGGTAGATTTATAAATGAAAACCACATTGGAATCGATTAGAATTCTTGTGACATTTTGAGAAGAAAACAAACCCAAGTGGATATTCATGAACATTTGTATGTACTTGTGTATCTTAGTATTTACATACAAATGTTTAGTGAACTCGTTCTTAAATAAATATATGTATCATTGATAAGTGTTTCCGATCCGATCAAATTAAGTTCACTGAAAATGATGTGTGTGTTTATAAACATACATATGTTTGTTAGTGTATTCTGATAATGCTGTTTAGTGATGTGTATTGAAATGTGATGAGGTTAAATATTATTCATTATGAGAATAAGAACAGAACAAGAAGAAATTAAAAAGTGCATAAAATAAATGACACAAATATAATAGCGAATATGTAACGATTGGGAGGGATAAAGTTGCTGTTAAAACAAAATCAATTAAAAACGAAGATATCTACTTGATTATTCCGTTCAGTTTGAGATAATAATTATTTGATCAATATATAAATATGACAATATTAAAATACCAATACATTAAATTTATTTAAAAATATTTTATTACATTAAAAAAAAACTAAAAAAAAAAATATGAGAACATACAAATTATTTTCTAAAAATATTTTAGCTTTATTCGATTGCAATGATTTTAAATTGTCTGCAAAACTTTAGAAACACTTAAGATACGGTCACACATGGCAAATATTTGAAGAAAAAATCGCAACAGTTTTATTTAACAAATCACATTTTTTTGATGCTGTTTGTTCTTACGCGTTTTTGAGTAAATATTTGGCATGTGCGACATAACCCTTAGAATTTATTTATGCATAATTAACGACATGCGAATCTAGCAAACCCATTTCTAAAATTTGTTGGTATAAATTGTCTGCTCAATAATGTTTATTATGATATACATTAGGAATATTATATTTAGTCTACTCATTTAGGGGAATATAGGAATGCTATATAATCTATCTAGTAAATATGAAAAATCCTCTAATTAATAATACGAGTATGTATTCTAACACTAATAGTTTTACTTAACACTAAAACCCCACAGAGTTCTTTTTTTCTTTCATTCAATGTTAAACGGCTCCAAAATTCACACGTCAGAAAAAAACTTTTGTAGGAAAACATTTTATTTAGTTATTCTTGAATTTTATTTTTATATTTTGAAGTATTTGCTGTTTCATCATTAGCCTTATGACTACTGACTTCAGAATGGTTTCTACATGTTATATGAAATATTTATAGAAAACATTGCAATCAATAATAAAAATTAATAAAACTCATTATTCTAATTTCCGAGATAGGTTGAACTAATTTTATGAAAATAAAATATCCTATTTACTATCTTATTGCCAATTTGAATGTAAGTGTTAACATTTATTTCAGTATTTCCTATTCAGTCGTTAAATTAAAATTTAATTTTGTGGTACTTTTTAGTTTCGATGGGAATTCTCTCAATTTACTGACTCTTGCATATATGCTTTTCTCTTTTAAAGACTTTCTTTCTTGTATAATTAATTTCTTCTTTATGTATTGTTTTACATATGTACTCGTATATGTATGTATGTATGTTTATAAATATGTATCAAATAGATGTTAACATGTAAATATTTTTATATGCATAGCACGCATAACTTTAAAGAAACAGTTTCAGCAGATCAACATACACAACTTCTTGCGTTGTTTTTATCTGACAAGGATTCCAAAGGATAATTTTCACCGTAAGAATGTGAAAAAGTAAACACTAATAAATATACAAGTTTAAACATTAGGGGCGTTACATTTGGCACGTCTATTGAATCAGAATTGTTAATTGTATAAATTTCAACAAACGGTATCTAAATTTCTATTTAATACAAAAATGTTTAGTGTGACATTACATTACTTTGCAGCTGTCCTAATTCATGAAAGCGTAACTATGTACATTATGCATAATTCTTTATTAAAAAAACACACACACACATACAAAACTTGATGTAAATAAAAACGACCAACTATACTTATTTATATGCAAATTAACATACGCACGGACTTAGTCATAAGTAGTTAAATTAGGGAGATAGCACTTTTAAAACACGTAAGCCCGATCATATAATACCCTACACCCAGTATATGTATACAACAGTTCTTCAGAAATGGGCGTTATATGGGAGAAATAATCTATTATGGACAAATCATACAAAAATTTATTGTCAACATGTCTGTGAATACAAATATTATATGTGTTAAACTTTATCTCGATATAAATAATTTTAAAAGATTAATGGAGCTTAAAGTGAATTACGGAGAGGATCTTATATAGGAGTTTCGACTAATTGTGAAAATTAGGTGTCATCATTTCTGTATATAAGAAACTTATTTGTGTCGAATTTTATTTGGATACCAACATTTTTGAGGGAGTTATGCTCTTTAAAGTGATTTTCGGAAGTAGACCTTATATGGGAGCTATGATAAATTATGGACCGATCTGCATAAAATTTGTAGGTGTGATTTGGCTTCGTTTACCACTCATTTGTGATGAAATTTGTTTGGATGCTTGCATAATTCAAACATTTATGATCGGTAAACCACAACTTCGGGAGGACATTTGTATGGGGGCCAGGTGAAATGATGGACCGATTTCCATCAGTTTCAATCCAATCCATCCTTGTGCCGAAATTTTATAGAAATATCTTCAAAATCGCGACCTGTACTCTTCGCATAAGCTTTACATGTACAGCCATCCAGCCAGACGGACGGACGGACATCGTTTAATCGACTCAGAAAGTGATTCGGTATACTTAACATCAGCGAAAATCCAATATACTCTCACCACTATGGTGGTGTAGGGTATAATTAATTAAATTTCTTGTGGACAATTAAAAAGAGTTCTGCGTAAATCGGATAAACAACCTTTTGAGATTCAACATAACCAAATATCGCATTAAATGTGGTCCCGTAAGTTATACCCCTATTGCACTGTATATTTATGTATGTATATTTACTACTACGAGTTTATATATAAAAAAGAAGCAAGCATGAACATACTCGTACATGCTAAAATTTAAAAAGTGTTGAAAGAATGCACTACGAACATAAGCATGCATGAAGGGCTATGTTATACGCTGACATATTTATAAATATATAAATACATTTGTATATACGTACGATATACGTATGTACATTACGATGGTCCTAAAAAAATGTTGCATACAAATTTTACGGTTACTTCGTTTTAGGGGCCATTTCTAATATTTTTTGGTTTTATTTATATATACAAGCATGTTGAGAAATAAACTATGCTGTCATTTAAATTAGGAACATCACCATCTACTATACTTGGTTTCATCCTAATGTATTATGTATGTATGTATATTACATGTATGTGTATTACATACATACATACATACACATTAGTGTGTGACTACGAGTGTTGAAAAAATGTGATCACTTTACAGTGTAAAAACCCAACAGAAAACGCATTTAATATTTATGCGCTTAAGTGCACAGTTTTTAGTGAATATTTATTATTTAACAAGGCAGAAATTACTTTAGATGACATCTATTTTTTGTCGATATAGAAATTAAGTAAAAACGAGCAAAAATTCTTTGTTTGTTTTCTATACAAACATTATTTGAAAACTATTCTTCAAAAAGAAAAATAATATGTTGTATTACATATACAAAATTTACAAATTGCTAAAATTTTAAGTATTTGAATTTCAAAATTGTTTCACTTTGGGAAATGTTTTATCTAGAAAATATAGAGAAATTGAAAAGTTTAGAAATTTAAATTCTATAAATCTCTAAAGGAAGTACTTGTTAAGTTTTTATTCTGGAAGTCTTTGCTATTCTTAGTGTTGTAGAACATTTTCGGAATGCCATTTATACGCCTTTCTGTTACAAACAAATGTTGACATCACTTAACTAAAGGCAGGGTCATTCATGACAAATATTTGACGAAAAAGACGTAAAATATTTGGTATTTTTTAGTCACGCTCAAGTTCATTAAATTATTTTTACTGAAGGTAGGATATAATAATAATTTGAATTATTTTGTTTATTTCAAAAACTTTTATTTACAACAAGTCACAACAAATATTCGCTTTTATTTTATTTGATGCTGTTTAATATTTCAAAACACTTGTAAGAGTATAAAACGTCAAACACATTTGAGCTAATAAATGTGATTACGCTATTTGTGTAAATATTTGTCATGTGTGACCCTAACTTAACAGCTATTTTTTTTAAATTTAAGTATGACGATATCGATTCCTTTATCATACAGATGTTAATTGACTAACTGCCGTATTCATAAAAAATAAAGTAGGTTTGAAGTGTGCTTTTAGACAAAATTTTCATACAAAATTTTCTTAAAGTACATTTGAAGTCTACTTTAATTTTTTCTAAATAAGACTGTAAAAATATAAAAATCATTGTATGTATTCCAATTTATGTATGTATATTTTTAGAGTTATAACAACTGCTGCTCTAAATACTACAAATAAAAAAATTCTTTCACACGGTACCTCTAAATTTATTTAACATATGTACATATGTATGTGCATAATACTGAAATAAGAAAGACACAAATACTAAATATATTTGAATAGATAAATGAGAA
This sequence comes from Bellardia bayeri, assembly GCA_950370525.1. Lineage (NCBI taxonomy): Eukaryota > Metazoa > Arthropoda > Insecta > Diptera > Calliphoridae > Bellardia > Bellardia bayeri. Next base: position 366,636 of record OX493268.1, read on the forward strand.
ATGGTTTAAAACCCTGGTGGATGAGGCATATCTGGGGGAGCGGGTATATCTCCTAATTGACGGCGCACCTGGAATTCGAAATGCATTTTTATTAATTTGTTCATTAAAGTGTCACGCAGTGCAAAATAACACTTGCACGATGTACAGATTACGGGAAAAATCAGAAACAATAACAAGGACTTCAGGCCCTACCAAAGATTAAATATCTCAAAATAATTGTCCAAAAATATAAAAAGAAAATTTATAAATACTTATCCATAACAAAAGTTACGAAACTTTTTCTTCATTTGCAATCGCTGGCAGGAAACTGAAAACCTTATTAAAATTTTATTTCTGATTTTTATCTTATTTCGCATTACTCGAGTGGTATTCCTCATGATACTCTAATTATACATATACATACATACATATGTACTATATGTACTTATATTTATGTTTATACGCCCACAAAGTTATTTTAAAGCCAGGTCTTTTATATTGCTTACCCGTATTTTATCTGCCATTGAATAAGAGTTTAACTCATTATAGAATTGTGTTGCCTTTTCGAAAGGATATAAAATATTTTAGTTTATTTAAAAAGATAAAACACAGCACACACACAATAACTTACCTTGAATCCTTTGCCATTTCCCCTTTTTAAAGTAGATCCTTTTGACACCACTAAAATGCTTATAAAGCCAATTATTACCAACAGAGGCAAAAAGCCGTTTATTCGTAGGATATTCATTTCACTCGCAATAAAGTAGAAACATACAATGGTGCCCCGTTTGCAATTCTTGTACCACAGCTAGTAGTTGCTATTACTGATGCTGTTAATTAAATAAGTATTTAGTTATTCCTGTTTTATTTAATTTTTTATCGTGTTATTTATATGATCAAACCCGGTTTGAATAATAACGCGCAAACACACACGCACTCTTTCAGATACACATACACAAGCACAGCCACATGTGTAAAAGTAACACCAGTCGTTGCGTGTTTTACCAAGCTCTGTTTGTACGGACATGTTGCATGTGCTAAAACAATTAACACTTTTCAATTATACTTGTAAATGCACTTTTAAATACCAATTTGACTAAAAACAAAAACATAATATTACTGGTACGTTGTCGGGTTGCAAATAAATTACAATAATCAAAATTAATGACCCATAATTGTACTTATAGTACAACACATCATGATCTCAATGATTCTAAACATACAAAAAAACATTTTGTACAAAGTTTTGGGCACTTGTGCTGACATTGTCTTACAAGATATCGTACTAAAGTACTGATGGCGATGATGGCGATTTATTCTTCACATATTACGAAAAATGTCTTTAGTTTGAAAATGTTTGTCATGTCGACGCTATACATGAAAGATTCTATCCGAATCGTTAGTTTACTTTCCATACTATTCTCAAATATATATTTTAGTTTAGATGGTTCATTTTCATTTCCTGTAACTTACCTTTATGTGTTGACGTAGTACACTACAAGAATGATAGAAATAAAGATTACGCCATGCGCATGATTGACGTAGATTGGGCTTTTTCAAGGGCTGCCAAGTGTAGAAGTTCCTGAGATTCATTTTCATTTTCCTTTAAAAAATATATGCATTTTGTGAGAGTTGGCAATCATTTTTTTATTTTCATATATTGTGCAGTGGGCAAATGTAAGCAAAATTACATTAAAAAATCAAGTGAGAAATTGTACCGAAAGAGATTTTCTCTTTTGGCAACATATGAATAGAAATTGAAAAATGATAATTACAGCAAATTTCGAACCACCAGGTAACACTGGTTAAAGGATTGATGTTTGTCTGTTGGCTAACGGGCACCGCAGTGGTGCAGAGGGTTAGAATGCAAAGAATTGTGATGAGCGAATATGGTTGTTCTCGAAACATGTAAATTCAACCCAGGTTCGAATCCCAGCCAAGAAAAATTATCAAATAAAAAATTTTTTCAAGTTGTAATACAATTCCTACCTTCAGTAAAAATAATTTAATGAAAATTAAATTTATTGAACTTGAGCCTGACTAAAGAAAGACCAAAAATTTAAGAAATTACCAGTTCAACTAAAAATAATAATTGTTCTGATAATGATCAATGTTTTGTTTTGACTGGTGAAAAATCTGTAACCTATAACAGTTTCCCGAAAGATAAAGCACAAAGGAAGCTTTGGGTAACGTGTTTATTATTAACTTTATTTTTTAAGGTACTATTCTTAGGAATATCAAACCTGTCATCAAAGAAAACGTGCTACTAAAACAAAATGACGAAATTGAGCTGGAAAGCCTACAGTATGAGGAATGGAAAATAAGAAATACAAATCCTGGCATTGCTGTTAATCCTCCAGAGGAAATGACCTACTTATGGGTTAATCGCCCAAGTGAAGGTGGTCTAAATGTATAGTCACACATTGCAAATATTTACTCAAAAAAGAGTAACCACTTAATAACTTTAGCATAAATTTGTTTGACGTTGTTTACTGATATAAGTTGTTTATGGATAAAAGTTGTTACTGACAACCTCATATTTGCAAGCACATATGATGGAACCAAAAGAAATCAAAGCAGCATATATGTATATACGAGTATATATTGTATATCCATATATATATACTATATATATATACAATATTTTTCTCGGCATTTAGGCATTAAGTGACCTTGCTCTGAAGTACATATTTTTATTTCTTCTGCTGCTTCGATTTCTTTATATAGATATAAAATAATTTTCTGTTGTCATAGTGATTAACTTTACATTCGAAATTTTTAAATTTGTTATATTCACCCAATTCTAGATATTTTTTAACCTACTAAAACTTTAGGTTAAAAAATAACTTGGCTTGGTAAAAAATTTTTATGAAGTTAATTGGACAATTGAAAAAGTATCTACATGTTTTGAAATTTTCGACAACTTTTTAATCTGTATGGAATAGAATTTGTTATATGCTAGACTGTGTGACTTCCAGATATGGCAAAAGTAAATGTGTCTGCGCTTCATACACTCTTCGGATTTCCATGGTCGAAAATGAATCACGTGGTGAATCACTACAACATAAAGATGAACGCATTGCAAAGTAAATACCGCGGGTTTGAGCTAACATTGCTTTATCTATACGTCTGTAGTATTCGTTAGACTGAAATGATTTGGATTATATTGAAAATTTGATTGAAGTAATTATAATTATAACACAGAAGTAGGTTAGCTTACTTTTCGAAGAACGTAATCGCGGCAGGAATAATCTGTTATTATATATATGCCCATATCAGCATTTAATGGCAATTCCACAGGTAATCCTATTTTAGCTAATGCAATGAATATTGGCAGAGATTTTTGGAAGTATCTGCTCAGTTGCTCTTTTTTATATGTCTTGCCGTATCTCAATCGTATCTATTCTCGAAGCATAGGAAAACGATGAGCAGCTGGTATTGAGACAAGTACAAATTTATGGTCATTTCTCATAATTTCATCGTCATCGTCTTCTGGATCATGGTAATCCAATCCATAATCCACTATATTTCGAGGAACTCTGTCTTCAACACTACTCGTAAACTAAATCACTTCATGTTTCGTCAATTCTTGTTGTCACATTTTATGAATAGATTTGATTGGGGAATGTTTTTGAAATGGGTTCAATAAAGTTTAAAGAAGAGCCCAGAGTTTCCAATAATTTCAGATGGTTGGGCTTACATGCAAATATCCTCCAATAATCAAATGTAAAAGGCTGGTGCACGATAGAGGTAACAGAATAATTCGACTCTGAATCATGTTCTGATGGCTTTGAGCTAAAGTCGACATTGTTTAGCAATCTCTTAATTTCTTCTTTAGCAAAGTTTCGAACTGAAACCAGCGATTACTCTCATTCGCCATCACATGTGAGGAATCTGAGTGAACCACTATCGATATTGACAGCAAAATATATCTGTAGTTAATGATTTCTGTACAATATAAACATACCTTTAAAAATCTGTACTTTATTAATAAAATACCTTAACTACTTTAGTATTTTAAATAGATGCATATACTGTGTAGCACAAAATTATATTGCCTATTAATCTTTAAAATAGATTTTCAATACATAAAATTGTAAAAAGCAGATAAAAATATTTTTTATATTTAGAATTGATAATAGATAATAGTTATCAAGAAATAAACAATTTAAAAAATTGGTCTATAGTCGTGGAAGCATTTAAAATTTAACACGGAGTGATCTTCCAAAATCTTTGATTGCAGGGGAGGAAAGACTAATACATATGGGACGCCCCATAAACCTGCCTTTATCCCTACCAGATATTAACGACCAACTAAGAAGAGCACTATATACCAAAGTTAGTCACGAAAAAATCCATAGGTTGCTGAGAGTCATAAATATATACGGTCGTCTGCAAGGTAAAAAGCATTTGTTTTCGAAATTAAAGGATTAAACAAGATTTTAAAAGATTTTGAGACCTTCAAATTATGATGCAAAGTATTAATAAAATGCAACAATTATAAATATTTTTTAAGTTTTTTTGTTTTGGGTTTACTATTTTACATAATGTACTTTTTTACTTGTTTTTCACAATGAGAAAAATAGTAAATAGCAAAATATTTTTGTGATACACTGTATATATTTAGCCAGTTACGTACAGATGCATTTATTTATGTTCATTTTATTCCCAAAAGAAACTCTTTAGCTAACTATTTTATATGCTGAACTAACTCTATTTAGTATTTGTTCTTTTTGGAAATTGTTGTTGTTAAAAAACAATTAGGAAACATGCCTTTTGGCATTAAACGAATTAAACTTATTGAACTGTCCTCTGCAATCTTATGGAGTATATTCTAACTAATAGAATAAAATGAAACATACAAAATTCTTTCTACATTTAAAAAATGTTACTTTGATTTAAGCAAACATACAAATTGTTTTTAAAACTCAATACAAAACTTGAAAATATTTTACACCCAATAAAATTCTCATAAAGTCCTTTAAATTTCAATGATGAAGACAAAATTTGAATTTATTTTATTCAGTAGGAAGTTGAAATCGTCAAACTGAATTCATTTTAAGGTATGAAGATACTAATTGAGATTGTGACCCTATTCAAATTTTACTGAATGTAAACACGCTTTACTCTATTTTGAAGTTTATTACTGAAAAGAGTTGTGATTTTGTACGTATAAAAGCGTTGTTGCAATGACTGGAATATTAGACCGGTTCAATTTTGTGCAAAAAAAATCTGCTTTTATTATAATGAAATAGAAAACAATTTTATTTAAACAAAAAACTTAACTTGGAAGTTTTAAAAATGTAGATATGTATGTATGTTTTTCACTTTGACACAAAGCTTAGGAGTTATATTGTTGACAACTTGTACCTGCCTAGTGTTTGTACATATCTATACTCATGTTTGTACGTATAAATTGTTTGTTAGTAATACTCGTTGTACAAGTTGTACATGATAAACTTTACAAATTGTTAAATTGTCTTTGACAACAATAACGACAAAAATAACAACAACACCAATATACATAAATATAAAGAATAGTTAAGATATCTTATCTATTCCCATATAGAAGAAGTTTCCCTAGTATAAACAACAACATCAACTAATACAACAAATATTGTAGTTTTTCGTTTATCTTCTAAAATTTACAATAAAAAAAATAAAAATAAATAATAGAGGAAAAAACAGAGGAAGGAGTGAGAAAATGTACGGTAAATCTATTTCAATTGAGTTTTAAGTTTTTTCGGAAATCTTGTATTTTTTGTTTATACTCACTTGTAATGTTCTAAGATCTAGTACAGTATATATTATACTATGTATGTATGTATGTATGTATGTATGTATGTATGTATATAGAAATAAATAAATACGTACAGGCATACATCTGTACATATGTACTATGTACATATATTTTCATTTCTTCACAAAGGTACTGCTACTATGTGTGTTATGGGTTTTGCAAATAGATTTCGGTGTTATAAAATGCACACACACTTTTATGCACACATTCATACATACAAACACATAAACAACAATCGATGATTGCAGTTGCTTTGTAATGGTCCGATGCAGTTGAATAAGAAACTAGTTGTACGTTGAGACAGAAGTAAAGATTTACTTACTTTTATACTTACATACATACACGTGTTCATACATACATATGTATGTAATACATGCATGGATTGTATGTCAATGTAAACTATGTACGGGTCTGTATATACATTAGACCGGTCCGTAAATATTTGTCATAAATGGATATAAATGTGTTATTTGGTATGTAAAACTAATAAAGGAGCAATTTTGAGCTACAAAAATATACAAAATAATTTTCTTATCAAATTCCAGTTCACCCAATCTTATTTATATAAAACGGATGATATAACCGATGATTATTATTTTCCTAACAAGAATCAAAATACATCGCCTTATGGAAAATAATAAAGTTTCATATAACAAAAAGGACAAATTTAATTTTTAAGAGCAGGTCTAGTGTAGATGTAAGGATTCTGTTGTCCTTGTTATATTTGTTTGTTGTTCGTACAGTAGAATTTACTGTTTTGGACTTGTCAATTTTTATATTTTATTTCGTATGTGTGTTTTATTTTTTTTTTCTGTTTAGAGTTTTCATAACCCTTGTAAAGGTACGATTATAAGGGTAAATTGCAGTTGTCTTTAGAACTGCCGTCATTGTTGTTATTATTGTTATTGCAACCGAAGATAAGAAAAAGAATCTTAAAATAACATAAATTGTTGTACTATTGCATTGTCAAATTGTGTGTCGTTGTCAAACATCATGAACAAAAATTCAATTTTCCACACATAAAAAGATAAAAAGAATTGTATTTCCAAAATACTCACAATTACATGGAACATACATACATATATGTATGTGCATACATATATATAAGTATTTGTATATGTGTACACACATATCCGATTTTACACACACAACTTTGGAATGTTTTAGTTTTTTTTTCGTATAAGTTCAATTTAATATAGATTCTATATTTTTTCTTCTGTCCAGATACCTAAAAACATACCCGCATACATACAGTGGTGGACATCAGATAAGCACACTTCATATATGCTGGTTTCAAAGGCATTTTACTTTTATATGATTATTATTATTATTATTAACTGCAATTTTTGTCCCTATGGTGTGATCACTATGTCCCGTTATTTGTTATTGCATTATCATACCCTTCACCTTCATGAGAAGGATATATATAAGTTTGTCATTCCGTTTGTAATTTCCACAATATAATTTTCCTACCCTATAAAGTATATATATTCTGGATCCTTATAGATACCGAAGTCTATTAAGTCATGTCCATCTGTCTGTCTGTCTGTTGAAATCAATTTTCTGAGGTCCCCAGATATCTTCGGAATCCAAGTCTCCAATAATTCTGTCAGACATGCTTTCGAAAAGTTTTCTATTTAAAATCAGCAAAATCCGTCCATAAATAACGGAGATATGAGCAAAAATCCGAGACAACCTCTGAAAATTTCATCAAAAAAACTATCAAACAAAGTGTATTAATATAATATATATGTATGTATATAATATAATTATGCATCCACAATGAAGGGTATATAAGATTCGGCATAGCCGAATATTTTTGCTATTTGTGGTCAATTGCAATTAATATGCAATTGAAGCTGGTCATTTTTCGAGGTAAGTTGATGAGTTCTGAAAATAAGATTGAAAGTCATAAAACACTATTTCGACATTGCTACAAAAAAGTGGTGCACAGAGGAATAGCGTAAAGGCAGAATTAGACTTTACTTTCTGTTCCGTTCCAAATCAGCTGACTGGAATCTGTTAAATAGAAAATGTGTAGAAGTCGTTAGTTGTTTTGTTACTTTTCGTGCCGTTGCGGACGAACCTGTTGAAAACAAAAATTTCCTAAGTAATTGTAATTGTAAGTTTAATTAAGTTTTTGTATAAAAGTTATAAAAATATAAAAAATAAACGATGGATGACGAAAAACTCATTACTTTAGTCGAAAGTAATGGCATATTGTACAATAAAAAAAAACTTTGATTTGTATTTTTTGATTTATTTTCGCGGTATGTGTTGTCTGTTTACCTAAAACAGCTGATATGTTTATACGGAAAAACTAACTACAAAAACTTAACACCAGAACGACACGGAACAGAATAGCAACAGAAAGTAAAGACTAATGAAGGTTTAAGCCTCACCAAATGAACTCTAAAGGGAGCACCATGGACTTTGTTACAAGTATTTAAATTTGCTCAAGGAAGATAGTGTACAACGCATTAGCTCATATTCGAACCTATCGGACATATACATATGTACATACAGAGCCTCAGTTGAGTAGAAGAAGAAGACTCAATGCATGAATGCATTGTTCATCATAAGCCACATGTTTCAAAAAAGAACTTACAGTCCAGGATTTAATTTTTCCATGAGTATTTAAAAAAAAAAAAAAACAATATTTTTCTGGTAGAATATCCCCTAGAGACGAATGAAGATTATGAAGGTTAGGATCTGATAAAAAAATATACATATGGCATCCACCAAACATGCAGCACAAACCAAAGTAATATACTGCCAAGATCATAGAGCACGGTGGGTGGAATGTAATTAGTGGCTTGAAGCAGAATAAGATTAATGTGTTGAAATTGCCAGCCCAATCTCCGGACCTCAGTCCAGTTACGAACCTATGAAATTATGTGGAGCAACTTATAATGGCAGTAAATCCCAAGAATTGGACCAATTTGTGAAATAAAATTCAAAATCAAATTGCTCTAGTGAAAAGTATGCTCAGGAAAAGTGCAGCTGTTATTAATAAAAAAAAAAGGATATTCTACTAAATTTTAGGATTTAATTTAAGTTTTTTTTTGTTCCTCTTATGAGAATACAACTTTTATTTACTGCTAATTTAATGTCCAAAGTTTTTTTTTTTTTTTTGGTAGTTGTATCTTGGAAAGAAAACCACCAAAATGTATCAAATTAATAAAAAAGAAAATGAATTGGCTTGAACTTATGGTGACATGAAGCACGTAAAAATATAAAGAGTTTTAAAAAAATAACGAACAATTGATAGCAGGTACCAAGTGTGCTAACCTCGTTTCCACCACTGTATATGAGTATATGTATGTATATTGTGTACTTATATTTAGATGTATTCATGTTCAATTGCTCAGAAATGCATCACATTATATAAATTTTTAATGGCTAAACAAATTGTTTAAAACAACTGTAAATCCATCACTGAATTAATTCAACAATTTTCAAATTCATATAATATGCATTCACTTGAATTGATCGAATTCAGTAAACTCCTTTAAACAATGCACTGTGGTTTAAAAGCACAATGCAGTCCTGTGATTTGTTTATATAAAATAAGAGAAATGTTGGTTGTCAACTAAATACTTAAAAACTTAATTGCACCATAATATTATATTGAAAGCAAATAATAATTATTAGCGTCTATAATTTTTATTGATTTCCAAGGCTAAAAAAAGACCTATGTGTCAAATTTGATTTTATGTTTTAAAAATTGCAATCACAAGGTTTACATGGACGGATATTCATCACAGAATCAATAAAGCATTTCGAAGTCAACTAGTTAATTATAGGTTTATATCATAAAAAAAAAACATTGCAAGTTGTATGAATTCGAATCTTCAAGACTTTCGGTAGATTACAAGTTTATGATTGTGGAAATTATATCATCTTATGTAGCGATTATATTATTTAAGAGAATATTTAATTGCCAGACATACAATATTAAAATATATTTTTTAGCTTGAAAACATAATTTCCATGTTACTTTAAATCTTCACAAAATTTATTTGAAATAACAAAAAATTAAACATGATTACAGGAACTATTAAGTTATGCCTCTCACACAAAAACTCTACTAAAAATTATAAATTATTTAGTTAGCTTCATAAGAGTTCATTCAAATCGTAGCAATCACTCAAAAGTAACACCAATTTCTTTTTATTTGTTTTAAATTTCTTTGCTTTAAGTCAACTCTATGATTAACAAGAGACTAAAAGTTCTTTTTTTTTGTAACATTTGTTGAAAAATCTTAATAAATGGCAAGCCAATCGAATGTGGTTACTTTTTGTACATTTCATTTGCCCATTTTTAACCAGCCACTTTGTCTTCACTCTCCCACAAATGTATGTATCTCTTTCCGTTACATATTTAGCCAACTTTACTATTTCCTTTGATGCTGCTCAATACATAATTGAAGAAAATTGCCAAAAGGTAACACAATTATGGATGAATGAAAAAAAGAGAAAAGAGAAAAAATAATCAAAATAAAGTAAAGTAAAGATCCAAATGTAAAGGAAAGTTCTACTTAAAAGTATATGACCTATCATTTCGCACAACCTGGTAGTTGCATGTTACTGTTTTTTAGATATGTAGGTATCATATTCAAACCGGTCTTTACAAAATCGTCTCTAGAACAATTTAGTCCCATTTTTGAAACGCGCTTATGCATATACATACATACATACATACATATTTATGTTATATGCGAAAAACATATGAAAACAAAAATAATAATTTTCGGGTAGCGTGGTGTTTCAAATCGACAAAGCGTTGCTTAAAAATTTTAATTTCTAAATATTTTTTTTAGCAAATTGATAAGAAATGAATTCTATTGAAAAAATATGTGTGTATGTATGTATGTATGTATGTAGTAGGTATATGCATGTATTGTACATCATCTATGAATGATTACAAATAAATAACAAATGGTAAAATAAAATGTAAAATGAAAAAAAGTGAAATTTTTTCTTTCATCAATTTAGCATCATTGACCATGACGTCAATTTGATTGGCCATATAATTGTATGATTGGCAGGATGTAAGGTGTTCGTTAGTTCCTTTATTCTCTTTCATTTAAAAATAAAAATTGCAATCAACCCTTTATCAATGTGTTGATTGAACCAATAATAGCATCAGCTAGAAAGAAAGAATAAAATTTTTCGTTTAATGAAAGACTCCGTAACTTTATTGAAAATAAGAATTTATCATTTTTATATAATATTTTTTTATTCTCTTTAAAAAATGTGTGTTGTCTTAAATCACAGCAGGTGTTTTACTATATAAGTATGTACTTTGTTCTAAATTCATTTCAGCCGCCGTAAAAATGTGAATAAGTTTGATTGCAGTAGTATGTTATTCTTCTTTACTCCTTCATTCTCATTCATTCGTTCGTTCGTACGTTCATTTATTACTTTGCAACGTATGTTTATTCAGAAACTTTTGTTACTTTTGAAAATGTAAAAGACCCATAAATAAAACCACCATATTTCTTTCTGTTTCCTTATTTTGTCTGCTGCATTTTGTCTTTAGTTCATTTCGAGATTAAAGAAATGCACGTTGGATAGTGATGTTGAACTCGTCGATATGTTGTGGCTTTTGCCTTCAGCCTCAACGCTGGAAATAGTGAACGTTGAATGAATAAATTCAAAAACTTGAAATAATCGAATAGTGTCATTTGCCACAACACTAACACTCAACCTACTAACTATTGAAAGTTGTAGCTATGTATGTATGTGTATCTGCTTGCCGAAAGCATAAGTATGTGGTGGCCCTGTTGTACTTGTTGGTATATACATATGTATGTACATAGGTACGTAGGTAGGTAACATCTAAGAATAATGTCTTTTAGGTTTTCATCTTCATTTATTGATGTCGTGTATTGTTGCCCACGCTACACAAACACAAACTCAGCCACTCACAGTAGTTGTTTCTCTTTTGCAACCTCGACTTTTGTCACCACCCGTAGTTTTGAGAATTTTTATTTTTATTTTCCGCAAGGGAAAAGACAGGAGTCGTTTTCTTTTGTTTGTTTATCTTCATTTAAAGTGCAAAACTGAATAAAAAATGTAGGTTAAAAAGTCATCCTGTTGAGCAAATTACAATATTATATGTTGTTTTTCCTGGGGACAATAGTTGCACAAAAATGTTTTATTGTCCTCGTAGCAGCAACACAACAAACTAAGAAAATAAAATGAGCCAGACAAATAAACACAAGAGAATATAATGAGCTTAAAAATAGACTACTATATATGGTTCCTTAACATGATTGTATTTTTGACTTAGTGTGTATGTTGCAAATGCTATTTTTTATGGGGTCGCATATCACAATTTATGATCATGATGAGATATGCAATTTAATGAAGGATTCCAAGAAAGCTTTTTAAGAATTGAATGATTTTATGTCGATCAGTTACTCATATATGGTTGTATGTTTGTCTATATGTATGTATAGCCGACTTTCTAAATGCAAGTTGCAATGCATAATTTGAAAAAATGCGTATGCAATGAAAAGAATGTTTTAAATGCAACCTTGCTTTGCAGAGAAATCTTTTGCATATTAATGGCATTTAGGAACGTCGGTATGCAACTCATACACAAAACATATATGTATTTGTCAAACACATACATATGGTATTAAATTAAATAAAATCTTGTGAAATATGGAGGTAACACAAAATTATTTATCCGTGTTATTAACAAGTGCTGAGGAATTAGCTCAGACTAAATCATCAAACACTATTAATTTGATTAAAAAAACTTATTAAAAGGAAGAAAAAGAAGCGACAGCTTTTATTAAGGACAAAAAAGCACCAAGGAGAAAAATAATCAAAAATAAAAACTTTGATAAATGTATTAATTTGATGGATAACGATATTTTAGTAATTTTTTGCGTTCGTGTGTCCACTTTTTGTCTCTGCGAAATAAAATTTTTAGTTTTCTATATTAAATTTATTAATTGAAATATAATTTACTTAAAACAATCAAAAAATTACTTACTCAGCCATTGCAGATAAAATGTATGCATTCAAAACAAAAATGATGCAATATTTTGACAGCTGATACTCATTAAAATGAGTTGCCAAACGATTAGGAATATTAGGCGTTGCCGGAAATTTAAAGTATGCGTGTACGAAGTGTATGCAATTTAAATATGCATTGCAATTTGTATTTAGGAAGTCGGCCTATATATGTTTGTATATAAATACATGTGTGTATGAGCAACTTAAGACTTAATCAACTTAAATCCAAAACTAAACTAAGTTCCTTTCAAAGAATCTGGCCTGTGTTTAAAAAGGAATTAAGCATTTTTTATGTCTTTTTCTTTAGAAGATTCTTTAAATCAACAGAAAGAAATGTATCCTTTTACTCTTTGCTGCATAATTTCCAACAACTTGACATGCAAGGCAAAAAGGTCTGCATGACTTGTAAACTCTTTACATGATTTCTACCCATTTGTTCCGCACAGAAGCCAGTTGTCGAAATATTTTGGCTCCCTTGTGATGGAATAAATTTTCGTTGGTTTCCTTTCTTTATCCTCTTTATTGAAGCTGTTTGTTCATGCTTTTTTATAATTCCTCCACATTTATTTTTCATTTTCTTCTTCTACTGTCTTAACCTAAAAACTGAGGTTTGTACTATGCATCATCGCCGTAGTGGTTGAGGTTTCTTTTTTAAGTGCTGCTACAGCTACATCAAGATTCTAGGCACTATAAGTTCTCTCAAATATTTGCAACACCATTAAAAGCTTTTCACATACATATATATATATGGATGCTTCAAATACAAAACAGATTAACTCCAACTCTAACTTAAATTAACATTTTTATACTATTAATTGCTTTGACTAATTTCATCATTTAGTGGTGTTTAGACTTGATAAAGAATAAAAACTGTTAGGAGTACATAGTTTTCATGGAAGCAGTCAGTTTTTCCGGGTGCAAAAGTGTGTATTTTTGTGTGTGTTATTTTTTTGTGAATGCGAAAAGATGTAAAAATTAAATTATATCAACTTCTTATACAACTACATAAATACTTAAAAATAATTATTTTATATTTGCTAAAAGTTCCCATTGCAGAATTTTTGTAGTGAATTTTTAACAAAAACTCTATCAAACAAAATGTAAAGAATTGTGGTGACAAGGTTAAGATGTGTTACTGAATTGAAAAAAAAATGATCGTAAGAACTTTCAAATGAATTTACAGTTTTTTAGAAAGTTATTCTGTAACCTGGAGGTACTCTATTGCAGTAAATCTGAACAAATCATCGGATCTATACCTCTGAGCATTTTTTAAATTATATTGAAAGTACTTAGATTACTTGGTAGTGTAAACAGAATTTATATATTTACATGCTACCAGCAATAGACACGATGCTCTAGGAAAAGAGTAACAGTGTAGTGTAGAAGTATAAGTACTTGATAAATAAACCATACAGATAGAATAGGGAATTCCATACTTTTTTAGAAATTTATTTTTATTTATTTTCAGTAAAAAGCCGGTTTTTTAACGAATAATTTACATAAATAGATTATTTTTGTGAAAACATTTCTTTCTAAATCAACTGATTTTCTCACGGAAGCGTATGTTAAAATTTAGCAAAATATTACTTACACTATTTGTAGAACTTGCAAAATATATTACATATATGTATAACATATGCATAATATATTACAAATATATTACAATATACTTGTATATTATTCATTTGTTATAAAAATTTTGCGCCATCACAGTGAAGTCGATTGCAAAAATATTGGTGATTAAAATGTATCTTCTAAACTCGGATTGTCGGATTGTAAAGCTACATATGTACGAACAAATCGCCTAAGAAGAAAACATCCTGTTAGAATACAATATGAGACCCTGTATCTCACATTCACATGAATTCTAAAAATGTAAAGAATATTTAATTTTCAAACGATTTCATTCACGTACATCGCTAGATTGTCTTTGAATTTTAAAGCCAATGTTGGTTCTAGTTTTTGAGATATTAAATAAACACATTTTTTTAAATTTTTGACAATTAATCTCCATTTTATTCATTAAAAAGTGTTAAATTAGAAATGCAGAGCAGTCGAACTGAGTCGCTTGTACTGTTTGGGATCTGTTTCACGCATTAAAGTCCAACAGTAGTCGCTCATCATGACCTCGTCCCTCATTGCTCGTTGCTTGTATCACCCAAGTTTTCAGGAAAAAATTCGAGATGGATGCAATAATTTTGCAACAAAGTGTCGATTATCTACTCGAAATCCGGGGATTTGCGGTTACTGAGAAAGTTGTGAACAACATCTTGAAATGATACCCATGCTGCTGCTTCATTGGGGGTTAAACATTTTGTAAATTTTCTGTCGGCCATTAATTTTGGATTCAACAAAAAAACTTAAAAAAGAAAATTAAATAACGTTTGTAGCGACGCCAACCGCTGACTGTCATTATGATAGTGCAGTGTTGCCAACATGCGCGAACTCATAAACTAGAACCAATTTTGAAAAACGAAACCCGGATTTGAATTCAGCACCTCAACTAACGTCAAGATTTGTTCTCATCTGCTCTGATCCAAAAGTTGACCGGAATTCGTATTATATTTTTCTATATCTAAAACTTGAAAAAGTAGCTTTTTTAAATTTGTTCACTTTACGTATAATTTTGGTAGCGAACTATATTAGAGTTTTACATATTCGCGATATTTTCGACTTGTAAAAGAATTATATAGAAATTAGCTACGTTTATAGTTATGAAATGCTTTCGACACCAGATTTGCTTAGAAATATGGAAGAAAGTTGGACTATAACTTTATGAGTTTTTATTTTATCATTAATTGATTTTTACAAAATGATTAAACTAAAAGACTATTATTAAAATAAATTAGTTTTGCGTATGTTTGAATAGTTTGTTAATTTTCTAGAACCGCAAGATTTTTATCGGAATATGTAAAAGCAAAATTGCAAAATTTTCCGGAACGGCAAATCCTGCCATGCATTTTCAATGAAAGAAAAAACATGAACAGTACTTCATTCAAACACACATAAGAGTACATTCGCTTTTACGACAAAGAAATATACCAACAGAAAAGAGGCAACAAAAAATATTCCCTCTGGATATAAAAGTTACTTATAAGATTGAAATTGGCTTACTGTTTTAGATTTTTTTTAAACATGTGAATTTGTATGCACTAAACGTGGTACAATTTGTACATGCACGTCATAAGACGAAGATGCCAGAGAAAAAAAGAAATGAAATGAAATGAATTGTATTGTATTGAAATGGAATGGTAGCGAAAGGCTTCTTAAGCTGCAAACTCCATTTTAGTTTTAACCTTTCATGGCTATTTAAGTTGGAGTTTCTTTCCACTTTAGATTCCTCCAGAATTAGTTTTTGGTGAAAGAGGTGGCCAACAATACTAAAGCTAAAAGCTGAGAAAGAAGCATTTAATTTTGGTGATGGTTTATCATCATATTCACTACCATGCCTCGGCATAGTTCAAGTTGTTAACTTTAGTTTATTTTTTTATTTGTTTTTCTTCATTTTACCAATTTAGTCAGCCAGCCAGCCACCCTTCCAGTCAACCAGCTTTTTTAGTCTGTCAGTTTATAGAATACTCTTAACTGTGTAATACTAAGTCTTGCAAAGTAGTGGAGCGAAATAAAGATGGTGAGAAAAAAGTTTATGTGAACAATTTATATATTGTTGTACTGTTTAAATAATTGATGTGATGATATTTTGATTGGATTGTGGCAATGGGTTTGTCGGATGTTGCAACAATGGATGAAATGGTAATAAAACAAAGACAGACTCATAGCAAGATAGAAAGATAGTTGAAATTTGTAATTTTTAATTAGGAAAATTTAACAGTTGTAAATATTAAATATTAATTTTCCTCCATCCACTTTCAGAATTGACTTACATATATAAATACTGCATTTCCATTAAATTGGAATCCTCCCAGCAAGCCATATGAGTCCGAAAAGATTCTTTTCTGACACCTTTTTCGGAGCGTTAACGCTCTTTATGAGCCCAAAAAACAATCATTATTGCTCCGAAAACCTTCAGAAAATTGGGTCATTACATTCGAAAGTGGTCCGTCAGAAAGAGCTCTTAGATAATGTCAGAAGAGAGTCTTTTATGAGGGTTTTTTTTTGGGCTCTGTGTAATCTTGTTTTTATCATTCTTGTGTGGTACAACTATATTTTTTTTTTGTTCAAAGCACAAATAAGAGGATAACAACGCTTTGGTACACACATAATTAAGTGCAATTTCTGAGTCATACTGCGTGTCGACTCAGGACAGTAACAAGCAAATTTTTCATTCACCCCGAAAATGCTCTTTTGTTGAACTCTTTTCTGACTCCTTTTTCGGAGCGCTCCTAGAATGGTATGCTGGGCTATAACTTACACAATCATGAAATAGTGCATTAGAAATACTTATAATGACAAAGTAATTTAATAAAATAAATATGTATTTACATACAATATATATGTAAATGTGTTAAATAATCGTTCAAAGCTTAATTGAAATATATAATAATGATGAAACCATTATACATACATATAAGGATAATAATATAAAATTTAGTTCAAACGTTTAAAAGAGTACATTAAAAAAAATTTTAGTGTTTCCAACTTTTAACCGATTTTCAAAAGATCTTGTTCTATAATCCGTTCGATTGCAAAATTTTACCTTAATACATCTCAGATATACTTAACAGTCAAAATAGTTCCATCCATGATAAATGTGTGTACGAGTATGTACCTAAGTATGTATGTAAGGAAGACAAACTTTCCCCAAACCATTTAAAAAAAAAAAGTATTTTCAGTTTTTTCCAATTTTTTTAGTTGTCGCCACTGGCAAAACCGCTTAACTAATTAGCTCTATTACTTAAGCTTAATTAAAGTCTATTACAATGTCATATTTATCTGTTCGGAGTAACGGATTGCGCTCTCTAGGTGCAAACTCCATTTTATTAATTTTATTAAAATTTGTAAGTACTTACATAGTTGGCTGGCGTGGCGATAAGTCTTTACACCTGAAAATTATCTAAATTTAATTATTTCAACTCGAATAAAAAGTAAGATTTGTACTTTAATTTATAATTTGTAATATTTCCCTCATTTATTGTATGTATTTATATAGGAATTTCAATATAAGAAACAGTAAATTTAACTTGATCTGATGTCTCTTTATTCAAAATCCAGTGGAAATCATTAGCGAGGCGGATTCCACACACCAACATATGTATATATTTTCTCCCAAGACAATACATACTATACGAAGAAAAAGATTTAAATGCGCTAACCCGATTTTAAAGTTATAATGTCAAACAAATTTCATATTTTATATTTAAACATCTATGTATGAGTAAATGAATATGAGTGAATGAATTATAAACCGAAAATTAAAATAGGCCAATAAAAGGTTACCCTAATACACATTTAAATGAATGCAATCTTTGTAGTTAAAACATTCAAATACAAGTTTATATGTACGCAGAGTTAAGAAAAAACGCTCCACAACACCAATGAGTGCATATGCACATGAACTGAATAATACAAAGTCACTTTATATATCATCCGTATTAGTAATTGTACTCGTATGCGTCAGTAATTTCTTTTAATAGTTAAATGTATAAATTATTAAAATGGTTAACAGTAGTGTACGAACACTACACGATTTTAATTATATTTCCAATCGTATTTTCAAAAATTTCCACTTGTATGTATTTCAGAAATGTCCATTTATGATTCAGCAATTTCTAAATGTGCATGTACATAGTTGTTAGTCCCCTCCTATTAATGATATCACTTTACTACATACATATGTATAATCACTACACAGTGAGTGGATGGTGCATTAAGTTGTGTTTATAGATAAAATGTTATAGAAAGGTATACATATGCACATACTCGTATAGTAGAGTAGCTAAATGCGTTTGAAACATTTTTACTGCAAATGAAGTACATAATCTTTGTTAAACTTTTTGTCTGTATTAGTAGTTCTAATGGCAAAATCATTGTCAATACACCAACATTCTATCCATCTACCACGACCAACGTTGCCACAAAGTAAACAACAGCAACAATAGCAACACGAGTACATACATATGTACATATGTACATGCATATATGTATGTAAGCAGTTAAAGTAAGGTAACATAAATTTTGCAACTATCAATTGTATGTGTTTGTGTTCATCTGTATCACTGTACATATACATGCATACAGAAGTAAAATCCGTATTGTAGGCCTAAATTCGTGGGCGAATTTTATGGGCAACTACATTTGCTATTCGATGGTTGGTTGTTTAATACATTTTTGTGTACACACGAAATCTAATGAGTTTTTATGCAAAGAACAACGAAAAAAAACATAGAATACTTCAAAAGCGTGTGTACATTTTAAACGTTTTTCTACATATCACTCGTCTGTGAGCGTATGTACTTTTATTACACAATGTTGGTTAATATTTGGAATTCTTGGATAAAAAAAATAAGTTGGTATTCGATTTTTGTTATTCTTTTTTAGTATTGTTGTTGAAAATTATATTAAACTTACTCAAACATGGTATTTTTGTGGAAAATTAATCTATATTTATAAATAAACTTTCGGTCATAAAATGTTTTATAATAAAAAGCGAAAAGTTACTGCTACGAGTGTGTTTGTATATGTGTGTACGAGTATTAATACAGCATTTTTCACACTCCATTAAGTTTCATTTAATTAAGGGCTTTTTATGCCTCAACATTTACTATCATTTTTACTTTCAAACATTTCCACACATATTTTTGCATTTTATTATATTACATATGTACATATATGTACATATATATGTAAATATTACGAGAGTGTGAGTTTTTTTTAATAGTAGTGTAACTGCCCAGCAGTCGGGGTAAGTTGTAAATGATTTGTGATTTGACTGCCAGTCAAACCAGTACTTACCGGTCATACCACTGGCAATTTTAATGAGTGACGAGTTTAACATGGGGATGTCATAGGATGTAGTCACTTGTTACCTAAGTCATTACCTCTCAGCAGTCATTTCGTTTGTGGCATATTACATACCGAAGTAGCAACTAGAATTTATGTGGCATAACGGCTCATTTGCATTCTCTCTCTTAAGAGAGACTATAATAACAACATGTTGTTGTACGCAACAAAGTAGAAACACAGCAAATTATTAGTTTTTTTGGATTCTCGCAATTATGTTCTTTTTTCATATAAAAGTGAAACTTTGGCATTACCAGTGGTATCAAAAGTAAGTACTCGTGCTTTTCGTATACTTTATAAGTACTTACTTGCGATCACTGGTTACTGCCGCCGCTGCAGGGTGTTTGATCGTTATGAAAAAAACAGTCTTATATTTATCCAGACAATATGTATTTATTGTATTTTCAACTATGTACTTACATATGTACGTACTCATATATATCTATATGTATACTATAAACAAAATGTTGAAAATTTTACCAACTTCAAACAACATTTAGGAGTTGCACAGTTTCGAGTTTCAAATAAATTTAATTAAATTTTCGTTTACCCATAAACAACAAATTCATCATTTATTTTGTTTTTTTAATAACTATTAGTTTAGTTTTAGGTCTAAATTTGCTGTCTTGTGCAATTGTGAACCCAGATATTAAAGGGTAAATAATATCCCAGAAATTTCGAAATCCGCCAATTTCAAGTCGGTACATACACTAGCTTTTATTTTTTTCAAATTTCGTTTAAATAATTTTTAATGTCAAATTTCAGATAAAATTTGATAACGATGTCAGAAAATATTTTTATATTTTATTAAAAAGCATATGTTTTTAAATGGAATACTATTATTATTTCTTATGTATTTCTTACAATATTAGCAACACCAAAAATAAAGACCCCCCTAATGTACAGAGAATATTAGTGGTTCATAAATACGATTTACGATTTCCTGTGGGCCCAAAACTAAAAAACTAAACGCTGCAAATTTTAGTACTTTTAGATGTTGAACAAGTTTTGTGTCAAAGTCTAAAAATATTCCAAATAAAAATTGTTTTTGTATTCTATTAACAAAGATTACAAAGGTGTTTAAGTTTAAACATTTGTTGACTTCGTTAACCCAATTATTAAATTTAAGCTTAATTCATTAAAATCTTATTTTGTAATTAAAAAATTCATTCATGAATCCATTACTAAACAATTTCGTTTGTTTCATTTAAAGCGTTTTATTTGGGTAGTATTCACTAATTAATTCATGATGGAATTACTTCTTAATAAAATTAATTTTACTAATAAATGTTATGTTAATTAGAATTTAAAATTATTTATTTTCATGCCACATGCAACATTATATAAGACTTGTCCAAGTTTTTTTCTGCGAGTCGGTCCAATGTACAAAAGTCGACTATTTATTTCCTTCGCTCCATCCGCAGTTTATGATAGATTGAACACAAAACTAACTTTATGTATGTCAAAATTTGAGCGATCATGATCCCTTTGAGGAATGCCTAGAGTGACGTGATCAAATATCATCTATCTATATAAGTTTTGTTTTTTACACCTTGTTTCGTTTATAAAAGAACAAAAATCTGATTTGGTCTAACGAAGACTCCTATGGGATAAATACGTTTTAAAGAGTAAGATTACAAAGTGCATTCAAAGATTATTTGTAAGTATTAATATTAGTTGAAGATACAAAATGTTAGATTAGAATATGTGTCAGGAGCTTTGTAATATATTCTAGATTGCATTTAACAATTTGCTTTTATTTATATATAAGTAAGTCTATACATAGAATTCATTTAGAACTTCTTTTAAAGTGTAAAGTGAGGTGACAAATAAACATAAAGTAAATATATTAAATAAAAAATAAAAACAATTCTTAAGGTAACATTTGTTAAGATTATATATTTCCTAATCTTTCCGAATAACAATGGTTAAACGTTATCCTAGCTAGATACAAATTTAAATCAAAACATTTATTAGACAAAAAAAAGGTAAAAGTAGTTTTGTATTATGTTGTATAATTGCCAAAAACGATTTAAACTTATTTTAGCAGTTTCCTTTGCATATTATCTAGGGAATTTGATTTTTCTTTTAAATAAGATTGTTCTACCTAAATGCGAAAATTGGTGGGGACTTCCCGAAAGTAATTACATACCTATGTGCATGTTTGTATGATTACATGAACACAGAAATTCGTATTTATGAAATATTATGTATTTATTCATTGGATGTTTACTTATTTGGTTAAAACAATATACACACATACATCGATATGCACACACATGTTCATAAAAAAGTAACAAAATATTCATGTATGTGTGACAATAAGGAAATGTTTTTCATAGAAATTGATAAGAACGCCACCACAGACAACTATAGGTATAGTGAGCCATTCAACCATGCAGTCATCTAGCCAACCAACCATCCATCCATCTATTCATTCATGCATCCATCCAACCAACCAACCATCCATCCAGTTAACCAATATTATTACATTGTTTTCACAATCACTCTATATAATTTTATGTGCATTCTTTACATGCATGCATACATATGTAGTTACTATACATAACCCAGCAAGCCATATGATTCCGAAAAGAGTCTTTTCTGACACCTTTTCCGGAGCGTTCATGCTCTTTATGAGCCGAACAAACAATCATTATTGCTCCGAAAACCTTCAGAAAAGAGGGTCATTACATACGAAAATGGTCCGTCAGAAAGAGCTCTTAGATAATTTCAGAAAAGAGTCTTTTATGAGGATTTTTTTGGGCTATGAAAGAGCTCTTAGATAATGTCAGAAAAAAGTATTTTATGAGGTTTCTTTTGGGCTCTGTGTAATCTTGTTTTTATCATTCTTGTGTGGTACAACTATGTTTTTTTTTGTTCAAAGCACAAATAACATGACAACAACGCTTTGGTACACACATAATTAAGTGGAATTTCTGAGTCATACTGCGTGCCGACTCAGGACAGTAACAAGCAAATTTTTCTTTCGCTCCGAAAATGCTCTTTAGTTGGACTCTTTTCTGACTCCTTTTTCGGAGCGCTCCTAGAATGGTATGCTGGGAATACTCGTTCGTAACTTCACACAACAAGTAATAATTTATCGTTGTAATTTTTATTTTTTAGCGATTGTACATGACCGCTTTCCAAATTTGTTTGACTTTTATGAAACTGAATTTCTCTTGTGGTTTTTATGAATTTAACTGATGAAATGTTATTCATCTAGTTTAATTAATTGATCATAGCCACATAGTTCCTTGATCTGTAGATATTAACTACAATTAGATCCAATCTATTAGATACACCGAATCAAGTTTTCAATTTATTTTAGGAATTGCTCATATACATATATAAATATATACGTGTATATATATACATATATGGTATATAAGTGTGTACATACGAATATGTACATACATATTTTTATAAGTATGTGCACAAATTTTCATCATCGCGCAGAATAATAACGAACCAAAGAAAGATGCTGAACAAAAAATATAAATTATTTAATATAAATCCAATAAATTTTAAAAGCTTTTTAAAAATACATTTTTTAATAATGGATGATGCTGAATTTTAAATGAATTTTATAAAAATTAATACACACACACACACACACTACAATGCATAAACTATACATACTAGGTAATATATGTATCTATCTATGTAGCTACACTAGTCTGGTCTGCATTTGCAGATGCCATTTTTCTGATCTTGAAAACAGGTGTGTATAAAAAATTAGACCAATTTTAGAGGCTGCTAATATTTGCGCTTTTTTATTTTACATAAAAATTCTTTAAAATTACATAGTGCTACATGTATGTATGTACTACCATTTTGAAAATCGCATTCTCTGTAGAATTAGGTTGATCGAAGAGACATGCCCTGAATTTAATATGAAAACAATTTGATGTTTTAAATTTTTAATAAATATTCATTATTATAATTAATTATATCGAAATTGTTATAATAAAACTTTTGGTTTAAATATTTATGTTTCCAATTTACGGTTTATTATTTTCCATTTTACTAATAACACAGTAATAAAATGCAACAAATTGTTTTCATAAACATGTCAAAAGACAGCTTCAAAGGCTTTTTTTTCAAACATTTATACGCGCTTTGATTCTCAAAAATCGGCGATACTGATTGGAACCACTGCACAGTGATTCGTTCCCACATAGCGATTGAGAAAAAATAGATAGAGCTGTCATATTCTAGACTTATGAAATTTGCCATACAAAGTTTTTAAAAGTATATGTATATTCTTCTTTTCCAGATAAATTAGTAAGTAAGTAATAGGTAAAATATTATTTTTGAGTATAATTGATATGGAAAATAAATATTAATCATACGGTCAAATATTTATGTATATACATTGTAATATTTTTTTTTCTTTTTGTTATTTTTATTAATGTCAAAATGAGAATGTAATTAAAATAATTTCTGGTAAATTATTGAAAAAAAGGAAGTTGTTAAGGTTTGTTTGATATACATATGTTGTAAAGTAGCAGTAGTCTATTTGGCCATTATAAGAAAGGTTACTGAAGCAAAACTTCAAAACTGTTAATCTACTGAAAATGCAAATACTTATATACTAAATATAAATACGTATGTACATATTTTACTAGAATTATTCTGGCATGGACTGCTTGACTTGGCGTCCTATAATTTCGCTTGTGTTTGTATAAATACTTGTATTTGTGTATCAAAAAGTGTTAATTATGTTTGATATTCTCTCTTTTAAGTACATTAAAATCTATAATTAAGTAATAGCTATGTACCATTAAACAGAGAGTGAAAAATTGCCAAAGGCAAGGCGTTGAATTCACCAGCAAGAAGAGTTGTACAGTTAAATTTCCAACTAAAAATGTTGCTACGTACATATAAACTCAGATACACAGATATGGTGGCACACACTAGTGCTACTAGTAGTGGTACAAACACTAAAGCGCTACAGCCATTAAAGGGTAGCATCATCAAGTGGCATAATCATCGCCTTCATCGTCTTCGTTTTCGTCGCCATCATCTTCATCTGTGGCATGTTCGTTGGAATCATCATTGCCGTTGTCAACATCAACAAGGGTGTGATGCAGTGAAATAATTAATTAAAAGTCAAGTGATTTGCAAAGAGGTCAAGTCTCTCTTCTAGTTTTGCCTAGTGTCACAAAAGAGGTGTTAATTGCTGCTGGCATATTCTAACTTACGAATCCTTTGAAACCCTTTTTGCCTTGCGTTATTGTTCTTCGTTAGTAGTGGCACGTTTGGTTTCATTTGGTTTGGTTTGGTTCCATTTCATTTGCTTGTTTGTTGTATTATTTCCGAAGGAATTTTGCTTAAGGAATACCATTCAGTCGCAATTCTTTTTTTTTTTCATTTTTTTCTGCAGTTGTCTCCACCATAATATTTGAAATTTAAGCTGCACTTGTTTGTTGTTGCCACAAAAACTGGTGAGATTTCTGGGTTTACTTAAGGGTGCAAAAGTTTTGTTATTGCTGATATTTTGTTGGAGCAATTTATGCAGCATGATTTAACCTGACAAAATAAGTGGCTCTGTGTTTCTTTTGTTCGTATTGGAATTAAATGAAATTATTAAATTAATTTGAACGTTAATAATAAAACATTTTTCTGCTGCCACCGATGGGTAAAGAGAATTATAATCGAATTATTTAAGTTATTAAACAAAAAATAGAAAATAATGGATGACAAAAACAATAAAGCAAAATTAAATGTTGTATATGAAAAGTTCATTCATGTATGTACCGACCATTACATAAGTAAGCTCCATAACACCTACGAAATTCTCCCATAATTTCTATAAAAGCTCTCTACTTTTAAATAGGGCAATTTACGCAGTGTAAAAGGTACAACGTATAAAAATTGTTGGAACTATTACCTCAGAAATGTGAATGTTTCCTTTAGTATACGTTTTAATTTTAAATTTATATTTTTTTAAACAATTTACAAAAGTGATTTCTATATTATTTATAAAGTCAGAAATTATTTTATATTTTTTGTATTTCACGTATACCTATATATATTATTCTAAGTTATTGGATTTGTTATTAAATTTACTATTTTGTAAGATTTTCGTCGAAATCAATTATTCAGCACTGGTGAACAAAATTTTTAACGAAACTTAATAAACCATCGGGCATTACAAATTCGAATTCAGATGTCTATCCATTCATTGCATTTTACTTTAGCTCTGTATAACACAACTCATTAATTTGCCAGCATTGCAGCTAAAATTATGATGGTGTCATATACACTTTCAATTCATTTAGTATTCATTATTTTTTGTAATACATATTTTTTATTTTTATTAGCATTAGACTGTTCCACAAATGTACGTTAACAAAATGATCTTTAAAATATTTTTTTAGATTTTAACTAATTGGATTAGTGTTGCAATCCTATGCTTTAGTTAAAATATTTACTCAAAAGCAGACCTACATATAATAAATAAATAATCTAAACCTCAGTTTCGTGAGAACTTTTATTGTACTACATATATACAATATTATTATGCAATAAATATTTATATATTTTCAAAAGTAACGAATTCTTTTGTATTCTCTTGTTTCGTATATACAAGGAATTTATAATTTTATTTAACTTCACCAGCTTATGACATTTTTATGGAGCAGACTAATTTACATACTTACATATGTACATCTTTAGCCACCAGTACATATTACTATAATTTTTCATATTTTTGGGAACTAACGTACAGAATGACAAGTGACATGAGCGAACTCGTACTTAATCGTACATGCATATGCACATAAAATCGAATATATGTAGCTGCCAAAAACTCAGCATATAAATTGGATATAATAAGCTTGAAAGTTTAACAACTACATTTTACCACTAGACTTAGTGTGAATAAATTTAGTAGTAAACAAATATTTTACTTATTAAAACATTAAAAAAAATTTAAAACCAGAAACAAATTATGCCTTATAAACAACTATGAATTTCAACCAAACTGGTCTTCCCCAGCACTAAAATTACTAATCTCTCTTGACCAAAAGTACGTGACTAGTTTATATGAAAATCGTTTTGTAGCTAATAAGGATACGATAACATTTTTAATTTCATTCAATTTTAATTAGTTTCTTTTGCTTACATTTCCTAACTGATGGGTTCTTATTAGTATTGTTTACTATATATTTCAAAAGATATTTGTTTAAATAAACTGCATTGATTGTATGTGTTAAATCCCGCTAAAATGTCAAAATCTTTAACTGTGCGCCCTAACGTACGAATACATACTAATGTGATTAGATATTTGAGAAGAGAGAGTAAGTGATTACAACAGCGATTAATATTGTTGGCTTTACGTTGTAGACATTAGACTAAAAGTATGCGTATCACTTCTTAGTTGATACTCACTAATACCAATTAGTTTATAGCAACGATTCGTACAAAAATATATGACTCTAGCAAATGAATTAATTTAGATAAATTTTAATTATAATTTAGATAAATTGTACATAAACAACAACAACAACAAAAACATAAACATACACAAATAACTCTATTTAGAAAATACTATGGTATATCTACATATATGTACATATGTACATAGAGATGCGTGCAACTAATTAAGGGCAGTTATATTCAATTCTTAAATCGTTATGTTGAAAGTAATATTTATTAAATAAAACGCTAAAATTTAACACTTTAATTTTTTAATTTTTTTTTATTTTTTTTTCTTTTGTGGCATTTTTTATTATTTATTTGTAAAATAAATTAATCGTGCACTAAATTAAGAACAGAGATAAATTTATTAAGATTATCAAATTCAGGTAATTTTTAAAAGTTAGATTAAATGAATTATGATTACACCGAGTATTTTTTAGTATATGGAAAGTTCTTAATACTTGGTAAATATGAGTAAAAGCAAATCCTGTGATGTCATACTCGAAAGATTAATGTGCAAATTCATCAGGATGGAAACACTTATCGGGAAACCGCAACAGCCTTGAATGTTTCAAAAACAATGTTTTTTTTTTTTTTTGAGTGGTGAAATATTTCAGAAAGCATACGACTACAGAAAAGGTGTCCCGTAAAAAAAAGGAGCCGTATTACGACAATTCGTGAGGATGCACTGATTGTGCGCGAGTCGAAAAAAATCCGCATAAATGATGCAAAAACGTCTGTAGATTACGCCCCTATTACGAGCTGCATTCGACAATCGATATTCGCTGGCTATTGAATGTAAAATTTGTATTATGAGTGGGCATCACTGTCGAAAATTACGTTATTCAACGAATTTTTTATCGAACACAAATTTGCTGTCGACGCTGCATAAAACTGTGCAAAATTTATTAAAAATGTAAATATTTGTTTTATTTTGGTCAACTAAATACTCCTTGGAAATTATTTTTGTTAATATCCTGCATATCTAAAGTCGTAAGTAGAAAACAGCAATTGGAGAAGCTGTTTCTCCAATGGAAGAAGATTTACTGTTGGCAAAAGTTATTTGCTCTAAAGTTCAGGCGGCCAAAAAATTGAAGGGCATTACACAGGGGCTTAATTCTATTCATCAGACGAATCATCAAACCAATATTCCGTAGTGGTCATTTCGTATTTAATTTATTTTTCTTTAAGAATTTGTAAATGTGAATAACCCAAAAAGAGTGAATTTCACAATAGCGTTTTTTCATCGAATGTGCACCATAATACCAAATGAAAATTCGTTCGATAAGCATTTTCGACCACAGTCGAAAATCGAATGCAGCTCATAATAGGCACCATAGTAAAACGTCGATTGCAAGAAGTTGGACTGTTTGGAAGTATTTCACGAACGAATACATTTATGTCTGAACGTAACCAAGAGAAGGGCTCGAATTCGCAAAGAAGTACCTCTATTGGACGGATGTTGAATGGAAAAGAGTATTATTTTCGGATGAAAAAAAAATTAATAGGGTCCCTCCAGGTGGAAAAAAAATATGTTCGCCATCCAAGGAGGAAAAGGAGGTTCTATAATGCTTTGGGTGCTGTGTCATCAAGTTCTGTTGGGTCGCTGCACAAAATTGAGAGCAATATGGATAAGTTTCAGTATGCAAGAACATGCCAGTAACATGGATAGTTCAACAAGATAACGATCCGAAGTATACGGCCCATCACATCAAGCAATGGTTTTTTAACAATTCGGTTACTGTTCTTGACTGGCATTCATGCATTCTCAACCCGATTAAGAACTTATGGCAAGTTGTAAAAACCAAAATAAGCTTTGTACAACTAAGCAATTTTGATGATATATTTGCCGAAACAAAAAAAGCTTTTGAAGTCATTCCAAGTAGTGTATGTAAATATTTGGTGACCTCAATACCTTGCAGATATCAAGTTATTTTAGATAACAACGGATTTGCAACAACATTATGATTTATTTTTAAATAAATACTTTCTTTGTAAAATTGTGGTATGTATTTAGTTATATGCACGACTGATATCAATCTCATTTAAAAATATGACTCACAGATTGATAAATAATAATTAATTTGACAGAATATGCAGTTATTTTCTAGGAGTGAGAGTTAAATTGACTAAACTACGACAAATTTTAAGAATTTCATAAAAGCTTTCGTATTATTCGTTTTAAGCTCACATGTTAGTATCGTATCCTTAATTAGTTGCACGTAGCTGTACATACATATTTAGGACTCGTTGGAAATACTCATTGATTATTAAGTGCTTAACCAGCGTTATGTTCAGTCGTATAAAAATCTTACTAATCTTAGTTACTTGACCACAACAGCTTTTTGCATAGTGCCCATCCATAAGACAACTTTATTTAGTGGAAAGTAACCATTGTCCCACACCAATGCAATGTTAAATAAAACGAAATCCTGGCAACACATAGAGCCAAACTAAAGCTTATTAGGGAATCAGAGAATGGAATACATATACATATTAGAAAAGAAATATTTCAATTATCATAACGACACTGATTACAAATTCCAAACAAAAGAAAAGCAAAGTACTACTCCTCCAATCCACATTCAGTGTTACTTTGCTGCCGTAGCTGTAGCTGATGATGTTGAGTTTGGTTTTGATTCAGTTTGGCACGCGATTTCAAAAGTCTTAGTCAAGAAACTGTCATAAATTCGTAACTTGACTGGAATTTATACCACAGGGGAGACAAATTACTACAACTACAAATACAACAAAACCAATAACAACATGAACAAAACAAACCACTCAGTCAGTCAGTATTTGTACGACTGTTAAGACAAGTTGTCAACTAAGATAGCTGACATTACTTACTTACAGTTTATAAAAACGAAGGCAGGACGAAGAACGAGACGACGAAGAAAGTAAGATAAATTAATAATAATAAAAAATAAAAAAAATTCTTATCATAAGAGATGAAAGCATAAGTCGACTCTAAAAGTGAGCTACTTGGTTGGTGTATACTTCTAAATCAATTATTTAGCTAACTACATTTTAATATTACATAAAACTCTTTCCCCTACATAAATTAATAGTTTCTACACACATACATCCATCGATACATATGAATAATGAACTTTCATACATACGTTAGTATTTTTAGTACTGCTCTTCCTTCTCCATCCCTGCGAGTTGAGGGAAATAATGACAATAAATGTATTCAAATATATTCTGATTGAATTCTTTAAAAGTTATACGTATGTACGTATGTATGTATAAATTGGAACAAAGACAACAACATTGTTCTAACTCATCTACATACATACATGCATACATACATACATACATACATACATACACTCATTCATTCACTCGCCAAAAGGCTGCTAAAGTTTTGTTTTTATTCTTAAACAATAATGATACTAACAGAACAGTCTGACAATTTAGCGTTTTTAAAAATAACAAACAGCAACAAATTCATTTATTACCAAATAATATACCAGACATCGAATGAAAATACACATCTCTGCTGGTTGGACTCTCAATAACTCTTATTATGAAATCTATAATTAAAAATTATTATTTTTTAATACAGTATTTATATTAAATTTTTCAAAAAAAAAAAAAAAAACTCACAAATTTAACACCTCTGCATATATTTTACTACCTTTAGAAACTCAATGTACAAGGGACGAGCGAGCGTATTAGAATATGGAATACGATAACTTTTGGATATTTGAAAACAAATTTTTAACCTTTCTTAGGAAAAAATACTCGTGGTATTTAATAAGCCTCAGAAAACTTACTTGTATCCTTAATAACAAAACTAATTTTTTTTTTAAATTGGAAATTAGAGTGCATTTTTAGTTTTTCTCGCTAAATTTCGATACTTTCTCTCGTACTTACATATAGCTACAAATGTGTACTTTGGTCATTTTTTTCTGATTTTATTTCCTAAAGCATTTGCGTACATACACATTCATTTTCATAATGGAAAACCCGTGTTTGGTAATTTTTCTTGGTATTATAATTTTTTTTTATTTTTATACGTTTTAGCTAAAAAACGCAAACAAACATAAAAAAAATAAAAGTTATGTTGAAAACAGAAAAAAAAAACAGAATAACCAATGTACCAATTTGAATAAAAAAAATCCAAACGAGTAAAAAGGATAATAGACTGAGTCTCACTCTCGACTGTTTCCTGAAATATATGTAAATGGCTCTGTGTGCCTTTTGTGGAGTTATTACGGACGAAGTATCCAAACGTACGCTTCCATTTGCACAAATAACAAAAACAAATCTTAAGTCATAACTAAACCAATTTAAATACAGAAGACTGATACAAACGTACAGATACAATGGGTTGTGGTTGATGGCGGAGGTGGAGGATGGACTTTTTGTTTTATTATTTTATATAATTTTTATTTCTTTTTTCATATTTAACTGATTGTTATTGGCTTGGTTATAAAAACGACAAAGAGAAATATTGAAAATCATAATATTTAGCTAAAGATTTCTTGAAATTGGCATTGACTTAAAGACCTTTGTGAAATGCATTAAAAATAAGAACAACAAAATTTCATACCTACATACATATGTATACGCACACTCACACTCACACTCATGAGATCTTATCTGGTAGTTAATATACATACGTTGCATAAAAGTTTTCTAAATTAAATGGTCAAGATATGTATATTTAATAGGCTTTTTCGGTCAAATGACGAAGCCTATAAAAATTTGTTAAAATGAAGTTTTATAGAAATAAACGAAATTTTTGGAAATTTTAAATTTAATTATTGCAACAAAATTATAAAATCAGAGAAGTAATCCTGATTCGACTACAGTTTAGTTTGTTTCCATTTTCAAAATACATACATATGTACATATTTCTAATGAAAATGTTGCACTTTTCGCATTTGCCGTGCTGCGTATGAGTATCACGAATTATTGTTCAATTATAAAAAGTATACGCATTAGAGAGGTTCATCCGTATGTGTACATTATTTGTATAAGCAAATTTAAAAATGGTTTAATTCCAGTTCGCCGGCCAAATGTTGGTGCCTTTATGTTAAAAACTTAAATAGGTAAAATTTTAAGCGGATAAGATAACTCTTAATGGAACCAGAAACGACTTGAATATACCTCTAAAGGGGGATTTTCGAAAAATTTTCGATAGAAAATCAATAATTTATATTTTTACAATAACCGAATTTAACGAAATTCGTCACATATACTACTACTCTTATTTGTCCATCACACTATTTTTGATACCTCTTAAGGTTCCTATTGCATAGTCGTCTAAACTTAGGCATCTCGGCTAATTTTGCAAAAAGTTGGTCATATTAAAGATTCAATAAATTTAGAGTTCGTCGTTAAATATTACAAAAATTGGTGCCATTTAAATGCTTTGCCTCTAAGTTTAACAAAAATGTTTATAAAAGGACATAGCTTTCCTTTTTCATTTGCAATGGCCTTGTTGATTATGTACAAAATGTAAATAAAACAAAATGATAGTTATTAAAGTTTTTTTGAATAAACATAACAAAAGTAATATCGGAATAGAGAATTCCTTTCTATATCTTTATTTCTTGAAATTATGAATATAATCTTAGATCAGATTTTTTATAGGATTTATATTTCTGTCGGTATGCCTCAACAACCTGAAGCAACAATTGTTTTTCCTCTTCATCATGGGTTAAAGTCTTAAATAAATTTCACGCCTCTCTCAGAAGTATCATTTACAACAAATAAGTCCTTACAAAATGTCCAACCTTCCTGAAATTCAAATGATGTTTCCCAAGTTGAAGGATCAAACTCTAGAAATTCCAGGGATAAACTAAACCGACAGAAGAAATTTTTAGTTTTCTCTGACACAAAATCAGATAAGAAGTATTTTTTAAAGTCTATTAAATTCGAATAGTGTCGTCTATTTATAAGTTTTACAGTTGGATCCTTAACTTTAAACTTTTTTACCATTTTACGTTTTTCTTCAACGCTTATATTTGAATCGAAAAAGGCTAGATCTATTGTTTCCTCAGACAAATACCATAAATGGTTGCTCATTTTTTTCAGAATTTCAGCTGGGATTGCTAAACTAGGTTCTGAATACTTTATAGCATCTTGAACAAAAGTTAAGTCTTGAAGAGGTGCGTCTATAGCATTAGTACATTTGTACGAGACTTTAATATAAAGCTTCACTATAAAAATGCAAATATCGCGTAATCCATTTGATTAATTTTTCTTAAGTGAGAATTGGTCAGGGAAAACAAATATTTTTAATGAGTATATGGTTTTTGACATCCAGAGTGCATGGCTAGTTAGACCAGGCGTTCGTAGCTCTCTGCACCCATCCTAATAAAGAAATGTTTAATAACATTTTAATTAACAAGTAGATGTAGATTTCTTCAAAAGCCCGTTTATATACAAATATGAATTAAAAACATTACAATTTCAATTTATCTTATTTTGTGATGTAGTCTTTTATGAAAATAAAATTTATTTAAACATATACATATATACATACATATATACCTATTTATATTTATTTAACGTATGTTTTATATATTTTTACGCTCTGTTAAGTAATAACAAATTCTAATATATTATTAAAAGTGGAGTGAATTCTAAGAAGAGCTAATACAAGTAAATATACTTTTATACAGATATTGATAAAAATTGTTTTTAAAACTTTTTATTGTCAGTACAAATTCATAACGACAATAACAATTTTAATTACAATAACATAAAACATATACATACATGCATACATAAAATCATTTATGTGTTTTAGTTAAAAAAAATAAAAATTAACATACAAATAAATAGATATGTACGTGAATTCACATACAAATTCTGAGATAAATATAATTAAATATAGTCTTATTAATTCGACAATAAATGCATACAATGTAACAAAAGTTATCAGCATAATTGTCATCATAACAATATCACTCCGACTGTCTTTATATTTTATGTGCTTAAGTACTCTTTCATATATGTATACGGGTATGGGTGCTGTACCGAAAGTCTTTGCAACAAAAACTGCAAACTTTTGAAATTGAATCTTGTACAGCTGTTTATTATTTATGCAGCCCATCTTAAAACATATGTACATATTTTCAAATCCACAGCCGCGAGAGTCACCCTCGTATATCCATATGTAATTCCAACTTCCAAACAGGTATAATAACACACGTATGTATAAGTAGTACCCCAGTCCTTATATTTTTTGAAAAATGCCTGTCACTACCTAGTTTAATGTTCGACATTCGTGTTTTATACATTATGTTTTAAAAATAACATTTTTATGCAAATTAAATAGGAATACTGAAAACTAAATAGGAGCAATCCATTTAAAAAATCTAAATTTTAAAAACTACTCATTTCATGAAGTGCTGGCTTAATGTACATGTCTTAATACATACATACATGAACTTGTATAAAGAAAAACATTCGCGTGATTGTACAATAAATTCTCATATCTTGAGGCATAAAATGCACTAATTTCATATAAAAAAAAAACAAATTATACATACATAAATACGATGACATGTCGCGAGCATGTGAAGTACACACATACATATACATATGTACATATACATATGTATGTACGTACAACATCTATGTATGTATGTACAAACATATGTAGCTTTAATGTATGTATGTATCAATCAGCATTGCCAGCATTGAAGAAAACTTTTAATTTTTGAAAAAATACTTTTTTCTCAAAATAAAGTTTTTTTTTATACAAAACCTTAATTTGTTTCAGAAATATTAAAAAATTTATTACTCTATTATTTTAACAATAGGAAGCAATAATAAAAATTGCGAAAAATTAAAACGGAATATCTCACGCCATTTTTTGCCAGTTTTGTAAAAATAATTCATAGTTTTTAAATTCCAAAAAACTATTTTTTTAAAAAAAAAAACATTTTGTCTTTTGAAAACCTTGCAAAAATGGAAAAACTTGGCATATGACAACACTGCCATCAACTTCAATATTTACATACATACAAATGTATATGAATGTGTACACCGATATTTTTGCGAACACAATCAGTTCCTTCTTTGCATAATCATTTTTTAATCTTATTTATAAGGTTGCCTTTAACAGACACTTACCCAAAAGAAGAATAATACAAATACATGCAACAAAATATATGTATGCTTGTATTTATACTTACAAGAGTAACAAAAACATTTTGCATAACCTACCATGATAACTCGCGGGCATTTAACTGGTTTGTCGGATAGTCAACGTGGTCTGTACACAAAGTGTAGCAATGAACGTCCTTTCGTAGATCTGTTGCAGGAGTTTCACAAAAACGAAACGTATTGTTGAGCTGAACACGTAAAAACATTCTTAGTACCAAATTCTGTGTTTCAGTTTTATGTATGTATGTATGTATATTATGTGTACATATGAACATTAGGTTGACACTATTTTTATAGATTTAAAATAAAAATATTATCAGTTTCGGAACAACAGTAATGATATTCGTAAGGACACTCTGAAGTATGTTCCTATACATACATATATTATGCAAACATATGAACATTAAGAGGACACCATTGCTATAAATTCAAAAAAATAGGTGCATTAGCTGTTGGTTAACTGGATTGGAGAATAAAAGATAATAAAATTTCTTCATCAAATTGACCCAGCTTATAAATGGGAACAAACACAACTTGATTAGTCCTTAACGTACACACACATAAATATGTACATACAAATAAATACACATGCTTACATACTTATAAACATTGTTGATGTTGCTGAGTTTATACAACAAAAAATATGTATAAAATATTGTTTTGATATATCACGTCTTTCTTCATAAAGTCTTTATTATTTCCACCATTTTTTTTTGTTGTTTTGTCTGTTTGTTTGTTTGTTTATTGAATCATATTCGTAGAAGTACAGTCGCACATGGCGTACATTTGACGGAAAAGAGGTAACCACTAAGACATTATACATATTTACATTCTTTATTTATTTCAGAAACTTATATTTTTAGGACAAGTAACACAAAAAATTTTGTTTGTTTTTATTTGTTGTTGTTTGATCTTACAAAACACTTGCAAGATCAAAAAACATCAAACAAATATGTGATAAAAAATGTGATTACGTTTTTTGAGTAAATATTTGTCATTCTTACAGTGCAGTATCATTTTCATAAATTGTTGTTGTTTCTCATTGACAATATCCTGACAGTCGTAAACCTGTTCATCTTTAGTTTGTAGAACAGTAGGAGATTTTCTTTATAAACCTAATAATATATGTGCATATGTATGAATGTACATATGTATATTGCATACAGTGTATCGCAAAACTATTTTGTCTACTCATTTTTAGGAGAGATTTGTTTTTAATTCATAAATCAAATTGTAAAAATCAAGTAAAAAATTAAATATTTTTGCAATTGATATATACATACATATTATGTGGAAAGGAAATCCCAAAAAAAAACCTTAAAAATTTTTAATTTTTATTTAGTTATTGTTGCATTTTAATAATTCGCATAATAATTTGAAGTTTGTGGCCTTCATTTTGCATTTTTTAAATTCCAGTTAATTTTTTCATGTTTTTGTATATTTCTTTAATTTTTAATGGAATTGCTTTATTTATTTTGTTCAAAAGATACGTTTTTTACATATTCCAATTGTTATTAGTAAGAATTTTTCATTATTACCCTTGGCTGTGAAGATCTTTAAGTTAAATATGCCGAAAAGAAAAGAATTAAACATGTCCGAGAAAAAATAATAATATCACCAGAATATACAAGATTACCAGCTCCATTGGCAGAAATGTAGCCCCATATCACTATATAAACGTCATCAAATTTATCCGTGGATTTTGTATTGTTATACTTTAGTCTTTATTTGGCTTCCACTAGAACCTATGTCGACCATCTGAACCAAAAATGTTGCATTTGCTTTCGTCATAGAATATACCATATTGCCGACACGCAAAATTTTTATTTTTAATAATCTCAGCCAATGATAACCTCATCAATCGGTTAATTTCCAAAACAAATGGTTTTTACCTTGCTTTACCAATGTACATTTTATGGCTCTCAGCACCCTGTAGATTTTTTCGTTGTTTACATTGGTATAAAGTGTTCTTCTTAGTTGGTCGTTTTATCTACATCATACCTGACATACTTACTAACATACATAAATATGTACTTACATACAACAACATTTTAATATTTTTTTAACGAACACCAAAAATTATACAAATAATTTTTCCAAATGACTGTATAAAAATAAATCCTGCGCATTTATTGTATTTAATTTATCATTTCCGTATTCATTTTGAAATATTGTCAAATTGTTGTCAAAACCTATTACAATCAAATAGGTTTTTATGAAAACAAAACAACAAAAAAAATAAACAAAATAGAGTAATCAACTCCCTGCAGTCCAGTGAAAGTTAAATCAATTTTTCCGCATTTCGAAATTTTCTTTCAAATGTCATGTATTGCTACGTTTAACCCTTTATCGTACGTTAACGATAAAGCTAAAAAAAAATGGTACAACGAACGTAAAACTTATCAAGAACTCTACATATGGCTGTCATGAGGCTTCAAGATTTATTGTCAAGTTGCAAGTAAAACTATATATTTTACCCTCAATTAAATTTTGCTTTAAACATTCTTACAAAATGTTGTCCAACTCTATTGTAGTAGCAAAAGATGGTATCTGCCTCAAAAAGTAATATACTCATACATAGAACTAGACATGCTTTCGAAATAAATCATTATTAAAGAATATTACTCTTTGCTAGTACATATCCATACATACGACGAGTATTATAAAATAAAATAGACATAATTTTAAATTTGTCATTATTTTATAAGAATCGAATGATAACCCTAAATCTATTATAATAACAAATTAAAAGAAGTTGGAGTGCAATATTCGGCTGTGCCGAATCTTTAATACACTCCACATGAACGTAATAAGAAATATTATGTGTTTTTCATTCGGTCAAAGTGCAAATTTTATTAGGATTTTATAAATTGTTTGAAAGACCTTGTTTATTGACATTTCTCAGGCATTTGAAATAACACAAATGCTTCCCCAAAACACCCACAAAATTCTCGAGAGCTATTTGAGAGCAGAACATTTATGGTGAGATCAAAAGATCAATATTCTCCTCCCAAGAAAATATCTGCTGGTGTCCCGCAAGGCATCATATGAAGGCCGTTATCGTACCTAATATATACAGCGGATATGCCAACAAACCAGAATACATATACTTCTACGTTTGCGGACGACACCGCATTTGATAGTGTAGATCATGACCCAGGAGTTGCATCCCAACAACTACAGTCCACGTCAATAAACTAGAGGCGTGGCTGGAAAAATGGAGAATAAAGGTTAACCCGGCTAAAACGCTGAGAAGAAAATCATGCCCAGCAGTAAAAATAAATAACACCACTATTCCGGTGGAAAATCAAGTTAAATATTTAGGAATTTATTTAGACCAGAGATGATCATTTCATAGTGCAATTGCTTATTTGCCCAACCCACTACTTTGTTATGCTCTTTTATTTCAGTTGTCTTTCACATGGCAAATGGTACA
This sequence comes from Bellardia bayeri, assembly GCA_950370525.1. Lineage (NCBI taxonomy): Eukaryota > Metazoa > Arthropoda > Insecta > Diptera > Calliphoridae > Bellardia > Bellardia bayeri. The sequence continues at coordinate 405,406 of OX493268.1, forward strand.
CATGCTTAGCGGATGCTTTGATTGTTTTTTCAATACAGTAGGTGAAAAAATTATGGCACCATTACGAAAATTTTTCGTAATAAAAAATGCATTTGGTAATTCTCAATGCCTTTTGTGTTATAAAACATTTAAAGGTCACTGGGAAACCGTTTTTTTAAATTTCCAAGATAGGTATAAAGATTTTGATTTTTAAGATAGGTTTAAAGATTTTGATGCCCTTGAACCTTTTATCGATCTTTTTAAAGTCCCCTTTAAAGTTTAAGTTACAAAATATGAGTTAAAAATACAAACGGAACTCATTATTTTGCGAAGCGAAATAATTTTTTATTTTTTTTATTTTTACGTTTACTATTTTATAAAAATCTTTCGTTTACTTTTTCGTTTCACTGTACCTTTAAATTTGTCACCTTTTCTCACCAATACATAAGCTTTTTAATTTTGATCACCTCTGTATTAAAGCAACTACATTGGCTCTTAGGTCGGAGCTCAAATTTATTTCTAGACAATAAAGTTCTCTTATATACATACATAAGTCTATTATAAAACCAATATGGGCATATGGCATCCAATTATGGGCCACGGCATGCGCATCAAACATCCAAAGATTACAGAGAAGACAGTCTAGGATATTACGACAAATCGTCTGCGCCCCATGGTATATTTGCAATGAGACAATCCACAGAGATATAAATGTCCCCACTATTTAGGAGGAAATCAAAAAGCATGCACTCAAATATATAGGTAAACTAATAGTCCACCCCAACTATCTCGTCCGGGATCTACTACATTTCGAAGGTCACCAGAGGCGAAAAAGAACCGACACTTTAAGCCTAGTGAGAAGGCTCTCCTAATAATTTTTAATCTTTATTTAGATTATTAAGATTTGAATACCGATTCTTACTATAATTTACAGAGTTTGTCTGATTAATTAAAAGAACATTTTTCCATATTCATAACAAGATAAGAAACAGAATTTAAAAAAGGTTAAGATTATGAGGTGAGGCTTTTTTGTTTGAATTTGATCTCAATAACTTTATTTACTAGAGATTTATGGGTGGCATAGTAGAAGTGGACCAATTATGGACTGATAGCTTCTAAATCCAGTATCCACTAATGTGATTTCTATGTATTTTAAGATTATTTTAATTGAATTTCATCTCAATAACGTTATTTACAAGAGTTGTATGGTTGGCTGGTATGCTCGGAAGTGGACTTAATTCGGAAGCTATTTTCAATTATTGACTGACAGCTACGAAATCCAGTAGCCATATTGCCGTATAACCGATATGATTTATTTCTGGATTAAAATTTCTGATCTGTATAAAAGTTGGTTCGATACCAATATTTATTAGACATTTTTGTGGGTTAAATTGTTTATCGGAAATGGTTCTTATATGGCCGATCTTATTAAATTTTGGAACAATGAATTTTATGCATATGAGGATATCTTACATCGAATTTCAACATAATAACGTTATATTTAAGACACATATTAGTATTAACGTAAATTTCGAAGTGGAACTTATATGGGGGATACAGTCAAATATGGACCGATATTCTCAAAATCCAGCAGTTTGATTTTGGCATGTATGTTAATGATTCGTGTGAAATTTTGGTACCGTTTTTTTATAAGCAATTTATGAGTATTAAACTGATTTTCGGAAGAGGGGATACAGTCAAATATGGACCAAAATTCACAAAATTCTGCAGAATGATTTTTCTGTATATGTAAATGATATATACAACGTTTTGAGTCGGTATCGATATTTATAAGATATATATAAAAATAAATGGCTTTTTCGGGAGCTATTACCAATTATGGGCCGAATACCATAAAATTTAGTACAACAATTTATTTACCTATAAGGATTATTTATGTTAAATTTTAACCTTTTAACATTATTTATACCACTTTTATACGTATTTAAGTGAATTTTGGAAGAGGACTTTATATGGGGTCTATGGTCAAACATGGACCGAACTAAAAAAATCGTTTTGCGATTTCTTTTCACATGACACTTATTTTTGCCGAATTTTATTTTAATATTCCCATTTAAATGCATTTTGTATAATTAAGCCATATTTCGAGAAGAGGCTATGAAAAATCATGGACCTATTCTTACTATTTTCCTCACACTTTCTTCTTTTATCATAAAAATAACGTATACAAAATTTCATAGTATTATCTGCAATATACATATAAAAAAACAAGTAAGAAAGTATAGTCGGTCGGTATATGTATAAAACAGTTTTTCAGAAATGGGCGTTATATGGGAGATATAACCTATTGTTTACCAATCATCCAAAAATTTAGTGTCATGATGTGTGTGAATATAAGTATTATATGTGTTAAACTTTATCTCGATATAAATACGTTTAAAAGATTTATGGAGGTTAAAGTGAATTACGAAGAGGGTCATATATGGGAGTTTTGACTATTTATGAACTGACTATTATAAAATTAGGTGTCATCCTATTTGTACATAAAAAACTTATTTTTGTTAAATTTTATTCGGATAACAACATTTTTAAGAGATTTATGGTCCTAAAACTGATTTCGGGAAGTGGGCCTTATATGGGAGCTACGACTGGTTATTGGCCGATCATCATAAAATTCTACCATATTATATGTATATATACGAAACATATTTATGTTCAATATTATTTGGATACCAACATTTTTAAAAGAGTTATGCTCTTTTAATTGATTTTCGAAAGTGGGATTTATATGGGAGCTACGACTAATTATGGCCCGATCTTCACGAAATTTGTTGATGTGATTTAACTTCATTTATTACTCATTTGTGGTGAAATTTGTTTGCATGCTTGAATAATTCAAAGATTTATGATCAGTAAACCCCAATTTCGGGAGGACATTTGTATGGGGGCCAGGTCAAATAATGACCCGATTTCCACCAGTTTCAATCCCCTCCTTCCTTGAGCCGAAAAAAAATCACGTACCAAATTTTATCGAAATTTTATCTTCAAAATTGCGACCTCTACTCTGCGCACAAGCCAGCCAGACGGACGAACATCGTTAAATCGACTCAGAAAGTTATTCTGAGCCGATCTGTATACTTTAAGGTGGCTGTTGGACCAATATTTCTGGGCGTTACAAACATCAGCACAAATCCAATATACCCTCCCCACTATTGTGGTATAGGGTATAAATATCAATTTTTTATGGAGGTTGCCCCACATTTTGGTTTTACTATACCGATTTTGCTGATTTTCAATACCAAAGTTACCGTTTAGTTAAGTTGTGTAGTTTGGACGTGAAAGTGTTTTACTCAGACGGACAGACAGACGGACATGGCTCAATCGACTTATATATTCATAAGGATCAATAAAATAATTAAAAAATTTTCTTAGTGGTGGAGGGTATAAAAATACAACAAAAGGTATGACTAACAAGTTTCCGATATTTTTTATTAGGATCCAATCTAATGTACAGTAATGTATGCATGATTTTTATGGTGTTACAAAATTACAAAATTTATAACCAAATAGCTATAATTAGCATTGTAGCTATTAACTTAATTTACATTAGAAATGTCCATAAAAATTGGTTTGCTTTGGATGGGTCATTTTTTGATCTGTAGTAGCTAAAACTATCGGATTTTAAATTCTCGAAAGAATTAAAGTAGTTCATTTGATTAGAATGTTTTTTTTTTTGTGAAAAATTCACTATGATTGGGCTTGCTATACTTTTTTAATTTTCTGATATTTATCCATGTTCTACATGTAAATTAATTTTATACAAATAGCTTTTTGCTTTTTACAGAGCGTTTATTTAATTTTTGATTTCATATGAACCAAAGGCTCTAACATGTTCTCGTAGACGTACTGCGTTTATAGTTATAAAACCAGTTGCATCTCGTGGCACATAATCGCCATGAACATCCATAGACACCAATTCTTGATTGTACAATGATTTTTCCAAACATAAAGATTCCCTAGATATGGCTTGACAATAACCCGGCCGCAACTCAATAATGACATGGCCGGAAACGTTGGTTTGTGAAAATTCTATGCACTGACGAACATAGTTTGCTTCAGGACTAAACCAAAATCCATTATAAACGTAATCGGTCATGCGATCTCTAAGATATTGTTTGCAGCGCAAAACCTGCAAGTAGGAGAATATTTACATACATATGTATATCAAATAATACAAGAGTTTAATTTATGTTATACATACTCGTAATTTGCTCATTATACATACGAACCTCTTTATCTAAACAAAATACTTCCAAGTCTTGATGAGCTTGGAAGAGTACAGTTCCGCCGGGAGTTTCATAAACGCCTCGGGATTTTAGGCCCACATAGCGATTTTCGACAATATCAATACGACCGATGCCATAAGATCCGGCTATATCATTTAAATACTTAAGCATTTCCAAAGGCCTTTGTCTCTTGTTATTCAATTTCACTGGCAATCCCTTTTCAAAAGTTAGTTTTATTCTTACTGGTGTCTTGGGTGCCTGAGTTAAAGGGTCTTTAGTCATTTCGTAGAGGGTATCAGGAGCTATATGATTGGGATTTTCAAGAACTCCGGATTCGTAACTTATATGTAGAACGTTGGCATCAGTACTCCAAGGTGTAGATGGTTTAGCAGTTACAGGTATGTTGTGCAATTTGGCGTATTCAATCAAATCTAAACGACCTTGGAAACGTTTACAGAATTCTTCATCTCTCCAGGGTGCTATGATCTAAGACAAATATTATATAAAAGACCGACTGAGTTTACATTTAGAGACATGTATTTCGATCGACATACCTTAATATCTGGCATTAATGCAAAAGCACACAACTCAAATCGCACTTGGTCGTTGCCCTTTCCTGTTGCACCATGTGACAGATATTTGGCATTATATTGCTTAGCTGTTTCGATTAAAGTTACCGTTATGCATGGTCTTGCCAAGGACGTGCCCAATAAATATCGTTCCTCATATATCAAACCCATTTGAACGGCTGGCCAAATATAGTTTTTAACAAAGGTTTCCTTTACATCCTTTACGATTACATCAGTAGCCCCAATTTTCAGGGCTTTCTGTTTAGCCGCCTCAAAATCTTCCACCTGCCCAACATCGGCCATCACACAAATGACTTCATAGCCTTTTTCCAAAAGCCATTTTAGAATACAAGATGTATCTAAACCACCAGAATATGCTAAAATAACTTTTTCAGGCATTGTGTTAATGTTAACCGGAGCAATTTTAAACTGAAACTAATTTCACTTTAAATTGTTTTTAATAAGTACTCGTACACGACATCATACTAAAAGCTAATCAACACACTAAAACTATTCAAATCCATGTATGTATTTCAAAGATAATGCAATATGTAGTCCATTAGAGAGCTTATTTTCATCTTCTAAACGTTTCACTGATAAGCAGATAAAAAATGTCATTCTAAGACCTTCGATTATACACATACATATGTATGTATGTATGTATGTATATGTCTATTAATGTGTATGCATGTATATAAACTTACATACATATGTATAATTTGAAATGACATGTAAGTCCCCATTTACACTAAGCAATTCTTTAAGCTTAGCTGATTACCTTGATTGTACTAGCAATTTATGTGTATACTCGTACAAATATGTGTATACTCTCAAATAAAAACACAAGTGATTTAAGCAATTATATTGTCTATATAAACACCGAAGAAATTTCAGGGAAAAGATTGTATTAATATTTAATATTTTATTCAATTGGTACTTAGCGTTTTGACCGGTTAACTAAAAATTTGCTATGCAATTCAATTGTTTCTTCTTAAATTCCAGAACAGTCTCATACATACATACAAACATATGTACATTAGGGTGGCCCCAAAATAAATTTGCGGATGTTCCCGACTAATATGAAAATTTGATTAATTTTAAGACTACGTTTCTCAATTTTTTGTCCTGGGGTCAATATTTGGTGAGCTGGATCAAAGAATAAAAAGGTCCTTTTTAGAGGTTTTTTGATTTTTTTCACATTTCTTCCAAAGGAACTATATGAAACTTTGGTGAAGTGTGCTTTGGGTCATTATCATGTTGGAAAATATATTCTCAAAGCAATACGGTTCCATTACATTTTCAAAAATGTTTTTATATTGATGCTGATCCATTATTCCCTAAACTCATTCAATTGGACCCACACCAAGCCAAGAAAAGAAGGAAACCCCAGATCATAATACGATTTTCAACACACGATTTTTCATCAGATTGGAACAAGTTAAACTTAAATTCGTCGCTCCGGAGAACTATATTCCAGTAACGTAGATATTTTCTGAGCATTTCAAAATCAAAATTATTACAAATTAATCTAATGTTTAACAAATTATACTCACTTTGTCACTAATATTTAAAAAAGTTTAAAAGTTGAAGAAAAAAAGCGCGTTTCTAATTACGTGGCCAGCAAAAAAACAATTGTGAAAATAATATATTTATATTTTTTAATTTAACTTAGAACTCAACGTGTTGTGCATCAACAACAATGTTGATTGTTTACTCATTGAATAACGGTAAAAACAATTTACAGTCTACGGCTTGAAAGAAGCTACACAGAGATCTTATTATATCAAAGCATCGTTTCCAATTATATGGCCACCACTGTACATACATACATATGCACATATCCACAAATGCAATACATACAAATTTCATGTACAAAAATGAAATCTACAAGTGATTCGTTGGAATATAGTTTACAAACGTATTTTATTTTGTATTCATAAAATTTTAATATCTCGTATATTTTATTGTTAAGAATTCCATAATTAAAAACAATATTTCGCTTCAAAAAGTAAAACTTAATTTTTTTCGACAGATAATTCAATTCGAGCATTCTTTTTTGTACATTATATTCAATATCTATCATATGTGTCTAAAATTGTATGAAAATATATTTTATCGCCCTGTGTAATAATTAAACGAGTATTGTAATTGTTTGAATTTTCTTTATATTAAGGATTTTTAATTACAATAATATTCTTAAAAAACTGCATTTGTTTAACTTTACCCTTATTTTAAGTAATTTCTGTTTTTCTAAAAATTACAATATTGTTTTGTATAAAATCAAAATGCAGAGATTTTATAATTTGTTAAATTTGAATAGAAATAAAAATCTTAACCATACATCATTCAAAATGTAAAATAAAAGAAAAAATTTATAGAGAAAATTTTACAGAAAAAAAAAAAACAATACCCACAAAAAGTGATAATGATAAATTACTAATATTGGAAATATTATATAATTAAAAAAGATGAAAAATACTTTAATTTAAATTATTTAATTAAGTCTTTGAGTTATGGGCAATTTTTTACGTCTACGTCTAGCTAATTGTTGTCGTTCCCAATACTCATAATATCGTTCATGTTTTAGCCATTCTTGGTATTTATACCACCATTCCTCCCATTTGATATAGTCCTATAAAAAAGTTAAATTAAGGATCATTAGAAAATTATAGTTTTGAAAAGTTTACGTACCTTTAAATCTAAGTCCCTTAAGTATCCACGAGATTTATAATATTCGTAACGAACGCGTACGTCATCCCAAGACAACATGCCCGACGGTGCTGTTGTCGCTAATTCTTCAGGGAAGTGACCAACCGGTGCTGGCGAATATGAATAGCGACGCGGCGGAGATTCCAAGCCTTCTTCTATCATCACTTTTAGAGCTCCTCCAGCGGAATCTTTAGTTATACGCATATTCTCCATATTGCTTCGGTCAATAGACCATTGTGCCATTTTACCGAAACGTTCCGACAATGTTAAGCGCGTGGTAGCGGTAAAAGTGGGTAACGGAGTTTCATCACTGTCTGATGCACCTGAATCGTCCGAATCCGAAGACGAGTGCTTCTTACGCTTTTCTCCTTCAATTTTTATACGCGTGCGTAGCTGAAAAAAAATTAAGATAAATAACATTATTAAATAAATCTAGAGAAAAGTTTAATCAATTGAAAAATCAAGTTTCAAAAAATCACTTTAAAATAAGAAGCTAAATACTTGTATTGTTATAATTATTTTTTCAATCAGAAGTTTCATAAACCTACATACATATGTATATGTACGAAAACTTTGTTAGTACTTCATTTTATTCTTCTCCCTGTCCACATCTACTGACTACTGTCTCTAACAACATCCATTCCCTTACTTCTATTTCTTTTCAGGCAACACAAAAGGACCACTGATTGGACCAAAGTGAGCTGTACTAATTATTGCTGCCTGCTGACCTAACCTAACCTTGTTAGTATTAGCATTTAGGTACAATAGACGATATCGACAGTTCAATTCCAAACCATGCTATGTCGACTTAGCATGTTTTTAATTTTTTTGCGTTTTTGAATTTAGATTTGTTCAACTTAAATTCTGTCAAATTTTGGTTGTGATTGGCTAGTCAAACCAATAATTATAAACAACAAAGTTCTACCTCATATGGATTTTTAGATATAGCCTGTAAACTTTAGGAGCTTCTCCTGCAAAACTCACTTTTTCGACTTAGCATGCTTTGGAATTGAGCATTCGATATTTGTTCCATATTCGTTATACATTCCATACTCATAATAGACATATTCTTTAGTTCAAGAAAAAAAATAACTATTAAGAAGGATTAGATTGATAATCTAAAAACATATTTGAAACATATGTATATAAGTAAATAGTACCTCTTTCTCTTTTTTCTTCTTTTTAGGTGGTACTATAGCAGATGAAGTAGGTTCTGGTGGCTCTGGGGGTCTATTTTTCAATCGCGGATCCTCTGGAGGTGAATGACGACTGGAACGTGTAACTTTAACTTGGCCGTCTGATGAATGATTATCTATACTGCGTTGACGGCTTATGTGACGTACAATATCATTGCGATGATATTTTTCAATTGCAGAGCCACGTGGAGGTGATATGGGACGCCCCGTCATTCGGGCAGCTGATGATGCTGAAGACGACGTAGAAGCTGCTACAGCCCCTCGTTGATATTGCAAAGAACGCGATGACGATTTTGGAGGCGGAGACCGAGGACCTCCCCGCGCGTGAGTCAACGAAAGAGAACTATAAGTAAAGACAAATCAGTATTTCAGTCTTAATAGGTTAAATTAGTAAAACTTACCGCGATCTATGACGATGACTAGGTGAACAAACCGAACATGAGTCGTCCGAACAACTACTAACCGAACTATTTGTACGCGAACGACACGAACTCTGAAAGTAGTAAATATTGACGAATGATAATCGAAACAAATGTTTAGCTTACTTACCCTTGGTGGAGGTGAAGGCGGTCTCTTTGACCGTGGCAATATTAGTCCTCTTTGTTTTGAAGGCATTCCACTAACATTCGATGCAGGTGGAGTGCGACGACGACCCATGCTTATACTTGAAGGCGAACCACGTCTTCTGTCAATTGGCGAACGCGACGATTTTCGACGCATGGGCGGTTCAGGTGGTGACCGAGGTCTACCGACACCCCCTGCCCTACGACTACCCATATCCGAGGGTGAACGCGGTGGTCCTGCACGCAGTGGAGGTGTACGAGGGCGAACTCCGCGAGTTTGACCTTCCATAGACGACGGCGGCGAGTTGCGCGCACGACTAACACGATTTATCATGTCCCGCGACGACGATGGCGGCGGCGAACGACGGCGTGCGGGTGGTGACAAAGGTGGTGTTTTACGTACACGTGAGTGACTTCGAGAACGCGGAGATCGCGAACGTCCATAGCGTCCACCAGTTAATGGTGGACCACTGGTTGAATTATAACGATACCCGCTACCGCTTCCACCAACGCTACTACCCACACCAGCGACATCTGCTTCGCGATCACTTTCACCGGAACTACTTTCGCCTTGTATATACATTTTCTTATAACCGGTATGACGCCAACGATTGGGATCCTTTTCCTCGACTTCCAAGAGTTTCTTATCCCAATAATCGTTAGTGTTAGCTCTTGCTTTCTTCATGACATTATCAATTTCGCGACGTTTACCCGCTGGTAATGACGGATCTAAAGAAATAATTAAAAAAAAATAGTTTTAATCATAAACACATCTAATGCCACAAATTTCGATACATTTACCTGTTATACGGGTAACTGTTGGTTGGCGGTCCATGTGTAACTTTGGATTCATATCCATACCGCCACGACGACGCGACGAAGACATGTTTCGAATTTATTGCACGATTTTTATCGATTTTATACAAGAATATTTCCGAAATTATATATTTTTCTATTTATATTAGAAATAATCTTTTTACGCGTATTAGAAGCTGTAAAACAGATTACAAATTAGATTTTTTTTAGTTAAATTAAATAAAACTAAGGAAATTTTTATTAAAACACTTTAGCACATAATATTAATATTATTTGTTATTTGTTAATACTTATTATTAAATTGTAAACCGATTTAGAGACGAATATCTTTGTATCAAGCAGGAACACGATTGTTCAACTATTTGTCATCAATATAGATAAAAAGAAAGCGATTGCCATTACCGAAAAAATTGGCAATAGGTATAAAGAAAAAATTATATACTTTTCAAGGAAACAAATAGTAGAAAAATTAAGATTATTAAAAAATTAGTACTTGAAAATTATAACTCTTTTTACTTTATACTATGTATAAATTGTACATGCTTTCAAAAATGACTATTTTTTTAATTTAACCGATTCCGTACTATTACTTAACCGATTCCGTACCGATGAAATTTTTTAGAATTACATCTAGTTTTTTTTTTGTTATTCCTCTTATATCACTTTGACTCAAATGTAGGGAACCCATTTCGAAAAGTCTGCGGATGTAAATACATACATACATATGTATATCCGAATAATCGATCAATATCATCATATCGTTTCTTAATACGTACGTCAACAATGCCTTCGACAAAGCCGGTTACATGTGTTGTATTAAATTTATATTTACAATAACGTTTTTATTTTTATACCCGAATTTTCAGATTTTTGTATAACATTGTTAAATTAAACTATTTTTCATTATACATGTATTGCAGCAAAATATTTTATTGCTACATACGAATTTATTAACAATTTCTCACATATTTTCTTACGTTTTCAAACATTAGCAACTCGTTTAATGTCTTCTTTTAAAATTGATTTTTATTTTTATAAATTTATTAAATAATTTTTAACAAGGAAAATTTTTCTCTATTCGACGGCGGCCATTTTCCAAATGTATAAAAAGACGAAAACAATTTTACATGGTTGTATTTTATAACAGAACTGTATTTTTGATATCATATATTTTGTTATCGTTCCAACGTAAATAAAATCATAAGTCCCAATTTACAAAAAAAAATAATTAATGCATTATTTCCTTAAAAATTATTTTATTTTACACAGCACAAATTTTTTCTTAAATCATTCGTATTCAGCGTTGTCATAACCAAAAAAAAATTTGTAACCAACATTGAAATAAAAAATAACCAAATTGGAGAAAAATTAACCAAATTTTTGGTATTCATTTATTTATAACAAATTCAAGTTTTAATAAAAAAGAAACATATTAAAATTGCTAAAAACAATAGGTTTGTTTAGTGACTAAAAACTTTTACAAATTTGTAAAAATTGTTACAAATATTTTTGAACTTTGTTACAAAAAAGTTCTTTTATATATACAAATACGTTAAAAAATTTCTTCAAAATTTAATTTTAAAACTTGTCATGCTAATTTGATATTTACTAAATAAAATATTCTTACATTTTTTATTATCAATAAAAATAACCAAAATGAAAAAAATTACACATTTACACACTTAAAAAATAAAATTAACCAAATTTGGTTAATATTAACCAAAACGGCAACGCTGCTCGTATTTTTATTTAAGTGAGAGTAGACACATATTTGTATACACATATGTGTTACTCTCTCATTCGTATATAAGTCCTGTTTTACACTCATCAGTGCTGACTCTCAAGTCAAGTATTTTTCAATGAGAAGGAAAAAAATAAAATATAATTTTCTCTTTCCTTCTCATTGGAAAATACTTGACTTCGTTATTTTTCAATGAGAAGGAAAAAGATAAAATATAATTTTCTCTTTCCTTCTCATTGAAAAATATATTTTCTATATATAATTTTCTCTTTCCTTCTCATTGAAAAATAACTTGACTTGACAGTCAGAACTGATGGGTATGAAACAGGTCTAACAAGCACAGAGTATCTGTGATAACAAGTACAAGAATTGCTAGCACAATAGAGTGTGTTCATGTTTTATTTTCTCCATTTCGCTACAATGTTTTCGTCGTGTAAATGGGGACTTCCATGCGTTTTACTTATTCTAGTGTAAACGTCGGTTTAAATTCATTTTAACGCCGTTGAATTATGGTTTGACACTGTATTCCATTTCAAGCAACTCTATTAAAATTTCATTCGATTACGCTTCGGAAGAAACAGTAACCATATTAAATATATTCGTCATAGTTTTCTTGAAAACAAAGGAACCTGGAAAAAGTAAAGCCGGTTAAACAAATTTATCAGGAAAGTTGTGCAAAAACTTGCTGGCAAAATAAACCTTATTAACAAAAAACGAATAATGCAGATGTTGGTAAATGGAGGTAGCAATAAAATGCAGCAACGGTCTTGGGCGTTATTGACAATTTTTCTTGTAATCTGTTTTGTTGTCACTAAAGTGCAGGCATCACTACAAACAGAACCTGTTCAAAAGCAGAAATCATTAATTGAATTAAATGAAAACAATTGGCGTCAAATGTTTAAAGGAGAATGGATGGTTGAGTTGTGAGTATAAAAATAATATACGAATTAAACAATAAGGCATGTGATTAAATATAAAATCACTTCGAGTTGCCAGATTAGATGTGTATGTAGACATTTTTATGAAATTTTATTTAACTCTAATTAATAGCTTCGCACCTTGGTGCCCTGCCTGCAAGAATTTAGCACCAGTATGGGAACGTTTTGCAGCATCAGCTTCGGAGATAAATGTAAATGTCGCTAAAATTGATGTTACAACTTCGCCTTCACTTAGTGGTCGATTTTATGTAACTGCTTTGCCAACTATTTATCAGTAAGTGGTATTTTTAAATCTTTTAATTTTTGTTAATATATTTTTTTTGATTAGTGTTAAAGATGGTGAATTTCGACAATACAGAGGATCACGCGATGGTGATGCCCTAATGTTTTTTATTAGACAAAAGCAGTGGGCTAAGTTGGAACCAATTTCATCATGGAAAAAACCTGATACCATACATATGTCTGTTTTATCATACTTTTTTAAATTGTCACATACTCTAAAGGTAAGATTTAACTATATTGCACAAACCATTACGAATTTAAAATTGTATATGATTACATAGTACATATACATATGTAAGTGCTACACTATGTATATACAAAATGTTATTATTTTTGTCCTTAAGAATTCTTATATAAAATACTTGTCTTGTCTTATTTTTAAAATTAATTGCTCTCGGCACTAATTTATATTCATCATTCATTTAAGGATTTCAATGGTCGTCTTCAAGAAGAGTATGGTCTGCCAACTTGGGGTTCATATGCACTCTTTACTATTGGAACTATATTTGTGGGAGCAGCATTGGGTCTAATGTTAGTTTGCGTGGTTGACTTTTTATATCCTCCAAAAAAATTGCAGCGTCAGAGTTTTTCAGAATCAAAAGAAAATTCACGAAATGACATTGAGGACATTGCTAATGACGAAATAGAAGATGATAGACCTCAAAATGTCGATGAAGAAGATGAAGAAGTAATTGATGAAGAGGACGATGATAATGCTTCAACAGAAGATGAAAAACAAACCCATAGTGAGTCAGAAGAACCAAAAAGTGAAAATAAATCCGAAAGGAAACAAGCTGGTGATAAACTTAGTCCCAGCGAAGTTCGCAAGCGTAAACCACGTAAAGCTGATTAATTGACTTCTTGTCGTGATTTCCATATGCAATTTTTGTAAAAAAAATTGATATTTTTTAAAATCTCTAAAACGCACAACATTTATCAACAATTTTGGTTTATAAAAACAATTTATTATATTTTCCTATAAATAAAAACCGAAAATGTATTAAATTAAATTATTTATACTTTGGTATTTAAAACCCTCTAAGAACAATTGTTTTGCCTTACAAATATTGAAAATGGATAATCCATTAATAATCACATTATGAAGTACTACTAGTTTTTAAGTTAATAAAATTAAATATTTATTAAAACATGATACAATATTATTAATGTATCATGATTAGAAATATAAATTCATATTTCTAATAATTTGTTTTGAAACTTATTTAATTTTTTGTAATAAAAGTGTTCTTTCTTTGCACTTAAGAATTAAAAAACTTTTATAATTTCTTATTATTGTTTATTAGACATTTTTTATTAATATTTTGGTAATTATTTAAGCTCGTCTTTTTTATAAAAAAATAAAATTTTATTTCAATATTTCGCTACTTTTTGAGTAGCTTCTTCAGGATAAAAATTTTATAAATCTATATACTCAAAGAGTAGCGAAATATTGAAATAAAATTTAAATTTTTTATAAAAAAGACCTAAAGCTTAAATAATTACCAAAATCCTAAACTTTTACTGCCGTATTTATAAAAAATAAAGTATGCTTGAAGTGCGCTTTAAGACGAAATTTTCATACAAAATTTTCTTAAAGTACACTTGAAGTCTACTTTAATTTTTTATAAATACGGCAGTTATAATTTAACTCATTATTAAAAATAAAAAAAAGAACTTTTAACTAATTAATAATTTATTAAACTAAATAAATGTTTTTTGATTTAAGATTAAAATCTGTAGTTTTTTACATTTAAGGGTCCATGAAGAATAAATAAAAATATTTCATATGCATCACAAAAACTGATTAATAATACATATATGTATATGTTTGTCATTATGTGTGTAGCACTGTGAAATATCATCTAAGACCTTCAAAGTGTATCTGGGGAGTTATTGTGTATTACGATTCAAAAGCAAAGATTTTCGAAATACACTGCATAAAGTATACAATTCCGTCCGATTTTTTTTTTTCGAAATGTCTACTTTTATATTAAGTGTGTTGATTTTGAGTTGTGACCCTTTTTGTATTTAGGGTGCGATATATAAAAATTAACTAATGTAAAAATTTCTTTCACATCACTATCTTCTTTAACTGGAAAAATACAGTTATGTCTACTTTTATATTAAGTGTGTTGATTTTGAGTTGTGACCCTTTTTGTATTTAGGGTGCGATATATAAAAATTAACTAATACGCTCAGTCATTTCATTGCATTAAGCGCTCTAATATTAGAACTAAATATTCTAATTTCCGAGCGTTTTTTTTTTAAATAAAATAGAACACAAAAAGGGGAATCCCATTTTAGTAAATGTTTTACAAATCTTGTTGATGTTGTTTGTGTTAATTGTTAACTTTAGATGAACTTGTTATTTTTTGTTATGTTTCGTTATGTTCATCATAGTTTTTATGTTAAATAAACTAAAATGAAAACGAAGTCTTAGTTTTTTTTATAGCTTTATTGTAAAATTTACCTAAATTTTAGTATAAAAACCTGTCCAGAAATTAGAATAATTCGAATCGCCCTAAAAACAAAGTGGTTCTAATTTCCGAGTGTCTACTGTAGGTATTAAGTTAAAATTAAAGCCAAAAACCAATTAAAGCAAAGAATAATGTATTTTGGTCCCTCATAGATATGAACCTATTTCTTAAAATAAACTTAATTTTTTCCCCATATCATGTGCATTTTCAGTTGTTTTCCCTATTCGTCATATCAATACGAATGTTTATACAAACAAATTTAAAACAAAAACATGAAATTTATAATTGTGGCAGTGTTGGAGCAACTCTTTTGCCGGAGCGCCTTGACATCTCATCTGGCGTACAATCAGCTAAATGGTTTATAGCCATACTATAAGTAACTTCATATTTTTTGTTATGTTCTACTATTCTTGCCTTCGATTTTTCAAATATATCACGACGCATTTTATCTTCTTCATCAGTGTATTTTTTGTTAAATTTGTCCTAAAAGATTGTAAAAATTATATATGCACATATGTATGTACATACATACATATGTATGTAGGTACTCAACATATAATTTAATAACTTACCTTGTATTCCGACCATTCTTGATCTGTTACGGCAGCCATTTTTTAATTATTCTTTATTAGCATCTATTAAATGCAATCTTAAATTAGAATATGTTGCAAGCAAGGCGTTGTTATTTGTTATAAGAAATAAAACAAACCCAAATTTGTAGAAGATGACCTCAGAAATTGATTACTTTTTCATGTGAGTTTTTACGGAGAAAAATACAGCAATGAGATCAGAAGCCAACTTTGACAGTTAAATACTTTTTTACAAAAACAAAATGCCTTTTATTTTTGTTGTTACTTTTGTTACCATATACATAAAAAAAATATGTACATAGAATCATGAAGTACGCCACCTTCATAAATGCGCAAATGAGAGAAAAACATGGTAACTCTGCAAAAAAAAAAAAAAAAAATGCTGATACACAATGTGACCATTTTAGCATTTTTGCGGCTAAATTTAGCTTATTTTATTTTGATTTAGCTGGAAAATTTTACATTGGGCATTTTTTTAATAATATGTTTGTTAGCAATTTTTAGCCTTTTAAATAATTAAAAATACTAATTAGTTTTCAGTTGAATAAAGCTTGAAAATAAAATAAAGACAATTTTACATATAAACATTTTAAAGAATAAATGACACATTTATCAACGGATGAAATAACAGCTCTTGCGAATGACAAAAATTAACTTCATATGAGTGGGAAGATCAAAACTCATCTGTAGAATTTTGGATGCAAGTTTGTGAACACAAGAATGCTTTTCATACGTTAAAATCTCAAAGTATAATTTAAATGTTATTGATTCACTACTTCCGAATTTAGTTATAGTGAAACAAAATATGCAACAATCACTAAAGTAGATAAATATCATAAAAGTAGATACTTTTGTTGTAGACATCAGGGGCCAAATTACCGCATTCGATATCGAGTAAAATGTATCGTAGTTTTCTTATTTGAGATTATGGCAGTCGATATCGAGCAAAAAATTTAGTACATTTTATCATAATTTCGATATCGAAATCAGTTTTCGATACGATAGCTCATTCGATCACGAATGCGGTAATTTGGCCCCAGAACTACTATTTTGTGCCGTTAAGGAAATCAATAATCAAATTAATGAAAATTAAACAACTGAATTCTCATTTAAGAATTTACTATCGCTTGTTAAGGCAGAAGATACCAGCAAAAAATAATTAAGATCATACTTCAAAAGCTTAAAATAAAACACGTTTTTGTCGGCCACGCCTATTTTCGAGTAGGCGGGGCTCTAAAGTTTGTAATATATTTAGTTATATCTTGAAAACTACATTTCTTTTATCAAATGGTAGGTATTTTAAAGACCTCTCTATAGGACCATCTATAGGTCAATTTCGGAAAAATAGTTTTTGGTCCGATATTTTTTTTAAAAATCTAAAAAAAGGTCTATATGAGTAAGTATATAAATTGCAAAATTTAAAAGTAAAAAAATTAATATAGATCCGAATATATTAAAAATTATGACATTTCACCATAAAAATATATATGTATGTATATGTACACACGATATCTTTACTATGCGAAGCCGGTGTTCTGTAGACCATAGAGGAGAAAATCCTTCCGTCCGGACGTAGGCCGAACACCGGCTTCGCATAGTACAGATATGTATATATACATACATATACATTAAACGTCATAATACTAAATTTTGAAAATTTAATGAATAATAATTATTCTTTAATTTTTCAGATCTTATAATTCTGTGAATACAGTACCTACAGGCACGTATCAGAGCTTTAATTTTTATATTAAGAAACTAAAATAACACTTTTTAAGACTTTTTAGATATGAAAAAAATTCGGGTCAAAAAATATGTTTTTTAAACAAACACAAGCTGCGAAGCTTATTGGCTTGTCTGCAGAAAACACCCAGTCTTTCGCGGGAATCGAATTCGCAACCCTCTGACTGATAGTCCGGCACACTATCGCCTAGTCTATCGGGATACTATTGGATTTAACCCATAGTCGGTCCATATTTTATAATGATATATATATATATATCTATTTTAAACTATATATATATATATGGCTGACAAAAAATTTTAAAAGCCCTATTTTGTGATTTTTTTTTTTATTTTATTTTAGCAATGTCACTAAAAAACATGAATTTAGTGAAATGGTTGAAAAAAAGTTCTTTATTATTATTTTTTGTAAAATGTAATCAGATTATGAAATCACGCCATATTTTTCCGAACAGACCCAAAGTGTCCATTGACACCATACGATCTATGAAGTCTGTTATATAAAGTACTGGCAAAAAGGATTGACAAATAGCTATAAGTAAAACTAATACGTATTATATATGTACATACATAAATAAAAATGTCATTGTTTAACACGTATATTTTTGCATTTTTGTTTTTATTAATAATAAAAAGCAGTTATTTAGAATTGTTTTTATAATTCAAATTATTTAATGTGAGTTCTTATTTTTTCCGGATTTACGTGCTATTTTATTTGAATATGTAGTAAAAATCGTAATGAATGGCTATGTTCCGTTTTGTATATACTATGTATGTGTAAGTAAGTATTTACTAGTATGTATTTCATTATTATTTTTACATGCTATGGCAGTATATAAGTTTTTATAATTATTTATTTTTTACCTTTGCATACTGGGGATTTTATCCATCGAATAAAGAAAAATAAACAAAATACAATTTCTTACAAAAAATAATAATATTTTATAAATTGTGTTTAGTGAATTTTGTAGGTGTATATTTTGTTGTAAATTGAATACAGTAATATAATGTTTGATTTCTCCATACACAGTTAAAAGCCTTAATAAAAATTATATTAGTGTATGGTATGAATATATTAATAAAACAAAAATATATGTTAACATATATGCATATTTATGTGTATGAGTTGCCAAGAGTATTTTTAAACTATAATCAAAAACAGATAATTTAATAGTAGATATTATAAATTAAAAATGTAATAATAAATATATATTGAATTCGCCACTATTTTTTATCAGTAAAACAAAATTAAATTGAAATGCTGATTTTAATTAACGTATAATTACAAAATAAATAATTCACTTAGGAAATGCTGCACGTTAGGCTTCGCATTTGTTTTAACGTCCGCAAGAAAAAATAAAATAAAATTATCATGTACGATACCTTAGCGATTTGTAAAACTTTAGCCCAGTTGAGCAGTACGTAGCGTAATGCATCCTAATAAATAAGGTGATCGATAATGTTATGTATGAAGTAGTTATAAAAATTATATTAAAAAAAAAAAACTTTACTTAACCGTTGTTTACCGCATAATAATATCTACCGGATGATTAGCCCGACTTTTCTTCTACTGTACACTGTAGGTGTAGTATACATTTCATATTGAACTCGGGTCCGATAGATACTTGTATAGTAATTACCTCTACCAACATACATACTAGGCTGTTGCAAAAGTACAAAAAACAAATACATAAACACATTTACTTTTTTCGTTTACTTGCTTTATTCGATCTTCTCTTTATAAAGTAAAATGCTCTTTCTCAAAATAAAAATAACTTCAAAATTCAATTGTATAATATCCTATTTTGATGTCCATTAATCTTTTAGTTCATTTATTTCATGGGAAAGATCACAACGATTTAAAAAAACGATACTAAAAAGACAAATTAAACAACCATAACCATTGCTTGCATTTAGTTCTTAAAATACCCATATTGTAAAATAAGAACCTTGCAAAATACTAGAGTATATTAGCAAAAAAAAATGTTTACTTTACTTATAGTGAGCAAGAATGAGTAAATACAAATACTCTGAGAGTATAAAAAGAATAAAATGTTTCTTTGTGTTTTTTTCTGTTTGGCATTTATTTGCTTTGCTTCTCTTTTGTACTTGGAATCAGTATGAGAATGTTTAAAAAAGCAAATGTTTTTGAATTTAAATGTATTTAGTGCAACAGCCTAATACAATATGTATATTTGTATGTAAACATGGGATTAATTAAAATATTTATATACATATATCAAAGTTTCTAAAAACTTATTTCATAAACACTATTTGAAATGTTCATACATCGAATCATTATAAATTTAATTAAAAGGAAAAATTTCTGTATTTGTCATTTTTAAAAGCTTTAAATTTCGATCGGTGTTATATTCATTTAATGTATATTTGGAAAAAATAGTAGGTAAATTATAACAGATTGCATATTAGTGAAAGCAATTCAAGTTATTTTATGTTTTAGTTATATTTGAAACTGATTGACGAATGATTAGTTCAAATATGCGTGATTGAATGAATACATACTTATGTTGATTTTTCAAGAAGTCTAACATAGAAACCAATAATTAACGAGCAATCAGCTTGTAATTTGTAAGAATAAAAATAGTTTAAATACTTATGTTATTTTTTAAATAAATAAATTTGTTATGTTGTTATTTTCTTCAGCCCTTCTATGCCCTTTTACAAAGTTCTCAAAATTTACTAGTCGTAATGGAATACAAACAATCACTACGATACATTATACAATATGCAACATACCTAAGATTTCCCAAACATACATACATAAATGCATACGTTTTATATCCAAAGTATACATACTACGTATGTTTAAAATGTTATTTTTTTTTAATTTTTTAACATTTTCTTCGTTTGTGTTTTACATAATTTTATATAAATTTTTATTTTAAATACATAAATATTTTCTGTAAAATTTAAGGTAGATATAAATATAAATTTATTTTCTATACATACTTGTATTTTTTTTTTTACTTCAATGATTTTTACTTTGTAGTCCTAGTTTTCAAATTTATTTATAAAAATTCGTCATTAAGATAAAAGAAGTAATTCATAATAACAATTCGAACTGCAATTTTTCTTCCTTAATATTTTTTTAAATGCCTCTTATTTTTTTCAATATTTAGCTTGCACTTGGTTGTTTGTAAATAAAAATAACAAAATTAATTTGCACATTTATGACCTTATAAAATTAACTTATCTCGATGGATAATTATTTTTAAACTCTATTGAAATTTTTTACTCCATTTTCTTCTAATTTCTTTCTTTAGCTCATATTAATGATCAGTTTTATCTTTCACTTAAAAATATCGTGCTTCTCAAATTCAAAAGGAATTTAGGCATCAATCTTCTTTTTCTCCTTCTTCTTCTTTAAAAATGATGGTGTTCTAAGGCCCTTTTTCTTCTTTTTGTCTTTCTTAGGTGAACCGTCTGTAGAAATATCCTGAAACCGTAATAGAAATTTGCAATGAGAATATCGTTTGTAGTTTTGTTAGTACACAATAATGATGACATTAAATGATTATGTTAAGATATGCCATACATATATTGTTAACATAAATATGTAATCGTTTAAAAATTATTGGATATGTACACACACTATTAATTAGACTCGGTTAATTGACCCAAACAAATTTTAAACCCCTCAGAATTTAAAATTTTATATTTTATAAGTATTTTTGCGTTAAGCGATAGGATGGATCACTTGGTAATATTATCCTTCTATAAAGTGAATTTAGTTTCGTTATTTTTTGTACACTGTTTTTTTTTTTGTATTTTTATACAACGTGTACAAAATTTCATTATTGTAATTTACATGGCAACGCCCTTCGGGATTCGTCCTTAACAATGCTGAGAAAAAATATTTGTGATTTATTATACAAATTCCAAAAATACATCTACAAAACGATTTTTTAGTTTTAATAAAAATATAATAATTTTCGAGTTCATTTATTATTCATTCTTAAATCTTAAAAATATGAGCTCTTTAGATAAAGTCATCTGTTGTTTTTAATTAGTTCACTCTATCCCGACTCCACTGTAATTTTAAAGCAACTTTTAGATTTTTTTCTCTAAAATTGTATGTAGTATGAATATAAATCATATACATAAATTTTGTTTTTATTACAATTAACAAAACTATGTAAAACTTTCACTCAAAATACCCGGTTGTGAAATAGAAATTGGTAGTTAGTTGTTCGAAAATACATAGAATTTGGTATCATTTGACCAGAAATTTATTTCCGTATTTAATATTTCTGATCTGATGTGAGTGAGTATTTAGATGGAAAATACAATAACATTGCATAAAAGTAAATAAGGTTCTTATTTTTTATTTCGAGTATTTTGTTCTCTTGAAAGGGGTATCTTTTTTAATACATGCTCTCGATTTTATTCTATACTATCTGTATTTCAATGGGCTTTCTTTGGAGAGTGTTGACAGGCACTTACTACTTGTACGAGCTACTTGAGTGTGACGTAAGATTTACATACGTATAGTTTAAGTTTTATTTTGGTATTTTATTTGATTCGTATAGAAAATAAATATTAAAAACAAAAACTAAATTAACAAAAATAATTATATTTGTTTCTTACCTCTTTACTGCTGTGTGAGAATGTGCTCAAATGGGCTTCCGAGTGATCTCCATTTTGTACGTTTTCTCCTACAAAAAAAATTTTGACAAATAATTAATATATAAAATTAAAAAAAAAAATAATCAATTTAAAAGTGTTAATTTTAAATTATAAGTACATATATCAAATAAAAACGATGAAAATAAAAAATGAATCGTGTATTCTCGGGATTAATTAAGGGAGAAATTTAAAACATGCAAATATATGTATATGTATAATGAATGTATATATGTATGTATTGCTACATTTTGAAACAACCTACGACTACTTAGAACACTTAGGAAAAAGGTCTATGCTAACTAAGTTTATTTCGAAAACTTGCGTGAGCATTATTTTGTAAAATAATATAAAATAAATAAAATAAAATAAAAACAACACTAATTTAGTAAAATAATATATTTTATGTTTTTATAAAAATAATGTTCACAAATTGTATCAGGTTTTACGAAAGTTTGTACGCAACATCAAATCTAAATTGAACATTCAGAATTCCATTTATAAATTACATCAATTAATACAAAATTTTAAGGTATTATAGTCGAACACGGTTATGGCTTACTATACGGGCCAAACATTTTTGTACATTATAGGTATGTCCGTTTAGAATATGTACATAGTGTTATCAAAAAGTTTCAAAGCCGTAGTCATAGTTTGAAATAACCGTGTTAAACTGTATATGTATGTATATGAATATGTCTGGGTTTTATCCTTGCGAAATGGCAAACTTTCGCACATACACAACAACCATACGTATGATGTATGTTGGTGTTGTAATTGTGCGAAAGTGCCAAATTTCATAAGGAGAAAACAGTGACGTGAATTACTTTGTTAATAAAAAGATAATAGTACATATTTTTTTGTAATATACGTATGTAATATAAATATACATATATGGGTATCATATACTTTCTATATTATTTAAAATTTTTACTTACAATGTTGATAACTTTTTTATGCATTTCTTGAAAACACGAAACTTTTATCGAAATGAATAAGCTTTGTTAACGATATATTTCAAACTTGAAAATCATGAAAGTGAATATTTATTTCTCCTCATAATCAGTTTTTTAGGTAATGTAAAATAATTTTTCTAATCAACGTGTAAAATTCCTAATATGCTTTTAGTCACATTTCCATGGAAAAATATTTTGGTTGTCATGTAATAGTTTGTACCTTCTTCTACTTAAAATTGCAAAAACGAGATTCAATTTTTCTATTAAAACTACTGGAAATTTAATATTTTTATATTTATTGCTTATTTGTATGCAATGATTCTAGCGCTGAATATTTAAAGCCTGTTATCAATTAACAACATGTTTTAAACATTTAAACTATATGTAAGTATAATGCCGCCCATACACTAACTACACAAGTTCAGTGCTCAAGTCTGACACTGCGTAAATGCAACTTGCGACTCACACTATTCAAGAAATTATAAGAAGAAATTTGTCAAAAAAAATGGTTACGGTACATCAATGGAATTTTTATACCTAATTCACGTTCATCGCACAGTATTGGTTAGATTATACGAAACAAGCATATAACTCAGAAAAGAAATTTATTACAAAATATTTTTTGAAATTTATTTAGTGAATAGAAAAACAGAGACAGCAACAAAAATATATTCGCATGTATAATATAGTAAAAAAAAATTAAATGTAATCTGTATCCATTGTTGAAATTAAATTTTTTCTCGTCCCTTACCAGGGGTTGAAGGATTTAGCGAACCTACATGTAAAGTAGCTGTGCGTATGTCTTCTGATATCTGAGTTATTTTTGTTTTACAATCACACATATTTCGTATGATATTGTTTAGCAACATTTCCAATTCATGTTCGAGCAATGCTAGTGTTTGGCGATATCGCAAATTATAAAGATTAGATGAAGACCTCATCGGGTTTGTGGCTACTGACTCATTTAAGTTAAATGATGAATGACGGTCAGCTTCGGCGCAAGATTGATCTTGACCACATAAGGAGACGGACTCCGGAGCTGATAAGCATCTGTGTGATGGATTTAAATGAAATGAAGTACTATTCTTCAATTCTTTTTCACGTTGTGATGATGTGGCGAGTTCTTGGGTGATTAAATTTATTTCGTCATCAATGACCTTTTCCAATTTGGATTTAAATTCTTGCTCATGATTCTGTAAACTTTTAACACATTCACTGTTGCGTATGTTGACATTAATATGAATTTCAATGGCTGTAGAGGCTGTAGATGAATCACATGATGAATTTGCATCAGAGAATTGTGTTCTGAAAGAAGTTCGAGCTAAAAATGGTTTATCATTGGACTTAGGTTTTTCTTTTTTTTCACAAAAAGATGAAGCTCTTCGTTTTAGGGAATTCAAAGTCAAGGTAACATGTTTATTTTCATCATTTCTAATGTATTTTGATGAATGTCTGATATTATTTTGTGATCGTTGTTCACTCTCAGGCTTATGCGGATCGTTCTCATCATCAGCTATATGGAAGTCCATGATCGAGTGATGCGAATCAATAATCTGCGGTATAAAGTTCCTTTGTAAATATGAGCGATATAAGTTATCGCGAGTCCCTTTACGTGACGATTGTAATTCAAAACTTGAAGAATTATCTCCAGAATCTGTTGTAAAGTGATAATTTTCGGCATCGCCAACATGTGAATGTGTTGCTGCAGGATACGTGCCACTTATTGAAAGTAACGACGAAAAATGGTTCGAATGCAAGTCGACCTGATTGTTATTTTGATTTGAATGTCCATTAAGATGTGGAAGAGTATGTTGCTGATTTTCAGTTGACTTCAAATGACTTTTTTCTTTGGCAGCATTCAATTGTATTTCTGCAACAGAAATAAACGATCCAGCAGTGTTTAATGCAACCTCAGTATTATCTAAACAAGTTTTTGTATTTTCATAAATATTAGCTTCTTTCCCCGTTTTTAAATCACTTTCCATATTTATGGTCCTTGGCCTTTTAGAATAGCTTAATTGTTGCTCATTAGTTTGAGCTTCTATATTTAAACGCTTAATGAATGCAATTACTTTTTGCCTTTGCAAATTCACTGAAGTTATAGTACAGGCCGGGTGCAAGGAAATATTTGGCATATAAGTAGATGGATAATTAAAACCATAATGTGATACAGTTCGATAGGGTGGTAATAAACTTGATGTATTATTACTTGCTGAATTTGCTAAATCTAATCGTGATTTATTATCTATCAATTGTTCATCGTTTAATATCATCATATTTAAATTATTTATAATATTTTGTTCATCATTTCCACCACTTGTTTCACCACCACTATGAGAAATTGTTGGATAAGTGTAATGAGGATAAATTTCAATTTTATGAATCATATACAACAACATTCGTGTTGTTTTGAATCTAAGAGACCACCACCACCATGGTTGTGTATATAAAAATGCATATTTTTTGGATAAATTATTTTCCTCCAATTTATCAGAACGCTCAAAATTTTTATAGTGCTTTCGTAAATTTATTAAATTAATGTGTGATTGTGATGGAATGAAGGTTTTGTAACTTTGGATGGAATCTAATGTAAAAAATAAAATTATAATGATTGTTTGTGTGTGTGCTTTAAATGAAACGTTTATAAATTTGCAATATAAATAAAAAAACATGAAGGACATAACATTTTACTACAAATAAAAAAAAAACAGAAATAAGACACACACAGACGAGAGAATTTAAAAATACAAAATTTATTTAAAAAAATTTAGTATTTTTTTATTTAATTCAAAACTTAAAAAATATAAACTCAACATTTATTCAATTTGTAATAAAAATTATATAATAAAAGTTCATAGAAATATGAAAATAAATACTATTAGAATGAATAACATGTGTATGTTGTACATAAAACATAACATAACAGCAAATCTAATAGAATTTATAATAATAAGCGTGTTCTTGATTTAAGTACATATATTAAATGGTATTTACATACATACATACATAGATACACATGTTTGTGAATTGTCAAATTAGTTGGGATTATCAATCAACAATAAAAATGAATGTGTTTTAGTTTGTTGTGTAAGGTAATGGCAAAACATATACAAATATGTATTTGATATTTTATGTCAACATTTATATAGGCTGATGTAATTAAAAATAATTTGTTGTGGATGGGTTTAGTTCTGTTCCTAAGTACATATTTACAACTAATTAATGGAAATAGATAATGCAAAACGAATGAAATTTGTAAAAATTCGATTTTTGTGAGATTATTGATATTAAACCCATCCAAGGCAATTTAAACACAACACATATTCGACATAAATTCCAATTAAATGCAAACGGTAAAATGACAATCGAGATATACATATGTACTTATGTTGACACATCGTAAACGACAAAAAATTCAACGACCATGCGTTGACACAACTCATATCAGGGGATTGAAATGCAACAGCACCGACATCATGAAAAGAATCGTTGAATATATACATGCATGTGATGGAAATCGAAAACGAAAACTAATGAGTTTTAGAAGTCAATTTTTTCGTATTATTTCTGTATTGAAAAACTTAACATAAAATTTAAAGATATTGGGCTACTAATGAGAATCTTAAAACAAAAATTTAAATAATTAGATTATAAATGCATTAAAATGTATTTCCAAAACGGATTCGATTTCCATCACATGCCTGATAATTATAAAATTTGAAGTTTAATTGTTAGTTATGCGGCGTCAATATCTGACCATTGATATGTACATATGTATGTATTTGTTAATGGTGTAATAAGTAACAGAGGATAAGAAAATTAAAAAGATTTTAAACGCTTAGTCTTCCGTTTCAGATAAGGAGAATGTTTGTGCACGACACATAATTTCTTCGGTATATTGATGTAACTCTGTGCAATCTCTCAGTTTTTGTTGTACACTAATAATGTTCTCTTGTGTGGTTACACACTCGTTAATGTTATTGACACATTCGGCCACGCGATTCCCAAAGTCATTTAATTTACGTTTATATTTTTCTAAACGGGGCTGAATTTGTTGTATTTCGTCTCCCAAAGCATTAATTTCAACATCTACATTATTCACAACTTCATTGTCTATTGCGGCTATTGCTAATTTGCTATTTATTGATTTTACGTTTTTTAGGGACGGTGTAGTGGCGGCCATTTTAGTACTTGGTGGTGAAGGGAATTGTGATTCGTTTGTGGATATCTGCGACATGCTTATCCAGAATCTTGGAGAGCCTTTTACTATTTTTGACTGAAATGAATATATTGCAGATGATCCACTATTGTGAGAGGAAAATAATTTCTGTCGTGTGGGACTACGTAACAAATCTTTTGATAATTTTTTTCCACATTGCAACATGCTGGATGATGTAAAACAGTGTTTTTTTCCAATTTTGGGATCAGTATTGCTTTGTAGACGTATAATCTTTGGCGTTTGTCGTGAAATAGAAACATTGCGAATATTTTCCAAAATAAAGTTGCGACACTTCGTTTTCGTAGTCTTATTTAAATTTGATTTTTTACTGTAAGAGCTATTAGTAGATGATTTTTTGTTAACTCCAGGTGCTTCTTTTAGTTTATACTTTGGTGTCGATGTATTAAACCTGAGTGGAGTTAAAGAATATGATCGTCGTAATGATTTAGCACTTAGATGTGAATCTGGTAAATTCAAAGGTTTGGCCAATATATCTTTATTTTCATTTTGCAAAAGTAAGGTTTGTTCTTTAATTATCAGTTCAAGTTTGGATGGTGTTAATTTATTGCGAATAGTGTTTTCTATTTTTCCAAAAATTTCTTCACTTTTGCTTAATTCATTGACATGAATTTTTTCTAAAATTGTGCGTTCCAATGGTGAAAATTTGTCTGTATTTTCACTGAATTCATTATATATAAAACCAACAGCATTTACAGAATCTGTAAAAGATGTGTCTGAACTTTTTTGTACTTTGGAATCTTGTGATACTTTGTTTAAATCTTCTAATTGGTAATTATTTTCCGACTTTTGATAACATTCAGGTTTATTGTTTTTTCGAGCAGCATGAGGAAGAGAAGATAACTTATTATTAGCGACTACTTTGTATTTATGTTGATGCGAATTTAATTCGTTTTTTTGCGAATGTACTAAACTTCGCTCATTAAATAAGTCTCTATGTACATCTATTACAATATTTTTTTCAAGTTGTTTAGTAGATTTCATTTTCGATACGTTTTTTGGGGTTTCATTTACTACTGATTTACTATCGTTATAAACAGTTAACAGTTTAACATTTTCAAAATTTTCGGCAATGCTTCCATGACCTTCCCATAATTCTTGAAATTCAAATTTACGACGCAAACGTTCCTCGCGATTCATCAATTTATGTGAGTTTTCTTTGAAATTTTGAATTTTCACAGTATTTTCGAATGATTCACTGTTTTGTTTTGTAGTTATAAGCAACTTGTTCATTACGGTACTAATACCATTCCAATTATTGGATTCATACATTTCTGTTGAAGAAGTACTATTATTACAACTAACGTCGAAAGTGTTATTATTAGCATAATCTGCAATCTTATCATTAGAAGTAATTTTTTTCAGGTCAATAGATGATTTATAGTCTATATCTTTGAATTCTGGTAAACTATTTTCAGAATTAACTGTGTGGGGAGTATTAATATAGTTTGAATTTGTATTTAATTCTGAGTAGTTCATACGTGTTATTTTTTCATTAAATGTAGAATTAGTTAAATCTGCGAGACTGAAGTTATCGTTTGATCTTCTTCTTTCTTCAACTTCTCCAACAGGATCCAATTGGAAAGAAAATATGGAAAATGGTTCTTTAAGGTCTTCTCCAGATAAATCCTGATCGTCATTAATGGAACTAACAGTATCAACAGTAACGTCATTTTCTTCAGAAATAATTTTAAAACATAAGTGGCTTTGTTCTTTCAAATTATGCTGTTGATTTGTTTTATACTTCATTAATTCTGGCTTCAAACGAACAACGCGTTCAAAACAATATTCGCAAAGATTAAGATAGCGCGGTGATGAAAATATTTCTTCATATGATACAGATCTTCTTACAGGGACGTATTTATTTTCATTTTCTGGATTGACTGTCATATGTTTATGGTCAGGTTGAGGCTCTCGCATTGGTGAATTAAATCCAAAATGGGAAACTGTGCGATATGGACAATTTAATTTCGCATGTGAAATATTTGCAGTTCTTTCGTTACCTGAAGTATCATAATTATTGTCAGATGTATATGGATGCGTTGGTGTGTCTAATGTTATGTTTTGGTCGACTTTTATCACAAATTGATTTAGCAAAATTTTGGACTTAAGCAATGATTCAAATATTTTATCACATATTTCTGGAGTACAACAAATTTTAAAATTATTTTCAATAAGTTTCAAATATTTACTATAACTTGTAGAATGATAATCTCTATTGGATTTAAGCGAACTATTGTCATTGTCAATACAACAAGAACTATAATACGATGTGTCATCAAATTCATCAGCAACCCTTGATAAATATTGACAATGTGTATCATATAGCGAAACATCTTCTATTTTACCATTACCTTGCTTTTTAAAAGAGTGTAATTTAGTGTTAGTGGGTGAGTAGGAGCGAGTCATTTCTTTTTGGACTTGAAAATCTATATCATTTTTAAATTCTTTTTTTAGTTTAACATTTTGATTATTTCGCAATTTAAAATTATTTTCTTGACATTCAATTAGGTATGATTTTTCTTCTTTTTCTTTACCAGCATCCCCATCTTCTACGGCAGATTGATATTGGTTTATTAATGATGAGTGACACGTTAAATCTAATGATTCATGGATGTTAGTCTCTTGAGGTGTTTGATAGGTTTTTATTAAAAATTGGACATCTACGAAAAGCATACAAATTGAAGTAAACATTTTACAAATTTATATTAGAATTATAATTATAATAATGATGGCAAGGCTTTTGAATTTATATAATATACATACGTTATTATGTTATGTTTTATAAGTGATTTTATAATACATTATATGCGTATGTGCATTAGAAAATTTCGCTGAAAACTAACTCTTAATGAGGAATATGAAATTGCGTGTATTTAAGAATAGTAAATAGGATAGTAAATACTATTTATTTTTATACTATTATTATATTTATTATATAATACTATTTAAATAGTACTTGCTATCCTATAATCTAATTTACTATTTATGTACTATTTAAATTTTGAAAACAATATTGTTTTATTTAATATCTGCAATAGTTACTAACTGTATATAAAATAATAGTACATATGTACATATATCAAAAATCATTAAAATGGGCTGTTAATTAGTCATATTACAAGAATCGTCGTAGTCTAAACAATTGGCCAAAATGGTTTATGATCAAATACTATAAAATTTCCATGTATTTTATATTGCAGTTGTCGAAAATTGTACATGATACAAAATAAAAAGGAGAAAACCTAACTTTAACAAGCAATAAACATATAATTCGAACCATTTTTGAAAACCCATGCAGGGGTTTAGTTTGTTAGTTGTACCCGTGTTCTGTAACTATATAAGAAATGTTTACTTCTTATATAGTTATAGTTAGTTACATTTTTTATATGTTTACTTAAATAATTAAGAACTTTAAGTTCTTAATGCACAGTGTTACTATATATGTACTATAAATTATATTCATACATAATAAACATAAATGTGAGCTTAAAATGTTGATATGATATCAAAATTTCATAGCACTTATTAAGAAGATTTAAACAAATTAAGAGCTTATCAGGGTAGTAATAACTATAATACAAGTTTTTTAAATAATATCCTAAAAATAATCAAACTAGGGAGGTTGAAAAAATCTGATGCACATTAATTGCCAATCTTTATGGAAGATTCGCAGTTTCTAACGCTTATTTCTTTTCGATTCTTAAAAAATACTTCAAACATGATCATGATGACCTTAATTTTTTAAATCACCCCTATCGTGAATAAAAATGCCACATGAAATTTGTTCCCTTTTATTTTTTTAACATTGAATTTTAATAGGAAAATGTGAAAAGGGAACAAATTTCATGTGGAATTTTTATTCACGAAATAATTCAAAACGATTTAATTTCAACATAGTATTGTATCATATATTGTACATTATCGTTATCAAAAAATGTGTACATGATAAAATGGTTTTTAACATACTGAGTTAAATAATGATCTTCTTCTCTGATGTTTTCTAAATTAAAACGGGTTATTCCTAAATTTTATATTTAAAATTATGGCATTCTATTTGAATCAATATATTTAGTATATTTTTATTTTAATTTTGCTTGAGAAATTATTTTTCAATAAGAAAGTTCAGCTCTTTAAAATAAATATTTTTTTTAATAAAAATTAAAGTTTAATGTTTTTGTGGTCATGATGTATATGTACATACATATATGTATGTATTGGCAAACATTTCAACATTAAAGACTCATGAAAATTATTATTTACAGAATGATATGAAAGTAATGATGTATGCATGTATGTATTTATTTATACAATGTTAGAGGGAAAAACAAGTGTTATTTTTATTCAAGTCTTATCATTCGTTGTAATTAAATTAGTTACCTCGACCTGTTGGTGGTTTACGATTTGTAGCAGTGTGGGATCGTTCACCATTTATAAAACCTAGAGATGCTATAATTATATAATTCGTTGAGAGTAAAGATAAAACAAATTAATAACAATAAAACAAATTATGATTTTAAAATTATAAATAGTTAATTTAAGTGTTAGAAAATAATACTTTTAACTATTATAATTATGTTAATGTGTTATTTATTAATAACGCAATTCTAATAAGAACTTCGATTTAATATATGTATGTATGTAGCAGCTGCAGCAAGAAAAATTATGTTTTGCAAAGATACAAAAATACCGTTACACTATCAAAGTTTTCATCTGAATTGAATTATAAATTTTAACAACGTTAATCCGTGTGGACAAAAACACTGACTGAACGCGTATCAGTTGATAAACTTTGATTGACGAAAGGTAACAACAGAAATACATACAGTTAGGGACTTAATTCTTCATACATTCCCAAAATTTCACGTTTTCGCCAATTAAAGAGTACCAGAAAAAAAATTAAATCAAAATATTCAATTCTATTTTAATTACTATATAATTATAATAATAAACGAATAATCAGTAAATAAAACTCGTTTCCAAAAATCAATGCCTTTATTTTAATTTGTTTTTGCAAATTCGAGTTGAGGTTTCGATTCTTTTCAGATATCAAGGGTTTTCTGCGGTGTATTCGGCTAGCATACCCTTGATTTCGTAATGCGCTTAGGATAGTTCTTGGATGAAATTTCTTATCCGTTAAATTTTCGATTCTTTTCGGCGCTGAAGTTCTAGGATTTTTTCGCCTGGAAAGTTTCTTTGAGCGTCCTAATCTTGGCTTGTTTTCTACAGAGCCAGTGATATTTAACTTTTTTTATAATGCACTGAACCGTAGAAAAAGCTTTGTTAAGAAGTTTACAGATTTTGTGTTCTTGAGTAACAAGATTTTTTTACATCGACACTAACTTCTTTACACGGGCTCATCTTGTTAATTTGTAACAACTTATTTGACTGACAAACTGCTAAAAAGTAATTCAACAGTCACGTAAACTACCTGAATTGCAAAAAACTAATGGTATTGAAACTGCAACTCTTTTTAATTTATAAATAAAGCAGAACAGAATGTAGTGTATGAACACTTTTGTCTCTCTTTATTTTATTTATTTATTTTTTTAATTTGTTTAATTTTTAAAGAAAATAATTTTTTTCTTTGGAAGAGTAATTAAAATGGAATGGAATTTTTGGTTAAATTTTTTTTTCTGATACTCTTTATTAGTGAATATATGAAGACTTAAGTCCCTAACTGTATGTATGTAACTAAAAAACAAATTATGATTTAACTCGTTTTGTACCATTTTATTATAAAAGACAAGAAATGCATGTACTATGGGGGTAGTTTGACAGGTCTATGATAAATAAATGCGATAGTTAATTTTTTAGCTAATTTCAAATCCATGTAAAAAAATAATGTTATCTAAATGGTCTTAATGTAGAATACCAGTTTTGATATCATATCCAAGTATTTGAAAACTGATTAAATAAAAAGTTTTAAAAATTTTCTGTGATTCTAATAGGTTGCTGTTGCTGAGAAAATAGATGTTTTACAAAGAAAATGTATGCATTTCGTCGTATGTAATAAAATTCGGTCATGAGAGGAAGATTAACCTTCATCATGTCATGTGATGGTCAAGATGAATTAAAATGAATTTTGATAATACGTATTTGATAATTTAATCAGTTAGCTCAAGAAAAACAACAAGCAACTAAATTAAATAAAAATGGTCGCTTTATATAAAAGAAACTCGCACACAATCAGTAAGAATGAATTTAGAAACAATTAGTACATAAGTTCGTAAAATATTATTAGAGTACGACCGAGTATTCTACTTCGTTTGATCCAAAAAATATTTAGCTGTAATAAATACTTAAAAATTCAAGTTTTTTTGACAAAATTTATTTAATTGCTATTAAAGTGACTTTATATTTCGTTAGTTTTGTAAAATTTCTACCAAATATAATTATGTACATAATAATTTTTCTTTTATATAAAAAAAAACTCTTAAATAAAAAAAGTAGTTATTTTAGGTGTAAAATGGTGCTTATTTTGGTTGATTATTTTCTGCAAGAAAACTTATTATTTTTTTTATTTTATTGTCCATTGCTTAAATCGAAAAGTCGAATTATGGTTTCTACTATAGAACCCCCTTCTTGTTAGCATTCAAGAAAACAAACGTGAAGTCGTATGTTTTTTAAAATTATAAACGTTTCAGCGTTGTCCATTTCGCAAAAGACTTAGCACTTAGCCGATGTTCGTTCGAATTTGCCAATTTGAACGAACATCGGCTTCGGCGTATCATGTTTAACTCAAAATCTTTATCAGGTTTCACACTAACAAACAAAAAACAGCACTTTTTACTTTAGTTATTTTTTAATTGATAGTAGACATGCTTTTAGCACAGTTAAGTATTAATCTAATATAAAGAACAATTGAACAATTTTCAAATGAGTTGTCAACAAAACTTGAACCAGTGTAAAATTCAAATAATCTGTAATTGATTTTTTTTCTATTGTTTTCGTATTTCTGTGTCTATCCTTATTTTAATTTTTATTAATATGAGTTTTTTATAACTGACTACAATTAAGCCATATTTTCTCAAAATCGTTTTTGTAACGTGAAGCCTCTAAATAAATATATCGTTACGACAAACAAATAAGCAGATTTTGAGAAAATGAAATTAAATGTTTTTGCTTGAAGTAATCCCAAATGTTTAATAATTAAAAAACATTTTGGCGAGACGTCGTATAAACGTACGTATCTTCGGTCGGACTCTAAAAAATATGAGATTTTAATGATTTTTAAAATTATCTTACAAATAAATGTTTAATGAATAAAAAGTGAGGCAATTTGAAACCAAAAAAGTAAATATTAAAGTTTGATTTAGTTTGATTTGGCGATCATAAATAAAAATGGAAACTAAGAATTATAAAAGAGTGTATTTTCGTTTGATCTACATAATATTTTAAAGACCAAATATGAAAGTTTAACTCACCTCACTTTTAAATGTGTATTTTTATTAACAAATTCAATATGTTTGAATTGCTGAAGAAATGTAATAGTTGATTTGATAGTTTGATTGTTTTACTTTCTTTTCTAAGCCTAAAAAATCTTTAGATTGTTTTTCGGTCAAATCTTTTGCAAGGAAAATAAACTTATTCCTCTTTATGTGCTTTTCATGATAATCTTAATTATAAAAATAAAAATCTAAAACTATTTTACTAATTTACTTTTTCTTTTTTAAGCGGGCTAAAATGTGTTTTGGAAATAAAAAGGGAGGTACACAAAATGATTTCATATTTAAAAATTTGGACAACTTTTTTTTAAATAAAAAAAGCAATAAAACATATTTTAAAGACATATGTATTTACAAATATTGTTTGTATATGTAACAAATAAAGGGCTTTATTAAGATAAAGTTTAACACATTATGCCTGTATTCATAACGAAATAATAAATGCTTGCTAACAAATATCTAACTTTATTCTAAGGTATCCATTTGTCTATGGTAACGATATAATAATCGTTCGATTAAGCAATTTTCGATATTTTATTCTATAAAAAATTTATATCTTAAAATGAAAATAATATTTAATTATTTATAATTTTAATTATATGTACATTGTAAAGCGAATAAAAGAGTATTTTATTTTGATTTCAATTACAACGCCATAGGTCGAACAACATATAATATTATTAGTGTTTTATTTTGAATAAAATAAGTCATCTTTGCCTAAAATCGGAAATTTAGTATAATTTTCGCCTAAATAAGTGCGTAATTACGTGCTTAGTTAGTGCGATGTTATTTCTAATATATGTTTGTTGTTTATTTATACATCTTTGTGGTGTATAAATATCATTAAAACGTTTTGTACAACGTAAATATTTTGATCATTCAAACCCTAAGCGGAACTAAATTAAAAATTTTGATACCCTTGTACAATCCCATTAGCGAAGGAACTTGATTAAGTATTTTGTTTTTCGTTATGAATGTGGCTATAAATGCTTACCATTTTGAATTTGAAATGATATAGGAAATAAATAAATTGTTATTGGATTAAAATAATTAAGTTATTTCTTTTGTGAGCTTACAATGGTTAAAAAACAAAATTAAAAAAATTAAACTGCAGCTGTTTATAAATATTAAAAAAGAGTTAAGTGCTTTTGTCTACAATATTCATATGTAAAAAGTTAGATCATAAATATTAAAATTTTTGAAGACTGAAGAGTAGAATTAATTGTTGACTAGTTGTAGTGTGGACTATCTTTAAACAATTATCTTTTAATACACGCAGTACAACAAATTGGTTCTGTGAAAAAATAGCGTTGTTAATTTTTAGCTTTCTTTAAAAAACTTTAAACTCTATAAAAATATTATAGAAAGCATATCAAAGATGCATAAGAAATGCTCATTTCTAAAAACTACTATAAAGAATTTATCAGATTTTACATTGTTATTTTCAACTAGTGTAAATTTTGTGGATAAAAAATAAAAAGGATATAGAAAAATAAAAAATAAAATAAATATACATATATATTAAGATAACACATTTAACTTAATTCGCCAATTATTAAAATTTTAAAAACAAATAATATTTTGAGACAAGACACTTTTTAAATTATAATTAAATTAAACAAAACAAGTGCAAAAAATTTTGATTTTTGTTTAGGTAATATTGAAAATGCAGACTTACCATCGCTCAAGACTACTTCAGGTTGACTGGGAACAGGAGCCTGTTCGGTTTGTATTCTCATTACTTGATGTTCTAAAAAATGTTTACAACATATATTCAATATTTAAAATTTAATCTTATTTTTATACCCTCCACCACCATAAGTGGTGAATGAGGGATTGCTATGTCCGTCTGTCTGTCTGTGTAAAACACTCTCACGTTCAAACAACACAACCAAATCAAGAGAGTTTACAAAAACCCGTTTAGAATTCTCCTAAGCAGTTTGGTATTGAAAATCAGCAAAATCCATGATTTCTCATAGCCCATAACAAATATCTTCCCTAAATAGGGCCTAATGATAAATAAATGCCTCTAAAATTGGAATATTAATACAAAATTCAGCAAAAATGAGGGCCATGTAAAAATTGGATTTTGAAAATATAGGTCCATATTTGACCATACCCCCATATAAGGTCAACTTCCGAAATTCACGTTAATACTAATATGTATCTAAAATGTACTATTATTATATTGAAATTCTTTGTTCCGAATTTTAAGAAGATCGGCCCATATTTTGTAATTGCTCCAATATACGTACCACTTCCGAAAACAAGTTAACCCTCAATAATAAATATCGATATCGAATCAACAATTTATACATATCAGAAATTATAATCCAGAAATCGCACTAATATCAATTATAAGGCAATTATGCTACTGAATTTTGTATCTGTCAGTCCATATTTGACAATAACTCTCAAATTAAGTCCACTTCTAAGTATAACAACCAACCATATAACTGTTGTAAATAACGTTATTGAGATAAAATTCAACCAAATCACATTACTGGATACTGGATTTATGGCCAGTTTTTAACTTAAAAATTAAAGTGTTTTTAAACTTAAGTTCTGTTTAATTCTTTTTTATAGATCATATTTAAATATAACTTAAACCACTGACTACTTCCATTTAAATACAACTTAAGTTTTTCATACTACCATATGATTTTGACAGTTCTGCAATTTATGAAAGTTTTGACGTTTTTTTTATTATTTGATAAAAATATTCAATAAATAAACTCGACGCAAATAAAAACATTGTGCTACTGAATTTTGTATCTGTCAGTCCATATTTGACAATAACTCTCAAATTAAGTCCACTTCTAAGTATAACAACCAACCATCACAATAGGATATTCTTACGAAATAATAAGTTCTTGTGAGTGGACAAAGGGGCGTGGTCTCGCCCATAAACCCAAAATCGTCATATCTTGGGCATTTTTTGACCAACGGCGGCAGTATTTGCTATATATGTATTAACATGAATAGAAATACGTACCAAAAGAAAAGTGGGCAGAGCACGCCCCTTTGTTTGCGATATATTTTAGGCTGAACCTGTTAATCGATCTTAAATTTTCACAGCGTGCAGCTTTGACTCAGGAATACATATTACATGATAATATTTTTTACCATGCACACTTCTGCACCTGCTTTTTTACTACGTTTATTAACGGCTTTACCTCAAAGGGGGTAGCGAAGCACATCAGGTTCAGCTAGTATACATATAAAATAGAATTTCCGCTAAGACTGAATAAAAACCACAGAAAAGGGATATTCTAGCCCTATAACCAGTGTAATTTTTGTATTTTTTATTATGTTTAGGTGGAGGGTATTAAAGATTCGGCACAGCCGAATGTTGCACTCTAACTTATTCATGAAACAATTGTTCCTACCTGAAATATCTTCTGGTTCTGATTGACTAACGGCGGCAGTTGTAGTGGTTGTAGTAGTTTGTTTAGTTTGTTGTTGTGCGCCTGATGTTTGTAATGAACTTAATGCTTCTGATTCTGAAAAATCAGTATCAGTATCTGAAATAGATATTGGAATAAACTC
Source organism: Bellardia bayeri (assembly GCA_950370525.1). Taxonomy (NCBI): domain Eukaryota; kingdom Metazoa; phylum Arthropoda; class Insecta; order Diptera; family Calliphoridae; genus Bellardia; species Bellardia bayeri. The sequence continues at coordinate 444,090 of OX493268.1, forward strand.
ACATATACACTCTTACTTTTAAAGATAAAATAACTTACATTCACCGTGAATACTTTTCTTTTTACGTTCAACTGTACGTTTGTATTCATTTAATTCATCATCAGTCACATTATCAAACGGATTTTTAGCATATGGAGCCTTATAGACAGTTGCATTATGTTGAAACCCACGTTGTATGATTCCTTTGGAGGCAGCGCCCATTAAAACAACATGATCACCAGCTGAACTTACTGTAGCATCTTTTATACGATTAGCCTCATCCCACGTAACGCCTTCTAAAATGTGTGACTGTGGCCCGGCTGATATTTTATCTGCACGGCGATTATCCTTAATCTTAAATGAAACAACAAAGTTTAAAATTGCACAGAGAAAAATTTTACGAATAGTACCTGCTGCTGAACTCTTTTAAATTCCTTGGGATTTGTATTGACTGGCACAAATTGTAATGGATCGTCAATGCGCACGGGTGTTGAGTGAGTCGGCGAGCCCTCAGCAACCCACTGTTTTTTTTACATTTCGAAATTCCGTTAAAATTTTATCAATGTACAAGAATCCATTCATTAATTAATATGAACCATTAACGTCGCATGCGAAAAATTAAAATGGAAAGAGAAAGAAATGTTTGGCTTAGTTCTATTCCACCCAATGATTCAGTTTCATAAAAAAATTTTAAAATTAAGAGAAAATGTCGAAAAGACAATTTTTCTTTCTTAATATATACATACATATGTATATATATATATAGGTACATACATACATACATATATATATGTATATATATATATGTATATATATATAATTGTTTATCATTTATTAAAGTTCAGATTTATTGATAGCAACATATCATATTCAAACTGTCAATAGTTATCAATTTAAAATTGAACATTTGCAACATAACATTTTAGAATAGTAATATCATATAGACATTAATCTTAATAAAATTAGCGACAACGTTAGTATATAATTAAAATCTAGTGAATTAAAATCAAATAAAGATGTATAATTTTGTGCCTAAAATAATGAAATTATTAATTGCAATAAATGATTAAGATCGAGAAATAAAATATGTCATGACAGTGAAAATAATGCAACAAATCACACATGTGTAAATTAAATAAGTTCGTCTCAATACCTTTCTTTTAATTTAATTTGAAAATTTCAATACAGAAACAAATTATATTGGGAATTTTTTAAATTATGAGGTAACGAACGAATATTCAATTATATTATCGCTGTAGCGTTAAATACCAATAACGAACATAAAATTTGTATACTAATAATACATTTAATAATTAAAAATTGTCGCCTCAGTCAATTGGATTTTTTGGAATATGCATACTTATTCTTCATTTAATGCTATATTGTGAAAATGTTTAGATATAATTGCTTTTTTTCCTTTACTTTCGAATCAAGTTTCTTTCTCTTTCCCATTTTTGCTTTTAATAAACCAGAATTACAATGAAACTTACGTTTGTAAACCTACCATATGTATCTATATTTTTTTAGGCACAAAATTATTTAAAATTAAAATGTTATGTTTGATTCTTCACTATTTAATTAGCAAAGTAATTTCGATACTTTATTGAATATCAAGTACTATTACTATTAATAATATTTATGGTAAACGAGACATACAAAGTATTAATATTACATATTTATGTATATTATAAAAGTGATTACTTATTTAAAAATGTATTTGGAATGATTTTTTGAACATGTATGTATATACGAATAGGAAACAACTTTTGCTTTTATTCTATATAATGTTCTGTATTCAAATACAGTTCCTTTATGTTGAAATAAAGGCGAGTCAAATGAATGGAATGTATGAGAAATGCTGCTTTAAATATAGTTTTCAGTGATTATGTCCATACATTATCAGGCATGTGATGGAAATCGAAAACAAATGAGTTTTAGAAGGCAAATTTTTCGTAATTTTTCTGTATTGAAAAACTTTCATCACATAAAATATAAAGGTATTGGGCTACTAAAGAGTCCGAAAACAAAAATTTTAAAAATTAGATTATAAATGCATTAAAATGTATTTCCAAAACTGATTCGTTTTCGATTTCCATCACATGCCTGATTATTTCCAACACGCCTTTTTTAGGGATTGAACTAGCAGTTAGTAAGTTTGTGTTGTTTCTTAACTTAAACGAATTAAATTACAAGAAAAAAATAAGGAATTTTCATCGGTAACTTTCGACTAACGAACGCTGAATTTTATTAAAATAAAGAAATTTAACTAAATGTTTGTGCTTTATAAGGAATGTTTAATGGTGATGTTTACATATATATATATAATATTTTAATAAGTTATTATTAACCACCAAATATGTTGTTGGTTTTGATTCAATATTTAATCTTAATTTTGATTTTCTGTTATTGAATTATCTTCAAATGTTATAATTTCTACCTTGGTTATCTTTTTGGGATCTGGAGTACCAGTTTCTAAAACTTCAACTTTTTGATATACATTTGGTGAATTAAGCCAACGGCTACGATCTCCACCTTTGCGGAAGTCGCCTTTTTTCCAGATGCTAAAATAATTTTAAATACAAAAAATGATTGAGAAAAATTTTTATATTTTTTAGTAACCTACCCTTGGCGGAAAAGTTCTTCTTCTTCTAGTAAATAACCCAATGACGATACCGCTGGTGGCAACTCAACATCATTTTTGGGTTTTGGTGGATCGGATTTTATCAAGGGATGACGATATATGTATCCTGTGCGGTAGCCTGCATTATCAAGCATACGCATTAAAGCCTCGAATTCAGCGCCGCCGACACGCCATTTTGGTGCTTGACCGATTACTTTTGTTGTAGTTTCAACACCTTCCTTTTTCTCCTCTTCGGACTTGTTCGAATCAGTTATAGTGACAGCAGCAAATTTCTTTTCTAAGTCCTCTGGGGGACGTCGTGATTGGTCGTAAATTATTTTACGAGATTCCTCGGGAATCAAAACCAAGTTGTCCAAACCAACTGGCAGTAATTTCAGTTGTGTCTCACAAGCCTGAACAATGTGGCAAGCAGCAAAATATGCTTCTTCGATAGTTTCTCCACAGCACAAGGCACCATGATTGTTCAAGAGCATTACCTTAGAGTTGGGACCCAAATTTCTGACTAATTTAATTCGCTCTTCTTCGTCATGAAGGTAACCAGTGTATGAATAAGATGTTAATTCGCCCAAAACACATGCATCCTTAGTCAAAGGCAGTAAACCGGTTTTTAAAGACGAAATAGCTACCACTGGGCTGCAGCCAATATATATAGCACAACGAATATCTGGTCGTGCAGCGTGTACAACAGAATGAAGTACAAAGTCTTAAAAAAATATAATTTATCGTTAATCATTAACAATATAATAGTGCATCTGTTTTTAATAACTTACGACTCTTATTGACACCAAAATTTGTTGTGCCCTGTTCAACAATATTTCCTTGCATATCTACTTTGTTGAGTGACGAAGCAGTGATCTCATGATATAACAAGCCAAAGGGATTAACCAAAAAATATTCTTGATCAACTTTAAGACGTGCCGTTATCTGAGCACCCAAACCTTGTGTCCAACCATATAAATCTAACAAACGAAAAGTAGCAGCCAACTTGCAACGCAAAATTTTTTCACCTTTTGCATAGCCCATTGACTCTACACCGCGTATGTCATTAATGGGCAACATGCAGGAAGAAGTCTTAAAGACGCTTCCAACACGAGAAGATGGTACTCCAACTATATCAGAAAGTTGTTGTAGTATTCCAGCTGCATTTCCGCTATCACGAGCACAGTCAACAATACGTTCTAATTCTTCACGGAAGAGTTTTGAACCCATTATAGCTTCAACGCGCTTGCGACGTTCCATTTCACGCATATCCTGAAGAGAAATAAATATTTGTTTTGTTATAATAATTCAATAATGAACAATATTATATTATTTTGTTTGTCTCATTCACTAAACCTAGATAAATATTTACACAGGTAAATTTTGATCTCAAATTAAAAATACCTGTTCTATATCGGCTGGTCGGGCTTTGCTATTGTCATCATCTTCGGCCGCCGACAAATCAATGCCATTCTGTGGTGGTTGTTCTACTTCAGTCATATTTATTTGATGAAACTGAATATTTTTAATCAATTACTTTTCCGACACGGCAATAACAAATTTATACTGTAAAACAAAACTACAATTTTAATAATGTTGACGTTTTCTATATGTACATACAAATATTTATTAATTATAATTTACAATCAAACGAACACCTTATTTCCAACTTCGTTGGCGTCTATATGAAAAGTGTCGTCATCGAAACGGATTATAACAAGAAAATGTATTGAGCAATCTCACTTACAGAGAGTGTACCATAAAAAAGAGAAATACATATAAATACACAACAACAATTGTATTAGGGGTTACAGGGTGCAATTTTATTTTGTACTATAGAAATAACTGAAAGTATGACCTCAACATTCAAAAACAACAAGAAAAATAATAACGAAATATGAATATAAAAGAGAATCACTGGCATGACAATGGAAAATACTGAGAAGAGAGCAGATGGAGAGAAACGGATTAATATTAAATAGAGGAAGTTTTGAATTTATAAAATAAATAGGGGGTATATTTGTTATGTACATACATATCGATGGTCTCATGTAGAAAGGCCCTAACTCGCATATTTGAAACTTTACAGGAGAAGGTAAAAACAATAATAAAAACTGTAATATTCAACATGTAACTTGTTATGTACAACTGCTTATAAAAGCGTTATTTTTACACTATTGCAATAAATTTTTGTGAGGAGGTGTATTTGCGTTAAATGCATTGGAATCGCAAAAAAAAACTAATTTCGAAAAAATAGCGAGTTAGGGCCTTTCTACATGAGACCAACGATATGTACATGTATTAATGCATTTACGAACAAAAATTAGGGTCAAATAAACGCAAATGATGCTAAATAAATTTTTAACAATTTTACAGGAGGTAAAAACTACTACTGTTACAATTTGAATTTTATATTTTGGGAATGTCCTACAAAATGTTGCGCTTTCCTGGACCCGCAATAAATATTCTTCTAAGTTTGAACAGTTATTCGTTCAAAAACCTAATGTTTCCCCTGCTCTCGTTATTATATTGTAAATAAAAAATAAGTGTTTTTAAATTACAATTACATCAGGTATTATAAACACAATCTCAACCACGTAAAGTATTTTCAGCCTGACTACCTACTTATCATGTTATCGACATTTTTCTTCCCCAGGGCCACAATGAAACTACTATTTAAAAAAAACTATTGTATATACATACAGTGAATCCCAAAACTATTTGCCTACTCATTTTTAGGAGAAATTTGTTTTTCATTCATACATGAAATTGTTAAAAAACAAGTAAATTTTTATGCAATTGATAAAACATAATACGTTTTATCGTAGAATAGAAAAACCACAATTAAAAAACACAAAATTTTATTTATTGTTTTTACTTTTTATTAATTATAAAGATCTTTGTGTTAAAAATGTCGAAAGGAAAATAATTAAACCTTATATTTACAATTGCTCTGGGACTCAGGTCTACGCTTTTAGCAAGTGTTTAGTATTGTAGCTACGTGTTTCGGGTGGTTCCTATGTTGAAAATAATAGATATAATGAAAGATAATTACGATTTTCTGTCAGACTGGATAAATGATCCATAATACCATCAATAAATACCAGATTAATGATTCTATACAGCCCCCAAACCACAATAGAAACACCAATTGATTTGCGCTGTTGTAAAGGTGTAAAATAATTTTCTCTCGGAAATGTTATATTATTTTTAACAAAATATATTTACAACTGCGTAAAATAAGGACTAAATTATTACTAATAATAATTGGAAAATACATAAAACATATAACAAAAAATAAAAGAAATTAAACAAAAACAATTGTATATATGTACATATGAATGAAAATCTTGTTTTGTGGTTCACTGTAAATATTTTTTAATTAAATTGCATTTTAATGTATTTAAATCAATATGAAGAATAAAATTTATCCACGTATTCCTTTTTTAAAAATAATTATTTACAACATTTTTTATCCCGAAAAATTTCTATCGAAACAGTTAATTTTTTGTTTTAAATGTACATCTGTTTAAAAAGTTATAGTTTTTCAAATAGTCCAAATATTTTTCTTTTACGCAAGAATTGGAAAATTGAAATATTTTGTAATAGAACTTTGACGATCATTGTAAATTAAAATTATTTTCCATAAAAATTTACGAAAACGGGTATGTTTTGGCATATATTTGATAATTTTAAAATAAACACCAGGATAAAATAATAAACATCATATTTTGAAACAGAGATGTATGTATTTTATGCTTTTGTATTATAAACATTATAAACTTAAATAACTTCTCTGAATAATTTTTTATTACTTGAAAATTGATTTCAAAATTTGAAATTATAAAGGTGAACTCACTCATTTGTTCTGAACAAAAATTTTTTACTGAGCACGATTCACCCACTTCGAACGATTTTTCTGGAAAATCAAAGCTACCATATGTAAACAAAATGTATTATTTTTACAATTTATTTTGCTTTGGATTTTAAGTGTCAAAAAAACATATATTAAATTATTTTAAATATTGTGTATATTTTTGAAAAACAATTTACAAAAGCTTTAATGAATAAATTAAATGCACAATTTAATTTCACAAACACCACAGATAGAAATGTAACCTATTGCAAACTCAGTTAATTTTTGTCTAGACAAAATATAAAATTAAACCAATTCAAGCTGAGAGTGGTTCGTAAAAAATACTGTCTCTCTTAAAAAGAGAGACGTCAAACTTCATATAAAAAAAAAAAAACTTTGTCCGAACAAATATTTTGTTCAGAACGAATGGGTGAATCCACCTTAAATATTTATCCCCGATTTAAAATACATACTTGAATTTTTCTTACAAAAAAGTGTATACGCAACGCAGTGTATATAGTTATTTTGTTTATAAATTTTTATAAATTTGTGCTGTAGTAATTTCCGCTCAATTTATATAAAAAGTACAAATGTCGGCTACAATTGTTGGTTCTAAATTAATTAAATAAATTGCAAACAGTTTATTGGTTTATATTGTATTATTTAGTGGATTAATAACATTCGTTTTCACAAAAACGATCAATATGGAATTATTTAATCTATATATGTATGTATGTATATAAAAAATGAAATGGTCCATGAACGTAATGACATCACGTGAGAACGGCTGGAGCGATTTGGCTGATCTTTTTTTATTCTATTAAAATTTTTCATGAGATGGTGTGTAAAAATTCCTGGTAAAACTCGGAAAATTTTAAGTTTTTAATATATTGCCTCCTTTTCACTTCTCATTTTTTCTTAATAAGACATTTTTTGAAAAAACTTAAAGAACTGGCACCAAAGCCTCCTTTTCACTTCTCATTTTTCTTAATAAGAGCCATTTTTTTTAAAAACTTGAAGAACTGATACCCAAGCCTCCTTTTCACTTCTCATATTTGAAGTATGAGAAAATTTTAGCAAAACTCAATGAACTAAATTTTACTGCCTCCTTTTTACTTCTCATTTTTTTAAATATGCTAAATTTTTTGGATAAACTTGAAGAGCTAACAACACTGCCTCCTTTTCACTAAATTGTAAAGCTTAACCTACGCCTAAACTTTAGAAAGTTCCTTATGAGTGATATATGTGTTTGCTCTGTGATATAATTTAGTCGTGTTTGATAATATCAAAAGTAAAAACTTTAATATATTATGTACATGTGAATTACCAGTGTTTTCAAATTTTTTGTGCGATTTTATATAATTTTGTGTTTTAATTCTATATGAAATACAAATCATTAGTAAATACCGAGCGAACCCGGGGCGGTCATCTAGTATATTCATATATTCCGCAAGTTTGGCAATTACGTTAAAATAACCTCTCAATCGGCATCTAACCTCGATATTTCCTATACTTCCCAGTTTTTTGTTGACATTTTTAAATAAAAATAATCTTAATTTGATTTATTCAAAATATTCGTTTTTCTTAAATCATTAAAGTTCAAATTACAGGTAAAATATGTGATTTAATATATAAAAAATGGTTGACAGCAAAAAGATCTAAAAAACAAAACATCACCCATATAAATATAACCTTCACAATGAGTCGTGAGGGTATATAAGTATAAGTCCTATATAAGGGCAACTCTAATGTACATAAAGATTTAGTAATTGTGTTTTTACAAGTTCTTTTTTTTTGCGTACTGCACGCGAGGGTGTTTGTATTAAGTAGTAAAATATTAATAACGAAAATGTCAATGAACTATGCTGCACGAAAGTTCAATTTTTTAGAATTAATTTAAGTTAGGCGACTGTTTTTTATGTTGTAAGTTCTTGCACACACCCTTCAATCAATACAATACCCTTTTTATTCGCTTTAAAAAATAAATAATACGTCAACAAATAATGATATGATGTCATGACAAACGCACGCCCTTAAAGCTTTCCTTCAATGACAACAAAACAACAATTTTCTCCCTACATTGATATTTCTACATTTCATTATAATTTGCTTCATTGTCCAATGAATAAGAAATTTTTGCCTGAACATTTATTTATTTATATACATATGTGCATACATATCATAAGAAGATAATTACAAATTACAATATAATGTTTAAACAGAAGCCTAGTACACGGCCTTGGACTCTCCTGACAATTAAGCATTGTTTGTGCCAAATCTTTATATACTATATATAATTCTACTGTGCGTGTGTTGTGACTGAACTCCTCCTAAACGGCTGGACCGATTTGCATACATTTTTTTGTATGCGTTTGGGTTGCGCCTCGGGTGGTTTAGATTTACAATTCGGTCCAATTGGACAAAGGGGCGTGGTACCTCCCATACAAACCACAAATTAAAAATCTATTATTTCTGCTCCTGATAACGGTATTTAAACAAAACGGTTTGGTGTGCATTTTTAAGTGCTGCTGGATTGTACAAAGGGGCGTGGTACGAACGGCATATTTTAAGGTGAAGTTGTTCTTCTGCCACGAATACCAATGATCCCTTCAGACTCACCCATTCCATTCAGACGTCTGAAAATAAAATTTGAAGGCAAAGCAACGTTTGCCGGTCAGCTAGTAAAATTATATAATATTACAAATAAATGAATAAATAAAAAATAAATAAATAATTGTATTTACATTGTCAATAATGTCAATTAGTTATTACTAAAAACCAGCATTTTCCAAAAGTCTGGTTAAAGCTTTTCGTAATAGTATTCACCTAATTCTATTTTTACACGGTAATTGTAAAAAAAGACATTGATCATATGCAAAGTAGATGATTGGTTTCTTATCCCTAAAACCTATTGAAATTAGTGAAAAACAAGGATTTTTTAAGAACAACTATTCAGGTTTATAATATTAAATCACATGTAATACAATGTGTTTTTACACAAGCATAGTTGTTAAAGAAAAAAAGATATGCACGTTAAGCTTAAAAGTAATGTAAAAAAATGTATGTAGGTATGACAAGTTCACTTGATTGTATGCACTAAAAGGGAATTCCCCTAAATTTGTGCTATTTATAATTGCTTTGACAAATTTAACAAAAAAAAATTAAGCCCAAAAGATTTTCAATCGTGCTAAATGGAATAAAATCGTATAAAAAATGTAACATTTGTTTATTTTCAAACCGTGTTAAATCAAAACCGTGTAGAAAAAGACCGCTTAAAAACAGTATATGTATGTACTGGTATAAAAATTGACAGCAAATGAATGTTGATAACATTTCTCTTTGCAATGTTTTAAAATTAAAATAAAACAATTATTGAACGTTTCAAGTCTGACATATTTGTATTATAATTGTATTTCCACATGTACATATATGCTTTTTAAAGTTGGAGATCAAAGAATGCGTAAGCAGCTCTTGAAGAGAGAAGAGACCGGGAAATTTAATTGAATTAAATAATAAAGAAAACAAAACAAATGTAGTATTAATTAAAATAATTTACAGCTTGAAAGTGACACTTTTTTTTATACGATGAGGTAAACATTTATACATAGTACAATTAAATTAAAATGTACTTGAGACAACATACACGATTACTTAGTACATATCAGCACAATAATAATTGTTGAAATACTACTTAACCACGCCTGCACTATTTAAAAAATGTTATATACCTACTTAGTTTATTATATGTATATGTATGTATGTATGTATAGTTATCACGATGACATAAGTAATAATGTTTTAACATTTTATTAACTAATAAGCCCTTAAATATGTATATCGCTGAAAATAATCAGTTAAAAACAGTTACTCTTTAAAGACTTAGTACATGTTGATGGATAAAAATATATAAAACCAGGGAATTTTCATCACAATATACTACTGAATGGCAGACATGCGCAAAATAATATCATATGAATAGTTTATTAGAGGTATAACCAAATTTATTTTATAATAGCTCGGGAAAAAAGTTTAATTTTCTGGTAACTTTACATACTTTCTAACATATCTTTTTATGCCCATTTAAACATGCTGCATGCAAAATTCGTTTACAAATTCCAAAAGTTATTCCACTAACAAACATGAAGTAGATATTATTTTCAAATGTTTTTTTTTAAAATGAATGACATCATAGAAACAAAAAATTGATTTTAATTTTTGTAAGAAATAAAAACAAATTCATACCATTTCATAGTGTGATCACTATTTATTTGTTATAAAAAAGAATAAAAATTGTGTAGACCATGGCAAAATACATAATTAAATTTGTAAAATAAAAAAAAACAATTATAGAAAAAGTAAATTAAGAATAAAGACAATTTCAATTATTAGCAAAATTTAAAAACATTTCAAAAATACTGTTCATAATTATATCAAATTAACGGTCTTATTTTGTAAGACGACAAACTTTTGTATACAAACAACATGTTGTATAGAAATAATTCAAGTTTCAAACCCTTTCTCTTAAGCTGGAGGTACACACCAAGCGTCGACGCGTTTCACGCGTTCTAAGCAACTGTCAAAAAAGTAGAATCAATGTAGTTGTATGAGTTAAGTTATACACTCAAAAGCGTAGGACGCGCTGACGCCTGAAACGCGAAAAGTTCGTTTACTATCTACTTTTGAGCGCGGTGCACGCGTCACAGCTGACTTTGACAAATACAAAGCAAATTTATTTTAAAGATGATGTCACCAGAAAAAATGACAGTTGAAATAACATTTTTTATATGAGTTTGACAAACCAACCGATAAAAAAAACTTCATATAAAAAAAAATCAGCTGGGCATACGGCGTCACCTCCAAAAGTACATACATATAAAAAAAAATATTGACGCGAAAAATATTCGCATGTAACTTGAAATGCCTAACGCTTAAAACGTTTAGAAAGCTTAAAACGCGTTGACGCCAAAACGCGAGTTGTGGACCTCCGGCTTTAGTATTTTTCATACAAATTTCTTCATTTTATTTTTCATTTCAAATTTCAATAAACTTAATAATTGAGAGATGTTCATTTTAATAATTTATAATTTATTTTATAATTTATTTTAATAATTTATTAATTATTTCAGTACGAATTTCTTACGTTTAAAACTTTTCTTTTTATGAAGCCCTTATATTAAAATGTACTTGAGACGACTTAATAATTGAGAACAATTAATGTTTATATTCAGAATAATAAGAATAAAAAAATGATATTTTTGATTGGTTTGGTAAGAATATTTCAGTAAGAATATTTAGGGGTAACGGTAGTCGGTCTAAATGGGTAACTTAGATAACGGTAGCCAACCTTGATTTCGTTCTTCATTATTTATCTTAGCATTGGCATTCTGTTTTACGAGTATATGTGTTATAACTAAACTGGATAACAGTTAATTTTATTTATATTATTATTCTATCTTTTTAATGTAGAATATAGTAATGGATGGTAGAAGTAGCCCGGGCCCTTCAAAGAGGGTTAAAAAGTACCGAAAGAATTTGTAAGGAATGTGCGATCTGATTTTTTGATCAAATTTACCTCTTGCAGGTTTTTTTCAAATGCATATTTTTTCTTTTTTATTTTTATATTTTGTATCTGAATATATTATATTTTAATATACCTACATACATATTATTTTTTATTTTATTTCGTTCTTCATGTGATAAATTTATTTATCTTAGCATTGGCATGTATTCTTGTGATAAATTTTTTCTCAATCTGAATCCCGAATATGCTATTGAAAGTGGCATTTTAAAAAGGTACAGTTCAGGTTTTTATTTTTTGATGAAAAACTACTATTAGGTGACTATCTGAATCCCGAATATGCTATTGAAAGTGGCATTTTAAAAAGGTACAGTTCAGGTTTTTATTTTTTGATGAAAAACTACTATTAGGTGATAAAAATTATATAAAAACAGTAAAGCCATAGATGTGCTAAATTCAACTTTATTGATTTCTAGACTTAGAACATTTTCATAATCACTAGCACATTTGGTGGATTTTCTTAAATATACGTACATGTGTATGTTAACGTTGAAGTTACATTACTAGTAAAATAATTGTGTGAGTTTGCTTTAGAAATGAGAAAGTAAGAACGAAAAGAGAAAAACAAGTATATCAAGTAAAAAAACATTAAATGTACAATTGAATCTGTAACAACATTATTACCTATGGGCCGAATAAAAGTGGAAATATGTTTTATATTCAAACATACATATGTGCATACATACATATTATAAATAAATAAAAAGTACACACTTAAATATATCAAACACTTTTTCATGTACATATTATTTGTACATTATATTTATATCCTATACCACTAGTGGAATGTACAGTGTGTGATATGGTTTGAAACGTCCCGAAATAATGATTCCATTTTCACCATATTCGACTCAGGATCACTTTCTATAACATTATTTAAATACAAGTAAAAGTTATATTAATATAAAACCTTCCTCTACTATGAATATATGTATGTATGCTTTATTAAGTGTACAAATATATGTATGTCAATAAATACACTTTCTATACATATATAAATGAATTGGTTTAAACAGAAAAAATATTTATAGAATTTGTTTAATTTTATGTGTCACCATTTAACAGTATTATACATATTCATTTTTTGTCAAGAAAAGTTTTTTACTATAAACAAAAATATGTACATCAAAAGAGCTAATACTGTAGGGGAGTGTAGGTTATTGTCAAATAATTATGTTTCCTTTATTTTTTTGTTGTATTTTACATTAAATATTCATAGTTTATAAAATCCGGATAAAGAATTGTATGCTTATGGGTTTATGTGAATGTTGCTGTAAATACACTTGTTACATACATATTTATGTAGGAATATTTTCAAAGTATTGACGTTTAAATAATTAGAATTAAAAAAACGCTTTGTTACAAACAACCATATATTCTCTAATTATTCTGTAGCTACATATGTATCGCACAAAAAATATTTCAAGTAAAATGCCTTAGAATGTTTAACTTCATTTCATTTATCAGTTTAATATTTTCAATCAAATGAATAATTTGGAAAAAAAATACATAAATTTGTTATGCATTTATTTTTTTAACTTCATTTCGTTATTGTTTTAATATTTTTAATCAAATGGACAGTTTGAAAAAAAACACATATTTTTCGAAACCTGGTCTTGGGTCAACCTTTCAAAGTTGTCTCGCATGATTTGATGAGTCTTACAAATAACTCATAAAAAAATAAATTAGTAAATAATACCAATATCTTAACAAACTTCTATATACACATGTTAAATTTTATCGCGATATAAATACTTTTAAAAGATTTATGGAGGAGGTTTAAGTGAATTACGAAGAGGGTCTTATATGGGAGTTTCGACTAATTATGGACCGACCATTATAAAATTAGGTGTCATTATTTCTGTAAGAAACTTATTTGTGTTAAATATTTTTTGGATACCAACATTTTTGAGTGAGTTATGCGCTTTAAAGTGATTTTCGGAAGTGGGCCTTATATGGGATCTACGACTAATTATGAACCGATCACAATAAAATTGTACCGTATTATTTGTATATATATGAAATATATTTTTGTTAAATATTATTTGGATACCGACATTTTTGAGTGAGTTATGCTCTTTAAAGTGATTTTCGGAAGTAGGCCTTATATGGGAGCTACGACTAATTATAGACCGATCTTCACAAAATTTGCAGATGTGATTTAGCTCCATTTACTACTCATTTGTGGTGAAATTTGTTTAGATACTTGTATAATTCAAACACTTATGATTGGTAAACCCCAATTTCGGGAGGACATTTTGTATGGGGGCCTGGTGAAATAATGGACCGATTTCCACCAGCTTCATTCCCAGCCAGCCAGCCAGACGGATGAACGGACATCGTTAAATCAACTCAGAAAGTGATTCTGAGCCGATCGGTATACTTTAAAGTGGGTGTTGGACCAATATTTCTGGGCGTTACAAACATCAGCACAAATCCAATATACCCTCCCCACTATGGTGGTGTAGGGTATAAATATATATTTCATAACAACTAATTGTGGCAAGTGTTTGCTGAACTTAAATGATCAAATTTTACAAATAAGGTTATTGAAATTTTTTATTGTCAATCAATAAATAAGTTTTAAAAAATGTAAAGATGTAGATTTAAAGATCCTAAATTTTATTATATTAGTTAGTCGTGAAAGTCTTTGTAAAGCTTGTAACAAAAATATAATGCTTAAAGATATTATTCAACAATTTTTATAGTATTTTAAAATTTCAGAAAGCAAGGACACACTTGACATTAAAGGATGTACACTCGACACAATACTGAACGGAGAATACAAAAACTTAAGTTTTCAAGCCAAATTTTCCAAATATCTGCCTTTTTTACCATATTTCAAGAAAATAATTTTCGACATAATGGAAGTGCTACAACAAAAGCAAATAAAACATTTTCCAACAAATTTTGTAATTAAGAAGATAACAATTTACATTAAATGAAAAACTCAATATATTTCCGACCCCAAAATTAATAGCAGACTTAGAGTTATATTATTTATTATATGGCATTAAGGACCAAGTTTTGTTTATTTTGGTCAAATGATACCAAAACGGCAACGCAGGTTGCAAGAGCATTTGCACATAATACTGAACTCCTCTACTGTATTATGTCAGTATGTTAGTAAAATGCATTTATAAAGATATGTATGTATGTGTGTGCTATGCAAAAATTACAACTTTAATTTATGTTGGTTATATGTCATCGATCGTTTAAAATTTTGTACCATTTATGGCTAGATTTACAGTCTTTAGTTAGCTAATGACAAAGGCTTAACTAATGATTCTTTATTCGCAATGCTTAGTTTGCCATTAGTTAAACCCCCAAACGTCGTTGGTTAACTATTAGTCAAATAACAGATGTTGCTATGAAAATAGAGTTTACAATTATTTTCGGCGACAAATTGTAAATATGTCTTACGAATTTGATAATGGCTAAATTCACAGTCTTAATAGTAATAGTTAAACAATAGTTAGTATTTTAGTTTACCAATGGTTAACTAATGACCGAGAATTCGGCCATTATACTTCTTCTAGAATTCGGCTTCTAAATCTAAGATTAGTTAGGGAGTTATAGAGCTTTAAAGCTCAGATATATACAAAAACATATCAAGTGATCAATAGAAAACATTTCAACCTTTCATTTGATATACATATATATGTATATATATACATATACATATATAATATACGTATATATGTATATATATAAACAATATTGAATAAACATATATTGAACAATGTCTCTAAAACCGACGTGGTCCTCAAAATCATATATATAATTAAATACTATCTTCTAAAGAATAATCACCCCTATCGTGAATAAAAATTCCACATGAAATTTGTTCCCTTATATTTTTTTAACATTGAATTTTACTAGGAAAAATGTGAAAAGGGAACAAATTAATGAATTTTTATTCACGATAGGGGTGATTATTTTTTAAAAACTTTTCCATTTTCAAACCTAAATACCTATCATCTTTATTTATAAAGATATAGGTATGTACATACATACATACATACATACATATGTATATATAAAAGATATCATATGAAAGGTTGTAATGTTTCTATTGAAATTTGGTTTGTGTACATTTTTTATGCTCCAAAGATGACCTAGCAAGTTTCATATGATTTGGTGCACTATTTCATATAGCTGCTATATAGCCGATCTGGCTGACATGCAACTAGGTTTTATCTTATTTTTAAATGGAGCAAATTGGAGCAATAAGGGTTAGTTATTCATTAATCTACACAATTTAATTAATAAGTTGCCATTTGCAAGTTTTTGCACTGGTGTGCTCTTTAAAAATTATAATCCACGAAACACAAATATAAATGTTATGTTCAATCTAATATTATACATAAATAAAACATTGCACAATTAGACAACAACACATAATAATGACCAAATTGGTAGCAGGTAATAATTTTACATACCTCTACTAATATTTTCAATAACAATACTTTTTAATTTTATTCAACTTAAACTTTCACAAGTACTCGAACTCAGCTGATGTTTACCGCCAGTTGTACCAAAACAAAGTGATATTTAATCAGCTGACTTTAAACGCATACCAGAAAGAAAGGGTTGTCACCAAAAATTATATTTAATAATTTTTTTTTCTAATATGGGTATCTAGATTAAGGAAATCAGTTAAATTTCAAAATATGAATCCAAAAAAAATTGACTTTATGCCAAAAAATCCTACTTTTTACCTACAGTGCATTGTACTTGTTTGGTTTTGTGAATATTGTAACTTTTTCAAATAAAAAAGGCGTACATAGAAGCATACAAAAAAAAATTTAAAAAAAAAATGGAAAAAAATTACAGATTTCTACCAAAATTCAGGCAATGGGAATGAATTTAACCCAGAATCTGACTCCGACACCTGGCAAAGATAAATGGTCATTTCAAAGAAAACTGTCTTGAAAAATTATGTTATAGGTACCTATGTAAATTTCGTTTTGATGAAATTTTTATGCGTCTAAAGGGGTAATGAATTTGTTATTAATATAAATATTTAATTATAATTATACAAAATTTCATCCTTTAGTATGAGTTCCATCTTGAAATGGATAGCATTTGTATTTGACTTATGCGATCGGAATGATATTTAACATAGTGATTAAATATTGCAACTTCGGTAAAATATATGTATAGTGAACTCGCAGAAACGAGAACATACAGTAACATGAACTACCCAAAAACATGAACATATTTTTTTTACATTGACTTCTCTAAAACGTAAAGGCTCTAAAATGTAAACTTTTTATCGAACGTTAAAATTCAATTTTGTACGCTTATTTAAAAATTTTGGGATTCCCCGCAGAAGAACTTCGTAGTTTGTTTGTTGTGGACAACTTTTGTTACATGATAAGTAGCTTCTTTTGTAGTTGTATTTGCTCCTTTTCAATAAAAATTAAATTTATAATTATAGTAGTTTATACCTATTCTAAGATACTAATTTTTAAATTATATTATTGAATTCATAAAAATAGGGGTTAGTATTTTTATGAATTCAATAATATAATTTAAAAATTAGTATCTTAGAACCCCTTTTGCAAACCATAGTAGCTATGTACGAGTAGTACCTATATTAAAATATGGCAAGAACTTACAAAAAGTAGCATAAAAATATGTGTCATAGGTAAAAAATAATTTTTAATTAAATATGTTATAGAAAAATGCAATCTAAAACGTGAACACCCGGTAAAAATTAGTTCACGTTTCTGCGAGTTCACTGTATATATATAGGTACATACTAGAGCTGTGTCGTTCATGAACGAACGGGTTAAAATGAACGGATCACTTCATTGAACGGAATGTGCCGGTCATTTAACTGAACGGTTTTCGTTCAATAGTGTACGGATCAATTTCGTTCAGCTGCTGTTTATCAAAAGACAAGAAGAAAATCACATTCAATAAGGGTTGTATTCATTTGTTTAAAGTGAACGAATGAACGAATTGAATGACTGAATCAGTCTTGGATAAATGAACGAAAATGACCGGTCACTGAAGTGAACGACCGGGCACAACTCTAATACTATGTAAATACCTAATTGCCCACAACTTTTTACCATGAACAAATTTTAATATTGTTTATTGTTTGTAACACAAAATTAAGATGTACAGTTCACATCATAAAAGTGTACTTTTCACATCTATGGTATACACAACACCGGATTCGCATAGTACAGATTTCCTGTATTGCCGGCTTACGGCCGGGTTAAGAATTTTTTCCTTTATGGTATACACAACACCGGCTTCGCATAGTACAGATTGTATTATTAATAGTGAAATGTCATAAACTTTCTTTAATATCTTCGGATCTATATTACCTACATACCTTAAATTAACGCTTATTTTCTTGATTTTAAAATTTTGTAATTTACATACCTACTCATAAAGGCGCTTTTTTAAATATATTGGATCAAAAAATAATTTTAAGAAATTGACATATATGTAGATGGTCCATATAAATAGGCCATGTTATATATCGTTGGAAAGGTCTTTAAAATACCTATCATTTGTTATATATATATAAATATATATGTGTATGTATCGTCTAATATAGGAATGCAGTTTTCAAGATATAGCTAAATATATTACAAACTTTGGAGCTCCGCCCACCTCAAAATAGGCGAACCGCCAAAAAAAAATATTTTCTTTTAATCAGAATTTAAAACCCTATTAGTGATAAAATTTTGAAAGAGATTTAAAAAAAAGTCACTCAATCAACCAACCTGGATTTTTAATAAAACAATATGCATACACATGCATATGTACCTATGTATATAGATTTCATACATATGCTTTAAATCTCGTTTAGCTTATATGTATTCATGTATGTATATTTACATATGTACATACATTCGTTTTTACAGATTCATTTTCATAGTAGGTATTTAATTATTTTTATAAAAACTGTCTTTTTTATAAATGTATTAAAATTTACAAAAAGATAATCTATCATAAGTACATATTTTTTAAACGCACAATAAATAAATGCTTGTTAATTTTATTTTAAGTATAATCGTAACTTGTGATGAGTAAGTTAAAAATTTCCCACTATTAAAGAAACTGTAACTAAGTGCGTATATATAAAGGAATATGTTCTGACAGCGTGCCTACTTACCGTTTGATAATAATAATGCTGTCTCTGTTACACTC
This sequence comes from Bellardia bayeri, assembly GCA_950370525.1. Lineage (NCBI taxonomy): Eukaryota > Metazoa > Arthropoda > Insecta > Diptera > Calliphoridae > Bellardia > Bellardia bayeri. The sequence continues at coordinate 463,299 of OX493268.1, forward strand.
GTATGTTTTCGATTATAGAGGGCTTTAAATATTTATTTTGCGGCAATTATAGAACAAAATTAAGCGAAAAATCCTTGAATTTGGTATGTTCAATTTTATTTTTTTATAATAGGTAGGTATATTGAATGTATCACAATAGTGCAACAGATAAAAACTCGTATTAGATCAGTTGATCATTCAAATATTGATTTAATATTTTCCATATATTTTAAATTGAATATTTTTTGAAATTCAATTATTAAATGCACTTAAACCTTTTTCATTGTATCAACAAATATTCCAACACACGTATACACAAATATAACCCGAACGTAGTGCAACCAGGAGAGTTCAATTGAGAAAAGAAATTAATTTTTAAAGAATTGAAAGAAGCAAATACAGCGAGCGCTTGTGCAAGAATAAATGTTGACAATTAATAAAAAGATGAAACTAGTGTTCTAACATTAATCAATTGAATTGTTTTTTTTTTACTTTTTACCACTCGGATTATTTAATTTAAAGTATTTTTTTTTAATTAACAAAACAAATTACCTACTTATAAAATGTCTACTCGCGTAATGTGAAAGTCATGGTGCAACTATAGTTATATGTATAGTTGCACCATGGTGAAAGTTTACCAGAAATTATAGTTTCACATATATAAATATAGCTTCACTGAACTTTATGACAATGATAGAATTACAAGATTTCCAAAGGAAAACGAAGTATCGAGTTAATTATAAATAAATATAAAAAAAAATATTTTATAAAAAACTAGTGACCTCAGCTTACAAATTATTTAATAAAAATCAAAAAGGTGTTGAAGAAAATAGAATAAAATTATTCAAAAAATGTTAATTTTTTATTTAAAATTTGTTGAATTTTTTACAATTGCGTAAATTATCCAAAAATAAAGGCTTAAGTCGGTTTTAGTGACTTTTTTTAAATCACTACCAAAATTGTATCACTAATAGAATTTTAAATTCTGATTAAAATAAAAAAAATTGGAGCGGTCAAAAAAAGTTTGTAATATATTTAGCTATATCTCCAAAACTACATTTTTTTTATTAGACGATATATACATACATTTGTATATCAAATGATAGGCACCTATTGATAAATTTCGGAAAATTATTTTTTGATCCGAAATTTTTTTAAAAAATCTTAAAGATACGGAAAAAAGGTCTATATGAGTAAGTAGATAAATTACAATATTTTAAAGTCAAGAAATTAAGGTATGTAGTATAATATGATCATGTAGGTAATATAAATCGGAAGATATTTTTTGAGCAGTCACTAAAACCGACTTGTTCCAAAATAAATTCTAGAAAAATAATGGTATGTATTCATAACAGTTATTTTTGAAGTAATATTTTAATAATAATTCTTTAACTTTTTGTTAGATTTGGGTGCTTTTTGAATAAAAAATATTAGTGCATTTTGATAATAAAAAGTTGTAAACATTGCTCAGAAGGGAAGATAAATAAGAGAAAATGTAAAAAATTAAATAATTTAATGTCAATTACAATTTCATTAAGTATTTTTTCTATTTATCAGTAGAATTGTTTTAAATGATTTTAATAGCTATAATTTGGAATATATTTTATAGATAAGCGACATGTTTTTATACAGAGAACTTTTAATTTTTTTTTTGGAAGCAACGCCCAATTTTTTTTTTTAATTTGTTGCAATTTCATGACACTTTAAATCATGAATATTTAAAGTATTCGTGGTTCCTCAAAACACATCCTTCAACTTAAATTTGTTTTCTTGTTTATTTTTAAATTATTAATATATTTTATACACATTGTACATATTATGTATCTTAATTAGGAACATGAGAAACGACGACGCCCGATTATGTCATACTACAAAATTCACACACACACAAGAAAGCCAATAAAATAATTATCAAGATTTTTATAAAAAGAAAAAGTAGGCGTTTGCCGGTGTTTACATTATTTTTAAATGCGCTTACTTTTTTTAATATATAACTTCCTTTACTATTTTATCCTGGTTTTTCACTTGATCTTGTACGTTTTTAATTCACCCGCTACAAATTGTTCGTTCGTTTATACTTCGCTTTTACTTCTGTTGTTTGTATTTCTAGTTGACTAAAACAAAAATTTCCCCTTATCATTCGGTTTTTCTGAGCCAAATTTCCCAATTTTTCTTGCTTTATTTGCTTTTATATTATATTTCTATAGATATTTGTTTATAAAGACTGAAAGAGAGGAATATATGTAACAAAAATTAAATTGAAAATACTGGTTTATGATGATGTCATTTTTAAACATTGTCGCCAACGTTGTCAGCTTTGAAATTTCAAAACGCACCAAAATGGAGAAAAAAACGCACCATTTGAAAAAAATCGCACCAAGTTTAGGTTTTCTTTTTATTTAAAATGTTTATAGAATTAATTTTACGTAAAAATATAATATTTTTGTATTATAAATATAAGAATAAAACAGTCTGCAACAGTTCAGTGTTTTTAAAAAAAAATAAAACTTAAAAAAAAATAAACTAAGCAAATTTGTTTGTATTCCTTTGTACTAGATATGTAATTAATTTCTTCTTTTTTACTTTAAAAATGTTTAAAATGTTAATTTTATTTTCAAACAAAAATGTTCATCCTATTCAGCTTTAGCAATAACTTTCATGTGACAAATGTTTGATTATCATACATTCGTATATAAAATGCATTCAATGGGGTCCCTTTTCATCGTATAGATTTCATGATAATGAATTATTAAAAAAAAAACTGAAATTAAAAATTAGTGAAAATAAAGATTTCATCACATTTTCGAAAAAAAATTAAAAAACGCACCGAAATTAAAAAAAAGCAACTAATTAATTTTTGGCACCAAAAATTAAAAAAAAACACCAAAAATGGTGCGAAACGGATTAAGTTGACAACGCTGATTGTCGCATATGCACCAAATTAGTAAAAAGAGAATATTTCCCGTTTTTAAGACAGGGATGATATGTTAAAACAGATGTGTTATATAAATGAGTTGCCAGTGCAATGTCTTTAAAGCCTGAAACACGCCTAAGTTAAAATATGTTGTTTAATATGTTCCATTGAAAATTTATAGCCCTTTATTTATAGGAAGCTGAAACTAATGCACTAGACAATAACTTCCATTCGATCAAATAAGAAATAAAATAGATTATCTTTATTATCAACTTGTAATCAATATATTTCATCACTATTCTTTTAAAATGAGGTTAAAATTGTACCACGCCAATTATAATAATGTGCCTTTAATTGTTAAAGCAAAACCGATAAATGTAAAAGAAAACATAAACAGTTATTGTGAAGATGTTTGTTAAATCATATGATACCATGAGAATAACCAAAATACGGCTAATAAATTTAAAACGAACGTTCCATCGGGTTCTGTATCTCATCATTCACTACATAAATGCTGTACTGGCAACACTGAATTGCCCTCAATGTTAAAAAAAAAAACACAATTTAAGCAACTCTGAAAAAATTGTTTTGGTATGTTTTCTTCACAACCAATTTGTTTAATTTAGTTTTGTGAGAAAACGCGCGTGAATGGTTCGGTTTTTTAGTTTTTAAGTTAAAGAATTTATAAGAAACGAATGTCGGTGTCGATATAAGTCAAAGCAAGGCACCGCATTTACATTCAGTAAGTAAATTAATTGTTTAATTGGTAAAAATACATTTATTAACAAGCAATTAACAGTTTTGTTGTATAGTAATTCTAAGAAACAAGAGGAGAAAGCTTTAAACGTATACTTGACGGTACGCTGAGGAAATACAATATAAAACCTCACTTTATTAGTGAATGAACAATAACGATGGGTCGCAGTCCATCTCCGTCGCATAGAAGGCGTGAAAAGGAACGTTCCGAACGTAAAAAAAGAAGAGAACGTCGATCACGGGAACGTGAACGAGACCGCGACCCGGAGGTGGTACCATCAAGTAGTACTGGCCGTACATTAAGGCGCAGGTCACCGCATCGCCACGACCGTGAAAGAGATCGTAGCCACAGCCGGGAGAGAGAACGTAGTGAAAGGAACAGCAGACGACGGTCGAGGTGAATAAAAAGTGTAGTGTATTAAAAACCAAAACAAAATCCTTGAATACGATAAGTATAAATTTTTTAAATATATATGTAGAATAATTGACAGAGTTTTGTTTTCGTACGGTTGGACCATTTAGATGCAACTCTACATGTAGAGTTGTATTTCAATAGTAAACACAGTTAATTAACATCGTATTTTTGCATACTTTTGTGAAATTGTATGATATAAATTTCACCATTCGTTAATTCCCTCGTAATTATCATCGCATTTTTAGACATTACCACGTGAAGTGAAATAAAGTATTTTTTAATATTTTATATATAATTTGGAAAGTTGTTGTTGATTCGCAATCGGTTTAAATTTTATTTTCCAACAACAATATTCTTGTATTTATATAAAAAAAAATTAAAAAATGGCTCTTCGCGTTCAATTTGAAAATAATGACGACATTGGCGTCTTCAGCAAGTTAACAAATTCCTACTGCATTGTGGCTATTGGAGGCTCCGAAACATTTTACAGTGTATATGAAGCAGAATTAGCAGAAACAATTCCAGTGGTTCATGCCAGCGTTGGTGGATGCCGCATAATTGGTCGCTTAACAGTTGGAAATCGTAATGGTTTATTGGTTCCGAGTTCAACCACAGATGTTGAATTACAGCATTTGCGCAACAGTCTTCCAGACTCTGTTAAAATTCAACGTATTGAGGAACGGTTATCTGCTCTTGGCAATGTTATTGCCTGCAATGATTACGTTGCCCTGGTGCATCCAGATCTTGACAAAGAAACCGAAGAAATAATAGGAGATGTTTTAAATGTTGAAGTTTTTCGTCAAACTATAGCCGACAACACATTAGTTGGTTCATATACAGTTCTTAGCAATCAAGGCGGCATGGTGCATCCAAAGACTACCATTCAGGATCAGGATGAGTTGTCATCATTGCTACAAGTTCCCTTGGTAGCTGGTACAGTAAATCGTGGCAGCGAAGTGTTAGCTGCTGGCATGGTTGTTAATGACTGGATTTCCTTTGTTGGAATGAACACTACAGCTACAGAAATTTCTGTTATAGAAAGTGTGTTTAAATTAAATCAAGCCCAGCCTTCAACAGTTACAACAAAATTACGTGCTGCCCTCATAGAGGATATGTCATAAGTGAATCTAAGGTAATAGCTGATATTCGAAGGATGACCATTTTATATTAATATAATATTAAGTTTATCTTAAAATATTTTTAAAAATTTCTATTGTCATGAAATTATTATTATATTATTAAATAAAAACCATTTTATCTTTTTAACATAAATTTGTTTTAAAATTAAATTTTATTTTGAAATAATTTTTTTGGACAAATTATTAAAATAAAATTGTTTAGTAGTGTTTCTTCGTTGTAGGTACAATTTGAAGAACGCAATCATTATTCAATTACTAAAACTTGGAATTTGTGCTACAACGACAATAAGGCCTGCTTAACTTCAGCATAGCAACATTTTCAAAATTTAACTTTAATTATTGCTGCTGCTGTCAAAAATTCATAAGCTCAGCAAAAGCATAAACGAATAAATCAAAAACTGTAAGTTTCAAGCAACAGCCAATTTACACGACGCAGTTCCTATAGAAAAAATGTTTACACAGCACAACATAATTGCTTAAATCACTCGTACTTTCATATAAGAGTATACACACCTTTGTATAAACATATGTAATACAAATAAAAGAGAAACAAGTATTGCTAGTACAATCTAGTGTGTACTCGTCTTATCTTCCCCTCACCCGGATGTCTTAAAGGTAATCAGCTAAGCTTACAGAATTGCTTCGTGTAAATTAATTGGGACTAAATAACATCACATAGTAGAACTATGGTCTTATTTTTTGACGTTATGCTCTGCTGTTGCTTGTGTTGTGTTCCCTTAGTTGAAGTTGGAACACATATGTACGTGCATAGTGCTTCAAAATAGTTAAGAAATTTTAAACACGGGGGCGGTGTGGTTATAGTGTATTTCGATTCGCAAGCAAAAGCTTTCGAAATACAATGTAAAAAGTATACAAATTCGACCGTTTTTCTTTTCGATTCGAAATACACAATAACCCCCCAGATTTAAATCTACAGAAGTTAAAATGTAAAGCTAGATTTATACGATTGAAATTTTCTTCAAAATTGCTCTTCTAAATGTGTAAATTTTTTGCTGTTTACACGAGTTTGAAGCATTTTGAAGAAATTAGCGTTTTGGTTTTGATGAAAGAAAATGGTATTGATTTTTACAGCCCAATCATGAATAAAAATTCCGCAGGAGTTTTTTTCCTTTAACATTTTTCATATTCAATTTCAATGTTAAAAAAATAAAAAGGGAAAAAAACTCCCGCGGATTTTTTATTCATGATTGGGCTGTTAGTGTTCAAGATTATAAAAGAGCAGATATTTTAAAATAGCAGATTGTATGCATGTCCGTGAACTTTTAACATTTTAATAATTTATTACATTTTATATTATATTATTTTATATTATGTCTTAAACAGAAGTTAGATCTATGTTTAATGAAAAAATAATTATTAATTATCTTAATATTAATGGTTTTTATATTAACGATTGATGGGTTAACATTTTTGAATATTCGTTCCACCAGCTGTATAATTTTAAGTATGTATGTACGTTAAAATAGAGTAAACATCAAAATTTCAGAAAACTTATAAGACGTTATAAAAATTTTAAGAAAAATCTAAAACATTAATTATTATTATACATATCTGCTATATAAATAATTAGGTCTCGTTCACATGGTCATGCTTCTACCTCAGCATCAACATCTACACGCCGCCGCGGTGGAACCAGTTCACGTGTAGAGCGCCCGAAAATAAGTGAAGCCGATTTGGAGGGAAAGTCCCCTGAAGAAGTTGAAATGCTTAAAACAATGGGTTTCTGTACGTTCGACACAACAAAAAATCGCAAAGTTGAAGGCAATGATGTCGGAGAAGTACATGTAATCCTAAAACGCAAGTACCGCCAATATATGAATCGTAAAGGTGGCTTCAACCGACCCTTGGATTTTGTGGCATAGTATTGTCATATAAATGGCAGACATGCTGCAATCCTTGCTGCTTTCTAGTTTTATTGTTATTTTTTTGTTAGCGATGGTGATGATAATGAACGAACATCATCACTTTCGAAACAAAAGCCTGCAATTTTATGCAATAGACCGGTTTACAAAATTTTTACATTTTATCAAATCAAAATTTCTATCACATACAAACCTACCTCTCTAGTTGTTAAATAGTAGTAATATTTATAGGACTATATCTTTTTATATCTTTACGTAAATATGCACACATATTTTTTACTATTTCCATCGTGTTACAATTGGAAAGCGTTTTAAATGTTAAGATTGAAAAGTTATTTCCTGGAACTTTACTTTCATATGAAAGACAGGCAATTTAACTACAAACACATTTAAATTAACTAAATAAAAAAGTATTATAAAAAAATACTTGTTATGAATTAACTGGTATTTATAAATTCATGATAAAAATTTCAAAGAATGTCCCATTAAAAATCCCCGTCATACATACACACAACACAATCCTCCATACACTGCAATAGTACAACTTTTTGTTAATTAGATTTTAATTAAATTGTGATTTTTTTATAAAATAATTACTATAAAAAAAACTTATTTACACAAATAACTCCAGCCCTAAAACCCCTAAATCCTACCCTACATTTAATCACACATCCTCCACAGTTCCAAACAATAGACCAAATATGCAATAGCCAGGGATTTTTTATATTTACACATTGTTAAATAGAACAGATTTTTGTTTTGTTTTTTTTTTATATATGTACATTTACATATGTATACATAAAGAAATAAATAAAGCAAATATAACCGAAACATTCTACTATAAAAATAATATAATTTTAAGTGATATTAAATATTTTATTGTATAAATAACAGACAGTTAACAGTTAATTCAATCACAAGTGCCGATACAATTTGTTATCAGTTAAACAAAAAGATATGCTTTCTGAACAATTTTATTATTTACTTTTTCTTTCTTTAAACAGTTTATCAGCCATTATTTTACAATAGTTGAAGTTTGGCTTAACAGGATTAAACAAAATTATATTTGGCTCATAATCTACTACATACAACAATATATACATACATACATATACATATATACATTTATACGTGTATGTACATTAAACCTACCTGACCTTCCTGTTCGATGAGATTTTTAAGAAACTATTTTAGAGAAGTCTTACAAGTTATAAAACACTAATACATATACAAATTTTCAAATTATTAACATCCACTAATTTTCTGATTTTAAAAATATGTTAATTTTAATTTTTTTAAAACAGATCTAGTAATTTTTGCTTTTTTTTTTTTTTTACAAATTTTAATAGATATCCAAAACGGGTACACAAATTTCTATTTTAATTGTAGGGTCGTACATGTATATGTATGTATGTATGTAAATCACTAATAAACATATTTCTACTTTTATTTTCTAAAGAAATTGCAGGATTTTTATTTTTTAAAAAGTATATATAAAATGTAATAATTTATTTTTACTATTCTGCTCAATAAACGAAACAAAGATTTTCTTTGGTAATTAACTATACTTTGGATTCAATATGTATATTAATTGATAAAATAATGATGTGTAAGTGAATATACATTTTTATTTATTTATTTTAAATGTTGGATTTAATTAATTAACACAAGACGTTACTAATCATTAATGTGTTCGTATACTACAGCTGTGCGTGCTGGTGCATAAACCTCAAAAAAGTTTTGGCGGCCAGCGTAATTTTCTGCTCTTGTAAAATGTTTGCAATTTTTATCTAGGCGATTGAAACCACCAAATTGTTCATCATCAGATGATAAAGCAATTTTATAAGTGCCAGCCCAGTTGGTACCAACACGATAGCCGGTAAAACTTTGTGCAGGATGAAAATTGAAAACAAACACTAATCCAGCGCGTTCGAAAACTATAAACTTATCACCCTCATGCTTCCAACTGACATAAGCAGGGTCGGAATGTAACCAGCCAAAGCGTTCTTCTAATTCATTCATTGCACGATCGAATTCATTTAAATATTTATACTTTAACAAATGGTCATCTACTAAATTCCACTGTCTGCGAGCATAATGATATGAATCGTTATTACCAGCTCGAGGAAAATCTAACCATTCTGGATGTCCAAATTCATTTCCCATAAAATTGAGATAAGCTTCACCACCTAAGGCATGTGTTATAAGTCGTATCATTTTGTGTAATGCGATACCCCGATCAATAATTAAGTTTGGCTCAGAAATAACTGACATATGAGTATACATTTCTTTGTCCATCAGCCAAAATGCTATGGTCTTATCACCAACCAATGCCTGGTCGTGTGATTCCGCATACGCTAGTGTTTTTTCCTTCCATCGGCGATTTGTAAGAGTGTGAACTATATTGCCAATATTCCATTGATCATCAGGACATTCTTTAAGCAGTTCAATCCATTTGTCTGGAATGGCCATGGCTAAACGATAATCGAAACCAACACCACCTTCGATATTGGGACGACACAGTGTAGGCATGCCGGATACATCCTGCAACATACATAAACAATTAATGTAGGTATATAAATATCAGATATATTACTTTATTACCTCTGCAATTGTTATACATTCGGAATTTTGTTTGTGTAACATATGATTAGCTAAAGCTAAGTAGTTCAAAGCGTCCGTATCTACATTAAGTCCAAAGTATTCATTGTAATCGCCGCTGAAGCCCTCTCCAATACCACGAGAATGATATAGCATTGAAGTGACGCCATCAAATCTAAAATAAAATTTAAAAAAAAATGTAATAAATTGTTAGAGTACTCATTAAGTAATTATTCATTTCTGTTAATAAACTAGCCTGTATCCGTCGAATTTATATTCATCGTGCCACCATCTTAAATTTGACAACAAAAATCGTAACACTTCATATTCCACATAATTGAATAGCCGACTGTCCCATAGCGCATGTTCTCCACGCTTCCCATCATGAAAGTAACAACTATTAGTGCCATCAAATTGATTTAAACCGTCCTGAACATTTTTACTGGCGTGTGAGTGAACAACATCCAATAAAACGTATAAACCATTAGCATGTGCCACATCTATCATTCGCTTAAGTTGTTCTGGGGTGCCGAAGCGGCTGGAAGCGGCAAAAAAACTAGTAACTTGATAGCCAAAACTTGCATAATAAGCATGTTCCATTATCGCCATAACTTGTATGGCATTATATCCTTGCTTTTTAATGCGTGGAATAATATTGTCTGCAAAGTTGTCATACGAACCAACACAGGGTTCTTGCGTAGCTATTCCCACATGACATTCGTAAATACGCAAAGATTTTGGCCTTTTTGCGTTTGGATGCTTAAATTTATAGCATTCATTTTGCGGCGGATTCCAAACATATTGTTTAAAGTTAACACCCTGATTAGCCTCTTTGGGTGGCTGCTTCACGTATTTAGCCCACGGCGATAATCGATCCAAAAGCTGGCCTGCTTGATTGCGTATAATTACTTTAATCTCACTTAAATGTTTAATGGGTGCTGTTCCATCTGCATTAGCAGGAATATGTAGTTCCCATTTACCAAAATCTAATTGTTTATATGGTGTAGCTTCCCATTGCCAGTTGTCTGTAAATATAAAATTTATGATTTTGAAGCTGTAACAAATCATTAATTTATTTGTTCCTTAGGTACATACTAAAATCTCCTGTTAAATAAACGTCTTTGGCACCCGGAGCCCATTCCCTGGCGACAACAGAGTTATCGGGTAAAAAATGAAGACCATAGAATTTATAGCCTTGAGAAAATGTGTCCATTCCACCTTCTAGTTTATCTATTTTTCCAATCCATTCCTGTAAAACGCCATTCCTTAAAAAATATATTTGTTTTATATGTTTGCACTGTATCAGTAATAGACAGATTTGCTCATTTTTTTTAGAAAAAGCTAAAATTTTATTAAAATTTGTATATGTATGTAAATGCTTTCCTGAAAAACTGCAAAGCTGTCTAGCAGTGGAATAAAGCAATTAATTTTCATAAGTAGACAAATGTAACAAAACAAAGTACGTTATTAATAAAAGATTCAAGTTTGTGAATTTGAAAAATAATTCCTAATTACCAAATATACGTTTTTTAAATGCACAGAGTTGAGTCCAATTTAGTTGTTTGGTGTTGGTAACATACAGTGAGTGATATTTTTTGTTTTTTGCTAAATTAAATACATATTTGTTTGTTAAAACAGTTAAACTATTATGAAGAAGCCTATATTATTATTAGTTCATTAAACTAATTTCTTCACTTATCTAAAAATGTACAACCATTTAATCATTCAAGCTTTATACCCTACACCACCATAGTGGGTATCTTATATTGGATTTGTGCTGATATTTGTAACATCAATAAATATTAGTCTAATACCTACCTTAATGTATACCGAATGACAGTATCACATCCTGAGTCGATTTAACGTCTGGCAGGCTGTTCATGTAAGTTTGTGCGCAAATTTTGATATTTCGATAAAATTTGGTACATAATATATTTTCACCCCGAGGACGGTTGGGATTGAAATTGGTTCATTATTTCATTTAGCCCCATACATGCAGATGTCAAAAAAATTTCGTCACAAAATAAGTTGCACGAAGCCTAATAATAGTCGGTCGGTCCATAAGTCAAAGCTCCTTTAAGGATATTGTAGGATTTATTATAATAACAATAATTTTAATTTTATTAGTTTTAATTAATCCATATTTATTAAGAGATCCAGATAATTTTATTCTTGCTAATTATTCCTAATGTAAAAATCACTTTAACGTAAATAATTCTTTTAAAAGTGTTTCTATCGAGATAAAATTTAACACAAAAACAATATATGCACAGAAGTCATGCCGCTAAATTTTTGGACGATCGGTCCATAATAGGTCATAGATCCAATTTCTGAAAAACTATACACATATTGAACGAATATTCACTCTTACTTGTTTAATTATAGATTTCTCTTATGTTTATAATTTCATTTAGTTGACCTGCACATAATAACTAAATAAAAAAATGTATTACAAATTTATTTTTATCATTAATATTTAAGTACATAATTGTTCAAGTTTAAGGACTTTTTTTTTTTAAATTAAAATTTTTATTTTCAATATTTCGCTTGATTTATAGCAAAGACATTTTTAATGGATTTTGTAATTACAATACAAAAACATAATTAGTACCTATAGGTACATCCGTGAACCCCCCTACCTGAGTTTCGAAAATTAAGATTATTCACTAAAACGAAGAAATTTCGAAATAAAAATGTTCGAGAAAACATCGAAAATTTCAAAAAATTTTAATCCTCGATAATTTGTCGATAATACGATTTTTCCGTTAAAATTTCGAAACAAAAATGTTCGAGAAATTATCTATCCTTCAATATTTCTCGAAGGTTCGTTTTACAAAAAAAAAACTTCGCTAAATTGACGCCAATGATTTATTAATGATACTGTGATCTTGTTTTTAGCAAAGTATTTTTTTCTGATGCTTAGAAACCAAAAAAAATATGTTTGTCTTTGCAAAGGCTCGAAAGTGATACTGCGACTGTATGTTTAACGAAAGAAAATAAATGCATTTTTTATGAAAAAAAAAAATAAAGTAACGTTACTTTTTTTGTGCAACAGAACAAAACAGAAAACAATATTAGTTATAAATTTTATTAAACAATTTTTTTTCTGTTTGCATTTATAAATTCATTTTTTATTGTTAGTTAGATATTTTTAGTTATATGAAATGTAATGAATAAATATGAAATAAATTGTTAAGTTTCTTAAAGTAATACTAGAAATATCATTTTTTATGTGAATAATATGGAATTGAAACAAAATATTCATTCTCGAAGTATTGCTATCGCATTACCAACGAATCTTTAGCAACATCGAATGTAAACTGTTAACGATATCTCTAACGAATGTATCTCGATATCGTTAAATGTATCATTTACGAACGCGATTGCAATATCAATAAAAAACATTTTATAAACTTTTCTCAAAATCGAGATAGAAACTTAAAAGATGTTTTTTTTAATTCGTAATTAATATTGCTAAATACCTACTCGCTATTGATATCGTAAGCAAAACTTCGAGATCGAAAGATATGCTGCCACAAACTGAGCGACAGGTGAGCTCTAGGAGCACATTCTCTTGTCGCTTTCGATAGCCGTTTTCGAATGTTTTACACGAGAAATTATTGAGAAAACTTCGATGGTGATATCATTATCGACAGCCGTGGTCAAGTGGGTATGGAAATATATACATATGTATGTAGGTATGTGTGTAAGTTCATGACCTTGATTAGCAAACTTCTACACATACATAGCTTGCCGGTACATACCTACATACATATATTAATTCCGCGATTAAATGAAAAAATACATACGTATGCTTAACATATTACACGATTTGAAATATACTACATAGGTATATGTATTTTTAAGTTAATTCTAATAAATTAATAACAAATGAATAAATATAGAATGTAACGAAAGTTTTTTTTAAATCATTTTTCTTTTAACTTAATTTAACCTTCACTTGACATTGTCCAAAAAAATATGTATGCTCTAAGAAAAATTATCAAATTACTTAATGATTTGCTTATTTAGTTGGTTTTAATGTATGATAACATATTATTATTTCAGAAAATATAATATGTAGGAAACATTGGTTATTATGTGGATCATCACATTTCTGTTTAATTTTCACTTGTTTACAAACCTTCTCCTAATTTCTCGTTCAAATGGTTTCAAATATGAATCTAATTTGAACATATTTTCAATTTCTTTAACATCAACTTTCATTGGATCCATGACTTCAGTGAATGTTAATAAAACCTTTTTATACTTTCACTTTTAAAAATCTTTAACTTGATTTGTTCTTCCAATGCAAAACCCTCGACCACAGATATAAACGAACTAATAAAACACGGCAAGCAAGGTACCATGGTGAAATAACTCTACAAGGTGGTGTTGAAAAGCCAGCTGTTTTTTTTAGTCATGTTCGTTATGTCAAACTTTATATACATATGTATGTATGTATGCTCAAGTTGTGATAAAAAAAATAGCAAACCTATCAAGTTATACAAAAAAAGTGAAAAAACAATTGTCCATAAATTAAATGTTTCATAAATTAACAAATTTATAAATTATTTTTATTTTCATCTTGAAATTAAAAAAATTGTATGTATGTATGTATTTATTTTTCCTGCAAAAATGTTTGTAAACAATAACCAGTTGTTTTTGACATTACAAACATGAAAGCAAAAACAAAAATACCATGTTGTTTCTGTTGCTTTTGTATTGTTGTAATATTAAAACAGTAAACAAATAAACAGCACCAAAGATGGTGCGAAATGACCAAGTTGATAACGCTGCAAGCAATGTAGCATTCACAGACTAACTTATCTATGGTAGCATTAATGGTGTAAATATAGAAGGCGAGTGCAAATCGGCAACAAATACAAAACAATACAGAAACAACAGGCATTTTGTTTGTGTAAACTAATGTACTACTGTCAAAAACACTTGAAAAAGTGTTACTTTTGACATAAGTAAATTGTAAACAAAGTCAGTCAGCTGTGGTACTGCACTCACCTTGTATAGTTATACAATGGTAGCATCATAGCACAGCTGACTATTTTCGTTTACAGCAAGGCGAATTTAACATGGTGGCAGCAGATCTACAACATGTACTAAAAAAAACGGGCAATTTGTTATAATATGTTCATGCTGTCAAAGACTGTTTGTTGTTTTTATTGCTGTTGGGTTTGTTGTAATTTTTGTCGAAAGCAAGGCAAATTTATATACATAGGTGGTTTCCAAGGCGAATTAGTACAGGTTAATTTTGATAGAATAGCTTAATAAGCCCCACAGATATAAACTATGATAAACCCGATAGGCAGATTTTGACAACGCAACATATAACATACATACTTATGTATGTATTTTACAAACACAAATTGCCAGATGTTTGTGTAAAGTTTGAATTTGTTGTAGAACTGATAGCACCTTGTAAAAATTCGTTATTGTACACCAGTTGATTAATTTTGTGCCATATTGTTTGATTTGAGAGTTGTTTTTTTTTTTGTAAAAATTAAAGCACATACATAATTTTAAATTTTTTAATAAAACTATCTTATATTAAATAGGTAGTGTGTTTGTTTTTTGAGTTGTTTTATTAAAAGTGTTAGGTTTTATTATTATTCTGTTTTTATCCATGTTTGTTTTCTTTATTTTGTGTCAGATGTTTTTGACAATAACGAAAGTACCTATTAAGCTATGTGTCCACGGTCGTCAGATATTACAACGTTGTCATATCTACCAATGTGCTAGCAATGTAGTGACATTGAAAAATTTTTAGCAAAAGGTAAATTGTCAGTTTACACGACTGTAAGAAAACTATATCATTTGCACACAATTGTCACATAATGAATTTATCTGTCAACCGAAATTGTCAGTTTACACGGTTATCAGATTGTTGTGTGGCATCGTCAAATTCGTTTTGCAGCTCTGTGTGTGTTTTTAAATATTGTCATCGAACAAAAAAGAGCAATTGGAACCTTTTATCTGCACTCTATTAAACAGGATTCATCAAAAAATATGTCGCTATCCATTTTTATTTTCTTTAATTTTCTTCCACTTTTTTGAAAAATTTTATTAATGCACACTTTAATTTAATTCTTTAATTTTCTTCCACTTTTTTCAAAAATTTTATTAATACACACTTGTTTGTTTATTAATGTATATACAGAGTTGCATTTAGAAATAATTTCTATTTCAATGCTGCAATTGGCAGATGCATAAACTTTGCACATATGACAATGAAAAGTGTTTGACAATTGTCTTAAAACAATGACAATGCCAAAATTGCGTGTTTACACGATTGTTAGATGTGTGACAATATTTTTGTCTTCCAATGTACTGAAAATGCTTTTTCTTACAACGTTGGAAGACAAAATTTTTAAGTTTACACGGTTGTTAGACAAGTTTACACGGTTGTTAGACAATTTCTGCACATTTTTCTGACAACGTTGTAATATCTGACGATCGTGGACACATAGCTTTACACAAACAAGTCCTTAGACAGATTTTTTACAAAACTCCTGTTATTTCGAAAATTCATCGATATAACGGTACAAAAAAATATCAAGTGTCCAATAAAAAACATTATACCCTTTCATTTGATATATCTTTTATATCTTCGTAAAAGAAGAAGATATTTAGATTTAAAAATGGAAAAGTTTTTAAAATCCAATAATCGATTCAGAAATCGCAGAGATATTATAGTAATATATACATATATGCACATAAAAGCTTTTTGAAATGAATGTTTTTGACGCTCATTAGAAAAAAAAAATCGGTCACTTTCACCCAATTATGTTGAGTTCCTAATAGTGAAAGGCCAATGTAAATGGCATGGGGCCGCGGGCAGCAATCAACTTTTCGTAGTAGATTAAGTGAATTGCGATACTACTAAATACTTACATATATGAATAATTTTGCAAAGAACCAAAACTTTTATTCACTTGTAATAATGTTGTCGCACGCGGCCGCATGCCGCTTACATTGGCCTTCCACTATTAATTTAGCAAGTTTAGTTAAAAAGATATTGACAATAAAATAAATCTTAAATATGTATGTACCTTTTAAACATTACAATAATTTTCTTACAATAAATACATACATATGTACTAATTATTATTGATTTATTTGCATATATTTTGTTATGTACTTGTATATACAATGGCATAAAAAGAAAACTAACAAAAACAGCTCACGATTTTGTAACGTCAAGTGTCAATTTAAAATACAGTCGAACTTCTCTAACTCGAACAAAATTGGTTGGCAGTAGCGTCAAGAGAGTAAATAACATACATTTCTTCTTCCGTAACTCGAACTTCCATAACTCGAACTAAAATGTATACATATAAATTCTATAAGTCGAAGTTTTTTGCTTTAAACTTCAAATTGTAATTTTTTATTCGGGGAAATTCCGTTTTGTTAATTATTTTCTTTTTTTTTTTGTTTGCGTAAATGGCAGTTTAGTTCGTAAAGTCGGTCGTGTTTGATGTTAAAGGTAAACAAAATAGAATTTGTTAATCACCATGACTACTAAACGCGTTTTAAAGTGCTTGTCGATCAAAGAAAAATATAAGTTAATCAATGAAATTGAAGATGGATTAATGAAAAAAGAAGCAGCGGAAAAATACGGTATTCCGGCTGGTACTGTCTCAACGATTTTGAAGAATAGGGAATGCCTATTGGCAACCCAACTACAGGTTGGTTGCTATACATAATCGACCCATAAATTTGTCTATAATTTTCTTAATATTAAAGAATTTCTCAATTCCAGGAATTAAAAATAGGCATGGAAGTTAGAAACACTCACCCATATCGTGAATAAAAATTCCCCATGAAATTTGTTCCCTTTTCACATTTTTCCTATTAAAATTCAATGTTAAAAAAATAAAAGGGAACAAATTTCATGTGGAATTTTTATTCACGATAGGGGTGAATAATTTAAACTCATAATTGAAAAATTAATCCCCTCATACAATGCATATAAAATTATTTTTATTTAATTTAATAACGTTGTTTTTTGAATTCTCATAGTACTTTTGTTTGTGAGAAGGTGGACAAGATATTGTAGATTCCAAATAAAAAAATGTGTTCATCGGTTCATATACATATATATATATACATATAATATACATATAATAAAAACATTTAATATTTTGTATAATTTTGTTTTTTTTTTATTTATTTTTAATTTCATTTATGAAATATATTGGTTGTTTTTTATTCTTATAAATAAATATTTAATAATTAAATTGTAGATCTTTAAAGGTTTATTAACTTTATGCTTATTATCATATATTATTACATAATTATTATGTTATTAATATCAGTAACTTAATAAACTACTATAATCTTTAATATTGAAACATATTTTAAATTGAAATTAAATAAATAAGTAAACAAAAATAATACATTATATTATGTATGCATGTATAGTATGTATGTACGTACGAAAGACGAATGCATAAATATCTTACAAGAAAGATAGTTAGATAAATCTTTTTTTTAAACATGTTACGGATTTTCTTGTAACATAATTACAATAGATTATTTTTTATGTTGATTAATAAAATGGTAAGTTGGTAATGGGTTGGTCTGTTTGTTTTGCTTTAGTATTAAATAAATTGTAAACATAATTGTATAACTAAATAAAATAAAAAGATTAAAACATAAAACCTAAAACAATAGAACTAATTCTTTGTTTTACAGTTAAATTAACTATATAGTTATTTAAAATATTAATATTAAAATGTAAATGTGTACAAGGAGGACATACGTCATAGTCCTAATAATGAAAATTAAAAACGACACAAAAATTAATTCATGAAGTATTTATGTAGTATGTATATGTTATATACATATGTATTATGTTAGTGTGTATAAGTGTACATATAAAAGTAAACACTCTCTTATACAGACAAATTAATTAAATGAGATTTTTGTTGTTATTTCAAGTGAAAAAATTTATAAAAAAGCATAGATACTTTTAACATAATAAATAAAGTACAAGTAAAGAAAAAACATTATAGTCAAATAGGTTAAAACTTTAAAAAATGTTTTCCTTTTTTAATTTCATCTTCATTCTAAAATACCAACATCAAAGTATATGAAAATCTAAAGAGCATTATTACATATACAAACATATGTATGTATGTATCTAGTTTATAGTTTATTTTTACAGTTAGTATTAATTTTTATTAATGGTTTTTAGTATTACTATTCTAGTTTTTAATTTTCTCAGAACAATTATAGTTTGTAGTGGTTTGTATGTATGATTTTTAAGAAATCAATCTAAAATTATTTCTGCAGCTAGATGTCATTCATCAGTTTAACTGATATAATAAATCGATACAGAAAATAACTTATTAATGTTTAGATAAGTTTACAGCCCTCATAATTCAATAAAATTGTTTAATGTATAAATTGGCGACAAAATGGCACGATTTTCACAAATATAATTTAAAATAAGAGTAAATCATTCAGATGGTTATTCATTACATAGATTTACTACATATAAGGCATTGCTTTAGAAAAGTCACTAAAATCGAAGTTTTAGTTTGAGAAGAACATTATAAAAGTAAACAATCAATTAGACGATTTTTATGTTCACATTGATAATGTTTTAGTAGAAATTTGTTCGTAATATTAAGTGAAATTTTTTAAATAAAATGCAGTTTTAATTTAAATGTATTATGTGCTTAAAAGAAGTATGTAGTTGGTAATAACGTTGTTTGAGGATTACTTAAAAATCGTGCCAATTGGCCGCCGTGTAGACCCTACGCCAATATTTGTTGCTGTTGGGCTTTTAATAACGATTCATTAGATGTGATGACTGCAGTGCTTATGGATTCATGCATAATATTAGATGATGCGGAAGATTGGGCTGATGTGGTTACAAGGGGTACAGCAGCGCCGTTTTGTGACAAAACAACTGTTGTTGACGGTTGAAGTACGGGAGAAGATACAACTGTTGGATTTGTTGATGATAAATTGAGAATGTCACTTAGTTGAGAGTTAAGATCTTGTATAGCTATAATCTGTTGTTGTCCAGGCTTTGTAGGGTGAGGAGCTGTAGTTGCTAGTAAAGCGCCATCTGGAGACTGTAATATTATAGTATTTGGTGGTAGTTGGAAGCAGGTGACGACGCCATTGGGTTGGACAGCTTGGATTATCTGTGTAGCAGATGTACTTGTTGCCGTACTGGTGACTTGGTGTTGACAATTCGATGATAATAATACATCAGTATTACTGTTGGTAGCCTCAATAAAATCGTCAGCTTCGCCAGACATTAATAAGTCTTGATGTTCCGAAGATTCCACTTCTTCAATTAGATCGCTTTCTTCTAATTCATTCTCTTCTTCCTGTTCGGTTTCTTCATATTCGTGAAAATCGCACGATTCATTTATTTCTCCCATCTCTTCAACATGCATTTCTGCCTCATCATCATCATCATCATAAACCTCTTCTACATATTCTACTAGTCCAGATGAATTGTCACCATCCTCATTAGTAGTTAATGTAGGCGACATTAACGCGGTCGAAACGTTTGTTACTACTTCCGGGGAACAGTGTGTGTCTACGGTTAAATCGTGCGGAAATTTTGGCGTCAATGCTATACCTTTGGGTATGCGGAATTTTTTTATTATTTCTTCGGTTGCAACTGCAGCTGAATTTCTATTCTCTAACTCAGCATTTGACATTTCCCTAATGGTGATCGATTCATCACTACATCGCTTTTGTATCACGCCCCCTGGTTTACTTGAAGTTACTATAGAATGGTTGAGTGGATTGTGTTGGTTGCTGGTATTGATAGTCGTTAGACCCCCCACAATTTTGCGTCCTAATAAGATCTGAACCGGTTGACAAGGATCGGTTAGTTGAGTGGTTGATGGCGCCATTGCAGCTTCCACTTTCTTGATGCTGTTTATAACAATTGGAGATTTGTGGTTTTTCCTTGATATAGTTTTGATTACTTTTATGCTGTTGTTGGCGGATATTATTGGAGTTGATGTTATTTCGTTGCTTATTGCGGTATTGTTGTTGGTGCTAAATTATTATGTAGGAAATGTAAAAACAAACAAATATAAATAAATATTTACATATAGTATGTCATTGCTTAAGAAATTAAATACTAAAGGCCCAAATGCCGAAAACAAAAAAGACAAAAAAAATGTAGTAGTATATGTATGTATATAAACTTTAAAAAAATCTAAAATGCTTTACAATGAATTACCTACATATATAAAAAAAATCAATACAATGGACATTTATCTGTGTTTTAAACTAAATATTACTATATACATACATACATACATATGTACATATCCATACATACATACATAAATAGGCATTTGATATATACATATACGCTTCAGTTTGCTTTACGTTACATATTTATGTACATACATACAACATACGATAACATCAAATAAATGTACATGCAAATATGTACATATGTATGTATGTTTGTAGCAATATATACAACTATCAAAATTTGGGCCTATAGTTTATTAAACGTATTACAAGGTGGAATAACAGAAATAAATATAAATAAAAAATTAACACCTACAAATGCATTATTGTTCATAACAAAATCAGTAAATTGATCGACGAAACCAAAAGATGTATTCTTCTTGGCAATATTGTATTGTCTGGCTTGGGCCGCAGCTTTTTCTTGTTTGGCTAAGACTTCTTCATAGAAAATTTTCACTGGATCTATAGTTGTGATAGTTGCAGAATTTGCGTATTTATTGTTGCTACTACTTTTACTATTAATAAATTTTTCATTTATTGATGATGGCGACGTCGCAAGTGATGCTGAAGTGGAGGATAATGAGGATGATGTTTTTGTTGTGTTTGTGATTGTGGTAATGGTATTGTTATTTTTATTTTTATTAGTGTGTGATATTGATAGTAAGAATGATGTTGATAAATTCGAATTTTCATTCATTTGAAAAGGCTTAACAAATACATGATCGCTGTTGGAGGACTTGGTGTTGAGTTCTTTAGAAAAATCTAATTAATTTCAGAATCCACGTGATAAGGATGACGGAAAAACAAAAACAGAAAACCATAAGGAGAAATAAAACATGAAAATAAATAAAAGAAATTAGGAAAATAACATTGATTAGATTCTTTTTCGTTTTAATAGATTTCAAAATTCTACATCATTTTTTATATTCTTTCAATATTATTAAAAATTGGAATGAGCATGATATAAAATAAAATTTTAAGGAAACACAATTTAATAATAATTGCATTGATTCTTGACTTTCAGACATATGTATATGTAAATGGATTTGTAAGTAATTATGTATCAATATAACAATAATTAAACAAATATGTTCATGTCCGATTATATGGATAATTTTATAATAATAAAATCAATGCAACCGTCGATATTTACAAAAATATAATATAATAAAACAGCATAGAAATAAATAATGAATAATAAATAAAAATAAATTAAAAGTAATCGAAAAATAAAAATCCACATACCTTTTATTTAAAAATGTAGTTTTTGTATTTAAATAATGGAATAATATGGAATATTAAAACAAAAACTAGCTGCAGCAGCCAACGTGCAAATTTGAGAGGTTTGTGACAGAGAGAAAGTGTAT
Organism: Bellardia bayeri; assembly: GCA_950370525.1. Classification (NCBI taxonomy): domain Eukaryota; kingdom Metazoa; phylum Arthropoda; class Insecta; order Diptera; family Calliphoridae; genus Bellardia; species Bellardia bayeri. The sequence goes on from OX493268.1 coordinate 485,609, forward strand.
AAAGAAATGATAAAAGGAACATTTTATGAAGGTTTAATAATTGTTAAATATGACACGGAAAACATAGAAAACATGGTTAATATTATGGACCCTGGTGATGTCAATGATACATGATGGACATGATTTCCCACGTTAAAACAAATACGTAATACTTTTCCCAAATAATTTATTTAATTTCTTTGATTGATCAAGTTATTATTAAAGAGCTAACAGCACGGCTTCGTTGATATCGTAACTAATAACAATAATTGAGGTTAATTATTTTATTTTATATGTGGACATATGTGAATTTTTGGTTGTTGTTTTTAAATGAAAAGAGAAAAAAGAATTAAAAAAAATAACAAAAATAAATTAAAATTTGTTTGTCAAATAAAACATATTAATAGTAAAAACAAAAAAGAAGTAAATAATGCTCCTAAAAAATGAAAACAAAAAAAATTTAAAAGCAAACAAAGCTAATTTTGTCATACTTTTTTTTACAAGAAGACTAATTCAAATAAAATGCACAAAATTTTACAAAAAATATTAATTGATTTTTATGTTTGTAACAAAGTATGTAATTATAATATGTGTGTATAGTAGTATAAAATTATAAGTTTTTAAAAGTAAATTGTATTTTGTATTGAAATAGATATTGTTTGTTTACATAGTATGTGAGTGTAGTAGATAGTATAAGAGAAAACAAAAAAAAAAAAAAAAAAAAGAAAAAAAAAAATAATTGAATAATTTTTCAATGTTTACGGAAAAGTAGCAGCAACAATTAATCCGTGTTCAGAAGAAGTTACAATACGAAAAAAAACGTAAAAAATACATGTTCATGTATAGGTGGTACATACTTATATACACACCTACGAGTATGTTTCTAAACTACAAAACAAAATAATTTTAATAAAGGTCATACCTAGATATAAATTTAAATATGCAAAGTTGCATAATAACCAATAATGACCACCGTAAAAAAATCAAAACAAAACTGAAAACAAAATCAAAACCAAAAATGAAAATAAAAAAAGTGAATTATTACAATCTGAAGCTAAGTTATGGTTTAGTCAAATAACTACATACTCGTACATACATATACATATATGTATGTACATGTGCATGTACATACATATGTATATGAGTATAATTATTCGCTAAATATTAGACTGATTTTTGTAACATCGATATTTTACTTCAATTAAATTTATATTTCTAATATAATATTTGTACATATGTATATGCACCGAATGATAATAATATAATTAAAGCGGTACTTCCTGGATCATTTGTGAAAAAACAAATAAATACTAAACAAACTGAAACATAAAATAATTATTTTTTCTAACTACTCTCAATTAGTCGATCAATCAACAAAATAAGTTTACGAGCTCTACAAATTTTAGACAACAAATAGAGATTAATGAAAAAGATAGAATCAATGTGTTACCTAATTTCTTTGGTTTCCAATAGTGAGGATGAATTAACATCACTCACAGCATTAATCATAGAAGTGGGCGAGAAAGGTAAATGATACATTGAGGTAGCAGCATCCAAAGAATATGTGTCTGAACTTTTTATAAGTAATTCATTTTTCAATTCCATAAATTGATGATGTGGAGCACTTAACGATGGCAGCTGATGATGCGCTGTCTGGTGATGTTGGTGGTGGTTATGTTGAGCAGAAGTATTATTTTGGTGATGCGATTGATGATGGATAGTATGATGTTGTCCATTGGCGCTTACAGTTTGCTGATGATGTTGTGGATGTAACGAAGGGTCAGAGGTCGTAGTTAAATGATTACTGTACGTATATTGTGGTGCTGTAGCTGACATACTGTATGGACAGAGTTCAATTTCATTGGGTTCAAGTTTATTAGCTGCTGCTTGGTAGCTTTGGAGGCCGTCAGGTGTTAAAATTTGATAGCTTTGCACAGTACCAATAACATGCTGTTCAGTAGATGCATGACTAGGAACTGTTGGATTGGGAGCTGAAGATGATATATACGCAACATTTTCAAGTTCGTAGTGTTGCTGTATGGGATGACTAGATGCAGTATTGTTATTTGTTTGCTGTGTCTGCGGTGAATTAGATTCCACTTTAACGTTAGTGGGATGTGTTGTTACCATTGTTTGCTGTGTAGATTGCGTGGTTTGTGCCTGTAAAATTTGTTGTCGCGGTGTATGTGATGGTGGAGCCGTAGTATAAATTGTCTGCGTACCGTCTAAAGTTTGTAATGACTGCAATGGTACTAAATTCCCAGCTTGATCTTGAATCATTATACTTTGCCCTTGCAACTGTTGTTGCAGCAGAGCTTGCTGTAAGTCAATTTGATTCGAGTAAATCAATGTAGTCGTTCCAGCTGCAGTGGACGACTGATTTTGTGCAGTCACTGTTGACTGATTATTTAAGACCCTCTGTTGAGGTTGCATTATACTTGATGTAGCACCTGGATTTGCTAAAGCTAATTGTGCACCCCCGGGTAAAATCATTCCGCTAAATTCTAGTGATGGTAACTGCTGTTGAGGTGCGGATTGAAGATGCTGCTGCTGTTGTTGCTGATGTATTTGCTGCTGTTGTTGCTGTGGTTGAGCTGTTTGTACAATATTCTGCTGTTGGATTTGTAAACTACCTCCAGATTGATTAGAATCCGCGTTTTGCACTTCATCCAAGACACTGTCAATTTGAGCCAAACGTTTTTGCACTGCAGCATCTTTATTAGGACTTTGGGAAACCATAATTTCATTGTTGTTCATATTGGCTAATGTGTTGCGAGGTTTCCTTGCTCTTGGTGTTTTCACAGCTGAACTTCGAGATCTTTTAGCTGGAGGTGGAGTTTCGGCAACTTGTGAAGTGTTTTTTATTGGAGTTCCCGATCCGCCATTGAGATTTGAATCTGCCAACGTCATATCTCCATGTTTATCTTTCTTGTGCATTTTCATTTTGTCCGGCCGTGAAAATTCTTTGTTACATATGGGACATGCAAATATTTTACGATTGTCACCCTCATGAAAGAGATATGCATGTCGTTGGAAACTGTATTTATTTTTAAATGTCTTATAAATATCGTTTTTTGCACATACCAAACAATACGAGACGCCATCAATAATGTGTTCGTACCTTTGAATGTCTAAACCTCTGACTGACATTTTTTCCAAATATTCACCCTGTTCATCAGCTGCTACTGAACGTGTTTTACGTTTACGTTTTTGTTTAACATTAGGTAATGTGCCTCCAGCCGGTATGGCTATGGTTTCGGTAATCGTTTGATTTAATTCTTTATCATGATGAGTTATAGTTTGGTAAGTTATTCCTTGTTGCTGATCCTTTTGTGGAGATTGTGAAACGGTCTGGAATTCCTCATAACTATCATCATCTAAACTCTGATCTTCATATTTGACAATTACTTCCTGCTGCTGTAGCTGCTGATGGGAATGCTGATGTTGTACGGCGTTTGTGTTTGTTGTTTGTATAATATGATTGTCATTTATTTCACTCTTTATTACTTCATATTCTCCACCCTCGAATTTAATGATTGTGCTTCCGTTCGGGGCGACATCGCCTTCATAGTTTTCATATACAATTGTCGTTGTCGGAGTCGGGTGTTGTGCAACTTCTTCTCTGTTTGTTGGACTGGTTGTGGTGGTGGTAATATAGCGGTACTGAGATTGTGACGTCTGTGTTGTTGTCTCGTTGCTTCTATTGTTGTTGTTTGCATTGGTTGATATTGTTGTTGACAATAACGGCGGAGGCGATGTTGAAGATGTTGTTGTGAGCAGTAGGGGGGACGAACTAATAGTGGTGACCACATTGTCTTAATTTTTAAAAATTTGTTGTTTTAAAAATTAAATGTGTATTTTTAAAATAAATATAAAAGATTTGTTGAGAAAATCAAAATAAAATTAAATCCAAAAACTAAAAAATATTTTAACAAATAATATTATCGAACTGTATGTATGTATAACAATAGAAATTATTTCCATATTTGTTGTAGTTGCAAAAAAGTACTAAAAATAAAAACTAAAATAATAAAATTATAATTAAATAATATATATTATGGTTTACAGAGTCTTTAATGGCGAACAGAACATTTCTCGCTGTCATTTTAAGACCAATAAATACAATGTATTTGGAACATTCCCACGACAGCCGGTTCTAAGCACCGGGATGACCCGAGATCACTCGGCCAAGGGCTGCCAACTCAGCAATTACTGCTGTTACAACAACATGTATTTGGAACGCAAAATCTTATAGAGCTTATGTAAGAATTCGGTCCATTTAACTAAGCCTACATTATTACACAATTTAAAAAGTAATAAATAAACTACTTACTATATACATAGTTTGTATATACATACATATGTATTAAAAAAAAAACTTCAATATTTTATAAGAAATAAAAAAGTACAACCAAAATAAAAAACAAAAAGTAAAACAATAAAATTGCCTTTCAATATTTTCAAAAACGCAAGTATAGATACTACTTACTAACTGTTGTTACAGGTATGTTCCATTTTTTATATTAATGTGGTGAGGTTTCATTAATACACACACACACACACACACACATATATATACATATGTATATACTTATATATGAATATGTACATAAGTATGCATGAACTGTCTGTAAGCCTGTATGTGCATATACAATACATATTTTGTTTATGAAGAGTTTATAAAATAATTTTTGATAATTTTGTGCATTTTATAGAGAATATCTTTATTAAGAAATTTATGAAGGCAGTTTCAAAGGATATAATAACTACAACTATACTACATATATAGTTGTTCTTAGAATGAATTAACTCTTAAAGAAATTTAATCAGCTGCTTTGTTTGTAGTTTAGAATAATTGCTTGAAATTTGCGATAAAATAAATAAAAACAAATTTTATTTTAAAAACAACAAAATGCGCACATAAACATTATTCGAAAAAGGATGAAAAAGTGAGTAAGTACTGGAGATGTTTAGGGAGTATATAGTAAAAGGGGAAATGATAATACACCGAAATTATAGAAAATGGGTACGGATATGGTTATGGATATGGATATTGGTATGCGTGTATGCAAATGTTAAAAATCATAATGAAAATGAAGTGCTTCTATTTTTTAATATCAGAGGAGAAATATAGGCAAAATTCTAGTAAAATGTAAACAAAACAAAAATTACCAACTAAAGAAAAATAAACTTAAAAAATTATATTAGTAAAATAGAATAAGATTATATAAACAACAAAAACATACACATTGATTTTTATATTAAAAATAATAATGAGTTGTGATGAGTTTATCAAAAAAAAGTTAATATATACATATATATATATGTATATATATATATATATATATAGTAATATATAAAAACCAAATGCAATAAATTATGAATTAGATCAATTAAAAACAAAACTTTTGTTTAGTATTAAATATTCAAGTAACACTTACCGTGGTTGTCATGGGCTTGCGATGATGGTTGATGATGCTGCTGGTATCGATGTTGTGTATCACAAATAATTTCTGATTTATACTGGTAAACAGCGCCATCAGTTGTTGTAGCCGTTACAGGACTAGATGTTGTATGTGTGCTTGGACTTAAAGTCGTTGTTGGAGCCTGCATCGTAATGTATTGGGGTTGATGATGAGATGGAATGCCATTTAATGTAGTAGCGGCTGGCAACATGGTTGCATAAACTATTGATTGTTCGGGTTGATTTTGACTAGAAATTACAGATTTTGTTGAGTCACTTTCAGTGCCAATAACGTCTTCGTCTATAGAAGATATTGGAGAGGAGGAAGCAATAGTACTAGTTGAATTAACACTTGCTGGTGTGGTCATTGATGTTGTTTGTTGATGAATTTTTGGTATTCTTCCTTCAAATTTACGCTGTTGTTGCATAAACTGCAATGACGGATGTTCAGTTTTTGTTAGCGTGGCAATATACTTTACAGTTGTATCTGCAATTTGAAATAATCAAATATATTATATTCAATTATATTCACTAAAGCCATAAGTTTATTCACTAATGGTATAGCAAGATTACGATATACATACATACATACAATACATCAATAGAACACATTTGAATAAAAATGTCTAATATACAGACAGTACTGGACAGTATATATGTATTGATATAGAGAAGCTTTTTGACTGTAAAAAGAAGTCACAAAAAATTAAATAGGTTTAAAAAGTCAAAAATTTAATATTCGTTGACGTTATCTCATTAAGTTTGTATACTTTTTTATTACAACTTATTTAATTTCGTCTCATTTCTTCCAGTACTGTATTTATTAATTAATTGACGATTTAAATGTAAATGGGTCCTTTTAATATATTTTTAGTTTATTAAATTTATTTAAACTAACCTAAATAAATAAGTTATTAATAATTATGTATTATAATAAGTGTATAGAACAGAACTCCAATGATATTTAATATTAATTTTTTTTTTTCACTGCAATTCTTTATACACAATAAGATAATAAAAACTTTAAATTTTAGTGTATATATTAATGAAGCTACAATAAATAAAAACTATATTAAATAAAGAACGAAAAAGGGAAAAGTATCAAAAGTTTAATTTAATGAAAACGACATACATGACGAATAAACGAATATGTTTTCTTTTAAATGAGCAATGAAATGATGTAAAGGTGGGTTAATTACATAGGGATTTGAGTATTTAGTGGTGTAAAGTGGGTGGTGGGTAGGTTGTATTATTTTTTTTGGTGATGATGTGATATAAAAGCGATTCAGATTCAAAATAAAAACACATAAAGCCCAATCACATAATGAAAGCTTAAAAGCTCTCACCTCCTCCGGCATTACCAGTTACTGTAGTTTCTGATGTTGGGGTTGTTGATCTATTTAATGTTGGACTGTCTGAAGTTAAAGAATTTCTATCATCGCTTTTCTTTTTTTTAACTGGAGTTTTACGAGGTGTTTTTGTAATATTAATTTTTGAATTCGATCTGTTTCCTCGTCCAGACTTAGTTGTTGCTGTTGATGATGTTGATGAAGCTGGTGATATTGAACGATCATCTTTCGATTTGTCCTTGCCACGTGAGTTGCGGCCTCTACTGCTGTTTCGCGAGTTAGTTCGACGTTTGCTGGCCAACCAATCATCATCATATTCAGCATCAGTTTTACGCTTATTTTTGCGTTTCTTAAAGTTACGATCATCTTCATCATCCTCGTCTAATTAAAGTAAAAAAAAGATAACACTCTATTCTAAAGTTTACGATAGCGATTCCTATACCTGTACCGTCATCTATATAAGCTAAAAGTTCTTTTTTTGTTTTTAGAACTGCAGGACCTTCAAGACACCTATCTCCTTCGTTTTCGTCGCCCACAATAGCAGGCTCTTCCTCCTCGGCATCTAATGTTAATACGCTTTCTTTCAACACCGCCTTTATGTCGTCAGGTATATTTGGGTTTTGCTGAATCTCATCTAAATCCAAATCTGGGTTTCGTTCTTTAAACGATTTTGTTTTAGTAGGATTGCACTGCTTTTTCATTCTTTTCAAAACATGTAAAGGTAAATCGGCATCAGCACCCCTATTAACATAGGGGTACATGGGCCATTAAAGTAGTAGAGAAAACAGAGAGTTAACAATCAAGAAATATATTAAGAATATGATTCTAAATACTTTTTATTGCACATGACATCTAAATGTGAAGGTAAAGGAGCGGGGACTATTGCATTAGGAGGATCCTCCGGATGTAGACCAATGTCTGTGCCTTCAAGCCAGGCTTGATATCGTTCTGGTTGAAAACGTTTTACAAAAGTGTCCATAGAAATCTTAACCATATCGTTGCTATAAAAACATGTGTCATACACAAGTAGACTTAATTAAGGATTGTTTGGCAAAATAATGAAATGAAAAAAGTACCTGCAGGTACATTGTGTGGCACGTTTGCCATATTCTATCCAACGTTCCATGGCAAAATTAGTCGATTCAGCACAATTAAAACCATGATTAAAACCAGCATGATAACCAAAAGGAAATGTAATCATTATCTCCCCCGACTCTTGTGTAATCTACAATCACAAAGCAAAAAATGTTCCACTCTTGAGAATGTCCATCTCTGCAGTAACACGTGACTCACCTTATTTACAGGGACGTCATGTTGTTTTAATATTTGTGGGCTTATTAAAGTCATCTTGTGTCGCAAGTATGCATTACAGTTTTTATAACTAGCAGGAAAATACTGATTGGCAACTTTTTCTAATTTGCGACCATATTCAGGCGGCACTGCATACCAAGTTTTTGGTGCACCAAAGTGTAAATAATTTATCGAATATAAATCCATATCTTCTGTATGCCAAGCAAATGTAGTTTTCCACATACCAAAATAAAGGTAAGCGGTATTCACACCGTCAATTTGAATACCATAATCCTCATTGACATAATCAAGTATGGTTCCCAATTGGTTAATATTCCAACTCTATGGCAAACTCATATATTAAAATCAAACACTCGTGTGATCGAAAATAAAGGGGGGGTCAAAATCAGAGGTTTACTTTTCGCTAAACATTTCTTCAATTCTTTTTTCTTGTCAATAGAACGGTTTCTTTAATGTTGTATGCCGGGATTTGTATAAATGCTGTTACCGATTAATAAATACTTGTCCTATTTATATACATATATGTATTACAATTCGATCACGATGATCTTGAACGCTCTGCTACCTCTTCCTGAGCATATTTTTAAATTATAACACAATTCTTGTTTTTTGGATCTTAATTGTAAAAAAAAACCCAAGAGGCTTGAATGCCATTGCGTTCTCCGCATTCAATGAATTGGCAAATTAAACAAAAAACGCAAACTGCAACAGAAAAAATTCACCGAATAATTTAATACATTTTAATTTTCGACAAACTTAAAATATAAAAGAACTCATTCAATTTATTGTTGGATGATAAGCTAGTTTCACTGGTTATGTACATCAGACCATATGGAAACCTTTTCTAAAAGAAAAATGCTCTTTGGATGAAGTTTGCATATTACGCCCTTAGACTATAATTTCAATAAAGATATTCTTGCTTTTGAGGTTTTATTTTATACCCACCATAACACAACAATAGTAAAACAGTTTGCAGACCCCATTTTTATATGTACATACATATTTTGGGTCATTATGCAAGTATTACATGCCGTATTCAAGAAGCTTTTAAAATTCGGAGATGGTCACGAAAATGCTTTGTTGATTTAAACAAATTAACAATTTGAGTTTTTTTGTTTGTTTTTAAAGTAATATTTTTACAACTTTTTTGCGATCTACGTACATATTTTCAGTGAAAATGGTAAAAATAACCAAATAAGGGTTATTTTTCACACATTTTCTTTTAGAATCGAATGCAATATTCAGATTTTAAATATATGTATATTTATCCGTTTTTTTTTGTGTGGAAAATGTCGCATTTTTTTAGCATTAATAGATAGTAAATTCAAATTACGAAACTTTTAAAGCCAATTAAGTTTTTTTTGACACATTGTCAAAACTATTTTCAAATTTGTATTCATATTCAGCAAATCAATGTGTATAACATGGTGCAACTATACAAGGTGAGTGCAAATCGACAACAAATACAACACAAAACAGAAACAACAGGCATTTTGTTTGTGTAAAATAATGTACTACTGTCAAAAATACTTGAAAAGGTATTACTTTTGACATAAGTAAATTGTAAACAATGTCAGTCAGCTGGGCTACTGCACTCACCATGTATAGTTGCACCATGGTGTATAACTTTCAAGTACATATTAGAAAACGATTTGACAGTCTATTTTTGTTGACATTGACGATACCAGTGATATTTATTAAAGTTATTTTACATTAATTTATTTTGGACAAAAATCATTGACAATTAAGAAAGTAAGCCCCTGATTTTACGAACACCCTCATTTTGTATTGCAGTTTAACTTACATTTTGTTCTGGATCTGTAATGCTACCACTAACATCGGCTCCATATATTGGAGCCACATATGTTATATTTTTCCAATATTTTCTTTCTAAGTCTTCGAAATCAAAATGTTTAGGCGTCTGATAACGCTCTGTGCTGGCCAATTCGGAGAATTGTTTAACTGTTAATGGCTTTTTCTGTATATTAATTTGTTGATAAAGTCCCTGCTTGCCTGTTACAACTTGGCAAATGGGAGCCGGTATTGTTATCTTTAGTGCGTCTAAGTCATTGTAACCAGATTTTCGTGGAACCCATTCAGGTGGCGGTACTACTTTAGCCAAACCAGCCTTATGGGCACCTTGTGATTCCATGTAGGCTACATATTTAGGAAAATCTTTAAATTCTTCCCATGTTGGACGAAATACCATAATACGAGCTATATCTGTAGACATTTTTTTTATTTATGATTACTTTTATCAACCGCAGTTCGTTCTATAACAACAAAATTATTACGTAATATTTGTTATTTCATGTGTTTAATCTGTAATAAAGGAAGTATTATAAAAATTTTCTAATTTTTAAACATGTTCCAATCATGGAGCCTTTTATTTTCTGCAATTTTTCATTCAAAAATTTCAATTACCCAATAAAATATAGAAAATACACAGTCAGAAACATTTGTGCATCATTCCTGCTTATTTTAACACAATAATATCTAGTCACTTTAGAACATAAAATATGTACATATACACATTTATGTACCCTGCATGTAACTTAAACAAGCAGCTGCTGTCTTTGAAAGGTATTACGACGGTATTATACAAAAACGAGTACACATACATACATATCTTTAGAGGAACAGCTGTATTATAGGAGACATTTCATAATCTCAAAGTAGATCAAAATGTAGAAAAACACTTTAGGTAAAATGACTTATACATATATGCATATGTATGTATGTCTGAGGGAAATTGCCAGTAATTACTACTTACAATGTATGTTAAATAATATGTACATATGTATGTATGATTTAGGTATTATGGAACATATTTTAATTTAATTTATTATAAATTATCTTACCCGGCTTAAAATAATTATGTATGGATCATATAATATAATTGGAACCGAATATTGAGGGAGTATAAACATTTATCCATATACATACATTGATTCATTAACAAGTTTATATATTTTCGTCATATAGATTCATATGATACATACATATGTATGTAGGTTCTACATATTATTAATTTTATCTGGCTGATATTAATACATATTTAGTTTTTAGAAATATTTTAAATAATTTAAACATTGTAACAACAAAACAATACATTTTTTTTAAACCAAACTTACATCTAACTATGTATGTATGTATGTTATATGTATTAAATTTGTCGGATTCATTTGAAAAGATTGACAAAAAAAAACTTAATATTCATCACCAATAACAGTCAAGAGAAAATGGAGGAAATTTCATTAAGCCGTTAAATAGCAGAAAAAATGTACATATACATGCATTTATGTATATGTATGTGTGTATGTATATAATATTTGATTAAAATATAATTTGCTACGCAGAAAACTGTACCCAACCACCCGTCCGCTCACAGAGCAGAACAACAAAATACAACACACACATTCATATGTATATTTATATATAATGTATCTATATATATGTATGTATGTATGTGTTTGTATGTATGCATGTATGTATGTATGTATGCATGTATGTAAAACACAAAAGGAAAAGAAACAAAATAATTCGCATATGCTAAGAGCAGGAAAAATAAGAAAATAATGCAAAAACAGGACATTAAAGCAAGGATACAAAAAGGAATAAAGAAGAAAGAAACTGATGAATACACAGATGAGTACTCAGATAATAAATAGATATAAGATTCAGTGTTACCACCATTTTCATTGCATTTGAACATTTGTATTTTTATAATTTAAATTTTATTTTTTACAGTTTTAGATATGAAACAAATGATTGAAAAACCCTGACAATATTGTCAGGAATGGTGAAAACACTTACATATGCACATATGTATATGTACCTATAATAAATTAATAAATAGTGAATAAAATATGTATTTATGTATGTATGTATGTAGTATGTATGTATGTATGTACTATGTTAGCAAAGGAACTATTTTCGGAAAAGCAGTTAGTAATAAATAATAATATAATAAGTATTTGTACATTACGAAAAAATAATAATAATAATCACTCACAACTTGTAGTTTGGGAACGTTATATCCTTAGGAAATATTTGTTTGCATTAAATATGTAGTTGATATATCCAGTTGATGTATTTATTTATTGCACGCAAATTATTTATTTTCGTTTTAATTTTTTTTTACTTTTTTCTCTTTTTTTAAATACAAATAGGTATTTATCAGAAATACTCAGAAATCGGCATGATCCATGAGTTTGGCAGTGCTTTAAGAATGGCAACCATTTCGAAAACCTTTACACGTTATAACAAAGGACTTTGCATTATTTCTTTTTTTCAACTTATTGCACAACTTAAGAAGTAATTATACAAGAATAGAGTATTTTAAAGTTTTACTAATATTATTTTATTATGTATTTGTATCTTTGGTATATTTTTAGTTTTGTTCGTTGTTTAATTTACATATGTATATGTATGTATGTTGTCCTGCAACATTTTACAAAAATTATAATGTCGAATCCTTTTTGTGTATGTATATCGTGTACTTTTTATGTATAAAATGACTAAGAGAATATTGTATAATGCGCACTTCAGAATTAAAAAAAAAACATCAAGACACGTTTGACAGTCAATATAATATATTATTTGTTTCTTTTTTTTTCTGCGATACGTGTAGCGAAGTTACGTGCCTGAGATCTGAGAGTAAACTAAAATTTAAAATCCTAGCGTCACAGTTTTTGAATTCACATTGCAAGAGTGTGTGTTTGAACGAAAAAGAAACTAAAAAGGAATTCGAATAAACAGTCACGCACACACTAATACATTGGCATGTTTTTGTATATACATGCAGTGTGTTTGTTCTCTTTTATAAACTCTGAATACAGGATATATATGTTTATGGTCATTATCCTTTTTGGTTTTCCTAAATTTGAAAACCGTATCTATATCTAGTATAAGTAGAGAAAAAAATAATAGCTTATACGAGTAAAACAATGTTGACAAATACGAACATAAAGGATATTTTATTATATTATAGTGCAAGACTTTAAAAAACTTTTAGAAATAAAAAATCTGTAATGAACACAATTACTGCTTCTTAAAACAAATTTTCAAACTAAATCGTTGTAAGATATCGCTACAAAATAAGATTACCAGACATTGATGAAATAGGCTTACATCTGAATTTTATATGATTTTTTGTATAAACTGGATGAAAATAATTGTAAAAATATTTGGAGTCCTTTTTGTAAAAATATTTTTTGGAAAATTCTTCAGTTTTTTTTTTTGTCAAAATAGTTTTTTCTTATAGTGAAAATGACCGCACCATAACTAATAAAAAATGTAAATATACTTTAATTTTTGTTTATTCGGTCACTTATAAAGTGCGTTTCATATTTATAACGTCACTCTTTTTAAATAGGTATATCTTTGTTAATATTTATAAAATTGTTCAAATTATCAGGGATTATTATTCCACATTAGATTTCCTATCGAAATGATATACATTTCGAAATTTCTGCTATTGTTGTTGTATGTTTATTAACAAATATTTAAGGTGCTACGTTTCACAATTGTAACGTCACTTGCAAAATTAATAGTTAATCTAATCAGGAGATAATAAGCCTGGATTGAATTTAATTTTTTATTGTTTGATAAAGTAAAAAATCATTTTTTCATAAAACCAGAACATTTATTTCATAAAACCAGAACATTCTGAATCATGGAGATGCTGTATACTTAATTTGTTTAACCAAATTCAACATAATATAGGGTGTTTTTTTTAGATGTATAGATATTTGAAATTGAATTGAGCAAAGATGATTTTTTTAAATTGACAAAAAATATTATTAGAGAAAATTTTTCATTTGGCTTGAGTTCATTTTTTAATTAATAACTCGAAGAAAAATATAAAATTACAATGGTATTCTTCGAGTTATTAATTAAAAAACGAACTCAAGCCAAATGAAAAATTTTCTCTAATAATAAATATAAAAAGTTCAAAAATAGTATTCTCTGAAAATTAATTGACATAAAATTTACTTTATTCGAAAAATAATCTTCAGACATTATTACATATGTATATAAAATTGAATGTGTGTTTACTTGTAGGAGACCAAACCTCTGGACCGATATTTTTGAAATTTTCACAGTATTTAACTGGAACTCTGGTAGGATTAATAGGGTACTTTTTTACAACGCCCACTTTTTTAAAATTATGTAATTGCTCCCATATAGTTTTTAACAGGTTTACTTCAAATTGTATACACATTATATACTCCAGGCGAGGTAGAAATAAACATTTCTTACGCCATTGCTCTTAATACTGTTAACGTAGCCATATAACTATGAACCACGCCCACTTCACCGCCCCCTTTTTTAATTCAGATACTTACCACTAACAATGTTTGCTATACAAAATACTTTTTTTGTAATATGAATGCCTAAAGTTTTATCTACAGATAAGGTAGTCATTTTTTTATTACCAAATCCCCCTTTTTCGCCCCATTTTACCTTAAATTATAATTAATCTGCTTTTAATCTATATACATATATAACAAGTAAGAGTGCTATATTCGACTATGCCGAATCTTATATACCATCCACCTTTGTTGTGGATGCATAATTATATTATGCATAATTATGTCGATAAACACGCCATCTGTTGATGAATTTGTTCGTAAAAATATTAATACACTTTGTGTGATCAACGCCATCTGTTGATGGATTTGTTTGTAACAATATTAATACACTTTGTGTGATCAACGCCATCAGTTAATGAAATTATTCGTAGCAATATTAATACACTTAGTTTTTTTGATGAACTTTTCAGAGGTTGTCTCGGCTTTTTGCTCATATCTCCGTTATTTATGGAGTGTCAATTATTTTACTGCATAATATCGATCACCACGGCTTTGGAATGGCACTCGACTTGCAGTAAAAAAAACTGTGAAATTATTTAATAGAAGCGACCATTATAACAGGGAAATATAAAGGTCCGGATGTACTTTTGCTACGAATTCCAATGCTACCAACAGATTTACCATTCGATTTTAAACAATTTTTTCCTATTCGGTTAGCGTTTGCGATGACTGTTGACAAAGCTCAAGGTTAATATCCCGTGTATATGTGTATGCTCCTAATGGGCAAACTAAACCTAAAGCATTGCAATAAATACATTAAAATTAAATAAATAAATGTTTGTAAATATATAAATACGTTTTATTTTATTTTATAACGAAGAGGGGGTAGCGAATCACACCGGGTTTAGCTAGTATTATATAAGACCGAAACGATTTATTACTTGGAGGACAACATTCGCCGCGTTACTGCCGATATACGGTCACAAATATTAGAATTATAATTATATAAATTATAATACCAGAAGATTATCTTTCGAATAAAGTAAATTTCATGTCAAAATCATCTTTGTTTTATTCCATGTTAAATTTCTATACATCTAAAAACACTCTTGATACGTATTTCGAACAGAACCATGATTTTCAAAATAAATTTGCACAACATCATGCGTCCGATATATTCTGTATATTTATGTATATTATTGGAACCATCTTTTAAATTTTTTTTCGATTTACATACATTTTAATAAAAATTAGAACTAAAGATATCAAATGGCAAAATAGATTTATCAGATTCAATTTCATTCGAAATTCATGAACTAAATGCTGGATAAGGTTTTGTATACATGTAAGAAAAATAGAAATTAATTGGAAACAGACATGCTAAAAATTATATTGAAAATAAGTTAACAAACTTGTATGTACAACATATACAAATTTTTATTGAAATAAAATTTTAGACGAAAAGAAAATAAATGAGAAAATGAAATAAATGATAATAAGATAAGAGTCATGAAGCTTCTTAAATAAGAATTTCAAGATGTATCTATTCCAGCAGGAGAGCCATTTAAGTATGACGAATACGAAAAATGGAATAATAACACTACTACGACACTAATACGACTTATTCAATTTAGTGAAAACTAAATCGATTTAAAACTATGGTACATTAGCATTAATATCAGACCAATATTGGATAATCGGTTAACAAGTTATTTACAATTGAAATTGAACGATTTTACACCAATCATTTGATAAATTAGAACCACAGCAAAGGGAATTTAAACTTTCGAAGCTACTTAAAATTGTGTATAACCTTGGAGAACCTGAGTACCAAGTTTTAACATATCTGAAACAGATCAGGTCCGATATTAACGTAAGGTCGGAAATTTTTGTTTCCTATAACTAAATTTATTTGATTTTTTATCTTACTTGTTTTTATTTTAGATTTGTGGTCAAACAAATAATTGTTCCTTTCCTTGGAAGGATAGCTGCACATTGTCATAAGCAAACCCAGTTACAAAACAGGATCAAGCCTGTATGCATGGCTGTATATGTATCTATTTACATACGAGTTATATATGTACATGTTCAAAGGAAATATATAACTGAGAAAGCAGATACTCATATTTATAGCAAAACTTGTTTTCAAAAAGTAGTTGAAGCATAAACAATTTTACACTGAAAAGACACTGATAGTGTTGCCGTTTTTTTTTTTATTTATTATTTTTTTTTGTAATATTAAGCTTTCGTAGTTAAAATAAAAAAATATGTATTTGATAGTAATAAAAAAAAAATATCTAAGATGAATTTTTTTGAATTTTTAACTCTATTACCCGTGCTTTGGCTTCTTATCTCTATTATCCGTGCAGCATTCATATGATTTTTTATTATGTTATTTTAATACGGTGGTCCCCCGTTTTAATTTCATATGTTCGCACATAATTGTATCATGTGCTTGTATGTATTTTTATTCATTATGTAAGTGGAATTTGATCTGTGAACACCTGTTTTGTTACGATGACTTCCAGAAATAGTAAATTGCCAAAAATTTACTATTGGTAATATGTATACAAATATGTATGTATATACAAATTGAATTTCTGAATAAAAATTAAGTAAAAAAAAATAAAATCTTGTATGTTTGAATACAACCTCTATTAACCGTGTATTTCGATTATCCGTGCTAAGTCCGGTCCTGAGAGAGCCGAATAATCGAAGTTCAACTGTACTTAAATTCTAATTATATTTACAATATGTTTAATACCATTATGTTCATTCCCACGACAGCCGGTTCTATGCACCGGAATGACCCGAGATCACTCGGCCAACAATAACTACAACATACCATGTTATGTTAATTAATACAATTAATTTTTTTGGTTACAGTTGTATTTTTTCGTAACGTATATTACTTTTTATATTTTTTAAGGCATTCTCAAGAAATTAAAAGATATTTTTATCCGTTATATGAATTGTCCTTCCAAATTTATATTTAAATTAATCGGTAGAGGCTTGTTCAAATATACACTCATAGCAAAAGTGAACACTTTTTACCACCCATCAAAAATAAAGTCAAATCATTAGGACTTAAATTCGATTATATAGTTAGTTAGTTAATTTAATTAATTTCTTTTGTTACAAAGTTAAAAAAAATTTAAAGTACGACTTTGACCAATGTCGTCAGTCGGATAAAGGTTGTGATTTAAATTATAACAATTGTGTTTTATGTTTAATTTAGATTAATAGTTAAATTCATCAACAAGCTGTTTTCGATAACCTATTGCATCTATAACAAAAAGATATATATCTTTAAAGTTTTACTTTGCATTATTTAATATATTTATTAAATCATTTTCAGTTATTGTGGTTCTTTTAAAATATTTATAGCGGATTTCCCGTAAAATTGGACATATGGCAATAAAGTGCAGAATATTTTCCGTTTCGTTTCTATTACATAAAGGGCATATGCGGGGCCTATGTGTCTGAAATCTAGTTCCATTGAGCTCAATCAGGTCACACCTGGCTTTAAAGATGTAGCTTACTGTCGTCGTATTAGAATTATAGATTTCGAAATATGTTTGTTGCTCCTTGTAATTAAGTTTTGAATAGAAACGATTTGTTCTGGTTGCCTGTAGTAAGTGGTTTTCTCTTTCTTTCTTTTTAGCCCTTTTAGTATATCAAATCTTAAACGTTCCTAGTTCTCTCTTGAAACGCATTCGGAAATTTGTATTGTAGTTACATCACAAGCTAGTTTTTCTATGTGTTTATACCAATACGATTTTTTTTCTATTGTGAGTTTGGTTAGTTTACTTGGTAAGCGGTTATCGTTATTACTAAATAAGGTCTTTATTATATAACTCAGATGTAAATCAGGAGTGTATATATAGTTATTTTCAATACCAGTTTCTAACATCAATGCGTATGTTGGGGTAAATGCAGGTAGTTTAAGTATATATGTAAATATTAATTTTGATAATATTTCTCTTACGAAAGTATTCAGTATTTTGCACCATTTTAAAACGTTTCCTAATTAGCCCTGTTTTTTAAATGACTTCGAGGCAGCTAAAATAATCTATTAAAATATATAAAATCAATGGTGATGTTTAGAGTTTGTGGAGATTTGTGAAGTATGTATAATAAAAGCCGACGAAGTTTATATAATTAACAAAATCTATAAAATGTCTAAAAAATGATTTTCAAGGGTAAACTAAAAGCGATAAACAAATCCCTGGCAACACTGGTTGAAATAGAACTAGCGTTTCTACAGCAGTAAAGTACGTACATATGTGCATACATGTTTCCGCAGTAAGTCATATGTATGCAAGAAACAAGCCGCTAGGCCTTCTATGCTCATTAACGACAGGATATTAGGATGTCACATTTATATAAGACCATAACAATTTTTAAAAGTTTAGTTTGTTTTATGAAACCATTTTTAAAAATATATGCAAAATTTGGAGCCATTCGGCTCTAATCATTAGTTTATTTTAAATATATAGAACAAAATAAGAAAAGAAAATTTATATTTTAATTCCTTATGAAAGTTGGCATTAAAATTTTCTGTCGCGCTTAAATGTTCGGTGTTAACTATAAAATAAAAAATAAAAAAACGCATTCACATGTTAACACCAAGTTTACCTAGAAAGTCGAAATATTATTAAATTTGGAGCACTGTAAATAGGAAAGTCCAATTTAAGTGTGTGCTAGCCTAATGTACATACATTATATATCGCAATAAAAGAGAGATAAACAGAGAGAATGTGGAAAATGAGAGTTTTGCTTTTTTATTTACACTAAACGCTAAATAATAATAAGAAAAATAATAATAAAAGGACACAGACTGCGTCCCTGCTGTATATAAATTTTTATTTGCAGCTTATAAAAATATAAGAAATATTGTACCGTAATAAATGGCAGACAAAACACTCGATATATACACACACATATTCTCACAAACATTCAACATTTATATATAAGCACTATTCATACATACATGTACTTATGTACATGTAGATGTAGTATATACATATTTGAAATATCATTGAATTATGACCGCTGACAAAATCAATGTAACGTTAGTTTTTCAATAAGAACTTACGAGTATGCTTATATGCCAAAGTTATATGGGTATTTCCATGAAATGGTCCACCGTGACTTAAAAAATTACAACGCTCGCATAATTTTTTTTAAGGAAAAAATTAAATTAGATTAATTGTAGTATATTTTTATTTTTCATTTTTGAATAAAAGTTTAATTTTTTGGTAAAAAAAATATACATACATACATATATGTATATAAAATTACTAAAATATGTATGAAAGTAAAAAGTGTCACGTGCGTAATGTAACGTGCATAATCAACAAATTATTTTTTTCTTAGCAAATTTATGCATAGTTGTTTTTGAACAAAGCATGATTATAAAGGTCCATTATTAACATTTAGTTCGTTTATTTGACCTTTTTTAATATTTAATAGTTTCTTCTTCTTTCAAGCAATAAGGTCAATTGCATTTTATATACAAATATTTTATTTTATATATATATATTAATTTCCAATATTTCGCTATCACAATGGATAGCTTCTTCAGGGATAATATAAGTTTTGAAATTATTATTAACCATTATTAACCTTTATAAAAACAATTTTTTCCGAAATAAAAATTTCCTACAATTCGCTTAATTTCGCACTTTTTCTTACGGCTCTAAAAGGCACTTCCATTTTTTGTCACGTGCGTAAGTCAACTTTGATTGCATGGAACTTGGGTACCCAATATATATACTTTTTGAAAAGTCTCATCACATACAATGAACGATTCTATAATTCCATTCTAAAATTCCAATCCATTTCCATTTTCACAATATTCAAAGACAATTAAACGTGTACAAATGTCGCGTGCATAACCATGAAAACACCCATATCTTTCTTATTAACTTTAAATTAATAGCGAAATGTGAAATGACTGACAGATAGCCAATTAATACAATATGTACAAGAAATCGGCGATCAGATACCATAATCTATATTCCTTCCTCACCTTGAATGGCTTTATAATTCTTCCATAAATATTGCGATATTTATTCGCTAATAAAAACTGTTCATTTTCAATTTTTATCCAAGATTAATCGTTAACTAGTAAGAGAAATATACATACGTACATATAGATATTTCACTATAAATTTTAAAAAAATTAGGTGAAAAAAATTATTTGAAAACCATTGTCTGCTCGAATTTAGGAGTTATATACATACATACGTTGTTGGAAAGCTATTTCATTTGTTATCCATATTTTCTGTGTACATGACTTAGGCCAAGCAATCGAGGTAGTAGTGTTTTTTTTTTATTTATATCTAAACCGATTAAAACCGAACTAGGACTATTGCCAATTTAGTGATCAGTCTCGTGCTCTGTGCTCCGGAATGTTGATTTCTACTGACAGACGGACATAGCTATATCGAATATCCGCTATCTTTAGAATACTTTATATTTACTATATATACATATGTATGTACATTATGGGTTCACAAATTAAAAATGTGGAAATTACAAACGGAATAACAGACAAATATTTACATATATGTATATCGTTACCACTCCTGGTGAAATACATACATACATATGTACATATATAAAAATATATAATATAAATAATAAAATAAATAAAACTTTATACCTACCTACCATATAACGAGCAAATAAGTAAATACGACTCTACATATTATTCAAATGACTAGCCAATACTCTTTTCCCATTATCCAGTTAATATAATATTTGTTTAAAACTAAAGATTGACAGTGTTTATATGTTCATACATGTACGTATAAATACACACAAATATATACACAAATATAAAATTTAATACAGAGTGAAGAGAGTGAATAAGAAGTTGTATTAGATTAAACATAAATATGTAAATGTATTTTCATTATTATTTGGATACAAATGTAGTTTTATATTTTACCACTGAAAAGTTCGTTATTTTAAATTAACATTTATTTTTTATTACACACATATGTATGTAGTATATATATGTACATATGTATATACAATATTTCTTCATAATTATTTGTATGTACTCGTAGAGTATAGTATAACTTGTCTTTTTTACTCATAACAAATGTATCCTTCTTTTCAGCGTTTTTCATCACAAAGGACCAACAATAACAAAGTACATATAGGTAGTATTTGTTGTACAAAAAAGCTATAGAGGGGAGAAATAGATGAAAAAGCAACAAAACATGCGTCCCTTTTTATTTTATTATTATTTTTACCGCCGCTTTTTATTTATTATATTGTTACTATTTCAGAAAGCAAAATAAATATAATATGTGTATGTATAGGTGATACACTCAGAAATACACAAACATCCATATGTATATAAATAAAAATATTGCACGAATAATGCGCACGCTCTAAAATCCTTCGTGTCTATGTGAATCTACAAGGTATGTATCACATGTACATATATGTATGTGTGTATTTTTACACATTTGTATAAGTGTATATCGCTATGTATGCGTCTGCATAAGAGTGAATATGAGTAAATCCATACATTCGTTTCGTCTTCCTGTTAGCGATATAGCAACGGCGAGGATATTGAATATAAATAACATAATACAACATAATATGTACAATATATTCATATAGATTCGTATGCATGAATATGTGTACATATGTATACGTGTATGTGTACGAAAGTTTTACTCGACCACTATAAAGTAAACAAGCACATTTGATGTTCTTAAATCTCAAATCCCAAGCATACCTACCTTTTTTTGGTTACTAGTGCAAAAGTTCAGGTAACGGATATATTAGAGAATTAAAAAAAACCGAATTTATTAGAAGACCTGGTTTGAATACTGTTTTAGCTGAAAAAAGAAACGGTTAACCGGTTTTTCATTATATGCGGTAATATTTAAGTACATATTTCCTATTTTGTGTATGCATTCGTGATAATTTTTACAAATATAATATAAAGGAAAGAACAAAAAAAAAAAACAAAGAATACTTAATAAGTACTTAATATTAATCAAAACGATTACTTAATTAATAATTAAACTTATTATTTATAAAAAACAATAAGATCTTCTACATAATAGTAAAATTTGTCAAAAGTATTTTCCTAATGATGACATTTTGGAAACCACAAAGGATATTCAAATATTCTTAATAAAACTGCTTTATAAAATAAAAAACATCGAAATATATGTACGTCAGTTAGAATCGGTCTTGGAACAGAAAACTTTTTTACATACAGGCTCCACTCAGTTTTATGTATGTACATACATATGTATGTATATTGGTAAGTTTTTACAACATATTTTAATCAACCTGAGATTTCGATACCAAAATAAGAAAATTTATCAATTTTTATAAAAGGCAGCCAGGTTGTAGGTTTGTAGAACTTTTACGCTTAACAAACATCAATAATGTACCTACATATATACATACATGCAATCCATGATATAACTTTTAGTATTTTTAATAGTATTCCATTTCATATTATTTAATGTTGAACATAATATGTCCATATATATATAGGCGCAGAGTCGTAACTTTTCAATCTTCTGAAACTGAACAATACTTACATTCGTCAGATATACATACATATATCTCTACTGTATTGCCTTAGAAGGTATCAAATATATGGATATGTAATTTTAATCAACTTTTTTTTTAACGAAAATGTTTTTGTTTTGTTCCATGTAAAATATTTAGAGGAATGGCTTTCCTGATGTGTATACAAATATATGTATACAAACAATGGTGCTATGGTTAGACAAATGCCGGCTAAGTTAACGGGGGATGAATGTTTTCAAGCTAATGAACAAGTGGTTCAAGGACAGTAGACGTCCTTGCACCTAGAAAACATGCGTGTTTATTTTCCACCCCTTTTTGTAGGCACTACTTCGGATATAAACCGAAAATACAAGACAAATAACACCACCAAGATACATGCCACTTTTGAAAATGAACTTACTAAAGAGCTTGTTACCACTAACATTAATGGTAGCGGAGCAAGTGGCTGGTTGTGCACAACAAGAACGGTGGATGATGACGAAACTGAGGACTCCTTATTAAGTGATGGTGGATGAAGAGCTAAACATTTAGAGATTTCTACTGGTATAACCAGCTACTGGTGGTAGTTCCAATCCTTGTAAAGAGAACGTTAAAATATAAACAAATTAATAACAAAAAAATATATGCAAAAAAAAAACGAAACAAAAAACAGCTGATTTCAAAATAGTCAGATGTTTTAGCAACACAAGTTTTAAACATATTCAACATTCAAAATTTAACGCACACCTGCCATTTCTTTATTCCTAGCTGTTATACATCTGCAGCATAAAATTTTGAAAATACTAATGAGTAATTTTATGATCTGTAAAGCATGAGGATGCTGTCAAAAGAGAACGTGAAGAATTGTATGATAAATGCTTTAAATGTAGATTCCCAAATGTCAGCGACCTAAAACTACTACAGGCAAAAAGCAAATATACTAAGGCGTTGTCCCGTATTTTAAAAGTACATACGAGTATAAAAAACATCCAGATGTTCAGACAACAAGAACAAACGTTGGCAGACGACGAACATTTTACAACTGCTGCCGAAAGGATATCACAAAGAAATATATTGAAATAAACAAACACATATACACATACATATTTGTTCATTAAATTATTGTTTTCAAAAATATTCTACAAATGCTTTTGTTAACAACATCTGGATCATTTCTTACTCAGGTTTAAAAAAATAAATGTTTACTAGTGTATATATAATTGTTTTTTGTTTATCCTATAGGCGGTTTTTATTGGAGACGGTTAATAGTTTTTTTTTATCGAATTAAATAATCTGCTGTTGATAAATGCTCAAGTATTACTACCACATAACAAAAACACAATGTTTTTTTAAAAAAATCACATGATATATTTACGATTTCAATTTGTTACTAATAGCTGTTACTCAATGTTTAATTTGTGAAATATATTTGAAACAATCTTACCAATTCATTAATAATTTATTAAAACTATTATATGTTTCACATTTGAATATCACATTCATTGCAAATTAATTGTTTTTAAAAAGCAGTTACCGCTTTTACAAAGAATCATAGTCGACATGAAACATATTGCAAACAACGTAATCGATTCAATTTTTCCTAATTTACCAGAAAGGAAAGTAAAACAAAATTTATTCGGACAGAACGAAAGTGAAAACTATATAAAATTTTAAAACTTAATAGTATTTGGTATTCAAAAAGCGGTTCGTTCAAAAAAGTGCAACCGTTTTGCACATCAATCAACTCTTGATTTACGACTTTCTTGTCTTTATAATTAAAATAGATACAGTGGTGGACTTATAATTAGAAACGACTTTTCAGCATATACATATATATTTGTTCATATATTTAAAAAATTTAGTTCAACATATTAAAACTAATAACTATAAATAATAAAGTAACAAATTATTATTAAGTTTAAAATAAAAAATAAAAATAAACAAAACACGCAATATCAAATTGGTCACATAATTAGGAACTAAAAAATATAAACAGAAAACCTTAGTAAGGTTTAACAAAACGGACTTATCCTTTAATATTTTGTTGAATAAGCCTTGTTTTTGATAAAATTCGCCAGCCTTTTTGGTAAACTCTTAATTAAACGCTGCCATGTTTGCACCACCTTAAACAATTCGTCATTATTTCGTGGATATTTGTCTTTTAGGTCTCTTTTTACAATTGCCCATAAGTTTTCAATTGGGTTAAGATCAGGACTTTGTGGTGGCCAGTCAAGAACATCAACATTTTGATCCAAAAGCCAACACTTCACTTATTGTGAAGTGAACTGGAAAATGTATTGGACGGGCATATTCTCAAAGCAATGCAAAATGTTTTTATATTGATGCTGATCTCATATACCCTGAACTCGTGCAATTGGACACACACCACGCCATGAAAAGGCACCCCAAACCATAATAGGCCCGCCACCGTATTTCACTGATTTAACAGTGTTTACGTTTAACTTAGATTCGTCGCTCCAGAGAACTCTATTCCAGTAATGTGGATCTTTTCTGAGCATTTCTCTTGCAAACCGCAACCGCTTCATGATATTTTTTTTTTTTTTTTTGAGACATGAGGTATTTTTTGTGCAATGCAACCACGAATTCCTGACTCATTTAAGTGTCTTCTTATTGTCCGTGTGGATATTTCTGCGCTTATTTGCTGTCCAACTTTAACGATATATAATATTTCGCGCGAGATGAAAATGGATTCTGCTAAAGTGGTCTTTCGTGTCCTAGATTTAATAGCTGGGGTTGCAAACTCCTTTGTATTTTTGTACAAGTGAATTGCACCAAATACCATTTTTTCAGCAAAAACAAACTTTTGTGCAATTTGTGCATCAGCATAAATCCAATATACCCTCACCACAATGGTGGCGCATTGTATAAAAATAAAAACATCTTTGATATTACATATTTAAATTTATTTTTAAAAACCAATGTAGTTCGATTTTGGTAATTTCATCATTTTTGGAGTTTTTTTTAATAAGTTTAATAAGTAATGTTTTTAAATTATTTAAAGATTTCTCCGATATTTATTTACATATACATAAGATCATGCTTTATTGAATTAAGCAAAAACTTTATCAAAGCAAAGTTTTCGTTTCAAATACAAAAAAAAAATCCGTTACCGATGAAGGCGTATTGGAATTTTTATATAAATATTTTGTTGTATACAAAATCGCACAGGCATTATATACATATCCATGTATTTTCATGAGAAGCTTAAATGACAGGAAACGTTGCAAAAAAATTTACGTTACTTTACGTATGAAATTGATGATATTTATAAGATTTCCGCATCGATGGCAAAGTATAGTATGTGAAAAAAGACGATAAATAAACTTAATAAATGTTGACAAGATATAATGTTACATCCATTATATTAATGGTAGGTATATTAATATCAAAATAAATAAACAAAACTCCAATCAACAATTATACATACAGATGTACGCCTAAATATCCTTTAAAAGGATCTCCAAAAACATCTGCCTTTTAAAATTATTAGAGATCATTGAACTTCATCATTTTCGTGAGCAATAAATATGTACAAATTCCTCATATCTTGTTATTATAAAAAAAAAACGTTACCGCTCACAGGTAAATAATGCCAGATGGCGTTACAACAAAATACATAGATCTATATACATATATTCATGTACATATAGTTCCTGTTATACCGTTTGTACATACAGTAGAACATGGCCACGTCGATGATATTTTAAATTTAATGATCGTCAAAAAATGTTTTATTACATATGCTATGTTAGTACTCGAAATCTAATAAAATTATTTTCCTTCAGACTTTATGAAAAATATATACTTAAAAACCTTCGCAAATATAAACATACATATATGTATATTAGGGTGGGTCAAAAAAAACGTTTTCTTCATTTCTTGAGAGGCTCAGCGATAAAAAGGTGCTAAATGGTATTGCTAATCTGCATATAAAAATTTTATTGCATTATTTTAAATTTTATTGCCTCCGGATAGCGATGGCAATTTTGAAAAGTGCAGATTTTTGACATCACTTTCAAAATACTTTTTAAGTTACATAAACCAGTTTTATGCAAAATAATTTTAAGTACCGGTATATAGAGCTAATCCCGATATAAAACTGTACTAAAATAAAAGAGTTAGGACATTTACATACTAAGGTAGTGATATCTAGAACTGAGAACTGACACAAGTGTGCCGCACTCATTAAAATAATAAGTGTTGTTATATGCTTATTTTATAATTTGAGAAATGGAGCGTACCAGAAATAGTTGGAGGTGTGTCCTTTGTTCAGTGTTTTATGCGATTTGAAAGATAATATATTACCAACTTATTAATATGAATATGAGCGGGAAACTAAAAAGAAGCCAACATATAAAGAAATAGAAGCCATTGTGGTTTCAAAATTAAATGAAATATGGGATAAATCGCCTTTACCTACAGTAGAGGTTAAACGAATAAAGATAATGCTACAAACATATCATTTAAAATGTAAAAATCTTTTAAAATCGCCCCCAAAAATACCTAAAAAAAACAAGTTGGAAAAGATTCTTTGCGAACGTAAGATTTTATTTGATATTTCGGCATGTAGTTAAGTGCAGAGTATTTATTAAACAGAGGGAAGTTTCATACTAGATCAAAGAACTGTTAGACAAATGGTTAGACTAGTCTAGATGTTGGAACAACAAAACAGATTAGAAAAATTTTAAAGTGAAGAAGAAAGGTGAGTGAAGCATCATCAACTTTGTGCAACAAAACAACAAGAGATAGTTTCATTAAAACGCAAGATAGATAAAAAAAAATTAATGCCAAAATTCGATAGCAAAAAGGATTTTGTCACAAAATAAACTAATTATAAGCCATATCACAGAATTTAATTCCGTTCGGAAGTGGAATTAATTTCGTATTTTGCATCTATAGCAAATATAAAACGAACAATTTTTTCGGAATGAAACCTAGAAATGCTTAAAATTACACAGAAAAAAAATATCGTAGGTAATAATGAATAAAATAGTTCGTAATTTATCAAAGAAAATAATAGTTGAATCAGCAGGGGTTTTATTCAAATCTACATAAAAATTCTTCCAATTGAATATTTTTTAGTAAAATAAACATTAATTTTTAGTTCGAGTTCATTAAATTTAATTTTCATTGAATTATTTTTTACTGAAGGTAGGAATTGTTTTACAACTTGTAATTTATTGTAATTTTATTTATAATAAATGTTTTAATAAATAAATAAATAAAATTAGTAAAATAAACATTCATTTTTAGTAAAAAAATAAATTTAGATTTACATGTTGGTTTGAATAAAATTTCTTAAAATATACCCAAAAATGTTGTTATATTTACATATATGTATATTGTTAAATGGGTAGTAAGTTTTCGTAATTGACTTTAGTAGAAATAACAAAAAATTTATTCAAATAAACAGCCTTTAAGGATGTTAAATTGAAGAATTTGTCTCTTAACGTGACAATATTTTGTTAATTTTAGATGATGAAGAACAAGAGCTTTTTTTGTGGTAATATATTTGTACATACATACATTTATGTGTATATGTACATATATTTTAAAACTAATTATTGACATGTTGAGTTGAATAAATTTCCTAATCTTCTACAATTATTTTTTAGTTGAATTGAATAAAATTCTTCATTGTAAAGATATTTCTTCATATCGTAGAAATGAAGAAACTTTATTAAAATAAACCGAAGTATGTTAGTCTAATTGAAATAAATTCGTCGTTTTGAATAAATTTATTCATATGTACTAAAATAACTTAGATTTGAAGAAATTTATTCATTGTGTGCTAATCAAAAGCAGTTATTTTCTCTTCAATGATTGTTGTTAATATCAATTACTATTGTGTGGTGTACAAATTCAGCACTGATTTAAAGACTTATATAAAAAAAATATAGATAAATAAGTATCTATATAATTATAAAATGTTTTATATTTAGTGTGTATTTTAAGACTAAAAAAAATAAAAATAATACAAATAAATAATAAAAAAAAATAATTAAGTTACTATTAACATAAAAAAATAAAGTGATAAGTAATTTAACCTGGTCCGAAAACTAAAAAACAATGGTGCTCTCCAGAAAAGATCATATTCAAATAAGTCATCCTTGAGTGGTAAAAAAAGAGAGATTTAAATCTTGGTAAGAGCTGTATAAAAAATTGCATTTGGTATAGTTATTGATTTTTATATACAACATTTTTATTAGAGCTTCCAGAAGTAGATATCGATGATAGTATTGAAGCAATATTAAACGACAATTGTTCTTGGGCAGAAGTTGAAAAGCCCAGTTGAAATTGGGCTGCATCTAAAAACTATAGACTAAATGAACTGGTGAAGACTAAATGTACATCTGATATACCAAGTAAGCCATTAGGATTTCAACTGGTGCGATATAATATTAATTTGCTCGTTTTTATAAATATTTTAATATATGTATGTATTTATTTATAACTTTGTAGATCGATATGGACTTTAAGCATTTATACCCAAATGCCGAAAGTTTTCATAATGGATTTAAACCATTTGCTATTAAAATTATTTCTGAGTTTCATGATCGCATCAAAGACCAAGCCAGCAATTTCTTACTGCAAAGCATGAAAAAAATTAATAATATAACAGAAAGTAAGATTTTTTAAACATTTACTAATTTTTTTTACCATTAAATAATGCAATAATATTTGTCTTTTCAGATAGTTTATTCATTGGAATCTTTTACCTGCTACATAGCATTTTAGTGACTTCGTCAAAAATTATCCATGTAGTAAATGGAAAAAAATATGCACTAGATACTCTATACGATATTCACAAGAGTTTTATTATTGATGGAAGCACTGTTGCAGCCTGTGAGGAAGAGTTATTGAAAAGGCAGGAAGCAAAAACGCAAATCCAACCAACGATGTTTGTATCAGGTTCTATTTTAGAGCCCCAAGAAATAATAGTGTACTTTGAGGGCATAAAATATAGAATGCATTTTGCAGTTAATGCTATAGATATATGCTTTCAAATATTTTTTACATTTAATTTAGAATATCCGAAAGAATCGATATTAGTTTGGTCTTTTCTGATTATAGTAGTCCACAAATAAATTCTCTTATATCTTACCTTAAATAGCATCTTGCAAAGAATTCCAAAATGTTAAATTGACTTTTATTGTTTATTGGTCATTAACACAATAGCAAATCTTTTGTATACAAAATTAAAAACACTTTATTAAAAATATGAATTTTTCGAAGTAATTATTAGTACAAATTCATAATCGTATTAACAGATTGATTTCATTTAATTTCTAAAAGTATTATTACAATGTATGTACATGTTTATAATTTTCAACACCTTATGTTTGTTCCTGTTCTAAAATCAAGTCGATTTGAAATTAATAATGCTACAAAATATTTTACTCTTTAAATAATAAATAAAATTAAAAAAGGCTAAAAAGCCGTTGCTATTAGCCACGTACATAAATTTACTTAAATCTCACGATTTCCAATCGAACTGAATTACTGGACAAGGTAAATTTTATTATTTTATTTAATTATAAAAAGAAATGCATGTACAATTATTAGTTTGTATTAATTTTTATGTAATAAATAGCGCTAAGATATTTCTCATTTACGTTGTTTGTTTTATTTCATGATAATTTTGTACAAGTAGTGAATAAAGGTTTTATAAAGATACTGTGTACTATACGTATATATTGGGCCTGATTGTGTAAGGCTTTGGCATAAATGCCCAAATTTGTTTTTTGTAGTTAATAGGTTAAAGTAACACAGTGTTATTTAGTCTACTATAAAAAAAAACACTTAGGCTTTTATGCCAACGCCTTACACAAACAGGTCTCTAATTTAATAAAATTTTGTATAACTAATAGTTTAATTTAAGACATTAACTGTCAATTTTACAATATCGAAAGAACGCTTTCTTTCACACAAATACATTTAAAACAAAAACAAATTTTTGATAATTTGTTTTTGTTTAATATTTAGTAGTGCAAAAGAAAGATTTGCTTCGCATTTAGTGAAATAGGCACTTGATTATTTTAATACTCAAGATTACAAAATTGTATTAAATAAAACATAGGATACTTTTTAAATTTTTTCTACTGGGGTTTTGAAACGCTTTGAAAATTAACGATATTTTGTTGAATTGAATAAAAAAAAGGGTAGTTGAAATGAAGAAATATTTTATATATGAAGAATATTATTCGTTATTTTGACAAATTCTTTAATTTAACTTAATTTTCGTCAATTTAACGCTATGCATAGTAACGATTGATATTATTCGTATTGAAAAATTTTCTTCATATTGACTATTTTACTAAAATTTTAAATTTGACTAAAAATGTATGTTAAATAGACGGAAAATTTTGTTAGTTGTATAATGACCTAATTTTCTTCAAATCTACATGCCATTTTGCGCTATTTACCTCCCATTTTTGGTTCAATGTACAATTCCACATAGAAAATTAAAAATGGTTTCATTTCGGAAAAATTTTTCATTTTGCCTTTTCTATAGAAGCAAAAAACGGAATTAATTCCACTTCTGAACGGAATAAATTCTGTGACATGGCTGTATATTTATTTTAATAATTTCTAACTTTTCCAAATAAATAAACTTAATTATATTAATTTTGTGTATTATTCTTTAAGTTCTTTTTTAGTAAATGTTTAAACATTCAACGTTAAACCGGAGGCAGAATATTAACTACCAAACTTTGTAACCTAATAACACTTGTAATTTGGTCACTGTGCCCACAAAAAAAAATAAAATTATTTTCTCCATATAAATACGACCCAATGAATGTCGTTTTATTTTTACGACAACAACGCTTTCGTAATAGATTAAAGATAAAATTAAATTTGTTTCTTTAATCTATTACGAATTATTGTTTGACATTACCCGGCCTTTATAATGTGGCTTGTTACTTGCCATTGGCTGTGACATCGTGTCGCTGTTTCGACTTGTCTTCCACTGACATCGTGTCGCTGTTTCGACTTGTCTTCCACTTTTTCTCTATGGTTTGGAGATTTACTTGGGCCCTCCTGCCATAAATATAGATTAAAATTTACCGATTCCAATCAGATCGAAAGAAATACTTCTGGAGCATACTTCACGAAACTATTCAAAGACATCATGTGAAACAAACAGTCAAACATGGCGGTGGTAGTTTGCTGGTTTGAGGTTGATTCACTTGGTGGCATTTGTTAGAATAAATGGAATTATGAAGAAAGAAGACTTCCTCCATATTAACCAAACTCATTTACCCGATTTTGTGGACCGCACTGAGGGATTTGTTCATACAACGTTTGGCAAAAAATATAAGGAGTGCTCGTAGAATGTTGAAATTTGGCACAGAGCCTTTGGTTAGCTTAATTAAAAAAAATATAAACACCCAGAGAAAGATCGCATTTTAAAATCGAAGAGAATCGTTGTTGAAATAAAAATTTAGCAACTTTATGGTTTACCATGTTAATTCAACATTGAGCAGCTTTGATAGTATGAAAAACCACATTAAATGAACAATAAACACTTTTGATATTTGTATTTTTCTCTAAAATAAAAAATATTTTTGTTAAATTGAAAACGTTCAACATTGCATTAAGAAAAAACTTTTTTGGTTTCATAATCAATTTCGTATTAACAATGACAGCTGTAAATCAAAAACTTTTCAACTTCAATTTAAAAATGCTAAAACATGAGTTTAAAGGAAAATGTTTTTAAGTTCACAAAGTATATTTTTGATTCATTATGGATACACTTTTGAACTTATAATGTGCGTTGTTAAACATATCTTCTTGGTGAAGCAACATTAAATTAACGTTCATCCATGCTTATATCAATAACGTAATGTTGATTTGAGATTGTTAATCTTCCATTCAAATTAGTGATACTTTAATTTAAAGTTGTATCACCTTGTAATAATGTTGCACTTTTTGGAAACAAGATGGTAACACTATTAAAAAGTATAAACAAAATAAATAAATATAAACAAATTTGTTAATACTCGCAAGAGGAAAAATTCTCATTTAGTACAAAATAAATAAAATTTGTAAGCTGCAGTCAGAATTAAAATTTGTATATTTTTGTAAAAAAAAGTGAACAAAAAATAATTGAATAGACAATTTAGAGATTCTAGAGGATGTAGTAGTTGGTGGTGATGAAATCATAATAAGTGCAGAAGAATTTCCAGATACAATTGGCCAAATAATTTATACTGATGAAAATGAGGCCACTTGCTCAGTCGATGAAGTCGATGGAAAAGTTAAAATCTGTGCTAAATGATTTTAATCTCATTCAACTATTTCCGATATTATAGGGTAAGTAATTACGTTTAGATATGTGTATCTTTAAGCCCTCTATGATTATTATGTTTTTACTTCATATAGCTGCTAATGTGACATATAGGTGTTTGCAATATATTCAAAAAGACGACCTTAAAGATGCAATTCCACATTTGGGACTTAGAATAGAATTCAGGGAGAAATTATTTTTGTGGCGTAAAAAGGAAGTAAGAGTTTTATAATTTCCATATGTCTTAAAGAGTATATTTTTAATTATTCCTTTTATTGTAGTTTGGAATTGACGATGAAACCATTTCAAATTCCAATAAAGTCCAAGAATGGCTTAAGAGAGACCACCAAAATGTCCCTTCTTCGTCTACTTCAAATTCATCCATAAAACGTGTTCTAAATAAGGTAATTATTTCCGTTTTATTTTTTACCTAATACATATTATTTATATGACTTTTAAGGATTTGACAGATATACTAAACCGTACATCAAAAGGACAATCATGCTTAGAAATATATAAACAGCCACAAAAGCTTTCAGATAATAATTGTGATGGCATAATAAGTATTATTATAGAAGAAAATGTTTGTAACAAAATATCACTTAAGCCCAGTGACTTTATCAGTATTGTCAACGATATA
This sequence comes from Bellardia bayeri, assembly GCA_950370525.1. Classification (NCBI taxonomy): domain Eukaryota; kingdom Metazoa; phylum Arthropoda; class Insecta; order Diptera; family Calliphoridae; genus Bellardia; species Bellardia bayeri. The sequence continues at coordinate 519,537 of OX493268.1, forward strand.
TGCCAGATTTTCCCCAGTGAAGCAGTAGCAAAGGTGTAAGTAATTAATTTTAAATAAAAACAAATATGTATAACAATTTCTTTATCTTTAAAAAGGAATATTGTTTTATTGAACTTCAAGGGAAAAAATCCTAGTGGCAAGTTATATTATAAATATGTTAATGCTCGATGTAAACGTTTAAAAAGGGCAGAGCAACCTGTTACGAAATTAATAAATAATGACGAAAAGGTGTAGAAATAGACGAATCCATTGCTTTAGCTTTAAAAACGTCTCTTAATAGAGATAGCTCAAATTGGCAAGAATTATGCGACAAATGGAATAAAACTTTTTACATAAGGCAAAGGGATTTAAAACGTCTGAGTAATATAGAGTTTTTAAAGGATTGGTTTAAATATTCAGACTCTAGAGCTCCAGATCTTGTAAGTGTAATTGGTAAGAGTTTTGTCAACATTTTCAATTTAATAGCTTTCCAACACATTCCTATACTGTAAATAACGGATAGACTTATATTCGACCAAAAATGTAATTATAAAATGATATAATAATTTACTTTCAATAAAATGTTTAAAAAATAAAATTAATTGGGATTTTTAATTAAAAACATCAAAGTTAGTATAAGCAAATATGAGCAAAATGAACCACTGTACCACTGAAGTAGCATTATTAATTCAACGTTGAACGTGTGTGGTTTAAATACGTCCATCATTAAAATATAAATGTGCTTTGTTGATTCGTACATTTTTAACTTTGATTTTAAAATTTTTATATTTGGAAATAATGTAGAATATTGTTTGATTGATTTAAGTTAAAAATGCCAATCTTTAATTTGAGAATGGCCAATATTAAAATAAGTACGAGCAATTTTAAGTTAGAGTTGCTGCAACTTTGATATGGGATCTAAGTTGTTTTTACAATGGACGTTGTTACATTTATAATTTTCCACCTTGGCGAGTTTTCCTTGCGTTTTTTTTTTATTGATTTGAGGTGGTTTTTGTTGATTTCATGTGGTTTTTTCTCTGGTTGAAGTTTCATCAAAATTGGCCATGCCCTCTACCCACCGCCCATAGAACCCAAAATTTATTTTTAGCTCAAAGTTTTGAAATTTGGCACAGAGTCTTTGGTTAGCTCAATTAAGAAAAATATAAAGTTTCATCAAAATTGGCCACGCCCTCTACCCACCGCCCATAGAATCCAAAATTTATTTTTGCCCCAGTTTTTGAAATTTGGCACAGAGTCTTTGGTTAGCTCAATTTAGAAAAATATAAAGTTTCATCAAAATTGGCCACGCCCTCTACCCACCGCCCATAGAATCCAAAATTTATTTTTGCCCCAAAGTTTTTGAAATTTGGCACAGAGCCTTTGGTTAGCTTAATTAACGCCCACCACTTACTGCCCATATAACCCATATTATATTTTTTTACACAACTTTTTGTTTCTTTACAAAAACTAATTATTTTATAAATAAATTTCAATACATGCATTTAAATATAGACTTTTATTCATCATCTATCATTTCAGTAACTATATCACCAAGTTTCGCTGGCCTATCGGATACCCTTCGTACCTATAGTACAAATTTAAGAAATTTTATTTGAGTATAAACAAAATGAGTGAACTTTTAAACTCATTTTAAACTTTTAATTCATCAATTATCATTTCTTTTACTACACCATCTAGTTGCAAAATATGTTTACGTGGTTGATGTCTTATACTACTTATATAGGGATCAGATGATACAAGCAAACGATGCAAATATTATTATTTCAAATGACGGTTTAATCAATCATATGGTTTTGATTTTCTTTTTTTGTTATGCACTTTTTTGATATTGCTGTCAATCAATTATTAAAAAGTAAAAGCCTAAAAATATACGCAAAAAGCCGCAGACTTTTTTACATAAAATTAAAGAAAATATAAATAAAGAAAATAAATTTTTTCTAATGAAAACTGCAAATGCTAAATTTTTTGGAGTCATTTTGATTTGCTCAGATCTCTTAAACTATATATGTATGTAATTTAAATATTTTGCTTTCCTATTAAATTTAAAATACTATATTTTAATAAAAATGCTTTAAAACTATTTGTAGTTGAACCATATTTATTGTATAAACAACTGAAATGTAACGGGTCCGCCATCTAATGTTTTTTTTCAACTAGTGCTTATTTCGTGAATGGTAGGTAACACTTAGCTCATGTCTGATTTGACAGATAATTAGTTTTATCCTTCCGCTGAACGAATATGCTTGTGTATACGCTTGAACAACGCTGGGAAATATTGCGACATTACTTTGAAAATCATGGTAATGTTGCAGAATGTGTGCGAAAATTGCGTACGGATTTTGGAAGAAGAGAAGCACCGTCAGCTCCGTATGTTCGTTGTTATCTTGTGAAAGAAGTGAAAGAAACTGGTATCCTCATCGATAAACCAAAGCGTGAAAAGCAAAAACAGTGCGTACACCCGAGAATATTGCTGTTGTGGCAGAAAGTGTGCGTGAAGCGCCATCAACATCAATTCACCGTCGTTCACAACAATTGAACATTTCGGAGACATCATTGAGACGAATTTTGCATAATGACCTTGGTATGACGCCATACAAAGTCCAATTGGTTCAGGAGTTGAAGCCAACTGACCATCAAATGCGTTTTTGCTTCGCTAAGTGGATCTGCGATCGACTTACAGAAGATGCCGATTTTTCAGATGAAGCTCATTTTGATCTTGGCGGGTATGTAAACAAGCAAAATTGTCGCATTTGGGGTACAGAAAACCCGCACGCATACATTGAAAAGCCGATGCACCCAAAAAAAAATCACTTTTTGGTGCGGATTTTGGTCCAGAGGCATAATTGGGCCATTTTTCTTTGAAAATGAGCAAGGAGTGGACGTTACAGTCAAAAGCAATCGTTATCGGGCCATGTTGAACGAATTTTTGTTCACAAAAATTGAATAGGAGGATATTGGCAACATTTGGTTTCAACAGGGCGGCACTACGTGCCACTCAACCGAAGCTAAACTCCATGTTTTGCGCCCTGTTTTTGAAGATCGCATTATCAGCCGCAGAGCTAATGTCGTTTAGCCACCTCGGAGCTACGATTTGACACCGTTGGACTATTATTTGTGGGGTGCCGTCAAAGATACGTGTTACGCCGACAAGCCAGAGACAATTGACGCTTTAAATGACAATATTCGTGAAGCCATTGGTGAAATACAGCTGCACACTATCGATAATGTGCTTAAAAATTGGACCGATCGTGTAGCCTACTGTATGGCCAGCCGAGGCGACCCTTTAGTAAAATTTTCATTAGTTTTCGTTGTATAATCTTTAGATAACTTTACCACACTCTTTTTTATACAAAATTTTATTTTTTTAGAAAACAAATCATGGTTTTATACTAATGAAACATTTCTCTACAAAATTGCATCATCAGATTTCTAAAAAAATAACTGTAAAAAAATAGCCTTTTTGCAAAAAAAAATACCACTGTGGACCGCGGAGCATATCCCGAAAACGAAGATGAAGTCCCCATACATGCGGCGAAATTTGTTTAAAATTGGTTGTCTATTCAAAATTTTCAGCTAATGAAATAGCCTGCGTAAAGTCCAGATCACATTTCTATAGAGAATTTGTAGTCCATATTGAAGAGACGATTGGGACAACGCAATCGATCGCCAACCAGTATAGAAGAGCTTTGGAACCGTGTTAAGGTCGAATGAGAAAATTCCAAGTGAATTTAAGGAAAACTTGGTTGAAAGTATACCGAGGCGCTTGAAAAGCGTTATTTAAAACAATAAGTTATGGATTACATACTAAGAAAAACGCTTTTTAATGGATTCTGGAAAACGTGCAAAACTGAGTTTTTTCAATTGCTTTGTTTTTCGAATTAAATTTTTGTTACCTTATCATGACTTTCAATATTGTATTTTTTTTTTTTTTTTTTGCTAATACAAGAAATAGTAAATGGTGTAAATTTGTCAAAACTTCTTATTTATCATTTTAAGACTCTTTAAGTAAAATCATGAACATGCACTCGGATTTTGCACGCCACTGTATATAGATTTTTTTCAATACAATGGTGTTATCCGAAAATAATATCTACTATTTTCCATTCTACATCCGTCCAATGAAATTACTTCTTTGCGAATTCGAGTCTCTCTTTCCGTTACGTTCAGGCAATAATGGCTTTTTCGTGAAATTCTTTCAGACAGCCCAACTTCTCGTGTTCGCACGTAGTGAACTATCACGTAAACCAACCAACCAACCATGTACATTAGGGTGACCCCAAAATAAAGTTACGGATGTTGCCGACTAATATGAAAATTTGATTCATTTTCAGACTACGTTTCTCAATTTTTTTCCTGGGATCAATATTTGGTAAGCTGGATCAAAGGATAAAAAGGTCCTTTTTAGAGGTTTTTTATTTTATTTCACATTTTTTCTAAAGGAACTATATGTAAATTTGGTATCATATGAAAAGCCTTTCAGAGGCGCATTCAATGGATTATCCAAAATTAAAAAAAAAAATAAATTAAAAAACTTTCAATATTTTAGTTTTTTTTATTTTTTCATAGAATTTACTTAAATAAATAGTTGAAATTTCTTGATTATAAACATCATGCAATTTGACCCAAATGTCGTCAATTCTACTTTTTGTATTTGAATGTACAAATTTTGCAAAGAGTGGAAATGCATATAGGTATCATGACTTTCAATATTGTATTTTTTTTTTTTTTTTTTGCTAATACAAGAAATAGTAAATGGTGTAAATTTGTCAAAACTTCTTATTTATCATTTTAAGACTCTTTAAGTAAAATCATGAACATGCACTCGGATTTTGCACGCCACTGTATATAGATTTTTTTCAATACAATGGTGTTATCCGAAAATAATATCTACTATTTTCCATTCTACATCCGTCCAATAAAATTACTTCTTTGCGAATTCGAGTCTCTCTTTCCGTTACGTTCAGGCAATAATGGCTTTTTCGTGAAATTCTTTCAGACAGCCCAACTTCTCGTGTTCGCACGTAGTGAACTATCACGTAAACCAACCAACCAACCATGTACATTAGGGTGACCCCAAAATAAAGTTACGGATGTTGCCGACTAATATGAAAATTTGATTCATTTTCAGACTACGTTTCTCAATTTTTTTCCTGGGATCAATATTTGGTAAGCTGGATCAAAGGATAAAAAGGTCCTTTTTAGAGGTTTTTTTATTTTATTTCACATTTTTTCTAAAGGAACTATATGTAAATTTGGTATCATATGAAAAGCCTTTCAGAGGCGCATTCAATGGATTATCCAAAATTAAAAAAAAAAATAAATTAAAAAACTTTCAATATTTTAGTTTTTTTTATTTTTTCATAGAATTTACTTAAATAAATAGTTGAAATTTCTTGATTATAAACATCATGCAATTTGACCCAAATGTCGTCAATTCTACTTTTTGTATTTGAATGTACAAATTTTGCAAAGAGTGGAAATGCATATAGGTATAAACGGAGATTTACATTGGAAATGTTACACATCAACAAGGTCGAACAAGAAAAGAGAATGAACTACCGGACCGATATAGAAAACTTATCAAAGATTTATACTTATATTATAAATAAAACAAAATAGAAAATGTAGTGCAATATTAAATGTTTAACTTTAAAGTACTAATTTTTTGGTGATTGTAACTCATTGTTTTGTAAGTTTTATCCTTATATTCTGTCGCAATAGTAAAATAAATTAATTTGTATTATTTATGTTTTGTTTATAGATTTTTCTAATGATGCTTACCGATGGTAGGCGAAATATTGAAAAATAAATTAAAAATTGATTATAACACAGACCTCGAACCTGATTATTTACCTAATTTATTTAAAATTTAAAAAGGTCGAAACAAAAACATATTTTTATTTATTTATTTTTGGCCAATATGTTGTATTTGCAATTGGATAATGTATTGATATGGTTAATAACTTAAATGTCATATTCTATATTAAAATAAAAATATGTTCCATTTAATTTAATATATATACACATATTATATTCCCCTGATGAAGTCAACAAAGAATTGACGAAACGTTGGGAAAAATTGTAATTAAATGTATTTTTAATTTACAATATAATAATTTAGGCCAAGTAGCTTATACGGAAATAAATACCAAAAACATATTTAGTTAAACAATAAACAATATTAAAATTTGTTCATTGTAAAAAGTTGTGGGCAATTATCCGAACTTTACATACCTATAACTAATTTTTCAAAACAGTTTTCTTTGAAATAGCTATTTAGCCAAAATGGTTCCAAGCGCAAGATATTGCAGAAGATTTTTCATTAGGGACAATTTTGACTTTTTCCTTTATTTGGCTTTTAGTTTTTAATATTTTTTTGTATTCACGAATGTAACTATCAATTTCATTTATCTCTGCCAGGTTGGTGTCGGAGTCAGATTCTGGGTTAAATTCATTCCCATTGCCTGAATTTTGATAGAAATCTGTAATTTTTTTTTATGCTTCTATGAAAAACAAACAAGTACAATGTGACAATTATTACCACATTGCAAAATAAGAATTGTACTCAAATGTTTAAAACGGCGACTTCTTTTAAGCCGACTTAAGCCGAAAAATGTTTCGGCGGCGGCGGCTACTACATTTTGTCGGCAGCTCGGCTCAGCCGGCTGGCGGCTAATCGGCGCAGGTCTCTGCTCATGACTAAAGAAAAAAATCAAATAAGATGTAAAAATTCGTAAAAGAAACAACAAATGTCTAATGAGATTAATTTTAGCAAACTATGCAGTAAGAAGTACAAATGTAGAGAAATACATATTATTTTAAACAAAATGCATTTAAAACGAACGATAAATTTAATACTGTGTTACTTTCCAAAATTGCAAAATCGATTTTTCATTCTTTGTTACTGATGAAAATGGCAGAACATGAAAAATTGCAGAAAACTTCGTTGATAATAGACATTGGGTATGTTTATGAATTACTAAACTTTTACTTACCGAAATTTCTTAATTTTTTCTAATTGTATATATGTTGACATGTAAGTTTATCCTTTTTCCAACAGAGTTTATAAAACACATTTTATTACTTTAATTTACACATAATTTGTTAGGAGTCCACTAAACATGTACATACATACAAAAAATTGTTTGATTTTTTGTTAAAAGAATTTGCATTTAATGAAAATAACACTGAATCTGCAGTCACAGAGGTGACGACGATATAACACAACATATAAGTTTATTTACATTTCTGCTATTTCTTACACGACTATCCATGTAAAAAGACAATATTAAAATTTTAATTTTTAATTCGCACAAGTGAATCAAAAAACTTTATCCAGCTTGATTACAAAATTGTTTCTGTCTACTGTGTACACTGGTGTACGTGACGAGAAAATGAATTATTCACAATAGCTGTTTATGTATATATATGATTGAATCCACTGTGAATGACTAACGAAAAAAATAATGTATGCAGATACCGAAACATTGCCATTTACCCTATCACATTACTAATATTTATTATATTTTAATTGATTTCACTGACAAATTATTGCACTTGTTGTAAATATTGTTTAACGCAATATAATAAGAAGATTTTTTTTATTTTTACAATAGACGAAAAATTTTAAGACGCTCGTATTATTTTTATTAGCTTTGATGTACAATAAAGATGTAAAAGTATTGGGTATTTATATACTGAATACAATTTTTCTAGCTACTTAATATGAATAAAACTACTCATATCTTTAGGGGGTCTGCAAAAAAAGAAAAAAAAATCAAGATTAAACTACAACTGGCAGCTGCAAATAAATTCATATATTTATAGAATTGGGTAACTTAAGTTCAAGAAGATAATAATAGACGGTAATTGCAGTTAGAGTAAGTCCCGGATCACACAATGCAACTTTTGCTGCTCAACTTTTGAGTTTTTTGGTGAAAGGGGAAAAAATAGAGTGAGAGGAGACTACTCTTCTTTTCCCTATTACAAACAAACTCAAAAGTTGAGCAGCAAAAGTTGCATTGTGTGATCCGGGACTAATCAAGTTGAAAGAGTATTTCGTCACCTAAAATACCCAAAGACGTAACCCTCAAAAAATCCAAATTCGTTTTTTGATTGAATCTGGAATGCAATGCTCCTACAAAATTTTAAGCTTCTACGTTCTAAACTAACGAAATGGAAAAAGACGTAACATCATTTGAAAGTTTTCATAATACACAAAAGACGTAACCCACATTTTTTTAAATAGAGCAATGTTGACTTATGCAGGCTTTGATTTTTGTTGTAATTTTTTTGTTATGTTTATTTTTCTTCACTTGTTTCTTTGTTTTTCCGCCATTTTGATTTTTGTTTTAATTTTTTGGTGTGGAGCATGGTGCAAATATACAAGGTGAGTGGAAATCGACAACAAATACAATACAAAACAGAAACAACAGGCATTTTGTTTGTGTAAAATAATATGCTAACGTCAAAAATACATACTTAAAAAGTATTACTTTTGACATAAAAAAATTGTAAACAAAGCCAGTCAGCTGGGCTACTGCACTCACCTTGTATGGTTGCACCCATGGTGAAATAACTCTACAAGGTGATGGCAATATTACAACAATACAAAAGCAACAGAAACAACATGGTATTTTTGTTTTTGCTTTCATGTTTGTAATGTCAAAAACAACTGGTTATTACAAACATTACAAGTACTTGCATGCGAGTGCTGTGTACGTATTATATACGAAAACTTATTCGAAAAACTTGAGTAGCTCTGCAAGTGAAACAATGTGAGTGTATTAGTAAAAAAAATATGAGTGTATTGAGTTTTTCGAACTTCCACTAGCATGTGTAAACCCCCCCAAAACAAATAAAAGGGTTGAAAGCAAAACTAATCGCATGTATGGAAAAAAGTATGAAAGACGGTCAAATGAATGATTATTCGGAAAGCATGGCAAGAGAAATGAAACCGGGTTGCACATCGTCATTTTGAGAAAGAAACTCGTCCCGACATTATTCTTTTTTTCTGGAAATGGAGCGAATGGAAATATTCGAGAGTTTCTGAAGCCTCAGTTAGCCGACTGTAACGGAATGTAATGTAATGACGTAAAAATTTAAGGAAATTCTATTTCTTATACATAGATTCATACATTACGGTGTTGCGTTCCCTTTACATCTCCAGAACCATTTGCATTACTTTACGCATAACAATATCCATCAGTTGTTTCTTAAGCCTCAGTTAGCCGACTGTAACGGAATGTAACTGCAACAGTACTAACTAAAACAATTTTTTATTTTTTGTGTTCAATTGTAATTGAATCGTGTGTGTTTACTATGTCCCGGATCGCACAATGCAACTTTTGAGTTTTTGGGTAAGACGAGAAAAAAGAGAGAGAGAGGGGACCACTCTTCTTTCCCCTATCACCAACAAACTCAAAAGTTGCATTTTGTGATCCGGGACATAGTAAACACACGCGATTCAACAAATTTCATGTGGAATTTTTATTCACGATAGGGCTGAATATCTAACATTCAATTTAACAGCATCCTAATGTTTCGCCTTTAGATTGTAGAGAAAAAAGTATCTGTAATTTACAAAACAAGGAATTTTTTCTTTTATTAGTATACCACCATCGTTTAAGCAAGCTGTAAAAAGTCCCTGTTTTAAACATAAATATTTATCATATTATAACACATTACTTCAACTACAAACTCACGAAACTGTGGGTTACGCCTTTAGGCATTTCAGAAAAAAACAATAACAAAAGACGTAATCCACATAACTTCCGAAGTTCTAAAAAAATATTTTTTTTACAGAAATAAGTTTGTCGTCTATCTTAAGACAAGATGTGAAGAAATCGCAATTTTCAATTAAGCAGTTTTCATTTTATAACGTTTTTTGCTTCTCGTGTAAAACATAGTATATCAGTAACACTGATACTATAGCAACGAATTGTTTGGTTGTTAATTAAAACGATTTTTTAAATGGTTTTTAATGCAAATTATATATACACACATACAAATATATTCCGATTTACAGTCAAATTTTTATCGGACGAAAATCAATATACCTTCACTATTATAGTTTAAATTTAATCCGAATAAAAAAATTTTATGTGCGATTAAAGTTAAAATTCTATAGATCGATTTGCCTGATTTTATTATTATATTATTCACTGAAAAACAAAATTGTATTGGTTAAAATTGGGCAGAAAATTGTAAAGTAGAATGTAAGGAGTTACAATATTACATTATGTGAACGATATGATTTTATTGAAATTAATACAATTTTTAATTTCAGCTACCTAAAACTAAATGATAAACATTTCGGTGTCTATCCGAAATGTAAAACATGGGTCGGTCGAATATTTTTTTGAAAATTGGTTTTTTATTGCGCATACTACAAAATATCAAGAAAAGTAGGAATTGAAGCTTTTGTACCGTTTATCGATATTTTCATACGAAAAGATATACATATTTAATTTGACCAACAATTGATAACAATTTAATATAATACAGCGGATATTTAAATTGAAATGGCATACACAACACGATCAAATTTTAAACATAATTGTTATTTTGTCTGTTGTAAAACAGCTTTTGAAAAAAGTGGTGGCTATCGTTCGAAATCGGCTAATCCACCCTCATCGTTGATGTCATTGTATTCAGCTCCTATATTAGGGATTAAACCACGCCATGTTCCACCATTTTCTATACAGTCCCAACAGAAGAATACGGTAGTAGTAAATGGGCCTTTAAATTATTCTTCCGAAACTGCAAGTGTGCGAGGAAAAACAAAAAGTAAGATACTTAAATACTTTAAAAAAATACAATAAAATATTATTTATTTAAGATATTAAGCTCTCGGTTTCCAACGTCTGTTCAAGTTACAGTTCTAAGAATTCTCACAGCAGCTCCTTTCGTATGTATTTCGATCGCGGCGATCTGCCAATTAAAATGGAATACTTGTGTGGTGGTGACAAAATTGGCTGGACCGTAAGTAATTTCAAAAAACTATTAAAATTCCTTAAATTTTGTAATACCTACTTGTAAAATAAACAAATTTAATGTAGGCAACGTTTTCAGTTTAAGAGATGCGCATCTGAACCCAACAATGTTTAATCAATGTTGAGATAAAATTACATAATTAAGAAGTAGTTCAAACACGGATTAAACGGATGACGAAATTGTTTGATTAATATACATAAATAAAAAAACTGAACTCTTGCAATAACAAAATAACTGTCTCAGCTATATTTAATAATAGAGAGTAGTTATGGTTATCGCTTTCAAATATTTATGCAAAATTTAAGACTAAACATTTTTATTAGTTCTTTAAAACATAAAAAATATAGTTGTCCCTATTGTTTTATCCAAATATATAGGTTCTTATATGTATTCCGGTATATGTATTTACAGGTGGATATAGAAAAATTGGATTATAGTTTATATCTTCCTTTGTTTTTTGATGGTCTTTGCGAAACCGAACATCCTTACAAAACATATGCCAGGCAAGGTGTTTCAGATCTTTTATTTGCTGGAGGCGAAAAAGTAGATGCTGTTATACCCCAGTTAATTTTACCATTAAAAAGTAAGTTAACATGTTAAAAAAATGTGGAAACTAGCAATTTGTTCTCTTTCATACATAGAGATAATGATAACAGACAACATCGCATGATATCATTATCTCACATTAAAAAAAGGACATCACGTAAGAATTTCTATATAATAAAACCTGTAATAAGGACTATTTGTCCTCGGATTCATCCCGTTTAATTTTCTATTATATACAGATGCCTTAAGCACAAAAAATTTGGAAGTGATGTGTACAACATTGAAAATTATACAACAGTTGGTATTGTCGTCGGATTTAGTGGGCCCTGCATTAGTACCTTTTTATCGACAGTTATTGCCAATGTTTAATGCTTATAAAGTTAAGAATTGTAAGTTTTACATTACAAATTTATCAATTCATTTTCTTAATCATGTATAAATGATTATAGTAAATTGTGGAGATGAAATTGATTACACTCAAAAGAAAAACATGAATTTGGGCGATTTAATTGATGAAACACTTCAAATTTTAGAAATACATGGTGGTGAAGATGCTTTTATTAATATCAAGTATATGGTTCCTACATACGAATCTTGTTATTTAAACTAATGGTCGTATATAATTTATATTATAATTCTTTAATTACATTAAATCTAGGATAAGGAACTAAAATTACAAGTACATACGTACATACATACATAAATAAAATATTGTTACAGTAGTAAATTAAATGAAATTTATTTGCACCATTTATATGTATACATATTTGCAGACAAATAGAAAATAATATTACATTCTTTATGAGATCAATTAAAGTTTTACTTTTTTTCCATAAAAGACCATTCCTTACCGGTAGTGACAGCCATTGCTATATTATGAGCAATGGCTTGATTAGCAACAGCAGATCTAAAAAGAAGAACACAATTTTGGTTACACCGAACTCACATATTTCAAATATGTAGTATATATGTATATAGTATACATATACTTACCGCTGTTGCTGATTATAAACAAGATCAGAAGAAACGATTTCATTGCTTTTTATATTATGGGGTGAATAGCGATTATAGAATCCCCAAATTGAGTTCATTAACTTCTCATTGTACTTTACTGGACTATATTCCATTACTAAAATTTAAAAACGGTTATAAAAAGTTTAATATAAAAATATTACATGAAATACATAGGTATACATAGTACAAAAGTTTTCCAAAATATTACATACATTTTTTGTTGCCACTGAAAAATTTCGGCTCATTTTTTTCTCCGCTTGATTTCAATCGTGAAATTATTAAATCTCTATCACGATATTGTTCACGTAATTTGCATGCTACAAATGCACCTTGAGGTAACGCAGCCATTTTTTTACAATCTAAATGTAAAAACAAAGAAAATGCTTATACCTATTTACACATATGTATGTATATATGTATGTACATTAAAAATTAAAATATTAAGACAATAAATATACCAAAAAATAAACATTTATTGATCACACTAATTTGTTTGCAAAAATTCCAAATAGATTTAAACATTTAATATGAAAATCGCTTCAAATAAAATAAAACCAAAGTTCAGAATGTGCGACCTTTAAAACTGATAAGAAAATTTAAATTGACAAATGATAATCTAAATATTATACAAATATACATATGTATGTATGTATGTATACATTATTTTTAAATGTACATATCACTTTTAGTTAGAGTTGAAAACTGGAAAATTGTTCATTTTAATTTTTTGATAAATAAATAATAATTTTGCAAGAATTTTACCTTGACAATTTTCAAAAATATCTAATATTACTTCCTTGAAAATTACGCAAAAATATTGATCACTTTTTTTAAAAATGTCTTTTAACACCAACAATGTATGTTGCAAATGTTGTGAAAATTGTTTCTTTGTATAAAATTTATCACGTTGCAAGGACACCATTCAAAGTATTTTATAAATAAAAATATTGTTTTTTTTTTATTAATAATAAATAGGTATGTATGTACGTAGATTAATCCGCTCGTTTTTTTATTATAGAAATAGTTATTGTACGACTACAAAAAATATTGTGAAAGCTTTGTTTGGTATATAAAGCCTTTTATACTGCTACTTAATATGAGTTTGAAAAATTATAATTTGAGAGATTAAGAACATTTATTTTTAATATCGCTCACTTACTGCAAAACCGTCACAATTCGAAAAAAACATTTGCGAGTACAATTACTTTTAATATCATTTTATTATGTACTATATAATACAAATTGATTATGTTAAAATATTTTCTACTCATAACATTACGAAGTATTAACAAAAATATTGAATTATCTAATTAGTTCAGTTTCAGAATAGTTTTTTTTTTGTACCCACTTCTAGAAATTTAAGATTTTGACTTGTGGCGATTTTGGATTAAGTATACATATGTATACATATGTATGTATGTATGTATATAAAATGTATCAACATCCATATGGATGTATATACCTACCTATAATGAATATCAGTAAGTATGTATATGTCTGTCAGCATGTATGTTAAATTCTGAGTCGGTTATATATATATATATATATACTATATGTATGTATGTAAATATACATCATAAGAGATTACAAGATTATTTTTGTTTTCAAACAGCATTTATTACAAATATGGTCCCCATTATCAGTAGGTGAAATGAAACAGCAATACATACATATGTACATATACATATTAATAGAAAATTATGCGAATTTGAAAAGAAAACAACAAAGATTTCTTTAGTTTTGAACATAAACATTGAGAAAGAATATTCATTGAAATGTTTCTATTTTTCAATTTTATATGATTTTAATATTTTAATTTAGTCACGTAGACTTTGATAAGACACAAAGAAGAACTCCAATGCCAAAAATATACATAAATCTGTTGTCAAAACACTTATGCAGAGGGAATGTAGGTATTTGGAAACATTTATAATTATTATTGTTTTAGAGTTCTTAAGTTTCTTCTCATTTAGAGCTTCCTTTATTATTGAAAAATTTCCCAAAGTTCTTATTAAAAAACGAACACACACCTATGTATGTACTTAGGTATTTTCTAAAAATACAAATAAATACCTACCTGCCTAAGGAATATTTTAAATATTTAATTCTAAAGAGATAGTAAAATTAAACATTTTAATCGCCAGTTTATTATTAGTTTGGAAAACATGCTAACAGCCACTGATTTTCTATAAAAACTTTTATCTGGATTTGGTTACTTTCTATAACTAGAAAATATGAGTGGTAAATTTCTCCATTCTGGGTTAATGCATTTAAATATTGTAGGGAACAAAATACATACTTGTATGTATGGTGGTTTTTACTGTTTCAACATAGATATTTTGTTTACACATTAGTTAGCGGTTAGTATGCTAAGTCTCCTTGTTATGCCTGTAACCACAACGAATAGATATGTAGCAGTGCATATATTATATACTAACCGTGTTAATAAAAATTGGTAACTAACACGCCGGTAGCCTTGCCGACTAGATAAACAACAATGTACATACATATGTATGTATGTGAAAAATCGTTTATTCTAAACAAATCATTTATTACAATTTTCCAAACAACAGAAAATATTCGAATATAGCAAAATATCTACATACATAGGTTGATATTTATATGGTTGTGCCCATGGTGTATTTAACAGGGTGAGTGCAAATCGGCAACACAATGCAGAAACAACAGGCATTTTAATTAATTTGTTTTTGTGACCAATATTTATAATTATTATAATTTTTAAGGAGTTTCCTTCAGGTTAATTTGGTCAAATGTTTGTTTCCAAACGTAAATAAAAAACTTGTTCGATTTTTATTTTATTTACCCAACGTTTCGTTAGTTTTATTCTAACTTCTTCAGGGGTGTCGTTCTAAATAATAGCTTTAATGTTTTTTATCATTGGATATTAATTTTTATTATTAATTAGTTACTAAAATACTAAAAAACGGGACATCACGACCAGAATTTTGGTATAAATAATCAAATAACTAATAAAAATATAATATACAATAAACGACCACAAAACTTAAGTCAAGTTTAACTTAGAGCTAATATCACAGTTCTGTGATAAACTTGTTAAACTTGACTTAAGTTTTGTGGTCGTTTATTGTATATTATATTTTTATTAGTTATTTGATTATTTATACCAAAATTCTGTTCGTGATGTCCCGTTTTTTAGTATTTCAGTAACTAATGAATAATAAAAATTAATATCCAATGATAAAAAACATTAAAGCTATTATTTAGAACGAGACCCCTGAAGAATTTAGAATAAAACTAACGAAACGTTGGGTAAATAAAATAAAAATCGAACAAGTTTTTTATTTACGTTTGGAAACAAACATTTGACCAAATTAGCCTGAAGGAAACTCCTTAAAAATTATAACAGGCATTTTATTTGTGTAAAATAGTGTACTACTGTCAAAAACTCTTGAGAAAATATTACTTTTGACATAAGTAAATTGTTAATTACACCCTGTTTCTAACTATAAGGTGAGTGCAGGAGCACAGCTGTATGACTTTGTTTAAAATTTACTTATGTCAAAAGTAATATTTTGTCAAGTGTTTTTGACAGTAGTTTAAACATACAAAATGCCTGTTGTTTCTGTATTGTGTTGTATTTGTTGCCCATTTGCACTCACCTTATATAGTTGCACCATGCACCTGACAAATTTTTTCTTACCAAAATTTCTCCTTAATGAAAAAAATACCCAAATTCTAGGGGAAAAATCAACAAAACTGGCAACAATTATTTCATTGGTGTTAAGCAAAATTTAATATGGCCATTTTAAAAAAATAAGAAGAAAGGAGAACATCATATTTCTTGTTTTGCGTATTATCAATAGTTTTTGTTTAAAAATAATTAGATGTAAATAGGGATACAAAAAATACTTAAAAGAGGTAAACAAATAGTAATAATTTAATTTCAGAAATAAAAAAGAATATTTTAATTATTTTTAGGTAATTACAGTTTTATTTTAAGGCAACTACTAAAATGAGTTCCTATACCCATGCCGACCCAATTGCTCTCAGCTTCAATGAAACTTGTTTACGTATGTCGGATGTTCAACTCTTGCAAGGTCCTCATTGGTTGAATGATCAAATAATTTCCTTTTATTATGAATATCTTGAACGTGTGAAATATAAAAATAATCCAGATATATTATTTGTGCCACCAGAAGTAACTCAGTGTATGAAATTTGCCGATGACGGTGAGTTGGAAACATTGTTGAATCAGTTGGAAGCACCGAAAAAACCATTTATATTCTTTGTATTAAATGACAATGAATCCACCCAGGCTGGTGGAACACATTGGTCTCTATTGGTATTCTCGAAGCCAGAGAAGTCCTTCTTCCACTTCGATTCATGGGGAAATAACAATTCGAATGCCTCCCATCAGTTTGTTCAGCGTATAAAGAATGCCTTAAACTGTCGCGTTTGTCAAATTAAGCCAATAAGGTGTTTGCAACAAGTCAATGGCTACGACTGTGGAATTCATGTGATCTGTATGACAGACAACATTGCCGATAATGTTAATCGCTATGAATGCGTCGAAGGTGTGGGGCATTTACATCAGGATATAATCTCAGCTAAAAGGTCAGATCTTTTGAAATTGATTCAGTCTCTCGGTGGCAAAATTTAAGTATGCTTTATTTTTTTCCATTCGATTTTTTATCAAAGAATATATTTTTTTACAGGTTTAATTCATGAAATAATGTTTTTTGCTTGTTAAATTTAAGGTCTCGAATAATTTCATTGTAAAAATTTAATTCAATTAAATAAATAGCTATTTAGGCTTTTTTAGAATTTCTTAATTTTATAAATTAACGTAATAATTGCGTACTTTTGTTTTGCATCCTAAATTGTATTACATTCATAACTTTACAATATTAATATGCAAATAACAGAGATCAACAAAAAACACAATTTACATATTTACACTTGCAAAAAATACATATGTACATACCTACATACATATAAAAATTAAAAACAAACCGATTCATTTACATATATATGTATACCTTTAAAATATACCTTCATTTTGAATAAAATAAACTATTTAAATAAATAAAAACTGTATCATTATGAAATTATTAAGAGAACTGTGCCAGTTTTTATTTTTCACATTTTCAAGATGATTTGAAAATAGTATAACAATTATTCCTGTACGAAAGAAACCATATAATACTGATATCAATAATTTGCGAACATTTTATTTGCTCTCAAACGTAGAGATTTATAGAAGAAAAGATACATTCTACAGATGATAGCTTATTAAAATTTTAAAATAAAAGAAACTTAAAAAACATTAACAACGGACAACACTGCATTAAACATTAAATAATTTGTTGCCTGAAGATGACAAAGTTGGTCGAAATATTGGAAATAAATAATAAAAATTAAAAACAAAACAGGAGTTTTTAGATTTTTATTTTATCTAACAATATATGTACCTCAAATGAAAACACAACACAGTTCAATTATTTAGTTTCTAATAATTTCGCAATTTCATTAAATGTCGAACATGCTATTTATCATGTCTGGTCGAATACAAAATATGTATGTTACTAATGCTTACGTATGAATATGAATATATTTAATACTCACGTCGGAGTTATTTTCTAACAGTAATTGAATAACTCATATTTAAATAGTAATACAAAATATGGTGTGAAATATTTTTTATTTCCAAAATACAAATTATTAATACAATAGTTTTTTTACAAGAACATACAAATAAATTAGTTTACATATGTAAGTAGTATTTTAAAAATACTAAGTTAATTAAAAAATCGTACAAAATCTAAGTTTAAATGCTTATTGTTGGTCTTGTCCAACCTCCAAATGCTTTCTCCAATTCTGAAGCAACAGCCAAACAAAGACGATCCTGATTAAAGTTGGCTATAACTTGAACACCAATTGGTAAACCTTCTGATCCCAAAGTACCTAATGGTACAGCTGTTGCTGGAAATCCCAACACATTGATAATACCAGTATACGAAAAATTAATAGGTCTAATAATGGGTTCATTGTGGTAAGGAGCTACGGTGGGGTGAGTCGGATATATGAGAACGCCGTTATCGCCCAGAAGTTTTTGCATTTCTTCACGCAGTTCATTGCGTTTTTGGACTAAATAATGATATTTCGAGGATCCAAATTGACATTGGGATTTATCCAATATAGCAGTGAGTAGTCCGATAAAGGTGTGTTTAGATGCTCCTATAAACCATTTTAACAATTCGGTATAAGGATTAATGGCAATTTTTAAATTTCCCAATTGGTGTTCAAAGCCATAGCCGGAATCGTCTTTCATATTAGCAAACCAAATCGTAGCAGATTGCCGAAATTGCGATAACTGAACTTGTTCAACCGGAACCTTTAGCTGGTTCTGCAAATGTTCAACAACGCGATGAACGCCCTCTTTTATATCCTTATCAACTGGGGACACTAAACGACCACCGCCATCGCTTTCCTTGTAAAAAAACTTGAGTTTTTTCAAATCGACTGGTTCATCAAGTTTTAACAGAGATGCTTTTTCACCTGCTATAATCTTTAGTACAGGCTTCAAATCTTCAGCATGTCTCACCATAGGTCCAATGCCCAAAAATGAATTCTGCTCTTCGGAAAATGGAATGGGAAACTGTCCTTCATTAGATACTACAAACTTTGAGGGTTTGTGACCAAAAATGCCATTGAAAAAGGAAGGCATACGTATAGAACCCCCAATATCGGATCCTAATCCAAAGGGCGATGCAGCCGCCGCCTGTATGCATCCCTCACCACCACTAGAACCGCCAACAATTCGATTAGTATCGTATGGATTACGACTACGCCCATGGACTGTATTGTTGCTTTCCCACCACATACACACCTCCGAAACATTTGTTAATGCAAATGGAATAGCTCCAGCCAGACGCATTAAATCAATTACTTCGGCATCTTTTTCAGCTCTATAATTTCGTCGTTCATACAGGCCAGAAGTGTGCAACAATCCTAAAAAAAAACAAAGATTGGAAATTAAAACTATAGCTTTTTGTTTCTTTACCCTTCTCCAAAATTGCAGGGATATACATTGATTGGTTCACCAATGTACGAAAAAAAACAATGTACAAAACATAAATTTGGGCAAATTACAACGGCCTGCGTTATTGTAAATATACGAGTATATAACTTTCTTTTTTAAAAAGGTTAGTATTATATCTTTATTTTATTTAAACTAGATACAAATACATACATAGATGTTTAAAATTTTAATTGAAGATTTCTTTTGAGATCATCAACAAATATTGGCATACAGCTAATAGTGTTCCTATTATAGTGGGTTGTTGAAATTTAACGAATATATTAGTTTGAAATTTAGCACATAAAAAGTGAATTTGGACCACATAAAGCTACGTACGTGAGAATATCATAATAGCCTTTCGTATTATTTGCCTCAAGCTCACATGCGTGGTGTAACTATACAAGGTGAGTGCAGGCTGACTGTTTACAATTTACTTATGTCGAAAGTAATACTTTTTCAGGTGTTTTTGACAGTAGTACATTATTTTCACAAACAAAATGCCTGTTGTTTCTGTTTGTTACCGATTTGCACTCACCTTGTATAGTTACACCATGCTCACATGTTTGTATCGTGTCCTTAGAGTTGTGTCCGGACATTTTCGTTCATTTATCCAAGACTGATTCGGTCATTCAATCGTTCACTTTCAACAAATGAATACAACCCTTATTGAATGTGATTTTCTTCTTGTCTTTTGATAAACAGCAGCTGAACGAAATTGATCCGAACACTATTTAACGAAAACCGTTCAGTTAAATGACCGGCTCATTCCGTTCAATGAAATGGTCCGTTCATTTTAACCTGTTCGTTCATGAACGGCACAGCTTTAGTCTGTAGACCTGTTCTTTAATATAATAAGTGATATTGCGAATATCAGCTTAGCAAATGCAAAAAATTACAATTATTTTTTGTGAATACAAACAATTACACAATAAACATGAAAAACATTTTTTTCTATGTCAAAAAGTTCCCAAAAAGCGGTTTTTATTTATGTTAGAACCTATTTTTAACCAAGAACATGAATTTTTCACCAAAAACAAAAAGACTTTTAAAAGAATTGAACATACCCTTAACCGCTATGCAATCTTTGGTTGATATTGGTATTCCCAAAAACGGCTTTTTATCTGCCAATTCATTCTCAGAAAATTTACCAGATTTGATTAATTCGTCTGCTTCTTGTGCCTCTTTCATAGCATCTTCGAAGCGCTCATCTACTACACAGTTTAATAAAAGATTCACATCTTTAATTCGACGGACAAAAGATTCAAGAACTTGAACACTTGTGAGCTGCAATCAAAAGTATCATAATAGATATTTAAAATTTATTTATTGTCAAATGTGATGCTTATTTACCTCTTGTCTTCGAATCTTTCTAGCCAATGAACTTGCAGATTCTAATAGAATTGGATCAGTTATTGCGGGCATAGATTTTCCATTAACACCATATATTAATTGAAATATAAATCGTGCAATTATATTTATTAAATGAAACGTCCAACTCTCTAATGTTCTTGCAAATGATGACCATGTACAGTAGGCAGTTTTTTCCTTCAGTGTGGTGGGCGTTTGATTGACATTATATGCTCCTGTCTCCGACATTTTTAATGTGAATATATTTTATCTCTATGTAGGTATGTATATTGGAATGTTCAAAATGCCACAGGGAAATATTCTGAATGTATAGAGACTAATTTATAGGTATTACATACTTCTAATTAATACATTGTGTTAATATGTTAATTGAGTAATAATACAATGTCTAATTAGTTAGACATCATGTTAAAATTAATATGTAGGAAAAGACCAAATTTTGTTTAGTTTTTTTTTTGTGATTAATTTGATTTGTTTAAACACATACATATTCATATGTAGGTATACATAAATGTGTAAAAAAATTTACATAAATAAATACAAATATTTTATTTATTGTGCCAGAGCTAAGAAAACTGGATAGGTATAAACTATCAAAACACAATGCCATTATTTTTTGAAACACAATTTTAAACAAGATTAAAAATTCTTCAAGTCAGAAATTATTTCTACATGATTGTTTGTCCATTTCTGTACCAGTATTATCAGAATCGTTAATATTTTTAATAAAGATTATCAAACATACATATCTATTTGTGTGTATATACTACATATGCATGTGCATATGTACATACATATCATACATATGTACACCCTCTATACTGCAATGAAAAAATATTTGTAAACTTTGCCCAACACAAAAATTAAGTATTATAATTTTCAAAATAATTTTTTTTAATCTTCTCATCGGAAATACCGATTCATTTTGCATAAGTTATAATAAAGTTGTTAAGCATATTTGCAGAGTCCATCGGTATTACCGGAAGAAAATTATTAGAAGCTTGCATCAATGCCGGGAAAACAATGGGTTGCAAACAGTAATGATGATGCTACACACTTGCCTGGATTATAAAATTGGTTAAAATTATAATCTATGTATGTATATACATACCTATGTATGTACATATAGGTATCTAAAATTTAAATAGGATTACTTTGTGTTACTACTCAGTGTCCGAGATACAATGTCTGTTCAATAACTAGAAATGGTTACTGGAAAAACCTTAGTTCACTCGAAAAGCTTCCAAAAGAAATAAAAACCTTTTATAACCTGAAAAAAATGTAAAAAGTTTCCGCCCTATATATGTACGTTTACATATGTACACACATTTGATTTTCATTTAAGTAAAATACTTAAACTCACTAAAATGAAAATTATGACATCATTTACATAAGTAGTAATAAACTTACATATGTATGTAGGTATATCAGAAATATCCTCAAAATCACTTTTATAAAGGTTCCTATTTTGTTCAATGGTTCCTATTTACTTTTTTAGGAATACACACATACATTCATATATGCATATATATGCCCCTGCATGCAATCAACAAAACCACTTAAAAACTTGGCATAAGCAAAAGTTTATTCAAAGCACTCAAACAATATTAACAACAAATTTTAAATCGCAAATTCATAGATTTAAATTGCCTATATTCCAGTGCATTTTTGTGTCCCGCCAAAGAAATTCTTACGTAATTGTGTAATTTACATTGTATGTATGTACATACAAACAGTCATTTAAGAAATTTTCCATTGCTTTTTTGTATTTTTAATCAGAAATGCAGTGTACATGTCTCATTCTGGAAACTGGTTATTGAATTTTTTCCTTGCTTTTCGTAAAATAAAGAATTCAAATGTTTCTTTGTTTTTTAAACATTAAACAATTCATTAACTCCAAGCAATGTTAAATAATAATTAAATTTTAAAAAACTTACACTTTTCCCAGCAGCTGATGCAATACAAACTTAATAATTAATAACAAAAAATGTGTAATTAAAAATATGCAGAGCAACTTCCATTTAATTTCCAGTAGAAACAAGTGAATAACAATAAAATATTTTTACGCGTCGCAAATTGTTTTTATAATCATCATATATCTTTTTCCATTATGTTCGCGTAGTATCACAAAGGAAGATTAAAATCATGGTGAAATAACTCTAGAAGGTGATGGCAATATTATAACAATACAAAAGCAACAGAAACAACATAGTATTTTTGTTTTTGCTTTCATGTTTGTAATGTCAAAAACAACTGGTTATTGTTTACAAAAATTTTTGTAGGAAAAATAAATACATACATACAATTTTTTTAATTCGAGATGAAAATAAAAATAATTTATAAATTTGTTAATTTATGAAACATTTAATTTATGGACAATTGTTTTTTTTTTTCACTTTTTTTGTATAACTTGATACGTTTGCTATTTTTTTTAACACAACTTTAGCATACATACATACATTCATATGTATATAAAGTTTGACATAACGAACATCACTAAAAAAAACAGCTGGCGTTTCAACACCACCTTGTATAGTTATTTCACCATGATTAAAATCATATGTTTTGTTTTAAGAGTAATGATAACTTTTGTTTGTCAAAACCCCTAAAAGTGAACCAAAAATCGCTAGAAAATAACTAAATATTTTTCCTCTAAACGTGCTGTCAATATGCTTTACACATAACAGGAGTTATAAGATTTTCATATTATTAAACATTAAACCCAGCATACCATTCTAGGAGCGCTCGACACGCATTATGACTCAGAAATTCCACTTAATTATGTGTGTACCAAAGCGTTATTGTCCTGTTATTTGTGCTTTAAACAAAAACAAACATAGCTGTACCACACAAAAATGATAAAAACAAGATTACACAGAGCCCAAAAAAAAACCCTCATAAAAGACTCTTTTTCTGACATTATCTAAGAGCTCTTTCTGACGGACCATTTTTGAATGTAATGACCCTCTTTTCTGAAGGTTTTCGGAGCAATTATTATTGTTTTTTGGGCTCATAAAGAGCGTTAACGCTCCGAAAAAGGTTTCAGAAAAGACTCTTTTCGAATTCATATGGCTTGCTTGGAACTTATTAATTTTATTGCAAGTAAAAACAATGTAAATTTAAAAAATGTATAAACATAAAAATGCCTTTATTATGTCAAAGTTATTGCTTTTATTAAAAAATAAAATGTGTACGTCTGGATGAGGGTTATTGATCAACTATGAAGCTAAAAATTATTTACGAAATAAATGCTGAAATGCATTTAACATTACAATACAAGCGATACAAAATTGTACGTGAGGACAAAAAAAAAATGATGAATAGATTTGTGTCGCTCTGAACTTGGTTAAATTGATTTAAAGGTTGTACTACAATTATATTCCAAATAGGGGTCATTTACATCCATTGTACTCTCAAATAGAACTCTGAAATGATAAAGTAGTTATTTCTTGATCTGGAGTTTCCAACAAATGTTATTTTCTTAATTATTATTAAATGTCGATTACTCGATACCGATTAGTCAATAATTTGCCAACGCTAAAGTACAAAAGAACAGTCAGCTGGGATAATGCAAGATGATGAATTTATATAAGGTGGTATCACCATCAATCAGTCGAATATGATTCTTTTTTAAGTATGGAATTTGACATTCATTTGAGCGCAGAATTATTGGTAATCCATGGAGGTTTGACAATTAAACGAAAAATCAGCTGTGATTAGCTGTTTAGTTGAGGCCATCGTTTATAAATTTGGGCAAAAAATAAAAATTACTTATTTTTTTGTTAAAAGCAAATCCCTTACTAATGGCACAAAAATCCCACGATAATTTGAAAATTCCGCCATCAAAGGGTACAAATTCGTCGTTTTTGTCTGCGGCGACATCGCAAACATTACAAATTACCGGTTCCGCTACGGGCAATCCTCGTAACAAATGTGCGCTGAAACCAGGTCATTCATTAATGGACTGGATAAGGCTTGGGAATTCAGGTGTTGATTTATCTGGTACTGGAGGACGAACGGTGTCAGTTACAAATGAAGAATTGGTTAAGCATAATACAAAAAATGATGCATGGATGGCAATACGGGGTATTGTATATAATGTATCACGATATATGGAGTTTCATCCCGGGGGTATGTATACATATAGAAAAGAAGACAAACAATTTAAAGGTATATCGCTATCCAATTACAATATTTGTAGAGTATACAATTTCCTACATTACCTGATGAGATCAGATTTGAATACAGAGGTAATGGTAATGTACCGCATTAAAACATTTTATTTTTTATTGATTTTTTTTATTTCATGTGTTATTTATATTCTTTTTTTTACATACCTATATGTATATTATTACAGCCAAGAGTTTAGAGACAACGATCCTTTATACTTAGTAATTATTTAAAACATTTAATATTTATGTAAGTAGGTACATAGTACAAAAACCTTTTCGAAAACGGGGTACAAGAGTAAACATTATTAATCAAAGTTAAGATGTGATTTTCATATTTGTTGACATTAATTTATGGAATAAAAGTAATTGAAAAAACAAATGCGATTTATACAGAAACACAACAAATCATATTTACAGATTGTGTACGGGAAAGCTTTCCTTTAAAACCAGCAATTCAATTAGTATGATCTGATAGATTTGTTCCAAAAGCTGTATATGATGTACATATTGTATAAAACACTATTAATAAAAAAGTACATTTATTGAGTAAGCGATCATATAGCGTATAATTTTATTTTTTAGGACAAAATTGTTAACAAAAAAAAAAAAAATTAAAATAACGTTACCTTTTAACCTTTTAAGTAAAATTTTGGCATTCATATACGAGTATTTCTTTAAGGAAAAATACCGCAAGCCTAAATTTATTTGATACTAGCTAAACCCGGTGTGCTTCACCCGGTGTGTTTCACTATTGATTTGACGCTTTCAAAGTGATTCCATATTCTCCATATGGAAAAATAATAGGATACTGAAGCGCGTCATATGAGCGATGCATTTCAGTGGGCGAGGTCATGCCCCTTTGTCCACTTACATAGTCAAGAATTTATTATTTCGTAAGAATATCCTATTGTAAAAATTTGATGACGATCGGTCCAGTAGTTAAGACTATATTACGATTTTTAAATTAACTAAAAAGGGGCGTGGTCCCACCCACTTTTCTCCTGGTACGTATTCCTAATTATGCCAATACCATATGTACCATTGATATAAGTCAAAAAATGCCCAAAATATGGCGATTTAAATTTTTGGGTTATATGGGCGGTGCCACCACCGTTTGTACAATCAAAACTTCATATAGCCTATTATTCCTTCCAGAGTCACAGTAACATGCTGTGAAAATTTCATCAAAATCGGCTCAGCCGTTTTGGAGTCCATACGTTACATACATACATTCATTTTTATATATATAGATAGATAGATTTACAATATTATTAATCAATTCCAATACACATATGTAGGTATAATGTATATTTTTAAAATTATCATCTTTTATAAAGGCGTGGAAGAACTTATGCGCGGCGTTGGATCAGATGCTACCAAGCTCTTCGATGAGACACATGCTTGGGTCAACTATTCGCAGCTGTTAAATAAATGCCGTATAGGCCCTCTTACTAAAACTGTTAAATTAGAGTCTGTAATTAAAGACTCAGTTAGTCTGTCAAATATTAAAACATTTAATTCATTTGCAAAACCACCAATGCCAACACAAGAGGCTGACATTTTACCGCGTTTGGACTGGATACAAAAACTTGATGAAATAACTTTATATTTTTATACGAAGCAGTTTTGCAATCCAGGATCTTTAATACGAAATCTAAACCATGAAGACAATCATATTGAAATTTGGATACTTATTGGCGTTTATGTACATAAATTTGATTTCAAATTCCAAGAACGAATTAAATGGCCGCCAAAAGCAGTGCAAATATTCACTGAAAGCGGTAAAATTGAAGTGATATTTAATAAACATGACGATGAAATAAAATTGTGGACTGATTTAGGCAAATATAAAATGTCAAAAATATTGGCTACCACTTTGGAGACATCATTATTAGATTTTAATATATCCTACTCAAATAAATTCAATAAGGATTCGTTTATTATTTTGTTGAAAAATGAAAACGTACTGTATACCATTCCAATAGGTTATCATATAAAAATTGGAGGAATTGTAAATGAAACAAAAGTATCCAAATGTTATACGCCTGTACCTAAAAACTATGTCGGTAAATGCATAAACATTCAAATGGACATGAAATACATATATTTTTTAATAAAGCAATATCCACACCGTAACAGTTTTTCACAATACTTGTGCCAACTGGAAAACGATAGCACATTAAGAATTTCCTTACCAAAAGGAAATTTTAAATTATCCACATTAGCGTCCCATAGAAGATTATGTTTTCTTGCAGCAGGAAGTGGTTTGACTCCATTTTTAGGTCTGATAGATCATCTACTAAAGAGAATTACAAATCGAATGTAAGTGCATTTAAATTCAAATGCCTAAATCCCATATCTACACTAATTATACATATATTTTTCATTTTAGAGAAGTTTTAAAATTGCTTTATTTCAATAAAACTTCAACAGATATTTGGTGCAATGAAATTCTAAATAGCATATCTATAAATGATGAAAGGCAAGAATCACATATTATATATTGCAATAGCTTTATGTATGTCTACAATATTATTATTTTTATTTAGATTTGAGTTTGTCAATATACTGTCAAACGATGAAGAGTCTTGGGCTGGAATAAAGGGACGTGTAAGTTCTGAGTTGTTATATCCTATTGTAAACAAATCTGTCGGAAATATCACTTATATTGCCGTGTGCGGTCCAAATAATTTTAACTCAAATGCGGAAAAAATATTAAACGAATTGCATTTTCCTAACGAAAACCTATTTATTTTTTAAATGTTTAATTACTTAAATATAGTAAACATTGATAGCTAAAATACGTAACAAGTTCAGAACAAAACATTTATATCAAGTTTTTACTTATTGTGGCTGTTTGACAGTCTTGACTATTTTTTCTGTCTTTGGACATTTTTATTTCAAAAATAAAACAAAATATTGGAAAACTGTAATAGAATACATAATTACAAATGGAAATGTTTTGCGGAATTTGTAAAAAAAGCTAATACATAACCGTGTATGGAATACTAAAAAACTGAATCTATTTTTGTTGTTTGTCACATAAATTTACGAAACGAATTGGATTTGTGTTTTACAAAAAGATACATTTATTTCCGTGTGTTTTGAAAATTGTTGTTTTTCCTTTAAGTTAATATACGTATAAAATGGAATAAAAATACATAAAATTTTATATTATTTTCTTAAATTTCAATTTTTAATTTATTTTTTACAACTACGACTTTTAAAGCGTCAAAGAGACAAGTTAGTTAGAAGAGATTTGTAATAAACAAAACAAATAGAAAAGTTCCTATGTGGATTTAACATCTGCATCAAACTTTTCTTTTACTTAGCCCAAAAAAAAGCAGGTAAATCTAAATAAAAATCTTTAACATTTATAAAAAAAAAGATGATTGTAGATAAAAATTTGTGTATGTATGTATTTCGTTTCACAATATTTAATACGTTGAAAAGGTGAAGAAAGGGTGGATCAATATTGATATTAAATCTGTGTGTCCGAGGCTTTGAAATTAAGAAATTACAAATAATGATGTTTAGTACGAGCGGATTGCTGGTGGCACAGTTTGCACAGTACTGTCCAATGTTGAGTCAATAACAGCTCTGTATTTAATGTCAACTGAACCTTGGTCGTCTGTAATCCATAGTAGAGTGTGTTTGCGCCAATGTTCTTCCATTGGTTTCTTTTGTTGCCCATCTAAAGGTTTGCTGAAGTCGAGTTCATCAATACGGGTTTTGTAATCTTCACGGGCATGAGCACCACGGGATTCTTTACGGTTCTCTGCAGCGACAATTGTCATTCTTGCATTAGCTAAGAGATTTTGCAATTCCAAAGTTTCAACTAAATCGGAATTCCAAACCATGGATCTAAAATTTTGAAAGTAAAAGTGAAATTGTTATTTGACTGTGTAAAGAAATTTAATGTAAAAACATACTTGTCGACAACTTTGACATCCTTGAATTGTTGATAGATTTCGCACATTTTATCAACACCTTGTTTAAGTACTGGACCATCACGGAATACAGCAGCATGATGTTGCATAGTCTTTTGCATTTTCAAACGCAAATCAGCTGTTGTAATACTACCATTTGCGTGACGCAACTTGTCCAAATTGGCCACAGACATTTCACCAGCATTCTAAAAATATGCAGAGCGTACGTAAGAATACATTTAAAGTCTTATGTAATTTTTTATGTAAATGTTTAAAATACATACGTCTTTTAACGAAGGTGGTGTAGCACCTGGTTTGTTCTCTTCGGCAATAGTTTTTGCGCAAGCACGACCGAAAACTACCAAATCCAGTAGGGAATTAGCACCAAGGCGATTGGCGCCATGTACAGAAGAACAGGCAGATTCTCCGGCAGCATATAAGCCAGGCACTACTTTATCAATGCCGTTCTCGTCAATGGTTAGCACTTGTCCTTTGTAGTTGGTTGGAACACCACCCATATTGTAATGAACAGTAGGTAAGACTGGTATGGGTTCACGCGTTACATCAACACCAGCAAAAATCATGGCAGTCTCCGATATACCAGGCAAACGTTGAGCCAATTGCTCTGGAGGCAAATGGTGCAATTGCAAGTAAACATGATCCTTTTCGGGACCAACACCACGACCTTCCATTATTTCAATAGTCATTGAACGAGACACAACATCACGAGAAGCTAAATCCTTGGCAACTGGAGCATAACGTTCCATGAATCTTTCGCCCTTGGCATTGACTAAGTAGCCACCTTCACCGCGACAGCCTTCAGTAATAAGGCATCCGGCGCCATAAATACCAGTAGGGTGGAACTGTACAAACTCCAAATCTTGTGAGGGCAAACCTTGACGGGCCACCATGGCAGTGCCATCACCAGTACATGTGTGAGCAGATGTACATGAGAAATATGCTCGACCATAACCACCAGTAGCAATGACAGTATTGCGTGCACGGAAACGATGAAGTGTACCATCTTCCAAGTTCAAGGCGATAACTCCACGACATTCTCCATTTTCGAAAAGTAAATCAAGAGCGAAGTATTCAACAAAGTAATTACAATCATAGCTTAAAGACTGTCCGTATAATGTGTGCAATAATGAATGTCCAGTTCTAAAATGTATTAATGTTTAAAAAATTAATAGAATAGAAAACAAAAAATATGGCAGAATTGTGTGCCACTTAAAGTGTTTTTTTACTTTAAAAACTATTATCAATACAAGTTTTAATTTCAGCATCCTCATATTTTTTTGATATGGCTTTTAATAATATGCATCAATAAGTTATTGAGGTTTTTAGTTATGAAGTTGAAGTTTTTAGTTATTGGATTTGCATTAAAGCTGACAATATTAAATATGTATTCGAACACTTAGTGAATACTGCTTAAAAAATGTTTCTTAGGATTTATAATGAAGCACCTAAAAATTATTTTCATACATACGCAATATCGTCAAACTATTGTCTTACCTATCAGCTACAGCACAACATCTGTGAGCTTGTCCGCCTTTACCGAACTTTAAACTTTGTCCGCCAAAGGCACGCTGATAAATTTTTCCATCCGGAGTACGTGAAAAGGGCATACCGTAATTCTCCAACTCTATAACAGCTTTTGGGGCTTCACGTGTCATATAGTGAATAGCATCTTGATCGCCCAACCAATCAGAACCTTTTACAGTATCATACATATGCCATTTCCAGTCATCATCCTCCATATTACCCAAGGCTGCATTAATACCACCCTGCGCTGCAATTGTGTGAGAGCGTGTAGGAAAGAGTTTTGTCACAACAGCTGTCTTAAAACCTTCAGCAACTAAGCCGAAAGCAGCTCTTAAGCCAGCACCGCCAGCACCAACCACAACAGCATCATAGGCATGATCTACAATTGGATATTCCTTCGAGATGGCATCTGGTTTCGAAAAAGCATTCTTTTGTCCATGTGTAATATGCAAATCTCGTTGTGGCACGACAGATGATACTCTAAGCTAAAATTATACATACATACATAATAACTTATAGTAATTTATTGTAAAATTTTTAACTTATCGAGGCGTGCCTCAAGTGTCCATCTTAGGCTCCTTATTATTTCTTTTGTCTATAAATGACATTTATCATAATTGATATTTTTATTTTACCTCTGTAAACCTCCGCGGATATTTAAACCCTAAACTTACTCATTTTTTACAACTACCTATATATGTATATATACTGTACTTGCATTAAAACCACCCGCTTCGTTCAATAGTTCATGCGTTGTTTTGGCTTTTTGCATAAGCATTTCACCGCTTACTGGTAAGTGTTTAGATCGCTGCTTTAAAAATCAATTAAAAAGTATTTTTTCAAGACGCGGATATTCTCCTTTTCGAAATGTCTTTCTGTTAAGGGCACTTTTACTTAAGCATGGCTTCAAATTGGTTTGTTTATGCCACTTATTGTGGATTTTGTTACATCAAATCTCTTTGCAAGAACAGTTGCTTCTACTCCATTTTCTAGTTCTTTAAGAATTTCTTGTTTCACTTTAATGGAAAGAAAATTTCTTTATTTTTGCGAACGCATTTTTTAATAAATTTACATATAAGCACGTGTCAAGATCGAATTTTAAATTTAATTTAATAATGCAAAAACAATGAATATATACAAGAGAAATAGCTTTTTTGTTGTCAATCATTGTGCAAAAAACTCTGTTTGTGGAGTTCACTATTTTGAGTAACTAATGTAAAAAATAGCCAGTTCATTATATCGGGTAGTTCATATTACAAAGTGTTCACTATACCCCGAGTGCACTGTATGTACATATGTATATAACAAACCCTATTAGACATTATTATAAACACCCAATAAAAATTTATGTAAAATAAATTCTTATTTATTAAAGCAGTTATGGTTTATAATACCGGTCATTGCACTAGCAAACCTTTTTCAGGAACTACCTGCAGAACAAATGATAATAGAAAGGTATGTATATGTACATAGCTAAAGACAAAATCCCTTTATTTGGTCTATGCATTTATTTATAATTTATCAGTACATGGTAAAGATGAACTAAACTGTTAGAAACAAAGAAGACTGGTCTAAACTTAAACCAAAAGTATACATAACTATACATATGTATATACCTACATACTTTCTTTTATTTATAAAAGTGTCGAAATATATGGACATTTTAATACGAGAATACACACAGATATTCGTACGTAACACGTACTAATAATAATATAATATTTTTAATTATACTGTTCAATTAAAATGCAAAATAAAGAACTTTTTTAATAGTTTGAAAGTTTTATAAAAAATGCTAAAGAAAAAATTACATAACCGCAAAGTATTTGAACACTTTTCGAGAACTATCAAAAACCATTAAGAATTAATATAATTTTCGTCGCAGGGGAGATTTTCGATAATTGTTGATTGTTATAGCTGAAGTTACAAATCTATACTTTTTAGGTATGAAAACCAAATTATTTGCAAAATAATGATTGTGTAATTACAATTCAATTTTTTTTTACTTAAAACTTATTTATACATGTTTTATCACACCATCCAAAATTCACCTACCATTGCAGCCGCATTTTTAGCCAAAATCGATGGCACACGCATTAAACTTGCCATTATTTACTTTAATAAATATAGCACCGTTTAAAGGGTTTTGAAGGCAACGTTTTCAAATAATTTTTGCGATTTTTATTGTTGTCACCTTTTTTGATGAAATAATAACCAATTTGTTAATTCGTTTTTAAATTAAGTTCTCTTAAAAATTCCCCCAACTGCTAAACTCTCTCACACACACACGACTTTTCATGCACTCGAATTTTTTGTGACTGAATGAAAAAAGTAGTAGGCAACAGAACTGATACACATAAATTGAAAAAATTGGTACATTTTAGCAACAATTGTTTCACTTACTTTAAAATGTACCAAAACCAGATATTTCTTTAAGATATTACTACATATTTCATGCATGCAAATAAAATGTATATTATATATAAATATGTAAGTATAAAAAAGTTTACATAAATCAATATTAGGATTCACTGAATACATAAAACATAGTTAATTAATAGTCATTCTCAGGTTAAATTTGTACGTAGAAAGTACGATTTCATAAATCGGTTATCCCTAACAGAGCTACCAGATACTGGTAGTAGAAAAGTAATTGGCTTTGTGTCATCCTGTTGTGTTTATTTGATCGTTCCTGTCAGTATTGCCTGTCTAGGAGAATCATCTATCAGAAGCTGTCAAACTGAATTATTTCCAATATATAAATTCAATCTGTTATGAAAATCATAGATTAGTCTGTGATGAAAATTTCAATACAAGCACAGAATACTCTGTGAATACAAGTGCAGAAATTTTGAAACTTTATACAAACATTTG
The DNA here is from genome assembly GCA_950370525.1 of Bellardia bayeri. Taxonomy (NCBI): domain Eukaryota; kingdom Metazoa; phylum Arthropoda; class Insecta; order Diptera; family Calliphoridae; genus Bellardia; species Bellardia bayeri. Next base: position 553,043 of record OX493268.1, read on the forward strand.
TTAACAATTTCGGTATCCCAGGTACCTCAAAGACAAGTGTTCTGAACTAAGCTACTGATTTTTCAGCCATTTGTCAAACTCCATAAATAGACAATAATTTACCAATGCCAGACTCCATATAAATACACATGTATATATGTACATAGGTATATACCAATTGTAACAAACAGAAATTTTTGTACCATAGAGCCTTATTCCGGGAAAAATTTGTGTTGGGGGCTGGGAGATAAAATGCAGATTCTTACCATTTTTGACAGGTTTTATCCCCGAGTGGAACTTTTGCGAATCTGTTCTACACTCAATCAGAACGAATTGAAAACCCACAAAAAGAAAAATTACTTATCATTGAAAATATTGCTTCATACAGTATGATGCCTTCTGAAAGTAATTAAATTTATTTATTTATCCTTAAGAATAAATTCTAAGCATAAAATATTTAACGAGCAGAGCTCATTCGAATTTGTATACTTTTTACATTGTATTTCGAAAGCTTTTGCTTTCGATTCGAAATACGGAGTAACCTCCCTGGTTCCCATAGGGGCTAATTCATAATCTGTAATATTTTTAACTTAATATTATTTTATCTATTTATGAAAAATATACTTTATTGGTACGTTCGAATACTAATATGAAAGCTTTGAATATTCTTATATAAATACATATACTGCGAATTTTCTTTTAATATTTTTTTTGCAATCATCCGTAAGGTTGTTTTTTTTTACTTTACCAATTTTTTGTACTTATACATATCGTTCGCTTTATGATCCTTCTGTAATAATTTTAGTTTTAAGTGTTTTTTTTAGCTTTATGTTATTTAATTGTTTAACTTAATTGAACAACATTATGTATAAATTTAACTTCATTATAGCTAGTTGCTTATTCAAATAATGTGTATTAGCACAAGACATATGTATATAGTTCTAAGAATTTTATTGTTATACTTTCGATTCGTGTATCATTATGTAAGAAAAGGAAATAAGTCTCAATAAAAAAATATTTACTTGACAGGTTTTATTCCTTTATCATAATAACATGTGCAGAACTTCATGCTATTGTCTGTAATACATTAATTTGGTAAAAATTAAAAACAGTAAAAATTTTTGGGAGTTCTGTTTCATTTTGATTCATAACCCTGGATTTTCAATACCAAACAGTTTAAAAGAATTATAAAAGTTTTTCTGTAAATCTTTTTTAGACCTGAGCGTGTTTTACTCAGAACTTCATTAGTATAAAAAATATATAGGTATAATGTAATTATATCACAATGATACACAGGGAATAACAAACATATAGCCCTTAATCACCACCGCTTTTCGTAAAAATAAAAAAAATACATATTTATTTTTGTCTTAATGTAATGTTCTGAAAAAGCATGTACATGTATATATATTTTTCTGATAATACCTTCTTGGATCTATAATTATTTCACAATGACACACAGGGAACAACATACATATACCCCTCAATCACCACCGCTTTTTGTAAAAATAAAATTCATATTTTTTTTTTTTTGCCTTAATTTAATATACTGAAATAAGGATGTACATATGTTATGTATGTACATTTTTTAAATAAATTTATGCAATTGTAACAAACTTATTCTGATAATAGCTCCTTGGAAATTTCTTCAATAATATTGAAGGCATCTACAATATCTCGTTTAGTCAAAAGGCGGTTTGTAGTTATACGTATGCTATGACGTATAGGACGTTTCTCCATGTTATGAAGATAGCAAGCTTGAACAACAGCAATTCCTTGAGAAATACACTGCAAATTATTAAAATAAAAATTCTGTCAAAAAGATTTCATCTAAATATGTACATGTCAATGTAAAATTACCTTCTCCGAAATTGCTGTTAGAGTTTTTTCTTCTTCGATGGCATCGTCCAAGGGCGTTGCAATGTATAAATGTTTAACTGGAGATAGTTCGTTGCCTTTAAGTTGAAGTTTAGAAAACTGCGAAAATATATTGTTCAAAAGTTTAGAGTTGTTTTGTAACTCTTCAAATATCTGTGGCTCTTTCTCAAATCGATTCAAAGCTGAAATTGCTGCCTGACACAGCATTGGAGGCAACGAGGCGGAAAAACAATAACCTAGACCAGAAAGACGTTGATGTTCTACTATAAAATGGGAACCAACACAAAACCCACCAATGGAAGCAACAGCCCATTCCATGCCTGCAGATATCAAATCAACATCACCACGCTAAAAAAAAAGAAAAACATTTAAATATTTTTTTTATATGATAATTTACTGTGTTTGTTAGCTGTATAACGCAAACAGCAGTTAACAAACCAAAAATTCAAAATCGATATTTTTACTGATTCAAATTAAAATATTAGTGCATCAAACAACTTACATTGACGTTGAAATGTTCAGTAATACCACGACCACATTTACCCATAACTCCAAATGAAACACTTTCGTCAAGGAACAATCGAAGTTTATATTTGGTTCTAAGCGTCACTAATTCAGGTAAAGGACAAATTTCTCCCGTATTTATATAAATACCTTCAACTACTAAAAATCTTCGTGTTTTTGATGATTTTTTTGGATTCTGAAATATACACAGAAGTAGTAATAATTCTAGTATAAATTTCAATCGTGTAAATCTAGCTTTAGTTTAACATATTCATTTCATATACATAAATATGTACAATTGCTAGGCCCTAATATATTTCTATTTATAAGGTCATGTAGAACAGTTTTGCAGCTATCATATGGTGTTCAAATTTGTTCTTTCATAAGTTTAGTTATGCTGCAATGTAGCACAATAAAAATAAGTTTTGGCCACTCTAATGTACATAACTATGTATATTTTCCATATCATACTTTCAAATCTCTTGAAGCCTGTTCATCTAATAAACGTTCCAAATCTTTCATATTATTATGTTTAAAATAATAAATTGTACTTCGAGACGCGTCAAGCCCTTTTTGTATTGCAAAATTACAAGCTTCATCGCTAAAATACAAAATAAAGGTTATTTACTAAACGTCTAATAAAATTAAAAGAGCAATATTATTACGTACACAAAAATTATATCTCCTCGTTTAGAGTATGCCGGAATAGCACTAGCGACGGTCGAAAATCCGTATGAATAAACAACAGCTTCCTCCATTTCCATAAATTTTGCTACGCGTTCTTCCAATTCCAAATGAACATCCATGGTGCCATAAAAACCCCTGGGACCACAGGAACCAACACCATATTTTCTAAGACTTTTACAAGCATCATCCAAAATTTGATCATCCTCTAGTAAGCCCAAATAGTTGTGAGTAGCTAAGTTTAGGCAATCATTACCATCGACTACCACACGTTTACCTACTTTGGATTGCACTACATGAGTACGTAACAGGGGATGATTAGGATCAGTATTTGCCACTAAAGGCTCTGGTTCATAGCTAGCTATTATTTCCTCTTCCTCCTCTTTGCTGTAGCGTTTGCGACTGTTGCGTTTGTATAGTAATAACCAAATTACAGATAACAGGAGAAAAGCTTCCAATACTATAGCATATAATGGAGTCTGTAAAAATATTATAGTTAATATACATACATGTTAAAGCGCTTTAAGATTTCCTAAAAATTTTATAATTTTTCTCAATCCAAATTAGTGTTTACTTTTTTCGGGTATTCCGATTTTAAAACTTATGTTTTGTATCATATGAATGGTCTGGTGGAAAGCACTTGACAGATACTCGAACTGTGTACTAGGATATTAAGAAGGACTGAATACTGGAGCAATAGGTACAACTCCGATCGTTTTTTACGATAATGAACTGGATGCCAGTTGATTTGATGGCCAGAAAACTAACTCTAAATACTGCCGTAAGGATGAATACAAAAGGCGCTTGGAAGCATGTACATTATAGGCATGCTAGCATAATCGAAGATGTTTACTGTCTTCCTGATAATATTAATTACTGTACTCCTGGACCCTTCTTCTCGAGGAACTTTGGCTACTCCATTTCGGATAATGCGGTATCAGAAGAAGGCCTACCCCCGAGCACTATGAGCTCCAAAAAAGGGGAGAGAGTTGGCGGCGGTGTCTACATGCAAGAATTTGGAATTAGAATGTTGTTTAGAATTCCAAATGAATGCAACACTCTACAGTCCGAGATATCGGCTATAAAAAGACCAGCTAACTGGAACAGTGATAACAAAACATCAGGCAGGGATATTCGTATATATACTGATAGCCAGGCTGCAATAGAGTCTCTAATTGGTGTATACACTATATTGACCTTGGTCCAGGAATGCCGCACATCCTTAAATAGGACACATTGATCATCTATGCGGTATTCCGCTATCAACATGCAAGCAACGAATAGGCAAATTTTACTATGAGCTTGCTCAGACCAGGTGGGCAAATAAACACACGTCTGTAATAACACGACTTATCTATCTGGTCTAGGCTAAATAGAGAACGAACGTTGTACATGCTAAAGCTACAACGATCACAATTAAGCGACTAAGTATCAGTGATTACTGGGCACTGCAAATTCGGCAATCATGCCAGAACATTAGATCTGCCCTATAATGATTTCTGCAGGAGTTGTAAAAATTAAGAAGAGGAGGAAACAATCGCTCATCTTCTCTATCATGATTTCAGATCCAATCCCTTCACTTACAGTGAAACTACTGGACATTAAGCGGCTCGGAGTATTTACTCCATCTTTTCTTCTAAACCTTCCGAACCCGACATCTTCTTCTCTTGACATTTTCTTCTCCTACCTGTCCACATCTACTCTCTCTGTCTCTATAACATATATTCCCTTTCTTCTATTCATCTCTTTTCAAAAAGGAACAACGAATGGACCTAAGTGAGCTGTACTAACTATGGCTGCCTGCTGTCCTATCATATGAATGGCATTTGGAATGAGCTTCCTGAAGCTACATGTATTATAAATTATGTAAAACTAATTTTGAAGTTCTGACATTTTTGACCCCCTACAAATGTGTATGTACAATGTATAATACAGCCAATAAGCACATATGTACATACATATGATTCTACATATCGTCGTTGTGCCAACAAGCATTCCTACATATACCTATGTAAAGATAATACAGAAAAAATGAAATGTCGACTATTCAGACCATATGTTCAGCATAAACAAAACAAGCTTACGCATATTTCTTTGTAGTAAATTATTATTAACACAATGAATGCAAAAATACAAATAGCTTAATAAATTTTAAAATTTTCACAACATTTCAGATACGGGTTCTCGTTATCCGATCGGCATTTTTCCTGTTAGTTTTAGATACTAAAGAACAAAATTAATAAATTATACACTTACGTTTTTAAATATTCTTTGAATTTCATCAAATAAATATGGAATGGCCACCATTTTTGTCGTGTTTCTTCTATTATATTATTTACATATGTATGAACTTGTATTATATTATGTGTGTACTTCGACTGAAGAATATCTACAGCGCTGTGACGAATTGCTGACAAAATGAAGTTCCACCAATAATATAAAACAGATAAAACGTCACTTTTAAACTCGTGCAACTTATTAATTAATTAGATAATTTACTACCATGCCGACATAACATCAAAAGATATCCCAATCATTGACTTCCTCCTTTTTACACTTATGTGTATGACCATAAGATAATGAAAAGGAATCACTAATTTTTTATTTAGATTTTTTAACAAAAGTTTTAGTTGAGTTTTATTTTTTATGTGTGCTGAGAGATAAGTTTTTGCTAACAGCAAGTTAAGTTTGAAGGGTAATTATTGAAATCGTGTTTACCTGCAAAAGAACACAATATTATATTATACATAGGTATGTAATAATTTTGTTTTTTTATGGATTTACCAGAATTCCATAATATTAACTACTATTTGTGCTACTAACTTTATTTAAATATATTCTCAGTTTGTATAATAAATTGTATTTTTTATCTTAAAGTTACCGTCACCACCCCAATTCAGATGTCCAAGTCACGCAAAATTTCCGCCGCAGCTGAAAAAATGTTATGGCGGCGGTTTTTGATAGTTTGAACAAACGATATTACTGAAAATTGACAAAAAGTCAACAACTGAAAAGGTCAAAATAATTCTACTTTTTATTTTTACTGTACAAATTTTTATTTTCTCATCAATAAATCTGAGGACAATAAAAACAGAATAAAAGTCAATACCTATTTGCTTTTTTTAAAAGTAGATTTTTTACGTAAAAAATATGGGGTTGCCAAGTTTTTTAAATAATAAAAAATAATCGAATAAATTAGCAATTGTATTACGTTTCTTTAATTATTCTGTTTTATTTAATAGTTTCTTTTTACAAGCAATAAGGTCACTTGAATTTTATATACACCAACAAACTCAAAAGTTGCGCAGCAAAAGTGGCAGTGTGTGATCCGGGACTAATATACACTTGGTTGGCAGAGACTTAATCCCTCAAATTGTCAGGTTATCCCACGATCGATTTAAGTTATTCCCAAGTCGAAATATACCTTTATATAGGAAGCTGGAATGCTTAAATCACTTTGTAGCTTAAATCTTGTATTAAACAAAATTTATAGCATGTGAATAATGCACAACTGCGAAAAATCGTAATACGGTGCAGTTAGAAAACGACAAGCATTAACCAATGCAAGAGTGAGACGCAAATCTCTCGAAAGCAGCGAAAAAGGACAGATTGATTTCCTTTATAATATATTATATACATTTCCTCACCCAGAGCTAAATTACGACTCTGTTTTTTTTTTCGATTTATAAAACCTTAGTAAAAATTTCACGAAAATGTGTATGGTAACACTGGTTAAGAATGATGTAAAATGTCAAATCTGAGCGCCAAAATTGTTTACACCTTTAATAATTATTGCAGAGCAAAATTGATTGAACGCAAAGAAAACATTAAAATTAGTAAAAAGTGTAATGTACGAACGTAGTTCTTTGCGTTATGCTCATACTACGGGCTTTACAAGTTTAATTTATACGGACAATGGAGAATTTATATTGACATGTGGTTCCGATGGCGATATTCGTAAATGGCGTGGCATTGATGACGATGACCCATCATCAAACTGTTTGGGAGAATACATAGTATGTTTGGCCCAACAAAGAGACAAGTTGTTGGCTTCAACAGATCGCAATACGGTACAGGCTTACACCTTCCCAGATATGGACATCGATGGTACATTAATGCGATTTACCGGTCCAGTTGTAGCTATTAAAGTGAGAGATGATTATGTGGCGGCTGGTTCCGAAGATACAAAAATAAAAGTAAAAAATGGAGACCTAGAACCGATTGAATTAGAGGGACATAAAGGTCCAGTGCTGGCATTGGATATTCATCCGAGATTTTTGTTTTTGGCTTCAGTCGGTGGCGAAGGCGTTCTCAAAATCTGGAATCTAAAAGAATGCAAAGAAATAAAAACAATTACTGGTTTAACTAAAAGCAACAGTTTTGAAAATGCAACATTTTTTGGTAGTCCATGTTTTGAGCCATGTAATGGCAACAATCTCGTTTATGTTAGTGGTAAGGAAATTTGTGTATTAAATACGTCTACATGGGAAATGCTGCACACCCTCACGGACGAGAAAATTAAGGGAGAGTATACTTGTTGTCAATTTTCTAAGGACGGTTTGTTTTTAGCAGCTGCTACTGATAAGGGAGAGATTTCTGTATTTGATTTTAACAGCAGACAAGTTAAAAAATGTGAAGCTCCGTCCAGTGAATGTCAAAGTATAACATGTTTGGCTTGGAATACCAAAAATAATGGTGAAATAGCATATTGTGATGCTTCAGGTCAATTAGGAGTATTATTTTCGACGGACGATGCTCAAGAGGATGAAAACCTAGAAGAAGATACTGGTGTTATCGATAATGTTTTTGGTGAAATAGAATTCGCTGAAGATTACTCTAAAAGCAGTGATAAGAAAACGCTAGGCAATGAGTATAATATCGACAATGACAGTGATGACGACGATGCAGCTGTATCTATAGAGAAATTAAAAAGCAAAATTATGTCTTATGCAAACGGAGATATTCCACGCGATGAAGAGACCAGAGATTCTATTGAAAGAGCACGTTCAGAAAGTCCTTCAATATCAGGGACAGCCTACATCAAAAAATTTAAACAACAAGTGCCTTTTCAGCCCAGTTCAACTCCCATCCACTTGGAACATCGCTATTTAGTATGGAACTCTATTGGTATAGTAACATTGCACGCTGATGGATCAGATGGTGCTATAGATATTGAATTTCACGATGCTAGTGTACATCATTCATTGCATATTCCAAATTATAATAGCCATAATATGGCGAGCCTTAGCTCATCAGTATTGGCTATGGCATCAGAAAGTTCATCAAAAATAGTGTGCATAGCTTTATCGGCTTCTGGTAATAGAGAGTGGTCGGTGCAATTGCCGGATTGTGAGAGTGTTGAAGCTATATGTGCAACATCAAAAATGGTGGCTGCAGTTTCAAATTTACAATACCTGAGAATTTTTAGTGTGATGGGAACGCAAAAAGAAATAATATCGGTGCCAGGACCATTAGTATGCATGGCTGGATATGAGAATCGCATTTTAGTTTGCTACCACAGTGCTCCATCGAGCGAGAAACAGCAATATATACAAGGAATGTTACTGCAGTCAACAGGCATGAAAATAAAATGCCAAAACATAACAATACCTCTGACTCCGGAAAGGCAATTGGCTTGGTTAGGATTTTCTGATTGTGGTTCCCCAGTTTTTTATGATTCAATGGGCTTGGTGCAGTTGTTTAATATGAAATCTAATTGTTGGTATCCAGTTTGCGACGTAATGAAGCAATCTTCAAGTGTTTCAAACAATTATTTTATGATTTCTCTCTCTGAAAGATCCCAAATTCTTCAAGCCGTACTATGCCGAGGTACTTCATATCCTATGACCACTCCTCGTCCAATGATACAGGAATTGCCATTACAGCTGCCTCTATGTGATATAGAAAGTGAAAAATCTTCTTTAGAAGATTCTTTGTTACGTGCAACCATAATGTCAATGGATAATGCAGAAAAGACTGTTAAGGAGACAGCTATAAAATTATTTGCTTTGGCCTGTCGTAGTGAAATTGAAATACGTGCAAAAGAACTAATTGAAACTATAGCTTGTACAGATCTGCTTATGCTGGCTGTAAAATATGCGACAAAATTAGGTAGAATTCACTTATCAGACAAACTGTCAGATCTTTTACCGCAAATAGAAGAAGAGCAACAAGCTAGAGACCATGAAGAACAGTTAGTTGAGCAATCAGTACCAGCCTCACCTCTCATCTTGTTAAAAGCCTATCAAAATGGCTCCATTGCGAATACAAAAAAATTAGCACCCAAATCAATGGATATGGGTTCAGCAAAAAAAACTACTTTGAAAAGATTTTCATATAACAATAGTTCTCCATCAATATCCTTGTTCAAAAAGTCTGCAAACGAACAATTGTTGCCGTCTTCATCAGAAACATCCCAAGAGAATGTTAGTACTTCTGATTTAGGTTCCCAATTAACAAAAATCTCATCGAGGGATGAGGAATCCACTATAACGCGGACACCTTTAAATTCCGTAAATCCGTTTGCTTCTAAACGCAAGCTTTCAGATGTTGATAAAACCATATTAATGAGTTCTGAAAAATTGAAAATCGCAAAGAAATGAAACGCTTTGGCTTAACTTTTAAGACTAATTTTAAGAATTGTATGTACGTATTAAAATAAAGAAAACCACACTTATTTCCATTTCAATTTGTATGAAAAATTGTTTGTATTTATAGCAAGAAGAAGCATTTAGTAACAAAAAATTGTTTCTCATCCCCACTAAATGACACAAACAGCTGGTAGGCGATGCTTAAACACATGAGAACAGAAAAATAGTTGAGTGTTTTAATGCGTGAAAATTCATCATGTTATTTAAATGCTACAATACGATCCATATTTTTATAATGGTCAAACATTTGGATTTTATAAACGATAAATCCACCAACAAAATTGTTCGAAAGATTATTGGTACTTTAAGTATTAATATAAAAACGCTATTGAACATTTCGAGAAGCAAGAAGTACGAGTAAATTATTATGGAATTTCCATGACTAACGATAATAAAAGGCCGAGATGGATTAGTTTTTAGACTATACATAGTACATATTTTAATTCCTAAAATATTCAATATATGTACCTATTTTTGTGTCCACACGTGTATATGATACACTGATAGTGCTACGTTATGTGGTGGAGTATTGTTAAGTTGTTAGACTGAATTATAATAGAAAATAGACACAATGTTAAGTTATTTTCGCAGACCAGACTTCAAGCAATTAAGTTTAATAAGATGTGTATTAAATCGACTTAACAATGCGACGTACTGTTATAGTACACAATCAATTTATCAAAATATATTCGATAGGAATTCCAAAAAGCTACAAAAGGAAAGAGCTGCAAATAGGTAATTTGACTTTTTTATTTTATTACCACATCCAGCAGCAATATCAATATGTGTACATATAACGATGATATTTACTTTTAGTGAAGATGTGGAATTATATGATTACCTCAAAGAAGAGGTAGGTTATAGAGTTGCGGATAGAGTATTCGATATAAAAAGGGAATTTAAAAACGCTGCAGACTTAGGTTGTAATCGTGGCTTCTTATCACGACACATTTTGGCCGAAAGTGTAAAACATTTAACATTATGTGATATTAGCCCTACTATGCTTGCTCAGGCAAAAGGAACACCTGGCTTAGAAATTAAAAAAATAGAACTAGATGAAGAACAATGGAACGTCTGTATCTATAATTATAAAGTAATGCAAAAATTAAGCTAAACGTTTTATAGTTTCCAGAAAATTCTTTGGATTTAGTAATTTCTTCTTTGAGTCTTCATTGGGTCAACGATTTACCAGGCTGCTTCAATAAAGTTATAAAAAGTCTAAAGCCGGATGGTGTATTTATTGCTTCAATGTTCGGTGGCGATACTCTATATGAATTGAGATCTTCATTACAACTGGCTGAGTTGGAAAGGAAAGGTGGCATAGCTCCACATATATCACCATTTACTCAGGTATGATTATCAATTATTGTTTTTTGTTTGTTTATAATGCAATCGTAAGATTAGATTATGGAAGATTAAAAGAGAAACTGGGTTTGAATATAAAAAATAAAATCAAATAGGTACCTACTCTATTTTATTGTAAAATGTCTTAGAAAACTAATAAATATTGTATTTAAAAAGCATCCGAAAAATCTCATAATTATTTTTTAAATAACTGTTGCCTCAAAAACAAAAAGTTCCGTTTCAGTGCAAAAAACTATTTTAGTTCTGCAAGGAGTTTGGACTGGATTAGGCCGTATTATGATTTTTTTAATTATGTTTTGACTTGTTTTTTTTTGTATTTAACAGATTCGAGATATTGGTTCATTGCTTAATCGCGCAGGTTTTACCATGCTCACCATAGATACAGATGAGATTGTCATAGGCTATCCTTCTATGTTTGAACTTATGTGGGACCTTAAGGGTATGGCTGAAAATAATGCAGCATTTAATAGACCCATACACTTAAGTAGAGACACAATGATGGCTGCCAGCGCAATCTACAAAGAAATGTATGAGAAGGTAGTATAAAAAGAATAACTATTTATTTTGAAAACTTCATCATTCTTCTAACATCAAAAACTTCATTAATTTTTAGGACAATGGTGTTCCAGCTACATTTCAGATAATTTATTTTGTCGGTTGGAAACCGGGACCTAATCAACCTACACCCCTTCCAAGAGGTTCTAGTGATGTATCATTAAAAGATTTGGGCAAAATTATAGAAAATAGTGCAAATAAAACAAAGAAAAAATAGAATTCAGTTAAACAAGACTGTTGTAATGAAAATTACATATGTACAATTTATGTACTTATGTTGTATATTTTTGTTTCATTAAATTATTTATTGTTTGTTTTACGTTTTTTTTCGATTTTTTTTCTCGAACGCAACATAATATTTGAATTTTTTAATTAAAGACAACAGCTTCTTTTTGATATTAAATAGGTACAATATTTTGGTACTTGTGCTCGCGTGAAACCATTAGGATCGTCAATTAATTTTGATCGTTTCTTTGCAGTTTTAAATAATAGTTTTTGTATTTAATTTACAAATAAATTTGATTCAAACGATTTGGATTTTCCGATCTCAAGAAATATAAAATTAATTTTCTAAACTAAACGAACAAAATGTATGTAGGTATATTATTTTTAATTTATCAATCAGATAACAAACCCAATCCAGTCAGCATCATCTATACATAATTCAGCAGTATATTATTTAAAAGAAAATTTTAAATTAAATAGGCAAGTTAAATGAAAATAAATTAAATTAAAAACAAAAACGTTTTCTCATAATTACTTTAGACAATTACTGCGTGTATATTTTTACATTTAATTTTTATTTAATATAAACAATTAATATAATATCATGTAAATAATAATTAATTTTTTCTTAAACATAAAGAAAAAATAAATGCTATTTTAATAATTATCCGAATATATCGTTCATTTGGGACAAGAAGGTCATAACTCAAAATTACGCTTTTCAACTGAGTACTTCACAATTCTACCTCAAACGGTTGTTATTTTCGGTGTCAGAGAGATTTGTTAAATTTGTTTAATTTTTATGAACAAGCGATTTGGTTAAAAGTTATTTATGGCCGTCTTATCGCAAATGAGCTATATATATTTTCTTTTTTGAAAATTATAAGTTTTATATACAATGGCAAGTTTTAACAGATTGTAGATGTACAATATTTCTTGAACTTTTTTTTAATAAAAAATAGTTTATGTAACATTTAATATCGAGTACTTTATTGTATTGAAATGTCTCATCACACTCCAAGTGTTTGAAAGGGAAATGATTTTTGTATTAAGGTAATAAAATATTTTTTACAAGATAGCAAATTAATTGGACATTGTGTTGCTGCGTTATTGTATTTAGCCGTATTATGGTGATTCAAATATAATGTCGATATTTTAAAAGAAATAAACTTTGTCATTTATAAAACTCATGGTTTAAAGTTTAAAGCCATATTCATAACGTGAAAAATAAATGCCAACCAAAACAGGTTCAACTGTTGTGTGAGTAAACTCCAATTAGGAAAGTAAGTACTTTAGTGCACATATCGTTGACTTAAATGCAAAACCACGTATTTTAGTTATCATGAATTTATAGTAGAAACAAAAATGTGTTTTTAATTGTGAAAATGTGCCACAAATAGTTAATTGGTTTAGCAGTGCATTTAAGCTAACCATATGCACTATATACATACATATGTACTATATATTTATTTTATTTTTTTTGTTATGAATACGACGAGCGACATTTAAATATATAAAATATTACACGTAAAAACTAAAATATTTTATTTGCATTATAAAAAACTAGTTTCTAAATTTTAAATAGTAAATAAAGGCGTAGATGAAGGAGTTGAATGTGTTTGTAATGGCGTCGACGACTTAATCGGAGTTGCATTGAGAGTAGTGGGCGTTGCAGCTTCAATTTTTAAGTTGATCTGTTGTCCAGAAGAACTATGCACTCCGCTGAGCTGTGAACTGATTAATGTGTTTAAGGAAGTCGCAACTACAACATTAAATGTTTTGGAATCCACTATTTCACACGTTTTATTATCTAATGCTGTTGCTGCAGTTGTGGTCAGTGGTGAAGAGTAGCACGGCTTGACACAGTTGTGATGAGGCGGCGTAGAAGGTAATCGTCAGGTGCCCATTAATATTTCACGTTGTGGTGTTTGCTGTAAAGCATTAGCAGTTTTCAGATGAATACTAATGAAAATAAAAAGTTGAATATTAAAAAACTTATACACGTGAGTACTACTTGTTGTATTTATCAGCATACTTATTGTCCTCCAACGAAAAAGTTTCCGATGAACCATGTGAGGCCATTGATGTACCTGCAAGCGAACTTCTTATTGAATGATTATCCTCGGGTACGGTTAGTGTTACTATTTTTATTCAAAATTGTATAAATGTATGTTTTGTATTTTTATTTTAGTTCAAAATACCATGCCAATTGGTGTTTGTGGATCGTTGAAGGATAGTAGTTAGGAATGTTGTTTGTTTTTTTTAACGTCCAATTTTTCAATATTATTTCAGTATTTAGCAAAATTTCAAGAGCAAAAACAATAGATAAATGCCAATTTGTATTATTATTTCATAATTAATAAGAAACTATAAGAAAAATGTCATCTTTATCGAAATTTGAAAAGAAAAAACTAAAGAACGAAAGGTGTTAGTAAAATATTCTTATTGGATTTGTTAGTGGTGTGAGTTAATTACTATAGTATAGCATTGTAGCTTCAAATAAACATGCACACATTTTTTATAAAACCTGCAACTGTTGGATTGGTTTTAGTATATTTATCTGATTGAATTGACAAAGCAGAAAATACACTTTTAGAAATTTGTTAATGAAAATGTTTAGTAGGTTCCTAAAGACAATAATAATTCCAAGGACAATCAGGCCGTCCTTTTTTCGCTGCCTTCGAGTGATTTGCGTCTAAGTTTTACATTGGTTAATGCTTGGCGTCGTCTAACTGTACCGCATTACGGTTTTTCGAAGTTGTGCATTAGTCACATGCTAAATTTTTAATACAAGCTTTAAGCGTTCCAGCTTCCTATATGAAGGTATAGGTCGACTTGAGACTTACTTAAATCGATCGTGAGATAACCTGACAATTTGAGGGATTAAATTTCACAAAAAGTCAAAAATGGATTTTCTGCAAAATAGTAAACTGATACAGTAAAAATCTATTAGATCAACTTGAAAATCTCTAACAATTTCAACAAGATTTCTTTAAAATAAGTGAGTGAGCCTCAAGAAAATAAAAAATATGTATTTATGAGTGATTATTTTTTTCTTTCATTTATCCCTTTCAGACCCAAATAAAAAATTTGTATTTTATACTTAGACTGTTTTCATAATCAATTATGCATTATTGTTGTTTGTCTCGTTACAATAATTGATCATGTCAATAGTAATTTCAGTAAGTTTCAGTATATTTTAAAATGACCAAGCGCAAGTCAGAATTTCCGGAACTTGAACAAGCGGAAATTATCGTAGTCAAGCGATATTTACGATCAACTTGTTACAATGACATTATCTTTGAGAAAATCCAGAAAGATGCCCGAGAAATGTCCTCATTGTTTGTGGAGGCATCAGTGTACATACACTATTCCCTAATGACACGCTGGAAAGATGGAAATTTCCAACAAGTAAAATTTCTGGACTTTTACTATCCTTTGAACAATCTAAATATATACTGGATCCAGTGTATTCTATTCTGCGTGGATCAATGCCTTTGTATGATAGTTCGTGTCGTTCTAACCTGTTTGTCGATTAGGCCAATCAATATACTACTATATTCCACAACAACATATGGATGCATGCATATAATCGCATAAGAAGGGTTTTCAAAAATTTTGGTATCGACAATTCTGAAATCTACAAGACATTGTCGTATTTATTTAAGAAGGGCAGCACTAAATTGCCTTTTGGAAAAATTGCATACTGAACTACAATGGAATGGTGAAAAACTTAATGAATTGAAACTCAAAACTAAATATTGGTCATCGATAAAACTATTCTACAATCTGTAAAGATACAACGAAATTCATAATCTGAAAAACTTTTCATTGATTCCTATATTTAAACATGGTATGCATCATATACGATATGATTCATCCGCATTCGAGTATTTGTTATCGAGCGTTGGTCTGCGCAAATTGAATTGCACTACATTTGATCGCGATGAAGAATGGCGTAAATATTTTACATTTGTTGAGATGTCGATAAAAAAGTTTCGTTATTCTTTGCAGACGGACGGATTGTCCGTTTCATTTTCAATGGCAAAACCAAAAGTTATAGGACCGACCAAAAAACGTAAAAAACATCAGAGAGACGAAACGGATTGTGCCGGAAATTTGGAGAAAATTCGCAATACCAAATATGACGATAAAATTGGATTGGATCCTGGACTACGCTTAATCTATGGTGGTGTAAAGAATGGTCAACCAATAAAACTCAAAAGTTCACAATATCAAACTATGAATGGACATCATTCGCGTAAAATGAAGTTAGCCAAATTCACAAGTTGGTTCTCGGAAAAGTCTCAAGAATCGCCACATCAAACTATGATTCATATACCAAGCATCGCTTATCAATTTTTCTACTTAAACAATCGACCTTTGCACAACGTAAAGTCACACGTCTAAGAATGGAAAAATACATTTGCGTGGAGAAGACCGTAAATCAAATTGCAAAGTCTTTGGTCCCCGATAAAAAGAGGAAAACACTAATCTTCATTGGATCAACAGAAATTGCCGGGAATTCACCAATGAAGGGATGTATAAGAACACCAAATAGAAAATTTATTACTGCCCTAAGGAATAGAGCTGCAGAAATTTTATTCGTCAACGAGTTTCGAACGACCAAACTTTGTGGGAATTGTCATTGTAAAAATATTACATCAAAATCACCACATAGGTACCAGTACTGCCCAAACTGCCGTACTTGTTGGAATCGAGATGTGAATGCTGGCATCAACATACTATACCTGGGAGAATGTCATATAAATGAAATTAAAAAACATGAAAAACTTATCTAAGCATCATTATTATTGTAATGTAAAATATGATTACTTGACCGTTAATAACTAAAACGGTTTAACTTTATTGGATTCACATGGCACAATTGGATTACCTTATCATGCGCGTAACGCAACAAATCACAGTTGTTTTGTTTGGAAAACTTACATTTGTATAGAAGAGTAAATTGTGACAACTTTTGTGATTATCCATTATTGCCATATCCATTATTTGTGTCCACACGTCCCGCTGTGTGGTGGTCTTCTCACAAATGATTGGCACGTAAATTAAATATGAAATCACAATACGATTTTTTGCATTAAAATTTTATTTTGAACAAATATGTACGTAGTATCTATAGTAATAATTTTCATAATAGTATACAAAATATGAGGAATTTTTAATTTTATAATATCATTGGAGATGAAGAGAATACAAAGTTATTAATGAATATACGTAGATTTATGCAAGGAAAGAGGAATGTTAATTTGTTTGCATTGTAGGATAAATAAAATACTCATAAGTTGAACAATTTAGATACAATATTAGTGACAGTTAAGTTAAATACATAATTTAGCAACAATAACATCAAGTTCACTACTCAATAAAATTAAAAGACACATATAATAATATTTCGAAGAGTGAAACTGGAATTGCATAAGTAGTTCGAACTAATCTAGATCAAGCTCAATACAGAATTCAAATATGTACTTGCAAAAACTAAGAAACTTTTTTATGTTTAATTTACATCAGTATGTAAGCTATAAGTCTTATCAATAATATTAAATTCTTAAAAATAAAAAATGCAAAATAACAAATGAAAACTATTTATCTAATAATATTTAATTTCATCAATTAATTAATTAATCAATTAAATTTGTTGGGTATTTAAGTGCAATGTAAAAAATATTTATAAAATAAATTATGTATACAATATTTCTACTAAAGTTTAGTACAATTTTAACAAATTATTTATAGGCAATATGTATATTTTAAACAAATTATAATAAATAAATAAATAGTAAATGAAAGGATTTTTATTAAAGACGAGTATTTTCCACACTAAGTTCATCGTCGGCGTTGTCATCGTTATCAATGTTATCACCAAATTGATGATTCTTTTTTAAATGGGACATTTTATTATCATAATTGTTAATTAAAATCTTTATATCATTATCGTGCCCATTTAAGTGTTCTTCGTTAGTGTTCTTAACAATTTGATGATTGTTATGTAAATGACGGTCATCAAGAGAATAACAATCATTGTTTTTGAAACTAGTAGGATTCGATGTTGTTTCTTCTTGACACAATATCGGTGTCATAGTGGAACTATAGATTTTAATTGTAGTCGTTGGAATGGCGGTAGCAGAAGTGGAATTTTGAATATTGTTGTTGCTAGGTTGTGGTGGCGGTGGTGGTGGTGTAAGAGTAACAAAAAATCCATTGCTATACAAAGAATTACTGCTAATAGCTGGTGATGTTGCTAAACTAGTGATACTTTGATAAGTTTTCATGGAATATGCATCACCTATAATGTGAACAACATACACACATACAGAAATTAATGTATAAACAAAAACAACATTTTTAATTATTGACAAATATGTTTTGAATACAATTTTTAAATTATTCAATTCATTTGGAAGCACTATTAAATTGAAATAAATGTAGAATGGGGTGTTAACATATTTACAAATGTATCTTAACAATAAATTAGTTTATCTATCAATTTACCACGAAATAAGCATAACAAACAAATATACATATGTATATATTGAAAGTCGCCGACAACCCATTGCATTTATGACAATCATTTTTTTTTACATTGTTATTATGCTATTTAAAAGTTTTAATTCAAAATGTGGTCGGTCTCTATCTCGCATTTTTACAAACAAAATGAGATGTGGACACTTCGTTACCCATCATCATGATATAATTATGACGAACAATTTTTCTTTCCATTGTACTGATGTTACAAGGTCTAAACATCTGATGGTCGGTCAATATGCTCTTTGTAAAAAAACAGATCAGACTCTTTAAAAATATTTTTAAATAGCAGAGACGAACACAAGTATATTTTTTCTGTTAAACCGATTTGACCTAAAATGATCAGCTAAAAATATGTGTACAAAGTGCTTTCAACAGATATACTGACTGCCGGAATTAGCTAAGTTGTCTTAGATTTGCGTTAGGACTCTAACACATATTACACTGTAAGTTATTCGAATCCGTGTGCGTGGTGTTGGTAGTTTTGTAAGTGCAAAACAAAATGTGGGAGAATTTGCTAGTTTCCCAAATACATATGTACATATGTATTACAAGTAAATGTTTTAAATAAAGTGTATTTGTAATTTGCATTTAGAAAAAAATGTATGAGAGACAAATACTACTTTGAAATATATCTATATCACAGTTGAGAGCTTACTATTTATTTAAAAAATGAGCAAGAACTTGAATGATAAACATGCATTACATTCATAGATACATACATATGTACTAATATTTATTAAAGAGCACAGAAAGAATAGTTAAGGGGGGATATACTCGTATAACATCTAACAAGCTTATATACATACATATGTACATTAGAGCGGCTTGGAATCAAGAGATTTTCCTGTCAACCCATAATAATGAAATTTAGATAATTTAAAGACCTTAATGCGTAAACATTTTGATTCTGCATTACAATTTATTAATTGGAGCAAAGAATAAACAATCTTAGTTTTTACCACTAATTATGTGGTGTATATAATTAGCATTAAGCAAAGCTAGTTTAAAGTAAACTATTTGTGTCTCTTTTGGAGCTATGTATGCACATAGCTTTAAAATAGAGAATTATAACAAATTTCTAAAAAGATATTTTCAAAATTTTTGTAAATTACAAATGTAAATAAAAATTTAATATACATATGTTAAATATTCAGATACTGTGTGAGTTAACGGGATGTCAGTTTGGACTTTTGACTAAAAAAATAATAGCGAAAAGGTTAAAATAAATGTTGCCCCAGGAGCAATATCAAGAATTTAAAAAAACCATCTTAGCTAAAATAGTATAAATAATCACCCCTATCGTGAATAAAAATTCCCCGTGAAATTTGTTCCCTTTTCACATTTTTCCTATTACAATTCAATGTTAAAAAAATAAAAGGGAACAAATTTCATGTGGAATTTTTATTCACTTAAAAGATCCAACTCAATCTGCATCAAAATGTTGTTTTCTCATGATAATTACTTAAATGAACCAAACATTATTATTAGTGAAGGATTAAAATCAAATTTTTAATGAAAATTAAGCCATTCTAATGTACATACGCATATTTATATTTAAATACCAAGCAAAGAATAGTAGCAATATTTAATAAATTATTGTACATTTGACATTGTGAAATATTATTTATTTGAAAAACACGTTCGTTTGTTCATAGTATTATACATGGTATAACTATACAAGGTGAGTGCAAATCGGCAACAAATACAACACAATACAGAAACAACAGGCATTTTGTTTGTGTAAAATAATGTACTACTGTCAAAAATACTTGAAAATGTATTACTTTTGACATAAGTAAATTGTAAACAAAGCCAGTCAGCTGTGCTACTGCACTCACCTTGTATAGTTACACCATGGTATTATATTTCGTTAGTATGGCCTTAAATATAAATCTGTATTTTTTTTTAATAGTTATTATTTAGTATATACTAATTAACGTTCCATAATAAAACAATTCAATTACAATAGTAAAGTTTTTACCAATTATTACATATTTAATACAAGATGAAGTTTTGTGTATCAAACAAAGGCAAGAAAAATTATTAAAATAAAAGTTTATAAAGGATTTAATGATTATAGCTAGTTTATGTGTAATTAATAATCGCATCAAAGTTATGAATTTAAAATAATGGAAATTGAACATATTTATAGAGTTTATTAATTAATGTCTTAAGGTCGGGACACACAAGGCAAACATATAAAATTTTTTTTTGAATTGATTGACAAATTTTATTTACTTCGGACAAACCACAGTAGATATTTAGTTTTATTTTATGTACATATTTGAAAAGATGACGATAACACTTTTTTGGACAAAAACATAACCTGTGTGAACGAGCCCTTAGACATTTTTTATGACAAGTAGGTAAATGTATTTGTATAGCGTTCGGTTGTTCAACTTACCAGTAGCACATTCAGATGTTTCATACGACACGGTTGATTGTACTTCAATAGCATTTTGTTCTTGTCTGGAAAAAATCAAACATTCCTAGTTAGTACTTCTGTGAATGTGATAGTTTAATTTTTACCTTAATATAACATCATTAATAACCTGTTTTTCTGTGTCTGTATATTCTGATCGTCGTCGTCCAATTTTCTTTTCAATATCCGCTTCTATAAATTGGCCTAACGGCTTTGTGGGAAATTCATTTACTTTGGCTGGTGGAGGAACATCTAGTTTGTGTTCCTTAAGTTTTTTCATAACACGTTCTAAGGCATCTATTGCTAAATCATCGTTGTAACCGAAATTTTTATGTAGTTTTACTTGTAAATACTCTAAAATAGAATCCATATCTTTGAGTCGAAGTAGTTCTGATTTGTGCAGGTATAATATGGTAATAGCCATAGCAGTAATAACGCGATCACCTTCTAACAGAAATATGTCCCAGACACGCAAACTTAAACTAAATGGTATCTGGTATGGTATGATCAAGACAAATTCATCATTCAAAAATTGATGATTTCAAATTGCAAATTCAAAAAAATACTTACACGTTCTACAAAGACCACAAAAAACCATTTTATTGAATATAATATTGCATCAACATTGTGCTTCATAAAGTGTTTGTGTAATTTTGGCATTATTTTCAACATAATACGATCATGGTGTTCCAGAAAACGCGTGAGCTTGGGAAAACCTTCAATAAATAACCCATGCATGGCAAACTTTTCATTCACTATCAATGCATTTAATGCCCAGAATGCTTCTTCCTCTTGCATGTACAACAATAGAACACCCGCTACACATGCCATACCTTGGCAATATCCCAATTCTGGATTGTAAACACTATATGCATTTAGTACATTGAACAATGAGACCTGCTTAACACTGTAGCGTTCGCGAAATGCAAGATTATCGCGAAATTGCCGGTTGACGTCGGAATCTATTTGTCGTACTTCTGTCGAGTATTTTCGGGATATATCCAACATGCGCTGATAGACATCACGATTTGCTTCCATAGATTCCTCGACATTCAGAAGTTTCTTCCACGCTGGCCAACGCATACGATCAGGAATTCCTTTAAATACCCTCTTTCTTAATTTTTCATGATGTGGGTTCCACGAAGCCAGCATTTTCATCCACTTCTTATCACGTTCTAATTCTATTTTAGTGCGTTGAACTTCATGCGAATCGCGTGTATCTGGGAGCCGAGAATCATGCATAAAGCCGTATCTGTGAGTAAAACCAGTTTAATCATTATAATTTTAAAACTTCACATTTATATACCTATGTGCATACATCTTTTTTACTTATTTAAAATATGATTGATTTTTAAAATAATAGCTCGTAAATCAGTTAAATTTATAGACATTATTTGTACCTATAGGTATCGCAAATGATTACAATTTAAATATTGTCCTGTGGTATCTAAATTTTGAAGTGTGGTAGGTATTTTGAGTTTTTGTTTTTAATTTGAAATGTCTTTCGTGTACCTAATAAAACCCGATGTTTTTATTTTTTCTATAATAAACGGTTAATTATTTTTTAAAGAATCAAATCAATACAAAATAATTAATTCTTCTAATTTGTTTCAATAATTTATTATTATTATTGTTATTATTATTTATTTCAAGTAATACTAGGCCAAAAAAATAAATATACCTATTACAATGTAAATTCCATAATACATGTAGGTGCATTAACTTAGAAAAATGTAGGTACCTATACATAAATACAAAATTAAAATTAAATTTAAATAGGTATCTTGTATTCTTTTGCGTCTAATGCATACTTTGTTTATTTTTAAATATATGTATGTACATATGTATGTATAATTTATAATGTATTTTAAAAGGAGAGTTTTAATCTATGTTACGGAAATCAAGACGTTAATAAATTTTGTTTCTTTCCAGTGATCCGAAAAAATAAAAATAACTTATTCTTGTTAGATGTATGTAGGTATATTGGAAATACGGAATGCTATTTAACATTAAATCGATAAAATGATATTTAGACCCCGAAAATCGATTTTCGAACATAATCAAAGTTGAGTTCAAAGTTTATACATACATATATACCCAAAAGTTAAAAATACTGCAGCACGATAAAAACTATGTCTATTTTAAACGCTAATTTAAACCATATCTTTGCGTTCAGATTAATAAAGATATTTAACTCTAAACTACTTCAGTGCACATTACATACATACATATTACCATTTTCAATAAAATGGTCCCAATAATTACAAATATGTACCTACTACCTAAATTTAAATAAATACCTACATATATTTATTGCATTTATTTTTTTTTGTTTTCGGTGGGACCAAAACTAATGTTAAAAAATAAAAATATCGAAATAATTATTAAATTGCTTATGCAGTATGTGATTTTTACTTACTTATCTGTAATATGATAAATCTCATATTTTGGATTTTCCCAGGGATCCACTTGGTTTGTTGGATCTAAACCCAAACTGTAACGATTAAATATTAATTCCCGTTCCTCTGCAGCTCGATTTAACAAGGCCTGTTGTTCTTCTTCGATGTTCATGATTTCGTTTTGTTTGATATAAATTATTGTTTGAGTCAATCAATGTTTAGCGTATATTTGAGTAGAATAACATAAAATCATTAAAGCAACTTTTTAAATGTTGAATTGAAATGCATTCAAAACTGAGCCTTTTTTTCTCTCTGGATGTAATGTTGAATCAATGTAGGGGAATATTAGAAACTATACATATATTTTTTGCACAATATTTGGCTTTTCGTGAAATTACATTTTAAAATGCTGGTTGTAAAAAAACTTTTAGTAAATACTTATATGTATATATTAAACGATTTTTAATTAAATACACACTTATCACACACACACACTACGAAAATCCAATTTGATTGACGTAGACTTTTGTTTAGTCTCCTTTTTCCACAAACAATTATGACGTGATTTTTAGGGCCTCTTTGTGTTTAATTATATATAATGTCTGAGTTGACAATGAACGCCCCTTCTATCAAACTCTTATTGGCATATTTTGTTTTATTTATTATTTTTTGTTATTCCTATGTATTATCTGCATAAACTTCCTGTTTCTTTACATTTTCTGTAATTTTTTATATAGAATTGTATGTATATGTATGTATATAAGACATTGCTTGGCTTTCACATTTTTAAAGTAATATTTTTTTTTAGTGTTGCGGTTTTATTTTTGAACACTTTAAAAGGTGGTTACAATGAGCCAATATAAAATATTTTAATAATATTAAAAAATTTCGATTTATTATGATTTATGCATAATTCCACCAACACAATATTTTACAAGCGATTTTTTTAAGTAATACAAAAAAGTGACATGTTGTTGTTGCGAATTTGACATTTGAGAGTAGTGTTGTATTTATTAGTACTAGTGTTGGACAATAACTATCCAAATTATGACTAGCCCTGCAATATTAAAAATTATGTTTTACGTTCATAATTTATCTTAAAATCATCTTAAAATAAATGCTTTCGTGACATCCTATTTATAAAATTCTTACGTTTTTGCACGAAATATATAAAATGATACAACTGTCTCCATACAGTTTTATGGGGGCAAAAATAAAAAATATCTAAGATACCGTCAAATCTTAGATATTTTTTTTTAATAGAAATAAATGGAATTGCGCCAAACTAGAACACGTTTGTTGTAATCTAATGATTACTAATGTATTTTTCAGAGTAGCCTTTGACCTGTTGTGATCAAATACAATACATACAAGAATGTTTAGCATTGAGTTGACAACACTGTAAATAGCCGGCACACAGTAACATTTTGGAATACTTTTCTTTTTGTTTATATAGAATTGTAATTATGAAGTAAATATTCGTGCATTTATAAAATCATTTTAAAGCTAAAATAAATTTTATCATGTTATTTAAAAATTTGTTTTGTCAGAATTAGCGTTGATGGTCTGTTGGTCTATTTCCCATATGAGTATATTTATCCAGAGCAATATGCGTATATGCTTGAACTTAAACGCACATTGGATGCAAAAGGACACTGTTTACTGGAGATGCCTTCTGGTACAGGAAAAACGGCGACCTTGTTATCACTTATCGTAGCTTATATGATAGAGTATCCAGAGACAATCCGTAAATTAATCTATTGCTCACGTACAGTACCAGAAATTGAAAAAGTCATAGCAGAACTGCAAAATCTTATGATTTACTATGAAAAGAATGCTCCTCAACAACCCGGCTTAACAGGTCTAGTATTAAGCTCTCGCAAAAATATGTGTATACATCCTGATGTTAGTAAGGAGAGAGAAGGAAAGTCAGTTGATGGGAAATGCTACGGTTTAACTGCCAGCTATGTGAGAGAAAGACACGAACATGATGCAGAGACTCTAATTTGTAAGTGGACACACATAGTACCTATATCCAATAATGTAACATCATTCAAATAAACAACTTTTTTACAGGTCAATATTTTGAAGGTTTTCATTTGGAGGGCAAAGAATCTACGTTACCTGTTGGGGTTTATAGTATAGACGATTTAAAGGACTACGGACGAATGCGCAATTGGTGTCCCTATTTTTTGGCCAGATATGCGGTAATACTATAATCTATATTAAAGATTATTATGTTTTTAAAATATTTATTTATTTATTAGTATTTATTTTTTATTACATTGATCTACAGATATCTCAGGCACATATAGTGGTTTATAGTTATCACTATCTACTAGATCCAAAAATAGCAGAGGTTGTTTCGAAGGAGATGTGTCGTGAATCATGTATTGTTTTTGACGAAGCTCATAACATTGACAATGTGTGTATTGATTCCATGAGTGTTAAAATTAATCGACGCACTGTTGAACGTAGTACAAATGCTTTAAACAATCTACAGAAATTAGTTCAAGAGTAAGTAGGTATACAGAAAATGCATAGAAAATATGTCTGTATCTGCATTAATGCTTTTATTCATTACAATAAATAAAACAAAGATGAAAAAAACAAAGTTATTAGCATTTTTCCATGTCAAATCTTCAACGTAAATAAATATTAAATTTCATTGTTTGTATTGTTTTGCATTGTTTACCATGCAGAAGTCGTCTAAACAACTATTTTTACAAAGAAATATGCGTAGTTAAATGTAAAAAATAT
Source organism: Bellardia bayeri (assembly GCA_950370525.1). Classification (NCBI taxonomy): domain Eukaryota; kingdom Metazoa; phylum Arthropoda; class Insecta; order Diptera; family Calliphoridae; genus Bellardia; species Bellardia bayeri. The sequence continues at coordinate 579,016 of OX493268.1, forward strand.
TTAAATAGTAAAATTATTTACCCAATTTTATATTACTCAATGGATTTTCTAAAAAAATTTTGGGTCTAAAATAACTTTTTCCCACTCAAAATTTGTTTAGAAATATAATCTACATATCTCACCGATGAATAATAAAATGAAATGCAAACTATGGATGCGAATGTAGCAATATGTATGTGTAAATAATTTGTTTGTTTTAAATTCTTCCAAATAGAATACGCGATGAAGATACAACCCGTTTAAATGAAGAATACCAGCGTATGGTACAGGGCTTAAAAGATGCTAGTGTACAGAGAGATACAGATATGGTTTTGGCCAATCCCATTTTACCAAGCGACGTGTTAAAGGGTAATTTATCTAATTTTGTATTTATGGGTATGTATGCAATTATTTAAATATTTATTGTAGAAGTTGTGCCTGGAAATATTCGAAATGCAGATCATTTCTTAAGCTTCTTACGTCGCTTTATTGAGTATATTAAGACGCGTTTAAAAGTCCATCATGTAATTCAAGAATCGCCAGCTGGATTTTTAAAGGATGTGGCTTCGAAGATTTGTATAGAACGCAAACCTTTGCGATTTTGTGCTGAACGTTTAGCCAGTTTATTGAGAACCTTAGAAATAACCGATCTAACAGAATATGGAGCCTTGACGTTGGTAAGAACTATTATTTACATAAGCATATTTTTGCTATTGCTAATTGCTTGGAAACTATTTTATTTTATTCTCTTTCAGATTACACATTTTGCCACGTTAGTTAGTACATACACAAAAGGATTTACTATTATTATTGAACCATTTGATGATAAAACTCCCACAGTTGCCAATCCTATATTACATTTTAGTTGTTTAGATTCTTCGATAGCGATGGCTCCTGTCTTTCAGAGATTTCAGTCAGTTGTTATAACTTCTGGTACCCTCTCACCGATGGATATGTATCCAAAAATTTTAGATTTCGATCCTGTGGTAATGAGTTCATTTACAATGACTTTGGCTCGTCCCTGCTTATTACCAATGGTTAGTTACATATTTTTATACATACATTTATATACAATATATCTAGGGATTTTATATTTAATAAGAGCTACGTATATACTTTTAATGCACGCCCATGGATAATGGGCTTAATCTACTGATTTCCTTCAAATATATATATCCCTAAAAGTATTAATTGATTGAAATGCGATATTATCAGAATGTATCTCGAAAACATTAATGATCTACAAAAATTAACTTAAAAGATAATCTTGAAAATTATATACTCTTTAAATATTGCAATAACAACATGATATTTGCCCCAAAGTAGATTTTAAAATTATTTTGGAAACAAGAGTTAAGTGCACATTTCGTTAAAACTCTAGGATGAAATCTTTTCCTGTTAAAATTAACAGAAGGGAAGTAAAATAAGCTTTTAAATGATTTAGCATTATGAAAAGAAAATACTCTCTCTTTTTTAGTTTTTTTTTCTTGAGTTATCTACAATGCCAAGGATAGCATATTTTTCGAACATCAAATGAGTTTTCCAAAAGTTTTTATTTGAATTTCAAAGTATACAATGTTAATTGAAATACCTGCGTTCCTTTGTGTATATTTTGTATTATTTTATAAATTTTTAACACGAGTGCAGTATTTATCAGTTTATTAAATATAATTTTCTTAATTTTAATTACATATCGATGTAAAGGGCATATGTAACCTGATTTATTTAAATATTTATATATGTAGATTGTTTCGAAAGGCAACGACCAGGTAGCGATATCTTCAAAATACGAGACGCGTGAAGATACTGCAGTTATCAGAAACTACGGGCAGCTATTAGTCGAAACTGCGAAGACTGTACCTGATGGCATTGTTTGTTTTTTTACTTCGTACTTGTATCTGGAGTCGGTAGTGGCATCCTGGTATGATCAGGGTATCGTAGACACATTGTTACGTTATAAGTTACTATTTATTGAGACGCAAGATAATGCAGAAACGAGCTACGCTTTAATGAACTACGTAAAGGTAAGTAAAATAACTACATACTTTATGGTAAAGTTTTTCACATTGTATAATGCAGGCATGTGATTGTGGTAGAGGGGCAGTTTTGTTGGCTGTTGCACGCGGCAAGGTTTCTGAGGGTGTTGATTTCGATCACCATTATGGTCGAGCTGTTCTAATGTTTGGTATTCCTTATGTTTTTACACAGTCGCGCATATTGAAAGCTCGCCTTGACTATTTGCGAGATCAATTTCAAATTAGAGAAAATGATTTTTTAACATTTGACGCCATGCGTCATGCTGCTCAATGTGTTGGACGTGCTTTGAGAGGGAAAACGGATTATGGCATCATGATATTCGCAGACAAGCGTTTTGCACGTCAGGATAAACGAAGCCGCTTGCCGAAATGGATTCAAGAACATTTGGTGGATAGTTTTTGTAATTTGAGCACAGAAGAATCGATGCAACTGGCTCGTCGTTGGCTCAGGCGTATGGCCCAGCCATTTACGCGAGAAGATCAATTGGGAATATCTTTGTTGACCAAAGAACAGTTGGAAAATATTGCAAAAGAAAAATTGGAACGTCAAGCCCAAGGCAAGGAGTCCGCAGGAGGTGAAGTTATGGAATTGTAAAGTCGCTTATAATGAACTAAAATATTTACTTTGTAAAATGTGGTTAATAAATCTGGCTTGATGCTGTTTTCAATGAAATTTTATAGTGGTTCGTATATTTCATATAATATATAACATTTTTTATATGATTAAATATGTTTATGATGATTAAATATATTGAAGAAAAATGCAATTATTATGAACCAGATCTAGTCAAATATAAGGGTAAATGCTAAATGTGTCTATCAATTATTAATTTTTGTAGACAGGTAATCGTCCTTGAAGAACAACTTGTTACTTAGATACACTATTACTGAAAATATTCATTAACATTTTATAGTTAAAAAGCTAAAAAAAAATATCGGTATTTTTTATATTTCCCAAAAGTCGTTAAAAAAAACTTTATTTATTTACTTTGAAAACTACGGAGAACTGTAAGTCAAGAAGAAAACGCTAATTTGGAATATTCCGGCATTTTAGATGTAACGGTAATGATAGTCGGCCAACCTTGGTTTTAAGAGATTGGATTATTGTTTAAATAACTTTTGTCTACACCACGTATTTGAAATAATAAAACCAGGTAGTATATGTCAATATTAATTTGACCTTCACGATTTAGCATTTAATGTTGCCCGTTTAGAGTAAAACTTTCGGAAATCATTTAAGAGTATCTGAACTATATTATTCTGGATTGGATTTATTTAAAATTCATAATACTGAAGAAATTTAGCTTATTCACCAAAATATGGCAAAAAAAATTGTTTTACCCGAAATCCGCCAAATTCAAATCGGGGGTACAGAAAAATTTTGGGACATAATTTTTTTATATTTTTGTTCCTTCGTATGTCCTTAATAAATCCCAAAGAAATGTTTAACAAAATTTAAAAAAATGAAATTGGAGTTTTGAACAGGTCGTTAATAAATCAACAATTTTTTGCCATACGACATAATTACCATAATTACGACATCGATTTTTTGCGGTCACCCTAATGTACATGTGCATATAACCTTGATCACTCACACCAAGCAAAATATCGATTCTCCCATTCGAGATTAGCGAGTAATCATGATCAAACTGGATTTGTCGTATTTATTTTTATTGTTAATATTTTGTAAAATAATTATATCACATTTTTGTATGGTTTCAATAAAAAGCTTCCGCCTGTTGTCTGATCAGAACCAGATGTTAACATTTTTTTCTGTTTACGAGTAAAAATACAATTGATATTAAGTTAATTATCAATTGTAAATATTTAAATGCAATCGATTTATTAAGTGAATGGAAAAATTAAAATTATACTTAATAGTATTAACTACATCTGATGACAGTAAAAAATAACGATCAGTCCAGTCATTAATTTGTAAGTTTAAACACATCTAGTTTTTTTTTTTTTTTAATAAGTAAACTACATGAAAAATTTCGAGGAATGCATTTAAAAGGGGTATTCCCTCGTGTTAATAAGAAATGCACAAATAAAAGGCACATGACGCATGTTTCCTTTCGAGGCCTAGTAACGAAGCGTAACGTACATATGCTGGTTTTTTTATTGTAAATGAAATGTAAGTGAATTAAAAGAGTAATTTATTTGTAAAACTATTCCAAACCAATTAAGTAGAACAAAAAAGTGGTTTTTACTAGATTAACAAACAAGTGCATATACATATTGCAAATTTGTATAGAACTTAAACTTGAAACGGAAACTTAATAGGTATGTATGTAATTGGTGTTTGTTTTAAGACATAAAATTTGTTGCTGTAATTCACATGAATGTATGTATAAAGCTTGCTCTGAGCTTTTGACAGCCAAAGAGAATTTATATGCGAACAAAAAGTTCCTGTGCAATCCTAGAGAGCTAAAATTATAATGGGAATTTAATATGGTATCGGTGTTGGTGTTGGTGTTAGTGGTTGAATGACTAGAGAAAATTAATTTTTCAAAGAAATAGACAAATAAATAAATAATATAAAATATCAACAAGTATTATACCTACATAGTGTTTGATTACAATGAACTAACATTAGCAGAGTAGAGTGTATTTGCAAATACATACAGTTCGTTATTAAGTAGGTATTATTATTTTTTTTGATTCGAATGAAGACAATTCGTTCAAGTTTTGTTTTGTGTTGTTACAACAAACAAAACAAAAACAAAAAAAGAACTTTCAAACTTAAGTGTTTAATGGCAAATGAAAAAAAAAATCAAAATAAAAGGTCGCAAATAAATGAGAAACTGTTTAGTCGTTGATTGTCGGTTAAAGGAAAGTGAAATAAAAGCGTAAAATAATAAACCACAAATTCATTAATTCATTTACAAAAAGTGAACGTTCTGGACAATAATACACAATACATAATAGTGGCAAGTTATACCAACATATATGTACATATGTATGTATGTATATAAAAAAGACGTTAATTAATACATACAACAACTTGTACTACATTGATTATTTAAGCCACTGCTAAAAAAAGTATTAAATATTTATTTTATTCACATACATATTTAGTTTTAACGAATTCTTTCGTTTTGTATTTATTAACTATCATCTATTAATTATCTTTCGAATAAAAATGAAACAATTGTCAAGTGAAACACAAAACAACGTTTCCACCATCACAGTACACAGTAATGGTCATAACCAGCACCAGCATCAAACAAGTGAGAACGGTGGTGCGTCCAATCAGAAACTGCTAATGCAATTTAATGCTAACAACAGCAGCTGTAATACAAACGGTAGCAATGTCATCACCGCTACCACGACCGCCGCAACCACCAACAAATCTGGCCTTCACTTAAGTTTTGTGGCCAATGCAAATGAGAGTATTGGTAGTGCGAATTGTAAACAATGTCAAATTGGTAAGTACTAAGTTATTTTCATTTGCCTATGTGTTATATACCTACATACATACATATGTATAAACATACGTACATATGTATGTATGCATGTATGTATATACATACAATATGTATACATATATAGTACATATGTACGTATGTGCATAGACTTGCATTGTATGTATGTATGTAGGTACATACTACGTATCGCTCATTTGCGTTAAGAGAGTAGTAACTCAAAAACATAAATTAATTCTTTGAATATGTAACTTTATATACCTACATACATACCTACATACATACATACATATGCATGTACTAATGTACGTATTTTGAACGTATTCTATTGATATAGGTATGTATTTTTAATTGTGGATTTTAAACCACATTTATACCTACTAATAAAATAATCAGTTTTAATTAATTAAATCGAAAATAACAAACTAAAATATATTTTTATATATGAAGGTAAGTATGAAAGAATTTATCGGGGGAATGCTTATTTTTCATTTATGTATTGGAATCACAAATGTACAAATAATTGTTGTGACAAGAGAAGTTCTATGTATTTTTAACAACTTTTCAGAAGAAAAAACTTGATAATTAATATTTTGACAAATTTTATTTATTTGGAAATTTTTAAAATTATTTATGTGTGTGTCTTCCTTTAAGGCATAATTAATATTTTATTTTTATTTATGATGCCCACAATTACATGATGAGGCTTTTACTTTTTAGATCTAGAACCATTTTGTAAAATATCATTTTCTTTTTCATAAAACATATTTATCTCGTATGTATGTAGGTATATACATACATACATGTACATGCTTATTAAATCTTAAATTTTGATACACATGATATTTAACAGATTGTCAGTATGTCTGTACGAATATCGAACTAGATATAAATTAGTCACTGCATTTAGTGGTTGTTGGATTTACCAGCATACAAAATTGTTTTTCTTTTTTACTTTTGCAGTTAAACCCCCTTATTCAAAAACGATTATTAAATTTAACAAACGTTTATTAAGACAGATTTGCATATAAAAATTTGCTTTGAAATTAATTTCTTATTCGAGTAATATGCGATTTTTTCCAAATGTTAGTTCAATTAATTTTAGGCAATGGATTTATATTCATTGGATCCAGTCAAGGCTAAAGAAATGCAAAAACATAAATCAAAGCAGGGTATATATTGAGGCGGATAACAAAAATACTTACATACATATTTCCTCTTCATATAAAGTGAGTCGGTCTAATGTATTGTATGTATGTATGTACATATGCATGTATGTATATGTATATCTATTGAGTATGTGTAAAGTTTTAGAGGTTACTATAGTACTTATACATAAGTACTTTGTTAGCATGCAACAGTCCTTGAGGTAATAAATACCAATGAACTTTTATTTTTTTAAACAAATTTGAAAGTCAAGGCAATTGAAATGAATCTCACATTCACATTTATTATACTAATTATACATATATTTTTAAATACTCAGAAATACGTAAATAGTTTAAAAATATCAGATCTATATATTGTTAATCATATTAACAATTGTTGTCTATTAAAATACATACATTCATATGTATATTTACATAGTTTTAGAAACTGTTAACAATTTATTTATCAAAAATATCTTTAAAGCTACAATACATTTATCAAAATGTGAAAATAACATAATATTTAGCATTGTTAGCAACAAGAAGCAGCGGCAAGTTCACTGTGGTTCCTATTTTATATCAACTTATTTATAATTGAGATGTGTTTGTTTGTGGGTAATCGATAAACTTAAGAGCTACAGACTCAAATTGGACAACTATAGTATATGTATTCATAGATCCTCACAAATAGGATGAAAATTACTTTGGAAGATTTGCGCTTATGGATATAAGAGATTATGAACATAAATTAGCTGTTTAGAGTGGGCCATAGTTCTCATGAACTACATTGGTACATATGTAAGTAAGTTCTGTAATGGATCGATCCTAACATAATATGGTAATTTATCGGATATCTTTCGTATGAATCAATTTTCACAAAATTTATAATGAGATTTACATATATTTATGATCAGTTTAGAAGATTACTTTGATCAGAATATTTTTTAGCAAATTTATAACTGTTTAAGTGGTTGATTTTGAGAGGTATAGGTAACTGAGAGCCTATCCATATAAAAAATTTGATTCTGAGACGTTTGATGTACTTTTAGTTGGGTTTTACAAACATTAGCAAAAAAAGAAAGAAAAAAAAAACGCATTATAGTTAATTTTAGTGTTTTAATAAACTATTTTACTGTGCAAGCAAAATGTGTACATAAATATTATCATAATTTGTATGATGAAATCCTAACAATAATTTTCATTTAAACTGGAAACATAAGCTTTATTAACAATTCGTGCGAATCTTTTGTCATTAAAAGCCACAAAATTATATGGAATTTCAAACGTTTTTTTTTTAATTTTATAGTTGAAGTCTTTCGATTAACTTGTATTTAATACTAAATCAATCTAAGAAATAACGTTTTAATGTACTCTTTTCTAACAACAACATCAATATAATCTGAGAATTTGACATTGACTTTGGAATTTTAGTTTTAATTTAATTTCAACTACTCGTATGTACATATGTATGTATGTCGTGAATATTTAAATATTTAAATATCAAAATATGTACATATGTATATGCTTACATTAATACATTTAAACATATAGACATCTTACATATCGCACCCTAATTACAAAAGTGGCACAACTCAAAATATGTACTATAATTTTCAGGAGAGACAAAAAAAGTTCATCGTGCACAAGAAACACACTTAACATAAAAATAGACAAATTTGTATTTTTCCAGTTAAAGAAGATAGTGATGTGAAAGAAATTTTTGCAGTAGTTAAGGTGCATATACACTACGTGTTTTTCACATAGAACATGTTCTATTTTCTAACACATGTTTTTAAAAGTATATATATGCCAGGCGAAAAGATTTGTCAACAATTAAATATCTGCGCTATCATTAGCCGGCCGTATAAAGAATTTGCATAAGTCTATAGTTAGTTGCACCATGTCAAAATGCAAACAATAAAATATTTATTACATGTTTCAATTTAATTTTTTAATTATTAATATCAATTGTTCACGGAAAATCTTATTTTCAATTGTTCTTTTCTAAAACTCAAAGCTGTACTACTGCACTCACCTTGTATAGTTACACCATGCACCAGATGAGTCAAACACAAAAAATTGTCAATTGTTTAACGTCATAAAATACAAAATCATCAAATTGTAACTTAATTAAAAAAAATAATAATGTTACGACATTCCCGAAATAAAGAATTTCTTACACTCCGAATTACATCTATCAATTATCAGACAAATAAAACTATGTATGTATGTACATATACATACATACATACATATTTGAAACACTAAACATAGCTTTTATGATAACCTTTAAAAATGACCCAAGATTTCATTTTTTATTCACAAAACAACCACATACTTATTAACATATGTACATATGCACATAAATATGTATGTACACACATATGTACATATATTAGGTACGATATTTGTCATTCAATGACCACATAAAGAAACACTTTATCATCCTTTTTGAAGACTTATTTGATTATAATTTATTAAAAATATCCACACATACAAATGTATGTTATGTTAATGTAACTAATGTACATACATACATATATACGTATGAAGCCAATGAAAATTACAATGTCTAATTGATTTCCATATTATTACAGCCAATCAAGATAATATGTAATGTTTGTTAGTAAATATGTATGTACATATGTATATTAATGAATATTGAAACATACATATGTATGTATGTATTGTCTAGTATGTATACATACATACATATATGTACATACATATATAAGTTTAATAAACATATAGTAATTTGTTATTGAAGAAATACAAAACGTAAATAGGGTTTCATTTAATTAAATACACAATCACCCCTATCGTGAATAAAAATTCCCCATGAAATTTGTTCCTTTTTCACATTTTTTCTATTAAAATTCAATGTTAAAAAAATAAAAGGGAACAAATTTCATGTAGAATTTTTATTCACGATAGGGGGAATGTTTTTTTTATAAGCAAATATGAAAGGATCCTTGCTACTTTATGATTGCAATCAATCATCTAATGGATTTCCACAGACGAAAATGTTGAATATCTCGAAGTCTTGATGGCATGTAGGCAAAAAAGGTTTTACGAGGTGGTCCATTGGAGCATATATATCCGCGCATAGCAAACCAAAAAGCGCGTGTGTGATCCAGGGAAGACAAATCTAAACGGTAGTAGTATTTGCTTTTAATATGTTGCACCTAAAGCCAAAATATACAATGTAAAATATATTCTATAAGCGCAATTCACAATCTTGTGCAAACGGTATTGCATCATTGCATTTGCAAAAAGATTTAGCACTAACAAAATACACAGCAAAAGCAAAATATGCGAAAAAAAACCTTTTTGCAAATGCAATACCATTTGCACAAGATTGTGAATTGCGCTTATATACATATACATAAATGAAATAAATGTTTTTGAGTAGAATATCTATAATATATTATGTAATATAGTTCTTTCGACTCTATGTTATATTAAATGTTATATTAAAAAATAATCCATCAATAATTTACAAACATTTTCTAATATTGCATTTCAATTTCCTATGTTCAGTTACACCTTTTGCGACATTTTGTCATTGGAAACCAAAAACTTTTTCAATTGAATTCAGTTGATTTTTACACTAATATATTACAAGATGTTCTCTTTTTTGATTTTCTCCAATATTTGCTTGACCAAAATGAACATTTTCTAATATATTTTTCATATGTAGGAATGTTGTTTTGAAAATCACAAATCCCACTTTAATTGTGGTCGTTTGAGCGAAAGGCAAAAGCCAATAAAAAATCTGCCTAAAACTTTAATCATCATTTTTTTTTAACTAATAAATCCTTTAAATTTTTATACCCTACACCACCATGGTGAGGAGTATACATACTGCTGGACTGCTGATGTTTGTAACGCCCAAAAATATTAGTCTGACACCGTCCGTCTGCCCGTCCTTCTGGTTGGCTGTCCATGTAAGCCATGAATATTTCGATAAATGGAAATCGGTCTTTTATTATTAATTCACCTAGACCCCATACAAATGTACCAACGAAATATGATTTTATAGCTGAGAACTGTTTGCAAATATTTTGTATCTGCACTTACTAAACCGGGTGATACATAATCTGTATTTTACTTGTACTTTGTATTACTTTAAAATTACCTTTTGGTCCAAATATCTTCGACAATTGTAGCTGAGAAAGAGATTTTTACCAGTTTGTTTGGCGTGTGGTATCGAGAATTCTAAATGATTTTTATGTAAAGCTCTAAAGATTTTGCATGACATTCGATATGATTTTAATCTTTCTCGGTGTGTGTACTCTTTGCCGAAACGCCGTGCTATCCATTCCCGTAATAAAGGTATTTTATGGGCATCCGGCAATTGAGCCCATACAAACTTAGGGTTTTTGCGCAAATATTCAAAAGCATCAAACAGCATTCGGTCCATCAGAAATTGATTTTCTGCATTATAGTTGGCTAAAGTGGGATATTGGTTGAGAGGCTTTAGGTTTTCTGCCGCTAGTGCTTCAATCGCATCCTTCATATTTCCTTCATACCTTTTTACTTCATTTTCAAATATATCTTTGGCACATTTACCAACGGCTTCGTCGTATTCAAGGCACCCCTGATTTGACGTATTTTTCCTCAGTGCTGCTAGGAACATTTTTTTTATACACCTTTCGTCAATATCTTTGTATTCTGACGAAAATATTTTTTCATAATCAAATTGAAAGGTCTTGTGTATCATATGTCGTTTAAACACATCATCAGAAGAGGCAACATGTGCATCATACTCGTAATCATAATTATTAATTTTGTTTATATTGCGAAATTCATTTATATGTGGTGTTCTCAAATAGCTCTTATCCTTAGATTCCAGATTTCCGCTGTCTTTCAGCTTGTGTTTCCATTCATGCAAAATATTGTCTACTTTTTTGTTCAGTATTTCATGAATTTCGTTGCTTTCGCCACTGTTCAGATTATAATTTTTGTTGTTTAGATCCACTGCTCTAGACTTAATTTTTTCATCAATTACATTTGTATATTGATTACAATGCCTATCGTCATCTCCCAAGATGACATCGAATATTTTGCAATCACTGATAATGGTTTTTAATGACGTTGTCTTCTTTCGTACAGCACTGGTTTGTTGGTGGAATTGGGACAGTTGCTGTTGGACAGCATTATCTAGCAGCTCATTGATTTTTTTAATATGAACCTAAAGAATAAAAATCATGTAGCGAACTATGTATGTATGTATGTTGTATGTCAGACCAGTCAATAGAATATACATACATACATACATATGTACATATATGTATACTCGTATGTATGTGTAGGTAGGTAGGTACACTTACATCCTTGTCCTCCTTAAGCTTAAAGTACGATTTTAAAGAGTCATTTCTTGTTTTGACTTTTAGTTCATGTTCTAAGTTAATTTGCGTAGTTTTAATAGTCTTGTGGTAATCACACAAGACATCAATGGTCCTGCACCGCAAACGGGTTGCCTCCAAGTTACGAACTATATTGTTTATAATTTCACGAATAATTAAGTGCACAATGCGTTTGCCTGGGTTGAAGGCGTAATTCGCGTGCCATCGATTAGATTCGTTTTGTACAATATGATTTGTATTGTCATAGTGACTGTAAATATCCATGTCTACTTTAAAATTAGGTATCTCTATCAGTAAGCGTTTGCCATAATGTTGAGGACGAGGATGTTTTTCAAAATAAGGCAACACATATTTGGGTGAAATTCTTTCATTGTTTTGTTTTATGAAGGATTTCTTTAGTTGTTTACGTTTTAATCCAGCCTTCTTCATTTCTATTCTTGAGGTGTGCCCACTTGGAAGAATTTTGTCTAATTCTCGAAGGGTTGTTACCATGTCTAGATGGCAGATAGCCGAACAAATTAACTGTTCGTTAACACTATACGAGTTGAGGACGTGCTTCGGTGTTTTGTAATGCATTTCCATGAGAAACCACAGAAATACTAAATCATTGCCACGACTTAGACGCATTAAAAACATAATTTGTTTCGATGTTATCATTGGTTCAAGTCCGATTAGGTTCAAACACGATCTTACTCGATGTGTAGTACTTTGCTCTGTATCGTCTCGTAAAGCATTTAGAAGCTTGTCAGCCCCTTGTATGTGAAGATGAGATGTGCCACGAAACCATGGCGCAACATCTTTTTCCCTTAGATATTTCATTACAATTTCACTTCCGGTTGTCTTCACTTTTACTTCATTATTTGCCCTGTGAATGAAGTCTTTTCGATTTCGTTTTTGTCTCAATTTATTATTTTCTGCAAAATATTTTGAACATTGCTCTTCAGCATCCATTGTTTCCTTCAACCGAATTACAAATATACCACGAATTTAAACTCTAATAAATTACGAAGCGAAAAATATAAGTAGATATGTATGTGAATATTTTGTGCAGCAAATAAAAATTCAAATGTTTCAAATCCATTGTTTGTATTCGTTGTTATTTTTAGAACAATATTTATTTTGGATTTTCTACACCATTTCCAATTGTTTCATTCCGAAAAAATTGTTCGTTTTGCTTTTTCTATACATAGAAGCAAAAAATGGATTTAATTCCACTTCCGAACGGAATTAAATTCTGTGACATGGCTGTCAAAGTAGTTTTATTTCGATAAAATTTTTCTCTTTTACTTTTTTCTCAATAACTAATTGCAACTTTCAATAATAATCAAATGTTGTGCTAATGGTGAGGAATTATTTTGAGGTGCAAAAGCAAAGCATTCGCTGTTTTAATACTTTTTAACCCTAATATGTATACATATACAGTGAACTCGCAGAAACGTGAACTAATTTTTACCGAGGGTGTTCACGTTTTAGATTGCATTTTTTCTATAACATATTTTAGTTTCTTATCTTTTATTTAATTTAAAATAAAGTATGTGCGTTATTTTTAATCTATGAAACATATTTTGATGCTACTTTTTGTAAGTTTCTGCCATATTTTAATATACATATGTATGTACTACTTGTACATGTAGCTACTCCGGTTTGCAAAAGGGGTTCTAAGATACTAATTTCTAAATTATGTTTTTGAATTCATCAAAATTAGGGGTTAGCTGAATTTAAACTACTATACATAATTATAAATTTGTTTATTTAGTTTATATTGAAAAGGAGCAACTACAACTTACAAAATTGAATTTTAACTTTCGGTAAAAAGTTCATGTTTTATAGCCTTTAGCCTATGTTCACGTTTTAGAGTAGTTAATGTTCAAAAAAAATATGTTCATGTTTTTGGGTAATTCATGTTACTGGATGTTCACGTTTCTGCGAGTTCACTGTACATACATACATACATACTTGTATGTACATATTTTGTAAATTCAGAGTGCACTTTTTGTTGGCTGTTAACCTTGCACGCATGCTAAAACTGTAAATATACATATGTATGTATGTATATGTATGTATGTATATATGACTTTAATTAACCATTTTGTACTCGCATAATTCATAGTTTGTTGTAATTCTGTTAAATTTTACAGTCAATATACATACATACATACCTATAATATAATAATAATATTTAATTGTGGACATATAAGTATGTACCTGCCTTTAAAAATATATGTACATACATATTTGTTTTGGATGGGCCTTTTTTGTATTTAATAATCTAAGACCAGCTGATGCAAGTTTTATTTAAATGTTGATATATCCGCATATACACCTACAATACATACTTATTTCATATTTATAATTTCTTCCACATTTTGAAAAATGACTTTATGTCTGAGGGTTTTGTTCGAAAATGAATTTAGGTAGGCACATTAATTTTTATATATTTTTAAGAATTTTTTTTAAATCGTTACAAATGTGTGTGTTTGACTGTACAATATGATAAATAATATATTCAATTACCTACCAGGTGTTGGTTGTTATATTGTTGTTCGCAGCTTGATGATGAATAATTGCATAGAATAATTACAACAACATTTCAACTTCAACATTCTTGCTCTTGCATTCACGCTCTTGATTTTTGAGAGAGGCAGAGATTTCATTAAGCTTTTGAAGTGATTTCAATGTTCTGCTAAAATAAATAAATTAATTCTTTATTTATTCTTAAAACACAAAATAACGGTCACAAGTAAAATTTTTGAGAGCGGGAATTCACTTTAAGCTTAAAGCTTTATAATACGTGTGCTTTATACTGAGGATGATATAAATTCTCAGTTGAAATAAAAATAATCAAAATCGACTTCTTACACGAAAAACAGTATATGTAAAAATATATAAAAGATTTGAATTTTTGTACACTTGAGTAGAAAATTTAGTTGAAAACAATTCGTCGAGCAAAGACGAAGCTACGGTCGCATCAGAAACTTTGTTAAAAGAAACAATGTGTTAGAGAAAAAAATATTAATAAATAATACAATAGCAAATAATAAATAATAATCGTACAATTAGCTCGCCGTTTTAACAACAATTTAAAATAAACATTAATAAATATTTGTTTTACAACTATTTTTTTTTTGTTTGAATTAACTATTTCTAATTTGGTATACCTACAAACGTATAAGAAAAATTTAAAACAAAAGTTACAGAAAAAAAACTATCTATAAAAAACACGCACACACACTCGCCGACAAATACATACATACATACATTAACATCAACATTAATTTATTATTAAACCTATCATGAGTTTTACACGACAGTTGTCTGAAATGAGTGCTAGCGAATTGAACGATGCCATCGATGATACCAATTTTCCACAAGCTCATGTCCTTTCACGTGGTCGTAACAATAGCATTTGTTCAACAAGTAGTACTTCAGGCACCTCATCTCTAATGGACCGCAATCTAACGCATACCGATGATGTTGTTGTGAGTGGAAATACAAACGCTCCTATGAATGTTGCTGCGTTTGCTGGCAGCAACCACAGCTCTGGGTTGGATAATGCTCTTATCAGTAGTGATATTGCCACAACTACTAAATCGAGCACTAATCGGCCCAAATTGTTTTTAAAAACAAATGGTATAAATAATGACAACGATACAACTAGGTCGCCCATAACTCCAATGACACCAAGGACATCTACAACACCAGGTAGTTTTAAATCATTAATTTAACTACATAATACATATGTATGTATGTATGTATGTACATATGTATCGATTTGCAGTAGGTACATACAGAAAAGAAAAAAAAAACTCTTTGGTTGTGACATCCGAATTTTTTGCAAATTAAAATTTTGTTTTTATAATCGAACGCTTGTGATTATATAATTTGAATTGCGTCAGCAGCAATTTGGGTTTCTAATCTGAATTTCACTTGCGACAACTGAATCTTTGTATACATATATGTATGTATAGTATGTATGTATATGATATGTATGTACATACATATTAATAGCTGCATCAAGTGATATATGTATGTACATATGTATGTATGTATGCATATCCATTAATTAATTACCTTTTAAACAAGCTTCGACGATAGCTAAATCACTGTTTACATACTATTTGTTAAATTTATAAAGCGCCTTTGTCTGCAAACTTTAAGATTAATGAATTGATTATGTATGTACATAGGTATAAAAATTAATTTAATGTTGGCTTATCATTTCAATTGACCTATTTTTTTATTAAAAATAAAAATAAACATTTTCAACAAATTGCTAAAATTGGATCAGGTTTAAGACAGAATTGTATTTAAATAACACATGATTGCATAAAATATTGAGACAAAATTAAAAAAAAAATAATTTATAGAAATGCCAGAAACCTTAACTCTTCCTTAAAAATAGATGCGGTTTTCCTTAATTTAATTTCGTTTAATATCAAGATAAACTTCATCATATATTCAGAAAATACATACAGTAAAAAGAAGTTTTAGGGAAATCAGAGGTTGCGTATGTTCTGGATAGCTCCCATGTTTTCCTCGATTAGGCCATGTCATTGGTTTAATGAAATACATATTAAATAAAAAAAAATAAACAATACAATTTTAACATTAATTGACAATACAATAAACAAATCATTACTTTTTTATTTCAGGTCACGAAAATTGTACGTTCCACCATGATCTGGAATTAGATCACAAACCGCCTACAAGAGAAGCTCTTTTACCTGATATGGCAAGATCATATCGTTTACTTTTAGGTGGCTTAGGCGAAAATCCAGATCGCCAGGGTCTAATCAAGACTCCCGAAAGAGCAGCGAAAGCAATGCTTTTTTTCACTAAAGGCTACGATCAAAGTTTAGAAGGTAATTTCTAGTTCTAAATAATCAAAAATAACACTATCACATCGAAATTTAAAGAAATTCATACCAGATTTATTAAGTATCCTATTAATAAGTGAATCATTAGTATTTAAAAGTAAATTTAAACAAGTTATTTCAGTTTTTGTGTGTGTACATACGTACACATGCTGACAAAAATCCCCTCTACGACAAAAACGATTAAAATAATTAAACATACCTACCTACTTCGTACACATCTAAAGCTGTGGTTTAAAAATAATTTATAAGTTCAAACTTAATGTCGTCATGAACAGGTGGTTGGTTGGTCTCCCAAATTCAGGAAAATCCACAGTTTGGGGTTTTTTTTAATTAAATATTATTGCGTTTTCATGATGATTTCTCAGCTTTAATGGCCGGCGCTCAATTATGTGCATACTCGTACATACGAGTACATATGTACATACATATGTATGTATTTTGTCAAGTTTAGCACACAAAAAATGTCAAACTTTTAATGATAATGCCTACATACTCG
Organism: Bellardia bayeri; assembly: GCA_950370525.1. Lineage (NCBI taxonomy): Eukaryota > Metazoa > Arthropoda > Insecta > Diptera > Calliphoridae > Bellardia > Bellardia bayeri. Next base: position 596,346 of record OX493268.1, read on the forward strand.
TATAATAATATACGCATTTTTATGTGTTTTTTTTTTATAGGAATGAATTTGCATTATTAATACGCTAATTAGTGATTATACTTCTGAAGAAGTTATTTAAAACCTGTTGGTTGATTTGGGGCAAATCTTTATTTGTGTTCATTATATTACACTTTTGCAAATAAATTGTTATTTACTTTAAAAGGTCAAACTATAAAAAATAGAGATATGCTTGTAATTTATTCTTGTGTCGTGGTGGATCAAAATTAAAAAAAAAAAAAATAAATAAAACTGAGTGTTTGATTTTTTTTAATTCGCCCAGTTCTTTCAGGTTCAGGTTTCAGGTTCTTTGGCTGGTAAAAATTAATATTTGATGAAAAATTAATTTTCAAATGAAAATTCAATTTTTACATTATTTTTTTTTAATTTTATGTATTGATATATTACGAAAAACTAAAATAATAGTTAAAATATCGGAAACGATATTTATTTATTAAATTTGAGTTATCGGTTTCCTTTGAACAGTTTTACAACATTTTCATGATGCAGACATAATTATCATAAAATATGCCCATGTATGTTTGTATGTACTATGTACGTATTTAGAAGCGTTACTGAAAGTTTATTTATTTATTTATTATAATTTATAATCATAATAAATTATGAATACAAAACAATTTTTACTGAAAGTTTAAAAAATATGTCTACTATCAAAAAGGTAGCTCATGCTACAAGAAAATACGTGCCAATCAATGTATTTGTTGTTCTATCAGCGATATGATATTTGTACGGGTTATTTATTTTGAATTTGATTGTGATCAACTAATGTTGTGTACTATTAACAATCCATAAAAAGCACGAATTGTAATAAATCTGATCAATACTTGTGTATTTTTGATCTGATAAATTCATAAGACTACAACTTTGAATGGCATTGAGTATTAATCAACAAGTGTATTCGGAATAATATTAGTATTTTTAATTGCTTGCTTTATTTACTGTGTACCCGACCGAAAAACCGGTTAAAACCACAATTAGATTAGAAATATTAAAAATACATTAACTTGAGATTGAATGTCGCTTTAAAAACCAAAAATCATAACAAATGAAAGTAATTTGCCTTCCAATATAAAGGTATGTACATGTATGTACAGCGAAGTGCAAGTAATTATGGACACGATACTATCATGTGAACTTAAAATAAATAATATGAAAGGTGCAGTTATTTTCTAAGAGTAAGAGCTAAATTGACTAAAGTACGACAAATTTTGAGCTCACATGTTAGTATCGTGTCCTTAATTAATTGCACGTAGCAGTATGTATATGTACATATGTATATATTAAAAATTAAAATAAAAAAAACATACAGGTATTTAATTAAGAAAAACAAACAGAGTAGTACAGCTTTAATATTTTTATTAAACAATACTCTGAATATATAAAACTATGTACATACATACATACATATTATTTATGTATCTATGTACATTAGACCGGTGGACACCGCTAAAAATTAAGTTTAGTTCAATTTTAATTCACATGTAAAATACCTACATACATACATACATACATGTATGTATGTATTTACAGTACAACATATGCAAGACGGGTTAACCGCAGTCTTCTCCTTTGTTTTTGATGCCAGTAAGTAAGTAAGTGATTGATTCCATAAGCAAATTTACATGAAATTCTCTAAAAGTTAAATGACAGCCCTGTCTGCTAACATCCCTTTTACAGTCGACAACATAAAAAAGTAATACATATATGTACTACATTTAACTAATGGCATCTCTCTAAAGCCTTTAAAGTTATGCTACATTATATATGTAGGTATACATGTATGTACATACACTTATACACAAACATTCGGGCAATGATGTGGGTGTAGTAGTACAATTATGCCAATGATATTGTTAAATAAAAAGCACGTTGTATTTATTTTCTTATGCAAAGAAACCGTGCTTTTAAGAGAGAAAAACCTCATCTATCATCACAAATACTAAATAGATATGTACATAGATAGATACATACATATTGTATATACATACATATATGTATACATACTCGTACCTATTGTGTAAAGTTAGGGGTAAATTTAGCTAAATGATATCGATAGAAAAATAAATACAAACATTTAATGATTTTGTGGCATCACTTACTGAGAGCCTTATTAAAATAGTTTGTTTTTATGTATGCACTCGTATGTATGTATGTCTATCTATGCACATTAGTGTGGTTGTTCATGTTTGTTTATGGGATCAATAATTTAAAAGAGGAAAAACTTAACGAAAATGGTATCATAAAACAAATAAACATAGTTGGGAACTTCAACAACGAGGCCATAACTCAAATAAGATATGTATGTAGTTTTGAATAAAATGTCTTTGAATAAAATGTTTTTAGGAATTAAATTATTCTTCAAATCACATTTTTTCTGAGCATCATCTTAGGATACAGGGGAAATTTTTGCGAAAAATTTTCTTTTTGGCAGAATTGTTATATTGTATCTTAAATCTGATATGTTTTTAATTTTAATTTTGCAGATGTGCTAAATGGAGCTGTGTTTGATGAAGATCATGATGAAATGGTTGTCGTAAAGGATATTGAAATGTTTTCTATGTGTGAACATCATTTAGTGCCATTTTATGGCAAGGTATCTATTGGCTATTTGCCTTGCAATAAAATTTTGGGACTTAGCAAATTGGCAAGGTAAGAAATAGATATCATTTCTTCATAATACATACATACATACATACATATGTATGTAAAATTTATTAGTAACAAAATAATAGGTATATATTAATTTAATAATATCTATTTAATTTCTAGAATTGTGGAAATCTTTTCCCGACGTCTACAAGTGCAAGAAAGGCTAACTAAACAAATAGCTGTTGCGGTAACACAAGCTGTTCAGCCGGCTGGTGTTGCTGTTGTTGTCGAAGGAGTGTAAGTGTTGTGATTCGTATGTAACTGAATAAAGAAGCAATTTTTGTTTTTTTTTGTTTTTTTGTTAATTTTCTCCATAGGCACATGTGTATGGTTATGCGAGGTGTTCAGAAAATCAACAGTAAAACTGTAACATCAACCATGCTAGGAGTTTTCCGAGATGATCCAAAAACCCGAGAAGAATTTTTAAATTTAGTTAATAGCAAATAAAGCTTTAATTGAAAATAAGTTGCAAGAATTCCATTAATTGAACAAGTATTTAAGGGAAGATAATGTAAAAACACATACATGCTTACATGCAAACACACACTCACAAATATGTATACATGCATACATATTTAAGTATATACATACATACATAAACAATCATTTAAATAATGTGTATAAACAATAATAATTATATACTCAAGTTTTTCTTACCTGCATATAGTTATGTATTCATTAATGTACATACATATTTACATTATAATTGCAACTGCATAAAATGTGTACGTAAATGCTGTATGTAGTATTTAAGTATTAAGTATTCAAATAATGTAAATAATTCCGTATTTATTTGTCCTTATTTAAAACATACATACATACATACATACATACATACATGCTTATATTAATACATACAAATATACTAAGTAAACTTACTTATGAATTTATTCTTAAACTCGTACATACAAATTTTATGATAAAACATATTTTTGGAAATATATACATACATACATACATTCCTACATATCTTCATAGCCATTTACATTAAAAATACATAAGTATATTAATCTACTACATACATACAAAATACATACATATTTATTATTTGCAATGATTTGTATTTAAGCAAGCCTACTTACTATTGGAAACAAGAAAACTTTAATTAAAATTAATAACTACTAATGATTAATAATCCGTAATTTGATATATGTATATAAAATCTGGGTCCAAAAATATTATAATTAGCCTATTATCGAAACATAGTTTTGTTGTTAAAAATCCATATACATATGTATAATAATATAATATAAAATACTTACATACATAGCGCCACCTAAAACAGAAAAGTCCTCAATTATATATTTAATTTTACAGATAGGTAAACATGTGTTAAATAATGAGGAGTTATCATATATACATACATACTTTAATTAAATGATACTCCTCTTAATTCATTAGGGCTTTTCAACTATTTGGTGACGATATTTTACTATTGAATACAAACACTTTCCTTATTTATTCGTAATTTCAAATCGAATTATAATTTTTAACATTTTTATTGTAATAATTATCCAGGGATATGCATATAAATATAAAAAAGTATGTACCTACATACAAATGTATATATGTATGTAATATATATACTACACACACATATTTTAAGATTGTATTGTTCTGTAAATGAACTTGTTAAATATTTTGGTTTTGTTTTTCTCATAATTGTTTTCTTTTCGTGGTGGTGACTGGGTAGATTTAAGACTAATTAATATACACACTTATTTATATGCACAACAAAGATACTTTTATTTATATTTGCTCTATATTGTTGTTCATTATTTTGTTATAGCACTTAGTTAAACAAATTTATATTATGAATGTTATTATTTTTTATAATTTGTTAAAACCATAAGTTTCTATTGCAAATTGACAAAAAAAATGTAAACGTTTTAGGGAATTTACAAAAATAAAACGAATTTTTTAAAAATCAAAAAAAAAAAAAAACACCTATAAGTACATATCGCTCATTTTTCGTAATGGAGAGTCACAAAACAAAATGGTTTATTACAACAATTCCTTTAATTAAATAAAATTGATTCCATTGAAGTCTCCGTTATTTTTGGTGAGGTTTTGTAGCATTTTATTGGCAAAAATAAACCTTTAAAAAATTTATGTAAATCCGCTTTACTCGAACAAAATGACTCTTGTAGCAAATGAGTGATATGCCTGCATATAGTTTTAGTTAACAAGAAAATATATAATCAAAATTTAATATACATATATTGATATTGCATATACATACATACAATACCTACTATAATATTTACTTAAATATTTTTAAATAAATAAAATATTCATATTTGTTGAAAACTTTAAATATTTATGTCTTTTAATTTAGTTTAAATTATTTATGTTTTTATAACTAATAATTAGATAAATTACAATTAGACGTATCCCATAATGCGTGACATAATTTGTTTGTATCACGTATACAAGTCGTTAGATTACAATTACAATTAGATTAATTTGTTTCAATTTTTAATTGGCAAAAATTAGTAAAGTATTTTAATATTTAATAATTTAGAAAAAGTATTGACGTGAAGGGTACTGCGAAATGTTATTAAATTAAGCTGGTTCAAAAACAAATTTAATAACATAATGTAAATTTTTATATCGTCACCGAAAATACAGATTTTATTTTTTTTACAGGAGAAGCAAAAAAAAAACTTTATAAATTTAAGACTATTTCATTCTTATTGGCCAAATTTAAGAATTAATCCTAAAACCTATTGCGGATTTGGTTTAATATGTAGTAGTTTTTTTTTAGTAATTGTACTTATTAAGGCTTTTTGGAATCGTTTTTTCTGAAACCAAAAAGCCATAACATTTTTTGTATTCTGTATTTTGAATACAAAAGATACAAAAAACTAATTACAACGAGTTACTTTTTTTAAGAAAAGAAAACAAAATTAAAAAAACAAGTTAGAGTGATATATTCGGCTGTGCCTAATCTTTAATACCCTCCACCTAAATGTTAAGAAATACAGAAACTACACTGATTGTAGGACTAGAATATCCTTATTCCGTGTTTTTTATTCAGTCTTAGTGTAAATATTATTATTATTATATATTGTTTGAAAGACAATTTTACGACCAACATAATTTATGTTATATATTTTGCAATTTTATCTAATTTATAATTGATGTACATAGTTTGTCTGATTTTCATAATAATCTTGAGTAATTTAACAATTTATAGAGTTAAAAAACATTGTTCTTTATTCACCACAAGTTAAGAAACAGAATGTAAATAAGGAAAGAGGTGATGAATGAGCTTTTTTGTTTGAATTTGATCTCAATAATATTATTTACAAAAGAGTTATGGGTGGCATAGTAGAAATGGACTGATAGCTTCTAAATTCAGTATTTACTAATGTATTTATTCTACGTATTTGAGGCTTATTTTGGTTAAATTTCATCTCAATAACGTTATTTACAAGAGTTGTATGGTTGTTTAGTATGCTCGGAAATGGACTTAATTCGGGAGCTATTGCCAATTATTGACTGATCTTTAAAAGTGGTGGGTTTAATATATTTCTTTGTTAGTTAATTCAGCAACCCCACCCCGTAAAACTGTAAAAAAGCACCATTGCCTAATTTTAGGGTGACAAATTTTCAATGACCTTGAAAATTTTCGAATAACGGTATTTACGGTGAATTTCTAAAATCTCACCACGATTTTTTCACTACTTTTTTAAATTCACCAAAAAAATTACCTGGTGGGGGCGGCGGTGGGTGGTAAATAAATTTCCTTCCTTCCCCCTATTTGTTTTCTTCCTCCCCCTCTTCGCTAACCCTTTTTGTGATTGCCTGTGTGTCGTCCGTCATCCTCTTCTCATCTTCTTGTCGCTTCTCTTCTTCTTTCACCACTTTTTTTATGATGAAAATCGTTGGTCAATAACAGGTGCTGCCCTCTACTGTTTTTTCGCAACGCCGATACATTTTGCTAGTACAGCTTTGGACTTTTTTTTCTTTGTTCTCTTTCTCTTTCTTTGTTGTTCCATATAAAAAGTGTTGCCAAGCGAAGGGATTTTTCCCCTTTTTATACAGATTTTTTTCATTCCCACATGTAGGGGAAAAAAGGACAGATTTAGCTTGTTTGGTAGTTGGTTGGTGGGGTTGTGTGGACATATTTTTTGTAGGGGATTTTTTTTTATAATTTCAATTAAAAAAATTAAAATTTACAGCTTACAATCTGTCAAGCAAAAAAATCTAGAATGAAAGAAAGCGAGATTTATTTATTTTCTTTTGTAAGTTAACTTTATATTTCTTACCATAGAAGAAGTTTGGTTGTTCTTTTGTGGAAGTGACTGCGATTACTTCAAAAACATTCCCAAAATCAGTGCCTAGCATAAAATCTGACTGTGCATTTTTATATAAATAACTATAACTCTCTCTCTCTAACTGCCCTCGAAGAAACTCAACCGTAGACTGTCTTTGAAAGAAAACTCAATTTTTAAAGAAACGGAAAAAGTACAAAATAAAAATTATGTTATTATCTATCTTCTAACCCAATAATGGTTAGAAAAACATAAGATAATTTTTCCGACTATGAAAAAAATAGCTATCTGTAAAATATGTAAAATTAAAAATTTTTACAATAATTTATTTAGTATTCCCAATTTCGCAAAAATTATTAAGATCCGAAGAGGTTTTTTTCTATAATTACCGACGTATGTACGTACAAAAGGAATAATTTTGTTTGTCAAAATTAAAAGAAAATGTCGTAAGGAATAATGTGGGGAAATGTTTTTTTGATTGTAGGGAAAAAAGCGATTTTTATATACTAGGTAGGGATTTTACAAAATATCTCCTGGCAACACTGTTCCATAATTCCGATGGAAAATTAAACAGAATTTGTGTGCCCAGTAAAAAAATAATTTAATATTAATAATAAAATACACAGAAAGTTCATATAATATAGTAATTCATTTTAATTACGTAAACCTTTTTTCATGCGTAAATTTGTGTAAATATATTTAGTTTAATTAGTAGAGTTTACAAAAAAAATTCCAAACCACCGAATACCCGAATCAACGTCACGAAACGAATTAAACGAAAAGAAAGTGTGTGTGAAAAATATAAAAAAGACCTTGTTGTATGAAATGAATTTATTGTTAAACAACTTAAATAAAATAAAGAAGACGCATAGAAAATAAATAATAATATATGAAGTTAAAACACACTTCACTTCTAAAACGAAAAGCATGAAAAATAGTGTCATGATACGATTAAAAAATAGCGACTTGATTAAATTGGAGCAAGGTTTTTCCCTGGTGACGGACGATAGATATACGGGGTTTTTCTGTTTTTGGTTATAAAGAATAATCAAAAACATAACATATTTATAGAGTGTAGTAGTTTAAACACATAGAGAAAACCTACCTGAAATATAACTTTTTTTTAATTCACATTTCTTTTTAATTTATTTATTTTATATTACACATTTTCTTATTTTAGCAGAATTAGAACTCTCCATTCATTCTTTGTTGTTCGTTTTCACTTCTCTCCCTTTTGTTTATTCTCATTGTATACCTAAATGCAACGAGACAGCAATGACAGCACAATAGTGACTACTACTCTCCGGGTGGGATTTTGTGCAACTGCATACAATTTTATTAAAATATTTAATTAAAGTTTTTTTTTATTGTGCTATATGGATAACAAGAAAAACTAAAAATTATAAATAAATAAATAAAGTTCCAACGAGAATATGACAAAGTGTTTAATACTAAATTACAATAACATTCTTTAAACTATACATACGAAAATGCACATACATCAACAACAATAATAATAATAATAAAATGTCGAATTGTATACAAAAAATTAAATGAAATAAAAAAATAACAACAAAAAGTGCCTCAATGTATTATACACGAAGATTAGGAAGAACGAGAAGAAACCATTATCTTTTTATGTCAGGATATATAAAATTTTAATAGACGAATACAATTTTCAGGTAAAGTTTGTGACTATTTAAAATATGTTTTTTTTGTTATATTGGAAATTATTGATTTACCCTATCATAGCCGCACAAGAATGGAAAAGGCCAAAGCATATATAAAAAATGAATTAAAAAGTGCTAATTCACAACAACAACTACAACAGCCGCAGCAGCAACAGCACACTGAACATTCAGTGGCATCACTGGCACGACCAGCAATAGCAAATCAGCAACAACATCAGCAACAATTTAACTTGAATCAATCTCAATATTTTCAACATTCGCCCCATGGTAGCAATAGGCAAACTCCACCACCACAATTACAACCACGACAACAGGCAGCAAACACGGATGGGACAGATTTAATTCAGTTGTGTTACGTGTGCGGGGGACAGGGTGGCTATGAGCCAATTAGGATTAGGCCCAACTATGAAAGACCGTCGGAATCGTACTTTCCATTTTTGGAAAGACATGAGCCACCTTTGGGCGTGCCACAGGTGACATCCAGTCAAATGTACGCAATGGCCTGCCATCTCTGTTATCGTTCTCTCAATGAACAATGGGATGCGTACGAAAGGGAGAAAAAACCACATATACAACGAATTTATCATATGAAAAGAGTTGATAACAAACCCTACATAGGGGCTGATATTGCTACTCAGGGAGAATATGCCGCCCAAATGTTGGGATTAAGTGCTGAGCATCTTGCTCATTCAACTATGGGATCAGATCAACAATATTCTGCCCAAATATCTTACGGATATCAAAGAACTTCACGGGATGCCTCTCATTACCGAAATGAGACGCCTTATCTTGTGCATTCTACTCCATCACATCAACAGGCGCATTCGCTTCAGGGAGCTACTTCGAGAAACTCTTCGCCTTCCCCGGCACCGAACATGTCTCAAGATTATTATGCAAGGAATTCTCCTTTGTCGACAACAAGAAATCCAAGTGAAAGGCCACACTCTTCGAGTAGACCACAATCCCGTGAGGGTGGTAATCACCAAATAACTTCACCATCCTCAAAGCCGTCTAGTGTTCAGGGCAGTGCTTATGAGACACTAAATATTAAACCATCTTCTTACGCTCATCATAAACTGAAATTAGGTCAAATCTCTTATTCAAATTCAGTCATACATAATACCTATGTCAATGCACAGCAACTTTCGTCAGCGCATTATTCTTCACATAATTTTCAAATGGATCATATGGCTGCTCAACAGCAGCAATTGCAACAACCAAGCCATAACTTTCAAATATTTAAACAAAATACTGCAATGTCACCCAGTGATTCTCCAGCAGCTGCTCCACAGCGAACAACTTTATCTAGTCCTTTCGGTGCAGACTTTCATACGTCTCGCGAAACAGAAGATGTTTTAGATTTGCGTAATACTTCAAATATAAGATCTTCGATTCCACCAAAAGCATTAACTCCAATTGCTGCACCAACTCCTATTAACTCAACAATACCTTCAACTCCACAAGTAAACAGTAATACATCAAGTACGTCTATAGAAGTTGGAATTTTGGACCTTTCCATGCCTGATAAAAATTCGACCACAGAAGTCTGTTACGCTTGTGGTGACGAACAAAGGCGTGGTAGTTTAATAGAAATAAGTACACTCAAATCAAAAGATGACAAAGATGATCGTCCATATTTTCCCATTTTTTACGACATGCATCCAAGACCTGCCCGTTCACGACCTATGGATCCCCGAGGCATGATACAGGCTTGTCACTTGTGCTACGAACATTTAATGAAGCAGTGGCATCATTACAAGGTGAGTACATAGAAGCTAGATAAGGCTCTAACAATTTTTTTTAACAATTAGAGATGAAATTCGTTTTATATTAAAAATAGTTAAAAAAGTAAAATATTTTTTACACAGTTATTTTTTTTTAAAGTACTTAGATTTCTGGCAACATACATACATATGTACCTAAAAACTACGTATGATGATGATATAACAATATATTATTGTATTCATTCATTTAAACAAGTTTTAATTTAAAAGTTAAAGTTACAACCTTGATAAGTATAAAATAGAAAATAAAAGAGGAAATTTCATATCTGTCGTCTGGATTATTGAATAACAACTCTGAAACGTTCTATCAATTCTGGCTGATGAATACTGGGCAAACTTTTCCCACCATGTTTTAAAACGTTTTTGTGTAATGAGGACCTGAATGTTAGAGATAGAAATATAGTTTTCGGTAGTTAACTTAAATATATTGCGTTTTTCTGCACAGCACAGTAGATTTAAGTTAAAAGCCTTTTTTTATTATTATTTTTTTTTTTTTTTGACAGAGAATATTTACATTTTCTTTCTCAATAGTTAAGTTGATTTGTTTAGTAATTTAACTTTTTATTGCAGCATTTCTGATAATAGCAAGAGTACATACATATATCACTACTCATATTGATAATTTGCAAATATGTATGTATGTACACTAGACTTGCCCTTTAAAAATATACATATTTCTTAATGTTTTTACAATGCTATATATGTAGATTTAAAGTACAGAAAATGATTTGAAAACAAATATTTGATATGAATTTAGAATTACGGCACTTTTCAACAAACTTTCATCTTAAATTTATGTTAATTTTATTCTAACTCCTGTTTGTAATAAACCTTTGAGAATAATTTTTTAAACGTTATAGGTATTTTGTGTTTGTTGGGTGTATTATTGTTTTGTTCTTTTGTATTAGTGAGTGGAACAATTGTGTTTTTAAGGTTTAAACCGTTTTTCTTGGTTTGCCGGTTCTCAGTAGAAAATTAGAAGCAAGCTGACATGTTGTTGGCCTCTTCTACAACGTGCGCCCATAACTTATTAATTTATTTACTAAAATATTTTCGCTATAGCTCTAACTGTTTCATAAAGTATATGTACAAACGTAAGTTTGTATGTTTCTTAGATCGGTTCTCTTGTTTCGTAGATTAAAACGAAGCGTCTTTCAATGTGTGTACGTGTGTGTTTAAAATAATTCGTTGGAATCGTTTAGTATATTTATTGCGTTATTTATTTTTCATTGTGTTCTTATCGCAGCAATTAATCAAAAGCATAATATTTTAACTATCAATAAGAATTTACCCACAAAAATAACATTTCCGAATACATGTTTATTAGGATGAGCCCATTTCAATGGTGAAAAATTAATTGTGAATGTTCCCAAAAAGCCACATCGTGTGGAATAAAAGAAAATACCGTTTAATACAAGTATTTGAAAGTTTAATTGATTTTATCTGGATTTATCAGTTAATGTATTCCAAATGTACTTATAAATAGTTAATTGTTTTCAAATTCACGTAAACAATAAAAAGAATATAAAATGTATACATATAATAAATACATATTTGTAAATATATAATAGTAGATAAATGTGCAATTAATTCTGATAATAATTCAAACTAGTATGTGCGTTACCTATTATGCAGTAAAAATAAACTAATACTCGCATTTTTTTATGTAAAAATTGATGTACATTTTAAACTCTTTTTGAAAACCTTACGTCCAACGGCTATCGTCCATTTTTGAACCCCAGTGTTATTGTACAATTTGAAATTATTTTTTGTATAATGATAATTTTTAAAATTTTAATATTTGTGATCAGAAAATTTCAAATTTACGATACAAATATTAAGAATATATTTTATTTAGAACCTTTTGGAAATTTGGGAACATCACTTATTAAAATAGGCCAAAAGAGTATAATTTATCGGGCTATGTTAGATTATTATTAAAAACATGTATGAGAGTGTTTACACTCAAAAGCATGTCATACAAAAATTAAGATCAAAAGTGCAAGTGTTGTACACATATAATTATCACACAAATACAAGATATTTACAACATACACAGTACGAACAAGCTTATAGTAATAGTAATAATAAAATAAAAATAAAAATAAAAAATGTCTGAATATGATACGGTCATTGCTACCACCGTTAAAAGTAACACCGTTAATTCCAAGCAAAACAAAAATAACGATAATAAAAAAAGAAATTATACACAACTAAATGTTGTTAAAAACACTGTTACATTGAAAAGCAACAACAACAAATATGACTGTGGTTTATGTGAATCTTTTTTGGGCAGCAACTCCACTTCTAACACAACTATTGGTGAAAATGTGGCTTACAATAATATTAATGAGTCGCAAGCAGGCAACAATTTTGTAAGGATGGACTATAAAAAATTAAAAACTTATTTAGTATTTAAAGATAAACAAAATGAAAAGGTAAAACTACTTATTGAATTCAACTAAATACATACATATGTATGTACATATGTACATAATTATTTTTAATATGAAACAATTCAAATGAGGTGTTATTATTGTTTACAACTGCATAGAAAAAATGTTTGGTATGAGAGAGTAGGAATTCTATTAATGGGCATTTTAACTAAAAATCTCTCGTACATACATACATATGTACATACCCAGCGGTAAAAATACCCATTACTTAATCGCTGATGTCATTAATATTTAGTAGCAATCAGTACTGATGCTGTCGCTTATATTTCTTAGTGCGCTCTCGCTTAAAATGTAAGCAGCGATGTCATTAAGTGTCATTTCAATTTCACTTACATACGTTATAAGTGGTGTTCTAAGCGAGTTTGATGGCACGTCAATAAATTCAGGCAAATTAAACTGTAATGTATGTCGTTTACAGTCGGATTTGCAATTGTAAGGCTAGAATATGAGGTGGTACCACTAATCCTAATGATTTTATAATTGAAAGTGTAATGCAAGTTTATTTAAAAGAATAAAATCAATAAATAAATTTCACTTTAGGGATTAAGGCACATAAAAATAACTTAAACCTAAATTTTAAACTTGATTTAAATTTGGAATTAAAAACATTTTGAGTTATCCTATTTATTATTTGAATCATTTGCTTCAATAATGTCATTAATAAAAAAAACGGAATTTTAGGAAAATAAAGTAAAAAAATTATGTTTATTGACTTATGAAAATCTTGCTACAAATTAGAGATATTCTTCGTTTTATTTTTAATCAAATTGTTCTTTATACCTTTTTTATATTTTTCTAAAGCCGCTATACCGGTATTTTTTTTGTCTTTGCATTTATGTGCATAAACACACTAACTCGCCACTTACATTCTAATCGGAGTTTTAATTAGTAGAAATATAATTCATAATTTTTTTTAATATAAACCCACTAACTAATACTCTGCTTATATTGTAATCGAAGTTATAATTAGTAGGTGTAGATGTCATCGATTATAATCTAGGTACTTAGTTCCATTTACCGCTGGGTATGTATGTTTGTATGTATGTAGTATGACAAGTACTTTTATTCACAAAATAGTCTCAAAGCAAAGCTGGGGAATTTCGATTAGAATTAGAAATCATTACGATTAGAGAAATTTTGATAAAAATTTCAGATTACTAATTGATTTGATTAGAAATAATGAAAAATCTAATCACAATTAGTGACGATTAGCATTTCTAATCAAATCTAATCAAAATTAACCCAAAAAATAATTGATTAGATTTCTTGATTATTTTTGATTAGATTTGATTAGATCAACTATTTTTAACTATTTTTGTGAAAAGAAAATATTTATTTATCACATTTGCTGCTATATTTATACATAATGTAACAGTTTTTGAATATTGCATAAAATTGCATTATACATATGTATGCTGATTCTGCTTATATATAATTCACAAAAAATTGACATTAGACTTCATTAATACCAACTTTTCAAAAGAAAAGTCTGACAAAGAATTTCGTAAATAAAACAAGAATTACAATCTTACAAAACAAAGATTTTACTTTCAATGTTAAGTAAACAACAAAATTATACTTGTACTTCCACAAAACACGTTGACAATTAAAATTAGAGCTGTGTCGTTCATGAACGAACGGGTTAAAATGAACGGATCACTTCATTGAACGGAATGAGCCGGTCATTTAACTGAACGGTTTTCGTTCAGCTGCTGTTTATCAAAAGACAAGAAGAAAATCACATTCAATAAGGGTTGTATTCATTCGTTCAAAGTGAACGATTGAACGAATTGATTGAACGAATTGAATGAACGAATTAGACCTGTTTCACACTCATCAGTTATGACTGTCAAGTCAAGTATTTTTTTAATGAGAAGGAAAGAGAAAATTATCTTTTATCTTTTTCCTTCTCATTGAAAAATACTTGACTTGACAGTCAGAACTGATGAGTGTGAAACAGGACTCAGGCTGGGATAAATGAACGAAAATGACCGGTCACTGAAATGAACGGCAGTTAAAATTTCTAATCCAATTGCTAATCATTAGGATTTCTAATCATTATTCCCAAGCTATGTTTCAAACATTGTTATTTTTGAAATTGAGATTGCAAAATGTCTCTTCTTTAAAAAAACATTTTTTTATAATTTTGGCAATTTAAATTAAAATGAGACGGCTAAACAGTAACCAATCTTTTTGAATAATTCTAAGAATAATAGTAATAATTAAATAATCGGGATTTACGGAAATTATTATTGGTAAATCCATAGAATTACGGTATATAACTACATATGTATGTACTATGTACATATGTATATGTATGACAATTGAGACACAACTATGATCTCTCTCTCTTTCCTTTTTTTTTATTCAACCGAAAGCTGGCGGGGGAGGGGTGTGGTTTTATAATGACGATATTACTCCGGAATTATGTAGCTAAATTTTGTTGGGATTATAAGTGAAAGTGATGATATTGTTGGGTAGGATGAGTACGGTGGCTATAAATATGAATATGATGGCAATGTTGATATGCTGACGATGACGGGAGACTTCTATATTTTTTGGCAGCAGACTTAAATTTTTTCTAAATTTTTTCGTTTCTATGTACAAAATATTTTATTCTACGGTTTTTAGGTGTTAAGGTACGGTCACATTTGGCAAATATTTGCCGAAAAAGACGTAACCACTAAATAACATATATTTTATTAGAAAAAAACTTCTTATTTAGGCCAAAGCACTAGAAATATTTAGTTTTAATTTAAACTGCGTCAAACAAATTTGTGCTAAAACAAGTGATTAAGCTTTTTTGAGTAAATATTTGCCAAATTGACCGTACCTTTAGAATATCAACTTTTTTGAACAACTGCAAAATAATTAAAAATAATTTTTATTTTCTTTTTAGACTAATCAGATTCCGGAAAATGAACGTAATTACTATTTACGTAAAAAACTAGCATCAGCTGTCGAACGTGCAAAGTTTGTCTGCTACACATGTGGTGTTGATACACCCTCCTCTCAATTAAGGCTGGTGTATTGTTGTCCTAACGCAGAACGGGAACCATATTATCCTTTTATACAAACCATGACGGCATACAAAAATGCTAGTCCAATAAGCCCGCAAGGTAAGTAATATTGCTCTGATCGTAGTTTAAAAATTGTATAATGCATTATAGAGTGTCTCGAAAAATAAACACACCATTCGAATGCCATTTTCATAAATTTCCAACCAGAAGCATTTGTGTCGCGAAGTTAAATTATTAAATATATACAATGCAATAAATATTTTTTATTTTTTTTTCAGGAATGGTTCAAATATGCTTCACTTGTTATGAAAAACACTCTAGTCGTGCAGAGGGAATCCAACATTCAACGTTAGTTCTTTCATCTGCAGAAAAGGTAAAATAACAAAAAAAATCTACATATCGTACATAATATCGGAACTACTTCTATTCAAATCGCTTGTTCAGAAAAATAAAACCTTTTTTTTATATGTTTTTTAATTGAATTTTAACCAAAATTTGTACCGGTTAATTAGGAATAAAAACATTAGTTTTGGTTTTGATGTTTATGGCAACAGAACTCCTTCAGAAAAAAACGAAATTTTTTTTAAAAGGAAAGAACATGAAAAAAACTATACTTAGAATTATATTAGTTTGTGGAGGACTCCACAAAAAATAGAATAGATCAGTGCTCAAAATAAATAATAACATTTCCATATCTTTTTCTGAATTGGGAATAAAATGCGAAAAATAATAGTCGTTCTCATTACTATCAGTAGTGACGATTGAAGAAACGAAAAATAATAACAATAATAAAAAATTTAATTTCAACAGTATTAATGTGAAAGTATTTATACTTATTTTCATTAAAAAAGATAAGAAAACACAAAGGTGCCTCATGTAATATGAGGTTATCACATTAGCAGCAACCAAACAGACATTGCGGGTTAAAGGTTTATAAAGGTGGTTTTACTTACTCACTGATATAAATTCAGTAAGTATTGGAAAACGCCTAGAAATACATATCACAAATTAAGATCGAGTAAATTTCGAATGTTTCAAGATTTGTATCTTATCAATTTGTTTGTATTACTTTGCTATGGAAAGAGCTTGCACATGTATCAAATCTGGCGATCACCACTTGATTAATATTAATGTCACGACTTAAAAAGAAACAAATGTAAAGGTGGTAAAAACGATATTCTCGAACAGAACCAGTTATAGGCTTGAAAAATCAATTGTTTACTTTTGCAGCATCTAGTTGGCATTGTAAAACTGTTTATTTTTTTCATATTAAATTACGACTTGATTTAGTATCATACAAGCGGGCCAACCTAATGTGTCGTCTGTATTATCTTATCTTTATTTATTTTTAAGTATACACAATTAATACTACAATCAGGAACTTGTTCTGTTTGCTAGTACATATTCTAAAACATATTAAATGTTAACACTAAATATTTGTTTGTTTGTTTTTTTTTTTCACATGTTGACATTGTATTTTTGGTCGCTGATAAGACTGTATCAATAGAAGCATACTAGAAGTTTGTATAGGCAGATTTGTTTCAATGATTATTTGACTTAATGACTTGTGTGTCAAATAAAATATAATTAGCCAATTGAAACATGTAATTTAAAAATATTATTCAGACATATTTATTTCTAAACGAGTATCTATATATGCTTGTCAAACAACAGGGGTTTAATTCGAATTTTTTGAACTCAATAAATAAAAGAATAATGTTAAAAATTCCAGTAATTGAAATGTAATTTTATTAAACCCTGTCTAATACATGCAAATCGACCTTCCGTCAATTGCTGTAACTTACCAATGTTGAATAGAAAACGATATTAAAAGGTACATATCTTAAAATAAACTAAACTTTTTTAGGAACATTCAGGAAAAAATTAAATTAAAAATAGTTATTGTATTTCATGTTGAATATCAATGTACCAACATTTAACGCAGATGTCTAAATAAATAAATGGACAATTTTAATGCAAGGTATAAAAAGCTTAAAAATAACATAGAAAATTAAAATTATGAAATTGTAAATTAGCAACCAAAAGAGACCATCAGAAATTAAATACATATTACAAAATAGGCTACGAAATGTTTTAATGTAATTACCTGTAATTTATTGACTTCAATTGGGAATTCTAAATATAGACTATCCATTAAACTATAAGTGTAACCGTGATTAAAGATTACAATATATCAATAATAATATTACACACTGGTTGTTATCCTGAGTTTAATTTCAAAACGATTAAGAAATCTAATTAACGTTTTGTTGTTTTCATCAATTAAGGTGAAGTGATAAGAGTTTTTTTTATTGAATTACTTTATTATTATTGGAGAATATGTTATTGTGCTTTTACATGTTTTTGTTTATTGATAACGGTGCAACAACGGTTTAGTGCCATTGACCCATTCATACAAAAAATTGGCATGTGCTTTCAATATGTATGTATTATAATATTTAGAACATTGACGATGTCCCATAATAAGTGAAGATTTAGCTCATTTTAATAAAACCTTGTCATATGTTTTTGTGCATCGACAAATTCAAACTAGAACGAATTTCGAAAAGCTGCATTGACAGACAATATCATCATCTACATATGTGACCCGGCCTATGAAAAGGTGGCCGGGTCACATATACATACATACATATGTATAAAAATAAGTGTACATTTCGATTGTCACTCCATAACTCGAGAATGGCTAGATCGATTTGCCTGGAATTTTTTTTTATTAGTTTTGAAATTTTCAGGTGATATGAAAAAAAAATGTAAAAAAAAGGACCACGAAGGGGACAATTTTTGCCTCTCTGAAACTATCTGCCTAATTCTAATCAAATTTAAAACATAGATAGTTCTGAGTCTCGAAGGACACAAAGGCCATGTATTTTTTTAAAAATATGACCACGAGGGAGTAGTCTATATAAAATATAAAAATGAAATGGTTCATGTGTGTAATGGCATCACGTGAGAACGGCTAGAGCGATTTGGCTTATTTTTTTTTATTCGATTCGAAATGATGGTTTGTAAAAAAAAAATCAAAAATTCCGGGTAAAACTCGGAATATTTTTTGAGAGTCCAGTCAACTTTATTAAAAAAATGCCTCCTAAAGTATGCTGTACAAAATTAGAAACGGCGTCACGTGAAAACGGCTGGAGCGATTTGGCGATTGTTTTTATTCTATTTAAAATTTTCAGGAGATGGTTTGTAAAAAAAAAAATTAAAAAAATTCCTGTAAAACTCGGAAATTTTAAGTTTTTAATATATTGCCTCCTTTTCACTTCTCATTTTTTCTTAATAAGAGACATTTTTTGAAGAAACTTGAAGAACTGGCACCAAAGCTTCCTTTTCACTTCTCATTTTTTTAAGTATGAGACAATTTTATGAAAACTCAAAGAACTAATTTTTACTGCCTCATTTTTCTTAATAAGAGACATTTTTTGAAGAAACTTGAAGAACTGACACCAGTCGTGCCACCGCAAGACTTGCAGCTTAAGGTTGGATCAGTAATAGTTATGTTACGAAACCTGAATCAGCCAACACTATGCAATGGTATTAGATTAGTTGTTAAAACGCTGATGCCAAACACTATTAAAGCAAAGATAATTATAGGAAAGTTTAAAGGTGAAGAAGTTCTTATCCCCAGGATACCTATGAAACCAAGTGGTCTACAATTTCATTTTAAACGCGTCCAATTTCCAGTTCGCCTTGCATTCGCAATGGCGATAAATATATCTCAAGGACAATCTTTAAGAGTGTGTGCGTTAAATCTAGAATCCCAATGTTTTTCCCACCGTCAATTGTACGTTGCGTGCTCGACAGTCGGTACACCTTCAGGACTATTCATTTTCTGCCCCAATAGAAGAACAAAAAACATTGTTTACAATCAAGCTTTAAAATTATTATTTTTTGTTCTTTAATTAATAATTATTTCAATTGTTGTTGCATATAATAATAATCGAATTTTGAAGAAACTTTTTAAGCAATAAATTGATACACATTTTTGTTAATTTTTCTTTTACTGAAATTTTTGTGTCTTAATTTTTAAATCTATATGAAATACAAATCAATAGTAAATACCGAGCGAAGCCGGCTAGTACAGTATAACTATAGCTAATGATTTCAGATTTGCTTCTTGCCTTTGCCCCTGCTTGTTTATTTTAATTTAGTTTTAGTTAGGAACATTTAAACACTGGATATCATTTGTTTAATTTTTCAAGACAAATTTGTAAAATTGTTTGAAACGAGTTTCAAGTTTCTCGTTTCTAATTTTTGTCTCCAATGACTAAAATTTTTAGTATTATTTAGAATCTGAAATTTATAACAACAAACAAAAATAAATAATACGAAGAATCACCTTTGGTAGGTTTGAATTTTTTGATATAAGATATCTAGTTAATTAGCCCACAAATTGGTAGTTGGTAGGTGTTAAAACATAGGTGACTATCGATATAAGAAAATGCTAGATTACGTATAAAATTTGTTAAAATGATGACATGTATGTATAGTATATTGTATGTATGCGTATAAGATATGATATGGTGATACATTATTTATGTATTTAATATTTGTTCTTATTTAGCCATCCGAAAATAATTCCAATCATTCGTCTACGCACCAATCTCGGGATATAAAACAATTTAAAAGCAATGATTCACGACCAACGACACCCACACTTCAAGTGGGTGCACAACAACAACAGCAGCCTCAAATCGAAAATGGACATGGCCAATATCCGTAAGAGAAAACCACAAAAGAGATATTCATAATATAATAATAACAGTTAAAAAATAAAAAACAAACTTCAAATCTTTCACAGATGTTACATATGCAAAACGTTATGCGCTTCCAATAAAATGGAGTGGTTATCCACAAGTGCTGAGCACATGAATTCCCACGCTATGCATTTTCCTTGTCTCAAAGGCAACTCAAACTCGAATTCAAATAATAGTAATAATAATGGCCGTGATAACAATATAAGCAGTAGCAGCAGTAGTGCCGTTAATAATGATCCAAATGGCAATCGTGTGTTGGCATGTAAAGATTGTGTAAATCATTTGGCGCGCCAATGGGAAACAATGGATGCAGAACGAGTACCGCTAGAACACAGAAGGTATGACAAGCAATCCGATAATAATATTTTGTTTATACATGTTTTCATTTGCATATGTGTGTTTTCTTTCAATTCAGATACAACATTCCGTCTCCAGTCATTACCTCTTCTTCGCCTAATGGTTCTAGACATGGAGGTTTGAGTATTAATACCCCGCCATCTACACCATCGGTTTCTTCAACACCAGCTACTTCCACGTCAATATATTGCTTTTTATGTGGCTTACATTCGGATTTAACGTTGGCTAGAGTTTTATATGCCAGTAAAGAGGTACTTAAAAGAAAATCAAACTAAATTTATTTTCAACATCTTTATTTTATTCATTAAACTTATGCTAATTATTTTTAGGGTTCAAGACCATATTTTCCTTTTTTACTAAAACACAGTTCCTTGCCAAATGCTGAACAATTACGGCCAGATTATTCAGCTTATGTTTGTACCTTCTGTTATCATTCTCTATTGAAGCAGTGGCGAAAGTATGTAAACAATAATTTTGTTAATTTTTGTATATCTTCTTAATATGTCTCGTTTAATTTTAAGTGTATAAATATGTATGCATACATATATGCATAATATATACTACTTATTGTTTTGTTTTCATAGTACAACATTTGCAACAGTTTTTCAAAAATTTCAATTGATATGTATGTATGTTGAATATTTACTTTTAGATATGAATCCCAAAATCCTTCTATAAATGCAGTAGACCGCAAATATAACTGGCACGATTACATTTGTCATTTGTGTGGTATAACAACTTATAGAAAACGAGTTAGAGCTTTGCCAGTCAATGAGTTTCCATTTGTTAAAAATCGAAAAAGTGAAGATGGCCTATTGTTAGAAAATGGTGAATATGCTGTTGTCTGTTTAGATTGTTATGAAACCTTAAGGTAAATGGAGTTAAAAATTCGTGCCATACGTACTAATTTCTTAAATTTATTTGCATTTTTAAAGGCAACAAGCTTCACAACATGATCGTTTTGGTGTTCCAATATCTAAACGTGCATATAATTGGGTACCACAACCACCACCCCCAGAAGACAGCCCAGATGTGGCCGTTGCACGTTTACCTTGCGGCGAACGTTCAGACAGAGTTGTATGTCATCCTCGGTTTATTGATTGTAAATATTTATGTATTTCCTTTATTTTCCTTCTTTCTTTTGTGCGGTTTAGCCAATTAACACTGCCATGAGACCAGTTGCCTCAGCTAAAAAGAACAGTTCACCCAAGCTCTACGACAAGTCTAGAGATGGTAAGTAGTTATTCGAATATCATATTTCATAAAAACAAAAACAAATTCCAATTTCTAAGCAGTTTATTGAGCAAAACAAATGTTAACTTAACTGTTTGTATGTACTATAAACACAAATACAGAAATTAACACACATTGCAGGAGAAAATCAAGTGGCAATAAATGAATAAATATCAATTGGCTTCACTTAACATATACTCAAGTGTTTGATAATAATACCAATATGCTTTCGTTGTTGTAATTTTTCCTTGGGAAGCGAGAAAACAAAATATAATGCATACTTACGAGTACATTACATGCTTTTCAACTAAATCGGCTTAGTGTATGGTTACAACATTTACCATTTACCATTTACATTCATACAAGTAAACATTTTGAAATAATTAATGTAAATGAATGTATTTATGTATTACAAAAAAAAAAACACGTCAACTAAAATTATTCCTTTGAATCCATTTCAAAATTATTTTATACTTTTTATTACCACTCAATTGACATTTATATAAATGGTGCTTATTTTAAGTTAACGAAGAATTACCTAAATATAAATCGTAGAATTGTTGTAGGGTATACAAATATCAGATATTTAATCTAAGTTTTAACTAATTTTAAAGTTGAATGTTTGGCGACAAACATTTTAAAAATATTTTTAGAACTCCACACAAAATATTGAAAATTTCTCTTAAGATGAAAAAAGTAGCAAAAAATGTTTAGAATGTAAATTTTGCAACTAGTGTTTGAGCAGCTACGCTTATGTATACTCGTTCTCATTCATTTTTTCTCCCCTTATATTCTAAGATGTATATGGGTCAATTTAAAAAAAAAACGCAATTTTTGTGTCCCCGCACTTTACACTACTATTTTAGGTAAAAAAAAAAACAAAAAAAAAAAAAATATGAGAGTGATCAGCGAGGAATATGTAACAAAAAAAAACGTAATTCTCAAATTTGTATGTTTGCTTTTTTGTTTATTCAGAATAGTGTTTTGTTTCTCCCTCTGATTGCTTCCATACAAAAGCAAAAATCAAGATAAAAGTAAATATGCAACATTTAATTACAGTATTCGAATTATTGTGTTTCTTTCTTGTGTTTTGATTTGTTATAGTCGTCAAAATTTAATTAGTGCGAATTTGGCGTTGCAAAGAAAGGTTGTTCCCACAATTTGCATTGAGCGTCACTTTTTTATATATCAAGTAATATTACTAGTTTTCAATTTCAAATTTAAATAAAGTAAAGAATGTAAGGAAAGTACAAACTTTAATTATTACAAAAGTAAAAAAGCGAAAAAAAAAATTGTGCATTTGCGTAGTTTTTGTGAACACCATGGTAAGGGCGCGATAAAATTTTTGAGCGTCACGCTAATTTTTTTAAAAGTGAATATATTAAATGTAAAAAATTGAAGTTGACAATCATTGTTTACATGTTTTCAACTCATTTTTTTTCTGTTTTTGCCACAAGCTTAATTCGAAAGTGGTAAAAATAAATGAGAATGAAAAAAAACAAAGCCGCTTGTCATTTTATGAAGTTTATACAGATTCAGAATAAGAATTCGAATGAAAATTTCTAATTTAAATTAAGTTAAGTTATTGTTTTGTGTCAAATATTTACATATGTGTATAAGTTTCTTCAAGAATTACTTCCTTTTTTCCATTTTTGTTAAAGACATCAAAGAATATATACATGTTTAGTATTGTATGAAAATTTTTATTTTTTGAAGAATTTTGTTTTTTTTTTTTTTGTATATACTTTTTGTAAAAGTATAAACTTTTTTTCGTTAAACTTTAAATTTGGCATTTCTTGTTTTTGTTGCAATCTCTTGTTCGTCACAAAATATCTTGAGCGTCACAATTAGTTTTGTTTTCATTAAAACGCTTATAATTGCAGTTTTTTATATACATTGTTACAAGCCTATTACTTTGCAAGTAACCTCTAAGTTCAAGTCTTTTTTAACAAAAATTTACATATTTTCATCTTTAAATTTTAAAATATCTAGTTACTTTAAAAAAAAAATTAAAAATCAAGTTGAATCGTAATTTTTTGTTTATAATCGAAAAGATGATTTTCGCAAAAGTCAATCTTGAGAAACAAAAGAACATCGTAGTAAGCTCGAATTTCAAATATTTTTGCATTTTTAGCGATTTTTTATACATATTTGGTGTGTGTCGCTCAAGATAGAAATCATAGAAAACCTAAAAAAATCCAAAAATATTGATTTTTTTGAGAGCTTAAACAAAACACGTTGTGTACGTTTTTTTTTTTAAATTGACCCATATACAATATATAAACATTGTGACTCACAGCCTTTTTTATGCAGTACATTTTTTATACCCTACACCACCATAATGGGGAGGGTATATTAGATTTGTGCTGATGTTTGTAACGCTCAAAAATATTTGTGCAACACCCACCTTAAAGTATCGGCTACGAATTACTTTCTGAGTAGATTTAACGATTTAACGATGTCCGTCCGTCTGGCTGTCTATGTAAAGCTTGTGCGCAGAGTACAGGTCGCAATTTTGAAGATAAAATTTGGTACGTGATATTTTTTCGGCCCAAGAACGAATGGGATTGAAACTGGTGGAAATCGGTCCATTATTTCACCTGGCCCCCATACAAATGTCCTCCTGAAATTGGGGTTTACCGATCATAAATTTTTGAATTATGCAAGTATCCAGACAAATTACACCACAAATGAGTAGTAAATGGAGCTAAATCACATCTAAAAATTTTATTTAATATCCAAATAATATTTAACACAAATATATTTCATATATATACAAATAATACGGTACAATTTTATTGTGATCGGTCCATAATTAGTCGTAGCTCCCATATATGACTCACTTCCGAAGATCACTTTAAAGAGCATAACTCAATCAAAAATGTCGGTATCCAAATAATAATTAAACCAAATATATTTTATATGTATACAAATAATACGGTACAATTTTATTATGATCGGTCCATAATTAGTCGTAGCGCCCATATAAAGCCCACTTCCGAAAATCTCTTTAACGGTCATAAATATCTTAAAAAGGTTGGTATCCAAATAATATTCAACACAAATGATGACACCTAATTATGATCATCAATCATGATCAATCATGATTGCAAACATAGATGACGCCATATGACAACCCGTTTTCAATTTGGACAATTTGACAACAAAAATGACATAGTAAAAACCAAGCATATCATTTTTTTCTTTTAAATGAAACCAATTCCTTTTTTATGTTGTTAGTTTTCTTTTTATGGAGCTTTGAAAACAAAAAATAGACTGCATAAAATAAGCTGTGAGGCATTGTATTAACCAAACACTTTATTTTATCAACGTCTTTTTACGCTCACAGAAAACATTATAAAAAAAAACAAGGAATAAAACTCGCAAACATAAAAAGATCATAAAACTTTAAATAGATATTTACATGAATGTAATTGAATGTAATTTAGGGCCGCAATTTAATAGTGTTGAAATTACAAACGGAATGATAGACTTATACATATGTATATACCCTTACAAATAAAAGAAAACATTTACATATGTATATCAAACACATTAACATTAATAATGTTAAGTACTTTGAATTGAATTACTTGGTGTTATCATGTCAACCATGCTTAAAAAACCACTCAAATTCGTATCCACAACATAAATACGAGTACTTACTACATGTACATGTGACATTAGGAGTATAACTTTTGGACAATTGTCTACATTTTAAAATGATCAAATCGGTCCTATACTTAGCTAGTGGAACATAAACAACTATAAAGAAATATGGTTTAATTTTTTTAATGAAATATTAAGTTTTCGTAGCAGTAAATGTAAGTTTAAGTTTTCCATTAATGTTAATATTTAATTAAATATGTTTTTGTTTCGATCTTTTTAAATTTTAAATAAATTAGGTAAATAATCAGGCTTGAGGTCTGTGTTATAATCAATTATCTTATTTATTTATTTTTGAATATTTCGCCTACCATCGGTAAGCATCATCAGGAAAATCTATACACAAAACAGTAATAATACAAATTAATTTATTTTACTATTCTGACAGAATATAAGGATTAAACTTACAAAACAATGACTTACAATCATCAAAAATTAGAACTTTAAAGTTAAACATTTAATATTGCACTACATTTTCTATTTTGTTTTATTTATAATATAAGTATAACTCTTTGATAAGTTTTCTATATCTAATATTATATTAATAATTATAATAATAATAATTACCGAAAACGTAGGTCGAAATTTGGTTATACCCTTAATGGAAATATATACCTACCAACATACATATACATACATATGTTTATATAAATGTAACCGTACTTATAGTTTGCATATGTATTGTACAAGTCAACATACTTGCAGTGGAGGTCATATAAATAAAACAATAGTAGTTTCAAGTAATAACGCATTTTATATTGAACTTTTAAAAAGAAGAGAACACTATTTATAACTAACTTGTATAATTATTTTTTATGAACTCAATCCAATAGAAAGTATATTTGCAAGAATTCGCAGTTTCACAATAAATAAATAAATTTTAGAGGAATTTCCGAACGAAAAATGCTCATCATTTTTTATATATTATTGACAAATATGTAAAAGTCACAATTTTTGATAAATTATTAACAGTCTAATTCATAAAAAATTAAAGTACACTTCAAACCTATTTTATTTTTTATGAATACGGCAGTAAATGTTTAAGAAATATCGACAAATGATTTAAAAATAATAATGATATGACAAAAAATATCAAAAAAAAAAAAAAAAAGCTTAATTATTTAACTGATTGTTCGACCTTTTAATTAATAAATATGCAGTTTATATTTTCTTATTAAAATTGGAAAATAAAATAATACTAATTTAATTAATTTTAATTATGAGGCCATCACTGTATACAAAGTATCTATATTACCAGAAATCATATTTTTTTTTTGTAACTCTGAAGCGAAATATCAGAAATTTTTTTTTAGATTTTCAATAATATAAAATTATTCAATATTAAGATTTTGGTAATTATTTAAGCTTTAGGTCTTTTTCATAAAAAATTTAAATTTTATTTCAATATTTTTATTCAATATTTTCAAAATACATATTTCAATATCGTGCTAGTTACTTCTAAAGAGTGCCGGCCTATTAAAGAGTTGCAAAAATAAAAAGTAAGAAAGTATCGTCGGTCAAGCCCGACCATATAATACCCTACACCCAGTATATGTAGAAAACAGTTTTTCAGAAATGTGCGCTATATGGGAGATATTACCTATTAGGGACCGATCATCCAAAAATTTAGTGTCTGTCATTATGTCTATGAATATAAATATTATGTATGTTAAACTTTATCTCGATATAAATACTTTTAAAAGATTTATATAGGTTAAAGTGAATTACGGATAGGGTCTTATATGGGAGTTTCAACTAATTATGGACCGACCGAACATTATAAAATTTTATTTGTATACCAATATTTTTAAGAAATTTATAATCGTTAAAGTGAATTTCGAAAGTGGGCCTTATATGTTGTACCGTATTATTTATATATATATGAAATATATTTGTATTAAATATTAGTGATTTTCGGAAGTGGGCCTTATATGGGAGCTACGACTAATTATAGACCGATCTTTTAGATGTGATTTAGCTCCATTTACTACTCATTTGTGGTGAAATTTGTTTGGATACTTGCATAATTCAAGCATTTATGATCGGTAAACCCCAATTTCGGGAGGACATTTGTATGGGGGACAGGTGAAATAATGGACCGATTTCCACCAATTTCAATCCCATTCGTCCTTGGGCCGAAAAAATATCACGTACCAAATTTTATCGAAATATCTTCAAAACTGCGACCTGTACTCTGCGCACAAGCTTTACATGGACAGCCAGCCAGCCAGACGGTTGGACGGACGGACGGACATTGTTAAATCGACTCAGAAAGTGATTCTGAGTCGATCGGTATACTTTAAGGTGGGTGTTGGATCAATATTTCTGGGCGTTACAAACATCAGCACAAATCCAATATACCCTCCCCACTATGGTGGTGTAGGGTATAAAAACATACTATATTATCACTTTTTATGCTACAATATCTTAAAGCATTTACAAAAACGTAAATGGCGAAACAAAACCGCAAATTCAGAGTGGTTGAAAGGAATAAAGTAGTTGGAGGAATAAAAATATTTTATGTAAAAGGATATGTTACCCATTGAGTTTATGCTTATTGTACACACAAACATTATGTGAAACACATAGTATGAATGTATGTACTCATATATCGTCACGAAAAATTCAAAATCTACTATTCTTAAATTATTTATGGTGTACAGAAAATAATACATATAAGATCCGAGACACATCTTACTGGAAAAATTTGGAATTTTGGAAAAATAATTCTAACGAATATCGCTCATTTTATGTAAAAGGTATAGATAGACATGTAATATTTTAAAAATATTCGCAAGAGTTCACAACGGTGACGTAAGTTACTCTTATATTTGTTAATTTTTCAGAAATTTTAAAGCCCCTTGCCATCCAGCAAAGCTAAGAAGTGATTCGTTTTGGTTCCGTTTGACTCACAAAAGATGTTTGTGGGTAGTTGTAATTATATTAATCGATATACTGTTTACATACAAAAAAGTTCGATTTCCAGAATTAGAAAAATGTATTTGTTTATCACAAATAAAATCCATTGTTAATGTCAATGTTTATAAAGTCTTTTCCCTTCAGTTCCTTCATAACTATAACACTTGAAGATAAAGCTGCAGTAAAAAGTATCTGCAATACTTTTAAGAAAAGTTTTATTGAAAAAAGTTCTTTAGCCTATTTCCTATTGTGTTTAATAATTTCGCTTATATATGTAAAAGCTTTGGTATTGTTACAAATTATTAAGTATATTTGTTAACAAGAGGTTAGTATCGAGTTGACAATGCGACGAACATTGATTGCTAATTTTCTAGTGAACCTCGCATGAGAGCGTGTCTGAGTGTTTAATTTTTCGGTGTGAAGTAAATACTACAACCACATTGCCACAATGTCAGTAAATGTTTTATGCTTTTGAGCATATTTGTTTTATAGTTTTGTTGGGTTTTGGGTTGATGACTAAACAGTGAATTTCTCTTACTTGTACATGTTAGGGGTAAGTTAAAAAGAGGCAGGCATCAAGAGTATCACAGCATTACATCTATATTAATTTTAATACTTTACATGGAATAGAAATTCTGCCAAAAAGTGTAATACTGCGAAAATGAAAAAGAAAAGAAATTTGATAAAATTCCTGAATAACTAAAACCAAGATTTACAAAGCGAAATCCTTCTTTCTGTCTGTCTGTTAAAATCAACAGTCCGATAACTTACAAACATTATTGGCACATTACAATATGAGGTATGGACTTGGTTCCACAACGTCTACTTCGAGTTATTTACATACATGTGTACATACATACATACATATGTTTGTCTATGTCTCGATTATTTACATCGACCAAAGCCATATCAGAACGACCGGACGACAGACGGTGAATTTGTTTACCAAAAATTTTTTTCAACAAATAATTATTTTTCATCTTTATATCAAAGAATACTTTGGCAAAGAGCAGATAAGATATACATAACACTCTAACTTGATTTAGTAATGACGGTCTTGTCGGATAGGAGATATGTATGTATATGTATGTAAATGCCAGAACGGCTTAAAAATATCTATTATCTAAATAACTTTTTTTAAAAATTATAAAACTATTACGAGTTTGTATGTGTGTACCACAGGAGGAAAAGATAGAAATCGACATCAAGTATAGGTACGAAAGTATACAATACTTCATACATAAATACATTTGTATGTATGTACATACATACATATGTATTTGTGATATGGCTATTAATTCT
Source organism: Bellardia bayeri (assembly GCA_950370525.1). Lineage (NCBI taxonomy): Eukaryota > Metazoa > Arthropoda > Insecta > Diptera > Calliphoridae > Bellardia > Bellardia bayeri. The sequence continues at coordinate 626,517 of OX493268.1, forward strand.
GATATCTAAAAAAGGTGTTGTAGTTGTATGTATTTGTTATAAAAACTGATACATTTTGCTATAGTAGCCCAGAACAAGTGTCAATGGGGTCAAGTGTTAGGTTGGTCGGCACATTGTTCGGTGCAAACCAACCACAAAATTGTTGTACATAAAAAATACGACCATAAAATTTAAATAAAAGAACGAAATTTGGAACGAACTAGATTCTTGGTCGTTGAATTTTCTCATTATGTTGTATTTACATACATACATACATATGTATGCAATCAAATACTCTAATACTTTGGAAGTACATATGTAGGTATGGAATTTTCGTGTATTTTACATGTTACATTAATTAGATTCACTTTATTGCAGAGTGCAAAGTGCATATGAAAGAGGTTTCCATATTTGCAGTATCGGTATTTGTGTATACTACCAATTCATTATTTGATGCGTCCCCATTTTGTGGTTGCATGTACAACTTTTGTATGAGAAAAGCATTGCATTTGTAAAGTGTTGAATGAACATAATATACAGCAGAGAGTCGAGGGATGTTAGCAAATTTGTTGTGACTAGGTGTTTTATTAATGTACTACGTGTTTGTAAATTGATACACACATTCATACATGCATATGTACGTACATACATACATACGTAAGTATATATTATTTCTCTTAAAATTTTCTGCATTATTGCTGGCTGCTGCAGTGCGATAAAAAACCTTTTTATAACTTGGTGTTATTGTCACTCCGTACTGATTTCTTAAACCGCAGATAGCTCTTGGGTAAAATTTTGTTTACTCTCTCTCTCTCTCTCTCACACTCTCCCTAAATTGAACAAAAGTTGTCAAAATATATGGAGAGGTGTGGTTGCAACATCAAAAATTTCTTATAATATAATTTTGTATGTACATAATTATATTTCTTTTCATAGTCCAATAAAATAAATTCATTATCGTTATCATCATCTTTATTTTACCTTACTTAGTACAGTTAGCAGTCTTGTGTATGTCAGACAATTCTAAATACATACTTGTAAATTGATCATTTATCCTTTATGCTGTTTCTTGGCAGTAAATACATATGTAAATGTTAAAATAGAAAAATAACAACAAACAAAGATAACCAATGTATTTAGTACTCTTTTACCACCGGATATTATAATGGTTTCATAGTTGTAACTAAACACCAACACAATAAAATTGTTAAAAGGATGTGGGGGTTCAGAACACTAAACACAAAAACAATTGTTTAGCGTTGTTTTGGTTTGTGTAGTCCTTAAATGAAAATAGTTTTTTTTTCTATTACTTAAAGTATGTACGTCATTCTACTCTCTTTTTCTCTTACTCTCCGCATATTTCTCATTTTTAGCAACAATAAACAGCAGAATAAAATCAAAATGCCACCACCATGTTGCCACATCATTTTTAATTTTCCTTTAATGAAATTATACATACATACATATGTACATAATCCTAAAATTAAATAGTTTTAGCAACGAAATTAAATATCTTTTTATCTTATCTATAATCTTGGTCATTTGAATTCGTCGGACTTGAGTATTTCTATACGTGTATATAAGTACATACATACATATACATATGTATGTATATGTAATTGTTTTCATCTACATTTTTCTTTAATCGATTCGTGTTTTGTAAACCGAATCAGCAAAATTGTTCCGTTTCGAATCTGAACCATTGAACCTATGTAAGTCTATTAAGTTACAAACGTTACATACGCCGAGTTAAAAGACAAAGATTTGTCATTTAAATCCTGAGTTTAAAAAGTTTTCGGCATGAACCTTAACGTCAAAAAAAAAAAAAAAAAACAAGCTTGAATAATGTGAATCAAGTTCTCTAACTAAAAATGTGCAATTTCAAAAATGTTAGTAAGCATTATGATAACATCTGGTAACCGCATAATTATATTTAAAGGAGTTTGAGAGTCATGTTGTGCATACTTTTTGTGTGTACCCTTATAATGTGAATATGTAATACCATCATTTTACCCAAACAAACATAGGAAGAAAGGCGCGCGGAAAATATTCTCTTTTGAGAGTGTCGAATATTGACTGTAACTTGGTTATTTGGTATCTTTTGAGTCGTAGTTTAACAAATGTGAGCAATAACAAAAAATAATCAAATAAGAAAGTATTGTAGGGCAATACCGTACATTTATTCGAACTACTTACATATTTATGAATATCGTAAATTAAAAAAAAAAATAATAATAAGAAATTTCAAGATCGCTTCACTAACCTACATACATACATAAGTATGTAAAATCCTTACTACAATCCTTACCAAATAAGAATTATCTGCAGTAAATTGAATTTCAATGCTTACATATTGTTCATTCATCAACATTAACATAACATTAACCCATTTTACTCGAAACTATGTTTTGAGTTATGTCTTCTTTGTCGCAAATGATAATTGTGAGTAAAGTCCTATATTAAATCGAATCCATGATCCAATCCTCAACCGCTTTCCCCCAATATAAAATGTAGCTATTGAGGCATGGATTATATGTACATACATACATACATGTTTTAAAGATAAATCTAATTACTCATATGAATGTATATTCGTATTATTTGTTTGATACTCATGAATTTATTGAAATGATTTTTTGGTTTTTAACAAATTTCAAATAATAATGCGACCTGTAATTCCACCATAAAACTCACATGATGTACTCAGATTTTCAACATATGTATGTACATACATACATATAACCAACGATTTACTAACAATCATATGTGTATTGTTTTAAATTGGTTTATATTATTAAATATTGGCTCATTTTTAATATACAACAATAACATAATATTTAACAATTAAAACTGAAATCGAAACAGCGATTTTTAATATTTTGTGTTTTTGGTAACTTTAGTGTAGAGTATCAAAAAACACACACTCATACAATTATACTTACATATGTACCTATGTAGGTATGTATATGTATGTGTGTAACAAATGTTTTGTAGATACACTTGTGCGCACACAAATAAGTCTCGTTTTATGTTGCCTTCTCTTTAGGAACAAAAGTTATACAAATATGTAGTGATTTATATGTATATCTACCATGTTTAACAGCCAAGTCCTATATTTTTCTAATTAAACGATCGCTAAACACTTGTTAAAAATCGACTATAAAAGTAAATGGTTGAAACCATGATGTCGAATTGCAATAAACCTGGCTTACAAATTTTAATTTGGAGCGCTAAGTCAAAAGTAAAGGTTCTAAAGGGATCAGACCGAAATTTCGATGTAAGTCGTCGGAAGTCGGAAATTAGTGTAGAAATAATACACACGTCGAACTAAATACCCATTGCTGGCAGCTTGTAAGAATACATATTGATTATTTTTGAAAGAAGTGAAGACAGTGTCGTTTGAGTGACTTAATTGTATAAGCACTGATGTATGAATATGTATAAATACATATGTATGTACATGGAATATTGTAGTCCTTTGGGTGACCAGACATAGAAATGAACGAAATCTAATATTTATTACAAACATATACATACATACATATGTATATTCCAAACAATTTTTTATTATTTAATACATATTATAAGAGTAAAGTTTAAATATCTTATAAATTCGGACCATGATATATAAGTTTATTAACATATGTACATATGTATGTTTTTAGCATTTATATAGGTATAATATGGTCACCCCATTTCAAAATGTTTACTTACCTCTACTCAGTTGCTCCTGTTTATGTTCTACGGCATGCTAAAAAGTCCTTACGAGTAAGAGACATCAGCAGCAATACATACAAAGCGGGAGCAAATAAGTTCAGAGTTTTTGAATTTAGTCCTTTTGCAAACGTCGTCGTGTTCTTGTCAAATGTTCAACGGATGAACAACGTGTGTACGCATTTTACTTATAAACGCCTACTACCGCTCTACCATTTATAACCATCCACAAAATATTTTTGCAGCTGCAGTGATAGTGAATACACCAACCACATACATACATACATACCATGTACACATACATATACATACATATGTATGTGGTACATTTGAGCATTATTATTTATACCTATCCATAGTCAAGAATTTAAACTTGTAATGAAAAACTTTTATGAATCGTGTGCTTACTCTCTTTGTCCCTCGCGTTTTCTTTTTAATTTTTTGCATTCTTTTTGAAAATAATTTCGTAACTACATACATACCTATTTCTTAATCCTTTAAGAGTTTCAAACTAAATACATACCTACGTTGATTGCGACAAATTGTAAAAATAAGAAAGAAAAAATAGTTTTTCATTTTCCATGCGAGAAATAAAGAAGAAAATTAAATATTGTGTGCATTGAGGGGGCAAAATTTTCTAATGTGTCGCCCATCCCCCTCGATACATGAATGAAGCTTATAACACCCGCATACATGCATACATACATATGCACATAGTATATCTGTGTAAAAGTGTAAATGTAAAATATACAAAAAACAAATAAATGAAAATATAAAAAGAAATTATGGTGTTTTATGGCACTTAAAGAAAGAGCATAATAAAATAGAAAACAAATTAAATAAATAACTGAAGAAAAGAAAAAGACAGCGAATCTCTATACCCATCATACACAACAAAACACAATATACCATACTATACATTACAATACAATACGAGTACAACACTAGTTTAGTTGATGTGTTGTTTTTATCTGATCGTCTTTGTGTAAATACTTAACGGTAATGTGCGCGGAAGTTGTTGTTTAACCAAAAATAATTAGTACTCGTGCATCTGTAGACACATCTATCTGTGTATACTACACATACATACATACATAGATATTTAGAATTACATATGTACATGTATGTATGTGTATTTAACATGTGCTCTTGTGTTTGTTATCTGTAAAGGAATTGCATTTTATTCAGACACATAATTACATACACACTATGTATACGTACATGTGTACATACATACATATATAGGATATACGACTACTTACATACATGTGTATTTACATCCTTAAAAGAAGGGGATGAAAATGAGACTAAACGAAACAAAGTTTTATTGCATCATTTGAAATATATGTACATTCAAATATATTGTACATATGTATATTAAAAAACTGTGGTTTCTAACTATTAAAAAATAAGATTAATGCAAAGTTCAGAGCGAGTCGCCACCTAATCTCACGGCCCTAAAAGCCTATCTAAGTTTGTTAATATCCGCAAAAATAAGAAAATACACACAAAATTTAAAATATACTATCTGCATATATTTACATATACGTATACATACATACATATGTACATACATACATACATAGTGTTTTCGATTATTTGTTAATTCTGTGAGCTTTCTTTTTACTAAGTACACATACCATTCGTGTTTTTAAGTCGTGTATACGTCGTCGCTAAAACGCATACTAACAATTCATACATATCTACATATGTATGCATATATATATGTACATATATACTATGTATATGATGCATTCATTGTAGCAATAATGCGTTGATGAGGATTTGCAAAGCTGTGAAATTGTTAATATGTTATCAATAGTGTTGTTGGTGTCTTTTTAAGTTATCATAACCATTGATGTCGATGTCAACGTCCCGTCCCATCCTGGCTTAGCTGTTTGTTGTCCGGTCCATATTGTATGTATGTATGTACATATACATACATACATACATACATATATGAGAACTAACACCATTGGAATGTAACTATTGCAGATTTGAAATCAACAGCATATTAAAAACATCAATCCGATTATTAACGAAACAATCCGAATTGCATCTACCAAATTGTATATAAATGTATATATAAATAATTGGGATATATACATACATAAATAAATATTTATAATATGTTTTTATGTGCAAAATATTTAGAACATTGAAATATACTCGAATATACATACACTGATATATGTATCTAAGACTTTGTAAGACATAACAATAGTGAATAAAAAAAGCACACTTCATTTGCTAAATTACAACCTCTGGTGCAACACTCAAAATTTATTGTTGGATTTAACCTGAAATATATAATGGAATGGCTACCAAGAGGATTGCCCAGCATACATGCGCCAATACCAATTTGCGGTGAGTCGTTGGTAACGTTATCGTATGTACACACAAGCCAAAAAGTTTAAGTGCGCTAGTGGAAATAAGTAAAATTATGTCATTTTTTTATTTAAACCATCTACAACTAATAATTTACTAATAACTTACTTTGAAATGTGAATGTAAGAATTACATAGATCGGAAAGAACAAAGCACACGTTCTAATACATTCTTAGACTTAGTTTTTTTTTTTTTGACAATTTACATACATAGGTTTTTGACAAAATAACTAAATTTCATATCTTGTTATTAATCTACGTCTATCTTGATTTTTAGGCAGTTGTGTCTGTCTCTTGATGTGGTAATAAAGCTCATGACAATATTTTGTTAATGCAAATAACGTGGATGGAGTGCTTTCAAAACCTCCTTGGCCCAACCCTATATACAAAAGTATTTATAAAGCATGACTTTAATTAAATTAGTTAATTTTAAAGATATGTTCTTAAAATATGCCTCTAGTAAATTTTAAAATACGAGTATTCATTCGTCTTCTTTATTTTGGGGAATAAAATTACTTCTGTTTTTCATTTAACTAAAATAGATACATATATTTTTGACTCCAGATCTCTGCTTGTTTTTTAACCTAAAGTTATACTTATAAAAACTGTTAACTTTTAACGGTTAACTTTAGTTAAAAAAATTGTATATGTATTGTGAAAATGCTGGTAAATATTTGTTGACAAAATAATTTATTTTATTTGAATATTAAACGATTTTTTTCGTTGAAGAATACTTACATATGTACATATAAACATACTTATGTATGAATGTATGTATATTAAATTTTTGTATGTTTCTAGTACATATGTATGTTGTAACATAATTCATCAATGATTTCGGTACTTTGTTTATTCTTACAGTTATTCTTTTATTAAGAGTAATGTATTTAAACTACCAGTATATTTGTTAATAATTCAATTAAAATAAATTAATAATATCCAAATATTTTGAAAATAACACTTTAAATATTTAGAAAATTGTCTGGAAGAATTTAGTTTTGACAGCACGCAATGATGTGACATGCACTCGGAACAACATACATACATACACACACACAGTATGGAGCAAAAATGTGGCCATGTTTATAATATTTAAGTAAACGGTCAATAGTTTTTCTTTTATATTTTCAATTTATGTATTAATGTCTGTATTTGTGAAATAACACAATCTAAAGGATTAAATTAGATTTAAAAAAAAAAAAATAATAAAATCAAAAAGAATCACTTCAACAATTTTTAAATTTGTAGTTGGTGTGGAATTCTTAACAAGTCGCTTAGCTTTATTACAGTTTTTACTAGAAATACTCTTAACTCTAAGAAGCGAAAATATATACATACATACATATGTAGGTGCAAAAGTATAGTTATCGAAGTGTACATACCTACTCACTTAAAAATGCATAAAACAGTTTTATCTTGCAGAAAGAAATGCTCCACAAATCGATTTGCAATTTTCTAAAATACATACATATGTATTAGAAACATTGCCACATTTTGCTGCATACTGTGCATATAAAAATTAAGTTGTGGTGACCGCAACCATGCTATATGTGATTTCATGTGTATGTCAAAATTTTAGTTTTACATACGGTTTATAAATTACATGTTCATATGTTGGTTATGTCACATACATATGTATGTACTTACTTTTGTTAACTCCTTTTCAAGTTTTCCCTCCATTTTCAATAATAAATTTGTGTAGTTTCTTTTTTGGATTTTTGTTTTACTATAAATTATAATTTATTTAAATTTCAATTAATTTTTGCCGCCACAAAATTTTGGTTATAAAAAGCAGCTGATGTCAGATGGTTTGTCACTTGAAAATAGAACTCGTTCTAAATACAAAAATGTCATATGTATTGCACACAGAGAAATAACACTTGATACTGTTTGAAGGTGTTCAGACTATATGTACAAATTTGACGTGCGAAAAAGTGACAGTCCACATGACAAATACACATAATGTGAACACAGCTTTACATATGTATGTATGTATGCACATGTTTATGTACATATGTATGTACCTATTAACGAAATAAAGAAATTTATACCTTTCACCACAAGTTCAAAATATTAAGGGCCTTAAATGAAAATCTTAATTTGATTGTTCTTCATACATATAAACAATTGAAAATTGTTTTCCCTTTGTATTTCTGATGAAAATAAAAATGAAAAATTCTTATGTGTTTCGACTTGTATGTATTGAAAGCAATACAACTTCAACTTGCATCTTAAGGTTAAACATTTCTTTGGTCAGAATACATATAATTAATTGTAAAATTGTAAAATAAATTGCGTAAAATATGTTTCAGATATCAAATAAGCATTTTTATTTTAACATTTCTTAAATTGTAACTCGACTTCAGTTATGATAGTAAGAATCAGGCCTTGTCAACTTCTGGTTCCGTAAAATTTTGTAAATGCTGTAGTTATTCGGTTTTCCAGCTTGGTTTGATAAATGAAAATAATTAAAATATTGTGAAACTCCAAAAATATACATACTTACATCTATATATATAAAAATGAAATGGTCCACGTATGTAATGTAATACGAGTAATTATGGACTAATCTGCACAAAACTTGTAGATGTGATTTGGCTTCATTTACCACTAGTTTTTGATGAATTTTGTGTGGATACTTACATAATTCAAACATTTAATATCGGTAAACAAGGTGAAATAATGAATCGATTTGCACCAGTTTCAATCCCATCCAACCTTGAGTCGAAAAAATATTATATACCAAATTTTATCGAAATATCTTCAAAATTGCGACATGTACTCTGCACACAAGCTTTACATGTACAGCCAGCCAGCCAGACGGACGGACGGACGGACAGACGGACATTGTTAAATCGACTCAGAAAGTGAGGGTATAAAAATTCAAAAATTCCGGGTAAAATTCGGACTGAAATGGTCTATGTATGTAATGTGAGAACGGCTGGAGCGATATGGCTGATTTTTTTTATTCGATTCGAAATTCTCAGGAGATGGTTTGTAAAGAACAAAAAATCCGGGTAAACTCGGAATTTTTATTTGTGAGTCCAGTCAACTTTATAAAAAAAATGCCTCCTAAAATATGCAAAATTAGATATTTTATTTGCAAATAAATAAGAACAGGCAGGTTGTGAATACATCTTATTCTATATCTATATATATAAATATTAAATGGCATCACGTGAAAAGGAGGCAATATATTAAAAACTTAAAATTTCCGAGTTTTACCAGGAATTTTTTAATTTTTTTTTTACAAACCATCTGAAAATTTTAAATAGAAACAAATCAGCCAAATCGCTCCAGCCGTTTTCACGTGATGCAATTTAATTTTTATATATATGTACATATATAGATATAGAATAAGATGTATTTACAACTTTCATACCAAGAAAGGTGAGGTTCTTACCTTTGAGGTTCTTACCTTGAGCATAGGTTAAGATCGTTTCGACCCTAAGGCCTCTAATCAATCGCTTTACCAGATAAGATTATTTTACATAATTTTTAAATGCACCAGCTATCGTGAGGGAATCTTCGGAGGGAACCAGCTACTAGATGGTCCAATTGGTCTTTCGCCCCTATACTCAGTTCAGACAATAGATTTGCATGTCAGAACTGTTTCGGTCTTCCATCAGAGTTTCCCCTGACTTCAACCTGATCAAGTACAGTTCACCGTCTTTCGGGTCACAGTATATATACTTCAACACTGCCTCCTATTCACTACTCAATTGTTTTACTTAACTTACGCCTAAACTTTAGAAAGTTCCTAATGAGTGATATATGTGTTTGCTCTGTGATATGCATATGTAAATTTACCAGTGCTTTCAAATTTTTTGTGTTATTTTATATAATTGTTGTTGCATATAATAATAATCGAATTTTGAAGAAACTTTTTAAGCAATAAATTGATACAAATTTTTGTTATTTTTTCTTTTACTGAAATTTTTGTGTCCTAATTTTTAATTCAATATGAAATACAAATCATTAGTAAATACCGAGCAAAGCCGGGGCGGGGCGGTCACCTAGTATGTCAATAAATATCAATTCCAATTAGAAAACTTGCCTGGCAAATACTTAATAAATTTCATTTTTTAACGGGAAGAAATTCTGAGACAGGGATTTTGTTGCTTTCAGTTAAATTTAAGTTGTAAGCATGTAAGCATGTATTTCGAAATCTAAATACGTAGCAACAGATATAAAAATGTTTTAAAAAACGATTATGCAAATAAACTCACATATTGACATACATACATATGTATATTAATATGAATGAAAATATAAGAAAACTATACATACATACATACATAAATAAGTAATAATTGTGTAAATTTGTGTTTTAATTTTAGTGCCACCGAAAGCTACTCAAAAACGACCAGCTACTAGTCCAGCTCCTGTCGTGCCCACACCGCACCACTTACAGTCTCCGTCGACCCCATCGGCTAGCGCGGGTAATACGGCAAACGTTGCACAGTCACAATCATCAACAGCAAATATAAATCATAGTTTAGCTAGCAATCACCTTGGCGGTCATTCGCCTTCTTTGGCTCAACAACAGCATCAGGCACATCAACATGCTGTTGCCGCTGCAGCAGCTGCTGTGCAAGTTCAGCAACAATTGGCTGGTGTTCCAGGAGCTTTAAATAGCGCTGCAACTCAAGCCCGAGGACCATTTGCATCTGCTTTGCGGAATTTAGCAAAGCAAGCTGACATCAAAGAGGAAGAAGAGGTTTCCTCGCGAGAAAGAAACGAACGTAACGTGGCTCCAACCGTTGCTGCCCCCAGTGTGGGCGGTGGCAGTGCAAGTGTTTCGATTACATCAAATCCAAATGTTAATAGTAGAACTTCTGTTTCAAACGAACGAATTGGTAGTTCGTCGTTGACACAGACCGTTAACAATGAAGACCGTTCGTCAGCAGCGAAGAAGCGATCAGCCCCTTCACCCCAACCAGCTGAGAAGATAGCACGTCTTAATTCCCAATCAAGTTCTGGCATACAACCAGAGTTATTGGCCAGAAGTGGGTTTCAACCATACCGGTCTGACGAGAGACTAATACATCCAGCGGGTGCTTTTCCTTTGGACGCATATTCCCCATTCGCAGGAATAACGGGCATGCCACCAGGTAAATGTAATTTGTTTTTTGTTTAGGTCTCTGGTATTTTAATAGTTTTTATTTTACAGGCGCCTTTATAAATCCTGCTGGTCTACCTTACACTGATCAAATGTATTTGGACCAGCGTTTTCAGTTACTAAGAGCAGCAGGTGCACATCCTTCTCATCCTCATGCTGCTCTGTACCCTCCAATGGCATCACCGTATGCTTCCCATTTATATTCTATGATTCCTAGTGCTGCATTGGGCCTTGGTCCTAGCTTACATGACCGAATTAAACTGGAGGAAGAGCACAGAGCTCGGATAGCTCGAGAAGAGGAACGAGAACGAGAAATTCAACGAGAAAAAGAGAGAGAAATTCGCGAAATACGAGAGCAGCGAGAAAGGGAACAACGCGAAAAGGAGCAGAGAGAACGCGAGCAGCGAGAAAAGGAGCAGAGAGAAAAAGAACAAAAAGAAAAAGAGGCAAGGGAAAGAGAAATGCGTGAGAAAGAGAGGGAAGCTCGAGAAAGAGAAAGACAGCAACTATTATCGGCTTCCCATCATTATTCAAATCCTTTGTATAATCCATTGAGTCGAAATATACTAGGATCTATGATACCACATTTAAATTTAGGCCTACGTGCGCCGCCAGCCGGTCTTCAGGCCTGCATCTCGACCATGTCTCCCTACCATGTAACTAACCAAAGACAAAGTCCTCATGGAGCAATGGGTCTAAACTTAGGGTTACCAGGATTATCCGGAGTGTCACCACTGTCCCATGTGCCCTCAAATATGCCCCATCATCTGCAACAAGCCGCATTAGGTCTAACCCATCCTGGTTTTTCAGCAGCAGCTTTAGGATTAGCCCACCACAGCATGAACTTGTCTCATCCTCACATGTCTCCGCATCATCCGACAATAACATCCACACATCAACTACCACCTCACTCTACTGCAATGCTCACAACTTCAGCAGGATCTTCCCCGCATGGAAACATTAACGTAGTTAGTTCCAGCAGTTCAATGTCGGCAAGGCAGTCTGAGTCAAATATGATAACTTCGTCGGCGCCTACCATTCAGGCTAGCGGAAGTATAGTCCAACCAACAACTTCATTATCCACGCATATGTCTCCAATGAGTAGTTCATTATACTATACACATCATCCCAGTCATTTGGCAGCAATGCATGCGGCAGCGACAGCAGGATCATTGTCAACAGCATCAAATCAAAATAGCGGTTCATTACAGATCCCAATGCCAGGGTCCGTCAATCCATTGTCGTTTTCCACTTCCGTCATGCCGGGAAAACTAACAGCATCCACAGCCGTCTCGTCAGGCAATGCACAGAACGGAAGCCATAACAGTAGAACTTCGCACAGCCCGCACGCTATGCGGCATCACATAGCGAATGTCGTACCACAGGCTACAGCAATGGACAAACCGAATACAACAGGTATCTCTAACTCTACACATGAACCAACGACATTGGATCTAACCGGATCAAACTCAAATTCGAGCAATCATGCCCCTTCAACAGTCAGCAATACGGAGTCCGTCCGCGTGGCAAACTTGCAGATCCCTTCCAACGAAGTGAACGGGGTGGAAAACAGCAACGATACAGCAAAAGAACAGGAGGATGTTTCAAAGGCAGAGATGCATTTAAATGAAAAGAAACCACCGTCTTCTCCCACAACGACAACAGTCACAACTAATACTTCATGTACTGGCAACAAAGAATTGTCAGAGACTGATCAGCAACCTAGTCCTAGTACAACTGATGTACAAAATCGCCGGCACAGCAGTCCCGGGCAAGGTAAAATTTCTGGTTCTTACACCTCCTCCATTACAACTATTATCTCTGATCAACCCCAGCAGCTGGTTAATGACGTAAATCCAACATGTGGTAAAGACTTTTCAAAAGTAGTGCTGTCTCACGGCATTAAAGCAACTCACACAAAAAATTCTGAAATCACCCAAAGTCATTCATCGCCTAAACCAACTTCCCCTCATATTGTGGAAAGCGGCAAGAATTCCAAACTACCACCAATACCTCTAGGAACTTCACCTCCCAGTACTGCTACCACTACTACAAATTCTTCTAATTCTACCTCTAACAAAACGTTCAAGACCCAGACGGACTTCCAACAGCTACAGTCTACAACCGAACAACTACCAACACTACACCCACAGCCTCCACCTTCGACTGGGGAAATTTGCACATCCACAAACCCTCGTACCACACAGGCTGGTGCAGCCAATCAATCGCCGGACATTGTATCCACATCCGGTGTTACTTCAACCACAAGTGGTACAACCTCACCACCGGTGGTGAGTAGCAGCACCAATATTGCCGGCTCTTCGCCACAAACGAATTGTATCGATGAGGCTGCTGTCTCCAGTGCTACACCCACCACCTCAGTTCAGGCTGAGGTGAGTAGTAGGTGATTGTATGCAATCAATAGAGATTCATATTGTTTCTATTACATACATATTGTCTTTTATTAACCCGACCACCAACATTATTTTCACTCAAACTTAAGAAAGAAGACCATCGTTGCCTTTTATTTATGAAAATGTCTGTCTCACTTTAAGAGTAATTAACACCTTTCGCTGATTTGATTCTGCCATCATTATTATTCGTGATATGATTTATTTATCAAAACAGTAAAATGATCACAAATGTTGGATATCATGTTTATTTGAACAGATTTATTTATTTCAGACGAGTCATACCACTCGTTCGTTTTGGAAAAATTGAGAAAAACTTATTGTGTCCTTAAAACTGTTAACAAGATTTAGTGTTTTTGTTATTTTATTATTTGTCAATTATTACTACCATTCTATTCTATTATTATTACATATTATTATTATAACTATTATTATTATTATTATTTTCATTTGTTTGCTCAACTAAATTCTAAACAATGATGTACAATTCTAATTTAATTTTCTTAATACATACATATACATACATATATATATATATATACTTTTTAGTTTGTTATTATTTTTACATTATTCTCACCTACTTCACCCACTACTGATTACTACTTAATTTGTAATAGTTTAATGAAAATATATTTGGAGAATAATTAAATTACATAATTTTAAGTTTAAGTTTCCTTATTTCTTTTCTTTTTATTACAATATGTAAAACACAAAACTTATCATAATAATAAGGAAGTTGTAGCTACTACTACATTATGCGGTTCTAAGTGAAGACGAAGATGAGAAACTTTTCTTTTTATCGATTGAATTGATTTTCATCTAAACTAAGAAAAAAATCAAAATGTATTTTATTTTTATTATTTGTTAAGTTTTTTGCTTTAAATGAGTTATATTCATAGTGCATTATATTAACACAATAAAATGATTATTTATATATGTACATATATATATATATAAACAACAAACATACATAGATATACGCATATACATACATACATACATACATAACCGAATATATCGAATGGAGTATGTAAAGAGAAATATTCAATTGCAAATTTAATCCTAAATAAACGTTTTGAATTATTATAATTTAAAATTTGTTGTTGTATTGTTTTCATATTTTGATTTGATATTTTGATATTAGTTCTCTTGTTTCACATTTGAAGTACACAATAAATTTCGACATGTATTAGCCAACATGATTGATTGATTGACTGATTTATTTACTCAACTTTCTCTTACAGATACAGAAGCTAAACATGCGATGATTACGGTGAACAATTTTCCCAGCACTACAGAAGAAACATCAACCTTATGACATCACCTCTTCAAAAACATAAATAATTAGTCAAAATAATAAAAATTTATATAATAATATAATTGTACAGATATTAATGTAGAACTGCACACGTACATAGCATACGTAATTTTACATTTTACTTTATTACTAAATATAGTAAAATAGCAATTAACGCAGCTCTCTCTCATTTAGTGTTAATTTAGAAGAATTTTTCGGCCTTGTTCTGTAAACTGAATCCTGATAAGTAGTTCGCTTTAAAAATAAATACGAATATTTGATGTTCTGTAAACTTGGCTTGTTCCCTTTTTTTAGTTTCGACTCTTGGAAATATGAAAAAATAGGGCATTTAAAAAATAGTTGTTCTAAAAATGAAGATGAGCCCCCCAGAATGATCGAAGAAAATGTAAAATGCCATTTTTTTTACTACATTTTTTAACATTCAATCGATTTTCGGAACGGGTTTAAAATTGGATTAAAATTTTACATCAGTTTCTTTTTGATACCGACGAACAAATATACATATTTTTAAAGCGCAGGTCTTGTGTACATATTAACATTATGATTCTAGATTAAATATGATAGGAAAGACAGTAAATATTCTGATGGAAAATTTATGAAAAAATGCAATTCTGCAAATGAATGCATCAGGAATATAGAAATAAAATTCTGCATTATGTTTAACATTTTTCAATTTCGTTTTAAATTTCTCAAATCACTTTACAGAACATGAGGGTTACTTCGTAAATCGAATAGAAAATTAGAATTGTCCAATTTTATAATGTAATTCGAAAGTATTTCTCTCCAATTGAACTAAGGTGTAAACCCTGGGGCCGAATATGTTTTTTTAAAGTACATATGTAGTTGCAGGAATTTGCTATGTACATATACATAAGTATGTATAATTAGTATTTTCTTTTGTTTATAATGACATTTTGATATGTAATTTCATATTAATTATTTTTATTCTAACCAGGGCGGTTACTCCGCACACCAATTCGAAAATTAATCGCCCCTATCGTGAATAAAAATTCCACATGAAATTTGTTCCCTTTTATTTTTTTAACATTGAATTTAAACAGGAAAAATGTGAAAAGGGAACAAATTTCATGTGGAATTTTTATTCACGATAGGGGTGAATATTTTCGAAATATAACGTAATTCAAAACGATTTCCTTTTGAATAGAATAATGGAGTTAGCATCACCCTCTAATATAACTACATGCATACAAAAATAAACTATCAATGTTTTACTCGTATCCTACAATTTATTGAAAATAATTTCAAATCAATAGCAAAAATAGTTCTACAGTACATTTAAGAATTTTTACTTAAAATTTACAAAAAAAAATCAGTATTTACATACATACCTACATATGTATGTATGTAATATAAGTATAAAATTATTAATTATTATATAAGTAAATCTTTCACTTTGCCTTTTTTCGAAAAAAAAAAATTGGACTAAAACAAAAACACTATACCAAAAATTATGTAATTTAAATATATCTTAACATTTCAAGCTAACGATTTAACAGCTATGTCACGGAATTTAATTCCGTTCGGAAGTGGAATTGATTCCGTTTTTTGCTAGAAATTCTTAAAATTACAATTCCACATACTGAATTAAAAGTGGTTTCATTCCGAAACATTTTTGGTTTTGCTTTTTCTATAGAAACAAAAAACGGAATCAATTCCACTTCCGAACGGAATTAAATTCTATGACTTGGCTGACAATTTACGTTTTAATATATGTACATTCATATATACATACATATGTGCTTGTGTACATTCATGCATGCATATCGTCCGCTAAAATAAAAATTACTGTACGTACATTTCAATAATTTTGCGATCGTCGCAAAAACCCAAAACATGATAGAATAAAAAATACCTATATTAAGTGCAAGTTTTTCAAGTACATATTATTAATTGGATTAAAAAAAAAAACTTAAATTAAATCGTAGCACAGATTTTTTAATTTAAACACTTATTTTTTGTACAATTATTAAAATGATAGTTTTGTATGTAAGTACATATATTATTGCGTTCGGGTATATGACGGTAATTGGTAGATTTAAAAAGAAAATCGATTTTTCTCATGAATTTCGATGAACCTCATTTTTAAACCTATACCTACATACTTACATATGTATATACTTTTTTATTTACTCGCAGTATACATACCTATGTTATACAAAATGGAATTTTTAATACCATTTATTTACATATTTATTTATGTAGGTATATATTTACATACCTATCTCCTGAAAAAACTCACTTGAGCTCAAATTGTTTTCGATTATTTTCCATACAAATTTTCTTCCGACATGTTCAAATATGTAAAAGATGTTTTGGAAAAACGAAATTGATCTAAATATGAGCCACACTTACTTTTTTATGATTCTCTCGTACTAATCGTTCATTGATATTCTTAAATTGTATATTTATTCAACACAGTATTTTTTGCACATCTCCTAAAACTCTGAATATTAAGAAAGCATGATATTCGACAGAAAACGCATCGCATCACATTTTTATTGAAATACATATGTACATACATACATACATATATACGAGTACATATTCAGTCCAATCATGAATAAAAATTCTGCTGTATTTCTTTAGGATTGTAAACTTTATGACAGTGAGTTACGGCATTTTTTTTCTAAAGTTTATTTAAATGTATGTGTGTACGAGTATGTACATACATATGTATGTATATTGTTTAGTCTCTTTTTGCCTACAGAATTTTGTACTGGAGATACATATGTACATATTTCTGAGAAATTTACCATAATAGGTGTATGTCTGTAAATAACTGAAAATTTCTAAAGAATATCAATATTAAAACATTTTTAAAATTGTTTTGTGATGTTAAATATTTATCGATTAAAATGGGATATTTTATACAAAAAAACAGAAATAACTATGAAATTGTTTGTTAATTTTTGTTATTAAAAATTAATTTTATTTGTTTCTCTGGATATCTCTCATCAATGAATATTTTATGATTCTAAAGTTAAGGTCACATTAGAATGTTGTTAGTTCCGTTAGGGAAGAAGTTTTATTGGTTAAATATTTGTTTAATCTTCTAACCTTAGCTTAATAATAATTCTAGATGTATTGTTGTTCTCTCATGTCTCAACTTCAATTATATAGCGATATTTAATTATATTTTTTAATTTTACTATGGCACTTTCATAAGCAAACAATGATGGAATTGTATTGGAACTGTATTGCAATCAGTACCTTAAAACTAGTTAACATTTTATATATGTACTTACATCTTGTGTATGTAGATGATGAAGATGTTGTTCACGCACTGCTTCACATAATGACGAAGTGGTTCAATTTAGAATTTTGATTCATTAAGTGAGTTTAACATTAGCCTGTCATTGGAGACGAGAATCAGTTTATGTGAATTTATACATGTTTGATAAATCGACTACGTTTTTCATTGGTCACAATAAATTAATTTTCATATTCACCCCTATCGTGAATAAAAATTCCACATGAAATGTGTTCCCTTTTATTTTTTTAACATTGAATTTTAATAGGAAAATGTGAAAAGGGAACAAATTTCATTTGGAATTTTTATTCACGATAGGGGTGATTTATTATGATGTATGATGATATTTTAAATGATTTTCGAGAAAAGGTGAAATGTATAATAATTTTAATAACAGAATTTAACAAAAGTATATTTGAATTTATATTTCGTAAATGTATTTGAAAGAAATTTCAATTTGATAAAATTATAGATTGAAGACAACATGAAGAAGAAAAAAATCCCATAAAACAAAAAATATTTTAGGTTAAATAAATTAAATGTGATTGAAAGAAGAAATAAAATTATAAATTTAATATTATGTATATTATATTAATAAGCTACACGTAATTGAGAACAAACAAAATTTCGAAATTTTAGTCATAAATCTATAATATAATGATTTTATTAAAATTTTGTTCCCATATTTTACACTTTTTTGAAAATCTTGAGCCATCTGTGATATTCTTAAAACAAAAAAATGTGTAAAGTAAAACAGAAATGAAATGAATGTAAAACTCCAAGATAATATAGGATATACATACATATGTATGTATGTACATGTATAAATGTATCATGATTATTTTATAAAAAATTAGAAATTGCTTTAATTTTCTCGATAGATATATTCACATAAATATTGTACATACATAAATATGCACATACATATATCTATAGACTTCTGATCTTAAATCAATATATAATATTTGTTTTTTTTTATAATAACTAATATTCTATGTTCTCAACTTTTCATTTGCCTTAACTACTTATTTATACATGTATATTTTTTTAATTTTAAAATTAAATAAATAAATAATGATTTTAACAATAACTAATAAAGAACGTTTTTTAATTAGTTTAAGAAGAAGCACATGTTTGAAAAACAAAGTACATCGCTCAAGGCAACGACCTAAAATTATTATCGATATTGGGAAAATATAACTCTAGACACCTTCAAAAATATACAAAACCTAACACCAGTCAAATAATAATAAAACAAATCTAAATCTTCGTAACCATCTTAAATATTGATTAATATTCATTCTAAATAATTTTTAATAATTCGCAATAATGGCGCGGACAACTTTTTGTAATTGTTTGAGTTGAAAAATCATATACTATGCATATGTATGTATGTACATACATGTATGTATGTATGTAAGCATTCTAAGTTTTAACAGTTTTTTTTTACTACTGACGCAAATTGGTTTAATAGTAACAACACTTTATGCAGATTCTTGTGATTGTCGATAATCAAAGACAGAACCTCGTTCTAAAAATTTTGTATTAGTAGCAGTTGATTTTATTGTATTGCCAACATCATCGAGTCTTCCGTATCCACCTCCTCCGGGAGTTTTCATTGCAAACAAGTCCTTGAATTAAAGATTAAAAATATAAGTATTAGTACCAATTTCATGTAACTATATTGAATGTTTTTGAAATAACGTACTCCTGCGTCTACATCGATGCAGGTTTTGGCACCCAATGATATAATACGTCCATCGCTTTTATGCAACAAATTAAGACCCCTCTTTCCTGGTTTGCCACCATTCATACCGTATGGTTGTAAGGTTCGACGTTCAGTAAGGACGGAAAGCGTGACGGGCTTACGGAATAAAATATGTCTTTCAACACCTTCACCACCCTGGTATTTACCCGTGCCTCCGGATTGATCGGTTCGCAGACAGAATCGTTGCAAAATCATTGGATAACGTAGCTCTAGTATTTCGGGGTCAGTTATGCGTGTATTGGTCATATGTGAGTGAACACCGCCAGCTCCAGTCCAAGACGGACCAGCGCCGGAACCTCCTGCTACAGTTTCGTAATAACCCCATTCTTCGTCGCCAATAGTTACGTTATTCATGCACCCTTGAGAAGCAGCACATGCGCGGAATGCCTTCAGTACTGTGTCTACTATACGCTGGGAAGTTAACACATTTCCTCCGACAACAGCTGCACCTTCAGATGGATCTAATATTGAATTTTTGGGTATAATAACGTTAATAGGGGCCAAACATCCCTGATTCAATGGAACATCATGGCCCACCATACAACGCAAGCAATATATGAGAGCCGATAAGGTTATTGCCCGCGGTGCGTTGCAATTTCCCCAAACCTCTGTACCGGAACCAGTAAAGTCGCAAATCGCCGAACCCTTGTTTGCATCGATATTCACTTTCAATCGAATTCGTGATCCATTGTCCATGAACTCTTCAGCTTCTAAAACGGTTGATCCGGTTCGAGACAAAGTATCTTTAGCAATTTGTCTGAGCATATCTCGGACTGCTACTTCGGCATTTTGTTGTATGTAACTCATGTATGCTTGCACCACCTTAAGGCCATAAGAATCAATTAATTCAGACACAAGTTGAATGCCCTTTTGGTTTGCCGCAATCTGAGCTTTTAAATCGGAAATATTATCAGATAAGTTTCGGGTGCCAGTTGCACCTTTAGCCAAGGTTGGGGTTGTAAATCTTTTCACCACGTCTTCTTCTTGGAAAGTACCGTTTTCTACTATAAGGAATGATTTAAATGCGGCACCTTCTTGTGCTAAAGATGTTGAATGAGGCGGCATTGAACCAGGCGTAATACCACCAATGTCTGCATGATGTCCTCTAGAAGCTACAAAGAATACAGGACCTTCATGATCCCTATAATATGGTTGTCAATATATAAATTATAATTTGTGATAATGTAATAAAAACACACTTATAAAATACAGGAGTAATAACTGTTAAATCTGGCAAATGCGAACCACCGGCTTGAGGATGATTAGACAAAATAACATCTCCGTTCTTCAAAGTTTTACCTCTTACTTTCAATTGGTATTGTACTGTTTCCTGCATGGCACCTAAGTGCACTGGTATATGTGGAGCATTACTAACAAGTCCTCCATCAGGTCCAAATAAAGCACAAGAGAAATCCAGTCTTTCCTTTATGTTGGTTGAAATGGAAGTCCGTTGTAAAACCCTTCGAATAAAAGAAACTTATTAAATACCCAATTCTGTATTTTTAATGGCGAACATTATGTACCTTCCCATCTGCTCTGCTATACTCATAAAGCGATGGCTGAAGATACTTAATTGAATTGCATTAAGCGAGTCATTAACTCTGTTGTTATTAAGAGACTGAACATGAATTACTAAATCACCCCATTTCGTAACTTCCGCTTCACAATTTGGCTCCACTAAAATTGTGGACAATTGGTCAATTATTATTGCTGGCCCTTGTATTTTATGTTTATGCCGAAGGTTTTTCGTCATAAAGATGTGAGCATTAAGCATTCCTTGTTCAAAGCACACCATCGTAGTGCCAATATCAGTTGGTTTCTCATTGGCTGCCACCTCTACTTCCAACTGGGGAGGTGTTGAAGTTTTTCCTAAACCTCTCACACGTACATCATCTACAATGATACGACGATTTTGCAACACAAATCCAAATTCAGTTCGATAACGATTCAAGAACGATTCTTTAAACCCATCTAACCAATTAGAGGAATGTTCCTTTGAGGGTGAACACATTAGAGCACAGTCAGTGCCTTCATAACGCAGATGTAAGAAGTGTTCCAAATTAATATTTTTAAATCCCTGATGTTTCAAAATTTCTTGGCATTTCTTAACCAACTTAGTAGCACTTTCTTTGAGTTTCTCCTCGTTTGCTAATGAAAATTCTAAGCCACAAGGTTCTTGAATTTCTTGTACAACATCAGCCAAAGCCATTCCGTAAGCTGATAAAATGCCTGCATATTTATGTACAAGAACCTTACTGATGCCCAGTTCTCTAGCAATGGCACAAGCATGTTGGCCGCCAGCTCCACCAAAACAAGCTAGCACATGTTTAGAAGTATCCAAACCACGAGCTTGGGTGAGAGCTCGTATTGGTCGACACATAGCCTCATTCGCTACACGTATAAACCCTAATGCCACTTCTTCCAAACTCATTTCCTTTCTATCTCCTGACCCCTTTAAACTCTCGTTGATTTCCTTTAAGAGGTCTTCGAATTTACTATAAGTTGCTTCATAATCTAGTGGTTCATTTTCATTGGGGCCAAATATTTTTGGAAAATATTGCGGCAACAAACGGCCCAAAATCAAATTGGCATCTGTAACAGTCAAAGGTCCACCCTTTTTGTAACATGCAGGTCCAGGATGTGCACCAGCGCTTTCAGGATCTACCACAAACAAACCAGATCTGAAAAATAACCTAGAACCTCCTCCAGCAGCCACAGTGTTTATATCCAACTGCGGCGCCTGTATTGTAATTCCTGCGGTTGTACTTTCCACAACATGTTCATATGTGCCAGCAAATCGCGATACATCCGTAGATGTTCCACCCATATCGAAACCTATCAGAGGGATATCTGTTTCTCTAGATCCAGTCATAGCGTAACCAACAACACCACCTGCTGGGCCTGAAAGTATAGCTCTTGATGCTCGGAATTTATTTATTTGCGTCAAACCTCCATCTGATTGCATGAAAAGAACTTCCACGCCAGACAGTTCCTTATCGAAGCCAGACTTAAAACTTAAATCAAACAATGATCAATTATAAGTATAATCAGAACATTCAGCATACTTTACCTATTTAAATAACGATCTACATGTGGTGTAAGATATGCCTCAGCACATGCAGTATAACCCCTCGGCACTAGTCTATACATTGGCATAGCCTGATGTGACAGCGTTATATAGTTAAAGCCCAAGTCCTTAGCAATATGTCCAACCTCCAGTTCATGTTCGGGACACGAATAGTTATGTGCCAAAACAACAGCCACTGATGAAATTCCTTGTTCTTTGACTTTTATTAAAGCATTACGAACGGCTATCTCATCTACTGGGTTCATTTCTAGGTACCGTGAACCACCAGCTCCCTCCAAAACTTTCCATTGATTTTCTAATAAAATACATACATACTCGTATACATATACTCTATAGAATATTTGAATATTGAGGAGTGCGGATCGGAATATTCTGATTTAAAATTAAAGTCATAAAATAATTCCAAACTATAAAATTACATATGTATGTATGTACATACATATGTGTGTATGAATGTTTACATCTACATATGTATGTATGTATGGCTTATCTGACTTGAGTTAGCACAAAATGCCGAATCTTCATCTGAAATATTTTTAACATTACCTAAACATAAAATTAAGCTCAAAAGTCAGCAAATGCAAAAGTTAAAAAAGCCTTAATAATAGAATAATTTAGGGACAACTCATACCTACACAGTTTGGTGATGAAGGTTAAAAATACGCTTTGCATTCGATATATACCTACATATCTACATGCAAATGTAGGTATGTATGTATGTATGCACATCCAACAACAACAAACTTAAAGAAGTACATACAAAGTAAACTTTAAAAAAATCCCCTGCAAGTGTACACCAAAGTGACGTTGCGTTAGTTTGCTTACGAAACACGCTCCCCAAACTTCTTACTTAAAACATCAATTACACTATTGTATTCATCACCCTTTGTTACAACAACGATACACATTTATAAATACATATGTATGAAATATTTACACAACTTAAACATTGTGTTAGTAAGAAATATTAATATTTACATATGTAAATTACACAATTGTGTAATATGTATGTGCATATGTAGGTATGTATGTAAATAGTATATGTTTTGGATATTTTTGACATGACCCACATGTTTAAATTTTATATTTTTGATATGAATCCTATGTCTTAATTTATGTTATAGATTTACTTACTCTCTTTCAAATGACACCTTTCCTTTGGTTGTTCCGGTATTATGCGACAGTCGACTTCAACCACTGTTTTATACAAGTTAGAAGGTTTTTGAATATTCAATTCAAAAATTTTTGGTCTAGCTTGATTTCCAATATACAATAAATCACGAAAGCCACTGTTGACAACCAACGCAACGGGATCGCCCTTTCGTTCTAATAAAGCATTGGTCGCCACTGTAGTGCCCATGCGAATCCAACCAATATGCGAGGTATCCACTAAACCCGAAGAATTAACATCTTTTCCAGTTTCCTGTACAATAATTATAATAATATTTAATTTTTATTCGTTGAGATTAAAATTAATCGCAAATTACCTCTTTTAAAATCCTGCGTATGCCCTCTCGCGGAGCATCACTGTAACGCTCAGGATCTTCCGATAATAACTTTAAAGTACGCACTCTTCCATCGGGACACATACACATGACATCGGTAAAAGTACCACCACGATCAATAGCGAAACAATACTTTCCTCTTGTTTCATTTTGAATATCGCTTTTTACTGAAAACATTATATTTGAAGTTGACGGTTGCACTCGATGTTAAAAACTAATCGTAAAACTGATCGACGATGTGGTATTAAACAATCTAGTGCGAGATTGTTTTAACTAATCTGGTTTTATATATTAAGATAAACTGCTTATTTACAAAAAACGAATTACTGGTTAAATTAGAACAATGATAAGAAACCATAAACAGCTGTTTGTTTATTTATTTATAGTGAAACATACATATCGCCATCAAAAATGCAATAAGCTCTAATTAACATTTTAATAATCTTGCAGAAAAATAATAAAAATAAAAAATATTTTATCAATTATATTTAAAAAAAATTTAAATTTATCTACCTACATATATAATTTATTATAGTATTTTTAGATTTAGAATTGTTTGCTAAATGTACATACATACATATGTAAAATTTTTCAATATAATAAATCGTGAGTGGAAATCGGCAACAAGTACAACACAATACAGAAACAACATGCATTTTGTTTGTGTAAAATAGTGTACTACTGTCAAAAACACTTTTAGTTTTGACATAAGTAAATTGGAAATAATTATAAACAACAATTTACAACCAGTTTTTATAAAATTAGTGAAATTCCATACTAACGAATCGAATATAAACAAATGCGAACGAAAATTACGAACGTAATTTCTAGAGTTCGATCAAAACCGGACAAAACAAAACCGAAACTAATATTAGGCCTACTTCTAAAATGTACTATTAATTTCAAAAAAAATATTTATTTTATAAAATGTTTAGATAATTGCGCACTACATAAATCTTGATTTTTTATCTTGAATGAAAATTTTTATATTCTATTAAAATCTTGCAGCATATTAAAAATGCCATAATCTATGTTATTTCCTTAATAAAAGTATACCGAATATTAGACTTAGTCCCGGATCACACAATGCAACTTTTGCTGCTCAACTTTTGAGTTTGTTGGTGATAGAAGAAAGAAGAGTGGTCTCCTCTCTCTCTCTTGGGAGGCAAAAATTAAAAAAAAAAAAAAAAACAACGAGATTTATTTCGCTCAATTTAAATTGTGATCAGTTAACAAATAATCCTTTAATTCAGATACATGTATAATTAACCACAAAGGCTTTCTATCAGGTATTTGATGGAAATCGAAAACGAATGAGTTTTAGAATTAAATTTTTTCGTAATATTTCTGTATTGAAAAACTTTTATAATATAAAATATAAAGATATTGTGCTAATAAAGAGAATCTGAAAAGAAAAATTTTAAAAATAAATTATATTAGAAATGCATTAAAATGTACTTCCAAAACTCATTCGTTTTCGTTTTCGATTTCCATCACATCCCTGTATGTATTAAAATAAAGAATTGAATTGAAAAAAAACACGTATACAAATTTTTAAAATTATTTTATACATTTGTCCATGTTTATGAATGTGGTCCAAATTAATAAATAATTTTTATTTCAGTCAAGAATTTTCATTGAATTTATAAAAATTAAACGACATAAAACAAGTAGAAGTTTTGTTAAATCGATTAAATCTTCTCAACGCAATTATTCTCCACTCGAGTCGGAGAGTCAATATTTTGGAAACGCTTAACATGTTTAAGTAGTCTTACAATTGTCGCCGGGGTCACACCTTGAATTCGACTAGCTGCGGCTATTGTTTGCGGCTGCAACATTGTCAGCTTTTGGCGTTCCTCATTTGATAAACTTAGTGATTTTGAAAAGTAATCAATATCATTTGGTATTATGAGACTCTCTTCGTTTCTCACTTGTTGTGCATCTTTTGACTGCTCCTCAACAAAATGTGCATACAATGCTTCTATTTTAATTCTCTCTGCTACAGAGTTTACTTGTTGTATGTTACCCAACTCTTGAGGCATTATTTTGAGTAAATCGTTTAATGTGATATTGTCCGATGGTACACCCAGCATATCGAAAGCTGTTTTCTCCACGGAAGATTTGGCTTTTACAAGACCTAAGCGTTCTCGCCAAAAATTTGAGTGTCTTTTTAGACCGCTAATCAATTCTTTTGTTTCCTGTAAGTGATTTTTGATATTAATAAAATGTTTATATTGCTCATCAGATACTAAACCGAAGTTGTAGCCCTTTTCCGTTAACCGGAGGTCGGCATTGTCCGGTCGTAATGTTAATCGAAATTCTGCCCTACTAGTAAACATACGATATGGCTCATTTGTGCCAAGACTGGTTAAATCATCTATGAGAACGCCAATATAACCCTCCGTCCGACTTATAGTTAATTGTCGGGGGTCATTCTTGTGATCAAACTGTTTCGTTTTGGCTGCAGCATTAGCACCAGCTATAATACCTTGAGCCGCCGCCTCTTCATATCCAGTAGTACCATTTAATTGTCCAGCAAAGTAAAGATTATTAACCTTCTTTGTTTCCAAACTCGGATAAAGTTCTCTTGGATCTATAAAATCATATTCTACACCATATCCTGGTTGCACAACATTGGCATTCTCTAGACCATGTATGGAATTAACAAGTTCAACTTGTTGCTCGTAAGGTAGGGTACATGATAAACCCTGTGGATAAATTAAATCACTATTGTATCCCTCTGGTTCCAACCATATTTGATGTTGCTTTTCCCCAAAACGTAATACTTTTGATTCTATAGATGGACAATAACGAGGCCCAGTCACTTCTTCGAAAACATGACGATTTAAATGCATATTTTCTTTGACAATTTTATTAACTTGCAATGAGGTGTATGTTAGATGACAGGGTAATTGTTCATCAGCATTTATCCAAACCTTTTCATTCATAAATGAAAAAGGTACCGGTGGGTTATCTCCAAAATGAGCCTCAAGTTTGTGGTAGTCAATTGATTTTTTTGCAAGTCTGGGCGGCGTTCCAGTTTTCAGTCTTCCCATGCGAAATCCCAAGTTTTCTAAACTCTTCCCCAATGCTACGGCTGGAGCATCACCCATACGACCAGCTGGCCTTACTTCTAATCCAAAATTAATGTTCGCCCTTAAAAAAGTACCCGTAGTCAAAACTACTGTACAACTATTTATTATCTGGCCGCTTTCTAAAATAATGCCTTTGCATTTTATGTTGTTCTCATTGTCCCGATCTGCCTCTATAAACAAATTATCAACTGATGCACAAAGTATTTCAAGATTTTTCATATGAAAAATTTCATTTTGAATAGCTTCTTTGTATAATTTCCGATCAATTTGAGCTCTTGGGCCCCACACTGCTGGTCCCCTGCGTTTATTTAGAACTTTGTATTGAACTCCAGATTTGTCACACATCCTACCGCATAAACCTCCCAAAGCATCTATCTCGCGCATTAAGTGTCCTTTGCCAATACCTCCAAAGGATGGATTACAAGACATCTCTCCAATAGTTTCTTTTTTATGTGTAACCAATAATGTCCGGGCACCCATACGTGCGGCTGCAGCACATGCTTCAGTTCCAGCATGTCCACCACCAATAACAACAACGTCGAACACACTAGCATCTCTACTACACTGTACATAGGACAGCAATCGTCTTTGTACGATGCATTTAATACAAGTTTTCCGCAAATGTAACATAAAAATATGTGTTTTTAAGTAAAGCGATTCGTTTACTGTTACAAAATATCTATAATTCAATTAACGTAGAACAGTTGTACCACAACAAGAAATAAACAATCAGCTGATTAGAGTAAAAAAAGTAGGGTTTTATAAAACAGGTGCGATTTTCGAAGAATAATCGTCACAAGGCTCTTTGTTGAAAAGTCGATAACACTTTTTCGTCGAATCTATCTATCTACCTATTTATCTATATATCTACGCTATCAAAAAAAATTCTTATCATATAGAAAGTTTTAATAGCATTTTTTCATCAATAAATACATATGTACATTCACATAGAAAATTGAAAAAAGTAAAAAAAAATTTGTTTCATAACCAAGTAGTACATTTAAAAGTATGTATTGAGTTTAGGATCAATGGGTATTTATAAAGGAAAAATTATGCAAAATTATAAAAAATTTCTGTTGTTTTTGAAATATTAAAATTCATTAAATGTATCGAGTATTATTTAGTACTCATATGAAAAGTATCTAGTAATCGATGATAGTAAAACTTGGCAGCACTAATAAAATACACCAACGTGCCGCCACGAATTAAGTCAAGGGTGAGTGCTAACAGTCATCCCTAAACACCAACGAAAAGCGTTTTTTAAATGTCAAAATTTCTCATGCTCATACATTTTGTATGGAGCATACCGAAACAACGCGGCGGGACCGCTTTGCTATTGGAAAATCCGATTTTGACAAGGCGTTTCACAGTGAAGTTAGTTGCAAAAGAAAACAAAACAAAAAAAAATAGAAATAAAACAACAATGTCCAGCAGTTACAATAAACAGGGTCGTTTTATCTATTTGTTTGATAACCCTGTTTTTATTGTTTTGACATAACGTTGCCGCTTTTGTTTAGGGATGGGGTATCAGCACTAATGCTCAGCGTAAAAATACGTTCCGCTTTCCGTCTGTATTTAGGGATGGCTGTAAGGTGTATTAATAGGTTCAAAAACAACAGGCATTTTGTAATATGAACGTGAAATCAAGTCAAAATCCAGGCGAATTGAAATATGAACAAAATTCTATTTGCTTCGTTTATTTTCAGTTTTTTAACCAAAACAACAAACAATTTATTTATTTTTATTAATTTTACTTTTCCAGACTCTTTAACAATTGTATTTTTTTCTTACTTCGTTTTTTATTTTAAATAAAATAAATAAAAAATGTAAACAGAACAAGTAAGAAAGTATAGTCGGTCAAGCCCGACCATATAATACCCTACACCAAGTATATGTATAAAACAGTTTTTCAAAAACGAGCGCTATATGGGAGATATTGCCTATTATGGACCGATCATTCAAAAATTTAGTGTCATGATTTCTGTGAATATAAATATTATGTATACCTACATATGTGTTAAACTTTATCTCGATATAAATACTTTTAAAAGATTTATGGAGGTTAAAGTGAATTACGTAGAGGGTCTTATATGAGAGTTTCGACTAATTATGGACCGACCATTATAAAATTAGTTGCCATAATTTCTGCATATATTTACATATATGAAACTTATTTGTGTTGAATTTTATTTGGATATCAACATTTTTAAGAAAAGTATGGTCGTTGAAATGATTTTCGAAAGTAGGCCTTATATGGGAACTACAACTAATTATCGACCATATATACTATTCGTATATATATGAAATATATTTGTGTTCAATATTATTTGGATACCGACAGTTTTAAAAGAGTTATGCTCTTTAAAGTGATTTTCGGAAGCTACGAGTAATTATGAACCGGTCTGCACAAAATTTTTATTTATGATGAAATTTGAAATTTGTTTGGATACTTGCATAATTCAAACATTTATGATCGGTAAACCCCAATTTCGAGAGGACATTTGTATGGGGGCTAGGTTAAATAATTTACCGATTTCCACCGGTTTCAATCCCAAAAATTAAAATTAATAAATTTTGTTGTTTTGGTAAAAAATTTTTTTTTTGGTAAAGTCCGTTTAAGTGAAATTTTTTAAATCACGTCCAAAATTTTATCACTAGCGGATTTATTTTACCCGCCCTTTTAAAGTAAAACAATTTTTATAATAAAATTTTGCTTCAAGACATTTATTTAACTCTCTTTTAAATTTTTATGTTAATAATTAATTAATTGATGCTTTTTATTTAGATTTGTTTATTTGTTAAAGTTTGTTTATAAAGCAAAGCACATTGACAAAAATAATCATTTGCCAAGCATTGCTCAAATTTGTATGTATGTATGTATAGATGTGCTTCAGTGTTTTTTATTCACTTGTTAATATTTATTTTTTAATTTAACTTTAAATTGATTTTTAAATATGTACATACATATTTAAATAAATGTTATTTGTTTGTTTATTTATTTTAATTGTCAAAAACATTAGAAACAACATTCACATAAACATGCATGTCTTGTGTTTAATGGCTAAATTTTGAATTATTTAATTTGGGTGATTAATAAATTTGTTATAGTTAAATTTGCATTTCTTTTTTGGTGTTTTATTTTTTTTTTTAGTAAATAACAATTTCATATTTGAGAATAAATAAATATTATTGGTGTTTTTATTATTATATAAAGACATACAAATGTAAAAAACATATAAAAATCTAAAAATATATAGTTATGAAATGCAGTAAAAATATTATAGATTCATATGAAATTTAAAAGAAACCCGATTAAGAGGGGCGGGGCGTTTGGTTGGTTGGTTGGCTAGATTATTTCATAATTTAATGAATAAAATATTTGATTGACGTTCACAATAAGAAGAGTTCTGAATTCAAACTTATATACAATACAAATGTATATGTATGTACTATGTATGAGAGATTTAAAATTTACTCTTTTATGGGCTACATTTCAAGAATATAAAAATAAGCAAACATTCGTAATATCTTCAGAAGAATTCTGGATCCTACGTTACTTGGAAGTATGCTGATAATACCATGTCATGTTACACATAAATAGATAACTTTGGACCACCCAAACGTAAGAATTCATTATTTCTTTTGAAAGACAGCTGAATAGACCTCAAAGCAAGTTCATAAGACACGTGTATAGAAGAAATAAAAACAACTATGTACATTTTGTTAACCAACTTTTGATTTTCCATGTTTTATTTTAGTATATTTTGATCAATTAGAAACCTCTTGTTATTGAACGTACATTATCGCTCAAGGAAAGTATTCATTCAATATTGCGTTGTAAAAAAAAACTAAATCTAATTAAAATGTGCGGTAATGGTCACGTTAATAGAACCAGCAATTACTTATGTATCTGGTACACACATAATATTTACATATATAATGTTTCATGTGTAAATTTCTCCTTTATTCTATTATACAATTGAATATGAATATGAAGATCGAACCTTGTATTTAAATTGATATAGCAATTTTTGTCTCCTCTAAATTACTAAGCCATATGCAAGTCTGTGCAATCAATTAAAAAAGGATTAATGTACATATGTATGATAAGAGTTATTGACCTGCAGAGTACTAATGTAACATTTTTTGCAAAATGTTATAGTTTACAAAACTTTTAAGAATTTGAAATTGGAGTAAATAAAAAAAGTGTTTTCAAATCAGTTTTCTCTAAAATATCCAATAAGAACGCAATTCATTTAAAAAAACATAAAGATTAGGAACGATGATAAATTGAAGGTGATACAAGCAAATTACCAAATAGTATAAAATTTGTTATAAAATATAAGATTCTAAATACTACATACAATACAAGGGAACATTTTAGTATTACCGTTTACACTCTTTTTATTCTTCATAAAATTTTGAAGCATACTCGTACACTATATTATGATGATTTTTTAACAATTTTCGAATTCAAAAAAGTCGTAAATATGTGAGACCTAAATCTGTAACACTATTGCTATTTGCTATTTTTATCCTTTTAAGATAATTCGGTATATATTTCGAATTGTTTATACCTATTATTTTGTCAATTTCGATAAAATCGTAAACATTACACGCACTTCTCGAAACTGATAAAAAAAAATAATTTCATATATTTATTAAAACAAAAACTATTTAAAAAGTATATACATAAGTATGTATGGATGAATTTAAATTACAATATTCATTGAGTGTGTTTGTGTTATAACTATTATTAAACACGTTAAAAATTTGTATTTTCCTTGTTTTTTTTCATAAATATTTATTATTTTTTGTTAAAGTAATCTTGTTAAAGTAATTTCGTTATCAGGTTAGTTGTTAAGTATGTGTGTTTGTATGTATGTATGCATGTATGTATATATAAATATTGTTTAATTTAAAATTTTCCTTTGTTAATATTTGCTATTAATTAACTAATTTCGTTTTTCTTGAGTTTTATTGTTAATAAGTATGTATGCATGTTTAATGGATTTTGTTTAAAATTACAATATAATATGTTGTAAGTATGTATGTATGTTGCTATGTTGTTATACTTTTGTTGCGGTTGTTGCAAAATAATTGTATGTATTGTATATTTGTTTCATACATATTTGTGTTGTTGTTTGTTATAAAAAAGCTTTAGTTTCTGTCTAATTGTAAATTAGAAATATAATTTGTATGTCAGTTTGTATGCATGCAGTAGTTACATCTACATATCTACATACATATGAATGTAAATACGCCTGTGTGTGTGTGTGTATATATATATGTATGCATGGATAATTCTTATACTTTATGCATTTGTGTGTGAGTGTTCGTGTATTTTCTTATTTTAATTTTAGTCCCTAAATATTGGTATTTTCATCTCACTTTTCACCTTTTTAAGTCATCGATCGATCGTTCATAAAGTAAATCAATTTAATCAATATTACTTTGTTGTTTTTTTTTTTTTTGTTTTTTGTTTTTTGTTTTTTTTTTGTAAATATATGTTTTTATTAAGTATGTATGTATGTATAAATAATTAAGTTCTCTTACATATTTTTGCTTTGTCTTTCTTTTTATAAAATAAAAACCAACAAATGTTCATGTTGATCGTAACATTGCTCAGTAATTGTTATTATTTTGTGGTAGATCTACTAAGTAGTTTAAGGAGGCGGGGGGTTTTTTGAGGATTGCAGTATAATTTTGTGGTTTTAATTAAATATTTGCTCAAGTATGTATGCACTTGTGTGCACGTGTGTATTTGTAAATCATACACATAGAGTTTTACTTACTTTATCATCATTTATATAATAAATTAATGAATAAAAGAAAGGGAAATAAAAAATAACTAATGTATTTGAAGATTATTGCTCTTAGACGCCTTGGGCTAGGCTCTCTTTGGACAATGTCAACATTGTCTGATCCATGGGTTGATGATGATGGTGGTGGGGTATTATAAAAGGCGAGGCCAACATCTGAAGTGGACTTAATTGTTAATTTACAATTAGGTAAAGGATATTTAATTATGCCGATGAAAAAAAAATATCGAAATTGTTTTACTTACTCTGTAAAAGGAGTTGGTTGCGCTGTTCCTATGGGATTACGCACCGTATGCAATGCTTGTGAGTTTTTAGCTCTAGCTAATAGTGTCATTACCGTGCGCTTGGTCGGATTCATACTGGATCGTGGCACACCCAATAAGGGGCGTTTACGTGTCAAATTTCCAGCTTCAAAATCACAAAAAGGTTTAATTTAAAAGGTCTTTGATTTAGTTTCAGATAACTTACCAATATTAATCGTCTTAATATTTCTAAGAGCAGGATGGAGTATTGTGCCCGAGGAATCTAGAATAGTTAAAGCTGATGTAGTGCCAGCATCCGTTTCATTTGGTAAAGTCAAGGTGGTTGGTTGGGCTGGCGTTATACCTGCAACAGCAGCTACCGCTGTAGATGGCTTTATTAAGCCTCCAATACCAGCCGCTGAAAATTGGTGCTGCAGGGTTACAGCCATTGCACAAGGATGTACTAAAAAAATATCAATGTATATGCTTTAATTTACTATTATGCTCAATTTATTTGTATGCTTACATGCTGCACTTGTTGGTGGTATCTTGAGAGGATCTGTAGGATTTGGTGTTACTGCACTTGAATTTGAAGAATTGTGAGTTTTTTCCATTTTCCCGGGTGTCATGCAGTCCATGACAGATAATTCGTTGTCAGATTTTTCATCATTTGAAGTATCCATATCTGTAATACCACCCTCAATAATGCGAGAGGGACTTGCCTGATCACTACCAGAGTTTTGCACAGTAGAGGAAGAAGTCAACGCCTGCATTTCCCACATTTGTTCGTGTCGTATATCATCATGGTAGTCCTTGATTCGAAAATAAAAACAGTAAAGGTGCTATCAGACGGAATGTATTTTACATATGTACTGTCAAATTTTCCATCTGTAAAAGTTGTACACATCGTGTGATACATATAAAACTTTGCATGTGTAAAATACATGTGGAAATACATATGTAATTTTTTCGATTAGAACACGCTCTATTTTCCTGTGACAAACATAAACAAAACAGCTGGTTTGTTTTGTAACAAAATTGTTTGAAAAAATATATTGTAAAGAAAAATTAAAGAAAATGGATAATGAACATGGAAAAATAAGTATTTTTCGATTTTTAATAAATTAAATTATATTTATTATATTTATTGCAGTTAGATTGGCCAAAAGAAGCAATTCTTGAAATTTTTACACGTTAAAAAGACAGCTTTGGTTTACATTTATAGGTTATGTCATACGGAAAAACATAAGCAGGTGTGATAGCAAAAATTATGAATCGTATGTAAAATGAAAATTTTGACTTACATATGGGTAAGAAAAGTGACAGTACATATGTAAAATACGTCCCGTCTGATAGCACCTTAAATAATACATAGATCGTCTTAATATTGAATATTAGAAACTATTAATTAAAAATAAAACTTGAGTTAATCACCCCAAACGACATGCAACCTATCAAAAGCTTTCTATTGGTAGTTATTAGGGATGCCAATCCCGAAAATCGGTTAAACAAATATTTAGTTGTCATTTTAAATCCGGTTAAAATAACAGACAAAGCTCTTTGTCGCAGTGGTATAAATCTCTGTTGATGTTGCCCTTTTATTTATGCTCAAAGAGTGATCGGGTGAAATCTCTTCTTAAAAGAAATCAAAAAAGAAGGATGATTTACTCAATACTTTTAAATTTTTAAAAAAAAAAACCCCCAAAACTGAAGAGCGAATTTGATAATTGAATAGTTTTTGAAGAAGCTTTATCGATCGATAATTTTCTGTTGCTTTTATAGAAATTAAAGACGAAATGACATATTATTTTTATCAACCTAACTTTTTAATATAATGTTTTCTTATTAATGGTTTATAAACTTTTAATCAATTTAAAATAAATTGTTATTATTTATAAACCAATTTGTTTTTCCCGATCCCGGGATTTAAAAAACCCGGAACTTGGCATCCCTAGTAGTTATACAAACCATGCAGTTTCAGAGCTGGAAAGTTTAGACAAAATTACTGCTTGCTTTTGTTGAGAATGTTATTATTTGAAAAAAATTCAATCAGTTTTATATCAAACGTGAATATGTTTGTTGGGTGCATGAATACTATGCACACATATGTACATATGTATGTATGTATGCATGTACATACATATGTACAACTTATTTAGCACTAGGAACAGCATTAGTGTTGAGTATGTAATTAAAAAATTAAAATTTCATACATTTGGTTGTGACATGTTTTTGTCAATGGTAAATAAATAATACATGTGGTTTTAAGTAATAATTGCACAGTAATAAATGTATTTATTTATTACACGTTGATTGCATCGTACAAAGTAAAAATTCAATAACATGTAATTATTATATATATATGTATGTATGTATGTATGTATGTATTTAATTTAATCTTACCGGTACTAGAAATCGCCTTACTTCCGCTAGAGCGTACGCAATGCGGGCATGGGCTTCTGCGGGTGCAGCAAAGGTAGAAATTTCGACATGCAAATCATCAAATAGATGTGCATAGCGGCTGTCACCACTTGCTCGCAGCTCTTCTTCTTTCTTTCGGTCTCTCATGGAGCCTCGTCCAAGAACAGCCATTTTGCACATGGTTTCTTCTTGCAAACGTTTCATAGAGTTGCCTTTTGGACCCAACAGTTTGCCCACAAAATTAAACTAAACCATAGAATTAACATTTGCTACACATAGTTATACACATATACATATGTATATATTACAGGCAAATTAAATTACCTTTGGATGGTCTCGGACGGGTACAGCTACCTTTACTGCAACTTTTACTGGTCGATCTCTGGTTATATCCAGCATTTTTGATTTTTCTATTTTAAAAATATATGAAATAATAAAAACATATCAAAAATATTGAATCATATAATTTACACTTATTAATAAAATACATACATATGTATGTATGTATCTTTATGTACATACGAGTATGTATGTTTGGCGAATGATGTTAATTATAAGCCAGCCAATCTAAAATATATTTCACGTTGCTTTTCATTTTATAAAGGAGATGTTCAGGATTGAATTTTTAAATTTTTTATACATACATATGTATGTATATGTATTTTGCTTTCAAACTTCTACGACAAATTCCCAAATGTATGGGATGTATGTACACTAATTATACCATAGAGAATGACATAGAGTAGGACATTCCAACGACAGCCGGTTCTACGCACCGGAATGACCCGAGATCACTCGACCAAGGGCTATCAACTCAGCAATGACTGCTGTTACAACAACAACAACAAAAACAACATAGAGTAGAAACTCCAAACAAAACTTAACACTGAGACATGTTTTGTTTTTAGTTTTATGTCTTTTTTTGATCACAAATGTATATAGTATATATGTAAGTAGGTACATTCTTAAACTTTAGTTTTTTTTTACAACTGACTTACATTTTCGACAACGAAATTTATATCTAATTAATGTACCTACATTTGTAAGTATGTACGTAAATTAGGATGTCTCAGAATATATTTTCAACATTGCCTTATTCTTTTTAAGCTTACTTCCGTGTATCAATCCGAAAAACAATGATTTGTTTGTCCACGTTTTCATACATTTGTTATAAAGAAACAATATCCCATTTTGAAAGTTGTTAAAGTTTTTAAATTTTCCAGTTTTTAATTTTCGCATAATTGCAATTATGTATTACATACAGTTGGGTTAAAAATATACATAAGTGAGATACATGATAGTACGTGTCTGTATGTATGTATATTTATACATAAATTTAAATGTATATATTTGTGTATGTGTGTATGTAGTCAACATAACCTTTGGTAGCTTTCGATTTAAATTATAATTATACATACATAGGTTAAGTCAAATACATCATACATACAAAAAAAAACACACACATACATACATATACATATGTATGTACATGTACATATGTATATGATATGTTTTAAAAGTTCAAGTAAATATGTCAACGTTATGTCACCCAGACACTTTTGGCTGCATCCATACTCGTATGTATGTATGTATTTCAATAAGTTTCGTAAGTATAAGGGGTATAACCAACAAGCAATTTTATCTGACATTTTAACATAAACATTACTTCAAAGAAGCGTTTCAATAAACTTTAATAAATATTATTTTTTTATACACAAATTATTTCAGATAGTTTGACAGTTTTTGACAGTTGGTGTTTGACAGAGACAGTTGTTGCAAAACTAGAGATTGACTGCCGTATTAATAAAAAATTAAAGTAGACTTTAAGTGTACTATAAGAAAATTTTGTATGAAAATTTTGTCTTAAAGAACACTTCAAGCCTACTTTAATTTTTTATAAATACGGCAGTTAATGTTTATTTATAAATCAATAAACTTAGGAACATTTCAAAATTTCTTAGAGCTTCTAAAATGTTAGTCTTCTACTAAAGGAAACTACAGTTGTACTTCTAAAAGCGCTATAAAGTAAATACGTTTTCCTAATAATTTTTTATGCCAATTTTCATATTTGCAAAAAGTATTAAAATGTTATTGCTATACAAGCATTATTAGAATGTATTCGTACGTATCTGCATATGTATGTTAAAGCGACTCATTTCGTATGTAGAAAGAAGTGATTTTATGTTTTTAGGTCAATATTTTACTCTATTTATACCGTTGAATAACTTATATAAAACAAATTCAGAATATAATATATCTACGAGTATATGCATATGTATTGGT
Organism: Bellardia bayeri; assembly: GCA_950370525.1. Taxonomy (NCBI): domain Eukaryota; kingdom Metazoa; phylum Arthropoda; class Insecta; order Diptera; family Calliphoridae; genus Bellardia; species Bellardia bayeri. Next base: position 664,943 of record OX493268.1, read on the forward strand.
ATAAAAGATTTTACTGAAATCAGAAAACGTCAACCGTTTCACCATCAAAGTCAAAACAAACAATTTTGAATACATATTTGGGATTTTGATTGGCTTTTAATGAAACTTCAGAAAAATAAAACCTCCCTAATATATACATATGTACCTACATATTTTACTATACCTAGTTTTAAGCGTTTTTATACACGCTTATACTCCTATTTTTTGTTTTTATTTAGACATACAAGCACATATAAACATATTTCGCATATTTATTTACATTACATGGCATTTCGAAAGTTTGTATGTATATGTACATACATATGTATATCAAATGCTTTATACAAAAACAATAAAAAACCTATTATGTAGCTCCTTGTATACGGCTAGGACGAACTTGTTACACCTTAGTAAATATATTCGACTACTATGTTCACAAATCGAAACTTTGTGTTTTTTTTTTTTAACCTAAACTTCACTTTGCATTTGTACACATAATTCTTATACTACTAGAATCATAAGTAAACCATTATATTAAATTAGCAAACATGATTACTACAGGCCGACTGAAGTATTTGACTTATCAACAGTATTTGATGTTTTAATTTTAAACAGACGTTTCAGAATTTCAAAAAGATCATATCTGTTTCATTACTTATAGTAAGCATCTGATGAGAAAGCAATGTTTGTCGCAAACAAACTCTAAGAAGTACAATATGTATGTGCATATGTATTTTAAAATAAATAGGTTAAATAGTTACATTTTTTGCATAAAATATTACTAATCCTTTCTTTTTTTAGCTATAAAAATGTGTTGTGTTCACATAAAGGATATACAACTCTATTCGTACGTATTCATACGTATGTATGTACATGCATATAATTCTTAAAGATAAGCTTAACATTCTTTGGTAACAAAAGAACCATCCCGTTTAAATAAAAAGAAAAAAAATGGAAAAAGTATGCTGCTGCTACTGACAGACTAGCTGAGTGACTTACGGAGTGAATAGATGAATGAATAAATATTAACTATAATGTGCATTAGGGAGATATCTCTTTTTTATGGGTTTGCTAAATATGAACAACTATGAAAAAATAGTTTCAAATTTCCCAGCAAAATTGTATAATAATATAATAAGTATACTATGAAATAAATTATAACATATACATATGTACATACATACATAGATATAATATAACAAATATTATAATCTAATCATAAATATTAAATATATTTGCACAAGTTGTAAAATGTCGTGAATTTTTAGCATGAAGTTTACTTTCTCATACAATGCTTGAAGAGTGCTTTAAGACAACATTTTCAAACAAAATTTTCTTAAAGTACACTTGAAGTCTACTTTAATTTTTTGTAAATACGGCAGAAAGAGTGCAAATATTTTGTAAAAATAAACTTTATTCGGCGACAAAAATCAAACTTGGAATACCAAACTGGCTGACCAGCACTTTGTCGAATCTAGATAGACTGCTAGGGCGGGTAGCATAAACTCGTTTTAGATAATAAATTGCTTCTGGCAATAATAATTTCGAAATGTGCATCTGTATGAATTTGTAATAGGAATTCAGTGAAAAACGTTCGTGCGTCATTTAAGCATAGAATTAATTCCTAGTTAGAGCTGGATTTTTTCTTTATTATTTAAAAAAGTAAATGAATGCTTATGTTTAAAGCTCAAAGCATAACGAACATTAAAGGAGCATAACATCAACAGAGAAAAAGCGAAGATGCTAAAAATGAAGGGAGATTATTAGGTAATAACTAAATATGTACTACATTTTAGTGTTTGTTTAAACTCGTTAAGTTGTATTAAACAGCTACAAAATGACAAAACCCCATGGAAGTACACAATGTCTATGTAAGTATGTATATAAAGGGTGATTTTTTAGCAACTTTATATTTGGCAGCTCAGCAGTTTTCGTGTAACATGTTCAATCAGTTCAGTTCTATATGGTCTATAATTTAGCAATGAATCGACTTACAAATGACCAACTCTTGTAGAGTATTAAATTTTATTATTAAAATTCATGTTCAATTGAAAAAGTACATTGTGCTTTTTTATCGGACATGTGTGTTTCGCGAAGGAGCCTATTTCTGGTTGAATGGATACGTAAAAAAAAGCAAAACTGTCGTATTTGGTGTGAAGAGCAGGCAGAAGAATTAAAAGAGCTGCCAATGCATACCGAAACATGCACTTTTTGGTGTGAATTATGGCCCGGTGGCATCATTTGACCGTACTTTTTCAAAGACGACGAAGGCGGAAACGTTACTGTGTATAGCTAGCACTACCGTGAGCTTGACTTGGCTGACATATGGTTTCAACAACACGCCAAACAATGGCCCAATTGAGAGGCAGGTTTGGTGAACAGTTTATTTCATGTTTGGCCGCCAAGATTGTGCGATTTAGACTATTTTTTGTGGAACTATGTTAGGGCTCATATCCATAGGGACAAGCCCGCAACGCGATGACACACTGGAAGCTAATATTGAAGAATTTATTTGTGAGATCCAGAGATTATGCCAAAATAGGACACGGTGTATGTACCATTTGAGGCGTAGCCGCGGTCAATATTTACATTAAATCATCTTTAAACATTGAATTATATAGATCGTTCTACCCACTCAAATAAAGATGTCATGATGTGTTTTTTAAATCAAATCCGAGAGCTCTTAAAAAAATCACTTTTTATAAATGTACGAGTACATACTCGTGTGTATGTTAGTATCAATGTACAGCCATAATACAGATTAAAATATAAAATATGTATGTTCCTATATGTATTTTGTGTTTGTGAATAGTTTTAGATACAATCTAAAGACATCAGCCCTGGCCTAAAGCCTTAAGGTAATAAAACAAATAAACATATAAACAAACTAATCTGACTGGTTGTTTAAACTCCATCCAATAAGAATCCAACAATACACCAGCAGAAGGTTGAAAAACAAGTGCAAAAGTTTTGTAAAACAATAAACTTTAAGGACAACGATAAAAGCAAAAGAAAGCAAAGAGAGAAAAAAATATTAATAATAAATAAAACTATTCGCAAACTAAGTAACTTACCTAAACCTTTGGGAGACCGTTGTTCTTCAGGTGTATCCATTTGATTTGCTTTCAAAATGACATTCATAGTGTTTTGTTTATACGATTATTCGAACAAATTTTAATATGTTCCTTTATACACCTTATTGTTCTATGATTTAACGCAGTTTCACAATGTTCTTGGTTCGAGGGACGCACAGCAGAGCACGTTCATATTTGATTTAATAGGCTTTTTAAATATCATTCACCTTTTATTATCTGCCACCTACAATATTTATAGGTATGTATGTATGTATGTATGTATGAGCATACATATAGGTATGTATGTATTCATGTATATAGAAATTTAGTCTTCAAAATACACATACATACCTACACACAAATATATTACGTATGTATGTACTTATATTATATTATATACATACATATGTATATTGAAAATGACAGGCAATCCTTTTGTATTTTTCACATTTAGAATTTTAGAATTTTTTTCATTTGTAATAGCGCTTTTTTATTAATGCACCAACATGTATTCATGCAATTTGTGCACATTTCATTTCAGATGATTTTTTGCGCTTTATAGCGTAATCTTTGAAAGAAGCAAAGTAACATTTAGGCTGCCCATTAAATTATTTTTAATTAAAAATTATCGGAAACATTTCTCAATGTTTCATTGAGCTTTTATTAGAATCAAAAAATGCTTAAAATAAAATTTTAAATATTCAAATGTATATTATTCTATTGACATTTTAAATTACGTTATGTTAATATTTAAATAATTGAAATAATTAAAATAATTATTTAATATGATTTTTAAACAAAAAAAAAATATGAATAAATTGGAAGCCCACAACAGTGCAGTGGATAACAAAACTAAATGCTTTGGCTGTGCATTAGATAATTCAATATTGTTTCTTCTGGTAAAGGAGAATTTCACACCTCTTATACGTTCTACAATATATACAAACATACATACATATGTACATATATAAAATAATAGGAAGGAATGAAATATAAAACATGCCATAGGTAAGGAAGCGAAAAATAACTGCGATAAGAAATTTAAATCAGTTGTATTTTCAATTTATTTCTACAATATGTATTTGCCATAAGTGTGAGATAGAAATTGGAAATAGTGACCCAAATAAAGCTTTGTTTGATCTTTTTCACACGAAAATATCGATGGAACAATAGAATATCGCATTGTATCGTACGTAAAAACACTGGCAGTACAGTGACTTGTTCCGACAGAAAAATAGTCCCATTGTTGTCTCAAAGTAATTGAAAGTTTAGGAGAGACGATTTGTGTTGGCTATTGTCGCGTAATCGTTTGTAGACAGACTATTGTTTTAGTTGTTTTTGTTTTTCTCACTTTTCAATTTCAAGGAACTAAAAGTTGTTGTTGTTGTTGTTTTGCTTTTATCTATGAATTGTTGTCAAATTCTATTCGTTTTTTTATTATTATTATATTTAGATGTACACACACACACTAGCTTATACATTGTAAATACTTATATTTATCATGTTTCCCTTTCGCTTTCTTTTTCCCTAGTCCTTTTATTGTGGTACATAAGCAATTAGATAGCATTTACTACATTTTTCAATAACATTTAAATCACTTAGAGCTCTTTATTTTATTAAATATCTTTATGTTGCTTCAGTTTTCTAACATCAATTACGTACATAATATGTATGTATATATATATATATACTTATGTAAATAATTGTTTTACCATATAAACTACATATGTGTAATTTATTTTCAAAAAACGAACATAAATTGCTTAATATTTGTATTTTGATTAATTATTTTAACTTTTCTCTTTGGTTTCTTTAATAACTTGTTTAATTTTTTTTATTGTTTTCGAGCAGGTATTCTTGGTGCAATGGAAAACTTAAATATGATTAGAAATTAATACACGTCCTGTTCCCACAGCTACATCTTTGCACTTTTAATATTAGAGAGCAACTGAAATATTTTGGAAAGTAAAACAAGTATTTGTTTACACGTACATACATCAACGTACATGCACACACTAACTTTGCGTACCTTTGTTTGTCATAATAATGGTGATGGTGATGGTGACGATAACAAGAGACTTTTTCTACACTGTTATTATTGAAAGCTTTTTCTTCTTTGCTCTCTTGTGCTTTTACGCAGTATTTTTCCTTTATTGTTTGTTCGCTTTTTTTGCCATACCATGAAAAGGATGCTGGAGAACAAATACTGGGTTTAGTTTTGTTATGAAAACAACTTCAAAATGAAATAATAAAATAAATGTTAAAACGAAAACGTCCTCGTCAACCTGTAAACAAATTACATATTTAATAGTACAATTATACGTACATATGTACATATGTACTCGTACATATGTATGTATGTATTGGTATGCAGTAAACAGATTTAAGATTTAAAATCACAAGCAATAACTTTTATTTCTTTCACTTTGTACTCGTACAAATGTTCATATGTACATACATACGAGTACATACATCTTTACATTTGTATCTATCCATAATTGTACGTAAGTTAGCTTTATTGCCTGTATGCGAAAGAAAATACAAGCTTGTTTTTTATTGTTATTAAATATGTAACGAGTATTTATTTAGGATTTCGCTTATGAAAATCCTTTAATAGTAAAGGTGCATATTTATTTATTACTCATTGATATGTACAATGTATGTACATATTTTATGACCAATATATCGCTACCTAAAACTCTGAAATTCGTTTATGAATATTTTAAAAATTTTGAAGCAAAAAAAAATTTATGAACAAATTATTCGATAAATTATCAAACAAATTTCAAGGTTACTTAAGGACTTTTATCGTATTTATTTCAATACTTTTTTTTCAGTTGTCCTATAAAGATATTGAAACATTTGTTTGGTCATTATGTATTTTAGGTGACGATATGTACATATTCTATATGTATGCACTTGAGCTCTACGGCTCTATTTTATTTTATAAATATTTATATTATTCTCAAAAACATACATACATATGTATGTATTTACAATAGGTTGGTCCTTATATTGTCCATTTTTTCCAAGTTCTAAAATTATTCTCGGTCATCTGAAAACGAAATGTTGAAAATTTTAGCAGTTTATTCAAATCGGATAACATTTATTGGCATAACGTTGTCTGGGGTAAAAACTAAAAACTATTAAAAATATAAAATAAAATGAATTTATTTGTTAAAATTGAGTAAATACAAAACAAAAACTATTTTTAATTGGATTTTTTAGCATAAATTTATATTTTTCAAATCTAAACTTCATATAAAATTAGCAACATCTAAAAGTTATCCAATTTTGCAAAAATGTTCAGCATTTGGTTTTTAGAAAACACTTAACAATATATGTAAGAGCAACCCTAATGTACATATGTATGTCTGTGCTTATGTTTTAACAATAAAATTGTATTATATGGCATTTTTAGACCATAATCCTGTTCGGTTTATTAATCATGCCTTTTTGTCACACAACAGCATTTAGTCAAATTGTGTGTTTTGCGTTTACAAGCATATTTTTAGCAGACATTTTATTTATCCTTTTTTCCGTTTCGACAAATTGAGTTAATTATGTGTAAAATAGTTTGTATCTTTTCTGTACAATGATAAAAAGCTGAATAGTTTTCTTATTGTTTATTAAAAAAAAAGAACAATATAACAAATTACAATTAAAGTATATAATTAATAAATATTACTCATACGCTCAAGCAGCAATGTATGTATGTACGTTGTGGCATGTCTATAACAGAAGGTACACAAAATAATCAAGCAATTTCAATATAAAATCAGCTTCAAAACAACAACTTTAAGAATAATGTAAGGAAGATATCGAGAAAAGAATCCAAATTGGATTTGCTACATAAACTCCTGCATATTTGTTTCATTCACTTGTTATATTTATGTTATATGTCTTACAAGGACTGTCAGATTGTTCAATTTCTAAAGGGGCACAATAATACATTTTACCAAATACGAAGGCAATAATTAATTTGTTCTTATTCTAATTTTTTGTGTACCTAAAAGAATTTATTAATTGTAAAGCAAACTTTTTCAAGCCCTTACTGTTTACTGTTCACGGCATTTTATTATTTGTTTCCATTGCAGTTAATATCATCTATACGTTTCCGGCATCCATCCATTCACTTAGCCAGTCATACAATACAAAATAAAATAACGCCAACACCAACAACAACAAAAGCAGCAACAAAAAATAAAAGTTATTTGCTATGGGGTTGAATTGAAATGGTTGATGTCTATATAGAAAATGGTTTCTCTTAGATTCTTTACAAAAGTAGAACAAAACATCTTTTAGTAAAAATTACAAAAAATTTACCATAGATCAAAACAGTTTTGGTGGTTTTACTTTTTCTATTACTTTTTCCTTGTATCCCTGTTCCATCATAAAAAAAACAATATTTTTATATGCGTGTGGGGGTGGGTGTTTATACTCATAACATAGATATATTTATATGTGTATGTATGTGTATTAGGTAGTAATTCTGAAAGTTGCCTAAGTCAAGAAATTAAAATAAGAAAAAAGATTAAGTTGATAAATTCGTTGACTTTTACAAAATCTAGCTTGAAGTTTTTCCAACAAAACTATTCAACCAAAATAAATTGAAATAATGTTTTGGACCAACATAATACCAATCCGTTTGCTTTATTGGTTACAATTGTGTGCAATGCATTCGTCTTTAAATATCTGAAAACGAAATAAAGTATGACTTGGACCACTTTCATAATAACTGCCACATATGCATGTATTTTGTTTTTTTTTTTTACTTTTTCTGTTTGGATTTTATTTAATGGAAACAGTATTTTTTTAATACTTAAAACTTTTGGTTATATTGTGGTTTTTATATTTCTTCGTTAAAAAAAATTCTCTTAAATGAGACAGAATGCTAACTTTAAATTGGGTTCAAAAAAAGGAGTTTCACACTCGAACAAGATCTTGATGTTACTCCTCAGAGAAGAACTAAAATGTTATCTTAAAACAAACTAAACTTTAATTTTGATTGAAAACATTGACAACTTTATTGGACCATCCAGTTCAACGTAACATGTACCTAATTACAACATTAATACAATAATATAATAAAAATGAATAAAATTCTTAAGTATTTCTTAAGTATTTTAACCTATGAACAAACAAAGAGAATTTATGACAACACAAACCTGACATAAAGAAATAGGTTTAAACCTAAGATACATATTGCTTATTTTAATAATCAAATTATGTTACACCAAGGATTTGTTTATCATACATACATATTTATATATATATATATATTTATATATATGTATGTATTTGTATTTATTAACGTTAATTTATTATATTATAACTTTGATGATAAAATTTTCCTTTTTTTGTCCCTCCCGACTAGCACGATAAAATTTATTTCTGCAAATCCGGTGCCAGAAAGTCTTCTGTTTTCGTTTCCCAAGTAAAATTGCCTTATATGAATACAGTTTGATTTCTCAAAGCCCACATACATACATAAATGTGTGTATTACTTTAGTAAGTGTATATCCTGTGTACAAGATAAAAACTATTTAAACATTTTTAATGGTTTTACATAATTGTAGCCGGTTGTTTCCAAATACTCATTGTAATGTTGCATACAATGTATTTTCTGACTGTATTTTTTGATCTAAAATCTTCATTTTTTGTTCCCTTTTAATAAATTTAACGAGTTTTGCTCATATTCGTGTTGTGTACATCAGAATAGATGATATTATGAGTGCCACCACTGACTCATACATACGTACTTACACACATACGTATAAACAAATACATGTTCTTTTGTTTATAGATTTACTTTTATGTTTAATATGGTTACGTTTTGAAATTTAATTTATTCATATAGAAAATTAAACTAAAATAATAAAATAAAAACACAAACATAAATACTGGTACAAGTACAATCCCAGCAAGCCATTTGAGTCCGAAAAGAGTCTTTTCTGACACCTTTTTCGGAGCGTTAACGCTCTTTATGAGCCCAAAAAACAATCATAATTGCTCCGAAAACCTTCAGAAAAGAGGGTCATTACATTCGAAAATGGACCAGTCAGAAAGAGCTCTTAGATAATGTCAGAAAAAAGTCTTTTATGAGGGCTTTTTTTGGGCTCTATGTAATCTTGTTTTTATCATTCTTGTGTGGTACAGCTATGTTTGTTTTTGTTCAAAGCCCAAATAACAGGAGAACAATGCTTTGGTACACACATAATTAAGTGGAATTTCTGAGTCGTACTGCGTGCCAACTCAGGACAGTAACAAGCAAATTATTCTTTCGCTCCGAAAATGCTTTTTCGTTCGACTCTTTTCTGACTCCTTCTTCGGAGCACTCCGAAAATGCTCTTTTGTTGGACTCTTTCCTGACTCCTTTTTTCGGAGCGCACCTAGAGTGGTATGCTGGGCTGTATATTGAATATATACTCATACTACATGAATAACACATACATACATAATTAGGATGAACCGCTGCTATGTTATCAAAAACATTCACTTGTTTGTCTTGTGAATCGTGGATCAAATGCTAGAGTAGTATTAATTCATACCAAATAATGTTTATATAATTAAATCTAATGGTTTTTTCTAATATTCTCTTATTTGATGTTATTTTATACACACTACTCAACATATCTGAACAATTGTGAAAATTTGATCAGATAAAATCAAACAAAATGTGTGTAGTAAATGGTTCAAGAGCTACCGATTTATCTCACAAATAAAATATTTCCGAGTTTATTTACTTCGATTTAAGGACTTCCTAATTAATCTCCAACTAGTTATTTATTAGTGCGAATTAAATTTACAGTTGTGTTTAATAAAATAAAAGTTTTTGTAAAAAGTACCTATTTACAATATATTTATTGTAACATAACTTTACATCCATATACATATGTATCTAAAATGATAAAACATACATACATATATATGCATATCAGTTTTCCATTAATACTGAATATGTAATTATTATTATGTATTATTATTATTTATTATATGTATTATTATTCTGTTTGTTGATGTAAATGTAAGGTAGCACATTAGCTACTATTTTAAACACAACTGTTCATTCACTGCTTTAATTTGCATGTCATTTACGTTATTAGGTTCTTTGTCTATGTATGGATGTATGTGTGTAGATGAGATTCAGTGTTGCCAGCACTTTCAGAAAGAGGTTTTGCATAACGGCATTTTAAAATAGAATTAAGAACGCAATGTCTAATAATTTTTTCTTCTTAAACCTATAAATAGTATCACGGGATTTCAATAGTATCAAACAAGATTTTTATATATTAAAAATGTATAATGCAAATTTACTAAATGTAACCTACCGGCATCACTGGTGTTCTTGTATTTCTTACTTTACGTATGTGTGTTTTTCATTCCAAAATATGATATTTTTTCTTTACACTTGTGTTACTTGTTTATTTATTAAATCAACACCTTTGTAAAAATGTTTATAATAATCTATTTTTGACAAACAAATATACATACATACAGCCATCCATTTGCCATTTACATATAGCAAAACAAATACGGGCTTAATACTGAAACACTCCATAACTTTTTGCAAAATGAAACTAGTTTAATTAAAGAATCATTAAAAACACATCAAGGTACTAACCAATGATGCAAAGTAATTTCCGTTTATATAAAATTCTTCTATATGCAAAAAAAAAAAAAATATACTCGTATATATATAAACATATATGTATACATAATACACTGACAAAAGTTATTGACTCATGGTTTTATGTATCTACATATGTATATAATGGAAACAAATATATTCAAACTTAAGATCTGATTCAGTTTGATTCGTTTGACTAGAAAATTTTTATGAAAATCACTCAAAAAAATATTTAAAAAAAATGATTTTCAGTCATTTACGGTTGGTTGGTTTATGTGGTTGCCGTTTCGAAAAAGACCACACAACTCGTTGAAAGAAATTATAGGACTATATCGTATTGAGATGCTAGTATATATGCAAGGATAGTACTCCTCCAGCCTGTTGCCTTCAGGTATCCGATGAATTGATGTCTCCGCTAGATTGTTGAGTATATAATTGTTGAAAAATTTGAGTCTAGAGTTTTGAAGAGCCGAACATTCACAGAGAAGATGAAGTACTGTTTACAATTTGCCAGTGACCGGTCAACATCACTATGATTCTCGAGATGACCTTGAGTTTCATATTCGAGAGCTGCATAGTGAACTTCTCATTATATACTGGTCACATATTTCTCGTGGTCCTGCGTCTGTGTCTAGATTGCACCACCTATTTCCAGCCTTTTGAAAGTAGTGTCTGAAGTTTTCACTTTTAGCGGTTCCAAGTGGTATTGCGACTGATACGGCCAACCGCTCATTATTGTAGTAGACCCTATGCGCAGGCACCCAAACTAGAGTAACGTCAGTTAGACAGTTCTTCGTTACATTGCCTGGCTAGAATAGATGTTGTAGTATAGGATTTAAGTGACATGAGTGTCCACAAAAACGGCAGTGTTGCCGCTAATAATTATTTCACATAAAATTCTACGCCTAATCGTTGGTATCTAAGCCTGAAATACACTAAATCTATCTGGGAGGCGTATCAAGAGTTTCAACCTGAGTTCATCGCAAAAGATGCCGGAACCAACGCCACACTTCATCAGAACCATCATTTGAACTATCAGTGTATCCATAAATCATGTCACCCCTTTCCATTCACGTCTGGATGGAATAGTGATTTTGAACATCTTATCAAAGTCTATGAGGGGTGTTGTGTAGTCAGATTTTTGGTGTAATAAAGGGTGAAGCAAATTCCATACGTTCTTGATCTCCAGCAATCAGAGACAGATAGTCTCACAGCACTACTTGTGCTATCAGTACAACATTTTTAGATTTCAGTCCGGAATCGGTTTTGAAATCAATTATTTACATTTCTTTTTTAAAAGAAAAGTCTTGTAACAATAACTTATTTTAGATACTGGCCAACTACAAGCCAAATTAAATATTTCCTCGGTGTTCACACCGAATTGCTTTGTGTAAATTGGGACTACTATTGAAAAAAAATACCATTAATTGCATATTAATACAAGAATTTGATAATAAGGATCTGAAAGACATGCAGCATGCATGAATATTCTATATGACAATCTTCATTCTAACATTTCAATTTATGTATGTCTGCACTTAAATATTTAATCCAACCTTAATCTTTTAAAAATATTTACACTATTATAATAGTTAGATATATACTTCTTTTAACTACTTAACATGATTAAACAGTTAAAAAAATCATGTCCAGAGATTTGCTACATCTTAGATACTACAATTCAGTACATACATATGTATGTATGTATGTATGTATGTATATACTAAAATACATACATATCTATGTATTTATATGAATGATTATGTGTGCGAGTGTATGTACTATATACATATACATATGATTAGTGTATATGAACGTATACGTATACGAGAGGTATTATTTTTGTATCTATTTACATCAACTGGGGTGATTTTAAATTTATGACCTGCAATATGATTAAGTTCGGTCGATTGACCTTAACTCTAACGAAAGACATACATATATATACATTTTACACACTTATGTAAATATAGCCACCTAAAACGGTAAAGGCTCTAAATTTTGTTCATTATAACTGAAATATTTCTCAGTTTTATTTAATATTTCGAAAATTTTCTTTTAACGTATTTTATTTTTTATTCAAATACTATCTTTTTTCTCTTTTAGCGTTTTGGGTAACGATATTATTATTATTATTATTAGATGTATTTCTGAAATCACATTTACCCTGAAGTGCTGAATGTATGAACTTTGTGGGATTATCTCTCAAATGATGCTTACAAATCTTCTTCCACAATCGATTCAATATTTTTAAAAATTTGTTTCTTCATTTTTATTTCGTCTCACTAACAAAGTAAATTTTCTATGTTTCTGCTTTTTGTCGCACAGTAATAACCGAATTTGTATACGAGTATAATCGAATGTTTCAGTCTAATAACCGCATTTATCTAATAAACTGTAATAAAAATTCGTATACGGATAATAAAAAATCGTAATTCTTCTTTGTCAACTAATTTTCTATTGCATCACATATGAATATGTTTTCTCTGAGCTCACTCGTATAAATAATACTGTATCAATATAAAAAAAAGATATCTTGAATAATTAAATATTAAAAAAGCATTTCCTAATCAATTGAAAAAACAGATTCCAAAAACTAACTAACTATATATGTAATTCAATGGTCTGCAGGGTACACAGTTGTATACGTATGTATGTATGCAACATCATACATCTTTATTTACATATTTATTTTAAAAATAACAGACATTTATTTGCGTTTGTCGGTCTATTCAATACCGTAAATGAATTGAATTCCGAAATACAAAATTTAGCAGCACGATGTAATCATTAAAAATTGAAAATGTTAAATTGTCCATAAAAATTTATTATTTATTTCATTTGGCCGAACATACTGTTAACATGTTCTTATACTTCCTTTTATGTGTTCGGCTAACAAATGTACTCGAATATACAAATATAGATTGTATGTTAAAACGCAGCAAATATTATTTAATGCATTGGAAAAGGTTGCATTAATTTCGTGGTTATTTAAAAACCCCTAAGAGCAAATTACACAGAATACCCAATTTTGTAAAACAAGTTGAAACCAAATCTTCTTTTAGCTAAACTAAACAGTTCCTAACGTCACAAAACTATATTTTCCACACATCAAAAATAAAAAAAAACCATTTTGCACTTTAATATATTTCATTATATTTAGTCGGGATCTATTCTATATTTAGAGTGCCTTGATATTGATGTTGATGTCTAAAAGAATATAATCTGTGACTATATTCAATATAAAGTTTTCTTTTACAACATTAACATATTTTATTAAATAAATGGTCCCATATACACATATGTATATACGGGTATATAAATACATATGTACCAACATACATCCATACATATTTTCCTGCAATTAACATTTACAAAATAAGTAAATGGAAATATGTACACACATATGTACATGTTGGCAACGTACTCGTACATACATACATATAAACAATTTGCAGAAAAAATAATCATTTGAATCGTATGTATGTTGTTGAACACAAGCAGATTAAGTAGTGTTCTAAATTAAACTAAACTAAATGTAAATGTATGTATGTATGTACGAACATACTAAATAAAGAAAAATAAGACAAATTTCCTAAGGGAGCTGTTTAAAGATTTCTGCCAATTCCACTGTGAAGATGAAAACTCAAAAATAATTTATTTATTTATTTCCTATTCAGTGTGGTGGCAATAATCGTAAAGATAAGTAAAGATACACTTACTTACTTAAAAAAAAGGTTTTATTACTAATAAAGAAATCCACGTATTCCAACAAGGCATAACTATAAATTACATATGTTTATAGATTTATTTAAATGATTTTCAGTAATTTTTTTTTTTTGCTAATAATCTAAAACGACATGCAGAAACACCCTCTCGTACACATACACAATTTGTCTAATGATTATAAAGCTGCCCATGAAACTACAAATGTATGTAGCTACGTTCGAGTATATCTCACTTGTTCCTCAAAAGCATAACAACTCAAAATTCATGAAGAGGCCAACTGTTTCTGTTCTGTTGATTCTAACAATATATTACAGCATTGAAAAAGACTATAACGTTTTGTTTCTTTGTAATGCTTAAGTGATTTCCAAAAAAACTAAAGAGTAATGACTCAAAATTAACACAACACTTATGCAAACCGCTGATAGTCGAAAACAACGACAACTCGATATGTCACTCTTTGTATGAAAAAACTTTGATCTGTTTTGCTCAAGCACTGGCAAGCAATTATAAATGTTTCCCATTAATTGAGACCTAAGTAGTTATTCTAAAAGCACAGAGAGAGTCATAACGGTTTTTTCCCCGAAAGAGAAGACAAACCAAAAGGAGATTTTTACAGTGGGTAGATAGATATAAGCTCTGTGGTTTGGTTTTTTGCAAAAAGTAAAAATTTTAAAATTTTGAGTTGTTACGCTTTTAAGGAACAATTGCGATATGCAGTTCCGCATTGAAGAATTTGTTAATTTGTTAAAATCCAAGTTCTAGTTACCATTCATTCTACTTCCAGGCTTTGGGTCTTGTGATTGTCATGCATGACGTCCGATATGTTTGATCGTGCAATGGGATATATTGATTCATCAGATAAATATAAATACATATGTAATTCATAATTGCTTTGACAAAACAATTTTAGTTGTTAGATTAAAAAAATGTGCCCTTATAAATACATATGTATGTACATATATACATACATACATATACATATAGTATATGAATGTACACAATATGTATATAGAAAAATGTATATTGACCTGACTCAATAAAAAATAAATAAAAATAATAAACATATGTATGTATATGTTGTGCAAAAATACACATACGAACTATACTATGTTGACATACTTACATATGTATAGATATACATATGTATAAATAAAAGCAAAAAGTACAAAACAATTTGGGGATAAACATAAGCAATGGAACACCATTCATAAAAGTTCCTTTCGATACCCTCAGATTAAAGTTGATAAAATTGTAAAGGATTTCACTCAAATATGTACGTATGTATGTATGTATGTAGGTATAGTCGGTAGTCCATAACTTATTTATTTATGAAAATGAACTGTAATCTCATCTGCTCACACCTTTACACATACTTACATATTAATGTTTTCCACAAATTTCCACAAACCGTTTATAACAATCAATATTTAGTTAACATATAATACAAAATAAGATATTGAAGAACAAAATATAAATTTTCTGGATTCCCACTAACGTAACAATTGAATTTACCCTGTGTTGGTTTTACTACAATACAAAGATTTCACAATACCACTATACTCGTACATGCATATGTATGTATAAACAAACAGTTTAAATACATACATACCTACATATGTATATATATTTGTATATATGTATGTATATAAAGATGTTTGTGTGTTTCAAAAAGTATTGAATTGAAAATAACTTTGTACAAAATTCCATAAAAAATTTATAGTTTTTTATACTTGAATGATTCGCCACAAAGGATTTGAGTGTCATAAAACGGAATGTATTGACAAAACCATAATAAATGAGATTTTATGATTTTCTTGTCTTAAAAATGAGTAATGCACGGAATCAACAACAATTCCACATCTTTGAATTTTTTCCGCCACATACTTGTACATATGTAGTAGGTATTATATGCCAACAAAAGCCACAAGAGCAAAAGCTATAATAGCACAAAGGGCAACCAAAATTATGTTCCAGAAAAAATGTTTATGCGCATAAAAAATACCCTTAAAAATGTAGAAAATACTTTAAAAGTAGTTTGTTTTTGTTTGAATTAATTGAGTTGAATTGAATATTTTCAATTTAGAGCACTATTAAAGGATCTAGGGCCTATTTTATTGTTTCATATAAAAATCGATTTGTGGTAGGAAAAATAATTCATCACAGATTATCGTTCTATTTAATTTATATATTTATCATAAATATAATTCCGAAAATCATTTCATAATGCATGAATCTTTTAATTTAACGCTAATTATTTCTGTATGAGCAGAAAGAAGTTATAAGATGAGGTCATAGTGCCTTATAGCGCCCATAACTGAAGAACTATTTTCCTCATATACTCAATGGAGGATATTTTATGGCCGGGCTTGACCGACTATACTTTCTTACTTTTTTTGTATATATTATTATTATTATTATTATTATTATTATTATTATTATTATTATTATTATTATTATTATTATTATTATGTATAATATGAAATGTCCCTTTTATTCATTATTTGCCAACTAAATTTTAGTTATCTCGCTAATGATTTATAAATACGAAGTTCACATTTATAGTCCTAGTTCAGTTTTTATAATAAAACTATCTTGATTCTTTTATATATTTTTGCATATACGTATGTATCTCTGCACTCGTATCTTGATTACCAAGTCATGCACATCGAAAATATGTGAAATGTGAAATGAAAGGCATTTAAAAGAGTAAAGTGTTTGTTTTTATTGAAACTGCAAAGCATAGGAAAATATCTTTTATAATTTAGTCAAACTTCGAATCGGCATGTTCTGATTTAAACTGGTTTAAATATTCTTAGAAGACTTCCAGTTATTCGTATAATTGATGTCGATATTGATGCGATATACATACATATGAATAGAATTTGTAAGTACGTAATACAAATTGGTTAAATGTTTGGAAAATATATACATAAATAAAACGTATGTATATATGTACATGTGTATGTATATACATATGTACATACAATAATAAATGTTTTCACATAATAATTTAAATTTAAATATGTTGCCTTCATTTTGCAATCTGCCGAGTCAGCTCCAATCAAGCTCAAATTTTTTTTAAAGCATAAATGCTCATTTTAAATTCACACTTACCTTTCCACATCACTGGTGCAGTTTGACTTTATAACTGGGTCAAAATGATTCACAATAACAAGATCCCACATGTCTACGGCAAGTACTTTCTTTTATTTAAGGCACAACCAGCCAAACAATTTGTTTTAATATGTATGTATGTGTGTATTAGGAAGGCCCCACTAATTGGCAGCCGAAAACTTTGACCACTTGACATACATATGTACATATGTTTAAACAACATTTCTAAGTTTCAGACAAAAGGCAGAGTTCAGACATTTCTGATAGGTACTCGTAAATGATATTATTGATGCTCAACTTTCATTTTAATTGGGAACATGGGAAAGATTGTTTTTGGGGCCATCATACTAAATTTTTTTATTTGTTTATGAGTTTGTACGCCCACTCACTCAGTCAGTCATGCATTCATTCATTCATTCAGTCTTTCATTCACTTAGTGTGAAGAGTGCATGTGTTTTCATTAATAATAGCTCTGCAATTGTAATTGTTTGTGTGAAAATATGCACAATTATAACATACGAACTCAACATTCATACACACACTCACAAATACAGTACATATACAAAGTTAACGGAATTATTTTTTGTACAGTTAAACAAAAATTATATTGATTAAATTATATATATATATATATTTATTTTTTTTTAAATTATAATAAAACGATATTATATTTGTTTTGGAAATTCTGAAATTAAGTATTGTTATAAATAATATATTATATGTTAAAGCATATGAAGACTTTTCTTGGCCACTGTATTTATATATAGGGTGTAAACGATTGCAGTGTGGTGAGTGTTTGAGTGTAAACATGTTCATTATTTGAACACCGACCATAAAGCCGCGCAGATTATTTTCATGGCATTTGGAAAGTGTTGAACAGCACTTAAAATAAGTAAACAATTTTTGCCAAATTAATCAATTAATCAAAGTAAAAACTTAAGTAATTTCTCTTAAAGTATTGACTTTATGCACATATTTTAGCTTTTAGTTATAGATATAAATATTATCATCATATGTAAACATCTAAATTATCTATTAAATTATATATGTAATTAAAAAAAAAATAAATAAATTTATAACCTAATTTAACTATAATATACTAATTTCTGAGCTGAGGCCTACGTCACCATTGCCCCCATTTAATTATATGCTTAATAAATAAATAAATAAAATGGACGTCTCATAAATAAAAATTGAAAGTTTAATTACAAATTTTACCGTGTAATTAAAAGTATGTCTCGCAATAAACATTTTCAACTAAATATTTAATTCTAACAATTGTTGGCGATTGATAGGGTGTTTAATAAGCGACCTTGTTTTGACACAGTTTGAAAAAATTATGATATCCCCAAATGCTCTGGAAACTTGTATATGAAGGCTGTACTCAAACACTCAAAAGCAGCTTGTTACTAAAGTGTTGTTTATTCAACATTTTCAAAAAGAAATTCAATGAATTTTCGATAACCCTAATCCAATACTAATACTACAGACGATTGCTTATGTTGTACTTTTGCAATCGTCATTTTTATTTTTACGTATACGTATATCGTTGAATTATATACATTAGGGCGCTTCAGACAAAGGCTTTTCTTTTTTCACTTTCATTTGACAAATGAAATAATTTTTACAATTTTGTTACCAAAAACATATCGATGCCCATACTAAACTATAATAGATAATACAACCGTTAATACGAGTATTGTAATTTTTACATTTATACATACTCACATTTCTAGTACGTATACGTAACACATAAACTTGCATACGCATAACACTCATGCGTACAGTAGACCAGACCTTAAAAAAAATAATTTTATATTGAATTGGACTATTGATGGGAAACTTTTTCTTGTATTTTTAAATTTTAATTTCACTTTACATTTACCTTTCTTATTCTGGCATTTCTGACAAAGATTATCACTATCCGACACAGGCTCATCTAATGGACTAGAACACAGGTTAATTCATGACAATATACATACTCGTACATATACATAACATACATATGTATATGTAGGTTGGAGAATGGAGAATTTTTCTTCCATTAGCCTATCTAATGTACTTTGATGATGCGTACTTGAGTATGGAAGTCACTTGATGTTTATCTAAATGTTAGAAAAACTTATTACGATCCGGAATGACCGGAGTTCACTCGGCCAAGAGCTGTTAAATAAAAAATTTTACCTGACGATGCTACACAAAGACGTAGCGAAATATCGAAAATAAAAAGTAAAAAATGTTACTAAAATATTGTATGTAATTAATTTAATATGAACATTGAACATTCATTAAATGTGTTAGTTCGTTACATATTTACATATGTATGTATGTATGCGTACATATATCTCTTACTCCATTGTTTCCCCTATAACATGCGGATACAAACATAGAAATGTTAACTTTCCTTTTCAGTTCATCGTAGATACATATTTGTTATTTTCTTTTCTGTTTTGTTTTCCGGACTCACAAAAGGTTCTGCAAAAATAAAATGTAGAATTGTGTTGTAAAGTTAAACAATGTACTTTATACATACATATATACATATATATATACACATTTATGTATGTATGTATGTATGTACTATATATTGTTCAGAAATAATAACAAATAAATATAAAAAAAATGGGTAACTTTTAAAATCAAGGTCGTTTTATTTATACATATGTAGATATATTAATATGTTTAAAGCGAAACAAAAATCGATCACTTGCAAAATATGGCTTATCTTTTGCCAAATTAAAAATTTTTCTAATAAGAATAAATAAAATATTAAAGGAATCAGTTTGTTTTGGTACCAAACAACCTGGTACATACTTACATTTTAAAAACCACTATCACTTTAGTTGGAAACATGACAAATTTTGTTGAAAAGCAGTTTACTTATTAATTCAGTCAACAATAAATATTATTTGTGTTTCAACCTAGTGAAAACAATTGAAGTGAAAACTAAATCCAAACCTCAAGAGTTTAAAAGTGTAGGTAATAGATTTATAGTAGTTTTCAACGCATGACAACCTACATAAACTGTAGATATGTATGTATGTACTTTACAACTACATACATATATACTTGGACCTCTAAATACACATTTCACCCTAAACAGCACAATATAAATTTATTATTATCCAGTTGAGAAGGAAGAAACAAAATTAATTTTCATCCAAGTATCATCAGTCAATTGCAAACAAAAGTCCATACATTTCTATTTGCAGGTGAACATAAGGATGGCGCTATTTGTATGAAGTAAAAAATAAAAAAAATGTCTTGAAATTTGTTGGAAATTTATGTTGGCGATCGCTGCGCCTCTGATAACAAAATTTACTACCTATTCATGGGCACTCATGACACCTTTTCAAGTTGAAATTGAGAAAATACAATTTGAAATTCAGAAATCCAAATTGATATTGGGAAATAACAAATTGAAAGGGAGAAATACAAATTGATAGTGAGAAAAAACAAATTGAAATTAAGAAATGTTAATTAATATTGAGAATATACAAATTGAAATTGAGAAATCGAACTTGATAGTGACAAAACGCAAAATTGAGAAATAAAATTTTTTAATAAATTTGTTACTCAAAACCGTGTTATGAATTTTATAAGTAAAAAAATATTTGAAAAATTACATACAAATTTTAATTTTTCAATTACAATTTTTATTTTCTCAATATGTAATAATTTATATTTTCTCAATGTCAATTTCGATTTCTCATTCTGAATTTGCATATTCTCAATATTAATTTACATTTCTTAAATTCAATTTATTTTTTCCCAATATCAATTTGGATTTCTCATTTTCAATTTGTTATTTCGCAATTTCAATTGCTTTTCTAAATTACAATTAGTTTTTTCCCAATGTAACTATACACACACAGTAGCACAGCTGAATGACTTTGTTTACAATTTACTTAATTATGTCAAAAGTAATACTTTTTCAAGTGTTTTTGACAGTTGTACATTAATTTGCACAAACAAAACGCCTGTTGTTTCTATATTATGTTGTATTTGTTGCCGATTTGCAGTCACCTTGTATAATTACACCATGGTTATTTCTCAATATAAATTTGGAATTTCTCAATTTCAACTTGAAAAGGTGTAGTTGTACAGTTGGGAAGTTCCTACTTAAAATAAATGCATTTTAGTTGGGCCAATATTATACATATACATGTACAGGCATATATCGTCGCTACGCCGACAAAAAGTCAAGTGTAAAATTTTTCAAATATATCCTTTGGTTTCAAAGTTATCAAAGATTTGAATGTGTTTTCTTACGTAGCTTTCTTATAGAAACTGTATATATTTTTTCCCCTAAAAAATACATAAATAATACATGTTCTTCAGACAGGGCTCATCCATTTATGGTCGACTGACTGAACAGTGGATCACACAACACACTACAGGGAAAATTCGTTCTTTAGCCGTACTGTCCGTATGTGGAACAAATTACCATCAGTTGTATTCCCTGCCACTTTCAATATAGGAAAATTCAAGTCAAATGTTCACAAACACTACTCCCTCTATCCTCCCTCCCATAACCTATTTTCCTAGTTCCAACACAATGAATTGCATAAGTAGGGGTCGTCCCCTGAGTGCTGGTCCAAGAAAAAAAAATAACTTTCTGTTGGTACAGTGACTGACTATATGTATGTAGGATCTTACGGTATGTGTGTTTTATATTCACATACATACAAACATGTTGCATTTGCACATCTGTATGTACGAATCTTGCAACAATTGATGCAATTAATAAATGTTTGTTTCTTACTTCCTTCGCCTTTTAAAACGGAGTAACGACGTTTATACATTTTCTTGACCACAACTCTGATTGATGGCTCTTCAGATTGTGAAAAGCAATTTAATACACAAGTTCAACTCAATATTCAGTGCTTAAAGCGAAATAAATAAAGCAAGTCTAGCTAGATGTTGTTTATACACGATTAGGGAGACCAAACCCGAAAAAATGGGAAGTTAATAAAAGTTTTTCCAACTTTTAAATGTGCAATTTTATACAACGAATGCTTTACGATCCAAACATGAAATTATTAAATTACTTAAGTATTTTTAAATATTTATACTCGTATGTATCCAAAATCACATTTCAATAACGTATCTTACAAAATTCCTTCAAATACATCATTCGTATGTCAAAACTTTAAGACCAGTATTGTGACTTATAAAATCTGGAAGCCCGAAATTAAATATATGTGACCCGGCCTATGAAAAGGTGGCTTATGACTCAAAAAAGAAATTGCGAGACACAGCTGATAAATTCTGGATTTTCAATAAAATTCTGTTTTTCTTTCATTTGTGTTCTTCTTTCTTTACATTTTTAGTACACTTCTAAGCAAGTTAGGACTTTCTAGTTTTCACCACGTTAAAGAGCGTCTCAAAAACTATCGAAACCAAAAAAAAGTGGAAAATTTTTTTTGAGTCATAAGCCACCTTTTCATAGGCCGGGTCACATATACTTAAGTTCGGTGTCCCTAAACATAAAATATTCGGCAGCTTTAAACGGAAGCAAGTATGTACTTGAAAACAGCAAAGCTAAATTGTTAAAATGCATGGTACCTAAACATGCTTAGATAGTTGTTGTATTATATTTATAATAAAACATACACATATGTACGTACGTATATATGTAAGACAATAAGTATATAAGAAAGTTTACAGGCATTGGGACATTCAGAAGAAGTTCAAAACAAATGCCTTGTTTAAATAAACATTTTGTAGCTAGAAAACGTCTAATAACTTAAACCATCATTTTCTTTACATGCCCATATGAACATCTACATACATACATACATACATACATACATACATACTCGTACATAGTTACTTATGTATGTGGAGTGAAATTTAAATTTTATTAGCCAAGAGTTGTGTTAATAATTGAGTATGTGTATGAATTACTTATGTAGCTCTTGGCATGCTACCATTTTATAGAAAATTAATAAAAATTCCTTTAAATAACTATACGAGTCAAAATTATAGTCTTCTTTTTGCTAAGAAATTTTAAAAGTTTGTTCCAAATTATTTGAATATTAATATTGTATAGGTACTCGTATGTATGTACATATGTTAATAAATTAGTAATAGCATTTAGATATTTACGTATTTACATATACATACATATGTATATGTACTTACCAGTATGCCTTTGTTTTTTAAAAAGGAGTGTGATTGACGATTTAAGAACTCAGAAACTCAGATGAGATTTTCCTTTCTTTTCACACACGTAAGTACATTAGCAGAGCCCCGTCTTTTATTCAGTTAAAAAGGTTTATATGTTTCCAAAAAAAAATTATAGTTTATTTTATGAGAGTATTTTTTAAAATGTTACGGGATAAAGTTATAAATAATATTTTCGCATTTCTTTAGTCAAATTTAAATGTTTAAAATTGTTATCACTCACTGTATTGCTAGTTTCAGGCACTTTTAGACAGCAATTTTCCTTTATAAGTAATTACTTAGTTGAATCCAATATATATGTACATGCTCGTGTATAGAACATTTCTGCGTCATTTGACACATACTCGTACATACATACATACATACATATGTATGTATGCAATCAGTGGTGCCTCTAATGATAGTTAAAATAATAATAAATAGTTCGGAGCCCTTAGCCAGAACTGCTGGAATATGTAACTTTACATACGTACATACATATGTATGTTTGTATAAATAGTACATGCAAGTTGCTAATAATATAGGAATAGTGGGAATTTATGATTTCACACACATAAAAATGGGAAGAGTTTAAAAAACATTTTTTCATATTTGAACATCAGCATCAACACACACAGCTGGTGTGTTGATGCTTCCGTTTAACATTTAAACGTCTAAATATGTATACAGCCAATAAAAAGATACCAAATATTTGTTTTTATTGCTTTTTTTTTAAATTATAATGGACATTTTACCTTTAAATAAAAGACACTACATGCTCTTACGAGCATCGTTAAGTTAAGGAAACGTCTACATACATATGTACATATTTGCACGTTAAAAGTTAATATTCAACAAAAGGTAGCAAGAAAACGCAAACACACACACTGCTAGTAATAAAATACAGCCCGAATGACAATTTGTTCATATTTTTATGATTTATCAATAAAAAAAAATATGATTTTTCATTAAAATTATCATGGGAAAAACTTCCTGTACATACATATGTACATACGAGTACATACTTTCATTTCTTGACATGATTATAATTAGAGGTGTGCCTAAAAGCAAAGTTTTAGTCTAAAATTGATTTTGAAATAAACGTTAATGTTTGTACTTTTTAAAAATACTTACGTACATATATAAATACAAGGTCACTCCAAAAGAATTATATATATATATATGTATATTCTATAATATAATCACCCCTATCGTGAATAAAAATTCCACATGAAATTTGTTCCCTTTTCACATTTTTCCTATTTATATTCAATGTTAAAAAAATACAAGGGAACAAATTTCATGTGGAATTTTTATTCACGATAGGGGTGAATATATAATATAATAAAGCCGTTTAGAGAAATTGTACATACATATCTTAATTTATGTTGGGAATATCGTCAAAGTTTTTTTTGGGCTCCCTAATGTAAATTAAAAAATAACCAAACAAACTTACCAAAAAAAAAACTTGCATCTGTGGTGTTTTACATGATTTTTCTATTTTTACGTTGTTTTTGGAAATTTTATTAAATAAAGAACTTTTGGGGTTTTTATTCTTGTTTTGTTTTCTTTAAACCACAACATAATGAAATTTTGATCGATAAAGTTTACGGCTTTCTTTACTCAAATTTTAAACAATTTGTAGCAATTGTGTACTTATGAACATACAATTCATGCACAGACACATGCATACATACATAAACACATTAAAAAGGTTGTCGTATCCCAGCAGTCGGGGTAAGTTGTGAATGATTTGTGATTTGACTACTTACCAATAATCACTAGTACTTACCGGCCAAACCACTGACAATGTTAATGAGTGACGAGTTTAACATGAGGATATCCTAGGATGTAGTCACTTGTTACCTATGTCATTACTTCTCAGCAGTCATTTCGTTTGTGGCATAGGACATACCGATGTAGCAACTAGAATTTATGTGGAATAACGGCACATTTTCGTATTCTCTCTCTTTCTCCCTAAATCGTATTGGCGTCACCCAAGATATACATATGTATTTATAGAGGTAGTAACAACATGTTGTTGTACGCAACAAACACCTCAAAGCAAAGAAGAAACACAGCAAATTAGTAGTTTTTTGGATTCTCGAAATCATGTTCTTTTTTCATATAAAAGTGAAACTTTGGCATTACCAGTGGTATCAAAAGTAAGTACTCATGCTTTTCGTATACTATTTAAGTGCTTACTTTCGATCACTGGTTACTGCCGCCGCTGCGGGGATATTTAATAAATTGTAGGTAAGTATTGTTCTTAATTTTGTTGTACTATATTTTAATATGTTGTTTTTCGTTTATTTTTACTTTTCCTCACCCAGTAGAAAATTGTAAATACCTGCTGACTTAATCACTTGTACACATAGATACATATGTATGTACATACATATGTAATTAGCAGATTTAAATTCTAAAAGTGTCATTATTACTGTAAAAACTTCCGACATTTAATAATTGCGATATTTCCGCACTACTGACATTTTTACATACATACAAGTCAGTAGAAACGCTCAATTGCCCACAGGGCAACTATGAAATTTGTCATAGATTGTATGTTTCCACTGAGTCTAAGGACCAACAATGGGTTGACATGTTTGTTTGTTGCTTATGCATGATACGAGTAGATTTGAAGTAGTGTAAGTGGGGATAGCAGGAGGGCAAACAATACTTCCCAGAAAGAAAAAAGGCATTATTTTGCAGACACAATGACTTCCAGCCGCATTGCAAAATCGTTTCAATTTTACGCGGCGTTTTATTGGTAGTCAAGGCCTTGCCTACTCGCTACTGCTTGATAGAAGGTTGGCTGATAGAAGGCATACTTGAGAAGAGCAATTAGAAGGTATTTTGTTAGTAAAGTAAAGCCTCTTAGAAAGTGTAATTAAAGTTCTGCTAAATTAATTATTTTATTAAGAACAATATTTTGAATGAATAATAAAGTGAGTAAAATAATGTTTGTTGTTGTAGTGACGATATATGTATGTATGTATGTTGTATGTATTGCAAAACCATTCATGTTTGATATTTAAATAAATACTCTTTTTAGAAGGAGATGCACTTTTTCTTAGAATATGTAAAAAGGTCTTTTATAAGGCCTATAAAGTGAAACCCTTGCAATTTTTTTCGCACACATACACATAATGTCTGTATGTACATATGTTTGTAGGTATGTAAGTATGTATTTGCTACGGTACACAATAACTAGTATAAAGTTTGTATGTTATTTGTACATTAAGGAAAAAAACTGTAAAATTTATCAGTTGTATATATGTATGTATGTATGTTATCATCTTTTTGATTTAAAAGTTTTGTTGTGAAACGTAAGAATAAACAATTTGATATGTCAGAAAAACGTTTTAACAAATACAAATTTAAAATTATAAATTATATCACATACATAACTATGTACGTAATTGTTTCCCTCCTATTTTACTAAAAGTTGCAGCAAATCATTTGTATTTATGCATAATTAAGTCAATTCACTGTAGCTACATATTTCAAATGTTTCGTTCTTTTTACGAGTGTACATTTTATGACTGCAGTTAAGTAATGTCAGGTGAAATACTGTATATACATACATACATATATATATACCTAACTATGTTGAGTTAAAAGTGTGTTGATAAGTGTATCATTATGTATATGTATACATACATATGATTTTTTTCTTCCATTTTTTTTTTTTGTTAACATAATATCTTTTAATATTATTTATGTGTAATATTTAAAAATATGTTGTATGTGCAATGTACATACATACTTACATATATAGATACATATGTACATATATTTGTGTAGGCAACAACAGTCTACTTACTAGTTACTTCGAGATACTCCAAAATTTTGTGAAACAGTTGTAATTGGTGCTGTAAGAATGTTAGTATTACCCCTTCCATTGCCGATGTTCTCAACAAAAACGAAAGTCTATTTTGTTTCAAGATACCATTTTAAGACATACGAGTATTTTTCCTAACTTTAGTTACTCGTAGATAAAAGGATAGAATATGTATTTTTATTCGACCTTTATTATTTCAATTATTACTAATTTTTCAAGCTTGAGGTCTATTTTTTTTTTATTTTTTTAAATATAAAAAACTTTTTATCGTTTATTTAAATTTAAAAAAAAAAGACCTCAAGCTTGAAAAATTAGTAATAATTTAAAAGGATAGAAAATAAAACAATAAAATAAATTTTCAAGTCTATAAAAGTCTATAAAGAATGGCAGCATTGTATACATATGTATAGTAAATATAATAATTGTGTCATTCAGTTTGAAACACATCGCAATATACATATACATACGAGTATATATACTTATAGCTATGTCTATACATGTTTGTATGTTATATGGACTATAGAGAGGACCTAGGGGGATGAAATTTCCCCAAAATATTCTCTGTTGATCAGACAACAATAAACAAAATAGGTTGAAACATGTTTCGGGCCAAAATATATGAAAACCTTTGTCTAAATATGTTTTTGTTTCGACCTTTTTATTTGAAAATCTTTGTTTGTACCTACCACTATACATATTTTGTTTCCGAAATTAACCTGGCTGCTGATCATTTAACATTTTGGCAATCTGTTTTAGGAATAACACACAAACGAAGCATATTTCGTTCTAAAGTTTAAATATTTTAAATGAAACAGACAAGTATTCACTTGAAAATGTGAATTACTATTTGATTGTTAATTAAACCCAAAATCAATATTTCTCACATAGAAACCCTACATAACACGTTAAAAGTTATCACCACCTTTCACAAGATTTGTTGTTGTATTTGAACGTATGTTGTATGCAGCATTACCATACGTATATAAAGTTTTCCCTTTTTTGCAAAAGGTTTTCAAAAGACAAAAATTTTCTTTTATGAAAAAAGATTTTTAGAATTCAAAAAGTATGAATAATGTTTACAAAACTCACAGGGAATGGCGTGATTTTATTGATTTCGATTGAAAAATAATGAATTAATAAATAAAATTAATAATCATCTTAAACAAATTTTGGTTTTTTTTTAGGATAAAAAGTTTGTTTTTCAAAACTAAAAAGTTTTCATCAATTCATTTGTTTACAATTAACTGTTGATGAATTTCTATTAAATACTCGTAAATACACTCCAATTTAACGATTATACCCCACATGTGTAATATATTTTGACAACGTTTTTTTTTTTTTTTAATTTTAGACGCCACATTGCCAGTTATATTTCTGTTAAAATTTCTGACCGACAGCTTATGTTAATACATATTTTGAATTCTTTAAACTTTTAACTTTAAACCTCCATAACTTTGACGACTCTCTCGGCAGTGATGTGTCAATAAAAAAATTCTAGTTTTTAACTCTAATATGTAGTAAAAAACAAATCGAAAATTGCCTGTAAGCGAAATGAAAGAGCTTTTTATTTTAATTGAAATTATTTTTTATTTATAGTTCTACTTATATTCAGCTCGAATAAAAATTCAATTCATTGTTATCTTTTTTTTTAAATTTACGTTACATTATTTATACAAAAGTTATGCTGTTTTAATTATTTTAATTGTTAGTATTTTTCTTAGCCTAATATTAGTATGGTGGTATGTATAGTATACACAACCTTAATGCATTTTGACGAACTATGTGTGAGTATGTATGTATCTATATAATGCTTCCAAGAACTTTAGGCGGTGTGTAAGATTTGATCACATATGTACAGCTGTATGAACGTACATACATATATTTAGATTAGATTTTCTTTAGAACTTTTTATGAGACTTTAAGTTTTAAAGAAACAAACATACATAAATAAACAATAATAGAGAAATATTTTCCTTCGAAAAAACAAAGTTTCTCTTTTCGTGCACAAATTTAAATTTATCTCCTAGTTTTGCTGACTCGTTTCTATAAGTTTTAAATTACATACTCGTATACATACATACATACAAATGACAGTAATTTCGATGTTTGTAGGAATTTACGTGTATTTATATGAATATACATTTGTATATTGCTACATGTAGATATGTACATACATATGTATATATGTACATATGTACATACTTGTTATTTTTAATAAATATTACTCATACGTCGTGAATGAAAACAGACTAAAGATACATATACGAGTAATAATGCAAAATCTATAAAACATATTGCATACATATTGCAAAAATTATTTAAAATTTCTATAAAAATAATTCGTAGAGTTTAGAACGAAAATAATGGAATTGTGTCATCACAGATATTTTCCACTAAAAATCGATTTTTTTTGTCTAAAATGTATATTATTATGAAAAATTAAAAATTTTCCCGGAGCTTTTCAGAAACGAAACATTAACCCCCGGCCCACAATGTCGAACGATAACGTTCGCTTAGATAAGTGTTAAGACACAAACTTGATTGTGGAATCAACAATCTTGATTGGGTAAAAAATTGATACGATAAAAAGTTTGTGTCTTAAGTCTTATCTAAGTGAACGTTATTGTTCGACATCGTGGGCCAGGCGATAATTGTAAATGTCCACCCCAAAATTTCACTGTTGCACTATGTTTTTTGTGTTAAAAACCAAGCAGCGATAAATTTTTATGAACTCGATATGGAATAAAAATGTATATACAGTCGACCCTCGGTTAACGAACGCATCGCTTAACGAACATTTCGCACAACGAACACATTTAAATGTTTCGCTTAGCGAACAAAGTTTCGTATAACGACCAACAAAAAATGGGAAATATGTACCGAATTGCGCGAAAAACTTATGTCGGTGTTCAGCTTTGGCATCACTTGTGTTCGTACAATTAAAAAGACGTGTTGAGACATGCAAACATATAATACAGGCATGTGATGGAAATCGAAAACGAACCAGTTTTGGAAATACATTTTAATGCATTTATAATCTAATTTTTTTAATTTTTATTTTAAGATTCTCTTTAGTAGCACAATGTGATAAAAGTTTTTCAATAGAGAAATATTACGAAAAAATTGACTTCTAAAACTCATTCGTTTTCATTTTCGATTTCCATCACATGCCTGATAGTACATGTTCATTATTTGATATTGTTAAAAAATGGACACTTCTCTGTTTGTGTTTAGCTTTAGCATCACTTGTGTTCATACAATTAACAAGACGTTAACCGAGGAGGTTACAGAAGAAAAACAACTGTCTAGTGCAATTAAAGAAATGCTTAAGGCATCGGAATCTGTGGCATCATACATTAAAAAGCATCACCCCAATCAGATAGTGGCATCAGACGCGCAACAGATTTATTCAATGATAATGCTGTGTCGCATTTTCAACAAATTTTGAAGCGTCGCCAAAAACAAACGACTCTAGACAGTTTTTTGTTTAAGAAGAACTAGGTATGCGTCCAGGTATCATACAAAATTATTTTTTTTTTTTCGTAATTTTTTAGTTTTTTCAATTGCAGATTGTCTCATTTCGTCCCATATTCAGTTCCTTCAAAATGTTGATAAATATATGTTATATTACTTGCAATAAATATTGATGTTGAAATATGTTAGTGTGTACTTTTTCCGACTTGGAACGCATTAATGGTTTTGCTTAACGAACGTTTCGCATAACGACCACGTTTCTGGAACGAATTGTGTTCGTTAACCGAGGACCCACTGTATGTACATACATACGTTGAGAATTTTTAAATAGACACGTGTAAGTACTCGTATGTATAAATAAAATGTCATTATAACTCTTGGGTAATTTCAAAATAAAAACAGTACTTTCAATTTAATTACCAAAATAAACCAAAAAAAAAACTAATGACATTTAACATTTTAATTTCTACTAAAAAAAATTAAAAGTACTTGCACAACAATAAATACACTTAAACTTGATTGTCAGCGAAATCGTAAACAACGTTATTTTCAATTAATTAGAATCCCAAATAATTAGTATCCAATTTTATTTCAATTATACAGAAAAAAAATAACTTACATACTGCGTAAGAGTATAATTAGAATAACTATATATTTCATTAATTTACACTGATCGAAATGTTTAGATGTGTATAGTACTCGTATATACAAAATTTTTAATTTTAGTTTTGTCTTTTATATATGTGTATGTATTTGTACATATGTACATATACGATCTAATTTGTATATTTTTTACATTGTATTTCGAAAGCTTTTGCTTTCGAATCGAAATACACAATAACCTCCCTTGTTCATAACAACAACAACAAGGTACTACTTCAAAAAAAAACACTTATTATATGTACACATACATATGTATGTAGATATGTATATTAATTGATACATTTGTTGACTATAAAAGGCTTTCAAAATGAGATTATTTTTTAATTAACCTTAGGATCAGTTTTTGACAGTGTAAAATTAAACGACATTACACTAAAGCTTCATACATATGTATGTATAAGAGTGTATTTAATTGTGAAAGTAAACGATAGTTATTAATTTCACATCGGTAATGTTCAATTTAGCTTGACTATTTGTTGACATTTTAATTTTAGTCCAAGAACAAGTTAAACCACAATTATGGCAAATCAAAACCATAGAAAACAAAATAAAAGTGAAATCGTACAAATATATTGTATGGATAATATGAAGAAATATTTGCAAGAAACTACATTACATGGTCTTAAATATTTGGCTGATAGCTCACTAACAATATGGGAAAAGTAAGTTGAAAATGGATTATACAGGCATGTCACAGAAATCGATCGGAATGGTTTCAATTCCGTATTCGCAAATCGATCGTTTTTACTTTGCGTTCTCTAGATTCCGATCGATTTTGTTTATTCCCAAAAAAATTTTAAATCTCGTTTTTTAACTTAAATGTGGTAACGTTGTGTAACCAAAACAAAAAAATATGATTTTTGTAATAAAAAGGCGCTAACAGAAATTTTAAATAAAAGTGAACAAAATTTTTCGAAAATGCCCGAAATTTAAATTGTTGCTGTTTTAAATGAACAAAGACATCAAAACGCAGTTGAAAAGCTACAAAGAAGAAATGTAGGGGATGCATCTGAAAACGACAAAAGTTTTCTTGTTGCTGACACCAACTTTAAAATGTTTAACATTTTTTTTAAATATCAATGAGATAACTAAAACAACAATGAAATAATAAAAGTAATTGTTATTATAAATTAGTAGTATGAGTTTTTCTCAGTATAAAATAATAAAAAATAACAATTCCACTTTCTTCCAGAAATCTAGTGGTTTCATTCCGAAAAAAAAATTCGTTTTTCGTTTTCTAAAGACTCAATTTACGGAATCAAAACCACTTTCGATCGGAATTGAGTTCTGTGACATGGCTGATAAATCGTTAGCTTAGTGAGCAAACGTGCCAAGTCCACTATTGAAGTAATTGTAGTTTTTTTTTTTTTTTTATTTTTTTTTTTATTTTTGTATAAATACTCGTATTGATATATTATACATATATGTAAGTACAAATTGTTTTATCTTTTTAGATCATTTTTCTTTGCTTCATTTGTAGCAGCTCTTGTAATTGTTGCAAATTTAATATCTAATGTGTACTCAAAATGGGACAGTACTCCAGTAATTATTGGTATAAGTCCACATCCGACATCTATACTCAAGGTGCCATTTCCAGCCATGACTTTATGCAACATGAATCAAGTGCTTAATTCAAAAGTGGCCAATTACTCTGAGTAAAATTTCAAATACAATTTATCTCACAATTATTTCTAGTGTATCTGTTTTTTTTATAATTTTAGAGATTCTTTAGAATTTGATATTCTTCGATTTTTATGTTTCACTACAACGGAATACGATGATCAATTGGCCAAGAAAGATAATTTTCAAAACAACAACTTGAGAATAACCGATTTTGTTATAAAGGTTTGTTTGTGTACTCTAATAATAAAGTTTTAATATTTATAGACTGTGAATAAAGCCCACAAATTATTATTATTTTTTTTTGCCAAAAACCGATTTAAAAAATCAGAATTACATATTTTTTTAAAAACGCATTTATTTAAAAATATTGGAGCGCATGAAAATATAAATTCTGGCCTCAAGCTAAATAAAATTTTTACTGAAATCGAAACAAAAAGGGTTGAATAATCTTAAAATCAATTTCTGTTAAAACAATTCGCTTTAAGATTTTGGTAATTATTAAAGCTTTAGGTCTTTTTTATAAAATTGAAATAAAAATTTAAATATTTTATAAAAAAGACCTAAAGCTTTAATAATTACAAAAATCTTAATTAAAAAAAGGTCAATAAAACAATTCGCTTTATTTAAAACTGACTTATTTTTGTAAATCCATATGGTTGTATGCAATAATTTAGCATGCTCAACCTTGTTCCCGTTTGTTGATTTACTGTCAAATAAGCTCTATTGCCTATAACTGTAGCGAATTATTTCGTGAGGTAATGACAGATGAAGGACTCTGCTGCGTTTTTAATACTTTGCATCCAGATTTCCTTTATAAAGGAAGGTAAGTAGTTGTACACAGACATATTGTCGTTGCGAAAACAAAAAACAGATTATGACAGCGTATTCACACAATGTTTTACAATAAATATTCTTAGGTATGATATTATAAAGGATTTAAAGGATGATAAAGTAACGAAAGCAGTTAATTGGAATCCTGAAAGTGGATACCCATCACAATTACCAGAAAAATTTTATCCGAGACCAGCCTCTGGTGAGTTTGAGTTCTTTAAGTTATTGGATTATTCGATTTTCTATCTGCATTAATGATATGACTTTTGCTATCTTTTTAGGTATTGGCGTTTCTATGGGGTTATCTGTAATTTTGAATGCGGAGTTAGATGAGTATTATTGCTCTTCCACAAATGGACCGGGAATCAAAATTTCACTCCACAACCCCATTGAGACGCCTTCTGTTAAAGAAGCTGGGCTCACAGTGCCATTAGGTTATGAAACTCGTTTTCGTATTGACGCTATACGTTCAGAAGCTGTAACCGCGATACGATCCATAAACCGCAATCGTCGCCAATGTGTTTTCATGAGCGAAGAAAGTTTATTGTATTACAAGTACTACACAAGACGCAATTGCGAAAACGAATGCCAGGCGTCTTACTTGTATCAGCGATGCACCTGTATACCATTTAATTATCCACTGATCTACATCAACGCGACTATATGTACAGTGAATGAGAGTCTATGTTTTAACAAAGCAAACAAAGAATGGACCTTTGGTTCAGCAAATAATTTGTGTCTAAAACGCTGTCTACCCGGCTGCTTTGATTTGGCATTTCTTCCAGATTCCTTTTCAGGCCCACTGGCCGAACGCAATTACACCATTCAAAATAACATACTGCAAAATATGCCCAAAGATGAAATGCGAAAAAACATTGCCATTGTTCATTTTTACTATCGGGAATCAGTCTTTTATGGCGATTTAAAAAATGTCTATATCGGATTCACAGAATTCTTATGTAAGTTACAAAACGCAATTAAGTACATTTCGTAGATTATATATCCTACTTTAAAATCTCTCGAGCATTAAAGGTAAATTAAAATTAAATTTAGACGGCTTGCATGCATAACGTTCACCTATCAAAATTTAATTAATTTTTTATTTCGCACATATATGTAGGTATAATTACTGATTTCTTTTGTTTTCTTCAGCTAATATCGGAGGTATCATGGGCCTATTTATGGGGTTTAGTTTCATATCGGTGGCAGAAATTGTTTACTTTACAATTTTAAGGCCTGTTTTTAGATTTGTCTTACCGCGAAAATTTCAAAATATCTCATTGAAAAAAGGTTTACAGATAAATGATGAAATTAAGGTAAAAATCTATAATTTATGTATATACAACTTAAATTAATATTGATTTTATATACTATGATGTGTATGTATCTGCAGGCCAATCCGAACTGGTTATCCGAGGAAATTTGCAAACATTAAATCAACAACCATCATACTTATCCTGCCGTAATAAATTGTTTACTACTTCCTTTCGCTTACTCTTTCAATATAAAGTAAACACACACATAAACGTATTGTTGATTCATAACTATTTTTTTTTCTTTTTTTTTTGTTTTTGTTTTTAACCATTAACTTTTAAATAATTCAAATTATTTATATTTTTCTTGGTTTTGTAAAATAATTAAAGAAATGGGAAAATACTTAAATAACAAACCATAAAATAAGAAATATGTAGGTAATAATATAATCATATTTATGTTTGTATGTATGTATGTATTATGTATTACATAGAATTGTTTAATCATTAATCGATCAATTAATCAATGAAATAATAATGTATAATAAAAAACTACATTAAATGTTGTTTTAAAAAAATCAAAAATATTTATGTACGTACGGATGTATTTATGTATATGTATGTGTATGCATATATACTTGGTATGTATACACACATATGTACACAATGTGTTTGACCGTATATAAGAGTTTATGTAAATGTATGTGTATATATGTTTAAAGTGGTCCACTAAAGTGTGAAAAATCAAAATACATTGTACTTAGTCAACTTAGCTAAATTCATGGAAAGCATTATCATTGCCATGGCATCTTGGTTAAATATCAACACAATATTCTATATTGGCTGGTAAAATATTAATAATATTGTACAAAATTTATTTTATAAAACTTCGATAAGTTTTAAGATTTATTAAGAATAAGACCTTAGAGATGTAATCTTTTTATAGTTCGTAACCAAACATAATATTAGACATAATCCAAACTAACTCGAAATATTAGAGCTTTTTTAATTCTTCATCTTTAAGAGTCAATTTTAGGGCAAACATTTTCTGGATAATTTTTAAAAATTTATGGTTTATTATTTTTAGAATTTTTTAAATAAATTTTACGCATAATTTATGATTTTACTCTTTAAAAGTTTTGGTATTAGTACATATGTTTTTCTAATATTCCACTACAAGAATACGATAATCCGACCAAAATCAATATTAGATTCCTAAGAATAATACTCAATTGTAAACCTTGTCAGAAAATTCCATTTACGTGGATGATTTTTGTTTGAAATTGACCCAAACATGGCTACAACGTAGAAATGGAACCTAATCAGTTATATCTAATATGTACACCATACATACAGTGTACTTACATTTGACATACAGTAGCGTCTAAAAAGTATTTATTTCGACCACTATAATGAATATAGAATGTGTATTATTTTTATGAAATTGTATTTGTGTGTGTTTTCGTAGATATATTTAAAAATGTATAAAACACGCAATTTTTAGTATTAGTTGCATATTGTATATTGTTGAAACAACATGTTTAAAAAAAATGTAAAATGTGAAATATAAACATAAAAAATACAGAAATAAAAAATAAACTAAATTAAATTAAACATCAACATAGAACTGAATAAACACAATTTTGAGCTGTTCTACAGCAATTCAATAATTATTTCTTAGTAAATTGATATGGCGGCAGTTGGGATGGTCGATATCGCATATTTGGATTTATACCCCCAACTACAGCAGCGGCAGCAGGACTGTTCGGTATTATACCTGGACCACGCCCACTGTAATTGGCTGCACTAACAACTGGCATTCCCGTCGGTGAAGCTCCTACAATAGTAGATTGTGGTGGTATTGCTGAGTGCATGGGATTTGCACGTTGGTTACCTGCAAGCAAACCAGATATATGTAGTAGGACTTAGTTCAGACTTGATTTTCAGGCTAAATAAAAAAAAATATTTCTGATGGTTTCAAGTTTTTACATATGCCTTGCTTATTCAAATTACGGATTTTTATTAACGAATTAAATATTAACTAGAAGCGTCACTGAGACTAAATAACTTTAGTCTTTCTAACCGATGTTGCCCCTTTTGTCTAGATTAAAAACATATTTCATATATATTATTATATCGTTATAACTAAAGGCGAAAACTAAAATTTAATGTTTTTTGATTTTTATAGAAATTTAAAAAAAAAATATTTTGTCAAAACGTGTTATTTTAGAATAGTTGTACGAGTTTTTAATTTAACCAGATCACAGGAACACACTCAATGTTTTAAAATGTTAAAGCTATTACCTGGCACGTAAGGTTTTGGTTGGTGATACGAATTGTTATGGGATCGATAGTATACAGTCTCATCATTATGATGATAGTGTTGAGATTGTGGTTGGTATTTATTTCTAAAGAATAGAAGAATCGAATGATTAATTCGACTATAACATGAGTGCTTTTGTTTTGTCCAGATTACCTATAATTCGATGAACTATTGGAACGATGATTATTGTTGTTATTGCTACCAGTAGTAGCATTACTGTTGTTGTTGTTACCAACGCCAACGCTTCCGGCACCTTGACCAACACCAGTTTGTTGATGTTGGTGCTGCTGCTGTTGTTGTTGACGCATTGTTATCTTTTTGGCTGCTTCCGGATCCTCCATTAATTCTCTAAATTGTTCCTGGCGAATGTCATCATGTTTATCTGGTATCAAGTAACGTCTTAATTCAGCCAGAGCATAAGCTACACGGGCATAAGCCTCTGCCGGTGGAGCTATGGTTGAAACTTCGACATGCAGTGGCAGATTTAGGTGGGCATATTTTATATCAGCCGAATTACGCAATTCTTCCTCACGGGCACGGTCCTTCATTGAAAAGCGACCCAAGATAACAATTTTACATTGAGTCTCTTCCTGTAGGCGACGCAAAGAGTTACCTTTCGGACCTAATAGTTTGCCTACATAGTTAAACTATCACACATAAATAGGAGAGAGAAATAATAAATATTTATAAACTACTATTCGTTTGAACCCACAATATACCTTTTTATCCTTTATAGGCACATGAACTTTCTGAGATAGTTTTATAGTCCTTTGCTGATAAACATCAGCGTACTGCTCCCTGGCAGGTATACGGCCATTCAATTGGACACGTTCTAACGCTATTTGGATTAACAAGTTATAAATAAACAAATATTCGGAGCTCATTTTATATACGCCACCTTCATCAATTAGCTTCACTGCTAAAGGAAAACTATTCTCCAACTTTGCCCGTTCAACCAACAACTCTTGCATATACTTCTGGGACGCCTCACTTAGACGTGTGGTTGATGATTTCTCAGTGCCATGTTCAAGATCATTATGGTGACCATTGCTTACGTTTGCTCCTCCCCCACCACTACTGCCACCGCCACCATCATTCGACTGGTCCGTTCCCACACGCATTCCGTTTTCCGCCATAAGAAAGAATATGTTAGACAAAATCAAACCCCGGAAAAGCTCTATTAAATACAATTAATTTAAAGTGCTTGAATGCTATTAAAATCGCTCAAATTCGTTAACTTTTTTCTTATTCTCAATATCGGTGCACAAATGTATATAATATGTATATTTTTTCCAACAACTTTAAATAAAATTAACAATATTCTGCTTGTGTAATGTCAATAATTAATAGGAAGAAAAAGTACATAAAATTCACCAAGGATAATGCTTCTTCTATTTTAAATGTGTTATTCACTATAAATCAATTATATTAGCGATGTCATTTCTCAAAAGCAAAAAACGGCGAATCAACTGTCAGAATGCTCTCTCTCTCTCTCTTGCATTAAAAAATACGAAGCAGCCAAGCCTGCCAGATTTTTCAAACTTGACATTAAAAACGACGATCTATACGAATCTGGTTTTGGCTCTTCTGGAAATAATATGGGAAAACATGAGCGCAAACCGTTATTTGGGGATAATCCATTTATTTTGTGGGTAAATCAACTATATATCCAAATATATTAACGGCGTTTGAATACATATTTCTATAGCGGTTCGGTGCAGCTTTAAGTTTGAGTTGACTTCGATGTGTTCATCACTGCTGCCAGATTTGACGATTAAGTTTCATTTTATCGATTTTAAGTAATTGATTAGATCATGGTTTATAGCGACATGATACACTCATTCATTATGTTGTAATCTGAATAGCTATTGATAATTCACAAGTCGTAAAAAATGTATATTATCTGTTTGACGATTTTTCACCCAAATAAACTGTGAACCACAGTGACCATAGGCATTATCAGTGAAATATAGTTTCACAATTTTTAAGATAATGCGACCACTTTCTATTATAGCTTTGCTTAATTCACCTTCTGAATATAATACCATATTTTTAAATCATGTGTAACTTAAAAATTGTAAATATTTCATTAAACAATTTTTAACATAACGTTGAAAAAATCACTAGATTACTCATTACCTTGCTAAACTAAAAAACTTTTTCTTTACTAAACTAGTTTTAAAATCGCTATATTTAACAATAATATAGCTGAATTATCATCACTGCTTGTTATACACATTTTACTTTTGTAAAAAGTGAAAATTGGAATATTCTTTGTTAAATTATAAAAAAATTAAGAAAATATCTAAAAAATGCCGCGTGATTATGACCGTGATTACACAAGTGAAGATACTTCGGATTATAAACGTAAAAGACGTAATGATGAGGAAAATGTTAAAGAGGAGCAAGGAGTCGATGGTGATGAAGCCCAGCAGACTGCTGTACAACACGATGCCCCGCCGCTGAATGAGAAAACTGCAGCCTATTTGGAGGAGTGTGTACAAGAAAAAAGCTTACTGGACTCGAATAAGTACAATGTATGCAAAAGACTTTTGGACGACGGTAAGTTTATAAAGATTTTTTTCTACTACCTAATTTTGTGCTAAGCCACCATTTTGGATTTTGTATCTATTAATGTCGTACGTATGTGTTTGTATACGTGTATTTATTAAATTTACTTTGGGGCGTGGATATGTAGAAATTGAACGCATCCTAATTAGTGGCCGGATACCGAAACCGGAAGTGTACGCCAATGTTTATAATGAAAAACCTATACGGGTAGCTCAAAAAGTTTTGTTCCCAATAAAGGAATACCCAAAATTTAACTTTGTTGGAAAAATAATGGGACCGAAAGGGAATACACTGAGACAATTGCAAGAAGAAACTTTTTGTAAGATGACAGTATTGGGACGAAATTCCATGCGAGATCATGCCAAAGAAGAAGAACTTCGTAACTCTGGCAACCCAAAGTATGCACATTTGAGCAGAGATCTTCATGTAGAGATATCTACAGTAGCTCCTCCATCTGAAGCGTATCACCGGTTAGCATATGCTTTGGCAGAAATACGCAAATTCATGATTCCTGATGCGAACGACAACATACGAATTGAACAAATGCGCGAATTAGACGGTAAAGACCGCATGTATAAAAAGTCTCATTACGCAAAAACTTATGGAGACCACACAGCTACATATGGCAGCAGGTGAATATTACAAAAGTATAATAATTTTTCAACTAACAATCTCGATATTTTGTTCCTTAAGAACTCCACCGCCGCCACCATCATTTGACAAGTCAGCTAAACCAAAAGTATATTCCATATTGGAGAAGGCCCGATATGTTATGGAGGATCCAAGTTACACTATGATAAAATCCCATAGGTACGTATAAAGACTAGATTTTGTAACTAGTATTCTGTGGGTCACAATACCATCAATCAATATCATTTTAAGGTCTCGAGATCATGATATTTATGATCATCCAAGTGAGTATGATCGCTACGGAACACCACCACCGCCATCATCTTCGAAGCACTCAAGTACACATCATGCTCAATATGAAAGTTCATCATATGAGCGTGATTATCGACGGGATTACCATCCTCATTCTTCCTCATATGCAGCAGCTGCTTATGCAGGTAAGTTGACATTAAAAATTTCAAAAAACTTTTTATGTTACAGCTGAAATACTACGAAAATAAACGCAACATTTAAACGTGTCGAACAAATTTTTAAAATTATTTTCAAATAAACAAATTGAATTGAACGAAAATAACGTCCGAATGAAACAATAAAATTATTAATAATGAAATAAAGAATGTTTTTAATGCAAACCAATTCATAACGAATTTAAATAGATTTCTAAAAACCTTAACCGACATACTAAATATAAATTCTCGTTTATTTTCAAATATTTTAAACCAATAACTAAAAATACAAAAAAAAAACGCGTAACATAAAATATATAAAAAGGTAAAAAATTTAAACTTACAAAATACACATCAAAAACACTACCAAAAATATATAAAATATTTAAATTCGTTAAATTGTGGCCACAATCGTTCTTACTTCTCGTTCAAATTACTAAATAATTAACTGTATACATCGAAATATAAACGCAGAATGAATATGAAATTTTAATACAATTTCTATATGCAACATATTTCTTTTTAGCAAAGAGACAAATGAGGTTGAAAACAACCATCGTGCCTTCTATAATTCGGCACATTCGTTTCTAAAATATAATTTAATTTATGAATATTCTTTGAAGTATGAATGTATGTCCATATACATATGTAAAAAAGAAAAACATTTGCATATATAACAATCACAACTTCTGTGTGGATATTGATACCTTATGTATAAACTCCTTCAGGATGTGAAAAATTCCGCGATATTAG
Organism: Bellardia bayeri; assembly: GCA_950370525.1. Classification (NCBI taxonomy): domain Eukaryota; kingdom Metazoa; phylum Arthropoda; class Insecta; order Diptera; family Calliphoridae; genus Bellardia; species Bellardia bayeri. Next base: position 707,048 of record OX493268.1, read on the forward strand.
AATTTTTTTTCTTGCTTCTAATATTTTTTTTTTATCAATTCAATTTTAATTCAAAAATATGAATACCATAATACTACAAATAATAATAACAAAATCAAACAATTAATTAAATAAAAATAAACAAAAATAGACAAAATCCAATAAAAATAAATCCAAATCAACAACTCACTCTTCTCCTAAATTAGCTAAAACAAGTAATGGCCGTTCTTCGTCGTCTGCATATCGGCCAACAACATCAACATCACATTCTTCATCACACTATGAGACAAGTGGATCACGTTCCCGTGAAAGCGTACGATATCGTTCAGCTCCCTATCCAAAAATACGTTAACATCAAAAAATTAAAATTGTACAACATAAAACAAAATGAATTAAAACAAAACCAATTCTGTTAAAAAAAAACAGAAGCTGCAACTACATACATGCAATATATTGATGGATGTCGTCAAATCTTAACAAAAATAATTACTATAATAACTATAGTTACAAATAAAAATTACAACTTAAAATATAAAGAAAAAAAGTTTTAATAAAAAGACAAAAGAACAACAAAATTATTTTAAATTTATCGATATAGACTATTACAAAAAAATATAATGTTAAAGTAAATAAAATGTAATTATATTTCCTATAAACCTGACATTAAGTTAATTGCATTCGCACCGAAAACTATCAGATTTTATAAAACTCCAATATCAAATAAAAAAAACTATTAGTATATATTTATAATTTTTTTTTAATATACACAAATGTTACATATCGTTAGCTTAAATGTAATATCACGTAACAAGAAAAAATGTGTTATCGTGTTTGAACTTTTTGTGGCGTTTTTTAGAACTCTGATATTTAAGCAATTTATTTCTGATGCATGTGTGATTTAAAAAACAAATTGTAGTTACGTGATTTTGCATTTATGCCAACGACTGTGATCATTAATGGTTAGTATATGATATATGTATTTATGCATTTGGGGTTTTAAATTCTATATTAAAAAATACTTACAAATTGTCATTCGTTTTAAGAGAAATTAAAATCACTTAATGCCTACTAAAACATTCTATTAATTCGTGTGATAACACGTTAGTTACAACACATTTTGCGGGTTTTTAAAAATCTCAAAAATGTCCAAAGGACGGATTGTATGTATGCAACTAACTAATGTCGCCCTGATTAAATACCGAAACAAAAATATATGTAAAAACTAAAACCAACGTATATCTATAATTTTTAACTTTAAAAAATAATAAATCAATAAATTTATAAAAAATAAATCCTCCAAAAAATTATATCTTCACACAAAATACAACATTAAAAATCTAAAAAATAAATAAAACATGAAATAAAAATTATTTAAGTAGTTAAAAAACAAAACACAATAACAGAACAATCTATTATGCGTACATATTTAAATTGTCAAATTGTATAAATTACATCAACAACAAATACTAATTAATGAGCTGTTCCCAAGCGAAGTGCACAGCGACATTAACTGCTTGCCGCTGTTGTAGTAATCTGCGTTATTTTTGTGTGGAAAAATGTAAGTATAAAAGCTTTAAATGTTTGTATTTTGTACAAATACATAAAGTTCTATACAAAGCATCCACATTTTTTTATTTAATAAAATAATAAAAATTTAAATAAAAATACAACAAAAAATTGTTTTAATTTTTATAGTATTTTGAAGAAACAAAATTAGCGATATCATTTGCATTTGTGTTAACTGAATTAGGGTTTTTTTAACTTACTACATTTCATTTAGATCTTTTTACATATCAAAAACTTAAAAATAAATCTCCGGCATATGAGATCGAGAAAAATCTAGTAGATTGGGTGGAATTTTTAATTAAAATGTCATCGCACCATCCAAAAACATAAGACTATCAACAGCGTCTACTGCTAAATCAACATCACGTTTCTGTATGGTTTTCTTTTTTGCTTCAATTGTAAAATTGTAGGACTCGTGAGCAAGTGATTCGATGAATAATTCCGTTGCACGCGTTACCAAAAATACTGCCTCATTGGAAGCTATATGCAAGTCGGGATCTAACTTCATAATATTACGAATGCGTGTTAAAGGTAATTGAAATAGTTTCTGGTCATTTAAAGTTGAATTTGTCTTGTGTACTAAATTATAAAAGAAATAGACTGTAAGATTTATAAAATTATATCCCTAACATGAGACAATTACCATCTTTATTTGTATCAATATCTGTACTGTTAGACTCTGTGCCATTATTTTCAGTTTCCTCATTTATTTCTTCTCGTTCTGTATTAAGAGGTTCAGTAACATACTCTTGTTCCAACTCTGTAATAAGTTCTTCGGAAAAATCTTCTTCAAACAAATTTTCACTAGACATTTTATTTAATTTCCTGTCTGGCAGTTTAAGCGAAAAAAATAAATAAATTATGCGTAAAGATTTCAACAAAACAAAATTGACGTCAGCCAGTGCCACCAGATTTTCTAAATAAAAACGCCAATTTTTTGTTATAATATAGAAAATGCTTTTGCCCTAAATCACTGTTTGCGTTTATAGCTTCACAACAATTCCACCATTAAATAATCTCAAAAACGAATAAATATCATAGAAAACACAAGTTATTGCGAACAATTTTGGTTTGATATGACTTCTGAACTCGGTTTACACAAAAAACAATTTGCAGTAAAACCAAAATTTGATTTTCCTCAAAAACTTTTGAAAATAAATAATAAAATTTAGTTGACAACGCTGACAATTTATAACCGCTAAATTGCACTTAAGATAGCGAGATTAGAGGGGAAAATCGCTGTATTACCATTACTGTTCATCCTGTTTTTTTTTTTTTTTTGAATTAGGAAAAAAAAATCGAAGCCGACGCGAAAGTGAATGAAGCTGAAAGGAAATTGCAATATTTTTTGAGCGGAGGTATTTTAGTTTAATTTTTCATTAGAAAATATTGCCAAATTGTATAGATTTAGTGTAAGTAATTTTCTGAAAATACTTTGCAATTTTGGTAAATGGTTTCGAAAAATTCGCCTGAATTAAAACAAAAGTCTCACAGAGAACTGGTATTTGAAGGAAAAGTGAAAGTGCATTTCCAATTAAAGTATATATTAGACGAGGAAAATACTTTAAATGAAGTACATATTAAAATTTACAATTTTGCATTTAAAATGCAGACAATAGAAAAAGTTTACATTGGTGGTGTCGTCGGTTTTTTCATAATTTTTGTTTGTTTGGTTTGGTAGGGTGGAGCAGGGAGGTATTACAGTAACCAACACCAAAGCATATACTTACATATATCCTGAGAAAATTAAATTTAATTTTTTGTTGTAACAAAATGTGAAATGTTGCATTTTATTACAGATTATTTTCTTGCAATAAGTCAAATTAAAAAAGTAGTGATTTATACAATCCTTGGGACAAGACAAAAATGGCCAATACCTACGAAGGTAATGGTGAGTATTCAAATTACGCCGAAGATGAGAACGAATATAGCAAGCAACGTAAAATGGCAGCAACGGGGCCGCACAATGGTGACAATAATCATGGAGATCTTCATCATCATGGCACGAATGCCAATATTACTCCCGGTGAAAATAATTACCTCAATGAAAAGGCAAACGATTATATAAGGGATTGTTTAAACGAAAAGTCACGCATGGACCGTAAATTTCCAATTTCCGAAAAGCTTTTGGATACTGGTAAGTTGATAATAAAGATTATCATGTTCTTTTTGCATGTTATATGTATGTATATCTTAACATGTCTTTTAGAAATTGAAAAAGTTCAGACAACAGGACGTCTACCATCTAGGGAACAGAAATATGCCGATATATATCGTGAAAAACCTTTGCGAGTGTCACAAAAAGTTCTAGTTCCAATCAGAGAACATCCCAAGGTATAATTCGTTGATACAATTAGCCTTATTAGTATTAAAATTAAATAATTTCAGTTCAATTTTGTGGGAAAATTGTTGGGGCCCAAAGGAAATTCTTTACGTCGACTGCAAGAAGAAACTATGTGTAAAATGACAGTCTTGGGACGTAATTCCATGAGAGATCGTGTTAAAGAAGAAGAACTTCGTAATTCTAAAGATCCAAAGTACTCTCATCTGAACAGTGATCTTCATGTGGAAATATCCACAGTGGCACCCCCAGCAGAAGCTTATGCTCGTGTCGCATATGCTATGGCCGAATTGCGTAAATATCTTATACCGGATAGTAATGATGTAATACGACAGGAACAATTACGCGAACTTATGGATAGCACACACATTTCTGAGGAGCAGAAATCATTGACCTTTAATAAAAAAGTTTCACCATATCAAGTAGGTGCAGCTGGTGGTGGTGTAGGAATATTATCGGGAGGGCCCAGTGCAGTTGTTGCCTCATTAGGACCATCTTGTTCAAATCCTTTGGCAAATCAAACAAAAAATGTCACCCCATATAGGTCTTCTAGCCAAAATCCTGTTGGTCCATCATCATCCACAGTAACATCATACAACAAAACCAATATAGCTCCCAAACAGAAAGTAATGTCAATATTGGAGAAGGCCCGTTCTGCAATGGAGGAAACGTATGGGTAATTTTTTCTTTATTGTTATTGAGACATACTTTTTACATTTTTATATGTTCGTATGTATATTCATACATTAATATATATATTGATATATTCTTAATATTAAAAGTCGCGGTTACGATGATAATCTACCATATGAACACCATCAAGCACCTCATTCATACGATACATATGCCACTTATACGGGGCACACGACACAACCTCCAGCTGGACATAATCCTCATGGACCGCAAACGCCGGGTATTGGCATTAGTACATTGAATTCGACAAGAGCTCCATACGAAAATGTTGAATATGAGACAAGCGATTACAACAGACGAGATTATTATCAGAATCCGTCTACGACTGCTACGCCAAATTACGGAGGTAACTACAAATACCCAACTCAACCCAACCCAAACAATTTGGACGAAAATTGTGTTTAATTGTTTTTAATTTTAGCATCTGGTATTCAGCCACCCAATAATGGTGGCATAAATCAAAATCGTAGTCATGTTAACAGGTGAAATATATTTCTATCGCAAACACAACAACTACAACAGAAGCAGCAAATAATTGCAAATAATAATAATTCTATTTCGACATTACGTTGCCCTTCGATTTCATCCTTCTCAACTTCTTCCACGGCTTTAAAACCAGAAAACTTATCTCATTTATCCGCCTCAATTGACGTAAAGTCTGGCTATACAAATTCGACTAACAACTTGATAAATTCTACTCTTAGCAGTTCCATTTTTATGGCTACAAAAACTGTTAGCTCATCTTACCAGGCACTACAAACACAATCATTATCCACAACAGTAACATCTGTTGCAGCAACAGAAGCAGCACTAACAAACAATTTGCATATTAGCCCCACTTTACGTACAATGACAATACCAACACAAAACTTCCCACCGTCTCTTGTCCAAAATCAACCAATATCTTCTACAAACAGTGAAACTCATAGTACTCATAACTCAACAAATTTTACAAATCAAACAAATTCATGTTTCAAAAATACTACTACAACAACTTCAGAGACGTCATTACTTGAAGCAACAATAACACCCTTCAATAATCACCACCGTACTTTCAATAGCAATAAAACATTAATGGCATCAACTACTTCGACTTCTATTAACAATCAACGTTCATCCGCAACTGCTAGTTTACTTTTTGTAAGGTATTAAAATTAAATAAAAATACATTTAAATACTATCATGAATAAATTCTCATATTATATGATTTATATTATATCAGTGTAATAATTGAATGGATTTTATATATTATTTTTGCTAATAATTTCGATTTCGTATAATTTACAATTTTACTATTACAGACCTTCAAATCATTCTAGTACTCTTCATGTCGGTAAGTTACCATTTCTACCAGTACAATACATTTGAATTCGCCCTAATATAATCACCCTATAACCCCACCAGTACAATACAACAGTACAGAAAAATTAACAACAAAAACAACAACATCAGAATCAACTATTTTAACAATAACATCACGACATACTCATCTTAACAGCATCAACATTTCGTATATCAAATACAATCAAATTTTTATTGTACCAGTATATACATATGTACATACAATATTGGTACATACATTTATTTATTTCTTTCTCCATATAAAGATTTTTAATTTCAACCTTTTTGCATATCGACTCGTGAAATTAATAAATAATAGAAATATTTAAGGGACCTACATTCCCCTATTCCTCCACACATAGTGTAAAATTATGATTTTCAGATTTTTATGATTAATTCTTAATTGATGCACTTAATATTAAACATTACTATTATGATTTAGTTTAAAATACGGATTGAATTAATGCTAAAATAAAAAGGCTTTAAGTCTTATAAAAATACAATAATAGACGAAAAACAACAAAACTATAATTAAAAATAAACATTTAAAAGAGATTCAATAAATTAAGTTAAAACTCTAACAACCCCTTAATTGAAGGACCCTTAAATATATGAAATTTACTATAATATATTTACAATTGAATATTGACAAAATTTATATTTATTTTAAATAAATATTAGATCTAGAACTAATAAATTTATATGCATATGTATGTAGACTAGGGTGCCTCCGTTTGTATGAATGTAATAAAATTAAAGTTTACTTCATATAAAATTACAATTTGGACACGGTAACAGTGTCTTGTTATCATATAAATCAGATGAAACTCAAAATTCCCGATTTTTGTTTTTAATTGCCACAAAGTTTAAGTTTTTAAAGGTTACCTCCTGTTAACAAAAATATTTTTCTTGCTTTTCTATATATGTATATCTATAACGATTTTTAAAATTCGTTCATTTCGAATTATAACAAAATTTTCTTCGTCGCTTTTCTGTATAATTTGTTTATTATTTATAAGCATAACTATTAATAATATAGAGTTCCATGGAGTTTTGTAACGATAGCTGTACATATGTATAAAATTTTGTCTATATATTTATAACAACAAAGTATGTATATCAAAATAATATAAGTATTTACTATGTGGAGTTTAGTCAAAAATTAGTGTTGACTTTGGAACTTGATAATATCAAAATTAAATGTAAAATTAACCTGACAATAAGATACTAGCTGTTTTAATAAAATGGGCGAAAATAATTCTAAAATATATAGAAACACTCATTATTTAAATATTTTGATTTCCATACAAATTTACCAGTCGAAATTTTCGTTCGTTTTAAAAAACAGTTTTACAGCCTGTTTTAATTAAACCAATAAGTAATAAAATGATGTTTATAAGTCACATGAATTTCTTTATTTGAAAATTTTAATATGATTGGACTTGCTTGAAACTTTGTTTAATCCTATTCTTTACGCTTTTTTAATATGCGGGTTTCCCTTGAAACAAATTTTAAAATCTTCATAAAATCAAGTAAACTTTCAGTTTTATACATATGTATACAATATGCACATGTATACTAGATACATACATATGTGCGTATAATTGAAAATAAAAAGCGTTTAAAACTAAAAATAAAAAAAAAAAACAAATTAAAAACCAACTAGATCTAAGTTGAATTATTAAATTAAATATATAATAAATACTGCTAATAAATACACTTTATGAATAAAATAAAAATAGTATTGTAATAATAAAATAAATATTTAAAACATACAAAATTCTTAAATCATATGATAAATAAATAAAATTTAAAAGGAAAACAAAACGTACAATATTATCAAATAAGGGGCACATAATGAAATGTTATTGATAAATGTACTCTGTGAATTTTCAATTCAAAATTTCAAATATTTTCTAATTAATACAAACATAAAATAAAAAACTCGCTAAGACAAGTGAACGGATTAAAAAATACGGCAAGTAATTTTATGCTACAATAACGAATCGAAATCCCACAAATATAATTACTTTACAACAAAATAAATAAACATTTCTTTACAAATAATATTAATTAAAAATACATATACATACATAAAAGGAAAATTATATAAATACATATATATTTATATTAATATACATAAATAATGCAAAAAAATATTTAAATAAAATGCAATAAATATACATACATACATATATCTGAATGTTATATAAAAAATATTTGTCCAATAAAAGTCAATATTCGCCTAAAACACTTCTTATTATAAATGTTGTTTGCAATTAATAATTTTCAGATATGTACAGAATTTTTTTTACATACATAGGTATTTTATAAAATACTTGTGCAACTTTTACATTATACCTAGTAGTAAAATAAGTTTTTTCTGTGTAAGCTATGTTGTTTGTCATAACTCCTTTAGTATGTATGTATGTAGTATGTTCATAAAAAGTGCAAAACAATATAGAAACGCAGAGACCTTATTTTATATAGAAATATGTACATACTGAGAAATTTTGCATATGGAAAAATTGTAGCAGCTGAAAAATAGAGCATTTTTCTAGAACTTAAAGGACTATGTATGTGACAAAATTAAGTGTAAGTACCTATGCACATTAGATGAGGCCTTGAAATAAAATATTGCCACTATTTTGCTAATTTGCTTAATTTCGGCAACGATGTTTTAGATTTAACGGTACTGTCTGCAGCGACATTTGTGATATGTGTTAAATAATAAAAATTGCAAAAAAAGTAAAATATGATTGTATCGCAATACATTTTGGCTAAAGATAAAATGCAATCTCAAAAAACATTTTGTGGTTTTTAGAGTCATCAAAACCTGGGTTTTCGGGTTGACAAGCGCCGAACCAAAATTTGGTCAAATCTGAAACAAATCGAAGTTTTAAAATATAATATTAATATTTGAAATAATGCAATTATGTATCTGAATTTTATATGTTTTTAGTTACACCCTTTATAAATACGAGTATGTGAATTAATCTTTTTCTTTATAAAAATTTCGATACTTCGGCCGAATTTAGACATACATTGGTTGGATTATAGTGTTTTCATAATTTAGAATAAATCAAGGTTTTTTTGAGAATAATAGTTAGCAAACTAAAAGTCTATAAAATATTTGTTTTGGTGGTTTTTGTTTGATGTTTATTTGCATAAGAATTTAAATAGTTTTATTTAAGGGTGGGTGAACAATAGCAGACCGCAGAAAAAATGACGAAACAAAGAAAACAACCAGTTTTAAAGTTGGCAACTCTGTCATGCAAAACAAATCTGGTTTGGAAAATAGTCAACAGAGTAACAATAGCGAGTGATCAGTGATGAGAAAAAGTATTAAAGAAACATGAGCAGCAATAGTAATAATTCATGTGTAGAAACTCCAGCTGCTCCCGATTGGTTGTCAAAGCTAGAAGATCGTCGGGAAAAATTGAAAAAGTCAAAGTTGGGACATGAAGCCGGGGCTGGTGCACCTTGCAATGAGTGTGGCGTTAAGTGTCCCGGCTTGGATTTGCATTTTTGGCGTAAGGTTTGTCGTAATTGCAAGTGTCGTAAGGATCAGCATATGTGCCAGGACGATGAAATAACTGGCTGGGCTCAATTTGAGATATTGGGACAAATACGTTCTAAACCTGCTTGTAAGTAAACATTTTTATAATTCTTGTAACGGTGTGGTTGTATTATTCCCATACAACTGTTTTCTATTTTTGTCAGTCATCAAAATTAAAACGTTGGCAAATCAACCGGTTAAAGTCGAGTGGGTACCACCCAATATTGCCCCTGATCTTGCTGCTGATTATATGGAAAAATTGGGCACTGCAAATGTACCCATCGCCGGCAGTGATGCAGCTGCTAAGCGCAAACAACAGTTAGAATTTCAGGTACCTCCGCATGACTTGGATGCAGGATTCTGCGATAATCTAACTGAGTCTGAAGCAGATCAATTGCAGCAATATGTCCAAAAGATACGTGACAATTGTGTTGGCCAGGGAAGTGTTGTTAGAGTGGGAAACTATGCGAGTGCTATGTTGGGCACTATAAATACTCTCAACAAAGGCGAGAGCAAATATAACGATGTAATGCTTGCACTCCAAGAAACTCCCGTTGTCGATACCACTCTTTTGACGATTTTATCTAATGAGAAACTTGCAAAAGCTATCTCAGAAAACTTGCCGTGTGAATATCCTAAAATTTTTGTAGTATTTTCGGAGGCAATTTCTGATGGACCTCTTAGCCCTAATGTTGAGTCGAGGCTAACGCCCGCAATAAAGCAAAAACTTAGAGGACTAAATGAAGCTGCTGTACAAAGTTTAATACTTAATGGGCCCATATATGATAAAATATTTGCCGTGTTGAAAGTAAGTATTTACTTACACATTATTTTTATTTGGCTTTGTTAAAGTTTTAATTTTTTAATGTAGAAAAACAATTTTGATATTTCGCGAGATCCTCGTTTGGGACCACTATCAGATCTTCGTAAGGAATATTTGTCTAACACTTTTGCTAAAAAAGAAATAGACAACGCTTTCGGTACACAAACGCCTCCTAACCAATCATCTTACAATTCTCCTCTAAAGACACCATCGAAATTTGTGAACGATTTGTCATTCAATTCTCCACTACCCCTGAAAGCGGCATCACATTTAAGGTCAGGGTCGCAAATGTTACAAGATACTCCTATACGCAAAGTTCAATTTGGCAATGCGTCGACTATTGTATACGATTGTAATTTACCACCTAATGTGGATTATGAACGTGATCCAATATTCGCAAAAATCATTCGTTCGGAACCACTGAAACATGCTGTGCAAACTGCCAAAAGTACGAAGAATCCCCAATCGATTTTAATGTCTTCATCAATACCCGCTTCAACCCACGGCATCTCTGAAATTGATTTAAGTCAGCAAGTAAAGGAAAAACTCCAAAATCTTGGAATAGAATCAAATGATATGTTACAAAGTACAGTATTGAATGCCCCCTTTTATGAAAGACTTTTTTCAGATCTTCAAGACAAGAATATTAATTTTGACCAATGTAAGCTACTAAAACCATTTGAGCTATTGAGTCATGAGTTGCGTATCAATCGGCCTTTGTACGAGGAGGTGCGTGAGTATGTCACCTCATTGCCAAATAGTTTAGATGTAGCCTATACGCCGGTAAATATGAGCTTACAGCAATCATTGAGTGTTTCAAAAAGTTCTGATTCCGGATTTGATTCAAAACCTACGACCCCTATCCAAGGAACAATTCCTCAGGGATATACCGAAGACGTTAACGCGGTAAGCGGCAAACTAGTTTCTATACCTGGAATTCAAGAGATGAATATGTACCCAACAGTTGAGTTATCTAAAAGAATAAAAGGATTGTCCCTTACAGATCAACATCCGCGCCATAATAAACAACTTAACATGGAACCAGTGGCTATGTTAAAATGTCGTGATTGTTCTAAAACCATTAACTTTGGCGAAGTTGCCGTCAAAGCTGAGCGCGCAGGGAAAGAAATTGCCTGGCATCCGGAGTGCTTTAAATGTTATACATGTCGGGAGCTGCTAGCAGATTTAGTTTATTTCTTTCACGGAGGTCAAGTATTCTGTGGTCGTGATCTGGCTCTAAAATTAAAAATTCCTCGTTGCAAGGCTTGCGATGAACTAATATTTACTAAAGAATACACAGCCGCCGAAGGTGCAACATTCCACATAAAACACTTCTGTTGCTATCACTGTGATTTGCCGCTGGCCGGCCAACAATACATACCGGATGAGAAATCAAATATGCCCTTGTGTCTTAAGTGCTATGATCAATACTTTGCCGTTGCCTGTCAGCGTTGTTCACAACCAATTGGACCATCTGATCAGGGTGTTGCATGGGTGGATATACATTGGCATGATTCATGCTTTATATGTGCAGGAAAAGGTTGTGGAAAATCACTTATTGGTGGGCGTTTTTGTGTGAAACATAATATGCCATTTTGCAGCCCAGCCTGTGTTCATAGCACTATAAAATAAAAATCAAATCCTCTTTACCTCATTGTATGTACTTTTGTATCAGGCACAGTAACAGCCAGTAACTGTTTTTTTTTTTTTTATTATTTTAATTTTTAATGTTTATATATCAACCTATTGATTTCATATATGTATAGCCTTAGGTAAGTTTGCTGTCAATATATACCAAAATCTGCTTGTCCTAATGACTATCGCGTATAATCAGTAATAAATTAACTTTCATGTGCTACTGTCGTAATATCGTATAAGCTCGAACGTAAATATATTACAAATAACTAAGTATTAATATCTTTACCATTTTATAATATTCATTACATTCAAACTAATATTATCATACATACATACATATATTATACAGCAACGAAGGACTTTTACTTTTATTTCGTAATAGTTTTTAGCAGTGTTTAAAATCGCTTAACTATTTTCAAGCACTACGTAAGTATGTGCTTAACTTCAACTAAAAGAAAATACACAAGCAAAAGCAGAGCACAAAGTCTAAAAACAAAATTAAAAAAAAAACGTAACCACTTGTTTTAGCATAAATTTCTTTGACGTTGTTTAATCTTACAAGAGGTGCAAGATCAAACACCATCAAATAAAGTAGAACTAAATATTTGTTGTGTCTTGTTCTAAATAAGCGAAGCTTTTTTTAAATAAATAAATGAATTCAAATATATTTTATTTAGTGGTTACGTCTTTTTCAGTATTATTTTGCTGTTTACACGAGTTTGAAGCATTTTGAAGAGCAAATTTGATTAAAATTGCAATCGTGTAAATCTAGCTTTAGTCAGTCACAATCGTTTATTGTGCTGAAAAAAATGTAAGTAATAAGTAAAGAAGAAATTTGTGTGTTTTTGCTAACTCATAGTCAGCAATTTCAACGCTGGCACAGAGTATAACGTTGGTTTTAAGTTGCTGTTTTACTGTTTTAATATTAAACATTTCCAAATGTATTTCATATATTAGATGCATACATATGCCTGTATACAATTTAAATAAAGTTCAATATATTTTTACCTACCAACAACAATTTTCCTTAATTTTTATTTGTAGTGCAGTTTTTAGTAATAGAAGAAAAATCAAATACGTACTGTACTATAAGGGTAAGATTGGATAAAATCAATTTGCATGTGTTTCTGGTAAATCCTTATAGTCGAATGTAACTTTTTAACAAAAGTAAATGAGTTTCTTTGAATGCTTTTAAAAATTTAGAATGCTACACCATAGAGACAGCTATTTGGTTGTATGTAAATTATTCCACTAAGCTTTAGACTTAAGAACCATAAAAATAGTGGTGTAAGGTATAACTATTGTTTGCTGGGGCCAAATTACCGCATTCGATATCGAGTAAAATTGATCGTAATTTTCCTATTTGATATTATGGCATTCGATATCAAGCATTTTTCGATACGATAGCTCATTCAATTACGAATGCGGTAATTTGGCCCCTGATGTTTGTAACGCCCAAAAATATTGGTCCAACACCCACATTTAAGTATACCGATCGACCCAGAATCACTTTCCGAATCGATTTAATGATGTCCGTCCGTCTGGCTGGCTGTCCATGTAAAGCTTGTGCGCAGAGTGCGGGGGTTACTCTCTATTGCGATGCGTAAGAGTATCAATTTGTACGCTTATCGCAATAGAGAGTGAATAACCCTCCAGGTCGCAATATTGATGATATTTCGATAAAATTTGGTACGTGATATTTTTTTGGCCCAAGGATTGAAACTGGTAGAAATCGTTCCATTATTTCATCTGGCCCCCATACAAATGTCCTCCCGAAATTGAGGTTTACCGATCATAAATGTTTGAATTGTGCAAGTATTCAAACAAATTTCATCACAAATGAGTGGTAAATGATGCCAAATCACATCTACAAATTTTTGCAGATCGGTCCATATATGGGAGCTACATATAAGGCCCACTTCCGAAAATCACTTTAAAGAGCAAAATCTCTCAAAAATGCTGTTATCCAAATAATATTTAACGCAAATATATTTCATATGTATGCAAATAATACGGTATAATTTTATTATGATCGGTCCATAATATAATGAGTTATTTATTGACTATGACTGTCTTAATTTAATGGACACTTTTGTACATGAATTGGTTAATTAAATTTATACTATTTAGTAGTAGAAATTAGTTTCATTAAAAAGCAGTTAGCCATTTTATATATTGTTAAAGTTTTATTGCTTTCTTTCAATATACATTGAAACTTTTTTATACATAAATCAACTTTCAGAAACATCCACATAAATTAACTATATTAATATTACTCTACATAAAATCAGCAACTTTACTTTTGAAAGTTTCTATCCTTAGGCATACTATATGATATGATTCCACGCAACTTATTTTGAAATTAGGCAGTTGACATTATAAAAGTGGCATGTCGTTTTGTATTAAACCGAGTTCACTTTCGGCCCAAAAAAATCAGTTTCGTTAAAAAGAATGAAGGTGATTATTTGAAGTCTTAGTTAAATATATGGTGGCAAAACTGTACTTATTTAATTAAAGAAACTATATACATATTTCTTAAAAGAAACATTTTCGGAAGTTCCATACAAAATACAAATGGTTACAATTTTGAATAAAAAGATAATTTATGTCAACCCTAAAAAGAAACACAATTTTCATTATTTTTGATTACGTATTTCAGGGTGCTTTAATTCATCGCAATTTATTTGATTTTCATTTGTTTTTGAAATCGTTAAATTCTCTCTTCTCTCCCATTATTTCTTTAACAAACAATCACATTTTACCAAAACTTAAAATAATTGTATCTATGCCTTAAAAATAGTAGTATGTAGTATTTAGTAGTTTGGAGAAAGTTATCAGATATTAGTATAATTTCTTGTATATATTTGATGTATTCTTCTTAATTATACATTATAATATATGTGTATATATATGTATGGATTGTAGGTGTGTTTTTTGTATGTAGTATGTATATCTATCTCTATTGGTAATTTATTTATTTAGTTAATTCTTTCTTTCTTTTTGAACCTGATATTGCTATTAATTATAGTTTTAGACTTATTTCGTTTGTCAAGGAGATGAGCTAACACACAGTTTAATTTAATTAAGGTTTTGGATGTTGCAATTGTTTGGTTTGTATTGTATTGTTTAATGAATGGTTGGTATTTTATTTTATTCTAAGTTGATGTTTGTTGTAATATTGTATTACAGTAAAGTCAGTATAATAAAAGCATCGGTTTTTATGTTTTAATAATTATTATTAAATTTTTATTATTTTCTCTAGCTCATTGTTTTCATACCTACACAAATTATTTTTGTTATAATTGTTTGTTGTTTTTTAATACTTTAGTTATTTCAATTTATATTATTTATATAGAATTAATAATTTTGTTCGTTTAGTAGTAGTAGTAGTAATTGTTGCTGAAGTGCACTCAAAAGCAAAAACAATTTAAAACAAAAACAAGTTATACAAAATTTTAAATAATATGTATGTAGTAAAAATGTTAATAATAATAATAAAATCATAGAAACAGAAAACAAGCTACAATATTTGGAAAAGGGTGGTTACCTACATAAATGATAAACTAGAAATTAAACTATTAAAATACTAATTTGTTACAATTCATTTAATATTAGCAGGAAAATGAAGAGTGGATTTAAGGAAGGGAGGATGGAAGAAAAGTGGTTGAAGAGAAGATGGAATATAAATAAGAAGGATGTAGTAAAATTCCAAAGAAATTTTAACAAATTTTATAGAAAAAAGTTATTTATATTTAGTTCAGTTTTTTTACAACATCAATTTAGGGTTATTTGTTATTCATTATCTAATTAAATCATTCATTGTTGGTACCACAAAATTGAAATGTATCGTTTTTGTTGCACACCTTAAAGCTATTTATTCATTCGGAAAGTATGTTTAAGATTAAGTGTGAAGTTAAGAGTTAGTATGATGTAAATATGTTGTATTTTGTTGTTTCTGAATGCAAAGGAGTTCGAGACGATCAAAATATGTAGGGTGTGTGTGTGTGGGTGGGTGGGTGCACGTGTAAAACACCCACACCACAAGCGAGTCGAAGCGCGCATTTCGCTACGAATGATCGAACGGTCTTTAAATTTGTCCGTATATCTTTTCAAAAGCGAAATATACTTATATTGCTATTTTACTATTACTTATGGATAAATTATGGATTTGTTAGTTTTGTTTTAAATATTGAAATATTTTTCATATGGCCCGCCCTTATTCATGTGTTTTTCTTTATTGTTAGTTTTTAATTTCATTAATTTGTTTGTTTGTTTTTTAATATTTACAAGAACATATTTTTGTTTAAAAAAAGCCAGTATACTGGATAGGATGACGACGACGACGACGATGACAGTGATGATGTTGATAAACTTTTCAACCACCAGCGGCTGTCAACAGTTTGTGTATGCGCCGCGGGTATAGTAGAGTTGTGTCATTCGTTCTGGCAGCGTTGTATACAAGTTACTTATTAATTCCATTGGCAGCCGAGACCACGCTTCGCGTATACGAAATATCAAATCGTCTTTACGCGAAAACTTCCGACCTCCATCGAACACCTCTCGTATAAGCCAGCCCCATATGCCCTCCATTATATTCAGATCGTGCGCAACGGTTGGCCATTTTTGAGTTTTAATGCTCTCGGCATTTAGCCACTCTTGGACAGAGGGCAGTGCGTTTGTTGTCCAATTGTGGTCTTGGAGGAAAAAGTCGGCGTTGCCACCTAATTTGGCTACAATATTAGCTCGCTCCCTTAGAATTGTCTCAACACACGTTTCCGTTTTTAATTTTGCAGTTGTGACTTCTAAATGAATGGGGCCACCAGCCGTTATCACTAGATATATGTACACTGAGTTGCCACGGGGTCTTTGGGACAGCGTCCGTTCATAGTTGCGCAAATCGTGAAAATAATAGGAAAATCCGTCAGGGCCATCCAAGTTGAATTTTCTCTCGTCCTGGAAGACAACACGTCTCCAGTGATCCTCAGTCCAACTCACCTGGGCATTGGCAAATGACAGGCGTTCTGTTTGATGAAATTGTGACAAAACAGGCTCAGTTTTTAATTTCTTTGCTCCGCTTACGGCGCTGGATCGACCATTGGTCCCACCACTACTGTTAACAGATGCACCAGAGCTGCTGGATCCACTGGCGGGCGTAGTGCGGGCGCTGGCTGTAGTTCCAGGTGGGGATAGACTGGAACCTGTCGTATTGGATTGCTGAGTGGGAGCGTGACTAGATGCGGTCCCTCCTCCAGTACTACTACTGGCTGCTGAGAAGTTTGAGTTCTGATTGAGAGCGTGCACAGGCACCGAGTGGCTGTAACTATGGCTGTGGGCAGTGCTGTGTGAACTATGACCGTGAGTGGCATGAGTTGTCGTATGTGCGGGAGTTGAAGATGTATGCTGTTGATAGTATGGGTGATGGAAGCTGGCTGCATGTTGATGGTGCTGATGTATTGTTGGCTGTTTCAACTGCAACTGCTTGAGTTGTGTCTGTGACTGAACTAATAAATGATGATGGGCATGCGCGTGTGCTTGGGAATTAATACCGTTGCTGTTGTTGCTACTGCTGACAACAACGACCCCTGCTTGTTGAGGAGTGACAACACTGTGGCTTGTCGTGACAGATGTCGGATAAGTCGGCTGTTGTTGCTGAGAGGATGATCGCTGTACTTGAATCTGTGATGTTGGAATCGCCGCTGATGATGAAACTGTGCTTGTGTAATTACCGGGATGCTTGAGATAGTACTGTAACGCCATCAAACTGGCGTCCTCCCTGCTGGAGGTGCCCAAATTCGCCACTTTTGGATCGTATATAAGTTTCCTAAAGTTTTGAATATCGTCCGAACTTAGAAGTAGTGTTTTCATTTGGAATTTTTCTAAAGCGAGGTATAATGTTTAACTATCGTTTCTTATAAGTATTTTCTGTATTCCCTGTTCTCTCGGGGAAAAACCTTGTGAATCTTTGGAATCCTATGGTTCAATAAACTTTTTATATATGTTATTAAATCAATAATAGTAATAATTGTTGATTAAACTTTAATTTGTTTGGCACAATTTATGCACAGTTGTGTTTCTTTGTAAGTTGTTTTAGGTATTTTTTTTATAAAATATGATTCAGTTACTGTACGATTTATCCAAAAACACAATTGAGAGCACAGCTGGCAAGAGAAAACTGTTAATATGGTTTCTAAATTGCTTTAGATCCGAAAGAAACACAAATTTGAGTAAGTTCGCTATGATTTCTCTTCGTCAAAGGAACATACACTTCGAGATATGTAACTCATTAAAACTTCTGTTTTCGCCACATTTTTACTGCGTGAGGAAGTTTAATTTTAATTTTTTATTTAATAGTGTACAAACCGTGGACAAAGCAAAACTGCGCTATTAAATATTTGCTCTTGGTGTAAAATATCTCAGTTGTAGATGTTTTTTAACGTGTATTACTTTCGTTGCCTGCTCGTTTGTGTATCGTGTTTTTTTTATTTCTCTTAAAATATTTGCATTTTCATACAGTGTAAAAATAAAATATGAATATACTCTACTGGGTATACTCTGCTGGGCTGATAGACAAGAAGATTCAATGGATAGCTGACAGGTCGGCTAAATTTTTAATAGGGTTTTTGTTTACGCAATTTTACGTATTTAATAGTTTGCTGTTTTTTTCACAAAAACTTTCTTTATTTTGGTTTTAGTTAATATTCATCTGTATTCCGAAACAAACAAAAAATGCCCTGTATTTTTATAGTAAAGTCCACTAAAGCAGATATTTGTAATCCGATTATGATCGATTTCTTTGCTTTTGTCGTCGTCACATTCGTCGTCTTTAGTGTTGTTTTCAACGAAATCTATGACAATGTTCCAATATAGCCGCCGATGAGTTGTGTAAAGACGTTACAACTAACAAAAGACTGCTGATGATTCTCTTGATATCTGAAATGAGTATGAAATTTAAAGATCAAAATTAAAACGGTATATCATATTTATTTATTACTTTTGCTCGCTTAAAAGTAATCCAAATGTCCTAATCTAATTATAAATACATACATACATTTTTTGTATTAGATTGTACTACCACAAATCAAAATCTTCGTACTAATTTTCTAATAGAATTACAACATACATATGTACATTTTTAAATACAATAGAAAGAAAGAAGTTTTTGCAAACTTAAGGTATGTGTCCACGATCGTCAGATATTACAACGTTATCAGAAAAATATGCACAAATTGTCTAACAACCGTGTAAACTTAAAATTTTTGTCTTCCAACGTTGTAAGAAAAAGCATTTTCAGTACATTGGAAGACAAAAATATTGTCACACATCTAACAATCGTGTAAACACACAATTTTGGCATTGTCATTGTTTTAAGACAATTGTCAAACACTTTTCATTGTCATATGTGCAAAGTTTATGCATCTACCAATGGCAGCATTGAAATAGAAATTATTTCTAAATGCAACTCTGTATATACATACATAAATAAACAAACAAGTGTGTATTAATAAAATTTAAAAAAAAATGGAAGAAAATTAAAGAATTTAAATTAAGTGTGCATTAATAAAATTTTTGAAAAAAGTGGAAGAAAATTAAAGAAAATAAAAAATGGATAGCGACATATTTTTTGATGAATCATGTTTAATAGAGTGCAGATAAAATGGTTTCAATTGCTCTTTTTTGTTCCATAAGAATATTTAAAATTTTTAAACACACACAGAGCTGCAAAACGAATTTGACAATGCCACACTACAATCTGACAACCGTGTAATCTGACAATTTCGGTTGACAGATAAATTCATTATGTGACAATTGTGTGCAAATGAAATTGTTAGTTTTCTTACAGTCGTGTAAACTGACAATTTACCTTTTGCTAAAAATTTTTCAATGTCACTACATTGCTAGCACATTGGTAGATATGACAACGTTGTAATATCTGACGACCGTGGACACATAGCTTTAGTTTGTACATAATGTTCAGCGTATGTAAATTTGATATTGTCATACATGCACACAAGCTTTCGGAAGAAAGATATTTTAGTAAATAAACACACATTCCTGTGTAATGTGCACACATGTAGAAATATGTACATACATCATTGTATATGAGTAGTTCCATGAAAATGTAAACCACGATCAAAAAATAAGAGTACTTGAAAAATGTTTCTAATATGATTTAATAAGAGAAAAATATTAGATTTTTCAATAATATGGAAGTATTTACAGGTAATTGGAATTTTAAAACTCAAAAATTAAATTTAAATTGCAGTCGTCTTTTAATCATCCAGACGACGTTTGGAAGATTGTTTGTTGTTTACAACACCAGCCGAAAATGACATGTCCCGTTATAAAAGAAATGAAAAGAATGTAAAAAAGAAGTTTTCGACATCATCGAAATTAGTTTTATTTTGCCATTTGATGTGCTCGGTCAGTGGTAAAGTGTGGTTTTGTTTTATTATTGTTGTAGTTTTTAGATATTTGTTATCCCATAGTCAATATTAAGTGTATTATATGTAAAGGCAAAAAAAAATCAAAAGCAGAAGAGGCGAATAAAATAATAACAAATATATATGGGAAGTTAAACAGAAGTGGCTTCTTGAAGTTACTTCTGGGGGGTACAACTTCTCAATACGGAAGATGTTTCTATGACTAGAAAATGGTATCGCAGAAGATGAGTTTCAACTTCTTAGCTTCACTTCTGAGTCACTTCCGCAATAGAAAAAGTTGGCAGGGTAACCAGAGTTGATTTCTCTTTAAATATTAAAGAATTGTAAAGGCACATTATTTAGCTTATTTTAGGAATTTTTAAATAAAAGAAAAACTCCCATGATTCGCAGGCTTTCGCATGTACGTAAATGTGGCTTAAAACCACTTCCGTTTTTGTCACACCAAAGTATCGAGGCTGCCCATTTTTTCTCAAACATAGAAGCTTTTGATTGCAACATAACTGTAATATTGTCTTTCATTAACTTCCATTTTTGTGAGATTTATATTACTCCATATGCGTACGAATGTCACGTACGGCTGTATGAAAATACCCATATGTATATGGTGTGTATGTATATGCATGTACATATGAACACATATTTGCTTTGTTTGAGTTTCAGTCTTTTCATCAAACAGATGTTTCTTATATCAAAAACGATAGTAGAGGGTTTCAATTCTCCACAACTTTAAAGAGTAATTTAGTAATTAAATCATACATTATTTTAATAAGAAATCAAATTCTTCTTTATTTACATTTAAATTAATAAAATGTTGCCTATTGTTTGACGATTTCTTATAGAAAATGTGGCTTAAAACCAATTCCGTTTTTGTCACGTACGTTATCACCTTATTTTGATCGGATATTTTCGACACCAAAGTATCGAGGCTGCCCATTTTTTCTCAAACATAGAAGCTTTTGATTGCAACATAACTGTAATATTGTCTTTCATTAACTTCTATTTTTGTGAGATTTATATTACTTCATATGCGTACGAATGTCACGTACGGCTGTATGAAAATACCCATATGTATATGGTGTGTATGTATATGCATGTACATATGAACACATATTTGCTTTGTTTGAGTTTCAGTCTTTTCATCAAACAGATATTTCTTATATCAAAATCGATAGTAGAGGGTTTCAATTCTCCACAACTTTAAAGAGTAATTTAGTAATTAAATCATACATTATTTTAATAAGAAATCAAATTCTTCTTTATTTGCATTTAAATGAATATTTGTTAAATGCCTATTGTTTGACGATTTTTTATAGAAAGAACGATATTAAATGATGTATTTACATAATTATATATAGATATGTAAAATATTTGAAAATATATCCATATAGGTACCTATTTCTTCGAATTCAAAGGCCGAATATAATCGATTGATCCACTTTAGGTTGATAAAATTGCAGTTCACTATAGTAGAAAGAGCATTTTGTAATTATGTTTTTTGAAAAGGATAAACTTAAATATATTAAGACTTCCTTTGTAAAGTACATACACATCGTAGGTATGTATATTGTCCATTGTAGACATCCATACTTATGTACATACATATGTATCTATATTATATATCTGAAAGTATGAGTATGTGATTACTGCTCGATATACATACAATTCACACATTTTAAATGCATTTTATGGAATATCAATTTTTGTCTGCACTTTAAAGTTGAAATGTATGTATCTACATACATGAAAATTTTATATAGAAATAAAAATTTATTACATACTTTAATAATCAGCAGTATTTTTATTGCAAATAAAATTAAATCTTTTATTCACTATGAGGAATCAAAAAAAATCACCTGTATTTAAATTTAAAATAAAGAAATTTTAATTGTGATTCAACACTTTACCGATATATTTGTTACTCACAATATCAAAATCTGCCCCACTGTATATTATTTTTACACACATTTATACAGCCAACCTTATGATGCCAGCCGTCGATAAATGAAAGAAAAAAGTGATCACTCATAAATACATATTTTTAATTTTCTTGAGGCTCACTCACTTATTTTAAAGAAGTTTTGTTAAAATTGGTAAATGAGATTTTCAAGTTGATCTAATAGACTTTTACTGTATCAGTTTACTATTTTGCAGAAAATTCGTTTTTGACTTTTTGTGAAATTTAATCTTTTGTTCAAACGATTTGTTACAGCGATTACGCCATTTTGAGTTGCAAGTTGTGTTCGTGAAACGTGTTTTTAATTTTTACTTTATTTGTTCCGTTCAATTTCAATATTCTAATGCTTAAAATGATTTATATGTTACTTTTGTTAAGTATTAAATGTATTTTAAAACGCGTATATTTATTAAATATTTCTGAAGAAAATTTAATTAAAAAAACTTCATACGAACGACAAGGAAAAAACAGGGCGAGCCAACAAAACTTTTCGTTTGTGCAGCCTCTTTTCAAAATAACCACTCACAGTGATATGATTACACATTCTAAAACAGCGGTGCTTTATTGGATGCCTTGTCATTGTAACAGCGACCCAAAACATGTTTTTTTATAGTAATTTTTGTATTATTTATTTCTGTTAAACATATATTTATATATTAACAGCTCAATTATAAAACAAGCTAAGTCGAAAAAGTGAGTTTTGTAGGAAAAGCTCCTAAAGTTTACAGGCGATATCTAAAAAACCATATGAGGTAGAACTTTGTTGTTTATAACTATTGATTGGACTAGCCAATCACAACAAACCAAAATTTGACAGAATTTAAGTTGAAAAAATCTAAATTCACAAACGCAAAAAAATTAAAAACATGCAAAGTCGACATAGCTTGGTTTGGAATTGAACTGTCGATATTTAACGAACTTATTATTCAACAGTAATATTTGTTATTACATACCGAAGTATATAAATTCCAAATTTGCATGATTTTTGTATAGATATTTGTATATTCCAATTACATACATATACATAAGCCGTTTCATTTAACATTATTTTCTGAACAAATCGTTATTATTTTATAATTTTTATCCTAATTTTTCGCTTTAAAACATTATTCCTATAAAAATTCTTAAAATCTAAGCCATGCTTTGTATCAAAATAATTTTTAAATTGTCAAGTCATTTAGTTTTTAACAGGATGATTTAAAAATGTTTAAACTGAACAAATTTAAACTACATAAAATAGACAATATATACTCGCCCTGTGTTTAACAAGAGGTTTATAAGTTTATACATTTTTCCAACTTCTGAATGCACCCTACATAGAGATAAGTGCCGAAGCCTTGTTGACAAAAACCAGTCTTTTTTTTTCCAAAATGTTTTAACAAAAAAATATTTTCTGAATGTTTTTTTTTTATAAAAAGTGCCGTTATATTTTTGGTACCATTTGGCACACAATTTTTCAACTATCAGCTCTAAGTATGTAGGGAAATTGAATATTATTTAACTGATTGTTCGACCTTTTTATTAATTAAACAATTTTATTATTGTTTCCCTGAAGATGCTACACATTGTGTAGCGAAGTATCGGAAAAAATAAAAACTGACCTTAATCTCGAAAAATAAAATTGTGAAATTGAATATTACTCAAACAAATCGTATTGATGAATTGAATAAGGGGACAAATTTTATCAAGTCATCAGTTCTATATCTTAACAATTTTTATTTATTGTACTTATTTTTTAATAAAAAAGTATAAGAATTTTGTGATTTTTATACAATTTTTTTAAAAAATTTTATTCGAAGTTTTACTTCAAGTTAAATATTCAAATTGTTTGAAAAGAATTGTATACACTACAAGCCCATAAAATAAATGGGGCATTAAGAGAGCATAAGCTAATTTATATCTTATACACTATTAGAATAAATTTGGCGCAATATACCATAGGTTTTAACAAATAAATTATTAGCATGACACTCAAAATTAAGTCATTTATCCAAATATACCCCTAATTACAAACGTAATTCTCTGACCATCAATAGAGATATTCAACATAGGACCAGAATTACCAAAAAGTAAAGGTTTAGTTTTAGAGAAATTAACCACTTGAGAATTGGAAGAAGACCACTGTAGAAATCGTACCAGGCTATAACTAATATTAGATTCATAGTTATTGTACTATTAATGTCCACATTTTCAGAACAAAGTGCTTTGAGACAAATTGTTTTAAATGTGCAATAGGTATTTAGTTTTTTTTTCAATATTTTTATTCATTTATATAGATTTTAATAAATTACGAGAAAGTTCAACGTAAAATTTTGTTTTCAAAAGGAAACTTATAGTTCCGATAAATAAGTTTGTTATATTAACTAAAATACAATAAAATAATAAAATTAACTGCTTAGTCAGTTGGATTTTGAATGACAATTAAAATAAAGTCCTTATCAGGAGCAACCATTATTTCATGCTTCTTCGAACGAACTCTTAAAAATGTTAAATCATTAGATGGATCAAGGTCCCGTACAACACTTCGGGCTTTATCAGCCAGTTGGCTCATTAAACCGGCATATTGCACTGTTGTAGTATTATCAAGGGTAGACTTAACTGGAATGCCTAGAAGAAAAGCTCTTTAGTACAAATTGCAAATTAATAAAAATTAAACTTGTAAACTTTATTGTTGGACTTTCTCTACTTGGAAATTTTTCAGAATTTTAGGCTTAAGTCAGTTTTGGTGACTTTTTTCAAATCACTTCCAAAATGTTATTACTAATAGTTTTAAATTCTGATTAAAATAAAAATATTTTTGATAGCCACGCCTATTTTCGAGTGGGCGGGGCTCCAAAGTTTAGCTATATCTTGAAAACTACATTTCTACTTATATTAGACGATATATCAAATGTATGGAGCACAATTTTGGAAAATTATTTTTTGATCCGATAATTCCTTTAAAAATCTGGGAAAAAGGTCTATATGAGTAGGTATATAAAATACAAAATTTTAAAGTCAAGAAATTAAGCTTCAATTTAAGGTTTAATATGACCATGTAGGTTATATATATAGATCCAAGATGTTAAAGAAAGATTATGACATTTCACCGTAAATATTACAATCAGGGACCAAATTACCGCATTCGATATCGAGTAAAATTGATCGTAATTTTCTTATTCGAGATTATGGCATTCGATATCGAGCAACAAATTTAGTACGTTTTATCATAATTTCGATACGATAGCTCATTCGATCACGAATGCGGTAATTTGGCCCCTGTACTATGCGAAGCCGGTGTTCTGTATACAATAGAGGAGAAAATCGTTCCGCCCGGCCGTAGGCTAGCAATATAGGAGATCTGTACTATGCGAAGCCGGTGTTCTGTATACCATAGAGGAAAAAATCCTATCCTGCATTAAAAATATTGAAAAAATGTGTTTTAATTTTTTTAGCTATTAAAAAATATCCTTTTCGGATTTAACCCATATATTTTATAATCATTGAATAGCATCGTCAAGTTTGTACCCCTTTTATTCTCTATTCCCTTCTCAACCAAAAATACTTGCCTTGACGAGTCAGAATTGAAGAGGGTGAAAGCGGACATATCGTTGAAAACGTATTTTTAATACCTATGTACCTTTAAAATTTAAACTTTAAATTGATGTACTTATATAAATTCATGCATTCATACATTTAGCAGTACCTGTGATATAGGCTTATATATTTTTAACTTTGAGAGACCGCCACCCCGAAAATAGGCGTGGCCACCAAAAAAAATTTGTTATTGTTTTTATCTCCTCTAAAAGCCCTATTTGATGAGAATTTTTTTTTTGAGCAGTCACTTAAACCGACTTGTTTCGAAACTTCCAAACTTTCTCAAAAATACAAATTATTCTATACTAACTACACTACTTACCTTCGTTGTTGACCACTATAGTGCCGACAACACCTTTATGTGATTGGATACGTTTCAGAATTTCTTCAACTTCTTGAGACTAAAATGAAAACTAGAATTATAAATTTTGTAAACAATACTAAATAATTACTATTTTCTTACCATTTCGGATGTTGTTTAAAATTTTTCTGAAATTGATAAAACAGAAAAAAATAATTTCTTACTAATAAATATGAGGAGTGTGTCAGCTGGATTTTTTTCATTGGCTGTTGTTTGTTAGTTGTCGTCATAGGGCAAAATATTAACGCAGCTGAAGAAAACAAGCTTTTTAGCTATTTTTTTGCAGAGTTGCATAAAAGGTACTTTTGTTTACATTTTGTTTGAAATGCATAAAAAATGTAAACAATTAATGAACAAAATTTAGCTAAATTATTGCAACAACCAACAAGACATTTTTTAAAAAAAATAAAATTCTAAAACGCAAATCAACAGTACTATGGCCCAGTTATCAAATTTCATGGTTGTCACTTGGGACATTTTAACTATTTACTTAATAATGCGCACTAATTCCAATCACATAAATTTTGATATTTTTAATAATAATAAAACCAAATGTATTCCGCGTGCACATATCTCGTTAACTGTTAATACAAATCGATTGTAATATAGTTTATATTTCTGGAGACTGTAGTTTAGAAATTTTAACACAACACACTTTGGAAAATGATACAAAAAAAAAACAGTACAGTTTTTGATTATTAATTACGAAACTATTCCGCGTGCGCATATCTCGTTAATTGCAATCGATGGACCAAAGAAATACCAATCGATAGTGGTATAGCTCATTTTTCGGGAGACTGTATTTTAAAATAACAATAAATAATCCTATCCTGTATACGAAATTTTGAAAAAATGTGTTTTTTTTTTAATTTTTCAGATCTTATTATAAATTCTGTGATTATAGTATTATCTATCATACCTTAAATTAAAGCTTGGTATTTATTAAAAACTAAAATAACACTGTAGAATTTTTTTAATTTTTTAGATATTAAAATAATAATCGGGTAAGAAAATATTCTTTTCGGATTTAAACCATAGTCGGTCCATATCTTATAATCATGAAAGGTATTTTTAATATCTTTAATTTGATGTACTATAAATATTATCCAGTAGTACCTGAGATTAGGCTTATTATATATTTTCAACTTTTACTTCTGGCTGATTGCCACAGTTTTTACGATAATTTATACTCAGAATAGATTTGTAAATTTTCCTTTGCAATGTAAACAACTCCTTTTCTTTTCATGTATACGATAATGAATTTTCTTTGTTATACCCTCCATCATCAAAAGTGGTGAATGAGGGATATATAAGTTTATCATGGCGTGTGTAACACTGAGAAATACTCATCTGAGACCCAACAAAGTATATATATTCTTTGTTCTTACGAAATTCTAAGTCGATTGAGCCAAGTCTGTCTGTCTGTCTGTCCATCTGTCTGTGTAAAACACTCTCACGTCCAAAAGAAACAACCAAAGTCAACAGAGTTAACAAAGATCCGTTTCTAAATCTCCTAAGTAGTTTAGTATTGAAAATCAGCAAAATATTTATAATAGATAGAACAAGAATTATGGATCAAAATGTAAAACAACCTCCATAAAAAATTTCATTTTTAAACATTTTTCTTCCATTTTTTTTAAATATATTGCAGATATTATTCACATGAAATTTTGTATACGTTGTGTTTATGATAAAAGAAGAAAGTGTGAGGAAAATTGTAAGAATTCGTCCATGATTTTTCATAGCCCCCATACAAAAATCTTGCGGAAATATTGCTCAATTATAGATAAATGCCTATAAAATTAGAATATCAATACAAAATTCAGCAGGAATAAATTTCATGCAAGAAGAAATCGTAAAACGAATTTTTTTTCGGTCCATGCTTGACCATAGACCCTATATAAACTTCCAAAATCCACTTAAATACGTATAAAACTGGTATAAATAATCTGCAGAAATTTGTGAATTTCGGTCCATATTTGATCGTATCCCCCATATAAAGCCCTCTTCCGAAAATCACTTCAATACTCATAAATCTCTTATAAATAACGGTACCGATCCAAAATATTACACGGATCATTTACATACATGCCAAAATCAAACTGCTGGATTTTATGAACCATATTTGACTATATCCCCCATATAAGGTTCACTTCCGACATCCACGTTAATACTAATATGTATCTTAAATATACCGTTATTATGTTGAAATTCGACGTGAAATATAGCCGAATATAGCACTCTAACTTGTTTTTTTAATTTTGTTGTCTTTTCTTAAAAAAAGTATATGTTTCTTAAATTCAATAAACTCCTTGTAATTAGTTTTTTGTATCTTTTGTATTCAAAACATAGAACACAAAAAGTAAAAAGTGTTTAATAAAATAAGAATTTTTTTTATCCTAATGAATAACGGTATTTGTGGTGAATTTCTAAAATCTCACCACGATTTCTTTCACCACTTTTTTAAATTCACCACTCGAGCAAAGAAAAAAATTTTTTCCCAAATTTTTTAACGCTTCCCCCCTCTAACAAAACCCTTTTTTTATTCGGTTATATTTATGACCAATTACAGATTTCTATTAAAAACCTTTTTTTTTTGATTTTAGGCGTCGTTTTTTTTCTCTTTGCCCTTTTTTTTTCTTTATTTTCCTTTTTTTCCCACCTCCTTTCTTTCTTTCACCTACTTTATTTTTTTCACTATGTGATTTTTGTGTGTGTGTTTGTTTGTCCATCCATCTCTCTCTCTTGTTGCTAATTTATGCGAACTTTCAAAAAAACGAAATGGCAATTTTTTGCGTGTAGTGTGCTTGAGAGGTTTTTTTAAAGTTATTTGTTAGTTAATTCAGCAACCACCCCATAAAACTGTATAAAAAAGTACATTGCCTACTTTTAAGATGAAAATTTTCAAAGACCTTAAAAAAGTTCGAATAACGGTATTTGTGGTGAATTTATAAAAACTCACCACGATTTTTTCACCACTCGAACAAAAAGAAAATTTTTGTTTTCTCCCCACAATTTTTTCCGCTTCATCAAAAAACCTTTTTCCTCCCCCTTCCAACACACTCTACTACTCATTTTTCCACCTGCCTTGTGTGGGAATATTTTGTTTGGCATTTGCCTACTGCATATATGTATGTATTTTTCCCGAAATAAAATTCAGTAGCGTTGCCGTACTTTTTTTTAAGCAGAGTTGTTTGTGTGTGTTCTGACAAAAAATCCAGGAATTTTTCTCACATTACACATATCGTCACCTAGAATCCAAAATGCCGTAACTACATAAAATTTAAAATCGATTTTTGATTTATAATATGTATTATAAAACCAAAATAATTCTTGATTTTTTTAGTCAATAACGACTTTATAAAAAGAATTTATTTATGCATATTCTATTCAATATATATTATTATACATACACTTTGTACAAAAAACGTTAATTGTCTGTCAACTTGCATATTTTATCTGTGTGTGGTTCTTCTCGGAAGTGGAGCTTGACGGGCTAATAAAATCTGTGAAAATTTTGGTTATAAAGGATGTTTATGTAGATAATGAGTTTTCGTGAGTAGTCCACATATGGGAACCATGACCTATTACGGGCCGATCGTCATAAAACTCTGTACGACGACTTATATGTGTGCATGCGAATTATCTTTGTTGAATTTCAACGAATGATTTTTTTTATAAGAGATTTTTTGCGCATTTTTCAAATTGAACTTTTTTATGGCGATTAGGGTCAAAAATATAAACCGATCATCATTATTAATTTGGGGGTTTGAGTGAATGAATATTTTTATTATATGTATTCTGTCGAATTTAAACTTGCTATGTGTCTGATGTTTATTAATGCGTTTTTAGTGATTTCCGGAAGTGGTCTTTTTTATATGGGGCTATGGTCAAATATGCTCCGATGCAAACAAAATATCGTTTTGAGATTTCTACGAACGAAAATGGTGTTATAAGAACGAAATAAACTTTTTGAATGGCAGATTAAATAAATAAAGCAATAAAACACACATTCGCCACAGCGAGCATACAACACAAAACAGAAACAACAGGCATTTTGTTTGTGTAAAATAATGTACTACTGTCAAAAATACTTGAAAAAGTATTACTTTTGACATAAGTAAATTGCAAACAAAGTCAGTCAGCTGGGCTACTGCATTCACCTTGTATAGTTGCACCATGACAGCGAACTATCGACTACAATATGTCAAAAATAAAATACACACGTTTATATGTGAATTATTGATTTTTGCCCTGCTGTCGTCATTGTGATATTATTTATTTGACATATTTATTGTAGTCGGTAGCCTGCTTGAATTTTATACCGAATGTACGAAATTCAAATGAATTGTATTAACTCTGGCAACACTATTCTGATTTTATATATTTTATGTTTTTCTCTTTCTTAGTGAGTGAGCAATTCGAGAAGAAAGAAGACGGTACACGCAAAATTATTTTTCAAGTAAAAATTAGCAAGAAAATAAAATTTTTCATTAAATCAATATAGAAATTATAAATATAATTTGCAAAATAAAAGGAAAATGTTTATTATATCCATTTGAGCAAAATTATGTTAATAATAAGTAAAATAAGAAAAAAATAAAGTTAAAAAATTGAAAAATATAAAGTTAAGAAGAGTGTGTTTGTTGTTTGTGTAGTGAAATATAAAAAAAGTTGTTGGTTGTTTTCTTTTACTGGTGCTGCGCTGTAACTGCGACATTGTCTGTTAAGAAAAAATAGTCGGTTTTTTATAAACAGGTAGTAATAAATAAATAATAAAACAAAAAAATTCACAAACATATATTTGTTGTTGCAGATATACTGAAATAAAAAATTGATAACAGGTTAATTAAAATGTATATATCTATATCCATCCATATGTGCAAATAAGAAGAAAGAAAAATATACTTTTTTTTTTTTTTTATCAATATTTATTAATTTTAATTTTGTTAAGCTGCACTTTTTTTCAATCGAAAAACGGTACACTCCCCACAATTAGGTACTCTCTGCTTCGGCGGAGTAATTGTGCGCACTCCCTTCGAACTTCGACCTAAAAGAAACATTGAATAAGGGTTGTCAGTTACAGTTTTTAGTTGTACCCGAAATACTTTCAAAATATCGCAATTTGTCCAATGAAATTAATCAGGACAGTTTGAATTTTACCTTCGATTCTTTTCAACAACGTATATGCACACTACTATGCATGGTGCAACTATTCAAGGTGAGTGCAAATCGACAACAAATACAACACAATACAGAAACAACAGGCATTTTGTTTGTGTAAAATAATCTACTACTGTTAAAAACACTTGAAAAAGTATTACTTTTGACATAAGTAAATTGTAAACAAAGTCAGTCAGCTGGGCTACTGCACTCACCTTGTATATTTGCACCATGCTACGTTGTGTGCAAGAATTTTTCTACAAATACCTACATATGTATGTTCACAATTTTTTTGGTCATAAAAATAATGTGTTAAGTCGGTCCAAAGATAGATTTAAATAAAGTTTTATATAGGTATAACATGATGAATATGATCCTTAATAAAAAACATCTCATTAAAGAGAGTTTCGAAATATTATTTTGAAATTCTACCTGTGTTTGACATTTTTAAGACCAATATACATACATACGTATATCCATATGTACTTTATGGTATGCACATGGTGTAACTATAAAAGGTGAGTGCAGTAAGTAGCACAGCTGAATTTACTTATGTCAAAGGTAACACTTTCAAGTGTTTTTGCCAGTAGTACATTAGTTTACACAAACAAAATGCCTGTTGTTTCTGTATTGTGTTATTGTTGTAACATCAGTAATTGCTGAGTTTACAGCCCTTGGCCGAGTAATCTCGGGTCATTCCGGTTCGTAGAACCGGCTATCGTGGAAATGCTGTATCTGTATTGTATTGTAGGTATTTGTTGCCGATTTGCACTCACCTTGTATAATTACACCAAGGTTCTTTCAATTTATTTTAGGCATAAATTTAATTTATTTTGTAATCAATATTTAAATTATTATTATTGAAAGTTCCATTAGTAATATAGGTATTCGAATTATTAAAAAGTTATGACTTGAAATAATTAGCTTAATTGAAATATATTCGACCAAGCTATAATTTCTTATTCGAATTATTTGTTTTATGTGAGCATGCATATTACAACAACAAATACATTTCTTCATATGCATAAATATGTATGTATGTATGCATGTACGTAATAATATGTGCAAGCACTGCCAGCGAAATCAATTGTATACTAGAGTAGAGATCGAGACAGTTTATAGTAACCACTTGAGAAAGTTTTACCACAATTAATAAAGCTGAGGTGATCGATCCAGAAAAATTTTAATATTATGATTTTATTATATATATGTATGTGATAATGATCTACAAAAAATGTTGGTGTAAAAAATAATAAAATTTTACATACCCTACTTTTATTACATTTTTCGAAGCCATTATTTATTTCCATGTTGAATAATAACACCCAAAAAATATTTTGCGGTATGCTTTAAGATGGTAAAAATTTTAAATTGTAAACATATCGCACCCTAAATACAAAATGTTCAAAACTCAAAATTTTTTAAAACTGACTTTTTTTCCATAAATTAATTCAGAGTACACATCTCTAACTACTGCAAAATTTCTTTCACATCGCAATCTTCTTTAACGGGAAAATGCAGTTATGTCTATTTTTATATTATGTGTGTTGCTTGTACATAAACAGTTTTTTGTTTGTCTCTCCTGAAAATGTTAGTATTTTGAGTTCTGACCCTTTTGTATTTAGGGTGCGATATATACATACATACATACATTTCTTATTACATTTTCTGCATCTTCCCTGATAATGTAAAAAATATATTTTACAATTATTTATTGTAGAACAAAAGCAAAGAAACGCATTTAAAAAAGGTATCATAGGTATGTAGGTATATGCGTACTTTTTTACATACATACATACATATGTAACAGCCTAGTATAAATATGAATTTACATAACTATTATTGAAATGATAGTTATCTATCCATTCATCCACCTTGTTTTTCTATTTAATTGTTGTTGTTGCTGCTGTGCTGATATCGATCGCTTGTCGTTCAGCTTTAGCTTTTAAATAGTCTCATTTTATTTAATTCTTAAATTGGCGATTACTATAATAAATGATGTCACCGTCTATTTTGATTTGTTTTCCTTCTGTTTAGTCAAAAATTTTAAAAACAAAATGTTTCAAGTGTGATGATGTTTGTATATTTGCATATTATTATTATTGTTTATTTCTTAAAAATTGTTTTTTATATTTATAATAAATAAATATAAAACGCATATAAATTCGTACATAAGTATGTACATACAATATGTACATAGAAACAAACAATAACTTTCATTAAGATATAAACTAAAATGTACTTTTACAAAAATACATACATATGTACATACTTTAGTATTATAATAGACTCCAACTAGCAATATGTACATAGTATTTGAAAATGGTAATATAATAATAATAATATTGCAAAAGAATTTCAATTTTGATTAAAATCCAGAGCAACAAGAACAACAAGTAAATTTGTTTATTTTTGACTTTAATTTTCAACTTTATTTTTACCTTAAAGCGAATTCGAAATCAAATTTCATAAATTAGAGGCGTAACAAAAGTACATAGATTGTTTTAAAATTTTATTCTGTGAATGCGTTTGACAACATCGGCTAGTATTGAATTTTAAATGGAAAAGTATTTAATTGTAATAGTATTTTAAACATACAAACTTGCACATTAGACGGCCTGCCTTTAAAAAATTGATATTGATATATAATTTACTTACCGAAGATCTAAAACTAACTGATGTAATAATATATAGACCCAATCGAATAACATAAACGTTTGTTGAAAATCGACATATCAAAAGTAAAAAAGTTCGAAAATACAACAAACAAAAATATAAATATTTTTCTCAGAATTAAATAATAAATTTTTGATTTTTAATCTCGATATTTATGTAGGTATTTATTTCTTATATTTATTTATTTATTTATTTCTTATATTTATTTATTTATATATAATATACTTTACAAATAAATTTATAAAATATATACTAAAATAGGCGCCGATAACAAGACCATAAGCGCTCGTTGAGAATTATAAAATATTTACATACCTATTTACATTAAATATTAAAATAAGAATAAACTTTTGATTATTTTGTAAATATTAAACGGTTTGTAAAAAACGATTTTACACACAGAAATGCTGGTGAAATATGCCCAAACTTAGTTAGTTTTTACTAACATTCAGTCTAATAAAATACCTATAACTTGGTTATTTTACATAGCAACATGTTTGATAATACTAGATTTCCATCGTTTACACACCGTTTCACTGGGTCAAGATTTTATAAAAGGAATTGAAACTATTTTACTTTCTTATTCCATTTTTTTCATATTCATTAAATCCGACATCAATCTTAGTAGGTACTTGTTATTTTTTTTTGTTCTTTTTTTCAAATAAATTTCATTTTGTATTAGATTTGCACATGTACATACATACATACATATCAGTAGTATCTATGTTTTCTTTTCTGAACACGTTAAATTATTTACCCGATGAAGAATATTTTTTTAAGAGACATCCAAAAGAAGCCATATACATAATATGATTTGGCCTTTTTATAATATTCAAAGTGGTTCATAAGTATACTTTCGAACTTAGAAAGCATCATGCAGAATTAAATGTGGGCTACTAGTATATATTTAGGTACTATACGAGTATATACAGTTATTTACAGTGATGAACTATTTACATACTTACTTGCATTGTATACATACATATATGTACATACATATGTATGTATGTAAAATAGCAATTAAAATATTTATTTACATTATTATTTGTAAAAATAATAACTACTATGATTTCTATCAAATTAAAGTTTTCATTAAAAAAAAGTTTACGAAATTCATTGGCTTATGCATTGAAAGGTTTGTCTATAATTAATGAAAAGTATTTTCTTTCGTAATATAAATTTCATCCATAATAGATATTATTAATTAAGTATGGAAAACATTTTGCATTTCAAATTGCATAATGCTCATTCGATTTGATGGTGTTTTTTCAAAGATATTTGGCCTTATTTATAAAACTTACAACAGGTTTATAAGAGGTTTATAAAGCAAATTGTGTATGAAAATTTGCTTTATAAACCTGTTGTAAGTTTTATGAATAAGGCCAATTGTCTTTACGACAAATATTGCCAAGTTAAAAAATATCTGTGAGTGTGTATGTTTTTAACATTTTCCATATATCGGCTTTTACTGAGACAATTTAGTTGTGCTATTGTGGAGTATTCAAGTTAAAACATAAATGTATGCATTAGCGTTCTAATGATTTCATTGCGAATAGATGTAAAACTTATGCGGGTGGAATGTTGGAAATATTACCTTAAAGCAAACAAAACTTTTGCCTAAATTAAATAATCAACATTTTTGGGGACATCCTAATGTTCATTTGCACATATTAACAGACTTATGCATGTGCTTATGGTCAAGAAATAGTTATACTCAAATGCAGTACATACTTGTATTAATTTTTCTCAAAACATAAATATGTATATGTAATTGGATTACAAACATTTTAATTCGTATGTTTTTTAATTTTATTTTCTAAAACAAGGTTGGATGGAAATGTATTATGGCGAAAACAGCACAAACTGAAAACAAAAATAATTTATTTATTTAATGTTGTTAGCGGGTGAGATAATCGAGATTTTAGACATTTTAATTTTATTTCATAACTGAGACTTATTTTCGATTAATAATAATTTTATTTACAAAATCACTAAAGTTGTATTATTTTATTTTGTTAAATTATTTACTAAATGAAATAAATAACGTTAAAAATCTAATAAACCGACTGCATGCGTTTATAGTGCTAAAATCACAATAAAATCAAGACCTTTATTTATAAATAATAAATATACATAAATACATACATACATATATTTTTGTAACAAACAAAACATTAGAGTAAAACAATCATACTATGATTTCACCTCAACCATTAATTGGTCATTGATCATATTCACCCCTATCGTGAATAAAATTTCCCTATGAAATTTGTTCCCTTTTCACATTTTTTCTATTAAAATTCAATGTTAAAAAAATAAAAGGGAACAAATTTCATGTGGAATTTTTATTCACAATAGGGGTGATTATGTATTTAGCCCAATCATAATGTGGTTGAGTTTAAACATACGGTTGATCCCAACCATATTACGATTACAGACGATCATAATATGATTAATTTCAAGCCTCAAGGTATATGAAAATAATATTCATTAGTATTTAAATTTAAAAATTACCTCGAAACACAAATCCAAATAATGAAATACACGCGAGTATGTAGTTTGATTCATCAACTGGAAAAAATATTAATTTTAAAATGTCAAAATGTTGTGGTGGGATTAAATTAAATATTTTCAACACAAAACACAAATTTTCATGCATGTGTTAACTTGAGACATAAATGTTTCTTATTTCTTTATAGGTCGTTTTCGAAATCAAATACATTTAAATTGATTTTTTCAAATTTATTTTTCTTATACACGATAATATATTATAAAGAAATCTACAAACTTTTGATCATATACTAAATACAAAAACTAAACAATTATGTATGTAGTGAGCAGGGTTTAAGGATTTGAATGTTTCAAGTCATGTTATTAAACCAGAATAATCATATGTACTACTCTTACAGGGACGGAAATTTGTCTAATCTAAATACAGGTACATACTTAAAAATTTTGTAAACAGATTAAATTATCTGAAAGTGTTAGAGAAATGTTTTTTGTTCTAATCAGTTGAAAATGTTTGCAAATTTTTAGTTCTAAAGCTGTCTGAGAGTTACGTAAATATTTACTTATAAGTGTACTATGTAAATAATTGACATACATGTGTAAAGAGATGAAATACTCGTATAAATAAAGAATACACGTAGTGTAAATGAGAGAGAAAATCATTCAAACAATGAGTATTCAACGCAAAAATAACAAATTTTAGTTTCGAGGTGTCAACTTCTGAACAAAGCCTTATATTTATCATATAAAATTGAATTTACTAAGCATTTAAATATGTATGTGTCATTTTTATTGGCAAGACACTGTACTTATAATTATGTAAAAAAAGAATTCTTCAGTTTAATTTTTGTTTTATTAGAAATTCTTCGCTTTATCTTGTTTTACTGATTTATCAGAGCTGTGTTCTATTAATAGTTGAATGAGTTTTTTTCTTGGAGCAACTAAATGTCAACTTAAGCACACAATTACTCCACAATGAAAACTGATGATGTGAAGGCAAAATAAAAGTTTTACTCGAGATAAAAAAAGTTCAGTTGAAACACAATCATATGTATGTATATACGTGTTTATAATACATAAGTATGTACAGTAGATATTATTTAATACACATATGTATTTGCCATCACTAGAAAAGTTGTATTCCATTGTTGTAATGAAGACGTCTGATGAGAAAATAGCAATCTAAATTTTAAAATTAATGTGAAACTACTTTTTATATATACATACGTATGTATACGTAGATATATCCATGTATACTCGTATGTATGTTTTATGTATTTGTTTATGGAAAACCTATGAATGGATATTGGACAAATTTATTTATATACAAGTACATATTTACAAATATATATGTATGTATGTATATGAATATACGGTTATAAGCGTACAGTGATACGCAGTGAAGGTGGGACAGCTATAGATTTATTTTTGTCATATAAATCTCTTTAAATTGAAACTTACTAAAATGTATTTATTGTTGGTGACAGCTTTAATCACGGTTGTGCTGAATCACCACGAATTTTTTTTTTGTTACAAAATTTCAAGATAGAAGTTTGCAAAAAAAAAAAATGTGACAAAAGTCGTAATTTCAGTCTAAAGTAGAAATAAATTTCACGTGAGGATGCTTGCTGTTATGCAACAAGTGAATTGACTCCATATTTGCATCTACAGTGGTGGACATATAATTAGAAACGACTTTCCAGCATATTTAGTTTTCATATATTTTAAAAATTTAGTTCAACATATTAAAACTAATAACTAGAAATAGTAAAGTAACAAATTATTATTAAGTTTAAAATAAAAATGTCACAGCATCATTACTATTTTAAGGAAAATTAACTTAAACATCAAAAAAACGCAATATCAAATTGGTTACATAATTAAAAAGTAAAAAAAAATATATGCAAAAAGCTTAGTAAGGTTTAACAAAACGGAAACATTCGCTAGTCTTTTTGGTAAACTCTTTATTAAAGGCTGGCATGTCTGCAGAGATACCTATGTTTTTTTCTGCTTTATTGCACCAACTGAAACAATTCATCATTATTTCGTGGATTTTTGTTTTTTAGGCCTCTTTTTACAATTGCCAATAGGTTTTCAAGTTAAGGTTAAGATTAGGGCTTTGGGGTGGCCAGTCAATAACATCAATATTTTGACCTAAAAGCCAACACTTTACTAACCGTGAAGTGTGCTTTTGGTCATTATAATGCTGGAAAATGAATTGGACGGGCATATTCTCAAATCAATATGGTTCCATTACATTTTCCAAAATGTGTTTATGTTGATGCTGATCCATATTTTAAATCAGAATAGGACAAGTTAAACTTAGATTCGTCGCTCCAGACAATTCACGAAGTCCTGACTCATTTAAGCGTCTTCTTATTGTCCTTGTGGATATTTCTGCACTTATTTGCTGTCCAATTTCAGCTCTTTTTTACTGGTTCTACAAATTACTCTATTTTCTGCTAAAGGGTCCTTCGTGTTCTAGGTTTCCTAGCTGAGGTTGCAAACTCCTTTGTATTTTTGTACAAGTAAATTGCACCAAATACCATTATTTTTTGAAAAGAAAACATTTGTGCAATAGCCGACATGGAAAGTTTTTCATTTTAGTAACACTGCAGAATTAACCGTCTCATTTCTGGAGTACACGACTTGTTTTTGCCCATTTTCGAATATAAATCGTATCAAAATTATTACAAGTTAATCTATTGTCTTAATCTATTGTTTAACAAATTATACTCACTTTTTTACTAATATTTAGAAAAGTTTAAAAGTTGAAGAAAAAAATGTGCGTTTCTAATTACGCGGCCAGCAAAAAATAAAAAAATAATGTCATATTTTTATTACTCAACGTGTTGTGCATCAACAACAATGTTGATATTTTAAGCACGATGACCACGTATCAAACTGATTTGACAAATAATATGTATGTGTTGGTAATATTTAGTTTGAAGTAGCGGCGGCAGTGAAATCTAAATTGTTTTGATTTTCGTCAAATTCACATCAACATATACGTGTGAGATTTTTTTCACTAACACAATTAAAAAAAAAACTGAGTTTGTCAAATCAGTTTGATACGTGGCCATCGTGCTTAACATATTGAATAACGGTAAAATAAATTTACATTGTAGGTATTTAAAGAAGCTACACAGCAATCTTATTATATCAAAGCATCGTTTCTAATTATATGACCACCACTGTACTTGTATCTATCATATTTATACATTACGATAGATTTCCAGGTTAAATAAAAACATTAAACACATTTTACATTCTAAAATATAAGAAATAAAGAAAAATATAAGAAAGTGTATTTTAGCTTTTTTTTTTTGTTATACAATGAGGTATGCAGCACTGCAATTTTATTTTCTAATAAACAATTGTACCTATTACAATTTCTTTATAAGTAATAGTTAACTTGATAAATAACTAAAACCTAAATACATACAACACAAATAAACTTGAAAACACTGACTTTTCTTTTGCTAAAAGTTCCCATATTAACATTTGCTTTAATAATTTCCTTTGAATTATAAAACTGTTACATGAAAGTAGCAGATTTAATTTTTAAACACGCGATTTGTTGAAGTGTTCTAAGGAATAATGTAATAAAACAATGCAATCGAAACGAATTTACTCGAAACCTAATTTTTATATTCACAACATTATTGAGTCAATACTATTGAGATAAATAAGCGATACTTTCATCAGTTCCCAAGATATGTAAAATTTTAATACATACATTCGAGGTCTGATCAAAAAATAACCCCAATTAAAATTTTTTCAAAAAGTATTTATTTATTAATCAATAACTATCTTGTTCCCTTCAAAGTAATCCCCCTCAGATATAATACACTTTGCCAGCGTTTTTTCCAATCCTCGAAACACTTCTGAAACGCGCTTTTGGTATCGCCAACAGCTCCTGTTTCGATTTTTCTTTTATCTCCTCAAGTCAGCGGGGGCCATGTCCGGTGAATACGGTAGTTCACGGTTTTGTTTTTGGCCAAAAACTCACGCATAAGCACCGATGTGTGAGATGATGCGTTATCATGGTGTAAAATCAATGATCGGTTTTTCCACAAATTTGTGCGTTTCTGACGAATTGCTTCGCGCAAACGGTAGTATTCCTTATTGACCGTACGACCTTGTGGCAAGAACTCATGATGCACCACGCCATTGCAGTCGAAGAAAACAGTGAGCAAAACCTTCACATTTGACCGAATTTGACGTGCTTTTTTTGGTCTTGGCTTTTCTGGACGTTTCCATTGGGATGATTGGGATTTGGTTTCAATGTCATAGTCATGATTCGTCACCAGTTATGACCTTTTTGAGGAAATCTGGATCGTCGTTGACGATGTTCAACAGCTCATGAGCGATTTCCATGCGACATTGTTTTTGCTCAAAATTTTGGAACAATCTGCGCTGACGCACTTTTCATGCCTAAAACATTCGTAAAAATTGCTTGGCATGAGCCGAACGATATGCCAACATCATAGTGATTCGACGATTATCCAAAATCATTCACCCCTATCGTGAATAAAAATTCCACATGAAATTTGTTCCCTTTCATTTTTTTAACATTGAATTTTAATAGGTAAAATGTGAAAAGCGAATAAATTACATGTGGAATTTTTATTCACGATGGGGTGATTTTCTTCACTGATTCAATGTTTTCATCGGTTGTTGACGTGCTCGGGCGACCAGGACGAGCATCGTCATTGACATCTTCTCGGCCTTCCTTAAACCGGTTATACCACAATTTAACTTGTGTTCTGCTCATAGTAGACTCGCCAAATGTCACAGTCAACATTTCAAATGTCCTTGCGCATTTAATTTAGTTTTTTACACAAAACTTAATACAGTTTCTTTGATCCATTTTTGCGAATAGTAAAAAATCGAAGAGCACACCAAAACACGACTAATTTTTTTATCTGTCAAAAACAAACTGACAATCCAAAATGACTGATACATATTACCAACATACATATATAACAGATATGTGTACCAACATAACAGAAAAAAATGCGAAAATAAAACATACGTAACTCACGAAATTTGAAAATAACGGTTATTTTTTGATCAGACCTCGGATATTAAAATGTTAAAATATTAACAAATACACGTACTTAGGTAAATATCAACGTGAATATATGTACGTATGCATTTGTGTTAAGCTTCTTTTATTTTCTATAAATAAAAAAATGCGGTGTAAGAAGTAAAAAATGGGCACCTCATTTATGAAAATTTCTTTGAAGAAGAATGTTTAATGTTTTAATGCAGCATCATTTTGAAACTCGAGTGAGTCATTTAACTATATAAAAATTCCTTCTGAAATACATACTACATACTAAATATGTATGTATGTACGTACTATGTATGTATGTATTAATAATAGCTAAGGACTCATTTATGTGTGCACAGAAAATGTACATAAAAGTATAGACAGAAAGTCAATCTAATAATACTACATGAAAGAATTTGGCCTAGTTTATTGTACATGATACACACATACATACATACATATGTATGTATATAGGATACATAGTCACACACACATACATACATACACATATGTATGTATTAAAGAATATCCCAGCTTAAATTCAATAATAATTTTTAAAAACACAACATTGCTGCTTTAATAGGAACTTTCACGACACGACTTCCCACGACTTAAGTCTTTGTTAAGATAAATAATAATTCTATGAAGAACTCCATTGTGCTGCAAACACATTAAACACATTTGAAGTCGTTTTTAATGTGTTAGTAGCGATTATAAATATCTGTATTAAGGACGAATCTAATGTTAAACAAGTACGAGTTCTATATACGGCTGAACCGATCTTTATACCCTTCACTAAAGTTGATTTTAAGATAAAGATTAAAGCAATTTGTTTTAGAAAAGTACAATTTTTTTGTTTAAAAAATTTTAAGTGAAAAACATTTTTGGTGAAAATAAATTTTAAGCTTAAAAGAAATTGTTTTAAATAGTTTACTTGAAATTTACCGACTTTCGTTCGCAATTTCTAAGGCTTTATATATGTTGTTAAAAAGGTATTTGAAATGCATTTTATTTGATAGCTTATATCTCAGCCATTATGGGGCGATTTTAAATTGTAACGAAATAACCGAACAAAAACTATATCCCATAGGTATATCTATTGATGTTTGGGACCTTAGAAAAGTTTATATCAATTCCGCTATTTATAATGCAAGTAAAAAATGTGAATATTACAAATGGAATAACAAACTTGTAGTATACATAAGTGCTTATCACTCATGGTTAAGGCTACATATACTTACATACATAATGTGTATGTTTAATATTTAACAATTCGACATAGAACTTTTGATCACATCGTTTTCGATAATTTGATCCGCATCACTCCTCGAGTAACGGTAAATTTTCAAGCATATATTTTGTAGTTATTATTGCAATGAATTTTAGTGTA
Source organism: Bellardia bayeri (assembly GCA_950370525.1). NCBI lineage: Eukaryota > Metazoa > Arthropoda > Insecta > Diptera > Calliphoridae > Bellardia > Bellardia bayeri. Next base: position 750,116 of record OX493268.1, read on the forward strand.
GTTGTTCCAGTCAAGTTGCTCATTAGTGCAAATTTCGACAATGGAACGACGTACTACTATAGATCAGAGAGAGAGTTGTGGGGTTACTGTCTACTTCGATTCGAAAAGAAAATCATTCGAATTCGTATACTTTTTACATTGTATTTCGAAAGCTTTTGCTTTCGAATCGAAATACGCAGTAACCCCCTTGTTTATTAGCCATTTCGAAAATGGCCACTCGCGCCAACTTGTTTTTCTGGGAAGTCACTCAAATATACATACGCTGTTAGTGTTAAGTTTAATTCAAACGAATATATTTCAAAAGAATAATAAATAAATAATAATATTATATTGAAATATAGGCACATTTACATTAAAAAATTTGATTGGTTATACATACTCGTAAAGTAATTCTAATTTTCATATTTTTGTAAAAAAAAATTACAAAAAGTATAATTTCTTCTAAAGTTTATATTTTTGTTAATCTCTAATATGAATATGATTTTGTAAATATAATTTAGTTGTTATTTATTTATTCATTATGTATCTAATATTACGCCTTCACAGCCGGAATAAAAGAAATACAAGCATATTACATAGGAATCGAAATTAATCCAAATATTAGATTTTTCTAATTTTGTTGTTTATGTTCTGCACAATACTTTACATACGAGTAATTATACCTACATATATATGCAAACATACATATTTACAAAATTAATTCTCTAAAATGTAATTAAAATTCAAGTAAAATAATAATATTTTTTAATTTTTTTTTAGAATATTAATTGATCATTATGATGGAACTTGAACCTCGAGTTGCCTTGCTGCAAGACTTGCGTTTACAGACTTTTGACTCAATTCGTTTTGCTTCATATCGTACAGCTTCCAAACTACGTTATATCCAAAAGTCGACAAATTTGCATTTAGTTGATATATGGAATGTTATTGAAGCGTTTCGTGAAAATGGTCTAAATACTTTGGAACCACAAAGCGATGTGAGTGTGGCACGTTTAGAGACGCTAGTTTCATCGCTGTATCATAATCTGAACAAGCGTTTGCCAACTGCGCAACAGGTTCCAGTTGACTCGAAGGCTGGATTATTGCTGAATTGGTTGCTAGCAGCGTATACCAGGTGAATGTTAGAAGCGATTGCAGTTCAATCGAAATATAATTTTTGTGAATAAATAATAATCGAAAGTGATAAAATTGCAGTGATAACTCTGGCAAAATACGAGTGTTCTCTATAAAAGTGGCTTTGGCTACGATGTGTTCCGGCAAGTTGGTGGACAAGTTAAGATGTAAGTAGAATGTTGCATGAGTGAAAAAAAGGAGGATTTATAGCAGAGACGTTGCTTGTTGGTTCTTTAGATATATTTTCTCAGATCTCAGATGGTGCTGGTCAATTGGTTAGCTGGAAATTGGGTGAATTTTTAAGGGAGGTGCTTGCTTTGCCGGCTGCTGTATACGAATCACCAACTTTTCATTATAAAGAGGGGTTGGAGGAACAGATATTTTCTTCAGAAAATAAAGTCACTGTTAATGATTTCATGGCAACACTTATGTCTGAACCGGGCCCATCGTGTCTCGTGTGGTTACCTTTGCTGCATCGATTGGCTACAGTTGAAACGATTGTTCATCCGACAATCTGCTCTGTCTGTCACAAGGAAAACTTCACTGGCTTTCGTTACCGTTGTCAGCGGTGTCACGCCTACCAACTGTGCCAGGAATGCTTTTGGCATGGCAAGACATCACTGAACCATCAAAACGATCACGAAGTCAAGGAATACTCAAGTTACAAATCGCCCAGCAAACAGATTGGCCATTCGTTGCGCAAAAGTTTCCGATGTGTGCCCGAGAAGACGACTCAAGTGTTGCCACGATTTCCTGAACAGCCCGAGAAGACTCTGAATCTGTCACATATTGTACCACCCTCACCACTGCCTTCGCATAATGGTTTCGCTGATCCGTCAATGCTCCATGGCTTAGGTGGTGCTGTACCAGGAGGTGGGGGCGGAGTCTTACCCAGCGGTCTTATGTTCGATCGATCTAGCACTATCGATTCACGAGCCACTGGGCGAAGTATTGACAGTGCGAATGGTATTTCATCATCGCGGGTAGCGGCTGCATCAGCGAATGACGAAGAACACCGTTTAATAGCTCGGTATGCAGCCCGACTTGCTCAGGAAAATCGCGCAGTGAGTTGCACTTCTGAATTATCTATAATGCATTTAATTCTTTGATTATAAAAATATACAAATTTATTTTGTTCTGCAGCCTAGTAGCAGCAGTGCAGCCAATGCCGACAATCAGCATCCGATAACATCAGACAACTCTCGCGCTCAGCGGGAGCTTATAACACAATTAGAGTCAAAAAATAAAGAAATAATGCGTGAAATAGCGAGGTTAAGGCGACAACAGGAAGCAGAACAAATGGCACCTGAAAATCCTGCTCTTATTAGTGAATTACGCGCATTGCGTCAGCGTAAAGGCGAACTAGAGGGCCATTTGGGGGCTTTGCAAGACTCACGGCGACAGTTAATGGAACAGCTGGAGGGTCTAATGCGAATGTTAAAGAGTCAACAAACTTCATCACCAAGATCCACGCCAAATTCTAGTCCTCGTTCTGGTAAATCACCTCCTATGCCAGGCGGCGGTCATTCAGTGGTAGGCAGTGGTGGTAGCGGTGGAATAAACATCCTGGGAACGTCTCCTATTGGATCGATACATACCCAATCATCTGCCCACTCATTAATTGGTCCCGGGAATGTATTGCGCTTACAACAAACAGCCGCGATGAATCAAGGTTCGTTTAATCCAAATCAAATGGATCATGTTAGTCCACAAATGGGTATTGAAATTCGTGGACCTTTTAGCACTAACGGGAGTGGTAGTGAGTATTATACATATATTTCATAATCAGAATAATTCACTTCAAATTAAGTATTTCTATCGAGTTTAAATATCCTGATACTTAAACGGAGTGGTTCATTTGGAAAATGTATATACAATTAATTTTTAATGATAAAAATTGTGATTTATCAACTTCGAAACGAATGATAACTTTATTCTTAAAAAAAAAACTCACAAGGAAAATTTGTACAGGTTTTATTTTATGTAGTGAATACTTCTATTTATGTATGTAGAATTTAAATTTACTATAGATACAACGCAAAATACAGATTTAAAAAAAAACACAGATTTTTCGATAACAGTTCCCATATTAATATTAATGTTGTTTTAAGCAGTTTGCGTATTTTAATATTCTTTAAAACAGTCGCATATTTTAGTAAATGAAAATGGGCGATTATTTCCAAATGCAAAAGTTGTATAAAATTTCAATTGAAAACATCTCGAGAACCAACGATAGCAACATTGAAATTAGCAAAATTGTCTTGTTTCAGACAATCAGAACTGCAGTGATATCTTCATCTAACTTTATTTGTAAGTTTTTTTTTATAAAAATCTCTAGAAAATGAGCAAAGAACAATTTTAAAATCCCATTTACTTTGACAATTCTATAAATATTCTCCCATTAAAAGATGTATCATATTGATAAACTTGTAAAATCCTATATGATAAGTATGTGTATATGAAGTCAAATGAACAACTCTATATCAATAAAAAAAAACCTTTTTATACCCACAACCAAAAATAACAACCTACCTCGGTGTTTCGAAATCATATAGTCTACTAAACAAATCTAGGGAAATACTCGTATATACATATTTTGAAAACATGACTCCATAAACATACATATGTATATGTATGAAAATAAACCATGTATATACAACCAGATTGTACGATTACTTCGACCACTAAATTCTTAAAATTTTAAATATTTTTCTTTCGTCAAAAATTGTTTTCGCTTTCTGTTTTATATGCTCCAAAAATATTTTTATCAACATTTGTAAAACAAGCAACAACGATTTATACTTAAAGCATGTAATCAGATGATAGGCTGAACCAAATTACATCAAAACTCAAAATATGGATATCTGGACTTGATTTAGATGGTTGATTTTCGACATTAAAAATTCAGACATGAGCGAATAAACACGACTCTCTCTCTTTCTCTCTCTCTTTAATATTACCTATTTTTTGAATATTCAGAAGATATTTCATATTGATAAAAATGTGATTTTCACTACATAATTCGATATGAACTTTGGTTTTTCGCAAACAGTTATAAATTGAATAAAAATTATTTTTCAATATAAGGTATAATCGATTGTATATTAAAGGGCAATAAAATGTCTGAGAAGATCTGCTCAATAGCAATTTTCAAAATCATTTATGGAAAACCTGCCCTTCTTGAATATAAAACCTTTATATGTACATATGTATGTACTATGACAGGAGTGTCTTAAGATTTCAGACTGGTTATGTTATTCGATTGAAAAAACATTCTGTTGAAAGGGTCATAGTTGCCCGAAAAAAGTCATTATTTTGTATACTCTATGTACATATGTATTTGAAAAAATGTTTTGGTGGTGGGTAAAAATCATTCGGCTTGGCCGAAAATAGCATTCCCGCATAATAGTAGCTTAATGTGTTAAATTGAATATTCATACTAAATAATAGATATTTGAAAAACATATTATACAAATGTTTATTATTCGAAATTAGTTAATCCACCAGATTGTTTTCCAAATGCAAATTATGAATTTAGTGAAGAGATTTTTAATTCTGATTCCAATCCATTGTCGACACTTCTTAATGAGTTAAATACAGGTAAATGTTGATTTCAATACAATGTTCAATGCTGTAGTAGTGCGTACCCGTGTAATTGCTGTGATTCATCAAAAAATTTAAACCTGAAAATGCTTTAAAATTTGATCTCCTTCTTAGTATTAGAGGCATCCGCTAACTTGATGCGCGTTTGTACACACACACACAGGCACACACATCCCTAAAATGATGAATTCTGATCAATCATATTATTAAAGTTAATGATTGCTGTGCATACTATTGTAGAATTCAATATACATATTATTGAATTAATTGTTACATTAAAAATTGCATACATATATACATATTTGCATTTGCATTCGCATATTTGTACGGTTAGTGATGTTTGTAAGTGTGTCTATGTGTTGTTAAATAAACGTATGTGTGTCTTTGCAGAACAAGCGATTAAAGCTTCGCAGGCCCGTTTTATTTTGCCTTTAGGTAAGTGTGTCTGTCTGCCTGTCTATTAGACACAATTTTTGATGCATATGTGTAACGAGATACATAATAATAATAATAATAATAATAATAGCGTGCTTCTTCATTGGTTAAAATTGGTAGAAAAAAATATATAATTGTTTTTGTGTTTGGTTTTAATTTTTTTTAGATTACTTTCCAAATAGACGTTCGAAGCATAAAAGATGTAATTGTTAGATTTATGGCTCTATCTATTAAATTTGAAATGTTGGAAGTTAAAATCAATTGCAATTTCAATTTGAATTTGAATTAATCTATTGTTTATTGTCAATATTTGTATTATGTACCCATGTATAATTATAATATTTAATGCACTATGTAGACATACGTCATATAGAAGGTGGCGAATCAGAGGACGAAGATGAAGAGTATGATAATTTCGACATGGATTACAGCTTTGGTCGTCTAAATCTGGGCGATAGTGGTATTTTTAGTCTCCAACAACAATACGAACAATTTTTAAACTCTCAGCATGACAAACACGCCGACCCCGAAGATGTAATTGAGTTTCATCTTGTGAATGACAACGACATTGAGTTAGATTCGGATCTTGATATTGCCGAAGAACAGGCTAACATAAATCGTATAATGGGATATAAAAACTATCCAGAAATCCTAATTGATGATCCGGATGCTGGTTTTCCCCTACTGCATGAAATCGGTGAGACAATCGATGAATTGCAGTTAATTATGCACGCCCATATTATGAAATATAGTTTGAGTTTATAAAAAATATTCAGTGTTAATATTGTCGTTGTTTTTACTGTTACTCTGTTACTGTTACTCTTACAAAATTACTTTTTTGAAACAAATCCCAAGGTACAATTATTATTATTATTGTTATCATTATTATTTTTCCGATACACCATATCCAAGTTGAAAATCGTTATCAATCAATGAGTCATTTCATGAACAGATGAAAGAGATTCAAATTGGATTTGTGTACGTATAACTAAAATACGATATCCTTAGAAAGCTAGATGCTAGAATTTCAGTATACGCGCTTCATTTATGATCCATTCTTTGAAATTTTATCATTTTCTGTTTTCTGTTGCCTATTGTCTAAATTTTTAAATACTTTCAGACTGAAAACATGCCTTATCACCATGCCTTCAATCTCTTTATCTTAAATTCCTCTAGTATGAAAAATAAATTATTTAGTTCCTCTAGTATGTTTTTACGTGTAGCCTATCTAACAGATTTAAATTTCATTTGTGCTATTCATAATTTGTACCAAAATCTCTCTTTGGCTAAATTTGAAATTACAAATGAGGTAGTTTTTATGGTAGAGAGATTTTATATTATTTACAAACATATGTTATATCTATATACTTGCATAACAACCAATATGTCAAGTACAGCATCATATTGATGTAAATAAAATAGAAATACATGCATACATATGTACACTTAGTTGAAATTACATACATACATATAGAATTTATTATGTCTTTCCTTATATTATTAAACTACTACTCCAATAGTGAATGAGTGTTGTTTCACTAATGCATTAAATACAAACATATTAATTTTTCAAAATTCTGTAAATAATTGTCATTCGAACAGTTAAAAAAATGAGTAATCTATTGTGCATTTTTTAAATATGAAATATTTATAGGTTTATACATACATACTTACTTACTTACATACATACATATGTTTAAATATCATAATATACATACATATATAGATAATATTCGTGTGTATTTGTAACCGTTGTTAAAACTATCTATTTTCGTATCATAAACTCTACTCCCCCTATAATACATATTGTTCCAATATTGCTCTACATAAAACTTTTTAATACATATTACAGATTTCGATGACTCACAATCTATCGATTGGACGGATAAGGTAAAGGTTTTCTTTAGTTAAACATTCTTGTATGGACAAACAAATATTTTTTCACATTATACAACTTTCTTGTGAAGAATCATGATCCGATTGGACATATGAAGTTAAATATTTTAAGCTAATTTTATAAATTTAATTTAAGACTAATTTCGGACTCTGCTATACGATAAAGTAAATTCGTATGTATTATTTTTTACCTGAAGTATTAATTTTGTTGTTCATTAAATCTTTCAATTTATTAATTGGACAATATCACTAAATAATTATGTTTTATTTTTTTTATTTTTCATGTTTAATGTAAGCCAAATATTTGTTACATCATTTAATAACGTTTGTTAACATGAATCTCTGACAATATTGTCATAACGATGCAACACCACTACTAAATAGAGGCTATCTATACCTTATATTTTGCTTTTGTGTTTTGAAGAAAACTGATAAATACACATAGCTTTGCGACAATTAGTTAATTTTTATATTTTGTGACAATTTCCATTTGAGTTTTTTTTTTTTTAATAAGTATGTATATTTAATAGCTATTTTTTTGTCCGTAAATGTGTATGTTTACTGATTCGTGGTTACATGTATAAATTTAAAAATAATTCTTATTTTTTATTTTAGACTAATTCAAGCAGCAGCCAATGGCAGGAACAATTCGCCCAGTGGTCTTTACATACTCAAAAGAACTAATTCCATGTTTATTGTTATATAAAAATTAATAGAACTAAAAAACTTATTAAATTATATAAAATGATTTGTAACTTAGTTCAAATGCATACATACTTAAATAAATACAAACATAATTATATGATCTTAATATATAAACATATTCACGAAAACCTATTATATACAAAAATATGTATTTATTAACAACTCGTATACATACTTAATTGGCTTGAAGACATACATACATACATACATAAACACATATTTATACTATATATACGTACATCCGTAGATACTTAAACTTAACAAAAATACATAACAGAAATGCAAATGTTTTTTTTTTTTTTTTTTTTTTTTATTCTAAAAAATAAATATATAATATTTTTAATATTAATAAATTAATAAAATATTTAGTTTAATAAAAATACCATAAAATTAAGTTTTTAAAATTCGATATGAATAAGTCATTTATGTATATATACACGCATATGCATGTACGTATAATTAAATTATGTTACTTAATGAAAATTTTTCTCGAAATTATTTTTAAAACAAACACTCTGTGCTTAATCTTGATCTTGTCAAATACAAGTTTTACATAAAACATTTACTTTTATATACATAATATAGAATTGCATCATATACATGCATACATACATATGTAATACATATGTAAAATGAATTTGTATTATAATTATAAAAAATGATTCATAATCTTAAAAGCGAAAAAATCATTTCTCTATTTATTGAATAATAAATACACCAACCAATTGACTGATACTAAATACAGCAAACATCAAACATTTCCCTAAAATCAAGTTTAATGCTTTAATGAATAATCAAACGTAATAATATGTATGTATGAACATTAGGATGGCCAAAGATTACATTGAAAATTACATAATTTGTGATTTATTAAGTTTTTTATGAAGATTTTAAAATCGCAAAAACATAAAAATACACCATTTTATTCACTGATCAGACTAATTTCCTTTTTTAACTGCAAAGGCCCTTCCTAATGTATATATAAAAATGTGTAATTTTTTGCCTTATGCTTTTTATTTGCTTATATGTACTGAATTTTGGGATTTTAATATGTAATTTTTATACATAGTTTTCAACTAAAAATTAATGTTCTTTGTTCTCCTGAAAAACGTTAATATCAAACATGTAGCTCTTTTTGTAGGCACAGTAAATACATTTTCATAAATACCTATAAAAATATTCAAACAAATATTAAAATATGAACGGAAATAGTAGACGAGGTTATTGTTAATTATAAAATACATACTTACATAAATAGATATTTATAAATAAATATATAAATTGTGCGTACTTAATCATTTTAAAATAGAATTTAAACAAATAATTATAACAAAAACATAAAATGAAATATGAATTTCAAGAAAAAGAAAAACTTTGTTCATAACAAACATACTTATACATTGTGCACGCAGGTGCATGATGAATTTATATAGACAAACAAATAATAAATATAGCAAATGGCAGTTAACAATTGACTTATTTATTTACAATTCTAGGAGTCATAGAAGTGTTTTCTCAAAATTCAATTGGCAATAACCGGACATTTTTAAAGAAATTTGATCCAAAGACCTTAAACATTGTATCTTCTATAGAAGACTGTGGTAAGTTAATAAAACATAATTTCTGTGTACATTATTTTATCGTTTACTTAATGGAAAATAAAAGATTTTAGATTTGTGTTTATTCAAGGGAAAACCCTAGAAAATCTGAAGAAAAGTGTAAAACGAATATATTTGAATTTAAGTTGTTTTAAGTAAATAAATTTAAAAATAATGCTTTAGGCATTGAATGTGAGATAAATTTTAGAAAGCAAGCTTTCGATAGTTTAAGTCCTGATTTTTAAAAATCATTTCATCGTTGTTTTATATGGTGTTAAAATCCTAACTGATACATAAAAACTCCCTTTGGGGTGCTAACTTTTCAATAAAAACACACAAATTTTACTTTTAATTATTATTTTTGTTTTTATTTTAAGCAATAAATTCTTTTAAATCTTTGAGATTCGTTTTCATATTAAAATGAACAATAATTTAAATCAAACAAAAAAAGAAATATATATATATAAAAATATATGTATGCATGTATAAGTGTGTAGAAAATAATTGCAATGTTTTGCTTCAGACAATTATTCTGAATGGAGAATATACTTTGATTACTGTGCTTATTCAATCAGTGCAACTTGTTTGTGGCTAATGCTAGTGTGTCTCTTAGTTATGTGCCAATCAGCAAAATCCATGTGCTTTTTATTAGTTGGAAACATATATTTCAAATTCTTTGTAGGCCAATTCTTCACCACCATAAGGAATGTAACAACAGCCATGTGATGGTTGCACTTTTCCAACAGTGATAGTACCATCGTGAGTGGCACGCCCAACGAATAATGGCTCGCCTTCAGCTGTCTCGCCACCAGGAACAGCATTTGGTGGGATGCTGCCATCTGTGATTGGCACCCAGGTACCGCCACCAGAGCACATAACTTCATATTCACTGTGACCGTGTTCACCACCTCCCCAGGCAATATAGCATACACCATGTGAGGGATGTAGTTTACCAGGGATCAGATCACCCTCATGTCTGGCACGGGCAATATACAATTGTTCACTGCCATCGAAGCCACCCTCCATAGAGTTGGGAGGAATTTCGCCATTTGCAGCGGGTACCCAACAGCCAGGACCACTACCAGTGGGTGCCGAGAATCCCATTGCAGGTGCTGATGGGGCAGGCTCTGTAAGGAAATTAAAATTAATTCAGATTTAGCACAAATCAAAAAAAAAAAAAAAATGTCATTTAAATGAATAATTACCATCAATAAGCCAGTTGCCAGTGGCACCCCAACCGGTGCACACGCCCACAAAGTTAACGGGAAACAAGCCAGGATCTTCATAGGACATAAAAGCAGCAGCTTCGCCTTCACGACCAACGGTTATCACATTGTCGTACCAGCGAATCCAAAAGCCACGGAATTCTCCTGAATTTACAATACCCTCAGTGGGCACTTCAACGACATCGGGCTTTTGGCGATTTTTACGAATCACTGATTTTGAGTTGCTCCAGCCACCCAAAAAAACTTCATACATTGGATCGGTCTCTGAAGGCTGAGATGTAAGAGCTAAGTGAGCATCGTTGGAACAACGAACTTTAAAGGTGAAAACACCACCAGAAGCTGGGTAAAATTGGTATTCCAACTTATCGGGAGTGTTAACTTCTGCAATTAGAATAATGTTAACAATATTTTACTAAGAAAATTCCAAAATATGAGTAAGTAAATAAAAGTTAACAAAATAAAACACCTCTCACTTATGTACATAATTCATCTAAAATATTCCATTTCAGATTTTGTGTTAACTTTTAATTAACAATCTGTTCACAATCAGTGCTCAAATTTGCTGAACTGAATACCTACATACATATGTATGTAGTATAAATTATTTAGCACATCGCTCGAATGAATATACATACATACATACATACCAGCTCTGCCAGAAGTAAGATTTTACCTTATATTTTAAGATTTTTTAACCGAAAAAAGATTTTAAGATTTTTTGTTTTGTATAGAGTCTAGAAGAAGGTTAGGTTCTATTAAAAACAACCTGTTTTGTACTAATTATTTCCAAAAATGAGATTTTTTCTTAAAAAATAAGACTTTTTTTTTGTGAAATTAAGATTTTTTTTGCTGAAAATTTCTGGCAGCCCTGATACATACATACATATGTACATGCATATAATAAAATTACTCAGAGCTTAAAATCAAAACAAAACATGACATCATCATCTATTATTTCGACATGACAAACAAAAACAAACATCCCTCTAACAAAATTTCAAACGTTGGTTGAGTGAGGTTTTAAACCCGACCAATAACTGCTAATGGCAATAAAAAAGCCGTTCATGCATACATACTTATGTATGTATATAACTGGTATGTATATTTATGCGTATTAATTTGTTATTTTGTATTGGCCTTTAAATACATACATATGTATATATAGGCAGACACCTGCCTGATTCGATATGTCATTACAAATTATTTTATTTATTATGCTAAATCTGTATAGGTATTTAAATATTTTCTATTTTTATAAAAAACATTTGGGAGATTAAGAGAAAAAAAAATAACAATTAGATTTTGAATGTGGTACATACATAAGTAGGTACATATTTGTTTATATGCATGTATTTATGTTTGTTTATGAAGAATGTGAATTTAATTCATATGTACCACAGTACTATATACGTATAAACAAAAAGACAATATTCTGATAGAAAGATTTATTCATATTATTTTTCGTAAACAATTAAAAAACATTCAAAACAAACACCAATCGTAGAATGTACAGTAGACACAAGACTTTTTATTAGATGCTTATTTTCAGTTTTGAAACATCAGTTTTCATTAAAACAAATAGGTAAATAAGAGTAAGAATTAACTCGAAATAGGTACCTATTACCTAAAAAAAATAATTAAACCATACTAGTTTTGAATGAAGTACATATGTATGTTTTAACCGATTTATATTATTTTGGATTACTCTTGCAAAATCAAACGATTTTTTTTAAATAAATAGATCTTATTTTTTAGGCAGCTTTCTTAGTTTTTGTCAACATCCTTTGCATACTTCAAATGAAGAATATAAAAGGTTTTTCAAGTATGCATACCTACATCGCTCACTCAAATCTAAATTAAACTTTTTTAACGTGGGTAATAAAAATCTATTCTATAACAGAATTCTTCCAAATAGATACCTATATAACTTTTAAATTTTGGTGTTATCCGTTTTTTTTAGGAGTTGGAGAGATGTAGGTATGTATAAATATTCATACATATATATGTACGAGATATAATTTTAATTCAATCATTTTTAAAGAAGAATAAAATAAAACTGAAAATCATTTTTCAAAAAACTGTATTACTTGAGTTGTGACGGTTTTGCATTTTGTGAGCGATATACATATGTATGTACATTTGAGTTGTTTTGAACAATTTGGAATTTAGCCAAATCTCCATCTGCATATGTGAATTAAAATAGAGTAGGAAAACTTTTACTTAAATCATAAAGTATATATGTATGTACTTAGGTACGAGTAGATATGTATGTGCGTATGGATATGCATTCCATATACTAAATACATATCTACATATGTTTGCAAATATTTTCGGAATATGTGCCTACATATATCAATTACACCAGTTGAAACTATTTAAAAAAAAAAATTTTACTTACCAATTGGCATTTTGATTTAAGAAATTCAATTAGAAAACAAAATTATATTATTATTAATTAACAGTTCAACGTTATGATATTTCTCCACAGGAATAAATCGATTCTCTACTTTACACGACGATTTTCTGCTAACGACTGATTTCAAACAAACAATTTGAAAATCTCTCAACCTAAGCAAAGAATTACTCCAATATACATACATACATACTTGTATATAAATTTGTATGTGTATATACAACGTATATACTAGTCATTTGCAAAAAAACGTCATAAACTAAAACTTACAATTTCTAAACTGATAGTCAGATCGATTTAGGATGAGACCATCATATCTAAAACGAATGTTTTTAATTTAATGTCAATTGAAAATCTTTTCAAACTCTATTAAAAATATTAAATTTTATTTTCCACATAGGCGACTTAAATACAACTAATTTTATTTAATACTTTACATTTCAACTTATGACGGTCTTCTCGCAAATGAGTGTATAGCTACAATATTTGTGTACCTACGAATGTGCATACATACATATATATTAAATTATAGGTCATCACGAAGCACATTAACAACATTTAGGAGCGGTTTAAACATTTTGGTTTAGGAAAAATTAATAAAGTTAAACTTATGGTTAAACAAATATGTGTACAGTGGCTGATTATGTATTTTAATAGAAATTGGTTTTATTGGGTACAAGAGATCATTTACAAAGTGATTATAGAAATTATGTAGTAGTTTCATTATAAATAAGATTTAGACTGTCCTATTCCACTTGTAATCTTCTACATAAACATTTTTACAAATCACATCTACAAAATACTTCTTTAGAGCAGTAATAGCGATGAAATTTATCGTAACTGTAACCTCTGAAACAATTAAACATTTAATTTCTATACGTTTTTACTTGACATCTGCTGACAGTATTAATCCTGCTGTTAAAAAATTTAAGCGTTCAACGTGTATTTAAAAAAAAACTATAAAAGCAGTATGAGTGCTTTTTGAGTTTTTTTTTAGTTGACTTTCCGCTCTAAATCTATTTCTCTATGATATATTTAAACAAACATATACATACATACGAGTATATATACATACATACAATATACCTACTCAGTACATGCTGTTATTTGTTAGACTTTTAGGTCTTATACTGAAAACAAATGTTTATAGGTATAGGTATATTATTACATATGTAGATATTCATGGGTTAGGTTTTTAGTTGGCAGCCATAGAGTAGGGCATAGAGGAAAAACTTTGTACTTCGTAACTCTTTTTTTGAAGTGCAGCACTAAACAAATTTAAAGATTTCTTCCTGACAACTGACTTTATAATACATTACCTGGAATGTATAAAGTAACTAATTGACGTCTCCACATTATGTGTCAAACGACCCAAAAAATATGTGACATACACTCGTGCGTGTATTCAGCATTGAGAATGTTTTTGTTTGCCGGACTATACAATGTATAGTATAGTATAGTATATAGTATAGTATACATACATATGAATTTCTCAATAGTTGCAACCAACCTTCGTCTGTTAAACGACATCATCCGAGTGGAGTGAAAATATTTGCGAGTGGTTGAGAAAAGAAAAATATTTATGTATGTACCTACATTATACATAAATATTTGAGAGAGTAGTGGGTAATACTTATTTTAGATTTCAGTTATTCACAAGTCTGACATCATCACTGCACTATGGGAAAGTAATAATGCATACAATGCCACAGTGACGCCTCAGATATTGTGACAAGCAGCATGTTTTCAAATCTTATTTGGATATAGGTACATAAATCGATTACATAATAACTTATTGGCTGACATATTATAATGAATTTATTTTGGAATTTATTTTGTACATGCATACGAGCACATATACCTATACATAGTTATAATAGTTTTTATTTATTTATTTAAAAAAAACTCACGTTTTGAATATTGATTTTTTTCCATAAACTTCACAAAATATATATGTAAGTATGTACACTCTGGATCCTTATATTGGAGTCAATTAGATATCCACCTGCCAGTTGAAATTAACTTTCTAAAGTATTCAATAGTCGAAAAATCGGTGAGGAGCAAAATTAATTTAATTCAAATATTATTAAATACAATAAATCTAAATTATTTTGAGTGGGTGACTGAAAACTAGTTTTTATTTTGTACCTATGTAGACGGAACTGGTAACTACTATTGTTTTTAATCAATATTTGTATTTATTTTTATCAATCTCAATCAATAAGCTACTAGAAATAAACCATAATCTTTATTTTGCATTTAGTTTCAGTGCTTTACAAATTAAAAATGTTTAAAGTGTGTACTTTGTAACGTGTCTAAAATTTAATCAACAATCCTATTGCACATAGGTACATCCATATTTAAAAATTCCGAATACAAAAGTATGTACGTGCATACATATGTACTTGTATAGGGTGTTTTTTTTTTAGATGTATAGAAATTTAAGTTGGTAAAACTTTTTTAACTGGCGGCCATTTTGTCAGCTGTCAAGTGATTTATGTTTGAAGTCGCTAGTCTACGCCGATAAGCCCGAAAAGATTGACCACATTCGCCGCGTTATTGCCAATATACGGCCACAAATAATGAAAAAATTCATCGACATTTGGACCTTCAGATTAAATTACGTCCGCGCCAGTCATATGCCAGAAGTCGTATTTTATGTCAATTAAAAAAAATATCATATTTTTCATTCAAAAAAGTTTTATTCCATTTCAAAATACAAAACCATGATTTTCAAAATAAATTTTTCTCTTTTAATCTTTTTTCATATCTTCGAGTTCAAAACAAATATTTATATGTTAAAATTACAAATAATTTAACAATAAAATTATTAACATTTGAAATTGTCTTCTTAAAATAAAATCATAACAACCATCAAATTCTGGATGAAAATATTTTAAAATTAACAGCTGACTGTTGACAATTGCCATCTGTAATATATTTTTGGTAACTATCAACTCCACCTAGGTTCGGTAGCTATCCGCAATCGACCCATTAGTGAATAAAAATATTTTTATGAGCTAAATAAACTTAATTCCAATAAGTGACCAAAGTAATATTTTTCATTAGCCTTCCTAATGAACATCATATTTGTGTAAACTAAATAGTTTTTATGCGTTTACAATAGACCAGTAAAGTTCTTAATTTACATTTCCGTCGATAAAATAAAATCGTAATAATTATTTAAATAAATACATACATACATATGTATGTACGTATGTATGTAAGTGCGACTAAAATTGAATTTAAGCAGTGCGCTTGTTATATAATAAACCCCATAGAGTTTAATTTGTCAATTGAGCAGTTTATTTACAGTACTTATAAAAGATTCAGTACTTCAAAATTTATTATGTATTATACGAGTATGTACCTACATATATGTATGTAGGTATAAATTACAAAAAGAAAAAAAAAATTAAATACATACATAAAAAATGTCTCCTTTTATTTGGTTCTGAAATAAACTAAATTTTAGTTGCAGCTAAAAACAGTGAGAGTGTTTGGTTTAAAAATGTCTACAAGTGACTTTGAGACGAGCCCCAAAAAATTGTATATACATTATACGTATGCATATACATACATATATATATATACATATGTACCTATGTATGGATGTGAAGTGCATATTTACAAATATAGTGTTACCAAATTCAGATGACAATTTTATTATATATTTCTACAGGTTTTTTTTTTTTAATTTGTAATAATAATATCACTGATTCCTGACTGAAATTAAGACATTACATTATATTAAATTAACCACCTTTGTAAATATAAAAACATGTCACATTAGTATTATATTGGTAACATCAACAATATACTATTTTAGCAGCTGAAAACGAATTCTTTGCTGTGCAAATAAGTATAATACCTATGTGTAAATAGTTTAATCTAATGAAAATAAACTTATTTTTACTTACCTACTACATACCTATCTTTGTTGTCTTAAAAATTATAATCAAGTATGGGAAATAAGTAGTCAAATCAACAATTCTACTGCCAAAATCATAAACTTAAGTGAGTTTTTTTTTTTCGAAAAAAATTTAATAATTAGATGCATGAAATACACGTACGTACATATTTCATATATAGTAAATTTCGAATACAAGTAGCTATTATCATCAGATTGATAATTATAATTATTGTTACTATTCAAAAAATCACATTACTATGGTAACACCTCAACAGTGTAAAATGCACGTGAGTAAAATCACACAATCTGAATAGATTTCACTCACTTATGCAAGACTGTCACAACTTAAAATATTATATGTTTGATGTGGATACTAAAAAAAATGCTTTTTTAATGAATTCTTTTCGGTAATTCAATATTTTTGATAATAATCCGTTATTTTGGATTTAAAAGCATTTATCTATACTCGTTATTTGGTTTAAACACATTTAAACAATAATAAAGTTGCACACACTCGATTTACTCGAAACCATATTATTTGAGATGTGTCACTCTTGCATAAACTGAGCAATATGTGAGTGCATTCTGTTACTTTATTCTCTCTTTTCTTTTGGCGTTTTGTAGAATCAGACATTAAAAGGAATTCTTTTACAGTCCTGTAAAGATTTTATATGAAAAGTAAAGTAGGAGTAAAATAAGAAAAATTACAAATACAACATAATAATCATAAAAATTAAGGTTTTTCTGTTGTTAAAAGTTGCTATATTAACATTTTTAGTATATACCTACTCTAATTTTGTATTATTCGCTAAATCATTCGCATATTCGAATGCCAAATTTAGCTTACATTCCTAGTAAAATAAACAATCGATCATTTCAAAAAGCCACTAAATCGACATAAAAGAATTGGATTGGACAATTTCGGAAAAATATTCATTATTTTGGAAAGGTCTTTATGAAAATGTCTATAAAATGACCGAATGAAAAGCATACAGTTAATGTATGTAGCTGGTTTTGGTTGTGGTTTAGTCGGGTTTTTGATTAACGATTGTTTTCTTTATTACATCTGTTTGCAATCGAATGATAAACTCAAGAAATTAATCATACTTTAGTTAGGCTCTCGTGAAAATCTCGCAAATACGATAAAATAAACATGCAGTTGCAATGTGTGCAAGTTATGTATATGTACGTAGTATGTATGTATGTAAATATATATGTAGTATACCTATGTATGTAATTAGTGTGTACTATATTGTTATATTGTTTGTTTTATTCACTTTCAATATGAAAAAAAAATAATTTTACAACGTATTACTCAGTTTGGTGGTTGGCAACGATACAATACGATAATTAAGAGACCTGTTGTATGAATATCGTGCTCGTATATATAAGAACTGAGTTCATTCGTGCAATTTGTATTTGTTCATTTATTTACAATACACCAGACGTCTTGACCATCATTACATTTTAAGCAACTGTCAGACAGACATTGAACTGTATTGCTTGCAGTCGCTACTTTCTTCGAAACGTGTTGTAATAAAATAAATATATGTACATACATACATCGTTCAGAAAGAAAAATAAATCAAAACTAAAAATAAAAACAGTGTTAAAGAAATACAAAAAGTTGTGAAAAGGAGAGTAACAACATCAAGAATTTTTACGAAATGAGTTTAAAGTAAGTGCGAATAATAGGTATCTATTTTAAATATGGAACATATGGATATGGATTATTATAAATATTTACAAGTACACATTTCAAATTGCATAATTTAAGAATAACGTTTAACTAACCATGTGTATATTATGCAAATGTCTTAATTGTCTTATGCAAAAAAAGTGCAACGTTTTATCATAAAATAAAAACAGTGTTACCAACATTTCATTGTAATTGATGTTTTATTCGTCAACCATTTAATACCACTACTAACAAACATTTTTTTTTTTGATTTGCAATAACATTTTAAGTTTATAATGTTTTAAAATATTATTTATGTATTTAATAGTGGAAGGTCAATGTAAGCGGCACGCGGCCGCGGACGGCAGAAGTAGAATTTTTTCAACTTTGCCGCTTAAAACGATGTTGCCACACACATGTATATAATATGTGACATGAGTTTAGTTAAAAATTAAAATTTACTTCCATTTTCCTAATTCTTTTTTACACAATGTACACAATGTATTTAAACTGATTGCCGCATGAAGCTTACATTGGCCTCTAATATAACTCCCGAATCAATGATCTAAATATATTATTTGACATACCTAATTACGTAAATTTAAGCTTATAAAATGTTGTAATTATATTCTAAACAACCATAGTGGGGAGGGTATATTGGATTTGTGCTGATGTTTGTAACGTCTATAGACATTGGTCTAACACCCAACTTAAACGACGTCAGTCCGTCTGTCTAGCTGGCTGGCTGTCCATGTAAAGCTTGTGCGCAGAGTACAGGTTGCAATTTTGAATATATTTCAATAAAATTTGGTAGGTACATGATATTTTTTCGGACCAAGGACGGATGGGATTATAACTGATGGAAATCGGTTAGTTATTTCACCTGGACCCCATACAAATGTCATTTCGAAATAATGTTATCAATTATAAATTTTTAAATTATGCAATTATCCAAACCAATTCAACACAAATGAGTTGTAAATGAAGCCAAATCACATTAATAAATTTTGTGCAGATCGGCTCATAATTGATCATAGCTCCCATATAAGGCCCACTTACGAAAATCACTTTAAAGAGCATAACTCTCTAAAATATAAATAATATTGAACAAAAATATGTTTTATAGGTATATACACAAATCATTTGTTACAATTTTATGATGATCGGTTCTTAATTAGACGTAGCTCCCATATAAGGCCCACTTTCAAAAATCACTTCAAAGAGCATAACTCTCTTAAAAATGTCGGTATTCAAATAATATTGAATAGAAATATGTTTTTATACATATATGTATATACAAATCATTTGGAACAATTTTATGATCGGTTCATAATTAGACGTAGCTCCCATATAAGGCCCACTTCCGAAAATCACTTTAACGATCATAAATTTCTTAAAAATGTTGGTATCCAAATAAAATGCAATACATAATCACCCCCATCGTGAATAAAAATTCCACATAAAATTTGTTCCCTTTTCACATTTTCCTATTATAGTTCAATGTTAAAAAATGAAAGGGAACAAATTTCATGTGGAATTTTTATTCACGATAAGGTTGAATATTTATATTCACGGAAGTCATGATACACAATTTTTATATGATCGGTCCATAATAGGTCATATCTCCCATATAGCGCCCATTTCTGAAAAACTGTTTTATACATATACTGGGTGTAGGGTATTATATGGCCGGACTTGACCGACTATACTTTCTTACTTGTATTGTCATTAATTAAGAGACACAGAGTGAGGGAGATAGAGGAGTAGGAGTACAAGGATAATTTTTAGGTATGGTGTTGTAGTATGGTTGGTGGTCATTAAATGAAAAGGAAAATTTTTTATTGACAATTATTTTTACAAAGTGGTTTAAATTGATATGAAATTGAATAATAGTTTTCCAAAAAAAATCTTGTTTTATTTAGTATGTATTTGTTTCACAGCTCAAATATTATACTTTCTGAAAAAATAATTTAATGCAGAATAATATTTAGTTACTAAAATGAAACGGAAATCACTATATAACATTTAATCCATTAACGTCATGGGTTCCCTTTATACAATTAACTCTAAATATAATATTAGTTTGATATGCCAAAGAACAAAATTACATCCATTATAGAAAAGGTTATTTTTTAAGGGCAGTTCTGTGTCAATACATACATTTGAATAAATTGAAATATTCACGTATAGTAAAACTTTTGTTGACACTGCAGTATTTGTACATACTGACATATGTATGTAGTTACATATACATACATAGGTATATCTATACACTTGTTATTTAAAAATTAAACATTTCTTGAAGTTATCACGTAACAAAAAATTATTTTTCATTAATATAATTTAGGAACACCGTGAGATTTTTTATATATTCTGCATCAAAAATTTGTTTTAAAATGGATTTAAAATTATAATGGAACTTAGGTATATTTAATTGGCCTTTCTTTTACTTAAATTCTACCGTAATGTTTATACACATTTATAGCTAATTATCTCTTAAATCCATTAGACTATTAAATGTCAAACCAAAATTACAATTTGCTAATTTTGGTTAGACATCTCTATTTACAAACAATTCAATATTAAAATCATTACAGATAACTGCGATAATTTTATACATTGCACTACCAAAACTTATATTGGTTAAACTTAAAGGTAAAATTCGATTCAAAATTATATCAGTCAATAATAAAACTACATACCTATGTATGTACATTTACTAATTGATAATGTTTCATGATATGTATAACAAAAATATGTAGATATATCAACATTTTTCGTATAATGACAAAACTTGGCGGAAGTTAGTTGCATTACCAATAATTAATAACAATATACAGCAAATTAACCTTTAAAACGTGAGTATGGAAATGCAGTATATTTTATGCAGTCATTACCAATATACCAGCCTACGCGGAGCTATAGTCATTTAAATATGTAAATATGTTTATATACCTACACAGCAAATGAAATTCTATATGAGTACAATTATAGGGTGTCGTATTGCACGGCCATAGTTTCTTACTTTTTAATTGTATGACTCAGCAATAGAAACTTATCTTATCATAATCAGTCCAATCATGAATAAAAAATCCGCGGGAGTTTTTTTCCCTTTAAATTTTTTAACATTGAATTTGAATAAGAAAAATGGGAAAAGGGAAAAAACTCCCGCGGAATTTTTATTCATGATTGGGCTGAATATTTAATTATGTACATTAATACGTCAACAATACAGGATGTGCCAAGAAAATAATTTTCAGCCCTATTCTATTTCGTATTAAATTTTCCTTTTACACATGTGAATGTTTATGTCAAAACCTGTCCTGTCATAACATTATTCGAAATCAAATGGAAGTTTACAAAATGTTCGGTTTAAGAATATAATATATTAAATAAGGTTGAAACATTATGTCTAACAAAATATAGTATTGAATTAATAATAGAATTTTCTATAACATATCGAACTCTAATTACCATTACCGCATACCTTACCTTTTTTGTCCTACTAACATTATCGCAATTATAGTTATATATAAAATACTGTTACCGAAATAAACATAAACATTGATTTATAATATAAGCTTACTGCTTATATTTTTAAATGAACTTTATAATTATTTTATTTGATTCTAGGAAGTGAATTATTGTTAGACTCGAGTATATTTTCATTTCAATTTAAAAATCTTTTTTAAAGATTTAAACCGAAAAATTGTGCAAAAATCAACATAAAATTATTAATAGAATATTTAACTTCTTATTCTTAATTAACTTCCGGTAAGGGATCTGATTTACTAATAGTCTCCAAAATTTGCACTAATCAGTTTTAAACGAAAACTAATAAAAATTTCATGTATCATACGCCGAAGCTCAGGTTTAACTCCATTTGAGAAAAAGATAAAAAATAAACAGTAGTAGTAGACTATTGCACCAGTCGAACGTTGTCAACTTTGAAATTTCAAAACGCACCAAAATGGAGAAAAAAATCGCATCATTTACAAAAAAACGCACCAAGTTTAGTTTCGTTTTTATTTCAAATATTTATCGAATTAATTTGAAATTTTTAAATACATATCATAAATTCTAAAAAAAACTTTTTATCAACAATTATTAGTAAAAGTAATAATAGTAAAAGCCATTTTTTAATAGATGAGCTAAAAAAGATAAAATAAGCATTCAACCACTCAAAATTAAACTCACAATATGATATTCGGAACTAAAGTACTAATTGCTAAAAAAGCTAATTTCAGTACATATTTGGTACTTTTTTATATATCTTTTTGTTTTCTACTTAGAGTACTTCTATTTGATTTTTTCCAATAAAATTTGTCAGGATTCCACTGGTACTCTAACCCTGGTTGTTCGTCTACATTTCAGTAGACCAAACCATCAGGTTATACAAGAATTTTTTTTACATGTTTAAAATGTTAATTTGATTTTTAAACAAACATTTTTGCAGAATTTGATTTCAGCTATCATACATTCGTATTTAAAATACATTTTTTCATCGTATAGATTTCATGAGTTATGAATTATTAAAAAACTGCAATTAAAAATTAGTAAAAATAAAGATTTCATCACATTTTCGAAAAAATTAAAAAAACGCACCGAAATACACAAAAAAAAATTTGCAGTGTTGAATGAAATTATACTCAATCAGGTGTATTTTATTGTAGAAAGATTTTTTCTCACACTGAAAAAAAATGTTGTGTTGAAATTGCTTTGGTGTGATCAAAAATTAAAAAGCGCACCAAAATTTAAAAAAAAGCGCACCGCGCACCAACTAAAGAATTTTTCGCACCAAAAATTTAAAAAAGCACCAAAAATAGTGCGAAACGCATCAAGTTGACAACGCTGGCAGTCAGCCGATTCAACTCAAACCTAATATGGAGAAACCAGTGTTGCCATTTTAGCACTTTCAGTGCTATATTTAGCATTTTGTTTCTCGAAAATGCATTATAATTTTTAAAAATTATGCTAAAAAGCATACATTTTTTTTTCTCGAACAAATTTTTACTATTTTACTTCAAAAAATACTGGAGAAATAAAACATAACTTTTTTTAATAAGAACCAAATTTTTTTCGGTGTGGTAAGTCAATGAACACGGAAATTTTGGAATTAATATATGAAATGTAATCTATTAAAACAAGTCAAGAATTGTTCTGAACAAAATTAGAAAAAACTATAATTTATATTTGTAACATTTGAAATAAAAATTGTATTTTTACATTGAAAAAATTTAGCACTTTCTTCTGTAGAACATTTTAGCACTTAGTTTTTTTAGCATATTTTGAAATTCATTTTATGGCAACACTGGGAGAAACTCAAATTGAGAATAATAATAATTTAATATGTAGCCTCAAGTTATGCTTTATTTTTTTGCATTTGTCTGTTGTATCTATTTGTTACAACTGTAGCTTTTAAGTAGTTTTTTTTCTAATCTCTCATTATTTTATTCAAGGTCATTTTACTTTTTTCACATTTCCAACAATCATTGTATAAAAACACATTCAATTAAAATATTGAATTATACTCGCTTGTATTAAAATCAGAAATTAAAAAAAGTGTGGTGTTAGCAGTATGAAGTGTTATTTAACTACAAACCAATTAGTGATACTCGTATTGGCATACAAACCACAGAAATTTAATTTATTTTTTGAAAAACAAAACATCTGTTGATAGTAAGATAAAATATTTGAATACAGGTTTTTTTGTTTAATCAACGTCATACTACAGACTGCATTTATTTGGAGAGACTTGTTATGCATGACTAGTTAAACGGTCTATGATTGGCTGGGATTTGGCGGTGTGTCGTTGTCTTGTGGGTTTGTTCAGACAATTAGGGGAGGGGGGTTGAGAAAATCAACGTGATAATTATATCGTTTAAACTTATTTCACAGTACATATTATTTATTTTTGTATTCTATTATCTATGTAAATGGACGACAATCAAATAAAACATTCACTATTTTTATTTGTATAGAAATCTGGGATTTGTAAATACAAATCTAATCTAATAGTATTTGTTTACTAGATTTTTATAATGTGACGATATACAAAATTATTTATTATTCTTTGAAAATCTTTATCAAGGTTACCTACATATGTACCTTTAGTCCTAAGTTATTCAGCCTTATTTTTCTTTTTACGACAACGACTCTTTCATAATAGATTAAAGATAAAATTAAATTTGTTTCGTAATAGATTAAAGATAAAATTAAATTAAATTTGTTTCTTTAATCTATTACGAAACAGTCGTTGTCGTAAAAAGAAAACGACACTCATAATAAGGTTGATTGATAATAACTTATTGCTCAACTACAGTTACTTCGAAAATAACGTTACAACGAAATTGTCATTACCGGTAAAAATGTCAAATGTAAATATTCGGTCCTATAAATTATGTATCTTTTTTGTTACACATTTGTAATAATCCAATGATATAGATTTAATGACCGAATTTTCTGTGTTGACTGACAAATTTAAGTTGGGGTGACCAAAACTCCGTTATTTTTTTATAATTCTTCGTTGTCAACTACAACAACAATCTGTGAATATAATGGAATCATTCGGTTGACAAAAACATATGTATTACCATGAATTTTCATATTGTAACTTAAAAAAGAAAAAAATATAAAGAAATTGCTGACAAAAATTTTCAGGATATTTAAAAAAAAAAATATTCCAGAGAAAATGTTACCATAAATTCATTCAACTTATTAGAAGTTGTCAAGATCTGAGATTTAAACAAATTATTTACATGATTACAAAATAATATATATTTATATACACAAGTGTTTATGTAGAATATAATTTATTTCTAAATAAATGCAGATCAATCAATTTTATAAAACATTTCAGTATAGAGTATAAAATTCACCAAACCGATAAGTTAACGATAATTGCTGCCATTAAGTGACACAAAATACTAACGTATTTTTGTAATATTGCATTTTAAATTGTAAAACAAAAACAAAAAGATTCCAATGTTTATTAAACCTGTAAATTGGCTACAACAATACATATATTTAAGAGCTCTGATCAATGTGAGAAAACTGAACAGTTTCATTTCTAATTCGAACAGGTAAATACATACATACAACCATAATTATTGTACATACATAGTTATTTTTAGATTCTCAGCCAAGATGTTGAAACGAATTTGGTCCTAGGTTTTGACTTAATCTCTCTTTAAGAAACATATTTATCTTTAAGAATTTTCAAATGGTACAAACAAATCTTTATTGCCACAGCAATTTATGACAATACAAATTGAATTACAAACTTGAACAACAATACAATACATACATTTGTATGTATGTATTTGTATATTATTTTGTTTGACAGTACGAGTGCATTAAACGAAAAGAGTTTTCTTTAGCGAAACAATCGGTGTATTCATATCAGTTGGGCGTTTGAATTCAGACCGTGAGCAACTTAAATTCGTTTCTACAATACAAATATTCTGCATAGTTAAATCAGTGAAAAAAATACAAAATAAATAAACAAAATTCTAAATATAAATAATAATAATACAAATAATTTTTATCGCTTGAAAATCGTTTTGTGTATTTTTTTTTAATTATTTCAGTTAATATGCATATAATAGTTTTAAAATGAATTCTTCAATCGTTAAATTTCAGTCAAGTGAAAAATATAATTGATATTTCCTTGAAAATTAAAAAGGACTAGTTCTTAATTAATATTTAGACTCGCTTTCTTTCATACAAAAATAAATAATTTTCTTTGGAATTTATAAGTCACTAAGAAGTGACAAAACTAAGAATTATTTATTAGCTACTTAGAATCAACTGACATTTATAAACGGATATGTATGTATGTATTGTATTGATTAAATTTTGTTTTAAGAATTAAAAAAGAGTGTTTTGAAAGAAGCTTGGAGATTAATTTTCAAATTTAAAATCAACTGTGTGTTTCTGTTGCAATTTCAAGAGATTTAAAAATAGTAGTAAGACATAAGTCGTAATGTTTGCTTATAATGCATATTGTTTTTATTGCCGTTAAAAATTATATGCAGTGTTTCGTTAATACCAACCTGCAAGCGCAACTTAATTTAATTTGAAACTTTAGAGAGAACTGGAAAAATCCCCTATTGTTTGTGTGGTCACAAGTATTTCATGATTATAACACAACTGGAATCAGAGGTACTTGATTTTGTAATCAGAAGTAGTAAATATCGTGCCCATTTATTAATACATATGACACAATATACCACTTATTCGTAGTTTATGGGATTTATTTTAGCAACATATATCAAGTTTTTGTTTGACTTTGTTTTGAACATTTTGCTTTCCTTCCTCTCTCATCTCCAGTGTTGTGGAATTTAATTCATGTATTTCGTTATTAATTTGTCGGTAAAACATAAACCTGACCACTAATAAATCAATAGTTGACTTTCTTTAAACAAGTATTTCTTTTATAAAATAAGCTTTAAAATTATTTCTCATATATGCTCAAACAAAATTATAAAAAAAAATTGTATATATGTATGTATGTAGTATCTAATCACAATAACGTATGTAACATATAACATAATAAAACCATAAAACCATAACTTAAAATGTTAATGATTTAGCAGGGCCTATGAAAACTACCACAATAAAAGCAGATTTTGAATGATAAATTAAAGATTTTTAACCTAAAATTACAAGTGGATAAGTTATTCCGGTATCTGATTGTAATTGATAAAACTGAAACGTATGAGCAACAACAAACACACAAAATTGCTTATACGTAAAAACATAATTGTCACAAATCCTACTCATGCATATATGTATGTACATATGTACATACAACGCATATACATGTATGGGATGTACATATGTTTGTTTGTTTGAATGTGTAATGTGTCGAGTGAAAATCAGTGATGGAAAATGGGTTTTTGGATTTCGTACCAACTATATATGTATATATATAAAATGGAGTTTTTAGACCTCCACGGTACCATTTTTAATATTTGTTAAATAATTCGATAATCCGGATAATTGATTGCAGACCCTAATCCGGATTAACGAATTATCCGGATTATCGGATTACTACGCATGTATGTATTTATTAAAAATTATAATAATTTATAGCAAAATTAAGCTAAAAACATAAATATTAATTTGTACAGTTTATTTAAAATAAAAAAAATACACATTTACATACATACATTCTTAACAACTTAACACTATTCTAACTGTATTTTTCAAAGCATGCTGTTTGAATTTTTATAATTTTGAATTGAATAATAAAATAACTAACAAAAAAAGTTGTTATTCAATCCGGTTTATAGAGTTGCAATCAATCCGGATTATAGAATACGCAATGACTGCATTTTTTAAAGCCTGCTGTGATTTGAACAATAAAATAAATAAAAACGAGTGTCATTTAATCCGGACTATAGAGTTGCAATCAATTCGGATTATAGAATACGCAATGAGCTGCAAAATTCTGTCCAGATTACCGAATAGTCCGGATTAGTGGAGTCCGGATTATCGAATTTACACTGTATCTTATGGCAACATTTTTAATATTATGTACTTACAATTTTATACTCGATTGATATTGATTTATTGCAAGTGATAAAAAAGAATACGGTGTAAGACTTCTTCAAATAATCATTATCTAACTTCTGGTGCTATTATACATAAATACTGTTAAACTGGTCTCTATTGAAAAATGCTACCAGACAAAGCGTTTGTTCACGATAAGCATCTAGTGTTCCAGGAAGAAAATTACCAAAGGATACTCTAACAATTTTATTTAAATGCGTTTCGTAATAAAATGTTTCCTGTAAATTATCTTCATTTGGAATTTGTTTGTGTTTGTTTAAAGTTAGTTAGGCGGCTAATTCTAAATCTTTAAGAATATTACTTGCGTTTATTATTGCGATTGTCTAATCTTATTTATAAATTATCGGGTTATTTGCGAAAAGTTAACCTTATTAAATATATACATAATAATAATATATATATATATATATATATATATATTCGTGCATCCTTCGATTACATTTCCAAAATTACTAGATTTATTATTTCAAGAATAGAAGAAATAGAACGGTTAACTTCTAACGATTTTGAAATCCTGATTAACTACATTTTAAGCTTTAGCTGTTGCATTCAGCCACAAAATCATTTAATGTTAATTAATATGTCAGAGGCTAGCATTATTCGATAATTCAACCAACAATTTCTTGTCGTAATAATCATCTTATAGATGCATAATTAAAGATCAAATTTATATTGTACATAAAATTTAATAAAATCTCTTTGGCTTGCACTATTACACAAATAGTAACTTAAATGATATATTTATCTATTTCATCTGAAATACCAAAGTTTGATGCAACAGCATTTTGAAATTGTACTAAATGACTGGTGGTAGTACCACGGTACCAACTGTGTCTAAAATGTATAAAAAAAAGGTACAATTGTACCATGTTTGCCAACACCGGTGTAAATATAAACAATTCATAACACACTCTTTTTAAAACTTGTTACTTTTTGTAGTTTTTGTTTACAAAAAGTAGGTATAAGTCAAAAAGAGTACTTGCTAAGTAAGAGAGGTGTTAGACAGACGACTTGTTGAACTGATAAGGCATCAAGGTTCTTGGTAACTACTGTTATGTATGTATTGTATTTTGACAATAATATTAGACTTTGAAATATTTCGTACAAACATACAACAAATTTAAATATCAGTTCATGTTTTCGGTTTTCAGTAACATTAAATTAAATCTTAGCAATTATATATACACATATATTATATAACCAGGTTAACTGGATTTTTGATTCTTACAATAAAAATAATTATTCACTTGGCCACAGTAAATATACAATACATACTCGTATTTACAAACAAGAACCAAGAGCAATGCAAATCTAATATAAATTTCTTCTAAGATTATTGTACAATGAAATGAGATCGCTGAAAAGAGATTAAAAGTGAGGAAAAATATAATATGTACCTACATAATAATAATAATAATAACAATTACCAGTAAACGTGACTTAAATTATTGTAAAATATTACCATGTAAATTTAATGTAAGCTTTTATGTTTATCTGTCTGTCTGCTGTTGATCTGCTGTATTTAAATGAATTAAATTATTTTATGGCGTTGAGTTTGTTGACAATAACACAAAAGTAATGTTCAAACTTTACGAATATTGTTACATACATACGTACATATTTTTATGTACTTGGTGTATTTACATATATACATACATACATAAGTATTTATTGTGCATTTGCAGGTATGCTTTAGCTAAAAATAGCTTAATATTATTTTCAATTGATTTTGAAAAGATCATTGAATCACAGCCAGTAGTACACAATATGAATTAAGGAAATTATAATCATATTAGTATAAAAAACACTTCTATATAGATATACATACACACATGTATGTATGTATGTATAAAAATTCTGATAAAATATAGCATTTTTTTAAGTTTCACTTCCTTGTATAAGTTTAGTTAATATAAATACAAATAAAACATTTTAGCTTCCTAACACGTGACAAATTATCGATTTTAGCTTGACTCAAAATAATATACAATATCTACAAATTTGTTTAGTTTTATACGTTATCTGGGTACCTCCAAAAGTAGAGATAGTCGTATGTTTTTGATTATATCTCAGCCATTTATGGGCTGATTTTATTGAATTCAGAATCAAAAAAAATTTTCTGGGGCTCGTAACCGTATCATAACTAACACACGCACACTATGAATATCTAGATAAAGAATATTTGTAATTTAGGAATAATCATTCATAATATTTTCAGTAGATATACGAGTATGGAACATTTAACTAAGTATTCTATAATGAATTTTCCCAATAACGTGGCACTAGAAACAAATATTTAAGCAATAAATAAAAATTTCAATATGGACCAGACATGAGAAAATGTGGGTAATTTAAAATATCTCACCTACTTTGTAGTAATTTATTAACATTGTTTTAAAAGCGTTTTTATATATTTGTATATAATATATACATATGTATGTGTTTGTATGTATTGTATATAGGTGTACATGAACTTGCTACTTGAATGTCACGTTACAATACCAATACCATATACATATGCATCATTGTTATTAAAATAGTAGTAATATCCTTCATTGTTAAAGAAAGATACGATTATGGCGATTTCAATATCTTTCTTTAATAAATCCATTGTTTTAAAATTAATTACATGGTAGGTCGTATAATTTTTAATCCCAGAAGACCTTTTTATATATACATATGTATGTATGTCTCAGCTATGCCTAAAAACAAGTAACAAATGTCATTATAGTTTCACACAACAAAATACCAGCATAGATAAACATTGGTACACATATTATGAAGTGAAATAATTTATGAAGTACGTTATTTATAATTTCATATATCGTAAAAAGGTACTTAAAGTTTGTTTTGTTAAATGTTGCACGAACCTTTCCGGTGTATTTATACATATGTATGTACATATGCATTTATGAATACTTAGTAATATTTAATAATAAAATACATTTACTCGTATTAGATATATTTCCAATAAAATGTTAATGTTTGTCTTGTTTTTACTTTTAGCATAATATCGGAAAAGCCTCAATTGTAAGTAAATGATATTGCAACTTTACCTTAAGTTAATTAACAGATTGAATAAACTAACTTATCAACAGTTGAAACACTACTGCCCTTATTCATAAAAAACTAAAGTAGACTTCAAATGTACTTTAAGAAAATTTTTTATGAAAATTTTGTCTAAAAGCACACTTCAAACCTACTTTATTTTTCATGAATACGGCATGACTTGTTTAATATTATTTAAATAAACTCGTGTTATGTCAAGGTGGAAATACTTGAAATCTATTTTCCAATTGTATTACTTTTTTAATAAACAAATGTGTGTCTATGAAACACCTCAATTTGAAAAAGAAAAGTGAGTGGCTTCAACATGGATGCCTCTTTTCAATGCATTTAACACTCTCCAGATAATACCCTATCTTTTACAGTGACTATCTATTTTATTTATATGTCAATAAAAAATATATGCACAAATATACATGTGTATAATACATTCACAAGAAAAAAACTATGAGAGTACTTGGTTTTACTTTTAAATTTACAAAAAACGTCTTCATTTGAATTGGTAATAAAACAATAAAGTGCCAATAGTACTTACATAAATAGTACTCGTAACGGAGCGGCATTAAAAATATTTACAGTCCGGGGGAAAAAATAGCATTAACAAAAATATAAAAAAAATCGAAAATGTAAAATTGTTTGTAAAAAAAAAAATAATAAATTAAAGAACATTTTAAACAATTGCATTTTAATAAAAGGTATATGCCATTGAATCGTAGTACATATTTCCTTTTATTTCAACTTACACACCTTGTAATAATTACCAGACACTGTGGCGTGTGATGATATCCACATTTCAACTGATATGACATATTGAATATATCTAGATTGTAACAGTTATTTTGTGCACCTTTTATATCGCATTCAATTCAAAAGGAATAACTTTGTATTCAATTTGAGACATGCACAAATGTAATTGTTCATTGTGCAGCATTACTAATTATTTGGTCACAGCTGTAACTTAAAATAGAGAGGAAAATTTAACAATAAGTTTAGTAACAATAACCATACGCTTGAGTATAAATAAATACGAGTAATCGAGCAAAATAATAATAATAATAAAATGCATATACATGTATAAATATAAATAAAAACGATCACACTCTATCAGTTTTTTATATACACACATACATATGTACATATATAAAACACAATTCTTAAACAATTAGAGCCATTACACGGCTGACCGCCGCTGTCAGTCGTAACAGCGGAAAAGAAATTTTTAAGGAACTTTTTTTTTGAATTCTGACAAAAAATACACAAATTAAAATAAATTCCAAAGAAAATTTTGCAACCATTCACACTATATACATACTTACATAAGTATAAACATACGTATATTGTGCATTAATCAACAAATTAAACAGTTTGTTTTAAATATTTCAAATAATCGTGATTGAAACAGGCATTTCAAAACATATTTACCGGTTAAAAGTTACAATAAAGGTTTCTGAAAAAATAAAATGTTTATTACGCGGATATTGCCTTTAAGGTTTCTAATTTTGTCATTACTAAACTTTGGCAGTGTAAGAATTATTGGCGCCAGAAATCTTATTGCTGACAATGCAATAATACAGAAGAGAGATTCTCTAGAGGATAACACTCCAGCATGGTAAGTTACATCAGGGATAATACATATATGCAAATTAAAAAGGTACTAATTGCTGGCATTAATTAAAAGAAAACGTTAATATACATATGTACATATACATACATACATATGTAGGTAAATATTAATAAACAATGTATTAGGAATTAATCGCAAAAATACAATAAAATTTAATTAATAGCAGAACCAGTAAATTCAACAACAATTATGGTACAATAAAAATGCCCTGTCAACAAATAAATTATGTTTTTTTTTATATTAAAAGTGAACGTAACAGACGCTCATATACAACATACAGACAGCAAAGATCTTGTTGTTCTTATTTTATTTTATTTATTTTGTTTGCTTTATGGATTTATTATTATTTTATTATTTATTAACAATAGCCAAATCTACTGCTATGGAAACCTGCTACATACCGTACAAATGGCCCACTTATTCGAGGATTCAAAGACATTCGTTGACATGAAATTAAAATTCACGCCGGAGCAAACATTTTCAGAATTTCAAGCATTCATGACTTCGAAAAATAATGACCCATCACAAGATGATATCCGGCAATTTGTGAATGTAAGTTTATTTTCAAAGTTCTTAAAAGTTGTTTTTTTTTTTTTTTTTTTTTTTTTTTTTTTTTTTTTTTTCAATAAATACCTGTTGTTATCAACGCTTATACATGCATATGTACATATGTATGTTAAACCTTTCAATATTCAAAATTATCATTGTGTGAACTCAGTTCAACTGAATAAGTGAACGAATTTGCTGGCAGTTTTAGATTTACGTCTTTACGTTACATAGAAGTATGTATAAACATTTTCGAATGTCATTGAGGATTTTTACCAAATATCTAACTAACTCAAGTCCAAAGTAGTTATAAGATAACAATTTTTTTATTTTCTTATCGTACTTTATAACACATTGACAGTTTAAGGACATTACAATTAATCTACATTATTTGTAAGAAAAACGCTTTGTTTTTAGATTTTTTTTGGTAAATATCTTTCATACACATTTTCTAGACGAATGTTTCAGTAGGAATACAAATACAGTCAGAAAATATAAAATAAGTACATAATCTTGTTTATTAAATTTCAGTTTAATGAGATATTAAAATTTATTTTAACATGTGGAATTAATAGCAACCAGTTCCAGAAATGTACATACATATGTATGTACATAGTGATGTCCTAACTAACTATGTAGGACATATTTTGTATTTAAATTATTCTCAAAACTTCCAAATATACATATGTATATATGTAAATATAATAATGTATTTTAATTACAGGATCACTTCGATGATCTCGGTAAAGAATTTGTTCCTTGGCTACCTGATGATTGGACGGATCATCCTGCCTTTATTGATAACATTGACGATCCCGATTTAAAACAATGGGGTATTGACTTGAATGGTATATGGAAGGAACTGGGACGCAAAATGATTGAAGACGTTCACCAAAATCCACATTTCTATTCTATTATACCGGTTGATCATCCAGTTATTGTTCCAGGGGGACGTTTTATTGAGTTTTATTATTGGGACTCTTACTGGATAATTCGAGGTCTTTTGTATTCCGAAATGACTCGCACAGCAAAAGGCATGTTGGAAAATTTCATGTCCATTATACAAAGATTTGGATTTATACCCAATGGTGGACGGATATACTATGCTGGGCGTTCACAGCCTCCACTATTGACCGCCATGATCGATTCTTATGTAGAATTTACAAAAGACACCCAATTTGGTATAGATGCTTTAGATGTCTTGGAACACGAATTTGAGTATTGGATGAACAATCACACAGTACAGGCCAAGGGTTATAATGTTTGTGCATATAGCAACTCTGCGCCTGGTCCTCGTCCAGAGTCTTATCGCGAAGATGTTGAAACATCTAAAGTTTTTCCTACCGACGAAGATAAAGAAGCATATTACAATGAATTGAAAGCAGCGGCTGAGTCCGGTATGGACTTTAGTTCGCGTTGGTTCATTAACGAGAAAGGCACACAAGAAGGTAACCTAACTAATCTCAAAACTCGCTCTATAGTTCCTGTAGAATTAAACGCTATTCTGTACTGGAATGCAAAAATTATCGCTAAATATTACAAGTTATCGGGCAATGAGGAAAAATCGAATGATTATGAAAATAAAGCCGCGTACATATTAGAGGTATGTAAAACTTCCACAAAAACTACAACATATTCTGAGCCACACATAAATATTTTATTTTTATTTTAGGCCATTGAGGCCGTCCATTGGAATGAAGAAGCAGGTGTATGGCTTGATTATGATCTTATAAATAATAAGTCTCGAAACTTTTTCATACCTACCAACTTATCACCGTTGTGGACGAAAGCCTATAACTCCAGTTCATCAGAGAAAATTTCGGCATCCGTATTAAAATATATTGCTGAATTAAAACTGAACAGCTATCCTGGAGGAGTGCCCAATACTCTTTATAACACCGGCGAACAGTGGGACTTTCCCAATGTTTGGCCTCCAATGCAATACATACTTATCGAAGGTTTAGACAATTTGGGCACGGAGAGTGCTAAAAACATTTCAAAAAAATGGGGTCACCGATGGGTGAAATCAAACTTTAAAGCATATAGCGAGACTAGAGCAATGTTTGAAAAGGTAAGAGAATAACAATTATTTAACAAAACTTAATTTGTGTTAACATAAAAATGTATTTCGGTCTTGCAGTATAATGCTGAAATTTTTGGTGGACATGGTGGAGGTGGGGAATATGGCGTTCAAAAGGGTTTCGGATGGTCGAATGGTGTTATAATAGAATTCCTCAATAAATATGGGCGCGAGATCTCAATTACTACTAACAATGATAATGGCGGAGGTAATTCAGATACTGACATCACAAACTAGATAAATACAAAAAAAAATATTAAAAATGTCAACATTATTATCATTATATGTAAATGTGCTCTCTCTCTCTCTGTCTCTTGTTCTCTATCGTTTTCATCTTCAACAAATTTCAAATTTAAATATTTATGTATCTTTAATAGTTCTTCTTTAAAACAAATATGTACATATATACAATAGAATCCCATCAAAAAGTAATAGTTTCATCAATCTCAATGTATCCAGTACACACTTGCAAATACATATGTACATACATATGTATGTATGTATACATGTACTACATAGTTCTTATATTTATTAATTGTACCTTAATTGTATAGTATACATTTTTCATTTGTCAATTGTATGGTTTCAGAATGAACAAAAATAAAGAAAACATGTCATATACATACAAATATGGACAAAATCTCTATTTACTAAATTTACAAATCATTGTGGGCATTTTATATTGAAACATCTGTATCCATGGTATTTAAATTGGTATCTACACGTTAATATATACAATCATACATAAAAACGGGCGCAACACAACATAGACAAGTTTTACTACAGAAGTTATATTCACCAAACATCAGTCAAACAAACGATTGCACTTCTAAAAATCTATATACATACATACATATGTATATACATAGAAACATATTTATACTACTATACGTACATAGAATCACACAAAAATTTAATAGTTTAAGTTTAATTTTTAAAAAATAAGATAACAATCACCTCACCATGTTCATGCCCACGGATCAGTATTTGAAGTTTCAATTTCCGTTTATAGTGTCTGAACTGTAAATTATATTATAATGTACGTGTATCTGTGTATTAATGTATGTATTAAACAAATTTTATATTTTAAAATGTATTTTTTAATAAAAATTTCTTAGGAAATCTGAAAATGTGGAGTATTATAAGTGTGGCTAGCGTAGCAATAGTTGCTATTATACTTGGAAGAATCATTTGGTAGGGTAAGTACTAAAATTACATGTTAACTATTATATTTATTTGACCTGCAATACAAATCCAAATCATCAATATATGCAATTAATTCATTAAAAAAAACAGTCATTTATAGTTGAGATTATAAATTGTATCGCAGGTTCTATAATACATATGTACTTACTTTCTTTATTTATTTTCAGTTATTTTTCGTGACGTTAGATTTGTTAAAGAATGGAGACCATCACAATTTCTGTATAATGCTTTTGTTTTAAATTCAATTTGTCAATATGTATTTGTTTTATAATTTTTACAACAAATTAATAATGTCTAGTAGTCATTCACAGTATTAATTTTATTTAGAACATATAAAATTTATAAATCTAATAAAATGTTCAACTGAATGCGTTTCATAAACCAATTAAAACGAAGCACTAAAGCATTTGTGTTTGGAATATTTGGAATACATACATATGTATTTTTAAAATAACAAAAATTTGGCAAGCAGACTTTGTAAATTGTCGCCTCTGAGGTTCGGAAAAACTGTGCCATTATAAATTGCGACAAAAAGGCTCATATGTGCTCAACAAATCGTGAAACACATTTCATTATTCATGAATCAATAAAAATTGAACAAAATAATGCATATATCGATGGCGTAATATAAAAAAGGCCTAACTCGATTTTTTGTTAATTTACAGACGAAGGAATAAACTTAATTAATTCCGTAAAATTTTAGATACAACAAATATTTTAATACAATTTTTAATAAAAAAAAGCAACACATTTTATTTCTTATTTAATTTTTTTTTTGTTTTAATGAAGGTATCGAAGAAAGGCTTTTTTCATTGATTTTTTTGAAACAAAATTTAGTTAGGCCTTTTTCATATTAAGCCATCGATATGCATGTTTGAATGTATTTATTTTGTTGAAATGTTAGTTTATCAAATGTCTCGAAATGTTTTCAAATATTATTTTCTTAAAGGTCAAATAATAATGTTGGATTTCTATTTTTATAGGAACAAATAATTTCAGACATTTTTGGCAGATTTTAATAAATAAGACAACCATTTATTAATTTAAAGTAATGTACAATTAATTAGATGTGAAAATAATCTTTATATGTATAAATTCAAAACCACATAAATACATGTACATATATTGACACCTAAATTGTAAACCAACCACTAGGTAAAATTACATATTTTATTCATCTGTCATTAAAGAAAATATTTAAATAAATTTAGTTTTTACAACTGAAATAAATGCATAAGACAAGAGACTCGAAATCATCAGCCATAACTAGAAACTCACTAACATAATTTTAAATATTGGAGATTAAAATTTTCTTTTTCTTTCTTAATTTTCTGTTAGTCAGGGCCGTTTATTATTGAGGTTCTTATTAAACTACAACAAGCTTTTTAGTTTCGTTAATGATTCATTTTTGATTATAGCCGAATACAACCTAATAATAAAACATAATAAGTCGAGTCGTTAAATGTTATATTCATCTACATAAATATAATAACTATATCAGCTAAATAGCAATCGTATAAACAAGACTGTTCAAATAAAATAATTAATGAAATGTTAAAAAATGTTGTTTTAATAGAATAAACTTAACATGTTTAGAATTGCTTTAACAAAAATTATAAAATTAAGTTTTGGAAATGCTAATAATAATAGGAACCTTAATAATTTAAAAATGTACACGACCTGTATTTTGAAGTTCTTTTCTCCATACGATAAGAATGTTTATTACACATAAGAAATAAACAGGTGATAGATATTATTTGTTTTACAAACATTTACATATTTAATATACATGTGTTTTATAAGTAGAGATATCAGTGTGATAATGATTCATTTGGTATGTGAATTGTAATAAGTATATTTTATACTTAATTTTGATTTGAATTGTTGTTTGTGCCTCTAGAATAGAATGTTACTGTAAATTTATTGTGGAAAAAAGTTTAGGCATTGGAATCATGGTGCAACTATACAAACAGAAACAACAGGCATTTTGTTTGTGTAAAATAATGTACTACTGTCAAAAATACTTGAAAAAGTATTACTTTTGACATAAGTAAATTGTAAACAAAATCAGTCAGCTGGGCTACTGCACTCACCTTGTATATTTGCACCATGATTGGAATTTTAGAAAATAAATAAAAAAAAAAAAACGAATAGAATTTAAAATGAAATTTTATTGAGAAAACTGTAATAAATTTATAAATGAATTTACTTTATAAACATTTGCATTTCTCTAGCTTATCGGCTCTTAATCTAAGAGTTAATAGACACCGACGATAGCTGGGCAGACTCTTGACTGAAATAGGGAGCTATATTGGGTGTGAGTAACGTATGGCAGATATCACAGACACGTGCAGGCCGTTGCCGAGGCCCAGATAGTACAGTTTTTGTTAAACATTTGTCACAGTAGATAATGCCGCAATGACGACAGTGTATTTTACGTACAGTAACTGTAAAGTGATTGTTACACGATGGACAATTGGCTACGTCATCGTCATCTTGCCAGCGTACTTCGGTGTCAGCATGCCTCAGTTGTTCTAATGTTACCTAAAATTGTGCTCTATTATAAACTAATATATTCTTACGAAAAATGGATGCAACATTTTCAAACATACCTGTAAAGTTTGTGATAATTGAACGAAATCTTTTTGTACTTGTTCGCTGGTAGCTAAATCATCCTGCAAATTTTTTATTTTAGCCTTAGTATCTGCATAGTTTCTACTAAGTTTTTCCTATTATGAGACAATAAGAAAATAATTGGATTTGTATCTAATGATATACATATACATATACATATATAATAATAAAGAATAGTTTTAGCTTTATTTCTTTAATGTCTTAAACTAACTGATCCAATGCAAATATATATTATGTTTAAAATGAATTAAATACATATGTATGTTAAATTTTACTTACATTTTGCTCTTGTAGTTCTATTATTTCTACCCTGAATTCAGATATTTGTCTATTCAATTCACTTTCTTTTCGTTCCAATGCCTGTTTGGCTTCTTCACAGTTTTGTAATGTCACCAAATGTTGAGTTATCCGATCTCTTAATTTAGAACACAAGGTAAAACACAGAAAGGAAATGCGATTGAATGAATATATGCATATAAAAAATATATATTTGTGAGACTTACTGAAAAGATTTTGTTTCAGTTTGATACTTTTTCCGGTTTTGAATCCTTTCATTGTTACTGGCTTCTAACTGATCTCTCAAAATTTGGATTTCATCCAAAGATGTCACACATCGGTTTTTTTCGAAATCACAACCCAAACGTGCTTGAATTAGCTCATTTTGCTGTCTTAAAATTACTTCATGCAATTCTTCAACAGTATTAGGCAAATTGATGTATTGATTTTCGATTTCTTCTGCTGTTGCCAAATACCGTCCAGATAAAAAGTCATTGTCAGCTTGTAAAGTCTCCAAGTGTTTGTTAACTTTTTCTCTATCGTCGCTGACACGTTGCAATTGACGCATTACCTCATCTTTGGTTTCTAAAAATTTTTGTTGCAACTCTAGAAGTTGTTGTTCATTAGAGGTAACCTGAAAACGACGAAATACCATATTTAAAAATTGTATAATGTTTTTAATGACCTCACAACTAACCTGTTCCCTAAGAATGTGGACTACGTTTTTATGAGCTTCTCTTTTTTCTTGCCATTGATTTTCAAGGCCCGCTCTAAGGGCTGCCTCTTTTTCTAAATCTTTAACAGATTCATCAAATTGTTTTTTTATGTTTTCTAATTCCTCCTGTTTTTCAGCAGCATTTGTTTTCAGTTCTTCCATCTTTTCTTCTAATTTTGCGCAGTTTTTACAGTTTGAAATTATATGGGAATTTGTTGTTTCAACTTGTGAGGCACGAAGTTTTTCGTCAGTCTCCCGAAGTTTTTCTTTTAAAGCCTTCATTTCTTCTTGCAGTTGTGTAACAATTGAACCCAGCACCTCTGAGTCCTCATGAGTCTAAAAAATTGATTATTACAATATATGTATGTTCCTAAATACCACTTTATTACATTAACTTACATATTTTCCATCATTTTTACTTTTGCTTTCTTCTATAGAATTTTCTTGACCGAAACTTGTGCCTAATACAGAATTAGTTGCCTCTACACCTAATTTTCGAACTATAGTCTTCTTTACCTGACTTAGGACCTGCGGGGCTAAACTGCTCAATTCTTGTGAACTATTGGCATTTGTTTGCTGTTGATGTTGCATTAAACTTTCGTATAATTGTCGATAACGTAAAGTTTCCTCTTTTAGGTGCTCCAGTTCGGACTTACAAATAGACGACTCTTCAATTGTTTCTAAAATATTATAAAGAAAAATAAATACGTAATAATATTTTGTATTATATTACTCCAAACCTTGCACCAACTGTTGCAAAGAAGATATTTCTTCCTGTGCCTTTACTTCTGTCACGATCATTTTGGTTTTCAGCTCATCCAGTTCACGTTCTTTTTGTACAAATAGTTCTTTTAGCTTCGCTCTCTGGCTGTTGAACCCATATTGCATTTTTCGATTTTCATCCTCCAGTTGTCGTATTTTTTCCAACAAATCTAATTACATATACAATTTGGTAAAACTCGATTATATACAACATTGTTTACCTGAACTTGTACCTGAGCCACTCCCACTTTCGCCATCGTCCTTACTTTTAAACAACCCACAAACATCGGCGTCAGATGTCTGTTTATTATTAACATCGCTTTCTTCCATTTTTTTTTTTGGCAAAAAAATTGTTTTTAGCACATCTTAATATTTCTGCCACAGATTTCTGCACTGCCTATTAATTTGCAATTTATTTTATATTATTCTCATGTTGCCAGACTGGGATGTCAGTGCTTTTCTGGGTTTGCAAACCAAATATCATTCAATTACGAAGTAATTTCCTATTAATATGGCATCTCCGAATAGTATCTACGTTTATATACTTATTTTCAATCAGCCACATGTGTTTTGTTTTTGTTAAAAAAAATATTGAAATACTAAAAACGTAAAACAAACAGATCCTATCTTATCCTTGATAAAGTTGTCGAAATAAAAATGGTAATATTATTGCGCACCTGATCTATATTTTGACAAACTTTTATTTGTTTTCTGCTTTTTTTTTTTGCTTGATCAGGGTAAAGGCAAAAAAGCTTTCATCGATAGAAAAAGTGCAGTAACATTTCATTTGGTACATAGAAGTCAGCATGATCCCTTAGTTACCGACTCTGATGCCCCACAACGTGTGTTGGTGGAGGCCGCTACTCGTCAGCCTCATAAACAAACTACTGAAATTGATCCAGCCAAGCGAAAGGAAGAGCAAAAAAAGTATGGTATTCAATTTGACGATGATTACGATTATCTACAGCATTTAAAAAAGCCAGATCAAGAGGTAGTATGGGAATACATAGAAAATCCAAATCAGGTTAGAAAACGTGTCGATGAAGGCAAAGTCACCACTGCGCCAAAATTGAACTTACCTAGTTCTGTTTTTGCCACAGAATTTGAAGAAGATGAAGGCATGTTGAACAAAGCAGCACTTCAACCGGGACCCCGTCCAGATTGGGATCCAGATGTAGTTGCTGCTTTAGATGATGATTTTGATTTCGAAAATGATGAAAATGTATTAGAAGACGATTTTGTAATGCAGGCTATGGGTGATGGAGGCGATGACGAAGAAGATGATTCATATGAATCTAGTAAAGATGAATGTGAAGACTTCGACTCTGACGATTTGTTGGATGATGATTTTGATGAGGATGACGATGAACTAATGGATCGTTTAGGACCTCTTATGAGAGATCGTCGTTTTGCTAACGAAGAAACGAAATCACAGTTTACCGAATACTCCATGTCTTCTAGCGTCATTAGACGCAACGAACAGCTGTCACTTTTAGATGATCGATTTGAACGTTTCTATGCCACCTATGATGATCCGGAACTGGGTGACCTAGCTACGGAAGAAATTGAAGGCTCTTGGAATCAAAAGCATCCCTATGTATTAAATTGCTTTAAGCAATTCAAAAAAGCAGATCAAATTATTGATTACAATAAAGAATGGGATCAGAAACGTATTGAAAAGTATAGAAACGTGGTTGAGGGCGATAAAGATCCCAATGAGGAATTAGTCGAAGTTGAAGTAGATGATCCGAAGGAGAAAAAATGGGACTGTGAATCAATTCTTTCAACATGTTCCAACATTTATAATCATCCCAAATTGATTGATGAACCGAAACGTAGAAGTCGCAATACCTCTTGTTCGTCATCTGCACCACAAGGAGTACAGAAAATCGAAATAGATTCTAAAACAGGCATGCCGCTAAATGTCTTACATGGTGATACTAATCAACTAACTGCAAAAGCTTTGGCCAAACTTGATAACAGTGCAGACAACTGTATTTCGGGACCTAAATCGCTTTGTGCTAAATCAGTACTATCTACTTTAAGTGTGTTGTCTATAAGACCAAAAGATGAAACGCCAGAGGAAAAGAAGGAACGCAAGCGGTTACTCAAAGAATATCGCCTTGAAAGACGTATAGAGAAAAAGGCTAATGCCGAGGCATTCAAAGAGGAAAAGAAACGCCAAACACATGTTAAGCTGAACCAGAGATTAAACCAACAAGGCAATAAAATTTTGTAGTTACATACATACGTACCATCATTTAGAATTTTAAGAAACATTTTGTATAATTTCGTACATATGTACAAACGTAGATGCATATGTACATACATATTGTAATGTAAATACAGAGTAAATCTAAAGAATTTTCTATTTCTTATTGGCGACAGTCAATAAGTTTATTTTATTTTTTATAAAATTTAATTTTAAAACACTGCAGTTAGTCTTTCAATTTCTAGTAGATCGCTTAAGATATCTTCAGTTTTTGTTCCAATTTTCTTAGATACTTCATTACGTTCTGCAACGGTCATATTGGCGAATGACCATATTAAGTCGCCATCAATGATGCAGCGGCTTGGGTTGAGAGAAAGTTTCTTCGACATTTTGATTGTGCGGAACTCTTTTGGATTTAGACCGCATAGATGCTCCTGGTAGGACAGCAAAACATTTTGCAACATAAGGA
This sequence comes from Bellardia bayeri, assembly GCA_950370525.1. Taxonomy (NCBI): domain Eukaryota; kingdom Metazoa; phylum Arthropoda; class Insecta; order Diptera; family Calliphoridae; genus Bellardia; species Bellardia bayeri. The sequence continues at coordinate 793,862 of OX493268.1, forward strand.
ATCGACGATATACTTTCTCGGGCAGTGGTAAGCAAAAGCCAATGGCTCCATCTAAAGTCCCATAAACGACCATATGCTTATTTTCATACATAAATGGATGGCGATGATTGATTCCTCTTTGATGACACTGCACTCTAAACATAGTGTTCACGGCCTGTCCCACATGAAAATCTCCTTTGCGCAACAGCTTTTGTCCACCTATAGACTCTCGAACCTCAGGTTGATACATGTAGACGAGAAGATTCTTTTCAGCGTCTGTAACAAGGAAACCAAGATTAGAATTGTCCACCATAAACTCTACTCCGTAAACTTCTAACGGGTTAAAGTCTCTCGATGCCAATGACAACGTGCGGAACTCCTCCTGGAATCGAAGTAAACTGACAGATTTGTACACATCAGCAATGAGAATAAGTGATTTTATGGAAATGATTTGGTGTACGTAAATATTTGTATCAATAAATGCCACTCCAATTAAATCGTCGTCTTTTAATTGCCACAGGTAAATTTTCTGACCCAGCGCTGTTACTAGAAATCCCAGAACGTCAGCTATCGCCGATACGGGTCCTTTCTGTTCCTTTTTAAATACTTCTTTTAGTTTGAACTTAGTCAAAGGTTTACCGGGTTCAGGTACTACCTCGATTATATCGTAGATGTGTATGTTACCGCGTGATGTTATGTCTTCACTGTAGTTGAAGTTTGTGCCAATGCATAGATATTCCTTGAGGCCGGAACGTGTGCCCTCGTAAGCAAGTTTAACTATCTGAAATGCTGTTACATGTTCCCAGCTTTCAAATTCAATAGATGCATCTGGAACAATTTCCCATGTTTCGGGACTCATAAGAACAATGCTGAATTGTGAAGCATTGGGATAGATGAATCGTTCCCCCTTATTTTCCTCCGTTAGCTCCTTGTCTTCGCCATTGAAGCGGAAATATTTGTTACTAGCTTCCTCTGTTTGAGTGACGAGGCAATAGACGCGGTTTTCTCTATGATATACAATTTGGCGCGGTGTACAGCGAAGAGGAACTTTTCGTACGGGCCATGGAGAGTCATAGGTGAGGTAGGTTGGTAGCACACATATTTTTAGATCGAAAGTTGTATCAAAACACAAAAATCCTTGTGGGCAATTCACATTGTTAAATGGCGCAAAGCTCCGTAAAGATCCATTTCCAAATATTTTGTGAACTCTCATTTCACCTTTGCCAGTCAAAAATATAAAGCATGGATTGGGGCCACACACCACTACACCATTTAAACCTGCTATATTTGAAAAATAACGAAGTCTACTTATGTAGCGGTTTTGCAAATTATAAGAATCCAATGAATCTGTGTAGCCTTCATCAACGTCCATGGATGTCGAATCCTCATCAAACATATTGAGACTTTGTAATTTCCGAAAACGCACCTTCATATGACCTTTGCCGTATCGATATGCCTGGTATATTAATAATTCTAGACGGGTGCGGATCATAAGTAACGGCCTACTACCGTTATTTCCTAGTCCAACCATTGCTAACTCCAGCACAAGAGGAGAGTTTACATGCTGTGGCATACAGTTCAATAGAATGCCTTGCTTATTGTCTTGTTGATTTAGCGTTGCTGGCACAAATTCCATTGAATCGGTGAGAACCGTATCTCCGTTACCCACGTCATTTACCAAATACATTAACTTCATATCTGGCATGGAGTAAATCTCGAGAGTACCGCTCTCTCTCGTAACTATCAACCAGTAAGAAGGTTTCACCTGCACCAACAATCGCCTCCACCAATCGGAATTTTTTTGTCTCGACTGTTTTGCCAAATCAGCCATACTGTTCATTTTAAAGGCATTTCCCGATTCGCCGTACAACAAGTCTTCCTCATCTTCGATTTTCATATTAGGTTCTGCCTTCATATAGCCCAAGCCGCTGTACAATGAATTACCACCACTGCCAGTTAGATTTAAGACCTCATCGGTTTTAGTAGAGAACAAACCAGACAAGTCTTTGTATGCGGCAAGAGATATTACAGCTGGCACACTGCTGATTGTGTTCTTGTTGATGGCTAAACGCGGTGATCCTTTCGTTTCGCGAAGAGCTAGTGTTATAACTTTGCCATGAAGCACTCGTAAGCAAACATAAGGATCAGCTAATGAAACCTGTACTACGGGTGCTCCCTCATCGATCGGCACATTTTGTATTAGACGCTTTCCCTGTAACAATCGAACTGAGCGTGTAGTGACTTGAACGATAAAACGATTTTGTCCCAAGTTGCCAACAAAAATTGTTGGTTGATTGCAGCAGAATCCAGTATTTTCAATTTCATTGATCTCTTCGCCAGTTTGCAAAACCAAAGTTGATGTTCGTTGTGACAATATCATGAAATCGTGATGGTCGTGGCGAGCTGTCTTTTTACTCACATCGTCATACAGTGTCCAAACGTCAAGGCATCCCTCCAACTCGAATGAGGTTATTACTTGTGGATTAATACAGTTTACGAAAACACAAAGCGAGCCATTTTTGCTGTGACCACTGGATGCAACCACATCTATTTTTAAATCAGACAACAGGTTGGCTTGAGGCCGCAATGTTGTACCACCTTCTTCGAATTCAACTCTTTCGCCAGCACACATAAAATTAATTGGGCCAACATTGAGTAAACTATCACAAACTTCAAAAATATATTTTCGCAGCTGAACAGAAGTCTTAGTTCCAGATCCATACACCTCAAGCTCCTCATCTTCAATGCGACGGCCTTTGCGAGACTCTTCATTAACTGTATTATTTGCATCAGACATTTCAACTTCATCTAGAGTTATTACAGTGCTTTGATCTTCTTCTGTGAAATGAAGTAGCAGGGAATTGCCCAAACGAGATCCCAAAAACAAGTATTCACTTTGAAACACACACATACAGCTTGTAAGTACACTTGCTGCGGCCTTGTGGAAGTGAAAGTTACGCACCGTTCTCATCGAATCGACGCACAAGGTAACCACATATAATTCCCCACTACGTAGCGAAACAACTAACTTGTCAACATCAATAAAAGCAATATTAGCAGCATCGAGACTTATGCGAACCCCGTCTTGTGGTTTTAAAGGAAAGGTTGTGCTGTGATCGGCTGAACTATTCAAAGACACACCATATGGAGGAACACTCTGATTCAGATATATTATCGCATTTACGGTTGTAACTAAACAGCCTCCAATTGGTTTCTGTATTGGAAATACTTGCAAGCAATCAAATGGTAATCCCGTAACGGTCCATATAATAGGATGAACACGTTGTTGAATATTTAATGATATCGCAACCAAAACGCATGTATCTGCTCGGACTGCCACACGGCCAGGAAATGTACGCACAGGTTCGTACAATATTAGCAAAGTAGGTTCATAGTAGCCGTGTAAGAATTGCAAATCTAAAACATTGTCGATTTTCTCATCAAGATCACGTAGAGCTATAAGATAGGAAGCCAAAATAGGAGTCCGCGCAACTAAAGCTGTAGGGGCCTTTTTAATCGGCTTCACATCAGCCATCTCGATTTCATCTATACCGTTTTCTTTACGAAACGGTAAAACAACTAAGCGTTTACCGTATACCAACATGACAGCACACCTAGCGTCGGGATCAACACGTACCATAGGAATATAGTATCGACCGGTCCAACCATCTCTAATATCTTCTTCTTCAAAGAAATGCAACGATAGTGTTTTCAGGGCAAAGGTGTCCGGGTCATGTTGAACAACTGACAATTTCGCATCCTTAAAACTTATTAAAAGGGCATCTCTCATTGATCCTGTCAATGTTACACTTTGCAAAGACATCACATTTCCATATAGAGTGTACGATGCTAAACACTCTAGCCGCATCTTTGATGGTCCTCTCAAGTCATTTGGATTAATCTTTTGTGTTCGCTGTGTTCCATCAATATTCGGATAAATCCTGTAGATTTTCAAAATATTAGCACCGGCTACCACCACATTTTCTTCAACATTATTGAAAAATCGGCATGTTATAGCAAATTCAACAGCTGTTGCTGGATGCGATTGCTTACATATGGAGAACATTTTATTGCTTGGACTTATTTATTATAATTTTATATATTTTCACCACTTAATTAAAAAGAATTCTTTTATTTTCTCTATCATTTTCATAGCCCGTCAAAAAATGCTAATTCTGAGCTTGCCCAAATGTAAACATTGGAGTATTGCCAGATTAACTCTGTATTGTTAATGCGACGTTCACTAAAAACGAAAATGGAATGAAACAAATTTGATTATACACGGAAAAAAACTCCTCCAATACTATATGTATATAAACTAACAAAATAAATATGTGTGTTTGTTTGAAACTTGAAAAGCTGAAAATCCATACCAAGCGTTTACGCGTTTCTCGCGTTCTAAAAAAAAGTAGACTTCAAATGTACTTTAAGAAAATTTTGTCTAAAAGCCCCCTTTTACAGTTGAGAAATTGAAAGACAGACATTTTTCTCATTCTTCTTTGGACTTGCCTAAACCTTTTAGAGTTGCAAAATTAACAGACAGACAGAAATTCTTGACGCTAAAAAGCGAGTTGTGGATATCCAGCTTAAAGAGCAATAATGATGTTTTGCAACATTAGTTCTCAATGCTTTTATTTCTAATCTTTATTCTGGCAATTACAAGACATACCTCGGAGGTAAAATTTTTGAGTCCGGACGAAGTCCAGATAATCAGAAAAACATTTTGTAAACGATAAATCAAGATCATGACAACAGCTTGTATTTCAATAATTTTATTTGTTTTCATAGTTCTCTTAATTATAAACATAATAATGATAAACATTTAGTTCGCTCTCTATTAGATTAGGAGTTATAGGCATCAAAATACCTTTCATCTAATATAAAACACTGTGATACACCAAAAATATATTTATAGAGAAGCTGGTTCTCGACATAGCCCAGAGTTAAAAATCCTCTGCCTTTGGCATAATTAAATTATTTATGAATTATTATTATTTTATTATAATTTGAATTAACTTGAATTGCTACTTTTATTAGGTTTAAAATTATATAAATACATATACCTACATAATAAATTTTTGTATTCATATAAATGAATTATAAATAATTTCTTTAAGTGTCAAATTTTTTATTAAGTAATTTTTAAGCTTGAGGTCACTTTTTGTTTTTTATAAAAGATTTTTTATTTCTATATATAATTAACTCGATATTTCGATTTCCTTTGGAAATCTTCTTCAGGAGTAATTTTAATATTATATGTGTAACAAATATTTTGATATGTTTTTTTTTTATTTTTTTTTATCAAAATATTTGTTACACATATAATATTAAAATTACTTCTGAAGAAGATGTCCAAAGGAATTTCGATTTCCGAGTTAATTATATATAGAAATAAAAATAAAAAATCTTTTATAAAAAACAAAAAGTGACCTCAAGCTTAAAAATTACTTAATATAAAATCATAAAAAAGGTCGAAGAAAATAGAATAAAATTATTTAAGTGTCAAAGTAATTAAAAACAGTTTGAATTTTTATGTGAACATATTATTTTTGTAAATACATTTAATGTATGTATGAACTTAATGGATATTAATATGCGGTATAAAGTTGTACTAAAAAAACTTTGAGGCAAATATGAAAAAATAATAAACTAACTCACTTTCAATCAACCATCGAAACGGTGAGCATCAATAAATAAATGTATGATACTAGAAATATCTCGATATTTATTAAACGTGTAGCAGTAACCCTATGACACCAAAGCATTTTTTCTTGTCGGTATTAAAACCAATTCTGACAATATTGGTTTCTATGACACCCCTGATAGTGTTACAGGGTACTTGAATTGTTCCAAGTTATTTTTATGATCGAACATTTTAAATGCGTGTTAATATCTCCTAATTTTAAGTGTTCATGACTTGAATACTTTATTCATTATTGGTATTATTTCTTTTATTGAGAATTTAATAATTTTGAAACGAAAACAATTATGTCTGCTCCGGAACGACCCGAGCCTCTCTCGGACAAAGATTGTCAACCCATCGAGACATCTGTAATAGCCGAAGAGTTCTTTCCTAAGAAAACAACAGAGAAACTGTTACTGACAACTAATGTCGATTCATATCTGTAATATAAGGTTAAATAAAATAAATATATGTATGTAAAATAATATTATTTCAAGATTATTTTGTAATACAATTTTTTATATTAAACGTTTATTCGTTCAGTATTAATATTATATACATAAATATTTAAACATCTTTATATCTCTATTTGCATTGTTTGATTGCGACCATTGTTTCAAGTTAAAAAAATATAACAATATGTATCAATAATTATTAATTTGTGATTTATGTATGTATGTAACTGAAAAATTAAATTTACATAACTATCTATAATAGTTACATGTCTATCTAGAAATGATATAAAGCAATTACAATATTTTTTTTTACGACAAATTAACATACACATAAATAAATATACATAAGTATGCATGTAGGTACATATGTATGTACATAATAAAAATTTAAATAAAAGCAAAAATAGTACTTAAATGCTAACTGAAGGAATTAAATAATTTGTAATTTACAATATCGACAAAAAATTGCGATGAAATATTAAAAGTAGCCTAAAAGATGTGACGATTCTATACAGCCGTTGTTATTTTTCAAGTATTCGATTGATGGCTTATGTTAAGGCCATCTAAGGTATTATTACTGGTACATAAACTTGATTGTGTTGTTCGTAATTCAGGAGGTAAAAAGATTTTAACGACACTTGTGATTTTCACTCGACAATTTGGGCAACTGTCACATTTAGCCGCACATTGATCACATGCCATGACGTGACAACAAGGATTGAACATTGTGTTTATGGCGTGATCCATACAAATCTTACAGGTCATAGCCTCAGAAATTCTAGAATCCACGCATCGTTCGATGACAGCCTCTCTTTCTTCCTTTTCTCGTATTACCAGGTCCAATTTACTGGCCATAGAGGAAACACCTTTGTCACTACAAGCATTTGGATTTTCAGCATCTGTGCTACCGGATATATGTGGTAAGTAGCGAGCAAGATCACCCAAACCACAACCACCGCTATGGGTAGTTGTTTCAATACCACGTTCATGCAATATCCGACGAGCTTGATCATGTACTTCTCGACTGGTATGTTGAATATCAAAAACATATCGCTTTCCCAGTTCTGTATCTTCTTTAAACATTGAAGCTATGGTTCCTTTAAGATCTCTAGTAAATTGATTCGTTACTACTCCCCGCACTTTATCACACACGTAAAAAGCGTGCCGTTCTGTTATGGATCTATACAGTCCAGATGCAATTACATGTTTTGGCAGCTTTATTTCCACGTCTCTTCTTATGTTATGATCGTCTACATATTCCAATTTAAAAGTACGTCGAAACGATTTAGCCGCCGCTATTGCACTGAAAGGAATGCTAAAATAAAGATTAATATATTAATTATATTGTAATGGTATACATATAAGCAATGAAATACAAATACATACTTTCTTTCGTTGTCTCCAGTGGAAACTTTAATACCATGTGCGCCAACCGCTACATCGCAACATTGAGAATTTTCCGAAGTCGTTACACCACTGAAAACTTCTTCGCCATATCCCGGCAAATCTTGAATTTCTTGAAGTAGCCAATATTTCGCGGATTTTGGAGACATCTTCAGCATGGACAATTTACCGTGCTCCATAGCAATTTGCTTGAGAAAGTCTTCGGGCATCTCAACGTCGGTATCATCATTTACTGGAGGAATTATGTAATCTTGGTATATACGTAGCGGTGATGCCGCTATGCGTTTCTGTATGGATACATCCGTTTCTTGGTGTTTGTTATCACAGATATTATTTACATCATCAGATACTTTGGTTGAATTTTCATTTGAACTAGAGGTAGATTTGTTATTTTCCGTTAGTCGCAAGTTACTCGTTGAGACCGTTGTTGAAGCACCTGCAGTAGCATTTGAGTTTGAGGCCTGAGACGATAACTGAGCATTTTCTATATTTTCCATGGACTTTTGTTTCGATAAACGACGCTTTTTAAATGACAACACATAGTCTTTTTCTTTGCGTTCTTTTCCATTTGCCCCTTGCTGCTGTTGGTAATGTTGTTGTTGAAGTTGTTGCAGCTGATGCTGTTGTTGTTGCTGCTGCTGTTGGTGTAGGTGCTTCAAACGCTCTTGTTCTCTTTTAATTTTAAGAGGACATTCGCACTTGAGTGAAGCCTCATTGAAACGCAAACCATCTGCTTGACATAATAGGGCAGCAAGTTTGGCAGCACTCGACCAGTTTCTCGCACACAAGCGACCTTCCAATAAGTCAGTTTTTGCTTGCATATAGAATAAATTACGCACGCTTTCCTGTAATATAAAATGGACCGGAACCCAAAATTTAACGCGCAATGCTAACATCAATTGTATGCCACTGCCACTTCCTCCATCACATGAAAGACGATTACGCAAATTAATCCACTGATGCGTACGAGATTCTTTTTGGTTAGGAACCCAATGCTCTAATCCAAAATATTCCATTTCGCATATAACATCCAATGCCTTGCACACCTAAAATTAAAAGAAATATTTCAACAACTGTTAATTTTAGAATAGTGTAGGTATATGATAACAAAGCTGGTGAATTCATTTGTATACTATATATATACATATGTACATATAAGTATTATAAGACTAAAATATTAAAATTTTTCTTTTTATACCCTTCACCTTCATGAGAAGGGTATATGCATGGTGCAACTATGGGTGAGTGCAGTAGCCCAGCTGACTGACTTTGTTTACAATTTACTTATGTCAAATGTAATATTTTTTCAAGTATTTTTGACAGTAGTACATTATTTTACACAAACCAAATGCCCGTTGTTTCTGTTTTGTGTTGTATTTGTTGTCGATTTTCACTCACCTTGTATACATATGATTTTCCGACCCTATAAAGTATATATATCCGTCCACAAATAACGGAGATATGAACAAAAATCCGAGACAACCTCTGAACATTTCATCAAAAAAACTAATAAACTCATCAACAGATGGCGTTGATCACACAAAGTGTATTAATACTGTTACTAAGAAATTCATGAACAGATGGCGTGTTTAACATAAAAGTGTTCGAAAACTTTAAGTGTGTTCTTAAACCGTAATATAAGTGTGTAAAAAGACAGTGTGTTCATTTTGTGTTTGTGTACATTTAAATAAATAAAGACTCGTTATATGTATTTTCTTCAAACTACTTGACGCTTTTATTTTGCAATTAAAAAGAATCCGGTTTATTAAAAGGCAAAAACGTACCAATATAATATATATATGTATGTATGTATGTATATAATATAATTATAATTATGCATAGCCGAATATAGCACTCTTACTTGTTTCATTCTACATACTATGTTCTAAAAAATGATTTCAATTCAAATTATCAATTTGAATTTTATTTTGAGTGTGCAAGTGCACAGGATCTTGTTAAATTTTGTATTAGTTCCCACTTAAATTGTAAAAGTATGTAGAAATTTCAATTTCACTACATTAATTTACATACATAGTACGAGTACATTATTTACATCAATCGGATCGGATTTGTAATTTGGTAGAATGTCATAAATTACAATTAGAAATAGAAGTTTCCAATTGTACTATATGTGTATGTAGGTATATTAAGTCATATTCTAATGTGCATATGTTTGGGTGTAAAAGAAAAGTGTTACCCCCTTATTCAAAAACGATTATTAAATTTAACAAACGTTTATTAAGCAAATTTTTATATGCTAATCTTTCTTAATAAACGTTTGTTAAATTTAATAATCGTTTTTGAATAAGGGGGTTAGTCTATTAATTAACAGAACCAATCCAATGACAACGTGGTACCTACCTACTACAAAATTCATGTACATACATACATATATATTGTTCATTTGTACGCATATTACATGTGTACATACTTAGATACCAATAAACATACATACTCATAGTTGTATAAATAACACTAGTTGTATAAATAACACTAAAAACTAAAAAATATAAATAAAACAACAACAGCTGTATGTACGCTTGTATGTAAAAACAAATATAAAACAGTCACTCATTCGTAAATACGAGTACGAGTATAAAGCATTTGCCGCTAAATTCAAAAGTACAAAGTCCACAAAGTTAAAAAAAAATATGAGAAATACAAAATCCGCAAACATTGGAAAATGTATAATGCGAATGCAACTTTAGTCGTGTACTCATGGTACACATGTACACAAATGTAGATATAAATATGGATGGATGTACATGTGTACAAGTATGTATGCACTACATAGGTATGTGAATGTGTATAAAAATGTACCAGCTATCAATATTATTATTATTTAGAATCTAAATTTTAGATACACATGTTGATGACTCTCGCTTATGCTCTTTTTTTCACAAATGTATATAAACCCTTGATGATCATATAAAAATAGTTTCTTTCAACTAAAGAAAAAAGCTCAAATTAAATGAATGAATGATGATTTAATAAGTTTATTTAAACCAGCGTGGAAATTGTTTCATATTATGTAGTCAGACTAAAATACACAAATTCGAAAAATTTATTCACATGATTTCATACTTTTGTGTGACATAATAAGTCTCTGAAAAGTAAGAATTTTTTTTTAAATAATTATTTTGTAAGTGCTGTAAGTCAACTAATCTCAGTAAAAATGTGCTAATTTAAGTACATATACATATATCTATATAATATATGTACATATGTAAGTCTCGGGTCACCAAATAGATCCCCTCTCACCTACAAACTCAAAAGTTGAGCAGCAAAAGTGGCAGTGTGTGACCCGGGACAGGCAATAAGTAAAAATTTATATTTAATTTTAGGCGCCCAACTTGTTATAATATCTGGCAACTTTATTTACAAGAGAAAAATTCAATTTATTGTTTAAGAGAATATACATATGCTATGTGTCCACGGTCGTCAGATATTACAACGTTGTCATATCTACCAATGTGCTAGCAATGTAGTGACCATGGTGCAACTATACAAGGTGAGTGCAAATCGACAACAAATAAACACAACACAAAACAGAAACAACAGGCATTTTGTTTGCGTAAAATAATGTACTACTGTCAAAAATACTTGAAAAAGTATTACTTTTGACATAAGTAAATTGTAAACAAAGTCAGTCAGCTGGGCTACTGCACTCACCTTGTATAGTTGCACCATGGTAGTGACATTGAAAATTTTTTAGCAAAAGGTAAATTGTCAGTTTACACGACTGTAAGAAAACTAACAATTTCATTTGCATACAATTGTCACATAATGAATTTATCTGTCAACCGAAGTTGTCAGTTTACACGGTTGTCAGATTGTTGTGTGGCATTGTCAAATTCGTTTTGCAGCTCTGTGTGCGTGTTTAAAAATTTTAAATATTGTCATGGAACAAAAAAGAGCAATTGGAACCACTTTATCTGCACTCTATTCATCAAAAAATATGTCGCTATCCATTTTTTGTTTTCTTTAATTCTTGAATTTTCTTCCACTTTTTTCAAAAATTTTATTAATGCACACTTGTTTGTTTATTTATGTATATACAGAGTTGCATTTAGAAATAATTTCTATGACAATGCTGCCATTGGAAGATGGCACATATGACAATGAAAAGTGTTTGACAATTGTTTTACAACAATGACAATGCCAAAATTGTGTGTTTACACGATTGTTAGATGTGTAACAATATTTTTGTCTTCCAATGTACTGAAAATGCTTTTTCTTACAACGTTGGAAGACACAAATTTTAAGTTTACACGGTTGTTAGACAATTTCTGCACATTTTTCTGACAACGTTGTAATATCTGACGATCGTGGACACATACCTATAGTATGTAATTGTAAACTTCAGGCATAGCTGCCAGATTTGACGATTTTTTGTTTTAAAAATAGCAGTGACGATTTGACGATTTTTTTCATTGGCGATTTCTTATTTAATATGTTAAAATTTATGTATTTTGATATGTATTGTACAAGAGACTATATAAACTTGAATTTTTATGTTTTCGTTTAAATAAAAATTTCAAAATACTATTAAAAATAGTGACTTTTGACTTCTCTGATTTTTTTGACGATTTTTAAAATTTAAAATGACGATTTTTTTTCTTTTTTTTATTGGGATTTTGACGATTTTTTCCGGAATTCATCTGGCAGCCCTGACTTCAGGTAAAATATACTTATTTTTTAGTTTTTGCAAAGAGAAAAAGAGCAATATGTAGTATCTGTCGCTGTAATTGAAACTAAGAATGTGTTTTAGTGTAAATATCTTGTTCATGTGTTTTGTTTTGGTCTCTCAAAACCCAAAAAAATGAGAGTCACGTTGGAATTACCATCAAAACGGAGTACCCAAAATTTGAGTATTCAGTAGAAAAAGCTAAAATAATATTTTGAAATTGGACTTTGGACTGCGACCCAAACAAAACTTGGACTTTGAACACTGTTGCTCATGTTTGTTTTTATCAATGTATTTTACAGTGTTCAAAAAGATGGTGATGATGATTTTTATTTTGTAGTTGATTAATGTGGGGTGTGGGATACTTATTTTGGTGCATACACAAATCCGCCAGTCGATAAATAGTATTTTTAGTTTTCCTTAAAGAAAACATACCTATGCACTTTAAGTTTAATTCATAGATACACTTCAGAAATACATATGTACATACATACATATCAGGTATTAAAGCTGGCTTTACTTCCAGGTTTTGTATTCATTCTAGTTATCTACATATGTATATAATAAATGTACATATACGAGTATATATGTATGTATGTACATACATACATAAACATGATATATTTATACATACATACATATGAATGTGTGAATGTATACCTACATATTTTAATTTAATATCTTAGATATGTATGTATGTATGTTGTTATTTGTTTTAAATGCTTTCTTAGATCAAAATGTTTGTAATGAACTTCTGTCTGTAGTAGCTATGTATGTATGTAAGTATATACAGTAGGTATTTATTTATTTATTTAATAGGTATAATGAATAAAATATAAAATCAACGTTAAATGTTACATGTCTAGAAGCACGCGTTCAGCGAGTGATTTTGATGATGACGTACTTTTTATTGTTTTCAATGATAAATACTTAAGTGCCGGCAAAAAGGTGGCTGTGATTGTTATGTTATTGTTTTTTGCTCATATCATTTAACAAAGGAAACTAACTAAAGTCTACATATGTATGTACATATCTACTAAGTTTATATTATTTCTTTGTTCTGTGACAGCTTAAAGTCATGTCGTTTCATTTTCTATGGAGTGTATATTCATTAGAGCGGCCGATACCCGCTCATAATGAAGTTTAAACTATTTTAAGATACCATTTCAGATATTTGTTCCAAAACTAACAGCTGATAGGCTATGTGCCAATGAACAAAGTCTCTGGGAGGACGAACCCGTAAATTTGATTTGATTTTCTAGTGATTTTTTTTTGTTTATGGGTCAATATGCCATTAAATTGTATGATAAAATGTTGAAATGTGAATGTTTGTCGTCATTTTATTTTTTTAGAATTCAGCATTTAAATTTTCATTAAGAAACATACATACATTATATATTATTTTTATTTACCAAAATTTATAATACAATTTATTTTTAATACATATGGTTGAATTTTTTTTAAGGCAAATACAAATTTGATTAAGTTTAAAAAAAACGCAATTGTCATTATTGGCTTAAAAACAATTTTTGCTGATTTAACTTAATAAATATATGAACAAAGAAAAAACTAGTAGGTATGTATTTGTAAGTTCACATTTATAAAAATATAAATAATTTTGTACCTTGGTACTTTTTTGTCTAGTTAGCATCAGCGAATAAAAGTAACGAACGTATTTGAATATAAAACAATTTCTGTATCAATAAATAAAGAAATATGCATTAAAAATATATAGTTATTTGAGTTATTATTTTAAGTTTATAAGAAATACAAAGTATGTGAAATCAGAATCTATTAAAAGAATAATATTTTTAAGATACAAATGCATTCCATTCTGTCAAGCGTGTAAATAATTAACTCTATTTTATGTGTTTTCTTCGACATTATTTAAAATTCAAAAATGCTTTCTAAGAAATGTAGGTACATACATACATATGTATGTATGTACATATGTATCTATATGAACTTATGTGAACTTAAGTATTTAAGGTGTGTTAAAATTTATTGTTTCAGAATCGAATAGAACAAATTCAACAAAAATCGACCTTCATTTATACAAAAGAAGTATGTATTTAGTTATTAATAATTGGGTTTAAATTATTGCTAAACGACCTCTTCTGATTAGTATCTAAGAAGCTTACAATAGTACTGGATACGTACATTTTTAAGTATCATGTTTAAATTCTGATTTATCATCACCGATACATATTCACACATACAGCCCAGCCATTAATACACACATACATTTTAATTTAACATTTAAATATTATTATTGTTTTGTTAACAAATTTGCACATCGATTTTAACTTGTTTCACTTCTGCCTGAATATTATTCAAAATGTACATTTGGACATGTACAAATAAATGTATGTAGGTGTATATGTAAATGGCAAGATGCCAGGTTTTATTTTTTATTTTTGATCATAAAAGGTTATATAAGTATGTATGTATGTGTATGAGTGTGTACCTTCGATATAGTAACTATTATTCCGAATGAACAAAATTTCAATCCATTCGGATGTAGAATAAAATTGAATTGAATGTATTCAAATTATGTACACAATTTACAATAAATACATTTTATTAACATATGTATGTATGTATGTGTGCATATAGTAAATTAAAAATTGAGATTTTATTCTGCTAAAATGCATTGTAATGTGAATAAACCCACTTGGCATGGTGTGGCAGCTTTGTCCGGAATAACAATAATAAAATACTATCAAACCAATCAAGAATAAAAATTTCGCGGGAGTTTTTTCCCTTTTCCCATTTTTCCTATTCAAATTCAATCAAAAAAAAATAAAAAGGGAAAAAACTCCCGCAGATTTTTTATTCATGATTGGGCCGTATATCTATAATTTAAACAACATTTCTGAAATGTTATTTTTTTAACCTAAATTACCACACTTATAATTTATACATATATGCATAGTACATACATATATGCTGACAAAATGGCCGCCAGTTAAAAAAGTGTTGCCAACTTGAATTTATATACATCTAAAAAAACACCCTATATTTATTTAAGCAGAATATTATTTTACTATGTATGTACCTACTAAATAAATACGTAAATAAACCAAATAAAAAAACACTGACACACAATATTGAGCCTGGATACAGTACATACGATACTCCTACATACATATATAACTACATATTTAAATTTTTGTTTCTTTTTTTTTTATTATTATTATTGTTTTACTTTACTCATACAGAGTTTTTTGGACATTTCTAATTATTGCTTTATGTTATTTTATGTATGTACATATATGTATAGTATTTAAGGATATTATTTGAATTCAAAACTATATAGTGTTTTTTAAATACCTACTAACAGTGACTCAAATTATATATAACCACATAATATTGAATATGAATATAACCACACAAAGCATATACTATGTATATAACTTTTCTAAAAATAATTAAGTATTAAATGAAAGCAACAATTTATTACTGCACTTCCTCGTTGTTCACTATAGAATGGATCAATTGTTGTTAACTATAAAATGGATTAATTGATCTAATGATTAAATTGGGGAAGTGGTAACCTATAAATATAATCAAATAAATATTTTATTTGATTTGAATTTCTTCACGGTTAGGCTAAACAATTTAAGAATACCTTAGTTTAGTTCAGTGGGAAACCATTTAGAGTTTTTTATTAATAAGTTCGAGTGATATGTCTAATTTTATATATCCATATATATATAAAAATCAGTTTTAAGAACTGTTTTTATGAAATATGATTTTTTTGTATTATATTAGAAACTATATTTGATTTGTCTTTTGTGTATTTTGTAGGAAGCTAAATCAGATATAAAGATGTATTCTACAAATGACGAAGTTATTTTGATGATGATTAAAGTTGATGTTAAAAGACAGGCAGACTGACGGACATTGTAGCAACTGCAATATATAGGTACACACAGCTTCAAAAGTGTGTAAGCACCAGTGAATTTTTTGATTTTTTAAGATTATGAAAAGCATTATAATTCAACTTAAATTTTTTTTTTTCATAACCGAATCTATTATTCAATCAAATATCCAACAAAACGAAACTTTTAAATTTCAATCGATGGATAGATTTTAGGATTTTCATTATCTTAAAAAAATCAAATAATTTGTTGTGTTTACTCACTTTTGAGGCTCATAGTATATCAAAATATGTTTTTCCGCTATTCTATAAATTGTTTAATTTAAAATTATTAAAATACACATAAATTTTTGATTTCAATGATAGATTTTATTGATATCTTCAAAATTTACCGTTTAATATAATATTTAATTTGTTTAAAGTTTATTATAAATATAGATTTAAATAAAAAATAATATTACTGGCATAAGCTAAAATATTATTATCGAAATTGAAATTAGCGTTGCAGTTTCTTTTAATTGTTTCGAATCGGTAATTTTACTATTTTATTATATATACATTCATATTTATATACATACATAAATATCTAAATATTCATATCTATAAAAATTGTAAATATTTATTTAGAAAAGATTTCATTTTAACATTTGGTTAAAAAATTAAATTATTAACGATTTTTTTCAATTCAATTCTTTATTTCAATACATACATACATACATAGAAAGCCGATTTACAAAAAGTATTTAGCAGGCATTTGTTTTTAATTAAAAATGTGTTAATATTGAGACTTGTTTTATTAAACTCAAATACTAATACACACATATGTATACGTATGTTTTAATGTACATATATTTATTAATTATTTTTTTCCGATGTCAATTTGAATGCACGTGCACGTTTATATTTTTACACTTGCAGAATTGTGCCAGTCAAGTCAATAAACTGCATTTTAATCACAGTTTTGTGTATTAAGCGATTTAATTAATTTACTAGAAAACCAATTAAATCAAATATTTGGGTGTTGATGTAAATGACATCCTATAAATACTGATTAGAAATACAATAAAATGAAATAAATTATTATCGCTGGAATATACATGTTCAGCTTATTTTTGTACTTGGTAACTATAGTAATTAATAATATAATTAAACAAATTGCAACTGTTTCGAAGCCCCCTATTGTAAAATGTACTAAGAATTACTAATTTCTTTTGAAAAATAATTTTTGTTGAATTGCAAATCAATTAAGAATTTAAACTCACATTACATATATTCAAGTTATTGTTTCAAACTATAAATACCAAAAAAAAAAAAAGAAGAAACTTAGGGACTTTCAGTGTAAATGTTAGATTGATTTATATATACGATGTCATAAATGCGCCATTGAAGTTGTTGTGATTCAAACAGAGTTTATTGAATTTAATTAATTTTATGTTGACAATTAATTCCATGAAAATTACTATCATTACAACTTCGTATTTAATAAATTGATAATAAATGTATTAATAATTTATTGGGTTAAAAATAGAATTATAAATTAAATTTGTTTAAAAAGATAACACAAATTCAACTTTGCATTCAACTCTGAGTAATCTTTTCAAAAATACTTAAAATGGTCATATCATTTATTATTGGATTTCAAGCAAAGAATTAAAA
The DNA here is from genome assembly GCA_950370525.1 of Bellardia bayeri. Classification (NCBI taxonomy): domain Eukaryota; kingdom Metazoa; phylum Arthropoda; class Insecta; order Diptera; family Calliphoridae; genus Bellardia; species Bellardia bayeri. The sequence continues at coordinate 811,609 of OX493268.1, forward strand.
AAATGTTTTATTAATGGAGTATGGACTCCAAAACGGCTGGGGCGATTTTGATGAAATTTTATGGGAATCTTCAGAATATTCAGGCGGGTGACAATACTGTGAACTCTGATTTTTGATTTTCGGTCTGCGAGCGGAGTGGCGTGAAAAATCCATTTTTCATTTAGCATTACCAATAACATATACATAGTATATTTATTTTATTTTTTTGCTTTTTTATTTTATTTTTTTTTTAAATCTGTTGTCATGGTTTTCAAAACGAGATATTAAACTCTTAAATCGGTTATGTAGTTCCGAAGATATTTACAAAAAAACTATGTTAATACATAATGATCCAATATCAAAATTTTAAAACTTTCGAAATGTTGCATTAAAAAAATCCGAGTTTTCGGTTTATTTACAAAATATTTACATCATTCGATAACACAAGATATATTTTAATATTACATACATATGTATATGTATATTAAAGTCTTATTACCATCAATAAAGCACAAGGCCAATCATTGACTATTGCTGGCTTAATTTTGGAAAATTCATGTTTTTCACACGCCCAGTTGTATGTGGCTTGCTCCCGAGTTGGCACACCTAAAAATTTAAAAACGTATTACACCAAATAAAAAAAAAAAACAAAAAACATTGTCTATCCGCTGGCCTTAAAATGATGTAATAAATAAATATAATTTCCAATTTGACCTAAACACATGCGTTTCTTTTTTGATTGAGCCCATATCTACACCATACGAGTATGTAAGTTATTCTGTAAAAAAAAACTTTATGATAGGTATTCCATCGATTTTTATTTAAAGGCCGTAAATTTCGTTAAAAGCTCAATTTAAATCTTGTGATAATCATATTTGAAAGTAGTTTTCGATTGATCGATTAATCGAATAAAAAATATGTAAGAACACAAGCATTTTGTTGGCTCAACGAAGATATTATAAACATCCAGTTATCTACAAAAATGGGTGTCACCTTTGCTGGCTATTAATTAATTTGGATACTTAATACTTTAATAAAAAAATTGATTAAAATAATAAAAACAAAATTATGTATACTTATTTACTACTAAGTAATTATTCATAAATTAAAACGATTGTTCGATTAATATTTTATCTCTGTTTTGTGAGGTTCACTGTTTGTTAAAATGTGAAATTAAAAGACTCGCAGATAAGATAAAATCCTTAATAAAGTTGATTAATGAATGTTAATTATTTTTTTTGTACTTAAATATATTTTTTAATTTGTATTTCAAGTGATAATGATTTTGTAGATAAGTAAGCACTAGTATCTTTTGGATTTAAGTATTGTTTTTATCAGTATCGGTATCAGAAAAGTGATGGTATTTGTTTAGTAACAATTCGAAAAGTGTATTAAACAAAAACAAGCTTGTTATAAAAAGTTAAGACTGTATATGACTTGAACTTTGGACAGTTTCAATTGTGAAGCATTCGGCTTTTTGTTAATTTTCAGGTGTGTGTTTGTTTATTAAAGTTTATATTTTTTGCTTGTACGAATGAGTATAAACGAATAACTGCAAGTTTTTGTGTGATTGATTGAATATACATTTGTATTTTATCATTCTCTTTATAACACTTTAAATTATAAATCTGTGGACTTTTCTCAAAACATCAACACATTGCGTTCATAAATAAAAACTTTACAGGGGAACAAATACATAATTTGTTATTTAAATAGAGCTTTACAAATAAAATCTAATTTCTAGATAAGATAATTTTATTTTATCATTGATTGATGTAGGTTTCGAAAACGCATTAAGGGTACTCATGATATTGCTTAAAATTGCCGTTCGTGTAATTGGGCAAACTTGCGAGACTTGCTTACACCGTCAGTTTGTGAGAAACGTCAATTCAAAAATAAATTAAATATAAAACTTTTGTTAAACAAGAATAATTATTCTTGCGAGTATTTGAAAATGTTTAAAAAAAATTTTATTCGAAGTTTTACTTCAAGTTAAATATACAAATTGTTTGAAAACAATTGTATACACTACAATTTATTTTTGTATACTTCTGTTGTATGTTTCACATAGCTTTCCGTTGGAAAACATAAATGTAAAAGCATACAAAAATATATACAAAGAGATACTAGCAAAATGTAATGCATTTCCTGGCCTGCTAAAACCGTATACAATTGTTTTCAAACAATTTGTATATTTAACTTGAAGTAAAACTTCAAATAAAAATTTTTTAAAATTTTCCAAATACTCGCAAGAGGAATAATTCTCATTTTATATATAAAAAAAAGTTAATACAAGGTTTGAAAATAAACACTATTAGACACGAAGAATTCTGATGACGGCTTTAGCAGACCAGAAAATGCATTAAATAGTGTCTCTTTGTATATATTTTTGTATGATTTTACATTTATGTTTTCCAACGGAAAGCTATGTGAAACATATAACAGAAGTATACAAAAATAAATTGTAGTGTATACAACATGATGAAATTATACCAGGTGACAGCATATCGCCAGCTGATTTTTTTTTTGCTCTATTCATGGTGAAATTGAAAATGTCAAAAAGTTGTTTACAAATAGTCAAAGTTTATATAAAAACGTCACAAAATTATTTTGTTTTTGAAAAATTTAATTTTTGTCGCCGTTTTATCTGCGTAAAATAGTTTAAAAGTGTTAAAGAACTCTTTTATATTAAATAGTGTGTTTGTTTTTTTTTTTTTGAGTTGTTTTACTAAAAGTGTTAGTTTTTCTTTTGTAAGATAAATAAAGATTACTATTTAAAAGTGAATTTTTTTGTTGTAGAAAAATGCGTTGTTGCATCTTATGCCGCAAAAAAGGAGTAGCTGGAAGTGGTCCCTTCTTTAGGGTTCCTCAAGAAAGGCAAGAGACTAACGTCTCTTCATTGTGTACTAAAATAGTTCAAAGAAACATCTTTTTTGATGTTTAAAAAATTGTTATACAATACCTATACATACATTAATTTTGAAAATAAAGAATTTTGCATGTTTTACTATGCAAAATTACGTATTATTTAAAATAAATAAAATAAATATTATGCGTAACTTAATCAAAAATTCTTTGAGAAAATAAAAGAAACAAAAAAAAATCACTATTGTTTTCTGTTTTTATCCATGTTTGTATATTTATTTTCTTTATTTTATACCTACCAGATGTTTTTGACAGTAACGAAAGTATTAAACAAACAAAAATGCCTCTTGTTCTTGCCTTGTTGTAATTGTTGCTACACCTGGTATTTAATTTCAACATGGTATACAATTGTTTTCAAACAATTTGTATATTTAACTTGAAGTAAAACTTCGAATAAACATTTTTTAATAAAACTTTTGCTTAAAAAAAATATTTATTTTTAAAAATGCCTAAAGAAAGCCAAAAGTCTAAATTACTCAGATTATTTGAAGAAGTTACCGTTTGTTGTATTTGAACACTTGAATTTTTTGTTAAAAATTATGGTAAGCATAAATCCTTTCGAGTTGTATGTCACATGTTACTTTTCGTTTTTGGTTGTTTATAGATAATCAACGTAGGGCGGCAGAAGGGATTTTAGAAGATTTCACTTATGTATGTATGTTTTTGTTCATTTTGTTCATCATTCAGTTCCGAAAACGCATACATACATAATATTCTTTTTCAAATGTAATTAAAAAAAATCAGCTGCTGAGTTAATTGCACAATTGAACAACGCAAGTTTACGAGCCAAAATTGTTGTGCAATTTACCAAGTAAATGTTTTCATGTAATTTTTGACAATTCATTTACGAGGGCGTAAAAATGCGTAAATATGTAATGTACATATGTATATACCAACATTGTTATTTATGTAAATAAAAATAACCTACCTTTTCTAAGCATTCTTGGCCCATGGCTTTCGGGTCCCATTTAACGGCCTGTTGAGTACCGTTTGGTAAATTAACAATGCACCACATTTTGGAAATATGTATTTAACGTTGAACTTTGGTTGTTCCTTATTTATCCTCTTTATCGAGTACGTGATTTTCGTCAGCAGACTAGATAATTTTTGTATCTTTCAGATACAGTAATACATATGGATGTATGTAGGTAGGTACTTAGATTTTGTATGTTTTGTGTTACTGTCGATTAAATGTTTTGTTTTGTTCTTTCTTCTCTTTTATTATTATTTGTATTTTTGTTTTTATTTCACAAATGCTACAGGTTAAAGAGTTTATTCTTCTTTTTTTTCTTTCCTTTCTTCCTTCCCACTTTGTGCCACTTTATTTGTTTTTATTTATAATATATATTGTATATGTATGTAGGTACTATATCTAGGTATAAAAACTTGTTTATATGGAAGTATGTTGTTCATATAAATAGCAATATTATATTGGTTTTCGTTTTTTTAATTATTAAATAGTTATCGTTAATTTGTTTTTATTTAAGTATTTGGTCTATATATGTTTGACTTTATGTAGCCGCAACATTTGTTGTAATGACACAAATTTATAATTGTACAAAAAGTTTCCATTTAAATTGATTTTAATTAAATTTGTATGTAAAACACTTTAATGCTTCTTTTTTTATTTTTGTACTTGTGCATTAAATATTTGTTTTAACCAACAATTTGCAAATTTATTGAAATTAATTATCGTTGCAACGACTGTCATATGCTTTACTTTCACAAATAAATTTTTCTGATTTTCATTTATATTAATAATTTAATGTCCCGTTACCACTACAATTAGTGACAAGCTGTTATAGCCAACTGAAATATCTCATAGAGCTCACGTCGATATGAATACATTTTGTAACAAAAAAAAAAACAAGAAAGAAAAATTTGAGTTGCCTCTCTTCTTCTCTCTCTCTTTCCAGACTGTCAATCTTGAACACATATGTCACATATAGCTGCCAGATTTCACGATTTTTTGCTTCAAAAATAGCAAAGTGCCGATTTGACGATTTTTTCATGGAAAGTGACGATTTTCTGAATTATTAAAATTTTCTATCATTTGTTTATTTGTTACCAAATTCCCTCTTTTTTGAAACAACAACTATTTTTCTCATTTAATATTAATATTATTTAATTAAACACAAGTTGTGTAATAATATTTATTTATTTATTTTATTAATTGCAAAATGAATTTACATATCAATATAAACGATGAGGAAACTGGCTGATGAGGCCTTCGTACTTACTTAGTCATAAAAAATATGTAATAGATATACAGTATTTTACAATTAAATATCTGAACATAACATTAATTCAGAAATAATTACACTGTCGAAAACAAATGAGTTTATTAGGTTTTAAAAAACATTTTTTTTAATTATTTTGAAAGAATTCCGTATTCTGTCTTATTTAAATTTATTTGATATTTTTTCGACGTTATGGTAAAATAGAATTTCCCTGTTGAATTCCAAAAATTGTTTTCTCCAAAAATTTTATTTAATTCACAAAATTCGCATGTAAAATTACTTTTCATGTGTTTGCCAATAAAACTAAGTAATAGGTAAACTCAAAATTTGTCAATAATTAAGAATCATATCATATTATATGAAATTATCACCAGCATTTAGTTTTCCTCTTGAAATATTCTTCTTAATTAAATGATAATAATTAAATAAATAGTTGTTGTTGTCTGAAAAAAGAGAGAAAATTTGGCATAAGGAATTTTTATAATTCAACGAAGAAAAAATGGTCAAATCGCCACTTTACTATTTTAGAACAAAATATCGTCAAAATCTGGCTGCTATGATGATTTGTTTGTCGTGTGTCTTCTCCCTCTCTCTCTCTCTCTCTCTTCATCTAATTTCTTCGCATAAACCATGGTGCAAATATACAAGGTGAGTTAAAATCGACAACAAATACAACACAAAACAGAAACAACAGGCATTTTGTTTGTGTAAAATAATGTACTACTGTCAAAAATACTTGAAAAAGTATTACTTTTGACACATGGTGAAATAACTCTACTAGGTGATGGCAATATTACAACAATACAAAAGCAACAGAAACAACATGGTATTTTTTTTTTGCTTTCATGTTTGTAATGTCAAAAACAACTGGTTATTGTTTACAAACATTTTTGCAGGAAAAATAAATACATACATACATACATACATACAATTTTTTTTAATTTCAAGATGAAAATAAAAATAATTTTTAAATTTGTTAATTTATGAACAATTGTTTTTTTCACTTTTTTTGTATAACTTGATACGTTTGCTATTTTTTTAACACAACTTGAGCATACATACATACATATGTATATAAAGTTTGACATAACGAACATGACTAAAAAAAACAGCTGGCGTTTCAACACCACCTTGTTGAGTTATTTCACCATGCTTTTGACATAAGTAAATTGTAAAAAAAGTCAGTCAGCTGGGCTACTGCACTCACCTTGTATATTTGCACTATGGCATAAACCAAAACAATTCGCCTTGTCAGCATGCAAAAAATTGCTTGTCAGAAGCAACTCTATTTTTTAAAAGTATGATAACAAATACTTACTGAATGAAGCCAATAGAGGGCGCACCTTTTTTTAGAGATGACAAAATTTTCTGCATAAAATTGCAGCATTCTTTTTTTTAAGTTCGCATATAAATAAATATGTACAACAAACATATATATATATATAGGTATATATAATATATAACCTTTCTTGAGAGCGTAATAATAATTATTATTTTATAATTATAATTATTTATAAATAACGGTAAATAGGTAACGATAATTGTAGTTATTTCGGTAACGGTGTATGTTGAGTGCTGCAGCAAGCTTATTTTAGAATTAAGTAGGGGTGGCTTAGGTGGTAAAGGTAAGTAAACGCATTTCAACTTGAGAAATATTGTTGTAATTACAAATTTAAAATAACTACACACATGGTCAACAAATTCGTATTTAGATTTCAGGTTTCAGTTCTTCTTTGTTTACTTTAAAATCTGTTAATTGTTTACTTTACAGAAATTATAACTACATATTATTATACTTTCATTATATTAAAGACGAAATTTAGTAGTACATACATTAAATATTATTAAATGTGCATAAATAACTACTGCCGTATTTATAAAAAATAAAGTATGTTCGAAGTGTGCTTTTAGACAAAATTTTCTTAAAGTACATTTGAAGTCTACTTTAATTTTTTCTTAATAAGACTGCTATACTATTAGTACATACATTTGAAAATCATAATTTCATGTCATGCTTCCATTTTGACCTTTGTTCTAATGTACGAAAAACAAAATGAGCCATTATATTGATTATTCAGTTGAGATTTTGAAGCACTACAAGTATGTATCGCCTATTAATGTATAGGTATGTTAAATACAAAGCAGCTACATATGCATATGTATATCAAGTACACATATTTGCTACATGTTTGCTTTAAATGTTTTAAAGTATAAATGTAAGTAGGTATTTTCTTTTTATTTTATATAATAATGTTCATTGACATTTTAGCAAATGCAGAACAAGTAGAAAACAAACCAATTATATTTACTTTCCTTTTTTTTTTTTAATGAAATTTTTAACCTTAACGAATTATCTTTTATTTGCCAGAGAAATATTTTTTGAAACGATTTCTGATATTTATTGGTGTTGTTGGCATGTATTAAAATAAACAAAACAGGTACCAGACTTTGGGAATCTTTAAGCGAAATTAAGAAATAAATATTTACATTTAATAAGAGCACAATCAATTCGTTCTGTTTCTATGACCCCATATGACTGGCATAATCAGTCTAGAAAAGATAATACTGGAAATGAAAACAGAAAACTAAAATAAAGTATTAATAGCAAATTGAGTTGTATTTATAGAGTGCCAGTTTCTACAGAACATGCATGTATTTACTATATTTCTTGTCCTTAATCTTAAATTTTCCCTACTACATAATACACACACATATACTTTTAGTAGAGGTCACTTATCGCAGATGTATGTATGAATGTATGTATTAATGTACGTATGTATATATGGACTGGAATGGAGAAATTCTTACAAAAAAGATCACTTCATTTTAGGAGTACCATTATTAAGTTGTTGTGTTTGTGTCAGTTGTAGTTTTAATTTTTCCCAAATATGTCCATAGCTTACATGGATTTAAGTTTTTTTGCTTTCTGCCGAGACCTTCCTTTCCTGGACTTGTATATAGAAAGTAGTGGAAATAGCAGAAAAAGTTTGCTGCTTGGTAACAATGTTTTCTGTTTAAAGTGGCCAAATCTATTCCATCGTCATCAGTCCATTAACACCTATTAGTGCAGTAAAAGATAAAACTTTCCAAAATGAAATAAAATTATATCTTCGGGCTTCAAGAAATGATTTTCTAAAATTGCATTAAAATGCGCTAATAAATATATATTTTTTATGGAAAAATTCAAATACACCAATTCCTCACTTTGCGTCGGGTTTACGTTCCAAAAAAAAACACGACGCAAATTGAAACGACTCAAAGTGAATTTAAGATTTTCTGTAGCAAACCATGTAAAGATCGAATATAGGTTCTAGGGTTACGAAAATACTAAGTCGTCGGCTTTCTTTCACAAAAAATTGGTCCATCGTTTGCTGAACAGTGTTTTTTTTTAACGTAAAATAAATTTCGTAATAGCAATTGTCTGCATTACTGCCACTAGCATTATCGTTGCATAATGCTCTAATTTTAATGTCATCAAATAAGCTTTTCCTTTTTTCTGAAATACCCTTTTACTTAATGGTATTCTCTGCGCAACTTGATTTTCAATCCAAATAGAAAGCAAGGACTCCATTTCGATCATCAAAGCATTTTTTGTACGGTTCATCGTTTTATCATCTGATGATGTTGCAGATTTTGCAAAAATTTCAAAAAAAATTAAGACTCGAACCAAAAACAACTCAACCTCGAAAATCTAACGACGCACAATGAAAATTAGTACTAATTAAGCAGCGATGCAACTTCGAAACAACGCAAAACGAAACGACGCAAAGCGAAGTATTGGTGTATCACAAAATGTTACCTTTCGAATTTTATAAACATTTTTTATTCAAATTAATAAGGGTAAGTTATGAGAGACATCGAGACATTGTGTAAAACACAGGTGTGTGCAAAATTTATATCAAAGACATGGGTATATTTATGTACCAGTATTTATATTTATGTGTATTGCCGTTATGCTGTTCTTAATCTTATCGATTTTTTATTTAAAAACACATGAAAAGACTTACTTAAATTTTGATTCTAAGATTGATCCATAGTAACACATTCATATGTATGTATGTATAGTGCAATAGATTATGATGGCCAAATAGAACGTTATAAACATTGGTTGTGGACTTTGTTCGCCAAGAAATTATGTCTGCAAAAATACTAAACGAAATGTAGAAACAATAATTAGGTGACTAAATAAATAAAAAACTTAAAAAATAAATGTATAGGTATAATATTTGTACACAACAAATGAGTTTAAAGTCTATATAATATTTTGAACACGGTATTTAGAGTGTTCAAAGATAACTTATATTTATTCACACTAGATATTCCACTAATATGAATTTCTATAGTTGATTTATGAACTGTAACTAACACGTTCTGCTAATTATTAGGATACTTGGATAACGCTAACACGTTCCGCATAGGCTCTGAATTTTGGTAAGGCGTTTATGGGTGAAAAATAATCTGCATTACTTCCAGTTTCTGCAAACATTTTAAATAAGGAGCACTGAATTATCTTTTTAATAGGATATAAAAAACTAAAATCGCTTAAGCAATATTCATGTAATTACAAATCTCCTTATTGCACAAAAATATAACCAGAAACGTGGACAGAAGTACATAATGTTCGTGGTAATTTGTATCGGTTTTTATATAATGCTAGAAAGATAATTCAGTGTTCATTGCGATTTTCTTATATGTCCAAAATTTTTAAGGCTTTCGCATTGAATGCCACAAAATAAATTCCTATGCAAGTTTAACAAGTTTAGTATTTTCAGTGTTTTTCCAAAAATCACAAATTTATATACAGATTTATCAGAAATTCAATGTACCTAAATTTTTTCAAAATAAATTTTGTTCAACTTTTAGTAGAGGTCACTTATCGCAGATATCGATATACATGCATATGTATGTACATACATACATATACATAGTACATACATATGTATTAAAAAAAACAACAACTGATTTGAAATGGTTAAGCGGTATTTAAGCTTTAATATGATATTTAAATAATAACGGTCAAACATTTTCCATAATCATCTTTATTGAATGTACCTCCTTACATAACTATTTATCGATATATAATGCAATAGTACTATCATATTGCATGATTCAATTTAAAAGAAAAATAAAAAAACAATTTAAAAGAAAAATATCATAATCGTTGCACAAATCGCTTTGTTTAAAATGTAAAAAATCATCATATCTGGGTTTATATTGAAAATTATGTAATTTACTTAATTTCTTCTCATGCAAACCTAGAAAACACTATAAAAATCGTAATATTGGTTATCTAAATGTTTAAATATCTAAAAACTATGGTACCTATAATAAATAATACTAATATTATATACGAGTGCATACATACATATGTATGTATGTATGTATGTATGTACATTATATACACACTATCTACATAAATATATGTATGTACATATGTATGGCTTAATGTATGTAGGTATGTACTACGTTGTTAATTGTGTAAGTCCATATGTAGATACATATGTATATATACTCGTATATATGTACATATATGCATACAATTTCAAATGCATGTACATATACGTATGTATACTATATATGTATGTATGTAAGTATGTGTATCTGAACCTGTACCTGTACTGCATATTTAGGTTTTCATCAGTTGTTTTTGTATTTGGTTGAAACTACATACTACGTTTTAATTTGCATATTCTTCGCTTACTTCAGAAATTGATATGTATGTCGTCGTATTAATTTTTTCTAATCTGCGTCATGATGGTGATTTTATTTATATTTTCCTTTTAACAATGATTTAATAGTTAATGTAGTTAAACAGCTCGTAATTAATTTAAATAAAAATAGAGAAATATAAATTGAAAATAAATAATACATGGCAGAATGTAGTTACTATGTACATATGTATGTACGTATGTGTTTATGTAAGTGCAATTTGAAAAAATCATCTAAATTTCAAAGCACATACAGTACCTACATATGTACATATGTATGTACGTCTTTTTTACTTTTTAATTTTTAGTGGCGGCTTAATGCGAATTGAAAAGCATACATACATATGTATATACACATACATACATATGTATTTACAAACATGTAAGCACATATGTACATAATTTGCATTTTAATTGCAATTTGTCTACATTATTTTACGATTAGACGGAAATAAATGAAATTGTTTTTTTCCCCTTAACACTGACATTAAACTGCATCATTTCATTATCAAAACATTATATTTTTATTTTTACTATGTTTGTATATATGTATGTATGTACGTATGTTGTATAGTAATATATATTTTTTTAATATGTAATCGAACTTTACATACGCCTTATGTATGCGTGTATTGTTTTCGTTGTAGTTTTAAATACAATATATATATATATTTTATTATTGGCAGTTATCATCAAATGCTGATTTAAAATTCATATAAATCGTTTATAAATATATATACTACATACAAAGTTATTTACATATGTATGTACATACATACATACATATGATTATACATACTATGTACCTATTTCTACTATAAATGTACTATGTATGCACAAAGTATTTTATGAATCTAATGCTTATAATTACATTTAAATAATTTTAAATCTGCCCTTTCAAACGAATGTATCTTGTATGAGTCAGTCTTATTTTTTTTTAGTGCATATTTGAAATAAATTGATGCAAAATTTGGATCCATTGGATAAAAAAAAACCTTCGTTATCATTACTTAAACAATTTGCAACTCCAATAATATTTATTTATTTACTTAATTTAAATTATAATTAATCTATGATGCAGCACTAGCGACAAAGGCTATCGGCTTAGGAATAATAAAGTGTTAAGATTATGTACATAGTTTCTTATTAGATGAATCCCAAATTCTATCTTGCAGATGTTAAATTATATGCTGAATATTCAAATGACTGAGAAAAATATTAATCTTATTTATATTGGCTTCGCAAAAATTTCGAAACTTAATAATAATTTTTAGATATTTGAAGTAAAAGTTATAATATTATGCGCAAAATAATATTTCTAAAATTCTCATTAATATATCTGATACCACATGTCCGTAGGTTGTCTGGAGGCCTCCGAAGTCATGTATATACATATGATGATTATATAAATATGAATCTTAAATAAATATTTTAGAAATTACAAATGAATCAAAATATTACACATACATTTAGATTAGAATAAAAATATTTTTCTCGAAAATGTTTAATTCTTTTTCTATTTTTAAATAATTATTACTAATGACAATTGGAATATGCATAAAACGTATCCTTTTAACAAGAGAAAGAAGAAAATTCCATGAAAATTAAAAAAAAAGACTAAAAAACTCGACAAATCAACAGGAATTAAAAAAAAGCAAAAAAAAAAAAGAATATAAAAAGGTATTTTACGAATAATAAAGAAATTGATAATCACTTATTAATACGTAGTGTTCAAATGCATTAACAATTGCAGAAAAAGGTTATTTCTCCAGTGATTTTGATTTGAAATTGTCAAGCTTAGTTTCAAATAGTTCCAAGAAACAGTTTAACAATTGCTATTGCTTCAATTGTAGAATTAACATAGGAAGTTTAAAAAAGGCTTGATAATCAATTTTTGTATTCATACAGCGTCAGCTACATTTGATTTTTATCATCTAATAATGGAAACATAATATTGAATTGAAAAGTTTTTGTAAGATGATTCGTTTCCCAAAATTTGCTTCGAAGGCAATATGTTATAATTTGTATACATATATTTGTATATTCAATATACATACATATGTACATATACACATACATTCCTCATAAAACTTTATTACTAATTTGGAAAAAGAAAATGGCATATTTAATTATTTTTGATTCAAATTTCGCATTTTATTTTTATACCCTTCACATTCATGAGAAGGGTATATATAAGTTTGTCATTCCGAGCCTATAAAGTATATATATTCTGGATCCTTATAGATAGCGGAGTCTATTAAGTCATGCCCGTCCCGCTTTTATTTCGGTACTATATTAATCTATAGGATAAATATCACTAGTGCCAAAGAACTGAATCAAAGAAAACTCTACGAGAGTTTTCAAAATCACAATTGCTTCTACATACACTATTAAGAAATGTTACATTTTTTACACTTTAAATTTAAATTATAAACATTAATTAAATTACGAATAAAACACACGAGTTGTTTGCAGTTATGAAAATAATTTGAATATATGTTTATTTAGACCAGTGGTCCGCACTCATAGCCAACATTATTATTTATTCACCTGTAAACAACGCATATTTATAAAATTATAAATTTCACAATCGAAAAATAGAATCCATATTCTCTTTATAGCGACCATGGTTTCAGACAATAATATTCAATTACGTTTACAATTATTACTTTCGTCTTAAGCAATATTCCATTGTTCTTATTGTCATTAATTTGCCTAAACACAAACAAACTTGGAAGACTCTTTAAATTAAATGTTTCCATCAATATATCTGTGTGCTTTTTAATACATATAGGCAACAGTAATAAGAAACGTCCGTGTTTATTAGTTCTTTGTTCAAATGATTTCAAGATTTGTTCGCCCTTTCTTTAATTAACAAAGAAGCTACAACCGAAGACACAACCGAAGATACAAATTAATTTTAAACTTAAAGTTAATATTGCATATACATATGTAATAATGTAGTAGGTAGAAACATTGTATGTTTGTACATAAATATATTATGGATATGGAAGTATATGTACATACATATGTACATTTGTGTATAACCCAAGTTATTATTAATAAAATAAAAGTTCCTCATTTTGTTTAAATACTGGTCTGTCTAACTAATGATTCATTTTAACATGTAGAAAACACAAGACAAAGTTTAATAAAAATAAAAATAGATTATGAGTTTAAGAGATCATCACAAAGCCATTTACTCCTAGATACAACACTACATCCACGTACAGTAAGTACTACTTTATGTATTGTTTGTTGGTATGTACGATGTTCATACCAAGTCAGGGTTTGTTTGTTTGTTTTGTTTCGTTTTTGAGCTTTCTTAGCCTTCCAAATATTTTCTATACAATTACAATAACATTCGTACATATGAACGAGTATGTATCGTATATAAACCGAAGGATGATAAATGGGTGGAGTTTTTTAATGGCGTCAAAGAAACCTCCCTTTTTGTGCAAAAACAACAAATAAAATAAAACAAATAAAAGCAAACAATATGTATCAACATGTGTATAAACGAGTTCTCGTACAACAAAACAAAACACAACTCATTGATAAGTGTTTGTAATTTATAATTACAACAAACACTATCGTCAACGAAAGTAAATACAGTCGAACTTCCATAACTCGAATCACCATTATCCCAAAAAAAATCGAGTTATGGAGACTTCGAGATATAGAAATTTTTGTTAAACCAAACCAAATACTGCCTTGTCGACATTTGAAAACTTTGGATATTTCATCCTTTTATTACATTGAGATCCCAATTCATAAGATGCGATATCGATTCCCTATTCTTCAAAATCGTTGAGACAGTACTAGCCGGAATACCGTATTTTTCCGCTGCTTCTTTTTTCTTTAATCCATCTTCAATTTCATTGATTAACTTATATTTTTCTTCGATCGACAAGCACTTTAAAACGCGTTTAGTAACCATGGTGATGAACAAATTCTATTTTGTTTACCTTTAACATCAAACACGACCGACTTTACGCACTAAACTGACATTTACGCAAATAAAAAAAGAAAATAATTAACAAAACGGGATTTCCCCGAATAAAAAATAACAATTCGAAGTTTAAAGCAAAAAACTTCGACTTATAGAATATATATGTATACATTTTAGTTCGAGTTATGGAGAACTTCGAGTTACGGAAGAAGAAGAAATGTATGTTATTTACTCTCTTGTCGCTACTGCCAACCAATTTTGTTCGAGTTAGAGAAAATTCGAGTTAAAGAAGTTTGAGTTATGGAAGTTCGACTGTATAATAAAAATAAATTCATATTATACCTAAATATAATTCAATAAAATACAAAAAAAACAACATGTACGCTTAGTTAGAATTCGTGATAGTGTAGAAGATCGTTATTGTTGGTTATGTGTTATTGTTGTTGTTACAGTTTCTTGAATTATTCTTCAGTGTTATCATTATGAGTTGTGTTTCCAAATATGAACGTATGCGAATTTTAATACATACATTTACATACATATGTATACTGGTTTTTTTTTAATAAATTCATAATCTTAATTCTAATTTTAATGATTTCGTTTTTGTTCTTGTTTGTTTAATTGGAAAAATACATAAATAAACACTCTGCTTTATGAAAAGAATACAAACAGACACACAAATACACATATGCACGTGTATAATATTTTATTACCGGCAGAAAACAAAATCATGTATGTACGTAGGTACATACAATTAATAATCAAAAGGAAAAGAACGAATTTATTTTTGCCAACCAGGCATATTAAGTACGAGTATTTAGGTACCTACATATTTTTATTATTTTAGTACATTTTACTTCTTTTATTTATTTATTTAAACATTTAAAAGAGCTGCCTATGATTAGACTTTAAACAGCTGCGTAACATTAGCGTCTCAATCATACATGTACTATGTATGTTTGAATTGTACATACGTATAATGTATCTACATACATACATATAAGTATATGACTGTTTGCATGTCAATCGCTGTGCAACAATAACAAATAAAGGTACAATTTTAATTGAGTCTTAATTATCTGGTTTACTCGGGGATTTCTTTAATCTAGCTACTAAACCCAACCAAACTCTCATTTGTCGTATTTTTAATGGTCTGCGGTTATGATTTCGTAAAATATGACACTCGTGAAATTATTATTATTATTATTGTTGATGTAGTAGTTGTTGTTGCTGTTATTGTTTTTCGAAGTGACCGATCACGATCGGTATGGTTGTTGTATTTGCTGTTGACTATAAATCGTTTGTCTCGCATTAATCAGTTCAGTAGTATCAAACTGAGTGGTATATATAATTTTAACTCGCTTATTCGAATTTCAGTTTGAAAATCAACATTGCAACATTGTTAACGTTATTAAAATTCTTCTCCAAAACAAAAATTAATAAAAAAAAAAAAAAAATATTAAAACAACAAATTAACAAAAAGTGCAAAAATAAAAATTATTAAATAAAAAAACAACCCATTACACACTCTTCAGTTACACACATTTAACCAATAATAATTAAAATGAATAAAAATGTAAGTGTAGTAAATATTTTAAATATATTAAATATTTTTTATGAAATTACCAAATAGAAAATTTACTAAACTTATTCGAGTTGATATTAAGGTAGACATTTCGTATTTTTTCTTTTATCAACAGATAAAAAAACTCAATTGCGGCAGTGAAATGTTTAAATAAATAAAAACAATTCTAATCATTGTTTTTCCACACAAAATAAAATGAAAGTGTTATTTGTTTTTTTTATATACCTATGTTTTAGTACCAATTAGCATTTAATCGTGAATTTCTGCTAAAGTGTATTTTTCAGCAATTTAATAATGATTCTCAAATAGTTCTTAAAAACAGTTTTAAAAATTTAAAAAAAAAATATATTTTAGAACTTATTTTTTTTTTACTTTCGTTTAATTATTCATAATGGCAAAGTTGGCGTTTTAAAAAAATGTTATATTAAAGACTATACTATTGCTAGAATATAAAAAAAATTAATTTAACTTAATTTAAAATAAGCTTTCAAGATTAATAAAAAATAACCTGAATAGCACCCAAGCACCCAATGTTTCCATACAAAAGTTGTAAAGTTTCCGATTTGTTTAAGAAAATATTCAATAAAAGGTTAAATATAGTGACGTGAATACCTTCAATATTAATTCCAATTTGTATTTTAAATGCATGTACATATATGTATGTATTGAAATAAATAATAATAAATTTAAAGTCGCTAAATCTAAATTAGCAATAAGAATAATTCTTATTCGATGTTTTCCATATACATGTACCTCGTATTCTATAATTAAGCCTCGCATCCTTTTTTTAAACTCTCCAAACTAGACAACGTTTATTAGAAATTATTTCAGAATTTGCCATAAAATATCAAAAAAAATAAAAAAAAAATCCAAAAGACTTTACGCAAAATCTAATTTTCTGCTTAAAATTGGAATAGAAATTAATATAAATTTTTATTTTTAGATAATCTACATTTTAATTTCAATTGTTACAATCGCTCTCTGCTGTCGTCCTGTGCAGTGTAAGCCCTTGGATATAAATAGCAAAGAAGAGATTTACAGTGACGACGAATATAATGGAAATTTGGATAAAAAGACAATAGAACAATTACGTCAGTGTGATATGGATTTGGAAACAATGGAGTTGTGCATGCGCTGTGCAAAAATAACTAAATCTACAATAGTATATCCGCTATGTTGTGCTAATGAGGATAAAATTAAAGATTGGTGTCATGACTATGTATTTTTTGGAGCTATATAGATTGATATATTCAAAAATAATTTCAATTTAATTGTGCATCTTTTAATATTAATCAACTCCCTCACACACACACACTCACACACTCACACACACACACACACACACACTTACATACACAATTTCAGAGAAGCTTACGAACAAATCTTATTTAATTTTAAGTTATTCAATTGGCTGTGATAAAAACAAAAACAAATTATGTAATTAATTAATTTTAAGAAAATTTATACATACCAATTAGAAATTTAGGAACACACAAAAAATACATAATGTAAACACGAACATTTTTATATGTACATACATACATATGTATGTATATGTATGTATGTATTTATGAATGATTAAATGAAAGAATGGAATGTACAATAGCATGTCATTTGTACTTCATATTCACCTTAATAAAACAAGATGTTGTTTCCATTTTATTTCATTAAAAATATTTATTTATTTTGTTTTTTAATTTCCATTTGTGTTTTCTTAGCATAACATTATAAAAACGTAAAAAATTTAAATTTTAATTCATAAGCATTATAAAATCAGGTGTCTTTTTGTGTCATCCCATAGAAATAAATTAAACTGTGTCTTTTTTATAAAATAATGGCACTTTGAAAATTTCTTTAAATGAAATGATTACATGAATTCGAATGAAATTATTTTATGAAGTAGTAAAGGAGTAAAACTAATTGAGCAGAAAAAATAATTATTAACAACTATAAAAACAAAATTAATATAATCGAATGTATTTACAAAATATAATTGTGAAATGCTATAAAATCATAACAAAACAAAATAAATTTACATATTTTACAACAAAAAGACACCGATTTTATATAGAATTATACCTTTTCTTGAAGTCTTCCTTGCCTTTGTGGAGGAGGAATTTTTATCGACTTACGAATGTATATTTAGGTTGTTTTAGGTTTAGGTTTATGCATACATACTATATAAAACTTACCCTGAATGAAATAATGATTTACTAAATTTTAGCTTTTGGAGTTATGTGTACATATTTACATGTGACATCTTCGCAATTTCCCATGAGATCGTAGGGGCAAACAACGCCATTAGGGTCCATATTGCTGTGCAATTGCAACAAAATAACAAACAGAGAAATAAGCAAACAGAAAACTGTGCACAATCGTTAAATGAAATTGAGTGTATTTGAGTACTACCTGTCAATATTTCTTAAATGCTCCAAGGGGGAAATGTATGATGGCAGAGTGGAAGTTCCTTTAGCATCGTTTTTGGCATCTGTGTTGTTCGATTTTGTATCCACTTCCGATCGACAAGTATCCTCAGATTTAATTGGGCTCGTAGCGTTGGGGTTGTGGGATTCCATATTCTGAAACTAACTCAACAAATGGTTTTATTATAAATACAAATCAATCTGTACAATAGGCAAGAATAATAAAAAAAATGATAGTTTTTTATTTAGCAGATTTTGTTTGAATCTTTGCTTTAAATGTAATTGTTGTCTTTTCTTAAAACGCACTTCTGTATTACCGCCAACGTCAGATTTTAAGGGGATTTCGAATCTATTTTCCTCTTCCGTTTCTTTGCCTCTTTCCGAACAAACCGCGCTATTGTCATTTAATTTGTTCTCTATATTTTCACAGTTTGAATGTGTCTTACAATCTTCAACTGTTTTCTTTTTATTCTCAGTCAGTTCCTTGGTGCTGGCAATAGTTTTTAGTGCACCATCAAAATTATTAATATCTTGAGCTTTCAGCGAATTGACAATTTTTATTTCCGTCGCCAACTGTTTGCTTTTTGTTGTTATACTTTCTTTCAAATCGTTATTAAGTCTGAGTGAGAGAGAACGATTAAAGAAAGCACATGAGTGATAGAACGTGCAGAGAACTCACCTATAGTCCTCACCCTTTAAACTTTTGCCCAAGTTAAGTGCCGCCTTGAAGACTTTCGATCGTTTCTCTTTTAGAGTTGTTATCACCTCATTAGTAGTGCAAATACTAGGATAGATACGTGCTATTTTCTGTTGCTCCTCCTTGTGTTTGCTCTGCAAAATGTCCATTTCAGCCTTCAGTTCCTTCAGACGAGTTTCCAGCCTCAATTTTGTTATTTTCGCTTTTTTAGCTTCCTCAACTAGCTTCAATGACTTATCTAAGTTATTCACAATACCCGCTCTTGGAGGAACAAAAGGTTAAGAATGTTTAAAACCACTATCGCATTGCTGAATGAAGGAAATGTCATGGGAAAATAGTAAAACAATGAATACATACCCGAATTTAACGTAAAAATTTTCATAGGATCGCAAAATATTGGTTTTACGGAACTTTGTTGATGAAGCAGAGCCATTTGATATTTGCGATTCATTCGTAGTTGTAGCATTTTTTATTAGCACCTTCTTAACGAGACTAGTTTTGGGCGTGGTACTTGTAGAATCAGATTTATTGTTATCTTTATCTTTACTCAGGTCTTCTTTAACAGGCAAGTTGCTTTCATTCATCTTACTAGTGCTGTCTTCTTTTGTACTCTCATCGACATTTGATTTTCGTTTGTTTTCCAACAATTTCATTCGATGCACCAGTCTTCTGTACTCACTTTGAGCCGCTGCTGGTAAATGTCGTACAGCCTAATATAATAATAGTTAATAAATTGAATATTACAAATCGAAACTGCTTTAATTTTAGCACTTGAAATGGGTTCAGTTTATTACGTACCAGTGGCGTTTTATTGTGTTTTTCACCTTGATCTGATTCATTGCTATGGTGAATTGCTGAGTGCACCGAAGATCTGGCTTTCTTTAAAAACGCATTTAATTTAGCATCCAAGTCTGTATTTTTTGTGCCTGCATCCAAACCGGGATCCGTCGGAGAATTCGATCGTAAAGGTGTTAGTGATGGACTCTCCAAATTTAAACTCAATGGACTAGCATTGTCATTGTATTCGTAGAAGGATTTATTCAATGAGTCGTATTCACCGCCCCACTCGTCACCGCTGGATTCGTTGGAAGAATTTTGAACACTTATAACAAATGGAGTAACTTTAAACATGTGTTTCACCTGCTCGATAGAGGTAATTAAACGCGAGATTTCAGTTCCGCTAGGCACTTGAGTACTTGCTTCGGCCCATGTTGCTTTTGTTGCGGATGTAGATTCAATTGCTTGTGAATTTTGCCTGCGGCTCAAATCAAAGTTTGCATTAATGACTTTATTTGGTTTTACTATTTTTTTAGTGCGTAACAATGAATATGTCGGTACGGTGGTTATTTGAGTTTTCTTTACAATCGGTTTAATCACGTTGGATGGTTTATAAACTTGTGGTTCTATCTCAGTACTGGATACTGTTGATTTATTAATGATTTTAACTAATCTTTCACTATTTAATGCAACTTTACTTTTTGAATTCACATTAACTTTCAATTTTATGTTTTTGGACACATTGTTGGCCTTGTTTTCTTTGAATGAAACATCGGTGACTGTGTCTTTTACATCTTTGTCATCGGATTTAATCGCTGTACTATTTGTTATTGTTACTTTGAAAGTGGTTTGCTTTGTAGTGACATCAAAATTGGCTTGAACTGTTTTATCTTTTGTGGAAATATTAGAATTAAATTCACTTTTTGTAGAAACTAAATTATCTAAGTTGTTATTAAATGGATTATGCAGATGGCATATTTTTTCCAGTAGTGGTTGATTTTCTTCTTCAACATTTTTAGTAACATTAAAAGTCGCTTTAGACGGTTGAGATACGTCTTCAACTTGTGAACCTGCATCTAAATTGGTTAGTGGCACTTGAAGTAATTGGTTGTTAGTAGAATTAAGAACGTTTTCTTTAATTTGTTGAAGTCTTCTTGTTATATCTGAAATATCAATCTTATTCGTTACTTCTGAAGCATTTGAATAAGCTTCTTGATCATTTGCAACTTTACACATATCAATATTATAATTTTCTGCAGCACCGTCCATGTGTTCAGGTTTTTCGTCGGTATCACTTTCATGAATGTCTTCCTGATACGGACGATCTGTTTTAATTGATTGCGATTGATTTTTATATTCATTCAATCGATTCCTTAATTTGTTCAGTAATGCCAAGGAGTCGCTGTTATTTTCACTACATTCAATTGTTTTTATTGATGAACAGAACTTATTTTGATTGTCTGCAGGCTCCTCTTTGCAAATATCAGCTTGAGAGTGAATTTTTAATCGCTTAACTGCTTCTTTGAGAATAAACTCTGTAGGTTTTTTCTGTTTAGAGCGGGATTTTTCGGCCCCTATATTGTAGATTGAAGTGTCTTGGCATTCAGTGGCTTCGTTTTGCCTCATTGATTTCTTTTGGTTTTTGGGTGATTGGAATTTTGATAGCAACAGAGCTCTTAATGCCTCCTCCTCTTCATCTTCGACATCTTCTTTGTAACATACTGTTGGTGGCAAAATTGGGGCTTTATCATGATCTGATTGGTTGCTTTCGCGAGTGTAAATGTCTTTATTTTCTAACCATCGTTGATTTTCGGTAAATTCCTTATTATCCAATTCCATGTCTTGCAATTCTTCTGCAGTGTAAATTTTATGGTAAGGAGGTGGTGGGGGAGCTTCCTCATAGTCATCAACACCCGGTGGAGGAGGTGGCAGTTCGTGTATTTCTTGCATATAGTAGCCATATTGAAAATGATTGGCAAAATCGTTTGATACTAAGGAAAATGTTGGAAGTGCAGGTTCAACTTCTTTCGGCCAGCTGCCTATTGTTATATCTTCACTATCGCTATTGGCAATGTCCATATCGATTGGTTTGCAGTCGACCATTTGTTGGCTTTCATCCTGATCATCTATAATCATGAGCTGAGGCGATGCCATAGGACTAGCTGTCACACAGGCATTTTGGGAATCTTCAGCATCCAGATCAACTACATTAATATCATCTAGTTTATTTTCGTGATGCAATATGTCAGACGAGAGCATTTCTTCAAAATCTGTTGGTGAGTATGCAGCTTCAGCATTTCGCATTTTACGTGCCATGTGCTTTTTTAAGACCGCCGACTTTAAAGCAATCAAACGAAGTTCCTTTTCTTCCATTGAATCTGTTGAATCTTCATCAACAGTTTGTATATCTGGTTCGTTTTCAATGACCTGTACATCATCATCATCCTCAGCATTATCATCGAGGACCTCAGGAACACCAACAACGGCAAGCCGATCATCTTGTAAAGCAGTATTTGATGACTGACCAACTAATTCTTGTCTCATCAGCTTGTCTTTTAAACACGATTTTTTCGTTCCAAACACCGACTCATTCGAATTTCTGGCCACAGCCAAGCGTAGGGTGTCCCTTGATATATATTTTCCATAATCAAATGCATTTTCCTTCCTACTTAATTGCAACCAGTTTTTACCATAACTATCAGTATCCGTTAAAGATGAGGACGAATTAGAAGACTCTGGGGACTCTAGTGGAACTGTTTCCGCAGTTATCTCTTTGTGTGTATAGCGATCGGAATGGACTTTTTGATGCTTTTTAGCAAACAATTTTTGCCTTCTCTTGCAATGCGTCTTTTTTGAGCGATTCTTAAGAGCTAGTTGTTCTTGATCATAGCGAGGATGTTGCTCATATTGATGGTGGTGCTCATATTGATGGTGGTGCTGATGTTGATGCTGGTGATGGCAATGTTTTCTTTTATGCTCCTTACTTTTTCGTCTCTTACGTTTCTTTGGTGTGATGAATTCAGTAGATGATATAGAAGATGCATCAGTAGGTACTTTGGCAGCGCGACTGTTCTCCAGGGGATCTTAAAAACAAATATACGTTTTAAACCAATATTCATATTTGACCAACTCAAGAGTAATATCTATACTATACTTACTAATTTTATCAACATAACTTCTAGATATCACAGCAATTTGTTCAATTTCTTCATTTTCAGCTTCCAATTCTCGAATACGCTGTCTCATGCACAACTCCTCATCAGAGGATACTATCAGATCATAGTCATCCACAATCTCCCCTTCTTCAGGCTCATTCTCAGCCTTAAAATCACCATCGCGAAACATTTTATAATTTTTCATATCTCTTCTAGACATTATCTATTTTTTATAAATGCATATTGCAGTTTTTATCAAAAAATTACAAGCTTCCAGAATTCCTACTCCTTTCTTTATCTATGCTTTTTACAAGTGTCAATTTATAAAATGTCATTTAAAGTGTCTATAATAAAAAAAAACACCACCATGATTAAAATTACTTGTCACTTCGAACTACTGGTCACCAGATGGCGCAATGTTTACAATCTACTATTTCGTCAACTTTAAACAAATGACTTGTATAGAGTTGCCAAACTTTATGGTCAAACAGTTTACGTAAATATAATCGAAAAGGCGCAACGAATACGATTTCCGTGTTACATTTCTAATCAATCGATGTCAAGCTAAATTTAAAATAAATATTAAAATGTTTTAATAGTTTATTCTTCTTTCAAGCAATAAGGTCAATTGAATTTTATATAAAAATATTTAATTTATTTATATATATTAATTTCCAATATTTCGCTATCACAATGGATAGCTTCTTCAGGAATAATATAAGTTTTGGATTACAATAAAATAATAATTGATTTTATAATTATTATTATTATTGCTTGAAAGAAGAAGAAACTATTAAATATTAAAAAAAGGTCAAATAAACGAACTAAATATTAAAATGTTTTTTTAATATTTGCATACTCTGTTTACAGATAACTGAATTTAAGACAATTAAAAAAACACGCCAATTTAAATTACACAAATTAAAATTTATTACTTTCTATAATACATATATGATATATAAAAGCGAATTTGAGTATAATTATGTTTATTTTAGATTAAAAGTTTGTTTATTTTTGAAATTAACAATTACCCATTATTTTTAAGTCAATGTCAAAATATCGTTATCACTTAAAAAGCTTAACCGAAATAATTAAAAACAATAAAAGTTTTGAATCTTACAAAAATATTCAAATTAATTTTAAAAAATAACATCATACAGAAATCAATATATATAATTCTTTATGATGCAGTGGGCCATTTTAAATAGGTAAGTGTTAATTTTACTGTTTTTACTGTTAAATTTAAGAATTTCTCTTCTTCTGGTTCAATAATCTTAATCTTTAATTAAAAATGTTTTGCATATTTGAATCCATAAAGCCAGAATGAATTAATTTGTATTCATCATATTGATTTTATTTTAGTATAGTGGCTTAAAATCAATTCAAAAATATGTTCTCTATTATAGGCAAGCAATTTGGATCAAATCTATGTATTTAGAAAATAGTAAAATGTGTTTATATAAATAAATCTTAACGCTTTTGTTATTGGGGTATTATAATTGTTGGTTGCTTGGTAACACTGATTTTAATCCAACGAAACAGAGTTGATAATATTGTACTGACAACAATATTGAACGAACGAATTACTGTTCAGAGCCTCTTTTCGAGTTTCCGGTCTTTTCTACCTAGGTCGCCAAGTAAAATGCAACCAAAAGTGAGTTAAAACATTTCCATCGAAAATTCAGTAAATTTAATGATTTGAGAAATTTTCTGCTTTCAGCGCAGGGAACCTATCCACGCCGTTCAAGTTTTCGGACGTAAAGTAAGTTAAAATTCGATAAGCTATTGGAAAAAAAACTAAACTTTTCTTTCACACGTGTTTCAAGTATTTTTTTTTTTTTTTACTTAACACATTTTATATGTGAATGACTAAAGTGAAAATGTAGAGATTGAAAAATATATATTTTTTTTAATCATATTGGTTAATAATTAATGAAGTTTGTGTGTGTTTTGTTATAGAAAACAGCAACCGCTGTAGCTTACTGCAAACGCGGTCGTGGTTTGCTCCGTGTCAATGGCCGTCCATTGGAACAAATTGAACCCAAAGTTTTGCAATACAAATTGCAAGAACCTTTGTTGTTGCTTGGCAAGGTAAGCACTGACATATTTTTCAATTGAAATTATTCTATGTACATATTCGATTTACTGTGATGATTATTACTTATCCCGAAATTGAGTTCAATATGAAAATATCAATCTACACTGATTCTTTCCGTAAAACAGATTTTTCTGTTGGTGGATATTATTATTGTATAAAATTAATGTTTGCATTTTAATTTTTAGGAAAAATTCGCTGGCGTAGATATTCGTGTCCGTGTTAACGGCGGTGGTCATGTTGCTCAAATCTATGCCATCCGTCAAGCCATCTCAAAGGCTTTGATTGCCTTCTACCAAAAGTGTAAGTATACGCAGTTACTTCATTTTATTAATATTTGGTTGGAAAAGTGCCTGATGTTACCAGATTTTCACTGGAATTAATATAAAAAGCAATTTCCTTTGAAAGATACCTTTCAGGCAGATTAAATTTATTGTTAAACATTTACCAACCAGCATGTTGCGAATTGCAAACACATTCTGGGTGATGTCTTATCAACATTTATCAACTTTAAATTAATTTTATATACGTATGTATGTGTGTAGTTAGTTATATTATTATAATCATTATAATCAAATCTTGCATATACCAGATTTTTGTTGGACTTGATTAAATGCCTCTCCAAGGAAAGATGAAAGCCAAGATATATCAAGTCTAAGTGACAGTTAAACATTTACCAACCAAGTTTGTTTCCAATTTAATATAAACAATTTGGGTGATGTTTTAACTACAAATAAACAACAACGACGATTTTATATTTTTAATTATTCCCGTCAATGCCAGATGTTTGTATGCATCGATCAAGATCATTCGAACGAGTTTCTAAACTGCGGGTTAGATTAATAAAATTTTGGATGTTATCATAAAGTTATCTTGTATTACAAATTTAATTTATTACAAACACACCAAAGACAATATTTATAGTTTCTCTGTAGTTATTATATATTCTTGCATATACCAGATTTTTGTTGGATGTTTTAAAATACCTATCCAAGGAAAGATAAGAGCCAAGATAAATTAACGAATTAAAAAAATGTTAAACATTTACCAACCAAGTTAGTCTGAAACAAAATAAACAATTTGGGTGATGTTTCAACTACAAGTATATAAATTAAGACAATGAATAGATAGGAGTTTTAAACTAGTCCCGTCAATGCCAGATGTTTGTATGAACATACTAAGTTCGTTCGAACGAGTTATTAAACTGCGGGAAATATTATTTTTTGTGATATTTTCACAGTTACATATATTATTTTACGATGTAATTTTTTAAAAATACACAAAAAACAATTACTTGTTATTTAGCCAAGCATAAATAATAATTCTAAAGCAATGCTTATAATGGAAATTGTTTGTTTTGTTTTACAGATGTCGATGAAGCTTCCAAGAAGGAAATCAAGGACATTCTTATCCAATACGACAGAACCTTGTTGGTTGGTGACCCACGTCGCTGCGAACCCAAGAAATTCGGTGGTCCAGGTGCCCGTGCTCGCTACCAAAAATCTTACCGTTAAAATTGTGGTTTTTGTCACTATTCCAAACTGTGCAGATGTTTTTGCTTTTTTGCAAAATGTAATAAAGATTTTTATTTAAGAATGGATTATGATTTTTTTTAATTTACTGTAATTAGGTTAGGTAAAAGTTGTTCTTGTTCTATGAACACTTCGAAAAGCTATTTTCAAATAGTAATTTCATTAGCAAAATATGTAGTTCCCCTAATTTATTTGCATAAACATAATTGTTTTGATTAATTTATAAACATTTTTGTTGTTTTATTTGCTACTTAAAATTAAATTATATAAAAACATCTAATGATATACACCCTACTCTTTTTTTTTTACATGGCTGAAAAAAAAATTTTCTTTAATCTAGTAGTTTCAAAATCACTGTCATGTAACATTGAATTTTAATAGGAAAAATGTGAAAAGGGAACAAATTTCATGTGTAATTTTTGTTCACGATAGCGGTGAAATGAACATACATAGTAGTAACTGGGAAATCCCCTTATTCGATAACTCTTACCTACACATTTTGTTCTTGTTTTAATCTATTTTTTCTGGATTTCTTTTGTTTTTTTTTGCTTGCTATACCAATTTTTCACCTGTATGAATTATGTATTTTAAGTTTTAATGCTCAATAAAATGCCATATGAACATAGGTACAATTTGTATGCATATCTGAAATTTTATAGTTTTCAACATTTTTTACACGGTTTTTCGAATTAAATATATGTAGGTCTTTATTTCATGTTACAAGGTCTTCAGATGACATGGAACGTATCCCCCATTTTACTATAGGAAACGCCCCTCTTTTTTTTTTTACACGGATTTCTGAGGAACGTATCTACCGTGTAAAAAAAAGAGTTGGGTGTTTTAAATTCAACTTACGATGGGAAATATACACGGATTGCTTGTAATTTAATAAAAGTAAAAATCCTTTTAACAATAGTAAAACTGAATTTCGAAATTCCATATAGGTAATTATGTTTTAGCAAATAACGTAACAAAATTACCTGAATCAAATGTATGATAATAATATTTAAAAAAATCTGAATGTGTTGGTAATTGTACCTATGTATTTATATGATTTTTTTTTCAATTATAAATACATAGGTACATATATTTCGTATCGACAAATAGGTATTAATTTATAATCAAAAACTTTAAAATTTTGTTTAATACATAATTTAAATTAACAACTTTTTTTGTTCTAAAAATCTTTTTAGTAGAGCAAATAAACTTATAAAAGGAACACACATACAATATGTGTTTGAAAATAAGTAAACAGAATCAATAAGATTTTCAGTAAAATGAAAAATTCCACATAAGAGTTTTGGTTGGCGCAGCAACTTTCATATTGTTAACGACAATAGGAAATAATTTCAGTGGGATTAGATATGAACAATGCCAAATGTAATTACCATCCAATGTACTTAAATTAGCAAATTATATGACATCATTGGAATCATGAAGATTTCCAGCACATACCCCCGGAAGTATAACAACTCTGTTTTAATATCAACGAATAGAAAAAAATTGACACAACGACGATAGAGACAAAACGACAATACCAAAGCTAGTGATTAAATCTCAGTTGGAAATATATATAATGAGAAAGTTCATATACATATAAATTTCTCTTAAAATAGCAATAGATTTTTCAGTTATGTCCTATAACTCCTAAAGCAAGACGGATATGACAAACATGGTTTACGTTTCTAATCTTATACATAAGAATAGTGGGTTATTTTGTAACTCATTTCGAAAGAAAACTCGAAATAATAAAAAATCCGCAGTTTTTAACATTGAATTTGAATAAAAAAATTAAAAAAAAATCACTTATACCGTTATAACTAACTGTACCATTTCCCAACAAAGATTAATTAAGGATCAAATTTTAGATTATAAAATTTTATATAAAAATAGATGAAATGTTACAAATTGCAACTTATAATTTTGTCATCGTTTGTAATGTTTGGCTTATGTTGACAAATCGAATTATGATGAGGCAGGAGTTATTAAATTTTCTACTGGGACATTGAGTTTTCTTCATAAACTTACAGCGAGCATATTTGACGTTAGTGACTGAAGCATGTGTTTAGCTAGTGAGCGAGTGAGATGGCGGGTGTGACAGTTGGATGTGAAAACATCGAAAAACAACAACAACAGCAACTACAAAAGCAGCACCAACACACAAACGAACAAACGATGAGAACGACGACAGTCAGTGAAAAATGACGAACTGTGGCAAAGACAAAAAGTAAAAAGTGTTTGGCGAAAATATTATAAATTTTCTTGAAAATCTATTGTTCTTAATTTGTCCGACAACATCAAGCACCTGCATTTGCCAAAATGGTAAGTTGTAATATTGAATTTGTTGTGTTTAGTGTACAATTTAAACAATAAATAAGAATGATGGATTCAGTGATTGTCTTCTACTTATTTCGGGTGCTCCCACAGAAAAAAAGGGAAGCCCTGTGAAAAGAAAAAAGTACAACATTCACAATAACATACAGTAGATTATCTATCACAATAGTGGGCTACATAAAACCCGCTTATTGTGAATTTCACAGAAACAGTTTAACCCCTTAAGAAGCAATATGTTTTTATTGTTGTTTAAATGTGCAACTAAAAAGTAATCCTATCTTTTTGCAAAAATCAAACTACTATAGATCCCATAATTGTACTGCTCTGTAAACTCGATAAGAGAGAGGTATAAGTTTGATAGGATTAATTATAATGTACTCTGCATTTTGTGTGAATTGTTTCGACTTTTTTTCGTTTCTTAATTTCAAGGTTTTCAATATTTTATTCAAGGATCGTGTTACAAAGCCCCAGAAAAAGATGCTAATAACTCTACTGAGGGAGACCAAATACATGGAGGGCAAAAAAGAAAAAGAGTGGTATTGGGAAAAGATTCAGGAAGCCTTGAATAAAATTGGACCTAAAAAGACTATTATACAGTGGAAAAAAGTTCGTTGAAATATAATTTATTTTTTGTCAACTGAAATAATTTAATTTATTAAATTTTAGTGCTGGCGCGATATGCGTCTAACAACACGTAAGAAACTAGCAGAGCTAAAGCGGTGTCAAATGGCCGGTGGATCACCACCGCCTGGAATTGAACTAAGCCAAGAAGACAACGACATTATAGATATTGTCGGCACTGAATATTTTTACGAAGAAATGAACGGAGAGCTAAAACCGGAAAACTTCATGTCAGGCTTTGACTATGTTCCCGAACACTTCTGTGATGCCATATTGACTGCTGCCGCTGTATCAAGTGGTCAACAGCAACATATGCAACATCAAAAAGAGCAACATGCAGCTCAGCAGCAACAACAGGATCATCATACAAACGATGGGGAAACTAATGATGCTCCAGGATCTTCAAATCACACCGACACTCAAGCTGGTGCATTTGGACAAGCCGGAGTATCTCAGATGACCGGACATAATGGCGACCACTCGAATTCAACCGGAACTTTGCAACAGCACAATATAATGCCACCACATCCAGCATTCTCTGGAGGTTTGCATCCTCATCTAATGCGAAGGCAACAACATGCTACGGCTGCATTTCACCGTGAAGCTGCTTTTGAGGAGAAATTACTCCAGTTCATGCAGGATGCCTTTCCAAAAAAAAGTAAAAAGCGAAAAAGTCGTGACCCCGACAAACTATTTCTTTTATCACTTTATGAGGAAATCAAACGAGTGCCAGAAGACATACGACTGGACGTAAAAGCCGAGCTAATTCAGGTACTTAAGAAGTATCAGAAAAAAGCGCCAGTGAAACAGGAAAAAACACATCACAATCACACACAATCATCTTCGAGTTCTGGAAAATCTTCTGGGAATACAACACCCAACGACAAAATTCAACTTCCACAACACACGCAACTCTCGCACAGCATGTACCAATTGCAAAAGAAGTATGATAAAAGTGAAAAAGAACCCTCGCCTCAATCACAGGCTGATCGTGTACAACAACACACAAGAGAACAAACCTCTACAACCACAGTGACGCTGCATGCTCCCCAACAAATTCACACCCTTTTTCAACTGCAAAAGAAGTATGAAGAAACAACCGCTGAGAAAGTCCATCAACAGAACGAGCAACGTAAACATGTTGATGCCGCACATCAGCAACACCAGGCAGCTCATCAGCAACCACCGCCTCCTCCGCCTTCCAACGAACAACATCTTCATCATCCACAAATGCCACATGGCATAATGTTTCCCCTTCCTCAGATACGCAACGAACAGCCTGGTGCTCAACAACAACATCATACCCACAATCCCCACCAACAGCCCCAGCAAGCCCAGCATCCACACCAACAAACACAACAACAGCAGCAGCAACAACAGCATCATCCTCCTTCAATATTTGGTAACTCGGCTGCTTCAGCACCCGGCATGAGTGCAGATCGTCCCGCCATGCCCTACGAGAATGTCGGATGAATGTGGAGTCGTTTATGGGAGGCCGCCTGGGAGGTTAGATTTCCACTAACGGCGGTACCCTTATTAGAAAATAGCACTAATATTAATAATGATCCTGAATAGACTCGATCGAAAAATATTAATAAAAATGGAAAAATTAAAAAAAACTTAAAATATGTATACTGACCTTTAATTGTTTATTCAATATTACAACTAAAAAAACATGTAAAACATAAATCACACACATCAATTACATGTGCCGTCACTTAAAATGTAAAACAATTTTATCAAAATTTTAGAGACCAGAGGAATATATAAAATATATCTCAGCCATAAACATTAAGATTTTGTTTCTTTGATTACATATTTTATATGTTGCATTTGCATTTTAGGTGAAGCTATCCATATGTACATTATATACTTACATACATACATACATACATTACACTATCAGCCCAATTATGAATAAAAATTCCGCGGGAGTGTTTTCCCTTTTTCCATTTTTGCTATTCAAATTCAATGTTAAAAAAAATAAAAAGGGAAAAAAATCCCGTGGATTTTTTATTCATGATTGGGCTGTATGTGAATTTGTTTATAACATTTCACTCATACATATAAACATATACATCCATATATTAAACGCATACATACACATCATACACATACAATATACTAATACTAACTCTAATCAATTGAATATTATTTTAAAAGAGTTTGTTTAAATGTTATTTTTTTTCTTTCTTTTTTGTAAATCGTAAATAAATGTGAATACAGATTAAAATAATAAACATGTTTAATGTCATTGATCGTCAGAAGATTTAAAAAAACAATTATAAACAAAAAACATTTACAAAATTATCTAAAGTTTTATTTATATGATGATGGTGCGTGTACTCGAAAGGCCATAGACAGTGTATGTATGAGTGGTATGTGTGTAAGTTGAATAATAATTATTCTATTTAAAGGAAACGCAAGCATTCGTTTAAAAAAATAATTAATTCTTTAAATACTCTGGAACTACTGGCCACAATACAATACATAGATGGCAATCAAAAATTATTAAAAATACGAAAGTTAGAAGTTAAATTGTAAAGATAACCATCATCATTTTTTATTCGTACACATGAATGACATTTCTATCAATCGTTTCCGAGTGACTATACGCTACTACTGTATGTGGTCATCGCTATCATCATCATCGAGTACTACATATTCATGTACATACCTTTTGAGAGGATCATTAAAATTTCCATTGTATGTTAACGCACCATCATTAGCATTCCATACCGAATACTCGTCTAAAGTGGTGCCAAAATATAGTTCGATTTTAAAACAATAATCAAACCAAATGGACTCAAAACTAAACGAACCTTAAGTAGGTATTGAATAAACATTTCAGTTTCTTCTCTGCCTGCCACCCACTCATAAATTATACACATGCGTCTGTGTACATAAATGCATGTATGTATGAATGTACGTACATACATATGTTTGCATGTGTTACAGAACTAACTAGTAGATTCTTTAGGAATAATAATAACAATAATAATAATACGGTACTCACATAAAACAATTTATTTGTGGAGAAATTGTGCTTATCACAAAAATACTTTTATTGCAGTCTCTAAAGAAAATATGTACCCACTTTATAAACAGGAGAGAGTCGTTAATAAACTGATCCACAAATAAATGATCGCATTCTACTCTAGTTATTCTGACTGACTGGCTGGCCGGTTGTTATACTACGATCATTACGATCATTCGCAGCCGTTAAGGTCGTTTGAGTAGAAGTATATTTTTAAATTTATTTACTATTTTATTTTTTTCATTCCGAAGAAAATAAAAGTTTTATTCAGTTGAGTTTTGTGCACTTTTGTTTAGTTCAGCTGACAAGTATAAAAAATATTTGCTTTAGCTGTTGTTTTCTTGCATGCAAACTTAAAGTTACAGTTTCGTTTACTTCTTAAATTCAAATCGCCATCATTAAATCATCATCGTAGAGTCGGCGAGACACCTTTCGAACACGTGAGAGTGGACAAAGAGAGGTGATAGAGAGAAAGTCTCAATTTGTATGTGGATTGATTTCATTCATCGATAATAATTTGAAATGAAAAATTTTAATATTGCGGTTTTTAAACGTTATACTTCTAAAGTGATTTTCATTATTATTTTTCCATACAAAACAACAACAATAAAAACAACAGCTACAAAAAATGTTTACTTCGTCGCATTTGTTGATGTAACTACTAGCGGTTCCTGTATAAATTATCTCTGTTAAGAAGAACACACTGAGAAGATTTATCACAAAAATTTTGCATACATACATATGTATGTTTGCTTGAATGTTTCTTAATCTTTTATTTTTGAGCCCAACATACCTATATAATATAAAATTCGTAAAAAAAAAACAATAAAAATGACAACTGGTAAGTACAAAATTATTGTTATTTTCTAAATAGATATGTACATACACATGGATGTACCTAGTTACAATATGTACGCATGTAGTATTTACATATGTATGTATGGATGTATACTCGTATACATATGAATTTCTGTTTACAAATTGCCAATATTCAAATACAAATCTTTTTACATTCATGTGTATTTAAAAAATTACAACATAATTATATGGTACTCGGATATACTTCGAAAATACTGATATTCAATACGAGTATTAAAGGTAAACAATTGTAATTTATACATAAACCCAGCAAACATAATCTATATTTAAGATAAAGCTATAGGTATACCTATAAATGTAATATTAAAGTATGCATTTGCAAAGTTTTGAGTTTATAGTGAACTAATTCGTTTTCCTGTAACATATCGCTGGGTATTATAACTATTGTTGGAAATATAATTGTTTACCTTTTAATGTGATAATTGACATATAAAAATTTAAATAAATTAAAAAAAAAAATATTTAAAACAAAACAGTTTAATACACCGGCAAACAAATAAACTCATACACAAAGTTATTTAAAAAGCGTACATACTTATATGTAAAAGTAAGAAAATAATTATAAAAAAATAGCATGTTTTCTGTCTGTTCTATATGTATGTATACATATGTATATGTATGTATACATATGTATATGTATGTATGTAGCAGTGAAAACTTATTTTCGTGTGTGGTAATAAAATGTGAGATAATCGAGATAAAACATATATGTAGGTATAATAAGTTTTTTTGATTAACTTTACAAAAACTAGACACTCGTAGAACTTTACGATACGATTATACTACTGATACCATAACCCAGCAAACAAGAGGTTCGAAAAATTAGTTATTTAATTAATAATTATTGTAATTTTAAAATATTATTATTATTGTTTTCAAACAATTTCTATAAAAATTTGTTATACAAATATTGTTGTTTGATATTCTCGAACAGTGGCAGTTAGTTTCTATAAATATCTTAAAATAATTTCTTTACTAAATCCAATTTCGAAGATTATAATTTTTAATATACCGAATCTTCAGCAAACACCTTATTTTCATCAATGTCAAATATAATTTACAATAGAAATGAAGTAACAATGCGAACATAGCTATAAAAGTATTGTCCAAAAATCGTTTATAAAGTTTTACAAATGTTTCTAATTAAAAGCGATTCAGTTCTTTACAAGCCAAGTCTATATGCGGACTATTGATAGTTGAGCAAATACTTTACACTAAACTGTCCTAAAAACAAGAGATAGAGAGACTGTCCTGAATTGCATATTAAACTATAATGTTTGCTGGGTGTTTACAACCCTTCACACTGTATGGGTTGGTTACATACCATTATATACATATGTATATAATTAAGTAATTAAATATTGAAAAATAACAGAAAAGACGTCAATTACAATATTATATACCTATACAACTACATACATATTCGTACATACATATAGATAAATACATACATGTGTATGTATGTATTTTTTTGAAATTTATTTATTTTAGTACAAGCTCGCACAGTTTTATGGTATTTGGCATTTGTGGGTTTCGCGGTCAATTACATGATCCGTATAAATCTCAACATAACCATTGTAGAAATGATAGCGACCAGTGGTAAGTCGATGAAACAACAGATGACTTTAACACATGATGATGGGTCATTGATAGCAGCAATGAGTAGTAATAATACGATCGCTTATATTGATGGATCCAATCACAGCACTGCAATACATCATGTTATTGTACACAAAGGCAGCAAATATTCTTTAGAGAAACATATTTTAAATATAACAAATGTATGTATAAGTCTGGTCGTTTGCCTGCTATGTTTCCTAGGCTATAGTATTTTAACTATGTATAGTTAAAATAGTAAATTCTAGCAGGCAAAATATTGCTGTTATTTTATTTTAATTTTATTTCCAAAAAGATTGATTATGAGAGAGATGGTTTTCATTGGAATGAATACCAACAAGGTCTGGTGCTAGGCTCATTTTTCTGGGCTCACTGGGTCACTCAAATACCGGGTGGAATTTTGGCGAAAAAATATGGCACCAAATTGGTTTTTGGTCTTTCGAATGCCATTGGCTGTTGGATGTGTTTTTTAATGCCCATTGCATCGTACTGGGATTATAGAGCTTTAATTTGGTTGCGTATTATACAAGGTTTAATAACCGTAAGTCAATTAGAGCAGTGATCGGCACAAACAGAGCAATTGACTTTATTTATTTAACTTTGATTTACATTTAAGGGTTTAGCTTGGCCAGCAATGCATGTTCTAACTGCCAAATGGATACCGCCCAACGAGAGAAGTAAATTTGTGACAGCCTATTTGGGTAGTTCTGTGGGCATAGCATTGTTTTATCCGCTCTTTGGCTATATGATGCATTGGGCTTCTTGGGAATGGGTCTATCATGTATGTGGTATTTTGGGCACATTTTGGTGGCTGGGTTGGCAAATATTTGTATACGATAGCCCAACTGCGCATCCGCGTATAAGCGATACGGAATTGAGATACATAGAAAAATGTCTCGGATCTTCTGTCCAAACTACACACTCGCAGGCGCAGGGTACACCATGGAAGGCGATCCTAACGTCCACACCTGTCTGGATGAATGTCATAGCACAATGGGGTGGTATTTGGGGTCTATTTACATTAATGACTCAAGCACCAACTTACTTTAGAGTTATACACAACTGGAACATAAGAGCGGTAAGGAAGACAAAGATTAGGTTTTAAAGAAAGATTGGCTGCATTAACGGCCAAGACAATGTACTATAAATACGAGTATTGCTGCAATATTTATCTTTTACTCGTAAGTTAGCGATATCGCCGTTAATAGCAATCCTGTTTTTTAATCATTAAACAGAACAGAAATAAATTATTATTATGTACTTATTATTATTTTTTGTTTGTTTTTTATAAGACCGGAGTTCTATCGGGACTACCACATTTAATGCGCATGCTTTTCGCTTATGGTTTCTCGTTATTTGCTGATTATTTATTAAAATCGAATAAAATGAGTCGCACAAATCTGAGAAAATTGGCCACTGCTATATGTAAGCATAACTACTTGGAGAAGACTTAAAAAGGCTTAAAAACTATCCAGAACTCCACATTAATTATATTAATTTTTGTTTTTCAGGTTGTATTGTTAAAGGTCTGGTTGTGGTGGCCTTGGCTTATTTTGGTCATAATTCTACAGCGGCTATTATATTTTTAACTGTAGCTACCATGTTTCATGGAGCTGTGTCGTCTGGGCCTTTAGCCTCTATTGTGGACATATCACCCAACTATGCTGGCATTGTTTTGGGTATAAGTGGCATGATCGGCGTGCTTCCAGGTTTCATATCACCCTACATAGTGGGGATTTTAACATTAGGAAATGTAAGTCTTATAACAGTCAACAAAATTTGGCTTTTAAACTACAGAGTACGAGTATTTTCGTTTCATTTGCAGCAAACTTTTGAATCTTGGAAACATGTCTTCCTAATATCAGCGGCCATGCTAATCGGCTGTGGAGTTTTGTACGTGTGTTTTGCTAACTCAACTCTACAAGACTGGAATGGTCATTCACCTCAATCGGACGATAATGAATTGCAATTATTAAACGAAGATATTGCGCACAAAGAACCCGAAAAGAAGCCACCAGAAGACAAGAGTAAAGAAGCACTTAAGAAATAAAAAATATAAATTTATAATCACTTTATACCCGCCTTTTCATCGATTTTTCTGGCCTATTAACTTTAATTAGTGATTATACCTACATACATATATACGAGTACATATGTATGTATATGTACATATTTATAATAATTTCAATTTAATTAGTTGTTATTTTTTGTTTTGTTTGACATCTTTTAGTTACAGTTTGATAATACTTAGTTGTAGGTTTTAACATGTCCAATGTAATATAAAAATGTATTTACTGTATTTACTTAAGTAAGAAAGTGAGAGAATGAAAAAAAGGCATAGTCATTTCTACACAATACCATTCAAATTAAACAAAGTTCACATACATACATACATATATATGTATATTTCTACATATTATTTTTTTTTTAAATTTTTATTTATATGTATGTTTACTTAACTAAGATTTGCCATCTCACACAGATAAGATTTTAACTTTATCATCCATCACATTTTAAATTAAACAATTTTTTAACACTTTTATTAACCCTGCTAATCCCCGAGGCAACAATTTACAACTCTACTATGTATTAAACTAAATTAGATAAACAAATAAAAGAAGCTTGTTTTGTCAGTCGGCCATGTTTAGTTGAGTTTTTTTTTTTTATATTTATTGCGATTTCGGGAATGTGTTGCATATTTTTGAAGAATAATGATTTTATCATGGTGATCATTTTCTCTTTATGTTGTTAGCAATTTCTACAATAAAGTCTCGAGTCTCTATCTGCCAAAGATTGACCACCAAACGACGTATTGAGGTTCGATGTTCAAATGAATCTGGAGAAGATAATTAAATGCTAGATGCAGGACCTCTGAATTCACAAATTATGTTATATAAGATATCTAGGATAAGTACGTGTCAACTGAACATTTTTTTTTACATTGACTACTCTAAAACGTGAACATAGGCTGAAGGCTCTAAAACGTGACCTTTTTTAGAACGTCAAAATTCAATTTTGTAAGCTTATTTTAAAATTTTGGGATTACCCTCAGAAAAATTTCGTAGTTTATTTGTTGTAAACAATTTTTGTTGCATGATAAGTAGCTTCTTTTGTAGTTGTAGTTGCCCCTTTTTAATAAAAACAAAATTATCTAAGAATCGTATTAATTTTGCTAACCTCTATTTTTGATGAATTCAATAATATAATTTAGAAATTAGTATCTTATCTTTTGCAAACCATAGTAGCTATGTAGTATATTAAAGTATGGCAGGAACTTACATAAAATAGCATCAAAACATGCTTCAGAGGTAAAAAATAACTGACAGACTTTATTTTAAATTAAAGATAAGAGACCAAAATATGTTATAAAAAAATGCAATCTAAAACGTTAACAATATCAAAAACGTGAAAACCCTCGGTAAAAATCAGTTCACGTTTCTGCGAGTTCACTGTATATAAGAAAAGTTTCAATACATCGAACAGATACATATACATGTTACTGTTCTAAAAAGTTTTCAAATCCTCCTCCATTTTTTTAATTATTAAAAATTTCGAATCAGTACTACTTAGATTCTAAGATTACTTCATATTCCAATAAGAGCCCCTTGGACCACCATTTCTATAAAGTGAAGTTGCCAAGTTTATTTCGATTTCAAGAGTTTATTTACGTCAAAAACCTCTGTATTATTATCGGGAATAATATTAAATCTCCTTAAGATTGGTGAGGGGATGTTAAAATAGAAAGGGGGTCAATCTTTATAGTGACGTATTTACAATTCGGGATTAAGGGAAATAAAAAAAAAAAGATTAGTTTCTTTTATTTGAATTATTATGAGAAACTGGGATGCTCACCTTTTGGGTTTATTTCTTTATAAAGAAAAAGAAATGTGTTGGAAGTTAGTTTGTTTTCTTCAAATTTTATTTAACACTAAATTCAATTTTGTTGTTTTAATACAATGTGTACGTTAGTGCGCAAATGGCAAGTAAAAAGTTCAATTTCATATGTATATAAATATAAGTTTAAACAGTAAAGTGAAGTTGTTTTAATTTTATATACCTACTTAAGTATATGTTCTGTTTGAAGGCAAAAAGGTAAGTGAAGTTACAAAAAAGGCGATGTAATTTTCAACAGTTCGGTTTTAACAAATTTTAACGGCTGAATTTAAATACAAAGTACATACTAAATATAAGTGTGGTCAACTGCTTTTATAACTTTATGCATCTTTTAAGTGATTTTTGTTTAGCATAATTGATTAGTTTTAAATAATAAAGTTCTATAAATTAGGTTTCTGTTTGTTTATTATTTTAGTGTCCAACGTTCGTTTGGACAAACTCTTTTTTTAATTTTTAAATTGGAGTAAAATGACTCAATGTTAAAAAATGGTTTTTGTCATTGACATTGCCGCATGTTTGCACCATACTGTATGTACCCGTATAAACATAATTAAATGATTTGGCGAAAAATATTAACTGGCTTTAATACATTCGTAATACAATAATAAAAATTTGTATATTCAAATTTATAGCAATGTTTATTGCGGCTTACAGGTACTTTGATTAGAAATTAATTTACTGACATTTAAATGCATATTATTTTTTTTAATAATTTTTGTATGAAATATTATTTTAACAGACTGTATAACTTTAGGTTCAAAAATAACTAGACTTGGTGAAAATGGGTGTAATTATTATTTAAATTTATTTTTTATTTTTCGGCTTATCTACAGAAAACATCCAGAGTGTTTGGCGGGAATCGAAACCGCAACCCTCTGACTGATAGTCTGGCACACTATCGCCTAGTCTATCGGGGAACCCTATACGAGGGCGGTTCGGAAACTTCTTAGCCTAGCACAGAAAGAGAATAGTTGGTTTTTCAAAAACATTTTTATTTTTTAATACACTGCCCAATCATGAATAAAAATTCCGGGGGAGTTTTCTCCCTTTTCCCATTTTTCCTATTCAAATTCAATATTAAAAAAAATAAAAAGGGAAAAAACTCCCGCGGAATTTTTATTAATGATTAATCAAATTAAAATAGTCTTCTTCAGCTAGGAATTTTTTAGATTTTGGAACAGGTAAAAGTCAGTGGGAGCTATAAAGTGGGTGGTCAAACAACTCGGATTTTAATTCGTTGATTTTAGTCATTGTTAAAACACTCTTGTGCGCTGGTGCGTTGTTTTGATGACTGTTAGCCTCGGGAGCAAGGGCATTTGCATTAAATTTTTCACAAACAATTTATATACATTTATTGTTAAGTTTGGTACTGTATTTTTACTTGCACAATTATTTTAAGACATTGCATTATAATCTTAAATGTTACTTTAATATGTATTTTTTTTAACCACAATTATTCTTGAAAAAAGTCTCAATAAAAAAATTAAAATTAAAAACAAATTGTTTTGATTCAAAATTATCTTTTTGTGTTGTAAGCCAGGACGTTTTTCTCGAATTTTTACATTAAATAGATCCAACATGTTGCAATGTACTCTGAATTTATTGTTTTACCCTTTTGCAGATAGTCAATCAATAAAATACCTTTGCTTGGATTGCTCTTTTGTCTCTGGAGTATAGTAGTGGATCAATGTCTCACCAACAAATGCGGCACCCTCACCACACGAAAGGCTTTTTCATTTGTAGTTCTTCATGCCAAATTAAATGGACTCGATTATTTGGGCTGCCCATGATATTAGCTATTTCACGCACTTTTGTTTGTCGATCATTTAATACAATATCATGCACTCTTTCGACAATTTCTGTTGTTGCTGTTTTTAAACGTCCACTTCGTGGTTCATCCTCAATGCTTGTACGACCACGTTTAAATTCAGCAACCCAATTTTTTACTGTTGCATATGAAGGAGCACTTTCATCAGTATGAATTGTCCCGATTAACCTTTTTTATTTAAATATTTAATGACACCACGAATTTCTAATTTTTCCATTGGAAAAAAATCGCGGATGATGCAGTTGCCAGATCGCAAAGAAATTTAAGATGTGTTCATAGCACTGATGGAAGTTTTCAAAACACTTAACTTTTTTCTGTTTATACCGCGCTTTCTGTTCTAGGCTAAGAAGTTTCCGAACCGTCCTCGTATGAATTTCTTTCTATAAGTGCTAATAAAAACATGTACTCGTACATAACCTGTTAGTGACCATCCATCTAACTGGTATGTTTTATGTTCTACAGATACGATTTCATATGATACGTAATACTTGAAGGAAGCTTTAACTAGGCAGCACATCTAACAGTGTATTCCCTTTATCATCATATCATTCAAGTTGAATTGTGGTTCAATTCAATCACTCCCCTGAGTACAATCGGAATTGGAAGCTGAATGTAAAAAAATGAAAATAAAGAAAAGACTAAACAAACATTAACTTAAAATAAGAAAATTAAAGCGTTTAATATGAAATCATCAAATTATAATTATAAAAACAAGAAAAATATATTTTAAACTAAAATTGTGTCAATAATTTCAAAGTGTGTATGTATTAAATTGAACAAAAAATTCTTTCAATCAAAATTATACAGACAGACAGACAGACAGACATGTTTATGTTCAAAACATTAACACACACAGCCACACACAGCCAGTACGTTGTCAAAATATGCTTAACACGTTTTAAAAATTGTTTCAATTGTCATTTTTCTAATAACTTGAGGATTTTATAAGATTATAGAACAAATTCAGCCCCAGCCAACCGCTTCCTCTTTCTGCAGCAACAACATATGCCAACAAATTTTCGTATAAAAAATATTGTATGTAGAAAATATGTATTTGTATTTTTCCATTTTTTACATTAAATGTACATATTTTATTTGTTGGTTTTAGTTTGCTAAACATCAGTCTAAAAAGTTTAGCCAAACATTAATCATTTTGTTAAGGGACATCATGGAAAACCGGCATGGTCAGTCATCTCATCTTTTCATTTAGCTGCATGCGTTTGCTTGTCTGTGTGTTTAAGTCTGTTCTATTCGATTCTATTCTACGCTCAGTATAAAATACAATTTCTACCGAAGACCAAATAAGAAGCCAAAAAAATAATAAAAAAAAACGTGTTGAAATTTAGACACATTTTTTATAAATTGTAAAAGTGAAAAAATGAAATACATATGTACATACTATGTATGTATGTATTTCATTCGCCGGATACAAATTTCCTTAGAGATTTAACAAATATAAACGCAAGTTTTTTGTTTTTTTTTCCTCTAGCCTTAACTACATGTGGAGAATAGGTATACTAAGTTTAACAATACGCTTGCTTGCACTGGTAAGTTCTCTTGTATTTGCAAATACATATATGTAAGTCTTTAAAAATGGAAGTCGATTAAACATTATTAAAAAAGGGCTCCAAATCTATTGAATAAATAATTACAAATTTGAGATCAAAGTCAAATATTAGAATTTATAAAAACAAAGTTTTCTTAAAATAAAGATTTTAAAATATAGATTGATTCTGGTTGCTTAAAATGTTACGATAAAATTAAGCCGTTTATTTGTATTTAGGATGAAATAAGTTCACTGCATACCTTACGTATATCAAATAAAGTTTGTACATACATACATACATATGTACGTATGTATATATATATGTATGTACATATGTGGAAATGGTGTTCTAATATCATACTCCTTGCAAGGTACATGTGATAAGTATGCTGTGATGAAGGTGTTTAACTTTGACAGCCGTTATGGGACAGGATG
The DNA here is from genome assembly GCA_950370525.1 of Bellardia bayeri. NCBI lineage: Eukaryota > Metazoa > Arthropoda > Insecta > Diptera > Calliphoridae > Bellardia > Bellardia bayeri. Next base: position 854,868 of record OX493268.1, read on the forward strand.
GACAAACGAATTTGCTTAACTTCAGAGTCCAAAGTAATGTCGGACACATACAAAATGTTTAACAAATTATCGGTTTTGCCATTTTATTTTTTAACAACAAAATATTGATTGAGAATTTAACAGCACATAATTTTAACAAATCTGTAATTTATTGCACAAGTTTTACGAGAAAACTTTTAGCGTCAAACTAAACAAATTTCTTTTATTATATATATGTATGTATGTATGTATGTATGTACGAGTATATCCCTAAACTTTACTTTTTTCAAAGAAAAGAAACTCCCTGAAAACGTTTCAGAAAGCTTGGGCGTTCTTCAAAAGTTTCAATACATTAAAAGATGAATATTAATATAAATATATCTACATATGTATATGTAAATAACTCAGATGGTAAATAATGTAATAGGAACATAACATTACATCTCGGTTTTTTATAATATTTTGTAAAAGAAGAGTGAATAATTGCTGAATAATCATCCAATATTGTTGTCTGCAAATTACTGAACATATCTTCTCAGATATTGATAAAACTCTATTTTCTTCAAGATATTTTAAATTTGTTATAAAGTAGCAACAATTATTAAAAGACTGGATCCAAATACAGATGAAAAGTTAATAAAGTAAGTACTAAGACTTTGGTGTAAATCGCTTTTGGGGAAAATAAAGGTCCCAGATACTTACGGACCAACCCAATATATCGAATATAGTCATGAATATTTTGTTATTGAAAATCAGCTATATCTGCCCATAAATGACTGTGATAGAAACAAAAATCCATTATTAGAAAACTTGATTTTGTACCCATAACTTATGCACAAATCTCACATACAAAATAATCATTTGAAACGATTCATAAATGGAAGAGATACATATAAACGAAAGAAAAAGGTTTAAAAAAACTGACGTTTCTGTTCAATAAGTGACTTCTTATAAAGTATATGTATGCACGTATGTAGTGAGCATATTATCAAGTGTGCATGGTTTTAAATTTATAAAACGTTAATCTATCAAGTTTAGCTGACGATTCAGGATGTTTAAAAGGTAACGGTGACGCAAATTTGAATTATTACTCCAATTTTGGTCTGACAAAGGTGGGGGGGTGGTATTCTACTACATTTCAACTTTAATTGTTTCGGTAAAGATATTTTAGTGTTAATCTTTATTTAAGTTACATCGGCAACGGTAACTGTAGTCGAGCTGAAAGGGTATTTCTGGGGGTAACGGTGACTGAGCGGTAACGGTTGTTAACATTGCAATTTATATACATATGTATGTATATATGTATATCAAATGCAAAATATATATCAAATGAAAAGTATTTCAATGCAATCATCTAAGTAATTTGGATCGAAAATGTCGCAAGTATTTTTAAAGAAGATCTTGAAAACCTTTATTTAAGTCAATTTCTAGATAATATTAGTATATAGCCAAGATATTAAGTTTCACTTTAATTTGTAATTCTGAATTAAGACTCTAAATTCAAAAATATTAGTAGACAAAATGGATGTTCGGAGCAGGTTTAATGGAAAATTGTATTCTTGGCAATGTGTCTCAGAATTAATTTTTTTTTATCATGAAATCGACTTCTCTAATAAGTTTACAGCCGAAATAACAATGCTTTAAATAGGATTTATAATAATTTCAATTAGTATAACAATTATTTGAATTAAAATCGAGATGACTCTTTCTTTAAAATAATACCAAAAATAATCCCAAATCACATCCCAAAATCACATGTAATAAGTTTTTTTTTTCTAATTTCAAACCAATAAATATAAATATCTTATGTTCGATTTCAAATATCAAAGATACAAGTTTGAATGTACTATTAACATATATTTGTAAAAAAAAACATTTATGTAAATGTATAAAATAAATATATATTTACATATATGTATGTATATATGCACATAGATAGATATTGCAAAAATATGTAAGTTGTTAATGTTGAAACTTTAATTTTCTACTTGTGTGAACACATCTTGTTTGTATTTCGATCAGACAAACATTGTTTTTATTCCTTTTTCAAATTAGTAATTGATGATTGTCAGAGATGTACATATGGATTAAGAGACTGAGAGAGAGAGTGGATTGAGTGTCCTTTTCAGTAATTTTTGAGGTTGCAATTTAGAAATGCAAATAATCATACTATAAACAGCTAACGGCATCTTGGGTAATTTTAAGCCATAACAAACCACCACACAACAAACAACAGCTTTATACAATTTTGCAAAAAGAAAAGAAAAAAACTCAAATATACACACGAATAGATCCTAATTTAAGTATTGTGTACAATTGTCTACTGTATCCTTTTGAAGTAAAGTCAGGCAGTCAGTTACATGTCCTTAACTTGTTGTTTTTATTTTTTCAGTTTTTTTTTAAAGGAAAATCTACACTTCATCGTATGTGTTTTAATACGCACCAATAAATGTTAAAAATAAGATTGATGCGAACGAGTACGGGTCGTTGCTGTTAATACGAGTACATTGCCATTCCCTTTTGAGGATATTTTAAACAGTTTTCTCGTAAAAATACTCCCCAAATGGAACTACACGTCCTCATTATCATAACTTATATTGTTTGTAGCGTGTGTGTGTGTGTACGAGTATACACATGCATTCATACATACAGACATTTGTATACAGAGGTATGTATGTATGTTGGCCTTGCTATTTGCCATTACAAGAAAAAAGTCATCACATTATCCTTTAATGTCTAAAAAATTTTAAATATTAAAAAAAGGATGTTTGACAATACAACGAAACAGTTAAAAGTTTTGAAAGGACAAAAAACAAAATTCACTGTCAAAGAACAAACAATCGAATAACAATAATTTAATAATTCAATATTTGCTTTTTGCATGCCATTATTATTTTTTGTTTCCTTTCTTTTCTGTGGCAATATTTTCATTTTCATATTTTTTTTGTCTTTTTTCAATTTTTGCCGAATTGAATTGAAGTACTTTAACATTCGGTAAAATGGTAAATACTGACATAAAAAACAACAACTACAACAAACACATTTACGACAATAAAAAACCCTTTATGTTAAAAATAAGAGATTCAAACTACCACATATGTATGTATATGACTACACAATGACTATTACATCCATATACATAAATAGATGCTGTTCTTGTGTTGTTGTTGATGTTGTTGTTGTGTGCATAATCACAATAAATGTTTATCTTGGGAATTGTCCTTGCACATTTATTAGAATACAAGATGCTTTCTCTCTTTGACTTGTTTCACTACAAGCCTTGTTCATACTTCGTCCTAAACGAACGTCCTTTCTTAAAGGATGTTCCCATTATAGATTTTAAACTTAATTTAAATTTAAAAATTTTCGAAAATTCGTTTTGAAATATTCATTACGTACGCATGGTGCAACACTCACCTTACTTACTTTGTTTACAATTTACTTATATCAAAAGTAATACTTTTTCAAGTATTTTTGACAGTAGTACATTATTTTACACAAACAAAATATTTCTGTTTTGTGTTGTATTTGTTGTCGATTTGCACTCACCTTGTATAGTTGCACCATGTACGTACGTTTAATTTATGTTTATGATTAAACAAGGAAAACTAATCGGAGATTGAGCTTTAAAAACGCAATCAGAAAACTTATTTCATGCAACATTACAACACATTTACTAATGTGGCATGTTCTTTTTATAGCGACCACTGATTTAGAAGCTTAAGGAGGATATCTTATATAATCTTGATAAAAACATTTAAGTTTTCTTATTTCAAAATTAAATATGTACTCGTATGTTTAATATTTATCATTTCAGCAGGGAATTTTTGGAAAATTTAATTGATAAAACTAATTCAAGTACAGCCTTTACAGCAACAGACAATATATAGGATATGCTAAAATTCAGTTACACTAAAGGAACAAAGGGTAAAATGTGTACCTACATATAAATATACAATATATACATTGGTATGTGTAAATGTTTGTATGTATGTATTTATGCATGTACGATTGTATGTGTACATACAAAAATATGCACAATATACTATATAGTCATATGTATTTATGACCAAATATAAGAATCCCAAGTAGTATATTTATACTCCTACACATTTGTATTGCATATACTTACATAGTTACTACATACATACATATGTAGGTTAAGGTGACCATACGTCCTCTATTTTGGAGGACAATCATATATTTTAACTCGCTGTCATCTATAAAATTTGTGTTCTCTTTCAGTCATCTTTTTCATACTCAGTCATCTTTTGCCATCTTTAATTTTAAATGCATGATCAATATTTGTTTTTATTGAGCTTAGAGTATGAACAGAACAAGCACGGCATGGTTTCGAAGTAGAATGAGAATCGCCCGCCACCTTTAACAAATAAAACAAATTTTACTTCACAAACGCCGTGTCGTGCTTGTTCTGTTCATACTCTTACTGACTGAACTTTCGCTTTTCAAAATAGTAAATGGTAACAATATGTAAAAAATGTAAACATTGAATTGAAATTAATTTTTTACTATTTTTCTTAATGTCAACTTTTTTCTTTTCCAAAATCTGGTCGCCTTATGTATGTACATATGTATATGTATATTTACATACGTTTATGAAATCATTTTCATAATAAAATTCTGTATGGTTTTGTTACATTATGTATGGACATTTACATCTACAATGTAGATTCTACATACACAAACATGTATATATCTATGTACACTCTCACACATACACATACATACATACCTATATAAATATGTATATATGTATATTCAAATGCATGTTGTTGTGTAAGTTAACAACATGACCAACGTTCTAATTCAATTTGCATACATAAGTTCATAAATAATGTACAAATTTTATTACATCAAAATGCATTAATTCAAATCAGTAGCAAAGAAAACTCTAACTAACTCTATTTAGTTATGTAGTCGTACGTACGTATGTACATACATTGTATGTATACACTCTTGCGTTTAAGTGTATATTTATATAAGTAAGACAAATACATAAATAATGCAGTACGATAATTGCAAAAGATTCAACGATTTAGAGTTTGTTCAATTGTTCTAAGAAACACTTGATTTTCGGATGAAAACGTGAACTACAAGTACATACTACATAGTACATTCACTTGACGATTTTGATTAGATTTTCTCAATAATCCTTGGAATTTCAAATTCTGAATTATAAAATACATATAAGGAGTTCCCAGACACACAAAGATAATCTCTACTTCTTTAAATATACATATTGGTAAATATGTACTCGTATATGTATATGTATGTAGGTATATGAAATTAGGTGCAAATAAGTTTAATGATTGCAATCATTTTTTAAAATAAATAATTCCGTAGCAGGTGTGGTAAGTCCTGTTTGGCTTTTAACTACTTTTGATTTAGATTTTTGTCACATGTTAAAGAAATTGTAGATTTTAGCCTGGGCTGATTTACCAATAATATAAACAATATAAATATACAGAATGTATGTTTTGTTGTTGTTTTTTTTCTTCCACTTTCTTCATTTATTCATTCCTGACTCATTGACTCAGACTTCAACAGTTTTTATAATTGGCCCATAATGAGTAGTTAGAAATGGTACATAAATAAATATGTACTTACTTGTGAATATTGAGGCACTAAATAAAATGCTTGCAACAATCGCACACATTCATACAACTGCTCCATATAGAAATGTATCCGTATCTGGTGTCGTGTTTATACTTATTGCTATTGGATTATTACACGATTACACTGGAATTCCTGGGGGACAATCTTGTTAATTACTACAAGTGGTGTTCGAAATGTTGAAAAATATGTCTGTCTGTATTTACATCAATTCAAATACAATGGCTCGTGCAACAAACACTACAATCATAAATAAAAAAGAAAGTATCAGCAATCAGGCATCTAAGCAGATATATACGAAAAACATATTGAAACGGTTGGTTATTTCATCCACAAGTGATTTGTAGTTGATTTACGCCTTCACTTTTACACTTTTGTATGAATGAATGAATGAATGAATGAATGAGATATTCCATTAAACAATCAATAATGGGGGCAAGATGTTGCTTGTGCTGGTCGGTCGTTCGCTAGCTCGTTCAAACAGTTCCAACCAACCTTATTTTGATTTGTTTTGTTTCGCTCCATTTTTTAATCCAAGCACGTATTTTAATCACTGTCCCCAAAGTAGTTCATATTTTTTTTTAGTAGCGTAGCATTTACCTTTCACATTTTGCCACAACGCTATTGTATACTGTTGCTGGTAATGACGATGGGAATGAGGATGATGCTTTCTCTTTTTTATTTTGTTTCGTCTAGTAAACAATAGTTAGGAATAAGGACTTTAACGTTTGTACTGGTGCATAAATCACAAATATTTTCCACGGGAAATGGAAAAAATAATAACGAAGGAATCTTTTAATCTTCTAAAAAGCTTCGTGGTTAACCATGTAGTTAAACAAATACAAAAGAAATTACGCTCAATAACATTGATGAAAGTGTTAGAAGTATTTGCAACACATGAGTCCTGTAAGTGTGACGGTAAATTGTTGTTATTTTTGTATGAAATGAAGGAATGAATGAATGAACACCACATAGAATCGCTAAAAGTGCAGTCATTTGTAATTTTTGTATCATCCCAAGGAAGAAAATTTATGACTTGAACCAAATGCAGTCATTTGTAATATTTCTACGGGCTGGAGATTTTTTGTTCGTTTTTCAAATTCATTACGAGTATTAAATTGACTGTAGAGTTTTCTGTTTGGTTTTTTAAAAAATCTACATAGTTTTTTTAAAAAAGTCCCAATACCCCCGATAATATTAAATTAATTTCGGAAACATGAGGCTGTCTGTCTGTCATATTAAATTAATTGAACTATAAAGTTGGCCCTTTGTTTGTATTTGTTGGAATTTCTCTCTTATTTAAATGCAAAATTTATAGGTACATTTATATTTTTGTGGTTTATGTTAGACAAACATCCTTATTGTATTCTTGAAAATACTTTTAACAAACACAAGAACTTTATACTCACATTACGTGGAAGTTTTTTTTTATACATACTACATACATAGGCATGTATGTATGTATTGTGTACACCGGGAACTCTTATTACAGCCACTAATAAGTTTACAAATTTATTAAATAAATGAATTCGTGATATTTCGTACAGTATCCATATTAAAGCAAACGAATCAATATTATGGTTGTGCTACAATCATAAAAATATTATGGCTCAATCATATTATGGTCGTTCAACAATGATACTACCGTTGTGTACTAATATCATAATATGTATTATAAATCACAGAACTCTTTATGGTTGCAAATGATTTTAGCAATAAACAAATAATTACATACCTTCATATGTATTTATGTATATAACAATAAAATGATGTATGATTAAGTAGCATTATACATATTTCATGGTACGACCGACCATAACATAATTTGAACAAATGTTCGATTAATGAATAAATTTCCCAGTATCGGAAAACACAATAGGGTGAGTGTAAATTGATGCCGGGTAAAATATGAATATTAAAACCAAATTCTGTCTTCCCGGAATATATTTTCTAAGCATTTGGGTCATAAAGGATCATGTGCCGCCACATGAGGGATAACTACGGTACGAGTATGTTGTTTTTATTATTATTGTTCTTATTATTAATCCTGAAAACAACAAACAACTTTAACAGTGATGATAAATCATAAACCGCCTAAAGTTTGTTGGACAGATACAACACAAATAGAACAAAATATTCACTCATACAAATATCCTGAAGAAGACCTCAAACTTGCAAATACCCATGGCATTAAAACTGTATGTACACTTGTATGTATGTATGTATGTTTGTGTATGTGTGTGTGCGAGTGGGAGCGTATGGCTTCTATAACGAGTTTGAACGTAACAATATGTGAATATGTTATTTGCTTGGGGAATTCCCAAAATCTCAACAGGTTCCCGTACTTTGCATACTCTCGTAATTTTTAATTCAAAAGAATGAATGAATAAAAGGACGACTAAAACATCCTAGCATACAGTTTTTATCACATTTCTTGTTGGTTTTTCTACTACTATGAATATTTGCGTTAAAATCATCAGCAAACAAATGTGTGGAAGGAGGTGATGGTGCTGGTGCTGGTGATGATGGTGGGTGTGAGTAAACTTTAATAGGAATACAAAATATTCAGCCAACTAGCATCCTTTTAGTCTTGCCATTATAAACTAGCAAACACACAAAACCGGTATCCACTATGTAAATTCATATGTGTGTATGTCTGTATCTATGAGAATGTACAAATGTAATATTTCTATGTTTGTTTTTGGTAAACCCACACAGATGTACATATTACTTACTACTGCATCCCTATAATGTACGAGTATGATTAAATAAATAGAAACGAATGTATCGTTTATTGGCCTGGATTCCTTAGAAATTTCCATTTCGACTTCTTTGACTGCTACAATTTTTCAGATTAGATTTTAAAAAGCTAAAATAGCAACAACTTCTGTGAAACAAAAAGTTTTTCGAATTTATACGAAACGAACATTGTGAGGTCTGTCAACGCGACATTTCGCACTTGGTTGTGGCAAAGTTTTTAATTATTATAATTAAGTACTTTGAACTTTGAGCTCGTAACTCTTTTCTAACAACAAGTTAATAAGCTTTCTCTTCATGCTTATTCTTTTACAGGCAAAAACACACATTTGACAGCTCACTCTGTTAGAGTAAAGGATGTATGTGCTGAGGTTTAATTTATTTAGATACTTTTTATAATATTTATTTTAAGAATGTACCTATGTGTGTTTTTATAAATATTAAATACCCAGTATGGATGTGTGTGGGTATGTGTGAGTTGGAGAGGCAAAAAGGATTACAAGAATTAAAATTTATTTCACGTTTTGTGGTAATAGTAATTAATTTTCGTAATAATTATATTAACATTCATTCATGTTTCAGCTACAATCTTTAAACCCGGCAAGACATTTTTCACTATTAATAAGTTTACTATAGATTTATTTTTGGATCAGCGCCTTATTTTAAGTTAAGTTGTTAGTGTAATCTGGCAAATCTTATATAACATTCTCCTTAGTATGGGCGAATTCGTTCATTAGCTATTTTCGAATTTGACTTGAATATTGAAAATCGAAAATACATAAAACATATGTAAGTATGTATGCATATATACACACACACACCGGTACAGTAATTAATCCTGAAAAAGTTTTAAAAATAAAGGCATTGCAAAATGATCAAATTTGGGGTACATAGTTCAAAATCATATGTCATTATGTACATAACTCAAAAACCGAGTTATTTATATGCCTTTTAAATAATATTTGAGAATGTTGGAACCCTCTTCTGTGTTTGTGCAGAGTTTCAATATTAATTTAATTAAGGAGTTATGAATAGGGCGAACTGCCACTCTCAGTGGGTTTGATTTCAAAATTAACGGAAAATTATTCGGAACCACAGGTGCGATAAAAATAAAGTTCAGGCAAAAAAAAAAGTATTGGTAAATAAATTTTTTTTGTAAAAATAATATTTTTGTGCAAAACAAATTTTTTGATGGAAAATTTCATTAGAAATTTTTCTGCATTCACAGTTAAACGCTGTATTATGAATTAGATTTCGGTTTGTATTTGCAATGCTGCGAAAGTCATGATTTTGTATAGTGCTACATTTGGTAAGAGTTGTAATTGCGGACCCAGTAATTTAAAACCTTTTCATTAATAAGTTTTTTATTTTCTTTATTTTAAAAAATTTTAAAGAATTTGTTTTCTATCATCATAATCATCATGTATTCATCCATATACTCAGTTTATTAAATACCTATTCATATATGTAATTAATTAAATTAGGCATATTTATTTGAAAACTAAAATATCTTAGCATGTATTCAGAAGCCCTTTAAAGATTCATAATGTAGTCTCGTTTACAACTGAATTGTGAATTGTTAAGTTTGGCCAAAAGATGAGAAACTATGAAAATTTTTTAACCCTACAAATATACGAGTATATACTTAAATATTGGAATTAGGACGGTACCTATTACTTGGAGAGAACAAATTTGTAGATGCTTTTCATTCAAATACGAATTTGGTGTGATTTTAGATATTTCTTTGGAACATATAATTAGCGGCGCCATTCTAATGTAGATATTTATATGTGTATGACATAACTTTATTATTAGTTTAACTACTAGAGAAAACTTGGAAAATAAAAGTTTTACGCGTTTTTCTATTTCTAATTTTGGGTCTTGTGTTTAACTTTGAAACTTTTGCCAGGCATCTACTCGTATTTGATAAACGTCAAATAGAAAAGTTCATAACAGTAGAGCATTATTTGAGGCACTCCTGGGTAAGAGAGCCAGCCAGTATTCTTTAGTTTAATTATTTTATGCAGTCTGTCTTAATCAATTTGATTATGAAAATAAAATACGAAAACAAAAACCGTTTGAAGTCAAGTTAAAGGTTTTACAGTTTGTCTATTTGTATCACATATGATCCGTATGTGGAGGGTGGGTTTGTTGGTAGTGAGTGTATGCACGAAGCTTTTCGGGGAAAAATATTTTAAGATGAAGATGATGAATTTATTATGTGTACAAAACCATTAGCTTAACAATAAGATTAACTTAGGATCATGTTTAACAGTAAATTTATGCATATTTTATGAAAGTAAAATATACACATAAATACATGAATACGGGTACATACATACGTACATACATATGTATGAGTGTAACACAACGTTTTGGCAATTTTACAGGTTGTAAGAATTACCATTAATATTGTGCTTCTAAAGAACACAAACATCGTACGCCTCCATATGTTTTCTTACGGCAGAAAAAAATTACATTTTTAAAACATTTACATATTTCCATTTTTGAAAAAGGAAAAATAATAGGCCGTGACTTTTTCGAAAAAGCCAAGTTCAAAATTTTAGGAATTGTACGAAGAAAATGTATTCAATTCTATCGATCTTTCGATTATTTTCATTGTTGGCTACCGCCAACATGTACCGCAAGTCTGCTGCAGTTACATATAAAATGCCGTTAAAAAATAACTGCAATTACTGCATATAACATCGACATATTTAAGTAAATATTTTATAATAATTAAGGTAAAAGACCAAAAATATTAAAATAACAAAAATTAAACGAAATAACAGCGTACACTATTACAGCGATCCCTCTAAATGTGGATTTTAGACAGACCGTGCCGAGGTCATTCAGACTGATGTTAAATAGGAAAGTTAGGTTAAAGTGAACCACAATATATGAATTATAATTTTTCACAAACTTTGCAGGAGACACACACATTGAATTTTACTTTGGCACTAGCCTGTTGTTTACAGTTTAATAACCGATTCTATTCGCCCTAGTGGCTAATATAATATATTTAATATAATTTAATATAATTTTTTTCAACTATTTAAAATTATATTTTTGTGTAACAGAAATATTTTATGCTAATATTGTTATGTTAATGGCAAGACATAAAAGTTATGTTAGAAAATGGCGATGGTGAAAAACTATGTATCTATCTACAGCGGATAGTTAGAATTTTTTTTTGGCAGTCTTGTGTGAAAATTATTAAACGTGATTTTCATGAACTTGAAAGGAAATAACTCGGTCTTTCCGTTCTTAACTCCAGGGGCATGGAGATCATAACAAGTTTTTTTAATTTATTGCTTGCCTGTAGATCTATTTTCAATAAAAATAAAGGAATAGTTCAATTCATAATTCTATTCAAATTTCAATAACACGGCAAGACTGTCTCCAAGCCCAGAATAGTCTCCAAGAGTTTGTCATATTAGGAGACAAGACAGACAGACAGATGTTAAAAAGTTAAGGAAAGAATTGTTGTCACAGTGGAGAAATATAAAGGGAATATTCTCAGACAGACGTAGTTGTTAACAATTATAGAATGCATTTCTAAATGAAGAAGTTAGTATTTGAGCTTATTTGATGAAAAAGCTTTTTAAAGAGTTAAATTTAATTAAATTATTTAATATTCTACCAAACAAAATCGTTTCTGATCGGTGTTGTAGGACCCTGGGCTTTTCAATTTGTATTTAACAAAAAACCTATGCAAAACATTCAATTACACACGTTGTTGTTTATAGTCGAAGTAAAATAAAATGTATCGCTTTCAAATAAACTGTCACGTCTGTCTGATACCATTTATTTTAGAGAAAATTCACCTTCAGCAACAAAGAAGAAAAGAAAATAAAAACACTCACAATAAAATTAAAAATTATGAATAAAGAATAAAGAAACATTTATTTACGCGAATGAGCAGAAAACAACTCGCACGTTATTTAAGAGTATATTTGGTAAACATTTTAAAAATGTTTTAATTTTTAACAAGGAGCAAAACACCAGCAACAAAACAATACCAAAGAAAAAAAAAAAAAAAACGAAAAAAGGAACAAAAGTCAAAATCATAATTCACCTTGAAGTTTAAACTGCCAAACACCCCACCCACCCCTTAAGACGGGAATATACTCGTTTATCTACTTAAATACTTACTTACATAAACATGTACATACGAGTACATATGTATGCATGTATGTACATATGTATCTATTTGTGTAAATCCATAAATAGTCATTCATATACATACACTCGTATGTACGTATGTATGTATGCATGTATGTTTGTACATATTTATACATCCATACATATTCCTTGCATATGCGTAAGTTGTTGTTTGTGTGTCAGTGACAGTGACAGTGGGCATGGGGGTGGAGAAGAGCGTTAATGCTTTGTTTGAATGAATTTTTGATTGCATTGTTTACGATTGAATTTTTTCGCCATAAATTGTTTATTCCGCCGAAAATCCTCCATCTCTAGAGAGGGCGCGTGCAATTTTTTCCAACTGTTGTGTGTTGTGTCTCTTGGAAGATTTCATCTTAGTATTAGTAGAAAAAATCTCTGTTGTGTGTACCTTTTTAGGAATTTGCATGTACTCCGTAGTAATACATTGTACAAGTGCTGAGGACGACTACCTACAACAAGTACAAGAATTGTTTGTCAGGCTTTTTGTGTTAACAGCGATTTATGTTGTCGGTTTTCGTTGTTATTTTGTTGTTTTTTTTTTTTCAAAACTGTGGCGGTATGGTGTGGGCGGTGTGTCATTTTTGTTTTTTGCAACTTGCAAAAATACGAAATAAAAGAAAAACATTTCAATTTATTTGATTTTATATTCTTGTCGTGGTTGCGTTTAGTTGTTTAATGTTAATGTAAATAGAGTTTATGACTTTAGAGCGAGAGCTGGGGGCAGGGAGATGCCAACAAAAACCGACAGGAAGCCGGGCACAAAATGCCATCTAGGGTAACATCATAAGCTGATAAGGATAATGGTATCCTTATTTCGTTTCCACATTTACTATATCGTTACTGTTTGTTTGCATATTATGTATATATGTATGTATGTATGTATAGAAGAATCAACTAAAACGCATCGATGCTGCAGATTAAATTAGTGATAATTTTTTCAAATGAATAAATAATAAGTAATTGAGAATTGAGAATTATGTTGCAGGGGTGTGTGTTGTGCTAAATATTATATGGCTGAATAATCGTTTGACATCTTGTAAAAAATTTAAAGATGTTTTTTTTTAAAGAATAAAAAATATTGGCATCCAAAAAATTTGAAGTTTTCCTGTTATGAAGAACTGACTGCTGCTCGAGCGTTAACAGCCAAATAAGCTTAAACAAGAACAACAATAATTAAAATTTATTATTTGTTTTTTTTTCAGAATCAGTTTAGTTTTTGGGATAGTTGGTTGATTGGCATCCACTGGAGTTGAAATTTGTTAAATATCGAATATTTAAGATCATTTACATTGTCTCTCAGATGTTAGTAGTGTTGTCAATTTTTGTTTTTTTTTTGAAATCACCAAAATTCACCAATTTTGAATAAAAACTTTTCTGTTTTGCAACTAAGATATTTTCGCTGTTATGGATATGTTATCATAAAACAGGAATAACAATCTACAATTCTTCAGCACAAAACTTAAACATATGAAAGTAATTTTTAAGGAAATGAAAAATATTGAAAAATTTAATTTTGGATCTTAATGATCTGCTTATATTAGCATTTAGTTTCCATAGATACTTTCTATTGCATTCAAATTATGTTTGAAAACTATGTATTTGTGTAGCTACTGTTCTAAAATCTAAATTCACTTACTGCTTACAACAATATTACAACATGAAATGTTGAATGTTAAATATGTGTGTTTTAAGGTGTTGATTATACGTTTGATATGCAAATGTTGGTTTTATGACTGCTGCTGCTGCTATGTTGAACAATTTTTGTACTACTCGTATGCAAATTTTCTTTTTTGACCAGATAATTGTAGGCTTATAAAGTAAACTCATTAGGCAATACATACTTAATTTGACCTGGTTGATCAAATGAGCATTGTGGAGCAAATACAACACACCATCCCATCATACACATTTCACGCATCTCTGCAAATAAAGAGAAAGACAGAGAGACGGACAGGAACACACATTCATGGATATTTAAACATTTTAGTATCTAAATAAGTACGAGAATAGTGCCATTGGCATTAATCTTGTGGAAAAAGTTCAATCTGCATGAGTTTTCTGTTAACACACACACGTACATACATATGTGTTTGTAAATGATAATTTGGTCACCTTCATTTCGAAAAAGGATAAGCCTTTTAAATTTGCTTGATAGAGGAACTTGTTTTGAATGAAAGAAAGAATGCGTAGAGTTTATTACTGGTCTAATTATGTGTAAAAGCTTTTAAATGACTGGAAGGCACGCACAACTGTGTAAAATAAAATGAAATACTCTTCTAAATGTGTGAAATGTACTGTCAAAGAAATTTATTGCCTAAATTAAGGTTTATGCAGTGTTTCTTTTATTATTTTAATTTTTATGGTTTTGCAGCTGAAACTATTTAAAGGCATCCTCGCCTAGTATAAACCCTAAGCTATAATTAAGTAGTTTATGAGGATTATATTAAATATATGCGAAAGTAGAAAATACGACAATAAGTTGTTTTGAAAGGATCGAGGTTATTCCTATTGTCACATTCATCATATTCTCTTATTTTGGCAACTTAACATTGTGAATTAACCAACAGCCAACATAAGCAACCAAATAGGCGACATAAACAAAATTGCAACATATTAACAAATATGAGAGTGACTACACATACATTTTTCTTAAAAACTTGATAATTTTTAATAAATTTTCAAACAAAATTAAGATTGCTGAAGCCAAATATGATTGAACAAATTTCAGAATTCCAAATATAGTTGCCCAGCAATTGTAATATAATCTATAAACATATATAAAAGAGTAACGTGACTGACTGACTGACTGGGGCAAAAACGGGTAAAACCAGTACCTCTATATCTCCAAAACAATTAAACTTAGAAATAATATTTTAATCAAAAAAAAAGAGCTGACATGTATCTGGTACTTTTTTGAAATTCGAAATTCAAGTGACCATATGGGGTAAAAGTAGTCCCCGTAGAACGCTCCGTTAACATATATATCTCCTACATTAATAAACATAGAAATACTACATATTTTAAATGCGTCTGGCTCAGAGCAATAAAGACTAGACATCTTTTTGGTACTTTTTTGAAATTCGAATTCCTATGGCCTAAAAATTGTATTCTTTTTTGGTACTTTTTTTTATCAAAATGTATTTTCTCACTAAAAATTCTATGAACTATTATTTTCAAATAGTACGTGTTACGTATAATTAATAGGTACTTTTTTGAAAATTATTATTTCACGGGTGGCAAAAAAGGGTCAAACAACGGGGTAAAAATGGACATTTGTTATTATTTATTCAATTTAAAAATAAAAAAACATAAAATATTCTTCCATCCACACAAAATAGAACCCAGAACATGCTTTTCATGACTCAAATATAAAGGTGTAAAAAGGGCCAAATTTTAGTACACTCATATTGGTACTTTTTTTTAATTCATTTCTACTATTCTATTCTCGCAAACTGCATCTGATCATGTTATTATCTTTGGCAAAGTTGTTGTGCATGAGCCCGGGAAGGTTTCTGAGTTGGTAGGACCACGCCTACTTTAACGCCCACGTTTTTAAATTGATTAATTGCTTCTGCATGGCTTTTTACAGATTTACTTCAAACAAGTTGTATACACATCTTACTGAAGGTGAGATAAAAATAAAAATGTTATGTGCCACGCCCACTTTCATGCCCCATCTCAAAAAATAAATGTTTGTATGTATGTATAAATTAATTTTAATTGGTGGCGTAGCAACGCGTGATGAATTCTGTTTTACTTTCCTTATGTTAAAAAAAGAAAACGTTTTCCCAAGTTTTTACGAATTTACAAAATGTTGCAGGAAAAAGTTTTGATAAGAAAAATTCTGGTGGTTAAAATGTTACTAGGAACTATTTTGTTAATATAAATGTAGCAGTAACATGGTCCTAATTATGTTCCAGCAGCATGTTGCTAGGAATAACATTTTTTTTGCCAAACATTTTAATCTTTATCTTTCGTATGGATTCTTGGGTACTTAAAGTATTATCTTAGTTGTTTATCCTTGTTAGAATGACTTTTTGTAATTTTCATATTGTCTGTTTTATTTTGTTCACTACGAGTATTTATTAACAATTACACAAATACTTTACCGATATTATGTTTTATCGAAATTACTCCTTTATTGAAATTTTGGTTTTTGGTTTTTTTGTTTGGCCGGCAAACAAAATTAACTTATTTTCATCTTCCTCACAGTTCCCGTAAGAATTGTTAATACGGGCATATAAAAAAGCTGGCCTTTTTAAAACAAACTAAACAAAAAAAAAGAGAAATAGAAAAAACAAATAGTGACCTTAGAATTTACCCAAAATATCCAGTCGTAAATTATCATGATCCTTGTGTGTTTTACGTATACGTATGTAATTTATATGTTAAATATATAGGTAATATAAACATTTATATTTGGAAGTTTGTGCAGAGCTTACATGAACTGGCCATCTTTGATAAGTAACCAAATGAATAAAGGACATTAGACAAATATTTTTACACAGCGAAAAACATTAGGTTGTAAAGTGGTTGCATATAAATACAAAAACAGATTTTTTGATTTTGTCTAGTGTCATTAACGCAAAATTTCACTGGTGATTTCACTAGCTATTTAGGGTGTCAGTTAACCCTTTCGAATATTTAAGTTTTTTATCGACCTTTTCCTTATTTTATTATTGATTTGTTTAGAAAATTCTAAATCGGGCTTATTAAGGTCATGTATTCTATGCAAATAAAAGATTATTTCATAATTTATTTTTCCGACGTTTCGTTGGAGATTCCCAACATCATCAGGGATATTTTATTAGATCTGGTAGCATCAAAATAAATACACAATTTAATTAAACAAAACAAATGCAAAAATATAAATAAAAATAATATCACAGTATAATTAAATTGTATTAAACTAAGTATCACAGCAGTAAAATCAAACTAAAATATTGCGATTGTATAAATTGCATTCGTGTTGTTTTTGTCGTCTTTTGTATTTAAGGCATTCGTAGCTCTTTCCTGAATCCTCAAACTTTCCAGTGTAAATCGTTTATTTGTTCTCTTTTCCTTGTCCAATATTTTAACGTTTGTGAGATCGTTCAATTCACCGAATGGTGGGTAAATAGTAGTGATGTGACTGACATATATTAGTGTTTTATTTTAGTACAACTTTGTACAACTCAATTTTCTTTCGTCAACTGGTTTGTTCACTGCAGTGTACCAGTGTATATTAAGATGCAAATATGTTTTCATTTTTTTTTCAGTGTAAGTACATTAACCCTTGCCTTAAAATTTAACAACATCATGAACAACGGAGTGAGAAGAGGAGAGAAGTAGAAGACCAGTTTATTATAATATAAAATAGCACTCATATGTTACAAGGGTTTAATTGGACTATAAAATAATGTATGTGGTAAATTTTTGGTGATATTAATGTGGACATTTACTTGTACTTTACTCGTATGTATTATACTTATACAAAAGTGTCCTTAATATAAAAAAAGGTTTTGAAGGCAAAAAAAATAAAGGATACATACATACATATGTACATACCGTGTACATAGAAACACATTAAACCTACATACATACTCGTACATAGTCGTGTATCATTTCTATAAATAAAAACCATATGTATGTACATACATATTTTTTTTTTCTGGACACATAATATTATCAATAAGAATAAAATGAAAATTTAAACAATTTAATAAAGATATTTACGAGTATAGCAGGAAAGAAAGGTAATAAACTTATTTAACTTTAGTGGTTATTGTTTTCGTAATAGAAAAACTTAATATTTCTTTAATCCAGCTAATATTGGCAAAAGCAAAACTACAAAAGTTAATAATGTTAAACTAACTTAACAGATATTTATGACTCTCTAAGTGCTTAAGGATACGTGTTTGTGTGTGTAGAGCGCAATGATACACAATTCATACCCCTTTCATTGTAATTTTACACATTTACATTGTTTGCATGTTTTATATTCGTATTTTATTTAAAGAAAACGAGCTAAATCAATACATTTGTAAGAGACATTATCTAAATTTTCATGAATGCCAACGAATGACAACGTTACAAAAGGCTTAAAAGCTAAAACCTGTTGAGATTCATACAATTCCCCAAACACTTTGCCAAAATGAATCACAGAGTATATTCCAAGTAGCTTTTCTCGATAAAGTTAAGTAAAAAATATATCTACACATCTTAGAAATAATATTTTCGTATAAAGAAAATGCATTATTGGTGATGTTTTAAAACTTTATAACGGTGGGCAAAAATATGTTGAAGAAATCAAAATTACACCGCTACATTACACAGATAAGTTGTAATTGCTGGTTGTTGATAAAGTAATAGTAAGCTTTTGGGGCATTCAATTCCTTTTGATATCTGTATATTGACTTTCTTAGATAGAACAAATACAAGTTTAGATCAGTGGTCTTCACTCATAGCCAACAGCGGCAGAGCGAAATGAACACGAAATTCGAAACTCTTTAAAATTAATAATATTACTTTTATTAATATGTATACCACTTTTATAGATCCAAATGCCTCTAAAATTACCATTATCACTGAGAAACTGTTTCGTTCCGAATCGTTAACCACTCTTGTCAATAAAAATTCACTCGCAAAATAAATTACATATGTATATTCCAATGATTGTTTTTTCAATGAATAAATTCGGTATTTGAAATGCTTGTGGACTGATTTAGTTGATGATTTTTAAACTTGTCAAAAATTTTTCCTTAAATCAATCTCAAATTGAACTAAATTTTTAAACTCCAACTGAATTGACTTTTCAATTAGCTTTTATATACCTACATATGTATGTATATTTGAAACATTTTCCATTCTATTTGTTGGGCTAATAATTTGTTCACAATTGTATAGATTTTGATAAAAACATAGACGGGTTGATAAACAAATATATAGTACATACATAGAACCAGTATGAATGTATCAATTTAACATTTCTCAATTGAGTGTAACCATGTTGAAGTAATACGCGTTACCTATGAATCCTATTTACGTTTTAGACACAGTCCTCGGCGAAGGAGTAAGTTCGATAGTTAGTGTCTGTGATGATGCATGTATGTGGGCGGGTGTTTATCTGTGTGTTTATGTTTTTGTTTGACAAAACATGTCTTATAGATTATTGATATATTTAGTTGTAAATTTGTGTACGTTCTTGCTAGTTCTTGTAACTGATGTTGCTGATGGCAACGAAGACAACAAGAAAAGTAAAATGCAAATGTTTATCTTGCCAAAGGCATTGTTAGGTCCTTTGTTTTCTTTTAACCAGCCAAACACTAAAAGCTTTCAATATTATTAGCTTGATTGTCTTCATTTTCATCATCATCGTTATTGTCAACGTTCGTTTTTTTTTTTTTGTTGTACATAAATCAATTTGCATAAAACCTCAAACAATGATTAATACAGAACACAAACAAACAAGAAACCATTGAAAAGAAATCACCTTCTTTAAAATGATTTGTTAACTGGTGCTCGCCTTAAAAAAAAACCATTAATAGTTATGACAAGCTCTATTTAAAGTCAGTCAAGTGTAAATAAGCACAACAGTGTAAGTTAAAGTCAATCAATATTCCTGCAGAATAAGTACATACGAGTATTTGTTGTTATGTTTTTATTTATAGAAATCTACATGTCATTCTGCCTAATTAACTTTGACACTTGAATGGTAGTGATCCATTTATTTAAACCACATATTACACACACACTCTCAATCCATAAAATTATTTTTTCCACCACTTAGAAATTGGCAAATAATAATCATTCATTATTAATTGGAAATTCCATAAAAATTTATTTTGCAAGTTCTAATTACAACTTTATGATTAAATATTACACTTACATAGATACGAGTACATATACACAGATACTTCTTGTATGAGTGTAATGCGTGTGAATGTCTGCTTGCCTGCCTGTTTCTGTAATAAAGTACTTTGTGTCCCCTTCCACTGTCATAAACTCTCTTGCCAGCTTGATAGTCACAAGAAAATTAGAAATTTATCTTTTTTGTCTGAGAGAAAAGAAGTACATATACATATAAATATACTGCCAATTTTTACGCTTTTTACAATTTGTATGCTACAGTTGATTATGGATATAATGAATTTGTGATCATTTTAATTACTCGCCTAACAGTTTTAGCCACAGCAACTTTATATGACATCTCAGTTTTAGCTTAGTGATTGACGCTCATAGCCACCAGGACTCGAATATGTTTAATTATTTACATCATTGTTGGCAACATGATTGTTTGTGAAAATTCAACCTACAACTAAATTATGTCATGTTTAAACATAGTATGGTTGGAATAATGTATCAGCTAATATAGAAATCATAATATGGTTGAACGATTGTTCAGTCAAAATATGATTACACACGACCATATTTTGATTAACAATAAATAAATAATTAAAACAAGTGATTAAATAATCACCCCTAGCGTGAATAAAAATTCCCCATGAAATTTGTTCCCTTTTCACATTTTTCCTATTAAAATTCAATGTTAAAAAAATAAAAGGGAACAAATTTCATGTGTAATTTTTATTCATGATAGGGGTGAATATGATATGTAAGATAATATAATTTGACAGCAAGCATAAAATCCAATCAAAATATAACTCTGTTCGATTATGATCGCCACAACTGTGTTTTATTTTCTATTATGGCTCTAAAGTTATCATTTGTTCGTTTTAGTGATATTATACTGCTTGTAAGTAGATTAAACTTCGACTGTTGTTTATTCATTCACACAATAAAGTGTAAAAAAATCATTTGCTTTTCGCATTTTCATACAAAGTTGTTCATTTATTTTGCTACAAAAATCAAATGTTTCACTTCCATAACCATAATGGTTGCAGCAGTAAGTTCCTCCTATTAAATCAAATGACTTGTGGTTGGAACAGAAAAAAATAATAATAATACCAACAACAAGAACAATAATAATAATAATGAAGCAGAAAACCACCTCATTCATACAATATTCTTAAAATAAAATCATTTCTACCATGATGTTCAAATTCGTACCTACAGTAGCTCAACTCCATACTAAATTAAGAAAAACAAGAGAAATATGTACAAAAAAAAAAAGAAAATGAAACGAATGAGAATGAATGAAAATAGAGTGCGATTTTCAAATTTCCCCAAGGAGTCTGAAGATATTTATATGAGTTGAGAAAATATGTACGAGAAACATTAAAATGTTTCTTCTGCATTCAAAGAAACAAAAAAACTGTACAAAAAATTAAATAAAATAGAAACCAGCAAACATGTGTTTAGATGGATTTTATAAACAAAATTTAATGATTTGAAAATTAAAATGAAAATGAAAAGAATTTTCTAAAAATACATACATACATACATACATATAGTACATACGAGTACTATAAACTAATTGTTCTCAATGTCTATGAACATTGCCAAGTTAAGGAAAAAATATTTTTGTAGAAAAATTTTGTATTTTCCACAGAGTTTAACGAGTTTTTTTATTTTTAAATTTAAATTTTATAAACAGTCTCATAAAAATATTTAATATTTATTTGCATCATACATACATACTGTATGTAGACAACTGACAAGTATGTAAGTTTAATAAAAATATGATTTGTGGTACCACTGGCCAACAGTTTTACAATTAGTCAAGGTATCCCATTTTAAAACATACATTTTACAAATGTCTTGTTACTTCACTGACTCTACTCTAATTTATATATGTATCTATTGGTTATTTGACACGTATCTGCCCTTGTATAGCGAAGATAAGACAATTGGCTACTACATGAAGTCGATTATCACTTTAGTGTCTCTAGGTAATCTAGACAGTCACTTCAAAGTTTTTTGTACTACACCTTAGAATGTAATTAGTTTTCATCAGCATTAATATATGGGAGAGTTAATTCTAGTTTTGTAATTCGGAGTTTAGTCTTAACTGACTTCTGTCTAGTCACAAATCATTAGTTCGGGTCATTCACCCAGAACTGCTGGATATTTATATGTGGGCGTATGTCTGGAAATATAAATTTCATCAACAATAACCAACAACTAATAAAACTACATAAATAAAACAAAATGACTACTGACAACTTTGTGACATTTCTATTGTCAAAACTCGTCAAAAAACCCTTTTCTTCCAACACTTGCAAAAAGTTTAAACGCTCAACAACACTTAACGAAAAATTGCCTTTCCCCGCTGAACAAAAGAAAGAAATAAATAAAGTATTAGGAGGAAAAAAGTTGTAAACAAGAAAATTGACTGTTGTTTTTGGTGGACCTTTTCTAACTGCTACTTTCTTTCCTTAATTCAATTATTTCGTTGATTTTTGTTGTCCTGCAGCAATAATTGCAAAAACTACACGACAATTCAACAAAATTATGAACAAAATTCCTTGTTTTTTTCCTCTGCTTACTGCTGTTGTTTTACTCTCCATTGGCCGGCCATAAGAAAAGTTTTATGCGTCGGAAGTTTTTCTTTTTTATGATTTTGTGAAATTGCAACTGCCATGCGAAATTCCCGGGGGAAATGTGAAACAATAAATGAAAATAAATGAATTTTCTTTTTTTTCCATGTTGGTAAATACTTGTATGAATGAGAATATACAAACAATACATATTTCTTGTGCTTTTTAGCGAGTAAATTAAAAAAAAAAAGCAGAAGAAAAAATCTGAAATAAAATGCCCAAAATTAATTTAATATTATCCCTCACAGTTTTAGACCAGCTCACACTCTCATTTATCCAACCAATGAACAAATAAAGGACAAAAATGTATTTTTCATTGTTTTTATACTCTTTATGTGGTTAAACGTCTGAAATGGTTCTATTATTTTGGCTAATATAAATATTATATTTAAATTAACGTTCTTTAAGATGAATAAGCTTCGCTAGGGGAAATATTGTAGCAATTTTTCTGAACGTAAAAAGTATCATTTGATTGGAAGAAGTTAGGTCCTTTCTCTATTCATATTTATGTTTATTATGGTTATGTGGCTACAATCATAATTTGTTTATATTATATGATTGAGATGGAATCGTAAAATGATAATGTTACAACCATAATATGATCATATCAGCTATATTGTTGCACTACTATTATAATATGATCCAACATGATCATACCAATACGCAAATAACTATAACAAGGTGTAAAATTATAGTTAAAAAGAAACATCTTATGATATTTTATGACGTTAAACTTTAGAAAGCAACCATAAAATTCAATTATACAATAACATAATGCTAATCGTTTATGGCCACAATCATGTTTTTTGTATATGTGAATTTTTTTGTAATCATGTCTTATGATCCCAGTTGATTGGTTTGATTTACTCAATGAGATCGCTGAAAACTAGATCATGTCTAGATGTAATAAGATCTCACAGCAGTCTGTCTGTCGCAGATAAGTCGTTTTGTACTATATATGCATGATCAAAAATCTATTACCATTGCAACTTTTTCTCTTGAGCTGATTTAGTGTCTTTCCTTTCTGAAGATGTTGGATAAATTTAAATCGCTAAATTATCCACACTTTTTATAAATATTTTATAATGTTTTCTTTAACTAAGTATGTATCAGGAAAGGATAACATTTAAAATGCATGCTTTTTTATGAATATTTTTGAAAATGTCTCCAACTTAAACTTCCTCTTCTTAATACACGTTTCTATAAAGAAGACTCCCAGCAAAAAAATAAACAAACTTAAAGGTGAAAATGTGTCGTTATAATGCTGAAGACTATATGGCAAAAGTATTTATGGGCACAGACAAAATCCACGACCACGAAACCAAATCAATATGTAGGCAAGGCTGCTGCATACAACATTCACTATGAATATTCCTTTCCATTTACAAATACACGCTACTCACAACATACGGTTCAATAGTAAATTGGTTTTTGTGGGGTTTAAAATTGTTTGGGACACCAGGAAAAATGTGACTACATGGTTAAATATTAATGCAAGAAACGAGTACCAAACAGGATACAAACAAGGCATGAATATCTTGAAAGCTATGAATTTTCAATTGACACATCGTTAGTTTTACATTTTTATTTGTGGACGCATTTTATGCCTGAACATTCATTGCTGGCAGCAGGGGTGGATGGAGAAAACGCAAAAAAGGAAAATGTAATAAAAATAAAAGGAAACAAAATAAAACTTCCAGACTGAGCTGAAACTTTTAAAGTTACAGTTACAGTTAAAATTACAAATAACGTTGCAGGATTTTAAATTAAGGAAATTTGTTTCGTTTGTGAATTTTATGACAATTGATTTGTCGTAACAGGTGTTTGTTTGTCTAGCATTCACTATTTAACTGTGAAATGAAATTTGTAATTTTGTTTAAAAACAATTTAACCCTGCTACCGAGTCACATACACGAGGTATAAATGTTTTATTGAAAAGTTAGATGGTTTGGGCCAGCCATCATGTCCATTGGTAAATAACCACAGCAAACATTTAATTTTTGTGGCTTTACAATTGGGTCAATTTGTGTGACTTAATCAAGCAAATATGAGAACCACAAAGAAAACAACTACAACCCTTTAAATAAACAAACAAATTGTCGTATTTTTTACATACCCAGCAGTTCTGTATGGCTGTCCCAAAACGAATTCTTGTGCTTATCATTTAAGGGGAAAGTAAGATTTTTAAATACTTTTTAAATTGTGACTACACTCCAGACTATCTGAAATGAATAAAGTAACCAAGCCATGAGAAATTCATACAGAACACATAAGATCCAAAAATATACAATTTGGAGTCCGCTAAGTAATTAAACATCAGTGAAAATAACTGTATAAAAAGGGTGCATTGCCTTCTTGTAAAACTGCCTGGGTACATATGGATGTTTTTATGTATGAGCACAGAAAATACACCTACAACTTTTTCAATTTACCTAAATGTACGCACGGCTGACCAAATTGGTAATTTTTTCTGTTTTGGTTTTCTCTATTTTTTTTTTGGGAAAGATGAACTGTCAAAAGTGCTTCTTCCTGCACCCATCTTATTTACAGAGTTTCATCACATATACACAATCAATAGCCGCACGCACCGGTGTGACGTGATTTTATTTGAATTTTATTGTTATTTTTATTTACGTAATTGAATGACGGTTTATGAAACAACACACGATGACCACTTTACGATTGGTTAGAGGCTAGAAACAAACAGGCCAAATGACCAATAACAAAGTCAATATTCAGGATTTTTATTCGTAATAGAAAATAGGCTTATTTATTTACGTTTTAAGTTGCTTCTTTGACGTTTGCTATCTATGTACATACTTATGTAGTTCTTTATGAATAAAATGTTTCTCTTTAGAATTACCACCTTTAGAAATTTAAAGTCTATAGTTTATAACGCTAAATTTTTAATGCACTTGACTTGCCTTTGTTAAATCATTATTTTTTAATGTATTAAACTTGGTAGAAGTTGGTTTTCTTCATTGCTCGTAAAGTAGTCTTTTAAATGTTATTTCTTTGAAAACTGTTGGAAGCTCTTTATTATGAGCGCTGCCGTTTCTTGGACAAGTTGTCCTTTATGTTCCTGTTTATTGAATCACAAATGACTTTTGATAAACAAATTTGTTTACGACTTTTTATTTTGTTCATGAATTTGTTGTTGTGTTCTCTCGCCCATTATAATGATGTAGGCTGTAGTGGATTGGTGACTTGGCACCGTGGGTGAGATTTTTTTTGAGGTCAGCATTTTTTGTGTCGTTTTACTCTATGGCTCCCAAAACGGCTGCTGGCATTCTACCCCTGGGAAATCATTGTCTATGGTAAACAAAAAAAAAAAAAAAAAAAACAACAACAACAACAAAAAAAAAACACAAATTTTTAAATACACCAAACTGTGTGAAGTTATGCCTTAATTATTTTATTTTATTGTCATTTAAAGGACTTACTTGTTGTAAGTACATAAACATTTTTGTATGAATATTAAATTAATAAAAATATTATAATTTTTTTTTTAATTTTAAATAAAATCAGTAAAAACTCCCGAATGCGTCATGTTTTCCGTTTTGAACATCTGTTGTTTATTTTTGTGAATACCTCTGAGCTGCAGTCTCGTTGTGGATTATAATGATATTTATAGGTTTATTTCAGAGAATTTTTTAATTCATATAAAAGCGTTTAAATGTTTGCACATATTCATACACATATACGAGTAGGTACACATGTATAGGTACTCATGTATAGACATGTGTGTGCAAATATTTACTCACACTGATGGCCAAAGTAAAAATAAAACATTATTTTACATAAAATGTTGAAAATGTTTCAACAGGACCAACATAGAGGATGTGCTTTCTTTTTGAATATAATTATTCGTGATTGTCTACACTTGACTACAGATCTGCGGCACTGTGAAACAACTTTGTAATTTGAAGCCAGTACAGAACTAAATCAAAAATGTTTAGTACATTTTTCCAAGAAGTTATTTGGTTTAAACAAGCTAATACCAGTTCTGTCAAAGACTTCGGAATTTCTCCCCAAACTTTGTTATTTTGAAATGCTTTAGCTAAATGTTAGATTTCGCATATACATACATACATACATATGTAATTGTAAATCAAATATATAACAGCAACTAATTGGTTTTAAAGTTTGTGCCCAAACTTGTATATGCTATGGGCTTCAAAACATATCGTTTGGGGATAGGATATATTTTAGATTAGTAGTAGTATAATAAATTAAAATTAAACAAATTGGAAAAAAACACTTAAAAAAATTGTGAGTATCAATTATTGGTAATTTCTTGGAAAGCCATTGATTTGGAAATTGTCTAGGTACGGAACTTTATTAAATTATCGTTACCGTTACCTTTAAACAATTTCGAATCGAAACCTTGTGAGTGCTTTTTCATCTGTAAAGGCTCCAGTGTCAGTATTTAAAGTGTACGAATGAGAGTATTCATCTGGTAAATGTTATAAACTGATATTGGGTGCAAATGTGTATAAATTTTAATTGTTTACAGGATTTTTAAGCTCAATTAAATTAATTTTCAACCTGTGTGAAAACGTAAACATACGTTGTGTATGTATGTATATTTGATTGTATCAGAGAGTGTGTAAAATATTTAACTTGACCGGAGGAATGTACTAATATTTAAAATTGGACTTCCACTATAATGTTTTTATAATACTCCAGAGATATTGTGAAAGAAAGGGAGTTAGAGAGGGAGAGAGAAAGGATATAATAATATATTTATGTACATATAAATATGTATGTATATGTATTGTCTGTAGGATTATGTTTAAAAACATAATAATACATTATATACTTTATCTACCTAATGTAACATATGGGATTCAATCCATTACATTCCGTCACACACACACACACACACAATAATACTTATTTAACATTTGATAAAGAACATAATTTTCATTTATCGTTATTTGGGAATAAAAATCGTTTTAAGTTTTTATTGCTATTTTGAATATTTCTGTTGTAAATTTAACAGATGTTACGCAGAGAAATGGGTCATTCTTCATTTAGCAAAACAAATCTAATTCATTTACTTATGAATTGAAGTTGCAAGTAAATAATTAATAATATTACCAACTTTAATTGCATAATTATAAATCTAGCCAGAAGAATGTGTCCCCAGAGTATATTTCTTGTATTAAGAAAATTATAAAGAAACATTTCATTATTTAATGCCATGCTATTTCACTTTATTTCTTTGTGCAGCGTATTTGAAAATATCATTTGGAAAACCCTTTAAGTTTGTCTCTTTTCCATCTATATACATACATAGGTTGCTATTCTGTATCAAAAATAAACAAATGCCTTAGAGAGTTTAGCGAAGAAGTGTTAAAACTGCTGCTAACTAACTGCAAACGGCTGAATTTCTAATTTAAGAAACCGTCATTGTTTTATACTTAAATGGTAATTTAAATGCGAAATGAACATAAAAGTTACCACTTAATGCCGACATGCCGTTCTCGTTGTTGTTATTGTTGTAAAATCATAAAAGTGACATAATTAATTTAATAATTCTTTGGAAGAAAAAGAACACAACAAACAAAATAAAAAGACATGGCGGCGCCAAGTTCCCCGAGGAAGGGTTTTAGTAAAGATTTAAAATTATAAATAATTATAAAGAAATTTGCATAAAAAACAGAAGCAGTTTACCTCTTGTAGTTGAAGGATTAGAAAAATTAAAATAAAATTATATCTAGAATAAGAAAGTGGTGCAATTATAATTTAACATTCATTAAGCAATTGAAAGTAATAAATTAGTTTATTTGAGGAGACTTTAAACTTAAAAATAGCCTTCAATGGATAATAAGTTTTAAGTTTATACCTATTAAATACACTTTAATTAATTTTATATCATAGTACAAAATAATAATCTAAATCTATAAAAAATATCTTTATTTTTAATATTAAAGGCTTAATAAATTCTCTTCATTGAAGTAGAGTTAAAAAGCAACAAAATTAAAATCCGTGTTTCCGATTTCGTTAGTTTATTAATTAGGTATTATGATATCATAGAAAGAAGTAACATTTAATAATATACAAAAATATTGCTCATATGTTGAAAACTCTTTAACAACAAATTCTACCTATGTAGTTTATTTTATCAGAAGTTTAATTGTACTATTTATTGTAAGGTTTCTAAAATCACGATATTACGAAAATTAATAAATGTCCCTTTTCTTCCCCTCACCCTTAATTCAATATTAATGCGGAATATTTTTTTTTACATTTCTAATTTTATTTCCAATATTTAAATTTCTACCGCACCATTTGATATTACTTAAAAAATTATTAAACTAATATAAATGCAGTCGAAATGTCACTATTAGAAATAAAATTAATGTCAAACAATTTAATTCGACTAACACACACTTACAAACAGTTTAAGCTCTCTTTAATATGTGACGTCACTCTTTAATATTCTCACTTAATGCTTCTTCTTCGTTTTCTAGTTTACTTCAGTTTATTTTAGTGACCGGCACATAAAACATTGTTAAATTGCAATTCAATTATCGTTAATGGCGAAATAATTGAAAAATTGCATTTGTTTAATAAAATATAGTGTAATAATTGTTTAAAATATACATACCTACCCGAGCTAAAGGTTTTTATAAAAATTTATTCGGTTTCTAGAAAATTATGGCCGCCGCGACAATTACAATTTTGTGTGGAAAAAGTTGGACGCTAACAACCGTGGTTTCGTTATCATCATAAAAAAATTCCTACCTATTAGTTTATGAAAGTGAATTAATTAAATTAATATGTATTTCTATATGTAAATATAAAGTGCTTTATTTAAATACAATTCTGAAAATCAATAGTGAAATTTTGCGAATGAAAAAGTAAAGAGAAGCATGTTGCCTCCATCAAATGACGTTTAGTTGGTGAGTTTTTTTTCTTTATTATTCTTATTAGCTGTTGTACCTGTATTGTTGTTGAGGGATGCCAAGTGTAATATGATTTGATAAATATCGTTATTGGGGATTTGTAATAACAATGCAGATAAAAGATTAATTATCAAATATAAATTTATTTATTCTTGTTGTTGTATTTATATGTTTTTTTTATTAAAGTTTTTGGAATTTTCATATTCTTCAATTTAAAATTTTTCTTTTAACGTAGTTTAAATAAGTTTCTTACACACATTTCCCAGACGTTTAAAGAAGAAAAGCAAATAAATAATAAAATACCCAAATATTCACAAATCTATTAGAAACTTAGAAAACTTAAAAAGTTTTGGCAGCATAAGTTTAAACTTTTATGTAAAAAAACTAAATTTCAATGAAATTATTGTTTATGAAATAAAAAAACCACAAGTCCCATTGGACTCACAACATTGTGTCCAATAAACAATGACATAAAATTATACATTTATATTTTTCGTAAAAAGAAAATAAGGAAAAACTTAAAAAAACAAATTTGTATGTGACCAACGTCAATAACTAAAAACATTTAAAATAGAAATACTAATACATATGTATGTACATATATTAGTAATCTTAGATTAGTAGTGTGAATGTAACAGTCACCCTACATTAAGAATTTTGGGAACTCATTTGTGGCTAGTCCACAGACCCCAAAACGAGTGCAAATAAACTAATATTGGCACCTGGTCAATTAGTTACAATTCAGAGTTAGGGTAAACATCTTAATTCGAAATCTGATCATCTGATGAAGTCAAATACAATTTTTTGATTGGATTTTTATTATTATTTAACAAATATAATTTAGCAAACAATAAAAAATTTTGGATTAAACCACGTTTGCGTATTTTTCTACATTACTTCAGCAATATTTTCTTTTTTTATACCCTACACCACCATAGTGTCCTTCCGAAATTGGGGTGTACTGATCATAAATGTTTAAATTATGCAAGTATGCAACCGAATTTCACCACAAATGAGTGGTAAATGAAGCCAAATCACATCTACAAATTTTGTGCAGATCGGTCCATAATTTATCATAGCTCCCATATAAGGCCCACTCCGGAAAATCACTTTTAAGAGCATAATAGCGTAGACAGACGACACAGTTGATTTACATTAGCAGTCTTACTTAATTCAAATTAATTCGTGAATTATCCCCATCCTAATGCGCATTAGGTTAGACGTAAATGCACAAAATCAGAATGAATTTATACTGGGGCCAAATTACCGCATTCGTGATCGAATGAGCAATCGTATCGAAAAATGATTTCGATATCGAAATTATGATAAAATGTACTAAATTTCTTGTTCGATATCGAATGCCATAAATTTTACTCGATATCTAATGCGGTAATTTGGCCCCTGAATTTAGCTATTTCAATATGGTAACATCGTCGACAATTAATCATATGTTATCAAATTGTTTACTATTGTAAACGAAGAAGAAGACAATTGTAAAATTAAAATAATAAAAATAAATTTCCACAATTGCCTTTCTCTTAGTTCAGAATGTCCTACTGCGGTCCCCACTTCGGCAAAATAATTTTAGCTTTTTTTTTTCAAATAAATACTGATTTTTCACCAACAGCATAGCTGCTAATCTTATTTTCTGCTTTCTTTCCATGTAAATGCCAAACAATTTTTTCACAATTAAACATTTGTTTACAAACAAACAGCTGTTTACTAAATGCAAAAACTGTCGTCTATCAGGGTAAAATCTTAATTCACATTAGTGAGATTTTAATGCAAATTAACGCTGTCGTCTGTCTACGCTATAACTCCCTCAAAAATGTTGGTATCTAAATAATATTGAACGCAAATATGTATATTTCATATACATACTGATACAATTTTATTATGATCGGTTCATAATTAGTCATAGCTCCCGTATAAGGCCCACTTCCGAAAATCACTTCAAAGAGGGTAACTCACTTTAAAATGTCAGTATCCAAATAATATTAAACACAAATATATTTCATATACATCAGGGATGATAAATGAGAAAACCAATATCGTACCAACAAACTTTTAAAATCGTACTTTTTCGACCCCAATAGTACTAAATAATTTTTTTATATTTTTTTTATTTTATTTTAATAAACAATTATTTTAAACATATTTAATACAACAAAAACAAAAGGTAATTTAAATTCATTGGTACATGTAAATTAAAGATAACAAAAAATAAATAAATACAGTTCATTAATTATACATAAATATGTAGATAATTTTGGTCATATAAAATATTACTAAGGTATATTCAAATAAATGAGATCAAATCTATACATTTTTTGATTAAAAACCAGTTGCTATATTAAAGTTGTAACAACAATAGTTTTATTTTAGTACCACTTGCAAAAAACTAAGACGACGCTTTCATACTGCAAAAAACTGCATTGAAGTTTTTTCTAGTCTTAAATAAAACTAAGCGCGTGCCATGTATTTTAACAAACTGATTGCTACTCTACAATAAAGCATTTCGTCCCCCTTTTTATAAAACTACATTAACTTTACAATTGTTTCCTTTATTTTATATATGAAGTTTAACAACAACAAGAAAACATTAGCTGAATACTAAAAACCACCTGCTATTTATTCCCAATGAAAAAGTACAAAAACCTATTCACAATATTAATTCAGTAAATAAGCGTTGCCATTTTATATCAATTAAAAATATGTTTGTGTTTGAAAAATTTGGAAATAGTACCAAATGAGCCACAGGGGTACCATCGTACTTTTTAGTTTTGAATTGTACCAATAAAAGTACAATTGTACCAACTTTATCAACCGTAATATATGTACATATATACAAATATAAATTAGTCGTATCTCCCATATACTCGTAAGGCCTACTTTCGAAAATCACTTTAACGACCATAAATTTCTTAAAAATGTTGGTATCTAAATAAAATTCAACACAAATAAGTTTCATATATACAGAAATGATGACACTAATTTTATAATGGTCGGTCCATAATTAGTCAAAACTCTCATATAAGACCCTCTCCGTAATTCACTTTAACTTTCATATATCTTTTAAAAGTATTTATATCGAGATAAAGTTTAACACAGAAATCATGAAACTATATTTTTGGATGATCGGTCCATAATAGATTATATCTCTCATATAGCGCCCATTTCTGAAAAACTGTTTTATACATATACTGGCTGTAGGGTATTAAATTTTTTTTTATTTATAAATAAAGAGGGTGTTTTTATTTGAATTTTCTGAAATGTTGTTAATGCAAAAGAAGATAATCCCAAAATTCTTAACACCTTTAGTTGTTTGTTGTTGTTTTTTTTTTTTTTTTTTTTTGTTGGCGTATGTTGTTATCTTTTAAAGGATATTTGTCAATGTGTATTTAATGTTTTTGTAGTACTAATAATTCGTTATGATTGATGGTAAATATTGATAAACACCAAAATACACTTTCATTTCATTTGCCGAAATTTATTCCCATTTGTATTTATGTATGTATTTGTTTATTTGCTCCACTTTTTATTTTAGATTTTAAGGTCTTAATGTCTTAACGACTTTACGAAAATCCCATTGACAATCAGTCAAGGCGTTTATGTATTTGGTTGTTATGTTTTATGCAAATCAGTTAACGGAGAATTATTTTTCCAACTTATAAAGATAATTGTCACTTCAAATCTTCAGTTTTTAAATTGTATTTGTACTTAAGAACATTAGAAAACATCAAATCATAGCCGGAACACAGAAATGATGTGTTTAATGTCAATTTTATGCTCAATATGATGTTCATAACAGGGATTCATATAATTATCGTAAAACCATTAAGATATTGTTGGCTGATACCGCAGTTCTGGCCCTCATCTATTTAAGTATTTGAATAGATATTGTTGTTGTGTTGGTGTTGTAAAGTTTCTATTTGTTTTCCATCATTTGCATTTGTTCGAGGATTAATGCAAAATATTTCTTGTGTGAAATTTTATGGCACCCCTGAGTGCTCTACAAGTCGATTAAGATTCACATATACATTTTATACTTCGTACAAGTATGTTCTGTAACTAAGGCAGTTTGTAAATAAAATTAAACTATATTTTCTTGAAAAAAAAAAGTGAAATAAAAAGGAATATCTTATTTATATGTTAATTTTGTTTAGTATCTTTTTGGCAAGTGTTTGTTATTTGGTTTAAAACAAATTTAAATTAAATCAAAAATTTAAATTTCTACTAAAAATAAATGTTAAACATATGTTAGTATATTTTTCTGGTATGGAATACAAATTTCACTGGTATGACTGTTTGTGTCATAAAACCAAGTTTATGTTTAAAAATTGATATGTACGTACTCGTATGTTTACTATGAGTTGTGGATCTTTTGTTAGCTAAGCACGTTATGATTGATCATGTCAAATATCTTTATAAACTAGGTTCAAAAGTTTAGGTTTTTAGGTTATTTGAAACTCAATCCTCTTGGCTTTTGTAATAATGAAATATAAAAATTTCATTTGGTATTATTTCCACTACTCTGGCATAAAAAAGTAAACTAGTAGTAACACTTAAATATTCTTGAATATTCTGCCCAAATATAAATTCGAAAGGATTATTGGCATTTCGTTTATACGAAAACATACGTACTCGTACTCAAATAATTTGTTGGCATTTTGCCAACTCTTGTATTAAAAGAAGGTGTTATGATGCAAAACGTCTAGGCAAGTTTAAAAGGGGCCTATTACTTGAAGTTAATTCATTCAATTATTTGCCAATACATGTCTTAACTAACGCTATTGTGGAGTCAATTGACTACTGAAGACTGTTGTTTTTTTACTGACATATGAGGGGTCAATTTACATATCCAAGTACATCTACACATTAAAGAGACAAGTCTGTTATTAGCCTCCAGAACTATAAGCTAACATTTATTGCAGAAACCATGAATTACTAACATGTTTCTACGGAAATTTATTTCAATGAAAACAAATTCATATTAATTTTTCGAACTATAACCGATCCAGTCCTCTGAGAAAACGGAAGAATTTCTAGTATGGGAGCAGCGGGGCCCTTTCTGACCGCTTATAAATTTTTACGTCTGACTCATGTTTGTATCTGAGAAAGCCGTATTCAACAAACTTCATTTGAAAAATAAAAAAATCAACTTTAGAATTCATTTATTATTCCTAATGCAAACTGAATTGACACTTTGCTGGCAGATCAACAATGTCAAAGCAATAGTTTTTTTTTACATACACAAGCACCCATAATCAGACTTAGTAACAGCCATACCCACAAACTATGAGTGTAATGGATGATTGCAAATAAAAATCGACGTTTGAAAGCATAAAACCACAAATTTTCAAATATATAAAATCATGTACATATAATACGGCTTGTGCCATCACATTTCAATTTGGCCACAAGACGTGTTCAAATAGAAATTTTCGTATTTTTTTAAAGCCAGCACAAGTACAAAAATCAAAAAATAAAAAACTCAAGTGAAAAAATAAGTGTAAGAGAATTTCAAGAATAAAAATAAAACACAATCAATAGTTATAAATTAATGAAATTGTTCAATAAATACAATTACTCGTAAGTACAATACAATTATGAATTTGCCCTTTATTTATTATACTGTAATAATTTAAACTCAATCATGTTTATCAATTATAAAGACAATTAATTTGAATTTGCATTTTGCAAAATGTCGTTAATGAAGCAGAATTGATTAAATTATAACTCCCCCCGCCTCTCACCATCTACCATCTCTGTGACTTTGAGAAGGTCCTTCTTTTTTCAACATCATCATAATCATTCGTTTGCCATATTTTCGCTATTTTTCATCCTTCCACTGGTTTGCTGGTTACAGGTCACAGGTTAGTAACACTACTCGTAGTGTGTGGTATTGGTGAGCAATTGTACAAGTGTCGTCTATCTACAATATTTGTTGGCAATGTAATATTCCCATTCATTGTGTGGTTGGTTGAATGTGTGTGCTTTGTTGTACAAACCATCACAGATGGTTCCTGAAGTTCAATTCTTTTTGTATCATCGTCATTGTTCTTGTATTTGTGTGGAATTTCATGCATTGGTTA
The DNA here is from genome assembly GCA_950370525.1 of Bellardia bayeri. Classification (NCBI taxonomy): domain Eukaryota; kingdom Metazoa; phylum Arthropoda; class Insecta; order Diptera; family Calliphoridae; genus Bellardia; species Bellardia bayeri. The sequence goes on from OX493268.1 coordinate 890,910, forward strand.
TTGTGCGGCTTCTATTCGGTGATTACAATAACAAATCCTTGCGCCTTTGCCGCAGCCACAGCCACAGCCTCAGTCACACAATGATACTCGGCTACAATTGAATTGATAATGTTTCATTTTATGTATTTTGCTTAACATTTGCTCATTTGTGTGAATTGTAAATGCCAGCAAAACAAATCAAATTGTTTATCCTTGATTACTGTCGAAGTGTTTAGTTGGTGGTGGTGGAAGAGCCTGATGTTGTTTTGGTGTTGGCGTTATTATTGATGTGGTGGTGCTGTTTAACCTCTACCAACTAGACTTTCTAACCATACACAGTACAAATGACAATTATTAGAAGATTTGACAGCAAAGGTCTCCATATCATTTTACCATACACTTGAAAAAATCAAAGGATTAATATTTGTTTGTACAATTAAATAGAAAATAATCAAGTTTCTATAACTAAAACTTTATTGTGTCCACTTAACTGCTTATTAAATGTCTAATAAATAATTACTCAGATGTACATATCTATGCTAAGAACTTAGACATTATTAATCTACTTCCAAGTAATGTAGACAGTATGTAGTAGTCAGTGAAGAGCATGTTTGTTATTGAGTAATTGCAAATAATTTCAAAGTTTTTGTTGGGTTGAATTTACGAAAAATCTTTTCAATATGAAACTATTTGAACTTGAAATATTTTTCCCTGTGTATTTGTTAATAAATTGTCGTTTATTTCATTGTGCAACCACAACAATTAAAAATTGATTTGAAAATATCTAATAATTCAATTATAAAATATTTTCGAACATGTGCAAAAGCAAAAAAGAAAACGAGTGAATTTAATAAAGAAATATGTAGGTAGATTTTCTAAATTTAAAAACAAAACTTTAAAATGTTTAAAAAACTTGCAACTACTATATAACATACTTTTTAATGACTGCAGTATGTAGTAGTATTACTATGATAACTATCAAATCAATTGATATCAAAGTAATAACCTTTTAATAAGCCGCCACAACACCACATCAATCACATATCATTTTACGAAGAAAAAAAAACGTGGAAAAACATTCTGAATACCAATATGATCAGCCTTGGTTACAACATTGAAAACGATATATTTTTTGTCACAATACTTCTAAATAAATCACCCTATACTTTAGTCGCCACCGTTGTGTAGTGGTATTGATTTTAGAAACTTTGTATTGTCAACCAAGAGTCGTGTTGTGGAAGCGTAGTATTTTTTGAAACGCGGTATTGGTAGTGGTCATTATTTTTGGGAGATGCGTAATTTTGCTGTTACAGTGTTGTTGCGCTATATGCTATTGGCAAGAGTCGTTCATACTTATGTCTACTAAAAAGTTATCGAGATTCCTATTTGCTATTTGTTCTAAAAACTCTTTCATCACATAGGTACCTACCTGATATACATTTGCTCAAAATGTTTCGTACGTAGTTGTTTATCGCGTATAAGGAGGAAATCAACTAAAAAGGGTACATTTTATGAATCTCTTAAAAGGTCTTTCGTATAAAAAGAATTCGCTTAAATTAAACAAAAAAATATAAAAGGTAGAAGAAGGAAAGGAACTAATAACTCACTAACAGGATTCTTTCGTTTGGTCCCATCATCATTAAATGGTCGTCTCCCTAGTATGAACGACAAAATTTGTCCCTAACTAAAAATTGATCATGATTTTCAACGGTTTATTCACAAATATTTAAATTATTTACACTTTGCAATTTCATCAAATTATAGTTAACATACAACATTTGTACCCGTATACGGGTACATTCTCGCATCTTTGGCATACGAACGATGTGAATATGTATACAGAAATACAATGAATATAGGTACATACCTAGCAACAGTTTAACGATTTTATACACATGTGTTTTGTTTTCTCTTCAGGGTTTTATAACAAATATTGGCAACAGCAACACGAGCGCAACCCCAGTCACTGGCGCATGAAAAATATACATAAGCATTAGAAATAAAACAAAGTCACAGAATTCAAACAAATTGATATTTTCAGTTGTCGTTGATTACGTTAAATGAGTAACACATATGTGCAAATAAATTCATACAACTACAATTACACATGCACGCACACGCACACAATCACTCTCATTCACAATCTGGCAATGATTTCTATGACGAGATCATTCTTCATAGTGCAACGATAGGGCAAACCACCACCAACCGGTATCATTGTAACGCACTTACAACATTGTATAACTCTCATAAATGTAATCTATCATTGGTGTTATTTATAAAAGTTTATTTGTTTGTTGTTGCTATAGGTAGGTAGGTATAATTGTTTTAAAATGTCAAAAAGTGCCACTCGAGCCCATTCAAACAATCAAACACAAACAAACAATAAAACCAAATATGGGGAGTTTTTAAATTCACGTTTTGCGTAATCATGCCGCAACAACAATGACAACATCAACAGCAGCAGTACAAATCAAGGAAACAGGAAATAGCCATACGGTTTAATTAACACCAAACATGTCCATATTTCTTGTTAAATTACAAGTGTAGCTACTAAATGCGTTAATAAATGAAATAGGTATAAATTATAGGTAGGTACTACATACATACTTTAATGATGATTTAAAAATTTATTTAAATCTTTCAGTTTTAATTGCGCCACATTCGTAACCTTTTTCTAAAACGAGTTCTTAGAAACCTCATTCTTTTCATCACCTCGATGAAGTTGGCCAACTGACAATTTTATTGAACACTAATGTTGGCTGCCGGTTGTATACGATTGCTTGGCTACCTCTGTTTTATCGACACTCGTGTTTCACATGCCAAAACGTTTCCAACCATTTACACAATTTCAGTGCACGTTTGGAAATATCTACACAAAAGCAAATCCCCCATTATGGAGTCTTTCCGCCAATCGGAGGCTTGTATTTTGTAAGAAAAAGAGAATGAAACAAAAACCAAAACAAAAATATAAAAACGAAAAACTATTGTGTTCCAACGGCGTAACAAATGTGCTGCTGCTGCATGCTGGTGGCATGAGCATGAGAATTTTTATTAAAACAAACAGTACAAGATACATATCGCACACACACACACAAATGCTTGTACTCATATGAAAAATATTCGTCTTTCTATCTCGTTCTGCTTTGGACAAGTCTCAAAAAAAAAAAAAAAAAAAATAGGTATTAGCAAAAATAAAAAATATAAGATACTTTTATGCCAACGAGTAATTAACCAATGGGAATGATAAAAATTCATAATATCCCATACAACTGTAAAGTATAAAAACTTTTCTTGCTGCTTTTAAAACAAACTTTTTTACTTTATTCTTGTTTTGTTCAGCATTTACATTTATGTAATACATACCTACGTACAATAACATTAAATTTAAATGTCTAAACTTTTCTTTTTAAACAAATGTATGTATGTATGTACATATGTATGTAAAAAAAGCATATTGCAAAAATGCGAATTATAAAATGTAATTTAGTTAAATCCTATTTACTCGCTGCATTTTAAATAATTTTAATGTACAAATGAAGAACAACCTATGGAGTCATTTGAAAATCTCAATTGAAGTTTTAATTAGAATTTACAGTTTTTTTATAAAAACAGTAAAACTCTTAAATTCATTCAACATTTTAACTCCACATGAGTGAGTTTGAAAATTTAAAAAATTCCAAATCATTATAAAAATTCAGAAACATTATAAACGAAACCTGAACTTATTATCAAATGTACCTACCTACCTACTGTGTTTTGTATAGATGTTGGTATAAAACTTTAAATTAACAACACTTTTTTAACTGGCGGCCATTTTGTCAGCTGTCAAGTGTTATGTTTGGCAGAAATATGACAGGCTCGGAAGTAGTCTAATCTGGAGGCCAAATTTTCGATAACTTTTTTCAACATTTGTGGCCGTATATCGGCAATAACGCATTGAATGTTGTCCTCCAAGTAGTCAATCGTTTCGGGCTTATCGGCGTAGACTAGCGACTTTAAACATAAACAAAACACCCTATGTAGGTATATATAATTAATGCATAGTTTACCTTTTGCATGATTCTAGTACACTACAGCCAAGGAAGAAATTATATGGTACATGTGTTTTTTTTTTTCGAAAAAACCTCTTGGGTTTTTGAAGCTAATGTAAAAGTTTGTATATTTTTTATACTTAGTAGAGAGAAACAAAAAATTAAATTAAAAGATTTTCAGGGTTTGTTTATTTTTATTAAATACTTTTTACTGTTAATTCAAATTCTTCTAGGAAATATTTATATGGTACAAAATAAGAAAAAATTCTAAATCCTAAAACTAATTAAATATATGTAGGTATTCAACAAAAATATAAATTTTAATAATGCGAAGTGGCATAGAGTTTATTAATTTTTGTAACACATCTTGAGGAATTTCTTTCCATTTTTTTACTAAAGCTTCTTTGAGCTCTTTTAAGGAGTTATAAGTCATTCCATTTTTATATACCTACCTATTTCGGCACTTAAAATTCCCCAGAGTGTTTCAACTGGAAATAGATCAGGACTAAGAGGTGGCCAGCTATATTCTTTTCTTCAAAAAATGCTTTAGTTCTTTTGGTTTTATGTATAGGGGCGTTGTCCTGCTAAAAAGTAAAATTATTTCCATAATGTTCCTCAGCAAATTCAATAAAAACAATGTCCAGTAATTTTTCGTAGTTCTCCGCATTCATTTTATGAGAAATAAAACAAATTGGAGAACGTGTTCTATACCCAAAAGCAACCCAAGTCATCAAAGATCCTCCTTGAAAATTGCGTGCTATTCTGGTTTGTGTATCGCCGCCTTTTTCCCTCCAATAATATTGGAATCCATCAGGTCCATCAAGGTTGAATTTTTTTAATCGCTGAATAAAATATTACGCCACTCCTCTTCCCAACATTTCTACTTTTCAGCGAACGATAATCTGGCTGTCTTGTGTCTAGGAGTCAAGTGTGGTTTGGGAATAATTTGTTGTTTTGTCACATCTGGAAATTCATTTAGAATTTGGTTAATCCGTCTTTTGGTCACATTTACAGTTGGTTACAACTGCAATTATTTGCGATAGCTATGCGCTTGATTGATCGTCTATCGCGGTCAGAACTGTTGGTTTTTTACCAGATCTTTTTTTGGTACCGTATGATTTTGGATCCAAGTAATTTTGTATGGTCGTCTTAGATCTCTTAACACGGTTTGCTATGGACCTTATTGAGTGCCCATTTTCCCTCAACAACTCAATTTGCGTACATTCTATTAACGAAAGTTGGTTCCATGTGGCATTTTTGCCTAAAATTCAATAATTTTCACACAAAAAAACATTATTTTATTTGCTTATAATAATATCAATTTGCACTTACACCAAATATGTAATATTGTTTGCATAAAAAAATTTGTTTTAGTTGTAAATTATTAAATAAATCTGTTAAAAATTTTACTTGTAGGTCCCATATAATTATTTCATATGAAAACAACGATATAAAAAGAGAATGTAAAAAATAACGGTAAATTTATGATGTCTACATCAGAGAAGTTATTGTTGTTGGGAAGAGAATTGATGCAGCGTTATAATAAATAGCAATAAAAATTAGAGTTTTAATAAGTAAAAGGAATTTCTTCCTTGATGTATATGCGCTTTAAAACAAATATGAGAATCCGAAAGCCCCCAAAAAAAAGACAATTTTGTTACATACATATTTGATCTAGCTCAGCAATATCAGACTTTAGCAAAGTAGACAGATACAATTATTAATTTGAAATGTAGACAACTTTATTGGTATCCATGAATAATATGTACGAACAATCTACGTTCTTAGTGAACACCCCACTTGAACTAGCTGTGGTGAACTAAAGACCAGCACCAAAGAATCTTCTTTACACCGCTGCATTTAGGAAGCGCTTTTAGCGATTTAGATGAAAAAATTATTATTTTCTAAAGTGCTTCCAAAGGAAGTAACTTTTTTTCATAGGTTGGGGGACTGACATCGTTTTTTGAAATGCATACTTGAACAATTATTTTACCTATGTACCTATATGCATTTCTAAACTTCAGAAAATATACGGGTTAATTTAAGGCATAACATGTTATTATTAGCCATGTTCTCTTTATGCCGACCACTGGTTTAGGCTGTACTTATGTAGGTAGGTATACATACATATGTAGGTCCCTATACCTATACATCGCTTTCTCGGTTCTCAGTTAATAAAGTAAATGTTTGTCATCACACTTGTCAAACTATTAACAGTTAGTTTAAAATGTAGCCACAATCTTTCGATTGGCAACAAATTCGGTTGACAAAAAAAAAAAAAACAAAACTGTTTTCTTAGGTTCTTTTGTACATATACACAGTGCTGATATTCAGCCGGTTCGGAACGGTTCGCTCGAACCGGTTGTTAAAATTTTAAAAATTTTCCGTACCGGAAAATTATGTTTTTTATGTTTTTTGCTTTTACGATTTTTATACAATGTGTATTCATCAAGGTGATACTTATAGTCTCGGCAACAAAAACAATGGGCCATAACCATAGTCACAAAAAATGTGCACTTTAATAGTTAAAAAGTTGACTTTTGTTAAAAGTACACTTTACTTTAAATATAGACACGTAAAAGTATACTTTAACTGCTAAAACATACTTTTAATTTAAAACCAGCCGAAGTTGCTTTTAAATAATTTAACATCACTTTAAAATCAACCAGCTGTTTATGCAAAGAACAAAAACTGGAAGTGTACAAAAATATAAAAAAGTAAAAAAAATCCCGCAAATATTCTCTTTCTGCAGTAGCCCAAAAAATCAACGGCAAAATATCCTAATTATGATATTAATCTTACTTTCTTCATTTTTCCACTGCAAACTTTTCTTAAATTTTTCCGTTTAATTTTATTATTTTGCCGATTTTTGTTTTTTTTTTTTCAATTTTTAATGACAGCTGTTTAAAGCTGCCACTTGCTTATTTTTCTTTACAGTTTTTATGAAATTATTTTCAACATATGAGGTGGCACCCAGTTAAAGTCGGTTTAATTTAAAACGACCTTAAATTTTGACTAGCTATTCCTAGTTAAAAATTAATTAAAAGTAGGGTTTTAAGTTTAAAGTTGTTTTTAAAAAGAACCGACTTTAGTGTTTGTCTATGGTTATGGCCCAATATTTTTCAGTTGTCAAATGATTTGAGTTGTCCAAACGTACAAACAACTGCTTTTATTTTGGTCATACATTGGATTCTTGGATGATTTTATCTTACAGCTACTCACATGATACTATTTAACACACTAGTTTATGTATTAAATTGGATTTATTTTCAAAAATAATTATTTATTATTATTGAGGTTTTTGTTTTTCCTCACGGGTTATTTTGATCATTGATCAGGAACAAAAGAAACGAAAAGAGCAATCATTATTTATAATTTTCCAAATTTTCAATTTTTATTATTAATTTAAAATAAAAAAATTTACTTTACTCTGAGTACAAAAAACATGAGCAAATTTGACAGTTGAAAACTCAACATAAACAAACTTAAAAATTTTCGCTATTTTTTGATAAAAATTTGACAAAAATACAATTTTTTTAAGCGAACCGGTTGTTAAATATTTCGAATATCACCATTGCATATACATATTTACATATGTATGTACCTATGTCCTATACGGAATTAAGAAATTAATTTATCAAAATTTCTATAAATACAGTTTTAAACCAACTAAGTAATGTCTTGTTTTTATAAATGTTGTATTGTTCTTTATTAGAAAATTAAACCTCATTCAAATGAACAAATTTATATTGAAAATGTATTAAACATACATACATACCTACATACATATGAACATTTCTTGAAGCATGTACAATAAACTTGAAAACAAATTCTCATTTAACCTCAAAAAACATATTTTTGTAAATCTCACGCTGGCACAGCCATGTCATGCCATCACTCCCATTATGACAATATGTTTCTGCAGAAATAATATATATGTAATAATAAAAGTGGGCGTTATTTATTTGAAACAGTTGTATGGGCAATAATCGAACAAATAATAGATACCTACATACATACATACATATCTGATAATGTCGCCATGCCTGCAAAATTCTCTTCGAAAGATTCTTTTTAGTTTTTCACATTAGATGTTCTGATCTCTCAATAGGTTTTGCAAACGTTTTATGTTTTATGTTTAATGTGTAAGAGCATTATAAGTCCATTATTAAACTACTTGTAAGGATTTGTATGTGTTGTTTGCGCTACTTATTTTACTAACCTTTATTTCATTAAGGGTTGGGCGTTATTAATCCATGTAAATTGCAGAAAAAAAAAAAAAAAAAGAAATGATGATAACAACACGTGCCCTAGAAAGTCACGTGACTTGGAAGGTTGTATTTAATATTGTTGCAAGACAAACAAAGAGATAAAACTAGCATTCATCAGAATTTACAGCGATCTGATAAATGTGGCGAATTTTCAATCATATGCAATTGCTTGTTTTTCCGCTGTAAGAACGGAAGGATGTAATGGTTGTTTAACAGTGAGCAAAAAGCTCACACGAAGTAGGCGTATAAACTGATAATGACGGAGAAAAAGGAAAATTAAATCATTGTATACAAACCATTAATGACACACTCATTCATTTACACACCCACACAATGACACATACACTCATACATCTACTCGTATATGTATGTACATAGGATGCATTAAATTAAGCGGTTTAACGGAGTGCTGGAGAAAAGAAACAATAAACCATTAGGCCACTTGTTTGATTTTCCCATGATTTGTACCAGGCTAACACAATGATTATATTTGACATGAGCTGTATTAACTACAATGCATGAAGCGACACGACACGACATGAAATACCATACAAATACCGTATATTTAAAAGGATATAATTGATTTACTACCAAATGAAATAACTGTGTTTCTATGTCTAACTTTAATCAACAAGATTAAATAAAGTTTTCTATTATTTGCAAAAAGCAGCATGAATGTTGCAATTACAAATTCCAATTTCTGTTTAATGAGTCTTTTGAATGCCAGCAATATTGGCAAAATATTCATTCGGGCTTAACGATTCAACAATTCTAAAAATTTTAACATACATACATATGCAGTTTTGTATATGTACGTACATATGTATGTATGTAGATGAAAGAAGGAATGTGTATTTGATTTGCTTACCTTGGCCATAATTGTAGGCTTTAATAAGATTTTGATGGCAATTTTCTGTTGACTTTGTAATGTGTTCAATGGTCAATAACCATTAACTTTGGTACACTTGTGTGCCCAAACATATGCAAGGCATTCATAGTCAACCACCTTTATGGCCGGCCAGTGACAATGACAATAACAACGATTACTTTTTCATTTTCTCCAGACCAATTTCATGTAGTCTTGTTTTTCTCTTACTTACTTTTTTGATTGTTTTTTTGCTGACCACAACCCCAATCAAGCAAGGAAACAAGATTGTCACTTATGGTCCCTTCTGGTCTACCAAAAGGGACCATAATGTTACATTACAGCCAGCAAAGTTTCCGAAACATGTAGGAAAATGTGTTATAAACCGCCAGCCTGACAACTAAATTTTTTTTATTTATTTAGGTGTCTGTTTGTGTGGGTTTGTGTTTTTCAGCATCAATTTTTGTAACTTTATTTAATAATGTAAATTTTGGTTCAGTTCCAACTTTAATTTAAAATAGAAGTTTGAAGTTTGATACATAATTTCCAATTGTATTTTAAAGCTTTCGAAGTTCAGTGCAAAAGAATTTTCAAGTAGCTACCTATACACCCTAGAACACTTAGATCTACTAAAGTGACAACTGAATTCCAGCTAGTTTATCTGAAATGTATAAAGAACCAATTGTATCACCTTTGTATTGACAAATGACTCAAAAATACGAATATATTATAGGTAATTGCAGTTAGTCACGTAATTAAACATTATCGTAAGTTACTGTCTAAAAGGGATACGTTTACTTATTTAGTAACCAATGCAGAACTGCTGGGTAGTGTATTAAAAAGTACATGGGTTCCAATTGGTCATGATCATAAGAAATAGTTTAATTAAGAGATGCCGTCAAAGCTCTGGTGTCTGACCAAATGCCGTAATACAGTTTATTATTTTAAGTAAATTCAGAATGTAACTATCATACACCAGAATAAGAACCTTTAGAAGCCTAAAAAAATATCATTATATTACATATTTTGAAATTACATTGAAAGTATCATAATGCCCATTGTCTACCTTTTTCCCAATGTCATAAATGCCATGGACCAAGTGATTCACCAAAAGAATAATAGTATCCATAATCTTCTTAAACCTATGAAACTCTTACTTCTTTGTTAGTTACAATATTTTCAAACATATGTTGCGTTCTTATCTAATAACATAATACAAATTTACAAAAACAAAGTACAATACTTGGCCTTAAGTTATTTTTCAGCTTTATGTTCTCCTTGAAATGCTTCAAATTTCATTTAAAATAAAATCATGATTATAATACTTGGCCTTAAGTTATTTTTCAGCTTAATGTTTTCCTCGAAATGCTTCAAGTTTCATTTAAAATAAAATCATGATTGTAATTCTATTCTTTAACGGGGTATCCAAATGTAAAAAGTTGAAATTTTACACTAATTTCAAAAAAAAAAAAAAAAATAAATAAATATAAATTACAGCTTAAACACTGTGGTTTTGCTTAATTTATGTCCATATGCCTGGTAATCTATGGCCAAACAAAAGCTAATAAATTTCCAATTATTTGACATTTGAAAATCTAATGATACAAAAATAGCACTCGAAAAAAATGAAAGAATAATTGGCCTTAAGTTATTTGACCTCTTTTCATTTTCATGCTGGTTGACTACACAAACTGCTCATTATCGCTACGAGTAACTTAATACAAACATACGAATATGTACATATGTATATACTGGCATCCTAGTATCTACGAGTACATCCAAAATGAAATAAAAAACCAAAGGTCATTTTCCGTTTTTTATGTGTAATATATCGTTAAAGTATGTTTGTATGTCTGTTTGCTCATTGATGAGAGTAGGCATGAGTGTGTCCATATCCTTTAAGAAAAAACGTGATTTGACTATACAAACACACATTTTAGCTATTTTATACATATTGCTGCTGCCCATCCTAGACTAATGTTTAATAATTGCTCAACAATAGAATACAATATAGAGTATGTACATACATAAATATGTATGTGAAAATAATTTAGTAAATTTTTGTGATAGAAGTGACAGCACTAGAGTATGAGTTAAATAGATTAGTCATCAATTATGCAAAATACTCGTAAATCACCGTTAATAGACACACTCACTCATACAAATACTCATGTATTCATATACATACATACATACCTATGTATATATGTACATATATTTGTATTATATTGTATGTGAGTGTCAGATACATAACTGCTTGCATACGAGTCCTGACATACATATGTATGTATGTATGTGAAGTATGTACTTAACTATTTTATTCAAACATCTATGTATGTACACATGTGTTGCAAGTATGTAAGCATGTATGTAGTAGCAGTGTGATGTGTGATGTTTTCTAAATTGTTTCAAATGCGCATTGCAGTCGTAACAATAACAACAATGCCAATTCAACGCAATAACAGCAATTGTACACTAAACACAAACAAATATATGTATATAAAAACTCCCATGTATACATATACGAGTATACCTACATACATATGTATACAGTATAGTACATAAATATTTACTAATGCAAGACACGTTAAGCAAAACATTTCCTATAATGTACATACTTATATACAATTTATGTTGTGTAGTGTCTGATTGTATGTACATACATACATATGTATGCATGTAGACTCACTAAATGTTCAGTTCAATTAGAAATATGTATGCATGTTGGTTTGCAACATACCAATTAAGGGTATTCCCAACTTGAAGTATTATTTTCCTATAGTTTTGGAATTACATACATATAAGCGATATTAGACTTCACATAAACTTATAAAGCGATTTTTGCTGGGAAACTACTTTCGTGCTGCACCAGTTATCGGAATAATGGAATAAGAATATGTTAAGAAATTTGTTTTCCGTTTGTTGTTTGAGCAGCGATTGATACTGATTTTTGTTTCTTATTTGATTATTTTGGGCTCCTGGCAGTTATGAGTGTTGACTATTCAATTATTCAAAATTCATCACTTTACGAGTTAAAAGCAATTTTTGATTTTTATATATGCAACTGCTTGTTTGCATCGCTTGGAAAAGATATTTATTTGCCTCAAAATAAATGAAGAATTTTGACATATTTTTTTGCTGTTGTTATTAAAACCACTTTGAGTCGTATTTAAACTTTATTAAGTTAGGACATGTTTGGAGTTTCTGTTCTTATTTGTTTACTTATTAATTGAATCTGCACAATGAATCTTATAACTACAAATATCTACTCTCAATTGCGAGCCGCAATGGACAAATCAAACTAAAACAAGTCAGTGTGCAATATTCGACTGTGCCGAATCTTAAATACCCTCCACCCTGACGACAGTTTTACAACAACCAAAGGTAAATGTTTAGACTGTCAAAATTTGCCTGTTGTTTTAGGAACTTTTACGTTTGGGCTTATGAAGCCACTGTATTATATTAATACACTTTGTTTGATAGTTTTTTTGATGAAATTTTCAGAGGTTGTCTCGGATTTTTGCTCATATCTCCGTCATTTGTAAACGGATTTTGCTGATTTTAAATGGTAAACTTCTCGGAAGCATGTCTGATAGAATTATTGAAGATTTGGATCCCGAAGATATCTGGGGACTTCAGAAAATTGATTTCAAGAGACAGACAGAAAGATAGACAGACATGGATTAATATATACCTATAGGGTCGGAAAATTGTATTGTAGAAATTACAAACGGAATGACAAACTTATATATACCCTTCCCATGAAGGTGTGGTGTTAGAGTAGCTCTATGAAGCCTTGTTTGAGTTCTTGTATTTATTCTTCCTATTTATTTTATACCTGGTGTTCTATTCATTGTCCCAAAAATTTTACATTGGACCATTTGCCAATTTTACAATGATGAGAATATGACGTTGTTGACTTTGCAGTCAAGGCTTAATTTCGATTGACTAGTGCATATTGGAGGCACATGATCAATGAGATATTTAGTTGGTTACATATGAAAGGTGTAAAGTTTTCTCTCCAAAGTGTAAACATCAATTACTTAAAATGCCAAAGGTACTTAGCTATTTATCTTTAGGCTATGCTTGAGTCCAAGTGTAAATTAAGATTGGCACTGACATTTACAAATATTAAGTAAAAATATTGGGATTTTGATCACCAAAGAAACATTGTTTCACAAATTTAATTTTTCATTAAAATTTTTATTACACCTGTTTTATTAAACTTTTAGCTTAAGGTACGGTCACACTTGGCAAATATTTACTCAAAAGAAAAACGTAGCCACTTATTTAAGCACAAATTTGTTTTACGTTGTTTACTCTTACAAAAGTTTTGCATCATCAAACACCATCAAATATGTAAAATAAAACTAAATATTTGTTGTGTCTTTCGGAATAAATAATTTTTTTTTTAAATAAATAAACGAGTACAAATATATTTTATTTAATGGTAACGTCTTTTTCGGCAAATATTTGCCAAGTGTGACCGCACCTTTAGTTGTTTCACTGAAAAAAATATTAAACATAAATTTTAACAAAAAAAAGAAAGTGACTACATCCTCTATGATAAACACTACTTAAGATCCCGCAGTTTGTTTTCCAAGATAACTCATATAACGGAACCAACCATTAGTTTTGGAATTATAAGCTATTTTAGATCTCCCATATACAAGAATAGATTTTTAGTAGAAAACAAAAGTAGTTTAGCTTGAACTTTTAATAAAATACTTACATACATAATAGGTATGTGTTTGATTTTTAAATTTATTTCGTGTCACCCTAAAGAATAAATGCAATTCTGTAGCTAGAATGATTTTATACGATTTTGGATTGTTTGTTTTCGGCCTATGGCAGCACTGGTTAATCAAGCAAAAAGCTTTCAAATGCACTTTTCGTCTAAACGTGTTAATTAAATATGGACACTTGTTACAGGTGATAGGTTGTTAGCCACTAATAAAAACAACAGAATGAGTGCAACATTGAACAACATGCAACACTAATGGCAGTTCAGTTTCGTAGAATGAGAAATTTTTTAGAATTTGTTTAATAAAAGTAGCAGACAGGACAGGTCAGGAAAGGACGACAGCACATGAGAGCAGATAATTGCATTCCTATCAAGGGGAAAATCAATATGTTTTTAAATTGTTATTTTTGTAAACAGTCTCTTCTCTAACATGACTTTGGAATTAGGTTTTGTTTTCTCTGATAATCGTTGTAAAATATTTTCCTTTAAATTTAGTTTGACGATTTGTTGTGGATGAAATTGTATCTATGTGCCCCATTCTAAGTGGCCGCTCATACATACATTTAATTGTGAATTTATATGCAACGTAATGACTTTAAAAGGTTTAAATATTAATAACTTATGAAATTAAAAAATACACTGCAAATAATTTAGTAAAATTAAATGAATAAATAAAGTTTTTTAAAACAAAAATCTTTATTAATATTTTTTAAGACTTTGGTATAAATTCTATTGTTTAATTTTTTAAATTTTTTTTTTTTTTAATTGATCCAAACGATGTATATTTGCTTATTTGTTATAGTGTATGTAAGTAAGAACCCATATACGAATATGTACATATGTGTGTATATGTTAAGGCATACTTACATACGAGTATGTACGATATACATATGTACGTGCTACATTCACAAGATGAGTAGAGATGCTTAGTTAAGTTTATTAAGGTTTTATTCATTTAATATTTTACGACTATAAAATGTGCCATTAAAAGGTAAAAGGGCACATCTAAAGTTAATGTATCCATCCATAGACATTTATTCATGTCTCCATATTCATTTTTACTCATTTACACAAACCGGCACAAACGGGTATTTCAAAACTTGTTTATAATTAACTGACAAAGTTATACATTTGTATTATATATGTATGTACATACATATGTTTGAATATTGCTTGAAGAAAGTGGAAGTTTTAAAATTTGCCCAAAAGATTATTAAAACACAAATGTTAATAAATAATTTAAAATGATGTATCATCATAATTGGGTGGTCTTTTAGTTTGAAGCAAATGTAAAGTAGATAATTCCTTTTTCCTGAAAAAGTTTAAATTTGTATTCTTGAACTTTTCTTTTTCATTTTGTTAAGCTATGTACGAGTACATCTACATGCTCATGTAGGGAGTAAGTAGTTTATTTGGAGTAAAGAAAACCTTTGCCTGACCGTAATTAATCCATAATGGTCCCTTTGCCAAATTAACTTTTGGAGAAATAAATAGGCTTAATTATATACATACGAGTAGTTAAATGGAATTTCTGGGTCGACATTTATTCTATTACATACATATGTATGTATTTATAAGCATATGAGAGGTTAGTTAAAACCCTGGTGATTATGAGTCGATTGTAGATCAGCAGATACTGGAATACATTTATAATGTTTCCCTTGTAGACATGTCTTGGCCAATGATTAAACTTGGGCATATTTCAAATTTAAAAATTACGAAAAGATTGCGGCAAATAAACTGTGTTCTATGTAATCATACATTTTTGCCACCAATAACTAACTATATGATTAAATGAATTTTGTTTCAATAATAAATTGTTTTCTACAGCAATTTTTGATTGTAACAATATGATTGATTTCAAAACATGTTTTGTTTGCGACGAATAATTCGAACATTTTAAAATTTTTTATTCTTGGACCAGCACTCAGGGGATGACCCCTACTTATGCAATGCATTGTGTTGGAACTAGAAAAATAAGTTATTGGAGGGAGGATAGAGGGAGTAGTGTTTGTGAATATTTGACTTGAATTTTCCTATATTGAAAGTGGCAGGGAATACTTCTGCTGGTAGTTTGTTCCACATACGCACAGTACGGCTAAGGAACGAATTTTCCCTGTAGTGTCCAGTCGACCACAAATGGATGAGCCCTGACTGAAGAACGTGTATTACGTAAAAAACTGCGTGTTTCAGGAACAAGTTCCCTGATTTTAGCAGAACACATTCCATTATAGTATTGATAGAACAGTGAAACACATTTTAACTTGTGCGAATAATTCAATCACAAATTTAAAATTAATCGAATCATTCGAATAACTTAAAACTGTTTAAATGAACAGAAAGTAGTAATAAAACTTTTACATTGATAAATTTTAATAAATGTGTTCTCTGTCCATTTCAATGTCATCATCATCAATGTCATCTTTAATATTCAGCTTTATACACATACACAGTACAACACATGATTGCGGGACTCAATTCTGAAAATTGTTTATGAAAGTAGCCCCAAAAAAGAAGAACTTCATTCGTTTGGTCATGTTACATCAAATAATAATTTAAAAACTAATTTGAAGTTAGTAGTATCGTATAGGGAATTTGTCACGCTTTAGGTTCTTTTGTTTGCCATAACTCGAGAACCACTAGTTCGAATAAGCTGAAAAAATTAAGAATTACAATTCCTTTAATCTGTTCATACAACGTTTCGCTACATAAGCAACAGTTTCGCAGTTATAAATAAATGTATGAAGAAAAAAGCTATTTTTTGCCTAAAAAATTGATTTTTTTTTATTTTTAATTCATAAAAAATCCAAAACGGTAAAAAATTATCTAGGACTTTCACGTAAAGTCGCATAACATATGAACAAAATGAGACATAAATCATGAAAATCGATGAACGCGTTTCGCTTTTATTCACTGAAACAAAAAAATGTCATAATCAAAAAACAAATTAACATAAACAAATTTATTTGCTTTATTCGATTATTTTTCATAAAATTAATCGAATTATTCGTTATTCGAAAATGAGCATTTTGAAATTCATCGAATAATTATTGGTAAGTAAATGTTCGATTATTCGAACGATCATTATTCGAATGGATACCCTACTGCTAGTTAGATGTTTAAAGAAACAAATATTGTTTTTCAAATACATATTTAAATATCAAAATTATTATTTCTGCATAAACATATTTTTGCACAATACATGCAAATTACTGCAATAAAAGAGACACAAAAATAAAGAAATTTACATACAAAAATTTATCCATATGACGACATTTTTGCAAATACAACAAAACTGGCAACAACAATATCGATGTTTACGACACTGTTTACACTATGTACTAGAAAAACCCCTTGAACATTTTATTTTTTTTTTGATTTTGTAACTATTATTTAGTCGTATATTGTCTGTCTCTCTGTCTGTCCTCTACCTTGATTCACTCACCCCAGGCATGTTGGTTGGCAGTTAAGGGTAAAAGAGTTGCATAATGTTTCATGATTACCAAAAAAAAAAATTTAAATTAATTATCAGAACTACAAAAGGCACAACTGTTCGTAAAGATTGCTGGGATGTTATTTAGCACAATAAAACAAACAACAGTACAATTTATCATATAAAACGCCAAACTACAAGGGCGTAAATTCAAATACTCGTATACACATAATACGATAAATTTTGTTCACGTTTTTTTTTTTTTTTTTTTTTGAAGTTGATAGAAATGCTAACGCTGTTTTTAATAGAGAGTGCGTTTCGACACGCATCCAAATTACTGTTTTCCTGTGTAAATGGCTATAGAGATATTTTCATCATTATGTAAATTAGTTCGTTAAATTAACTGAATTGTTAACAATACGAGTAGTTTAAAAATAAAAATAAAAACACTTAGAATTGACATTCCTTGGCAATCTTCAGCTTTATTTCATAAAGAGCATAAACAAAGTTTCTTTTCTTAATTCGCTGTCGTATGTCACGCTGATATTTTATCACTCTGCTACGTGATGTGTATGTACTCGTACATATGTACGTTCAAATGTATGAAAGTGTCTGTATGTCTGTCGAAAGGACACCTACCAGCCAGGGAGGCAGTCAATAAACATTAGCATTAACTCAAGTCAGTATTGATATGAAAACTAATTCATTAAGTTAAGACAAGAGACTACACAAACGCGTGCATTTTTAAGAGTCCTATTAAGCTGATCAGAGACCTAATTTTACGCACTCAAATACACATTCACGCATTCGTGCACGAATAATAAACGAATGAAAAGAAATAAACTCGTAACGCGTATTTATGTCGTTGCTTGCTTGTGCTTACTTACACATTGATGAATGGTCAGCTATTATCCTTTTTATCCTGCACTGTGGGTGTTGGCGAGCAAGAGTGAGTGAATGAGTGTGTGTGTTTGTTTAAAACATGCATACATTATAATATTGTTAATGCCAAGATCTTATCATTTAATTCGTTAAAATTAACACAACATTGTTAACAGAAAATGAGGCAATTAATTAGGAAAAGTGTACATGACGCCACTCTTTAACACAAAGACCCCCTAAAAATAAACAGACAGACAAGAGGACAAGAACAAAAATAACATTAGTAAAATTAAACAAATATGGATGAATGGTTGGTTGGCTGGCTGACTGGTTGGTTGTTTAGTTGTTTTTGTTTGAAGAATTCTAATCTGTATGTAGTGAATAAAGTGAATAAAGTCATTTACATTTTCCACTTGGTGTCGATGACTGAAGACTGATGAATGTTGAACACATACAAACATGACCATTTAGGCGTTTTTGCTTTCTTTTCTTCTCATTGTTTTTGGAAACATTTGTCTTATCACACGTTGCAAATCTTCTGCATCCACAGCACACACACTCTCGCACATTCCTCATAAAAGACATGCATTTTTTGTAGCTTCTGTACGAAATATAATAAATAAATAAAACAAACAAACAAACAAACATTTGTGCAATGTTTGTATTCTTTGAAATGCTGGAAGACGTAGAATTTACTTTTCTTTTCATTTTACACCATATTAGTTTCTTCTATATTGTTTATGTTTTTGTGCTTTTTTCCCCCACTTTTTATTACTTTTTATTAATAAATCAGGCAATAATTTATGATCTTTTCATGTTTCATTTGCCAACGTTTAGGAATCAAATGAAAATTTAAAGAGTGAAAAAAAAGACAGAAACTTATCTAAACAAGTAGATCTTGCAGTTACTTCGTTGGTTAGTTATTAATATGATCACTGACAACCATCTACATAAAAGTTATAAATATTTATTATTTCATAATGATGTCTTGCAGGCTGCAAAACAAAACATCTACTATTACTCGCTGCCTATTTAAAGTTCCCTTCCACCATCTCACTAACACTCACCAACTCTCACCCATAGTCCCCTGCATTATGATCACAATTTCATAACTTTAGATCTGCTTTTTCAGATAGAATAATTTATTTCAAAAATAATACTAATATTGAGCAGTAAATGTTAATGTATTTTTTTGTTTTTTAATGTCTAGAAGTTTGCCGATCTGTCTAAAATCTGGTGGCCACTTAGTATATTACGATTATTTAGACAGACTTTTTAAATAAATTATGATAATGATATATCAAAACTGAAGATCAGTTCGCCCTTCATGTTAATAATATGTTATAAAATGTCTGGTAAATTGTGATAATCCTGGTCATGCATTTAAAATATCAATTCGTAACATCTTTACATTTTCCAAATGTGACAGAAACCTCTAACAATTATCTAGCAAACAATTTGTTTTGCAATTCTTAGGTCTATTGAAAATGTGATATATAGTCTGATGGTCTGACAGTAAGATAAATTCATACTCGTTCATACTTGTGTTGTGGGCTTTTCTTTCGGATATGTTTAATTTATTATTTCAGCTAAAGGAATGAGATGGCTCCGAATATTTCAAAACGTTCTAAAAAGTGTTTTTAACAAAACATAAACATTTGGCGCCGTTGATATCATCTCCAGATTTGTATTGTGGGATTCAATTGCAAAACGTACTTGGTGTTTGATCCATCTTGTAATATTTCAATATTATTGTCAAATTTAAACTATCAAAAGCTGCTAATATTATTCCCAAAGTGAATTAATTTCGTCTATATTAACCAAGCAGAACTTAAAGAATTAAACTATTGGTTAAGTGATGCTGAAGAAATATTCCAGGCTGCCTTAAGACATGTTATGGGCTTCATGAAAATTATCTCAGAACACCATCGGGTAGACAAGGAAAACAGTGTCGTTTTTTTCTAGATATCACCAGAAGAGTTATCTAAACTTAGTTAGGAATGAACGATTGAACAAATTGAATGAACGAATCAGTTATGGATAAATGAACGAAAATGACTGGTCACTGAAATGAACGACCGGGCGGGCACAACTCTATCTCACACTCGTTAACTTAAAAAAGATCGACACTTAAAGAAGTTATGATTTCCATATGGTGAGTTTCTTCTTGGAATCAGGTTTGTGTGTGTTTTCTTCCGTTTTAATGCAATCATTTTTCACATAAAATTAATAATTTATTCAAAATTTACTGCTTCTAAAATAGTAGTACATGAAAAAATGTATTTTCTTAAATGTTTATTGATATAATTTTAATATGAGATAAATTTGGAACTGCCCATGCTTTTGGGCAGTCGAGAAGCAGCTTGATAGTGATTCATTCTACATTATTATTGGCCTAGTTCTGTCCACCTTCTTAATAGGAAGTATTTAGTTGAGTAAGGTGAAGCATATGCCAGAATGTTGACAAACCATGAATATTATAGGTGGTTAAATAATAATGAAATTAAATGAATAAATACATTGAAGCGCATGTGTCAATGATCTGTTGGAAATGTTAAAAGCGTGCAATATTGGCTGGAATCTCTAAGCATGTAGTGCAAAGTTTTAAATGTCAGAATACCTGTTTACAACATCCCTACTACCAAGACTATAGAAATAAAGGAGTTGAAGTATACGAATATGTACGTACCAAAAAATGTTGATGACGATAACGACAACGACAAGCGAAACTGATGATGAGGATGAATGACGCTTGCAGAATTGACGTTTTTAGTTAGTTGGTTGGCCCTACAATAAATTGATAGTTAACTTGCTACTGATATCATGCACTCATGATGTGGATGATGCCAGTAATGATGAGGATGATGGTTGGTGGTTGCTGGTTGGTTGTGGTAAAAATGTAGAAGATGATAATGATGACGACGTCGACAACGACTACGACGACGGCCTTTATTTAAGACAAACAACTTGTTTGAAATGTTTCCGAGAACATTTCACAACTGACAGTTGTCATTAGTGATTTATAAGTAATATTTATACGTGTTACTGCCAACTAAAACAACAAATTCAACAAATAACTAATAATACACTGAGCAAAAGTAATATTTACGCCAGAAAAGTCACAAGGCAAATTAAAAACTTATGTATGTTCCTTTTAACACAATACAAAGAATAGTCATCATGGCTCTTCCATTATTTCCCATTATAGTTGCCGTTTTGTATACCTTTTGTTTTCAGTGTAGAAATTGATACTTAAGCCTGCATAATCGTTCAAAAAGAAAAAATATGATGAAAACTGAAAAATCATGACAAAAAAAGGAGCCAAAACAAAAACATTAAAAAGAGAAAATAAAAAACACTCTGCCAAAGGTGTTTACAAGTTTATCGGTTTCGGTTGTTCAACAAAAACTTGTTAAAAAGTTGTATAAGCAAAAAAAAAAAAAAATAATAATAAATAAAATGGGAAAAATGCAGAGAGCGAGAAGTAAGAAAACAATTTAACAACAATAACTAAGTATTGCAACATGTTGTACAATGTGTTAATTTTTCTTTTTTTGGCTGCCATAAAATGCCCACAAAAAATTATATGCCACCAGCATAATTCTAAAAGAAAAACGTGATTGTGCTACTGATTGCCACAGCTCTTCACCTTTCTGCACTTTACGTTTACGTTTACGTCTAAGTTTATCTTTAATTTGTATTTTCTTTATTTGCTGTTGCTGTGTTATTATTGTTTTTATTTCGATATGAAATAAATATTTTTGTTTTTTAATAAATACATATTTTTGACTGACTGTCTGTCTGTTTGCATGATCGTCAATCTTTATGGGAATGTGTTAAATTGTCTAAACTTTGTACGTTTGTGCCTTGTAAGTAAACGAATTTACTCGCACTACAAGTAACGAGAACGCATTTGTTGGATTGCTTTGCAACAAAGCCTCAACTACAACAAACACTACCTACATACATACATAGAACAAAAAACAATATAAACGAAATCATTGCATTTGGTTAAGCACGTGTTGTGGATAATTAAATTAAATTTATTTTTAAAATCTGCCCAGAAAATGAACAAAAAACTGCAAAAAAAAAAACGTTTATGTAAACAATTGAAAATTGGTAAGCTAAATACGAACACGTGACCAGCACCAACCAAACCATCACACATCAGCCAAACATGCAACCAGTCATACCATACTACAGGCTACAACAAGTGTTCAAGTGGCGGCCACTTGTACTTTAGCTAAATGTGCCGCTTTAAAGTATTTATTTACTCTACTTCAAATACAAAAGAATACTTTTCATTTCATCTTGGATTGCAAATAATACAAGCACGTATATGGGGTAGTTGGGAACTTTTGCCCTGATTGTTTTGGTTTCACCAACGACCTAACCAACCAAATTGCTGCGAGCGTAATGTTGGCATGAGAATTGCAGTTTGTTGTAGAAAATCTGTTTACATTTTCAACAAAGACTTGGAGATAATAGATGTCAGTCATTCCGAATTACTTGATCAAGTGCTTTAGTTTGGCAAGAGATTCAACTCATTTCTCACGCAATTATTTTCAATATAGCAAGTCTGTTAAAATTAATTCTTTAAATCATTAAAGTGTCTTAATTACTCAGGCACAAGTGTACTCGTATGTTTAAGTTGTTCTGAAAATGTATATGGTTACTAAATGTGGTCTTAAAATTATTGTCGACTAAGAGTATGTATGTATATATAAATTCCATTTGCGATGTCCGTGTGCAGATAATCTCGAAAACTAAAATTTGGGAAATTAGAATTTCTTTCTGGATTGTTTAAGTCGCAAGAGTCATCCAGATCAGTCCATAAATGACAGAGAAGTTGCAAATGTGAGGGTTCTTAATTGGTTAGCGCATTTGATCATTAAGCATGAGTTGGTATTTGCAGCCCGGGTTCGATTCCCAGCAGCTGCCACTCAAACAACATCAGTTTCTGGTAATTATTAGTTTTCTATCTATCATGACTAATATTTATCACAGCGCCCTCCTTCGGTGATATAGCATTGAAACGCCACCGAAGTAAAATAATTAAATAAAGGCTACAAAATCAAGCTTTCAAAAATAATGCGCCTACTCACCACCAGAGGCGCTGCAATGCTGCACTAAAAACAAACATAATGCGCAATTGCAGAGTTGTGATATAATAGCTTTCTTCCTTCACCACCTTTACTTCTTCAATCTATCCCCTTTCCAAAGAAGGTAGCGCAATTATATATAGGCATATTGACTGATTTAAAAAAAAAAATAATAATAAATAAATGTGTATGCCAATATCTCATGTACAATAATTATTAAGCAAATATACTCGTACATACATACATATGTATGAAATCTAAAAACGGACCACAAATTTCCAGCAGAAATTTGCCAGAAAGGATAAAATGTATAAATAAATGTTTTGCTTATTTCTGTCATATTTCTCTTTAATATAAATTCAGTTTATACATACGAGTATGTAAAGGGTGATTTTTTATAAGCTATAGGAAAGTTTAAAAAAAACACATAAAATTCAGAAAAATGCATGAAATCTTTATTTGAATCGATAGTACGGTCCATATAATTTAATGTTTGAAGATTATTTCATGCAAATGTTGACCTTGACTGCGCCTCAAATGGTCCATCCGCTTAGTCCAATTTTGGCATACTCTTTCCAACATTTCGGCCGGTATCTCACGAATAAATTCTTCAATGTTATCTTCCAATGCGTCAATTGAAGCGGGCTTGTCTGTATAGACATGTGCTTTAACATAGCCCCACAAAAAATAGTCTAAAGCATTAAATCGCACGATCTAGGCGGCCAATTGACCGGTCCCGAATGTGAAATAAAATGTTCACCGAACTCGCCTCTCAATAAGTTCATTGTTGCGCGTGCTGTGTGGCATGTGGTACCGTCTTGTTGAAACCACATATCATGCAAGTTAAGCTCTTGCATTTTGGGCAAAAAAAAAAGTTGGATCTCATCTCACGGTAGCGCTCACCATTCACAGTTACGTTACGATTCGCACCAAACTGTGACTTTTTCTGGATGCATTGGTAGCTCTTGCAATGTTTATGGCTGATATTCACTCCAAAATAGACAATTCTGCTTATTTACGTACCCATTGAGCCAAAAATGAGCTTCGTCGCTGAACACAATTTTTCGGTAATTCATAGCACGATCAACTTTCTTAACAGATAATAAAATTCAATAATTTGCAAGCATTGTTCGTTTGTAAGACGATTCATGGTTAAATTATAGACCAAACTGAAGATGTTGGACAGTGAAACAAAACACGAAACGTGCGTCAGCTGTTTAAACCAGTGTTGCCAAAAATATAATAGCTAAAAAATCACCCTTTACATAACTATGTATACCTCTATACTCGTACTCGTAGTTAATTGAAAATATTTTTATAAAGTGTAGTAAAATAATTTTTAATCAATTGTTTTTATTATAACTATTGTCAAACTATGTACCACTGTTTGATTTGAATGATTGATTGTTTATTTTATTATTTGCTTAATCATGGATTTTTAAATATTTAAACAATACTGAAACATTTCAGACCACCATGTGATATTTTTGGAAGAAATATGAAAATATAATTAATGGAAACATAAGCATAACAAACAAAAAACAATATCCAAAAAATATTTTGTAAACATCATAAATGTTCGATTGTTAGAATTTCTTTTTAGTTGGAAAAACAGAAGCATATTTTGCACAATCATTCGAAAATGTCGTTTATGTATTTATTTAAAACTTTATTGTTCTCTTAGGAACTTTGTGTATGTAACAAATGAATTTTTAACATTTCATGATTGTAACAAAATAAATTTAAGAGTATGTATATTCTTTTTATTTGTAGTTTAAATTTGTTATTACATATTTGTAGAAATATAACACGAACGCATACATTACATATTCGCAATCAAGTTTTTATCGTTAAAATTTCTATCAATCGTTTTCTTTAGCTAAAACCGTATTTAATAACGAAACCTATTATTATACAAAAGTATAAACAATTATTAGCATTACATAGATTTTGAACATAAAGAGCGAAATTAACTACACGTAGAGAAAAAAATTCACCATAACATTTCAACATTTTTACAAGATTTTGTTTTAACAAAATATCTATTTATAAATATTTATATGTCTGTGGTAATCATGTTTATGATAATATTGTATTATAAAAGCGATTGCCGCAAAAATATACATAATTACTACAATCATATATGTATGTATGTGATATGATTGATTATGATTCAACGGTCCCCCTCCACAATACTATGGTTATGTAAAACATGATATATGATCATATCATAATATGGTTGTATAGGTATGTTAGGTATATACGTATGTAGCAATATAATGTTATGGCTGAATCTAACTATTGAATAGTACTGTTTTGCCCAACTGTATTATGATTCCAGCTCAACAATTCTTTAAACATGACCATATTATGATTATAAATATAACAATATTCTCATTCAAAATCAACCAGGAAGAAAATCATGTGACAAATATGTAATTATAAAATATGCTTAAACTTATAAATTTAAATTTACTAATAAAATAGTTTGCGACAAACATAATAGACAACGATATTCTTCGCAACCATATCGTGATCATATATTTACTCTGCGATTTAATTATTTAAAATGTAAAACTTTTTTAAAACTTAAGAACACATTACTTTAATGCTCTATTTCGCACGTATTAATTATAATTAGACAAGGGGCTAACAAGAAAGAGTTCCATAGAATTGTTGGAATGCTGCTACACACTAAACACTGGGGAATCAAATTAAAAATTTTAGTGGGTGTTTCGATGTTTATTTCGTCTTTATGACAAAATGCAGCCTGTATAAAAGTGTGAGTGTGTGCATGCGAATGTGTGTCTGTGTTAGTTGCCTCTACTAAAATTATCTTATTTAATATTGTTTTGTCATCATCAGCAACACATTATAATGATGAGTTGTGTGGCAGGCATGCAAGTTGAGAGAACAGAAAGAAACTCTTAAAACTCTACTTATGTATATTTTATTAATTGTGGCAATGTCTAGGGACAGCTGGGTTATAAGTTAAGTTGCAAGTTAGGAATTTCAGATTATGGCCATTTGCATATAACAAATGTATGAGTATGTGTGTGTATTTTATAGATATGTGGAGATGTTTTAAAATAGGTTCTAGTTATGTCTGCGTCGTACATTTAATTTGTATATTTGAACTTTTTTTTTTGTTTTTGCTTTGGTTTCCTCTTTGAAGAAATCCTTGGGGTACAATTAATGTCAGTTACATACGCTTTACATATTTTACATAAATGAAGTGGTGGAGTAGTTGTTGGTTGGGGCTGGTTGTTTCGCAGGCTGGAAGGTTTGATGAACAACAGCTATAAAATCTTGAATATGTCCTGTCTTATTATTAGTATCTGTTTGGTTTTTGTTATTTCCGAAATGAAAATTTATTCATAAATATTTGATGGGTTTTACTTTTATATTTATTGGACATGTACTGCGTGCATGTTATACCCAACTACTGTTTTTTTTTTCTTCAAGCACACTCCATACAAATACATGGGTACATTCGTAGAAAGAATTAAAAACCAAAAAAAAAGAGAGATAAATAAAAATTTGTTACAATATGTTTATTTTTCTCATGTTTTCTTTCCTTTTTCAGGACAACTCATTGTTGACAATGGGCGCGAACGTCTTAATTACTCAAACTCCTCCCTTTAAGTCCCTCAGCACAGACTTATAAAATGTACAACAACTTACTTACGAGTACAACATGCATGCAGTTTCTTTTTCACTAAACAAGTACTTGTGACTGCGAGTGAGTAATAAAAATGTAAATTTTTCTGTTGTTTCCTTTTTTAATAACCGGCAAATAAAAATTCAGATTTCAACACTCACATAAATTTTCATTTCGATACCTACAAATTATTTCTATGCAAAGTTTATGATTTTAGTCCTTTTTTTACGTGGCAAGAAATTAAAATTCAGTTGTGTCTTTTTTACGCTCTCAGTATTTCGAAAAAAAAAAAAAAAAAAATGTTATTTATTACACACATACACCAGGACTTACACATCCTTACAGTACTAAGGGATTCTGTATATATATATTTTTTCTGTTTTAATTTTATTCATTTTTTTAACTTTATCAAAATTATTTTTTTCTGTATTTTTTGTTGTTAATAATTAATATACGAGTACTGTAGATTTTTCCACATGAATTTGTCATGGTAGACCATAGAAAATATTAAGTCGAAAAGTTGTATGAGAATGAAATAAAAATATGTAATTTAGAAATATGTATAGCAAAAAAAAGGTAAGAAATAAATTACAAATACAGGGATTAAATACTTTAAAATTATTCATCAAAACAATTCATATGATTATTTGGTGAATTAGTAAAGGTAGATAAAAGTATCTTTACATTATTTAAGTTGTCATCTGTATATTCATCAAAGAACCAACACAACTTTCTCCCTGCATTTAAGAAGCTTTTTTTAATCAGCTGATACACAGATAGACGATAATTTGGCTGGTTAGTTAGGTCAGCCCATCAGGAATCCTTCAAATACATTTACAAATGTGGAATATCTCTATGCCGATTTGATAAGTGGTCGGCACACAATCGAATATGAACAGAGTTCATAATAAATTATCAAATAAGAAACAAAAATCACAATCGCAGCTGGACAGATTGAAACAGAGAAAGAAAGTTCTTAAAATGTTATTATATGCAATTTTTATATTTATATTATACATACATATTTATATTGTACTATAATCCATGTAATCTTCATGCTGACCATTATTTTGAAGCATTAAGACCATGGTGATTTACATTTTTGTTTCTAAGTTGATACATTATATAAGTTTTGTTGACTATTACTGTCACCTACTGGTTACTGGTTGCACTCATCTTGATTGTAAGGAATATCAGCCACATACTCGTACATGAACAATACAAACATTCAGTACAATCCATCCCAGCGGGAAAAATTGCTTCCATTTGCAGACCGTATATAAGACCTGTTTACAAATTCTAAAAGATTCGATACTCATTCCACTATACCTTCTTTAAGAAGGCCTTCTGGAAGGCGTTTCATACGCATTCAAAATTGCATTTCAAAAGAATGTCAACAAATCATGATTTGAACAGCAAACACGAAAGGTTTAAATTTATTTCAACTCCATTCTTTTACTTTCCTCAATGAAATTATTAATTTAGCAGACCTTTAATTACGCCTTGTATGAGGCACTACTTGGTAGACCTTCTAATTTCCCTTCTAGCAGGCATCTAACCAGTAGCGAGTAGGCAAGGCCTTGACTTACAATGACATGCCATGTAAAATTGAAACCAATTCGATCGTTAAAATTATTTCGGTAACGGTATTTGGTATCGTTAATTTTGGTCTTAATTAAGTTATTAAAAAAATTAAAAAAAAAATTGTAAATAATTTTAGATGTTTCCTATAATAGTATATACGAGTACATACATATGTACATATGTATATATTATATTCAAAATTCTGTCGCTTTCAATAATGAGTAATCCCAGTCAAGAAAAATTATCAAAAATTTTTAATAAAAAATTTTTCAAGTTGTAATTCCTAACTTCAGTAAAAATAATTTAATGAAAATTAAATTTAATGAACTCAAGCCTAACTAAATTATCAAGAAGTAAAATTAACAGTTCAATTATGAAATAATAATTATTCTATAATAATGGGAATTTCATAATTTGGAATTATTTGTGGAAAATTTTCGATTATTCGGTAGTTGAACTGAAGTAGTATTTTAGCCTGTAGTCTTGTTGAAACGTCAGCACTTTGTATGCTGCTGAATCAAGTCTCGTTTTTGGTACACAAAAATAGATGGTAACTATTCTAAAAATGTTTTGTTTCCGAGTGATTATTAAACAACTTTCAGATTTGTCAATAAAACCAGCTGATTTCGTTGTGCTGATATTTTTCCCAAATGTGTAAAAACAGCAGATACTGAATAAGTGAAATGTTTGTCTAAAGTAAATTATATCCTTAGTATCTACACATATTGACATACATACATACATATGTGAAAGAATTTACATACATATGTACATATAATAAAGTGACAGTAAAAATATGTAGGTATGTAAAATAAAACTCTTTCTTAAAGTATCTACATACAACTAATTTGAAATCTTATCAACACACAATTTGATTATTTTATTCTTCTTTATTATATTAAAAAAGGATGTGTATAATGATACATACGAGTAGGATATATAATAAAAATAATATGAGAAATACATAAGTTGGTTGTCAAGTAATTCTGTAAGTCGTATTCAGTTGATATTTTTGCAGTTATGAGTTTTTATTGCTGGTACTTTGTTTAAATGTTCGTTTGGTTGATATTATATTATTTTTGGTGTGAACATTAGTTGTCAGTCAGTCAGTGAGTCGTTAGCAGATTACATGCATACTTACGTATATGCGTTTCTTAATTTCTAAAAGTTGCCAATCTAAGCAAGTTTTCTGTTGCTGTAGTTAGTTGTTGGGTTAAAAAGTCTGGTGAAACATTTGCAATAACACACAAGAAACTCGCCCCCAGAGTGTAGTTTTTCGAGGTTTTAACCTTTTGTTTTTGTTTACTTTTTTTTTTTTATTTGAATTCTTTTATTTTTCTACTTTCTATTTACTTACATACATACGTATTTACTTACTATTAAGAACAAACGAAACATCATAACGGACCTGTAACTGAACCAGAAAACTACCCGCTTAGATAAGACGAATGAATATTTAGTAACTGCCACAAAATCTATGTATGTAAGTATGTATGTAAGTATGTATGTACTGTGTATTGTGGTGAGATGTGGTACAATGATGACGTTGAACCAGCAATATTTAAACATTGTATTATTTACTAATGGCAAATAACAAACACGGCTGCTCACAGGACTAATAAACCGAATGTTGAATAAGGACAACAAATACATATGTACATGTGTAATATGCAGTAGTTTTGGAAACCACACTTGCATGCACAATAAAACCAGTAATAAAAGGATTTATAATGATCAATAGTGACTTTGTAATGTTGTAAATAAATATTAAAATACAACAAATGTGTTACGTTCAGCAATATTCTTAGTAAAAACAAAAAAAGAAGTAGGTAGGTATTTACATATATTTGAATTTTTAAGAAAACATTACTACTTGACTTACTATTCTTTTAAAATAACTTAAATTATATACATATGTACCTACATACATATGCAGATATTGCTCACTTATCATTAGTTCTTTCAAAACCTCCCTGTGTTTAAAATATTTTAATTCTTTTTTTTTTAAATATCACTTACTCGTATACAATTTCAATATTTCATTTTTAAGGTTTAATTAATCTAATAAATTGTTATTTCCAATTGACATACATACATAAGTATATGTATGTACATACATATATGTACGAGTATGTACTTGCATTACATTCCCTCAAACCAACAATTTGCATTCAAATTATTGGAAAAAAATTACTGACAATCAAATTACTTCTATTTTTAATTAAATTTCAATAAAACTCACTAAAACGAGTTTCGATTGATTTGAATAGAAAATTCAGAAAATTTTATAGCAACACAGAAAAAAAAATCATGTTTATTTTTTCAATTAACCCTTTAATTGATTTTAAAAGAATTTTCAATTAAAATTTTAATTGATTCAATTACTGATATTTTCTGATATTTTCAATTAAATATCAATTTTTTTTTAATTGATACTCTCATTTTGTTTACAGGTCCGATTTCAATTAAATTTTTAATTGATTCCACAAATATTTTAATTGAAACTCATTTTTATTTTTTTCTGTGAACAGAAGATTCGGTTATAAATGTAGCAAAATTTAAGATTTCATTTACTGCGACTGCATTAAATACTTTCATCGTTATGTTAAAAATAAATTTCGCATTCATTTTATAAATGTATGTATGTACGAGTATGTACATATGTACAATTGTTACTGGAAATTTATTTTGCATTCACTCACTTCAGTCAGAAGAACGAAATTTACTATTATGTGACCGTACCTTTAGCCTTAGTTCCTGACTTTTACTTCAGTTCTTACTTGAACAGCCATCAAGCTTGATTTTTAAATTATTTGTGACAGAGATATTGAAATCTATGTTGATTTGCTCAATTAAAAATATGGTTCAAATGCCAACGACATGTTAGAGTTACAGGTCTCTTTCATATAAAATGTTTGAACTGGCCATTATTCATGAAGAAACAGTCCTGTAACTAGTGATCCTCCTAGGGTTTAAATATCCTGAAATTCATATTAAATGAAATACCTAGAAAGATGTTTAAAGATTAAATACTTTATACCTATTTTAGCTTCGAATCGGTTTTTAAACAACTGAGGTATGATACAAATATTGGTTGATCGATCATCTCTTTAAATTTTAAACCGATCTAATAAGTTGAAATCATGATACAGTCTAAACAAAATGGAGTTTTAAGCTTAAATGTGCCGCAAGCTCAATAATCGTTCAAAAAGTTTTCTGTTATGTACAAAATTTTCCGACAAATTCCACCAATAAAAAGTTTAATTTTTAAGTAGGTATTTAAAACAAAAATGATTACATTAATCAATAAAATCATTTAGTGGTTTGTTAACTTTTCCTATAGATTTCCATTTATTCAAATATTAAATTCAGTTTTCTGTATAAATCAATTTGTTTTCTAAATATTTACCTTACTGAACTTACTGTAATTAACGTTAATAAGGATTACTTTCAAAACCATAAAAAGCGGGTTTACATGACAATAACAAAATTATTTGTTTGTAGGTATTATTCATTTACAAAGCATCTCCAATATACATATTTACATATGTATGTATGTATGTATGTAGTTAAAACTAAAGTCAATTACTACAATAAAATTCAAATACCTACACGTAAGAGGCATTAAAAATTTGTGGTTTTAAACAGAAAAATCACACCCAACAGAAAGGAAGAAAGAAAGAAGTTCGTTCATTCTTTCTAATACTCTGCAGCAGTATTGATGACGATGTCAAAAATAAAGGAAAGGATAAAAACCGGTAGTAGTTGAAATAAGAGTGAGCAAAAGGGTGTAAAATTTTTAATTTTGTACTTTTTTCGTTACAAACTTTGTTAGCAATGAAATGAGCGACTGAGCAACAGAGCAACTGACTGAATGACTCTGTATGCGGTTTACTGTTGTTTGTAGCGTTAAAATTCCCTAATGGGATTAACACACCCCTACAATTAGAAAGCAACAACAACAAATTAACAACAAGGAAAATGAGTAACCAAAGGGGTCATGAAAACGGCAGGTCATATTCTGGTTAACACTTCTTTTCTAAGCACAATGATGACTGTGTGTGACTACATCAAGATGAATACAAAAAAAAAAAAAAAACACAATCGACAAGCTAGCTGATTGGGCGGGTAGCATGTGGAGGAGTAGTTACCACTGACATGTACATTTTCACATTTTAGATACTTGTATGCTAAATCCTGACGTTGCGGTGCTGATGACGCTCTAACGACAACAATAATTACAATCATTTAGAAATTCCAGAAAAGATGTCAGTCGTGAGTACGTCTTACTTAAAACTGTTTGTTTGTTTTATCATGAACCGAAGCAAACGTTCTAACTGGTGATGTGGCAAATTTAAATAAAAGGATTTTATTTCTTCTTTTTTGAATTTTCTAAAAAAAAATTGTAAGTGTCAAAAAGAATTACTACTTATGAATGTGTTTGAGTACTCATATATGTACATATGTACATTTATCTACCTTAGAAGTCACTGGAAGTAAAAGTTTCTATCTTATTTAATATTGTAAGGAAATATTGAGGAAATAAACCATTGGAAAATGGTTTAAAGATTCTAAGCAATTTTTCGTAGTATATTTGCAAGTCTAGCAAATATCCAATAATTTTTTGTTACTTTTGGTTTTTATTTTTTAGAATTATTTTTTTCAGTTTCATTAATTTAAAACATTATAGGTATGTAGGTATATCAGCTAAGGTCTTGTAGACTAAGACATGTACAAGACATGTTTGCAATGTTATTATTATTCTTGTAAATTTCCTAAGAAGTAGTAAATCACAGTAGGTACCACCTACCTATCATATAGGTACCTATTTTGCTTTCGAGATCTTGTTTTATTTTGCAAAGGTAGTAAGGAGTGAAACCAAGTACATACATAGGTATGTAGTTCCAGTTAGGCGTTGGTACCTACCAATGATTTTTGTTTAAATTTACATCTTCGGAACAAGTTGAAATGAAAGTGTTATAAAGCCTTGGAAGGCATCGCCACTTTTAGTGCTTCTTTAAGAACGATTACATAACTCGTTATTTAATTAAAGTGTTTTGTTCGAAAGTGTTAAACTCTTACAAATCCGAACAAACCTACATTCCATTTTTATTATTGATTTTCGCAACTAACGAATACAGTTTTATACTATGCACCTAGCTACCTATTGCGTTTTTCATTTTGAATTGGTTGGCAAATAGCACATTTTAATTTTTTTTTTTAACCAAATTTTACACAAACTATTCTTTAGTCTATAGTCTAGAATGGTTCGCCTAAAATGTTATAGAACTATGTACCTATCTACTTAAAAAAGGACTAGTTCTGTGGAGATTCTTAAGTGTTTCTGGTTATGTTTGTTCTAGAATTAGCAATTTGAAACAATATAGGCAGGTAAATAAATTTTACTCGAAACGCACTCACGATGTACCTATTCACGATGGTTGCAGAATTTTAATTGATGAAACAGATTTTGTAATTACATATTTATCTAGGTATGTAGTAGGTACATACGTTTGTAGTTAAAATTAAATAAATTCTCTGCTGAACAGAAAACTATAAATTATTATTTATATTTCGTTACAAGTTAGGTACAAACTCCAACTGTATCCTCTTTAAAATGACACAAAGTAGGTATTACAGTGAAAAACTAAAAGAAACAAATTGTAATTAGTTGCTTCTGCACAACGAGACACATAAAGAGATTGAACTGTACCCCCAAAATTTAGAAATATTAATGTGTATATACCTACCTACCTTAATATATAATGTATTCGATTTAAGCTCCTCCCCAACTACAATCCTACCTACGAGTACATAACCAACAAATAGGTATGTACCTATGTGTCTTTGGGTTTTCGAAGAAATGAAGATAGGTAGCTACCTATTTGACTCTTAAAGCTGACCCCTCTAGTCTACTCTGCTGCTTAGAAATGTCTGAATAAGCAGCACCTAAGTACGAACAAAGTTCATACCTACTACGAGTATGTAAGCAGCAAGTAAATACCTATTGCAAGGGAATAAGTTCAATAAAAATATGAAACTTCAACTAATGAAATAAACAGTAAATATTAAGTATATGTGACAGCAGTAACCAACCAATGGGAATGAATGAATGAATATGTTTGTCATGAAGAATGCATGAGAATGTGAATGACTGACTGTGTGATCTCTAGAGTTACAAGTGCAACAACACTGTAAATAACAAACAAAAATGCCATTACATTCCCTCAAAACACGCATTCTTGAAACATATGAAAGAGCAAAACTGCTTTATCGACCTCGTTTAGTAGTGTTCCATTTCATTTTGTTTCATCTCTAATAATGGTGGTTGTAAAGACGCATGTCTCTTGTGACTGGAAATATCAGCCAATCACTAGAGATTTGCGGGACTACCAATCACACACAAGAGTTTGAGGTTGAATCATTTCACTATTTATTCCATCCACCTAAGGGAATGATAAATAAAACAATTGTGGTTTTTTGCTGGCATAAGACGAAAAACAAATAAAATCTAAAAAACTTATTTGTAATGAATAAGGAAAAATAAAATCTCTTCACAATAAATGGGTCAACTTTGTGGACAAATTAAGAATTCAGAATTTATATGAACTCGTTTGTTATTCAAACGGGATTTGTTTCACTTCTTAGTGCATTCCTTATTTCCCATATTTGGCTGTAGTGGCAATAAATCTTTTGTCTCTCTCACACTCTAGCGTTTTGAGCTGTGTAAATAAAGGAAATAGCTACAACAAGTACCTACCTATTGTCTTCTTTCTTTGTTGTGCTTTAAAGACACTTGCCACTCGACCAAATGTGAGGGCAAGTCCCACAAGTTATTGTTGTTGCACAAGAGGCAATTCTAGCTGGTGTTGTTATTGTGGTAGTGGTGGTTGTTGTTGATGCGTCGGTGACAGCTCTAATGTGGCGCTCTTAACAATTCTGATAGCAGCCTGCCTCTTGTCCAAAAACGTAGCGCGCATATCTCTGTGGATTCTCAACGTTAGCTATTTTCCGTTCAACTGGGTTGACTTGGGATGGATTGTTGTGATGTGGACGTTCATTTGTGAGTGATCTCAACAGAGAAGCCACCATAGCAGAATTTCCTAGACACTTGGTTGCATGATGATAGGTTATTTAGGAATCCATATGGTTGGCTATACAAATGCCAATGTGGTCGATAATGCTGCTGCTTTTCAAATCTCTAGGCAGACAAAAGCAAACGTTGTGGACAGACAACGGACGGACGGTCGGACGGGCAATATAAAGGTGGTAATAATGTACTATGCATGTGTGTACTAATGATGCAAGCAAACTTCTTGTTCTTGTATGGTTGGATGTTTGTTGGTTGTTCAAAAGGTGGTGTGTGCGTTTGAATGTTTGTTGCATTTGTTCATGTTCATGTGTGTGTGTGTGTGTGTGTGTATATGTTTCACAAGTTTAGTTCAGTTCCGTTTCGTTTCAGTTCGTGCAACACAATACAAATAATACACCAACAAAGTAAGAGCTATGAGCAGCAGCAGTAGTATTGAGTAAGTGAGTGGTAGTAGTAGTAAAAGTACATAGTTGTAGTAGTCGTTGTCATTGTTGTGAGACTGCCTGTTGTGTCTGTCTTCTACACATTTGAGCTGTGTCTGTGCTGTGCTGCTGTTCTGTGCCGTGTTGTGTTGCTTTGCGTTGCGTTGTTGTTGTATGTTGGATTGTGTCTGTTGTGCTGTGACTATAGTGCGCTTGTGATTGAACCTAGAGTCATAAGATTGTCGTCGTTTCATATTATTACATTGCGGGATTCAGTTGGGGTTTAACTGTCACTCGGGACGGTAGATCGCGCTTAAAATTGTTTTACTCTTACTACAACAGCAACCAAAACAACTTGTTTTTAAAATCCCAAATTCTCCACGGTGCATTGATACTTTGAACACAAATAAATAATAATAATAATCTAAAAAAAAATTGAAACAACAAAATAATAATACAACAAACATTATCGCCCACAAGACTGTCTACAAAAAAAAAAACAATAATAAAACACAACAAAAACAAACTAAAGTGTGTTATCAAAATATTAACAGAAATAAAACAATTTCTAAACCACAAATAAAGTGCAGCCAGCCAACTGATCTAAAAAAATCACTTGTGCAATTGAACAACAACAACAACAACAAAAAAGATAATAAAAATACTTGTGAGAAATACCTACCTATCTTTGATTTAATAGTGCTTTTTGTGAATTCCAACTGAGTAATTAAGTTTTAGCTTCATAGAAGCTTGTGAGATCTTTATATACAATTTTATACCTATTTCCTGTAAAGTAAACGGCTGCAAACTGCGTTCCGACGAAGCTGTGCCGGGTTTTAGCTCGGCTTCACCCTGGCCTACACTCGATTTGGAATGGGGTCGCAAATTGTATCCTACCGCAGCTCCGCGCACGGCTGGCGGACTAATGTTTGGCTTGCCACCTACAGCGGCGGACATGAATCAACCTCGGGGACCCATGACCTCATTGAAAGAAGAGCCGTTGGGTGCTCGGGCCTGGATGCAACCTGTCGTCGATCAAACCAAGTATGTACAAAAAAACTTTTCTAGATCTAAAGATATTGCGGTCGTAATGTGGGATGATAAATATTGTGTTTGATAAAAAATAAACTAAAATGTCGTTTACACAATGAGTGCTAACATAAACGATTTCTGTGCAAAAACTTCATACAGTGAGTAACAAAACAATATAAAATAATAAGAAATCAAATATGTGTTCCTCCTTAATTCAATATAGGTACATAATTTGTTACACCACCTTGTGTTAAATGTTTTCTTGATCATTATTAACCAATGTTTTGTTTTTTAACATATTGCCATTGTCCAGGATTCAGAACATATGTAAAAATAAAAATCTACATTAATTATATATACATACCTAGTTGTTGATCCAACAAAAAGTCTCCAACGTAATTTTACTCACTACATAGGTATTTTCAAATATGGTTATAAAGTTATCAAATAATACATACCTACATATGTAGGTAGATGTGTATTTTATTGGGTTTTATCTAAAAATTAATTGTTTTTTTTCTCTCATGAAAATTGTAAAAAAAAACATAGGATCTCTGTAATTTTATAAAATGTTTACTATTTTGACCCACTGTTCTTAAATTACTTAAACAATTTGGTCATTGCTAATCCCCTGCATTTATAAATATACATATGTACATATTTAAATATAAATATAGTACCTATATTAAAATATTTAAGACATTGAAGTGAAGTGTGTTCTATTTGTTGAAATATTTGACGAAATGAACGTGACCAAGATTTAATTAAAAAAAATACCTATTACAGAAGTTGTTCTTGCTAATTATTTGAACATTGTAAACATAGCGTGTAAATGGTTTTTTATTGCTAGCAATACGAATCAAAAGTATTCAAGCGTCTGATTAATTCTAATTTGATTAATTACTAAATTGACATCAATTGATCGTAACTGCTACTTTAAGTACATTCTTTGTTCTTATTTATCTAATTTAATCTAATTTCACCGGCTTTCTCTGTCTTTCTCTCTCTCTCTCTCTCTCTCTCTGACCATTCTAATCTTATTAGATAAATGTCTATATAATCAACAAACAAATTCATTCATAATCAAGAGTTCTTGTTTATTTTTAGCTTTTGTCTACAAAGTTTTTATTTTACTCGTAAGAGTGTTACCATCATCAAATTAGGCCCACAGGCGCTATATGGCATGTCAACACCACATAAAAATTACCCAAATCCCCATAAAAAAAAACCTGAAAAACTTTTCTCTTTGTTTTTTGTTCTCCAAAATTTACAAAAAAGAAAGTTCTCAAAATAAAAACTCAAAATTTGAGTTGTATTGTTTAGCAAGAAATATAAATACTTGTGAAAATAAATATTTCACTCAAAATATACAACAATCTTTAAAATGAGGGGGAAGATATTGTAAATGTTACTTTTTATCATAAGAAATGTTTTGTTTATTAGCTTTGTATCCCAAAAACAAACACAGCAATAACAATAGATGTATAAAGTAAATAATGTCTTAGCAAGGTAATGGTCGAATTTGAGGAACACTCCTGAATACCTGAATCAATTTAAAGTTGTCACACAGTTAAAACATAAATAATGTAATGTTTTTCAAAACGGAATCAAAAGATTTCACTTGAATGCTGTACGCAGCTGGCAACCACATACCAATTACATTACTTAGAAGTACTTTAAACAGTTCTTATTTATTATTTCGTATAAATGAACTTATAACTTATAATAAAAGAACGAATAAATTCAGTTAAAAAAAAGCCAGATGACCGTTTTTTGTCACCTTAAACGTTTCTAAACTATTGATCTGTTAACGTATCCTACTGTAGTAACTATAATTAATCTAATATTTCGTTTGTATGGATAACGGCTTCTGTATGATTTTATTCATTACATGTAACTACATACATATTTATTTTTTTGATCCCAAATAATTTGTAAGCGTTGCGCTAATGAAATTATCATGTCAAAATAATGATTTAATAATGCTACTAATGAAAACTCAATAATTTGTAACCAAAGTATTTCCTGTGTAAAAATAGGAAAAATAGGAAAAGTAACCAGAACAACTTTTTTAATAAAACTAAGGTTGTGTACTCGTATTAAAGTTTGTATAAATTTAAAATGATATACAGTGACGATTTTAAGATTGATACAATCATATATCATATCAAACATAATACGATTGTGTCAATCATCAATCGAATTATTGCTATGGCAATAACAACAGTTGCTGAATTATTTATCTTTGTCTTTAATTATAACACAAAAAATGTTTTATTTAGTTATATCTACTACCTACATATATCTTTTATATTGGCGAGGAATCTATTTCAAAAAGAAACCAACTATCAATCTTAACCCTGTGACCCTATGTGATTGACAAAAAAAAAACTCCATGTTTTGTACAATAAGGTACTCGGGAACATACCTCCTTCATACAAATCTTATGAAAAACAATTTATTTTGCAACAACATTTGAAATGTAACAAACGTTTAAATACAATAAAATATCAAAGAATGGGAGCTCTCAAGAAGTTGCAAGTACAATGGTTGCCAATTTCTACAGAAAAAAAAAAAAATTAATTTCAAAACCTAAAAGGTACCTACCCGGGTACCTTGTCAGTCACTTAAGGGTTAAAGTCGTTTTCAAATAAGAGTGGCGTTACAAACATTACGTCAATCCACAAGTGCAGCCACCATTTGCAATAGCGTTGTTTTAGAATCGTAAAAAAAGCTTCTTTCTTAACATCCCCCAAAAAGTCTACAAGTGCGTGCTTGTACAGTAAAAAGGATAAACAGCATTTACGACTTTCTCTTGGGGGGTTAACGAGAGTTTTTTGTATTATTTTTGATGCGTATTTGGACGGTTTTCCTTACATACTTTTTTAACGTTTAGTGGCTGTTTGTGAACGCTGGCGGAAAGGGGGCGAGTATATTAAGAGGGTTGCTTTTCAAGTTCATTGAGATATTTTTTATTTTGGGGTTTTGCTTTGGCATATTTGTGTTTGGTTTCTCTGAAGCTTAAAACATCTTATTAGTGTAAACAGAGATGCATATCAAGTGAGATGTTTTTATTAAGAAACGCCAACAATACAAATAAGAAAAGTGACAATTTCGAAGAAATACCGTACGTAAAAATGACCGCGGGTTTTTTGCAAACAGCGACGGTCCCACAAAATGGCCGTCAGCAGCAAAGTGTTAATGGCAAATTATTAAGGTGAACAAGCTGAAAATTCTAAAAGAAAAATTATAAATAATATTTAATGTTCGACATAAATTTAACAAACGAAAAAAATGGCCAACTGATAAAAAACAAAAAACAGCCAGAGTAAAAGAGAAAATCTGAAATAAAAAACATTTATTGACTTTTTCCGTTTCCGTTTCCGCTGTGTGTTTAGATGTGTGTATATGAAAAGTTCAGTTGCTGCTGGTTGTGTTTATGTTTTATTTAAATCATCCTTATACCTTTTTGGCTGTTATTGTTGTTGCTGTTATTATTGTAACTTTTTGGTTTGGTTTGTTTTGTATTTGAATTCATCTCATTCCTATAACACACATTTACATATACAGATGAGTGTATCTATGTATGTATGCTGATGTTTTCTTTTTCTTTTTGTTGTTGGCTTTTACTTTAACTTTCAAAAACTCTAACTAAACTGTTAAATTGTTACAAGTGCTTCATTTATAATTGTTGAGGATTGCTTTTCTTCTATTTTCCTCTCCACTCTCATCGCTGCTTTCTCTTTCTTTTTTGTTTTATTTATTTATTTTCTTGGTAGAGTGTGAACAATCACTATAAAAGTTTTATATTTAAAAGTACTTGTTGTTGCTAACTTATGTACGTACCTGTATTTTTGTATAAAGATGTTAACGAGTGATTTTGGTAGTTTTGTATACTTTAGCACCCTGAATATTTGTTAAATTATTGCCGAATTATGTATTGTGAAATGTAATAAAATGTAATTTATATTGTAAAAGATATCGAACTTTACACAAAAGTTTTTTTTTTTCTTTTTCTGACATGCACAATCTCACACATGTGTTATATAGTTACATACATGCATACATACATACGAGTATGTATAGGTACAGACATACTCCTCTTACATTGGATTGGGCATACAACTTTTATGCAACTGGACAGAAAGAACGATGTCTAAACGAAATGTGACCAACATATTATGTTGTTATAACAAAGCAGGACAAAAAATTATTTAATTTTGTCCTTGAAATTAAATTTAAAAGTATTTTATAAATCAAAATTGGTAAAATCCAGTCAAAACATAAAGCAAATTGTTTTGTCACATTAATTCGCTTTTCCATTTCGCTATTTCCATTTTATTATATTCCCATTCACGAAGAAATATATGTCTTTAATAAACCTTCAAAAAGATCGATATTTGATCCAATGCGATCAACCATATTCATTATCGAACGAATGTTTGCCCACCAAACTTTTTTGAAATCTCTCTATTGGTTGGAAACAGCTGTAACAACGTTTTTATAAAACGAGTATTTCAAAAATGTTGTTCTTTCAAATCTTTCATATCTTTCGGTCACGTTAAGTAAAGTCTTTCTGAACACTATATAAAGTATTTACATACTTTATATACTTTACAATATTTATGCAAGCGAATATGTGATTTTTTTTTATATTATTTGACTAATTGACAAGGTCGATAGGTAAATAAATCGAATGCAAATATAATGACCGTGATTTATGAGAAAAATTTGATAACAGCAACGGCAGCAACATTGGTAGCATCCACATGAAGGCAGCCAACAATAACAAACAAAAGCCAGGATATTATTATATTTATGTATCAGTTTTATTTATGTTCACACATGCACAGAAATTCAGACAATAAAACCTCTCAAAAAAAAGTTATTACCTTACAAATACACAATTACATGCACACATCCTTACATACAAACAAAAGTACATGCATACATTCATGTTCGCATGGTTAAGGACTCACACGTTTTAAAACAGTTTAAAAAATGTTTAAAAATGCTGCACGAACCAAAAGATTGTATTTTCTCCAAAAATAAAAAAATGATATAAAAAAGCATCAACATTATTGTGTATAATATTTTATTATCCATCACAGGCACTAATACGCATTTTTATACATCCCTATACATAATACATACATACATATGTGCATATATACAGATGAAAAATTAAACTTTCTGAAATCTGTGTGAAATGTTTGCTAGCAAAACTAGTTTCTGCATAAGGAATTACTTAAATATTACATACATCCTTCTCAAGTCAAATTTGTTTAAAAAAAAAAACCTTAAACCCCTTTAGTGTAGGCGAGATTACTAAATACGTGGTCAAGAATAGCTTCCAACGAAGCGAAAAAAAAAACAGAGTAATATTTACAATTCAGAAAATATGGAAAATAGCATCCAAAGCAATTTAATACAGTCTTATCATAGAATTGGAATATTGATTTAGTGTTAATCAATGAATATGATGTTGTTCTCTAAATACAATAAAATAATGTTTGAATTATTTGTTATTACAAGGTGTTGTTAAACACAACTTCCAAAGAAGAGAGGTAGTAAGTAGTCTTTTGAGTCTACTCAAATGCACACTTCTGATGAAGGCAACAAAATTAAATATTTCTTTATTTAAAGATTTCACTGTATTATACTCCTACATAACATATTTACATATCTATGTATGTATGTAAGTATGTCTGTATATACTATATATTCAATTGTCTTAGGTGATTAAAAATAGACGAAGAAAGAAACCAAAACACAACTTCGAACAACAAAAAACACAATCATAAACCATTTCGAAAACCGAAAAGTCAGCGAATTGCAAATTAAATTGTACTACTATATATGTATGTACATATGTACTCGTATATGAAGGTACATTATGGTTTTCAGTTTTATTATTTGATTTTTTCTTTATAACAGTGATGTACAGAAAAATAGCAAAGTTTAAATGGTAAAATTAATACAGAAGATTTCGTAAAGGGAACCGACACAGAACTGCAACCATGATTGTTTGCTCGACTCTAGATCAACACTT
The DNA here is from genome assembly GCA_950370525.1 of Bellardia bayeri. Classification (NCBI taxonomy): domain Eukaryota; kingdom Metazoa; phylum Arthropoda; class Insecta; order Diptera; family Calliphoridae; genus Bellardia; species Bellardia bayeri. The sequence goes on from OX493268.1 coordinate 934,064, forward strand.
CATATGAAGTTCAACGCTAAAACATGTCCTAGAAAGGGTAAATTGACACAAAATATCCCAAAAGAATCTATTAGGTTTCTTTTTTAAAACTCAAATATTTAGGTGCATTTTGTGAATAATTTAGGTACTCGTATTTATAACAAGAATTTATATATCAATATAGTAGCATTACAGAGAATAATTGAAGTACTACTCACTGGAACTTATTTCGTACGTTTGTACAAAAATGTTCCAGGAAAAGTACCAAAAACGTTATTTTATTTTGAATAGTCACCTGAAGAGTTTATTTGGTATGTAACACAGTTTGGACGCGGCTTTTGAAAATATTATTTAAATAGTACTTTTTACAAATATTTCTTCACAAAATATTCGAAAACATATCACAAATTAGCTCTGTCTCTGTTTATTGGAGAAAACACCTCACTGGTACTCATTTTATATTCTTTAAAATATACAAAAAGAAAACTACTGAACAAATTCTCAACAAAATGTGAAATTAAACATATCATTCAGTTTATGACAGCAAATAGTTTTTTCTAGGTCCGGTAATGCCAACAATATAGCAAATATTATCTCTGTATCTTTTCTATTGACAACTTTTTCAGAATGTATGACAACTTTTTCAGAATGTTAAAAAATAAAAATTGGATGTTATGGGTTTCAACAACATATGTTTGAACTGGTTAAAATCATATCTTTTAAATAGAACACAGTCCGTAAAATTTAATGGTGCAATTTCCAAAAAGATATTGGTAAAGTCCGGCGTCCCGCAAGGAAGTCATCTCGACCCTATTTTGTTTTTGCTGTTTGTAAACGACATGCCTGAAGTAAACAAATACTCAAATATATTGAAGTTTGCGGATGATGTGAAAATATTTTCTAGTTTTAAAAATTCAGCAGATCATATTGATCTGGAATATGATTTGGATCATTTTAATAACTGGTGTGACCTTAATTTAATGGAATTAAACCTGAAGAAATGCAAACATATGCACTTTTCAAGAAATTATGATGCTGTCAATTGTTACATGTTAAGTGATCATAAACTAGAGATGGTAAACTCAATTATGGATCTTGGGATTTTGTTAGATGCAAAGTTAAATTTTGTACAACATAGGTATAACGATTAGTGTTAATAAAGCTCGTGGTATTTTAGCCTATATAAAATGATGGGCAAAAGAATTCAATGATCCCCACATTACTAAATGTTTATATACTTCTCTAGTAAGACCGATTTTAGAGTATGGTTCCGTTGTATGGGACCCGTATTATATTGTACATACTGATCATATTGAATCTGTTCAAAAACAATTCCTTCTTTTTTATTTGAAGGATATATACCGAGGATATGTATCACTTCCATCATATTCATCAAGATTACGTTACGTTACATACTCGTACATATAAATATATTACATATATTTTTGTATAAAATATACATTTAGCTCTGTGCTAATTTTGTTTACAGGAGTGTAGAGTTACACCTCAGTCATGTTTGGCAAGAGTTAAACATTTGCGATTTGGGCAAATTAGTGTACTCAGGACAAAGATTCCAAAATGTTTAATTATATTAAACAAATAATTTTCTTAATTTAATTTAAGTAAACTGAAATTATGCTTATTTTAAATTGTATTAAAAGTCTAACAATTGTAAGCAATTTTAGAAGAGGACTTGGTGTATCTCAGCTAACAATCAAAAGACAAATGTGGTAACAATGTTTTTTTTTTGTTGCTGTTCGACTGTTAACAGAATAACGATAAAAAGGAACAACAAGGATATTCAACAACAAATATACACAAAAACATATAGAAATACTCGTTTGATATCCTTGTCTAACATTATGTTTGTTTAGCTTTTGTTTAGTTAAACCGTTAATGAATGGATAAATGAAAGGATATGAACATTTTTTGATATTTGTGATATTTGTGTATAAAGTGATATATTGACATTTAACATACTCGTACACACACAATCAAAATCATGCTCGTATATGTATATATGTAAATACAGACATTTATACACACATATGTTGCACTTTTATTGTTTTCTTTAACATTTTAATTGTTAGTTTTTCGTCCTGTACAATGAATGATGTATGTAGTTGTTTGTTTGTTCGTTTGATTATTTGTTTGCCAATAGAAATGCTAGAGGAATGTAAGTAAATAAAAATAAAAATAATAGTATTAGTATTAGTATGTTTAGATACTAAACAAAATGTTGATATAATCATAATATTTTTATTTTACTCGTGCACTTGACTGTGCAATTATTCTCGTGAACAATTACAACATGTATGTACGTGCTATATACATATGTATGTATGTATGTATGTATGTATGTGTTTGCTTAGCCCACAAAAGAAGCAGTTACGAATGAACAAAAAAAGTACCTACTGCAAGAAATCCACATTCACACACTCTTTATTCTAAACAATATGGTGACATTTTCTGTTTAAGTGTTTACATTCTTTAATTATTATAAATAATTGGTGGTATTGTTCATTTGAGGTCATTTTATTTTTCATTTACTTTGTTTGCAGTGTCAACCTATAATTAAGCAAAAAAAGAAAGGCCAGGACGAAAAAAGGACATGTCATCAAGTAACTAACAACAGTGTTACACACTAAATACTTGTGTATAACAGCAAGAGTTTCAGTGTACTTGACACACACACGCTCCTGTAGAATTGTGTTATTTTAGTGGCAATTATTAAACTATTAGACAAGTTTATTAAACATAATTAACTTAAACAAATGATCTTTATACAATTACACTCTTTTTCAAACATGTTCTTTGAAATCTTACTAACATGTTTTTTTTGGGTTTATTTCCTGTATGTTTATGTCTTATTTAAGCAATTGAAAAGGGAAATAGAGCTTAATTTGTATTTAAACGTTTTAAACTATAATTATACTTTATATATTTTTGGATTGAATGACAGGACATTGGCAGTGCTTTATCTTGCACGTAGTAGAGAAGGCAGATATGTAAAAAAAAATTTACGATTAAAGATTCAACAAAATCTTTAATTTAAAATTGCTTTGTGATTTTGAAAATCATGAGAATAGTTATATAAAAGCAAAGTGTATATCTTGCTTTTTTACATCTCTTTTACAATAACTGAGCATTGCTTGAACTTGTCTTTATTTTGCCTCGAAATCCTGACAAAACATTTAAATCTATATTTATTAATACTTGATTATTGTTTTTAAAACCTTGAAACTTGAAAGCCTGTTTTGAATTGGGCTGAATATTTAATTTATTGAAGTTCTTGTTCTTTTGATGTTTAAATTTATATTAAATAAATTTGCTTCTTTTCTCTTTATTTTTAGCTTGGGTATTGGCAGAGCACATTTTGAAAAACAACCACCCAGCAATTTGAGAAAATCAAATTTTTTTCATTTTGTTATTGCTCTGTACGATCGTGCAGGTCAACCCATTGAAATCGAAAGGACTGCTTTTATAGGATTTATTGAAAAGGAATCTGAAGCGGATAATACGAAAACTAATAATGGCATACAATATCGGCTACAGTTACTCTATGCAAATGGTAAGTAAAAAATACTTTGGATAGAAAATACTTTATAAAGTTAAAGAAAGTTGATTTATTGTTTAAATTAATAAACAATCATGCGATTGAATAATTGAGTGGTTTCTTTAAGACAGTAATTTTCATTTCTTTCTAATTATTTGGCTGACTCTAATTTACATACATATATACAGCTATGGGCAGAGAAATAGCGCACTTTACTGTTTAAATAGTGTAATGTGGATTGAATTGTTGGTTTTTTTTCTCGATGTACAAACGTTTTCACTTCGGAAGCAATCAGATTAATCTTGGTTCATCTATCAAAAATATTCTTTTCCAGAACTTGATATCCTTATTCGGGTGAGGTTTTTCCTTTACGTTCTTTTTGACAGAAGTGTTTTTTTTTTTACTTAAACGACTATAAAGCTGATTTTTATTGAAGCGACTTCGTACAAGTCTACTGAACACATTTAATCCAAATTCCTCATTTATATCAATCATTATTGTTCTGGATGACTTGAAAGGATCTAGCTTACTTTCTTTAACTATTGTCTTATCCTTACGAATTGTATCTTTTTCGGTGGCTTCTTCCGATCTTTCTTTACATTAAGCAAATTTGCATCTGATTTAGCACATTTAATGGCATTATAAACCAGGGAAAATTCAATTGTTTCAACTATTTTTGTTTGTTTTGTACCCTTTTGGTGAAGTTTCCAAATAACTCAAATAACCAAATAATAAATAAATAAAGAATAAAAGTAAAAGTGTAAAAGTTAACAGGACATTTCCAATAAATTTTTTATAAAGCAGAGAGCAGAGAGAGCAGAAAATTGGCATAGAATTGCACGTTATTATCGTTTCATTTTCATTAGCTGTATATTTGGGTTATTTGACATTTGCTCTAATAAAACAATAAAAATGTAAATCAATTGGTTACTTTACTTCAGAGGCAATCTAGCGAGAAGTCAATTGCCACCTCAATGTAGTACAAAACCACTAAATATAAACTTTTTTTTTGTTTTTGATGCTCTTTAGAAAGTACTCTATTGAAGAGTCAATTATCACTAAGTGGCATTTTGTAATTCGAATGTCACAACATCCGATGCAATAAATATGAATAAAAAAGAAAGAACATGCTTCATATGCTAAACATTACATACACATTTTAAAAGCTTCATTACTTCCAAGTTGATAAATTCTAATACTTTTTCGCTTCTTGGAAAGTTGTTTTTCCTGTGTATGAATAAAAAAATTCGTCTTGCAAATATTTTCTGCATTATTCCAAATGATTTTTCATTCAATAAAATTTATATTAACAGTTTATTTTTTTATATTTTCACAGTTATTTAACAGTTAAACTAGTATTTAATTTTGTCATTTTTTTCATTTTAGGTGCACGACAGGAACAGGATATTTTCGTTAGACTTATAGACTCCGTAACAAAGCAAGTAAGTACAGATTTCACATAACAAAAACTATTTTAAATTTCTATTTTATTGTGACTTTGAACATTCTTTTTTCGAAAGTTTTCAAGTGTTTAAGAAACAAACGAAATGAATTTCTCTTCAATCGAGCCATAAGTTGCATTCAAAATTGATTGTCACAGTTAATTAAGTGCGTCCTGCACGCATCAACCAACATACCAGCTCAATAAATTGACTTGTCAAACACTCAAATGGGTTGCTGCTGCTTTCGCTGCCGTTAGTTTGCTGGTTAAATGGCAGAAACGGTTGGAGAGAACATAAAAATCGAAGTCATTACCTTTTAGAGGTAGCGCCCACTAAAAGGATTATAATGTTTTTGTTGTGTTGATTGTTTGTTCTTTGCTCTCGTACAATTGTGCGAATGTCCTTTGGGTGTGGGGGAGGTGAAGGATGAGGGAGGACAGCCAAATAGTTTGTTAAAAAGTGCAAATACAGCAATTTGAAAAAAAAATTGCAGCCTTGTTTAACTGGCCATATGTCTTCTTTGAAAGGGCTGTGCAAGGATGAGGGAAAGAGAGAGTAAGATAGAGATCCATTACAGTTTAGTTATAGATTTTTTTTTCCATTCATCCTTTTAAAAGCTGTTTGTAAGTGACTAACTACTGTTACAACTACAAAAGCACACACTAAAGGATGTGTGTATTTTGGTCAATACATACAAATCTATTCTAACACACAAACACTCTCATATGTTTCAGTTTTACACTGGTGACGTTTACCAGTTTGTGTTGGTTGGACTTTATTTTTTTTTTTTTACTTTTTTATTTCGTATTGTTTTTCAAGGGCAATTAATTTCTAGGGTGACAAATTTTTATAGACTCTGTTATGAGTATTATTGTTGTCGTTGTCGTTATTGTTTTTCCTATTTTATTGTTTCATTTTAGTTGTGCAAAGAGGCGGAGAGGTCACTGTTGTAAATTGGATGTTTTTTATTATTTTTATTGTAATATTTGGGTGTAAAGTACTTACATATTTAAAAAAAAGCAAAAACAATATTACCCCTTTCATTTTTATTAAGTCTTTATCGTCAACATACCAGTCTAAACATGAAAATGTACCATAGATAATAATAATAAATATGTATTCTGCCATTGATCATGTCATTTTGTTTTTCTATTATATTTATTATAAATCGATTTAATGCACGAGTGTCAGTTTGGTTTGAAACACAAAGAATCAATGAGCCATGTGTCTTTTTTCATTTATTTGTTAGTTTAACAAACAATGTGTTGGACAATAGCAGATTGAGAGATAAAACAATAGAAATTATTAATATGACGATTCATAAAAAACTAATGCAAAATTTTACACATGACTCTTTTTTATACGTATGTATGTATCAAAAAAATAAAAAAAAAACAGACACAAAATTATCTTTGAATTAAAACTGAAATTCGAATTAGAAAATTTGTTAAATAAAATACTTTATATCATAGAAAACTCAACATTCAATTATTATTGAATTGACTTTTAATACATACCACATTGATTGATTTGAAATTAAAAATTATGCATGTATGTATGTAGTTTTAAAAACATCTTGAAATTATTCCATCTAATGAATTAATTACAATCTCATAAATTAGTAGGTGTGTAATGACTTTAATTTTGAAATAAACATTTAACATTTTCCCACCATTATTTAACACTACCCTCTGGAAAATCAGGCAATAAAACTTATAAAAAGGCTTGTACATATATGTACATATGTAATTGTGTGTACTGTGCTGTGCCTCTTTCTTTCGGAAGAGCTAAAGGAAATGAACAATCATTTGATCCGATTATCTAGTTAGATCAAAGTAATATTATTACGATTAGATATTTCTAAAGTGGCACACGGCACTAGTATGTTTTGTGTTTATATTTTCCTGCAGTTTAATGAAAGGTTGACAACAAAAAGAACAGAAAATAGGGGAGGAAGAACTTCAACAATTTCTAAACAATTGTATTTATACATGAAATGTGATTACATTTGTTTTGGAAATTTTAAACAAAATTTTATTACAATTCAAAAGCAGATCTGTCAAAGAAAATAATCATGAATCATTGGTAGCCACAAGAAAACTTCATACTTTGTGAGTGATTTTTGGTTAAAAATTATTCAAATTATTGAAAAAATTCAAATTTCTTTCAGTTCTACTGGATTAATTTTGCTGGTTTCTAAAAACCAACTACTTAGAACAATTATAAAAATATGTATGCTAAACGAAACCGAATAATTAAAATGTTGTATTTTGAAAACTAAAGTTTTTTACACAAACAAGCGAATACAATCATGAGTGTTACAATATGGAGGGGGAAACAAAAAACAACTCATAATAATGAATTCTTTAAAACAACTGTTCTCTCAGCCCAAGTAATTATTCTCCGAGAATAATCTGCTACTTTAAGGGTTAAATTTTTGACCAAATTTTGTTGGTCGCTAATGTTGCAACCCCAAAAGTTTGCTCTACATCTCTAATTTCAAGCGCATTAGGATAATGATAAACAACAGCAGCAACAACAACAGCAAAAACGCCAACAAAGAAATACAAACTGAAATATTCATAATTACACTTGATCAGATAACAAAACATGCTCTTAAAGCGCTTTATTTCATATTTTTGGGCTAGATGGGTCTTCGCAAGAAGAGGTGGAAGGAAGGAGGCAATTGCAATAGTAATTGTAATTTGAGGACACATGATAATGCTTCGCTGTACCACGTGCTGATATGCTACACAGATTGGCTGGCTGCAATACAGGATCATATTTCAACAAAATCTACCGTCATAAATGAAACCAAATCGAATGTAATGCCAAAAATATACAGTCGCAACAAACACACACGCTGCTGCTAGTCTGCTTGTATTTAAAACTGCATCAAATATGAACAAACAAAAAAGAATTCAAAATAATTTATCGCGATTTTACGCATTATAGACAATACACTCCTCAGTCACTCACTCACTGACTGACTCTCTTCACTCCACTTTACTTCACTTCACTTACACATACTCGTACATTCCAGTATCGAATACCTACAAAAATTTTGTTGTTTTTTTTGCAGCTTTTTATTGCTTTTAACAAATAAATGCCATGTGATGTGGAATATTAGCAAAAATAGCAACAACAACGATTTGATGGCTTATTGTCCGCAGTAATTTTTGTTGCATCATATCGTTTAAAAATATCCTGCCGTCATATCCTTGTGGCTATTGCAAACTCACTGAAATATATATACTCGCTCTTTTTTGTTGTTGTTGTTTTTATTGGTTTTTTTTTTTTGAGATATGAACAATATGGAAGTGCCATCATAAAAACAATAACCATAATGATGGCGATAATGATTAGTTTTTCTATTTATGGCTTTTCCAGTTTCCACAACGTTTGTAGCATGTACGAGTATGTATGTATCTCTCTTCTGTTTGTCTTTTTTTTAGCAGCATTTGTCCAGTTTCTGAACTTAGCACATTAGAGGACTTAATATTATTCGTAGATTAGGCTTTAAAAACCCATTTGAATTCGATTTATTAAGTTTTTTTTTTCTTAAGAAATTTAAATTCATTGTTTCCAATGTCCACACTTTAGGTAGTGATAAATGTATTTTAATTTTGTGGAAATGATTTAACTGATGATATCAATTTAATTGAAACTCATTTCATTAAAATCTTAATTTCCAATAAGCTAATTCTTTAGCTTCATTCACAGAATTAATATTTTTACAACATTTACCTATATATTTATATGAAACTAGCTGGCCCTAAGCCCTAACATTAGTGTTGAATTATCACACGATTTAAATTGAGCTTTTAACGAAATTTACGGCCTTTAAATAAAAATCCATCGAATACCTAACATAAAGTTTTTTTTACAGAATAACTTACATATGGGCTCAATCAAAAAAGAAACGCATGTATTTAAGGCAAATTGTAAATTATATTTATTTATTACTTCATCTTAAGGCCATCGGATAGACAATGTTTTTTTATTTGGTGTAATACGTTTTTGAATTTTTAGGTGTGCCAACTCGGAAGCAAGCCACATACAGCTGGCCGTGTGAAAAATGTAAATTTTCCAAAATTAAGCCAGCAATAGTCAATGATTAGCCTTATGCTTTATTGATGGTAATAGCAAGGCAAGACTTGCAACATTTTGAAAGTTTAATAATTTTGATATTGGATCATTATTAACATAGGTTTTTAGGCTTTTTCCTCGGAACTACATAACCGATTTAAGAGTTGATATCTCGTTTTGAAAAACATGACAACGGCTTTCAAAAAGAAAAAAAGAAAAAAAAAAAGGAAAAAAATGTATGTATATGTCATTGGTAATGCAATATGAAAAATGGATTTTTCCACGCTGTCACACTGTAATCCTCCTGAATATTCTGAAGATTCCCTGAAAATTTCATCAAAATCGGCCCAGCCGTTTTGGTGTCCATACGTTACATACATACATACACACATCCTGTTTTATATATTCTGTGGCAATATGGAAGAGTAGCTTAAGTCGAAAATTGAAGTTTTGAGATATCATCAATTTTGTGTAATTTTTATTCTACTTGTTTTTTTGCGAATAATTTATGAATTAATATATTGTTAACATGTTTATTACAGAAGAAGGATGAATATTGTAAAAAAATATGGTTGAATTTAGAAGATTTTATGCCTTTTCTACTTAAGCACCGTTAATTTTTAGCGTCGCGTAATTAAAACAGCTTGTGTCTGCATAAGCTGTTCTGAAATATTTGTTTTTTGTTTCTTTTGTTATATATTTTACAATATTTACATAAGTTTAGTTACACATATTTTGGTTAAACTTAGTTCACTTATGGGCGAATTCACAGTCTTTAGTTAACTAAGGAGAAAGGCTTAACTAATGATTCTTTATTCGCAATGCTTAGTTTGCCATAAGAATAACAAGTAATAGTTAAACAATAGTTAGTATTTTAGTTTACCAATGGTTAACTAATGACTGAGAATTCGGCCATTAAACTTGGTTTAGTTAAACGTAGTTTATAACAAATATAGTTGAATTTAGTATAATTGAAACTACATATTTTACTTAAACTAGTTTAAACCAAGTCTAACAATAAGTTAGTCTTCATTTGAAAAAAACACATGTTTTTCGGCGCTTTAAGTTTAATATTAGATTGTAGCTTTGTCAAAAAAAATCCTAAAAATGTAAATTGTTAGTTTTAAAAAATAGACTTTTAATGAACGTTGGTAACCAATTCAACTTCGCCTAATATTATTTATGAAAAATGTGACTCTATGACGTTGTTTATTTATGTCCAGCTCTATATACATACATATGTACATACAAACACTTTAAAATAATTTATTTTGTAAATTTATTCTCTTTTTAATCTACATTTGTATTGCCAACATTTATCAATTGTTTGAAAATGAGTGTGTGAGTGTATTTGTTTGTATGTGTGTAGTGTTTAAAAGTGTCAGTGTTTGGGTATGTATGTCACAGTGTGTTTGTTTATCTTGTGTGAGTGTTAATTAAGCGATAAAATTAATTCGAACGTCAACACTTTGAATTACTGGTGCTGAAATGCACCAGTAGCGAAAAAAACAAACAAAAAATAATAATAATAAATATGTACATGGCTTTATAAACACACACACAGACACACATAAAGCCATGCAACTTTCAGTAGGTTTCGCTTTTGCAGCAACAGCAGCCGCAATAGTAGCGGCTGATAAAAGCCATCAAATATGGCCGTATAAATATATTTATGTATAGAAATGTGTGTGTATATGTAGATACGTTCATACACATGCAAAAACATACAATTTGCATACTACATACATACATATACTCAGATGCAAATAACTTAAGTGGAGACGATACTCAAACATGTAGCTTTTGCAACGCCCCATAAAATAAAAAACCAGATACGAGTATTATTGCTGCTCATATTGATGTTGTGTGCAACAGCAATACCCACATACCAAATCTATATGAATCTATGTTTGTGTGCGTGTGTGCGTGTGTGTGTGTATGTTTGCATACATTTGCATTCACCATTAATTCACATGAATATTGGTTGGCACATTAAACGATAACCACAATGGCGATGTTGCTTTTAAAGCAAAATATATGTACTCGTATGTATAAAAAATGTTCAATACAGACTGCAAAAATATTAAAACAGAATAACAAAAAATTATAAAAAAAAATATGAAAACAAATTGTAAAACTTTAAACTTATTTACATACATGTGTATGTATGTTTGTGTGTAAATGAAAACTTAAATAAATGTTAAAATATTTATAGGTAGATTTTGTTTGGGATATTTTGCAAAACTAAAAACAAAGTACCAATACAATAAAATAATAGATTTAAATGCTGTAACAATTAAAATAAAAAATAGTTTAAATACGAGTATGTATATGTAATTAAATTTATGTAGGTATCATCTGCCTTTGTTAACCAACCACCAACAACAATTTCGATTTCCTAGTTTCCCATTTCATAAGCGGCAAGGACATGTGCCAATCATCATTAGATTTTTATAAATTTATATGTATGTAAGTGTATAGATGTGTGCGTTTGTATGAGTTGTTCGCGTCAAATCAAAAACTAAAAGCTGTCGAATGAAATTTGTTTAAATTTCATGAAATTTTTAACCAAAAAAAAAAAAAAAAAATCCGGCAAATAATTGTGTAAATTGTAAATGTTATAAAGTTGAATATTGAACATTTTGGAAAAAACAATCTGTCATGAAAATTAAGAGTTGTTTATTTAGTAACTGTTGTCCTATATTATATTTGAAATTAAATTTGATTGATACACAGTATATCCATTAGTGTAACAAATACAAACAACATGAACTCATCTAATATTTATTTAAATTGATATTAAGTTAGATGTGTATTTAGCTACTATTAAGTAATATAATTCGAAAGTTATTTTAAACCTTAATTCCTAAGGAAAATAATATAGTTTCATGTACATATAATTAAATAAATTAAAATCAATTTTGTAACATACGAGTATTTTTCAGTTTTTTCAAAACTATGAAACTATGTACATATTGTATAAATGAGTATGTGCAATAAATGAGTGATGGATGGCTGAATATTTGTCTGAAAATGCTGGCATATGTAAAAATTGTTTTGTGCTTTAAAACCGCAAGTTATCAACCTAATTCAAGCAGATGAGTTACGATGAGTACCTTCAAATTTATTCTTTCTATCATGTAGTAACTTTTTGTTGTAACCCTATATTCTGACTGTAGATGGCAACATGTTTATGAATACAAACAAATGGTGGTTTCAAGTACTTCAGGTCCTTAAAAATGCATACACATGCATATAAATAAACAAACAAATATATGAATGAATGAATGTTCGATGGAACATAAAAATAAATAAACAAACAACCCACCAACAAAAATCAACCAGTCTAATTTGAAAATAATTAAATACAAAACTCACAAAACTAAGTAACATGTGTAATCCCAGACTCATACATACATATATACATACATACATACATACAGAGATAGCTACACTCATGCTTATAATACAATACAAATCCAACCAGAATCTGAATCTATTATCCATTTTTGGAGGGTGCACTCTTTTTTCCTCTTTTTTTTTTGGGTTGGTGTAAGTAACACTAGTTATAATTTTTATGAATAGACAGATAATAATTTCTACAACAATGCTTCTGTTAGAAAAAAACACACTTCAACCACCAACCTGGTAGCATCCTTGATGTTCCTTTTGTTTTGTATTCTAAAACAAGATTTCTTTCTATTAAAAAGCTTAAAACTTTTTCCATGTCAATGTCGCAATAGACAACAGTAGTGGTGCACAATCTCACATCTATAGTCATCACTTACCACTTACTGGTTGCTGCTTACCGGTAACTAGTACCATATGTGCTATTGTTGGCTAGGCCTGCAACGTTTTTACAACAAAAATAAATAACATAATAAATAAATTCACTTTACCTTATGCCACAAAATATAGGAAAGAAAATAAAAGAATAGAATAGAAATGCAGAGACATGAACATTGACAAACAACAAAAAAGGAAACATAAACATAATCAGAAATTAATTTTCAGAGTAAAAGTATCAAACACTAATCACAGGGATTTTGAGGGCTTTACAAAACAACATAAACACACAAACAAAACCATTATCCCTTATTTTTTGTTAAATGTGTGTATGTACGTACATACTCGTATAACCAAACACTCATACACACATACGTACGTACAAGATATTGTAATGTTGATTGTTTGCGTATTTGAGTATTTGTTTTCAATTATATTCTTTAAAACAAAAATTATTTTAAATAAAATCAAACACTTATAATTTGTCAAGACAGTTTTTATACATAATAATTAAATTAATTTTGAAATATTAAAATTTTAATCGCAGCTGACTCTTTATTCAATAAATTCGTTCGGCTTATTTTGATTTTATTCAACAAAATCAAGTATTGCCAGATAAGACATAAATGTGCAACTGTGGACAAAAAGTTTCTAAGTCATGTAAATACATTATAGCCACCTACCTGCAAGTTACCTCTGAATTGCTTTTATGCATTTGACAGCCGTTTCGTTAACTTTTGCAATTTGCTTAAGCTTGCTTATGCATATTATAGTTGGGCCTTTACTTTTGACATAAGTAAATTGTAAATAAATAAAGTCAGTCAGCTGGGCTACTGCACTCACCTTGTATAGTTACACCATGCCACAAACGATGTGAACGATGTTTTTCGTTAGCTTCACAATTGGTAACAAAATTAAATTAAGATTCTTTTTAGATACCTTAATATTTTTAAGAAGCTTTTTTAAAGTCGAACGATAATATTCTATTGCTTTTAAAATACTATAGAATTTAAAGGCGAAATGACATATTGTTTTTTTTTTTTTAATCTAACATCTCAATGTAATGTTATTATGTTTATACCCTACACCCCATAGTAGGGATTTGTGCTAATGTTTGTAATGCCCAGAAATATTGGTCCAACAACCACCTTTAAGTATACCGATCGACTCAGAATCACTTTCTGAGTCGATTTAACGATGTCCGTCCGTCCGTCCGTCCATTCGTCCGTCTGGCTGGCTGTCCATGTAAAGCTTGTGCGCAGAGTACAGGTCGCAATTTTGAAGATATTTCGATAAAATTTGGTACATACATGATATTTTTTCGGCCCAAGGATGGATGGGATTGAAACTGGTGGAAATCGGCGCATTATTTCACCTGGCCCCCATACATATGTCCTACCGAAATTGGGGTTTACTGATCATAAATGTTTGAATTATGCAAGTATCCAATTTCATCACAGATAAGTGGTAAATAAAGCCAAATCACATCTACGAATATTGTGCAGATCGATCCACAATTACTCGTAGCTCCCATATAAGGCCCACTTCCGAAAATCACTTTAAAGAGCATAACTTTCTCAATAATTATGGTATCCAAATAATATTGAACGAAAATATATTTCATATGTCTAAAAATAATATGGTACAATTTTATTATGATCGGTCCATAATTAGTAGAAACTCCCATATAAGACCATCTCCGTAATTCACTTTAAGCTCCATAAAGCGTTTAAAAGTATTTATATCGAGATAAAGTTTAACATATACATATGCAGTCTTATTCAGAAAAAATTAAAGTAGACTTCAAATGTACTTTAAGAAAATTTTGTATGAAAATTTTGTCTAAAAGCACACTTCAAACCTACTTTATTTTTTATGAATACGGCAGATAATATTTATATTTACAGTCATCACGACACTAAATTTTTGGATGATCGGTCCGTAGTAGGTAATATCTCCCATATAGCGCCCATTTCTGAAAAACAGTTTTATTTATATACTGGGTGTAGGGTATTATATGGTCGGGCTTGACCGACTATACTTTCTTACTTGTTTAAAATTATAAATGTTTTATAAACATTTAATAAATTTAAAAATTATAGCTATGAGGGCATAATATGTTTGTTTTCAAACATTTTTATATTTAACATAAGTTGAAACAAAAATCCCGAAGTCCCGAAAAATCCCGTAATCCCGGGATTTACATTTGTAAAATCCCGAATCCCAGGATTTGAAAAACCAGTCCCGTTTGGCATCTCTACTATTCACTAGATTTACTCTTACATCTTCAGATCTAGTTTTTGAAGCATCAACAGCTTCTTGTAGTTAATGTATGCGATTTCTTAAAATTTCCCAAATGTTCTGAATGGGGTTCTGATCTCGAGAACAAGCGGCCCATTCAAGTACCAAGACAATCATCGGTTTGTTTGACCACTAACATCATGTATAGGTGCGTTGTCTTGTTGAAAAATAAACTGTCTTTCAATTAGAGAAATAATTGAACAAATATTATTTTCAAGAGAAAAGTTTTCATTTTTTTTTTTTAGGCTAATAGTTCGAATTTTTTTTTTAATAATTTTAAAGAATACTATTGTAAAGTACTAGAACAATTGGCAAACTGGAATGCATTTTCTACCCTGCCAAGGGCGTCATCAGCAATTTTCATTGTCCACGATCTATTCGTAAACATCATCTATTTAATTCACCGTTTTTGAGAAATAGAAATCGAGAATTCATCATATTTCTTTTTTACGTGTTGTGAGTTAGAACGAAATTAACGTACGTTTAATATGTGTGTGTATTCTTTATTATAATTATTACATATTTACAAATCTTGTATTATTATTACAAATTTGTTTGAGTTTTTTTTTTTTTTTTTTTGCTACGTCTACCTTTTTTGTAGATCAGTAACAGCAATGTATGTATTGTTTTAGTTGTTTATTTATTTATTTGTTATTTTTTGTAACTACGAAACACCGGAGATGGGATGACTACATAATAAATGACTCGGACGACATTCGCCTTAAGGGCCCGGAACGTTTATTATTAACCGCTTAGCATCGATAATGGCATCCACGCAAAAGAATCAAGTTGCAACTCAGAGACGGCAAGAGCGCTGATCACATCATTATCGAATTTAGTGCGCTAAAGATGGATGGTTTGATGGACTGTGTGAAACCGCTAGACTTCTACTAGCAATTCATTTAGTTTCATTCAGAATAAATTCTTAAAGAAATGCATTCAATACGATTAAAGTATTAACAAATTAATTCGCATTGAATGGTTAAGGGAACAAATATCTATAATTAAGAATTAATTATTTAGAACTTTTGATGTCAGCTTAATATGATTCTATAATATGGTTACCTTGGGTCATAATTTGATCATGTATAATATAATATCAAATTCTGATTAACAAGAAAATATTATGATGAAATATTACGACGATAATTAATCATAATATGATATTTCATGGAAAGGATTCAAAATTTCAAAATCCAGCGTTTGCAAAACTTGATTCTAGAATTATGGGATCTTTTATGTTATTAAATTATGTTTCTGGAAACTCCTTGCATTATGTCTGAAATATATTTTTAATTAATTTTTTAAATTGTAGAATTTTAATGGATTTTTAATTTATTTATCGTTATGTTTTTCTTTACAGGCAATTATCTATGAAGGACAAGATAAAAATCCAGAAATGTGCCGTGTATTATTAACACATGAAGTTATGTGCAGGTGAGTTACAAACAAAAATATTTAAATACATACATACATACATATTTATGAATATTTAAGCAAGTCAGTTAAGGATTATAACAAATGATATCCTGTTATATGCACGAGTATACTCGTATACATACTTTGCATTATTACTTTTTTTTTATTAAATTTTTTTTAATCAACACTCTACTTTGTTTGCATAATAAATAAAAAAAAGCATGAAAATGTAAAAAAAGAAAATAAACCAACATTTAGACATTTCTATCTATTACGGTAGTTAAACCCCTTGAGTATACAATTTCCTTTCTTTCTGTTTTTTTTTTTTTGTACTTCATTCTTTAGCATTTTTTGTGTGTTTTATTTGCTTTAAACTAAATTTTCTTTCTTTTAAAAATGCTTTTGTGAGTTTTTTCTTGGGCTAACAAATCCTTCTTTAAAAATCTCTTAGATTTGTCTTTATTTTCACACTTTTGTTTGATACATTTGTACATCATCAAGAACTGTTTGGTAATTTTTGAAGCTTTTTGTTATTCGTTAGCATTTGTATTTGATTTTCGTTATTTAAATTGTGGACATTTTTGTTTTTACACAAGAAACTCGTAGTTTTTAACAGTACGAGTAGTAATGAAACTTTAGTTTAAAATAAATAAATAAAAAGTATTAGATTTTTAGAGTTTTTAAATTCTTAATATTGATTTGAGTTTCAAAAAGCAGCCATAAATAAGTTACACGTCTAATACATGCTTTGGTGTGAGTATAAAGCTGTGTTCACATTATGTGTATTTGTCATGTGGACTGTCACTTTTTCGCATGTCAAATTTGTACATATAGTCTGAACAACTTCAAACATTTTTGTATTTAGAAAGAGTTCTATTTTCAAGTGACAAACCATCTGACGTCAGCTGTTTTTTATAACCAAAATTTTGTGGCGGCAAAAATTTATTGAAATTTTAATAAATATAATTTATACCTAATAGTAAAACAAAAATACAAAAACTACACAAATAGAGGGAAAACTTGAAAAGGAGTTAACAAAAGTAATTACATATGTATGTGACATCACCAACATATGAACATGTAATTTATAAACCGTATGTAAAACTCAAATTTTACCATACACATGAAATCACATATGGGTAGAAAAGTGACATTTCACATGACAAATACACATAATGTGAATACAGCTTAAGAAAGTAGTACTAAATAAAATGGCCTTGATTGCTGAAGCTTCTAAATATCTCCCTTCATTTTGTTTTTACAATAATGTCTTTCGTTTTCTTCTTTGCAACTGCTTCTTTTTTCTTCTTTCTGTTGTTGTTTTGTTTACATTCGAAATGATGATGTCCGGCTAGTTTGTTGTTTGTTGAGTTTTGTATGTTTGAATGTTTCTTTAAGCCAAATGGCTGTAATGTTTAAATTTCTATTCTTTTCTATACTAATACATTTGCAGCCTCCAATATGCAAACGCTCACTCACATGTTTATAAAATGGAGTTAAATTGTAAATTTTTGTTGTTGTTGTGTGTGTGTGTGTATTTTGCAACAGGGTCTACTCTACCCTTCTCTTCCACAGACTTTCTCTAGGTCTATGGGTTTGTCTTCCTGTCTGTTTATTGAGTGAGCAAGTGAGTTGGTATGCGTGAGAGTGGGTGTTGGTAGGGTTGCTGTATCATTTGCTCTTATAAACAGCATCATCATAAAATGGTTGTTTAAGCTTTACCAACATTAACAATGGGTCCTGTTATCGTTTCAAGTAACGCACTCATTTTATGTTTTTCTATTTGTTTTTTTTTTTTCTCTACATAGGATGTGTGTATTTCGCCTGTGTCCACAATACATTATCTCTGTCACTCCTTTTTTAGTATCATCAAAAAAAAAAAGAACTGAAAAAAGTAAATTACTTGGTCGTTGGTTGGTATGCTGAAAAATTATGGTTAGTCAACAGAATAAGAGTAGATAACAATGAATTTGGCTTTATGCCATATTTTTTCACGCATTAAGGTATCGACTGAACATAACAACGGCAAAACCATGAAAAGATTATAGATCCTTACAACAATACAGGTATTGTAATAACAATAAACTTATTGATTAGAGCTAAATAAAACAACTAGTCCCTGTAAAAAAAACCCCCAGTATATACATATTATATATACACATAGAATGCTAATAATGATGTATTATGGTATATTCACATTATTAAAATGTTAGTTACCCATTCCTTTGAAGAAATATTTGTATTAATAAACCAACTAATTTTATTAAATAGTATGTACAATTCTCAACGAACGAATCGAATGTAAACGAATTCCTTTTCGGATTTTATCAGTCACGCAAATTTCTTAAGAGTTTGATTTGTCAGTTCAACTACTTTCCTTTCTCATTCGAATGATAGCCTCTATTCTCTATTTCATGTTACACAGTGTTCTCATAACTCAAAACACAGATTCAGAGAACAGAATATTCGTTGTGATAAACAACTTTATTACCAACTAATGAACTCAGATTTTAAAATTCCATTCGCTTAAATTCTCTTGCTTCAACTTTAAAAACATAAATTTCTTCTTAAAACCAATTAAAAAAACTACATTATTCCCATATTCATTTGCATTGTTGAATTTTTAAAGACTTGTTGCTTGTTAATGTAAATTTCATTATGCATTTGATGCATTTGACAATATAAACCAATTTAATTCATATTTTCATTGTTCTTCTTTCTTTTCAGCCGTTGTTGCGACAAAAAAAGTTGTGGAAACCGCAATGAAACACCATCAGATCCTGTCATTATTGATCGGTAAGTAACAAAATACTACAGCAATTGCTACAAACAAAGTTCATAATACATATTTATATTTACGTACAATCACTCGTACATACGAGTACCTACGTACAACAATATCTCTTTATCATATACATACATTTTACGAAATTATATTCATTGTACATCATACTTTATTTTAAGTTGTTATTTCATTTTTTTTCTACTCATTTTATTTTCAATGTTAATACACAGACATCGATACATTTAAAAAAATATTATATCGCAAAATACTAGAGTAAGTAAATATTTCATCCTTGTAAGGACACAAGAGCGTGTGTGTTTGTGAGTGTGTGTCATCTTCCTTTCGAAGTTGACATTTTAAGCAGCTTTTCATTATAATAAATATCAGACTTGCTGCTTGCTTTTCACATAGTCAGACTTACATACTCGTATATACATATGTATGTACATAAAAACCCTCGTATTTGTATCCATATGTATGTATGTATATATGTACATGAGATCCTTGTGGTTGAAACATAAAGCTCATAGTTTTTTTTATAAAGAAGAAAAATTGTAGAAAACTTTCATTGGTTTCAATTATTTTTACACTTACCGACAAATTTCAATATTTTCAGATTTTCAGATTTTTTTAGTTAAAATTTCAACAATTTTTCGAGATTAATTAATGAAGATTTAGTATTTACTAAAGATCGGATTCAATAATATTTTATTTAAATCCCTATTTTCAAAAGTGCTAGACTAGATATGGCATAAAAATACTTTATAAACTCCTTTGCACTCTATTTCTTATATTTTTTTCAGAGAATTGTTTTGAAAAAAAGTGCAAAACAGTGGTCGGCACTCATGGTCACTAGGGACCGAATAAATTCGGTTATTTACCTGTAAAAACGAAAGTCAACGAAGTTTATAAAAAATACCAAATAAAAAAATCAAATCACAGTCAATAGCAGATTAGATTACAAAAGAGAAACGGAATTTATAATATTACAGTGAACTCGCAGAAACGTGAACTAATTTTTACCGAGGGTGTTCACGTTTTAAATTGCATTTTTTCTATAACATATTTTAGTCTCTTATTTTTTATTTAATTTAAAATTATTTTTTACCTATGACACATATTTTGATGCTACTTTTTGTAAGTTCCTGCTATATTTTAATATACTATTCCTACATAGCTACTATGATGTGCAAAAGAGGTTATAAGATACTCATTTTTAAATTATGTTATTGAATTAATAAAAAATAGGGGTTAGTTGAATTTAAACTAGGTACTATAATTATAAATTTGTTTATTTAGTTTTTATTGAAAAGGAGCAACTATAACTACAAAAGAAGCTATTTATCATGCAACAAAAGTTGTTCAAAACAAACAAACTACGAAATTCTTCTGCGGGAATCCCAAAATTTTTAAAAAAGCTTACAAAATTGAATTTTAACGTTCGATAAAAAGTTCACGTTTTAGAGCCTTCAGACTATGTTCACGTTTTAGAGTAGTCAATGTTCAAAAAAATATGTTCATGTTTTTGGATAGTTCATGTTACTGGATGTTTACGTTTCTGCGAGTTCACTGTATATTACAAACGCAATTCCATGTTATCTTTATGCCGACCACTCACTGTGTAAGAAGACTGTAGTAAATTAACGCTGAAAATTAGTGCCAACAACTTAGGTTCCTTTGCAAAACTCTTCCAGACTATTTTTTAAACAATTTGCAGCACATTAACATTTGAACCTTTTAGGCCAGGCTTGGCTGAAAACATTTTCACAAAATTCAAATTTGAAAATTGTTTATGTAAAACACACAAATATTTAGCAGCAATTAAGTATGTACGAGTATGTATGTATCTATAGGTACCATGGCTATGAAAAAAGAAGTAACTTTTAGGGATAATTGTCTTAAACTATTTTGGTATTTTTGTATTACAACAATCAATAAAATACTTGGACAAAAACTAAAATGTTGTGGTTCTTAAGTTGTAAAAATTCTTGTTACGTATGCTGTCTGTCGCTGTGTGTATCACCAATACCTACCTGTCTTTGTCAATTTTGTTGTCACGTGCCAACAAATTATGTAGCATCACTGGTTTATCCTTCCGCACATAAATACATATCTACTCTACTGGCTGCGTTGTATAGAGAACATTTTAAAGTGCACGCGCGTGTGTGTGTGTGTGTGTGTGTGTGCATGATAGTAAGTGTGTAAGTATAGCGTGCAATATGTCGATAAGTTAACCACCGTGTACTTACGAGTACACTTTTTCCCAATTTCTTTTTCATTTTGGTTACAAGAGAAATTTAAATATTGCTTGTTTTTCATTATTATTATTATTACTGTGAGTTGTTTGAACGTATTTTGTTATAAATTGCCAACGCATGTTGTCACTTGTGTTTAACATGAAATGGGGAAAGTCCTTCATACTTTGTTTCTTTTTTTTTTGCTATCGGGTAGTTGTTCGGTTAATTGGTTACCAAAAATAAAACAAGAGATGAAACCAACAACATAAAACCATTATTACTACTACGTACCTTACCTACATAAATATACGAGTATGTATATATATACAGATAGATATGCATATACATACATATGTAGAAATACTTAGTAAATATAGCGCTGACATCTGACGCAATACACGTCAACGTTCAACATTTCATTGTTAATGGGCCAGCAATTTGGTTTTGGCTTCAAATTTGTCTAGCTTTAATATAACAATAAAGAGGGTTTGCAACAAACGGCATTTAATTAATAAAATGTTTTTAACCAAAAAAAAAAAACTTTTTTAATTACAAAATCGATTTGTTTAAATTTTTAAATTTTTTTATCAATGTTTTTCTATATAAAAAATTTTATTTCACTAAAATATTTAAAGGTGTTTCTAAAACAAACACAAAATATATTTATGTACAATTATTCAAACTAAATGTTTTATGTAACAACTAAATGCAGTATGAAAAATGAATGATTTTATTATTTTCTTTTTGAAAGCAATTGACCGTATAGAAATGAAGTCTGTAGTCACCTCACCCAATTATCCTTATGCCTGCCACTATTTCTACTAGTTTACAATGTTCACAAGTTATTTAACATTTTTATCATATTTGCATATTCAGTTGTTGTTTTTTTTCCGTGTCCTCAAGCACCCTACTGTTGGCTAAATGGTATTCAAAGATATCCAGTTCTAACAGTGAAAATAACTTGAACTAGATTATTTAAGCTATCCTAAATTATCGACTTAGATACTTTCAAAATGAAAGATGCATTATGATGCAAATAAAAATTATATAAATTAAATACATTGGAATACTTTATATGTATGAACAAATTATGCATTTTTTATATCATTCTTGGCCCATTTGCATTCTTATAAATAAAATGCTAAAGTTTTTTCCTGTTTTTCAGACATTTTTTAATATAATTCTAGTAAGAAGTGCCAAGTTTTGCAACATTTCAAATGCAACATTTTTTAGATTTTCTATGTATTTTTACTCAGTGGGAAACTTTTGGAAAGAGAGGCAAAGATTTTCTGTTTACGTTTATGTAAACCCAATTTCAGATGCCTTATATAATCCGAAAAATTAATACAATTCGCTTCGTTCTAATAAATTGAAGCTTATAATGCACTTTGTTATGTGGCCATGACCGACTACATTTTCAGTGATTCTACTAAACTCCGTCCCATGTACTACAAATAAACTTTACTTTTTTAACACACACACTCTTGACAAAAAAAAGGACATGTTTGCAAATAAAAATAATAATAATAGTCCTTCACTAGAAATGCATTTAGAAAATTAAAAAAAGAACTCTGTTGCCACCAAAAGCTTGATAAAATAAGCAGAAAAACTTGCACAAAAGTTTGCACTCGAAAAATGTTGCCCGTAAATAGAGAGCAAAATTTTACCCAGATTTGAAACATGCCAGTTATGCAAATATTTCAATAACATTGAAAATACAACCTTTAAATCTTTAACCCAAATAGAGACTTCAAACACATCACTTCAATAAACTGCATTAAACTGTATAAACTGCATATTGAAAATACCCATAAGATTTTGAAAAGTTACTTAGCACCTTTGTACCCTACGCCAATGGCATCAGTCAGTGATCGGCACTCATAGCCAACGAAATTGAAAAACATTATCCAAGAAGTGAAATTATTATAATATTTATTCCGTGTTCTCTCGATGACGACCACTGATATAAAATAAATACGACGAAACGAAACGCTATGACTCGGATCATAAAGATCAGAAAGGGGTTCCAGGCTGGTCATACAAGTATATTAATGTCAGTTTCACATTTCCTCAACCATATTCGCTATTTATACCAAGAAGAGTTTACAAAACTTTCATATTTCATTTTAAAAAATGTGTTTTTGGACATTTATACTACCTAACTTTTTTGAGTCTACTACATATGTATGTATATGTGCAAGTATGTATAGATATTAAAAAAGTGGATAAAAGTTTTGTCATCATTTAAAACGATTACACAAAATAATAAAAAAGTCACGCGATATGCATGTAGTCAAAAGAGTCAACTGGCAAAAAAGGGGTGAATATTTTAGTTGAAACGAACGACGACGAGGACATTATTATCAGCAGCTAAGCCCCAATTACAGAGGAAGTGCATGTATGACTGACTGATTGACTAACTGACCGTCTCTGTCTGCCTTTATGTTTGAATAGGCGAATTAGAATATACATATATGTATAAAAAACTATTTAGATAATTGCAAAAAATATTAAAAAGAAAAGCCACACTGCAATTACAAGAAAATTAATCTAAATTAAATTATTGTTAATATTATTCAAAGAAGAAAAATGGAACAACACCTTCATTTTCGTACACATTGCATAAGTAATATAATGTATTCCTACTTAAGGATTCCAAAGATTTATTTCTATTAATTTCTTTTTAAAATTCATTAAAGCTAATTACTTGTTCAAATTTGTTTCGTTGAAATAATTGCTCTTATCACCAGCTGGCCATTCTTGGAGCATTAAAATTATTTCCTATATGTAGCTGATCTGCTGTTAAATTTCAAAGCCACAAAAAATAATTTAAAAAAAAACTCCCATAATTTAAAAATCAAATCAGCAAGCGTCCACATAAAGAAAGGGACGCAGAGCAAAAAAAAGTTTACATGATGAAACCACACACCGTGAAATGCGAACAATACTTTAATACAAGCGAACAGTGATCACTGATCGTAGCCCAAAGAACAGTGGTGAATCCTTACATTCATTTAATTCTTGAACTCACACGAAGCGCATATTTCCATCGCCCATATAAAACATTGGAATAATTTCAAGTCGCCTTTAAATACATTAAATAAAAAACCAAAAAAAAAATAAAACAAAAAAAATATTGAGAAAAAACTGAAACAAACGACAAGATGATGACAATACTCTCGTACTGGTAATAATACATAAGTGTCGTCTTAGTTGTACTCGTAGTCATTGGACGGAACCACCACTAACAAATCATAAGAAATCACAAATACAATACAATAAAACAGCAACTACAACAACTCCATAGAATACAAAAGTGATATTGAACTGATGGTTTAAATGGACCGCCGCCGACACTCTGTGATCGTCACTGTTATTATTCTACGCATAATTTGAAATTCGGTTTTTTGATTTAATGCAATTACAATTTTGACTTTTCTCTCTTTCAAAAGACCAAATAAAACGACAACAAAACAAATTCATCAATAAAACATGTGTGTGCAAAAAATAACAAAACAAACAAACAAAAAAAAAAGAAAGGAAAAAACTTCCTTTTGGTCAAAGGAATTGGGTTGATTTTAGCAAAACTTTAAAAGAAAAAAATTTCAAAACCAGTTGTCAACATTTTAGCAGTTGTATGAGAATAGTTGAGTACGTCTCAACTACTAGAGTTGATGACAATTGATGGAACATTGTAGGTACTTTTTTAAATATGGTATTAATTTTGAATATGAATCTGAAAATTGTTTAAACCAGCAAAACCTTCTTAATAAAAGAAGGATAGCTAGCTTCTTTGAATGAGTCTTCATTTATTTAATACCCCAACCACGCACAGCAACTGCGATCCTTACTGATCATTTCACTAGTTGCTTAGGACAGGTCATCAAGAAAATATTATCGTTCCATGGAATCTATAATTGATCAATTGCCGGGTGCTGTAGCTTAATTGATTAGCGCGTTTAATCATTAAGCATGAGTTGGTATTTGTGGCCTGGGTTCGATTCTCTGCCGCTGCCACTCAAAAACAACATCAGTTTCTGATAATTATTAGTTTTTCTATCCTATCATAACTAATATTTATCACAGCGCCCTCCTCGGTGGTATAGCACTTAAACGCCACCGAAGTAATATAATTAAAATAATGGCTATAAATCAAGCGTTGATCAATGCGCCTACTCACCACCAGAGGCGCTGCAATACTGTACTATTAACAGACATAACGAGCAACTACATTGTTGTCATATGAAAAAGCTTTTCTACTCTTCTTTTCTATTCTTCTTCTACCTATCCCTTTTCAAAGAAAGTAACACAATTAATTAATTAATATATAGGCATATTAATTGCCTGAGTGTTAGATACTTCTCTTTTTTAAGAAGAAGCAACACATGTAAAGTACTTTATCACGCCCGTAAGTACCAAATAAAGCGCAATTTAAGAAATTTCGGCAACACACACTCATTTAAAATGTTGTTTGTTGGTTTGTTTTTTGTTGCTGTGTCCGTTTCTTTATTTGTTATTATGTCACAGAGTCATACAGTCAGACCAGACCAGAGTAGACCGTCTTTCATGTTTCCAGTTGCAAGTTGCTTAGTATAAATTACAGTTTGAGTTATTTTGATAAAATGCTGTTGTAGATGTAGTAGCAACAATTGTTATTGTTACAATGCATATAAAAAATAACAACAATGAAAAAACAGCGGTTGCAAAAAAAAAAAAAAAAATATAACAAGCTACGTTTCATTTGTTTTGGCAAAAGCTGGGTGACAAGTCGCCAGCCAGCCTACCAACAAACGTTGGTTGGATGGTCGGCTGGCTGGATGGATGGATGGCTAGTTGGTCTAAACGTTGGGTCGTTTGATCGTAATGTATAAGTGGCAGGGACCTCCACTGAAGTTTGCGCTTTACGCGCTATTTGCAACACTACTCTACATGAACATAGATCAAATCACTGAATCACCGAATCAATGGCATTAAATAAACCAAATACAAATACAAAACCAACAACAACAACAACAATAAAAAACTAAAAAGATGAAGATGAGGATCAGATTGTTGTGCAAAAAGATTTATCGATAGTTTACTAGTATTCGATTCGTTCGTACGTTTAAGCTGCGGCTGGATGGACGGATGGATGGTTGGTTAGATGAATTCAGCATTTTGGCTAAGGATAAGTGATGCTTTACAAGGCATCGGAATTGTAACACGTGCTAGATTATAACGAGATGAGCTGTATACAGAGTGACAACTATAGAATCGTACAAAAACATTCTGCCTTAAGTATACAAATGCGAGCTAAAGTTATTTGGTAGCTAGATTAAAGCTCCTCATTTCTTTATGCTGATGTGTAGACAGTTCCCACACATCTTCTGGCACACTGTTAATTTATAAACAATTCGCATGCTATTTCTCATACACTCACATGGTTGTACATACATACATATGTACATATGTAGGTATATGAATTAATTTCATTCGATTCCAATTGAATTGAATTGAACTGATCGTTTCTTTATGCCGAATTGGTTTATCTAGTAGTTTTTGTTTTCTGCATTTTTCTTTATAAAATAAAACCAAATACTTTTTTTTTCATATAGTTATAGATTTTTTTAGATGTTTGTGTAGTATTGCCGGCGGCATTTTTAAACAAAGTAAGAAAAAAAAAGTTTACCTAGATTTTTTAAGCCACTGTGGTCTCTGCTGATTGACGAGTGCTAAGATGCCGCCGACAATCTTTTTCAAGTAACGATCATCGCCATACTCATCTCATTATCATCATCATGAACATCATCAGCATCATTATCATCATCGTAGTCGTCGTCGTCATCTTCATCCTTAGAAACAACTGCAACAACATTGTGTCGTCAACAACAATGAACATCAACATGATAAACATGGTTGGTTCGATGGTTGTACGATTTTCTTAGAGTTTCTATCTTACGCGATGCTTTTACTTACACTTTGCTGAGTGTCTCAAATTTTGCTAACAACAGCAGCGACAATAAAAACAAAAATTTATATCTAAAATGCATAAATACATGTACTTTGTACATACATACATACGAGTACTTACTAACAAACATGTTGATGTGCATTCGTATCGAGGCTTTAAAGTCCACATGAAATTAACTACGACGCGTCGTACTGATCTCATCGATACACACTTGAAATGACGGATTAACCATTTTCGTCAATTCAAGTGTTTTTTTTTTGCTTTGCTTTTTTGGCTTGTTAAAGAAAACTTGGGGCTTGATCATAATTTTATTGTATTTATTAATATGTACATACATATGTATGTATATGAACGTATAGTTATGTAGTTATGTTTGTGTACGACTCTAAGCATAGGTTGCTGTGATGGATACACATCTAGTTATTTAGTTGTATTTGAGTATTGCAACAAACCTACAAAAATATCCCAACAAACAATAGATCAGATAATTAATTATATTTGTAGATTAGATATTCGTCAGCATTTTGTTATTTTCAGTATAAATACTGTTACGGAATTGTAGTTTCATTTAAATTTAACATACAGCATGTTTATCAACACATTTACATTAGTAAAAGTTTTTATTTACAAACATTGTTGACAAAACGCTGTTATTACCACGTATTAGTATGACAACATTAAGTTTTACCGGCCATAGAAAGGAACTTTCGATTGTCTTCTCTAGATCCCGCCAGAAATTACTAGAATATGGCCCTATTGCATAAATAGGACAAACAGGGCCACTCAAAGTTTAGTTTATCGTGAGTCATCTTTGAGTGAACTCCAAAGCGTTCTCAAACTATAATTTAAGTGTGTTATTATTTAAGCTGTAATTTAAGAGTATTTGTTTATTTTGCAGTTAAAAGGAATCCGGTTTATTAAAAGGAAATAAACCACAGTTTTTAAAAGGTAAAAAACGTAGCAATAAGTTCAATAGTTCGTGTGTAACACTAATTAAGGAATATTCATTAAGGAAGTTGATTTAGATGTAGTTTGTCTGTTTAAAATAGGCTCGAATCAAATACTCGTATATATATAAGCCAATTTGATAGGAATCACACAAAAATGTTGATCATTGTCCTAAACATTTTGGTGTTAGAAATGCGGTTTAGTGCTCTCTGTGTGTGTATTCCGACAATATTTTATAGATTGTGTTTAATGGAGGGTCATATCCGAATATAGCATTTTAACTGGCTTTATTATTGCATGTTTAGGCCGATGCAAGGCCTTTTGGTCCATATTTGACTGTACCATAGTCAAAGGCTTCTTCAATTTAACGATGTCAATGAAAGTCGGATATTATAGATCAAAAATAAATCTCATGGAACAAAATTAAGAAAACTTTTTGGATTGATTCATAAAGAATTATATAAATTCTAGAAATAGTTCGAAATTGTACGAATTAAAAGCGTTTATCTCTAAATAGTAGTAGCAATTGTTTCATATCCTAAATGTGCGCTGGGTTACTTGCATGTGTATTTTATTTAATGTAAAGAATTGTTCGAAAATTATTAATTATAATTGCTGAACGTTTTCGCCTTTTATACGCGTATATGTGCGTGAAACATTCCAACGTTTCATTTGTGATGATGTGTTACAATAATCCTAAAATACTAACAATGACTCGCACACTCTTTCACATTCAAACTTAAACTCATATTCAGTGAGTGACACTCCAAACTTGCTAACGAACTGACAGACAACAAGTCTCGCTGATTCGGACTATAAAATTTATAAATATAATACAAAACTGTATGACGAGTATCTATGAATATATGGATGTGAATATTGTTGTTGCTCTTGTTTATGGTTTGTATGGATGGATGTCTGTGCGTCCACCATCAGAGTAAAACATTTAAACGAGATCATTAAAAAAAAATTCAATAAAATAAAAATCGTTTGCGTTTGTCCAACGTAATGATGATGGCGATGATGCTGATAATGAGGAAGATGAAGCTGGTGTTGATGTTATTCCTCTTATCACATGTACAACATACAATTTTTCCAATTTGCAATTGCTCAGCAAAAACAATATATTGAGCGTTAAATTGCCAATCAACAATTATAGTGCCACAGTAAAGTGTAAGTGTAGAGTTGAGTTAGTTGGTCAATGTATTGATGTTCATGTACCTTGCCTCTCTCTCTCTCTCTATCTCGCTATTCTGTCTGTCTGTCGTAAAAGATCTAGACGCAAACGCAGTAGCTGCAGCAGTCGACTATTTTTAATAGTGAATCTACAAACATTTAATTAAAATCCCAGTTATGGGATAATTACGAATTTTGCAAGCACCACTAATAACATCACGTTGATTAATGAAATCATTATGTGCTGTATGATAAAATGCAATAACAAATCACAAAAGTATACTGAAATGTCACAAATACACATCTACCATATAGACACACACATACATTCGTATCTACTATTCATAAACATGTATGTATGTGTATCCACAATTTAAATGTCGATAATAATTAAACATCTTTAAAATACTTACAAAAATTGTTTTATTTGTTATTCTGGCAGACATGCCTTAAAAGACAGTCAGACGAACCGACCAATCGACCAACCGACCGGCTTACAAAATGAAAGAGGCTTAGCTTGGCTTTTTTATATATAATTTTTTTTTGTTTGTCAACTCAACCGCCACGTAGTAGGTTATGTGACTAACTGGCTGACGAACTGTGTAAAGCATTCACGGCACACTTCAAGCAGTTGCCGCTTACCATATTAGTGGACATCCCTGGAGCAAACTTCAACTGATTTGCTGACTGCTTGTTTAACAGTGGCAGACATGAGGACCACCCAAGTAGCGTAATTAGCTAGATTGTCTTAGTAAACTTAAAACTTGACGAGTTGCACATGGTTTTGATTCCAGTACCGCAAAATAATTACAAATAAATAATAAAAAAAAAAAATAAAAAAAAAAGAAACGTACACAAACTCATCTTAAAAATGCATACAAATAAATATAAATATGTATGTACGTTTAGTTTAGTACATACATATGTATATGTATATATATGAATATGTATTTATTTAGTTATGTTTTTATACAATGTTGATTTGATTCTTTGTATTGCGTCAAAATCCCAACAGCATGAATTTGAATCCCAAAGCAACCCTCAAATGAAACCATTTATCATTTGCTGTAAAAAAAATAAAAGGAAACAAAAAGCACCCTTTTTTATGCGAAAACAAAAACATTTTACCAACATCTCCAGCTACAGCCTAATTGGGGGAGAAGACGTTAAGGGAGCTGACAAAGTAAGTTAATTTTTCTCTTTACTTAAAGGAATAACTTTCTATGACAAGTTACGAGTACACTCAAATTTTGAGCAGTTTCTTTCTAAGACTCGTAATACACAATTAATGCACATTAACCGGTCAACAGAGTTACTTAAAGAAACACGAAAAATCTCTAGAAAATTTCACTCAAGAGAAGCAACAGGATTTTTAAAACCCCTAAGGACTTTCACTTTTTGAATGATACTCTCCAACAAAAGTAAGAGTGTTTCGGTAATACAAAACAAAACAGAACAGACACACAAAAAAGCTTTCATTTACTTTATCATAATGATAACATCATCACACAATAACTCAAACAAATACAAATTAGAAGGACATCTAGAGTCCTTTCATAATCAAGTTGATGATGTTTTCATTAGACATTTGCCACACGCTGCGTACATACGAACAACATTTTGGCAACCAGGAAAATCTAAAGAATTTCCCAAAAACAATACTCACACTTCTACACACATCCATCCATACAGGAACCAAGTGTCTGTAAAAAGCTTAAAAACTCTAGAAAAGCAAACAAAATGGTGGTGCCGTTGTAACTATGGCGTAACGTAAATGTGTCTTTCTATTATTAGTGTTGTTTTTGTCGATATCCTTGTAAATAGTGAGTTACGTCTATTTTCTATTTTTTTAGTTTTGTTTGGTTTTGCTTTCCATTTGTAGATAAATTTCTATAAACGTAAATGTTCTTCATTCAAGTACCTTTCCTTTTCTTCATGTTTATGTGTGTATTTGCCAAAACTTCTAATGAAGGATTTCTTTGACTTGTATTTCGAGTGCATTAAGTATTTAAATTGTTTTAAATCAAATTTGACCTTTAAATTAAAGGTCAATTTAAAAGTATTTCCAAATTAAAATCACGTTTTTCGAAAAGTCATTACGCACATCATTGATTTTAGACATTTTATTTCCTTGATAACAAGGCGAACAAGAACTTGAAAAGAAAACGGGCGAAAGCAGGTCAGACAGACAGACAGACAGACAGATACATTTATACGAGTATGTACTTTAAAATGTAATCATTAAAGTTCCCAGTAGTTCATGACACTAGTTCAGTGGTCGACACTCATATTCCTCAGGGGCCAAACTTGATCGGTTATTTACTTGTAAACGAAGTTCATAAAAATTAAAAATAAACAAGAATCTCCATCAGTATCTTTTAAGATTACAACGAAAAAAAATAAGGTAATTCATGTTCCCTTTGTGATGATCACTAATTAGAACGAGCCAAGTTCTATCAATCAGAATCAATCGGAACCTGAATAAGGCAAATTTGTACTAAGTGCCTGAGTTTTCATCTGCACACAGTGCCTTCAAAATACATATATGGGCATAAGCCAGGTGGGTGCCCATTGCACATGTTATAAACGGCGTCGCTGTTTATCAAATTAATAAAAAATTATAGACTTAATAAACATCCTTGGGGATAAAAGCTCTAATTAAACTCGAGCATTTCATACTCGATCTTTGTTCTTCAATTTTCACCATTTAAATATTTATAGACCCAATTTACTTTGTGTTTCTGTTTTTTTTTTGCCAACATAAGTGTAAATAGTACAATGTGTTATTAAAGTTATATGTATGTTTAAGGACTCAGAAAAGAAAAACTCACATGGAGTGAATGTCAAATGGCACTTTTTTCATCTAAATAAATCGAACAGATGTTTGCCGGAAGGCAATTAGTTATTTACACTACACGTAAATACATAAATATGTATGTATGTATGTGTATGGTAGTAAGTACTATTACATACACAGTATTGGGCAGCCTCTGTTCATATGATTTGTTTGTTATGTTGTTTTTTTTATGATTTTATTCTCTCTCGTTAGATTTGCCCAACAATTGAAATGTAGACTACTAGTGCCAGCCACCAGTATCAAGTGCACCCAATGTAATAAACCCCAGGGCGACAAATTGAATTCACACGGATAAATAATTTGCCTAAAGGACCAACAACCAACAACTACCAACACATTGACTGATAAAATATTGCACAGCAGGCTATTTTATTATTGTTGTCCTTGTTGTTTTTGTTTTCTGATGCTTTTTTCCCCCCGATTCTACGACAATTTAAATTGTAAAAAAAGAAGTTGCAATGATGATATCAAAACGCCCATTTTTCATTGTACCCTCGTAAAAAAAAAAAGATGAAAACTAAAATGAGCAAATGTACTTGTGTGTATGTACATACATATATACATATGTACATATGTATGTACGTGTTGATATCTAAAGAAGAGTGTGTTTTAGATTCGTTTAAATTCGTGCATTTATGTATGTTGCAGGACATGATATATCCTTATGCAAAGGTGTGTGGTTGTGTGTGCGTATTTGTGTTGACGAACGGAAAAATTAAGAGGGTTTATTAATGAAATCACATTTAAAGTATCTTTTAACTCTGCAGGAATCTACATAAATATTTAACTGCTCTTGCTTGTTGTGTTTGTTTTTATTTATTTCGAAATCAGTTCAAGGGGGAAATACGAGTACTTCTTAACTAGTTTTGTATTTGTTGTTCTTCTTTTCTTTCCTCCTTTTGCTGTTTATCTAATTTATAATAAATTTGACATTTGTTTATAATTATGTAGCTTATTTCAAGTACTAATTTATTTATACGTTTACTTGCATAGAGTGTCACTCTTAACAAATTACATATTTTATCGCGTTCAATTCATTGTCTAGATTTCTAGACGTTACTTTTGAAATAAATTATAAAAAAGAGAATTTTTGGATGATCGTACAAATTGTAGATATTGGAAAGCATTTTTGCTAAACAGTTGCTCTTCTAACTTCCTGTATACCAAAAGACGAAAAAAACAGCATTCTAAATGCAAACATTATTATGAATTTTTTATAGATGTATACATACGAGTGTTTTTTTTATATTTCAAGTATGTATGTACTTTCTTTGTTGAAGATGTTCTTATCGAGATGATTAAGTCTCTTTCTTTGATTTGTTAATCCCCCATTTAAAGTGTTAAGTGCGACTTTGATGTGGACACACTTTAGGAGTTGGGAAATTATCATTATCATCGTCATACTCGTATTACTTGTACGCAATATTAATTTGACGCATTGCCTCACTAATTATCAAATAAATACAAAGTTCTCTGAATATTATAGATATTATTATTTTTGTTTTTGTTTCCTTGAAAGATACATACATACATAAATGTGTGTACATATGTATTGTATATGAACTTAGGTACAGTACCAGGGAATGTAGATTTTAGTTCATGTTCTAGTTGTTGTTATTCCTAGATCTTCATACATAGGAGTACATCTATCTATACTAATTCATATTTAACAAGTAAGTAATACCCTACACCCAGTATATGTATAAAACAGTTTTTCAAAAACGAGCGCTATATGGGAGATATTTCTTAGGACCGATCATTTAAAATTTGAGTGTATTTACTAAATTGATAAATTATTAATATAGTCTGCCCAATCATGAATCAAAATTCCGCGGGAGTTTTTTTTTCCTTTTCCCATTTTTCCTATTCAAATTCAATGTTAAAAAAATAAAAAGGGAAAAATCTTTCGCGGAATTTTTATTCATGATTGGGCTGAGTATATTATTATTATTATTTAATTTAATTTAATGAAATTATTAATAGTATATTTTCATGGCATTAATTTAAAAAGATATTAGATTATTATTGTTTTAATTACTAAAATAAAATATTTAATTTAATTATAATTATATTTATTATTCTTAATTAATAGTTATAGTTAAATAGTTAAAGTGAATTACGTAGAGGGTCTTATATGGGAGTTTCGACTAATTATGGACCGACTATTATAAAATTAGGTGTCATCATTTCTGTGTATATGAAACTTATTTGTGTTGAATTGTTTTTGGATACCAAAATTTTTAAGAAATTTATGGTCGTTAAAGTGATTTTCGGAAGTAGGTCTTATATGGGAACTACGACTAATTATGGATCGATCATAATAAAATTGTACCGTACTATTCGTATATATATATATGAAATATATTTGTGTTCAATATTATTTGGATACCGACAGTTTTAAAAGCGTTATGGTCTTTAAAGTAATTTTCGGATGTGGGCCTTATATGGAGGCTACGACTAATTATGGACCGATCTTGACAAAATTTGTAGATGTAATTTAGGTTCATTTATTACTCATTTATGGTTGAATTTGTTTGCATATTTGCATAATTCAAAGATTTATGATCGGTAAACCCCAATTTCGGGAGGACATTTGTATGGGTGCCAAGTGAAATAATGGACCGATTTCCACCAGTTTCAATCCCATCCGTACTTGGGCCGAAAAATATCACGTATCAAATTTTATTGAAGTATGTATCTTCAAAATTGCGACCTGTACTCTGCGCACAAGCTTTACATGGACAGCCAGCCAGACGGACGGAAGGACGGACGGACGGATATCGTTAAATCGACTCAGGAAGTGATTCTGAGTCGATCGGTATACTTTAAGGTGGGTGTTGGACCAATATTTCTGGACGTTACAAACATCATGACAAATCCAATATACCCTCTCCACTATGGTGGTGTAGGGTATAAATATGTATTTATTTATGTACGAGTATGTCTGTTTGTGTGTTGGTACATCAAATAATTTAAGATTTGAACAGTTGTTTAAAAATATTGAATAAATTTCAAATGTTTCATTTTTTTCTGTTTCATGTTCTTTTTGTTTTTTCGTTTATGTGTTTTTTGTTTTTTTTTTTTGTTTTTTGGTGGTAGACTAAATAAAGTGTTTGGTATTGAATTTCAATTGTAGTCACACTCACACTCGTACTTGTCTGTATTGTTGTAAATAGATGAAATTTGAATACCAAAGTAAGTTACAGTAGAAATAAATATGTAAAGTAGAGAAAATTATTACGCTAATCCCTGTTCCCAGTCCTAACAGTCTTACAACGAAGTGTAGATAGATAGATACTCGTACATTTGTACATCGAACATTAAATTTCAAATTCGATGCTTAACATTTTCTTATTGAGGTAATAAATATTTCAAACTTTTGTTGTTTTCATAATGTCTTTTTCATAACAAATTACGAGTATGTTTAAATAGAACATAGAGTTTCGTTTATGTGAAATGCACACTGCACTTTAACCCAAACAGGATTTTGTAAGGATCGGGTGTCAAATTTTTATGGACTTTTTTTGTAGTGAAAACAAAAACATTATGACAAGCTGTAAAATAATTAATGTTTAACTTTATCTCCATCTCCACTTATTTGTAGATTTTTCCTCAAATTCTTTTTGAAGTGCAATCAGAATTGCTTGAAAAATGCTGGAAATCCTCGAGATATGCGCAGATTCCAGGTAAGTTTTATATGGAAATTATTTACATTAATGATAAGTTTGTAATAATATGTTGTTGATACATACATACATACATACATACATATGTTATCAATTTATAATTTAATGGTATTCTTTAATGTTGTTTTTTATCAAACCATTTTATTTGCGTTTTTTGAAGGTTGTCATAGCCACCCAAGTGAGTGTTGAGGGCCCTTTGCTGGCCATCTCGGATAATATGTTTGTGCACAACAACTCAAAGCATGGACGCAGAGCCAAACGTTTGGATACAACGGAAGGTACAGGCAATTCCTCTTTGTCCATAACGGGACATCCCTTAGCGCCTGACAGTACCTATGATGGTCTGTAAATCAAAATTCAATTCAATTCTATTATTTAAAAAAAAAAACAACAACTAACATGTTGTAATTTTAAGTTTTCGATTTTTATTTGGTTTGTTTGTTTGTTAAACTACTAAGAAGTAGTTGGTTAATTAATTAATATGTTAGTTAGTTAGTAAGTTTGGTAATAAATATTTATTAGATCGCAAAGAATTAAGAGTCTTTTGAATACGTTTTTGACTTGTTGAAAAAATTTTTATAAAAAAACACTCAAAAATTATTTGAAAACAGAGTGATTTTTGAATTAACAAATTTTACTGGATTTGACATTAAAGATAAAAACAAATTCTATTTAACGATTATTAAAGTTAACAGTGGTTTATTAAGCATTTTTTCCATAGAACAATCCTATTGAAAACCTTTGCTAACTTCAATAACGAATATAAAATGAATAAATTTTGAATTTTTTTATTAATTGCAAACTTTTTCTGATTCATTTCAATAGTCATGCAGATATTCATGCAAACGATCGTGCATTTATTGTAGTTATTGTAGCCTTTTATTTGTTGTAGTTTTAATTTAGTTTTTTGTATTTGTTTTTGTTCTAATTGGCATATAATCCCGTAAACCATATTAAACATACATACATACATGCATATAGTATGTAGTACTTTAAACTCATTAAAAACTAAACTGCATTTTGTTAATTTTAGGCTTATATCCACCGCTGCCCGTAGCTACACCTTGCATAAAGGCTATATCACCGAGCGAAGGCTGGACAACTGGTGGTGCCACCGTCATCATTGTGGGTGATAATTTCTTTGATGGCCTACAAGTTGTGTTTGGCACAATGCTGGTATGGAGCGAGCTGATAACATCGCACGCCATACGTGTGCAAACTCCGCCCAGACATATACCGGGTGTAGTCGAAGTAACATTATCCTACAAAAGTAAACAGTTTTGCAAAGGATCTCCCGGTCGTTTTGTTTATGTTTGTAAGTTTTAATAATTTTCTACACTTTCTACCATCCGAACCTAGTGGAGTGGTTCAACAAAGTTTAAATAAAGACTGACTGAAAACTGAACATTTCTAAATAACCTTTCCAAATTTCAATATGTTGTGTTAAGGATCTCAAAAGAAATCGTTGAAAGTATTGAAAAACAAGAATAAAATGGACATTTAAATCTGAAAAGTGCCAAATATAGGTATAAAAATATAAAAATGTTACAAATATTTGAGATTTCAATTGATCAAGATGTCTTTTGAAGTCATCAATCAACACAAATAATCATGCTACATTTATCGTAGGGTGTTGACAGAAATATTGCGAATGATGAATGAAATGGCAAGAACTTTGCTATGGACCATTGAACCACTCTAATACATCGTCGCTATATTTACAACACATAAATGCTCTAGTTTGATATTCAAATCGTTGCCTTTTTTCTCTGTTTAAGCAGCCCTTAATGAGCCGACCATTGATTATGGTTTCCAGCGGCTGCAGAAGTTGATACCACGTCATCCTGGCGATCCGGAAAAATTACAAAAGGAAATTATCTTGAAAAGAGCAGCCGATTTAGTCGAAGCTTTGTATTCCATGCCTAGGTAAGATTTTGTAGAACAGTATACATTAGTGCATGGAATTCATATTAAATGAATGAATTTCTGCAACTCCCAATAGATCCCCCGGTGGTTCGACCGGCTTCAATTCGTATGCTGGGCAACTGGCAGTGAGTGTACAAGATGGTAGTGGCCAATGGACCGAAGACGACTATCAGAGAACACAGTCAAGCAGTGTTAGTCCTCGAGGCGGTTATTGCAGCAGCGCTTCAACACCTCATAGTTCGGGAGGCGGTTCTTACGGTGCTACGACTACGGCAGCTACAAATGGTTATGGTCCTACCCCAAATATGGGCACTTTGTCATCTTCACCCGGCAGTGTTTTCAATTCCACATCAAGTCAGTATAGCCAGACAACAAATTCTTTTTTTTATATTTAAGTGGTTTTTGATTTGAAATTTCATTTACCATTTTTTAATTTCATATACTTACATAATTATTTAAATTTGCTCTTGATTTTGTATTTATTTTCGCTTATGTTAAAATCACCTTAGTTTCTAGTTTCTTTATGTTTTAATTAATTGTTGAGGTTTCCTTTAGAATTTTCGTTGTTTCCTTAAAAAAAAAAGAAAAAAACTAAACACAATTTTAAAACAAAAACCATGAAAACATTTAAAAAAAGAAAACAAAAAATACTTAAACATAAAAAACCTAAACCTAAACTGTTATATAAAACCAATGCTCAGCTTGTGCATTTTCGCCATTAATTCCAACAGTGTCCTCAACCTGGCATCAGGCTCTGGTACAACATCATCACTCGCATCCACACCACTACCATCATCCGCATCAGCCTTGGCACAATCCAGCCGTTTCAGCAGCCACAGCGGCCGTTTAAATATTGCAGTCACCCACCCACCCGTACACACAAACACACAAAAACCGAAGGTCAATCGTCAATCAGTCTGTACTGGTCCTGGTCGTCGTTACACAAAACAAAAAATGGGTAATGCAACCATAAAATCATTATAATGTCATAATCGTTATACATACATATGTACAGGCATACCTACATACATACATATGTATGTATGTAACAACAAAAACAACAACAGTAACAATTTTCTAACAAGTCAAGTCAAGTCAAATCAAAACAAGTCAGTCAGTCGTCTCTGCTAAAAGTCAACATTTAAATCTGTAAAATATGTACATACATACATACATATGTATGTTTGTTGTATGGGCACATGAAGGACAGTAGAAAGAATGACAGAGATAGAGATAGAGAGCGTTAAAATTGTATTAAATAACCTAAAAAGCTAAACTAACTAACCAACCAACCAACCAATCAACTAAACCAACTAAATCATCATTAACCACCATCATTAGCGACCGAGACTCAAACACTTTATAGGTTCTACATAACAATGATTTTGTTTAATTTTATTTTATTGTATTGTACCTATTAGTTTTATTTTATTATTTATTTTTGAACATACATTTTTATATTTACATCCATACATACATACATACATGCATATGTAAATAGGTATACCTTTATACATACATATGTACTTACATATGTATGTATTCGTATGTATTGATTTTGCCTTGCTTTGATCTAAATCAATTTAGTTAAAAGAAATATTTCAAAGATACATACATACATACATATTTTAATTAAAAGCATATAAAATAAAACATTTTATATTGAAAATACATACATACATACATACATATGTAGTTTATTATATATTTGACTAATATTTGCTTAACTCAACTTAACACAACGTATCGTTGCATCTAAAATACTAAATTTTTTTCTTAATTACAACATATCAACATGACTGCAATTCGGACCGCAGTCGACAAGTTACTTACCCACAGTCACTAAAAATATTAAACAACAAATGATGTTTTTTTCAAATGACAGGATTTCCATAGAGAGCAGCAAAAATTAAAGAAAATTCATATTGAGAACGATGCAGCCAGCCACAATGTGATTTTGCCAAATACATACATATGTATGTGTAAACTCATTGTCGACAGTAGGTGTGGTACCAATTGTAATCAGGCTTTAATATACATACACACATACATATACAATATTTTGTTTGTTTAATTTATTTAAGTTTTTACAAGTTTTAGTTTTTATTTCTTTGATTTGCTTTGTATTTATCATTCATTTTTGTCTGTTTTTTTTTTGTTCTTATATTGCAGGAGTTAGCAGTTTGAGTTTTAATCCATTCACTTTGCCCACTTGCAATACACAAGGCTACAGCAGTTCGCAACTAGTGACGTCAACAAAATAATATTACTACTAAATGACATGATGGGCAGGCAGGCATACAGGCAGCATATTAAACATAAATTCAAACTTATCTATTGTTAAATACAGACATCATACTGTGTACTGTAACATAACATATCGTTGTACATAATAAACTGGACACCATGAAACACAATAACGATTTAAAAAGCACCGTGCAATATTATTATCACTATTTATTACAATACATACAAAAATTTCTTTTATTTTTTTTTATCATTTTCGACTACTGTGCATACATACATCTATTTACAGTCATGATAAAAAGAAGAAAAAAATAATTATGTATTTCTAATTTGTTTGTAAATAGATATGTACATATGTACATACAGTATATAATTTTCAACACTTTTCTTGTATTCCTTCGTTCGTTCGTTCATACTAAGTAGTTTAATTTATATGAAATTGTTAACAATTCAAATAATTTTATAGTGTGTTTCTTCTATATGAGAAAGAAGGACTTAACTAAAAAATCAAAAATTCTTCAAAAAAAAAAAAACAATAAACAAAAAAAAAATTTAAAATAATTGTATACGACTTATAAAATACATACATACTTAACAATGTTTGAATAGACACCAAATTAATCAATCAATAAATAAAGAAAATGTAGATAGTATGTTTTGTAATTACTGCTAATAATATTTAAAAATCAAATATTTCAATATACGTATCAAAAATATTATTAAAACTGACAGACATCATCCCAAGCGATAGATACTTGAAGGAGAAAATTAAAATAATTCAGTTCAAGACACACAAATAAATATTCAGTTTTTTACATAAATTATTCTAGTAATGATAATGTTTATAATTCCTAAATATTCCCACATAACCATAAACCAGCTCAATTACTTGCTAACTAAGTCCCGGATCACACAATGCAACTTTTGCTGCTCAACTTTTGAGTTTGTTGGTGATAGGGGAAAGAAAAGTGGTCCCCTATCTCTCTCTCTCTCTCTCTCTCTTTCCCTCTTACCCAAAAACTCAAAAGTTGAACAGCAAAAGCTGCATTGTGTGATCCGGGACTAACTAAATACACAGTGAGCGGTAAGTGGCAGGTCAAGAAAAACTTTTTTGTTAATCCAGTGTTTTAGAGTAAATCCTTCTAATAATTGTATTCTTAATAAAATAAACAAATACAGTACATTCAACATAATATACATAATTACTATAATTATGTTTATAATTTGTATATCAAAAGCTTGAAAATAAACAATTTTAACACAGTTTTCACAGCAAAATACATAAATCAATAACATTAAAAAATTTTACAACAATAATACTAATTAATACAATAAATATCGTTATAATATAATACTACATGCATATCGTTGAATACGTTATAAAAAAAACTCAATTAAATAAATCTTTAATAAAATTCACTAAAAACTGTGAAAAGAATTTTGTTAGTTTTTTCTTTATGTTGAACTAATAAAATTGAACAAGTTAATGTAATTAATATTAATAAATCAATAAATAAATATCTACATACATACTAACATATATCTATAGTATAGTAAAATCAATTCATTTCAAATGTTATACTATAGTACGGATACTACCATGCCTACTTACATACATGTACATACCTACATTCATACTTAATTATTTAATTAATTAACTAATGCTTATATCATACATACATATGTAAATTAAAGTTAATAAAATAAAATATGTATGTATTTGTTGTTAAACATTTTATAATTTATATAAATTAAGAGAAACTTGTTTTATTTTAATATAATAACAAAAAAATAATAATATTTATTTATGTATCTTTACTATTAACTAATTAATTATTACATGAAGCTAAAATGCATAAAACGAACGTTTTTCGGCATATACGAGTACAACATACAATATGTATGTGTGTATGTACTATATGTATGTATATCGTATCGATCAACATTTTTATTAAATTTAAGCTTTTTATAGTTTTAAATCGATTAAATAATATTAAATAATCTGTAAAAATATTATACATATATACATATCTTAAAATAAATAAATATTATATTAATTATATTTACTACTTAGTTCATTTTTCGCATTAAGAAATGAATAAAAATTCATAATAATTAAAATGGAAAGAAACATGCTGTAATATTTCTTACTTATTTTTGTGGCTTATTTTTGCGAATTTTGTTTAGTAAATCTAATACATAATATTTATGTAATACATATTTGCATAAAATGGTTATTGACTAATTGTTAATTAACTTACTATTTATAAGTATGAGGAAAAAATATGATACATATTGTCACAAAATTGTATTTCAATTTAAATTTAACGGCCAGTATCAAAGTCGCTTTAAATTGGGTTTGTATGCATTTGAATAAATAAAAAGATTCGTTAGATTTTCCGTTTATAAAAATAACGATTTTGGTTGGAATTATTAAATTAAATTATTTATTATTTATTTCAATATTAAATACCTATATTAGTGTATTAAGTTACTCACTTTGTAATCCATCTCTCTATCTACATATAATCAGAATTTAGAAACTAGAGGTTTTAAGATACCAAAGAGAGATTCCATGCAAGCTCGCAACCGTATCTGTTTTCCATCCCAAAAAAAAATCATATTTAATACCTGGAATAAATATGTACATATGTAAATACGCTTAAAATTTAAACTACCTTGTATAAAAACAACGAACGTAAAAATGCTTACAAATAAAATGTGTTTTACACAACTTCTTAAGTTTATGTTTAGAATAAACGTATACTTAAACCCGATTTACACGAAGAAAATAATTATTGATGCAATTATTACATATGTACGTACAGTACTCTATCAAACCAATATTATAAAAAAATTCAACCTGATCAAATTTATAAAAATTACATTATTTGTTCTAAAAAATTGTAAAATTTTTTTTAACAGCATGCCACGCCTTAAATTTTGACCTAATTTTTGGCTACTTTAGTTTTATTATTTTGCTATATGCCATCATTATAATTTTGGAAATCAGGACAAAAAAAATTTGACT
Organism: Bellardia bayeri; assembly: GCA_950370525.1. Classification (NCBI taxonomy): domain Eukaryota; kingdom Metazoa; phylum Arthropoda; class Insecta; order Diptera; family Calliphoridae; genus Bellardia; species Bellardia bayeri. The sequence goes on from OX493268.1 coordinate 977,479, forward strand.
TTTGGCCGATGAAATTAAATAATACTGAGCCACCGTGCGTCGATTCCTTCCGTCTTTTGTATGGTGTACAAAAGTAAAGAAATTATATTACAGGACCTTTAAATGTGGTGTGTTTTTTTTATAGTTAATATTTGTTAGTTAATACAGCAACCACCTGTAAAACTGTAAAAAGCCCCCATTGCCTTCTTTTAGGTTGAAAATTTTTCAATGACCTTGAAAAATTTCGAATAACGGTATTTTGGGCTGAATTTCTCAAAACTCACTACCATTTTTTATTCTCACCACCATTTTTTAAATTCACCACACGAGCAAAAAAAATTTCTCTGGCGGTTTAGGAAGGGGTTGCAATTTTCCCATTCATCCATCCCCCCCCCCTTTTTTAATTTTTTCTCAGTCATTTTTTTCGACCGTCGCCGTGTTTTTCGTCCTGTCTCCTTTTTCGTCGGCTGCTTGTTTTTTTTTTTTTTTGTTGCTTGTCGTGTGTGTGCGTCCGTCGTTATCTCTCCCTTCCTGTCTGCGTGAAAAATTTCTTAGAAAAAAAAACACGGTTCGTTGTATTTTATGCGAACTTTAAAAAAAAGAATACGGGCATTTTTGTAAAATTTCGTTTGTAATTTTAAACAGGTGCTGTCCTCTATAATGATTTTTGTTATAAATTTTAAAGAAAGGCATTGCCCGACTCAAAAGTCCTTTTTTGGCATCACCAAATTCAACAAGGTGCTGCCACATTTTATAAATATCAAACAGGGCAGACGAGTTGAGAAAAAAACAAATTAGAGAGAGAGGAAGGCTGACCTTGAAAAAAATTAATTTACGATTTGAGCAACGATATTTTTTTAAATCGAAAAAAGAAGAAAAAATTTCATAAATAAAAAGAATTAAAATTTAACAAAGAAATCATTGCGGTTGATAGTGCAACAGAAAATTATAATTTTTTTAATGAATCCATTCCCTATTCATTATTATTAGTAGAATAATTTTTAAGCATCGCCGTGTTGGAAATTAAAAAAACAATTAAAATTTTTATAATTATTGCTACTTATTTATGTAGTTCTACATTGTCTTCTATATGCGGTTGATTTGATATACACTTGCTTAAAAAAAACTTTTGTCTGTGGAAGGTCTATATGAGAAGTGTATACATATATAAATCGCAAAATTTAAAAGGCAAGAAATAACACCACTTCGCATACTTAAAGATTTTCCTACGCCGGGTGGAAGGATTTTCTTTTCTATGGTTTACAGAACATACACATACATACATAATATACACGAGCCAAAACATTTTATGACGGCCCGACGGGGGATTTTTTTCTCTCCTGCGTGCTGCGTGTTTGTTTATTTTGAGATTGAAAAAAATTGGGTTTTTTGTTGTATTTAAAAAAGAGAATGAAACTTTATTCAGAGAAAATTATTTAATCTCAAAAAAAAAATTTAAGTGTATTCATCAAAAGACATTGCCCAATTAGAAGTATTTTTTTATTCTGGCATCACAAACATCAACAAGGTGCTGCCACATATTATAAATGTCAAACAGGGCAGATATTGTTGCACGACGAGTTGAGTTAATAATGTATAGCTGAGCTTGAAAAAATTACTTTACTGTAGGAACGATATATAATATAAATGTAAATTCAATAATAAAATATATGTGCGAGAAAAATAAAGCATTCACAAAATAACAACTACTAAAAATTGGAGAATCTTTTTGACATAATAATAAAAACTAAAGAATGTTTGGAAAAAAGAAATATAAGTTTGCTACTTGAAAAAATTTGTCGTAATAAAAAAGAAAGAGAGAAATATTTGCTATGTCATTAGTACAGTGAAGTTTGTGAGAGAGAATCAAATAGAGTTTGTATCATACAATGCAGATACTACTACTGCCAGAAAAATACCCATAAGAATTGTGTTAATTTTTTGCATCGTGAAAAAAGTATTTAAAAATTATATGTGTGCAAATAAAAAGAAAATTGTTTATTAATGTCGATTAAAAGCAATTAAGATGAAATTGTGCTGAAGAATATTTATTAGAACGGCAAAAATTGAAAAAGTGTAAACAGCTGACGACTACGTCAAATGCTGCTTCAAAACCCCTACGCCCACCGCGGTTATGATTGAGTGAATCACTTTCAGTTTGCTTCAGTTTTGTACATAAAGTTTTTTTTTTTTGTTAATTTTTAAAGTGCAGTTATATTCTTCATCTCTGTAATGGACACTGAACTTGATGATAAAGTAATTAACATAATTAGTTACTTGAAACCGCAAAGTAGCGATTTAATTTAAGCAAAATCTTAAGATTAGAGAAAAATAACAAAGCAATAAAAAAGGAATCATCTAACGAAAAGTTTTCAAGTAGTCACGGTGAAAGTAAGCGGAAAGAGGGCACAAATACAATATTTATTATTAATTTCGATGTGGAAACGCCTGCTGCCCTGTGTGCACAAAAAAGTAACAGAAAAAAAGAAGTAAAAGACAACGAACATAAGCAAAAAACAAAAGTGGAAAGTAGAAGAGGAAGAAGGCGAAAAACACTCCTCTGACTTCATAAGCTCTGCTGCGACTGCCGTCTACATTCAATTGTGCTGTTTTGAGACGCAACCTGTGCTGCTAGTCGTATTTTTGAGTAAATTTCAATTGTCTAATTTTATTTTGTAAACGAAAAAATAAATAAAAATCGCATAATGGACGAAACTCAAGAAATTCGTCAGGTATGTTGCAAAAATCGTATGTTCATAATGGAATAAATAAATATTAAAATCATATTCGAGGAAATGTTTTAATTTTTTTCCTTTTTACATCAATTCTCACAACTTAACTATAAATAATTTTTTTTGTTGCTTTACAATTACTTAATTGTTTACTGAGTGATGAACGAACTACAGACTGGAACTCTTATTAGACATTTTTTTTTAGTAATATTATACCTATATACTATAGTACAATACATTCATCTAATTACTTTATTATAAATTGTTTATTCGAATTCATATAATTTCGACCAGTTTCAATAATATACAGACCTGTTTTATCAATGCTAGTCAATAATAAACATATTAATACATACTAGAATACCTACAACTATTATTCTTTTTAACAAATAAAAAATCGAATTTGAATTGTTGTGTCATTCGCCTACATCTATTGCCAAAAGAGTAACAGACAACTTTTTCTGTAGCACAGACAACCAACAATTTACGGAATACAACATGTTAAATTTGTTTTCATGCCCCAACGACCCTTCTTAGTAGTCAGTAATATACATAGGTATTATTTGCATATGTGCCATTACATTATTAATGCATTTACATACATATGTTCTAACAATAATTCCGCGAGCAGATTTTAGCATTTATCAATCGCTCATCATCGACTAAGCTGATCGATTTTATCGTAATTTTGTTAGTTCGTTATACATTCATGCATAAAAACGAATAAATATATACAGAAATGTTTGTATGTATATCCATTGATATGTTCGTACATATGGATGTTTATTTGTACGTGCGTGTGTATGTTTTTGTGTGGTCTAAGTAAAAATATTTGTAACGTACCTATGGACACCTACATACACTGCACCGCCATAATGCTAACATGTCTATAAAAATGTATGAACGAGTTTTGATTTTAATTTTTACATTTGGATAAAAGATACATTGTCAGATTAGGAGTCTCCCTAATTTTGTCTTTTTGACAAAATGCTGACATAATTTCTATTAACAGACAATATACACAATTTGCTAATATAGCTAAAATGTTTGCTCTTGTTTTCCTTAATGCAGGGTATAAGTAAATAAAATGGAAAACAAACTATTCCGATGAAAAATAATTTGTGATAAATTTGTTAATATTATTTTGAATTGTTTTTTCTTTCTAGGCTCGGTATCGTGCTTCGGTCAAATGGTTATTGTCGAAGGCGTATAATAATCGTGTGCCCGACAATCTGAAGGAGCCGTTCTATCGGGACCATGAGAATCAAGAGCGACTTAAACCAAAAATTGTAGTTGATCTGGGGAATGCGACTTTGTATTGCCAGACATTGTCGAATTTATATTCCGATCCTAATTATCAAAGTCTTAATCACTGGTCGATATTGCAAACATTGGCACGCAAGGGAGTACCTGTAAATGAGTCGCCCGATATGCCTCTAACAGAAACAGTATTGATACAAACAAATCCCTTGAGAATTGTAAGTACAATGAACTTTTAAATAATGTGAATGTAAATATTTGAATAAATTTAAACTCATACAAAATAGGTGGGTCACATGGCAGTTGTAGAGGCGCTTATGATGTTATATGCCAAGGAAATAACCTCAAATGAACGTATTAACAATGCAATTAAGAGAATATCTGGTAATAGTGATCAACCTGTTGTTGCAGGGAGTGGAAATATAGAACATGCAATTCTTTCGTGGGTGTCTCATACATGTGCTGCTTTAAAGAAGCGTGTTGAACGTGATATACAATTGAATCCTGAGGATGAAAATGTAAGTAAAGTGTTGTAAGCCCAAAGAAGACGTACTAATCGCTTTATAGGGCAAACGATTGCAAGCTCCAGACATACCGCCTGTACGTGACTTTCAAGATCTTTGTGATGGCATTTGTTTGGCTCTTTTAATATCCTACTATTGTCCCAAAGTTGTGCATTGGACTGATGTGCGCATAAATTATTTACCGGCAGTTGAGGATTCAATACATAATGTTTTAATAGTGAGCAATTTTTCTCAAAAGTATCTGCCATACAATGTGTTCCATATGCTTCCCGAGGACGTCACATACATGAGAGGGTATTTAACAAAATATGTTCATTCTAACTAAACACGTTCATTTACTATTTTTATTTTTCGGTCTTTTTCCAGATCAATGCGTCTAAATTTGCTTGTTCTTTTGGCAGATCTATTCAATCTTTTTGAAATACATCCAGCCAACTGCGTCACTTATCCTGGTATGGATTCTATCGGTAAGTTTTGTTACATTTAAATTTTGATATTCTATTTCTACCTTTACTTTTTGCTTGTTTATTTTTTGTGTTATTTGGAAGAGGTACATATACTTATATTTGGTAATGGTCTATGTATATTAACATACATACAAGTGTCTTAATAAATGCGGATTTTTTGTCACTTTCACCACTTTATCACAAAAAAAAAAAATAAAAAAAAACACTAAGCTAATATTCTTATAAAAAAGGCTTTTTTGTATTTAAATTAAACTGTACTTGTAACTAAATTTGGCAAGTGGTGGTGATTTGGTAATGGAATCCTTTTAATTATGGAGATTGGTTGCATCTTTTGTAATTGTTGACACCATCGTATACATATAAATGAATTAAACTCTTAGTATTATGATTAATATTATTATAATTGTTATTCTGTGTATTCTGGCTAATAAAGAAACACACACATAGCTTTAGAACCTGTAATGTTTGAAAAAAAAAAATAAAAAAGATATTTACTGAATGCTGAATGTAACATTTTTGAAGGATATTTTAACAATCAACCTGCCTTCATTGTTGTACAAATTGCATTGTAGCACTGTCCAGTTTTGTTAATTGCATTGAACTGTTTTGTGTTGCATATAAATCCCGATCTGGACTGTTACCCAGGACGTCGTGTATAAATCTCAAATGGTCTCCTGATTCATTTTGCAACTCAATATTCTATGTTTTGTCCATAAAATTGTTTTACCATACAATAGGTGTTTTTATCCAAAAATATTTTTTTCTATAAATATGCAAACCATTTAAAAAACATTATCTTTTATCTTCTTTCTTTCTGTTTCTGGTATGCAATGAAAACAATAATGTGTTTAAAAAACCATTCAAATATAAAAGAGATCATCGCTAAACAGAATGCAGGTGCCAATGAACATGGAATTTATCACCGCCGCGGTTTAACTATGCCTACTGTCACACCGATTCCTGATTTAAGAAGTGAATTAGATCAACCTTCTTCATCACCATCGACAAGACCTCAATTTCAAGGTCAATATTAAAAAAGATCACAGAAATTTAATTCTTTTAGTGTTTGTTGTTGGTTATTATTGTTTCGCAAACATTTTACAAAGCAAAACAAAAACATAAAACATCGCAATACATATTTTTCGTTATTTAATTTCTATTTTTTAATTTCAATTATGCTTGTTTTTTTAATATTTCGTTATTTATTTGTTATATACTAGATGCATGTAATTCTATTTTAATACTCACACACTTTTTTGTTTCCTTCGTTCACAATATTACAACATAATACGCAATCCATAGATACATACATTCATACTTACATTAATGAAAACATCTATACATTTAGATCTACAATACATTTTTATATGTTTGTCCCATTTTATTAGTATCAACTATCTATCTAAATATATACCTATACATATACATACATATGTAAGTAATAAAAAAATAGTGAAAACTACATTTATGCTTCCCAAGACATTAGGTGAATTCCCTGTGAAATTGTATGTGTGTGTGTGTTTCTTTAACATAGTGAATTGAATATTTTTGTTCAAATCTTGAATTATTAGTGCAGTAATTAGTGAGTATTTTTATACCTTTATTTGATTTGCAATTCATTACTAAATGAGAAATCAAAGTAACAACTTCATTCTGTTTCTAACCATCTTAAAGATTTTCCTTTTTTAATTCTTAATTTTATTTAATTTGTTTTATTAAAGTTTTTGTATTTTTCAGTTCTATATAATTTTAAATACAGTTCAATTATGTTCGTGTTTTTTCTTTTATTTAAAATATATTTACATTTTTAGTTACGTATACGAATTCAGCAAGCGGTCTTATTATAAACAAACCAGCACCAAACATACAAGCACCATCATCTCAATACGATCAGCAACAAATGGCTGATAATACTCATTTTGAAAACGAAGGTAATTTCCGTTTTTCCGTTAAACTTTTAAGTTGTTATTATGCATTTATTTAATTTTTGATTTGATTTTATTCGATTAGCATTCGTTGTACACAAATCACGTGGTATTACCACACTATCATCCATGCATATGCAGCAGCAGGATCCTCTAATGCCAGCTCGTTTAAGACAGGCCAAAGAAAAAAACAATACAGAATCCAAGGCCGACGAAAGAGGTTTGTTTTTTGTTTGTTTTTTTTTTCTTTCATTTCTCATTTGCCATTTAGACAAAGTTGTTTTCTGTTACATATATATACTTACATATGTATATGCTGCCGCCTAAATGTATATTGTATTTGAATAAAATATATATGTTATTGTTATTATTTAGGGGACAATGTACCAGCTGGAAGACCTAGTAATTGGGATCAACATCGCCGACCTAGTTACGCAGGTATATATTAAATTTTTCTTAAATGCTTAAAATAGGCCTACATTCATTATGATTGTTATTTAATTTGTTTCCTAGGACGGAGATCGCGTCGAAACTCATCCAGTGAAGATTCTCAACTGACAATTGAAAACTTTGGAGGCTCTCAGGATCAACTAAACAATATTGAACGCTTTGAAAGAGATAGGGAACGTAAATTATCGAACACAACAATAGGTAATTTAAAGACACACGAATGTCTTACATAGATGAATGACTTATCCGGGGATGTATATTATATATTTTTTAGAACACGTGGTACCCGTCAGGTCTTCAATTGCAGATGCTCGTGGTACCTTGCAGTTGGGCTATGACACCGATTCTGGTTCAGAAAAACAAGATCGGGATACAGAGAAACAAGAACCACCACTCAAACGGCAAGCCAGGTAAAAGAAATTGAAATTTTTACAACAATTATCAATTTGTATACCTCTTGATCAGTTAGTGCAAGAGAATCACAACTCAAAAGGTTAAATTTCGAGTAGGGATTTTCAAAGTTGTTTTGCATTCTTTAAAAATTATAGAAATCATTTCTATTTAACTTCCAAAATTTTAAATTTTGAGTTATGAGGTATTTGCTTTAAGTGTTCGATTCAAAAACAATAACAATATTTACAGCTACGATAACGTTAATTTTGCATCCAGTGCACAAAATAAAAGTAATAACGCCATTAACAGTCCACAAAAGCATTCCACTAGTCCAGAATTGGTTACAGATGAGCCGACACGCGACCCAAACGCTACTCTTACTAGAAAATCTTCAAATGCAAGCATGCATATGAAAACCCCCAATTGGCAGAATAATCAATGTGGTAATTAAAAGTAGTTTAGTGTGATCTTTATTTTATATGCCGCTTTTCGTAATGTTGTTCTTATTTTAACATTTTAGACACGTTCGATGATGACACTCGTTCGTTGGAAAGCACATATAAGCTCAACACTATACGTATGAAACTAGAGGAGAAAAGAAAGAAAATTGAGCAGGACAAACAAAGAATTGAAATGGTTTTATCGCGCCACCAAAAAGAAGTATTTTCATTAATCTTGAAAATTAAAATTCACCCATGCTCTGGAATTTAATACTAAATTGGCGTTTTTTTTTCAGTTCAATCAGGATTCTGATATTGTGGATGCTGACTACATGAAGTGGGAAACCATGAGCAACGACTCAAAGCGTACTTCTGACATAGACCCCAATGATTTGGATAAATATCAGGTTGGTACGATGCATATAAACTGCATACATAAATTCATGTGTATGTAATATTTCATATTATTGTTGTGGTGGCCGTATTTCCATGTCATTGTAATCTTATTTTTTTTATTTTTAACCCATTAAAAATTGTGTAATCATTTTGTTTTATTAAACGGACGAAAATTCATTTTAATAACTCGGTAAATAATCCAAAAGTATAGAAGTTCACAAAAAGTTAAATTTTTCAACGGTTATTTTTAGCATTTTTAGCACTGATGAACTTATAATTAATAATTAAAAAAATTGCAATATCTATGTAACAATGAGAAACTAAACATTTCGAATAGATTTTAAATTATTTAAATAAATTTAATGAACTCGAGCCTAACTAAAATTATCAAGAAGTAAAAATTAACAGTTCGATTATGAAATAATAATTATTCTATATTTAAATAATCTTATAAATAAAAAAATTATTATTAATTTTACGATGGTAACTGTTTATGTTGTGTGTCTTGGATAACCAAAGTATTTTTATATTTTCACTATAAAGTTTATCGGTTATCGATTTTTCGTTTCAATTAATATGTAACTGAAAAATTTAAACAGTGTTTTATAAATAGCTAATTTAATTTTCAAATATAATATATAAAAATATAGTTATCATCCATTGTAAGTGTTTATTGCAATTAGAAATTGTCTGAAAATGTTTAGATGTTTAAAAAGTAATTGAACATTTATTTATTTTTCGAATATACAATAGTAACATGTCTTTTTGTTGTTTGTGTCTACATTTTGGTATGGAGAGAGCCGAAAAGAACCGTTTCAATTAAAAATCGTTTTTATTTTGAGTTTAGTTTAAACGTGACGTATGAATTTGTATGTTTGTCCACCGTAAACGTTATTAACTACATTTTTAACTTCTAAATCCTTTACATCATTAACTCACACAGCAAAGCATCGCTATTATGAATATGAATCTTCAAGACATTCAACAAGATATACAAAGATTAGCTACGCAGCAAAATCAGATACAGGCCCAACAAATGCAAGCTCAACAGCTCCTGCAGGCCCAACAAATAGCAAATATGTTGAATCAGGTAAACATCATAGACCGCACATCAAAACATTTTTCATATTACACACACACACATATGTATACACGCCCATTTAACACATTTTCATAATTAGATGTTAAATGTTTTCGTTCAGACATAGATCTATCTGTATCCGTACCGTATCTGAGTCTAATTCTAATTTGACTGTATACTTTGTCAGATGCAAATATATTATATTCGCTTGTTAATCAGCAGTTACCATGTTATCATTCACTCTCTTACTAATTCCTTTGAAATTCTTTTACTCTTCTTCTATAAGCAACAGCAAAATTTTGGATCACAACAGCATTTAGCCGATCCTTATCCAACCCGACCCTTACAAAATCAGCCAAATTTCGGATCATCTCCCCATTTGCCACAGTCGTTTAATGCAGGTGTTGTTGTTAACCCGTATGGCTCTAGGCCCCCTAGTCGAGATCCCTATCAGCAGATGCAGACCATGCCAGTGCAATATATAAACGACAATGCTCCATATATGTACACGCAACAGCAGCAGCAACAACAACAAACCATGTTGCCCCAATCTCAATACAATACCATGCATCCTCATTATAATGACAACAACGCCGTGCCTTATAGCAGAAATAACAACCATAGCTTCGGTGGGCTACAATCTCAGAATAGTCAACCACCGATGCAGAGTCATCATCCGCATCAACAATACATTCCTCGCCAAAGTATTTACGATGATTATCAAATACAGTCGATGCATGGCCGTGAGCCAAACATGTCGCCGCAACCGAACAATTACTATGGACATGAGCCTCTAGTCCAACAACAACAGCAAACTCAGCAGCAACCGCAACACCCACAACAGTATCCTACACAAAGAAGAACATGGGCGCAGCCCTCTTTCGATCCGATGCAAATGGTAGATGTTAGTGGCAATTCTTGGCAAACACAGCCGAGGCGATCACAGAAGTCAATCGACGGTGACGTTGGTGGACCTAATTGGGGCAGCCCACAGATGGACAATAACATGCAGCACCACCGAACGTCCATACACCAAAACGGTGATGGTCAGCACCATCAAATGTACCCGGTACACTCCTCACCTTTGCATAGCCAACGCATGCCTGGTGGAAATGGAGGGGGTATGGGCGTACAAAGGCAGCAGTCTATGACTAATTTAAGAGAATCAAGATCACCAAATGTTGTTTCCAAGGCTTCATCCGCACCCACGCCTCCCGATGATGTCATGGCGCCCCAGAGCATTTGCTTTATTGGCGACCAAGACGATATTGATGAAATCGAACGTAATGTTATCGAAAAAATGCAATCCACTGGTCTTTCAGAATACATCTTCCCCATGCACCATCATCCACAACCGCAGCAGCACCAACAACAATCGCATATCTCTCATATCGCACAAATGCAACGCGACGACCGGGAAAATAACTATGACGATTACGTTTGTGGCAGCAACGACATGATGCCACAAAAGCTAAATATTACCAGTGGTAATCTAACCTATAGAATACCTTCACCACAACGTCCACAACTCCATTCGAATAGCTTCCAGGTAAATATATGTATCCTTTGAAGGTAAAGCTCTTATAATAACATTAATTAAATTGTTGGGAAATCTTTAGGATCCCCGATCGTCTGAAAAGAATACTAATGAGAAAGGATTCTACATTTCCTTCGACGATGAGCAGCCCAAAAGACCTAAACCGCCTTTGCGTGTCAAGCGTTCTCCGAAAAAAGAAAGGAGCATGGACAGTGGTGACAACCAGCTGTCCAACAATTCCGACTCTACCGACTACGTTGAAATGATCAAAAATGATGTCGGTGTCGAACCAAAAATTCGACCTAAGGTACACAAACTAAATTATAGCGAAAGTAACAGTAGCAATAATAGCCAAAACAGAAACTCAATGGACATAAATAAGGCCACTTATAACAAATATACAGACAGTCCAATACATCTCAGTCAGGTGATGTCCGTAGGTGAGAGCAAAAACGAACACAAATCACAAAACTGTTCATCTTCGCACAACAATAATCAACCACAAACTCCACCCCCGTCTATAGCTTCCACTTCGCCAACACATTTAAGGAGCAGTACCCCCTTAGAGAATCGGGAAGTGAAAAACAAAGCTTTGGTAATTGGCACGGACCCTTCTACTCTTGATCCGGTATATAAAACACTTGATTTCACAATTTACACAACTCGTAGATATATAGAAAGATGTTTTTTATTTCGCAGGAATCAGCAGAGGAAATGGAACGTCGTAAGGAAAAGATTATGCTTTTATCTCTCCAACGTCGCCAACAACAAGAAGAAGCTAAAGAACGAAAAGAACAAGAGGCTGCGCGAAAACGAGAAATGGAACGTGAAAAAGAGGAAGAGAAGCAACGCAAAAAGGAGGAACAAATGGCACGCAGAGCAGCTATACTCGAACAGCATCGTCTAAAGAAAGCCCTCGAAGAAGCTGAACGAGAAGTAAACTTTTTAGCATTCAAATGTTGCTGTTGTTATTATTTCCTTGCTTAATTACAGGGCAAAACAATTGATCGTTCAGACAAATCAAGTTCCCACACAAACACAATGACAAGAACACGTCAAAAACCCACACGCCCACGACCCAAAACAATACATGTCGACGACGGATCTGTGGACATAAGTGAGGCTTCGAGCCTATCTAGTCGCGGTAAAAAGGGTTCTAGTACCAATCTAACAGGTAAACTTTAAGCTTAAAGCCTTGTGAAAATCAGGGTGATTAACAGTTGTTGTTTTTTTGATGTTTACAATCATTTATAATTTGTTACTGTTTATTTTTGATTTTTAATTTCGTTTTAAAATTTCATTTGGTTTCTTTTTAATTTTTATTTATTGATTGTTTGTTGCATGTCTCCTTATTATATTGAATTGATTGATTGATTGTTTGCGCAACAATAATCAAAGGCTACGGCCAATTGAATACCAATTCAATGAGGAGAGATTATTACAGAGGCTCGCAAGATTCCCTAACTGTGAAAGGTAATTATAATTTATCTTACTTTTATTTTATTTCTTTCCTTCCCTTCCTTATTATTTCTTTTCAATTAACTTATTATTAAGTGCATATAAAATTAATTTATTTTTATTTTCTTATTTGGAATTTAATATGTTTTTGTTTTGAGTTTACTACATATATAAAAGAGGGGTTTCTCTTTATTATTGGACAGTTTTATATGCTTTTGTGTTATTATTGTTGTTCTGCATGAAAGTACTTATTTAGTTGTGATTTGAAAAAACAGCTTCAAAATACATACATACATACAGGCTTGTCTGTTGTTGGACTTAAAGTAATGAATTCTCTTTTGTTAGAATCACCGGACGAGTACCCAAGTACAAGTTCTACGCCTATTGGACGTCGGGGATCATATAAACTATCTAAAGGTTGGTGGCGGGAAATCACATTCTTACATTACTATATGTATACAATATTTGAATGAATGAAATATTTCAAAGTTTCAACTTGTTCAAATGTTTTGTTTGCCTATTTGAGTTTATTTCTCACTTACATACATATGTTCTGTTTTCTTAAGTTATTAATTTTTTTATTTGCTTAAATTAATCCCTTTTGATTATTGAATTTATAATTTCTCTTACGCAATAATCCAATAAAAAAGAACAAACAAGACGGTAAAGTCTGAAGCTGGGTTTGTTTTGCACATGTTTTGTAATGTTTGCTTTCATTAATTAATTAATTACTCGTACTATTATAATAATGTCTTGTTAGCATGCTCCTACTAAATTCCTTACAATTATGCAAATGTATGAGAGGAGTAAACTTTAATTTACTACTACTACTACATACATGAAAAGTAAATACATATAAAAACATATAAATAAAATAAATAAATGATGTCTAGGTTAATTATGGTTAATGGATTCTTTTAAACATAAATCAATTGATTTTAATTAATTAATATTTAAGAGTGAAAGGTAGTTGGGTTTGGTTTACATATACATACATATACATATATTTTTGTTTGTTTAATTTCAAAAATAAGCTTTATTCAGATAAAATCCCATTTATAATATGTATAATAGAGATTATATCCAAATATTATACCCTCATAAAATGTGGGAATTTTTCCAGAACCAAATGTCGAACGAGGTCGAACTCTATCACGTATATCTGTAGCGAAAGGAAGTACTCTAAACTTTCGTGGGCGAAAATCAAATTCGCTTATGAATCTGTGCGGTAAGAGTTTTAGTCACCATTATATTATTTTTTATTGTTTTGTGAAATAATCATTTGGGTTTCGGTTAATAAATTTATTGTTTTTCATATTTATAGTAATCATGATTTAGTTTTAAAAAGGAGTTATGGTTTTTTTTTTCTTTTTAATCAATTTGTAATTTTTATTTTAAGTGTAAATTTCTCGTAATTTTTCCCATTTAAATTCACATTATTTATTATTTGTTATTCATTATTCTCATTAATCATTCATACCAGCCATTAAAATAAGTTATCAATCATTTCTTTAAATACAATTGACGATATTTATCACGTATATTTTCAAATCTACTTTTAAATTGAGAAATAATCAATATTATTGTCGCTTCAAGGTGAATAGAATATTTTAACATTACTTATTGTTGATCTAGGAAATGCAAATGCAATCGTCAATTATCTCAAATATAGGTTTATTGTATTTTATGTGGTAGTGCATTCAAAATTCCGATTTTTGTAGTGCGAAAACAAGTTTTTGGTTTAGTTCCTTAATGAAAGCTTTTTTTTTTATCATATTTCTTTCAAAAAAATTGTATGTAATTTATGATTTATATGATGAAAACAAACTTTCGAGTAAATTTGTTTGTTAAACCGTTTACTAATGGTTTACCAAATTGCAGGACATGGCTAAATTAATTTTATGTTTTAAAAAATGAATTTTCTGAGGTCTGAGACGCAAATATAAATATGTATAAAGTAAATGCACAAAGTACGTCTTCACGCTAATTCAATGTCAATAAATCTGTCGATAAGTTAGATTTGATAATAACCCCGAAAAGAATTTTTCATCACATTAAAAACATTTTCAAATATTGGAATCTAAGGGTAGTGGATCATAAGATCTTAATATAAAAATAAATATTTGGAAAAGGTGTCATTGTTCTGTATTCCATATGTGGTTGGATTCCAAAACGACTTTCGTTGAAATAGTATTCATTCAACCTATGAATGTTACATTTTTTCTATTAAAATTTAATCCACATTTAATGAAAATATTTACAATATTATTCTTTATTTTTAATTTTCACAATATTAATGAAACAAATTTTCTAATCCATCAAATTCGTAATAAATTTGAATTGAAATAAAGTGTAAATTATGGATTTTAATTAATTCTACAAAGAAGTACGTTTAAAGTACTAATGAATTAAACTGAATTTACAAATAAAATTAACTGGCAGTTTCATAACACATGTGAAAATTTAACATGTATTTTGTTTTTGTTATAATAACAGAATTATTCATTTTTTAAAACCTTCGTTTTACATACGAACATTACACATACATATTTTGCGTGACTGCACTTTGATGCTTTACAATTATTATTCGTGCACAACAGCTTCGGATTCAAAAAAGATGGCGATTTCATCGGAAAGGAACGTTTATAAGAATTTATTCTTCAAAAATACGTAAACATTCGTTTTAGTTGGTGACATTGACAACTTTCTTTTGTTCATACTGAAATAATGGAATGGTGTAGAGGAATTTGTTTAAAGGCAAGGACAATTTGTATACGAATTTAATAAAGCTTACACACATACATACATACATATATAAAATTTTTATATTTTTATTTGATTTTATTTCATTTTATTGAATTATTTTTGAACCAGGCACCTTTTCAAAAGATTATCTTCATTTTATATGTTTATCAATATTAATTAATTACATTTATTTCGTTTTATGAAATCATCATTAATTAAACCTAAGTAGAATAATGCAAGATTATCTTTCTGCTTTTGCTGTAACTAAACTAATTTAATTCATTATTGTTTCTTTTTTATTCTAAATTCAAATCCATTTAACATACAAAAATGCAAAAAAAAATGACAAAAATGAAATGAAAATATTTTGAATAAACGTGAATCGCCCAACCAATCGATCAATTACTTACTAACTACTTGAATCATCCTTTGACATCATCATTCAACATTCTTCATCATCAACCTGATTAACGAATCCAAATAAATGTTTGTTTTGTAATTGTCTTGCCTTGATGATAACTTTGATGTTTGGCTTGAAATAGATTCTGGTATAGGAAGAGCTACGCCACCACGTAGAGCACCATCGCCTGGTATGGCCACGTTGAGTAGGCACATGCCCTCTCCATCAGGCCCCGGCTCTTTGCCGCCCGGTTTAATATCGAAACGACGTGGTATAGACGATGGATCAAGCGATATATCATCGACTGGCAATTCCATGATGGACTATTCGGGTTCGTATAGATTAATCTCTCTCTTCATTTAGCAAATTATAATCAATCGTACATTATCAGTCATACATACGAGTACATATTTATTTGAGTTAGTTCAATTCAGTTCAGTTCAACTCAATTCACACTACACTCATTTCTCTATTTTAGTTTTTTTTTTTTTTTATTATTATATTTAGTTTTCATTATTATCATTATTATTAGTTTTATTTAAAATTAAGTTCCTTAAGTAAATACTAAATGAACATAAGCTAGCCTAAGTTTAAGTAACTATTTACTACGTAGTTGAACAGTGAATAAATGACGAAAGATATTAATTTTAAGTTGAAGAAGGTACTAATTAAACTGAAATTAGTGCAATGAAAGCTGCATATACATTAAATGTTTGGCATCTAGAAAAACTTTAAAAGATGTATTAACCCCATTTAATTAGACAAGCCTTATTTTTTATTATTTATTAAATAATATTATAATGAACTGATGTTTGTTTCGTTTTGTTTTGTTGTGTTATATTGTGTTGTGGTTATTATTATTAAAAATTATATTCGATTTTAATGTAACGTTGGTTTGCACATATTGAATGCAGTTTGAAATTCAATCTATTTTAGTTTTTCATATCTAAAACATAATTATTTTTTTTTTGATAAATCTGGTAAAATTGCGCGTATTTGAAATTGAATGAATATTTTTGCTTGCAATTTTCATTGAATGAGTGTGAAATTTACTGCCATACAGCAATTTCAAACAAGCCTTTTACCGGACTTATCAAAACTCGTTAACTATTTATTGTATGCCTCTTATTTAAATGAAATTTTACATTATTGTGATTTAGGGCCAAAATTATATAAGCAGCCAGCAGCTAAATCGAATAGAGGAATAATTCTCAATGCTGTCGAATATTGCGTCTTCCCTGGCGCAGTTAATCGTGATGCAAAACAAAAAGTACTTGAAAAAATTGCCCGTTCCGAAGCAAAACATTTTCTTATACTCTTCAGAGATGCAGGCTGCCAATTTCGAGCACTATACAGTTACACTCCTGACACGGAGCAGGTGGTTAAATTGTATGGTACTGGACCTAGTCAAGTGGATGAAGTCATGTTTGATAAATTTTTCAAGTAAGTTTTACAAATCGTACACATTGCAAAAAAAAAAGGTAATATTTATTTGTATTTTTACTTAAAGGTATAATTCAGGAGGAAAATGCTTTTCTCAAGTCCATACAAAGCATTTGACTGTTACCATTGATGCTTTCACAATACACAATTCACTATGGCAAGGCAAAAAGGTTAATTTGCCAAGTAAAAAAGACATGGCTTTAGTTATCTAATTATCAAATCACAATTCACACAATGAGTCTTACCAGAATTTAGTCGAGGAAATTATTTTAAACATTAACATAAAGAAATGAGGTGTAGCCTTAAAATCGCTTAAGAAGTCAACTACATACTACTAATTTGAATGCTAACTTAGAAAATGATATGTCTATCTACATATATATAAAACATTGCAACCATTACAAATACACCCTATCCTAATCCTTTTTTTGTTAATATAATATTTAATATTATAACCCATTAAAGAAGTTACACATCCCCTGTGACCGCTCTTCTAATTTTACTCTACTTCCCATTTACTCTCACACTCTTACCTTTAATTAACTCTATCTCCCAAACCAGATATAAGAACTGAAATTATTACGATATATGTTTTATATGTACTATATATTGCATAAATTAAACTGAAATAAAAGTAAAAACAAAAACAAAATAGTTTAGCAAAAAGAAGAATTAATAATGAAATAATCCAAAACGAAAGTTAAATCAATACTACTTTAATTATACTCTATTAATTATTAATTTATGCTGAAAATGCATATAAAATAAAATAAATAAATAAAATATATTATATATATATATATATATATATATACGAAATATGTATTACTTATTAAATCATAAAAAAAAACACAAAACAAAAATAATAATAATAACAAAAATCGAAAAGAGATAACAAACATATTTTTATTATTAACTATTTTCTTAGTTTTTTTTTTAATACGTGTTTAGTCTGATTTTTGTTTCTCAAAAATCTTGCTTGCTCCTTTTTTATACTAAAAATAAAACAAAAAAAAAAACATTTATATAACAAGAAATATTAACATTAATAATAATATTTTCTATACTCCTTCCTTCTATCCCCATTTAATTGTTTATTTGTGTCAGTCATTTATAATTATTTGATTAATTATTATTTTTATTTATTATTTGCTTTGTTTCAAACACAAATACATACATTAAATGAGAAAAAAGTTAAGAAATTCCACACATACACACACATTATGTACTTTATTATTAATAATAAAAAAGAATTTTGTATTTCAAATAAAAATATTAAACATTTTATTCTTTAACCAAAAAGTAAAACAAACGACTTCAACATTTCATCGAAACAATTCAATGTTGCAAACTAAATACATATTTAATAAAACAATCAGGCATGTGATGGAAATCGATATCGAAAACGAATTAGTTTTAGAAGTCAATTTTTTCGTAATATTTCTGTATTGAAAAACTTTTATCACATAAAATATAAAGATATTGGGCTACTAAAGAGAATCTTAAAACAAAAATTTTAAAAATTAGATTATAAATGCATTAAAATGTATTTCCAAAACTGATTCGTTTTCGATATCGATTTCCATTACAAGCCTGAATATATTATTATATACATACATACATGTATATATATATATTAATTTTAGCAAATATTATTGTTAAAATATTTTAATGTAGACATTGCCGGAATTCAATGTTAAGTGTAAATGATGTTTTTCCATTTAAAAAATTACATTATTTTGTGATCACTTATATATTCCTTAAAAATAGGTTTTTACGTGTTAAAATTAATAAAGGACTTAATTTTCCTTTAAAAATCAATTTTTTAGTGAAAAGTGTTTACTCATATCTAAATTAAATTATAAAATCACTTATTACTTAATATAGGTTCGAATGGAAAAAGAACGTTACTTTGTGATCCCTCATACTTTCGTGCAAAAAGGACTTTATTGAAAATCGAGTTTTATAAAGTTTTATGAAATCGAGTTAATGAAGAAATAAAATCATTTAAAACTTTGCTGGATACAATATATTATATTGTGATTAATTATATTTAACTTCAAAACCAGATTTTTTTTGCAATATTAGTTTAAATTAAAAAACTACTATTTTGTAAAATAACGTACACCTTTATTTATTTATTTTTGTCTTTAATTTGATTAATTTTTTAAATTTTATTTGTACATAAACTACAAGACATTATTTAATAAATAATCTTTTCCATCCATGTTGTAAATTATTCAAATTGAAAAGTTACCCCACGTCCTAACGCACAGAATTAAACACACAAATTTCTTCTTCGAAGTGGATTTCACTAAAATTGCAGTCTTTTTGTGTAAAAGTTACATTTGATGGCAGACATAGTTCTGAAAACAAATTTTCTGACAACATTGTTCAAACAAGAACAAAACATAGACAAAATTTGCTCATAAAAAGCAAATTCATTTACGCACAAGAAATTGGTCGATACATGCACAAATTTATCGTAAATTAAGACCTATGGCATATTAAATTTCTTTCAGTGTAGAATAAACATACATATTTTTAACGATCTGGCAACGAAATTGGCTTGAAAAAGGGGCAACACCAGAGTTTATTTCATTTAATTATTTGTATTTTTTAGAAGATTTCGTAAATAAAACATCATGGTGAGGAAATTGAAATTTCATGAACAAAAACTTTTGAAAAAAGTTGATTTTATAACGTGGAAAGTGGACAATGGTGGTCAAGAAAACAAAGTACTTCGTCGATATCACATACGCAAAAGAGAAGATTATACAAAGTAAGTAAAATAGAAACACAAAGCATACTAGACAATGGCGGCAGCAACACATGTGTATGAATTTACAATAGATATTATTTTGACTACTTACTAGATATAATAAATTGTCACGCCAGATAAGAGAATTAGTTGAAAAGATTGCCAAGTTAGAGAAAAGTGATTCTTTCAAAGCGGAGGCTTCGTATATGTTATTGGAGAAATTGTTTGGTATGGGTCTTATAAGCGAAAAAACAAATTTGGAAGCCGCAAGTAAAGTATCGGCCAGCTGCTTTTGTCGCCGACGTTTGCCTGTTGTTATGGTCAAAAGTAAGTACCGATTTAAATTTAATTATTTTATCAAGTTTTTATCTACATATCTTTGAAACAATCCTCTTAGATAAACTTTCGGAAAATATTAAAAATTCTACAGATTTAGTAGAGAGCGGTCATGTGAGAGTAGGCACAGAAATGGTTAAAGACATTGCTTTCTTAGTTTCTCGTAACCTTGAAGACTTTGTAACATGGGTAGATGGCTCCAAAATCAAACAACATATTATGTCCTATAATGATTTACGAGATGACTTTGAATTATAATTTTCATTTTAGTACTTTAATTATTAAAAATACCTATTTTCCAAAAACAAAGTTTTTTGTCGTTATCATTCTACATATATATCTACCACAAAGTATAATATGTACATACTTATGTACTTATATGTACATTCATAGTAAGTAAATGCTTTGATCAATTTTTCACTCTGCCACATTCTTAAAAGCAAATGTTCGCCATAATTTTTCTTCTCAATAAACATTTCATAGTTTTGTTGAATGGTTATTCTAGTCGGGAGATATTTTCAAAATGTGTCCTTAATAATTTCTCAAAATTACAATATTCCTTTAGTGAAGAAAGTTTGCCTATATTAGGTAGGTACCTACATATATTCTATATTATAATTAAAATATTTCTTTAGTGAAGAACGCTTTAATAATTTCTCAAAATTACAATATTCCTTTAGTGAAGAAAGTTTGCCTATATTAGGTAGGTACCTACATATATTCCATATTATAATTAAAATATTTCTTTAGTGAAGAAATCTAGTTTGCCTATATTAGGCTGATCTTTATTGTGTTTGACGTAGGAATTATTAAAATTTAAAGAAATGAAAATTACCTTAAATGTAGATAAAATGTTCTAACTTTAAAAAACTTCTATTTTTTTTTTACAAATAACTAATGTTTTCCAAATATTTTAAAAAAAAATATGAACTACGAATTACAACTCTAAAAAAATTACTCCTTTTAAAAATAAAATGGTACATACATACATATATGTACATATATCGATATTTTATGATTTTTAATGAGTAATAGTAACTTTGGTATTGTACTTTTTGAAAAAAAAATCTCCACTGGAGAAACTAGTATGTATCGCTTTCTGATAATAATAAATTTATACAATACCTATAATCATGTGAAAAATATAAGAAATTCTAAATAAATATTTTCAATCGAGCTGTAAGCTATTGTTTTTGCGTATACATATTTGGTTGATAATTCATTGATGTCACATTAGAATTATCCAGAGAATGGCTTTCAAATCAATATATATTTATTATTTTTTGTATATAAAAATTTTTATTCGACAATTATAAACATCAAATTATACAATTAGTAATCGCTTATGGCGATTGTTTAGCAATCATATTAGACTTAAAAATACTTATTCAACTAAAATTAAACTTTTTTAAATGTTAACTTGAGAAAATACCCCAGCAGTTACATATACATAAGTAGTTAGACAAGTTCTAAAGTAAAGTGCTGTTCAATGAACTTGACTTGTATTTGCTAATAAAAAAAATGAAAATCATTATTTTTCATACGAAATACAAAAAAGTCCATTAAAGAAACCTGGTCGAGAACCAAGAATGTACAAATGAAACAGTTTGCAATAGAACTTGAATTGATTATATCATGTTCAAAATTTAATGTGTGTTAGTCTGAAGTTTGGGTCGGACGGTCGTCTAGTCGATAAAGATGTGAATTGTTGAAAGTAGTTTTAGGAATTTATATGGGAAAAGGAATAGTCGATATACATACATACTTAATGCTTATAATTAATTATTCCTCATTTGTATTGACCACCACAGATTTTTCGCCCAACACACGCATTGCATTCGAATAATCGGAATCAATTTGTGGTATAATTTGTTTGTCATTGGGATGCAATGTACGTATAAGGTCAGTTAGCGAGAGAAATGATTGACGTCCAATATCGTCGAGATCAGGAGTTAAAGAGGGGATGTGCCTGTTTTCATCGTTGTTTCTTTTCTCTACTTCTTGTGAGATCTCCTTTAATCTTACTTCAACCGCCGGTAGTTCAGGGGTGTTTTCGATTTCGTAACTTTCCAATGATTTTTCCTTAGCCACTAATTCTTCAGAATCTTCTTCCTGTTCTTGGGAATGTGAACTGTTCATTTTGCTAACATCATCATTTTGTTGGTCACTTGATTTATTGTCATCCTGTTCATGTACATCGTCGTGATCGTCATGTACTTCTTCAGAGTTTTCTTGCTGACTAACCTCGACGTCGTGATCGAATTCTTCATTTGTTAAATCACGTCCTTGAATATCTTCCCCTTGACTGTTATTCGATTCATCGTCCTCGTGTTCCTCTTCGTTATCCTGTTCGTTGTTGTGAATACTGTCGGTTTTACTGGGTACCAAGGCACGCTCTTGATCCAGTTTTAATGAAACATATGAAGGCTGATTTGATTTCTTGGCTGTTGCATAAGAGGACATTAACAGTGGCAATGGTGTGGTGGTTTTCATTTCCGACTTGCTAACATCGGCAATAATGCTGCGTGGTGTAGTAGTGGTAATAGGGCGTCTGCATTTTGACAATATAAAAAAGAGTTGTGAAAGGAAATATGTATGTTAGTATTTCTATAATGAAACGAAATCAGAATAGCCTCGTTATAAATAAGTATTTGTACATTTGTATGTAAACATTAAATTACTTTAGGAAAGCTAAGCCCCAGTTCACCACTGTGTTATTAAAATTATTATTGTTATTTACTACTTATCTATATTTTATTTAAGTTTTTCTTAACGTGTATGAAGAATAGATTATTGTTAGTTAGTTGTGTTTGAGTGCAAGGAAGATGAGGGGCTTTCTAGCATAGTAAACAAAATGAACTGGATATCAGCAGTTGTTATACTTATGTATATGATAGCAAGTGAAGTTAAAAGTAATTTATAAAGTTTGACGGGTATATGTATGTTGTTAAAAAGATAATTTACAATTAGCAGCAAATTTTTTTTATTTATTAGTCAAGCGCAGGAACAATCGGTTAGTTAGTCGGTCAATTATTTAGTTAGTTTTATAATCAATCAGCAAAATTGTTAATTAACTAGGCATTTAGGTTCATATGTATGTATATTAGAAATATTTTAAATACTACTTGGGGTTTAGCTCACCTAAAATAAGTTTAAATTTCAATTTATTTATTTGAATCAGCTTTAGTTGATCTTTCTTGTTGTATTTGTGTTTGATTTCAAGATTTTTATGTGTGATTTATTAATTATTATTATTTTTTGTATCCAATTCGAGATTCGTTTTATTAATTTTCTTAAAGTAACATTTACAGGCTAAAATTTATGTGTGTAGGTTTCAGATTTTTTATTTTCACAATTTAATAAAAGAACCCCCTTAATCTTTTATGAAGGGGTGGCTCTTCTTACCCCTGCGCTGAAGAGACTGGAATACTACCATAATTGTAGTAATAACAACGTGTTTGTTCACAAATAAAATCTTTCACCGCAGAACAGTCTTCTGGCATCCATTTCAATGTGGGCTGTTTCAAAATTACACAACCTTTTTCGGCCCCGCTGCTGCTGTTGAAAGTAAAAGAACTTAGTTAATCGAATTGAGTTATAATTTTTAAACGAATCCACTTTAAGCCATATTTGCCCAATATAATTTTTAAACGAAAATATACGAAACAAAAAGTTATTAATACATATTTAAAATAACAATAATTATAATTTACCTGTCTCTGGCGGTTCTCTGGGGCGATGTATTGCTGTTGTGATCGACAGGATCGAGGAGACCAGCTTGTATGGCATCAGCTGTATTTTCGAAAAAATCAAATGTGGCATTAAATGGCAAACCTGTGCTCATCCATAAGAACATGCCAGTTCCCAAACGATTACCAGAAGTCCAGAAATCGTAATTACCGTAGCCAGCATTTTTCAAATATGTTGTCATAGATTCAGCCTTCTCTTTAGTTTCGAACGATGCTAACTGCAAGCCCAATGAACGGCAGTACTGATAAGCCAAAAAGTAATTCAATTCTGGCGAATATGGATTCATACGACTGATGAAATACTGTACGCCATCTAAGTGTATGGTAGTTATACGTTGTCCTATTAACGGAAAAGAAAAGAAACGAAAATAATAGATAAAAACACACAAACAATTTCCATAAGGTTGTTAACTCGTGTTTCCAAATTCGTACAAAAACACCCTCCAAAAATGTATTAATTCTAAATTTTTTACTTTATGAATTTTATGGCTGGTTTGTGCAATTCATTAATATGTACATACGATGTACTTATATTAAAACCATTTTCAGTAAAATTTATGTATGTATGTATATTCTTTGGCTTTCTTTTCAACATTTACCTCTACAAGTAGAGAATTTGTTTGTTTGTTTTTTTTTCTTTCTTCAACGCTAGGTGTTGTTGTTCTTCAAATCACTTCCTGTAATTAAAATTCACTTCACACTCAATACTTGACAAACATTGACTGCATTGACTATTTTAGTTTTCTCAAATATGGAACTTATTCTATGTTGAATTTTCACGAATATGTTTTGATTTAAAGAAAATCCATAAAAAATACTTTGTCCCGTTTTAAACTGAACAAACAGAATTATTGAATATTTTTACATATTTATAATAATGCTCTTGTGTTTTAACTCATTTGTTCTAAATAAAAAAGTATTAAGAAATCTAGTTTTTAAAGTTTGATTTTTTTATACACTTTTGTAAATAAAAATGTTTGAAATGATTAAATTTGGATTTTTTATGTTAATAAAATTTCTTCAGTCTATAGTGTGGGTGGCACCAAATTGAGGAAATATAGTACATATTACATAAATCAAGAATATAATTCAATTTAAAATTTATTCGTTTACAGAATAATAATTTACAATTAATAAAAGTTCGTTAGTAAATTGTATTCAATGTACATTATAAGTTGTTTTTAAAATTATTACATATTTTATTTATTTTTGATCAGTTCAACACAAATTCTGTCTTTGAAGTTAACTTTTAAGTTAAATAGTAGCTAAGCCAATCTTAATTCTTAATAATGTATAGATGAGCGAAATGAAAATTTAGATTCGAAAAATAATTCGACTAAGAAAATTTTCTTTTAATTTTATTGAATTATTTTTAACGTTTGTTAATTTTTTTGATTTTTATTAGTTTTAAATTATCGTGATGAGAACACAGTTAATATTTTGAAAATTGAAAAGTCCGAAACTTTACATCTTTTTACATCACAGTAAATAGTTTGATAAAGTAAAAGTTTGACTAAAAATGTTCAAACAAAATAAAATTTGTTTGAATTATTTTTAACTTTGTTTTTATAAAACACTTACCTGTGGAAAGGACCACTAAACTGATGAGGCAAATAAGAACTTTATTCATTTTGTTTCCACTGCACAATATAATATATTTTTATTTAAATGGTAAATATTCTTATCCGATTTTAGATATGTATGTATATGCGATATTCGTGTTTAGCAATGCTAGTCTAGATTTAAACTAAACTCTTCGAAGGTTAACGTTAAAATACCAAGCTTTGCTGATGGCCAAAGGTTCTCAGGTTCTAATCGGTTCTGTTGTTTTTTTTTTCTTGTTCTTCTATTAGAAGAAGGTGATATTTTTTCGTACGAGCACCTTCACTTAAAACCAACTAACGCACTCACTACTAGCTCACTCACACACCCAGTGTTTAGGTCTGGTCTAAACTATACACTACGACTTGTTTATTTGTGTGGGTTAATGGTGTTTTCGTGTATATACATATATATTTATATATATTTATGTGTACGTGTGATTGTGTATACAAAGTATAGTATCTATAAGTAAATATTGTTGTAGTTCTTAAAGCGCGACTTGTTGTTTCCGATTCAAATTCTCGATCGCGAATGCCTGAAATTGGGATATGTTGTAAGCTTAAAAGGAATTTTAAACAGATATCCGTAGGAAAGTAAATAAGCCAACAAGAATAAAAAAGAAAGAAAAAATACAGAATATAACGAAGAACGTCTTAAGTATTGTTATGTACAAATACCTTTGCACATACAAACACACACACACATACGCACACGCAAACCTAAACCAAGTTTAATACATAAATGCCAAACAACAACAAATAATGAAAAGTATTAACTGAATAACCAAACAATCCAACTAACCAACAACTTTAAGAACTCTTTTTCTTCATGTGTGTATGTATGTATGGATGTATGTATGTATACATATGTAGTTGTGTATTGTATCTACACAAAAACTGAAAAATTTAATAGTAATGATGTTGATCACAATAATGATGATGATGATAGTCTATCCGACCGTTTCTCTGTCGGTCTGTCTGTCTTACTGTCTGACACTTTAAGGCTACATACAATACAACTATTGGCACCTATACCAATCAAAATTTATACATACTGCATGTATACTAATAGATTTTGTTGTTGTTGTTGTCGTTGTGTATGGAAAGGTTCTTGGCGTGATTACTTAAAAACGAAGAATAAAAAAGAACTGATGACAACAGTATGTGAACATTCTTTAATAGCCTTAATCACATTTATACAGGGGTCTTTGTCCATAGTTAAAGCAAAATATTGTAACCAATTGCTATATGGCTTTTATTGGTCTTCTTTATTTTCTCTGAAGTAATTGAATTCTTCTCTATTTATAAAACATAAACTATAGAAAAAAATAAAAACTGGTAAAAAAAAACAGTTTATTGATCAGTGACTTGCAGCAGCAATCATTACAAACCGTTGTAATTGATTGAAACGCAACCGACAAAACTCTAACCAGTATTTTTACAAAACACTTACATTATTTTATAGTTTAGAAAATATTTGAATAACTTTTTGAAATTATGTACATTAGGTAGGTATACAAAATTTGAATTGTTTTGCATTAGTTCAGATTTATTACGAGATTGGGTTCTAAATTAGGAAAATGTAGCTGTAATCGGCAAAATGGCATATGTGTGTACGAGTATGTATGTATTTTTAAATTTGGTGACAGATTAACAATTCGTCTTACTGCTTATACTACTACTTCTGATGGCAAAGTGCAGGTAAGCACCAGTGTCTTATTCTGTTGATAAAGAAATTTCAATACATAAATTCATTATGATAGATGATTTAGCCTTTTTCCTTTTTACCAAACATGCTTACATACCATACATAAATACATATGTATATAGTATATCTACTATGTACATATGTATGTATGTGTACATGATTATTTTGTATCGTTCTTCTTTGTATTTAGTTTCCTCTAAACCACAAACTTGTTTTTTGGTTTGCCCGGTTCTTTTGCATTTAATTTTGTTGTTGGTTGGATGGATGGATCGTTGGTTGGTTAGTTTGCTGGCTGGCTGACTAGGTGCTCGTTGTTGTTTATCATTATTGTGTGGTGGTATTTATATTTTAGCCGTGCCATCATTGTCATCATCGTAAACTAAAAATGAATAATAATGAAAAACAACACACAAAAGTGGAAGCAACAAACTTATCTGAAACTCTAAGAACACAGCAAAGTCCCTACTGGCTGATCCTTAAACATAATGATAATGTGAGTTATTCTAAACACACAACTCCAAGGGCTAAATATGTACATATGTAAGTATGTATGGGTAGGTATATGTACATTAATATTAACATTAACATTTCGCGAAGTTGAGTTACGTTACGTTCCGCTTCTACTTATCGCCTTTACCAATTAATACTTCATATGTATGTATGTATACATAGGTACATGCAAAAATAGCTAGCCAGCAAATGACAAAAGCAGCACTAACGTATTTAATTTCAAAAGATATCACTGTTAACCGCAAAGTAAAAGTATTGGCTTAAGTACTGCGCATGGTCTTAATATTATCCAGATATCCAAATAGCCATACAAAAATAGTTATTAGCCGATTTAGCCAGTTTTCATTTTATTTAAACTTTTTAAAAGTTATTTTAGGGATATTAATGTTTTGTTATTTCTAATTATAATTCTACCATCTTCAATAAAATTCTTGCCACATTCTGCCTCTAGCGGCTATGACCACTGTTTAGCACCTATACGTAAAAGTACATATGTACATACATATGTACGTACATTTTTAGTTATCTATTTTTTGGATAATAATAATTTTTACTTTAGCCTGTTATTGGAGATCAAAAGTCTGTGTGTGGTTTGGAAGTACCAAATTTTTTGCTGGGTTTTTATTGTTATCACTTTTATGTCAACTTGAATCATATAATCGTATGTGATGAGGATCATCGGTATCAAGTAATAAATTTAGAACAAATACACAAATATTATGAAACTGGAATGATATCAATACGTCCAATATATGTACATACACAATTTTAAAGGGTTACAATACAAATAGTATATCCTTTTCATAAATCTGAACGTGATTTTCTGTATTTCATTTAACAATGTGTATTTATATAAAACAAACTATTTCTTATCACTGATCTAGTCTTTGAGCATTTTTTAACACAATCAGGGGTGTCATAGAAACCAATATTTTCAGAATTGATTTTAAAACCGACAAGAAAAAATACTTTGGTGTCATATGGCAATGCTACACGTTCAATAAATATCATGGAAATATCTCGATATTTATTGAACGTGTAGCAGTGCCCTATGACACCAAAGCATTTTTTCTTGTCGGTTTTAAAATCAATTCTGAAAATATTGGTTTCTATGACACCCCTGAATAACTCTAAATCTAACTCTAAAATTACTCTCGTAAATTAGTCAAACACGAAGTTATACATGCCATGTCATAGGTACATGGCCCTTTTGAATTGCATATTCAATTTCTAAATGTACCAAAAATTTATAAAATTAATTTTGTACGGAAACTTAGTTTTATAAAACTTTATTAAATATAAAAATTTTATATGAATACATATAATAATGAATCATTACAATAAAAATAATAAGAACTTTTAGACATATTCTATTCACTGTTACCGGCAAAAAGTTTCAAAACATATTTTAAAACTGAGAAATTGATCATAAATGTGTGTTACTTTTAATAAAAATAAAATATTAAAAAAAGGAAACAAACTAACCAATGACGCTATATTCTACTGTTCGAGTATATTGTTAATATTTAGACAAACACAAATTAAGTGTCTGTATGTGTTCATGTCCATTTCGATGAATTTTAACAAACCCTTTTAGGCACGCTTTTATATGCCTTCAGCTTTTTATAACCCATGACCATGGATAAGACATAAAAATTCACTCTGTACATTTATGACGCTGAACAAAAGGAAAATATCTACATACAACAACACAAAACGAAAATTAATAAATATGTTAGTATGTACATATCTATATGTATGTGTATATCATTATGAATATACTATGTACATATGTGAGTACATTAGACCGGTCCTTAAAAAAAACTTCGTCTTAAATGGATCCTATTGTGTTAGTTAGTATCTGAAAGAAATAATATAAATGATAAATTTGGAGCCAATCCGATAATTGGATTTAAAGCTATTAAAATGGCTTAAAATACTAATTTTGAAACATAACTATAAGCATTCAAGAACATTGCGTAAATAGTTTCCAAGATGGGTGCACTTTAGTATAATGATTTTAAAGTAATTAGAAATCAATTTCAATATAGAACTTTTTATTGCAGTTTAGAAATTAGAATTTTTCAGTTTTCAAACTAAAATGATCTTTATTTTATCAACAGACAGACAAAGGAACGGTTGTATTCCAGTTACATAAGAATCTAAAATATATGTACATACATATGTATATGCATACATGTAATAATTCGATGTATGATGGTGGATTTAAAACAATGGTTGCCCCTCGTAGGTAATAGGGACTAATGCGATGGATCAGATGTTCAAAACGTGTGAGTGTGTGCAAAGCTCATTATTTTCAATAACCGAAACCAGTTGTTTTTTTTTTTTTTTTTTTTGAAAACTGACCGGTTTTCCGTGGTCTTCAAAACATATGTTTTTGAGATATTTTATTAAGGAACAGAGTAGATATATTGTGTTTAAATTATTAACAAAAATAATTTTGATTAAAATTCGAAACCGGGGTTTTAGAAAATTCAATTTTTCAAATAACTCGAAAACCGGGTACTATATTTGCCATTGTCAGTTGGGCTACAAATGTTGCGTCTACATAGGTATAAACATTAGATACTAAAAACGAAATTTAAACTCTCCAAGTGATAGTTTTGAAAATTCACCATACAACAAGGGGCAGGTTTAATGAAAGTTGTACTACATTGCAATTTCGATTAACCTTTATTTGTTCAAATGTTAAATTTGAAATGTATTTATAAATACAAATTTAATTTAAATAAGTCTCCTCATCAAAGTTCCTTTTGAATTGGAATTAAATTATAGACAAACATAATACTGTCATACATACTCGTATATGCATACAAATGTATCTTATGTTTGTACGAATGTGCATAGCGCAATCGTATGTCGTTTTCATGAAATGAATGAAAAAGGTTTAACAAAATGTTTGCCAAATTTCACTAGTTGCTGTGGGATACAAATGAGTACAATCAGGACTATACTATATTGCATTATCATGTTTGTATATGCTTACATACATATCTACATATATATGTATGAGTATTAAATAGTTTCGTATGTATGTATGTATGTTTCTACTATCGGTATGTATGAATGTTTGAATGTGCAATAATTTTGTATTTTAATCTGAGACTCCACTCATGCGCAGCAACATCATCGTTGATTTCTTCTTTTTTTATTCTACCATTTTCTTATGTTTTTATGTTCGTTGATTTTTTTTTTTTTGTAATTTCCTTTAGGATGAATGTCAGAAAATCATGAATTCTCAGGGATTAAGATTTACGCCTTTCAACTCTTTCGACATTATTATTATTATCGTAGTCGTTGTTGTTGTTGTTATTTTTATTGTTGCTGTTGTCGCAGTGGTTCTTTTTTTTTATAAATTGTAGGAAAAAATAATAAAAATGAACACATGAACGAACGTTTCGAAGTTTACGACTGATCAAAGTAACGAATATAGTACGTTTAAATTTGTATGAAAACTTTTTGCAACAACTTACTGTTAAAGAGGACTGTATTCTTGTTTGGAATTCTTTCTTATGTTGCAGACATCTCCACTTTTTTATTATCGTTTTTTTTAATTCTTATTTTATTTTTGTCTAAAAATAAACTTTTTGCCAATGTTTTAAGGTATTTATTTTAGCCTTTGGCTTATAAAATCTTCTTTAATGCGAAAGAAAACGAAGAGGACAAAATTTTGTTGTGTTGTGAATCTGTTTCCAAAGTGTACATAATATGCATGTACAACATGTATGTAAGTAACTTCTCTTCTTCCAACGTTCTACCCGTCCATCCATCCACTACCATTTATTCACACATCCATCCATCCATCCATCCATGTATTATAATCTTTCTATGTATACAACCGTTTGGTTGGCATGTCTCTTGGTGTATTAAATGTATGAGGAATTATAAAAGTATGCGCAAGCTCCTTTGAGCATTGCATTCATGTACTGCACTACTTACATACTATAGAACTTCTTTTTCTACATTTTTACTGTAAGTATGTATGTCTACATACATACATATGTATATGTTGGTTGCCATCGTACAGATGGAATATGTACAGAAATACAAATGCAACATATTTAAGTACATATGTACGTATACATTTTTTTCTTATTGTCTGCAATTGGTTCTATCGAAGAAATCATAGTGCAGTACTTGAACTTTGATTTAGAAACATAAAAAGAGAAAAAAAAACTTAAACATAGAAATTTTCTATAATTTTAAGCAATTCAGTAAGTTTTTCTTCATGTCATTCTACTTTTTTGTTGTGTTTTGTTTTATTATAACAGTATACTTACTTTAATTCTTCACGACACACAAAAGGTCACAAAACAATTGTGAAATTCAAAATTTGTCCGAAAAATTGGCAAACAATGTAACAAATATTGGTGTACTATTGTATGCAGACTATAGAGTATTTACATTCATAAAGTCACATATTTCTCAGAGAAAATCTACTACGAAAGTATTTAAGGCTGGAGTTTAAACAGTTGTGCCTCCATTGCATGTTCGTTACCTTTGAATTAGCGAATTTTTGAATCACACAGTTTTAATTATAGTTTAATGTCGACCGGCGGACGGACATTTTGTTCTAAATGGGTATTGTGTCTATATCACAATTCCGAATTTGCTGTTCTTTTTTCCATTCTCTTGAAATACATATTTGAAAAAAATCTGATTATAATAACCGAATTTACATATAGCCAGCCAATCAAATGATTCAGTCTAAATTACCGAACTCTTCAGTTGAGGTGAAAAAGTTTAGTTACATATACTTGTACAAATTATTTGATTGTCAGCAAATTACAACAACAGCTACGGTACAACTTTAAGAAGAATAATTATAAAGTAAATTTTACAATATTTCCCAATAAAAATTACCCGAGAATTTCTAAAAAAAATATTCTTGGAAATAACGTTTAGCGACGACTATGGGAAATATAGAATAATGTAAACTGTTTTTTATGAATTGCGGTGTGTCAAATAACTAAAAAACTAAGAAATACTTAAAGTTTTCTACCGATAAAACTAATAGTTTAAAAAGTACGTCATGAAAAAAATCTATCATATACATAAATGTAAAAGTTGAATTGATGACGAAGTTGGAATTGAAATTATGAATTAATTTATTTACTTTTAATTCTCATTACTCATTTGTTGACTTTTATAGTATCGTTAGTTTCATATTCATTCGATTTCAGTATATCAAAAAAAGATTTTAATTTAGTAGGGATGGTACTGCCCATGGACGGTAATGTCAAATCGAAATGTTCGAAAAAATAATATAATTATCATTAATAGTTATTATATTATTAATAGTATGTATGTATGTACATATAAACAATATGCCTGTACGTGGGAACTGTATGATGTAATATGATTGTAATATGTTATTTTTTATTTTTAATAATAACAAATTGGTGGAGTTTTCTCTCAGAAACATTTCCAGTTATTTATTCTTTGCGGTCTACTATAAATAATTTTATGGGAAACAAAGGAATGACAAAATGGAAATACACGTATAGAGGTTATACAAATTGCATGCATGATCATGTTGTTAATTTTACATAAATTCACAGAATCCTATTACAACTTGTTTTTGTGTTCAACACTTTGGTGAATATTATAGAATTAAAAATTCTTTTTATATCAAAATAACAGATAGATAGCAGAGGTCGATGATTAACTACATACATATGTGCATATATGTAGCTAAAATATACAATACATAAGTATGCATATATGTACATACATATATACAAATGTGTGAATTTATATCTGGAAGTATTGTACATACTCGTAAGCATGTAAGGAAGATGACCACCAATTTTTATAAATTTCTTGTCTTCTTTTGTAATATCGCATTCATTCGATGGAACTATAACTTCTTCTTCTCTATAAAATCATACAACAAAAACACACACCTAATGAAAATTCTTTTTAAGACTCCACAATTAAATAATGACCACTGCGGATGATGTTGCTGATAATGATGCCTACAAACTGTAATTATTTCTTTTTTTCTCCCATTGTTTAATTTTCGTACGGACTACAATAACAATATTTCAGATTTAAAGAAAAAGATTATTTATTTGTTTAAAATATGTAAGTAAGAAACAAGTAAGAAAGTATAGTCGGTCAAGCGTGACCATATACCCTACACCCATTATATGTATAAAACAGTTTTTCAAAAACGAGCGCTAGGTAATATCTCCACCTATTATGGACCGATCATCCAAAAATTTAGTGTCATGATTTATGTGAATATAAATATTATATGTATGTGTTAAACTTTATCTCGATATAAATACTTTTAAAAGATTTATGGTGGTTAAAGTGAATTATGGAGAGGGTCTTATATGGGAGTTTTGACTAATTATGGACCGACCATTATAAAATTAGGTGTCATCATTTCTGTATATATGAAACTTATTTGTGTTGAATTTTATTTGAATACCAACATTTTTAAGAAATTTATGGTCGTTAAAGTGATTTTCGGAAGTAGGCCTTATATGGGAACTACGACTAATTATGAATCGATCATAATAAAATTGTACCGTACTATTCGTATATATGTATATGAAATATATTTGTGTTCAATATTATTTGGATACCGACAGTTTTAAAAGAGTTATGCTCTTTAAAGTAATTTTCGGAAGTGGACCTTAAGTGATTCTGAGTCGATCGGTATACTTTAAGGTGGGTGTTGGACCAATATTTCTGGACGTTACAAACATCAGCACAAATCCAATATACCCTTCTATGGTGGTGTAGGGTATAAAAAGACTAAAGAATACAAAAACAAAATAAATAATCATGTTAAAATGCCCGTATCAATCCCCAAAAGTATCCAACGGAGAAATGTGAACTAAGAAACTAATTACATATGTACATAAAAATGTATGTACATATATACGATATACATACAAACATATTTATGTACAACATATTGTGAGTTGCGTTTATCTTAAAACGTAAAAAGTTCATTGGCTCTACAATTTGCCTTTTATTCTTCTTCTGATTAATAACAGAAATTTTCAAGCAAACTTTATTGTTCCAAGGCCAAACTTCAAAAAAATTAATAACACTTTTTATGATCCACAACAGTGATCAGTGAAAGAAAGTTAAGACATCAATAACGGACAATACTGCATTAAACTTAAATAAACAATAAAAATTGAAAACAAACGAAAGGTTTTATATTTTTTAATAAAACAGATCTCAGATCGAATTAATGCAATATAAAGGTTTTTTGAAATATTAAAATTAAATTATTTGTCATAAAATATGTGCTACAAACACATGCAATTACTAACTACGCCATTTTAAGTGAATATTGATGAAATTAAATTAATATTGAGAAAATACAAAATGAAATTACGAAATCCAACTCAATGCTGAGAAGTAACGAATCGAATTTCAGAAATGAATATAAATATTGCAAAAAATTAATTGCAATTGAAAATCCAAATTAATAATCAGAAATTTTAAATTAAAATTTAGAAATCCAATTAGAAAAATTAAGAATAAACTAATTTAAATTAATATTCATAAATTGGAAAACTTCAACTTGATGTTGAGAAATATTAAAATTCCATTGATCAAAAAATTTTAATTCATTCTAGTGGTAATAATAAGAAAAAATTATTTATAAAAATAGCTGCTTAAGGTTACATTAATACAGTATTATGTACATACATATTTGAATTCTATCATTACAATTGATTCTATCGTAATTGAAATAGGCAGCAACTCTTCTTGGAAAAAATTATAGATTATATTTTAATACATTTGGGGTGGGAAATTATTTAAAAAAATTAACTATTTATTTTATAAATTTAGATAAAAGTAATTATCACTTTGGAACTGAAGTTGCCCGGCCTCACTTTATAATCGCACGATGTGCTAGTATATAAATTTATTTATATGTGACGACATTTTTATTTCGCTTTAATATATTTCTAATTTCGATTTATGTCCATTTCATACAAATTTATTTAAATAGAAATAAATTTATATTTGAATGAATGGTTTTCATATACGATCATATATGTATAATAATTCCAATGCAGCCAAAGCTTATTTATTATTGTTTAATGAACAGTAGAAGTAAAGACAAAAAATTTAAATTTTGAATTGGAGTTCAAATCGTATATACATACATATATGTATATGTACATAAGTATATAATAAAAATAATAAATGAAGAAGGTCATGATTAAGACTGATTTAATCTATTGTTTATCTATTATTTTACATCTTAAAAAACATTTATCTACAGGATGTTTTTTTTTTTAAAGTTAACCATCAATGTAATTCAACGTGCGCAGAATATTCAAATAAAATTTAAATCGGATAATACATATGAGTTGGGGTTTTCTTTAATTGATTCTTATAATATATACCTAGTATAAGTATAGTTGCATAGTAAATAAATAATTATGATGTTTATTTTATTTAAATAATAATTTTGCGCAAATAAAAAAAGTTCATCCGTATGTAACTACATATTAATAATATTCAGTTTTATTTTATCCATTCACACGGTCATACAAATAAAAATATGTATATACATACATACTAATGTATGCAAATACAAATTTATTTTACGGATGTATAGGTGTACATATGTATATAGTATGTATATGTTTATGTACAAACATATGTATGTATGTATTTGTTTTTATATACATTTATTAATACTCGTGCATTAATTTAAACATTACTTAAAGGCAATAGAAAAGGTTCAAAGAACTTTCGTTTCCATTAGATAAGAAAATACAAAAATAAATCATTATAATTAGTGAAGAAGTTAACAATTACTTACATAGATTTTAGCATATTCTTTAATTATTGATCAGTTGTAGCTTTTATTTTTATTGTTGTTTTATATATGAATGTATGTACTCGTATGTAAATAAGTACATACATATGTTTGTATATACATATGTATATAGCTGCTGGGTTCAATTTGACAAGTTTAAACAAACTACCAGTATTATGATCTTCGAGACTCATTTGTTAGAAAAGGGTGTATTAATGAATTAATGTGCACAACTTCAGAAATAAACACATGCATATGTACATAATTATAGTTTCATCGATAGTTTTCCGTTTTTTTTTTTTATTGTTTTTACAAATTGACTTGATTTAAAATTTTGTTTTGCCAATTAACACATATTTTTTAACTTCTGAATGTTGGTCTTACCAGTCTTGAAATAATTGTCTTAATTCTGTCCAATTACGAAATTCCAAAATACACACTAAATATTGTACCTATTACATACATATTTATAATCATAACAAACTGGCTAAGTTCCCTTGCTAAACGGATTTTAGATGGCTTAAGTTTGTATTTGTTGCTTTTCGATTTGTGTGTGGCGTTTTCTTGGAATGAAAATTCTTTAAAATATTTGCACAAAACGTGTTATTAAGGATTAATTCTGTCACGTAGTGAGTGAATGTGTGTGACAACGAAAGTCTTGAATGACACCTTTCGTATTGTAAATATTTATTACGAATTACTTTCACTGCAAGCGGGCGGGCGAGCGAGCGAGCATACGAGCTGTCTGGCTGGCTGACGACAACATCAGCAAACAAGCAGCAAAGCAACAGCACGTTAAGACTTCCTGTTCTTACAACACCTGTCTTCTGCGTATGTATTTATTTCTGTAACTTAATATAACATTAATTGCATTCAATGTATTCGTCAGTTGTTCAGGTATTTAAAGAATTCTCACTGGGTTAATATAAGCAAGCATTCTTTCAGCATGTGAAAGTATATATTGGATACATTAGCATTACACTGCACATTACTGTACGTTTAGATGTTTGTAACATGTGCAATAAAAATAATTACATATTTTCAAATATGTCATCATCATCATAACTCGTCTTATATAAACGACGTATAACGTTGGTTTTATTATTCGATTGTAACACAAGCTCGAGCAAAGTACCAACCACAACCAACATGAGTAAATTCTTAGTTATCTTCTGGATTGTCCTCGTTTTGGGATTCTCGGCATCTTTGCCACAAATAGAGCACGGTTCCTTACTTGGTCCCAGTGGTGTAAGTTTTGTTTATACATGTAGACATATTTCACAATTAATTGATCATTATTTTTAAGCGTTTCGAGCGTACAAAAAATCAAGCAGCTCCTCCTGTAGACCTTAGTTTACCTCCTGTATTCTTACCAGAATCCATTCCTATACACGAGGACGTTAAAGAATTGCATTAAATGCAATTGGAAATATTTTAATAAGTTGTATTATTACTATGTACATGTATTGTATATATTTAATCTAAATTATAAATTAAGAACAAAATAAATATTAAATATATAGGTAAATAAATCAATCTACATAATATATTAATGATGATACATGCTTTTTCGACTATTTTACCAAATTCACCATGATAGTGACAGATTAGTGCCGTCCGAATAAAGTAAAATTTTTACCATATTTACATACATACATACATACAGTAGATATTGTCGAAAGTTTATTTTTTCCCGGAAGCAAACGCTAAATCAAATTGGTTCTAATTCTTGTGTTTTTAGGAAACTTCTTTTATTAAGAACAAATCACATTAGAAGTATAGTGTTATTTTATAAATTAATTATTTGCAACAGAGGCTATTTTTGGTGGTTTCAAATTAAGAAAAAGTACTTATTATGTATACGCAGGTGTACTGCAGTATTTTTAGATATCAATAAGTACTGAAGAACAAACAAATTATAATTGTTGTTATTGTAGCAGCAATATTTGTGAAAACAGAATAACTTTGTTTAAGTTTTTTCTCTTACGCTCAAGGTACATACATACATTCATTCTATGTCTAGACCATAGTTTTTTTATTTTTTAAAGCTAAATCTTCATGAAAATGTTTTGGCGAAAATGATTTTTGAAGAATAAATAAATAAATGTTCATTCTTCTTGACTTAGGACACTTTCATAATAACTGTCTCATTCATTATCATTGCAAAAGTTTAAAAGTTTTTCTAGCCTTGCTGATATATATTGTAACTTATTATTATACTCGTATACGGATTTTGCTGTGTTTTCGCAGTTGGACTGCAAAATATGAAGAAAACCCTTGTAATAAAATGTTTTTCTCATTTATAGTTATAGTAAAGAAATTTTGAGTTAATACATACATTTTTATTATGCCAAATAGTATGCTTTAAAATGTTATTGAATTAATCAAATAACGTAAAAAATTAACTCAGCATAGTTTTGGGATTGGAATTAAACTCAAATTGTGTTTTCAATTTTTATTTTTATACCCTACACCATAGTGGGGAGGAGGGTATATTGGATTTGTGCTGATGTTTGTAACGCCCAAAAATATTCGTCCAACACCCACCTTAAATTATACCGATCGACTCATAATCACTTCCTGAGTCGATTTAAAGATATCCGTTTGTCCGTCTGGCTGGCTGTCCATGTAAAGCTTGTGCGCAGAGTACAGGTCGCAATTTTGAAGATATTTCGATAAAATTAGATACGTGAATTTTTTTCGGCCCAAGGACGGATGGGATTGAAACTGGTGGAAATCGGTCTATTATTTCACCTGGCGCCCATACAAATGTCCTCCCGAAATTGGGGTTTACCGATCATCAATGTTTGAATTATGCAAGTCTGCAAAGAAATTTCACCACAAATGCGTGGTAAATGAAGCCAAATCAGATCTATGAATTTTGTGCAGATCGGTCCATAATTTAGCATAGCTCCCATATAAGTCCCACTTCCGAAAATCACTTTAAATGTCATAACTCTCTTAAAAATGTTGGTATCCATATATTATTGAACACAAATATTTTTCATATATATATATAAAATAATACGGTACAATTTTATTATGATCGGTTCATACTTAGTCGTAGCTGCCATATAAGGCTCACTTCCGAAAATCACTTTAACGACCATAAATTTCTTAAAAATATATGTATACGGAAATGATGACACCTAATTTTATAATGGTCGGTCCATAATTAGTCGAAACTCCCATATAAAACCCTCTACGTATTCACTTTAACCTCCATAAATCTTTTAAAAGTACGAGATAAAGTTTAACACAGAAATCATGACACTAAATTTTTGGATGATCGGTCCATAATAGGTTATATCTCACATGCCTATAGCGCACATTTCTGAAAAACTATTTTATACATATACTGGGTGTAGGGTATTTATAGTCGGGCTTGACCGACTATACTTTTTAAATAGCGTTATGTTCAATTAGAAACTGTATTATTTTATAAAAAAAAAAAAACGTTTAGGTTAGTAGGTACTGATTTTTGATATCTTTAAATAAAAAAATAAATAAAATAGTATAGCTTTAGTTTGTGTGATGTCTATATTAATTATCTGTTTTGTTTTTTACTACATAATTAGAAATTCAGATGTTTATACATACGAGTATTGTTATTTATATAAAAAAAAAACATTTACTCGTTTTTACTGTAGAAACATTTTATTTGTCATTTTATCCATCAGCGTTCACATTTTTACTTTACAGATCTTAAATTTGTGTATATTTAATACTTCTCAACAGGTGTGTGGAGCCATGAATATAAAAAGGAAAATTGCCGTATTTTAAAATGACTCCTAAAATATGTCCTTTTGATTTGTTCATTTTTGTTAGATGTATTTATTATACATTTTTTCTGCATTTTTAGTTTCGAATATCAATCTAGTATTTCTCCAACGTGCACTCGTTAGAGCAATATGAGCGCAATAACCAAAAACAAATAAATTTGGTCGTCAAATCTGATTTTTAATAAAAAAAAAAATAAATAAATAAAAAAAAATGGAAATAAGTGCTCAATTACAATGCAGGAATTTTATATATACATATATACATATGTATATATTTTTTTTTGAGAAAATAATATGTAACAACATTTATGTATATGGAAAAATATTAATATTGTTGTAGCAACAGTAACTAAATGCAATACAAACAAATAAATATATTTGATATGCAAGCGATATTTTGCGCCATACGTGATTCTACTCAAATTCTTAAAAATAAATACAAAACATTAAATAATTATACTGAATTCAAAGATGTAAGATAATAATATATACAGTACTTTGAATATATACTCGTACACATATAGATGGATATACATATGTATTTCTAATAAACTGAGTAATTTAGACCTACAACTAAATCTTAGCAAATTCATTTCAAATTATGCATTCAAAATGCTAAATAAGAATGTTTTTTTTTCGATTTTAATTGCAGCAAATAACCTTTATTTATCATCGCTAAACTTCTCTAGTAAAATCATAAATATTTAAATTAAGTGTTTATAAAATTGTTGGTTCTTTTTTCAGTATTGCTTTCTTCCAAACTTTTTTTTGACTCATATTTAAAGAAATTCTTACTACATACATACATACATATATATGTAACACATCTTATAACATATACATACATAAATATTAATAATAAACAGTGATAAATTTTATTTGTTTGTTTAAACATGGTATTTCAGCACCAAACATTTGTTCTAATTTTTAATAATCCACAGAATTTTAAAAGACTTAAATGTAAGAAGCAGAGACTGAAAATAACAGGTCCATTTTAATTTTAGTGGTTAATTTTGCCATAAAAAATTAACAAAAATTGTTTTGTAACACTTATTTTGAGTGATTTATTTTTTAAAACAAAATATAAATCACTATTTTGTATTTTGATCATATGGTACAAGTTATTTTCGGTCTCTGGTAATATTGATTAATTAAGTAATTTGAAACAATTTAATTTCTTGAATTGTGATAAAAATTCTTGAGTTGTTGTAAATTATATTAAACTAAATTGTTAAAAAAAAAACAAATAGTTGTTATAAGGCAGATAGATGTGATATTCTACAAATAACTAAGA
Organism: Bellardia bayeri; assembly: GCA_950370525.1. NCBI lineage: Eukaryota > Metazoa > Arthropoda > Insecta > Diptera > Calliphoridae > Bellardia > Bellardia bayeri. Next base: position 1,019,277 of record OX493268.1, read on the forward strand.
ATGTGGAATAAATTAATAATTAATGATTGATTGAAATTCAAATAAATTATCAATTTTATTTTTTCATTTAAAAATCGTCATCTTAATTAAAAAAAAGAAATTAATAAAGCGTGATAAATTAGTACTTTTTTTTGTATCATTGTATATACAATATCATAAATATTTATACATTTACTGTGATGGCCATATAATAAAAACATTTGTAACTCTAGTCTTACGGTTACAACAATATATGTTATCTGTATATTCGAAAAAATTAAGAAACATGTCATGAATAAGAATCAGGACTGGGGAAATCTAAACGGTGTTTATAAATTATTGAAAATTGTTCAAAATATCAAAGATAATAACAAAAACTAATGAAGAATTATTGCTATAGGTATATATTCTAATTAAATGGTCTCAACTGTACATACATATGTATGTATGTATATACAGATTATTGGTGTTTATAATTGGGAAAACACTTGTTGATTCCGCTCACTAACACTTCATTAATGTAAGTCAACTGTTAGTCAGTCCCCTCTTACAGTTAAGAACATGGTGAAATAACTCTACAAGGTGATGGCAATATTACAACAATACAAAAGCAACAGAAACAACATGGTATTTTTGTTTTTGCTTTCATGTTTGTAATGTCAAAAACAACTGGTTATTGTTTACAAACATTTTTGCAGGAAAAATAAATACATACATACAATTTTTTTAATTTCAAGATGAAAATAAAAATAATTTATAAATTTGTTAATTTATGAAACATTTAATTTATGGACAATTGCTTTTTTCACTTTTTTTGTATAACTTGATACGTTTGCTATTTTTTTAACACAACTTGAGCATACATACATACATATGTATATAAAGTTTGACATAACGAACATGACTAAAAAAAAAAAACAGCTGGCGTTTCAACACCACCTTGTAGAGTTATTTCACAATGGTTAAGAAATTAAAGAAATTGACATTTTCCTCATTCTGCTTTGAACTTGCCTAAACCTTTTCGAGTTGCGAAATTAATAGACAGACAGAAATTTTTTGTTTATTTTTTCGTTCTTCTTCTATGTTGATTGTTGTGGAAATTTTTATTATAAAAACGCATTGAAAATAAAAGAAATTAAAAAATATATGCAAACAACTGTTAATTATAAATCTATTTGGTTAATAAATTTAATTATTTTTGCAATACGCGCGTAAAAGTGAGAAAAATGATGTGAAGCAACAACATGAAAAATTCTTCCTCTTCAATACATCGCCTACAAACTTCGTCTGTCTCATGGTGAAATTAAATACTTTTAGTAAAACAATTAAAAAAACAAACACACTATTTAATATAATATAGTTTTTTTTTAACACTTTTAAGCTATTTTACGAAGATAAAACGGCGAAAAAACTCAATTTTTCAAAAACAAAATAATTTTGCAACGTTTTTATATAAACTTTGACTATTTGTAAACAACTTTTTGACATTTTCAATTTCACCATGAACAGAGCAAAAAATAATCAGCTGGCGCTATGCTGTCACCTTGTATTTAATTTCACCATGCTCTGTAGCTCGTTTCAGTATTTCTCGCATTGTAAAATTTTTCGCATGGAATTAGTGAATTGCAACAAAAACAGTGTAAAATGAAACAAAAAATGGTTTTTCTCACACAAGTGTTTCTGTAACTTTATTTTGCGAGAAATATCTGTCATTTACAAGGTGACTAAAGACTGTGAATTTAGCCATTAGTGTAGTAAAATCAATTCAGTGTTTGGTAAAGGCTAACAGACAGGTTTATTTGTTTTAAATGTTTTCATTCTTTAACAGATCTGCAGTGAAAATAGATATGAAAGAGACTCAAATAAATGCTTTTTAATTACCATATACATATACTTCCCAGCATACCATTCTAGGAGCGCTCCGAAAAAGGAGTCAGAAAAGAGTCCAACTAAGGAGCATTTTCGGAGCGCTCCGAAAAAAGGAGTCAGAAAAGAGTCCAACTAAGGAGTATTTTCGGAGCGCTCCGAAAAAGGAGTCAGAAAAGAGTCCAACAAAAGAGTATTTTCGGAGCTAAAGAAAAATTTGCTTGTTACTGTCCTGAGTCGTCACGCAGTATGACTCTACTTCTACTTAATTATGTGTGTACCAAAGCGTTGTTGTCCTGTTATTTGTGCTTTGAACAAAAAAAACATAGCTGTGCCACACAAGAATGATAAAAACAAGATTACACAGAGCCCAAAAAAACCCTCATAAAAGACTCTTTTCTGACATTATCTAAGAGCTCTTTAAGAGCCCAAAAAAACCCTCATAAAAGACTCTTTTTTGACATTATCTAAGAGCTCTTTCTGACGGACCATTTTCGAACGTAATGACCCTCTTTTCTGAAGGTTTTCGGAGCAATTATGATTTTTTTTGGGCTCATAAAGAGCGGTAACGCTCCGAAAAAGGTGTCAGAAAAGACTTTTCGGACTCATATGGCTTGCTGGGTTACTGCAATTTACGACTTCACACTGAAAACACTCAGCAAAATTCACACATCCACACTCAAGCAAAACAAAATAGAGGTTCGGCTGTGCCGAATCTTAAATACCCTCCATCTAAATGTAATAAGAAATACAAAAACTACACTGGTTTCAGAACTAGAATAACTTATTCTGTGTCTTCTATTCAGTCTTAGTTTTATTATCATTTTATATATTGTTTGAAAGACAATTTTACGACCAACATAATTTATTTTAAATGTTTCGAAATTTTCTCTAATTTTTACCATTTATAATTTATGTAATTACCAATTCTTAAGATAATTTACAGAGTTTGTCTGATTTTCATAATACTCTTGAGTGTAATTTAACAATTTATAAAATTAAAACAACATTTTTCCATATTCACAACAAGTTAAGAAACAGAGTATAAAAAATGATTCGTGTAAAATTTTGGATCGGTACCTTTATTTATAAGAGATTTATGAGTATTAAAGTGATTTTCGGAAGAGGGCTTTAAATGGGGGATGCGGTTAAAAATGGACTAAAATTCACAAAATGTTGTGGGATGATACATATGTAAATGATTTGTGCAAAGTTTTGAGTCGGTACCGATTTTTATACGTTATATATAAAGATAAATGGCTTTTTCGGATGTGGTCCTTGTATAGGAGCTATGACCAATTATGGGCCGACCACCATAAAATTTGTTACAACAATTTATTTACCTATAAGAATTATTTATGTCAAATTTTAACCTTTTATAATTATTTATACCAGATTTATACGTATGTATAAATAAGTGAATTTTAGAAGTGGGCTTTATATGGGGTCTATGGTCAAACATTGACCGAACTAAAAAAAAATTCGTTTTGCGATTTCTTTTTGCATGAAACTTATTTTTGCTAAATTTTGTATTAATTTTCCAATTTTATAGGCATTTATGTTTAATTGAGCAATATTTCGGGAATAATTTTGTATGGGGGCTATAAGAAATCATGGACCAATTCTTACAATTTTCCTCACACTTTTTTCTTTTATCATAAAAATAAAAAATAAAAATACTGCCTTTTGATAATTGTTTCATTGTTTTAAAACATATTGCAATTTTGTCAAAAGTGCGCCGAAGGAAAAATAGTGAAAATTTAAAAACTTAAAATAACTTTTAAAATACAAAAATAAAACAAAATACAATATGTACATTCTGTTCCTATGTCGTTTCAAAAACAACGGTTCTTACAAGGGTTTTTATCCTTAATTACGTCACTCGCTAATTCGAGACAACAAGTTTTTAACATTATATGTACATATGTATGTATGTAATTTCATTTACATTGTTTTAGAATGTGTCAGACAATTTTATAATAAGATTTGTATTTAAAATTAATTTGACAAGACGTGGAATGTTGCATGAACATTATTTATAAACCCATTTTCTCAAGGTATTGTTATTTTATTTTTATCGTGACGTTTTACCTTTTAATTATAATAAAAACTGAATAAATAAATATTTTTTATCTTTTATACAAAAAATGTTACGAAAATATTAAAACCAGATTTTAAAAAATTGGACATAAAAATAATATTTTTAATTTAAAAATTTACAAAAACAACATATAATGTTTGTACCTATGTATGTATGTACGAGTATATAAACATGATACCGGTTAAGTATACGGTGAACCAGTTAGAAATCGCAGATCGCAGTGACAAAATGAATATAATCTTCAAATATTTAAATAAAATAAGTTAATATTTGAATACATACATACATACATACATATGTAAATATGTATGTATATAAATGTAAATTTGTATGTATATATAATATAATATAATAGTTCTAACTAAAGAGATAAATTAACTATCGTTAAAATAAATTTAAAATGAGTTGTTCGTCTAAAAACAGACATTCATCATGCGTGAATATTCGGAATTTTTTTTTTAGTAAATTACTGTCTTATCAACTTGATTTTGCATGCAATGCATGTTGTTAGTATGGAAGTAGGGTGCAATTAACAATACCATATAGAGAGCAGTCCAAATAAAAACAAAATACAAAGCCAGCCTGCCAGTCAGCCACCCTGCCATTCTAACTAACAAATACGAGTATATGAACGTCGGCCTATACGTCAATCTGTCTATCCAATTAACAAACAACAAATGAAGCATTACTGTTGTTTCTCCTTATTGTGTTTAATTTTTTTATTTAATATTTTATTATATTATATTATTTGATAGTGTAACAAAAACAAATGTTTAACTTCTTTCAGATAGTGTCATGTACATACATACCTACATACATACATAATATGTATGTATTGGTCGGCTTCTGATTGTCGGTTGTATGATCTTATTTCGAATTGAGGAATTGTAGTGCTTGCTCTGCTGTCTCTTTGCTCTTAAAAATAAAAATCGTTTATACTTTTTCAGTTTGATTTTAAGCATCGAGCGCGATATACTTACAAACACTCACTAAACCGGGGGTAAACGAGCACATTCAAATATATTTTATTTTTTTAAACTTGATTTTTACTTTCATTTAATTCGTTTTCTTTCATTAATACTTTTGTGAGTTTTTACTTAAATGAAGTTTAAAAAAAATTTTTTAATTTTTTTTTACCAAAATAAATAAAATATTTTCTTTATTCTTAACACCTGTGTGCAAAATAAATAAATAAAACTAGTGCGAGTGATTTTTTTTAAACATCTTTTTAATATTTTCCAATATAAACATATACAGCCCACACAGTGCAATACAATAGCATGTAATAATTTTAAATAATTATTGTTTGTTGCTAGTAACAATAACAAAAAACGGTTATTTTTTTAAATAAACGTATTTGGCGTGTAACATTTGATGCGGTTGTAGATATATGTACATATGTATGTACATACATATGTAGATGTCATAATCATGTTTTGTTTTCATGACAAAAAATAATTGGAGTTTAACTATAAACGAGAGTAGAAGTGGAACAAAATAGACATTTGTTACACATCTGCATTTATTTATTTTAATTAAAAAAAAAACATTGACTGGCATTCAGAATGTCATTTTGTGTACAACCGCACAGGTACAGACAACATTTAGTAACAAAGTTGTTCCAAATTGTTTAAAAAGCACATGATCGGCTGATATCTTTATTGCAAATTGCTGAATGTACATACGAGTACATACATACATATAATAATATTAATTATACAGGTATCCCTCGATTTACGCGGTACGTTGGGACCGAATAAAAACCGCGTAAATAAAGATTAGTTATCAATACAAAATTCTGTTTTGGGACCAGAAATATAATAAACCGCGCAAATTGAAACACTAGCTATATACAAAATTTAAATTTGGGACCGAAAATCCGTATTAAAAAAATACTTATCAGTATAATATAATTTGAATTAAATTTATTTTATTTGTACTTTTGTACTATAACAAAATATTATTTGTAAAAATAATATTTGAAAAAAAATTAAAAATTTTGTTCTAAATGTTCTAAATAATGGTGCGCAATTTGAGGGTTGCCACTATTTTTAAATCGCGTTGTTCTAAAAACGCGTAAAAAAGTGCGTTATACAGAAAAACGGTCACTATTATTAAATCGCGTTATATCGAAACCGCGCAAATAAAGTACCGCGTAAATCGAAGGATACCTGTATATTGATTTATTGTTTATTTTCTTGAATACTTTCTATACAATTCGCATGTTTTTAACACTTGCAATGTAATTCGCTTTCTTTTGTGTCATTCATTCTTTTTTCTACTGGAAATATCGGAAAAGATTTTAAAAAATTTTCAATTCTTCAAAATCATGTGTCTAATAACAGACCTAATTGTTTACGAGCATTATTTAGATAATCAAAGTGTGTAGTAAGTAACACCTTGCAAAATCTAATCTACAATCTTTTAAACGATTTAACTGTATGTACATATATATGTAGGTATATATGATTAACGACCGCATTAAGTTAATTCTTATCAGTTTTAAATAATTTTCGTTTTTTTTTTATTTTCGTTTAGTATTTAATTAATAGAATAGAATTAAATGTGTAAATTTAAAGCTTTTAATAGCATAATCAAGAACAAGCTCTGTACTGTACTACGAGTATATATACTCGTATTCTGTTATATATTCATGTTACGATGATCAGTTCTGATATACATACATACATAAAAGTAATTAATGCAATTTGCGTATTTTTATCAAATGGTTTGATGTAATTCATCAGAAAAAGACATACATATGTATGTATTAATATCGTAATACTAGCTGACATTTTTATCCATATACTACTGTCATACTTTTTTTCGCTTACTGTACATATGCCTTTATTAATGGACAATTAGAGATCTATTATTTTATGAAAATTAAAGACATCAAGTGTTAAAGATAGAAAACGTTATAAATGCAACACCACGTATCGTATGTTTCTCTTAAAAAACAACATGTGTATGTACTTAAATATGTTTTAGTAGATTGGTGGATATGAAGTCATTTTAACAAAAAGTGATCTAAGTTGTTGTTTTTTTTTTTTTTGTTTCAATATTTTGAAATAAATAAACAAAAAAAAACATTTAAATACTTCGTTAAACTTGTTTCTATTCTCAAGCAAATACTCAGTAATTAATTGATATTCAACTTGGAAGGTGCAGCAAAAAAGGACTTCAAACTTAAACAAATTTATCACAATAAAAATTGGATATATTGAAAGTAGTTTTTGAATCGAGTGAAATCGTTTTATAATTTTATACACTATATATACATATGTATATGTATGTGTGTGTAAATGTGCTATAATTAAACACTTGGAATGTCTGAATGTCTTCCAAATGTACATGTATGAGTACATCAGATTGCTATAAAAAAATAATAAAATTTATGAGCATATTTTCGGAAAAAATATTAAAAATCATTCACTAGGAAATACACATTCACATATACGAGCACTACATATGTAGATAATTAATTACATCATTAAAATATCATAAATTTATTTTGGGTTTTATTAAACGGCTGCATGAATCTCGCCAAATCTTAGCACCCATAAAATATGATGTCGAAGAGCCAATTTTTGTTGGCCCAAGTGTGTGGCCTGTTGGTGTGTTTGGGCCAAATAAATGGCAATCCCATCGGTTTTGAAAAAAAGAATGTTGCCACCGAATTTATAATATTGCACAACAATGATATGCACGCCCGTTTTGAACAGACCAGTGTAGACAGTGGCAAATGTACAACAGAAATGGCTAATACCAATAAATGCTACGGAGGATTTGCCAGAGTGGCTCATGAGTATGTAAACTTTTAATTATTTATTTATTTATATACTTAGTTATTTATGTATTTAACCCTTGCTGATACACATGAATGTACATAATTATCTATAAAAATATGTTAACAGAGTTCGTAAATTTCGTCAAGAAGCTAATACTGGAGGTATACCAGTGATCTATCTTAATGCAGGTGATACATACACCGGTACTCCCTGGTTTACGATTTTCAAAGACAATATAACAGCTGCCTTCCTAAACAAATTGCAACCGGATGCAATAGTAAGTTTCACTTAGCACTCAACGTGCGAACTTCAAGCGTATTGGTTTATGTCAATAATTAATTCAGTCTCTAGGAAATCACGAATTTGATGAGAATGTTGCAGGATTAGTACCTTTCCTTAATAAAGTCACTTTTCCCGTTTTGGCTACCAACTTGGATGTCAGAAAAGCACCTGAGTTAGTAAATGCGAAAAACTTTTACAACTCTACAATTTTAGATGTACGTGGTGTAAAGGTAGGTGTAATTGGTTACCTAACGCCCGAAACGAAATATTTGACGGTGCCAAACGAAGTCGAGTTTATGGATGAAATTGTTTCCATCAAGTATGTTTTCATGATACGATTCAGAGTAAAGAACAGTTATAGTTTACCATTAAATTGAATGAAATTATAGTGAGGAAGCTGCACGTATTAAGAAACAAGGTATCAATATTATCATAGCATTGGGACATTCCGGTTACCAAAAGGATCAGGAGATTGCTACGCAATGCCCTGATGTAGATCTTGTAATTGGAGGTCACACAAATACATTCTTATACAATGGTGGACAACCCGATGCCGAGCGTATTGATGGACCTTATCCAACGGTGGTTAAACAGCACAGTGGCAAAGAAGTACCCGTCGTCCAGGCCTACGCTTATACGAAATACTTGGGTAAATTACATGTACAGGTAAGTACCAATAAACGACATACATACCTATACATACATATGTACGTTACCACATGGGATTTAACGGTTGTCGCTGATTTCAGTTTGACAAAGATGGAAATCTAATTGAATTCGATGGCACTCCTATTCTCTTGAATGCTGAAATACCCAGAGATGATGATCTCTTACAGTTATTAGAAGTATATAGGCCAAATATCACCGCATTGGAGTCAAATGTTGTTGGTCACACAAAGGTTCATTTGGAGGGTCGCGCCGAAATTTGTCGCAGTGCTGAATGCAATCTGGGTAATTTGGTAGCTGACTCAATGGTATACGCTCGAGTATTGGAAAATCAAGGTGGTTCATATTGGACGGATGCACCTATCGCCTTCATACAGGGCGGAGGTATGTACAATTTAATAAAAATAAGTTGAAAACTAACATTTTAATGCACATTATTTTTAGGTATTCGCAACTCTATTGAAAAGCGATCGGATGGATCAATTCTCGCTACAGATGTTTTGTCTGTGCTTCCATTTGGAAATGATTTGTATATAACAAAAATTTCAGGTAAAACGATTTTGAATGCTTTAGAACATTCGGCTGCTATGGAGGCAAAAGATTCCAATGGAGGATTCTTACAAATGTCAGGAGTACACACAGTATTTGAATACAATAAAGATTTTGGAAGCCGTGTTGTTTCAGCACATGTCCGCTGCTCCGAATGCAAAGTGCCCATTTACGAACCTTTGCAACTGAATAAATCTTACAATGTTATTGTACAAAAATTCCTTCTTGATGGCGGTGATGGTCACAATTTGGTAGAGAATAATAACACACAACGATTGCAGAAAAATGATTACAGTGCTTTATTGCAATATCTGAACCAGCGGGAATTCGTGTATCCAGAGGTTGAGGAGAGAATTGTGATAATTGCCAAAAAGGACAATGGAGATAATGAAGGAAACGGTGATAATAGTGCCATGATGTCTGTGTCAAGCTCCGTTTTAATGGTTGCAGTAATGGCACTTCTTACAGCTAATTTTACCAACTGAATTTATAAAGTTATTTTTAATCTATTCAATAAAAGAGAAAAAACTCAGGAACATTTTTTATTAAAAATATCAATAAAGTCCAGAGATTATTATTTAATGAGCATCCGTTTTTTATGGGGAAATTTAAGACATTACATTATTATTGTGAAGAAAATACTATTTATTATTTTATTACTTAATTTCAGAAACATAATCTTAAACTGAAACAACTTAAACAAATCGCATAATCTGATTATATAACAAAGATTTGTTTTTACGAACGTCAATCGAGAAAGGATGTCTGTCAATACGTATCAGTTTATTTCACGTATTTGAATTGGATTTTTGTGTTGTTATTTCTAGATATGGATGTCAGGCATTTTAGGAGTTTAAGGTGAAATTTGGTTGAAAACTCAAATCATTGGATTAAAAACATGAAATGAGATTCAGTTTTATCTCTAATCCTTTATGTCGATTCGGAAAATGTTCCAACTTTTAATAGTTTGTCTTGGAACATACATATGTAGCTGTAATTCCTATCTCTTTTTAATTTTATTTCAATTTGGTGTTATAAAAAAAACTTATAAAAGTACCACTATGGGTTTTGTTCGGTACAATTTAAAAATCTTACTTTTTATCACTAATGTAGAGTATGTATACTAAAAGCTATAATAAAATAAATGAGAGAGCTTTTTCGACTTTTGTCAGATGTTTAAACTTTGATTATTGTAAATAAGTTTTTAACGGGATTTTGTATTAAAAACGAATTCAAATGAATGGGACGATTTTTAATTTCACGATTTATCAGTAATTAATTATTATTGGTTGTTTTTATTTATAAAGAACTCTAAACAAAATATATTTTGAAAATACTGAGACATTTAAACATAAAAATATAATTCGAATATTATGCAAATATTGGTTTTGAATGTCCTCTGCGACTGGTGATTGAGGCAGTTCTGGTTTGGCATTTTCCAAATCCATACGATATGCATCAAATTAAATTCCACAAAGTATATATTAATCTTAATTAAAATACCGTATGTAGTCAAATTCTATATATCTTCTTATATAGATATATAACTTTCATTATTTGTTTATTTTTTTTGAAAACATTCGTCACAACATAAATAAACAAAAGCTAGGATACATAATGTTTGAAGAAAATGTATATTTAAACAAAATAAAAAACTTAATTGAAATTTTATTCAACTGAATTTATTTGTCGCTGTTTTATCTTTCTGTAAATATGGGTACGGAAAACATATATTTCCGAACGCAGTGACTACCATTGAGGTAAGTAAATTTCTTTAACTTTTAGATAAAATAGACACGAAAGTTTTAGTCCTGAACTTGAAGTAAAAGGCAGCTTAAAACACGTTGAACAAACTGTTCTTTCCTGAACCTCAACTATATGGCTGATTAAATAACAGAAGTAATGAAATCTTACGTTGGTACAAGTAAAAATTGGTATCGTATGTGATGCTTCCGATTAATGAAAACTTTTAGAGTATAAAATTTATGTTATTCTTCGCCAGCATCGCAACACACATTTCTTTTTTTAAAATTAAAGTTCAACATGTACTGAATCATGGTGAAATAACTCTACAAGGTGATGGCAATATTACAACAATACAAAAGCAACAGAAACAACATGGTATTTTTGTTTTTGCTTTCATGTTTGTAATGTCAAAAACAACTGGTTATTGTTTACAAACATTTTTGCAGGAAAAATAAATACATACATACAATTTTTTTAATTTCAAGATGAAAATAAAAATAATTTATAAATTTGTTAATTTATGAAACATTTAATTTATGGACAATTGTTTTTTTCACTTTTTTTGTATAACTTGATACGTTTGCTATTTTTTTTAACACAACTTGAGCATACATATGTATATAAAGTTTGAACGAACATGACTAAAAAAAAAACAGCTGGCGTTTCAACACCACCTTGTAGAGTTATTTCACCATGTACTGAATGAATAATTTTTATTTACAAATCACAATAGAGAAACAGATGTTTGGTAACTCACCACAGTTGGTACTAATTACAAAAGTACGTTATAAAACCTATGGCAGAGTTGCATTTTTCGAGAATTTTAAAAAAAATCGATCGTATCAAAAAATGGACCTCATTTTCGGATTCAGCGGGTGGCAAAACAGATTAATAGGGGTTTTCGGCCCGATTTGAGCAATATTTAAGGAGAAAAATGCAAAAAACATAATTTATAGAGAAAATAAAATTTTTTTCTTTCAATTTAAAATTAAACTCAAAAATTGGTAACTTTGATGTCCATTTTAAGATGCTACGGAGAAAAAACTTATTAAAAGAAGATTCAGACTCAAGATTACCAAAAAAAAATACAATTAAAAAATGTTAGTATTCATTTACTATTTAGCAAACAATATACTAATTAAAAATTTATTTAGAACGATAGAGGAAATTAAAAACAACGGCGACTCAAAATAAAGGATTTAAACAAATTAGCTATTATTCAGAACCATAATTTAAAAACGAAGCATCCAGGTCTTTTGTTAAATACATACGTTCATTTTAGAATAAAAAACAATCTATTAACTGGTCAATGTTAATTTCACTCTACTATTTTCAATAGTTCATTGTGTTTATTATAACCGAGTTTAACTGTAATTTTATTCCAGTTTAATAATGCAAAATTTGTATATTAAACAATAGTACCTGGTTCTATTGACCTAGAAGTATTAGGGCCCGATTCATAAACACGGACAGAAAATTTATTTTAAAAGTATTTATGGAAATTACTCAGTTTACAAGAAATTTACGAGTTTATTTCATAATTTCAAAATTGTTTTCTCTTTTTGTTTCTTTATTAGTAAATTAAAAATTCTTGACGCCATTAGAAATCGATGACTTTTAACTTGATGTATGGCTTATGGCTAATTCTCAAACCAATGTATTCAATACATTTGAAGTATTAAGGCATTCAAATTATGAATTAGGAATAAATTATGAATTATTTCTTATGAACGTTTGATTTCATTTTGGGTATTCAATAACCAATAAAGCAAGCTTAATTGAAAAATCTGTACGATTTGTGTTAGAAATGGAATTTTGAAACTTATGAAATACAAACGTACGTAAGCTAACATTAGACGACTTAAAATATACATATATTTCATTGTTTTTAAATACATAGTACCTACATACATATACATATATGTATATTTATATAATTAAATAAGAATAAAAAACATAGTGTCAAATTTTAAACTCATTCATTTATTTGTTTAGAATAGTTCTTAGTAAATTTTTTAATGGAATAAAAATCTGATTTATACTCGTATATTTATTTTAAGTTTATTCATTTCATAAATTGTGTGTTGGGTTTTCATCTTTGGAGAAGAATTATCTAATTTTATTTTATTTACTTTATAGTCTTAAGGAAGATAACTATACAACAAAGATTTAAAATTGGTATTTTATTTCAAACAAAATTACTTCTTGTACATACATGCACATACTTACATATGTATGTATGTATGTACATTAATTTATTCCTGACCTTAAACCATATGTATATGTACATATATTTTGTATACTATATACGTACGTTTTATTTTTTGTTTTTTAGTTAAGGTACAATAATAATAATAATAATTATTCAAACATAACGCTGAAATGCAGGCACTAAAATAACACTAGGGTGATTTGCACTTTGTTCTTTTTTGTTTGTATTTGCTTTTTAATTTTCTAAAATTTCACATTTAATCTATTTTTTGTTTTATTTAAAATTAGTACATTATTTAGAAATTAATTTATAAGCGAGCATACAGTCAGTCGTTCGAACCAGACCAAATAATACCTTACGGCTAATACCAATTTTTCGAGTTGATTCAAGAGCTTATGACTACATTCTTTTTCTGAATGATTTTAGAATGGAATTTGTCCGATAACATTACAAACAATATATTACAGGCAGACTGATGACGACCATCAGACTTTACAATATAAGCACGTATGTATGTACATACATTTGGTTGGTGTAGTATTGGAAGAGGGGTACACAAAAAATTTAACTTCTTTAACTTAGATATGGTACTCAAAAATACATACAAACATATGTTATATATATATATAATATATAAAATCATTAATTATAGAATTATGAATAAAATACACATGGAGGCACTCGAAATCATCTTTGGCATACAATTCGCAATGTAATGGAATACAAAACAATTTGCAAAAAACAAAAGAATCTAAATATATATAATATTTTCTATTTAAATTTACAAAAAATATACAGTAATTAATAATAATAATAATAATAATAGTAGTAGTAAAAAACTAGTAAATATATATATTTATACACATAAATACATAAGAAATTATTCACATACTCGTATGTACATACATATGTACATGCATATTATGTAAGAATCAGTGATGCTGGGAAATCTTTCAATTAATTTTTCTACAGCTGAACAATATTATAGGTACATAACTTATGTATTAATTATTTCTGTGAACAATCTAAGCAATTTTAAATTTCTTAATTTTGCTAATAGAATTGTATTAAAGCGTTTTATAAACACAAAACTATTTATTTCAGATGAAAAAAAGAGATAAAAATTAAAATTTTAGCACCAGCAGCAGCACTGAACTGATATGGATATGTACATATGTATGTAGTTTATCTTCAATAACCTGATCATATATGTATAATATATATGTACATATAATGCTTGCTTCTTGTGATGGTTTATAATTAATGAATTATTTTTTGTAGTTTCACCCAACATTAGAAATGACAATCCTAAAAGAAATACATATTACATATTTATGTGCGTGCAAAAGAAACTTGCTTTATATATTGTACTCGTATGCTGCATGCTTACCATAGAATGTAGACTAGAAGTGAAATGGAAAGTAAATAACTTTATTTAACTAAATTATTACTCCAAACAAGGGCGCTACATTAATAAATTAATGGTTGATAAATGAATTTCGCTTCTGCTCCATATTCCATGATATACATAAATATGCAGGTAAACAATTATGCATTTGAATTTAAATTATACACTGTCGTCGTTTTTAAATGTTTATCGCATTCAAAAGGATTTTTGTTTGCTATTGTTTTTATTTTTAATAATGGAGCGAAGCTTTTTGAATTCATTTTTGTTTTTTGTTGTTTTTTTTTTTTGTAATATTTGTTTTATAATCCAGGCATTATAAATAAGTACATACATTTGCATTATTTGAAATTAGAAAAGTTTCAGCCTCATTAATGCGCGCAATTTTAATTTATCATTCTTTTTTGTTTCTGTTGGTTCTACTAAGTTGTTATGCATTTAAAATTTGCAGTAATTTAATGAAACTATTAGTACTAGAGATGTAAGCATTAAACTCATTTCAAAAATCAGTGTGTTAGAACCACCATTCTGATCGGTAATATTTTCTGGAGGAGCGCCGAATTCGATCGCAACATATTGGCGAACTTCCGTGGGCATAACAACGCATGAGAAATTTCCAGTGTTGTCTTTATTATAGTTGAGTATGGTCAGGCGATATTTGTTATCTACTGTATATTTATCAACTGCCAAAGATGTGTTGCCATTGGTTATGGGATGTTCATCGTTATACCATAAAATCTGATGTTCTGAATCTGAAATGTATTAAAGATCCATAATTACTTGTGATTTTTGTAAATTATTGAAAATTTTTTTCTTGAGTTGGTCAAGGGATTGCATTTGTCCCTTGCTGATACCACTGACAATATGAATTAATTTGTAAATAGTTGAAAAGTAGTTTTTCTATTGTAACTACTTCATCTTCCATGTACATACCATGATAATTCTTTGGTAAACATTCTAAGGTAACGTTTTCAACTTCTTTTGTTGCATAAACAGTAATTAAACTATTTTCAAAGAAAGGTTTTACTGTAACCTTGGGGTTTGAAGTGTCGCCATTGGGAACTTCTGCTTCGTCACTGTAATCGTATTCAACTGTTTGTTTGCTGTCACCAGATCCCTTTTGAGTTCCCTCAGCTTCAATTCCTAAAATAAATAAAAATAAATAGGTATGTATTGTATAAGTATTTAAAATTAGTGCATACAAAAATACATATGCATATATACATATATTAGGGGCATAACTTTTCTACAAACATTCACAAACAATGAAATGTTCCAAAACGATTATTAAAGTTAATAATTCTTTATTATGCACTTTTTACATACCAAATTCAGGTTGTAAATAAATTTATTTATTTTTTTAAAATGTCTGCATACATACGTACATATTTATAGGTATTAAGATTATTGGTAATTATTAAAGCTTAAGGTCTTTTTTATAAAATATTTAAATTTTATTTCAATATTTCGCTACTCTTTGAGTAGCTTCGTTAGGATACAAATTTTTTAAATATTTATAGGTATGTATGTGTAACATTGTGCATATGTATGCATTTAAATACCACAAAAACAAACGATTAAAACCACAGTGCGCTCTCGATTAGTGCAATTAATAACAGCTGAAGTCGTTTCAAAAATGTTCATAGTCCAAGTATACACTTTCGTTCTAAGTATTTTTATATGAAAATCAAAATTATTCTTAATAAACATATTTACTTATTAATGTTGGTTGGTAGCTTTAAAATGCCCCGCATATAAAAGTCAAAGTTGCCTAAATATATTCAAGGGACCTTGTCAGTTATCGGAGTAGCTGTATTTACTGAGTCTACAATGTAAATATCGTTTAGAAATGTGGCAACAACTAAAAGGTTGGTTACATTCCTCTGAATTTTATTATATTCTACAAGTGAAAAATCTTTAAATAATATTTCGCTCAGTAAAAAGTATGTATTTGCTCAACAAAAACAGTTCTTTTTTTAATTGTTTTTCTTTGTATTTTTAGCAAAAGACAATTTATTGGATGTTATGTCAATTAACATCGCGCAACAATAATAAATTTATTTATTTGTGTTTATTAGGGTGGTAACCAGATTTTTAATACCGTCAACAATATTATTTTTTAGCGTTTTGAAGACAATTACACAATTACAATTACTACAATTTATATAGCGTATTTGAAAAAAAAAAAAAAAACAAATTTCAAGACTAGTTGGGTTATGTGGTCGCAGCTGCCAAATAGAATCTATTTTATTTCGTTCGAAAAGAAACTCACCACTCAACCCAGTAAGATAGGTAAAAACTAGATAAAATCTAGGTGCTTGTAAGTGGGTACTATATTCAACCGTCGTGTGCAGTTGTCCGCTAAGATTGCACAGTCTGAATCCATATATGTACATATCTTAGTTGCATTATTTAGTATAGGTATGATAAAAAGTTTTTATCCGGATAGATGAAGAGCCGGACATTAAGTGTTGTCATAGTGAATAGGTTCTTAAAACGTTTATTGCATTTTTTTTTTGTGAAAAATGTAGAGAAAAATTAAAATTTATACAGAATAACTGTTATAAATTTTCGGCAGCAAAAGCTGTTAAACAGACAATTTTTCTATAGAAAAAACTTTTATATACAACATTTTCAATAGAAAAGCCTGTTGTACAAAGCATGTTTTAAAGAAACAACTGTTATACTTGCAAATTTCCATAAAAAAAATAGTTATGAAGACAATTTTACATAAAAAAACCTGTTATACACAAACTTGTCTATAAAAACTACTCTAGCTTTTTCTTGTCCATCAAAGAAATAAACAAAATTATCAATCACATTGTTGTTACACATACATTCAAATGCAATGAGTATTAGATTTCCATGACTCCCTTATTTTAAACATGGCAAGATTAATGCCAATTAAATTAGAAACATGAACCGACATGCTGAATCTATAGGAATACAGAAATTAGTTTGAAATAATCAAATGAGTCGTGGGAGTACTACGGTACATTTGAATATGAAATCATCCATCCTTCCTAAAACCCTGGAAAAATTGACTGCCGTATACTTTGTGAGATCGCTGATCAATATGTCAGTGTGTTTTAAACGGATAGAACACATTTAAATACTCGTGCATGCGTATCATGGGAGAGTTTGATCTTTTGATACAAATACTATAATGATAATTATTATTACTGTTATGCGAAAAATCATGCAATTTGTGTTCACATACATATGTGTGTATGTATGTATATGAATTCATATACATACACACACATATTTATGTGTACACAAATGAAAAGACAGGCGTATAGAGTTAATGGGGAAAAATAATAGGAGTGGTTTTGGTGGTGTGGTTGGTTCATTTTTTTATTTCATTTGTTTTTTATTATTAAATTTAGCACAATATTGAAGAAAATTGTTTATTCTGTGTCGTGTTTAATGTGAGTAATTTCATACACATACCCAGCAAAAAATTACATAGTAAAGAACAAACTTAAACAAACGTTTTTTTTTTATATATATATTTTTTTCAATTCCAGATCTTGTTTTAAAAAGACAAGTTTCAGTTGATACAATTTTAGATTGAAGTAAAAATATTTTCATTATTAACAAATCTTTTCGAATTTAGTGATAATCGTTTTGTATTAGTTCATAATTTTTTTAATGGGTACATTTTTTTTAAATAAAAATATGATTTGAGAGTCATGAAAGGATTCAATAATTTGCTTAAAACAATGTATAAAAAACTTCCAATTGCCCCCTTCTGATTTATAAAATAAAGTAAATTAATGACAATAAGTAAATTCTTATTTTATTCGACGAGATACGTGTAAATTGTTTTTTGGCTAATAATTTTTACAGAAATCTTAAGCGTACCCTTTCCCTCCTATTTTAGCCATTGATTCGCATTTTGTGTACGAGTATGTATGTATGTGCACATGCTGTATTTGAACTTAAATGTACGAAAAATTTCAAATGTTCATTTACAGCCTTCGTCATGCTTATAAATGTACAAAAACATAATACAAGACAAATTTATATATTTATATTTATATGTATATATGTATATACATATGTATACATATTTATATGTCTATGTACGTATGTATATATAAATATGCATTAGACTAAAAACATACAAAATTATAGTATTTTTGTGTGTTTTACCACACAATAACGATGATGTCAGAGTTAAATATTATTTATTCTATGTATGTACATACATATGTATGTACAATATCTATGTGCATGTAAAGGAAATGTTACATGTATACATGTAAAATGTTCATACCAAACCTACCAAGCAACCAATAACAAACAACTAACTATACAAAATAGCTGCTTAAAATTATTACATATAAACATTATTACGAATTGTTGTTAATTGAAAGTATTGTAAGTGTAGACGTATTTTCGATACTGTTGGCACCAACGCTGTCAACGTTTTGTTAAAAACAAAATTTCTATCATGGAAAACGTATTCAAAAGTCAAATCGAGCCATACATACATATGTACATATATTGTTAAGAAACAACACGAGCACCCATTGACTCGTGGAGGAGTTGAGTTTGAATTGAATTGAATTTAGCAAAACACATTTGGTCACGTTCAACATAACTATGTATCATATTTTATTAGAATATTTATAATTTTTATTAATTACATTAATTCATTCCAAGATTTTTATAGGAGTGTCTTGTTTTTATTAATTTTTGAAAATAACTAAAAGTTAAAACGGCTTCTGTATATTATAACATATGCATGTGTATATGTAGGTATAGTATACATACACAGAATGTATGTACATACTTTAAAACTACGAACAGTAGATTTGTATCCGACTTTTCTAAACTTTTCATTATTTAAAATATTGATTTTTCTTCCTTTTAAAATTTGCATTATTTTAGAGAGTTGCTTGAAATCAACAGTGTTTTTAAAGGCAAATGCTGGGCAGTGGCCAGAGAGTGGCAGTATATTTGTATTTAACATAAAAACAACACCAAATGGTACAGATAGCTATACACATACACTAATAAAAACAACACCCCTTTTGTTTGTAATTTATTAGTTAATTATTTTTTCCTTTCAAAAAATATATTTATACAATATTTAAGGTTTTTGTTTTTGTTATTAAATTCCCTTATATACTATACAAATTTCGTATGCAGCAGCAGTCTGTTTGTTCATTCATACACACATACCTGTAATTTTAAATAATCCAACAATTAATATTAACGGCAAAATTTCCTTAGTGATGTTATTCAAATGCATTTTTAGTTTTTATTATTTTTCTATTTGATTGGTTTTCTGTTTAATTGCACAATTAGAATTCCTTTTGGCTTTGTTTTTGTTGTTTTCCGTTTAGTTTTTGCACAATAGTGTTTTATTTATGAATTTACATACATATGTATGTATATGTAGTACATATATTTGTTTTATATTATTTCTTTTTTAGTATTCGTAAACTAAAGCGATTTTAAGTTCTGGTGCAAAACAACCGCGCTGGACTTGACATAAATAGAAACTGATGTGTGGTAATATATTTGCTTGGCATAGAGGCCCAAACAAAACAGAATCGTACAAACAAAGACAGGCAGTGGCGGGTCGCGTGTGCGAGTTATAATTTTCCAGTTTGCACAGTACGTATTATTGTTGTTAAATAAATGCTCTCCAATATTGACGTAGTGCTTTTTTTTTGTCATTATGATCATCAATTCTTTCCACCCTGACTGCCTGGCTGCCTGCTTAGCTAGCGCGATAGCTGGCGTTCTTTGGGAGTAAACATTTTCTTTATTGTTACTCAATTTATAAAACGTTGGTCGTTTTTAGAAAATGTTCACTATACAGTTTGATAAATCCACCCCTGTTTTAAATGTACACAATAAACAGTGTTTCTTTAACTGTCGCTTTTATTTTTGCATAGAATTGTTGACTTTTGTTTTAAAAATTTAAGTATTTGAAATCTCGCAAATAAATTTATTTCATTTAATTGAAACTTTTATACATTCTTTACAAATTATTTAAATTAACGAATTTATTCTCCCTATTTGTCTACATGTATTGTATTGTACTTTTTGCTTTACGGAGAAACATACATTTTTTAATTCATATTCAAAACAAAAATATTTTACAAATTTAATACAATATTTTTAATTTAAGGAACGGTCACACATGGCAAAAATTTGACGAAAAAGGCTTAACTACTCTACTAAACAAATCTTGTTTTTATTTGGAAAACTAATTTTATTAAGGACAATTCATAATATAAATTTAGTTTTGTTTTATTTGATGCTGTTTGCTCTTACAAAAAACACTTGTAACATTAAACATCGTCAAATAAATTTGTGCTTAAAATAGTGGTTACGATTTTTGAGTAAATATTTGCCATGCGTGAATTACAATAGTAATGCACAAAAAATTATTAAATATGCAATTAAAAAAGCTTTAAAAACAAGAAAATTTTATTACAACACAAAAGTAGTTTTATAATAATTGTTCAATTCACAACTGATGTTGTAGTGTCGTAGGAGTTATAGTCGTCCGAATTTACAATAGGTGTACAAATCAAAATTTTTTTAATGTAATTTGTTACATGAAATGTCAAGCACACATTAACATTAATCTCTTTTATAAGTTAATAACCAAGGGTGGTATGTATACCCATAATTTAGAACTTCAGTTTATTTTAAAAATCACTACGAATAAGGAAAATTTTATATATCCAGTTTAATATATGTACATATAATGTTATTGCTGTTTCCTATACAGTAAAGTTAAAAGCACAGGGATGCTCGTTAGAGCAATCAATTTAAAGAGAGTTCCAAGTTTGTTCTGAAACTGCTCTGTCTGACATATGTATGATTGCCTAAATGGAAAAAAACTTTTGATTACTTAAAAAAATGCAAGAACTTGTGCAATTTTATACAGAAATTAAAAAAAAAACTTTGGCACATTTGCTCCAGATCTGTAGATCATTTATTAGTTTTTTATTTAGTGCCAAGCGCGGCAATGTTAAATCCAAATCAATGGTTAAACAACTAGCTCTTGCACGATTGCTATGATGGTGTGTTTGCTATGTATGACTTCCCTAGAGTTTATTAAAATTAATCTCAATGTCAAACTAAGATAAGAACTGGCAAGAAAAATTCGTTCCAGAACTAGTTGTGGAACTAATATATTTCCTCTGTGTTTTTAAGATTAAATTAATTTAAGTTATTAGTATATTTATCTAATTATTAATTAAATTTATATTATTAAGCCACTAGCAAGAAAATGTTTTCATTTAATAAAAATTGTTCGAATGAAAATTATATACAATATACTATACATACATACATACATACATATAAAAGAATTACAATTTCTTAACAATTTCATCAACATTTATTTCCCTAACAAGTGTACCCTAAGAAGTGTATCTTAAGAAATTGTGTGAAACTTGAGAACCACTGACACCAAAACCGACCGTCCGACAGAAGAAAACAGCAAACAAACACACTTACAAATATTTTTGCTCTAACGCATCTTAATGGGAACGATGATGAGTCATTTCAAGGAAGGATTTTCATATTTTGCTGTTCATTAAAGTAAAAATGTTTAATATTGTTTTATGCAATTTTTTTCTTTCTGTCTTTCTGTTTTGTAAGTTTGAGTTAAATGTGTAGGAGTGCTGGCTGCCACGGGTTGGGCTCTGGGGATACATTTCAGGTATTTTTGTTTGTGTACAGACAACAAAACAAAAGGAAGATAAATATTTATAAGATGACACATTATCAAAACTTACTTTCTCATATGTATGTATGTATGTACCCGTTAGTATTTGTTATCTACATACATACATATATGTATAATATACAAAAGTATGTATCTACATATGTACATACAAATGTGTGTGTACATAGTTTTGTGAAAAAGCTTAATACTTGTTCTTGTACATATTTAATATTGACATTGCGTTTGTAGTTGTAGTTGTCTTCAACCATTTTTGTATATAAAGGAATTAGGTCAAGGACGGATAAACGATGTGTAAAACAAAACTTAGTTTTTTTTTTCTTTAAAAGGAATCGCTGTGTTTTGTATGTATGTATGTATACAATGTTAATTATTTCCCATCCAAAAACTCAAGAAAAGAACCGACTACAATGTTAATATTGTTTTCGTTTTTTTTTTGCAATACAAAAGTAATTGGTAAACAATCAAAAGTTTAAACAAAATTTTTAATTTATTACAGGTTGATTCCTAACCTCCGAATGTTTGAAATGTCTTATGTCAAAAATTTCTAATGAACACATGTTGTTTCGGTTCAATCATACAACATTTATACACGTACATACATATGTATTTATGTATGTACCTATACATATTGTACGTTCAGTGTACATAGTATCAAATGCAATTTACAGAAATACTAAGTAAGAGCGGATATACATACATTCATACATACATACATGCATATGTACATAATTTGAGAAATTTCAAGTATTACATGCAAATATTTATGTTTGAATATATAAAAATAAATATTTAATGAAAAGTTTTTAAATATATGTACATACAACTTACATATGATAAATACACAATATACGTTTAGTTACCGTATTTACAATAACAATAAACATTTAAAAATAATTATTGATTTTTGTTGCTTTTAATTATAAATTTTATTTGCATATTTTGGTCATGCAAACAAGAATCAGACTTGATAGAATATTTTTTTATATTAACTATGACATCCAAGTAGTTAAATATTTATCTTTTTGCAGTGTATATTCTATATGACAACCCTAATTGGTGCCTCTGACGAACAAATACGACACAACAAATAACGATAAATTATTTTAAATAAAACAACTGTTTTAAAAGTGGGAATTGTTGCTTATATATTTGTATATTTTTTTTAGTTTTTTGACTATTATTTTGTTTGGGAGTGGTATTGTATAATTATAACATTTCAATACATGCACTTGTGTATACTAAGTAAATACAGATTGCTTTTAACTTATTCTCATTTGCAATAAACAAGTAACGTTTCTAGATATTTTCTTTAAGCAGAATCTGAAGAATAAAAAAACAGGATTTTGATAAATAAAATATGTATATATTTATTTAATTTAATTTAATATATGTATGTACCTACATATTATGTACGTGTATGTACATAAAAATCTAAAAATAAAATAATCGCTGTTCGGCATCAATTTTACCGAAGGCTAAATATAGTTTAGTACTAATCTTTGTCACACAGTTTCATCTGATCGAATGTAAAATTAATTCGGTATTTTGGTCCATCATAAAGGGTAACCCCCTTATTCAAAAACGATTATTAAATTTAACAAACGTTTATTAACACAGATTTGCATATAAAAATTTACTTAATAAACGTTTGTTAAATTTAATAATTGTTTTTGAATAAGGGGGTAAATATATTGGGAATAATTAATGGCCACGAAATTGTATGAATTTGTTCTCTTTTTATATTTTAGTGTTTTTTTTCATACATTTTCGGTTTTTAACAATATTAATTAATTAAAAATAAACGTTTAATAGTTTTTAACTAATTTAATAAAAATTCGGCTTCAATTTGATCGATTTTTGTAAATTTTGTCAAACAAATGCTAGGGAACCGGTCGTATTTAATAATAATACATACAGTAATTAATGTAACCTTTATTAAACAATTCTCGCACAAAAGTTTTGAAATACTAGAGAAATCTCAACAAATTGAGAGATAAGTGAGCATTATTATTCGAGTATAATTTTAATAACTCATATAAATTTTTGTTTAACTTCATGAATAGTTTTGAAACTATAGTACATACATGGTGTAACTATACAAGGTGAGTGCAAATCGGCAACAAATACAACACAATACAGAAACAACAGGAATTTTGTTTGTGTAAAATAATAAACTACTGAAAACCCCCTTGAAAAAGTATTACTTTTGACACTAACCACATTGAAACACATAATATATTGGGAAAACCGGTCATATATACATACATATATATAAATTTTTTTATATTTTTAGTTTTATATTTAACATTATTAAAAAAATACTAATAAATAATCTCAGGCAAAAATAGAAAACTCTAAATATCGATTTAAAATCGAATTTGGATTTCTTTTAGTTTGTCTGGTAAATGTTAAATATATATATATAAATGTTAAATATATGTAAGTATACATACATATATGTATGTCTCTATTTATTGTTCTCAAATCACATGTTATAAATTTAATTTTTTAACACTTTGAAACAAAATACAACTTATTGTATTGTATTGTATTACTTATAATAAATACATAATTTAAAATATAACAATACGTATTTAATATTTTTTCAATAAACGCAAAATTGTACGTTTATTTACGTTAAAAGTCATACATTTAAATTTGATTAATTAACTGCTAAATACTTATGTATGTATGTACATATGTGTGTTTGTGAGTGATATCAAATATTTATCAAATATAAACACGAACGAAAAATACCTCTACCCAGAAAACTTTAATGTTGAGTTAATTGTTTTAATAAAATATTTACTTTAGGGTAGCCCCATAAAAAGTCATTGATATTTAAAACTATTATATTATCAGTTGTTTCACCTTTTGCTGGTATGAGCTAACAAAATGTTTGTTTTCAAACTTTGCAAATATAATTTGTAACACATCGAATTATTTATCATATGGCGTTTTCTTTTCTGGCAAAAATGTTATTACACTTTTTTCCTTTTCTATATGGGAAATGGGTAAAAAGTGTAACATATATGTTACATATATTTATATAGGGCCAAAATTAGCAATTCATACTATATTTATATAAATTATAATAAGTAGAGTAAAAAAAGAATATTAAATATTCTCTGTTGATCAGAAATGCTCTGTATTAAATATACATACATACATAGTCAAAATAGGTCTAAACAAAAAAATGTAAAACATATTTTAAATAACAATTAAAACATGATAAAACTCGTTTAGAACAAAAATATAGTTATTGCTAACAGCTAAATTATGTCTTTAAAAATTATCAAAATACATATATAAATATGAACATATACATACATATGTACATATAAACTTATTTTGATATCGATAACATTTAAATGCTAAATGCCCTTATTCCCAGAAATCAGTTTCGCAGCTTGGAATTAAATTTGTTTGTGCCACTCTAATGTATATTTAAATGTTGGTACCTTTTAATAAACATGCAGACGAAAGGTTTAGCAACATGTTGCTAGCTAGTTGTTAAATAATTACCAATTTTGTAAAGCACGATAATAAGAGCAAGTACGTATGTACGTTAGAAATAAATGATCTTACTTTAGTATAGAATAATATAGAAGAAGGTGGAATGCTCGAAATCGTCTTATTAGCGCAAATACATTTTAGTTGAATTTTGATATTGCGACAAACTAGTAGTAGATATTTGGGGTGCACTCTGTGAGTAGAAGTTATATTGAGATTGTACGCTTACGCTCGATTTATTTAATATTGTAATAAATAAAAATAAAGAGAATCTTACATGCTCGAGGAATAAACGCTCAAATAGCACAATAAAATTTATTTCAAAATTAAATCGTATTTAAGAAACATTGCCGAACAATTGTACATAATTGTAAAAGTGCAAATGTAAAAATAAACTCACATTGTAACTAAAATTTTGTGCAATATTCACTAATAAGCTACATCACACATGCATACATACATATGTATGTAGTATAATAATGTAAATAATAGAAAAAATAATAATTTGAATATAAAAAAATAATAAGAAGTGTTTGATTAAATTTATGTAAAATAAATTTTAGTACTTTAATTTTCTGCATACATATTTATAGGTATAATAAAGAAATACAGATAAATAAATTAATATATATTCAATATACAATATGTACATGAACACATGTGTGTTTAACTGTTTTAGCCAAAGATAATAATATACAAATGATAATACATACATAGATTCAAAATGAGCACAACTACTAAAAATTGGTTTTTAGTATTTTGCCTAGTTTTAGGATTAATTAGCAAAGGTAAGTGTTAAAATTAGCTCTTGTGTCATAATTAAAGAATAACAAAAAAAAACTTGAAAAATAATGCAAAAACTACAACAAACATAAACTGTATTTTACACTGCAATCGTCGCCTCATACAATTTAGAACATTTCCACAGAAAACTACAATACATTTGTTATATTAAACATTAGGAACTAACTATGTACACACATTCATGTTTTTAAATATTATTATCATCATCAATTCACTCACTCTCTCGCTTTCATTTGTTTTTATCTCCTCTATATTGTTTGTTATTCACTTATCTATCTATCTGTGCATATTTGAAAACGAAAATGAAAATAACATTATTTAGCCGATATTTATTTTCTACAAAAAATTAGTCAACAATACCATTCACAGAAGGCCCTTTACTTGCTTGCCAACGTTGTGCTGGTTTGTGCTGTTTTTATATATTTGTTATCTTATCGAAAAGCTTATCCATTGTTTGTGGATATATATGTAAACATACACACAATCGTTCATACGCACATATCACTGTTTGTACTTAAGCTTTTCAAAATTATATCAGATATTTGGGAAAATACTTGAGGATGTAAATATACTGCGCTCAAATTTAATTTATAAAGTATGTCCTAAAAAGAAAAGCACCCTATGAATTTCTAGCACATTTACAATTGTTTTTGTCCAATAACAAAGCCATTATGTTAAGAAAAGTGATCGTTTCTATCTGGAACTAAACAAGTTTTTAAATTCAATAATTTTAGAATCATAGAAGAAAATTTAGAATCGTGAATTTCATTAAAATCTGTTAAGAAAGTAAAGAAAATTAAGACCTAATAATTATCCATCAATGAATCAAAATTTCGATAGTTGTTTCGATAAATCTTGTAATATCCATTTCTGAATTTAAAATCTGGCAAGAAATTAATGCGGTTGTTTTCATCAAGTACTCACCCAGCTTTAAAACTTATTAACTTCTGAATAGGTTTTTATCAATCATTATAGAAATGAAAAAAAAAATAATAAATACATTTTTGACCATTTCAATAACAATTTCTGTTCTACAAATATTCTTCGTAATGTAATTTCCAACGTGTTTATACTTTGTTTGGTACAAGAATATAAACTATGTATTTTGTTCGCAGAATTTAGCAAACAATGATAAGAATACATACTGGTATTGTATCTGTTATAAAAAGCAACAAATTATTCACGTACTGCACGTTGTTTGAACAGCAATGGATATAATATAAGAATAGAAAGAACACAATAAATTATACGACAGAAGTAGAAGAAGTAAATATTTGTAGTAATGAATCAGATCAGATATCTCATACAGCATAAACAAAAGCAACACAAACAAACACCCTATAATATACAAACGTAGATTGGCAAGTTTTCGGACTTACACATTATCTGCCGTATTTATAAAAAATAAAGTAGGCTTGAAGTGTGCTTTAAGACAAAATTTTCATACAAAATTTTCTTAAAGTACACTTGAAGTCTACTTTAATTGTTTATAAATACGGCAGTATGTGTATATCTTTAACAATTTCTAAACTTACATAAATATTCACATTAAATACATATGAAAGTTTCGGATCTCCTTATTTTTAATGGATCAAAAATATTACCAGAGTAGTAGTTATTATTTACTTATACAAAATACAATACATATATTCATATATGTATGTACGTATTAAAATATTGGCAGATAATGTTTATTAAAAATATAATTTTTAATTATCGTTTTATCATCGTAATTCTAGGGCTTTTGATAGATGCATATCCTGCCTATAGATACATATGTACATATTAACATGCTCTATATAAAAGATTTCATTTCATTGAAATTATTTAACAATCATTTGTTTAAATCATTATTATATTCTCATTGTGCTTCGTATGTTATAAAGTAAACAAACCGTATTTATTTTTGACCAAGTTTCAGTTAAATATTAACCTCTATACATATCCCTCGACTTCTTTAAGCGCAATGTGTTGTCAAACGAGCATTAGAAACAGAGAAATTAGATGATGATGATGATAACTACGATTACATCGACTATGACTACACTGGCAATGAAAATGATAGTGACAGTAATAATGATAACAACAACACTAATAGCTCAAAGTCGCTAATAGCATCCATAGGTCATGATCCACCATATTTTGAGCAAACGAATGTTCACGTTTCCGCTTATCCAAATAACGATGTGATTTTAAACTGTGATGTTCGCAATTTCCATGGTGAGTAATGTTTTGATATATGTACATACATACATACATATTATGTTCGACATTTAATGTGAGTTTTTAATTTTAAAGTGAATAATGTCGTAATCTGGTATAAAGATCAGACTGTTTACTCTCATGGTCAATATACGGCAAACCAACGTGTAGAGACTTTAAAGAACAACTCAATATTATTGAAAAACATTCAACCCGATGATGCCGGTACCTACTATTGTGAAGTCTTTCCCGAGAACATACGTTTAAAAGTAGAGCTTGAAGTAAATAAATTGCTAAATATTTTATGTGATGGTCGAGACGTTATTGACCGAACAATAGTTTTCCGACAGGGCGAGTCTCATATTTGTGAGTGTAAGGCAAGAGGAGCGAGTGAAGCCAACATTAAATGGTCTCTTAATGTAGGTATTTTTGTATACAAAATCAATTTAATTGCACCCTTTACAAAATAATTATCATTTTCTAGTACTAGGCAAAATAATAAAATATTTAAAAAAATAATAATGAAAATAAATCTAAAATATCTTCGTTTTTTTAGGGTAATCGTTTTGATGAAACTCTTGGTGAATTAATGCATGGTTCTATAATTCTGAATGGCGTAGAGGATCATCACAGTGGTATATATCAGTGCCTGGATGATGATGGCAGTGAAAAACCTCTACATGGCATGTTCAATATTGTTGTACTCTTCCCACCAAAGGTTACAACACATCGACACCATATTAATACAGAAATAGGAGGAAATGCAGATTTATATTGTGACTACAAAGGGAACCCCATTGCAACAACCGCTTGGTTCAAAAATAATCAACAAATTAAATATTCAGAAAAGTATATGATAACATATACAATGGAAACCCATTTCAATCGAAGCATCCTTATTGTCAAAGATGTCTCACTCGAAGATTTGGGTGAATACATATGCAGAGCAGAGGTATTTTCTTAGTATCAATGGTAGAATACCATCCTAATTTATGTCTTTATCTGTATCTATTTACTCCTATTTACTTAGAATTCTATCGGTTCGAATGAACTTAGGACACACTTAATGCTAGAGCCTGAAAAAGGTCAATTGGAAAATTTTGTAATCGATGGCAAAAAAGTAACATTAAATTGGTTGGTACGTAGTCTTCAACCATTATCGGAAGCAGTTTTGGATTACAAAATGTCAGGGGTTGGTTTTCAAAATATTGGGATAATAGAAAAAAATATGTATTTAAAGTGATTTTCTTTTAAGGCCTATACATGGAGTTCGACTACAGTTATACATACACAACGTCATGAGAACGGCATCTGGAAAATAACGCATGAAATGGAGTTAATAGAGGGTGAATGGCAGACTCGTATGAAGACTAAAAACATCGTCGGTTGGTCGAAATTTTCCGCTCCATTTATATTTAAAATTGAGGATGAAGGTATGTGTATGTCAACCAGATTTTACTTTTATTTTTTACAATATTTAATTATTAAATACAGTTGACGTCAACAATGAGACAAGTAATGAAAAGATGGCAATGGCTGGATTTGGAGTTACAAGGAGTTCTTCTTCAACAGTTTTTAATTCATTTCTTCAAAGTATTTTAATTTTCGCATTGAGCATGCAAATTTACATGCTTTAGATTTTAGGTTAATAAATATGTGCGTGTATATTGTCAATTATCTTCCAAAAACTCCTATAGACAGGTATACAGGTTTTAATCCTATTTATTATATATATGTACATTATAGACAAATTTTAAATAAATAATAAATACAATTTTTAATATTTATTAATGTTAATGTTACAGTAGAATAACAATTCTTAATTCATCTACCAACTAGAGGGAGTAAAGAAAAGTAGGTACATATTTGAAAAAAATGTTTAAAACCTTACAAAAATTTTTGAGTAATTTTAAAAAAAGTCAATGACAGTAAATTTTTATAACATGGATCAATATTTTTTAACAACAAAAATTTAGTTTATTCGTTTAATTCATCATTTAAATAAATTTGTGACACACTGAACACAAGTATGGCAAACGTTTTAACATCACACAGATTAGACACAGGACACAGTTTTATAACATGAATACGAAATATTATACGTTGATATATCTTGTCTAATAGAAATAATAACAATTTGTGAATATTAACTCTTATATTTTAAAAGTTATAAGGTTTCAAAAACAAAATTCATAACAAACAAAAACAGTAACCGTTACGTCTGAACGCGTTTAAAATTGTTTACGTAATTAAAATTTAAAATTTTATTTTTCAAAGACATAAAATTTTATATAAAAACATTCTTCCGCTAAATAGTTACATATTTGCCTTACGATAAGTAAACGATTATTATCAATGGTAGGCTAAAATTTATTGGAGATATAATTTCCTTGCGTTTACTGTCTTGATTTTAAAAACCATCTCAATTAAAAAATTTTTCTTATTTGACTTAAAAAAGAAGCAACCTTTAAAAATTATTTTATTTCATTCGTACATGGTGGATTAACTCTACAAGGTGGTATTGAAACGCCAGCTGTTTTTTTTTAAATCATGTTCGTTATGTCAAACTTTATATACATATGTATGTATGCATGCTCAAGTTGTGTTAAAAAAAATAGCAAACGTATCAAGTTATACAAAAAAAAGTGAAAAAACAATTGTCCATAAATTAATTGTTTCATAAATTAACAAATTTATAAATTATTTTTATTTTCATCTTGAAATTAAAAAAATTGTATGTATGTATTTATTTTTCCTGCAAAAATGTTTGTAAACAATAACCAGTTGTTTTTGACATTACAAACATGAAAGCAAAAACAAAAATACCATGTTGTTTCTGTTGCTTTTGCATTGTTGTAATATTGCCATCACCTTGTAGAGTTATTTCACCATGCATTCGTAAATATGTATTTACACTACGATTTAACTAACTAAGTCATTACGTTTCAAGCTATCGAAAGGTATAACTTCACAATTATTAATTTAATACATTTTACAATTGTAGCTCTTTATTTGAAATAGTAAATATCGCCGTTTATTTATTTCGTTTATAACTTTGAAACCAATGGACATACATATGTATGTATATTGTGAAAAGATTAGCAAGTATGTAAATGGACGCACTATAAAACGTTCAAGTGGTCTAATAAATTTAAATTATATGAAAAATTTAACATAAGACTTTTTGTTGACGATTTGTCTATTCTTCTGGTTTCATCTGGTCTTTGACATTGAAAACATAACAAATCAAATGATTGAAAGTGTACTATTTTTATAAAATATGAATAGTATTTCATTTTATTAAAGGTACTTTACGATACGTACAAGTAAGTGTACTTTAAGTGGAATAGTTGGCAACATCTCCATCAGCTGGTCATGTGTCGTGTTGTTGTCGATGTCATTGTGTAGATTATTCAGCTTTCCAAGTCCTATACTTTTCAACAATAAATTAGAAGAGAAGTATTTTTTTCATTCATTATACAACTTAATAAATTTCGTCATATTTTTTACATGTTTATTAAACAAGTTTCTTCAATTGCTTTTTGTTCTAAATTTTTGCGTAAACCGCCTGTTCTGTTGACACATCGCAGGTAAGTTCCACAACTGCATTGAATATTGGCCAAGTAAATTATACACTGTGATTGCATTGAGTGACTAATAGAACTATTACTACAACTTTTTGTGTTAGCAAAAGCCATTTAATTCAACTTTTGCCAAGAAGCAATTTTCCGTCAGCAGCTTTCAACCAAAGTATCAACAGAGGAATGAGTAGTAAAAGCTCTGCCGAATTTGCAACTGCTGCTGGAGAGTCTAGGGCGAATAAGATGCCTTCTAAAACTGCTTTGGATTTAGAGCCAATATTAAGGTAATACATATCAAATATCAAGGTAAAAAGTCTGTATTGTATACATACTATTTTTTTATTGTAGGCTAAACAACATTGAAAAGAGTCAGCAAGATACGCGTGACTATAGAGGATTACAATTGCAGAATGGCATTAAAGTGTTACTTATTAGTGATACTAAAGCCGATGTTTCAGCTGCTGCTTTAGCAGTACAAGTCGGGTAAAATTATACATGCTCGGTTATTTCCGATCATATTAAATATATAGTTTTTAATAATTTTAGCCACATGTCGGATCCAGATAATTTACCGGGCTTAGCTCATTTTTGTGAGCACATGCTTTTTCTTGGAACAG
Organism: Bellardia bayeri; assembly: GCA_950370525.1. NCBI lineage: Eukaryota > Metazoa > Arthropoda > Insecta > Diptera > Calliphoridae > Bellardia > Bellardia bayeri. Next base: position 1,052,317 of record OX493268.1, read on the forward strand.
AAAAGTATCCTCACGAAAATGGCTATACAACGTATCTTTCTCAGAGTGGTGGTAGTAGTAATGCTGCAACTTATCCACTCATGACTAAATATCATTTTTATGTCGCTCCTGAAAAATTCGATGAGGCTCTAGATCGTTTTGCACAATTTTTTATTGGACCACTTTTTACACCAAGTGCCACGGAACGAGAAATTAATGCTGTATATAATATAATTATTTAGAATCATTAAGAACTGACGATAAACATACTCTTCTCTATGTCTTATAACTAGGTTAATTCAGAGCATGAAAAAAACCTTTCAAGTGATGTGTGGCGTATTAAACAGGTTCAGAGGCATTTGGCAAAACCGGGTCATGCTTACAAGAAGTTCGGCAGTGGGAATAAGACAACACTTTACGAAATTCCAAAAAAACATAATATAGAAATTCGAGATGAATTACTAAAGTTCCATAAGCAGTGGTATTCCTCCAACATCATGAGTTTGGCGGTAATTGGGAAAGGTATTTAGTAATTTTTTTTTAATTTAACATAAACGCATAGGTATTTTTAAATTGTATCTACATTACGTTTTTTTTCAGAAACATTGGATGAACTGGAAAATATGGTAATGGAAAAGTTTTCAGAAATTAAAAATAAAAATGTTGAAATTCCAAATTGGCCCAGAGAGCCATACGATAACGAACAATATGGACAAAAGGTTATGATTGTACCAGTTAAAGATCTGCGTTCGCTTACAATTAGTTTCACAACGGACGATCTTACCCAATTTTATAAATCTGCGGTGAGTATATACATATGTATTTAAAACAGTATCGATTTTTATACATCCGGTTTCTATTACACGTTTTAGCCGGACAGTTATTTATCTCATTTGTTAGGGCATGAAGGCAAAGGTAGCTTATTGTCCGAGTTGCGACGATTGGGATGGTGCAATGAGTAAGTTTAAAAAGTGTTTGCTATTAAGTTCTTAATATTTTAATTATTGATTACTGTAAGTTTGCTAGCAGGTCACCAGAATACATTGAATGGATTTGGTTTCTTTGAAATTTCCATAGATCTAACTCAGGAAGGAATTGATCATGTTGATGACATAGTAGAAATAGTATTTCAAGTAAGAACCATCTTGTAGTTAAAGTAATTGTTTTGTATTTTAATTGGTTTAAATTTGTTATACATCAGTACTTAAGAATGTTACGTGAATGTGGTCCACAGAAATGGATATTTGATGAGTGTGTTAAGATTAATGAAATGCGGTTCAGCTTCAAGGAAAAAGAAAAGCCGGAACGTTTAGTTACTGGTGTTGTATCATGTATGCAGGTATTAGAAAAGAGTGCTATTTTTTATATCCCACAAAATCTACATTTCCATATTTTGTATGTGTCCTTAGGTTTATCCCTTGGAACAAGTACTAACAGCTCCATATCTAAACAATGAATGGAGACCAGATTTGATTACTAAACTTCTTGATGAGTTAATACCATCCAAATGTCGTGTTGTACTTGTTGGACAGAACTATGAAAAAGAAGCAAATTTAACCGAGCCATATTATCAAACTAAATATAGAACCTGTAAAATTGACAAAGACACCTTAAAGGTTTGTTGATTGTTAATTTACTAAATATTTGTCGTAGGACTTGTTACTATTCGACTGTTTTTACTTAAATTTTCTTAGAAATGGGAGAATTGCGATTTAAATGAAAACCTAAACTTGCCCTTGCCAAACGCCTTTATACCAGACAATTTTGATTTGGCTCCATTTGATAGTGATTTATCAAAGCACCCGGTAATTATCATGGATACACCCATTATGAGGGTGTGGCATAAACAGGATAATTTTTATTTGAAACCAAAAGCCTGTATGTCTTTTGATATGTCTAATCCAATCGCTTATTTGGACCCGCTGAATTGCAATTTAAATTATTTAATGGTTGCCCTAATAAAAGATCAATTGAATGAATACCTATATGATGCAGACTTAGCAGATTTGAAACTCCAAGTTGCTCCTCGATCCAATGGAATTGATGTGAGTATTAGATATAGAAGGAAATTAGTAAAATATTTAAAAAATTGGAAATAAAATGCCTTTGTTCTTGTAGTTTACAATCACAGGTTACAATGACAAACAAGTCGTGCTATTGAAGAAACTTCTTGACCATTTGTTCGATTTTAACGTGGATGAAAAGCGTTTCCATATACTTAAAGATGAATACAAACGTTCTCTTAAAAATTTCAGTGCTGAACAACCGTACCAACATTCAATTTACTATTTGGCACTGCTTTTAACTGAAAATGCTTGGGCAAATAGTGAACTTCTTGATGCTATGGAACGTTAGTATTCCTTTCTACTTGCTTATTCAAAACAATTAAAGAAGGTTTTTTATTTTAGTTGTTACATTTGATCGTGTTCTCAGCTATGCTAAAGACTTTTTCTCCCGCCTACACACGGAATGTTTTATTTACGGAAATGTAACAAAACAACAAGCTCTGGAAATATCTGGCATGGTAAATAAACGTTTGGAAGGAACTAATGCAATGGTCCTACCTTTGCTTGCCCGACAGATGCTTGGAAAAAGAGAATACAAATTATGTGCTGGTGAGTTGAAGCTGGATTTTCTTTTTTTGCATATATTAATAAACGCATTTTATACAACAGGCGATAGTTATTTGTTCGAAAAGGATAATAATTACCACAAGAGTTCTTGTGCTCAATTGTACTTTCAATGTGGACCCCAAACAGATCGTAGCAATATTATGGTAAATTTAATAGCACAAATTTTAACGGAACCCTGCTATGACTGCTTGCGTACTAAGGTACTGTAATAGTATAGTGTACACATACAGACTCCTCTAAATCAACATATTATTATTTACTATTGTATAGGAACAATTGGGCTATATTGTGTTTAGTGGAATGCGAAAGGTGAATGGAGCAAATGGTATACGCATTATTGTACAATCAACTAAACACCCATCCTATGTGGAGGGTCGTATTGAAACTTTTCTTGATAACTATTTGGTGCGTATTATACTTTAATGACAATTCAATCGTAATCATTAATTCTGAAACACATTTTAATAATTTTTTTTACAGAAAGCAATTGAGAATATGTCCCAGGAAGAGTTTGGTCGCCATAAAGAGGCATTGGTAGTAAAAAAACTGGAGAAACCAAAAACAGTTAACTCACAATTTAGTATGTTTTACAATGAAATTGCTTTGTCGCAATATCATTTTGAACGCAGTGAAGCTGAAGTTGATATTTTGCGTAATATTACAAAAGATGAACTTCTCGAATGTTATAAAGTAAGTAACTTATAAAATATGCATACGTGCTTAAGATAACAAACATAAATGTAATGTATATATGTACATTTATTTTGGCTTAAAGACGTTTATAGGCCGCGACAGTCCGGAAAGACGCGTACTTGCTGTTCACATAGTCTCGAAGCAGAGTCCACAGGAGGAAAACAAAGACGTTGAAAAACCAACGGATGATGACAACATAACTGCCCTATTAGAAAGACATGCTAAAATCACAGACTTGGTTTCATTCAAATCAAGCAAAGAACTTTATCCCTTATGTTCTCCATTCCTTGACATAAGAGCCAAAGGAGCACGCAGCAAATTATAAATTAAGTACAATTCGATGCTTTCGAAATTGTTTAAAAATCGAACATTTGTAAAAAAAATTTCATTAGCAGTTCTTTAATAAAGAAAATATAAAGGAAATTGTTCTTATCCGACCTTTCAGTTATAATTTTCAAGAAATAAAATTGTTTGAGCTCGAGGTCAAGTAAAATTCTTTATTGCTGATATTTCGCTACACTTCGTATTGTTCACTTTAATTGGGGAGGTAATTGGGAAAAGCCATAATGTCATAAATATAAAAATTATGCTGTGAAAAAAAATCCAGATATAAATTTTTTAAGTAAAAATTTTGGTCAGAATTTTATAAAAATTCGGATAACCTGGGAAACGAAATTACAAACATAAATTCTATTCCTAAAGGCAGGGTCACACTTGGCAAATAATTGTCGAAAAAGACGTAACCACTAAATAAATTATATTTGAACTCGTTTATTTATTAAAAAAAAAAAAACTTTGTTTATTTAGGACAGGACACAACAAATATTTAGTTTTATTTGATCTTGCGAAACTCTTGTAGAAGTAAAGAACGTCAAACAAATTTGTGTTAAAACAAGTGGTTAAGCTTTTTTGAGTAAATATTTGCCAAGTGTGACCGTACCTTTACTCTATGCGTAGTTCTCTATGCAGCCAAAAATATGTAAATACATATTTTTTTCTTACAAAATTTTAATTTCAAATACTTTTAAGAAGCTTTTACAACTGAAACCTGGGGCCAAATCACCGCATTCGTGATCGAATGAGCTATTGTATCGAAAAATGATTTCGATATCGAAATTATGATAAAATGTACTAAATTTCTTACTCGATATCGAATGCCATAATCTCAAATAAGAAAATTACGATAATTTTCACTCGATATCGAATCCGGTGATTTGGCCCCTGTTTTTGTTTATTTTCTGATAATATTTAAAAACTGATTGTACCTACTATTAGGGCAAAACAGCAGTAAGGTCGGTAAAACAGTTTGTAATTGCGTGTTGTATGGGTATTTCTATAAAGTCCGTTGCCATGACACCAAATACAACTAATGGCCACAACAATATGTTTACCTATATAGTAGGATTATTCATAAAACTTCATTGATTTAATAAAGCAACAAAACTAAATTGGAATATTTAAATTAGTTTTAATACAGGAATAATTTTAATAAACTACAATTATACATACTTATGTACATAAATGTCAAAATTTCAAAGAAGTGATAATCTAAAAAATAAAAAACAAGTAAGAAAATAGTATTAAGCCTGTTAAAGCATTCAATGACGCCCACTCAACAATTTAAATTAATTTTTATTTTAATAAACTTTACAAAAAATAAATAAAACATTTTGGTTGTATATATGTATGTATGTTTATGTACATTTATTCTAAAAGACCAATGAAAGAAAATAGGTTTTAGAAATTTATTCATTGTCCAATCATTATTATCTGTCAGTTTACTTAAATAAACATATGTATGTATGTATGTATGTATGTATTTATGCTTATATTATATTGTGGTGAAATATATTTTTAGGACACTAAAGTGTTACGATCTGATGTGGCAGCTAACAAGAAGACACTTGGTAAAAAACAAACAACAAAATTATCAACTCAATTAAAAGAGAGCACAGTTGATGTTGAGGAAAAAGAAAAAAGTAAAACAAAACCAGCAAATGCTACAAACATCACACTGAACAAATCAAAGTTAGTATTAAATAAAACACAACCTCAAAGAAGAACAACAGGAAATCAACAGACAAAAACGTTGGTCCCTCGAAAGTTCGGCTTAACTTCAGAACAAAAAGATTTACCATTACGTGCCAAACATGCGTCAACCTCAAAAGACCCGAGAGAAACTCGTCAAAATAATGCAACATCCAAAATAAACATTACAAAAATAAAAGAAAAACCTGTTAATAACAAACCTAATGCTGTTTTAGATACTCCCCATAATGTTACTGTATCCTCGCCACCACCTAAAAGGAAGAATAACAACAATGACGAGATTAGAAAGAGCTATGACGAGCCAAAAAAGAATAATAGCAAGTTAATTCGGAAAGGGAGTATAACTTTAGCTCCTGATGAAATTGTTATACTAAAAAGGGAATCGGCTAAAAAGAGAATTGAGGAAAAAATTCAAAAAGAAAACTTGCAAACAGAACCGTCCTTGGCGACTGGTATAAAAGAACCAGTAGCTTTTGAGGTAAAATTCGAAGAAAAGGAAAAAACTATTAGGGAAAGATCAAGATCTCGTGGAAAAACAAATGCGACTAATGCAGTAGATAAAGCCGATGAAGAACATCAGTATTCTGATGATTTTGAATCCTATGAATCGGATTTTGAAACTGAATCTTCTACACAATCTCTGGCCACATCACACCCTTCAAGTGTGGAAAGTGAAGATGTATCGGAGGCATCAGTAGACAACTATGACATTATCAAGGCATCTGATCAAATAACGAATCATAGAGATTCTATAAAGGAATTAACTACTGACGAAAGTGAAGATGAAGGTGACTCAGAAGTAACGCAAAATCCAATAACGGTCATTCAGCGAGACAAAGAAAGAAAATTAGATTCAGGGCATTATGAAATGAACTCCCGCAAGACTAATGGCCCAAAATCATCTGATAATTCAGTGCAATCTATTCAACCAATAACTGACAGCTTGGAAGCTTTTAGTTTGGGAATATCCGAACAGTTGGATTCCGGTATATCAACATATGGCAATTCTTTTCCAGCACCGAACAACAAAGTGGACATAACATACGGAGGCTATAAAGACTTTATTACCAAGCCTATCATTAACCAAAGAGGATTTGATCTGATGTCAAAAATTCAATTTGATGTTTTAAGCTTTACATTTCTTGATCTGAAACCAATTTCTTATGACATATTTATGCAAACTTTTGGTAAACTTAATACAAATCAAAACTACACGCAAACACAAGGTAATATAATGAATGTCGAACAGCAGACAGAGTTGCAAGAAACACGTTCAATTTGGACACAACACCCACCTCAATATGATTTAGAAATAATTAAAGCTTTAGATAAAACCGGAATATATAGTCAAAATTGTTGTGGCGAATTAATTAATGAGTGTCAAACACAGCTCTTGCCAGAATGTGAACTGGAACGAAGTTTAGACACATTGAAACAACTTAATAACCAAAGTGCCACACGTACCCACCAAAATTATCAAAAGCGACAAAGGAAGCCCATCAACTATGAACATCTAAATTCATTCCTTTTGCGATCATCTCTTGTTATTGATCAAATTATTGGTTCCTCAAATATCACCTCTAAAAACAACAACAATAACAAGCAGCAACAAAATTCTCCATATGAGAATGATCAGGTCTTATCGCGAGTTTCTGAACATTTATTTTATATAGAATCGAACTTTTTAAATACTTTACAAGTGTTAAAAATATTCTCCAACAATAAATATAATTTACTTATAACGATACATGAATCTTTGGCCGACACAAACGTATACAGCTCTGACTTTTCCAACCTTCTGATGGTTTGGCGCACCAACACATCTGATAAACCACTACGACTTTTAACAACTTGGAGTGAGGTTACTAAAGTTGAGATATCTAATGATTCGCAAGACATAATAGTGGCGTCTTTAAAAGACGGTTCTATAGCATTATGGGATTTGAGGGAAACATATTCATTTTGTTCTAAACTCGATGGATATTTAACACATTTTGCTGCTACACAATCATTAGTGCCATCTTGGTGTGGAGTTAAAAATAAATCCAAGATAATTGAAGATTTGGGAGCATGTTTGGACATAAAAAGTTTCAGAAGCCAATCTAATAACTTGCTAGTGCAAAAGATCTTCCCAAAAACTCAGGTACATACCTATACATCATTTCTTATAGCCAAAAAAATTTTAATCAGCATTTTATATTTCAGTTTGTTTCTTTGCATGACTCCGGTATTGCTACTGTTTGGACCTTAGTAGAAACTTCCCAAACATCTATTCACCTGCCACAAATTAAAAAACATGAAAGACCCAAAATTGCTTTAAGAATGTCTCAAACATTTGAGTACACTTCTCCGTGGGCCCGAGTGAAACTTATGCAAAGTAGTATAGTTAATATTAAAGAATATTTGGAAACGAAAACCCATAACACTCAGTCTCGATTTGACAAAACCAAAGCATTCTTTCAAAAGGACATCTACAACGACGAAGCTTTGAAAGAGCTAAACGAATTCAGCCCAGAAATGGAAATGGGACAACTAGGTCTCCGATTTACAAGCTTGGAATGTGGTTCTGAAAACGTATTCATCTGTACAAATAGAAACTATATATTGATTTGTTCCAGGACCCTTAAAATGGACAAACTAAAGCGAATAGTGATAAATGAAAGTCGCTTCCTATTTCCTACCGCTCTAAAAGTATTATGCAATGAGCATTTCTTGGCTGTTGGGCTTTCCAATGGAGCAGTCATGATTTTAAACTGTCAATCCAACAAAGTTAACCAAAATGACAAATCAACAAGAACATCAACACATTCAGAAGCTGAATCCGTACCTCCCAGCAGAGATTCAACTCTGGACATAAATCCCATAACATTAAAATCTTGTTCCATACAAAACATATTATTAAATGCCCTAAAACCTTACGAAGATATGGACTTTGATCGAGAATATCGTCCGAACACTGCAGCATGTATAACATTAATTGACAGCAAGCAAAAGCCATTTGAATTACGAATATTTGACCAACAGACTATTATGAGCGGATCTGTCTTAAGGAAAAATCTCATAAAGTCCTTGGAACTATCGTCAGATGGTTGGCGTTTATTTGCCCTAACAAATGGCCACATACGAGTATACGACTTCTTTTTAGACCAAGAAATTGCATATCAAGAATCTCAACACCCAGGCAAAATTATTGATATTGCAACAGGCAAATACGGTTCCAAACAAAATAATTTAATACTTCTAAAGTCGAATACACAAGTTGAAGTTCATATTTTAAATAAATAATTTTTCTACTGTGAAATTAATCATCAATGCTGTGCAATTTACCGTCGCAATATTTCCACCTAGACCAACCTAATTGTTTCAAAAACATTCATTGTGCGCTATGAATTGTTATACATATTCTAAATTTTCGTTCAAACAAATACGAGTACATTTGAATGTTTGAATTACACATATTTATTTATTTACAAGTCTTATAGGCTAACAAGGTACAGAGTTATGAGATTTTACTTACATAAGTATTACAACAATTTAAATCTATTAATTGAAAAAATAAGCTATTAATAAAACAGTCTTAAGAAAATTTTTTTCAAAAACCTCTTAGTCCGCTTTCACACTCTTCAATTCTGTCTTGTCAAAGCAAGTATTTTTTATCTTTATTATATTTGGCTTGACGAGACAGAATTGAAGAGAGTAAAAGTGGAATTACTTTTTGAACGTTATAATGAAATTTGATAAAAAAAAACACTAATAAGATTGTATCTATTGTGAAGTAAGTCGGTGGGGTATCTAGGGGGTAGACTATGAATTATTTTTAAATTTTTGTTCTGAATAATTTGAAGTAGATTTTAGCTTTTGTTAACAAGTTTAGCTGATCTATACAGTTACTACGATAGAATTTAAATAAAAGTTTATCAAGGAGTTATGATATATAATCGGAATTCTGAATATTTCTTTGCAATAAATATTTATTCACAAGCATACGAGTATTTATTCAGAAGAAATCATCAGTACTGTGCAATTTATCGTCACAGCATTGCCAGGTAGACCTAGCAGACCAGCCTTGTTGTTTCAATACCAAGCGTGCGTACTTAAATGCAGGTTCAATGCTATCAACGAGGAAATCTGTGTAATTAATCTTACATTCATCAAGACACTAGATGGGTGAGAGCACCAGTAGTAATTGTTGATTTGGAAGATGCCATAGTTATGAGATCCATTAGAGTTCATTGTACCTACAGACAATGCAAGGCCAACGAGCCAATTTGTCCTTTGGAACACCGAGTCTGTGCATTTCCCTGGCCAATGAACAACGGTTGTGCACTTTACCGACCAAAATAACGATTGTAAACTTTAATATTTTGATATAGTAGTCAGCGTGTTACTAGGGAAGTTCCGAAATTTACCACTTTTAGTATTAAATATATTTTTTGTTTACTTGCACAGCATTGGTGATTGTATGTAAATGTGTCTGCCTATGTTTATGAATTTAAAGAAATTATAAATAAATTAAAGCAATCCTGACAAAATCCTAACAAGCATTTTTAAAGATATTTAGTATTTAATTTTGGATTTAAGTTATAGACAGTGATAAGAATTATGTATATTAAATCAATTTTATTTATTGAATTAAATAATTTTTTAATAAATTTAATGAATCGAATATGACTTTTCTAAATTTAATATATGTACCAGAGATCGGCAATGAATCATTTTTTTACGATTTACAACTACTCATAACATTTTAAGTATAAGTGGTTTTACATCATTGCAATTTAACTACTCTGAGTTACTCAAACTCACAACAACGTTGATTCATAAATGCAAGTGGATATAAGTATGAGTACTACGCCGACATCGAGCTCATACCATTCCCAATATGTTTGATTCATAAACCGCGGTATTTAGATTTACTTTTTAAGTAAAATACTCACATACTCATTAAGTATTCAACTCAGTTAAGTCATTGAAAAATTTCAGCTAATTCCGTTAGGTATTTATACAAAATAAGTAAAAAAGAAATATAAAAACATACAAGTATGTTTATAGGAAAACATATTGGCGAAAATATAACATTTATTATTTTATATAATTTTTATAAGCAGTCTGTAAAAATGAACGACACTCGCATGAGTGTATGCGAGTCATACTTATTTTTTTATCGTCTACGTACATTGAGTTAAGGAGAGTCTAAATAAACAACATCATACATGAGATTAAGTACGAATATAATGAGTACTTCAAACTTTAAAGATGAGTATTGGTTTCATTATATTGAGACAAGTATGAGTACGTATAAGTACAATAAATTATAAGTCATGATTTGAGTATACACACTTATTCAGTACTCATAACTGATCTCTGATATGTACCTTGATTTTTTATATTATGCTAAAAGTAGGATCATATTTGTTTATTATAGAAATATTTGGAATACTATATTTGAATTAAAATTGGAAACAGTCCAGTCATACATTTCGGAATGGTTTCAATTCTGTTGTTTTATATAAGGTTAAAAAAAATTGCCGAGGACATCGTTTCGTTTCAATTGATTTCAGATTCGAGTTGGACGAGTTTCGTCCAAAATACAGCTTAGATTTAAAGATTTAGCAATTGTGGTTTGAAATAAAATATTTCTATTATGTATCCACTTTAGAAATTTTTATTGTACGAGCATTTAACTACGCTGTATAAATTGTATTCTTGTTGAGTTGAACATGAAAATGTATTACAATTGTTTAACAACTAAAGTCATAAAAAATAATTGCTTACAGCAACTTACAAATGTCATGCTCATATAAAATTATGCCACAAATGTTTTATTGTATTTTCCTGAACACATAATTCACCAGGATAGACATTTTGTTTTGTCTAGTATTAGGGCAGTGTTGTTACTTTAAATACATACATACATATGTACCTATATTACTTTCACACAAAATTAGGCAAATTGCACAATACATTCCAAGGATCAGTTTTGCTCTTTAGTAGCTAAATTTAATTGATGCAACATTTGGAGCCCATAGGATACTTTTCTCGTGAGGTGCGAGGTGAGTTCTAGAATCCTGCTATAAATTAATCATTCATCTTAATTTATAATAAAAATGCAAATAATATACATATGTGACCCTAATGTACGTTTAATTGTCAACAATATGATGGTTATGATTCGCTTTACCCCAGTTGACATTTTATTGTATTTTTTTTTTTCTACTTTGACAAAACTTACTAAAACTATAATTTCTAATAGATTATTCTGCAATGATTAGTGGTGCAACTGAAAAAAAAACAAAAGAACATAAATAACACCTGCTCCAAATCTCATGCGTGTTTGAATATAGTGATGGGTTTTTGGTTTAAGGGTTAAGTGTGATTTGGGTTTATGCACGAATAAATATCTATGACACCAAAGACTTGCTGCAATTAGCGTTAATAAAATTACATCTACATACATATACTGGTTTCTTATATACATACATATGTACATGTTATAATATTTTTTTTTAATTTATGATTTAATATTTGCTAATAGTGTCTGTAGGGTTTAAATTAATTTTCCGAAGGCCCAAAATAATTTTGGCGTATGTACATATGATGATGATACATCAATTTATAGGTTAAGAGTTTTGAACCCAATCGATTTCCATTACATATCTTGGAATTAAGTCCAAAAATGAAACGAAATTAGATAGAAGATTTGTTCAGGAGCAAATGTAAATCTTAGTTCAAGCATAAAAACCCAAAATTTTTCTTTTCAAGTTTCCAAAACCAGGATTTTTTTATCACCCTTCCCCCAAATATACTGCACATGTCTAATATAGTTAAGCTACTAATTACACATTTTTACAACAACGGAAAAAAACAAATTTACTCCTTGTTCGTTGTAGGGTTAAGTGTTAAAAAGGATGTTTCCTAATATCTCTTCCTCATGTGTCACATAATTTAACCTATAAAGTAAAACACACAAAAAAAAGGACTAGCTTAAAAACACATGTTTAATTTCAAAAAATAATGCACGATATTTAATGATGTCCGTCTGTGCGTCTGTGTTGGTTGCTTCACAGTCATCCCTTTTTTGGACGTGTATTTATTGTACATGTTCATTTTTTGAAATCATAACCCTTGTACCACTTGAATGAATGTCCTTTAGCTTTTGCTCGTCAATAACACTTATTCCTGAAAGGAGCCCACATAATAATTATATCTCGTATTGAAGAAATATTACCTACCTTTAATTTGTTTAATATTCAAACACAGAGTGTAAAATATTGTAGCAATTACCTGTTCGATTATTGTCTCTTTAGTGTATGAGTAGTAAATTATTATTGTCCTTTTTTTGTCAAGTTTGTTTTTGAAAGTGAAGGGATTATTTTTGGTAAATTGTATTTGTGTTTGAATTTATCATACAATATGTGTTAATGTGTGGTAATTGGAGCGTATTATTTCTTCATAGTTCAAATATTAATTGTATAGGAGTTTTTGAAATGAATTGACGGTTGCTCCAGCAATCCTCTTTGTCTTCCAAGAAATCAAGTTAATTTTGATAATTATTTTTTTATGTTTTATTTATTACTCGGAAAATAATCATTATATCATGGCGTAATTGTACAAGGTGAGTGCAAATCGTCAACAAATACAATACAATACAGAAACAACAGGCATTTTGTTTGTGTAAAATAATAAACTATTGCCAAAAACACTTGAAAATGTATTACTTTTGACATACATATGTAAGTAAATTGTAAACAAAGTCAGTCAGCTGTACTACTGCACTCACCTTGTATAGTTACACCATGCATTATATTTTAAGTTTCATTTTATTTATTCAAATTATGATGATTAGTTTTCAGTTTTATTTTTAAAATTTAAAATAAAACTTATTCCTTGAGTTTTACTTTTTTGCTTAGAAAATAAAAATTATTTCTGAGTTTTATAAATTTTGTTCAATTATAAAATATACTCGTAGTATGAAAATATGTTTATAAATTTACAAACGATGTGAGATGGGTTTAAGATGTACCATTTTTAAGCAATATTTATGTAAAATGTGCTCTTAATGTATTCTTAGGTACGGTCAGCGTTGCCATTTGTCAAGTTTCCCCTTCTTTTGCAAGTTTTTTGAGATGCAAAAAAGTTTTTAAGTTTTATTCTAAAAAAATAGTTTTTTTGAAATTTTAGTTTATAAAACAAATTATTTTCACAATTAACAAAACTATGTTTTTCTACTATGCTGCGTTAGTAATTTGATGGATTTTTTATTCCATTTTTACTGCAACAATGTTTAATTTAGTATTACTCCGTCTTAAGTACAATAAATGTCATATAAATATTAATAAAATGTTAACAGTTTACAACACAAATAAACTCTTTATTTTGTACATATATGTATATGGAGTTTGACAGTTAAGCTGGAGGTCCACAACTCGCTTTTTGGCCTCAACGCGTTTTAAGCTTTCTAAACGTTTTAAGCGGTAAGTATTTCAAGTTACATGCGAAGATTTTTCGCGTCAATCATTTGTCTTTTATATACATATGTATGTACTTTCGGAGGTGATGCCGTAAGCCCAGCAAATTTTGTTTTTATATGAAGTTTTTTATCGGTTTGTTTGTCAATTTCATATAAAAAATGTTTTTTCAACTGTCATTTTTTTAGTGACATCACCTTTAAAATAAATTTGTTTTGTCAATGTCAGCTCTTCGCCGCTTGCGACGCGTTGAAAAGTAGAAAGTAAACGAACTTTTCGCGTTTTTCAAACACGTCCTACGCTTTTGAGTGCGTAACTTAAAACGTACGACTACATTATTTCTACTTTTTTGACAGTTGCTTAGAACTCGTGAAACGAGTAGACGCGAGTTGTGTACCTCCAGCTTTGATGTACTCAAGTAAATATGTTACAATAAAAGTTGTTTTGTTTTCAATAAAATTGGGTTTTGAAATTTTACTACTTAAAAAAGTTTTTTTTTATTGTAATTTTTTTTATTCGAAGTTTACTTCTAGTTAAATATAAAATTTATTTGAAATTTATTTTTGTATGTTTCAGTTATATGTTCTACATTAGCTTTCCGTTGGAAAGCATAAATGTAAAATCATATAGAAACATACAAAGAGACACTAGCAAAATGTAATGCATTTTCTGGCCTGCTAAAGCCGTCATCAGCATTCTTTGTGTCTAGATAATATTGTTCATTTTCAAATTTTTTATATTCAACTTTTTTAATTTACTGAATGAGAATTTTTCCTCTTGCGAGTATTTATTGTAAATTTTTTTTTTTTTTATTCGAAGTTTACTTCTAGTTAAATATAAAATTTATTTGAAATTTACATGTTACATTTCATATTAAGAAAGTTGTATGTAAATTTATCCCAAAATGATATAAAAGATAGCCTTATCTCCACTGAAAAAATGACATTCTGTGCTATGGATTCAAGTGCTTTTAAAATTATGTTACATCAAATTAAATGTAATAATTAGGTAGGTGCCGAATCCCACACACTGTGGTATGTAATCTATGTATATAAACTTTTGTGAAATAAATGTCTTTTAAAATTTTTAAAACTTTTAAAATATACATAGGTATGTAGCTTTTAAGACAAAACACACAACTTTGTAGTTTTATTTAGAGGCGAAATATTTTTACAAAATTTTATTATATTTATCTGTTCATAATTGATCTTATCTTATCCTATATTCTCATTTTGCCGTTTTAGATAATTAACCATAAAATAAAACTCAAATATAATGATAAAACTCAGGAAATAATCATTTCGAACGAAAAATAAAACACAAAAAATAATTTTTGTGTGTTTAAACATAAATCACAAAAAAAAAATTTTCACACAAAATATGTAAATATCAACAATAATTTTTATTTCCTTGAAAAATACATAATTGTTACTCGTAAACATCAAGTTTTATAAAAAAAAAAATTATAATCGTTACTGTTTCTGCTTAAAACATTGCAGGGACTGAGGGTTAGGAGAATAATTGTCTTGTCACAATCTATTAGTGCTAAGTACGAGTATGTATTGTGTACTTCAACTAAAACTGTTGAAGTTAGCACATTTAACCACAAATATTTTGTGAAACAAATACCGCAAGTTTATAGGTTTTGTGGTTAAAGAAATTAAAAACATTTTAATATATGTATGTATGTACATAGGTACTCACATAATTGTATAAAATAGGCAACGCGTGCCATAAAAGGTCACATTTTAATAAAGGTACACGTAATAGGGGTGTAAGTATATTTATAAATCTAAAGAGATACACATTTATTACATCCTTGCATACATTAAGTGTAAGCGCGAGTACTAGAACACGAACCTAAGAAAGTGAAATTTATTTTTTGCATTTTATTCAGTCGTTCCCATGCTACATGCTGTTGGTGAGGAGTTCGGGCTAATGCTAACTTCGCAAATGGCCCTATTGTGCGATATCCCTGAGAAACGAAACGCACAAAGCCGCTTGAAGTTAGTTCTTTCAACGCCATTTTTACTTGAGCTTCAATATCGCCCGTGGCTATATCCCTAAACAATACACAAAGTATTTGAATTACTGGAATGTCTATTTACACATGTATCTCTTGTAACTTACTCTTTTTCCAATAAGGTCACAATATGACTTTCTTTGAGTCCCCCCATATATTTGGGGTGGTCTTGAAACAAACGTATGACATCGAGCACAAACAGTGGCGTATGTAAATGATAATCATTACGTCTTAAGCTGGAGGTGGTAGGTTCCATATCGCGTATATGACAGCGCAACATTGACATATTTGAAAATTTTGATTATTAGCGTATAAATATTTATAAACAAAATATATATGTATGAATGGTTCCTAAAAAAAATTATACTATTTATGAATGACAAATAACAATAAAATAAAAAAAAAACAATTTCTTGTTAATTTACAACAGTTTATTCTTATGCTCTAATTGCACCTGACTAATGTCATCTAATTAAAGGTGTCATTAACAACTTGTTTTTATTTCTAATACATTTGCTATTTCTACATTCACAGACACATGAACAAATATTTGAAGAAATTACACTCGGCATACAATCCTTAAATACACAAAAGCTGTAACAATTACTACGCTTGTACGATTAGAATATTGCACATATGTACATATGCACGTACCTACATAGTATATGATAAATACAAAAGTATCTATAGTAAGTAAATACATATTTATATACATAAGTAGTGTACATATGTACATGCATATGTATCTACTTTTAGGGTTACATTATAATTTTCCAAACAAACATTTGGAAAAAATTCATTGTTTACCAAATACACGCCTCTTATATTACATACTTAAAAATTTACGATAATTAGACATGGATTACACAATAAAATATTTTTATACAAATGTATGTTATGTACTTATAGTACATATGTATGTATATGTATAAAGCCATGATTATATAATATAAAAAAGTACTAAGCAAGAGAATTTTAATCTTGGAAATGTCAAATATGTGTATGAATCTGTACATGCACTGAGAAATAATTTTAGCTATTTTAAATAGTAGCAAGTTCCTTATTTATGCACAGATAGCAGACTATCTTTTGAGCCACATATAGATATGGTATCTAAGAAAACCTTAGGAACAGCATCGAAACTAGCTAGAATAATGCTAAATATAAAAGGTCCAGGACAAACTACCAGACGACTTATAGTTACAGTAGCGTACTCGCAAGTACTATATGCAGCGCCTGTGTTCAGTACGGCTGTCTCAAATAATAAAAAGCTTAAAACGTACTAGAAAAAGTACACAGAACATGTACACTACGAATAACATTTGCATACCACACAATATCTACTGCAGCTGTGTCCGTTCTTGCTGGTGTGCCATCGATTGACTTACAATTAAACGAAAGAAAGGAAACAAATGATGAACGGTTGTCTGTTACGCATAACCATATGAGCGAAAAATAACGTATAAAAAAAGCTGCAAGAAAAAGGTTACTTCAAACGTAACAAACAACTTGGGGATGAATCAACAAAAGGAAGATGAACTCACATTCTTTTTCCCAATGTTAAAACGTGAATAAACCGAAAGCATGGAGAACTTAATTTTTATCTGACCCAGATTTTTAGCGGACATGGTAACTTTGGTAGCTACTTACAAAGATTCCATATAAAACAAACAGCAATATGCGAAATGTGCAATGAATCCTCGCACGTTGAGTATACACTCATAAAATGTAACTTCTGGAACAACAGGCGAAACGTATTACAGGACATATTTGAGAAAACGACCATGGAGCAATTGGTTAAATAAATGTTAGCCAAACATACATACATACATCCGAGTACATCCATGCATACATATGTATGTATAGGTACCTAAGTACAGAATATAACTTAAGGTTTAAATTCTTTTATTTATTGCAAAAACTTGTTTTATTTAGGACAAGTCACACAAACAAATTTATTTTTATTTTATTTTATTTAATGCGGTTTGATCTTACAAAACACTTGTAACATTAAAATGCGTCAAACAAATGTGTGCTAAAAATGTAAGAATTAAAAGAATTCCTTGTTGTGGAATGTCGGGATTTGTATTATGACCCGAAAGTCTCTGAAATCAAATATTGGAAGCGACTACGATTTCACTGATTTTGTTTTTAATGATTACATTTAAATATTTATATCCTGATCTACGACTTTTTCATATACATATCTAGTATACACTTCTGAATAACACTAATGTACATACATACATTAAATTTTAACTGTATGTCTGTTGTCTGTTAGTCTCCTATTATTTAAAGTGTAACAAAATATAATTTGTTGACAATATTTACAAAAATTCGCCAAGTTTTATAACATCTGACAACTTCCCACAATATCTATAATTTTATTTTTAGCATAATTGTTTAGTTACATTTTTATGTTCCATACATACATATATACTCGTATGTACCTATACATACATACATATATAAAATTCAAATTTATTAAATAATTAACAATAATTATTTAATGATGACTATAGGTAGTTACAATTTAGCGACGACAAATATTTTTTATTGTTAAAATTCAAATTTAATAATCCAACTGATGTTTTAATAATCAAAATTACTCTCTTATGCCTTGTTAGACAGATACATAATAATTCACTATCTTCAGAAGATAAGCTTTTTTTTAAATTTTAAAAATATAATGCGATTTTCGGTTATCATCATCCGATAGTTTCAGAAATTTAGAATAGAAAAGACCCATCCGAAGCAAATCTATTTAAGAAGGTCAGATCTAATAAATTCTAATCATATTTATTTTGCAAATCATTAAATTTGATGTCTTTTTAACATACATTAGCATAACTATATGTATTACAACAACAATATTAAGAAGTATTTTATTATGAAACGTATACATATGTACATGTACATTAGACTGACCCTAATTATGATTTATTATCTTAGGTGACCACAGGTTAAGTTTTTCATATAAAAATCGATTTTTGATGGGTAATAGTCCATCAATCCATTTTTTGGGTTGAAACTTTCTGCAAAAATCGATTTTTGATGGAAATATATAGCACATATGTATGTAAGTGATCACAGATTATTATTATGTTCTTGATAGGACCGTTATTTAAGAAACTACAGCTGATTGGAAGTTTTTCATATAAAAATCCATTTTTGATGGTTAATATATGTAAGTATGTAATAACAGATTATTATCCGTTTCTTGATTGGACCGTTATTTAAAAAACTACAGCTTATTTTATGGTTTTCATATGAAAATCGATTTTTGATAGTGTTAACCCTATGTGACTGATGTGGTAGTCTAGCAGACACCAAGAAATGATAAAGATTACGCCATGCGCATGATTTCCCGTTATTTGACGTAGAAGTTCCATTCTTACCAAGAATGTTTCATGTGTTAGAATTAAAATTTCTTGCGAAAAATGTATATGTTTCATGTGATAGTTGGCAACCTTGCAATTGAAATCTCTCTGAGAGTTCTAAAATAAAAGCTGTTTAAAAAAAAACAAACAAAAAAAACAACAAAAAATATAAACATGAACTGCCGTATTTATAAAAAATTAAAGTAGACTTCAAGTGTACTTTAAGAAAATTTTGTATGAAAATTTTGTCTTAAAGCATACTTCAAGCATACTTTATTTTTTATAAATACGGCGCAGAACATTTTAAAATTTTAAGCGCATTGGCGTAATCTTTACCCAGCAAGCCATATGAGTCCGAAAAGAGTCTTTTCTGACACCTTTTTCGCAGCGTTAACGCTCTTTATGAGCCCAAAAAACAATCATAATTGCTCCAAAAACCTTCAGAAAAGAGGGTCATTACATTCGAAAATGGTCCGTCAGAAAGAGCTCTTAGATAATGTCAGAAAAGAGTCTTTTATGATGGTTTTTTTAGGCTCTGAAAGAGTTCTTAGATAATGTCAGAAAAGAGTCTTTTATGAGTTTTTTTTTGGGCTCTGTGTAATCTTGTTTTTATCATTCTTGTGTGGTACAGCTATATTTTTTTTGTTCAAAGCACAAATAACAGGACAACAACGCTTTGGTACACACATAATTAAGTGGAATTTCTGAGTCATACTCAGGACAGGAACAAGCAAATTTTTCTTTCGCTCCGAAAATGCTCTTTAGTTGGACTCTTTTCTGACTCCTTTTTTCGGAGCGCTCCGAAAATGCTCTTTTGTTGGACTCTTTTCTGACTCCTTTTTCAGAGCACTCCTAAAATGATATGCTGGGTATTTTATCATTCTTGGCAGACACCAACAGACACAAAAAGAGTATTTTGTACCGTTATTTTCCATGCATCTGTCGTTCTCTGTACCTTCTTATTGTGTATTCATGCGTATGTTAGTTTGTTCAGATCGATTGATGTAAGCGCACGTGTCATTTTAAGCATTATTTATGATATGTAGAAAGTTTGTTATACGTTTAAATATAGTTTGTTTTAAGGCGGGATTTTTAAATTTATTAATTCTAAAGCATATGTCCTTAACAAACAAATTTTCACTGATATTTTAAATTGTTTGTTAGTGTCACAGATGAGACCATCCTAATGTCCACGCATAGACTTTCCATCTAACACTTTTGCCAAATAGAAATGATTTTATATGGAAAAATATATAATGTATTTATTTATTTAATAGTTATTAATAGTTATTAAATAAATAAATTTTAAAGAAATTTTGCTGTTTACACGAGTTTGAATCATTTTGAAGAAAATTTCAATCGTGTAAATCTAGCTTAAGTATTTAAGAAATACCTATAAAAACATATGTATGTAAAAACACTTTCAAAACTTTCATTCATGTGTATTTTTTTTTATATATTAGTATTATGTGATATTTTAAGCTCCATTTTGATTGGTTACTACACATTTTGCCTTATTATTTGTTGTTATAAACCCCTCCTTATGACTTTACAACAGTGATTTTTTTCAAATACTTTATCCAGTATTGTCATGCATAACAGTGTGTAATTATTACCCCCATTCAAAGTGTAACAAACCAATATATGTACATATGTATGTATGTATGTACGAGTACATACTGTAATAAAACCCTTATAAAATGTGAAGGAGGGTTGTAGTTTTAAAATAGTACAAGTTATAAATATTCATACGTACATTAGGGTGGCTCTATGGAAAAGGTGTGTATGTATGTATGTATGTATATTGGAAACGCGTTGTCGATGTACAAGATTATAAGAAAGTTTTATAAATTCTAATTTTATAGTTTGCTGGCGTTTGATAAGCTCGATCCAACGACATTGTTCCAACGCATGAAATTTTAATAATAATTCTTTATTATCCTATGTCTGAATTACCAATAATTTATATACATGTATTCATCTAGATCGTGTTCTCTTCGGATAACAACTTATACCTATTGGATCAAAAGGACGGCAAAAAAACTTATCTAGTTAGTCTAGAATATTTTCGAAACATGTCTACTATACGACTCTTATTAAAAATTCCTTTACATGTCATGTGACCGTTCACTAACTATTACAAGATACATGTTTGTGTATTATTATTTTTTTTCTGACATTAAGGGGTGTACATAAATGATAATTTTTATTGTAACCAGTTATATGAAGTCCTTATAATCGCATATGCTATACAAACACTCAAACAGAGAAAATCAACTTATAAAACTCATGTCATTTTGAACGTATGTAAAGTGTCATGCAATTTACGTGGTAATTACGAGTCAACATTGCGTGATTGGTTGAATCAGAGTCATTGGTAGGTGGGTGAGTATCCTAGTCGAATATAGACATATATATGCATAAATGTAAGTCGTACAACAAATCCTAACACTACGCAAACAAAAGGATAGGAGAATAAGGGAGGCATTTTTTCATTAATAAAAGAAACCAAAAAATAAAAATATTCCTACATTCTTTAAAGAACATTTCAATAAAAAAGTAATAGCGTTAGTTATTGTTTCGACGTTATTAGTATTGGCAACAAGAGACGGTTTGTGTTAGTTTCAAAATTAAAAAATTACAAAATAATAGTACCTAGGTATAAAACAAAATAATGTGCAATACATCTTTACATGCAAGAAATTTTAGCAATTTGGTAGAACCATTATCATTTTCAACATTTCAATTCTTACGCACACGTAATCGTCTTATGATTCCAAGTGCTGCAGCAGGTAAATATGTATACATATCTACTAAAGTTATTTAGACTGTAAACATAATGCTTTTAATGTTTCATGTTAAGTCATGAAAACGCTAAAAGCTATGGAAATCTGATTAAACTATCTCAAAAAGTATATTTCTTAAAAGATTCAAAATTCGAATTACAAATATAAAATATAAATAATCAAATAAAATAATTCGGGAATATTAAAAAAAGACAATTAATCTTCTGATCTTACTGTCCCAATGCCAACAATTATACATATTACATTCTTAAAAAAAAATAACTTACAAATTTTGTTAAACAGAATTTTAAAAGTTTAGGTATTGCTCTTCGTTATTAAACTATTTACTTCCTTCTAGGACATCGCCATGTCACTTCCATTTAAACTGTTATAACCTGTCCTTATCACTTTGGAAGTTTTGTGTTGCTTTTCTTCTACCTAGGGTAATTAATACTGTTCAGTTTTAATAAACATATTATTCGATTTTAGTTCTCAATAATAATAGTTTAAGCTTTAGATTATTTAGAAAAAAATTCTATATTTTATTTTAAAAATTTGCTTTTTCTTATTATTTTATAAAAAAGACATAAAGCTTTCATAATTACCAAAATCTTAATAAAAAAAGGTCAAATAAACAATAATAAGAAATTTGCTCTTTCATTGTGTTTAATAATAATTTAGTAAATATTACTGAAGAGTGATATATAATAACTATTATCCGGTTTGATTAGGATTTTCGCGGTAGGACCTCGAAATCAAGAACGTTCGTAACTAACATTCATATGTTTACTCGGCCATTGACACTAAACATCAGTTTTCTGTTTAAAAGCTTTATTAAATTACACAATTTATAATACATATGTATATGTATGTATGTACATACATTCATACATATACATATGTATATGTATTTAAAAATAGTAAACAAAACTACGTTTCAGATTCGACATCTTATCATAATTTAATAAAAAATACAGAACCACAACTACAACTAGACACAATATTACCGCACAACTATGAAATGGAGCGAACACCACCGACATCTCCTATTTTGGATGTAATGGATAGCTCAACCTTGGAACAGTTACCGAAGGAGTTGGAAAATAGAACAAGTTCTTTACTACAAACGGAAACTGTCTCTAATAAATCACAAAATTTCATAAAGTCAATTGGAGTAGATTCTGCGAAGCTGACTTCGAGTGATGATGCGCTCCACATGCCCAATATAAACGTGTTACCTTTGTCTGGATCCTCTTCGGCCCTTTTAAACCACCAGACTGCTTTACCAGCATTTGAGTACTTGACGCCAGCCGTTCGTAACATAAGTCCGGTTGACTTTCCATTAATGGAACTAAATCGTGTGGGTGGTATGTTTCCATCATTTTTACACCGCAGACCCAGAGGAGAAAAGAGACCAATTCCAGAAGAGCAAAAAGATGATAAATACTATGAAAGAAGAAAGCGCAATAATGAAGCGGCGAAAAAATCACGAGATGCTCGTAAAATAAGAGAAGATCGTATTGCATTCAGGGCAGCCTTTCTGGAGCAAGAAAATTCCTTGTTAAGAGCGCAATTAATGGCACTGAGAGATGAATTACAAACAATGAGACAGATAATTGGAAGAAGTAATTTAAGTCAAATTTAAAAATAAATTAACCGCTTGTATGTACATATATATTCCTGCTCATAGTTGTAGCGATATTGTTAAAAATAAAATTCGAAAACCCATATACAGTACGATTTGTATTACATATATTTATTTTTGTTGTAACGTTCACCGCTGGTGTTCCAAAAGAACAATAGTAATTCTAAGGCGAAGGTCAGGAAACATGATCAAGTCCCCATTAAAGCTTACAAAATAAATTGAGCCCAGCAAAAGTTTTTTGGTAACAGGTTTTCAAAATTTAATTTAATCTTTTTAAACGTAATTTCTGTTAAAATTTAAGGCTTAAGTCGGTCTTAGTGACTTTTTTCAAATCACTTTCAAAATGTTTTCACTAATAGAGTTTTAAATTCTGATTAAAATAAAAGAGAAATCTTTTGGCGGCCACGCCTATTTTCGAGTGGGCGGGCTCCAAAGTTTATAATATATTTAGCTATATCTTGAAAACTACATTTCTATATTAGACGATATATATATAAAATGATAGGCATTTTAAAGACCTCTCCAACGATATATAATATGGCCTATTTATATGGACCTATAGGTCAATTTCGTATAATTATTTTTTGATCCGATATTTTTTTAAAAAATCTGGGAAAAAGGTCTATATGAGTAGGTATATAAATTACAAAATTTTAAAGTCAAGAAATTAAGCTTTAATTTAAGGGATAATATGACCATGTGGGTAATATAGAAAATCTTTCCGCCCAAGCTTAATGTCTTGGCTATTTATATTAATATGTATACTAAAATAACACTTATATGGACTTTTTTAATTTTTTTAGATATTGAAAAAAAATCGGGTCAAAAAATATTCTTTTCGGATTTAACCCAGAGCCGTTTCATATTTTATAATTATGACATATATCGTTGAAAATGTATTCTTAATGCCTTTAATTTGATGTATGTACTATAAATTATCATACATCCAGCAGTACTTGTGATATTGGCTTATATATTTTCAACTTTGTGGGCGCTCCCCTTGAAAATAGGTGTGGCCTCCAAAAAAAAAAATTTATTGCTTTCATCTCCTCTAAAAGCCCTATTTAATGAGAATTTTTTTTGAGCGACTTGTTTCAAATTTTATTACAAAATAAATGAATAAAATAAGAAAATTACTAATTTTTTTTGTAACATGTAAACTATAGAATTTGTTTATGGTGACTAATCAAATGAAGTCTTAAAGTGTCATAAGTTTAAAGACTTCTAGTTTTGCCGATATTTATAAATTATTGTTTATTCTTCTTATACTTGTATTCATATGTATGTATGTATTTCACAATGTTTTATTAATGTAATAATGTGCAAATAAAATATACTACATTAATTGAAACAATAATCGTTATTACCAAAAACGATTATTATTTCCTCGTATTTTTTAAATATAATTTATTATGTGAATCAAGTTTAAATTATTTGACTGCTACAATTTTAAATTTAAATTTGATTGCTACATTTTAAATTTAAATAATATTATACCTACAATATTGCAATTTTTTCAAATAATTTTAATAATAACTGTAATATTAAACAAGAGTGCTATATTTGGCTATGCCGAATCTTATTAAGTAAGCCATATTGTAACGGTACTTAGTAAGGAATGTGGAAAGTAAAACACAAAAGGAATAATGAAGCCAATTGTAGTATTTATCCTGCAATTAATTTATTTTCTTTTTTGGTTCCAAAATGCATTGATCTGTTTGCATTAACTGAGAAATTTAATTGTTAAACTTTTACCCCTTTATTCATAAAACTTGTCAAAGGTTTGTAACAGGCTTATAAAGCAAATGTTGTATGGATATTTGCTTTATAAGGCTGTTATAAACCCTTGATAAGTTTTTATGAATTAGACTGTTAGAATTTAAGCTATAAATTCAAAAAGTAAGTATGAATAAGCTCTATGGGTACAGTTCTTTAATTTTCTTTGCAAAATTTTTTATTTTTTTAAATATTGGAGCGTGGTAAGCATTGCACCGAAGAGAAACGAAATTGAATAAAAAAATCTTAGAAATTAAGGCAAAACTTATCGGGAAATAAAAAAAATAATGTCGTTCTCAGATCAGATGATAACCAATGCTTTACGGTATACGGAAAAAGGCGAAACTCGAGGTCGAAAACGTAAAACAACGCCATCTACCGTCGCATAGTACGTTTTAGTAAGGCTAATCCTTCTGTGTCATCAAAAATAATCCAAAAGGATCTTAATCTAAGCGTACGCACCGTTACTATTCGAAGACGTTTAGTCGAAAATAATTTATTCGCCAGAAGTCCCAGGAAGGTACCCTTACTCACAAAAAAACAGGCTGACTCCCGTGTGAAATTTGCACAGGACTGTCATGTAAAAAAATGTCGAAACGTATTGTGGACCGATGAAAGAAAGATCGTTCTATTTGAAGGAACTGGTTCTAGACAATATGTCCTACGTCCACCCAATACGAAATATCTTCCACAATTCACTAGAAAGACCATTAAACATGGAGGAGCAAAAGTTATGATTTGGGGATGCTTTTCGTACAATGGTATTGGTCCATTATATGAAGTAAAAGGGATCATGGACCAATGGGTTTTCTACGAAATATTAAACATTCTGAACGTTTTCGACTTGTTTTGAATTTGTTTTGTTAACATTTTTTAATGAAAAGTATAATACTCTTATTATTTTGAACAATGGACTTACGTCATGTTTTGTTAAAAATGCATACATTTTTATTTTTATAGCTTTATGTAATAATTTCTTAAGAATTTCTTGTTTAATGTTAGAAAAAAAAGTGGAATAAAATTTTGTGTTTTTTTAAAAAAAAAATAACAAAATAGATAGTTGTTAAGGGCACTCCTATTTTTTTGAACACAACTGTATATATATACTTTATAGGATCGGAAAAGTATATTGTGGAAATTACAAACGGAATGACAAACTTATATATATCTTTCTCATAAAGATGAAGGGTATAAAAAATAATATTTTCCGAGATTGTTTTTACTAATTCCTAGAATTCGGGATGGCGATTGGCATCCCTTTCGGTAGTTGTTTCGTTTGTTAATTAATTTTTGTAATTTTTAAATTGTATTTAACAATATTGCATACCTTACTTTACTCCATATTTCACATATATTAACTAATATAACTTCTTTCACTTATTAAATAGGTTAATTTTAACATTGTATGTATTACTTATAAGAAGTTAAATAAAATCACATGAACAACATTTAAATAAACTTAAATAATGAACTAAAACGGGGATGGCATATGAACTAAAATTTTTTGACATTCAATGCAAGCACTCACATACCCAACAAACACAAAGTCAAAAGTTTGAAAAATTATGTTACTTTCATTTGAAAAAAAAAATTATGAAAATTACTGAATTGGATATCAAGGATTATTTTCAAAACTAAGGACAAGCTTCAAATAAACAATTATTTACATACATATCTTTAATATTTTAAAAATAGAAAATTGCAAGCATTTATAATTTTTTAGTTTTAAATACATATAGGTAAATATTTAGATATGTATATTAGATATACTTTTTCCTTTTGACTTTAAAAAAAACTTAATTAACACTTGAAACAAAAAATAATAACAAATATGTGTGGAAAATATAATTTTTATAATACTAAATTGAACTGAATTGAAAAATTATTTAAAAATTATTATTATTATTATTTAAAAAAATTATTGTCCATATTTCATACACAGTTCACATTAAATAAACCAATAAAATTATTTGTCAACTTCCTTTTAAGTTGTAATATATTTTATTACATGTTTGTTGTCAAGGTCAACAGGCAGCCATATTTAGTACAGCTCACTTAGGTCCATTCGTTGGTCCTTTTGTGTTCGTTATTAAACATTAAACTGAAATTTCTGAATTGACCGATTTTCAGATCATTCTCAATTTGATATCAAACCTGAATGTTTGTTGTGTTCAATGTGTAAACAATTATACAAACATACATAAATACATGTATGTACAGTATTTTTTATCTGTCAGTTTTTGTTTGTTAACAGCAGTCTTTAATTACTGTTTAGTTTTTTATTTTAAATAAATTTGTAAATAAATAAATTTAATATGCACGAAAGATTGGATCAAATTTTAAAACTGCAAAAAATGTGTCTTAGTGAGCTGGAACAAGCACGAACGAATTCAGAAAAATATTCATCAAACATGAGGTTATTGACGGAAAAAGTGAGAACTAATTGGCAAGGCACCATCGCTTTTCTAACTGAATATGATTCATTTATTACCAACATAACAGCTATAATGGAAGCCACAAGAAAGTATAATCTTCAAATTCATTTGCACAATTTTAAATTATCGGATATGCAGATTATATTTTCAAAAATGGACCAAAAAGAAAGACCACAAAGTGATACTACTAATTTGATAAAAGAGCCACTAACTCATATGTATCCAGCAGAAGAATATGACACAAATTCTGAAGAACCAGATGATTTCTTATATCCCAAAATAGATTTTAGTAAGGTTTATAAAGAAAATGCAGTAATAACCGGTAGAGTTACTTATATCAAAAGCTTGAAAGACTTGAGTTTTTATATATTTGACAAGACCTCCGAACATCGGGAAACAATAGTAGAGCTTTCGAAATCTTTGGAATTGCGTCAATATAGAGACTTGCCCCCCGCTAACGAAGTATTTGGCTACGTATTAGATAATCATATATTCCGAGCTGTACTTAGCTCTAAGCAGTTTTACGATGTGGAAATGAACGAATATATTTTGCCTTGTTATTTATTAGATACCGGAGAAATATTGCCCTTAAAGGCAGACAATATTATGTATAGATTATCACCTGAACAAAAAAGTATTCCAGCTCAAGCACTGCGATGTCAACTGCGTACCACCAATAAAAATCCATTTGTAGATCAAAAGGAAGTGGAAGAAAAATTAAAGAAACTAGAATATGATATCTGCTGTAATTTTAAAATAATAGCAATTGAGAGCAATTATCTGTACGTTAAATTTGTCGATAAACCGGATAAATCCATTAACAAAAATGGTTTGCAGAAAATAGATAATATTCCATTAAGCAGCGGATCAATCAAAGTAGATAGCAAACAACTGACTAAAGATGAATTAGAAATGCTTTACGAAGAACCTCTAAATACTAGTAATGCTATGAAGGCAGTAATGGGATATGACCCTCAAGACGATAAGCGTATATGCCGTTTTTATAACCCGAAATCTGGAGGCTGCTTTAAAGGTGCAAACTGTAGACTGGAACATACTTTGCGTCAACCCGATGGTTGGACTAAGGATGTGCTACCCGCATCATCGATAATAGACTGTCAACATCCCACAACAGTTTATGCTACAGGAACTATAATTAATATAACACCCACCTATGTCGGGCGATTGGACAGATTTTATGCATTAATTAATGATCCAAATCAAAATGCCACACCACTAGTATGGAATGATGAAGACATACCATCTCGGAAACTATTAAAAACACCGCCACATATGTTTGAACTAGTTTTATCTCGGTATATAGACGGTCTATGGTACCGTGCTAAAATTATGTCTCACGATGACGACTATAAAATGTTTAAAGTTCTCTACATCGATTATGGTAACTATCAAGTGGTGCATTTGCGTAATTTGGCTTCAATCGATATGAGTATCGCCCAATTGCCATTTCAAGCTGTTCTATGCAGGTTTGATGCTGTTAACGAAAATAAATCTCTTTCAGCAGAAGATTGTAAACATGGCATAGAAATAATGTGTAAAATGATCCTTAACAAATCGGTGGATGTTAAAGTTTTATCTCACTATGAGGACTTATTTATTTCTTTTGTAGACAAGAATGAACATCCCCTGCCAGATATATTAATAGACATGGGTTTCTTGGAGAATAGCAGAATGTAAACACATTTTAAACATTGTCTTTCCAATATTGACTGCAATCTTAATTTATATTTGGTACATTATGTACCTACATATGTATATATAAGAAGAAAAATGAACATGTAATCTTAAATATAAAAAAAACAAACAAATTTGAAAATATACAAATTTCTTCTAAAAATGCGAAAACAAAATAATTTTGTAAACATATAAGTACATTATTTACATCAATATATTATATACATACGTATCTACAATATAGGTATACTATGTAGTTTATACTAGTCAGTCTTCTATTTTAAAATCACAAACACTATTTATTGCGTTTATTTTCATTGCCAACAAAGGACAACACTTTTTTCGGAAATATCAACTGTTGGCAACGCTAATTCAACAACCCTGTTTTTAACACACCGGTTATTTTCTAGTAATAACTTTTGATAATATTTTTTTTATTTGTTAAATTTCAACATTTATCACGTTACTTATTACGTTAGGAAGTATGGAAGAAAGTAAAATAGCAGTTTTTGTAAGTATATACGAAAAAGGACACTTTCACAAGATATTTTTGTGATACTAACTGGTTTTTTAAGGGTATTGTGGACATGCTTAGCACACGCTACGGCAATACATTAGCGGGACAGTTTGTTGATGGTAGTAAAATATCGTTGCACGCATTTAGACCGATAACCGCAAGTACATGTGATATGCCGACTGAATATGCTGGAAAGGATCCCGTTCATATACATATCTTGCAGCCGGAATTTATCTTCGATGATCCAATTTTAAGAAGCCTTATAGCAGAGGCCAACTCAACTTTCGTAGCTCTGCAATCTCTAAAAAAGAAAGCTTCAAAGGCAGACTATACAAAAATTTCTAGAACATACCGTAGTATAATTAGAGCTTGTTTGGAAAAACTACAAGATACAGCTGGAAGTGCAGAACTCGAAATGCCAGAGAAGTATGAAATGTATCAACATTTTATTTCGATCTTTTATTCCATCGAATGCATTTGGCATTTGAGTGAAATACTATTTTTGGAACAGACATCATCGAATGTTATAGTGCCCCAATTACTTGAATGGGTTCGTTTTCACTTCCCTGCCTCGGAACGAATGGCAACCGAATTATTACTACGTGGACGTGATGCCAACGACAGTGATGAATACTGGCCTGCACTGAAAGGTTTAATAATGCAAGGTCAAGTAGATGTGGCACGAGCAATTCTTCAACTTCACCCT
This sequence comes from Bellardia bayeri, assembly GCA_950370525.1. Classification (NCBI taxonomy): domain Eukaryota; kingdom Metazoa; phylum Arthropoda; class Insecta; order Diptera; family Calliphoridae; genus Bellardia; species Bellardia bayeri. The sequence goes on from OX493268.1 coordinate 1,083,102, forward strand.
CAAGCCGAAAGTACTGCATTTAAAATGGCCGAGCAAATTTTAAAAGCTATGCCTACATATAATGTAGGCATAATCTTCGATATTTCACATAATATATTGAAATAATTTACAATTCCATTTATAGGTTTTTGGTGGATTTTCAATACAAAAATTTAGGTCTCAATGGCAGTATTGGCTCACAGACACCGAACGTAAATTGAGCGCAAACATTCTAAGCATCGAACCATCATTGGAGGAACTAGTACAACTTGTTACTGGTAACACGGTCATCTGGAATACTCAAATACAACATTCAGAATATTGGTACGAATATCTGCCCGGCTATCTGTTTTACACGAATCCTGCTTGCAAACACTTTGAGTTGGGCACCGCTGCCAACTCCTGGTTAGATCGTTGGGCACGATTCAAATCTCAACAGGGCAATGAGCCGAAACTTAAACATTTGGATAAAGTAATATTGTCCCTGATGGAAAATGAAATGCATCAAGTTATTCACTCGATACAATTGATGGCAGATAATCAATGGTTCGTTACCCATCTTACCGATTTACTCTATAATTGTGGTCAATTGCAAGTAGTAGGAGATCACCAAATGAAGTAAGTATTGCAGATGGTGTTCTGAACCCTCCCAATTTCATTTGTGTATGTTTGTTCCTTTTTCACATTTAGTGACTGCATTAAATTGAGAGATTCACTACTGTACGAGTTCGGTAGTTGTTTAATGTCTAGAAATTCATTATGGCAACTGGGTATGGATTATTTGCAATTTTGTTCGGAAGAAGGTAATAAAATTCAAAGTATTTAATTTAACGTGCATTCTATTAAATGTTTTTTACTCTTAGGACTAGACGCTTTGGAATTGTGCCTAACTAAAATACCAATTAAAACTGAAAAACAAGCTTTTAAAGTTTTGGAAATCTGTAAAAAGAAACATTTTGTCAATGCCGAACAGGAAATTTGCAAAGTTCAAGCCAAAAAGTCATTAGATGCTCATCGTTATGGAAATGCTTTAGAATGGGCCATTAGATCAAAAGATACTTTATATGTCACCTCAATAGCTGATTTCCTTTTAAAGGTAAGTTGTTCTTTTCGTATAAACTTACAATTTATTTATCTTATACTGCATATCTTATTTAGCATTATTCTCGCACGGGAGACATGTTATGTCCGGATGTTATAGCCAATATCGGAGCCAAAATGTTTATTTCACCGAGGTTGGTATTTTTAGTAAAATACTTTGATTTCTACCAATTTTATCGTAAACGAGACTTCCTACCAGCTGCAGAATTGCTAGTAAATTTATTGGAATCAAAAATAACGCCAGAATAGTAAGTTTTACCAAAAACATCTATCGGAGAATGTGGTTTTAATGCCAATTAACACATTTTATTTTAGCTTTTGGCCCTCGTTATTAATTGACACCATACCACTTTTAGAATCTAAAGATCCAAAAATATTATCAAAAGAAACCAGTGCCATTTTACATCACTTGGAATCAGAATTAGTGCCGCTGATTGAAAAGAAAAAGAAGAGACTAGAGAAATATCCAGATGTAATTATTCATAATTCACAAATGTGTTCCTTTATTGAATTGGCATTTTATTTTCTTTTTGTTTGCTTTGTTACAGGAACCTGTTAACATTCTCAAGGACTATCGTATTGAAAATATTGAAGAAATCATAAATTTATTACGTTTGGCTTGCACCCGCAATCTCTCACGGGCGGTCATTATAGAAAACACTATGATGGGTTGAATGTATTTATTTATTATTAATTATAAGTTTTTTTTTATTAAATATAGTTTTTAATTTCTTTTGTTTAATTTTATCTCGCATTTTTTTCTAATAAATTGTTCATATTACATTTTATTTGTCAGGTTGGTTTGTTAGAATCTACTACACTCAAAACCAACAAAATTATCATTTAAATATATTAGGGTTTAAATTACTTTTTTGTTACTTTAACATCTTTCGACTATTTAACTTGTTTCTTTTACTTATTTACTTTTTAAGGGTTATTTTTATTTTATCATTTGTTTTATTATTTGTTTATACATTTAGGAAATCATGGCGCTCATTTGAGACAAGATCATCATAGTCAATCCGCGTTTTTTTAACCTTGTATAATATCCCTTACCAAATTCTTTCAATAAATAAAATCGATAAAATAAGATTTCAGTTATAACGAGAATTAGACCAGGTAACACAATAGGACCAGCGATATGGACCTAAGTGGGCTGTACTACACGGCCACCTGCTGACCTAACCTATAGCGAGAATTAAGTCGTTAACAAATTGTCAAAATTTTTAATTCCAAACTTATTTAAAAGCGTATAAACCCGTATAAATCTGCTAAAATAAAGTCCGAAATTACCGATCTTAAAATGTCAATATCGTTATCGAACAGCAAAATCATTTCCGCTAAAATACCTTTACAGGAATATTTCAATCTTGCGTTATTCTCAACCTAACCTAACGGTTTGGAATCGTCAAGCAACCTCGTTTACTATATTTCAAATACGTAATTTTAACAAAATATATGTAAAGATTTATTGTATGATTTAAACATTCGAATACATTTCCCGAAAATCTTATTTTTGATTTATGAGGTTCTTGTGTCAAATGAGCGATGTCAATTTATTTCACAAAGTATGTCAAAGGGAATTATTTGTGTTATCTCTTTTCATACATGAGTTGTTAATGAAATCAAATACATAATACTATTAATAAAATTATTTGAAATAATGTTTTTTTTTATGAGAAGTGAAACATTTTATCGTGTATACATAAATACTAAGTAGTTCGAAAAAGTATAAAACAAGACTTCAGAAGGTAAATTTAAATTATGCGAATTCGAATTTACAAAACATGGGCTCCTAATTATAACAATAAATTAAATTTACTAGCCATTCTTTATTAATTATCCGTTGTTTATTAGTATGTTTTCTATTTATAATGTGTGTATATATAGACGTATGTAAGTAGGAAGATGTTTTATGTATGTTAATCGAAACTAGCATCATTTATTTAGGCAGCTTACGTTTAAACGAATTTTAAAAAAGGTTTATTCTTAAAATAGCTGATTTCTATAGTATGTATGTATGTATGTATTGTTTTTTTTAAGTAGAATGTGTGTTTTTGTTTTCGTAAAGGATGGGGTGTAGAGATTTATGATAATACTTTATAGTCGAGTTTCTTTTTATTGATTTTACCATTAAAAATCATTGCTAAAACAAAATAAAAATTTTTCTTTGATAATTTTGAGATTACTTAATTTTGTCTTGTTTTTGGAATATAATTATATGTATGTATGTAGTTTTGTAACATTCTAAATATCAATTGTTTATAGTATCATGATTTGTATAAAGTAATTTGAGAGTATTATTCTTTATCGTGTAATGTAGATTTTGTTTTTATATTATTATTGATTACTTAGAGTAAATTTAATAGAATTGAATTAATTTTTTGCATTGGCAGCGGTAGAAGCTGATGAGGCGACAGCCGCTACACTTGCAGCACCAGTTATAGAGCCAAGACGCGATAATGAGGGTTCACGCTTTGGTGGGACTATTGGTTTGTTGGGTGGTATTGGTGGAGGTGCACCTCTAGCGCCAGCTGGTGGCACAGTTACAGGCGGTACCGCTATGGGTACGGGATGTGGCGATGGAGCTTGGTCAAGTGAGTGGCCTGCCGCTGCAGCAGCTGCTAAAGCTGAATATTTACCACCGGGAGCACGTTGTATTGTTGCTGTTGGTTGCATTTTAGCCGGTGATGGCGACGAAGGAGCTGCCGTTTGTGCTTTTTGTGCAACAGACGCTGAAGTAATTGGAGCCAAAACTGTCCCTGGTGTTGGTGTGCATGAAGTGGCATCATTGTCAACAGTAGCAGACTGTACTGCTATTGTTGCAGCAGAAGCTATTTGAGGTAAAGGTGTTAGATTCGATGGAGCTGAAGCCATACCCGTACGTAATATTATTGCTGGGGTAAGCGACAGAGCGATACCAGTTGTGGGTCCAGATACAGGGACACTAGATACTGTTGCCGTAGGTTGTACAATTTTGGCTATATTCACCATTGGCGTGGCACATCCATCTTCTGAAACATTTTAAAATAAACACTTTATACTACATGCACGAATATAATGATTTTCAAAACTCAACCAAGGTTTATAACTACATACATAATACGATGTTCATGTATATGCGGACAGTTAGGTACACTAAAGTTAAGTCCCAACGATTTCTAAAATTTCTGTACGCTACGCGAGATATTTCTGGACGAACGCAACGAAAACCAAGATTTCCTCCTTTATATTGCTTATTTTGAATTGTACGATTTCTACATTGACTCGGTGATCCAAATTAGGCCCATAACAAATTTGTTACACTTAATATATTTTACTCCAAATTCGACTAAAATCTAAATTCAATATCTCGCGTGTCGTACGTAATTGACTTTAAATCAAAAATTTAGTCATCGTTTAATGGAGAAAAAACTGAAGCAACCAAAATTAATTAAATATCTCATGATTAAGCAAATCTTTAAGTTGTTCACTTATTTATTTATTATTAAAAAAAATCAAGCAATTTTATTTAGTGTTCATAACTGTTGGTTAGTTAAATATGAAAACAAATAAGTGCGAAATAGTACATAGTGGCTATAAATAAATTAACGATCAAAATCTGTTTCAATTTCGATTCATTTTTTATAACTCTAATAATTTAACAATATGAAAGGAATTGCAGAATTACAGACTTTTCCATTAACGTCTACACAAATACAAATAAATAGTACATATGTATATAAATATGTAAAGAATAATATTAAAATGTGCTTTTTATCAATAAAAATAAGACAAAACAGATTCAGAACAAAAAAAAATATAAAATTTAAGAAACAAAAATCACCTTGTTTTCTATACATTTTTCAGATATCTTTTAAATTGTTGTTTTATGTAGTAGAATAGATTTATTTTTTTAGGTAAATAAAAGGTGAAGAAGCATAAGAGGGAGATTTTAATTAAGGATTATTAATTTAAATTTTGTGTTCAAAAAGTCTTGCATGTTTTTCTAACAAAATATCTCTGTATTGAAGAAAATTAAAAAAATTTTAAAGAAAATCATAGAAATATACTAAAGTAAAAATTGATTTTTTTTTTTCATATTATGCATAAATATTGAAAATTTGTCAACTTACCGGTAAAAGCTCTAGATTTGGATGCAGTATTGCTGCTCATTGTGGCATTTTGCTGCAGTTGATGTTTTTTTAAAGACTCATTTTCAGCTCTTAATGTAATTAGCTCCTGTTCTAGTTCTTTGACTCTAAAAATATGAATATTAAGAGTGAAATAGAGATGTGTAAATGCGTATTATGTGGATTTACCGAAGTTCTTCTTTTGCTAGATTTGCTTTAATAAGATTTCGTTCATGATCAGAAGCAGCTGCTTGCTTTTCCAACTCTTCTTCCATACGCAATGACTTTTTGCTTTCTTCTTCTAAACCTTCAGCTATATTGTCAGAACGTTGCTTTTCTTCAGCCAATATTTGAGCCAAATCTTCTGAACGTTTTCCTGTCAAACAAAATCAAATATGTAAATGAATGTCTTTTTTAATCTTTTATTTACTTTCGATTAAGATTTTATTAAAGCTTACCTTCCTCAATGTATTTCATCATAATCTTTTTTCTTTCGGCTATTAATAATAGTACTATTTGCTTTTGGCGATTTCTTTCAAAATCTAAAGTTTCTTGCAATTTTTTTAGATCTTTTTCTAGTTTTTTCACCTGAGCTTTTTCTTCCTCCAATTCTTGCCTTAGCTTAGTCCTTTCCATTTCTAAGCCATACGTTATGTCATCTCCCTGTGCTGTGTCATGTTCATGCTTTCGTTTCTCATCCTCCAGTTCTTGCAACATGCGTTGATTGTTTTCCAACGACTCTGTCAAAATGTTAACCATTCGTAGATGTGTAGCCCGCTGTTTGTTGACCATTTGATACAGCTGTTCCATTTGTTGTTCTATAATTTGTCGCACTTCCATTTCAGCTTGAGCAGCCTGTGTAGAAGATTCCCTCGATATTAAGTTACCAGATAATGCAACTTTATCGCGAAAAATAGCTACATGAGGATCACTTGGCTGGAGCCTTTTGCTTTTAAGTTGAGATATATATTGCTTGACACGTTCATTACGTAAGGCCGCTATTACAACATCTCGAGCCTGCAGTTCACCTTCAAGATAGTACAACATTTTTACCAATTCACTATGAGGTATTTCAGTGCGTCCGACTTGCTTAAAGTTGGCGCCTGCTCCCGGCTTCATTGTCTGATATTCGTGACCAGCATTTACAGTGCCAGCTGTATTGCTGCTTACAATAACTGAGCTCCCAGCTATAGCACCATTATCAAGGGAGTGGTCCCCGCTCACAACTCCTCCGCCGACAAATCTAGCAGTACCGCTATTTTCAGACGCAAATGGATCATTTGCATTTTGTTCCATCTTTTCCGCTACGTACTACTTTTTTATTTGTACCTTCTCCAAAAATTTAATACGCCTACTTTTTTAAATAATTTACATGAATGATCCTTAATAAAATTGTACCAATTTTTTCTCGTTCTCTTGTACTATGTATGTACTATGTTGTCTCTAATTCGTCGGCTGTATATGCGATTGTGTTCAACCCCTGATTGAATTTCTATTGGAATTTTTTCACACAAATATTTTTTGGCCAAAATATTGTTTTTAACATTTCATAAATTTCACTCTCAACTTTTTTATATATACATGATGTCTTTTTACTTTTTTTTTATTTTAAATTAAATTGTTTGAGGATAAATTACAGGACTATATGCCTTTATTTTTTTATTTTATTAAACTGTCAAATTTTTTTCATTCGTGGAAAAACAGTTTGTACACAAATGTATATTTAATTACAACTAAGAGTGATAAAATAGAATACTATTTGCAATCAACTATGGCCAAACACCCAATACACATTTATAATAACAGTTTTAGTATTACTGATATTTATGTACATGCATATACGCACATAAACAACCTTCATATCATAGAAGAAATAACTAGAACAGAAGGGTCGAACCTAACATATTGCAACATTTTGAACAAATTTTACACGAACGATTGATACAATAACTACTATCTATATATGACTGCCATACTAATTTTTAGAGTTGTTTTATTGACAGCTGTCCAAATTGAACCTTATTTACAATAAGCCGAATATTTAATAAAAGTAGATTTTTTTATTACAAAAATTAAAAATGTAATGTTATTGAAATAATAATAAATAAGATCAGGTAGTCTTGACTTAAGTGGATTTATTTTTATATGTGCATCAAATGTATACATACAAATAATAATACAATATTAAAAAATAATGATGAAACGATTTAAAATTATACAATTACTACTATTTAATTAACAAACAAAATTCTTAACAAACGTACTAATTTATATTATTTTTTGTAAACAAACGGTTTTGTCGTATTATAAGCTAAAGAATTTCGTATTCTTTTGCCTATTAATCGTTCGGCATATGGTATTATTGATGTCGTTCTTAGGTATATACCTTTCGCGTGTGGTGTCCAAGCTCGAAAAACACACTGAACATCTATAGGGATACGTAGGCCGACCCATCCAGAAGAAGAGAGAGTAATATCTCCTGAACAATTAAGCTCTTTAGATTTAGATTTTAAAACGTATCCTTTTACTACTAAATCCTCAGTGTGACATAGTAAGCCTGGCCATTTTTGTAGGCGATGCTCATTTCCCATTGGAACTTTTAACAGTGGGGTATTTAAGTATTTATTGTAAATATCAGCGGCATGATCAGTTTCAACAATCATTGTTGGAAGATCAAAGGAAGCAAATAAAAATATTTGAACCCAATCCAGGTCATTTGAATCGCTTCTAATAAAGTCTAGTCGTCCTAAACCAGCTACAAATAAACTCATTCCCGGCTTTAGGCGAAAAGAACGAGGAGAAATCATTTGCTTTGGTTGTATCTCTGCTAACTCTTGTGGTGTTAATAAGTTGGTTATTTGTTCGGGATGCAAAACACCCGGTGTATCATAGACCCATCTAGCCTTCTGATATTCTTTACTCGTCTCATTAAATGTTGTTATTGGTTGAGTGCCCTTACTCATAGCAAAAACGTCATCTACTTCATCAACTTTTTTAACAAAAGTACGACCAATCCTGCCCACTGGTACAGCATCATTTACGTTTCCCAATTTTCGAGCACTTTCTATGCGTAACTTTTCTTGTTCGGCTTTTACAAATTTTTCCGAATTTAATCTTTTAAAACGTTCGTAAACTCGAATTTCTGACGGCCTGTGTATTGGAAATTTTATCATTTGCAGTGTTGTTCCAGGCCATGGACAGGTAGTAGCTTTTCGTATTAAATCCGACAATTCGGGACGACTATAATCTGAATTCAGTAGAACGTTAAACAACGAACTTTTACCCACATTTGTGCAGCCCAACAAATAAACGTCTCCTTTATATGCCCATATTTTTTGCAATTGTGTAATGAGTTCTTCTATTCCGTACCCAGTTTTCGCTGAAATCAGACTGACATGTTTCAAATTTAATCGATCGAAACCAGTTTTCAGAATTTGCTCCTTCAAACATTTTTTTATATGATCCAAATAGCTATTACTATCTCGTGGCAAAAGATCAACTTTATTCCCGACAATAAAAACGGGTCTTTTAGGTCCCAATAATTCATGCATTCCAGGCCATATAGAGCAAGGAAAGTCGAGAAGGTCAACCATCACAATAGTCAAAGCGAATCTATCTCTAACACTAGATATTGTTTCGATATAAGATTCTGGTGTAACTTCTACGTCTAAAGCTATATTGTAGTTTTTTAGAAAATGGCATCGTTGGCATGTTATGGTTTTAAGTTCATTTTCCGTTCTTCCCTTGAAAATTTCGGTTGGTAAAAATCCTGTAAGTAAAATTAAATTGTTTAATTATTGCTTTTGTGAGAATATAATCGTCTTACCTGGACTTGTCTGATAATTGCAATGCAAAATGGCACCACACCCATTACAAGGTATGTTTGAAGCGGGTATAGTTGGGTCTGCTGTACCAAACTTATTTTTCTGATTTAATCCATTTATTTCTGTTCTTCCTTCATTATAATACTCATAATCCTCCATCCAATCTTCAGGTGGTTTGGACTCATATGGATTTAATGTGTTTTGTTTGTTATGACATCGTTTTAAACTCTTTTTGATATTATTCTGAAGAGATCTTTTAAGACCATAACTCATATATTTCTCTTGAAGCTCTAAATGTGAACTATAAAAAATGTGCTGGTGATTTTCATATCTTTGTTGAAAATGCATCCATGTTTTTTTGCGCAGACTTAATTTTGATGGATTTTCGTTTATATCCGTAGAGATCAAACGCGTTAACTGTTGAACATATTGTATAGTATTGAGTTTACTTAGAACTGAATTCAACTTAATCATTTTTTTAATTTTACGTTTTCATTAATAAATAAAATATTTTTTGTACAAAACTGAAATTTTGAACATCTGATAATAACACAGAGTAGAATGGTGGTGTTGAAACGCCAGCTGTTTTTTTTAGTCATGTTCGTTATGTCAAACTTTATATACATATGTATGTATGCTCAAGTTGTGTTAAAAAAATAGCAAACGTATCGTTATACAAAAAAAGTGAAAAAAAACACAATTGTCCATAAATTAAATGTTTCATAAATTAACAAATTTATAAATTATTTTTATTTTCATCTTGAAAAAAGACACGATTTCTGTCATGGTGCAACTATACAAGGTGAGTGCAAATCGACAACAAATACAACCCAAAACAGAAACAACAGGCATTTTGTTTGTGTAAAATAATGTACTACTGTCAAAAATACTTGAAAAAGTATTATTTCTGACATAAGTAAATTGTAAACAAAGTCAGTCAGCTGGGCTACTGCACTCACCTTGTATAGTTGCACCATGATTTCTGTTTTCATGTTGTTTTTTCATATTTCTCTTTACACTCGTTTCTGTTGTTCCGTTTAGAAATTCAACATGTAAAAATAAAATAAATAAATAAGGTGAATATTTTTGTAAACAAGAAAAATAGTTATTTTTTCGATTTCTGTAATTATTTATTTATATGTGTGATTTTTTTAGTTTAGTTGTGTCCATAATTTAAAATTATGTATTTGTTAAAAAATAAAGAAAATTCTTTAATACGAACAATAAACTAAAGAAGATTCAACAAGAAAATCAACCGTGACTACAAAAAAAATTAAATTTTGTAAAAAAAAAAAATGACGTCGAAAAAACAACGCAGTGTAAATGCAAACAAATTTTCGTAGCATCTTCAAAAGAGAATTAATAAAAAACGACGTCGTAAAAATCGTAATGTAAACCGGGCCATATACAAAAGTTAGTTCTCAAAGAAAGAGAGAAAGATAAATTTTGATTATATTCTGTCTCGTGACACCTCTGACAACTGTAGTCTTGTTTGATCAATATTGTCAGAATATTTGTTCGCACAACAATGTCTGCCATCAAACTACATGTAATTATTTGTAATTTTTTAAATGGTTGTCTTCTGTGAAAATTACATTTTTCGCAATTGCTAGTAATTAATTTATTTTACAGTCAAGAAATTGTGTGAAAAGAGCAAAATATTATAAAGTAATATTTAATTTAAAAAATTATTTATTTTGATGATGATTTGACTCAAAGTCGGTGTTTTCACAATCACACAATACGGTTTCTGATCACCATATAATGCTTTGTTTCTAAACGAATTAGCAAAATATTCAAAAACTATATTATAAACGTTGGATTAAACCACAATTAATTTTTGGTCTCTGATTTTATCTTTTCATCCAGTAAAAATCGCTAGATTTTCCGTAATTAGGTAAAACTTTTTTCAATTCTAGTTCGCTTTTAAAATCGCCTGATTTTACGAAAAAATCGCTCAATACCATCACTGTACACGACTTTCATTTTGTTTTTCTCCTTCAAGCTGAAAGAGCCGGAACGGATTATCGGAACAATTTTATGAAAAAAATCTGAAAAGAATGTAAAAAAGAATTTAGACAAAGAAGTACATAGAAAATATAATTATATAAAAATAAACTTCAAAAAAGTAACTTCGTTTTGGAAGTGTGAAGCCGAAATAAGTATTCTTTGAAGGGAAACAAAAGAAATTTCTAGTGAAAGAAGTGTAGAATATTGAAGCAGACTACAAACGGTGAAAAAAAAGTACAGTGAAATTTTTCTGAGAAAAAGAAAATTTTTGATGTGTTAGTGTGCATTGAGGTAAACGAATGCAAGCGACCAAAAATACATATATATTTTTTCACAAATAATTAAAATATATGTTGAAAAGGTAAGAATTATTTAATTAAGTAGCATGAATAGCCAACAAAAATATATATGTAGCTAAAGTACACACCTTTGTAGATATTGCGAAAGAAATAAACCGTTTTTGTATGACGATGTTTTATTTTTCTGTTGGTGTACTTTGTTGTTATTAACAAAAAATTAGTAAAACAAGTGAGTGTGTGTTGTGTATGAATGTGTGTGTGTTTCATTTTGTAATTTGGAGTACGTACGCAAAAAAGTATTTTCATTAGAAAAAGGGAGCCCCAAATAAGAGAGAAAGAGAACAAGAGATCATCTTTAAAGACAAACATCTTAAAGTTACCAGACTTCATATGGACATAATTTTGTTTTTTTACATTATCGAAATATTTAATAAATTGCTACAATAAAACTGATATATGATCTCTGAAATAAATTTAGAATGTAAAAAGCAATACGCTATTTGTATTATTTCCTATTAACTTTATTATTTACATAGGCTTAAATAAATGAAATTTATGTAAACAAAGATATGGTAGCTCTTTTTTAACAAATACCTACAAAACATACAAATAAGCCCAAGACGACCTAAAAAATAATTTCTACTTTTGATTTAACAAAAAGAAGTTGTTTTTCTACAAATGTAAGTTGGTTGTTTAGTATTAGGTTTATTAAAAAATCTTTTAAAAGTTATAAAATAATACAATCAGGCAACTATATTTAGAATAAAAATGCTTATTTTGTATTTTAAAAACACCAATGTATTGTGTTATTATAATTACTCTCCTTTTTTTTAGCTTCCACGTTTTCCCTTTTTAATTTCTTACAATTTTATTATCAATTGCAATTACATACGTTTACATACACATTGTAGTATGCGTGTGTGTTTAAATGTGAAGTAATGTCAGTCTGTTGCGAAATACACAGAATGTAATATCAGTGAGTGTAAATTGAACAGAACTGTAATTGTTTCCATATTTTCTTTCTTAAATCCTGTTTTTGTTATTTTATGTAATTTGAATGTATTAAGTCTTTTCTTGTATGTGGGTGTTTTTTGTAGTTGTTTCGTTTTAATTTATAATATTGCTGCATACCTAAAAGTTGAAAATTTTAATAAAAAAAATTCAGACAAATATTTGTACTTAGGTCCATAATTTGTTTAGTAACTTCAAACAATATCAATGTACCTTCATATATGTATGTCTAAAAACCAGAGAAACGCTATTATGTGGAAACGTAAAAGTTTTGTTTTTATATGATAACAATAAATGTTTCTTAAAGCATGTAAATATGTACATATATACATATGTATGTATGTACAGATACATACAGGTGCATTTTAGAAGAAACTGAAAATATTCCAACAAAAATATTGATTTTTTTCTGCGCCTCCTGCACATTAATCGCAAAAGAAAGAAACACACAAAGTGCAAAATTAAAAAGTTAACTAGATATAAAAACTATGCTAAGATACACATACATACACACATAAGTATATAAATTTACCAAGTGAATAATAAATTAAAATCGTTATAAAAAATACAATGAAAATAATAAAAGTAAAAACTATTACCGATGACTATACTTTCATATCGAATGTAACATAAAAGAAAGTCTAAACGACAACAAAATATCATGAAAATAATTCCACTAAGATAATTTCAAAATTTAAATATTTCGTGAAAAAGTCTGACCACTAAAAATTGATAATTTACTTTCTTCAGAACAAATCTTAATTTAGAAGAGATCACTATTATTTGATTACGTTGTGTGTTCTTACAACAGCCATCAATCAAAATCAAGAAGTGTTAAAAATTCGTTAATTAAAAAAAATGTTCTTTTAGTTGATAGTTAACACGTATGTATTTATAAATCCAAAAGTTGTGTAAACTCGTTTAAAAGTTTATCTGATTTTATATTAATATCTAATACATATTCTCATTGATGTTAAATTTGCAGTTTGTATATTAATTATACTCTATGTACTCCCCTAATAAAGAAAAAATTAAGCAAAACAAAAAATATGCCTTTCACTTTTTAAAGGCAATGTACCTATATCGTCTTAACTAAAAAAAAAACACTTTTCATTAAAATAATAATTTTATTATTCTAGAAAAAGTTATATTTTAAGAAGAATTTTATACCTGTCAAAAAATTCTTAAAAGTGAATAGGTAAATTCAATTATCTTAAATAATTTTTATTAAAAATTAGCAAGCAGTTATTATTCCTTTTAAACAATTTATTATTCTTAATTCTATTATTAATTAAATTTTGATTTTACTTTATTTCAGGAGCTAATGTGGATTGTTTGTAACCAAAGTATAACCAAAGATCACTGATTTTTTACTATCTATATTTACACAGCATGTTTCAATAACACGTATATTGAACATATTTTCAGTAAAGTAACAACCAAACAACACAACAATACGAATTTGGTATATTCTCCTAGCTGGTGCCAACCAATCATATTAAAAGAAAGATATTTATTAACTTCTTGGGGTCTTGCTAGACGATTGAAATAAATAAAAAATAAACTAAAATTTACATAAACATATATATTTTAAAAACTAAAAAACGGCATTTTAATGATGTCGTCCGATCAACAGTTCTTTTTAAAATGGAACGATTTTCAAACGAATATGGTGACATCGTTTCGGCATTTAAGAGATGAAAAAAGTTTTACAGATGTAAGTATACGCACGCATCTCTTTATTAATTTAATGAAAGTGTTTCTTCGTAATTCATACGTCCATGTTCTGAAAAACGCAAAACGTTTAAAATTGGCGTTTTAGATTTGAAAACGCCAAAGAGGTGTACTGACGAACGATAACGCTAGAAATTTGGCGTTTTCAAACCGCTAGTGTATACTGAAGCGACCTGGCTTATTTTATTGAAACTGCACTTTAAACACAAAATAAAATAATGCACAAATTAAATTTAATATGTTTTCTTTTTATTTAAGCTAAAGCTTGTAACATTTTTCAACGATTTTAATTAAAAATATGCAATTTAAAAATTTTCTTTGAGTTTGTCAATTGTTTGTTTCATTTGTTTACTTTTGAACTAGCGATTTACAAGCTAATATAGAAAGTAAGAATGCTGCCGGCATTTTAATTTGAAATTTATTTATTTGTTTACGTTATTTTATGATAAAACATCTGTTTTTATGGTCCGAACATAGCTTTGAAAAATGGCAAAAGGCAAATTGTAGCGATTTCAGAATTGGTCAAAATACGTTTTGCTTTTTTAAAACTGTATGCGATTTGAAAACGCTGCGTTTTTCAGAACATGGGCGATAAATTCAAAAGTTACTTTACCAGTGAGACACCAGCAAAGAACACATTTCCATATTAAAATTAATGAGTGAATGAAATTATACATATATGTATAGTAATGATATATACACAAAACTTTCAATAAATTATATTTACTTTTTAGGTAACTCTTGCTTGTGAAGGACAAACATGTAAAGCGCATAAAATGGTCTTATCGGCATGTAGTCCGTACTTTAAGGCATTGCTTGAGGTAATATTGTTGTAAAAATATCGATTACTGGTTAAAAAAAAATGCAAAATATAAAATGTTTAATATTTTACTGACTAAAAACTTTAAAATTTAAGTTCCAAAATATGATCTACAAGAAATATTGTCTAATAATAACAGCATTCTTATTAGGTTTAACTACTAATACTACGGAAATACTTTTATAGAACGAAAACACTTTTCTGGATTCAAAATTCGGGCTAATAAGTGAAGTAAAGATCAAACTATTTACATAAAAAATAAATATTCACCCCTATCGTGAATAAAAATTCCACATGAAATTTGTTCCCTTTTATTTTTTTAATAGGAAAATGTGAAAAGGGAACAAATTTCATATGGAATTTTTATTCACGATAGGGGTGATTATCTCCCTTATTCATAAAACTTACAACAGGTTTATAAAGCAAATTTTGTATGGAAATTATGTCTTTAGTTTAATTAATATTCGCTCTTAATTCTTCTTTTTTCAGGAAAATCCATCCAAACATCCTATTATCATACTCAAAGATGTTTCCTATATACATCTGCAAGCTATTTTAGAATTTATGTATGCTGGCGAAGTGAATGTGTCACAAGAACAGTTACCTGCATTCCTAAAGACAGCTGATCGCCTTAAAGTGAAAGGCTTAGCAGAAACACCCAGTTCTATAAAAAGGGAAGGTTGATGGTGGTAAACATTCAATATTTTTGAGGTCCTTGAAGAAGATCTACCTTCCACAAAAAAACAAAACAACAAATAAGCAACAATACATTTAAAATGCAGCAGCAAACGTACACCCGCAAGTTTACTTTACAATGAAACACACATAACTTCTATCATTGATCCTTATTTAAAACCATCTTTCTCTCTCTTTAACTTGCTATTCTGTTTCATTATGTCTTTCATCTCTTTCCTGACTGTATAAGATTTATTTATCAAAACATCAGTAACAAACACCAGCAAAATTTAATTTAATTGGAAATTAAAAATGTCTAACAATTATTAATATGATGCAACAACCAACCTACAAAATCATTATTTATAAACATGAAACTGCAAAAAGTTGCTCTTTAAACAAAAACTTCATTAAACAAAACATTTTATAAACATTCGATAAAAAATATCTTAGGATTTTTATAAAAAGTAAACAAACTCAAATCCATTGCATTCAATTTTAAGTTTTGCTTCTTCTCAAATCTGTGAAGTAATTAGTTTATTTTCTCTTATTATTTAATATTTAATTTGACATATACATAACATTTGTATGTTAATTTCGTATTATAAATATTTTTCATTTCCTTTTAATTTATAATTTTTATAATATTCCGTGTTTTCAATGAAACGTTCTTTTTTACTCTTAATTTTTTATTTTCTTCAAAAAATTGTATTTCATTTCTCAACAACTTAAACCAAGTATATTTAACACTTGAATATTATCATTTAAATATTAATTAAAAGCATAAATATTAATTTTAATTACTATATATATTATATATAAAAATGTGAAAAAAAAATAAAAATAATTTAATAATGGAAATAATACATAAATAAAAGTTTTGAGTTAACTTTTTCAAATTAAATTAATTTTTATGCTCAATAAATGTTTTCTTTTTATTAAGAAATCTTTCATATTGTTCTGGGTCTTATGTAAGTCGTTGCAATAAAACAAACATGTCAAATTATGAAAATGGTAGTGTTAACTTATCATGTAACAAGATGTGAGTGATGAGACAATTTTCAGAGAATTTTGAAATCACTTCTGTTGGATGAATGTGGAAGGATATATCAAATTTTAAGTCGAAGAGGTCAATTTGATCAAATGTATTAAATCTAATTTGTATATTTATAGAAACATTTGTAAAGTATTTTTACCAATCAACCACATCGAATTCTAGAAATTGTATGAGATTAGATAACAGCTGGAAAATCATTAACTAAGATCGTTTATGCCGCATAAAACAAATTCTTTCGCAAATATTAATCAAAATTTTTTTTCGGAATGACATTAGTGTTCTAAGTGGAATTGCGTTTGTATTTTTGGATATCTTAATAAAAAAAATTTAATTTTTTAATACATAATTACATTAGCTTAAGTAAGATATTTTTTAATAATTTTTTTTCCAGAAGATGCTACAAAGCGAATTAGCGAAATATTAATAATAAAAGTTTTTTATTAGTAAAGACCTTAAGTTGCTGGCTGCAAACCGGGTTTCATTAGGGGAATAGGGTGGCTATTTAAGGGACATTCTACGGCGACTCCAAATCCGTAAGGGGGTATTTCTTTCTTTCCTTCTTTCTCCCCTTATCAGGCGGTTTTGGTTCTTCTTTCATTTCAAATCTATCTATCTTTCTACTCTTTTTTCAACTGAAGGGAATCACAATGGACCACAGGGTCTCCGAGTGGAAGCGCACATGGTGTAGAACCCTTCTTATCTTATCTGACCTTAAGTTTAAATAATTATTAAATATTTTTTACTGAGGAGATTTTATTCCCTAAGATCATACACACCTTTTTTATGTAAAAACTTAACTTAATTGTCTTAAAGTTTATTCTGGAACTCTGTCTGGCAATTTGGATTGACTTGAAGAGAATTATTACGATAATTGTTCGCTACATTTTTAATCTTCGATCAACTGATCTTGTTTTAGACCTTGTGTGCAAGTTTTTAGTAGTTAACTTTAGTTACCATTTAAAGTTGCGACTTTTGTTTCAATTCTACAAAGTATTGAAAAGTCGGATACCTCTTTCTCTAGTAAAGAGCTTCTCTTTATTAATTTGACCCGTAACAGTCAAATTTATATACCTCGTATACATATGCATGTATGTCGGTTTTTGAAAGCTCATTTATGATAAGAACCTGCCGCATTTGGAACCACTTGCCCAATGCTCTAAGACCATTCTAATTATACTTATAAAAAATAGCTTTGAAGTTTCTACGTTTATCAAGATAAAACCAAAAAACTAATAAAATCTCTTGATATTATTTTTGTGTATATTTTGCTACTACAATTCTGTAATGTTTTTGGTCAAATTCGATATGTACATACATATGTATATCAAATAAATATACTGCTTAATAATAGTAATAATAAAAGTTACTTACAAATCTAGTGCCATTACCAAGAATGGTAGAAATAGAGATTACTCCATGCGCATGATTGACTTAGATTGTGCTTTTTCAAGGGCTGCCAAGTGTAGAAATCCCTAGGATTTTCGATTCTCTTATTTTGTGAGAATTGGCAATAACAATTATTACTAATTTTTCGAGCTTGAGGTCTTTTTTTAAATATAAAAAACTTTTTATCTTTTATTTAAAACCAATATTTCGGCACTTCCTTGAGTGCCTTCGTCAGGGTTTTTTTTCTTAATTTAACAAATTTAATAATAATTGACAAATTAAAAAATTTTTAAATTCAAAAAACAAAGAAATATTTTTCAAATTAAACTTGATCTATATATAAATAAATTATTTTTTAACTTCCGTTTCTATTCTTATAAATTAAGTGTCTATAATTTTGTGCTATATTATCAGTGTCTGACTTAAAATTAATTCTCGAAATTGTCGGAACCTTTATAATTTGTAACATTTCTAACATAAATCTACGTTTATAATTATTTTCTGTGTTTAAAACCATTGTATTTTCAAAATCTGGATAATGGTTAAGATTAGCACAATGAGTTGATAAAGCTGTTTTTTGTGATATATTTCTATATCTATATATATCTATATATATATATATATTTCTATATCTCAAGCTCGAAAAATTAGTAATAATTGAAATAATAAAGGTCGAATAAAAATACATATTCAATTGGCAATAACATTAAAAAATCAAGTGATCAGTCGTAATTCAGCTCTGGGTGGAGGAAGAACTCGCGCGTCATTGCCATTAACTTTTAAGGGTAATCAGGCCATCCTTGTTTCGCTTTGGCGTCGTATAACTGTACCGCGTTACATTTTCTCGAAGTTGCATTGACCACATGCTATATTTTTTATGGTTTTATAACCCGGAGTTTACACATGCAAGTAACAGTTCGAAAAACTCAATACACTCACATTTTTTTCACTTGCAGAGCAAGTCGAGTTTTTCGAATAAGTTTTCGTATATAATACGTACACAGCACTCGCATGCAAGTGCAAGTTCGAAAAACTCAATACACTCACATTTTTTCATTTGCAGAGCTACTCGTGTTTTTCGAATAAGTTTTCGTATATAATACGTACACAGCACTCGCATGCAAGTACTTGCATGTGTAAAGACAGGGTAATAAGTAAATTTTTGGCAATTGCCGTAAGTATAATGACAAATAAATAAACAGTGCTACCAGTGTTAAAATAAAAGTTATGTTTATAACAAATTTTCGGGGTTTTACAAAAAATTATTAAGAAAAAAGAACAAAACTATTACACAACATATCTTAATAGTATTTTTAAATATAAATTTCATGTATTTTTTTCTTTTGACAATACGGCAATACTGGATCCATATGCGTTTGAAAATTACCAGAATTTTATGAAAAAATTTCGTTTGAAGTTTCTTTGCTGATGACATTTCAAAAATGAACTTGCACTTGTTTTTCGGTATTTTTCGTAGATAATATGTATACTATAGTTGCAACATGATGTATACTCTACTTGCAAGTAATACATAAGTTCCTTCTTCATATAAAGTTGCCATATTATTAATATGAATATTTCGGTTTTTAAAGTAATTTTATATACATATGTATATAACGAACACTTTGTTACTTCGCCGCTTCAGGGTTAACCTATATTTTTTGGTTAGTTTGTGTTTCATTAAATTTTTTTATTGCTCATCCGCGGGACTATGTATTGTATTGTAAATTGCATTTGTGGAAAGTTATACATTTTGTGTACAATAAAGATCGTCTAAAACACACGCTTATTGCTGTATTTTTAAAGTTATTATTCTGTAACAAATTTGGTGATATTTTGTATATATAATTTTTTACAATAAAACTGTGTAATTTTGCGTTTCTTATTTTATAAAAACTACTATTTTGAGGAAGTTACCACTACTTATCCCAAAACTTTATTATCCGCAAACCCTGTTAAAATCTTAACAACAAATTATTGAAAATCTTACTTTATTTAAAATATTTTTCTTATTTTCAAAATAAATTTTAAATATTAACGATTTATTGACAATGACGTACGAAGCTAAAAAAAAATAATCTTTCCAACACTGGAAACAATCTAAAAGATACAACAATTTTGTATATCAAACGGACATGCGCGTATATGTCACAACAATAATAACAACACGAAGATTAGTAAAACAAACTGTCACAATTGTAGAATACTTGTCAAACAAGCAGAAATACATATGTATGTAGAAAAGGTACATTCAAAGAAACATTAATTCTTTACCAGGATCAATCAATCAATACTCGTACATAGTACAAAGTAATAGTGTTTTGTGATTTTTGTTGTTGTTTTTGTTGCAGGAAAATAATTGAAACAAACTAAAAGGTGAATATTTTTTGGTGAATAGAATTAACTACTGCAAGATAAAAGACTATCCCAATGGATCGTGAAGGATACGGACCAGAATTTGGTAAGTTTGTCTGCAAATGACGGTAAAAAATTTGCATTATTCCAATAAGGGAGGAAATTTTATAAATAGCAAGGGGTTGTAATTTTTAACACTGATTGATTTTCAAATAATTTATGATGGTTTTTAATTTTAGATGATCGTTTAATTAAATTGGTTAAAGAAAACGCTGCCATATATGATGTCAGTCATCCTCATTACCGTCGAACTCCAGTCCGTATGGCAATATGGGATAATATTGCTAAAGAATTGGGAGCATCATGTAAGTAAAGCAGTATAATGAGACTTTACCATTTTGTTTGTACATACTGATTACAAATGTTTAAGGGTTGTAAAAATGTTTGTTCTGATGCTTCTTCATATTATTTGTTTCTTTGTATGCTGTGTATTTTCTTACATTCTAGCTCGGTTTTTGCAAACAAAATGGAAAAATATACGTTACAATTATCTACAGGAGCAAAAGTGCCTCGAAACAGGCACCGTTAACACAAACATAAGGAAGAGAAGGTTCACAGAAGATTTGTCATTTCTAAAGTATACAGCTTATCGTAGAGATGGTACAACACCAACAAAATCGAACTGTAATGGATCGTAAGTGAAATTAGGCAATGAAATATAAAATACATATATTTACATTAAAAATGTAAAATTTTATTTATTTTAGCGATGACAGCAACAGTTATATGTATCCCGACAATTTAGCATCAGCCAGTAATACCTATGAAGTTATTGAACTGGATCACAGTGAAGATGAAGCCGATGACTTTATGCCGGATGTTTCGGCCTTCTTAGCTCCAATGAATGATATAACGCGAAACAGTCCGCAAGATCCGTATGGTCAACCTGATAATCCAGAAGAGGCGAGTGGTATAACAAACAAAAATGGATCCAAACAAGAACTGGAAGTTACAATACAACAATGTCTAAACAAGTCAGCGAAAAATTTAAAACGGTCGGTTTCACCAACGAATTCTCAGTCTTCGGGCCGATCATCACCACTGCTAACGCCGATTTTAACAGCTCCAGCGATAATCAAAAATGGAAATGACAAAAAAAGTATAAATAATGGTAAAAGTGAATTCTACTCCGAAGTTACAATACAGCCATTGCCACCTTCCCCTTTGAAACGACAAATAACTTTATCACCCCACGATCAAATTTCGGCAAATAGTGGAAAGCGTAAAACCACTCCAACACTGGTACCAATACATAACGATGCTATTGAATTATATTGCCTCTCATTGGTTGATTGTTTTCGAGCAATGCCACGTTCGGAAAGAGAGAGGGTTAAATTCGAATTTGCTAAAATTCTTAAAGACGCTCAATATAAAGATCAAATATAAAATTCAACTTGAGTCCGCGTGTAAACTATTGGATTGTTCTAATCTTTAGTAAAACAACTTTTACACTAGTATTTGTAAACACTTCACATGAATTAATATTATACCCGCTTTTTGAAAAAAAATTGTCATCATAAGTTACCAAAGAACAAAATTATACCTTACCAAGCCATACATATTTATTTTTAGAGTTTGCCTAATGCATTGTAACTCGTCAAATTTGTATTACGTTCTTTAACAAGTGCTCTGAAAATCACACGATTTAGTACATTCGAACTTAATATATATATATATATATATATATATATGTACATATGTATGTATATTATGAGTATAACTTATTTTCAATAACCTAGCAAATAGGTCATAATGAAAAAATCGAATCGGATATTATTTAATTAATAATTTTAAAGTTATAAAATGGTAAAATTTTCGGGTAAACAAGCTTTAATCAGTCAATTAGCCCATTAAAAATTCATCTAGATTATAATGTATGAATTGAAACTTATAAGTTGTTTATTCAAAGCAATTCGGATTGTTTTTTGTTACACTACTGAAAACTGCGTATCGATAAGGTCAAGTTTTGGTTATACTATTAATGTACGTACATATGTAGTAATAAGTAATAAGGTAATTTATTACAATTAATATTACACAATTTATTTAAATATATGAAAGAATAATAACAAAAAACTATAGATATAACCATGTGTTTACTGGGGCTTCATTAAAAATATTACTTTTGTGGTATTAGTTCTAGATTTTTGAATGAATTTATTTTGTTAAAATTGCAGCCCGTTTCCAAACAATTTGGTAAAAATTCAAAACTGTTTGTCACTAGCAGCTAACGGCTAAAAGAGGGAATCACAACTACATATTGGACTATACATACATATGTACTTTAAAAAATATGCTAAAAATTAAACCGCATTCTTGTTGCTTTTCATATAAAGTAATGTACATAATAATCATACATTTTTATTTATTTTGTTCAGTTTTTTTTATTAAAAAAATACTTAATTTTGTAATAATCTTTATTTATTATATTATGTTATACTTAATATTTATCTTAGTTTTTATGATTAATAATCAGTATTAATTTTTAGTTATATGTAATTGTAATTAATATTATTTTTAGTAGTATTATTTTTTTTAAATTTTTATAAACGATTTATATTTTTAAGAAGTATTTAATAAAACATTAAGACAAAATAATAATTAAAGCATATAATTCTATAATTTGCAATTCATTTTTAAAATGTTTAGTTACACAATATAACTTTAAACATACATATTTAAGCAATATAGCAGTATTTTGTATGTGTATTGATATTTAGAAATCATTTATAATTAATGAGTCTATTCGTTGGTCTGCTAGTTTTTACGATTTTTACTAGTTTCTGTGCAACGTAAACAAAATATTTAAAAATTGGAAATCTAACGGCAAACAAATTGAATACTTAAAAAAGCAAATGGAAAATGATTATAAAATTTTCCAGAAAGCCGTAAAAAATTCCATATGGATTAAATTGGAATAAATATTTTAAATAAAGTAGAGCACTTTTGTCATACAGCTCAATCATGAATAAAAAATACGCGGGAGTTTTTTCCCTTTTTATTTTTATAATATTGAATTTGAATAGGAAAATGGGAAAAAGGAAAACACTGGCGGAATTTTTATTCATAATTGGGCTGATAAAGTACAAACAAAAAGTATAATTTTATAGATTTTGGAATAATCGATTTTTCGACTGCTTTTTTAACCTACAGTGGCACAGTAAAGTATACATACCCCCTTGAAAAACAGGGTTTTGGGTTATCTATGAAAAATTTAGCAATAAATTTCATTTCAAACATCAAAATTTTTTTTCCACTTAATATTTATTAACAAAAATATATAAAATTCATTTTTCAAACTCAGAAGTCTGCATACGGCTATGTGGAAAAGTAAATAAAATGGAACTCCGTACTTAAACAGTGCTACCACACACTTCAGGCATCTTCACGAGATACTGTTATTTAGAAAAAAGTTTAATTGTTGTTAATTTTGCAATTAATTTTGTTATTTAACGAAAATGAGTAAAAAACTTTGTGTAAAAGTGCGTGAGCTTATTGTAAAGTTCCATAAGAAAAAAATCTTTAATAGAGATTAAAAAACTAGTTGGGCATCCAAAATGAAGCAATTAAACAATAATTCGGAAATATAATGAAACGAAAAGTGTAGAAAACAAACCAAGAAAAATTACTTTTTCCAAAACAGAAGTCGATTGTTACAATTGATTTATACATTACGATCGATGTTAATATGGCGATACATTATATAAAAAATAAAAAGGCTTATTTTTAGGCGGAAGAAAAAGATCTACGTAATTTAATTATCATATAGGATGCCTTTAATTTAATCATAGAATCTGTGAAGAATAGCTAAAAAGGAAATTAAAAATTAAGCATTATCAACTTCAACTTTATCACCATGCTTTTACAGTTTTTAGTGCCCTATTCGAAATTGCAAGGACCATTTTGATATACGTATCTAATATGATAAGTTTACATACCTATACAATAATCTTTTCCAAAAACACTTGCATATGTATGTAATTAGTATATATATTTCAAATATATGTATGTATTATTTATTTAAAAGTAAAACTTAAAATAAACATAAACAAAAAACATTTAACGTAAATAATTTCAACATACATACATATATCCACCAAGTTATAGACTATTAATATTTTAAAACTATGTATAAAAAGTTAAAATTAATTTCATAAATTAATTACGAAAAAATTTACTACATATGTATATACATATGTATGTATGCGTGTGTCTGTCTGTGTATCGGATTTAATTATCCTAACCTAATTATAATTCATCGTCTGAATAATATAATAATAGTAATAAAAAAATTTAACATTAGGGTTTTTGTGTGTATCCAGAATAAATACATATGCCTTGTTAATTATATTATAGTTTTTTTTATAATAACAGGCATTCATAACATTAAAATATATATTTACAAGATTTTATTCATGATATGGTGTGTTAAGGACAGAACTACTATATTCCGGGTTAGATTGTTGTTGTGTTTGCATTGAAGAAGTCGAGGACATGTTGACATCAGCTGAGGAAAAAAATTACAAGTTTTTGTTTAAGGATATTTTAGCTATAACAAAAATAATAAATATAAAATTTTTGTTATATGTACATATATATTTTATGATGCACCATGAATGAATGTGAAAATTACCAAAACCAAAATAATGGAATGTAATATTTAAATTCATTTTACTTGTAATACACACACAATATAAATATTTTTATGAGCTAAAATAAAGAATTTTCCAAAATGTTTATAAATTTTTTTTTTTTTTTTCTAAAATTGCGTTATGGTGAAAAATGAAATTGCATATTTTTATTGTCACAAAATTGAAAACTAATGAAACTGTTTAATATCCCGTTTAATAGAAAATGGCGGTGATAGAAAAAATTAAAAATTAATTCCATTCCTACAGATAACCTATTAAATTAAATATATGTATACATATATAGGTATAATAGGCCCATTATACAATAAATAAATGTATTTAAAAAATTCATTCATTGTTGACATAATGAACACACCTACATACATAATGTAAGCTTTAATTGTACGTACCATCTAAATCATTTTGATCATTTATAATATCGGATAAATCATATATTGGTTGGTATGTCATCAATTCTGACCCTAAGTAAAACAAATAAAATATATTTTATATGAATATAGTATAATTAAATATAATTCATCATGCATTAAAATGTATTTACCTTTTTTATTATTGCTACAGCCGCTATCATTGACTAAATGTAAACCATATGGTCCCAAAATATCCGAATCAGTAAAGAGCTAAATAATAAAAGATTGCATATTATGTATGTAAATAAATGTTGACCAAGAATATATGTATGCACATACAATTGTATTAAAAAATTAAAAACACTTTTTATGTCGCCAAAAATGTTTTATCAATATACAAATAGTATAGTAAGCAGTGTTATTATCATAAATTTTTATTATATTGTAAACAAGAAAACAATGAATTATCGACAAAGGAAAACTGAGAAGAACAAGATGACATTTAACACAAATTTAGAAAACTACCGTTAGTTGTGACAAAACAATTGATTGTATCATCATTTCAATACATTACTTTGCAAATAACCGAGTACTGATTACTTTAATAGGGGTTACATGATTTTTCTTTTAATTCATTGTTTTTTGTTAAGGCTGACCTTATTTAGAATATCCTCTTCCATAGCTGGCGGCAAAAATATTCGATGATTATTGTTCTCAAACTCATTGAGTTTTGAATTCTGTATAGAGTTGATTCCGTTTAAAGGCATCTTTTTCATTTAATGATTTTTATATTTATTTAAAAATATTTTTGATTTACACGGGTTTTTAAAGGATTAGTTTATAAACATGTAACATATTGTTTTTTTTTTTTTGGATACGTGTATCGTATCATTCAATTTGTATATATATTGTATTCATTAAGTTGAGAAGCGGTCGTGTTAGAACAATTATGTGGAATCCATTTTTTTAAATAACAGTTATATAAAATGAAAAGATGAACGATTTATAAAAAATTGAATGGAAACAAGTTGAACAAACAGCATGTGAAAACAACAAATTAAGCAAGGTAATTATTTTTGTTTTAACTTAATACAGTGTTATTCTTTCAAAATTAACAATATGTAATAGATTTCATTAAATACATACACGCTTATCTAAATTAAGTGTATGTACATAAATATATGTTTTGAAAAGAAATTAAATTCTGTTTTAAAATACACAAGTAAAATTAAAGAAAAAAAAACAGAAAAATGTAATCCATATATAGTAGTTATTGTAAAAGTACATAATAACAAATCTCTAAGAACATTTTTAATTCTTCATTTGATTTTTTTTTTTTTTTCGTTTAAACCTACTCTAGATCATTAAATAATGAGTCGTTTAATAATTGTAAAATTTTGTAACGAGTTTGCTCAATATCATCTTCATTATCGTTTTCATTAGAAATGGAAATTTGTCTATTGCCAGCAGTTAAATTGTTAGCATCCCCATAATTTGTTTCTTCATCATCATTTGCATTTAAAATAGGTAAACTTACACCTAGCAAAGTACTGTGATCCAAAGAGTAAACATCACTACGGAGTAAATCTTTCAAACCTTCCAGTTCGTCCTGCACAATGTCTAGATGACCGCTGACTTCATTACTATGAATTGTAAAAAAATGAAAAAGAAAATAAACATGTTTAGTATTTTTTTTAAGTCTAAAGTGCAACTAAGATTCCTCTCAGTTACTAACGCAGTACTCAACCGCATAACATCTTGATTGTTTTTGTATTTGGTGAGAGCCATGTTACTGCCATTCTCGTTTTTCGATGTAGTCGCTGATGACGATGTGGCTACAGCCTTTTGAACATTATTATTGTTGTTGCTGTTATTTGTCGATGAAATAGTTGCAGCAGCAGCGGCGGCGGAAGTTGATGGCTGTGAGCAACAATTTTCTGATGTTGTTTCAGACATATATGTTGAAAATTTACCACTGTTAACAGTAGAACGACCAAATTGTTGTTGTTGAGCTTGTTTAAAATTGTCGTTGGCCCCAATATTACTATTATCTCGAGCAGATATAAGGGAATTATCCTGTTAAAGTAAATGTAACACTATCTAGTAGTAGGCAATTCAAATTTTGGACTCTTTACTAAATTTACTTACTTCAAATATATCAGCGGGTATATCATTAGTAATGAAACTGTTCGGGTTGTACAAATCCGAACTGTTACCTGACAATAAATCGTTTTCAGCTGACGAAGTTGTGTTTGCAGTTGACGTTGGAGTATTGATCATAAAACTACCAGTGGTATTGGAATTTGACTGGCGTGAATCTTCGCTATAATTGGGGGAAATTAAATTTGGATCCGGTGTCAGACCTCGATTATCAGGATAGTCATTTAAGAAAAACATAGGATCAATAGCTGCATCTTGTTCTGATTTTATCGTAATTGGTTGTGAAAGGTGATGTGCCTCTTGTTGTTGTTGCTGATCCTTTGGTGATGTTTGTGGTTGGTTGGCAATACGCTGTACTTTTGTACCAGAGGGTCCAGCCGCTTTTACGCGATTTTCTAAATCATATTCATTTTTCATTCGCCTCTGGCGATTTTTCTGCTTTAGCATTTGGCTGCGAGCCATCTCCTCACGCACCATTGGTGTTGTTAGCACATTATCTTCATTATAGCTTTCGGGACTTATATTTGTTTCGTGAGGTTGTACATCGGGCACCTCAGTTATGTGGTAAAATATTTTTGAACCATCATTATTAACGGTATGTATAAGGCCATCATTGGCAGCTGCAGCAGCAGCGGCAGCTGGGCTTAAATAGCCACTAGCATCTTCTGCACTTTGATTAGAGAAGTCATAATTTTGAGAGAGCATACTAACACTTGACTGGGGGCGTTCTATATTGTGTGGTGAATGTTCGACATCGAGATCTGTTAAGGGTGTTGCTGGTGTAGCAACTCGCGCAAAGGGACTATTCGACACCATTAAATCAGGTTCAACTTCAGAAACTTCATCGAGCAGTTCTTCGCCTAACTCATGAATAACCGGCCCGCATTCCGAATCTGATTCACTAATCTTACGCACCTTAGACTTGTCCGGTATGTCATTAATCATTAATTGCATGTGCCGTTTTACACTGGTCATATTACGCTGTGGCTGTACAATCGTTATTAAAAATTGTATTAATTTATTTACAATCTGCTGTTGCTTTGAATGTTTTTGCCTTAATGATGCAATTTCACGCCATAAGGCTTCATTTTCCTGTTTCATTACAGAGAAACGAGAGTCCAACGAATCTTGTCGTCCACGCATGGCCTTCACATCTTGTAAAACTTTTGTCACAGCTTCAGGCTTTAAAGCAGACTTCTCATCAACAGATTTAGTCGAAGCAATCTTTCGTTTAATGTGTTCCAGTAAGTATGGGCAATTACGCTTAAAACAGGGATGTGTAAATTCCATTTCATCGCGATCAAACTTTAAACCCCCATTATCAATTGAAGTTATTTTATGAAACCCATCTGTAGTATTAAAAGAATAAAATAAATTATTGTAGAACAAACTAATCTTTTAGAAATAGCTTAAAATGTTATTGAAATTTTGCTTACACATATTCAATTGCCTTATAAAGGAGGCCATATTATTGTGCTTGTAGTTTAGAGGTAACAATTCCCGAGCAAATTGGGCCTGATTTTGAATAATGAAACTTCGTCCATCCTGAAATAAAAAATAAATGCACAAACGCGTT
This sequence comes from Bellardia bayeri, assembly GCA_950370525.1. Taxonomy (NCBI): domain Eukaryota; kingdom Metazoa; phylum Arthropoda; class Insecta; order Diptera; family Calliphoridae; genus Bellardia; species Bellardia bayeri. The sequence continues at coordinate 1,112,263 of OX493268.1, forward strand.
GAAGATAAATATTTCTAGTTTTATATTTCTGCGGTTTTAACAAAACATTAAAAATTTGATATTATTGCTACCAAATACGATTAAAAGTGGTTAAAATCACTAATTTTTAAATAATCTTATTGCATAATCCCTGAACTGTCATGTTTCTATTATAGATACAATAGTATATGTTGATATTATTTATTACATTATTTATATGTTATCGTGCCAACCGAAACTATTCTGTGTAATTTTTTTATTCGATCTCCTTTTTCGTTTTAATCTACTTTTAAAATTATGTACTTTTAAATAAAGTAAAATCATTTATTTTAAAAGAATTATTATATTATAGTTTTGTCGTCATTAGGGCTAAAAATTTAACTGTATATAAAGGGTGATTTTTTAGCTATTATCTTTTTGGCAACACTGGTTTAAACAGCTGACGCACGTTTCGTGTTTTGTTTCACTGTCAAACATCTTCAGTTTGGTCTATAATTTAACCATGAATCGTCTTACAAACGAACAACGCTTGCAAATTATTGAATTTTATTATCAAAGTGCGTGCTCATTTTGCTCTTTTTTTTACCGAAAAATTATGTTCAGCAACGAAGCTCATTTTTGGCTCAATGGGTACGTAAATAAGCAGATTTTGGAGTGAATATAAGCCAGGAGCATTGCAAGAGCTACCAATGCATCCAGAAAAAGTCACAGTTTGGTGCGGTTTATGGGCTGGTGGCATCATTGGAACGTACTTCTTCAAAGATGATGCGAATCGTAACGTAACTGTGAATGGTGAGCGCTACCGTGATATGATATCCAACTTTTTTTGCCCAAAATGCAAGAGCATGACTTGCATGACATGTGGTTTCAACAAGACGGTGCCACATGCCACACAGCACGCGCAACAATGGGCTTATTGAGAGGCGAGTTCGGTGCACATTTTATTTCACGTTCGGGACCGGTCAATTGGCCGCCTAGATCGTGCTATTTAACGCTTTTAGACTATTTTTTGTGAGGCTATGTTAAAGCTCATGTCTATACAGACAAGCCCGCTTCAATTGACGATTTGGAAGACAACATTGAAACATTTATATGTGAGATACCGGCCGAAATGTTGGAAAGGTTAGGTTAGGTTAGGTACGAAGGCTGGTGTGAGTCGCCTCACACCTTCACCCAGAGGCCAATATGGCCCATTGCGATGCCTTGATAGAGGAAGTGGTAGAAGTGTATAGAGTGAAGAAAAGAAAAGAAGAAGAGGAGGAATGTTAGAGTATAAAGAAGAGAGGAAGAGAAGAAGAAGACCTGACCAAAATCCTACTCGGACGTATGTCCTCCATTTCTGAGACCCGCACTCCGTATATTGGCACGTAACCAGGCCATTCCCATTACGAATCCTATCAGACTCTCAAGCCTACAGCCCGAGACATCCCCTAATTCGCCCAAGAATCTATTACCCAGCCATCTCATTCTACTGCCCTGTAACCTGGGGCAGTGGCACAGAATGTGCTCAACTGTCTCCAGTTCTTCCGGGTCCTCGCATAGTCTGCACATATCCGACAATTCGGATCCCATCCTCACCGCCATCCTGCCTATCATGCAGTGGCCCGTGATGATGCCAATCATGGTCCTAACGCAGATCCTACTTCTGCCCAACAGCAGTTCCGACTCAGACCTCCTAAGCACCGGCCATAACGTCCGTGAGACTTGGCAGTCTGTTCGGTTCCCCCAGGCTTGATTGGCTGCGTTTACAACCCATTCCCTAATCCTTCCGTAATAGAAGCCTATTGGAGGCCCGACTACCTCCATACGGTCATCCATCTCTGTGCTTGAGCCCAATCTTGCCAACTCATCGGCCACCTCATTACCTGCGATGCCAGAGTGACCCGGTACCCAGCACAGCCTGACCGTATAACACCCTAAGGCTACCTCTAGAGCCCTCCTACAACTGTCGACTAGCTTGGATTTCACATAACAGCCCCTTATGGCCAAAAGGGCCGCCTGGCTGTCCACATATATCGTGACCTCCGAGCCTCTGTCGATGTTGTCCCTCATCAGTTCCACGGCCCTCAAGATCCCTAGAACTTCCGCCTGAAAAACACTGCAGTCGTCAGACAGCCTATATGACATTCTGATGTCCAGATCCTCAATATAGACCCCTGCGCCCGTGCCGTTCATCTTTGAGCCGTCCGTGAAAATGGCAAATCCGTCATACAGTTTGCCCCTTCCAGACCAGCTTTCCCTAGACGGCAATGTCACCTCCGGCAACCGCCTAAAGTCTGCCAAGGTGCTCACATAATCCGTAGAGCCAGGCGACCCAAGGCAATTTCCACCTGCTTCAATCTCACACAGGATTCGCGAGTGACCCTGCATGTGACCCTTTAGCAGTCCCAGCTCCCTCAGTCTAAGAATACTTCTGGCTGCCATTCCCATCACATACTGCTCTATAGGCAATAAATGAAGAATGACATCCAAAGCCGCTTGAGGAGTGCTTTTCATGGCTCCCGTTATGCCGATTGAAGCACACCTCTGAACTTTAGACAGAAGGTTTCTTCGATTAGCCAATCTCAATGTCTCCCACCAAACACAGCATCCATATGTAAGAATGGGCCTGACCACCGAAGTGTAAAGCCATCCCACCACTGACGGCCGAAGTCCCCAACTCTTACCTATCGATGATCTGCAAGTATAGTAGGCATTGAGACCCTTTTTGAGTCTCTCCTGAGTATTTCTTTTCCAAGACAGCTTCCTGTCCAGAAAAACTCCCAGATACTTAGCATTATCCGATAGCCTAAGCTCTACTCCTCCCAGTACCGGCAGCCTGAAACTTTCCACCCTGTACTTCCTAGTAAACAGAACTAACTCTGTCTTCTCCGGATTGACTCCCAAGCCCTTTTCAGTAGCCCAGGTTGACAGTTCGCCCAGTGCCCCTTGCATGACTTCGCTAATTGTCGGCAGAAACTTACCCGATACCAAAATAGCTACATCATCCGCGTAGGCCACGACCTTCTGACCCATGTTGGAAACAGTATGCCAAAATTGGACTAAGCGGATGGGCCATTTGAGGCGCAGTCAAGGTCAACATTTACATGAAATAATCTTCAAACATTAAATTATACGGACCGTAAGCAATTTCGTTTTGCTTAATTATTCCCTAAAATTTAATAATGCATTTTTCTAATTTTGTGTTTTTTTTAACTTTCCTATAGCTTTTAAATAATCACCCCATATATAGATATACATATGTACATATATTTAATTAAAAATTAATATTATTAAAATAACAAAATTTTAAATAAATAAAAAAGTATATGAACATACCTTGCTCCAACAAATGAGATTATTAGTTTCCGAATCTTCAACCAATCGCCAAAGTTTGGCCAAAAAGGCCGGCACGCCGGCACCCGTCTCACTGAATGTATGCATACCTTTTGCAGAATTATTTTCTAGTTTTGGCTCTATTTTGAAAGTTAATTTCACAAATCTCTAAAGATAATATGATTTCTTATCTTTACGTTTGTCTCTAATAAATAGTAGCTATAGATAAATAGAAATAATATATTATATATGTATATATTAATTATAAATCAACATTTGCTCATTCATATATATAGGTAAGTAAATATTTAGGGATGCTTATTGAATATATTTACATACATGTATGGTATACATATAACAATAAATTTCACAATATACATGTGTGTAAACCATTATACACAGTATGTGTATGTACATATTGTTCATTTACTTCAAGACCGTCATAAATAAAAACAGATTGTTTGCAAAAAGCGTATAAATGTTTTCAGTTTATTCTCACCTTTATATTATATTCCGTGCTGGTGAATATACAAGGTATTAATATACATGTCTACACAAGATAAAGCATATAATAGACAGTTATGCATCATTAACAGAAAAAAATATTTCATGAGTTGTAACAGTCTTAAAGTAAATGGGCGATCAATAGGTGTACAAATGCAATTAATGAATGGTAACAGTATGCATTTGAATAAGATACATACATAGATATGCATGTACATATTTATAAACATGTAAATACTATCCATGTATTAACGAAAATAATAAATAAACATTTTAAAATACAAACACAGAAAATGTAATACACATTTTTATATTTTTTTATTATAATTGGTCTAATAAACATTTTTGTCTTTCATACATACTTCTTCACATTAAAAACCTTAATAAAAATTGTTTTTTTTTTTTTAATTATTTAGTTTTCTTAAAAAAATGAACGAAACTAAAATGAAAAAATAATTTAACGCACAAAAAATCCAAACTAAGCAGCATCTAAATTGGTTTGTTTTTCATATATTTGTTGCTGTCAACATTTTAGTATAGTTATTAACAATATGCAATTTAATGGCTACTGAAAAAGTCGACAACATAAAGGGGCGATGATGAATATGACGATGAAACGAACTAACGAAGGGAAAATTTTCTTATTTGTATCATGATAAATGGATTAATTTCTTACAATTTTCAATACAGTTTAGTGTAAAACGATCTAAAAACACTTTGTTTAGCGGTTGTATAAAAAATTATTAATTTTAATAAACTTTGAATTGAGGGAATAAATTTTTTTTAACAGCGTAGTTAAATCTTTACAAATTCGTCTTTCTTTACATACACACGTACTTTTAACAAATTAATATGGTTGATATTTTCAGTACTAACAAAAGGGGATAAAACAATTAGAGTACTATTTTTATAAATATGGTTGGTAAAGCGAGTGTAGCCGGTAATGGCAACTTTTTATAAACAATACACATTCATATTTTTGCATTGTATTCAAGTTTTGTTTCCAAGATTTTTACACATATTGCTTGTCAAAATTCTCAAAAATTGTAAGATGTAACGTAGGCTGCACGCAAATTTAAAACAAATTATTTTCAAAATGTCGCCAAGAAAACACATACACAACAAACATATTTATTTAACTTTAATTAGTGCTTTTTAATTTAGTGAATTATTATATTATTTATAAAAAAGGAACAACACAAAAAATGTTGACGCCAGAATGTTTATAAAGAAAACCCAATTTGTTTACTAAAATCCAATTAGCTGTTTTCTTGACTGTAACTTGAAACACACAATTGGAACGAGAATTTGAAAGCAAACTCGTATAAACCCAGCTGGAAAAAGAAGCTATAAAAAGGCCTTATTTTGCAGTCACAAGGACTTCCAGCCGCATTGCGAAATCGTTTCAATTTTACATGGCATTAGTCAAGGCTTTGCATACTCGTTACTGGTTAGATGCCTGATAAAAGGCCTACACGAAGGTCTACCAAATAATGGATTAATAAGGTATTAAAGGTCCGCGAAATTAATAACTTCATTGAGGAAATAAAAGAAGAGCTTTAAATTAATTAAAAAATCAAATGTTCACCCGTACTTTACACCACAAACTTTAATTAAAGACTAAATTTGTAGACACTCTCTTTTTAATTTTTATTACTCATATAACAAAGAAAGCAAAATAATGATTGTTGTTGTCTGGGAAGTTTTAAAAGTATAAATATAATAGTGAAAAAGTGTGAGTGTTTTAAAATTTGAAAGACAAAACTTGATCGTGTAATCCCCAAGAAATCTAACATATTGTTAGTAATGGCAACACTGAAGTAATCGCTAGAATTCTCGATAATAGCGAAAATGCCATTTCTCCCGCTAAATTGGTTTCACTCATTTGCAAAAAAATTGTTTTATTTTTTGTGGCATTGTGATTTTTTTTCGCGAGGTTGTGAATTGAATATAATTTTAAATAAAAATGGTTTTTTACTTTAAAAGCAATGTAGTCGACCCTCCAGCTGTATTATATATGGGACGAGACAAACATGAAAGTATGTAAACAGAAACACCAATTTTCTCTAGTAGAACTTTAACAATGTTTTTTTTTAACGAAATTTAAAGATGAGGACTTGATAAAATGGGGTTGGCCTGAAGATGTTTGGTTTCATGTACACAATTACTCTTCCGCTCATGTGTATCTTCGGTTGGAACAGGTAACGTATACGGATGTGTTGAATGAACCATGTAGACATATGTAAATAAAATATAAATAACATTAGGGGCAGACCATTGATGACATTCCGACAGTAGTTATAGAAGACGCCGTTCAGTTAGTCAAAGCCAATAGTATTCAGGGAAATAAATTGAATAACATAGATGTCGTATATACAATGTGGGCAAATCTTAAGAAAACTCCAGATATGGAAGCTGGTCAAGTGGCCTATCACAATGAGAAAGCAGTCAAAAAAATACGTGTGGAAAAGCGGCGCAATGAAATAGTTAATCGACTGAATAGAACTAAAACGGAAGAATATCCTGATCTTAGACAACAGCGAGAAAAACGTGATTCTTTAGAACGACAAGCACTAAAGGCACAGATTAAGTCACAGAGAGAAATCGAAAAAGAAATTGAAAAACAAAGACAACAAGAGCAGGAACTCAAAAGTTACACATCTCTGTTAAAATCAGAAAATATGACCACCAACTATGACAACGGCAACGATTCTGATGATTTCATGTAACTACATACATACAACTACATCCATATGTAATAATATTTTGTGTTATTTTTCTCCTGAATAAATAAATATATGAATTTTTCTTTTTTTTTGATTACTAGATATTTACTTTTTATTACTTCTGACACAAATGCGTTTTTACGTGTTTTACAAGTTTTTGTTAGTGTACAGGATTTTAAAGGGATTATTTTGGTTTTCTATAACCGCACATTTAATTGGCATTAATTTAATTTTTTTTTCTTCTAATAGTTTTATATAAATTTTGAGAGAAGCGGAATTATACCGCTATAATTTTCACATTTCATTGTTGATTTGTGTGTACTATGATAATATATATTTATATAATTTTTCTCGTTACGAACTTAAAAATATAATTTTCGGTTGTTTTTTTTTAATACTAAAGTTGATGCTAATTCGCACCATTTGCATTTTTTTGCATTGAATTGCCACCACTTATTATGTACATCGCTTTGTTGCCATCACGTTCGCTTCCATAAATTTTCCCGGCTTTTTTCGCCATTGAACCTAAAAGTTCTTGAGACACTTTGTGCGCTGAACGTAAAGAATATGCCCATTCCTTAAGACCGATTTCATCCTAAAAGAAAAATGTATTATTAAATAGATATACAGATGTATGTACATACGTAAAATAAGTATGACAGAACTTATGATGAACTTACGGAATTTGTTAATAAAATGCGACCATCACGTGAGCCATCGTTGACTCGTATTTGAATACATTGTTCTCCCTTGTATGTCACAAAATCTGAAGATATATCCTCTATTTGATCCATAAATATCAATTCGGGTTTATTATTACCACTTTCTGAATGTAACTCCAACCTTAAGAGATAAATTTATTTCACTCAATATTATTTAATAGTTCATTTAAAACTTATGATTTATAATCTCACCGATTGGGATACAATTTCGCATATTTTGTTTGCCAAAGAGATGCGAAGGAGCCACCATATTTTTTTATGTACCCGTGCAAAATACAATCAGATTCCTTTTCATCGGCATCAAAGTGCATTTTCTGCTTGGCTTTTTTCTTCTGTTCAATTTTGTCCGTTTCCTGGTTAATGGTTTCGTAAACAGTTTCTATCACTTCTTGTTGCCATCTATTGGGATAGGACTCATTGTTATCCATTTGCTTACAAATTAAAATCTTTCGCTTACCTTTCTGATATTGTTAAATTGAAATTCTTATACAGTTCCTGATCAGATTCTGTGAGTTTGATGCCTTTGGTATCCTCTTCATCAAATGAACCAATGTCAAAGGCGTCAGCTGCATTAACCTCTCCACGGGGTGGTATCAACGGTGGTGTATATTTATGCATGTACACCTGATGCCAATCAATGCCAGAAAAGAATGGGTGGGATTTTACTTCTTCAGCTCTGAAAACAAATAATGAAATTATTAAATTTAATCCAATGGAATAGTCGAATATATTAAAACAAAGCATACCCATTCCCCATACAACCAAGACGTTTATCAACATCTCTCTGTAGCAGTAATTCTAATAAATTTTTCAGTTCTGGACTAAACGTATCGGGAAGATCTACGTTCTAAGTTATTTAAATATTTAAAAAATAAATCAAATGTATGTATAAATAGTTTAGCTTTCAATACTATATTAAGTTCTTACCATGGTGAGAGTCATTTTATCGATTTCATGCTTATCTTTGGTTTTGTGCTGTCTGAAAGGAGAATGGCCTTTCAGCAATTTATAAAGCATGCAACCGAAGCTAAACCAATCAGCACAAGAGTCGTACGGAGTACCTTTTGACAAAACCTCGGGCGCCATATAACCATGTGTACCCACCGATGTAACCGGTTTTTTTCTCGAAAAATCACAAGCTAAACCCAAATCCGAAATACGTATATGACCATTCTCGTCTAGCAAAATATTTGCTGGCTTCAAATCTCTGTACACAATGAAACGTTTGTGCATATGTTCCAAGCCTAATATGACCTAAACAAAATTAAAAAAATATTGTACTTAGTACACATTTTGTTTTCATTAATGGTTTAATATTTTCTAAATTTACCTCTGCGGCATAAAATTTCATTTCATCCTCATTAAAGACACCATGCTGCGACAAGTGATAATGTAAATCTCCACCATTCATAAGGTCCAATATAAAACACAATTTGTCCGGTGTATGAAAAGCATATGTCATGCATACAATAAAAGGGCAGTCATTCTATGAAAAAGAAAATTATTTCTTTTAAATTACGATTAAAGTTATAATTAAAAAATATAACTTAAAAAAACGAACAAAAACTTACACCAGTACTAACAACTTGCAGCATCGAACGTTCATTCAATGCCAACATCTCTCCCTGTTTCATTTTAATTCGTTTTTTATCCAAACACTTCATGGCATACATTTTTCCTGTATCAGCTTTACGACATCCATATACTTCGCCAAAACCTCCTCGACCTATTATTCTGTGAACACTAAAGTCATTCATGGTTAACTGAAAATTAAATAATTTAGATTAATTAAATATCTACTTCTCCTATATTTATATGAATATTGTATATTTTTTACAAAATTATACCTGTATATTAAGTTCCAAGTTTTTCCATTGACAAAACCGTGTAAATTTGTCACTGAAAAATAGAAATAGAATATTAACAACAAAATAACCTTAATGATCTTGAATTAAAATAAAAATAAAAAAATATTCGTCCTGTATTCATAAATACCTTTCCAAGAATTTCTTAAATGGTTTGCCCTTTAAATAACTAAATATTTCCTCAATATACGGCTAAAATTTTGAAGAAAATTATTAATTCATTATAATTACACATTTTCGATATTATGGAAAATAATATTCTCTTAATGGTTAATTACCTCAAACAAATTTGTTGGAACTTCATTCTTTAGTAAATATTTTTGTACGCTGCCAACAGCATCTTTAGAATAATCCTGGGAAAGTAAAAATTGCATATTTAATTTATGTTTAAACTTTTTTTTTATTCCATTTTTTTTTTGGTAATAATTACTAAAAATTACTTATACTATTTTTGACAACGTTAGGAACTTGCTTTCTTTATTATGCAACTTAGCTGAAAGTACTCTACATATGTAGATTCTATCGAGTATACGGTTAATGATACTTTAAATAATGGGATAACTGGTAATAACTGTCATAAATAGCATAATTATCGAAATGACAAAATTAATATTTTAACTAAACTTTTTTCTTTACCAATTTATTGTTGAACTATTGTGTGAGACGATGTACCGTAGTACTTTGAAAGTAATTTCTTGAGAATATTTTTGTAATATGGCATATAATAGTTTGACACTAAAATTTTTTCTCTCATATCTAAAAGTTAGTACGACTGAATATTCGGTATCGGGTTTCGACCGGTACATATTTGGTTTTTACAAGGAAAATTATGTATTATGAAATTTTAAAGGAGAAACATGAATCATTATTCAAATCTGTATGCCTTTACTCTTACAAGTAAGAGTGCTATATTCGGCTATGCCGCCGAATCTTATGTACCCTTCACCTTTGTTGTGGATGCATAATTATATTATATACATACATACATATATATTATATTAATACACTTTGTTTGATAGTTTTTTTGATGAAATTTTCAGATGTTGTCTTATATCTCCGTTATTAATGGACGAATTTTGCTGATTTTAAATAGCAAATTTCTCGAAAGCATGTCTGACAGAATTACTGAAGATTTGGATTCCGAAGATATCTGGGGTCTTCAGAAAATTGATTTCAACAGACAGACAGACGGACATGGCTTAATAGACTCCGCTATCTATCGATATTTGAAAGGTAATAGTAGTCGAACTGAAAATGAATTTTGGAAGTAACGATAGAAAACCGCGATTGGAATTTAAAAATATTAAATAAAATAGGTACATACTTATTTATTTTCTAATCATTTATGAAAAATATTTATTGCTCTAGGATATATTAAAAAAAAGTGCTAAATCTCTCAAATTCATTAGTTTATTGAATACGAACAAACATTACTCTTTTATTCATATAGATTTGAATACTGTTATACATACGTATGTGTGAGTTAGTAATTCTTCCATTATAAAATTATCATATATTTCTCGAGCCATTTTCTTTCGTTCCTCGTAGCATTCGGTTTTTTCGAATTGTTTTATCTAAAAAATTCAAATAATTATTTTGGAAACTTCGTAATAAATTTCTAATTGAACTGCATTTACCTGTTCATAAAATTTGAATTGTTGTATAGGTTCGTCAGAATCATTTTCACAAAAATCTTTAAACAAGTTGTAACCTTAAAAATAAACACTAATTGTAATAAACATATTTAAAGGATCCGTTCAAGTTTTTTACCTATAACTTGATTAAATATTTTGTAAAACTCCAGTTCATTTTCCTTTTCTAAATACTTGTACATAACACTACGAACACTGTAAAAAATATGTAAATAATTTATATAAATCGGAAATAATTTTTATTAATATGCAAATAAGTCTAACAATAAAATGAGGTTTAAACACCTACCACAGGTATGTGAACAGCAACAAAAATTTCGTTTTATACCTACCTACCTATCATACATTTTCTATAATTCTTAATAGGTAAGTAGGTACCTATATAATTTTTGCAGAATTTTTCTAATTTAACATCTTAAGAAAATATGCACCTACTTGTTTGTCTTACAGACTTTTATGAACCAATATTCAAATATTATGGATAATAATAGGAAAGTTGTTATATAAAATATACATCAGAATTTACGTTTACCTATTTTTGGGCCACTCTTTGAAGTATTTAAGTAGTTATGTATATCTTTCATACAAGGTTATTTTATTACATATTTCCTTCAGCTCATCTTCTGATAGATGAAACATAAAATCATCATTTGTAAAATTATTATTACATTGAAATATTAATGCAATGTGTGATACATCTAATAATACCTATAATCTTATTTTAAGCAATAAAAACCCTATTTTATTATAAATCTCATAAATTTATTTAGTGTGTTGTATATTACGCTATTAGGTATAATGAATATTTTGTGGATAAAAAACCAACTGCGTCAATAAAGTTTTGTTATTCATATACCTATTATTTAATAATCAACTTTTATTTTGTTAGCTTTAAAGACAGTGATTTTTGTTCATACATACCTTGGATCGGGTAAAATTAATTTCTTGCTGGCCCTAGCCGCTGGAGTACATTTGGACTTCTCCATGGCCATCAAGTAACTGACATCTGCCAAAACAGCCTCTAAATCTGCCATCTTGTATTGTATTGGTAATTTCCTCTTGAATTTATTGTATTTTCCTTCTAAATTATTATATTAAGTATTTTTTATAACGTCCATTGATACAAGTATAAAAAAATATAATAATTAAAATAAAATACAAATTTTCATCGTGAACATTACAAAAAAAATTATTATGTTCATTCAATTGAATACAGTAAATGTATCACATAAATATACACATATCCACACACGCAATTGTACAAAATCTATTTTTCGCTCACACACTTTCTCTCATTCTCTACATCTATATTGTTCATACAAATATTTATATTGTACATACATACATTCATATGTACGTACATTCAATCAACACCTCAATGCATCAAATAAATTTTTATGTATATACACATATGTATGTTCTTATATTCAATTGAAATATTTTTTCAGTCACAAAACTTACACTTCTTGCAAGCAATTCATGTAATAATATTTTATTATTGTATTAACTATTATTATGTTATCAATGAGGTCTCTTTTATTTTAATATTCATAATTAGAACATCCAATATATATTAATTTATCTATACTAAACCATGAATAATACACCACTTCAGAAATAATAATGTTGCGTTACAAATAAAATTGCTACTGAAAAATAAACATTCCGTTAACGGGGTGCCTTGGCTAAAATAAAATTACAATGGTCACCCTGTTACAAAAGAGCTACAGTTAAAGTTAAATTAGAATTAACTGAACTCGGAAAAATAAATTTGTGTTACTAAAATAGATACTCCTGAAGCTAGTAGTATAAAATTAGAATATTGTGCCTTTCCTTCTTAGAATTTTTTGTTTTTATCATCATCCCTGTCTTTGAGTTAAAAAAATTGAAAAAAATTATTTTTGTATGTAGAATTTAGTTATAAACAATAAAAAAAATTGTATATGAAAAAAAAACATGATTTACAAAAAAGGTCCGTAGGGACCTTTTCACACGGCCGAGTAGTTCAGAGCTGTCACTCATCGGAGGGTTAATTGGTTTACTCTTAAAAACATATGTATGTAGCACAGAGAACAGTATGTAGTTTAAATTGTTTGGACATAAAATTAGTACTTACATGTTTTTCCATTAAAGTTCTTTCAAAATTATTTTTTATTATCAAATGAATCTTTTTGAAGTTTGGCATCCACAATTGTAGTTTTATATTCATATGTAATTTATTTCTGAACCATAGTGATCTGGCTTAAAACCCATTTATTAAACCTTGCTTCTTGACGTGTTTTAAGTTATGACATATTTTAAACAATTAAATAAATTTGTAAATGTTAAGTTGTCTACTTTATTCTTCATTTTAATTTTTAGCATATTTTAAGCTGATCCGTTATAAAATCAAAAAAGGTTTTAATTTAAATCTTAAAGGCATCACAAAGTAGTGGACATAGAAATTTATTTTTTTACTTGCTACAACTGTATGATCTCCTTACAGTGATACAAATTAACACGTCTACAGCCCTGTGAAACCGTAATAATCTAAATTAGTTAAAAAATAATACAATACTTAACAAAATAGAGTATGGAGTATGATGTATACTAATTTTTGCAATTAATAATTTAATCTAACATGTTTTTATGTATGGTAAGTATATATATACATATATATACATATGGTAAGTATATATGTATATATGGTATATACATATGTATATAAAATGTATGTGTGTGTAGTAAGTATGTATTTATAATGTAAAGTATGTTGTATATGCAAAATTATTAAACTCAATATCAAAAAATATTAATAAAATTATTAATTTGTGTATAAATATAATTTTCGATCGATTTCAGTACCGTTAAATATGAAAAAATTAATTTAATGTATTATATTGGATTAGTATGTGTTTTATGCATGATATATATATATGTTAATGTATAATTCAAATTATATAAGATTTCGTTCCGTTCCCTTCTAAATAAATAAATCTGTTTATTTGCCGATGAGATCAGTTTTAACAAGTTAATCTCTCTTTTTGTTTGTTTTAAGTGAAAGGAAGCTTTTTTGTGGCCTCACCATTTTCCTCCTTTTCTCCCTCTTCCACACTGTATTGCACAAATCTAGGTATGTTGCTCGGAAAATATGGAAAATATCGAACGTAGTGAATGTCACTGCTGATTTCCATCATTCATAAGTTGAGCACTGAAAGATAGCTCATCCTAAAATGAAATAAAAATTTTAATTAATGAATTGTAATTTATAATTAGTTACTAAATCTTGATGTAGGAATAGAGAATAAAAAATGTAGTGCTTGGACGTGGTTGAGCAGAAAATTTTATTAATACTAACCTCAAACATGTCTTTAAAAGATGATGATTCGTTACCAAATGGACTCGGCGACCTAGATTCTGAATAATTGTGTTCTGATTGCTGATCATGCATTGTGCTCTTTTGCATCATTCCTAAATGATATACATGAATAAAAACACATACAATACATAAATTCATAGCGTGTGCGCTTACCATTGTTGTGACCTATTTTAAGTTGCCTAAATTGTTTCAAAGAAGCCATATCGGGCTGTATCATGCTTAACAACTGACTACGAGATTCATTGGGACTCTCGATAGATGTTGGCAAATCCAAAAGTCGTTGATTTTGAATTCCATCCCCAGGACCCATATGCGATATATGATTAAAGTTTGTAGGTGCTGAAATCATTTTCGATCTCCTGTCGGTGCTAGTAATTTATAAACAAACAAAATAACCAAATAAACTAAAATGCAATTGGTTTACAAAATAACAGAGATCGAAAATAACTCGTCCCATATGATCAAAATATAAAATAGTGATTTATATTTTGTTTTCGAAAATATAAAACTTGTCTGTCTTCCGTCTCATGACAAACCTGTACAATTTGTAGTCTTGGTGAGAGACAAACTATTTAAATTATGGTTGATCATAATAACTTTTTCTTTCTATTTATATGTGTATACACATACAAATTTAAAATTTCAATTGTGGACTTAATGAATTTTATTTTTTTTTAAATTGTGAATTTCGAAAATTGTGGATTTTGTTTTTCAAGTTTTTTTTTTTTTTTTTTTTTTGAAAATTTACGTTTTTTTAATTAAGCAACTTTTTTTTTATTTTTTTTCTAAACTTAAGTTTTTTTTTAAGTTTTGATTTTTTGTGAAGTTGTAAATTTTATATACAATTATTTATAGTTTTTTTTTATTATGGCATCATTGATTTGCATCAAATGATATTTTGTCATTTATTTTTAAAGTTCGAAAATAAGTTATAACCTGACCTTTACGAAAAAAAATTTAATTATAAATCACTCATATTGATTATTTTCGTTATTTTCTTTTATTTTCTGTTTCTTTCAACCACTAACCTTAAATGTTGTCTTATAAATCACTCTCAAAGTGATATATGTATAAAAAAAAACAAATTTTAAATTTTAAATGGTGCCAATTAACCGCTAAAATTAAAGTGGACCCATTATTTTCGGTCTCTGCAAAATAATATAAAAAAATACAAACTTTTTAATGGTTTTATTAATTTCTCTCATTGAGAATCGTCGTTTTGTGTTCACGCCACTAATGCGTTTTAAATTTTTACATTGGAATAAACCCTCTGCAAGATAATGATTAGCAATTAAATTTATAATAATGAAATAATAAAATATACAATAAATTGTAATTGGTTGATTTGATACATACCCAGACTGAAATTGCAAACCTTACCAATATTGATTACATTAACAATACTTATAATACAAAATGAACACTCTTCTTTAATGTTATAAAATAACTTCTTTTAATTGTATACCACCTCAAAAGCCTTGTCGTATTTTCTTCTCTTTGATATAAGGGGTATCCAAGAAATAGTCTTTAGTGATGTCAAATCTAACGAAGTCCACGTCAATAGTCACAAAATTTGAAAAACCTATTATGTTTAATAATTTTTGGATAATACCTTATACTCCTAACTTTATTATGTAAGGATATATCTATGGAATTTGAATGTGATCAAATCTTCTTTAAAATGTGATTTTACTTTGATCACAAATTTACAGAGACACACAGAAAACTTTAATCGTCTTAATTTATTTTAAAATCATATAAAAATTCAGCGTACTAAAGTTAGAGAAATTCACTCCTCAATCGCATTACGATCATATGCCGATGTACTCGAACATCTGATTGTCCTTTTCAGCCGGGGTACTTTCATATTCATATTTATAATTCTGATTCAAACATACGATATACATATATTATTTATATGGATGCAACTTACTTGTGTGAATATTGGCTAAATAAACAACGTTTGGTGTATCATTAACATGTGTTAAAACTATATTTCCTTGTTGACTTAGTGGCGAGGATCGTTTAACACCAATAGATTGAACCCATTCGGCAGTTTGTGTATTGAAGATATCCAGATGGGTTTCTGAAAAAACCAACAAATGTCCTTCCGAGTATGCTACAAAAAGAAGAACGTATGACAAATCGTTGACATGTAGTTAAAAAAAAAGAAGCAATAAAACTTGTCTTTTCTCACTTATATTTGTAGGAACAGCGGGATACATAATCTCACGGTCTCGTGACTTGCGACCTTGTAAATCAACATATATGGCGAGAGTTTGGAAGACTAAGAGATATTCCCCATAACCTCCTCCCGCACATTGTATTTCTATAACACGTATAGCATCCACGCCAGAATAATTTAGAAAGGCACAAAGTTGATTTTCGGGATGTATTAACGCTAAATAATAATAAAAAAAAAACAAAATAAACACACAAAAAAAGAACAATTAACCAAACTAAAGAACTAAACTAAATGTTTTGAAAATAGCTAGCTTACACATGGCTGTTGCTTCTCCTTGCAATAAGTAGGCGGTGAAACCGCTTTGGTGGCCTATAACCAATCTCATGTCGGAAAGTATTTGAACACATTGTACTGTATAGGCCACAGTGAATTCACACATTTTTTGGTGTCGCAAGCGATTACGATTGATTTCATAAACAATTATTTGGGTTTGGTTAGTTGGCTTCTTCAAGGCAACTACAAAGCAATAAACCAATGTGGGCATACGTTTGATAATGCCCGTGCAAGCAGCTACGCAATTCTTAGAATCGACTACTTTGATCCATTCAACATCACTGCATTCCAGAGCGCGAATAGGAAGAAGACGTATGTGTCTCTGTTTGCCGCAGAGTAGTACTAGAATATGCTCCTCCTCAATATACCAAATTTGAATGATTTTCTTGCTATCGCCAATGCGTGCAATTTCATATTGCTCAAAGTTTATGCAATAGAGACCATCATCAGTACCCAGTAACAATTGATCGGGATACACGATAAGAGCACTTAGTGCGTTTCGCATTAGAGCCAGAGAACTATCTAAAATTTCATTAACTTTATATATTGCTGTGTTTGGAAGATTATTTCGCTTTAAAATTCGATGTAATTCGCTTAAGGCAACTACCCATTTGGTTTTCTCTGATTCATTATCCGCCAACATTAGAGTATTCAAACATGGCCCGCCATCAATTAATGAAGTTTTTATCTGAAATAATTATTTCTTAACATAAATGTTGCATTAGATGGGTGTGTGTGTGGAGATGATACCTTAAATATACATGGCACGTCCTTTTTAGCAGCATGAATGACGTCGCTTTCCCTTACACTTGTAACTGCAAATTCGGTATCTCTCATATCCAATACTTGTGAAACATTCACACAAGGTAAAGCGCTGCGATCTGCCGAAATGTCATATAGAAACAGCTTAAAATCACAAACTACCACAAATTGTCGTACCCAGCCGCGCTTAACAACACCTTGTTTGGGTACCTTCACATAGCCCTCATACGCAGTTCCAATTCCACGAGTTGGATCGATGCCTAACGGCCGTTTGGTTTGATCATTTGGTACAGGACATATAGTAGGAACCTTTTGACAGCAGTTTGTATGGCAGGCAAATCCACAAATCTCACACACAACTCCCTGTCTTGTTAAACCCACCATTAACGATGTGCAATGATTACATTTCGTTGGGCTGCTAAAAGTACGAACCAAAAACTGATGTATCTTTTGCTTATGTCCACCTGATGCTTGTTGCTGATGAAGCTCTGTTGATTTACAACTCAAATTACTTTTTGAACTTGAATTACTAATACGAGTTTTACCCTCTTCCCCATAAGATAGATTGTGTTCAGGCGACAAATTCATTGGATAACTATTACCACTAAACATTGATGACATTTGTTGCAACTGTTGCTGTCGTTGTTCATCATCCGAAAAGAATATATTCGATGATGAATTCATCTAATACGTAAATAAAAATAAGTTTCATATATACATGTACATTAGTGATATACTATATATATATATATATATGTATAACATTTTTACAATTCTACTAAATATAAAATCAGCCTATCCATAGTACCTATACAATACACAAGGTAGCAACTTTAAGAAGAGTTTATCTTTAATCACCCCTATCGTGAATAAAAATTCCCCTTGAAATTTGTTCCCTTTTCACATTTTTCCTATTAAAATTCAATGTTAAAAGAATAAAAGGGAACAAATTTCATGTGGAATTTTTATTCACGATAGGGTTGAATATGTCAAACCCAGCCTTTAACACTTAACACATTTTATTATCTTTTAGCGATATTTAGTAAAATTAACACGTTGTTTTAATATAATTTTTCTTTCACAAATTAACTAAAAAATTTTTGAAAATAGGTTTGTTTAAAAAATGATTTTTTTTTATTCTTAGACATTTTGATTTGTTCAGCAATTAGGTCACTTTTAATATTTATATAAAAATGTTTTATATATTTTAATATCCAATATTTCGCTATCACAATGGATAGCTTCCTCAGGGATAATACAATTTTTGAATTATAATAAATTAATAATTAATATAGACATATTAATTGCCTAAGTGTTACTTCTCTTAAAAAAAATCGTTCGTTGGTGTAACTTTCTAAAAATGGCACCAATTTCTCCTCTAAGATTTCAAAGTATTCTGCAGTGCTGAAAAATATGCTTCTCATTATTAATTTATTATAATTCAAAAATTGTATTATCCCTGAGGAAGCTATTCATTGTGATAGCGAAATATTGGATATTAAAATATATAAATATATAAAACATTTTTATATAAATATTAAAAGTGACCTAATTGCTGAAAAAACAAATTATAGAATAGGGATATTAGTTTTAAAAACTTTTTCATTATCACTTTTTACAAAAATATGTAAAAGTATTTATAATAAAAAATTACAAAAAAAAAAAAAAAAAAAAAAAAAAAAAATCAAGAATAAAAAACATAGTGCAGGCAGTTTTGTAACATTGTCTTAAATTTTTTAAATAAGTTTCACGATAAAACAAAAAAGAAATTTTATAAGGATACTTACCATCGTATCACCTAGTGACATACCACAGATATTTGGATCTGATTCTTTGAAAATAGCTGCTGCTTCTTTATTGAAATAATTATAAGATACCTGTGAATTTGATCTCTCCAAAACTACAGCATGGTGATGTTGGTGAATGGAAATGATTGTTTTGCAAAAAAAAGAAGACAAACAACGTTATGTGCAAGCATATGATTTGTTATGTAGATATATATGTAAAGTAAAAAGAGAACAGATACTTAGTTACAACATGAAAATAATTAAAAAACAAGAATATAATTACAAGTAAAAAAAAATAAACAAATCAAGGGACTGCACTGCCACTTTTGTAGTTGAATATTTTATATTTTATATAATATAACATATCCCAATGAAGAATGAAATGATTTTCTCTATTTTTTTTTCTTGAATATGTTTTTATGTTCGTAGTTATAATAAAAAATAAAATTAGGAACAGTAGGAAATGATTATTAAAAATATATGTGAACTTGCTTGATTTAAAACATATAGCTTAACTTGCAAACATGCTACGTCCAATCGGTCTGTTCCACGTACATACATATATTTGTATATATTGGAGTGGGCAAACATTTTAACTTATAAATCTGTAGGTATACATACATACATATGTACAATAGATATTCATACGAGTCTTAACATCACATTTGTATTTGTTCACATGGAAGGAATACAGCATTGGTTATAGCGAAAGATTTGGAAATGTATAATGTACAGATTTGAAATTAAGTAGGACTATATAAAAGCAAAGCAATAATAAAAATTTAAATAACTAAATATGAAAAGAATCGAAACCGAACACTTTGAAACAATTGAAATTCCAATAAGAATTAAAGACTAATGTTACAATTACAATTAGCAAAGATAAAATTGTTGATTTTTCTATGCATGATTTCTATGCTGGATGTAATTCGTTTGATTCGGTTCGGTTCGATTTCAACCCTTTTAATCCAAATACATTACCATAGATTTAAATTACATATTTTCAAACTTTCAACCTAAGAAAACATTACAGTAAGACAGTGGACGATTGTTCCTTCCGCCCAAAATGAGATTTCAACGATTTATATATAATTGACGACAAAACTATATTTCATTTAACATTTAAATGTAGGTACATATTTTATATAATTATATAAAGTTGTATGTAGTATGTATGTATATATGTACATATGTATGAGTATTCACTATTGTACTTAAGTGCATTTCGCTCAATTGTCTATTGCATTGCGTTATTGCGGAAGAACAGATATAACATGCCCAGAAAACATGAAGTAAATCCAACCCAGGTGTAGACCTTATTTTGAGACTTAATATATTTTATGGTGCTTTTCAAGGTCGTTGTCGTTAGTGACATATTCGAATCGTTCAAGACAACATCATGTTTGTTATTATTAAAGCCGGTACTTGCGTTGGGTCTGGAAGTGCTGCTGATGTTTTGGCTTTGACTAAAAAATTGTTGCTGTATTTCTGGCTCATTTTCTGATTTTAAAATGCTTTTAAATTGTTCACTAGTTCGCGTATACTGATTACATTTGGCGCACCTAGTAAATTTTGAACGAGTTTGCTTTCTATCGGTTAAGGTGAAATTTTCCAAACCTTTAAATTCAGCATTTAATTCGTTGACATTAGCGTCTACAGGGGCTTTAAGTGAAGTTAAAAAAAGTTAAATTCTTTTTAATTTCTATAACGTAAGAATATAACCAATTGAATTGGTAAAAATCATGCAGCGTTTGAAAAAGAAAACAGAACAGATTATGATTATAACATGTTATTAAATTTTATGTTAAGCTGTGACGCTTTAAAAATTTCAATCAAGCAAGCCTTCTTTCTCATCATCTAATGCCAGTTAATATTTCTTCATTGGGTTAAAATTAACAAAAACAAAATAAAATAACTAGAAATACAAAAAAATGTAAAATTTATTGAAATACTTACAGCCCTTTGATGATTCCAAACCCTTCTGAATATCTCTCAATTGATTCTCCTTATAGTGAAGTTCGTAAATTGCAGATTCGCAACGTTTGCGACATTCATTTAAATCCCTTAAAATATTATTGTATTTATTATTTTTTAGTTTTGCTAGTTTTATTTAATGGTGTTATGTGTATTTACTTTTGAGTGGCTATCAATTCGGCACGAGTTTTACTCAATTCATCAGATATAGCTGCTTTTGCTTGAATTTCCGACTGCAATGATGATTGTAAATTAAGTAACTCCATTTTATCCAATTTCTGTGATCTTCTATTTCGCCAATTCTTGTTGTTATCGTTGGTTTTCTTATAGAACGGACCTAGATAAAACATTTGCAACAGGTTAGAAATTAAATTAGAATATGAATTACACGATATATTATTTAATTATCTATTTAGCCAATAAAGCCAATCATATAGTAAGGCTTTATAAAGAACAACATTAAAATTGACGGAGAACGATTACAACGCAATAAATAACACTTGCATTACTTGTAAAACTACTTTTATTTTATCTGAGAAATACTGACGAAATATAATTTGTATAAACTAAAATATGAAATAATAACAGATCTTGTACAAAAAAGATTGTTGGTAACGGGGGAGTAGAAAATGCATTCCATTATTACTAAATAAACTAAACTTTAATTTCAAATTTCAAATAAATCGTCAAATTGTCTAAATATATATTAATTTAAGTTTTTTTTTGGCAAAATAAATCTAAGCAAGGCATTTATGCAAAACATAAATTTTTAATTTTTTTTTTTGTAAAATTTGTATATTTTTTAAAATATCATAATAAAGAAAAAGTGTCGTTTCTGTAATTTTTCTTAGGATTTTGAATATTAATTTAGTAAAAGTTGAAAATCTAAAGTGTAAGCCAAATAACAACAAATACTTACCAGAATGTTTCAAATACTCCAACTCTTCGGTCATCTTTGTAGCTAAAGCCTGCAAATAACTCCTCGCGTCTTTTTCATCAGATACCCATTGTATAATTTCTGACATTTGCTTCTCCCATTGACTTATTGCCTGACGTTTAGATCTAATAAAAAAAATCCAATTACACTACGTGACTAACTGAAAAAGCAATGTTGTGACTTACTTTAGTTCTTCAAAGTTATCCTCAAATTCACTTTGTTTTGCTTGTATCTGAAGAGTTTTTTGATTTTGTAATTCAACTTCCATGATAAGTCTCTGTTTTTCCTCCAACCATATATTTCTCTCCTTGTCGTAATCTTCTTTGAGTTCAGATATTGTATCTGTTGTGTCACTAAATGTATCCAGCTTGCTAGATTCATATTTCTCTCGATTGTGTTGTAATTCGTTGAGTAGTGTCTCTTGATATTTTTCGGCTTCCTTTAGTTGCTCCCTTAGAGCAGAGATTTCCAGATTATATCTAGCCTGTTGCTGGTTCAACTTTTCTGTACATTGTATTTCAATACGTTCGATTTCATAACGAGAAGCATCAGAGTTGAAATTGGATCCAGCATATGAAACATCTGAATTCTTCTTTTTGTTTAATTCATCCTGTAATTGACGGCAAAATTCTTCTGTGCGTTCTCTTTGCTTTTTCTCCGTTGCTATGTCGGTCAACGCATCTTCAATGCGCATTTCAAGCTCTCTTCGACTCTTATCAGATTTTCTAAGATCCTGCCGCAGGCTATCTATCTTTTTCATAACAGTCTCGAGTTCTTCTTCCTTATCCCGTACCTGTTATATGAAAATTATCAAATTGTTTGGGAGAACATGTATTTCATTGCTTTGTTTCCGTACTAGTCAGATATCCAAGGTTTATTTTGGAGTTATGCTGCTAGTAATATGTTTTAGTTTTCACTTACCTGTCTTGATAGTTTCTGTTTTTGACTTCTAAGTTCAGAAAGTTTGTCAGTTACCTCTGAATATTCCATCATTGCTAGATTTCTTTGGCTTATTGCATCTTTTAATTCAGAATCCTGTTGTTTTATGCGTTCCATAGCATCATTATACTCCTTTACTAACTCTAATTTTTCACGTTTTAGTTCGTTAATCTCCTTATCTAGTTCTTGCAATTGAGCTTTCGATGCACCATCGAGCTCTAGAGATTCCGTATTTAATGATTGAGTTTCCTTATCCCCCACCAATCTAATGCCTTCAATTCCTTGTGAGTTTTTGCTGAAAATTTTGATTTCGTTCAAAATTTGATGTGTGATTTCTGGTGACAAATTCTTTTTGTTTAGTAGCTCATATTTGAGAGTATTTAAGAAAGAAATATCCATGCTATCCAAACTTTCCTTTCGTGTACCCAATATATTTATATCTAGTTTTCCTAAATCGGATAGGCAGCTGTTCTGGGTAAATGTAAAACCTACAAAGGGGAGGTGAAAGCCAGAAAATGCTGGATTCGATGTTGGCGGTACGCTTTCAGAATGCCTTATTGTGTTATCATCAACATCGAAATTCGAGGTATCTGTTGGACTGGATACATCGGGTACATATGGAGCTGAGCCTAACCGCAAGTGATCCCAGTCGACACCTTCGAACCAGGGATGTGATTTAAAATCTTCTAGGCCATTTCGACCTAAGCGAAATTCGGGAGCACATATGAGTCTTTTAATGAGGTCCTTAGCAGAATCTGACACTTTGTGCGTACTCTCCTCCGGAGGAAAATCAAAGCAATTCTGATGATTCATAATTTTTCCATAAGTCTCCACTAAACTTTCGGCATAAAATGGAGTCTCACCGTAAAGCATTTCATACATACACACCCCTAGCGACCACCAGTCGCATTCAGCACCATATCTACCCTGCCCATCTTCCATTGCTCGAAGAATTTCTGGAGATATATAATCGGGGGTACCAACAGCTACATTAGACTGTACTTTGCCGTCAGTGCCAAGGCGTAGGCATGACCCGAAATCCGCAAGACGTATGTGTCCGTTAACATCGATTACTAGATTGTCTGGCTTAATATCACGATGGACATATCGCAATTGATGGATACTATGGATAGCTAATATTATTTCAGCTATATAGAATTTTGCCATATCCTCTGGTAAACGATCTTCGAATTTGCTAAGGAGCGTCAACAGATCACCTCCACAGTAGTAATCCATGACCAAGTACTGAAAGATAGAGCATAGTTTTAGGTGGCTATAATATTCTCCGGAATATTATGTACTTACTAAATTAGTGTCATCCTGAAAGGCGTAGTGTAAATTTGTTATCCATTGACGATCGCCGTATACCAAAACATCGCGTTCCTCGCGAAAACATGCTGTTTCTGCTCTTTTTAACATTTCCCACTTATTAAGAATTTTCATGGCATATATTTTTTGGGTACTGATCATACGAACTACGCATACTTCTCCAAAGGCACCTCGACCAATAATTTTTATAATTTCAAAATCATCTCGAGACAGGCGTAATTTTTTTACTAATGATACCACAGGTTTGGCTGTTAAAAAATACGTATGTATATAATTGAGAAGATTTTAAAAATATAATATATAATGCAATATGTTTTACACACCTATTTTGATAAAATCGGATACCGTCTTTTCTCTTCTTAGCGAAGAGTTTGAACATTCGTCATAGAGCAAGAGTAGTGCATCTAATAATGTTTCAACTGAAATCGCTTTGCCATGGGGTGGTAATATTTCATCTTCGCTTTCCTTGTTGTCAGCCACCAACAGCATACCTTGGGACATGCCATGTTCCAATATGATAGATTCGAGTAACTTTAAGCGCCTGGTACACGATTCTTCAAGAGATTCTAGCACACAAATATCAAAGTAAACAAAAACTTAATAACAATAAGTAATAATGAATAAAAAACACTAGGAGTTGGCGCTGGAGCATATTACTCATCAACCAATAACATGCCCATCATTTTGACAGGAGTACGCAGACACGCCTTTTACGAGTAAACGAATGTAGAAAAGATCTTAAAGAATCAGCCATATTCATTCAGTTTTTAGTCTGACGACTTGGACCACAAATGTTTAATAGTAACTCTCCATACGAAAAGCCAAAGCGGTGACCTCAATATACCTAGTTCCCAATCGAAATCTTTCTCTTTGTATAGTATAAGTACGAGGGTGACAGGGGGTAAATTTCTTGCCAATAATAGACATATTTACATATGTAGGCGGTAATCATTTTGGCCCTAGCCATCGCACTCAAATTTTGATCATAATAAAAATAGCTTTTTAATGATATTTACCACAAAGTTCAGACATTTTTTCTTTATTTCACATTTGTCAACTTTTTTCTTTTTTGTCCAGATTTTAACACCAAAGTACAAAGACTAACAAAACAAACATCGCCGTATTTGAATGATAACAGAGTTGCAAAAAAATATGTTTTTTTTTTCTCAGAATCTAAACAAAACAAATACGAAAATTAAATGCGGTAGATGGCGTCTTTTAGCAGAAAAATTTGTCAACCTAGAAGTATGCAATATTTTTTTACAGTTTTTACGGGATGGTTGCTGAATTAACTATAAAAATATTTATAGTCGAAATCCTTAGCAGCTAGTGCTCTTTTCTAACTATTAATTACTTAATTGTATTATTGTAATTAATATTAAATAAATAAAATAAATTATTTATTATAAAGAATATAAAGATTTTTTTACAATGGAAAAATTAGAAGAAATTCGTGGTGTCATTAAATATTTAATTAAGAAAGGTTTATCGGGACAAGAAATTCATAATGATATATGGGGAATGTGTTAGGTGAAAATGCTACTTTTATGCAACAGTAAAAAATTGGGTTACTGAATTTAAACGTCGTCGTACAAGCATTGAGGGTGATGAACTACGTAGTGTAAGTCCAAAAACAGCAATAACAGCAGAAATTGTAGCCAAAGTGCATGATAATTATCAACGAATAAAAGTGCGTTAAATAGCTAATATATGTATATAATGGGCATCTCAAATGATCGAGTCCATTTAATTAACAACTACAGATGAAAAAGCTTTCTGCAAGATGGGTGCCTCATTTGTTAACAGTCGACCAAAAACGCATAAGTATAAAAATTTCTCAAGCTTTTTTGGATCGTTTTAAGAAAAATAAAATTGATTTTAAGCGTCGTTTCATAACTGTGGATGAGAAATGGATCCACCACTATACTCCAGAGACAAAAGTACAATCCAAACAATGGAAGTGCCCCAAAAAAGGCTGGTTAGGTTATGCAACATTTTTTTGGGACTTCAAAGGTATTTTATTGATTGACTATCTGCTTAAATAATGTAAAAATTCGAGAAGAACGTCCTGGCTTACAGCGCAAAAAAATAATTTTTCATATAGGCAACTCACTAGCGCACAAGAGTTTTTTAACAATGGCTAAAATCAACGAATTAAAGTATGTATTCCTAGCTGGCAAGCGGTTTTTTTACCTCAAATGAAGATGCAATTCAGTTGTTAACAAACCACTATTTTGAAGGCCTTGAGGAAAACTATTTTAATCAAGGAATATAATTGCTAGATAAGCGTTCGACTAAGTGTACTAAAGTTTAGGAGATTATATTGAAAAATAAAAATGTTTTTGAAAAAAGAACTATTATTTATTCTCTTTCTGTGCTAGGCTAAAGAAGTTTCCGAACCGCCTTCGCAGATGAAGCGCAAGGTGCTGTTGTTGTTAACGTTATCTATAAAAGTGAGTCATTTTGGTAAGCTTGGTTGGACAAAGGCGTAAGCGTTACTTCTCTTGCACATAGAATGAAGTAGCTAGTTAACAATTTATTTGTGCTTTTAATATATATAAACAGCCGATTTTGGAAGTGACGTAAAGTGTGAAGGCAAAAAAATAAATAAGAGGAAGACATTGAGAAAAGGAGAAAAAATGCCGTTTGGTGGATGCGAAGTTATATTCTAATTTTATTTTTTAAAAACGATACTGCACTACCAAAGGTATTACCGACAATTTTTTTTTTGTGTACTTTGAGACAGTCAGTGTTGTTTGTTTGTCGAATGCACACTAAATTGTCCCAAAAAAATTTTCCATGGGCATTGAGCCAAATTTGAAAGCTTTGATAAATATGTTATATAATTTTTTGAAGACTTTAACTACCGGTGGTATCAAATACAACATTGTCGATTGATAACACACACAAACACATTGCCTACTTTTAGGGTGACAAATTTGCAATGACCTTGAATTTTTTCGAATAACAGTATTTGTGGTGAATTTCTAAAAACTCACCACGGTTTTTTTATACTGACCTTTCTTAGAAAAAGAAACCCGTTTGCATTTATACGAACTTTAAAAAAAAGAATACGGGAATTTTTCGTAATTTCGTTTGTCATTTTAGGTGCTGCCCTCTATGTTCTGACAACAGTATAAAAAGTGTATGCTGCCAAGTCTTTTGTTTTAATTAACTTGGCAGCACTGTTTAGTTTTCATCTTCCGTCTCGCTTTCTTTGCGGGGTTCAGTTTCACTTCTGTCAACTCTCTGTGTTCTGTGGGTCAGTCTGGCAGAAATTTTTTTAGCGTCTACACGCTGCAAGTTCGTCGCATTTTTTTAATTCGTATCGTCTACACCCAAATTTTTTAAAAATGGTAAGGAAAAATTTTTGCTGGAACCAAAAAATTTATAATTTTGTGTCCAAATATCCCACGAAATGTAAAAATAATCCAGCGCAGCGTTTATTACCAAAAAGGAAGTAAGAAATCGGTAAAACTGGCAATGTAGACGGCAAAAATCACACACACATGCAAACAATATTGTTATACATACTGCCGACAGTTGGTAAAAAGAGACGTACATGTCTTTTAACAATGCTACGGCCTCATCAAAAATTTAACAAAAAATTGTTTAATTTTAGAGGTTATACCGTCTAAAAATATATGTATATATATATCCATATATATTTTTATATGAAATTCATAAATAAGACTACCACACGCCGTTTAAAAATAGCCTTATAAGGTCAGAAATATATCGCTTCAAATAGAGAGGGAGAGAGTATGGTGAGAGGCGTCTCACCATTTTGCAATAAAAATGGCGAAATTATCATTCACGGCTTTTGCAGAAAAAGAAATTCTGTTTTTCTATATTTTTGGAACCAAAAAAATATGATAAAACATTTTTTTTTACTAGAAAAAATGTAGCTTGTAAAAAAAGTATTAATTGGCCTATGCCTTTAAAAAATGTACATATACATATGTATGTATATAAATACGAATCTGGTAGACGGCCGGTATATTTTTTGAATTTTGGGGTGTATATGTTTGTGCAGCATTGGGCGTGGTTTAATATTAGTATTCCAATATTTTTTTCTTCTATCCATAGGCATCAGGAGTCACCGTATCTGACGTGTGCAAAACCACATACGAAGAAATTAAGAAGGACAAAAAACATAGATATGTTATCTTTTATATTCGTGATGAGAAACAAATCGATGTAGAGACTGTGGGTGAGCGTAATGCTGAATATGACCAATTCTTGGAAGATATTCAAAAGTGTGGTCCCGGGGAGTGCCGGTAAGTGCAAACAATATAAGTGTTTAAGACCTTTTGTAATTTCCATTACTCTGTATCTTTTAAAGCTATGGTCTCTTTGATTTTGAATACATGCACCAATGTCAAGGTACCTCCGAAAGTTCCAAAAAACAAAAACTTTTCCTTATGTCCTGGTGCCCTGATACTGCCAAAGTAAGTATGAAAAGGAAATGTTTTAACATAAATATACGTGTTTTTTTATGTGTAGGTTAAGAAGAAGATGTTGTACTCCAGCTCCTTCGATGCCTTGAAAAAGTCTCTTGTCGGTGTACAAAAATATATACAAGCTACCGATTTATCTGAAGCTTCCCGCGAAGCGGTCGAAGAAAAATTGCGCGCCACTGACCGTCAGTAAGATGAATGCTTTTTTTTTAAATTAACACCATTCTACCACCCAATCCAATAAAATTACATCAACCACAACACAATATTTGTATTTTGAAGCAGAAATAATGAAACATTGAATTTCAGCTTTTTATAAATAATAATAAAAATTAAACAAAAAAACACTAGAAATTACCCTTTTATATTTTATGAAATATATTTTTAAAATTTGGTTCTCTTAAAAAAAGAGATATTTATGTGTGTAAGTGAGAGTTAGTGATTCATTGGATAGTGAGTCATTTTTTGTTTTTCGTTCGTTCCCCTGTTATCAGACAATTAATTAGTCACTTATAATCAGAAAATGTAGGCAAATGCGATTATAAAAGTGCTTTTGATTGCAAACCAATCAGTTTGAACTGCAATGATAACGGCCAATTTTTTTAAAAACTCCATTGTAGTAGGATACTATTACACCGGTGCAGTGAAAAGTTTCATTATGAAATTTTGCTATCAGGAGACGTCCTACAACTGTTGTATACAAAGTTGAAAACCTTTCCATTCGAGTCCCATCTAATTCCAACAAAACATTTTCATTTGCATCAACCAAACGCAATATTATGTTAGGCAATTTTGGAAAACATAATAATGACTTGTTATTGTCATGAATACCTTTGTGTGACTTTGAATTTAAATAATCAATTTGAAAATCACTTTCAAGAAGAGAGTGTCCTGTGATGTCAAGCCAAGTAGAATTTATTGATGGATCCAAGCGTGTAAAACACGATATCATTAAACGAATATTACGCAAACAATAATTCTTTATAAACTCTATCATTCGAATGTCTTCTGCGAACATTTTATCATATTCTTGAATTAGCAGTTGGTAAACTTTCGGTTCCGCAATCAATATATTGGCACGTTCCTTTAAAGGTATGTTTATCCCCAATATAGTACTCCAAGCTGATTTGGTGTCTAATGGTTCAAATAAATATACGTGACTGCCCACACTTAAGGGGAATAAAATGTTATAGATGAATTCAATATTGTAGCTCTGAAATAATGGACAAATAGAAATAATTCTATCGGTTTCACATATATTCCATGTTTGCACGGTTTTTCTTATTTGAGTGTTTAATTCTTTGTGACTTAGTAAAGTAGACTTAGGAATTTCATAATTTTCATTGATGGCGATATAAATAGCCCCAGATGTGTTATAAAAATCATTAAATGGAGTCCCTTCAAAAAAATTATTCTTCTGTGTAGACGTGACCATTTCAAATTTTAAATCTTTGTGAGATTGATCAATATCGAGAAACTTGTGACATATTTGTAACAATGGGATACTATTCTCAAAAGCTAGATCACGACTACAATTTTCATATTTATCCGAAGATATTATAAGTTTTGTTTTATTTGCTTTGACTAAGCTAGTAAGCGAAGAATATGCTTGATCACGTTTCAGTGGCAAAGCTGTTTGTCCTGACATCCAAATGGACCATAAAACTAACACCGTCAAAACATCATTGGAACTAAAAAACACTATAGTTGAAGATGAGCCACTGCCTAGAATAATAATAGCTACAAGTAAATTAATTTTTAAAAATACACGCCATATTACCACATATATTGGAAATTTGTCTAGATAATCGCTTCGAGTTATTATACAATTGCAGATAGGTGTACTGACCGGCAAAATCCTTTAAACAAATATTATCTGCATACAGTAATCCCATTTTAAAATGCGGAACGATTCGATTAAATTCAACCGTATATTCCTCATATTCTTGCAAATGTGATGACCTAGGGATCTTTAACAATTTATCTATAATTACATTGTCACATAATCGCCTCAAAATACGATGACCAAATAAAATTATTTGCAGCTGTCTATAATATTTCATTATTTTGATCAAAAAATGTTTGCTATTGATAGATACTACATATATTTTATTTTAAAATTGGTATACAAGCTTTTATAAAATATCCGTATTGTGTGCAAGTTTTTTACAGTACAGTAGTTTTTTTATTCAGTTATTCTCTAAACGATGTGTATGATGTAGACTACTAGAAAGAACGATTCGAAGTAATATCATTATGATATTTTGATTTAATGTTAAATGTATATGGGTAATAGAATATTAAATTTAATCTTCCTTTCTAATTATTGTTCATGACTGTTATTGTTTAAAATAGTTAATAGATCCTTTTGAAATTTTTTTATAAGGTCTCACACGTATACGTTTAGAAAAGGATTTGATAAAACTCTTTTCTTTGTTGTACTCTAAAGGCTGGTAAAGCGGGCCCTCTGTTTCGAGAAATATATCAAAGCTGTACATAGTACGCAATAATTGCTTAGCCAAAAGGTTTGTTGATGAAACCTTGGAATCATTTAAAGAATTTGTGTAAAGTTCCATTATCTGCAAGATAACAAAAGAATAATTTATTATTATTGTAATCCATATAACATTAATCATACATACTTTAATTGATGAATTATTCAATGCATTATGATGACCATTCCAATGCACTGTGATTGTCCATAACGGCATGTTTATGGGATATTTGTTCGATATACTTATTAAACATTCCATTTTTGCGGAACACAGTACTATAACAACTCTAAAGAAACTGCAGGTTTCATTTGTCAGTTTCTGATTTATTAGTTGTGCGGTTGTCTCAGATCCTTCATATTCTTCCCAAGATATTGCCGACCATTGAACTAATGCACAATTTGGCTTTGTACATCCAATTTTATTGTCAATATATTCTTCGAGGTTTTTATTCATAAACGACCGAATTTGTGTTATCAAAATTAATCGGGAATGCCAATAACATTTTATTTTTTTTACACAATCTGATGTAAAATCTTTTAATTTAAGGATCTTAGTCTGATCATTTTTAAAACTGTTACATGATGAATTACCACACAAATGTTGAAGCCAGCGGTAGGGCTTTCCTAAATTTTGTTTTTCTAATTTTTTTTGAAATTCAGCCACAGTTATGTTGTGATTTTGAAGCTAGATTAATTTAAATAATTAATAGGTATATAGTTAAAGTTAATACAATATTTATACATAAATGCAATAAGTTTATTTGTATTTAAAATTGCTATCAATGGGAGTTCGTTATTTCAGTGTCCGATTGATTGAATATCGTCAATGTTTTGTCAGAAATAAATTTGTCATTATATACCTAAGAGTTGTAATTCCAGATAATGATATGTATACAGAATAGATAACTTACATTTAAACTAGCAGTCGAATATGGTACGGTATCGCCCATATCATCTTCGCCTATAAACTTTAGAAAATCTTGTAGAACATTACTTTCAGATTGATTTATTTGATTTTCATTTAAATATATATCGCAGTGACCAGTAACAATTCCAAGTGATGGCAAATAATAGACTCTAACAGCGATGAAGTCATTGGAAAAATTTGCATCAATAAACTGTTAAAAATTCAAATAAATTACAAATACAAAGTAAATATGTAAAGAACTTGCAGAAAAATACCTTAATTTGAAGTGAAAGTGGATGTGGTTGAAGCAGGGATGATTGATCTAGGGGGTTACATATTTCATTATTTTTCATTTCATACATTTTAAATTCATCTTCCTGATCCAGTACTATTAAATCAAATCCACCTTCTAGTTGCTCTATTGCCCGTAAA
Organism: Bellardia bayeri; assembly: GCA_950370525.1. Taxonomy (NCBI): domain Eukaryota; kingdom Metazoa; phylum Arthropoda; class Insecta; order Diptera; family Calliphoridae; genus Bellardia; species Bellardia bayeri. Next base: position 1,144,923 of record OX493268.1, read on the forward strand.
TTTACGTAAGCCAAATATAAATGCTGTGGTAACATGTGAACCTTCTGCTCAAGTTTCCATTTCTGTTCTATCGGCATTTGTAAAGCTTCCTGTAGGGGACGTGTAGCCTTCAAAAGTGTACGCAGTGATGGTGCAAACGTAGACAAATTTTCCATTTTCACTACAATTTGATTGAAAACCATATTTTTGTCATTTAACAGCTTGTTGCAGTCGTCCGACAATTTCTTTCGAAGATTTAGTTCTCTTTCTAAACGCTCAATCCGCTCTTTATGACTCAATTTCGATTCTGGAACCATCTCATTTCTTTGCTCATAAATATCAATGTCTTCATCTTGACTTTTAAATCTGTAACAATGCTTTATTTCACGTTTCAAATAGTTCACTTCGTATAATAGATTTTGCAAATGTAAACGATTGCAGTCCACTAAAGTTTTCTGTGCTTGCAACTCCTCGCGGCCAGAACGTACTTTATACTTAACCAAACGATTTATTTTCTTAATTACTACAAATTCCAGGGAACCTATTTTCAATTTTTCATCCAGGTCAACTTTCTGTATAAAATAATATCATGCATCTTAACATCACATACTTTCGAGGCCTTAATGACAAAAATATATAACATATTACTAACCGTATCCTTTACGTTGTTTTTGGCATTTAAACAATCAGTAAATAACTGCTTTAATAATTCAAAATTTTCATTAAGCATATTAGCCATATTTTTTACTTTATTTTTTAATAAAAAATTTTACTTCGCGGTGCTACAAATATTTTTAACAAACATAATTGCGGCAACTTGATGTTTTACAACACTACGTCAAGATGTCAAACTTAAAATTATTTTTCATTTTAATTGTAATTGGCAATAAACATACATATATTAAAGGTTAGTTTACACGATTAGATTTCGAAAATAGAAAATTTACAAAAGACGATGTGATATCAGAGGTGATTTCATTAATTTGTTATATTTATATGGAATAGTACGCACTTAAAAAGTGTCATCGGCTAATGATAGACCACAAATCAAATCGGTCAAATATTTTAAAATCGCCTGTAATTACTTGTATTCACTCCTTCTGCTGTCTGTTGTTTTGATCAAAGTCAAAACGCAACTTTTTTTGGTTTCAATTAAAATAATTTATAATTTTAGTTGCCAACTAACTTTGAATTTGTCATGTATCACTATTCTGTAGAGTGTCACGTAACCGGTAGTGTTTAGTTCATTGTCACTAAAATAATTGTTTTTATTAGAGAAAAAACATTGTGACACTAAACATTTTATTAATTCGTACGGTAATCTGTTTAGATTTAGTTAAATTAAAAATTATATGTTATTTCCAAGTAACAACATTGAAACTCATAGGATATTGTGGTTATTTACATTAATTAATTACACTTATAATTAGCAAATTTGTTCATGTGCATGCGGGAGTGTACGAATAAATTAAGTAAATTGATGAATTTTCCAATTAAATTTCCTATAAGTGGTTATATTACCTACTTATTAAAGATTTTTTGTAAATTTATGTGAATTACATAAGTCTGACGTGATTGTTTACAAGATATTTTAAATTGTTATAAACAAAACCGTTAAGATAAGCAACTGACTGACTGCCTAACAGATAGACTGACTGATTGACTATTTGTATAAATTGTCAGTCATGTTCGGATACAATTTGATTACAATAAACAAACACGATTCTATAAGATGTACTTACTTAGGTTATTTGCTGAATCATGTTGGTCCTAAAGATACAGATAATTGAGAACTGTGTGTCTCTCTATTCAGTGATTAACACACCGTAGAGGACATTTTAGATATTTTTAATTCTTTACATGTATGTAGGAGATAATATTGAAAAATCAAATTTATATTGTAGGTTATTTAAAATTTTACAGTTGAAACATAGTACCTATTGCGTATATTTTTCTACCGATCCAATGACAATTTTAAGAACACCTGGATACAGATAGACCAGTTATTATTTTAACTTTATCTCTCTAATCAAACGTATTATTTTATGTACTTTCAGACCAACAAAGTTTTAATAAAAAGTATGAATTTAAAAGCTTGGTCCGCGGTACTTGGTGTATTCATTGGGTGTTGCAGTAATGTGATCTTTTTGGAACTTTTAGTGAAGTAAGTATGACGAGTATTGTGTAAGATAAGATTTCAACAATACTGATGCTTTATATTAAATAATAATTTTTATTATTTTAGGCATGATCCTGGTGCTGGTAATCTTATTACTTTCTCACAGTTTTTGTTCATAGCTATGGAGGGCTATATATTTACTTCTAAGTGTGGCACGGTTAAGCCCGTGATTGGTTTAAAGGATTATGCAGTTTTGGTGTTAATGTTTTTCGTAACCAGTGTTTGTAATAATTATGCTTTTAACTTCAATATTCCTATGCCTTTGCATATGATATTCAGAGCGGTAAGTTTAAATTTAAGAAAGATATCTATCAGTAATTTGTGACAAGACTATGTACATACACATGTATGTATGTATATAGAATTAATCAAAATTATCGCTTTATCAGATGTGCTTTTGTTTTAGATTTGAAATTTTTTAATTTAAGGGCTCGTTAATGGCTAATATGGTAATGGGTATTTTGATACTTAAGAAACGTTATGGAATTTCCAAATATCTATCTGTGGTCTTAATTACAGTTGGTATAATAACCTGCACATTAGTTTCAGCTACAAAAGTGGTAAGTGTTTATATTTCTTACAGTTTACGTAAACATATACTGTATATATTCATATGTAATTCATATCTATATTTTAGGAGGATACTAGCAATCCCAAATTTAAAGATAATATGGTTGATGACAAATATTCCGTTGTGTTTTGGTGGTGTGTTGGTATAAGCATACTTACGGTTGCTTTGTTAATATCAGCGTGTATGGGCATATATCAAGAAGTATTGTACAAGAAATTTGGAAAAAGATCAAGGGAAGCTTTGTTTTACACGGTAAATATTAATTGAAATTCAGTAGTATATGCAAGTTTGTTAAATAATAGATTATTTTTGCAGCATCTATTACCTTTACCGGGCTTTATGTTATTGAGCAAAAACATTTGGGATCATTTAGTGATATGTGCTACCAGTGAAGCTCTCGTTGTTGCTGGAGTAAACACATATTTTCCAGAACAGATATTTTATTTAATATGCAACATGATAACACAATATGTGTGTATAAGTTCTGTATATGTGTTGACAGCTGAGTGCAGTTCTTTGACAGTTACTTTGGTCGTAACGCTGCGCAAATTTGTTTCTCTGCTCTTTTCAATACTTTACTTTAAAAATTCATTTACATTTTACCATTGGATTGGTACAATTTTAGTATTTACTGGTACAATAATATTTACAGAAGCTTATCCAAAATCATTATTCTCTGCAAAAGAACCGAACAAATCTAAAACATCGTAGATTTAATAGATTTTTAATATTTTAGTGAAATAATTTAAAAATATATACATATGTATGTATATTAGGATTTGTTTGCAATCAGTAAGTCCGTCATAGTCATCATTTTTAGCGAGTCAATTAGTTCACTTCGCAAGTAAAATATCACTATGGCCAATCTTATTTTGTTATGATTATAGAGACAATAAAATACCAATTTTATTTTGTTAAATCTTATGATTGTTTTATTAATTATTTAATTATTAATGAGAAAGAATCTTTAATTATTAATTGGATACATTACTACAACTTTATTTACTTTATTTCAATTCAAATAATAATACAAAGCCATAAGTGGCCAAAAACAACTATTAGATACAAAATTTATAATTTTATTACCAAAAATGGAGTTTTAATTATACATAGGAGTCAGCCCCAGCCAATTTTATAGGAATAATTTTACAATAAAATTAGGTTCATGGTAGTGACAAAAATATGTATTTGCATCACAAATTCATTAAAAGTAATATAGGATGTCTTAAGTACGTACATATATGCTGTTATGTTATCGTTTAAACATATTTTCCGAGTCTACAAACATCTGGAGGTAGGCAATTCCAAAGACAGGCAACTCTCACAAGAAAGTAACGTTCAAATATAAATTTAATAATTTGTGGAATTTAAATCTGAACATTTCTTGTAGGTCTAGAAAAGAGAAATAAGTTTCTCAAGTTTGGTGATGAACTTAAAATTATCTTATAAAAGAAAAGCAATAAACGGCATTTAACAAAATTTCCTAAATGTACAGCCCAACAATTGAATTACATATGGATTTTGTGTTTTATGAATCTTCAATATGATTCGACAGTATGGTGTGTTTAAGAAAAATGTTGTTTACCTACCTTACTTTTTAAAAGAAACCTACAAATACGTGAAGCTGATTTGATTGTAATAATAATTTGGATGTGTAACGTGCGTAAAAGTTGCGCAATTTTAAGAAATATATATATATATCAATAAAAATAAAAACGATTATAAATTTTTTGCTTGCAAACTATCTCGAGTGTATTTATTTATGTATTTTATGCGCAATTTTTATAAACCAACCACATAACCCCCCAAACCTTCTATGCTTTGTTAATACAAATACGACAAAAATTTAATTTGTGGGAAAGAAAATAACAATTGCATTAGAGAAAAGCTTCAACTTCCAAAGGTTTTGGAACAAGTATTCACATCAGTATGTATTTGTTTTCTTGTCTTGAAACTTTATTTGATAGAACTTATTTAGTATAATTTGTCAGTCGAAATGAATCAGTCTGGCAGAAATATAAGCTTTAAGATTTTACAGCTAGTACGTACTACATATGTACATACGTCTAGGAATATAATAGTGCTCTATATACATATGTATATTTATTATCATATTCTTTACAATTTCTTCTTAGATTGTGTGCATAGGCGCTGTGATATTTAAAAAAATTACTGATAATAAGGCGCATATGATTTCGAAGATAAACCAAAAAACTTCAAACGAATGGAATCTTCTGCAAAATGTTACATGGTCAGCAGAGGGCAATGACTTTAGTATTTTTGCTTACGCTGGCTACACCTTTATAATTGCGGTTTGTTTGTTGGATAGGTATGTGCATACTTACATAAATACATTGTATGTACTTATGTACAAAATTATTATTACACTTAATTTACATTTCCAGACTGATCAATATTAAGAAAATGTCTACTTCAACGGATACAATTTTCTTGCGTTTTGGTGTCATTATCTTTATCATACAAGGTTAGTTTATACAGTTGTACACATACATATGTATATATGTATGAATGTACATACAATTTATAAATATATGTGTGTATATGTATGTACATACAATTTATAAATATATGTATGTACATACAAACCCACAGTTAATGGTTAGCTTTTAATATTCTTTTTTTATAGGCATTATGGTGTTCTATTCGGTAGAATATGTGCCAAACGACATTAGAATCAATGCGATTGTCTTAGGAACTCTATCATTTTTGGTAGGCATGTTGTTTTTCCTAGAGGATTGCCTTACCACCAAAGGATATGAAACATCAAATAAAATAATACAAACAGAAAAGATTGTATGTTGATTATACATATGTATATACAATGAATTAATCTCAATTATATATACATACATACATGTATGTAGACACATTGGGACTATAATTTGTTGTCAAATATAAAAATGGCCCTAGTATAGTCGAATTAAAAAATATTACGAAAAGCTATATTTTTTTATACCTGAACCTGGGGCGTTATTGTGTATTTCGATTCGAAAAGAAAATCGTTCGAATTATATTTTTTACGTTGTATTTCGAAAGCTTTTGCTTTCGAATCGAAATATACAATAACCCCCCTGATTCGACACCTTATTTAAAAACTGTGGTACGGGCATATTTAATAGAAAAATATTCAAAATTCTATCCCCCTAATTTATAAAAAATTAAAGTAAACTTCAAATGTATTTACATTAAATAATATAGGCCCAATTAGCTGACTTGATACAATTCAAACATAAAATATCTATTGAATTTGGCCAAATAACACATTAGTACTTCAAATGTAATTTAAGAAAATTTTGTCTAAAAGCACACTTTAAACCTACTTTATTTTTTATGAATACTGCAGTATACCTTTTTGCTTTTTTGAAAAATTGTTTTGTGTCTGAGGTTTTTCTTCTAAATATTTTTAATTCGAGTGGTACTAGGGCCAAAACAATGCTTATAATATACATACATACAATGTATCGATATTTCTATTTCAGAAACCAATATCATCGATTCCCTTAAAACAGACAGAGGATAATATTCTCCATACTTATGTATAATTCTATTATTATGTAATTATTTCTTATGTACATATAAGTATGTATAGGTAAATGTATAGTTTCGTTTAAAAAGACATAAAAAATAAGATGAAATCTGACTTTGAATAGAAAATAAACAAGATAAAGTAAATTTTTTCTCATTAGTTAGTTTTTATTAAAAAGAAAATTAAATTTCCTTAATAGGTAATTTAAATATATATTTGTTTAATTATATATGTATATATTATGTACTTTATAAATTTCATTTGTATGTGTTTTTAAATGTAAATGCTGAATATGAGCATTTATGTGTAAGTATATAAATGTGTGTGTTCTTCTTTTTGAAAAAAAACATATTTATGTTTTTTTTTTATTTAATTGATACACTACTTCTTTTATTTCTTGCTCTTCTTTTTCTTTTTCTTATCTGATTTATTTTTCTTTTTGCTGGACTTTTTGCCATTATCGCTGTCCGGAGACTCTGAGCGTTTACGTGATTTTTTGTCACCTTTTGTGTGCTTTCGCTTGCGATCGTCATCATCGGTGTCGGAATTGGTGGAAGAAGGACTTCTTTTCCTATGGACAACAGTGGGGGAATTTGACTGATGACGTTTGCGTGAAATATTCTCATATTCACGATGCTCCCTCTCTGAGCTATGATGTGCTTTATCAGTTGTTTTCGAAGTTTTGTGATCTTTACTTTTGCTATGAAGTCTGGTGCGGTCGCTATCGGTTTCATGACCATGACGATCTCGAATACGTTCTCGATTCCTATCTTTATCATGATCACGATCCTTGTCTACGTTGTCTTTATCCCGATGCCGAACGCGTTCTTTATCTTTGCCACGCTCCCTGTCCTTATCTTTTTCCCGATCTCTGTCTTTGTCTCTTATTTTTTCCTTTTCATGACTTTTTTCTCTTCCGTGGCGTTCACGAGAATTTTTGTCGATTTCGCTTTTCTTGCTGCTGGATTTATTACCCACACTAAACTTCTTTCGTCGATCACTATCTTGGTCACGATCGGCGGTGGCGAAACTAGATTTGTACATATGATCTGGATCTCTTCGAGTCTCTGCAAGCTGCGAATAAATGGGTTGACTACTGACCTTACTGCCTAACCGATCCTTGATTGATTTCTTTTTTTCATTGTTCTCATTTTTCACCTCGATCGAACGATCTTTATTGATATTTACAGGCAATGTTATTTGTATATTTCGAATGCTTTCATGTTCGTCGCTATATGTTTTAGAGGATCTTTCTTTTGATACAGACTTTTTATGCACTTCTAGAGGTCGAATTGCGTTAATTGCTCGAGCAAAAATTGCCTTTTCAGCTCGTACAATAACGTCATTTGTCACTTTGTTGTCTGTGTGGTTCTGTGCATGAGGTGCACCGTCTGTGTTGGTTTCAACAAATGGGGTTGCTGCGCTAACCTGATCATCTAGATCCCATTTGGATGCTTCTGGTACCAGTTTATTAGTGCTATCCTGTAGTTTAAAACTGTTATCATCAAAATCTGTTTCATACTCATGAATATCAAGAACAGCATCGAAGCATTTTATATCCGACGACGTTGGAGTTTTCTCTTCGTATGATGTAGTTGGCTGCTGGTTATTAGGAGTGCTTTCCGGCGGATGCGCCACTGAACCGTTTTGTTCAGTCTTGGGTGTAGAATTAGTGGCTAAATCCTTTTCCATGCTGTTATATTCACCCACTTCTTCCAAGTCGTGTTTCTTTTGTTTGTTAAATTCCTTCTCTAATTTGTTTTCCTGCTCATTTTGATTTTCAACACTGTTGGTGCTTGTATTAATTTCGTCGTTTTCATCCTCTTTGTTCGTATAATCTTTCTCTTCCGACTTGAGCCTGTGACGTTCCTTTTTAGATTTCTTTTCTTTTTTTAACTTTTTGCGTTCGCTTTTCTCTCTTCGTTTTTTCTTTCGATCCTTAAGTTTTTTGTCAGATTTTTTACTTTCAGACTTATCTTTGTGGTCGGTTTCAGAAGAAGTTTGATGTTGGTCACTTAACATATCTTTTTGTCTGGGTGGTGTCATACTGCGTCGCTTTGACTCGTGGTCGTTTAGCTCCTTGTCTTTTTTACTATGTCCGTCTTCGCTCTTGCGTTTTCCGTGCAAGTGACTTCTATTAGTAACCGCATTATCTTTGTCCCTTTTTGTGTGCCCCTCGCTTGGTTTTCCCTTTGGCGTTGTACTTCTATGAACCTTTCGACGTTTTTCACTTAATCTTAATGTCGATCGCGATCGTGATCTTGAACGAGTGTGGGATATGCTTCTCGATCTCTGATCAGTTTTGCTGCCAATATTATACAACTTGTTTTCTTCCATATCTTGAGAGACACATTTTTCGTATAGATCTGGAGTGTTGTTTCGCTGCGGCCGTTCCCTTTCTCTGATATTAGCTGGCGGTGAAGAAGTATTATTGCTATGGAATGGATTACGTGATGATTGTATTTCAAAACCTGGTGGTGGAGGTTCAGAGTTTTCATCATTTATGTTATACGACCTCCTTTTAAAATAAATTTACAAAAAGATGCAATCAATCATTATTTCCAAAAATAAAGATAATTTAACAACAAACATACCGTAGTTCCATATTCTTGTCTTCGTGGTCCATGTGCTGTCTACTTCCACCTCTAGGATCCAACGACTTAGAAGGGTTTGACAATGATCTACCAGAATCTCTTTTTTGCCTAAAATTGTATTAACCTCATTAAAGCAACTCATTTCTAAAGAAATCCATAGTTATATAAAATTAAATGTACCTTTCAAATCCTTCCTCTTGTTGTTCATCCAGTCTAAATCGTTGATGGTAATGATGCAGATGTCTAAATGTAGATTGTTATTAGAATGTTTTTGTAAACTATAAATGAGTGTTTTACTTACTTTTCGTGTGCACTGTGTGATTTAGTATTTTGTGGTGATCTATACCTTTTGATGGGAGAATGAGATCTAGATCTGAAATAAAGAAAAAACATTTAAGCTTATGGTAACATATTTGAAATTTGTTTGAATATTAACCTTGAACTTCTATCTAAAGATTTTGAACGTCTAGTTCTGTAGACTTGATCCTTTTCACGCTCTCGATCTCGCTCTCTTTCTCTATCTCTTTCCCGCTCCCTCTCCTTATCAATGGCTTTTCCATAGCGAGGCCACCTTCGATCATTATCTCGATCTCGCGAACGGCCTCTTTTATCGTGATAACCGTGATCTTTTGTGCGATTGTTATAGGGAGATGGTCGAAAATTTCCTCTTACATGACGTTCTTTTGACCTTCTCCGACGGTCGGGAGAACGACGTTCATCTTTCTTTTTTTCTTTCTCCTTCATAATGCGGTTGAATGCTTCCAATGGATCGTCAATTATCCTAAAGAATTAATTACATTAATTTCAAAATATATTTTTCATTATTATAAAATTTATAATATTATTTATTTATAATATAAATGCTTGAACAAGGTAATTCTTACCCTACTCCAACTTTGGCGGCCACTTCTTCATAAACAGACGCTATATTATTAAATGGACGCATTTGATTTGGGGCGTCGGCCTCTCTTATCGGATAATTAAAGCGATTTGGCATAGCTGTGGGAAAACGTTGATATCTGTGAATGAAACAAAAAGAAAAAACACCTGCATTTAGCAAACAAATTGTATTTTTGAAACAAGTTAATATCACGTTCACAGTTTAACCAGGTTCCAAGCTAAACCACCATCGTCAGATCATTCAACTTACAGTGTTAAGAATCGTGCACCTATTGGAATCTGAATCAGCAAGAACTTACCGGAAAAGCGAATAAATTTAACCAAAAGATCACAAACGAAGTCCACAAAGTTATGTCCAGTTACATTGCAGTAAATATCAGAACTCGGCTAAACTATTACAACTGTATACATACATTCATATGATTTATGTACAATAACTTAATTTTTCTACTAGGTTGATCAATAACAAATACATAGTAGTAATTATTATTTATAATTCAATTAGACAGTTTTTATTATATTTTTTTCTTTAATTATTGTTTTCAGTTTTTTTCATTGATTATTGGTTGATTATTCCATATAAACAATTTAATATTTTATTAGCAAAACTTAAATAACTCTTAGTTTTTTGTATTCGTAGTATCTTGACTTACACATTATTTTACATATATACTACCATATACATGTGTGTATGTATGCAAATATACATATATACTACATTAAATAATATACATTTTTCTATTAGATTTGCTTACAAGATAATTGGGTTTTTACTTTCTTACAAACAAATATGTATGCCTGTTTAATCTACGTATTTATCGATTGTGGTGATACAGCGTTCCATTCAATTCTCTTTGTAATGTTAAATTTATCTTTAAAACACATCATATTAATTAACTGTAATATAAAATCAACAACACTTGATTTCACGGAAATCTAATTTAGAACATAGAAGTAAAAAACAAAAATAAATCCTCCAGATATCTACGATCTAGTAATTCCATAAATTTTGGTGAGTAAATTGGATCATTGTGAGTCCGAAATTCTAAGTCCAAGTCCCATTCAATTGATATTCATATATTTTACAACTTAAGTTACCTTAAAAGTTATTAAGTGTATAAATGTTATTAAGTGTATAACTTAATAACTTTTTTCATTCACTGCAAAAAATATAACTTTTATAAAAAAAAAATAAATAAATTCTGGATTTTTTTTTTCCTAATTTCAGTAAGTGGGTTTTTCAGGCTGAAACGAATCTAATATTCGAAAAACGCAGAGTTAAATTAAAAATTGTTTTGCTTGAACATGCACTGACGCCAAGTATGTTAGACTGGATAGATTGAACCAAACAAAAAATTGCACCAATCGAAAATTGAACTTTGATATGTTTTATAAGGATTCCCAAAATTACATTTTACACGCAGAACTTTTTATAATTTCCACTTTTTGATTTATCTCATGATATTGTAGTTTATTATATAAAAAAGGTAAACGAAGTCTATAGATTTGGACTTCGATGGATGACTGTTATTAATATGTAATATGACCAGAGATGGATGGAACACTGTATGTTAGTTACATAATAAGTTTATTCAAAACGATAAAATATAATAATTTTTAGCCGATATATAATTCACTATCACTTTGTTTTCTTTTGTTTTAGACTTTACAGATTTATAGAGATGAACTAAATATAGTGATAGGCTAGAACTCCATATTTAGGCTCATACGAAATCTGAGACCTTCCATATTGATATACATACATGAGCACGTATAGAAATCTTCATTATTAATATGAATGCCGTTTCCGTTGCTCGGAAATATTAAAGGAAATCAATCTGTTCTACAAAGAAGAAGAAGAGGAAGCTCACTTACCCTGGTGCCACATTGCCAATTGGATTATAAGATGGATCGTATGAATTTATGGGCGGCATAGGCAAACGCATTTGATGTGATAGATGATGTGGAGGCATATTCGGATGAGGATATAAAGGCGGTCGATGCATGTGGTTGTGAAATCCCGGATGCATATTCATGGGCCTTATTGGTCGTTGTTGTTGCATATCATATGGTTGGTGAGAAGGGTATAGAGGAACTGGAACCGGATTAGCTCCGGGTGGTTGCACATTTTCTATTGATTTAGCTGACGGTATATTTCTACTTTTTTCATACATGTAATGTTCATTATTGGCATTTTCATGGTGTTCACGAATTTTCTCACGAGATGAATGTTCCCATTCTTTAGCAGAATGGCTCGACGACTCATTGGATCTATGAGAATTACTTTCCTGTTGATGGGGAGATACCTAAATTTAGAACAAAGTTTTATATTCTCATGCAGCTTCACAAAGACACTTGTTGTTGTCTAATAATATATACAAACGTATATATGTATGTATATGTATATATAGTTAATAAGTACCTGATGTTTAGTTTTGGGAGAACTTTGCTCGATACCCGGAGGTTTCGGATGTGAAGCATGACGTCGGCTAAGATATTTTTCTGTACGAGTATCCGATGCTGATGGAACTGTAACAACAATATTGTCCTCATAATCTGAATCTTCATGAGTCGGACTATTAATAACATTTGTTGTTTTATGTTTTAATTCAACATTTTCCATGTTTGAGTAGTCGACAGTTGGTTCTTCCACTGGTTGTGCTGGTGTTGGTAATGGTTTTATATCAATTTCTTCTTTTTTTTCTTTAATCTCAGGTTCACTACATATTTTCTCTTCTGCTTCGACCTCTGTTTCTACTAATTTCATAGTCGGCAACTCAAAATATCCCTCTTTATCAGTGACATTCTCATTTTGTTTCGTTTCTAAAGCTTCCTTAGACTGATGATTTATATCTGAAATAAAGAAATTAAATTTACATACATGCTTAAGTTAACATGATATGGGTTTAGTGATTAATTACCCTTTTTCGTCTGGCCACTGGCTTTGTAACCAGTGCGATTTTTAAAAGCATTAACGGAATTTCTTAAAAACCTATTTGGTATCAGTGAACCAGGTGAACTACCTTTTTCTTTGCAATCTGGACATTCATTATCTTCAGATTCGAGTAATGCTGTGCGTACACCTATGTTAGAAAATACATGTTTAATATTAAAGTTACAAAAGATACATATATAGAATATATTTCTAAACATACAATCATCACAAAATGAGCTCCCACAGCAGGGTATCATTACGGCATCTATAAACAGATCGTTGCAAATGCTACAAATAAGGTCCTCGGGAATTTCCTGTTTCTTATCCTCTTCCACAACCGATTCTTGACTTTCAATCATCAATGCTCTGTATATGTATGTATTGTGTTAGGGTTTCGATAATGAGATTAACGATTTTCTAAGACTATATTAACAACATATGTATTTGTTTTGTTAATTTACCTATCATCCTTGTCCCTAAACGATTTGGGGATTCCCGTCGTTCTCTTTTCCACGGTATGTTCCTTGCTAATTATGTAGGGACAATTTTTAATCCAATGGCCTCCTTTTTTGCACTTATTACAACGATAAGTAGAGGGAACCTCACCAGTTTGCGAGTAGCCCCTAATTTTCTGGTAGCTATAATACCCGCGTAAAAATGTGTATGGTTCTTAATTTGCTCACAAATAATATCTTACCTTTTGGGATCATACTCAGCAGTACTTTGTAACATCATAGCCTGAATTTTATCCTCCTCGCTTCCTTCCATTTTTGATAAATCGAAGTCTGCTGATTCCACTTTAGATGGTATTCTTGGTTGCACTGGCCTAACCGCTGGATCCCATGATTTTTTTACTTGATTGGCCACCGGCACACGCGATATTACCAATGAGGTATTTTTAGGTATCAAACTTGATTCATGTTGATATTCTGCAATAAATAGCATGTTTAATAAAATATATGTTTTATGAACTGCCACGCCATCAAACTTAATCTTTTATTATTCTTGTCTCATTCATTACCTTCCTTAGTTTGGGCATTAATAATTTGCAAATCAAAATCAGTAATTTTACTTAGACGCTTCTGTTGTAGAATGGCTTTTTTCAGGTCCGCCACCGATATATGCAGGCCATCAAAAGTTATGGTGTCATAATCCAGAGTACTTTTAAATTTATAATGCACAGACATCGTGCCCGCACTTGTTTCAATATTGAATATAGCACAAACTCAAAACTTTTCCGTAATTTTACAAAAATTCGGTGGAAAAGAAAATTATTATGTAGCAATTGCAGCTACATTTGCTATTTTCGCATTGTGTAAAATGAAATTAGTATCGTATAGAGACGTGGTTATCTAAAGTACCAAGTACTCGATGAAAGTGTCAACAAAATCTGAATATCTGATCAATGAACCAGTACTAATGCATATGTATAAAAAATGGTTGCCAAAACAACAACATTGGTGGCTTAAATTATTTATGTAAGAAATAATTATTTTGTTAATAAGCGTGGAATAAATACCAATATTAAAATACAAAACAAGCTATGATAAAAATAAATATTTATTTGTAAACCTTTAAACTATTTCAATTAATCTGACAAACAAATGTGTGCTTTTCTAAACTAGTCATTTATTCGCATCACCCTATCAATATAAATAAAGACTATCTGCCATGGTGCAACTATACTAGGTGAGTGCAAATCGACAACAAATACAACACAAAACAGAAACAACAGGCATTTTGTTTGTGTAAAATAATGTACTACTGTCAAAAATACTTGAAAAAGTATTACTTTTGACAGTAAGTAAATTGTAAGCAAAGTCAGTCAGCTGGGCTACTGCACTCACCTTGTATTGTTGCACCATGCTATCTGCCGCATTCAGAAAAAATAAAGTAGGTTTGAAGTGTGCTTTTAGACAAAACTTTCATACAAAATATTCTTCAAGTACATTTGAAGTCTACTTTAATTTTTTCTGAATAAGACTGTAGCAATATAAATAAAGAAAATTTGCAGCAATTTTCGTATCGTAAGAATGAAAAATGTAGCATATAAATATTTGGTTTCCACCATAAACACGGTTGAAATAGCTGATTACGTTACGATGAAACTTTAAGGTACGGCCACACTTGGTAAATATTTGCCGAAAAAGACGTAACCACTAAATTAAATACTAATACTTAAAACTCGCTTATTTATTTAAAAAAACTTTGTTTTTTATGACCAGGCACAACAAATTTTTAGTGGACATAATAAAACTGATTTTAAGCTCAATAACCTAATATTAAATAGTATTTAAATATTGTATACATTAGACCGACGCACAGGGAAATTAAATTGATTAAATCCTAAACGCAACATTAATACACTTTCTATTTGTACTGTCCTCAAAATAAAACGATTAGTATTGAGCAAAATGAGTTATTGTGAACGCAAAGTAACACTGTTACCGATTATTAATCGATTTAATAGGTATATTACAAAAATATTTGTACATATAATGATCAATAACATTTTTCTCAATAAATTTTCAGAAATATCTGAAACAAAATGTAGACTTTTCACGTAAAATTCGGATCTAAAACGTTATTTCTGATATACATACATATGTACCTGTTGTTTTTTAAATCTTTTCTCAAATACAAATTGAAAAAATATGAATTTTCCTTAAGGGAATAGTAATTAATAACAGCCACATACCGTCACCTAAAACGCAAACGGCCCTAACATTTCAATAGTTTAGAAGGAAAAAAATAATTAAATGTATTGTAATCAATAAATGTTAACAAAAATGAGTTTTTTTTTCTAGCCATGTGTTTTGCAGTACATTTTAAAAACTAATTTTGATGCAATTTCTCCATTTTATTTTGTTTGTAAAAAACCTTGTTATTATAAAATATAACTATGCAACTGTCCCTAGCTTGTACATACGGCAATTTGTTAAATATATCAGCGGTTGGTAAATAAATTGAACAGGTAACAAGTTTTATACTACCAAACTTAAATATAATACATATTTGCCAAGTAGGGTTATATGAAGAAAAAAAATAGTATCTCAAGCATCTCTTTAAATAATAACAAATACATTTTTTACATTTTTAGCATTTATTGTTTAACATGCTTATACAGTACATTTACTTTCTTGGCTGGTTGCGTTGCATATCCTTGGGGAAAGTTCTGACTGGAGGAGTACGAATGCGACGAGCCTCCTTGGATCTGTTTCTTACGACCTTAGAGTGAATAGCGCATGACACACAGTAGTGCAATTTTGCGTATAATTTAGGTAGAATATAAGCTGGAATATATAGAAAATGTTATTTCAATTAACAAAAAATGTAGTATGATAAAATATAGTTATCTTACAATCCCAAATTGAAGCTTCAGAGATGTCACGGACAGCAGCAGCTTCGACAATGTTACGGATTACAAACTTCTTTATGGCCTTATCCTTAGGAACACATCTGGCACAGTTGGTGCAACGGACAGCCTTTACGTGTCCTCTGTTGTGCTTGCAACGTCCTCCATTACGGCGTTTTTTAGTCTAATGATAAAACAATTCCAATTAATACACTTAGTTAGTTATGCAAATAAACACTCTAGAACAAATATTCATTGATATAACAAATGATTAAGCTCAAAAATATAATAACTTTGTTTACAATTTAAGTTTTTTTTTTTTTAATATTATACACAATTTATTAGCAAAACGCACCATTTTGATATTGTCTTCTTTGGCCGGAAGAACGAAAAAGAAAGAAATGTACGAAGCGAAGTTAGATGTAGTTCACAGGGTTGATATAACCCAACCATTTATTGTACTAAATAGCTTTTAGCACGTGTCTGTCAGATTTGGTGGGCTGACACATTTATATTGTAATAGATTAACTGGTAATTAAAAACAAACGAATGTTGACAAATTGAAATAGAAAAATGTTTTTAAGATTTAAATATTATAAACATATATAATTCATATCTTTTTGTAAATATAACTATAAGAAACATATAAATATAAACTTTTTCATAATATGTTAAAATTGTAATAGATTTGTATTTTTTTTAAATTATTTTATACGTTAATATCCATTTATATATGTACATATATGTATGTATATGTACAGATAACTGTAAATATAAGTTATATGTTCATACGAATTACATATGATGTAAGTTTCTTAAAAATGGAATAAAATAATAATTTCTGATTTTGTTTCTTTTTTTAAAAGAAAATAAATAACTGCCATTTATGATCCCTTGATAGGATAATATCCCAAATACACAAATCATTGTGACAAAAACAACCATGTACAAGTTTTTCATTTGCGTAAATATGGTTATAGATAATGCGTTCACTGTTCAAATTGAAAACAGTATAACAATGCCATGTAAGAAAAAGTCTGGTTACTGATTACCACAACTGATTTCTTATAATTTTTATTACTTGGTTCAATTGAATTGTTTTTATAATTTAATTTTCAAAATCTACTGCTACATAAATTTTCCGAAAAAAAGTCATTCCTTCATTGTTGAAAAGTGTTTTAAAACTTATAAACATTATTAGTCAGTCAAATGAATGCATTATGTGAACAAGAAGGATAACGAAATCTCGAGAAGAAAAATAAAATAAAAGTGAATTTGCAAAACATAAACGGAAGATAAAATAATTAATTATAAACATCAATCTTATCTACCACCAAACAGCAACCCATCCAAAGGGGACGGGGAGTAATTAAATAAATAAATAAATATACCAACACACATATGGTACATATTTAAATCCAATGAAATGGCATTAACTAAACGTATAAAATGTTTTAAATATATGGTTTACTGTTATATTGTCCTATTAGCGGTAAGTACGTTTTATTATTTTCAACTCTTCCTTTAAATCAATTGAACTGCAACTTCGATGGATTGGAAAGAAAAATTGTAAAGAAATTCGAGCATGTACATACCATACATAGGTAAATAATAGAAAACATGGTTGCGCAACATACCAACATACTACATATTTTTTGTTTTGTAATTGTGTTTGTGTATATAGTACACATTTATTTATTCGCATATGTACATATTAAAATTCATACATACAAACCTACATACTAATGCATTATGGGCATAAATAAACAATAATATGTATGTACGTACGTATGTATGTGTCTAAGTATGTAGGATATGGATTTCAGAGCATGTTTTGGATACACATCTTTGGCAAATATGTATAGGCAAATGACCTTAAATGCCATTTTCTAAGGCAAACAAAGCAAACGCTATGGAAACATCAATAAATAATTTATTAAATCAAATATAAATATGTATGTACATATGTATGTACATACTCTCCGAACAGAAAGTATAATAATTTTGCTAAGACAAAAACTATTATTTTGTGTTTTTAATAATTAAACATATCGTTTATAATATGTAGATAACAGGATGTGCTCAAATATTCTTGGGGACATCACTATTGTGGGGCCATTCGGGACACTATGGTGTAGTGCAAAATAGGCTATGGGCACCAGCAGCTCTGTTATTGTGCTTGGGTCCTGGTACATTTATTCTGTGCTGGATAGGCTGTCAAGCTACCAACCAAAAGAAACGTTGTCTTTTGGGTATGGTAAGTACTTTTTCTACAAATATCACACATTCAAACAACATACATACATACATACATACATACATACATACATATGTACATGCTTACATATGTATATTCTTACATATAAACTTTATTTATCCTGTATATTTTTTGTTTATTTATTTATAAAAACAAGTTTGCGACATTCCTGGTGATTAACATCTTAATACAGTTCTTATTATGCGGCTGGTCATTAGCCATGAGGGAGCATTTGCCATCATCTGTAGAGATTTACATAGACGATTCATTTGTTGAGTTCTTGGACAAATTCTCCAGGACCAAGGTTGATAACCTACATTTGTGGAATAGAATGCAATCACAGGTAACCTTGAAACAAAATGAAACAAATATAATATATACCTATATGTATGTACATATGTATGTATATAGGGTATGCATACACATACATATGTATGTATACATTTTGTATATTCATACATATACCTACACACATATACAAAAAACAAAACACACGCAATATACCACCATAGAAAATACTACAGTATAAACAA
This sequence comes from Bellardia bayeri, assembly GCA_950370525.1. NCBI lineage: Eukaryota > Metazoa > Arthropoda > Insecta > Diptera > Calliphoridae > Bellardia > Bellardia bayeri. Next base: position 1,163,773 of record OX493268.1, read on the forward strand.
TGTTAATTCTCTATTACTTTTATATACATAAGTACATATGTGTGTGTGTGAATGTATTGTGCATATTTATGCGTTCAAAAACTACGCTTTTAAAATCACCAAACTCGACTGAGATGAGTAAAAATGTGTGACTTTTAAAGGTAGGCCAATATTTGCCGAAAAAGACGTAACCACTAAATAAAATATATTTATTTAGAACAAGACACAATAAATATTTAGTTTTTTTTTTATTTGATGATGTTGATCTTGCAAAGCACTTGTAAGAGTAAACAACGTCAAAAAAATTTGTGCTTTGTGGTTACGCTTTTTTGAGTAAATATTTGCCATGTGTGTCATACCTTTAGATTGTTGGCAAAAAACTTACAGCCTGATTATAATTGGAACAGTAGTCGACAAACTGCAGTAAAAGTGAGGGCTATTATTTATAATTAAGAGACCGTCTGCAGACTGTAAAATGAGTATGTACCTATGTATGTTTATGCTAATTATTTTTTGGTTACTTTTGTAGGGAAAATTAATCATTGTTTTGGAAATATGTACATATTTATGAAAATATAATAAATTAATTACCTATTCTCTAATATTTGTCGTGTAGTTGCAATGCTGTGGCGTGGATGGACCATTGGATTATCGCCGCTTGTCATTGCCATGGTCTTGTTGTTCCAGGCCAGAACATGCATATGAATCAGCTTGTGATACACATTACAAGAGGGGTTGTTTGGATGTAGTCTCAAAACAAATCAAAAACACACTGCTAATAACAGCATTCGGAGCTGCCATCATTGCCATTTTCCAGGTAATAGTTATTTAATTATCACAAATGTGTATGAATACACTTTAGAGTTTGATATGTTTTCATATGTTTCCCAAAGTATTTCGGCCGATTGTTCAAATTAATGACAACATGTAAAAGAAACCTAATGCATTGACTATCAAAAATGTTTCAGCTCACAAAACCAGACACATTGAGATGAAATATTTTGGGAATCATTTGAAATCATTACATTCTCCATTTCTTGGGGTCACATTTGCAAAAATTTTCATACATGCATATGTATGTACATATGTATATGTATTAGTAAATACATTGTACTTATATTTAAACGTATTTTGTTAAATATTTTTAGAGCCTTGGTCTTTTTTGTGTCGTTCATCTGGCAATTTTATATGGAAAACATGAACATGGTTACGAAAATAATAAGCTGAGCAAGAAACGGCAGCAACAATTTCTACCACTCTCCATTCAGGATAAGCGTCAGGACATACCTTCACCTTTAAGTTTGTCACCAACAGCACCGGGCCATCGTGTGCTAAAAACATCAGCTCCCGGTGGTAAAAAATGACAGACGATTAGCTTTTAAGTGTTCAATTGAATTAAAAACAAACAAAAATATAAAAAGTTTTAGATTACTATTCGTAATAATATCTACACTACCTATTACTAAACAAAAAAATACTATTCTACTAATTTGAGATGGAAAATAATAAATGTGGCCCTCAATTTATGTTGTTGTTATTTTGTCATGTTCAATGTACAAACAAAATTTTCAATTAAAAAAATAAAAGAAATTCTTAGAATTAGACATTTCAGTCAAAAGTATCTCAAAATTAATTTCTTTTTTATTTGATATCTGAATAGACTTTATACATATATGTACATACAATCGAGTATGTATGTATGCATATAATATTATATGCATACACACATATGTGTATATAGTATATAGTGTGTATTGCTGAAATGAGTTCAAGGATGAGGTGTTGACTCTTAGTACGTACATAAATGCTTGGATTATTTAGCACAACATGCTGGCGAGGTTATTTTAAAGCAGCTACTTTACAGCTACAGCATATCTACTTTGATTTGATGAATGTTGATAACACTGTTAAGCAGTCGATTACAGGGGCCGCATTAGTGATCGAGTAAAATTTAGCGTAAGATATATATGTACATAGTACATAGCAGTAGAAATTATCTTCGATACGAAAACTAATTTAACAACGATTGCAGAAACTTGACTACGGGTATGTGATGATAATCGATGGATTTGGAAACTTTTGATGAATTTCGATCGATTTCAAGAATATTTTTGAAGCAACAAAACCAAGCTAATTCAGGTGGACAATTTTAGTCAATAATTGTGGCAGAAATTATTTTATTTTACAGATATTAAGGGAAAAAAATATATTTCTGATTACCTTTTAGACATTGTGGTGAGCAGAAGATAAGACGAGTATACACCTGATTATACTGTAACTCTCAAATAAAAATACGAGCGATTTAAGCATTACATATTGTGCTGTGTGAACAATTTTATTAGAATTGCTTGTATGTATGTATGTATGTATAAGTTTGTCATTCCATTTGTAATTTGAACATTTTTCATTTGCGACCCCATAAAGTTTCTGGATCGCTATAGATGACGGATAAACTTTCAGACACCACAAATAACTTACAAACATGATTGATGAATTTCAAATATTAGAAATTCAGACCGACAATGGTTCAATTTCAGGGTTTGTTTAACCCGAATTTTTAACAAATGTATACATACATACATACGTATATGTATACACTGCAACGCATAAAGTTAAAGACATAAAACTCTTCTTAATTTTCTAAGTTAAAGAAAAAGTAAAAGACTTTAACCTATGTATGTATGTACATGCACGTAAAACTAACAAACAACATATATTACAGTCGGGCCTCGATTATTCGTGATGGTCGGGACCAGAAGCTTTATGGATAATTGATTTTCACGGTTAATCCAATAACAATTTTGATTATACAGTTTTTTTAATATTTTTATTATTTAACAAGTAAATATTGGTCTACGTACATATTTACATTAAGAAAAAGCAATTCTTTTTCGTGCAACTTCGTATTTTTGAGCTAGCATTTTATCACTCACAATGTTTTTTGAATGCTCGTTAATTATTTTAACTTTATCTTCAACATTTAAAACGTTTCTTTGTCTTTTTACCACTGGTAACGATGTCATACTAAATATACATATTTAGATCTAATCAGCTGTACTTCCCAAATTTCAAAATTAAACTAATAACTTGTAAATGCTTCCGACTCATCGTATGCAAACAAAATAATTCCCCGTTTTCATGTTTATTATATTGTATGTATGATTTTGAAGTTAATAAAAAAATTCTGTCATCACGGATAATAGAGGTAAACACGGTTAATCGATGCAAACAATTTGAGAACATTGCAAACAAAAACAATAGACTGATATTTGGCCATCACGGTTAATCGGGATTACCGGTTAACCAGATCACGGATAATCAAGGCCCCACTGTATTTAACAAAAAAATCATTATTTTTTATTTTAGCTCTTAAAAATTTAGAAGGAAATTAATTAGTGTTTCATAACTATAAATACACTGAAATTAAAGTAATTAAAAATACCAATATTCACAAAGAATTTAGACATTCATACATTTTTAGGCCTCTTTTTTGCAATCAACTCAAAAATTCGATCAGGCATACTATTCACCAGCTTTATTCTTATATCTTCAGATATACTCGTATGTAAGAATCCAAGTATCTACAAAAGCTTATTTTAGCTGATATATGCTTACATATTGTCGGTTTTCAGCTGATCATGGGGTTCTGATCATGCGAGAACATGCGGGCCGGGCCGTTCAAGTACATTACGACTTACTTGACGAAATTGTTCATTATTATTTTATAAAAATTTCTTATCCAGTAATTTTGTGTAAACAGAAGAATTCATTTCATTACTTTAAAAATTAGTCTACTTATGGAGACATTTACCTCACATTAATTAATAATCTGAACATGATTCCTCGTTGTGTTGCTGGCACATTTTATAATTCTACGATTGTCCCGTTCAGAAAGCTTTTTTCGGGCCGCCACTTTTATTTTCACCATAATAATCCAGATTATTTGCAAAATTTGCTACACACCATGTGACCGTTTTTTTTCGTCAATTGCTCAAATACTTAAGCCACTTTTTTTATAATCTGAAATTCAACCTTTTTCAAACTCATAAAGGTCCGAACCACGCAATAAGAATAAATAGCAGTTATAATTTTGTATATCATAAAATGTAATTATAGTTATGAAACACTAACAAAATATTAATGCACAATTTCTCTCTTAAACCAATAAATACAGTGGTGCCCGGAATTTTCGATAAAAAGTGATCATTAAGAATACTCTTAAAGAATTTTACACATTTTTTTGAAACACATAAAAAACATCAAGTGTAATTATAGCAATGGAACACAGTCTATAAATAAACTTTTTATGAAGCTTTGAAAAATAATGTGAATATTCATAAATAAATTGAATATGTATAAGATATTTGAAAAAATATGCTTAATAACTTTTAAGCGATTTTCAACACGGGTTAAAATTAGGCGATGAGTCTTTAAATTTAATTTTAGGGACTAGAAACAAAATTAGAAAAATAAGACTATGATATGTAAGGGCAGGTCTAATATACATAATGTGCATACATAATTTAACAATATGTACATATGTATGTATGTACATACATATTTAAATAATTTTAGGCAAATAAATGTAATAAAAATATTGTATGTAAGTAGAAATAATGAATTACATGTGTATTCATATGGTTGTACTAGTATGTATGTATGTATGTATGTATGTATGTATGTATGTATGTATAAATAATACTTACAAGTATGCAGCCAACAAGAAAGTGTAATGAAATTAAACCATTAGTTTTGGTTGATGACTTAATTAATGAATTGACTTGACTGTCATTTGTTCGTTCGTTCTTTCGTTTGTTCTAGGAAACAATGTTATCTAAAGTTAAGTGTCGTCGTCAAACATCATTTCCATCATAACATCTGTAAATTTATGGTTAAGTTGATTTTTACCGCACATTACATTATGGTTTAAACAAAAACCACTAACAAATATTTGTATTGTTTTTACGCCAAATATGGTGTCTGCTGAAGTTGTTTGATCATATGGCTTAGAATACTCTGTAACAAATCCTTAAAACAATAACATTTAGTTACTAAAATACCATTTAATACTAAAGTAAACCACATACAACATTCACACCACTAAAATATGTATTTATTCGATGTTGAGTGGGAGGAATATGAGTGAGTACTATTATTCAGTACTAGCCGTTTAACTTACCACGATGACAACGACAACGATAACGACTACGACTGAGACTATGTACTCGTATGAAGATATAGAAATGGCATGCATATGGACTAATGCTTTAAAATATATATTGCTATATTGTACGAATATGTACAATTTCTAATGCAACTAGCAGATTTATATAAAAGGAGCAACATTCTGCAGATTGGTATACAGTGATTCGTTGAACGCAGAAGAGTAAATTACTAACTCATCAATTTTTCTAAAGAAACTAATATTTGTAACTCAAAATGAAATTATTGTATCTACTGTCAGTGTTCATATACATTGCTTCCGTAATGGGAATGCCACAAAAGGTAACATTTTTAATTAAAATGATTTATTTATTGAAAAGGGAATTATATTAAAACAATAGTTTATACCTAAAAGATCTATTTATTGACAAAGCTATTTTGTTTTTAGGTTTCATTAACACCGTTCTGTAAGTATTTGGAAATATTATACTTTAGGAATAATAGTAATGTATAAAAACATATATTAAATTGATTTTCTTGGATTTGTTTATGTAGCATCTGAGGAGGATTTTGGTGCAGTCCGCGGAGGCTCTTTGCAAAATCTTGCTTCTATTCATGATCGCTATCCCATTTATGTACTTGGACCATATCATGGTGATGATCGTCAGAGACCTAGTTCAAATGTTTTACGAGGTTTGAATATCTATGAATTACCATACGCATATCCTAAAAGATTTGTCGATAAGAAAAGCTTAGATAGTATCGGAGGCGGTCATTTAATTTAAATCTAACATTGGAAAGCATGATGCATGACACCTAATAAACAAAAAAAAAAAATTTATTCCTTTAATATTTATTTATAATTAGATGAACGTGCATGTGTTTTTGTATATAGTATGTAATATTTATTTTGTATATTATATAGTATGTATGTATGTATATGTTTTTATGACATTTCAAACATATACAAACCCATTGTATCTATCGTATAATTGGATGTTAACTAAGGACAATAACATTAACATGATACTAAAACTTATTCTGGTAATTATATTATTTATATTCTATTTCAACTTTTAAATTAGCTTACATTAATAACATGAATGCGGATTCAATAATGTTAAGGTAAAATTAAAACTGAACAGAAACAACAGCAAATAAACTACAACTGATTTTAAAGCAAATTATACATTAAGTACTATTTTTTTTTATGTTCTTTGTTTACAGAAAACTCTTGTTGTCGAAATTAGTTGCTCAATGTGCGAATCAAACAAAATCACTTACAAATCATTTATGTAGTCATATTTTCGATAATGATAGTATTGTATATTTCACAGTTACCCCCGAACTCCAGATATCAAATGAATCGCCCAAGATCAAGAAGAATTTCGATGAAATTGACAAAACCTCAGCCAGCTTTAGCACTCTCAATCAACTAATATAAAAATTCGCTAAAAAATATGATTCAAACATACTGATGCGGAAAATGGATCAAGCTACTCATGTACATTAAATGACTCGGATCTGGTGTATTGTAATATTACGAAAATGTGTTTTTTTAATTTCTTATGCAAAATACCTACTATTTATTTATGTATATGTATTATGTATTTATTATAGACAAAATAAATTTAATATAACTTTTTTAAAAATTAATCATACTACTAAATTTTATCATTTTAAATATACTAAACTGATTTAAACATCTATGGAATCTAAAAAATAAATATGAGGATATTAGTTTCTGACATACTACTCTAGTTTATATAGGTAATTAAATTTAGAATAAGTTTAAGTTTTTTAAGGCTGTTTAAAATTTAAAATTTTCATAACTTTTTTTGGTTTTGGATATTTAAGAAAAAGTAATTTATACACATCATTAAATAAATAAGAAGTGATAGGAAAAGGAAATAACAACACAAATGTACATACATGTGAGGTACTTACTGTCGTCAAATTTTTTTGTTTCGTCAAAATTTGTCGAAATTTCCGTATACATTGAACACCCTGTTATAATTGTTTTGCAAATAACAGAGTGATGCAATAAAAGTCAAAGTAGAATAAAAAAATAAAAGAGAACTGAATATAATTGTGTTTTGTTATAAATTCAGTTAAGTAATATTATAAATAAAAGAAAACAATGAACCGGCTTGTGAAATTTGCACACGCAAGTATAAATTATTCCTACAATCACTGCAATAAACATATTTTAAGTCAAGGTATTAGGAATTTTAGGAGCCAAGGAGTATCTAAGGTAAACAATATTTACCTAACTTAAGTAATTCACTTAACAAATTACTTGTAATTTAGCCCCTCCTCGAATCTTTTCCTGTTAGGAAAACACCGGTAAGAATATGTCATAGTCAACAAGTTAAACCAAGTGATAAGATTGTTGGGAAATGGTTGATCGGCTGTGGCGGTATGGTTTATTTAGCAGTAGTACTTGGAGGTGTTACGAGACTGACGGAGTCCGGTCTCTCCATGGTGAGTTGGAAGTTGTTGGGTGAAAAAGTACCACGAACTGAATTGGATTGGGAAGAGGAATTTGCCAAGTATCAAGAATATCCAGAATTCAAAATGTGAGTTTTAATAAACATATTTAAATATAATAAAATATGTAAGTATGCATGCATGGGTATTGTTTGTTATAAGCAAAATTTATATTATTTATTTATTTTATTTATTAAAAAATTTATTATAATTAAAATTACTATAAATCTATGGCTAAAGCAAGCATCAATGGCTATCGGCTTAATATCTTTATATTAATTACAGGAAAAATGCAAACATGACTTTGGAGGAATTTAAGACAATTTTCTGGATGGAATATGTACATCGTATGTGGGGACGTGCTATTGGTGCCATATTTTTGCTCCCTGCTGCGTATTTCTGGAAGAAAAACTATTTTAATAGTTCAACCAAAAAATTTGTCTTATTAATGGGTACCTTAATTGGATGCCAGGGTTTAATGGGCTGGTATATGGTCAAGTCGGGACTGGAAAATCGGTTTGAGGATGTTAACGATGTACCCCGTGTGTCTCAACATCGTTTAGCCATGCATTTAGGCGCTGCATTTGTTCTTTATACACTATTTTTATCACAGGGCTTAAAACGACTCTTACCAGCCGAAACAATCAGTTCGGTATCTAGCAAAGCTATGCGTTTTAAGAGACTTACATATGCTGCCAAAGGCCTTATATTTCTTACTGCTTTCTCTGGTGCATTTGTAGCCGGTTTGGATGCTGGATTAGTGTACAATTCTTTTCCAAAAATGGGAGACAAGTGGATACCGGACGATATTTTAGCATTTGAACCTGTAAATAAAAATGTAACTGAGAATCCCACAACAGTCCAATTCAACCATCGTATTTTGGGTATTTCCACATTGACATTGGTATCGGCCATGTGGTTACTATCCAAAAAAACTAGACTTCCACGACGAGCTTATTGGGCCATAAATGCTGGAGCTTTAGTTGCCTGGATGCAAGTTACTCTTGGCATTACCACACTTCTTCATCACGTTCCCGTTCCTTTGGCAGCCGCACATCAATCTGGGTCATTGCTCTTGCTCTCATTTGCAGTTTGGTTAAGTCATGAGTTGAAATATTTAAAATACATACCAAAATAATTCGAACAAAAAGGTAACAATCGAGTATTTATTAATTTAGTTTTGTGATTTCACCATTTCTTTATTTATTAAAACAAATTAAAAAATAATCAGATAATAAAAATTTAACATTAAGGGAAAGGTACTTGAAATCCGACAATATGTATATACGTACATATATAAAAAAGAAAACAAATAAACGTATGAATAAAGATTGTATTTATTTATGTACATCTAAAAATTCCTTTATATTCAAATAAATATGTACAACTGTAGGCTGCAAAGTAAATTCGATAAAATTGCTTACTGGAATTTGTACGACGTAATCACGATTGGCTTCCGCAGATAATTATTACATACGAGTACAATTTTTTTATTTATAAAAGTATTATTATTAAAACTATGGGATGCCGGTTTTTTACATTTAATTTGAAATAAATTAAAATTTACAATTATGAATTTAGTAAATGAGTATTTTGTTGTTTGTGAATATTGAGCATTTTAATGCGACAATGCGCAAATAAATTATAGATTACATCGAATGAATTGAATAGGACAGATAAAAGAAAAAAGTAAAATAATGAGCGAATTAATTTTTAATGAAGTGGGTAGGGTAGAGGTAATAAAACTACATACAGACATGCACATAATATTTTAGCATTAAACGAAGTTTTGTGGATATTATATGAAACTATAAAACTTTCTAAAACAGAGTTTGTAAAGTAATTAAGAAACTAAAAATGCAATTAATATCATGAAACATATCTGTATTTTGACATTATTAGTGTAACATGTTGTTAGATATAGATATGAACATATTAGATAGTCTAATAGTCTCTAATATGCATATGCATAATGAAAATTTCTATGCTAAATACCGAGCTGCAAAATCTTTTGTGAGTTTCTATGAGAGAATGTTAGCAGATCGTTAGTTAACATAAAAATGTTCATTATGCATTAATGAACGTAACTTTTCGAATGCCCAAATATCTATCTACAATAAACAAACGAGTATTATACAAATTTTGGGTACGCCATATGTTATTTACGATAAAGAAGGATGTGTTTATGTGTATGTAGAATTTATAAAGGATAGATGTTAACCTAGATAAGCAAAGGGATTATACGGTTGGGGAAAAAATCCTTGGAACGGATTGGCTGTAGGTTGTACAGGGACTGAGGTGGTCACATACATGGTCTGAACAGTAGGTACTACTTGCGTAGAGTAGAGAGTGGTGTAAGCGGTTTTGGCGCCGAAAGTCAATTTTAAAACTTTACTCTCTGTTTGTGTAACTATCGTTTGATGGACAATGGGCGATGTAATCGTTTGAAATTGCTGGGGAATGGGCAATAAGAAAGGATTTATTGTAGAAGGTGGTAGTATTGGAGGCGGCACAGTTGTGGTCTCAATAACATAATCAGTTTTCTCTACAACACCTTTAGCCTTAGATAAGGTTCTAAAAGTGGTTGATTGCCCATTGGTAATTGGCACCACGTAAGACTCCCAGACAGTCTCTAATTTGACGACTGGTCGTGAGTTTGTAATCACGTTTTGTGAAGGCAAATTTAGGACGCCAGTGGTAAATGTTGGCTGAATTTGTTGAGTTGTCTTATTGAATCGTGCACCATCGAACTCGTTTTTATGCGATTCACCACTACCATTGTCCAGGTTGCCTTCGTCGCCAAATTCCAAGTCCAAGTTTATTTCAGAACCCGCTTCATCTAAGTTGCCTACAAAGTCTTTAAACCCATTGAATTCCTTGGTTTCCAATTGAGGCGATGTCGTCTTCGTAACTGTGATCAGGCTCGTCAAATCGATCGTTTGCACCAGAGTGTGATAAGTCGTCTCGTTATCATTTTCATTAATAACCGGTAGAATTTGAGTTTTCAATTTTTTATTCACAATACTAAACGATTCAGTTATAGTTTGTAAAATCGGTGTATCGCTTTCACCATTCACATAAATAGGAGGTAAAGTTGTTATACTGCCTGCCAGAACACCTTGGTCAGCCTTGGTCGATGCTGCTAGAATATTTTCAGTTAAAGGTTCGTCATCATTGCGTGGCTCTATAGATGGTTCTGGAGTTAGATATTTTTCAATGGTCGACGTTACTGTTATAAAACGAGTCTTTTTCAAAACTCCAGCCTGCAATGAAAAATGAAACAATTTTTTTAAATATTTAAACATTACACTCTTTATTTAAAAAAATACCTGGAATATAAATGGTTTCTTAATAGTAGCAATTTCGTAATATGTGTCTTTAAAATCCGCTGGTGTGGATATTTCGACATTTATGGTTTCAGTAAAAACCTTTTGTTTTCCTTCTTGGTCGATATTATTCAAGATGGGTCCATTTTGTGAACCAGATATCTCCAAATCAGTTTGATTGTAGATAACATTTTGATTTAAGAAATTACCATTTATATTTTCACTTAAAGCTGTGTCAGCATAAACGTTTGAATTGCTGTTGGCAGATGAGGTAACATTGTTCAAGCTCACCGGTCCATTGGCCTCAATTGGCGGCTTCCGAATGTTAACTCTAGGCTTGGGTGATGTTTTGTATTGCCATCGGCCTGGTGTACGATTGAGTTTTGTTATATGCAAATTGTTATTGCTCTCCAAATCCGAGTTAGTTACTTGCAACTTTGGTCTGAAAGCTCTCCGAACTGTTTGTTCTGTGGTGGTAGCACTTGTTGTCGTAGAGTATCTGGGTTTGGATGTTGTTGATGAATTCTTGTGTTTGTTTTTTCTAGAATAGTAATTTTGGTTGTATGAAATTGTCTGTACACTTTTAACAAAATTCTAAATTTTCTAAACGTTCATTTGCGGCAAATACAAAACTAGTGACTCGTTGAAAATGGGTTTGAAATGTTTAAAAAGATGTTAAAATGTTTAAAATAATTTTATTATTTTGGTCAATAACTTTTATGAACATACATATGTATGTATTTTTTTATGTATGTATGTACATATATAGTTTCTTAAATTCAAATATTAAATACAACTTGTAGCACATAATACCTTTTGGGTTTGTTTCTCGTAGTTGTCGATCTCACAATAACTACCTCTTCGGTTTGAGGCGTGGTGGATGTAGTTCCTCTATGACTTGAGCCCTTTTTACTACTCTTGCGGGATGTCGATGTTGAAGAAGTGGACGACGATGATGTATTGCGTAGTGTCACTTTGTTACTAATGCTGTTTTTTTGAGGTGTCACAGGCGCGGCAGTTTTCAGTACTTGCAATGTACTGGATGGTCTTACCTTATTTTTTTTGTTCTTATGTGATCTTGATGGTGCCTTAGAGCTTAAAGCGATACTGCTGGCAGTGTTTTTCTCAGGTGTTACAACAACGGGCGTCCTTGAATTTTTGCCATTTGATTTTAAATTAACAACGCGATAAGTCTCCTCAATAAATTGCGGCGGTTGTCGTGAGAGTAAATCATATTCAGGATCTTGTACGTCGTTGTCAATAGTCAGTGGCGTTTTAACAATTTCATTTGGAGTTGCAACATTTTGAGGGATAGGAACCGGAGCAGATGTAGATGCAGACGTAGAGGTAGTGACAAGGGCATTGGGTGGTTTTAACTTATTGTCGTTACCTTTTGAAGTACCTTGAGTTTTCGATTTCGTATTAACTGTTTTTAATTTAGTAGGATTTATTGCATCATCCGTTGTAATCGATGCCACATTTTCAGGTTTGGTTTTTATAACTGGTGCAATTAATTCTGGTTTTATAACTGTTACAAAAAAATATTAGCATCAAATAATTTATTGTTTGTATTGTAATTACCTAAAGATGGAGCACTTTGAGGCGAAAAAACCATTACCGTATTACCAATTGTAGTGGTAAAATCCAAGAATCCATAAATGGTCTGAGTCAACAGAGGACCATCGTCATTCGATAAACAAACTTGTACTGTTTTTGGGTTGGGATAATAATGAAACAAATCAAAAAGTATTAGTAGTATTTTTGTATATGTATATACATTCATACATATGTATGTATGTATGTATGTACATATAACAGCCCAAATAGAATTTACGACTTTTGCTAAATGCATACATACATACATATGTATGTATGTACATATGTATTGTGTACCAATGCAACACTATAAATACTAGTACAAAATTACGACTGTTTCAAAAATAATTTAAATATCGGGTTTACAAAAAACATATGTATATCATTACAGCACGTGGACATGAACTCGTAACTGATCTGTCTGAATATGTAGTGCATTTTTAACCTACATATTACATATTTTGGTTATTTTGTTTTCATTTTATTTAAAAAATTTACTTAATTTTAATATTATAAAACAAACTTTCGCTGGTAATAACAAATGAAACAAATATCTTTAATCGTTTTTATTTCGTCGAAAGTCGCATTGATTTTGCCGGGGAAATTAATTATTATCCCCCTTATTCAAAAACGATTATTAAATTTAACAAACGTTTATTAAGACAGATTTTCATATAAAAATTTGCTTAATAAACGTTTGTTAAATTTAACATCTACGTTTATAAATTCGTATTTATTTATACATATATTATTTAATATTTTATCAAATAACTGTTATCACAACAATAACTTTCGTTTAATTATGTACATATGTATGTATGTATGTATAAACCTTCGATTTCATCTTACCATTTATAAATAAAAACAATATTATAGTCCAAATATTCATTTTGTCTATAAAAGGCCGTGTGAAGATTTGTTAATATAACTTGATGTTTACTGGATGCTTACTATTATGTTTACTTTGTTGAATACATTAGTAACAAAAACAATACTCATAAACGTATAATTAGCTAAAAGTAAACAGAAATAAAAAAGTAAAAAAAAAGATAAAAATCAATAAAAAAAAAAAATAAAGAATTATAGAAATATAGCAAAATGTATTTACAGATTTTGAATAGATCAATGCCACTCGAGTTCATTTGTTTTCAACAATTTAATAGATGATACTTTATACCTCTATATTCGTACATTAGGGTTGGTCGTTTTTTTTTTTTTTTTTTTTTTTTTTTTTTTTTTACAAAAAGTCGTTGTGTGAGAAATCATTTTACAAAAAATTCAAAACAATTTAGCACTTGAACCATAGGTTTAAAATGGATTTCGACCTTATAGAAATTTCAATCCATATTCATGTACAATCGAGTAACTTACTTTGTTTGGAGAGTGAAACCATGATTAGTTTTATGATGTTTTTGAACGTTAAAAAAATATATTTTTTTTAGTTTTCTGAAAATATTTGCATTTTTTTCACACAATATGTTGTATTTCCAAAAATCTCTGATGCATAGCTTGCGATCTTTTTCAAGTTGAAATTTAGGAAATCTATGTAAATCCAAATTCATATGGAGCAAATGTTGAAAACTAAAGATGAGAAAGAAAACCAATTAAATACTAAGAAAATCAAATTGCAATTTGTGAATGGTGAGAAAAAAATTCAATTTAGAAATCCAATTGAAAATGAGAATGGAGGAATCGAAATTAATATTCAGAAAACTAAACTAAAAAAAACTTTTAACGCATTTAAATTTTTTTTCCTCTCAAAAACTATTCTCCTTTTCTGGCTTTATAGATTCAAATATGCAAAACATTATTTCTAATTACAACAATTATGGTAATAATTTATATATATATATAATTTAATTTCTTATTATATAATTAATTAATATACATATATAATGAAATGAATATAGTTCTGAAGATACATTGGCCACAAGGCTTTCTCTGTATTGAAGAATAAAGAACTGAATTGAAAAACTATAATTGAAATTCAGATGATTGTAATTTCGATATCCCAATTTCAATTAGTTCTTTCTCTATTGAAATTTGCTATTCTCATCTTCAGTTAGTATTTTCTAAACATTTATCTGGATTCCTCAATTTTAATTTGGTTTTTCACCATGTCAAATTGCTTTTTAGAACTTATCAGCCATGTCACAGAGCTTAATTCTGTTCGGAAGTGAAATTAATTCCGTATTTTGCATCTGTAGAAAAAGTAAAACGAAAAAATTTTTCGGAATGAAAGTACTTTTAATTATAAGTTATTTAATTATTAATTTAATTTGAATTTCATTCCGAAAAAATGTTTCTTTATACTTTTTCTAGAGAAGTCAAATAAAGAAATAATTCCACTTTCGAACGGAATTAAACTCTGTGACATGGCTGTATATTTTACATTTCCCTTGATTTTAATTTATGTATGTATATATGTATGTTTTCTAAATATTAATTTGATTTTCTAAATATCAATTTGTATTTTCTCTATTTAAACTTGAAATGGTATAGACTCAAAATATTTTTAAAACATCATTAAACAAACAAAGGTCTATTTTCGAGAGTGGTAACAAAAACATCTTTTCTTTAAGTTGGTATAATTGAAATAAATATTCTCACTTAGTGTATGACCGTTACAACTCTACATAAATGTTTTGTTAAATATTTTCATTTATAAATTAATAAATGTTTATATATTGTATTATTATTTAAAATGTAAGATTATTTCCTAAAATGTCCATTTTATCTACTTTAGTAGATAGGGGTTTCAAAATAAAATACTAAGTGTTATTTGATTCGAAGAGTTTATGGGCTATTTGTTTGACTGTTTAATTGACAAAAAACTGCTTACGTGACTAGTTCCAAAGTTGTAATTTTAACACTTTATTTTCTTAACATGGCTATGTTATATGAGAGGATATATACATATGTACATACATCTTTTAAGCACTCTGCAACTATTCTGTTCGTTTATTATTATTATTTATTATTTTTTATTTAACGTGAAGTGATATATGTACATATGTACATATCTCATTTTCACATGCCACGTGACTAGTTCTTTTAAAGCAATTGCAAAAAAAATTTAGAAAAATTGGGTGAACATTTTATGGTACTCGTATATGCTTAAATGGACTATTTAAGGCGTCGCCACTGTATCTATTGTAATCTGCTGGACTGAACTAATCGAGTACACACATTTAGCTGAATCTAGGTACATGTGGATGTGAATTTTGTTTTTTTCCTTATACCACCAGAATTACTTACTGTTTTTATTTCTTTAAGCTCAATTTAACTCAAGGTTAAATACTTTCAAACATTTTTTCAAAGATTTTTTTTCGTTTCATTTTGTTTTAAACTTAATTGTGTATTAACGTCAACTAACAACAACAAAAGTAATCACAACACTATAAATATGTTTATATGTATCTACATATGTATATGTACATATGTATGTATGGATGTACATAGATACATATGTGTATGTATGTATGGATAAAGTAACAATACGATTGTTAGAGGTAACGGACATTATACGGAGTACCTTCATACATACATATGTACATACATACATACATATATATAATCATAAGCGCAATTAAACCACAATCATACATTTTTATAGATGTGAATAAGTAGCATAGTACATACATACATATTTATGTACATTCATATGGATACACGAGTATGTTTATTCTGTTTAAAGAATGAATCAAACAAATTATAAAAACAATTTTTAAATTTAAATATATGTATGTATGTACATTCGCATGTCCACGTACAATAAATACTCATGTATGTACATACATATATGTACATATGTAGGTACATATGAATATCTACATACATACATATGTACATACATAGTTGAATTTACGGTAATTTTTATATTTTTTTTAACTTTGGTGTAAATGGAAATAAAAGTACCTACCTATGTATGTATGTAGTTTGCTAAGAAATATTGTGCCTTTAATCAATTAAACTTTAGCAAGGCAAACAAAAAAAAAACGCCTCAAGAAATTCTGCATTAACATTAATAAATATGTATGTATGTACCTACATATGTATATACAATATGTGTGTACGAGTATATGTATACAAATGTTATTAATACAACCGTTGTTAAATTACCGTTGATATTTTTTTTTTTTTTTTATTGATATTGCTACTACTTCCAATGTTGTTGTTGCTTTTGTTATGAATATTTTTATTTATGTACATATGTATGTCTGTATCGCTAACTCAGTACAATGCCGTCACAATTCATAAAATATAATTTCGGCTAACTTTCAATGCCGTTTTATAGGTTTAATCCAAATTATGTGCATAGTAAGTAGAAGAAGAAGAAACTCTCTAACTCCGAAATTAACACAAAGTGTTGATTAATTTACAATTTTGAAAAATTTAAAGTTGTGGCGGTCTCGTCGTACTTTACTCTTTTAACATAAACATCTTGCGATATATTCAGTGTGTATGAAATAAGTATATGTATGTACCTATGTATATCTATACGTAGTATGTATGTATGTATATGCAAGCAGTGCTCGAGTAACGTAAACGTGGGATCAAAACCAAAGCGGTGGTAACATTCGAAAAGTAGTAACAACAACAATCACTGACTGACTGCTCTAAACAAGTTACAACATAAACAACAAATTGTACTATTGTAGGTATGTATGTACATATATGTAAGTTGGTACGGCGGGATGACGGTATTGCTGCTATTGCTAAAATAAGTTTTTTATGTTTGTAGTTGTTTTTGGCTTCTGTATACAAGCACATGGTAAGTGAACGATATTTTTAATACACATACATATGTATGTACATCCATACATATGTGTGCATATGCACATGTGCATATGTATGTAGTTATATGTGTAGGTAGGTATATACCTATATGTATCTATTGGATTTTAAACTATTTTTTGTAGTAAATACCTATTTGTTTGTTTATTTTTTTTATTCAGAGTACCTAGTTTAAAAAAAAAACTTTTTTAATGTTGCAAGAAACTTGTTTATCAACAGATACACAGTTTTGTT
Source organism: Bellardia bayeri (assembly GCA_950370525.1). NCBI lineage: Eukaryota > Metazoa > Arthropoda > Insecta > Diptera > Calliphoridae > Bellardia > Bellardia bayeri. The sequence goes on from OX493268.1 coordinate 1,181,358, forward strand.
TTACTTATTTTTTTTTTGTTTTAATTATTAATATTTTTATTTTGTAATTTGTACATTTCACTTGGTTTGGTAAAAAAATTACACTTCTTTGTGATGTTTTTCGTTACTCACATTTACATATAAATTACACTTTTATTTCTATTCCTATTTATTATACGAATATTCTTATAATTTTGAAGTTTTATTAAATTTACAAGTGTACCCGCAGTAACTAACTATTAAACTAAGTAAATGAATAATATTTCTTTAAAGCCGTAGGAAATTATTTTAAAATAGTTACACTATATACACAATAATAATAAAACAAAGCGATAAAACTTTGCTGCAACGAAGCTAAGAAAACAATAAAACTGGTTATGTTAAATACGTTTTAAAAGGTGGCTTTTTAATTACGAAGTTGTTGCTGCTGTTGGTTATCGGGCTGGCTGGCTGTCTTAATGTTGCCTGCCTGGCTTTGTAAACAAAATTTTACATAACTTTGTTTCTTCTACCACTACAGATGGATGCTCGCTCTATTGGTTTCTCATTGGCCATATTAATAAAAAACTATAACATTTTTAGAAAAAAAAAAAGAAGTAAATGTTCAGCCCCAACCTTATACATACATATTACGCTCCTGCTGTATTTAAGCTTTTTAAGCTTCTTACACACAAAAGAAACTTGGATGTGTCATAAACTTAAGTCTGCGAATATTTCTTATTCACTGCTCACCACCACTACCACTAACTAACACCTTTGAATAACGAATACATATGTACATATGTATGTATGTACGAATACATAATTGTAAAAATGTTTTGTTTAAGAAATTTCTTATAACAAATTTATCTACAAGTAAACATTTTAAAAGATCATTAAATATTAACCAAAGCTTTTTTTAATATTTTTACTGAGTAATAAATAATATGTATGTATTAACGAAATATGGATACAAGTTCAAAAGGTATACGTATTTTATTGGTATGTCTTCAAAATCGCAGGCCATTGGAATATTTTACAGTGTTCCTTCTGTGTGGTTTCTCAATATAATAATGGTTTCCTTTTGAGTATTCTAATTAAAAACAAAAACAATTTTTTGTTTTCCATTATTAAATTTATTCATACATATGTATGTTTAGAAGTTACATTTAATACAATATTGCCTAACTACTTTTTTATAAATATGTATAGTAATCGAATAGAATAAAACTTTAAAATGGAAATTTCTAATTTTTAAATTTAATCCCTCTAGTTTTTACCACATCTATTGGAGTTAATATTATTAAATCACATAAGCCGGACAGACACTTCGACATATAATATTTTATTTTATTAAATTTGCAAAACCATACAAAACCAATATAGGTACATATTATGAAATAATTCGGAACATTGTGACAGATTTCAATATATTTAAACTTTATAGATTATTATAATCATTTGATTCCATTAAAAAACTGTAATATTCTTTACTAATTTAAAAACATCTATCACAGTTTATTAATTTTAAGAAAAACGCTTGTAACATGATCAAAGGTAGGTAAAAATTTCAAAATCAAATCCCGAAAACCAAATTTATGATGTAAAATTAAAGTCTTAGACATTTTTAAAAGTTTTAAAACAAAATTTAATTTTTGAAATACAAACTTTACAAATTGGATAACAGCATCTACGAAAACGTACTTAACATGCCGTAAAAATATTTACTAAGGTATTTTCTATATTAAAAGAAAAATATTTGCATAAAACTATGTATGTAATTTAGTTTAATTTAATAAATTCTTTATCATCTACTATTCGAAATATATCATCACGAAAATGTAGCAAATCGTCTAAAAATCGTCTACTGCTTTCGTTGTGCAAGGCAGTCATTACTGGTTTAATATTTTCGATATGCGCTGTCACTGCCAAATCGTTATAGTAATAACCCTAAGAAAAATAGTAAGAAATATAGTAATTTAGTTATTTAATTTACACGATTAAAACTACATACATATATTAAATTTACATATGTATGTATGTGTGTATGTATGTATATGGAAATACGAACGATTTTTTAAAATGGTATTTTTCTTTTCGAAGCAATTTTGACATGAACAAAATCTTAAAAAAATAATACACATGCTACAAACTTACGTCCACTGTGTATAAACTTACCTGATCCTCGCCCATCATATGAGCTTGACGTTTTTTAAAGCCTTTGGCAAAACGTTGTTGCATTCTAGTTTTTGTATCCTCTAACATATCAATTTTGTTGGGAAGAATTTGTCGACCCGTCCAATAAGTCAAAACGAATCTTGCTTGCAAATCACACATTTGAGCCGCACATACATAATAGGGTATGCCAACAAATGCCATAGAAGGATGGCGAATATTAAGGCAGTGTTTATACAGGTGTTTCACATAATTATCATCTATATAAATACCACAGTCGGCAGATAAGAAAGGAAATGCATATTTGTAGCCAGTGCAATAAAACAGTACCGAAAATTTATCACAGGAATTGTCTTTGAAATAAATGATGGCGCCATCTATATGGGATACATCAGGTTTCTGATTAACATTGGATTTGAATATTGTCTTGGGTGTTTCTGGCATGTGATGGCTGAGTGTAACATTTTTCGCTACTTTTGATATTTCATTGCATAAATCCATGCCGCTTGGTCCGGCTCCAATTATAAGTACAGTTTCGTCTATATAAAAAATCAATTGTAATATATATGTATGTATATATGTACATACATATTTATGTAATAAAATTAAACAATTGAAAGTACGTTTAATAACGACGTAGCTCAAGTAATAAATTCCCTCTGGTGTTCTGTAAACCGAATTTACTAATTTTTGTGTCCTGTAATTCAAATGCACCTGATTTACTTACTCGATTTGCAGAACAGTGACATTTCGGTAAATATACTACATTGAGTTATGACAGTATTGACGTATGTATGTAACTATAGGCATTTAAATCTGTTTTACCTTTAAACCTGTTTGGATTTTTATAATCATGGCTATGGATTTGTAATCCTTCAAAAGTATCCGATCCTTCGATGCTGGGATACGAAGGAGTGTGATAGTGACCATTACACACCATTACATAGTCGTATGATAGAAAATTTACACTTTTATTTTCTAAATTTTTTACAATCACCTGAAATTGAAACAGATTTCAAAACTGGTTAGATGTTAGTTGTATTATATAATTTAATAAGTCAGTCACCAGACCTAAACTTAGTGAAAAAACCCCTGGAGGAAGTTAAAAATCTGGAAAGTCAAAACAATTGTACAATACAAGGAGAAAATACGGTATTTTGCAGAAAACTTGAATACAAACTTATTGAACCCAAAACTTGCAAACTTGCCGCCTAATCTCGAAGTAGTGTTGACAAATTATTTAGAATTGTAGTAAATATAAAAATACAAGTAAGAGTGATATATTCGGCTATGCTGTATCTTATATACCCTTCACCTTTGTTGTGTATACATAATTATATTATATACATATATATATGTATATATATATATATGTATATTATATTGATACTTTTTTGCAATTTTTTTACAAACACAATTAAAAATGAACACACTGTCTTTTTACACACTTATATTACGGTTTAAGACCACACTTAATGTTTTCGAACACTTTGATGTTAAACATGTCATCTGTTGATGAATTTCTTAGTAACAATACTAATACACTTTGTGTGATCAACGCCATCTGTTGATGAGTTTATTAGTTTTTTTTTGATGAGATTTTCAGAGGTTGTCTCGGATTTTTGCTCATATCTCCGTTATTTGTGGACGGATTTTGCAGATTTTAAATAGCAAACTTCTCGGAAGCATGTCTGACAGAATTATTGAAGATGTGGATCCCGAAGATATCTGGGGACTTCAGAAAATTGATTTCAACAGACAGACAGACGGACATGGCTTAATAGACTCTGCTATCTATAAGGATCCAGAATATATGTATATACTCGGAAAATTATATTGTGGAAATTACAAACGGAATGACAAACTTATATATACCCTTCTCATGAAGGTGAAGGGTATAAAAATAAATACTGGGCGAATCTATTGATTTTTCCATAACACAAAATCTTAAAGTAAATAATGGAGATGCATAATTTTCTTTTCTACTTAAAATAGATTCACAACATCTAAATCATTACCATCCAAGCATAGAATTTCCATTAATACCTACATATGTATGTAAATTAATGGGACAGTTACCCTGAAGAAATATGTATACCTATATGTATGTACAATTATTCTTATTTATAAAAATTACATTCTAATGTACTTTAAAGCGCGAAAAAAATATATTTGATGCGGGCATTTTTAATTAAGCATTCAGAACTCGTAATCAATGTATTTCAGATTCATTTCTTAAGCTTTATAAATGTTTTCATGTTTGTTTTCAAACAGATACATACATATGTATGTTCATATGTGTATGTTCGTATGTATTTATGAATCTGTATTAAACCTGCCCTTCGCAGTATGAATGAAACATTTTATGAAATAAGTTTTTTAAGTCTCAGGTTTCAATTTTGCAAATTCTGTAGTCGTAGGAAGTTGGGTAAAAGTTGACTCTTTTTGAATTTTCATAATACAATTAGATTGAATACCAGCGCAGACGATAATATTCTAAGAGCAGGTCTATAACTAGTACGAGTACATACATTTTGTCTCATTTAAATTAAATAAATGATAAAGAACAAAAACATACCTGCCATGTATTGTCTCTTGCCGGCGTTATTCTTATAACGTAGTGCAAAAATTGTATGTATTGTAGCAAATTGTGTTCATTGCAGTAGTCGTTTAAAAACTTCTCTATAACCTGCGAGGGTACATACGATTCATCTGCACGTTCAATTGAAAAGTCGGGATAGCCCATTACCTCTTTTGGCAGATTGGTTCGTAGGCCCTGATACATGCTACTGTGAACATCAATGCCATATTCATCGGTTCCTATCTTATCAGTGTATACCCAGGTGCCTCCAACACTGTTTGTCTGTTCGTAAAGGGTTACACTGAAACCATCCTCTAAAGCTCTACGCGCAGCACAGAGACCCGCTGTACCAGCTCCAACTATGCAGACTCGTTTCATTTTTACAACTAATTGATTTAAAAAGATTCTCATAGAATTGATACCATTCAATTATAAATAAGCTAACTACTTAATCTTGCAAATAAAACTACTGATAACAGAAGCAAAACAATAATCATAAATTTCAAGTATGTGTTTTTTTTTAAATAATCATAATAAAAACAAAACAATTGGATGTATGTATATATGTATGTATGTATAATTTGTTCAAACACATCCATTATCTTTGTCTATTAGAGGTTATGCTTTGAGATACTAACCCTAGTACCCTGATTAATTAAACAGCAGCAACAACTAACACATATGTAGCTCATTTAATGCAAGATCGACTCAACCAGAGAATTTGATTATTAAATATTTGTGATAATAATATGTATGTATATACATTAGGGTGGCCCCAAAATAAAGTTGCGGATGTTCCCGACTTATATGACAATTTGATTCATTTTAAGACTACGTTTCTCATTTTTTTTTGTCCTGGGGCAATATTTGGTGAACTGGATCAAAGGATAAAAATGTACTTTTTAGAGGTTTTTTCACATTTCTTCCAAAGGAACTATAAAAAATTAAAAAAAAAAAAATTTTAAATTAAAAAAAAAAAAATTTTAAATTCAAAAAATTTTAAAATTTCAGAGGAGTCACATACATAAATCGCATATTTTTGTTTCTGTCCTCAATATTATTGTTTTTGTAAACTATAGTACAAATTTGATAAATAAATACATAAAATTAATTAATGAGAACTTGTGTCAACCTATTTCTTGAAAGTTTTAAAGTTAGAAATAAATTCCCAAGTTATCACATAATTTAAATTTTTTTCTAAATCGACTATTAATGTACCATTGTACTGATTGGGTCAGAATTGTACTAAAAAGTACAATTAAACAATATTTTCCATCCCTGATTGATACAGCTGTCGATGAGTTAGTTAATCAGGCATGTGATGGAAATCGAAAACGAATGAGTTTTAGAAGTCAAATTTTTCGTAATATTTCTGTATTGAAAAACTTTTATCACATAAAATATAAAGATATTGGTTTACTAACGAGAATCTTAAAACAAAAAAGCATTAAAATGTACTTCCAAAACTGATTCGTTTTCGATTTCGATTTCCATCACATGCCTGTATAGTCGTTATCCGACTGTTATTCAGGTCGTATCGTTTTGAAAGTTATACCCTTAACGTATATTTTGTTTAATATGTCCGTACTTGAAAACCTTTCTTAAATTAAATAAAAAAAAAACTATGTATATTGACACATACAATATCTATTATTTTTATTATTATTATTATTTTGTTGATAAAACTTTATTAATTTCCTTTTAAGGACATCAAGTGAATAATAGTTTAGTAAGAATAATTGTGAGTGTGTGTGTTAGTGTATACATACTAGATATTAAGAAATGTTACGAATGAAAGTAATTTCTAATATACATAATTTAAGGTTGTAATATTTTTGATTTCTCCACATACGTATTCCTCTTTGCATATACTCCACTGCTTCTCCATAAAATTATATTTTAAGCGACTCATTGGTTTGTCAGAGCTAGGCCTAAGTGACAGATGTAGGTATACATAGATACAAAGCAGTGAACATATTTCTTGCAACACCATAGTGTTGAGTGGGATAAAAATTAAGTTCCCTTTTTTGGAACGTAAATAAGGTAAAAAAAATACAAATAAACAGTAAAAAGATTTCAGTGTGTTTTGCTTAAACCACATTTCCGTGCTTTTAGCCATCAGAAATCAATTGATGGTGTGCAATATTTATTACTCTCACTCGTATCCAACTTACTGTATGTATTCTGAAGTACACACAAAAATATTCATGAGGCAGACAGACAGAGAAAGAGTAAGAGAAAAAAAGGGATATTCTGTTATTCTAATTATTATTATTTTTTTTATTATTGCAAGCTAAAATATTCAATATTTTAACTTGTTCTTCTTTTTCACTTATCTTCTCATGGGGGCATTCAAAGATATATATGGGGAGTAGGTAGAGTACATTGAATTCTGTTGTGCTGCTCTTTGTATGGCGCATGCATCTTGATATTGAGATTGCATATTCATGACACCCATTTGCATTGGTATTTGGGTATTTGGATATTCACCACCGGTTGAATAGCCGGACGAAGGGCCCTGTTGGGCAGACATTCGATAGCTGTTGATAGCGCTGTATGGTGCCATTAAATTCGGTGTAATGTGGACGTTAGCGGGTCGGCTACTATTGGGTGAAGAGGTGGAGGGGGAAGAGGAAATGTGCTGAATGGGTGCCGATGCAGTGTTGCGAACAGATCGGCTGATGCTCTGCGGAGTTGTAGTAATGGGTGCAATATTCATGTTGCTCGAATAGTACTTGTACTGCAAAGATGCCATTTGAGATTGCAGCATGTTCGGCGATGTATTCGGATTTCTATTTTGCGGAACAATCAAATGGGGTGGTGGGGTCATCGAATTATTGGCCAAGCCATGTTGCGGTGGCGAGGTCATGTCGACCTGACCAATAGGAGAAGTATTGCATGGTGGTATATCCAAACCATTCGTTAATTGTTGCAACCTAGAGAGGCTGCTTAAGTTACCAACAATAGCTGGCGATCCAGCCTGTGCACTCGGCAACGATTCCGATCTGGTTTGCTGTTGTTGCTGTTGTTGTTGCTGCTGTTGTTGTTGTTGTTGTTGCTGCTGCTGTTGTTGATTCAATGAATGCTCGTTGGACGAACTAGCTGTTGAAGAGCCACCGGATGGTATAGAAATAGGCACTCTAGCTGTATTGTTTAACGCTTCGTTTGCAGTCAAATTGTTTTGTAAATAAAAGTTATTGACGGCACACGAGGGTGACGACTGTTCGACACGTACTGATCCTGTATGTGAATTGATTGCGCTGTTTAATGACATTCGTTGTTGTATTACAGCGGGCATGTTGGCGATTTCATTGTAGTTCGAAGTGTTGCCGGCATAATTTTGTCCCAAGTGAGAAATATATATGTTCTCGGAACCCTGCATGTTCTGATGATGGGCGTGTGCATTTAATTGACTAAATTGAATGTTATGCAATTGTTCTTGGTGCTGCGTTTGTTCCGAACTGTTCTGATTGGCGTGGTTACCTAATGCTTGTTGCTGCTGTTGTTGTTGAGTGAGACCATTGTTTAAAGCTTGCTGCTGTTGTTGTTGTTGTTGCTGCTGCTTAGACTGTCTGTGCGCATTCGTGGTTGATGTATTTGCGTTTCTCATTAGTTTTGGGGTAGTTGACCTCTGTACAGCACTGGAGCCAGATGTTGGATTTTCATTCTAAAAGAAAATGGTAATTATCATTATTTTTTTAAGTTTTTATCCACTACACGACATGTTGTTCATAAGCACTGTTGCTCTTGCCAACAAAGGGTCAGATGCACAATGCAAAAATGATGTGCGTGAAGTTAGCTCCGCTCCGTTTTTAACATTACCTATGTTAATGTATAAACTAACATACTTACTACTCATCGACTGCTAAGTTAACAGAGCTGCATTTTTTTCATCTCAGTTGTCATATTATTATTAAAAACTAACAAAAACCGTCAGTACCGATTATTCAGATCATATATAAAAATTAATACACTTTGTAGATATTAAATAAAAATAAAATTTTTTTATAAGAGTATCTGCTTGTACAGAATTGTCTTAGTAAAAAAGTGGTACATGAAAATGGTAGTTTTTTTTTTTTTTGTAGAATCACTTTCTGAGTCGATTTAACGATGTCCGTCCGTCTGGCTGGCTGTCCATGTAAAGCTTGTGCGCAGAGTACAGGTCGCAATTTTGAAGATATTTCGATAAAATTTCGTACGTGATATTTTTTCATCCCAAGGATGGAGGGAATTGAAACTGGTGGAAATCGGTCCATTATTTCACCTGGACCCCATACAAATGTCCTCCTAAAATTGGGGTTTACCGATCATAAATCTTTGAATTATGCAAGTATGCAAACAAATTTCACCACAAATGAGTAATAAATGAAGCTAAATCACATCTACAAATTTCGTGAAGATCGGTCCATAATTAGTCGTAGCTCCCATATGTGGCCCACTTTCGAAAATCACTTAAAAGAGCATAACTCGTTTAAAAATGTTGGTATCCAAATAATATTGAACATAAATATGTTTCGTACATATACATATAATATAGTAGAATTTTATTATGATCGGTCCATAATTAGTCGAAGCTCCCATATAAGGCCCACTTCCGAAAATCACTTTAACGATCATAAATTTCTTAAGAAAAAAAATTCGACACAAATAATATACAGAAATTATGATACCTATTTTTATAATGGTCGGTCCCCGTAATCAACTTTAACCTCCATAAATCGTTTTAAAGTATTTATATCGAGATAAAGTTTAACATACACAATATTTATATTCACAGAAATCATGACACTAAATTTTTGGATGATCGGTCCATAATAGGTCATATCTCCCATATAGCGCAAATTTCTGAAAAACTGTGTTATACATATACTGGGTGTAGGGTATTATATGGTCGGGCTTGACCGACTATACTTTCTTACTTGTTTTTTGTTATCTTTACTTTACATGTACCAATGAATTTAAAGTACCTTTTGTTTTTGTTGTATTAATTTTTTGTTTAATTAAATAAAATTAACAAAAAAAAATTATTGAGTACTATCGGGGTCGAAAAGTACGATTTTAAAAATTCGTTGGTACTATATTTTTTTCTCATTTATCATCCCTGATGTTAATTTATACATTAACATAGGTAATGTTAAAAACGGAACTAACTGGCGGAGCAAAGTTCACGCACATACAAAAATGCATATTGTTCAAAGTGAGTTTGTATGAATAGCAAGCCAATGCACGCTAATGCAAAAATCAAACGTGATTCCTACAAAATCCTACAAATATAAATATTGTGTAGTAAAAAAGGTTCATTTATGAATAAAATATTTTTAAAAAACGCTCGAGGTTGATAGGTAGGTACTCACCTGATTTATTTTACGGTTTTGTTGTGTATTATGCTGTTGTTGCTGCTGCTGCTGTTGTTGTTGTTGATTATGTCCCAGATTATTAAGATTTTGATTGTTAATACTCATATTATTTTGTTGCTGTTGTTGTTGTTGCTGCTGCTGTTGTTGCTGTTGCTGCTGAATATGCTGCGGTGTATGTATGGACATGTGCATAGGTGTGTTGGTGCCTTGATTTTGCATTGAACAATTAGAGAATTGTTGTGTCTGCTGCATGTGAACCCCACTACCCGACACGTCTGAGGAATTCTGGGTTATATCGCTGGCGATACTGGCTGGAGAATCCATACCCATTGGTACATTAAGACCACATTCATAATGATGCATTGCATTCGGGCCATTGTTGCTGTTGTTACTAGAATTGTTTGCATTTGCGTTGTTGCTATTGTTTGAGGCGGCGCCAGTGTTATTATTAGTGCTTGAATTTTCATTGTTGTTGCTGTTCGCATTGTACACCATTGGTGAGGGGATTTCAGGACTGACGGTAGCCGCAGTGGTAGACTGCTGTTGCGAATTGTTGCTCATAACCGATGAGCTTGTCGATTTCATTTTATTGTCCTCATTCGAATTTATTGGATTTGTAGATGGTGGAGCAGTGGCTGACTGATTGATATTCTGCTCAACTTTGGCTTTCTGACAAGTTGCTTGCTGCTGCTGTTGTTGATGCAGTTGCTGGGCCGCTAAAAGGCTTGCCGGGCCTTGCTGTTGCGCATTGTGGAATTTGTTTGCCGAACTCTGATGATTGTTGATTGCGGAACGTATATGATGATGTTCGGATTGAGTTGTTGGCCTATTCTTCTGGGCATTGGCGTAAATAAGTTGGCTGTTATTGTTATAACTGCATGCCGGATTTTCTTCGCGCATCATCTCGTTGACACTGGATGTGTGCGTGTGACTTTTGATGGTCTCTTCCTTTTTAAGAGGACTTGTTTTACGCTCGGCCTTCAACTTATCCTTGGGATGATGTTGTTGTTGCTGCTGTTGTTGCTGTTGCATATGTTGTTGGTGGACATGTTGCATGGCCAAATTAGCCGATTGGTATAGATTTTGTGTAAAGTTATTGTAGGCCATTGATGTGGCTAAATCCTTGTGGAATTTGTTTTGATTTTTCTGTGAAGTTGCATCCAAATGGGAGAGGTTGTAGCCATAATAGTCCCACTGCCAATACTGAGATGTATGATAATTGGACAACTGATTTAAAGGAAATTGTGGCGCTATTTTATTTAAATCGATTGTGTTCAAGTTGTGTTCTGCTGTGGTTTTGAAATGCAGTTTATCATGTACTGCTGGCGCTGCCGAAGAAGAGACTGAAGCTTGCAACATTCTATCCTCTTCCTTAATTTGTATAGGACCATGCAATGGCTTCACACCCTGAGTTTGGGTAACAAACTTGTTTTGTGGCTCCTGTTTTTCGCGCCCAGCATGCAATGACTTACTTTTGGATTCCGAAGAAATTTTTGACTCCATCTTGTCCTTTGATTTGTTAGACGATTTCATGTGTTTTTCGTGCGTCACTGATCTTTCGTTGTTTATTATGCTGGTGACCTGTTCCGAAGACATTCTTTCTGTTTTACATTTGAACTTGTCAGCAGACGTTTTCGACATACCACCACTTGATGTGTGCAATACAGTTGGATGTGACTGATGTGCCTGTGTTGGCAATTGCAGCTGATGAGGTATTTGAATATGCTGTTCTGTAGATTGCAATACCGACTGTGGCAATGTTGCTGGAACTAAAACAGGTTTTGTGTCTGGTATGTTTATAGCCGGAGGAGCGGATTTTGGAGGAGTTTTTAATGTAGGCTGCTCTTTTTTAGGCTGAATTTGATCTGTGTTCTGCACATGAGATATTTCTGGTTTTACAATAGTTGGTAGTGGATTGTTTGCCACCATGGTCTCTTGTGGTTTTGTCTCAGTTGGCCTGGTCTGTTCTAATGTCGAGTTTTTTTTTGCAACTTTTATATCACCTTCTGGAGGAACAGAAATTTCAGCTTCATGTAAAGGCTTGACAGTAACAGGCTCTTCAGTTATCACTGCTGTTTCGCTTTGATGGGGACTTTTACCAAGAGGTGAAAATTGTTCGGTTTTTAGAACTTCAACCTCCTTTTTTGGTTCCTGCTTGGTCTCTTCGGTAGACGATGGAGGTTTCATCTCTTCGGTAGTTTCTGCGATCGTAATGCTAGGTGTATCTCGATTTTCCACTGCGAACTTGGATTCATTAATGACTGATACATTGCAATTTGTCATATGTTGGCTGATTTTTGTTGTTTCACAATTTTCAATTGAAACATTTTCGACATTTTGTTTAGTTGGAGCGAGAATTATCGTCCCTAATTCATCTAGATCTTTTTCTTCAATTTGTTTAGTATTTTCGTTTCGCTGTAGCGATGCAATGTCCAGTTGCTTGGAAACGTTTACAATGTTGTTTGTTTCTATCTCAGGTTTAACCACGTTTTCGGTTTCATTAAAAAGAGATTTTTTCGTTTTCTTTGCAACAGCCTCGAGGACTTTTTCATCATTTTCTGTTGATTTTATAACTGAACTAGACGGCGATGTATTGAAACAAGTTGAAGGATGATTGTACTCAACTTTGATAGCAGATTTTTTAAAGCTTTCATTTGTTGCTTCGACCATTTCTTCACTTTCTTTTATAGCCTCTGGTACCACCTCACCTATTGGCTTTTGATGAGTCGATTCTATTTCGGCATCATTTGTAATTTCCTCGTTTAATTTTCCTGAATTTTTTGCTCTCAATTTTGGAAACAAATTCGGCACACGCTTGTCATTTTTTGATTCCACACTTGTGGCAGATGTCTGTGCTATTTTCTCTTTATCTTCTAATGTATTTTTGTTTAGTTTAGTTGTTTCTTCCACCTTTTCTATGGAATTACTTTCATTGTTTGTTTGAGTTTTTTCCAAAATTGGTTCTACAGTGGTTTCTGGACCGGAGGTATCTGCGGTATCCTCTATAATTGAATCTGCTTTTAATTCAGATAATTCCTCGTGTTTTCTTTTAAGTGGCGGTAAGACGACGCCTTGCTTCCTATTAGCCAAGCGTTGGGAGCGATTTGAGCTGCTTTTAGCAGCTTCAATTTGTTCAGCTTTTACGATCGGATCGTCCTCATTTTTGTGATTAATTTGTTGCTGATCCTGTTCCTGCTTGGTCTGTATTTCTTCTGAAAGTGAGCATATTTCCATATCTTGTTGATCGTCAATGTTGTTTGTATTAGTATTCTGTAACTTTTCCACATCCTCCACTTTTGTTTCATTTTCCGCTTCTATTTGGCAAGGACTATCGGTTCTCTTTCGCTTGTTCATGCATTCACTTTCGTCACTGTTGTCTGGAAACAAATTTTCGGGATTGGTGCAATTTTGAACAATTTCTACAGCATGATCATTCTTGATGACAGAAGGCACATTTTCTGTTTTCGGGACAATACTATTGTGTTCATCATCAATTATCTTTGGATTAACACAAGATATTTTTTTAATTGTTTTTGTTGCAGACGAGGATGATGTTGGCAGCTTTTTTGGCCTTTGACTGTTTATTTTCGGTATATTTGGGGATTCTTCAATTTTCAAAACATTTTTTCTGGGCGACAGGCTTGGTCTGTTCGACTGGTCCAACGAATGGTTGTTTTTAACGTATGTTAAGAGTGGACTCCATCGTAGTCTTTCCGGTTCGATTTGAATTCGATTATTTTTTCTTTCAAGCCTCTTATGATGCTCAGTTACCTTTAGCCAGTCGACTTTTATGTTAATTTGATAGCGAATGTCATGCTCGTTTTTACGCAGCTTTATAAAGTCCAACAACTCTAAGGCCAAAGCAATGTCCACCACAGTTAGGCCGGTTTCAAGAGCAATTTCGTTAAACGTAATTTTTTGATCATTTCTATGGTCGTACATATACTCTAAGAGAATTGATTTCCAGTATGAGAAATACGAGAGTCTGCCCAAATCTGACAGAGGTTTTTCGGGCGTACCTAGTTGGCCTTCTTCTCGACTCAAAAGATAACTAAAATCGATGAGAAAGCGACCAAATCCTTGCCTTTGGAATTGGGGCATTGTTAGAATACATGACACATTGTACTTTTGGGCACAGTGTTTCTCCTTGGAGAAATAACCAACTAGATGACAACCTTTATTGTCATTTTTTGTAAGGACGTAAAAAAGAAAAGGCTCTACGTCATAGTAGAGTGTTTTATGATCCAAAAAGAGCTTGGCCAAGAGGCACAAGTTTTGGCAATAGATTTTGTTAATATTTCCATCAACCTCGAAAACGGAAAGGTCTTGATGTCGATATATCTCTGTTCCGGGAGGCTGCTTCCACGAGCACTTATTCTGATGCCTATCAAGCACAGAGCGGCTTTTTGTATACTTTAAACAAAACTCGCATAAATATAACTTAGCCAGCCTAAAGAAAAAAAATTACGGATAATAAAATACATATTTGGCTTAAAGAGTGAAATAAAAAAAAAATTACCTGGCGTATTCTTGTGGAAAGGGGCTTGAATACCAGGTTTCTATATGCCATTTTCCTATTTCGATTGAACCGGGGCAACGTTCGGTGTTTGAATTAATAAACGCTGGCTTTGTGATCAGTTTGCTGGGACTTTCCATAGCACCGGTTATTGCTTTGCGTGCTCTTTCCCTAATCACTTTGTAGACATCGTAGTCGGCTTGCGACACACCATTTGGAAGTGGCTGTGAATCAAAGGGGTTTTCATCTGTTTTCACCTCCCAGGGATGGGTTTCTTCTGGCTCTTTAGGAGCTTCCTCTATTTTCTCTGGATGCTTTACTTTGTCAATGTCTTCCAACATTTTATATTTGATAACGTTTTTTTGCGATAGATACGGTATGACATCTTCTTCATCTTCATCGACCGATTTTTGGATTGGCTTTTTTTCCAATGGCATAGACTTTAACAAAACTGCTTTCTTTTGTAAAACCGGAGCTTCGACTTTTTTAGTCAAGCTGTCATCTATCGTTGGTTTCGGCTTGTATTTTATCATAATGGTCGATTTTTGATCTATCTGAGTTTGTGTGGGCGTAGTTGATTTATTCTTAATTTTATCTGTATTCAATTTCGAATCATTCTGCGGAATCACAGAAGTCGATTGATGAATCAAAGAAGATTTCTGTAGCAATTGTTGGTTTTCTATTTGATTATGTTGTGGTTGTGGTGGTTGTTGTTTATTTTGTTCTTGATCTTTGGTCATCAAAGTAAAATGTTCGGTAATTTTTCGTTTTACCGATTTCAAACTTTTTACAATATCGCTACTGCTATTTCCAGTATTGCTGTTACTGTTATTAGCGAAAATATCAGGATGACTTTTAGCGACAGCTGCAAAACCCCATTCCTCCTCCTTCTGGGGCTGGACTAAATTCAAATGTTTGCCGATTGCTCCAGCACTCAATAACCCTTCACATTTTTGCTTTTTGTAAATTTGCGCCAACATGACATTTGATTTTGATTCGCTATTTTCCGAATCGTAGTCATCGTCGTCATTATCGTCATCATTGTCATCACAATCGGAGCTGTCACTACTACTTTCAGATGAATCCGAACCACTACTGCTGGTGGAGGAACAGGAGTCTGATGACGAAGTATCATCATTATCCTGGTCATCACCTTCGTTATTCTGTTCGTCTTCACTGTCGCTGGAAGAGCTCGACGATGATAAATTTGAAAGGGTTCTCTTGCGACTTTTGAGATTTTTCAGGGATGTTTCCTGGTAAGCACTTAACTGTTGCTTGAATGTTTCCTCTGCATTCGCTTGAGCTCTAGCTTTAGCCATTGCCGCTGCCGTTGAAGTGGCTACCGCTTCGAATACGTTCGCTTCTACTTTGATAGGTGTCGCTTTAGTGCCTGCCTTACTTCTCACGGCAGACCATCCTTTTTCTGGGGAGCTATTAGGTGTAGAATTCGACGTATTACTCAAGTTTACTTTTGACGAAGGCAATGAATTGGTTACTTGTTGCTTTGCAGTTGCCGATGCACTAGATTAAAAAACACAACAGAAGGGAAAGAAAGAAATCGTAACCAGGACATTACAATTCAAATTATACAGAAACATACCGACTTTTAGTCAACACCATCTTTTTTTGAGCATCTTTGCCCTTAACCAATCGAAAAACGTCCGTATTTAGTTTCAAACAAGTACTGCATCGGTATGGATGTTTCGGTTTCTTGTCAGGTATCGTATCCAAACAATTTAAGTGGAAATTTTTCTGGCAAACAAAGCATTGTAAAAGACATGGACCCTTGTTGCCCTTGCCGCAAGCGCTACACTTAACACAATTCTCACAATACCATGAGCTACCCTTGGTCACCAGCATATAAAGTAACACAAATGACTGTGTTTTGCATTTGGCAGCTATATTGGCGCAAGTTGTGTGCAGCGAAATGCCACATTGTTTGCAAGAACTCAATGGTTCAGGAATGCCATTTAAATTTTTCTGAGCATTTCCCGAACAATGTTTGCATGTGTCGTTGCCCTGTAAAAAATATGTAAGAAAATTTTGTTGTCCGAATAATTGAATTATGAACTTACAATTTGTACGGGTATATCAGCCGATGCATTAGAGTTTCTCGGTGTCGTCAGAGAACGGCCTTTCTTGTACAGTTTACCTTCCTGTATTAGAAAGCCAGCCTCTACGGCTTTTTTAATCGACTGTTTTATAACAGCTTTGTAGTCAGCGTCTCCAACAAGTTGAATATTATTGAATTTTTGTATGTAGTTTTCAATACTTTTTACACTAGATCCTTCGCATTCGCCCAGATCGTGTACAGCTCTGGCCACTATCTTGCACAAGTTGGTATTTTTCTCAATGCAAATTATGCGTTTCGCCATTGGAGCCTTGTACGAATGCAAACCCTTGTTGTAAACTTTAATGACGGCGCCAGTTTCAACAATTTGTTCCAACTTTTCTGCCACAATGTCTTCGTGGAATTTATGATGTGTACCAATTGCCTGACAAATGCGCTGAACACTGGGCCTCTGCTTCTGAGAACGGATTTTGGAAATGGCATCCAAAATCCATTTTTGCCACACGTCCAAACTTATTTCTTGGGTGGAGTCGAACATTTTGCACAATATCTGTGGAAAAAAGCAAAAAAACGAAATATCTATAATATACACACCACATACGTACATACATACTGCAACGTATTTTACAAAAAAAAAAAATGCGTATACAAATACGGATACATATCTTTTTCGCATACATACATATACTTATTAATTCAATACTTTCTACACGTACATTGTTTTCCTTATCAAATATTAGTTATTTTTAGCTTTTTGCAAAATTTCTATATATTTCGCTTTATTTTACATTGAATTTGTCTTATTTTAATAGATTCGTAACAATAAAAACACAATATCTTTTTCTCAAAATTATGTTTACAAGACACAATGTTGACAGCTAATCGTTACATTAAAGCAGTTGAATAAAAAGGTGGTTGTTAGTGATGTACTAATAAGCAAACGACTACTTGACTGAGCATAATAAAATGACTACGGCTCTAAATTTTCTATTATTCTCAGTTTTTTGTAGGGACAATAAGAAAATACAGTTGTATTAAAGCAACTAACTAGATTTTGGTTTGAAAATATTATAGAATCTTTTAAAATATCGGTTTTTTGAAGGAAATTTAATGTTAAAATATGGTAAGTTTACTATGTTCTAATGAAATACAACTCTGTGCCATTTGTCGGCATATGTGAAAAATATTTTTATGATTGTGAAAATTGTTTTTAAAGTGGAGACTTTATAGATATGGCAAGGCTGCTAGTAGATCTCCTGTAGATTTTTGTGAAATTTGGACAAAGCGAGAAGAATTTCTGCCAATAGTTGGTTGTCGAGTTTATTTTATTGATAAGATGTTTTGTCTGAAAAAATAAAAAGGTTTTTAATAATTACTTTTATTAAATAAAAATGGTAACAAATAAAAAACGAAAAGAATTAATGTATCGTAGAAATTCGCAGGTGTTCTGTTTGTCCCTTGTTCACACTTCGTATATATTTTAAGAACGAACTACGACTCCACCACCTCTACCACCACTACTACGCCAATTACGACGTTTACTTTATTTCAACTAAAACTCTACAAAGGCAGAAAAGAAAGAACACAAATCACGAGAAAAATAAGATAAAGGGAAAAGATTTTTTGTTTTATTTTTTCTAAAAACCAATAGTGCAGACACATACATACATTTATTAAAAATTTCTTCGGTCCACACCGTTTTGCATATCTATAACAAAATAATTTAAAATTAAAGAAAAATCAAAAGAACAACAATAATTAAATTTATATATACATGTTCGTATATATGAGTGTGTGCGTGCGTGAGTGAGTGTATATATAATACATTTATTAAATAAAATTGCTTATTCAACAAACAAAACTATCAAAAAAGTGACTAAAAGATAAATTAGATTACACCAATAAGTTCAAAAAAATAAAATAATCGAGATCTTATTGAAACTTGTTACAAAAAAAAAAAAAACATTTCAACAATTAACATAAGATCCTCCTTGTGGCCCGATTACTAACAGAGCCGACGACAGTAGGTAGTATCTAAAAGCAGCGGCGACGGCAGCAGCCAATATCATCAGATATGCGTGAATTCAAAGTTGTTGTTTTAGGGTCTGGAGGTGTTGGCAAATCTGCTCTTACTGTGCAATTTGTTTCAGGATGTTTTATAGAAAAATATGATCCTACAATAGAAGATTTCTATCGTAAAGAAATTGAGGTTTGTAGTTTGTTATTTTTAATTAACTTTTAAGTTACCCTTTCATACTAATATGTTTACATACTTACATACATATGTATGTATGTAGAAATAATCTTCAGCCTAATGCCAGATTATGCGAATATTAAAAAAAAAATAAACCTAAACATAAATTTAGCAGATGTTTATTATTTGATGCTTTGGAACAAATCAAGATACCCGCAACAGTTTAAAATTTCATAATTTATTTTAATCCTAATTTGTAGGTAACCCATTTTTTCTATTCTGGGTTATATTTGTTAAATATACTTTTTTGTATGTATATCATAATTGTGTAAAGTAACGTCTTAACAATTGTTATATTAATATATAGATTGAAGTATGTTCCTATGTAGTTTCTGGTTTTCAATGTTAAATAATTGCACCATATTTTATATCAGATAAAATGTATTTCAATGAAACCCATACTGTTTAAATATTTCTTTAATTATAGTAGATAAATACTACTGTATAAATACGTTTAAATGAAAGAGTGCAATTTTTCGTTTGTATGCTGTTTCGATGATCTTGATTTATAACAAGGAATATTTATATACATATGCATATATAATACAATTGAAGCATACAAGCAGCATAAAAATCGTGTCAGAACTTGATACATTTTTTCTCTAAAATTTTGTTAAATGCACAAATTTGAAACGTTTTATTCGTTATTAACACAAATAAATAATATGATAAAATTATTTCTTCAAAGTTAAATTCTTTAATGTAAATATTAATATTAAGTAAATTTATTATTCTGACTGAAGTTAATTTATTTTTAATAATTTGCGTAAAAAATGTTTTAACATAGGTATTTTCTTTTGGGAAAGTTTTTTTAATTGTGGCAGATCCAAGCATAATTTGTAACAATTTTTAAAGATTGATGATTTTAATGATAATAGATATAAATAGGTACAATTTAAGTAGAAAATCATTATCACATACTTATGATCTTAAATGTTAATTTTTATTTCGTGTATTTAAGGTTGATAGTTCACCATGTGTGCTAGAAATTCTAGATACTGCTGGTACAGAACAATTTGCTTCAATGAGGGATCTCTACATTAAAAATGGACACGGATTTATCGTAATGTATTCGTTAACAAACCATCAAACATTTCAGGTAATTAACAATTCAAATCAATTCTTAATTCCGTTTCTTTATATTTAATTCTAATAAAAATTTACAGGATATTTCCAGCATGAAAAATGTTATAACACGTGTTAAAGGAAGTCAACCAGCACCTATTTTACTAGTCGCTAATAAATTAGATTTAGATTGCCAAAGAGAAGTTTCGACTGCCGAAGGTTGTACAGCATTAACTTTAAATTAAAATTTGAAAGAGGATCAGGGCGAAAGTTGAAAGTTCACTTCTTTACAAGAAATAGAAGCAAATACTTTCGTTGTGGTCCTCATTTTCAAAAAATTATTATAAATTAAAAAATAAACATCTGTTTTGTATTTTAGGTAATGCACTAGCACAACTTTGGGAATGTCCATTCATAGAAGCTTCTGCTAAGGATCGTATTAATGTCAATGAAGTATTTGCTACAATAGTACGTGAAATGAATATGACCCAGGATAAAAGACAGAAAAAAAGTTATTGTTGTTGTGCTCTTTTATAGAAGGATTTTGCAATTAATTATTTCAACTATGCACACACGTACATATTATAATATAAATTAACTAACAATAATACTACAATAATATGAAAAAGAAAAAGAAATTAATAATAATAATATGTATTAATATAATTATAATGTTAATTAAATGAGGGTCAAAATTATAATAATTATTTAAATTGATGAAATGCATCATCAAAACCTCCACACATTATCAACAACATTATTCATTCATTCATTAACTGTTTAGCTAATGATAGATATATTTTGTATGTCAAGATGTAATGCGAATTTAGCAAACATAAAAAACACATTTAAACACATAAAAAAAATTAAAGTAAAAGTAAAAACTACAATAATAATTTTGATTTAGTTAAAAAGGAAAAAGTCTTTATTTCTCAGACTTATCCGGCAAAGATAACAACATACACTCAGTCATATACAATGCTGTATTGAATGTTAAAAACTTAAAAACAAAAAGAAGCAAGAATTATTACATTCATTAACAATGAACGAAAGAAAGATGGATGTCTATTGAAAATGCATTCCCCTCATTTATGTTAAAATGTAAGTTTAAAATGGAAACAAACCACAAGAATCATTTAAAACGCATTTTTAACTCTGATATACTGTTTACTAACATTTTTTCTTTGAATATAAGTCGGCAATATTATTATTATCTTTTACATGATGAACCCAATTAATAAATGTAGCACGCAATACATCCAATATAAAATTATCCAAATATTTCATATGCAACTCTTAACTTTCTGATTTCGGAAATTATCAATTATTTTTTTATTGTTTTCTGATTCCTTTAATTGCTATTGTTTGTATAATAAATGTCTTGTCACTTGCAAAGTTAGGGCAAAATTCGTAAAAGGACAATTTTAAACACTAGTATGAATTGAAAAAGGACACCTTGTTGAAAACTTTCCAAATTGACGTTACTAAACTAAACACACGCTTGGATTTGGAAATAAATATACAAGAATTATTAACAAACTAAAATAATTGATAATTTCTCTGAATCTGGAGAGGTCTTAATTTTTAAATTTTATTTTTTTATTTGAAAGTATCGATTAAACAATTGTTATAGTTCCCAAACTTTTCCTACACCATTTAAATTGGCATTTCTGATTTTTTTAGTTATGAAAAATATTAAAATTTCTTTATTTGTTATTTCGTTTTTTAATTTTAAGATTGTATTTTTTTTGTTTAATTGTCTGCTAGAAACGAAATTAATTAATATTTTTAAAAAATTAAACAAATATTGTTTACTTCTTTTTAATTTTTAAGGAGATACATCAACCAACATATTTGATTGTCTCTTAAAGACACATTTATACACATATATCTAATAATTCTAATATAAATATTATAGAAACAATAAGAGGAAGAGAAGATGATAAAAACAAAGGCAACAAAAACAAAACAAACACACATAAACACTCTTAAGTATTGAACAGTTTATAATGATTTTTAAATTACCAATTTTATTAACGTCTCTTAATGTAAGTCTCATGAGAAAAATAATGTAACATATTTTTGTAAAATATCTGTAAAGAAAAAAAGAAAAGAAAAACAAGTAATATTATTCCTAAAACATCTTTAGGATATACATATTAATTGAAAAAAAATAGATATGCAGGATTTTTTTAATTTTTATATGCATGTATGTACGTCATTTATATGAAGAAAGAAAGAACTAAAAAGAAGAAAGTATGAAAAAAATATAACATCATTTATAATTGTAAAATACTACAAATCTTGCAAAATTTTTGACACAAATTTCTAAAAATATGCCATAATAAACTAAATATTTGTGTAATTTTGATATGTGAGTTGCATAAATATAAAATTTATATACACAGAAGACATCCCCACTTTTATACTACTTATTAAAGTAAAACAATTAAAAAAAAAAAAGAATGAAAATACTTATACAACAATCCTATTACACTGTTTCAATATTTTTTTAAGTTTTGATTTGAACTGTTTTGGACTTGTGATGTGAGATGTCATTTTTGAAATCATCATTAAATGTTTATTTTATAAAAATGACGACAAATTTAAATTTATATACAACACATTTTATATAAAAGAATGACGACAAATTACGTGTTAAATTGGCAGTATAACAAGTATAAAATTGAAATTACTAAATATACTGGATATATCATTTTAATATTCATCGGCACTTATGGGTAAGTATGTACATACATTCTATTAACATTTTTCAACTAATACGCCAAATTTCGAATTTAGCGTTTGAAAACATTTTCGCAACAAATTGGTTCTTTTGATAAAAGCGATTGATAAAATTGACACAGTTAATAAAAGTTTAGCATTATAGTTAAGTTAAACCTTTTCAACCACAACATTAATCTTTCAGTTGTAAAAAGTTTGCAGATCGCTGCATCAGTGGTGCACAAATTTACTACATTTATAAACGCATCCATGAGTGAACACAATTTGGAAAAACTAAGTGAAACACACATACAGTTATACAGGTAAATAAATATTGTATGTATACACGTTAGTATTTTTAAGTTTTAAAATGTTACGAGTTAACTTCTATAAATTATTTGAAACTGCTAAATTTAAAACTATGTATGTATTTGAGTTATGAAATTTCTTGCTAAAAGTACCGCAGAAATCCAGTGGCTAAAATTTTTACCCCAGTTCTATATATCGAATGATTTCAAAAATGTTAATGCATGTTCTGAAAATCGCACTATTTTGTGCTTTGAAAAATGTTAGTTTACTTAAAGGTAAAACGAGTAAGATTAAGTCATGTGTATACGATTTACAGAACATGAAAATATGTTAATTTGTTTTAAAATCGAAAACGTTTTCAGTATACTTGTTAATATAGATCAATATAAAACTTCGCCGCAAAAATTAACACTGTAGATGAGAAAAACATTTTTTTTTTTAATTTTTTTATAAAGTGTTATTTGTGTTCATGTATGTAAATTTAATACATCTGTTAATAGATTTAAAATTGTGAATTATTAGTTTTTTTTTTAAATCACTCGATTTACAGAATAGTATTGACTCACCGGGCAATAGAAAAAGGGCTTGGATTAGATTTTAATTATTTTTATGATTTCGAAACCCGTTTCTTGATATTGAAAATGATTTACGAGTTGTCAAGCATCGACTTTTCTCTATGTCTACAATTTCCCCCGCTGTTTGACGTAACACCAAAGTTTTCATATACATATGTATATAAATATGATTTTTACATAAGCGGGGTATTGGGAGTGATGTGTTTATGTGAATATATGTGCATATATTTAAATAGAGGACACTTCGCTGCTATGTGTGCATTCAACCAATCTGAATAATGTAATAGAATAATAAATTATATAGTGCCATTCTTTACGCATAATTGCATTTTAGTTCAAATTATTGAATTATAATGCAAATTTATATATTTTTTTTAATAGCATTTATTTTAAAAATGGTCGTTAATTTTTTTTTTTAATTTATTTGTATGTATGTATATAAAACTACATATATACATACATGCATGCATGCACTTCATTGAGTTTACTTACATATGTATACTATACTATTCAGAAGTAGTATGTATGTTATGTACGAGTATATAAAACAATAATAGTACGAGTATGTTTGTAATTGTCTCATATTCGATAAAAGATTTGTTAATTTTCATTTTTATTTTAGTTTTCTTTTCACATTCTTATGCTTTATGCTTAACTATAAATGTATGCATTTTTTGTTTTTTTTTTATAATCAGGTTTGTTTCTATAGTAAACTATATACTATGTATATGTATGTATATATAAAATATAAAAAGAAATAATAATAATAGTAATAATCATATATGTATGCATTAATATGATGTATATATGTATACATTATACACACATATGTATGTATATTTCGTAATGATCGTTTTTATAATGTTCCTCAACAAGAATTTCAATATATGTATATATTGTGTGGGCGTTCGTTAAATAGGGGTCGTAACTTCCATTTGTTTAATGTTGGTGTAGATTTACAATACGATTAATTATTATCATTGTTTTTGTATGGATTTGTTTTTAAATATCGTTTGTTCGTTTAATTAAAAGTTTTCTTTTAAATCTACTACTTTTCATTTCGTTTCTTTGTATCATTTTAATTTAAAGTTTTTTTTTTCGTCGTTGTAGTGGTATTTTTGCGGTAGGCGATTTAAATGGAAATGTTTTTCTTACTGTTACTGTATTTTGTGTAACGCTTAAGACATACTCAAAGTACCGGCACCGAGGCCAAAACCAACACCTTTGGGTCCAAAGTTACGACCATAACAAGATCTGCAATATATATCACCATCAGGACCATCGTTCAAGTTAGTGGAATCCAATGATTTGCGACAATCGGCACAGTGGAAACATCTTTTGTGCCAAATGCGGCTCTTGCTGATCATTTGTTCGGCAGCAAAGACGGCGAAACCACAGCGAGGACAACCTCCGGACGAACGGGCGCCTGTTAAAGGTTTTCCATCAGGACTAGATAACGTAATGAATGAAATAAAGGAAACATTAAGTAGATATTTATAAACAAATTAATATTCACTCACTATTGAATAGTAGATTCGCCAGTTGTAGACACTAATGTTGGAGTGTGACCATAACCAAAGCCTTTGGGTCCAAAGTTTTTGCCATAACAGGCCTTGCAGTAGATTTCCTTGTCGGGACCATCACAAGCAATCATAGAATCAAGAGGGCGATGACACTGGCAACAGCTGTAACACTTCTGATGCCACATTTTGCCCTTGGACAATTGTTGTTCGGCGGCAAATACGGCACCACCACAACGAGGACAACCCTCACCCTCAGGAGCCTTAATTGAAGTGGTATCAGGGGCTGCGAAAGGACGATTGGCAATAATCTGCTCCTCTCTATATTGTTAACATTTTCACATCAAACCAATTGCAAATATGTTAAACAGACAAAAATACTTACGTCAAACCATCAGTTTGCAAAAATCCAGATCCACAGGCAAAACCATAGCCATGAGGACCCCATTTTTTGCCGTAACAAGTTCTGCAGTATACTTCCTTATCAGGGCCATCGCAAGCAATGATCGAATCCAAAGTCTTGGTACAATCCCTGCACTTAAAGCACTTTCTGTGCCATTCACGACCTTTGGAAAGCACTTGTTCAGCAGCAAAGACCACACCACCACAACGAGGACAACCCTCACCGGGACGAGCTTGAATCTTGCTTACGTCAATTTCAGCTGTACGAGGAGCCATATCACTAAAATTGAGTTAAAGTACCATGTAAGTATTATTTTATCAGCAACAATAAATATACAAATATACGTATAGTATAACTAAGTAATATCACTATATAACCACATACGAGTAATAACAATTTCACATTAGAGTCGGAATGGTTTCTATTTCGTAGTTATTATTCTGATCGATTTTGTTTTAGCATCTTCAAATTTCGTTCAGATTATCAAGGATTTAATAATTGCGTTATTCCGTTATTTCAGACGTAATAAATCAAATTATTTAAGCGTCAATAATTAAAATAAATTCTAATAAGTACCAGTGGAAACAATTTGTGAACCAAATTAAGAAAATTTCGTTTTATTTTATAAAATAGAGTAGTTAAAATCGAATAAAAGAATAAATTCAATCAATTAACAGTTCAACTAAAATAATAACTGTTCTTAAGGAACAGCTATGGCACAAGCTTTAATGTTTGAAGTTGTACTTTAAGTGGTACACATAAAATGTCGACGGAAGTGGACAACAAACATAATAAAAACAAATGTATTCAGGTTTTCAAGACGAAGTCTTGACATGAATACAAAAAAAAAAACTGAAGAAAAGGAGACAACATGTAAATAGAAATTAATAAATAAAAATGATAATTACAGCAAATTTAACCAGGAAGTTGTAAAACAATTCCTACCTTCAGTAAAAATAATTTAATGAATATTAAATTTAATGAACTCGAGCCTAACTAAATAAATATCAAAAATTAAAAATTAACAGTTCAACTAAAATAATAATTGTTCTTTGAACAATTTTTAAAATCAAAGCATTCAGTACGAAGTAATTCATTGTTTTAATTCCTTAGTACTTCAAACGTATTGAATTCATTCCTTTTAGAATAAATACTATATAGAATTATTTTCTTATTGAAACATTCAAGTTTTCTTTAATTCAAAATAGCTTAATAAAATTTAAATATACATAGAATATAGAATATTAAATATACATATTTCTAATAGGCATTAAACAATTTTTGAAAATTATTATAAATAAAACATTAACAAAATGAATGAAGAAAAATAAATTTTCATCAAACTTGGATTTGATTTAACAAAAAGTTAATTATACAAAGTTTGAATGATATTTATTATGTATAAATTTAACAATAAATTAATTCTATTCAACAAAGTCTTTGAATGAAGTTTATGGAATAAAATTGCTGATATTTTTCAATTCTTAATGAAAATTTTAATGAATTAAAATGAAATTTAATTAATTCAAGGCTTAATCAAAGCTTCTCTTGTGTAAATCGGCTTTGAAAATCAAATTACAGAGGACTGCGTCTGTTTCAATAAAAAGTTTGTCGATTTGAAGATAATGAATTTGTCTTATATTCGTTTTTGAAAATAAACAATATTGTTAGTTGTCCATATGTACATCAACCCACTTTTCCTTAATTCTGCACGCTATTTTGTACATTATTTACTTTCCATTTTTAGTTCAGTAAATGATCGTCGTATAACATGTACATACATATGTATGTTCACATATGTACATATATACATACATACATACATATGTAGGAAAAAATTTAATTTTATTATTGCAATTATCTAGCCATGTATACATACATAATATGTATATACATATGTATGTATATATACATAGTAAATATGTAAATTCATTGCATACCTATAATTTTTAGAAATAATAGATGGATAACAAATGTTCCGATCTCCCACATAGATTTTGTACACAATGATTGTTATACTACAAACATACATTCTTCACTCATTCACATAAACACACATACATATGTATGTACATACATTAACGTTGGAATATTTGTATATACATCCATACATATTTATCTATCTTGTGAACACATACATATACATATGTATGTACATACACATATATAACATAACAAATACATATAACTATGTATATGGATGTGTGTACATCTGCTGAATGATCGGTGGAAAACATTTTATAACCAAAAAAATACCTTTGCCATTCAATATCTTTTATATCAGACATTAGACCCAAAGACGACATTCCTATATGACCATAACCTCTGGTACCAAACCTTTGTGCGTAACAACCTTTAAATATGTTAATATTAAACAATATGCTTAGTAGAATAATAATAGAAGAAGTAGCTTTTGAAAATGCTCAGTTTATTTCTTAAAGTTAACTTACAAAATTAGAATACGAGTATAACAATATGTATGTTTATACATATGTATGTACCTATACACAAAGATAAGACAGATAATAGACATAGATACAATACAATAATAACACTTACCCATTGGCATAACAATCGGATTGAAGGGCACCACCGCCCTGGCCATAGCCGTAACCCTTTGGACCAAACTTTTTCGCATAACAAGCTGAATTTAAATAATAAAAAAAGACACACAAAACACAATGTTAAATAAACATTTACATTAATATTAGTTCGGTTAATACAGAGTGTTAGTGAATGTGTTTTGTTTTTATTGTTATACATACATACATATTTATTTCAGATATTATTTACCTTTGCAATAAATATTTTTGTCTGGTCCTTCACAGCATAAAATGGAATCTAAGCCTTTAGCGCAGTTACCGCATTTGAAGCACTCCTTATGCCAAGCCTATATACCGATTAGAAACAAAAACACAAAACAACAAAACAAAACAGCAATTAAAATACAAAAAAAAAAAAAAACGAACGAACAAACAAAAATCATTCTAGAAGTGAATCATTTGATTGAATTAGAAAGAAACACAGTTGTGAGTGTATCTGCATTTATTTTGGATGGGAACAAAATGAGACCTATATATGTATATTTGGTTTCTAATTAAATAAACTGGGTTATCACTCTCAATTACACATACATAAATACTCTGAGATGTTTACATATTAACACATTTAAATAGGATGTACGACGTGTTACACAGTGTAACGATTACATATGTACATATAACAACAGCAACCAACGAAAAGTAACACGAAAACTTCAAGTCTAATTTGTTTAAACTGCACATTAAGTACCTCTGCAATAGATTTCCTTATCAGGACCATCACAATGCATTGTTGAATCCAAAGTACGATTGCAGAGCAAACATTTGAAACATCTTCTGTGATAACCCTTTTAGTATTTGCGGATTTAAAATACAAATGTAATTCATTTTAAAATAACAATACAAGTACTTACTTTGCCTCTGGCCAACATTTGCTCGGCGGCGTAAACGTAACCACCGCAACGGGGACATCCCTTACCTTCTGGAGCTTTGGCAATTTTTTTGGGTTCAAGACGAGCACCATTGCGTACGCCATCAATTTCTCTAAAATACATAAATAAATTCATTAATTTTTTAGATATTAGTGTGATTATTTGGAAAATATGAGCTCGTAATATTAAATTGAATATGTATGTATGTAAGTATTTAAAAGAATTTGCTTTTTCACTATTAATGTTATAGATAGATTTTTTTAGATATAAAATAGAAATATTATTATGAATATCTAATGTAATTATGAACATGCAGAAAAAAACATGATTTTGATGCGATCATAGGCATTTTTAAAATATAATCATGTAGAATCAACAATATTATGCATGTACATACTCGTATGGGAGTTTTGTTGTATTTTGAGTCGTATTAAACAATTCTAATACCAAATTTATCAAAACAAACTCGTAATAAGGCTGAATAAGTTTTTATTTGAACATTTTATATCCTTAATGGAACACACTCAACCATATTAGCTAATTTTCAAATACCTATGTATATTAGAGACAAAATCGATTTTGGTACTTAAATTTTTTTTTGCACAATTTGCTTAATTATTTTTTTTTTTCTTTCAAAACGTTTATTTTTTATTTTGCCATTACGAATCGATTTTAATAGTTCCTTAAATGCATACGCAAAAGTTCTGTCTAATCGTGTTCATTGTATCTGCCCTGTTACAATATTTCATTAAGTATGTTCGAAAGTAGAATTAATTCCGTTTATTTCATCTTCAGCTTTATTTGTTTTTCTAAAATGTTTAATCAATGTCTTTGTCAAAATCTTTTCTTTTAATACACAAACCTGAAAAAAACAGAATTATAAAATCTTTTATTCCAAATTAAACGCCCGAAAGTGGTTGCATTGAACATGTGTCATTCATGTTTAATTATAAACCATTTCAGCATTTTGTTTCTCGAAATGGCATTGAAATTTTTAAAAACAATTTTTTTTCTTGAACAAATTTGTACTTTTTTACTCTAAAAAATACTTTTGGCGAAATAAAAAATAACTTTCATTAATATTTCAACTAGATTTCTTTCGGTGTGGTAAGTAAATGAACACAGGAATTTTTGAATTAATATATGAAATGTAATCTATTAAAACAAGTCAACAATTGTTATGAACAAAATTAGGAAAAACTATAATTTATATTTGTAACATTTGAAATAAAAATTTTATTGTTACATTCAAAAATTTTGCACTTATTTTTTCTTCTGTAGAACATTTTAGCACTTAGTTTTTCAAGTTTTAGCATATTTTGAAATTCATTTTCTGGCAACACTGCACGATCGCAAACAATACTCACAACAAGAGCGTAAAACTACAAATATTTCATTCATGTTTTTTTTCTTTTTCAGCTCATTTTTGTTGTTGTTTTAAGTACACTGAGAAGCAGCGATTACATAAATGTATACATTACATACAAATGTATACAAAATAACAAACGAATTTTTAATTGAGGTTTATTTAAACATTACATGTTATTTCTTTCTATACGTATGCAATTACCAAATCCTCTCTTCTGCGTTAGTTATACTATTTGTTTAATAATTAAACTTTAATTCAATCGAAATTAAATAAATATACATATTTCTTAATCATTTACAATATTAATGGAAAAAAACCTGTCATCAGAACAGATTTGAATAAAATTGTCGTGCAATAAATTGTCCCATGCCATTTTATAATAGATTTTGTTACATTTGATAGTTACATTTTGGGATGCATGGGGACGGGACTATGCGAAAACATGATGACATACATATGTAATTGTCTTCAAAATTTGATAAAATGTTTTATTGACGGATTAAGAACCAATTGGTGTACATATGTACTTAAAGGTGTGAATACCAGTGAACTGTCAGTTCTGGAAGTTTAGACAAACATCGCAAAAAAACATTCCTACATATGGTAGTGTAGAGAATAATATGTACCTTTAAAAGTCATTTTACGCGAAACTGTATTTATTGAGTTGTGACGCATTAAGGAAATTAATACATACGCAAACAATAATACACAAACTCATATTTGTCTCTCTATTGAAGTTGTTGCCAATACAATATTCAAATACATACATATGTATATTAAATAGCCTCTAGTTATACCATATGTTCAAAGTAGTATTCAAATTTTACTTTTTTCATCCTCAGAGTACCAAAAACTAAAATTTTTAATAATTTTCACATTACACTAGTTCTGTATTATAAATATACGCTATGTACTCGTACATAGAAAGTTGTTTGAAAATGTCAAATGCTATTCAACTATTCCATTACAGATCCTCAAAAACACATACATAATATGTATGTATGCATGTAAAGTTATGTATGCGTACATGTGTAGTTCGTTTGTGACCAACCATAATATCAAAGTATGATCAATAAATATTATTTATAATTAATATAACTCATACGCTGATTTTTATACCTACACATACATACATATATATGGTAACAAAAAAATACGATTTCAATATTTTAAATTAAAAAAAATATGAACATTAAAAAAAAGCAAATGCTAAAGTTAGTCATTGGTTAGCCGCTAAACAACAATTTTCAAAAGTTATCGTGTCGTGCCGTGTCTTCAGAGACGAGTGAGAGAGCGCCAGTCTAATAATGTATGTAAAAAAAATGCAACAAAAATTTGGAATTTGAGCTAAGAAAAAATACTTATACATATGTATATGTACATACATATGTATGTAGTTTTTTCAAGATTCCTTTTAAATTACGATATTTTACCATAATAATTTCATATTTAAAAACACTAGTAAAAATCTGGTGTTTAAATTTTTCAAAAAATTAACAAAATTAAAAAATTCCTTGCAAAAAATATTTGTAATTTTTCTATTTGCATCGGTAAGAATTTGTCATATTTGGCAATCAGAGGCAGAGAAAAAATATATCACTTAATCAATCTGCAAATGCAAAATGCAAATTTAACTTTTTTGAATTCAATTTTACAAATAATTCTAGTTAATATACATACATATGTACATATGGTATGTACATATGTACATATGGTATGTAGGTATATTAAAAAATCTTTACACCAAATTTAATTTAATGAAAAGAAACATCAAAGTTCGCTTTAAAAAAAAAATAATTTTCTGCTTCGACAAACATTTTGTGAATTTGTGAATGTGAATGATGTGAATTTTTTTCTTAATCAAAATCGAGTTCGTAGATTACTTTAAATTAAAAACCAAAAAATAAGGTCTTCAAACTCAAATACTCGTAAATGCGATCATCCATATTTTAAAATCCTTTAATTTTTAGGGATATTCAATTGATAATACATTAGAAAAAGAAAAAAATAACGTTTTATATTGTATTTTGTTGCAATTTGTTCCGCATATGTATGTTAAATCATTGCTTTATACATACATACATATGTATATATTCGTATGTACGTATGTATTTAGGTACATATCAGGTTTGTATTTTTAGACACTCCGTCTGGCTAGAAGTTATTTTAGAAATATGTAATATTTTTTCGACTTTTGAAAAAATATTGAAAATAAAAGACTTGATTATTATACTCGTATTGTTATACATACATATGTACATATTATTATTAGCTATCGAGTGGCTAATTAGCTGATACATACAATTTTTTCCAATGGGTTGGTTGAACTTCCAGGAAATTGCTAAAATCCCTAACGGCCATTTTTGATTAAAAGCGATAGTGAGTGAGTGTATAAGTAGTTATATTTAAGTTAAGTTTAATAGCTATAGGCGATAATGTTATGTTTTGTTTAGTGTTAAATATTTGTTGTTGTTAAATGCTATTGTTACTAAAATTTATATTTAATTACATTCATGTATATACATATACATACATATGTTTAAATATACATATGTATGTTAAAATGTTAGTTTATTTTATTTGTTTGTTATTAAAATTAAGTTTTGTTGGCAAAGCCATGCGATTCGTTTTCTTCTAGTATTTAGTATAGGTATATACATACATACATATATGTATGTATGTATGTATATATGACAACTTCAAGTTTATGTATTTCTCACCGTTTATCTTTTGATTTACATTTAAACAAATAAATCAATCAATTAATTAATTACAATTACATTCTTTTTTGTTTTGTGTGTGTGTGTTTTTTCATATAGAAGTCTATTTTATTTGACAATTTCATTTCATAACAAAAATATATGTATATATTCATATGTATAGTTTTCATTATTCATAAAAAAAGACGCAAATTCATTAAATTTATAAATAATAATAATTATT
This sequence comes from Bellardia bayeri, assembly GCA_950370525.1. Taxonomy (NCBI): domain Eukaryota; kingdom Metazoa; phylum Arthropoda; class Insecta; order Diptera; family Calliphoridae; genus Bellardia; species Bellardia bayeri. The sequence goes on from OX493268.1 coordinate 1,214,650, forward strand.
ATTTTAAGTTGTAACAAAACTACATAAATTTTACTTTTACTTTTTTTTTTTTTTTTGTTTGTTTGTTTTAAAAATGGACATCATCACATCTAATGCAAAAAAAATATTACAAAAAAAAATTAAATAAAAAAACATAAAAACAAAAGTTGAACAAACAAACAAAAAGGAAACAATAGATAAATTGACAATAAATAAAATGATGTAAATAAAAACAAAATAAATAAATAAATTATATATGTATTTATATGTATTAATAGAGAATACCACTTCGTGTGTTCTGTTCTGTTTTGGGTATTTTAGATTTTTTGATTTGTTTTTTTCTGATATTTATAGGGAACAACGGTAGTAGAAGGTGTGGTAGTAGAAGTAGTAGTAGTAGTGGAGTAGTAGTAGTAAACAACAAATGGACTAACTGAAACATAACATTGAAACTGAAACAGATCAAATCCTGAATTCCATCGTTGTTGCGTCTAGAATTCGCCAGTAAGTAATTTAGTTGCTGTGATAATACGAAAAATTAACTTAGTATGTGTTTTTTTTTTGTTTGGTTGTGAAATTTAAAATATTAACTAAAACTAAAGCTAGCTAAATATTAAACTAATGTTTACATACATACATACAATACACATACCATATACATAATATATACAATTATATTGTATTGTATTATTGAAATATAGTAGATATTATAAAACGAAGACTGTTATTATATGTAGGTATAGTAAATAATAATGATAAATGGCGATTCCGATTTCGATTCGATAATAATTTATATCGATATACATATAGAGAATATCGTGTATACATACATCGTATACATATGTATATATATTTTTGTTGCACAAAATGAAAAGCGTGTGTGTTTGTATGTGTTGTGTTCATACGTATGCGTGTATTTTTTCTTTTTCTTTTTTTGTTTTATTTTTATTTGTGTGTTTATTTGTCTTTTAAGAACAAATATTGAAAGAGAAACGGGGAAAAAATGTAATTAAAAATAAACGGTGACACAGTTATATATGTACATAACAACTTGCGGCTGTCATAGTAGTGGTGAGTGGTGTAGTATTAATTATAAAAAAATGTGTGTGTGTGTGTTTGTTTGTATGTATATGTATACATATGTATGTATGTATAAATATATATGTATGTATATGTACAATACATACATGTGCATGTATATATATATATATATATATATGTATGTATGTATGTATCATTAAGTCTACAACATTTGTTTCTGTGGATAGTGTAGTATAGTATTTTGTTTGTATGTATGTACATATGTAGGTATGTAAAATCGGGAATTTTTATGGACTCAAATCCACCAAGTACTTATACATATATGTATATACATACATATGTATGTAGGTATGTAATAAATAAAATTTTCTTTTGCTTTGTTTAAATATTAAAATGTTTTTTAATTTGTGATATTTACGACTACAAAGTGCACTTTGTAATTGTACATATGTACATACATACATACGTAGATACATACATACATATTGTATGTACATATAAATTTGGCAATATTTACATAGATACATACTTATATACATATAGTAAATATATATGTACATATGTATAAGTAAATAGTTATGTTTTCTTTTTTACAAGGGTTAAGACTAACTTGTTTTTATTTTTTTAATTTTTAATAGATGTTTTTGTAAACTTACTCTCTGTTCAAATGAGCACCAGAGTCCATGGAAAGGCAACCAGCACCGCCACCGAAACCGTAACCCTTAGGTCCATATTTGCGGCCATGGCAATTTTTGCAGAACAATTCCTTGTCGTGTTCTGTGCAGTTTGTGGAGTCAAGAGCTTTGTTGCACATTCCTAAGAATTAAAGTAGATAAATGTTTTTTAGGTTAGTTTGACACTTTTAACACGTTATTTCTTTAATTATTCAAACATTAGTTATTGCTTCAAAACAATATTTTCAGTTTATTTTGTAATCTAAATTTGAATTTGATGTAATTAAATGAAACAATCACATACCACATTTGAAGCAGGTCTTGTGGTATTTGTATCCTCCGGCAACGCGTTCTTCGGCAGCGTATACGGATTTGCCGCACTTGGGGCACTTTGGAGTTTCGACGGGAGTGAAAGGCATTTTGTGTTTGTTTAAATCTATGTATGAATTGAGAATTATAAAAAACAATTAGTTATTTTTCTGTCTGGATCCACTAAAAGGGTGAATTCAGAATTGAATTTTAATTTATAACAAAATTATTTAATTAAAAGAATATTAACTAAAATCTCACTTTACCGCACTGAGGTACCACTACGTGAAAAATACAGATTTAAAATGAACTTCACTGATGCTCAGCGCAGGTAGTCTTTATTTCATACTGCACACGGCACAACACATAATAGATACAACATTAGAAAAAGATGTATAGAAAGAGAGAGAGACACACATTTTCAAAATATTCTAAAATTCCCTTCGTTCACCAAATTTCACTTGGCTGCTGGTCTCTCGGTATAGCTTTCCCATTGCTACAACACGTACATATTGTGAAAAAATGCACACGGAGCACTTTACTTCTTCCATTAATATTATTCTCACGAGAATACATTTTCTGTTCTTTCTTCTGATGATACATATTCAATTTAATTCAAAACTTTGAGAATTCATCTAGCCACCCATCCATACATACAACGCCCAACCCTTATCCTCCTACCCCGCCATCATATATTTTATATTCGATACAAATGAAAAGAACATTTTCCTACAACATTTGGAGTATGGAGTCAATCGCGAATCCGTAGCGTCCAATATAATACACCACTCAAACGCAACTTTTTTTCTCCACTACTTTTGTGTAAAAAAAAAGAAGAGAAGTGTTTTTTTTTTTTTATTACGTACACAGATTTAATGCGGAAGAATTTTAAATGTAACTGCTGCCTGCCCGCCGGCCAATATTCTCTTGCCTGTTTTTTTTTTTTTTTTTTGTTTGCATTTCGTGTTGTTGCTTAATTTTTAATATTTTTTTGTTATTTGTTATAAATAACAAATCTATTTTTAATAATAAACACTCATTTTTGTATTAAAAAAATGTTTATTTATGTATGTATGTATATATTCATCATACTCGTATTCATATATAAATTTATACGATTTATATATGTATGTATATGTATGTATGTATACATATGTACATACATATCTATATATATATATATATATATAGTACATATATTTAGAATGCATACGTGGTACACATATGGACTAAATGCAAAAAAAAATACTTCGAATTTTTTATGCATGTAAACTAATTTTATTTTAACAATTTCATCGATATTTTTGTTTTATACCAAACTAACATGGAATTGCTTTAAAATGCTTTGTCCATTTGTCACTATTCCATTTGTTTGGAGATACCAAAGTTGTGAGATTATGTATATTTCAAAAGTGATGAGTTCATTACAATTATGGTATTTCAGCTTGTTCCATAGTTAAAAAAAATATATTTACCTCTATAATTGTTCCCGGATATGGTCGCATGATACAGATATTTAATCAAATAAATTTAACCCGTCTATTAATTTGTTTGCCTGTAAAGTACAGATGTAAAATGTGTAAAATTTAGTAATAATACATATGTACATATCTTGTGTGTTTCTATACAAAACTATAAGAAGTATATTTTGATTACGCATATGGATTCAAAAGCATTATGAATATTTCGATATGCATAAAATGCATATAAACATTTTTAAATTTTGATGTGGGACTAGCTAAATCTGCATACAAATGTCCAATAACTTAGATTAATGTTAATTTTACTCGAAAAGCAAAATTGAAGTTTATTTTTAACATCAGTTAATGATCCCTTACAACATCAACAACATAGACGGTTGTCAGATCTTACAACGTTGTCCGAAAAATGTTCAGAAAATGTCTAAAAACCGTGTGAACTCAAAATTTTTGTCTTCCAACGTTGTAAGAAAAAGCATTGACAATTTACCTTTTGCTAACAATTTTTCAATGTCAGTACATTGCTAGATCTGACAACATTGTATGATCTGACAACAGTCTATACATAGCTTTACAATAAAAAAATATTGGCATCATTAGCTAACAATGAAATGATTTGACAGACAAGATGTCAACGTTCGGTGTCGATATGCACAGTGAAATCAAAAAATTAACGAACGACAAGTTACAATAAAGCAAAGAATTTATTCTTAATTAAATTTTCAAAATCTAATTATATTTGATTACTTAATCATTCCATTAAACGATTCATTGTGAATTAGTTCATTGGCTTAATTTCTTAATATTTTATTACTTTGAGAATCCATTCTTCATAGAATTGATTAGTTTTTTGAATCATTAAAGTTTTTTTAATTCAAATCTATTACAAATATTCTTTAGAAAATTATTCCAATTTATTTTGTAAATTATTAAAAGCAATATAAAATATTTATTATATAATAATATATATTAAATACACCTAGGATTCGAATTAACAAAAATATGTCCAATGAATTTCATTATAAATTAATTTTATAATAAATTAATCAGTTCAATAATGAATGAATTCTGTTTACATGAAAAACTTTGAATGAAGCTAAATAATTTGTTTTGTTGGGAAGGGTTTAATTGAATCAATTGTAGGCATTTTTTAACTCTTAACTGAATTAAGAGTTTAGTGAATTAAATTTGAGGCTTTGTAATAAGCAGAAAATTGTTTTTTAAATCATAAAATATTATTAAATGAAGAGCATACATTGAACTCTAATGAAATAATCTAGAAGTCTTCTATACTTATGTACATATATGGATTCTGACTTATATTTTTTCTTTATTCAATTTAAAAAGCATAATTTTGATGAGTTCATGTTTTTTTTTTTATTTATTACAATTTTTCACTTAACCAGTATATGTAGATATTTTAGAGCTGATGGCCAGTGTAGCTAGTGCTCCTTAATTTAAATTTAATCTTAGAATTAATTTCTTGTAGATTAAATAAATAAATAGATATTTTAGGAAATTTTCTATAATTTTTAAGTAAAAAATTAATTTATTTATTGAGCTAATGTAGTTAATATTTAGTTTTTAAAAATAAAAACAAATATCTTATATATACAAAATACATACATACATATGTACATATACATACATAACCCACGCCAACGAGAAAACGGATCTTTTGGGAATGTGTTGTAGGATATTACAACATATAATAAGCTCAAAATTACAAAATATAGGACAAATTATATTGGTATAGAGATTTGCATTCTGTGAAAGGGAGCTTACCCGTATTCCGGACATCAGTACTTATCTACATACATACATATATTTATCTAATCCTAAACTCTTTGAGGTTAATCTGAAATGTTTTATAGTTTGCGTACGTTTTGGACTTTTTGATTTGGTTCAAATACGTACCATACAAACTTCAATAATGACACCCCCTCTATACATATGTGTTATGTATAAGTAAATATGTATGTATGTATACATAAATGTGTACATATATGTATATGTACATATGTGATTACAATAATATCAATCAATATCATCCATGTTTCTTCTGATCGAATGAATGTAATGGTTTTTTGTAACGTGCAAATATTTCTTTTTTGAATATCTCAAAGCGTTTGCTATTGAATGTATTTTGCTGTTCACGCCACGACGGCCGAGCGTTTTTCTTTTGCAAACCCCAATGGCAGGTGAATACAGGAGTTAAGACATAAAATGAATAACCAGAAACATACATCTCGTAGACCTTCAGTTCGAATACAAATCCAAATCCAAATACATGCATATACACATTCATGTTTATATTAGACAGACAGGTAAGGCGAATGAGGCAGGCGGCAGGACGTATTAAAAAAATTAAAAGAAAAGGAAAGAACATCCAAATGGAAGAATGTAGAAAAAGTGTTATTAAATATTCAATTATATTTATTATGCATCATTATTATTATTAAACCTGTGAATTTCTTGTAAAACCATAGCCAACGAAACGCTCATCGTGCGGGGGCACATTGTCCAAAGCCACATAGAAAGGTTCATAAAAAAACTCATAATTTGTTACTTGGTGACTAATGGCGATCAGTTGGTCATCTGTGTGACCGTTGGCTAGCCAGCTGCATAGAAGACAAATACAAGTAATTAAGAAAAAATGGTATGTATAATAAAAAAATGTAATCAAAGAAATTAAAAAAGGAGACGGACGACAGATGACGGACACTGTGGACATAACGAATAAATACAAAATATTTATACTTATGTACATATTGTGTATTTATAGCTCGTACATCCAAACATACGAGTATGTATGTATTTATGTTTGTATAATTATATATACATATACACAAATATACATATGTATATATTTGTATTTGTATAAGTGTATATTTTCACACCTTGAAAAATTTGTAGCATATTGATTGTAGATGAAGACTTTTTCATGGAAAGGTCTTGCTAAACCTCTTTTCACCAGCCGCAGTAACTCGTTTTTACTGGATGGAAATCGCACCCGATCATCAATTTCTAGTGTAGGTATGACGTAAGCACACAGACCCGTCGAACATCTGGCCGTAGCAAGAAAATCATTTAGCAATGGCACAATATTATTGCTTGGTACTATATCGACATCTGTGAGAAATACATATTTTGTTTGGCAGCCTTTGCGTGCAAAGTTGCGCAAATGATTTTGTGGATACAGATTTCGTGATCGCCAGCGTATTGTTTCGGTTGTTCTCATTTGCAACATGCTGTGCAGGGTCTTTTGCGGATTCCGGCAATCGAACATTTGCAACAGCTTGTACGAGTTGGCCGTTTCGTGCTTGGGCTTGCGGTCGTGAGGAAAGGCCAAATGAAATGTAACATTTGTGCGCACAAAATCGAAACACAGCCGCAGATAGGTTACATAGTGCTTTAATATTGTGAATTCATCGCTACCTGATACAAAAACAGCAACCGATATCGGCCCTAACCATTTCTTGGAGACCTCTGCCACAGACATTAAACGCTCGACCGAGGTCTGTGTGGCCAAACATACTAATCCGTTGAGCGATGACTCTTCATAGGTGTCACCGATCAGTGCAAAATCAAACAATTTATATACGCGCTGATTGTCCCATCGTCCCAAATTCAGGGGCACATTTTCAAAAGCTAATCCCGATGACTCTAACTTGTTCAAACCATGTCTTCCATTAACTGATGTTTCTTTATTTAACCGAAAGCTACTCGAGTTTTTATATAACCGGCCATTTTTCAGCGTTGCAACTTGAAAAGCACTAATGTTTTTAATAAAATTATGAGATCCATTATGTGTGGCAAATGTATTGCAGTGGCTGAAAAAGTACAAATGTACCGACCATATCAGATTGCAAGCAAATAAAACAATAGATGAAGTTTTTATTGAGAAATGTTTTTTAAAGATCTGTAAAGATAAAAAGTAACATTAATTATTAACATTGAATTATTTTGAACATAAGTACATACGAATAATAGATCTATAACTAAATTCAGGCCCTAGCACAATGAAATTATAATTCCCCTGGGGGGTTATTGTGTACTTCAATTCGAAAAGAAAATCTTTCGAAGCTTTTGCTTCCGAATCGAAATACACAATAACCCCTGTTCTGTAAATCGATTTCATTTTTAAAACGAATACACATATTTTAGTGTTCTGTAAACCACATGATTACTCGTTTTGCATTAACTTGAAAGTACAAAATTACTTGACTTACGGATATAGGTACATATATATATGTACATATATAAATATATATAAAGTTATGGGCAGGGAAATAGCGCACTTTACCGTTTTAGTAGTGTAACGGGGATTGAATTCTTGTTTTTTTTCTCAACATACAAACGTTTCACCATCAGGAGAAATCAGATTAATTTTAGTTTCATCTGTGAAAAGCAGTTTTTTCCAGAATTTGATTCCTTGTTCCGATGTAGGTTTTCCAAAAGACAATCGTGCCTTTCTTTTTGGCAGAAGTGGTTTTTTCTACTTCCACGACCATAAAGCTGATTTTCATTGAGGCGTCTTCGTACAAGTCTGCTGGAAACATTTAACCCAAAGTCCCCATTTATTTCTTACTTTCTTAACCTATTACCATATCCTCACGAACTGTTGTCTTTCGCGGTGGCTTCCTCCGATCTTTCTTTACATTAAGCAAATTTACATCTGATTTAACGATATTATAAACCATCTTTCGAGAACATTCAATTATATCAGCTATTTTTGTTTGTTTTGTACTCTTTTGGCGAAGTTCTCAAAAACCTTTTGTTTTCCATTTTGGTTGACAAAATTAACGATAAAGAATATTTTTGGTAAATTACAGAAGAACTTACCCACCGAAATTAGCAACAACTATTTTGCCTAAAATTTAAAGAACTGTGCGCTATTTAATTGTCCAACCAACAAACTTAATTTTTAACAAAATATGATAAAGCAAACAACGTGAAAAAGTAAACAAGACATTTCCAACGAATTTTTGGAAAAGCTGAATGGAGCAAAAGAATAGCATAGAATTCCATGTTGGTATCATTCCATTTTTCAATATATATAATGCGTTTGGTACTTCATATAACATTGGTGCGCTATTTCGCTGTCCATAGCTATATACTATACATACATATATGTACGAGTACTTATGTATATCTGAAATGTTTTTTAAGGGCAGGTATAATTCGTGAACAAAAATCATATGTCATGTTATAAAGTTTTACCCCCTTATTCAAAAACGATTATTAAATTTAACAAACGTTTATTAAGCAAATTTTTATATGAAAATCTGTCTTCAGCAAATTTTTATATGAAAATCTGTCTTAATAAACGTTTGTTAAATTTAATAATCGTTTTTGAATAAGGGAGTTAATGTCTTACCATAGTTGTTGTCCCCTGATTGACTTTTAATAAGTTGGTTTTGCAGACTTATAAATATATAAATGAATCATTACTTAAAAATCGTTTGTAAAATAATTCAGCTAAGAGTGTTAATAAAATTTTCAACATACAACTCAATGTTTTATGCCGAAATGTAGTTTATGCGAACACATTAAATTAAAAATATTTTTATTTGCATATTGTTGTACTATTTTGAGGACTCCGGTCAAGGATCTATCTAGACGGTTTGTTATAATGAATAAAAGTTCATAATAAATTGTGTAGGACATCTGTTGCACCAATCTCAGTCGTTTTTAATTCACTATTAAGTTTTTTTTTTTTATTAAATTATTTTTATCTAAAATACATATGCATACATATGTAAGTATGTGTATATGCACATATTTAAGATATGAAACATTTCATTTGATACAAATAATTATTTACAAATTGCAATTATTTTAAAATACATAATATTATGAATAACACACTTCTAGGGGATATTTTTTTTTCCTTCATAAAATATATGTAATTGCAGTCAATGTTTATCATTTTTGACTTTGAGGGTTGAAAAATATATGTACATACATACATATGTATGTATATATGTATTTATATATTAACTGTTATTATTTTCTTAGACAATTCTAAAATTATTTTAAAGTTATTATAGTTTTTAATGGCAATCTCGTGTTTTAGTGTAAGATTAGTTTTCACTTATCATTTTTTTGTTGTAATTTGTTTGTTGACACTTGCTTTGAGTTTTATTTCTTTGTAATGAATTATCCTTTGCACATATGAAACAAACGAAATGAAACACTCCCAATATACATAGGCATTTAAAATTTTACTAGTTTTCTTTAAAACAGGGATGAACAATGAAACTTACACATGTATCCCTAGAGATGGAAGCACGAACCTTTCTTTTTTTTAGCAATTCTATGAAGTATTAAAGTATAATTTTTTAGTTTTATAACTACATATTTACATGATTATTAAATATTTTAATGTTTTAAAGATTCTTCTTTATATGTACATATGTATGTATATAATACATACATATTGTATGTACATGTTAGATAAATTTATAATAATTTCTTTTTATTAATAAATGTTATAAATTACTATTAGAGATAACAAAATAGTGTTAAATTTGGTTTTGTCCTGTCAAATTAATATCTGTCATGGGGAATAGGTTAGTAAGTTTTTTGCATGAAAACCTAATTTTTAACAAAATTTTAGTTGGCATGTTTTGAATAAAAACTCTTGAAATATAAAAAAGTAACTGAAATAAGTATCCACAACCTACGATAGAGATAGTTGTCATCGGTGTTTTACAACTGCCAAATAAATATCCTGACCTACTAAACTTAAAGTCTGTTTATCGTTCTCGTGTATATGACTTCCTAATTGGCATGTTTTTTGGCAATTATATTCTAATATAGGTTATGTTCAGTTATATCAATATTTCGTATTGTTGTTATGGATACCTTCTTGCATACATCAATGTATTACTAGTAGAGCTTTACAAATTTCAAACTTGAAAGACTAGTAGTAAGTGAATTGTGGATTAAAGATAACGTTTCGGCTATACCCAAAAGGGAAATTTCTTCAGCTATTGTTTATCACTATGTAAGATTTTTTTTATATATAAATTGTAATACCGATTAAACGATATTCCATTAATTTTTTGTATAACCGTAGTAATTTAACGTATTAAAGTGACTGTTAATAAATTTAGTGTAACCGTAAAGATATGCCCCCAAAGTTCATGAACAGTTTTAAAATTTATCAAAATATTGTGTAGAAATTTTGTTTATATACCTTTTACAAATTTAAAAATTATTTCTGAATACTGTGGTTAATATTTTGCCATTGGTACATAATTTTATTCAAATTTTATAGCAAACTAGCTGACCCGGTCCACGTTGCTGGCTCTAAGCAAACATTAGTGTTGTATTACCACACGATTTAAATTGAGCTTTTAACGAAATTTACGGCCTTTATATAAAAATCCATAAAATACCTATCATAAAGTTTTTTTTTTACAGAATAACTTATATATGGTGTAGATAAGGGCTCAATCAAAAACGAAACTCACGAGTATTTAAGACAAATTGGAAATTATATTTATTTATTTCTTCATCTTAAGGCCAGCGGATAGACAATGTTTTTTGTTTTTTTATTTGGTGTTAAAAGCGTATAAATTTTTTGGCGTGCCAACTCGGGAGCAAGCCACATACAACTGGCCGTGTGAAAAACATGAACTTTCCAAAATTAAGCCAGCAATAGTCAATGATTGATTGGCCTTGTGCTTTATTGATTGTAATAGCAAAGACTTTAATATATAATATTAAAATATGTATATCTTGTGTTATCGAATGATGTAGGTATTTTGTAAATAAACCGAAAACTTGGATTTTTGAATACAACATTTCGAAAGTTTTAAAATTTAGATATTGGATCATTATTAACACAGGTTTTTTGTAAATATCTTCGGAACTACATAACCGATTTAAGAGTTGGATATTTCGTTTTGAAAAATATGACAACGGCTTTGAAAAATAATAAAATAAAACAATATAAAAAAAAAATATATATATATATATATATGTAAGTATATGTCATTGGTAATGTAATATGAAAAAATGGATTTTTTCACGCTCCTCCGCCCGCAGACCGAAAATCAGATTTCACTGTGTCACCCGCCTAAAGATTCCCTGAAAATTTCATCAAAATCGGCCCAGCCGTTTTGGAGTCCATACGTTACATACATACACACATCCTGTTTTATATATATACTCAGCGATACTAAGTATTAATACTTACATTCTTATCTTACATAAACATTTCCTTTTTACATACTTACATACACATTACAAGTTTTTGAAGTTAAACAGAATTTTAATAATTTTTAAAATCTCCCTACAAATTTTGTTTATGACATACAAATTTTTGACAAAAATAAAGACTCACATTTAAAAATACCCTAACTGAATTTTGCCGGCAACCATTTCCTTTTGCTAATGGCTACCAATTTTTATTTATTATCTGTTCGATTGCCCTTTACTTTTAATACAAAAAGTACTTTTTTTCCTCTAGCAAATAAACGAATAATATTCGACTGCTTGTAAAATTTTGCTATTTTTACAACAATTGGGAATTTTTAATACTAAATGTATATGTAGTTTGTATTAAATCCATACTAATAAAAAAATATAAAATATATAAAATAGAAACCCCAGAATATGTTTAAGATATTTAATTTAAGGACGAGATAAAAATTATTTTTCTCGAAATTGTACTATTGTTAGAAAATTTTAAATGTTAGTACAGGCCTTCGAGGTAGTCCTGGTTTTTGGCTTATATGTATATAGTTGAGGCCATATTTACTCGCCTCGTTGAAGGGTTTAGAAAACAAATTGTTTTTACACAATTTTAATGATGATGATGCGTATTGATGATAGTTTAAAGGGACTATAAATTTCAATAAATAAACAATATGTTTACAGTTCCCCACCAGCGATTGGAAATCACTATATCAGGTTTCTAAAATCCTATTGGTAGCAAATGTTGCATAGTTAGTTTTAGATACTAAATAACAAAATTGTGTTGAATGGTTTTTCATAATTTGGAATTACTGAAATGATTTTATAATATATACATACATACATAGTTTTAAATGTATATACATATGTATACAAAGAAACTATTTTTATTATACTATTCCAAAGTAGTCACTAATGCATTTTGTTTACTAGATTTCTTGTACTATTCCAGCATAATGTGTGAGACATACATCTCTTGTTGCTACCATGATTCCTGCTACTCTTTGTGTTCACCATATTATTGCTGCTCTCATAGCCACTTAAAGTTGTATTGTCGTTGCAGTCGCCACCGTCATTGTTATTGTTATTGCTGGAAAAGAAAATGTTTGCTGTAAACATAATCTGGGAATGATGGCGAAATGTTAAAGCACTTAGAAATGCCTTTTTTTAATTTTTTGTAAACGATAACGCTCTGTAAAATTTGTATTTATTAGTCAAATATATATAAGTGAATATACCTATATTATACATTTATAATTATTAAAATAATCAATAAAAAGTCTTAAAATGAAAACAGGAACAATGAATAAGAATTCTTAATTGTTATTTTTGTCCAAAGAATATTATTTTTAATTTTTTATACCTATGTAATTTCTAAACATCATAAAAAAATTGTCTACTTATTATTTGGGTAATCGGTTTTTTGTACTATTTTAAATCAACTATTCAATATTTGAGTCCTCTTATTATTTACATATGTATTTTCTTAATATGAGAGTCACCCTATATTACTTCGTTACGCGAACGTATCGTAAAGTGGCGTAAATAATTACTTCCTGTCTTGGATTCTTAAGGCAGAATTAGTCTTTACTTTCTGTTTCGTTCCGAATCAGCTGACTTGATTCTGTTAAATAGAAAATGTATAGAAGTTGTTTCGTTACTTTCCGTGCCGTTGCGTACGAACCTGTTGAAAACAAAAATCTGCTAAGTAATTGTAAGTGACAGCACAAAACAGCTGACATCCGCACAACAAAAAATTATTGGTTTATTACAAAAATTTGCAATTTCTTTGAATTTAATTAAGTTTTTGTATAAAAGTTATAAAAATATAAAAAATAAACGATGGATGACGAAAAACTCATTACTTTAGTCGAAAGTAATGAAATATTGTACAATAAAAAAACTTTGATTTGCATTTTTTTTTTATTTATTTCCGCGGTGTGTTGTCTGTTTACCTAAAACAGCTGATACGTTTATACGGAAAAACTAACTACAAAAATTTAACAACAGAACGACACGGAACAGAACAGAAAGTAAAGACTAATGAAGCCTTTATTAGCGGCTACGATTTGAGACGTATTATCTTATACGTATGCATGTATATTTCCCTATAAAGTAGTTGCAAACATTTAATTCAATTATATGTATGACAAAAAACCTTGAAGCAGCAATCTTATAGTCTCGTAACCAAGGTGATTTTAGGAAAAGATGTAATTATTGAATTTCATCTGCGAAATCAACCTCTACACGCAAATAAAAAAATTCTCCTTCCTCGTAATGTTATGTCACTATATAAAACAAAATCCACTTTTAGGCGGGTATGAAGGACTAATGCAATGCCCAGCTGAAATTTATTAATACGTTGAAATAAAATGTGTTAAAACAAAAAAATATATTTTCCACATAAAACATTTACCGTAAGCAAATATTTTGTGATTACGTTAATTAAAGTATAAAATGTCAAGTATAATGTGTTCTTCTAGCGATGCCAACCTTCGAGTTAAATTCAATTATTTTAGAATTGCTAACTTACGTATTGACATTAATACTTACTTGCCTATTTGATTGTATTATAGTGTTGTTTGAATATACGAGAGAATTGTAAATTACAGAAAATAAATAAAAATATGTCAAAAATAAACTTTTATATTTATTATTAAGGTGAACCCTTAAAAAATACAGTTTAAATAAAATAATAATAGTTAAGTGTAAAAGTGTAACAAAATTATATTTAATCAAAAGGTGTGAAAAACAGAAATTTTGCAGAGAAAAAGTCTGTATCATAAAGTAGTCAATATGTATCTGTGAAGAATGTTGATGGTTTTTCTTTCAATTGCAAATTCTATTCACTTGAAAATTAATTAGTTACTTAAAATATAAGTATGCTTAAAATTGTTAATTTGTAAATTTGGGATAAATTCACAAGAAAATGGAATGAAAATCGAAATATTATCTACTCGCCTCACCCTTGTAATGTATAAATCTGTATCTTGTAGTTGCCATACACTATAGTTTGTATGTAGGTACATAATTAAAAAAATAGGAGCAGAGAAAAATTGTGTTAATCGAGTCTAATAAAGAGGATTGCTAAGATCGTATACTAATTACTTATATTTAAAAACACTGTGAATTCGTATGAAGTCTAACTACAGAAGGACTAGACATGGATAATATGGATAAAATAAATTATATGGTTAATACTCCTGTTGACAATCCAATGTTAGAGGCTTTAAAGCAGCAGGATGCATTTAATCTACAAATTACAAATATACATCAATTTTCAACTGGTGATCCGCTAAATAATGAATTAATAAATGCCCAGAAAATGGCATCGAATAACGGCAGCATGTTTGTTAATTGTGATGGCACCGTACATACTAGTATTTCTGCACTTGATTGTCCAAAAGAATCCGGCAGTCCTCCATCTTCACTGTTAAAACATGATATTCCTGCTGATGTCGAAATACCTCCAATGTATTCCAACGATATGTCCGAGAGTCAGAAGCGTAAATCGCCCGTCGAACCAAATGTCGACATTAGTCATTTGGCAAAAAAACAACAACTTTGTCAGTTAGCAGAGGAGAAGAAAAAGTCTAATTTGAGAAAAAATATCCGAGAAGTAATGGATACTAACCAGTTAGATACAAACACGCTAAGGGCTCAGCATGAAGAGTCCGAACGTTTGGCTCGTGTGGCCGAGCAGCAGAAGCTTCTTAGAGAATATCAACAAAGGGAAGCTGTTTTAACTCATTTCGATCGATTTGTTAATGAACACAGAGTCCGGGATCCCGCCGATCTTATACCCGAACAGAAAAAGGCCAACTTAAATAAATTTCAAGAACAGAACGATTTGAAGGTAGAACAAACAGCTACCTGTCAATCGTTTGAGAGTACAGAAACTGAAACTGATGCAGATCCGGTTAAAAGTGCTGACGACAAGGACGATGCGGTCCCAGCTGAAGTCGTTACCATAGAAGACAGTTCTGATGACGATGACTGTATCGTGTTGTCAGACGATGAAGCTGATCTCGAAGAAGACAACGAAAACGATGATCCAAATAATAGCGGTATGCATGTCAAAGATGATTTTAATGTGCCCGATCACTTAGGAAGAGTTGTTATCAATGTCGGCCACCCGGAGGACGAAGAAGATATATTTATAGCACCACAAATAGCTCGCACCATTAAACCTCATCAAATCGGTGGAGTACGTTTTTTATTCGATAATATAATTGAGTCGATTAAACGTTTTAAAAGTTCTGGTGGATTTGGTTGCATTTTGGCCCATTCAATGGGACTCGGCAAGACTCTTCAAGTGGTTTGTTTTAGTGACATATTCCTAAGGTATACCCCTTCAAAACATGTCGTATGCGTAATGCCTATTAACACCCTACAAAATTGGTTAGCAGAATTCGACATGTGGATACCAAAACAATCAGATAATCCCGAATACATAAGACCGCGTCATTTTGACGTCTTTGTACTTAATGATCAACAAAAGACTCTAACGGCCAGAGCCAAAGTGATTTTGCAGTGGAAGGAAAGAGGCGGGGTATTGCTAATTGGTTATGAACTATATCGCCTTTTAGCGCTTAAACTAAGTACGACAGGTAAACGGCGTAGTAAAAAAAGTCAATATTCGAATGACAATTTTACTGAATCTCGCAGTCGTGTCATGGATGAAGTGTACGAAGCTCTAGTTAAACCAGGACCGGATCTAATTATCTGCGATGAAGGTCACCGAATTAAAAACGCTCAGGCAGGCATTTCGCAGGCCCTCAAGCAAATTGGAACTCGCCGACGAATTGTACTTACCGGATACCCTTTGCAGAATAACTTACTCGAATATTGGTGTATGGTTGACTTTGTACGGCCCAACTATTTAGGCACAAGAACAGAATTTTGCAATATGTTCGAAAGACCAATTCAAAATGGACTCTGCATTGATTCGACGCCGGACGACATAAAACTAATGCGCTATCGAGCACATGTGTTACACTCGCTACTTGTGGGCTTCGTCCAGAGAAGATCACATACAGTACTACAGCTTTCATTGCCCGAGAAGCAGGAATTTGTGATTCTCTCCCGTATGTCCGAGTTACAGAAACAACTGTACGACACATTCATGAATGATATTGTGCGCACAAAGAATGTCCCTAATCCACTTAAAGCATTTGCAGTATGTTGCAAAATCTGGAATCATCCAGATGTTTTGTATGATGCTATGAAGGTTGCCGATTCAGGTTTGGATTGGGACATTGAAGAAGTCGATGATATACCAATCGCATCAAGTGTAAATAAAAATGGCTTCCCACCGCCCGTGCCTGCGACTACTCCAGCAACTGTTACTGCTTGCCTTCCTCTTAACACAGAGACTACGTTAAAACCATCTGAAACACAAACGTATCAGCCGATCTTAAAATCCTCCATTAATAATCCTAAAACAAACGCACCTTTATCTGTGCAACATTTGCAAAATCAAGATGATCCAAAGGAAACATCACAAGCAATTGCACATTCACTTTCTGCATCAGCCACAAAAACTAACAATTATCAAGGGTATGTATAACGCTTCTCACTCATTTATCCATTTATTTTACTAATCTCTGCTAAAACTTTATACAAAATGAACAGCTTTTATAATATTGTCGTTTTGTATATTTGTTTGTTGAAACTTTTATTAAATAAAAAGAACTGCAGTTTTCCAACTTATAAAAACAATAAACACAAGAAGAAAAATAACTTCCAATTGAAATCTAAAGACGAATCTATTGAATTCCTTGGTTTTTAATTAGATTTGACTTTCCTCCAGTTGGTCTATTTTTCTTATACCATTTACCCATATAGCCTGGTAAGCCATCTGGTATTGCAACTGTTAAGTAAAAGTTACGGCACACAAGCACAAAATAGTGCAAAAGGCAATACTAGCTGGAAATTTATTTAAAACACTTTTAAAGACAGATTCATATAAATTAAAAAGTTTTTAGTCATACAATTGTATGCACATATTATATTTGGATAGTTTTAGTTATTGTAATTGTAATTATAATTGTTAAATAAAATGTTTATTTGTTTATTTTCATATATTGTATTTGTAGTAAAATTATAATAAATATTCTCTATTCATATGATTCTTTAGGCCATCGCTTTTTTCAGAAATGAATCAGTTTGAAAACCCTACTCTCAACACGGTACCCTACAATCAAGACATACAATCATCATACTTTTCCTATCCGACTATGATGAGTAACATGGGTCGTCCGTTGCAACCAAACTATGTGGGTTGTATGCTTAAGCAAACTGTCCACGAGACGAGTAATGCGGACGACTCGCACAATTCGTCTTCGGAAATAGTCGATTTGGATACAAATGAAATCCGAACTATCGAAACCGACATAGACATGGACAAAAATATTTCAATAAATAAAGACGAAAAAAGCGATAAGCCCAACGCATCGACTGATAACGATAAATCAGAGACGGACAGTCATTTTAGTAGTTCGATAGGGGCTTCTGAAAATAATGACGTCGAACAAAGGAAGGGCTCTGAGAAAATCACGTACGACTGGGCGATGAAATTTATGAAGAAATATGAACCTGGTCTTATATCGAACTCTCCTAAAATGGAAATATTTTTCTGTATTCTCAACGAAAGCGTTTGCATAGGCGATCGTGTTTTATTGTTTAGCCAAAGTTTACTAACATTAAATCTTATTGAAAAATTCCTGCAAGCCAATCGTATTCCTGGTGATGACACTAATTGGACATATAACAAACATTATTTTCGTAAGTGATTTTGGGGATGTTGCAGCAATTGTCAGCAAATCTAAAAATAATGTAATTAATAATCGTAATATCTTTGGGAATATTATAGGTCTAGATGGTTCAACAACTTCTCAAGAAAGAGAAAAGTATGTCAACGAATTCAATTCGAACACAAATGTTAAGCTGTTTCTGATCTCAACAAAGGCTGGATCGTTGGGCATCAATCTAGTAGGAGCTAATAGAGTTATTATCTTCGATGCAAGTTGGAATCCTTGTCATGATACACAAGCTATTTATCGGATTTATAGGTAAAATAAAAATATAAGAATAAGTTTTGTGTGTTGGCATTTTTAACGATATTGATTGTAATTTTCTCATTTTTCTTCTATGAAAAGGTATGGCCAGCGAAGAGCTTGCTTTATATATCGTTTAGTTATGGACAGGTGTTTGGAAAAGAAAATATACGATCGGCAAATAAAAAAACAGGGAATGTCAGATCGTGTGGTCGATGAATGCAACCCCGATGCCCATCTTTCCATAAAGGACGTTACCAATCTATGTTACGACTACGATGATGACGATGACAAAACAAATACCTTCGAATACATAAAGCCTTTGGATTCCTATACGGACACGATAATGAAAATAATTTTAACAGATTACAAAACATGTTTAACCAAAGAACCATTTTTCCACGAAAGCCTATTAATTGATCGCAAGAACGATAAACTTTCACAGGCTGAGAAGAGATTGGCGCATCGCAGTTACGAAATGCAAAAGAAGACTTCAGCTAAACAAACAGTTTACTCCAACTCCAGCAGGATCCAATATCAGACTGTCCGCAAAGATGGTTCATTAATTACTAGACCAGTCGCTTCGGTATGCAAAATAACCCTAACTTCAATAAATACACAACATTTAATCCACCAATATAAATAGGTTCGTCCCATACAGGCACCCAGAAGTCAAACGACTCAAAAGAACAGTAGTGGCCTAAGAACTACTAGGTGGATACCGGCAGAAGTGTGGCAGAAACAAGGAATGACGGCCCAAGAAATGTCTTTACCACTAGGTACTTCTTCATACTCCTGTTAGCCTTAGATCTATTATTCTAATTAATTATGTTGTTTTACATATTTTCCTAGATGTTGTCATACCAACAAACTCAAGCAATAAATCAAAAATTATAATCAAGGCTGGCCAAAGGGTAATGGTACTGAAATCGGCCAAAGGCATTTACATGCAGCTAGATAGTGGAAAAATAATAGCTATAAGGACTTTAAATAAACCAAACGTTGCGACAACGGAAAAAAGTGATGTTATTGATATTACTGGAGAATCGGAAACTGCATCGTCGAAAGAGTCGCCAAAGACTGAGAGATCGGAAACTGATAATGCATCATCACCTGCCAATAAAGGTATAAATACACACATACACACATGCACATGTAGGTATACATTACGCACATTACGTGTTATCCGAACTGTTACATACGTCTTAGATCTACTCACCCAGCGGGGAAAACGATGCTGTGAAGTGGCCTTCCAAAAGGCCTTATTTTGCAGTCACAAGGACTTCCAGCCGCATTGCAAAATCGTTTCAATTGTTAGTCAAGGTCTTGCCTACTCGCTACTGGTTAAATGCCTGATAGAAGGGAAATTGGAAGGTCTACCAAGTAGTGCCTCATAGAAGGCTTAATTAGAGGTCTGCTAAATAAATAATTTCATTGGGGAAAGTAAAAGTAAGGGTTTTAATTTTAAATTAATTTAAATACTGCTTCACGCATACTTTACACCACAAACTTTCATAAAATACAAAATTTATAAACGCTCTCTTTATTCATTTTGATTACTCGTATAACAAAGTGAGCAAAATAATATTTGTTGTTGTAGTGACGATATACAGGAATAATTGCAAAACCATTCGTGTTTGCAATTGAAATCATGATTTGTTGACATTCTTTTGAAATGCAATTTTGAATGTGTATGAAACGCCTTCTAGAACACCTTCTGAAAGAAGGCATAGTGGAATGAGTATCAAATCTTTCAGAATGTGTAAACAGGTCTTCTATAAGGCCTACAAATTGAAGCACTTGCAATTTTTCCCGCTGGGCCGTAATATCGTTATTTTAAATGCAATGTAACTAACAGTTTACAGGAGTAGTTAAGTGTTTTTCACGATAAATTATAATACGATAATTTCAATTGTATGTTAGTTACATGACTTTGCATTTTAGCTAACGATATAATATAAAAATAAATATTATTTATTAAGTCACAGTTTTAAGTTATTGTACTGAATATTTCATTTTTTTTTTTACAGATGCCGATTTAAAGCTAAACAATGGAAACGGCAATCAAAATGATGAAGCGACAAAGGAAGCATCCAATCAATTAAATCTATTTAATAGTTCTTCTAATGTGGAAGCAAATGTTTACAACAACAATAACACATCAATAGAATCAGAAAATAAATCTAAATCGAATCTAATGATCAGAGCAAACAATGATACTCAAGAACAAAGTACATCACTACATTTTAGTCAGCGACAACAGACACAAATTCAGCAACCACAACCAGCTCAAACCGTGCAATCGCAACCACAACAGCAGCAGAATTCTCATGTTTCTCATACTCAAACACTTAACGAACAGCAACATTTGCAACCAAATCCTCCACAGATTCCAACTCAAACACCAACTCTTTCGCAATCGCAGCTAATCCATTCCCAACAGCCGACATCTTATAGCCAACATCAAACATATGCTTACACACAACATCCAACACTGCGTAATTCAGCAGCTCATTATACCGCCGTCCGAGCCGGCGATATAAATTCATACAATTCCTATCCACAAACACCACAGTATACAGACTACTCATCTTATGGATCTCAGCAACAAAGTGCACGTTATCATCCGACCAGTAGTAGTTCGTCACATACAAACATTGCTCCCGTTGTTCATCCTCCAGCCCCTCCTGCTCCTCCCACAAATCCCGCAACTGCAGCAACCTCGCATCCACCATCGCTTTCAGATTTCTACGGATCATACTATCCGCAATGGTCGACATTTATGTTAACAGCGCCAACCCAAACGTCAAATGAGAATCCTCATTTGATGCATAGCACATATCCACCACTTGCAGCTCAACCTCACTCACATTCCCATCATGCCAAAGTGCAATCAAATTCCCATCCCTGGCAACAATATCACCCATAATAGTAATAATATAAATTCCTATATCAATATATAGGATCGATCACATTTTACAAACCCATAGACACACAGACACACACACACACGTTTGAAACATACAAACCCATACAACAATTTACAATTTATAAATAAATTTATAAACATTTTACTTTAAACAAGAAAAAAAACTAAATAATTATCATAATTAATATGAATATAGGTATAATAAGAATACATTCAAATAAATACCTAGCTTAGTAATAATTGAAATTAAATTAATAAAGTAAAATAATAATAATTTTAAAAGCAACAGCAAGTATTTTACGGTTTTTACATCCGTAAGTTATATGAAGTCTTCGGATAATTGACTTTTCTCATTTTGCGACCTTATAAACTTTATATTCTGGATCCTTTTAGATAGCGGAGGCGAACATCGCTATGTCCTTTTTGTCTGTTTAAATCAACTTTCCTCAAATAATTTACAAACATTATTGGTACGTCCATATAGCAGGTATGATCCTGGTTTGGTGGCTATTGTATTTCGGAAAAAGGGCATAGAAATGGTTGAGATATAAGTAAAAATCATGATTACATCGATTATTTATCCTACGAATATGTATACATACACTTTTTCAGCGCTTTATATCACGGCTCAGAAATTTCGATCCACAATGGGCAAATATCGGAAAATATTTGACTACAATAATTTGTTTACTTTTTTTTTCATCATTTTATAAAAATCATGTCACCATTAATTTCATACCATCTCAAATCTAAAAAAAAATTACACGTGTAAGGTCATGTTACGTGTTAGGTCGTGTCATGTCAGTGATGGGACATGACGTCATGTTATGGCATATTATTTCATATCACATTTTAGATAATGTCATATCACGTTAAAAGTTTTGTCATGTTACGACTTAGAATATCCGATCAACAATTGGCCAATTTGGTGATCAAATTTCACAATTTTTTATTTTTTCACAACAAATTTTTCTTTCTACAAAAAATGTATGCATTTAATTTTATAATTTAAAAAAAGCTATATAAGAATATACTCATCTGGTTCCGTTGACTGAAAATAGCCCCTTACCTTAAAAGATTTTATTTCACACCAAACTGCTAACATGTTTACTACAAATAAAATATTGTTGATTTTTTCATATAAATCTAGTTTTTGTTTAAAAATATGTTTTATGTTTGGTAAATGTTCATTTTTTATTAAAAATATTTACATAAAAAAAACTCTGAAACCCGTTTTGTTTGGAGTTTATTTTTTGTATTAAATAGTAGAGCGAAATCAAAAGATTTCACCTGAATGCTTGCATGCAGCAGGCAATCACGTAAAGAGAGCTTGGACATCAAAGCAAAATCATCTAAATGGCAACAGTTACAGCTTCAGCACAACCCGCATCCGAGTTAAAATAGTATGTATGGATGTAATTATATATAGATACAATATTAAATTGTGTCACTTTTTTTGTTGACTTTAAGCACTTTTTGTTTACTTTAAATTAATATTATCTAAGCAGAGAGATCGTTATTAATATTTATTAACCCGTTTCGATTAAATAAATTTACAGTAAATATCCGCTGGACCTAATAATAACATATAATCTGCATAATCTAACATACATAGCAGACTCTTTTAAATCTTTGAAATACTTAGTGTAAAGTACTATGTACAATTAATTGAGTAGTATTTTTTACATTCAAACACTTGATAACCTATAGTTGTTAAAAACTACTGTTTCTTCCATGTTTAGGGCCGGTCTAATGTAAATACGGAAAATTTTGGAAAATTAAAAACGGAAGACAAGGAAATTTGCCACTGGCGAAACATTAACGGTTCAATGACTTGACAACCTTAAAAAACAAACACCTTTCAGTTGTGGCACGTTCTATTGTTTATCAGTTCGTTGAGTTGTACAATGTTAATTACACACATCCATACATATGTATGTATGTACTCGTATGTATGCACATGTTAAGTTTAAAGTGATCATGTGCAGCAGGGGATAGAAATAAAGATAAAGTAGTCAGACATCAGATGTGTGTGCATTGTGTGGAAAGTAAAAGGTAAACAAAGCATGACTATTTATTACTGATATTATTTCATTCACTCAAAATATATACATACATACATACATACAAACATGCCTAGTTATATACAACATGTACATACATACATATTAAAGGTAAGATACTATTTAATTTGAGCCTATTTCAATTCTTTAAACTATGATTCTATTTGAAAACCTAAAGCAACAACCACCATTATATTTATACAAACAAATACGGTTATAACGAACTCGAAGAAATCGCCAAATTCAGTTTGTTATACAGTTTGTTTGTTATATGTGTAAATGTTCGTTCTATTCATCTACATACATATGTATGTATATATAAAAATGAAATGGTCCATGTATGTAATGGAATCACGTGAAAACGGCTGATCCGATTTGGCTGATTTTTTTTATTTTATTCGAAATTCTCAGGAGATGGTTTGTAAAGAAAAAAAATTCAAAAATTCCGGGTCAAACTCGGAAATTTTAAGTTTTTAATATATTACCTCCTTTGCACTTCTCATTTCTCTTAATAAGAGACAATTTTATGAATACTCAAAGAACTAAATTTTACTGCCTAATTTTCACTTCTCAATTTTCTTAATAAGCGAAATTTTTTGGAGAAACTTGAAGAGCTAACAACACTGCCTCCTTTTCACTACTCAATTGTTTTACTTAACCTACGCCTAAACTTTAGAAAGTTCCTAATGAAGAAACATTTGAAGCAATAAATTGATACAAATTTTTGTTATTTTTTCTTTTACTGAAATTTTTGTGTCTTAATTTTTAATTCTATATGAAATACAAATCATTAGTAAATACCGAGCTAGTTTAATATAAAAATACAAATGCAGAATAACATTTGATTTGAATATTGCATTTCACAGAATTCTATTCCAGTGAAATTATGTAATTGCAAATTGCATTCCATAGAAATAAAACTAATATTTTTCCGGAATGAAAACTCTTTCAGTTTTCTAAGTTTGTTATTATTGTTTTTTCAAAATTTTAATATGCATATTTATTTAACATCAACTTGAATTTTATTTTACTATTGTGAATTAGCATAATCAAATGGGATCTGAAGCAGATAAAGTTAAAACGATCGGAATAATAACTACGAAGTTCGTTATACCTAAATGTTTAAAAGTTTTATGAAAAATTAGCGTACAATCAATTGCACCGCAAAAAAGTGTTTGTTATAAATGTGTTTGACTGTATGTACATAATCATAGATTTTAGTACATGCATATGTAACCCCTAATATATACCTACTATACAGTTAGTTACCAAAGTTATCATACAAGTCATTAAAATTACAAAATTCTGGTTATTTTTTAACAAATTTTTGTTGGAATTTCTTTATAATGTTAAAACTAAAACTAATTTATTCCACATTTAACTTAGTCGATCCTCTTAAATCTTTTAATAAAAGTAGGTATGTAAATTATTGAATTTTCACAGATTAAAACAACGAGTATGATAAGCATGGACCAATATCACTACTATATGTACGAGTATGTACATACATACATATAAACGAAATTGCTTATTAAAAAACCCTTACTGGGCTTTGTCCTGATCTTGTACGAAATTTTCCCGTGAATGAACAGAATTTATTATTATTTGTCGGCAATGTAAAAAGTACGGCAAATTAAGTTTAGGATTAGTTATTCACCCCTATCGTGAATAAAAATTCCACATGAAATTTGTTCCCTTTGCACATTTTATCTATTAAAGTTCAATGTTAAAAAAATAAAAGGGAACAAATTTCATGTGGAATTTTTATTCACGATTTAGTTTTAAAACATTTTTTAGATGCCAAATATTTGTGTGAATAATTTTGTGGCAAAGTGTAAGAGTCTAAATATGAATTATAAACATTATATTATTTTAGTTTAGTTTAAATTTTCTAGTTTGTTGTTTTATTTTTTTGCTTTTATATTTTCTTAAAACAACCATATTTTATACACTACTAACATTATACATACATACATATGTTTGTATGTTTATATGACACTCATGAGATACAAAACGATCGTACCATATCCACTCTTATTCCTTTTGACCAAATAAAAAAAAAAAAAAAATATGTACACACAATTTACACATCGCCATGGCAAACAAAATTTGAGTTGTATTGTTTGTTTGTCTTTACGTTTAGTTTTTCTTCTCCTTTGTCTTTTTTGCGCTCATTGCCAGTCAGTGATGTTTGTGCAAACGGTTTTGCTGGGCAGCCAATTGGAACGAACTATACGTTATTTTTGTATCGCACTCAAAAAGCCATAAAGATCGTACAAAATTTTCGCTCAGTTATTTAGTAGTTCACATTTCGATACATTCTACTCGGTACGGTTTAATATTTTTATTTAGTCCAACTATTTTCAATATTTCGTTTTAATATTTAAAAACCATAAAATAAAAAATACTAAAAAAAAAAGAAATAAATACACTTTGAATATTTATTTTATAATTGTGTTTTCTGTTTGCGAATCAAATACAAATAAATATGAAATTGTTTTTTATATTTTCACTTATACTTAGTGTTTTATGCGTTCAAGGTAAAATTTTGAAATTTCCAATGTTTTGTTTTTATTTCAAAATATACATTCACATGTACATATATAATATATCTATATTTTAAATATATGTACATACATATTACGTATGAATATTCAAATAAAATATTTTGTAACATGTGTGTAATTTTCGAAATTGTTTAAAAAAACTTGCAAAGATATTCAAACGAAACATTTTTAAATATTTGGGAAAACAACTACATTTATTCATTCTACGATGTAGGTATTTAATCGTTTAAAAGCTCATTTTTATTAAACAAAATATGCATACGAGTATATATTTACATATATATATATGTAAATTATAAATTTTATGTCAATCTTAAATTTATTATTAATTGAAAACAGTTTTTATTAAAAAAAAAAGTACTAAAATTCAAATGAAGAGTTACATACTCGTATTTTGTCTCTCTTTATGATGATGCATAATGGTTTGAAATAACAAAAATAAAATAAATAAAATTTTTATTTTTATTCATGTCAAAATGTTTCAAAAATAAACCAATTTTAGAATGTGTTATTACATGTGGACTAAGTATCCATGTTAAACGCTTAAAGTGAATGAAAACTAAAACTACTCATACTACATAGTTTACGTAAATATGTACATATGTATGTATGTACGAGTATGAATGTAAAAAGCTTTATTTTATGATATTTACGTGTTCCCATTGTACCAGTGGTTCCAAAATTGGATTATTTAGTTAGTCGAAATTCTAGAACTAATTTGGAGTCATTTGAGTTGAAAAAGAAAACGTGCAATATATTTTCGCAATACATGATAAATTCAGTTATAAATAATAATTTCAGTTATAAATTGCCTGGTATTACACGACATTGATGTTCCAGAATTGGTTAAAATCGAAAACGATGATGATGATGATGAACCCATTAAGTTGGACTGCAATTATGAAGTAGATGAAGATCCATCCTATTTGGTTGTCAAATGGTTTATGAATGATAATAGCATATATCAGTGGATACGTGGTAAACCACCTTCAGTGCTAGTAAGTATGTATATTGTAATCGAATAAAGGTGTATTTGAGTATCCCGAGTAGTCGAGTCGAGTAGTTAGTGATTTCTATTCCTGGCATAGACTTTTGGTTTAATTGCAATTATAGTTATACAGTCCATTAAAATAATGTTTGTATGAAAACTTTCGGTATAATTTTGGATTAAAGAATAACTACACTTTGTTAAAATGCTGGTTTATATATTTACGTACATACATATATATGTACATATGTATTCTAAAATTATTTTTAATTTCACATAAAAAATGTAGTTCTCAACTTAAATAGTGATTGATTTAAAAGTGTTGACGAAATATTTTTAAAATTAAAACAAGTAAAAAAGTATAGTCTGTCAAGCCCGACCATATAATACCCTACACCCAGTATATGTATAAAACAGTTTTTCAGAAATGGGCGCTATATGGGAGATATAACCTATTATGGACCGATAGTTCAAAAATTTAGTGTCATGATTTCTGTGTTAAACTTTATCTTGATATAAATACTTTTAAAAGATATATGGAGGTTAAAGTGAATTACGGAGAGGGTCTTATATGAGAGTTTCTAATTATGGACCGACCATTATAAAATTAGGTGTCATCATTTCTGTATATGTATGTATATGAAACTTATTTGTGTTGAATTTTATTTAGATACCAACATTTTTAAGAAATTTTCGGAAGTGGGCCTTATATGGGAGATACGACTAATTATGGACCGATCATAATAAAATTGTACCATCTTCTTCGTATGTATATGAAATATATTTGCGTTCAATATTATTTAGATACCAACATTTTTGAGGGAGTTATGCTCTTAAAAGTGATTTTCGGGAATGGGAGCTATGATAAATTATGGACCGATCTGCACAAAATTTGTAGATCTGATTTGGCTTCATTTACCACTCATTTGTGGTGAAATTTGTTTGCATACTTGCATAATTCAAATATTTATGATAAGTAAACCCCAATTTCGGGAGGACATTTGTATAGGAGAAATGTGAAATAATGGACCGATTTCCACCAGTTTCAATCCCATCCGTGCTTGGGCCGAAAAAATGTCACGTACCAAATGTTATCCAAATATCTTCAAAATTGCGATCTGTACTCTGCGCACAAGCTTTACATGGACAGCCAGCCAGACAGACGGATGGACATTCTTAAATCGACTCACGAAGTGATTCTGATTCGATCGGTATAATTTAAGGTGCGTGTTTGACCAATATTTCTGGGCGTTACAAACATCAGCACAAATCCAGTAAAGGTACGCTTACTGGTGGTGTAGGGTATAAAAAACTATTGAGATAAAATTTAATTTGATTTTGTAATTTTAATTAAGACTTACATACATATGTATGTGTGTATGTAATTCTTTAAACCTTTAATGACAGGATTATTATTGTTTCTATACAAACCGTGACATTTGCCTATTTATGTATGGCAAGATTATATTTTTTTAGAATTTGTAAATACAACAAATTTCATTTTCACTGATTATGATCTCATTTCAAAATGTTTAAAAATATTTAACAAATGGCAGCATTTTGATTAAAACTAATAATTTCGTATGCAAAAAACTATACACATTAGGATGGCCCCGTTTATTTACGGTGTTAATAATATTAAATTTGGATTTAATTTGATTTAATTTATTTTTTAATTAATACAATACTTGTCAACTAGCGACTACTGGCGTTTGGTGATTTGGATCATTTGTAGATTTTTCTATAGAATTTATAACGAATTTAAATCATATGAAAGATCTTTAAAAGGTGGCAGGCAATCAACAAAAACATTTTTAAGAATTTAAAAAATTTAAATTATTAGAAGTTTAATTTTACATTTTCAATACCAAACATTTCTGATGAACCTGAAATATACAAATAAGTCACGTCACGTTCATATTATTCGAAATCTAATATTCTATATAAATTGAGATAAAAAAAATAAGTATCCACTAAGAAGAAAATTTAATTTGCATACCTTCGGAGTTATCTTAATTAATTAATTATTCTTTAATAGATAAATAGATTTTTAAGCACTGGCTCAGAGACTATTTGCTATAAATTGTAAAAGATTATAATGTACATACTAGTATTTAATATTTACAGCCGTACTTTAAGCATCATATTGGGGAAATAGAACGAACATCGTTGGATAAAAACTATGAGTACCGAGGTCTTACACTCGTCAATGCTTCCATCGAGTTAAGTGGAACGTATAAATGTTTAGTACAAACTGATGGTGGCTCAAAAGCAAAGGAAAAGGAACTACATGTGGTAGATATTAGTAACAGTTCAATTTTGTTTGAGAATCAACCAGTACGCAACGAAACCTATTTGGAATGTACAGTCACAAACATATTCCCAAAGCCCAGAATACATTTAGTGTAAGTAATCTCTTTAAATAATAATCTACATTTATTTATAATAATGCAGTAAACAATCCAAATTCATTTATAATTTATGTAGATCGGACGATGAGAATATTGTGCTGTCTAGTAATGAAACACGCATACAAAAACTCAAAAACGACTACTACGATGCATCCATGACCGCCATAGCACAGAATACGGATGACGATGCTGATGCCTTTTACTGTTTTATTACATTTGATGGTTTAAATCTAAA
The DNA here is from genome assembly GCA_950370525.1 of Bellardia bayeri. Lineage (NCBI taxonomy): Eukaryota > Metazoa > Arthropoda > Insecta > Diptera > Calliphoridae > Bellardia > Bellardia bayeri. The sequence goes on from OX493268.1 coordinate 1,244,590, forward strand.
TCTTACAGCCAATACTGTTAGATCGGCAGTTGGTAGAAATTCTGTAACCTATAGTCATCTATTGCTAATAATCGTTGTGGCTTTCTCGTCGAAATTGTTAAGTTTGTTCTAATTGTAGATATACATATGTATGTATGTATGTATTTGTTGCTTGTTTTTACTATTATTGAATGTTTTCTTTTTTGTTTTTTATTTGTAAAATTTAAAATCTAATCCATTAAAACTAATAAATTATTATTTTCTTATTACATTATAAATGTATGTATGTACCTATATATTAAACAAATTTTTTATAATTTTATAATTATCTATATATTATTAAATAAATTGGCCTCGAGCTCGAAAAAACTTTTTTATTTCTATGAAAAAGAAAAAAGGTCGAAGAAATCAAAATTTAATTTAAATAAAAAATATATAATGTTAACAACGTATTATGAGTTTTCTTTCTATTATGTAGGTATTCCAACTTAAAAATATTTCAATTATAGAATGAAGGCGCCAATACTTTTTTGAATTTGACAATATTTACTTACAATAAATTTTACGAACATACATACATACATATTTAGAAATTAAAAAAAAAAAAATTTTGTAAAGTATACTACAAATGTATACATACATATGTATTTATAGTATGTATGTATAGAGTCTATACTATAGACCTATATAACATCCGCGTATAAAGAAAATTTGTGAATATACAATATTAGTTTTTCGTGCAATAAGAAAAGAACAGTGTCCATACGATGTGAGGTCATATCTAACAATATACTACATATATATGTACATATATGTATTTAGGTATACATACGTTTAGCTAACACATGGATTCATTAGGATGGCCCCTAGCAATATCTATTGATGACCCATTAAAATAACGTTGATATTGCTGAATAAAAAAGATCAAGGAACTCAGTTCTTGTCTCAAAGGATTGGTATGAAATTAAAGAAATCTGCTAGATTTGTATATATGTTTAAATATAAACAAATTTTCATAATTTTTCAATAAAAATGTTGCATCTTTTATTTTTATTAGCTAAATTAAATTATATCGTAACGATTATTTGTCAATTTCTTAAAAATTTGAAAATTAATACATATCCACAATTAGTTGTTATTAGCTATTCATAAACAAATGTAAATAATTAAATGTAGCCAAATAAAACGTTTGCCAGATGGTATTACAATTCCAATATTTTGCTGCGTTTTAGTATTGAAAATTTGCAAAAACTACATATGTACATAGTAAGCAAACGACTATTTCTGGTTAACTTTGTATAAAAATTGTTTCTTAATGTTCAATTTTCAGAAATTTGTTGTATTAGCTGTTTAATGGGTTTCATATAAAAACTGAACTGATTTTGGAGCTCTTGAATATTTGTTAAAAAAAAACAGATAGTTCCCATTAATTTTGATGTATGTTCATACGATACAATAACAATACCAACTGTAATAATAATCTGAAAACTAGAGGATTTAATGTGAAACTAATCAAAAACATGGATCAATCACATTTTTCAACAAAAATTACTTTTACATATGTATGTATCACATTTTCAATGAAAATTTTATAATTTTGTAGACAATTTCTTTGCTAAAACGTTGCCAATGAATTTATATTTTTTCAATTACAACTTGAAACAGTGTAGTTTTTAATGTAGTATATCTATCAATCTCAATGTTACTACGTCTAGAAGTTTTAATGCTGATAGCACGACTAAAATGATTTTAAAATTACATTTGTCGATTAACTTTTCTTTGGTTACAGCGATTTTTCAAAGTTTCAACACGAAACATTTGAGAGTCAATCAGCCTTCTTACGAGTGTCGTTGTAGTAGTCGTTTTTCTTTGATACTTCACATTTAAATTTTTCAATATCCACGATGTACAAAAACTTTGTGTACTCCTTAACAATCGTAATACTAATTTAACAAGACAACACTCGTAATAAGGCTGAATATTTGTAGGAAATTTAATTCATTCAGCAAGCAGACAGGCCAGGCAGCCTAGATCGCTAGAATCGTCTTAGAATTTTGTCCATAATACTTTTCTGGGTCTACAGCACAATGGGTTTGGAAATAAAAGTTTTCGATTTTGAATTTACGATAGAAATTGTATTTACTTAATCATCAAATGTACATTTGATTGTCCAAAGAACCCGTTTGAAAAACTATTTCAAGATGTCGTTAAAATTTAATTGAAATAAAAAACATTTAATTTTTTTTTTGTATTTTTCATATATGTATTTTATTAACATATATGTACGTATATATGTATATTTATTGAATTACTTTATTTTCTGGCGAATACTTTTGTTTATATTTATAATAAATAAAATATAATTTCACTATAAATGAGTATATATGTATATGTACATATAATTATTTTTGATGCTTTTATTTGCTTGGTGTTTTTTATTCATTGCTCCAACTAATAATGATCGTTATTTGTATTTATAGTACATTGTATATCGTATAGACATACATACATATGTACATACATATACATATATACACACTCAACATTATTAAAGGTAAAGATAGATAAAGATATATAGTTATTGGTTTTATTCATTATTTGTTTTTTTGTTTTTTTTTTTGTTCTTTTGTAAATTCTTTATTCCTTAGGGTTTGTAAACTGGTGCGGATCATCTAAGTTACACAACAAAATGTTTATGTTTATTTGTATTGTAGGAAGTAGAAGTAGTTGTAGTAGATTCACTTATAAGTTTAAATTTGTGGATTAATACGCTGATCGAATCAGATATAGATCACCACTTGTCAACGACAACATCAGGAACTATAAAATGTTTTGGATAAAATTTAAATACATATTATTTTTAAATTTCAATATTCAGCTAAATCTATGCAATCAAATCAAATAACAGTTAACTCTAGATCCATTTTGGCATAAGTTCGCTGTGGGTGGGAATTGGGACAAAGCTGTAAGGAGAATGGAGTTTTAAAGTAAAATAAAGGTAGAGAGAAGAACAGCTGCAAACAGGTATATTCGCGTGTATAAGTAATTCAGTATTCATTCATTAACTCTTCAACTATTGTATGATTTAGCAAGAGTCTGGTGTTGGTTGATATTTCTTTATACATACATACATGTACACACATACATATTTATGCTGTTGTTACCACCTTTTCTATGTATGTATGTATAATAATAGTAACAGACAGCAGGATGACAGTAGAGTACGTATATACATACATATGATGTAGATGGATGTAGTATAGTAATGGCAAAGTTAAAAAGGTGCATGATTATTTATTTATACAACATTTAAAACCATAATTGCTACGCCTTTAATTTTATTTATCATCTCAATATCTCTTCTCTTTGTTTATCTTATTAGTGGAAGGCCAATGAAAGCGGCATGCGGCCGCGGACGGCAGAAGTAGAATTTTTTCAACTTTGCCGCTTAAAATTATGTTGCCATACACATGTATATAATATGTGACATATTAGTTTAGTTAAAAATTGAAATTTGTTTCCATTTTCCTAATTATTTTTACACAATGTACACACTATTTATTTTTTTAAGCGTTTATTTAAACTGATTTCCGACCGTGGCCGCATGCGGCTTACATTGGCCTTCCACTATATCTTATATATGATATAATCGGCCTTCTTTTGTAAACCGAATCGCAGTAATTTTATTTGTTTTACATTCATTCATATCGCTAGCTTAAATGCAAATCCCGAAATTAGATCTTTATTAATTGTCATTTGAAAAGCGATTCGATTTACAAACAAACTTTTCGCACCTTTGATAAATTTGGTATGTGATAATTAGTCAGTTAAAAAATAATTCACTATTCGTATTCGTAGTGAACTAGCTTTAAAAAGCTTGCAAACCTTGGTAGTCTATCAAAAATACTACGTTCCTGTTCTAAAAATCGAGTTTTTACTCAAAAGTAAAACAACTAAATCATCTGGATTCGATTTACAAAAAAAAAAAAAAAAAAAAAAAAAACTAAAAAAAAACATACCTACATACTTTATAGCAAAAAAAGTATAGAATATTTGCTACTATTGTAAACACAAAGTTTAATTACCACTAATATTTCATTCATACGACAGCCGGTTCCACGCACAGGAATGACCCGAGATCACTCGGCCAAGGGCTGTCAACTCAACACCAACAACCACTTAACGCGTCCATATACTATATATGTATGTATTCTGTTTTATGTATATATGTGGATGTACATATGTACGAGTATATTTTATATAGATAGATAATTGAATTATTGTATTTTCAAATTTGTAAAATGAAATGTCATGTTTTTCGTGTTTTTCCGTTGCCTTTTTGGTATCTGTTTTATTACTTAAGCAGCTAGCATCTTAGAAAAAAATATAATTTATGTTTTTATTTTATGAAATACATCGGGGTTGGTTTGTTTGCCTTATTTCGTTAATGGAAGTCGGGGTTAACTGAAAGGGGGAATTGGATTGAGAAAGAAAATAAAATGTTAAATAATATTCGGATATGAACAAACGCAGATAATATCTTTATAAAAAGATACGCATTTTTATATGTTAGTAGAGCGATAAACCATTCATTTAACCCATTTTATTACGTTCTCCAAGACTTGCAGTTTCCTCTAAAATCGTTTATATATGACTATTTGGAACAATAGAGAGCGATATAAAATAGGTTAGAACATCATTGCATCATCTTCAAGTGTTTTAACTACTTTTTTTATAAATAATGCTGCAGTTGTTAAGCGGTTGGACGTTGTTGGTCCACATTCTTAGATTAGTTTTTTGTTGTGTAGAAATACAGGCCAGCACTTTAGAAAATATAGGTTGTTTATGTTAAAAAAAAATTATAAATATCATTTCATACTACATATATTAATACTAAGATAAAGAAGTACATATACAATTCAATTTCAATTAACCGCCGTCGATGGAATTAAAAGTGTTTATACATTACGAAAATAACAAACTAAGGTTATACCTATCTACCTATACATGAATGAGAAATCGCTAATCCCTAAAACATGGCTCACAACACATAGAGCAAAATCACTATAAAGCTATTAACGTTCCCAATTTGACTTTAGTAAAAGTGTGAAATAGCATCAATTCGGTCAAAACACAACAATAAATACATACATATGTATGTATGTATGTAGAAAATAACTTTGCACTATCTAAGAAAATTTAGACGAGTATGTACACTAATTTCTGCTGTCATGTTTTTAAAGTGACAAAGTTAATGTTAAAAGTATCAATAATTCCACAAATACAAACTATAAACGTTTATATTGAAATGCTAATAATTTTTTGTTTGTGCATCAACGTACATATTTATAAAAAGCTAACAAGTTTTTGCATCTACAAGTTTCTAGGGATGTGCTTACGTCAGCTATTACGCATTTACTGACGTGAATACATCTACTATTAAAATTATTCGCAATTTGTAATTTTTGGTCATGTAATTGCGTCGGGAAAGCTAAGAGAAATTATTAAAGATTTTGTATTGGGAACGACTATAAAAAAAACTATTATGTGTTCTATCTGCTGTATATACATACATATGTAAATAAAAGTGGATTAAGAGAAGAAGGAAAGTGTACTTGTTGAAATATCTAAATAACTACCTACATAGATAATAAATATGTATTGTATTTGCTATCAAATAAACTAAACTTTTCTAGCGTTGTATTGGAAATAATATTTATAATAATAATAAGGCGAATGAATGCATACAAATTAATTTCGAGTTTCAATGATTGGTTAATTGAAATTTAATTGTAAACAAACACATTACAATTTCAGATTGTTTATTTTTCTATCCATACTTTTCGTTTAAAATGTAATGCAGATCCTTAAATGAAAGTTTTGTTTTAAATAATTTACATGTTTTTTGTTAATTACCACTATTTAAACTAATTTTACTTGTTTTTGTTTGTTTTCTAAATCATATTCTCTCAATCAGAAGGCTATTTCTATATATATATGTGTATTATATATCATATTTAAGTCACAATAATAATTCTAAAACCTAAAATATGTATGTATGTATTAATAAAGAGTTTATGACGAAACAGTAAAAACATTTTATTTTCATTTTGAAATTCAACTAAAAATGTTTAAGTTAACTATGCAGGGGGGTTACTGTGTATTTCGATTCGAGAGCAAAAACTTTCGAAATACAATGTAAAAAGTATACAAATTCATATTTTCGAATCGAAGTACACAGTAACCCCCCTGGTTTTAATCAAAATTTACTTTAAAGCTTTTCAATTTTCTAGCTTTGATTTTGTGTAAAATCTAGATTCAATGCTAGAACATGCTTTTATGCTTTTTTTTACTAATTTTAATTAAAACCTGTTTGTTAGAAACGACTGCTTGGTGTTTATTTTAAAAAGTGTTTTTATTGTTTTTGTTAACTCTTTATTTTTACGTACTAATATTATAATTATATTTTTTTTTTAATTTTAATAAATTTCTGATAAGTACCGAATAAATGTTAAAATTAGAATAATAAATGGAAACCTAATTCATTTCTTTCGTTTTCTAGTATTTTTTTTTTTTTTTTATTTTGAAAATGTGAAGAAAATTTATTGCTGGATTTGTATGATCTTATGTACATTGAAAGGTGTAGATTTTTTTTATAAAACAAAAAAATATATGTATATAGATCTTTTACTTTAAGCCTTGCCTTTTCCTTTGCACAATAAATCTTGATATTAAAATAAAACCCAATATATTTCAACAAAGAAAATGGGAAATAAATTTCACTAATTAAATTAAAAAAAAATAAAAAGGAAAGATATTAAAGAAAAACAAACATTTATGAGAAGCTTAATTGAAATTACATAGAGATTCATTCAAAACATTCATAAACAATAAAGCAATCAATATATATAATCATCAAATCCGATCAAATCGACAATCAATCAGATGATATCACGAGAGATCAGATATGATGAGAAAATAAATATTTCCGGTATTTTCAGATTATATCATAAAGCTTATTATTTAGTTAGTAGGCTGAACAAACAAAAAATAATAACATAATTAAATGGATTGATTTGATTTCCTTGTTGGGGGGTTTTTGTGTGTTATAAATGATTAATTTTCATTTTCTTTTTCATTAAAAGTAAGTATATGTATATATATATATCTATATCTATATATATGTATATATAAAAAAGGATAAAGAAGCGTAAGATAAGAAATTAGTGGTATGCATAACGATGATTATTGTTTAAAATTAGAGGGCTTTGTTTAAAAGTGTAGTATTATTGTTATTATTTTTAAACTTATATATTTAAGACTGCATAACAAACAAAAGGCCAAAAAATACGGCCCACATTAAAATAATCCCGTGCACTTTATAAATGGGATTCTCACCGTCAGCGATCTTTCTAGCAACAAATTTAAGTGTTTCATCTAATAACACTACGGGAATAGAGAATTTCATCACAGTTAGCCATTCATCAGTGCCCAATGGTGTCACTTGGAACACGGTCTAAGTGTAGAGAAACAAGAAAGAGAGAAGAAAAGAACGAGAGAGATATGGAAAATAAATATAAAATATTATTATTATTGGCTTGCTTGGGACATAAATCGAGATACGTAAATAGTACGAATAAAATGTACACTTACAGAAAGTACTTCCACATGGAGAATGACAAAGTGCAATGAGAATGATAAAGCCATTGAGCCAATCAACCACATGTTGGACCATGGGGGCATGGAAATCAAAGATTGATTTTCAGACAAACTAGAGAAACAATAAACTGTTAGCATATATACTTTTACAAGTGTTGCTTTATTAAGAAAATTTTACCTGTTCATGGCGTTCAACATTTCAATGGTGACCAAAACGGAAAGAGCCATGGTCATGGCATGGGGATCGCTGAAGATCTTGCAGTCAACACCCTTGAAGTCTTCACCACCACCCAAGCAGGATAAATGATGAGTGAGTTGCCAGTAGGTTAGATGAGGGCCAGTTTCAGCAAACAAGAACCACCAGGCAGCGGAACCAACGGTAGCAGCGCCAACATAAAAACCAATAGCCATATAACTGCGTGAACAGAGATGGTACAGTCAGTAAGTGCAACAACAGCATGATAAATATAAATCTTAAACTTACCGGAAGAATAACCATCCGGAAATCAAACCTTCATCAGCCCTACGTGGTGGCTTTTCCATAATGTCTAAATCGGGGGGATTGAAGCCGAGGGCGGTAGCTGGAAGACCATCAGTAACCTATTGCGAATGCAAGACTTAAATTAATATCAAACTCTTGTATTTTGGTGACGACAAAGCGAATCGCACTTACCAAGTTGACCCACAACAATTGCACGGGAATCAAGGCTTCGGGAAGACCAAGAGCAGCAGTCAAGAAAATTGATACGACTTCACCAATGTTGGATGAGATCAAGTAGCGGATAAACTGTTTCATGTTGTTATAGATGGCACGACCTTCTTCAACGGCAGACACAATGGAAGAGAAGTTATCATCAGCCAACACCATCTCGGCGGCAGACTTAGCGACAGCAGTACCAGAACCCATAGCAATACCAATTTCGGCCTTCTTCAAGGCAGGGGCGTCATTGACACCATCACCAGTCATAGCGGAAATTTCGTTCATGCTTTGCAAATATTCAACAATCTTTGACTTGTGTTGGGGTTCTACGCGGGAGAACAAGCGAGAACGAGCGCAGGCAGCCTTCTGTTCAGCGGGGGACAAATCGTCGAATTCACGACCAGAGTAGGACTTGCCAGTAGTGTCTTCATCTTCACCGAACACACCAATACGACGGCAGATAGCTTCAGCGGTGGCCTTGTTGTCACCGGTGATGACAATAACACGGATACCAGCAGCACGGCAACGGACAATGGAATCAAAAACTTCTTTACGTGGGGGATCCAACATACCGACAACACCGACAAATGTTAGGTTGACTTCATATTGGTAGAACTTGTTGGAATCACCCAAGTCCATTTCTTCGGGGCGTATTGGGCTATCAGCAACAGCCAAAGCCAAGCAACGCAATGTATCTCTGCCAGTACCGTATTGAGCAGTCAAAGCCAAGATTTTAGACTTCAAGGCGCTAGTAAGGGGAACCTTAGAGGAGCCAACACGAGCGTGTGTGCAACGCTCCAAAACACCTTCGGGAGCACCCTTAACAAACAATTTAGGTCCAGTTCCAAGGCGAGATTGCTTTAGGGGTACACAGTATGAAGACATGGATTTACGATCGCGAGAGAATTCTAAAGTGAATTCCTTCTTCCATTTGGTTTCGATTTCTTGACGGACAGCAATGGCGGCAGAACGACGATCCAAACCGGCTTTATTGACACTGAAGGGGTTCATTTTTTCACCCAAAACAATAAGGGCAGTTTCGGTAGCTTCACCGACCTTCTCGAAGCACTGTTTGAATTCATTATAATCGATGGCGGAGTCGTTGCACATAATGCAGATGGTGGCGATTTCTTGCAATACATCGTATTCGGAGGCCTTAGCGCGTTGACCATTTAGGAAGAGTTCGCCAATGGGTTCGTAGGTAGAACCAGTCAATTCGAATTCTAAGAAGCTGCTGTCACTGCCTTCAACCTTTTCGAAGACGAACATGCGAGAGACAGACATTTGGTTGGTAGTCAAGGTGCCGGTCTTATCTGAACAAATGACAGATGTACAACCCAAGGTTTCGACAGACGGCAGGGAGCGGACAATGGCGTTCTTCTTGGCCATACGACGAGTACCCAAAGCCAAACAGGTGGTAATGACAGCTGGCAAACCTTCTGGGATGGCAGCTACAGCCAAAGCTACAGCGATTTTGAAGTAGTAAATGGCACCCTTAATCCAGGAACCACCGTGGGCGGGATCGTTGAAGTGACCAATGTTAATAGCCCATACGGCAACGCAAATAATGGAGATGACCTTGGACAATTGTTCACCAAATTCATCCAATTTCTGTTGCAATGGTGTCTTGATTTCCTCAGTCTCGGACATTTCGGTTCTAATCTTACCGATGGCAGTGTTGAGGCCAGTGCCGATTACAACACCACGAGCCTTACCTGCGGCAACATTGGTGCCAGAAAACAAAATGTTCTTTTTGTCTTGATTGACAGCACGGGGATCAGGAATGGCGTCAGTGTGTTTAATTACAGACACCGATTCACCAGTCAAAATGGACTGATCAATACGCAAGGTGGTCGAGTAGATGTGCGTAAGTCTAATGTCAGCTGGGATCTTGTCACCCACAGACACCTCGACAATATCACCGGGTACAATTTCCTTCGCTCTAATTTTTTGAATACCTGATTTGTCCTGACGGACAATTTTTCCCATTTCAGGTTCATATTCTTTAAGGGCTTCAATAGCAGATTCAGCATTTCTCTCTTGCCAAACACCGACAACAGCGTTGGCTATTAAAATAAGTAAAATGACTAAAGGTTCTACAAATGCAGTAAACGTTTCTTCATGTTCTTCAAAAAGTGCTAAAACCTACACACCACACATTCGCGCCACATTAATAAAAAGAAATAGGAAACAAAATGAAACAAAACAATTAGAAATTAATACAGAATTTTCACAAAAACAAAAACTTCTAGATAATATATGCTTACAAATGAAATAATAGCAGCCAAAAGCAAAATCTTGACCAACAAGTCATCGAATTGTTCTAATACGAGCTGCCAAATAGACTTGCCTTCTTCAGTAGGTAACTCTATATGTCAACAAAGATACAATAAATAAATTAGTAAATGAGAATTTGTTCCTCTTACGAGTAAAAAATTGTTTTATAAAATTATTTTATTCGAAGTTGCCTTCTAGTTAAATATAAAAATTTAATTTGAAATTTATTTTTGTATACTTCATTATATGTTCTACATTAGCTTTCCGTTGGAAAGCATAAATGTGAAATCATACAGAAATATACAAAGAGACAGCAGCAAAATGTAACGTTTTCTGGCCTGCTAAAGCCGTCATCAGCATTCTTTGTGTCTAATATTGTTTATTTTGAAATTTTTATATTTAACTTTTTTGATATACTAAATGAGAATTTGTTCCTCTTACGAGTAAAAAATTGTTTTATAAAATTATTTTATTCGAAGTTGCCTTCTAGTTAAATATAAAAATTTAATTTGAAATTTATTTTTGTATAAAAAAAAAAAAAAAAAACGTTATATAAAAACGTTACATTTTGCTAGTGTCTCTTTGTATATTTCTGTATGATTTTACATTTATGCTTTCCAACGGAAAGCTAATGTAGAACATATAATGAAGTATACAAAAATAAATTTCAAATTAAATTTTTATATTTAACTAGAAGGCAACTTCGAATAAAATAATTTTATAAAACAATTTTTTACTCGTAAGAGGAACAAATTCTCATTTAGTATATCAAAAAAGTTAAATATAAAAATTTCAAAATAAACAATATTAGACACAAAGAATGCTGATGACGGCTTTAGCAGGCCAGAAAACGTTACATTTTGCTAGTGTCTCTTTGTATATTTCTGTATGATTTTACATTTATGCTTTCCAACGGAAAGCTAATATAGAACATATAATGAAGTATACAAAAATAAATTTCAAATTAAATTTTTATATTTAACTAGAAGGCAACTTCGAATAAAATAATTTTATAAATAAATTAGTCAATTCAAATCAATTCACAACTAGCAACTATTCGCATCGGCAAATAAAACCTACCATTTGGACCATATTTCTTCTGATTATTTTTTACTTGGTCAATAGTAAGACCTTTTTCTCCATCTGTACCAAAGTATTGTAATACTTGTTCGACGGTTTTAGCATGACCGTCTTCCATGGCTTAGTGGTAAGAAGCACTTAACGTAACTGCAAGTATATAGAAATTATGATCAAATTTTATTGATAACATACCTACTTATCAATGTTTCATTATTTTTATAATGTACATAGCAGGTACATTCTTTTTTTTTTAATAACAACATAAATAGAATATACCTAAATACATATGTATGAATGTACAAAAAAATATTATTCCGATTGATCATTACTACATATATTATGTGTTATGTTTGAACAAATCAAAAAATCCTTAAATAAGGTTTTGTGCAGAATTTAAAAAAAAAGTTCTCCATTACTTTCATTAAGCTTTCTTTTCATGCCTAACTTTGTATCCATTTTAAAGGGTATGCCTCTGCATTCCCCTTTGGAATGATTTCTGCTATTTATAGCAAATAGTACAGCAAAAAGTTCTGATATAATTCACTTTCACTTAATTTCTTATTATTAAATTGCGCCAATCACTTAATTCTACTTTTATTTATATAAATTATGGATTGTAGAAAATTTTTGTCATAGAACTTTAGTACAAAATTGGTTTATGAAAAAGTCAAATTTTCAAGGGTTCATATTTATGCACTTTTATTTATTTTAATACTACCGGACCGGTTAAAAGAAATTAGAATGTTGAACATTATAAAATTAATGTGTATGTATGTACCTATATTAAACAAAAATAAATCCACAAACATAGGTACACGTAAGCAATTTTTGCTTGAAAAAATTGTGGTTATTAAAATTATTATTTTCTTTATTATATCACTAAATCTTTATGAAACAAAAAAAGGTTAACGTGCGATAAATTAAGTACAACAAAAATATGCAACGTATGTATGTACATTAGGGTGGCCCCAAAATAAAGTTTGCGGATGTTCCCGACTAATATGAAAATTTGATTAATTTTAAGACTACGTTTCGCAATTTTTTTGTCCTGGGGTCAATATTTGGTGAGCTGGATCAAAGGATAAAAAGGTCCTTTTTATAGGTTTTTTGGTTTTTTTCACATTTCTTCCAAAGGAACTATATGTAAATTTGGTATCATATGAAAGTTCTTTAAGAGGAAAAAAAAATTTTTTTAATTCAAAAATTTTGAAATTTTCAGACAAAATTTTTTTTTTTAATTTTTTATAGAATTTACTTAAATAAATAGTTGAAATTTCTTGATTATAAACATCATGCAAATTAACCCAAATGATTTTTGCCGTTTTTTTTAAATTCCATCTAGTTCAATTTTTATTTATTTTTTTTTTTAAACCTAAATTCTTCTCTATCTGACAATCTCTGTTAACTCAATTCGTTAATGTAATGGGTATTAAAATAACGTAAATTTTATAAGCTAAAAATCGGGAAAACCCATTTGGGTTAAATTGCATGATGTTTATAATCAAGAAATTTCAACTATTTATTTAAGTAAATTCTATAAAAAAATTAAATAAACTAAAATTTTGTCTGAAAATTTCAAAATTTTTTAAATTAAAAAAATTTTTTTTTTAATTTTTGATAATCCATTGAATGCTCCTCTCAAAGACCTTTCATATGGTACCAAATTTACATATAGTTCCTTTGGAAGAAATGTGAAAAAAAAACCAAAAAACCTCTAAAAGGGACCTTTTTATCCTTTGATCCAGCTCACCAAATATTGACCCCAGGACAAAAAAATTGAGAAACGTAGTCTTAAAATTAATCAAATTTTCGTATTAGTCGGGAATATTGATACCTTATTTTTCTCCATACAAATGGGGCCGCCCTAATGTACATATATTTTGTTTTAACAATAAATATAAAGAGGGCACAACTACAAGCACCTACATACACACATACATAAATGTATCTATAAAAAAAAACATGCATATCCCCAAATGGGAATAGTGAAAATTAGTATGGTGACCCCATTCATATAGGTACTACATTGTCACATACAGACGAAACGTACATACATGTATATATTCTATTGAGGTAAATTTATTGATAAGATTTTTAAATTAGGAAAATAATGCCCTTATCTTTATTGAAATAGTTGCCATTTATTAAGATTAAGTACACACTACTGCGCGATCACTCACGCATACTAAATATTCTCAACTGCTAATTAAATGTTTAGTCAACATTTTTTATTCAATATCTACATATAATTAAAGCAAATTGAAATACATATAGGTATTCAACAAATATTGTAATTATCTTCTTTCATTGGATATACTTATGTATGTATGTATAAATATCTTCTTCAGTTACGACCGACACGACAAAAAACTTGAACAAATACACTTGTTATCTTTTTTATTAATTAAATAGAGGTATGTAGCTCATTTGGGTAAAAAGAATTTACAAAGTCAAATGTTTACTTTTTACTGAGAGTTATTTAAATTCAAAATATAAATTGTGTTGCCTATCATGTAACAGATGACTTGGTAACATTTCAAAAAGAACACGTGTAACAGAGATTTTGCAAAAAAAAAAATATTGTACATTTGTTTGCCAAATCGTCGTCTACATTGTCTTTATATTTCTTATTTGCCGCTTACCCTGAATTGAACTACTGCTACCTAACGAAATGTACCTATTAGGTACGTTAATTTCTGTCTACCATTTCTAAAGCATACTAACCGCATACAATGAGTGAATTATTGCGCATTCTATTGTGGTTTTTCGATTTAATAAATTGTTAGTTAAATTATTTTAAAAACAAATCACTCTACACTTTTAAAAATGTCTTGTTTTTTTATTAAAAAATAAAACATGCAATAAATTCCCTCTAAATTGCGAAAGTAGTCGTCCGTCTATACAAAATCTTGAATAAATGTGTTGGTTGGTTGGCCATTTATACTTTTTCTTTGGTTTCTCAGATTTAAAAACATTCAATAAGATTGTTAAATACCTGTTGTTTTAGTTTTATATATTTATAAAATTAAAGTTTTAATATTTTTTTCACTTATTCTATTAATATATCTTATTATTGTATAAAATATAACTTATGATTTGTAAAATGTTGATGATTTTCTCTTGACTTTGCTTTCTTCTTTTTTTTCAAATTTAGTTATTGTTCAGTGACTTGCTTTCCTCTTATGCGCTTCTTCTTATTCTCCTTGTCAAAAATACCTATTTAGAGTTTGCATGACAAGGTTTAAGTAAAATGTCTAATAATTGTACTACAATTCGTAGTAAATATAAAATGTTTAAATGCAACTCTACTTTAAAACGTATGTATAATTTGTATTTTTTCCGTTTCTTGTGTATAAAATATTTAAAAAAAAATATTAATATGAAATGTAAGAGAAAATAGTTTTCTCATTTCTTGCTTTTGTTTGAAAATTTGTTTCTAGTAAAATAATATTAAAAAATTTCCCATTTATATTTTTTCACGTACAAAGCGATAATTTGCTCTCTTCTTTCAGAGAATTAAAACCGGTTTAGAAGTTCAAGATTATTGAAATTCGAATTAATGCACTATTTAAGGTTTAAATTGAGAAATTTAAAATTTTTTTATTTCAAATTAATTTTATGAAAATACAATTTGACATCAAGAATTACTAATTAATGTTTTGAAATAAGAAAAGCAAATTAATATTAAGAAAAAGAAAATTAATTTATACTGTGAAGCAAAATTGAAATTAAAAAAATTATACATAATTTAGAAAAGCAAATTAATATTTGGATTTTGTCAATTTAAACTTGAAAATATGTAGTTATGTATTACTATTATCAGAACTGCGATTATTACATGTTTTTTGAAGTTTGAAATAAAATAGCATCGATTTTTTATGAAGGCAAACATATTTTACTCTTTATATTTTTTAATTTTTTACATTTATAAAAACATGAGTTTTTTGTTTTTAGTGCATGTTTTATTAAATGCATATTATTAAGTGCATGAAAAAGTTTATTAGTTTATACATATTTCATATAAAATAATTTGCAATTAGAAAATTACATTTTTTAATTAAATTAAGAATTACATATTTATTAGACGTAATCCTACTTGTATATATCCTACATCGTATCATATCCTATATTCTGGTTTCAATTTTTAAACATTTCTTGACTTTTACTTTTAACAACACTGAATTGTGGAGGTACTTATTAATGATATACGTTCATCTACATATATGTATATGCATTACAAAACAACATTAAAAAATAATTCGAATGATTTTGAGACTATTATTATTGTTTTTTTATGATTAAATTATTGGTGAATTTCCAATCTACGACCAACAATTATATTTGCGAAGTCAAAATTTTATAATTTAAAAACCATTTTTTAAACTTTGCATTAAGTTAATAAACATCTAAATTGTAAACCTACAAATACAAATAAAATACATACATACCTAGTACCCATATGTATAAAACATAGTACCTACATTTTTAAATGTAACTTTGTGTCCTACTTAAAACTATAACAATAATAGTTTTCATATTTTAAAAATTAAAAAAAAAAAAAAATAATATGATATGATGTTTGTATGTAGATATCTGGCCTATTTTCAATTAAATACGTAGAGCAGGTGTTTTTCTTAACAGAATTTTCCCGGGCATTTAACACACACACATACTACGCATAACACAATGAGGACCTGTTATATTGTTTACATAAATAAAATTATGGTTAATATGATGTTTTAATTTCAATGCATAGCATGTATGTATGTCATAACTTATTAATTACATACATATATCTATATATTTATATGTATACATATTCTTTCATCCCTTTAATTGTTAAACGAACATTTTAAATTGATTGACACATTACAAAATTCATAATGATGTCTATATTTTAGTGATCTGTACATAAATAATTATTTACGTATTAACTAAAACTTACATATATGTATGTATGTATAAAGAATATGTATGAGCACACATCCATACATACAAATGTATGTTCATAATTTTGCCAAAAATAATCTGTTATTATGTAATAAGAAAATATGAAAAACCAAAAAATATACTCATCAAAAAATCCCAGCACTTTTTTATCTCTTTATATTTATATATAAATACATACATACATATACACAAGTATGTACGTGAAAATTTTGATATGCCTTGACAACTGAATTTTAAGGTGATTTTCTCAATTTCCTCATTAAAGAAATAATAATTTATTATTAAAACATCGGAATTGTGTTTTCTTAAGCGGTTTTATTATTTTTTTTTTCTTTTTTCCTTTTGCTCAAATCACCTCGAAAAATTTCGACGAGCAATGACAAATATACGTACATATATGTACATTGTATATATAAAATCTAAATTAGTAGGTACATACATACATATATAAATATATCATATACATATGCATATATATATATATATAGAATTAAATGAAGAACAAGCATATACCTGTGTGTGTGTGTATTGAAAGATTTTAGAAACCTTGAATATATGATGTTTTATTTTTAATTATTTTTTTTTATAAATTTTAATTTTGGGAGAGTGTCTTTCTAAATAGTGTCAGTGTATGTGTTAATATAGTGATGCCAATAATATGTGAGCAAATTTCACAGCAATAAATATAAAATTAAAAAGCATTTAGCTTTTTCTCTGAAAGTTTGAAATATTTTTGACTTAGTAAAGTCAGTAAAAAAGCATTTATTAACATCACTGTTGCAAATGTACATATGTATATTTGCATGTGTAAATATTAATATAAAAAATAAAAAAAATGTATCAATATTAGAGATTTCTTTGGCATATTTTAATTTATAAAACAAGTTTTTTTTGTTTTCTTTTCAGAAATATATGTACATAAGTATGTATGTATAACTATTGCAATTTCAAACACTACAAAAATAACTAATATTTATCTATTAAGGTAGAATGTAATTTTACATACATATGTACATTTGTATGTACATACATACATACATGTATGTATTATAAACTCATAAATATTTAATTAAAACGTTTCGTCAAAATATGGAACCGTTTATATAACAAATTCTTCATATACATATGTATGTATTTATTAATTTATTCCATATTGTCTTTAAAAATTGATTTATTTTTTTTAACATTCATTTATAATTTTCTTCTCAGTTTTTTTCTTTTGCCTGACAGTGTAAATATCCAGTTATTGTTTAAATTTTATTATTTTTTTTAACTGCATTTTCAGTTTTCTTTTTGTGATTTATTTTTTATTCTTAACAAATAATGTGAAGCACTTAATAATTGTATGTATTTATAATTAAAAAAAACTAGTACAGTGGGAATTGTAGCACTTTTAATATCCTTTTTTATACATTTGTAATGTTCTTTGTTGTTTTTTAAGTTTTTTTATTTTAAGTTATTACAATTATTTCAGTTGAAACTTACAAAATAATTGTTATTAAAATGCTGTGCGAACCGAAATTTTTATATAATTAAATTTTTTGTATTTTTTGGCCCAGCCAAAAATTTAAGAACTAAGGAAAAGATCGCGCTTTTGAAACGATCGACGGCGACTAAACACAGGGAGAAAGTGCTTGATGAGAGTGTCTATCTGAATTACAGAATTTGTTGCTTTTGGCAAAATTCCCAGACAGACGTAAACTCTCTACTGCCCGGGAAAATACTTTTAGCATATTAGAAAGAATCATCATACAGATTGTACATCTGTACATACATAGAACATTGAAATAATACAAAAACAACAATAACGGCGAGCAAAGGCAGCCCGAAAGTCAGCCAGGCTAGCTGCTGCTTGCTTATACTATTTGGTTGGTGGCTAGTGTGCTTTTAGCTGATGATGGTTTTGTTGCTATTGTTGTTGTTATACTTGTTTTTAAGAATATGAATGCATATATTCATTCCTGTAGCTGATGTTTATGTCATTTTTCTTCTTTTTTTTGTTTGTTTCAAATGATATTCATAAAGTTAAAGAAAACAAAATGTGTGTATTGTGATGGTTTTTACTTATTGCCGTAGCTAGTGTAGATATAGCCACCATATATTTTTTATGTACATACATATGTATGTATGTTGTTGTTGTTGTTACCGTTGGTGTTTTAATTTTCTGAAGCATTTTTTAGACAGTGCTTAAGGTTATTATACATGCATACATACATATGTGTGTTTTTACCAGGGACGTGGTTAAGAACTACACAGGCCAAAGCTGGCTGGAACTGATTTTTTAAAAGTTGAATGGTCTAAATAACAATGTATCACATCAACTTTTCCCTAGAACTTAAATTTATTTCACATATAAGCGGGGTTGTCAGACAGTTTTAACTTCATCATAAGTTTGTTCTTAAATAGGCCAAACATATACCTACATACATACAAGATATTTCTAAATTGTGATTTTCAATTGATCTAGATTTTCTCTTTTATTTTAGGGATAATTTTAGATTTTTGCGAAAATTGAATTTTGTAATTATAGCACAAAAAGACCGCCATCTTTGAAAATGAGCATTCACATGTTTCCGCACACAGAAAGAAATGAACACATTTGTTAACAAAACGATAGCTTGCCAAAGCATGGGCATTGTAATATTCCGGTGTGATAATTTTAAAACTTTTATCCCTATTATACAAATTCACCATGTATTAAAAGCGAGAAATCGTTTATAGAAAAAACAGATCTAAATATAAATGATAATTTTAGTGGATAATTGGCACCATTTACCATTTAAAATTGGTTCTTTGTTTTATATCACTGAGATAGTGTGATTTATAAGAGAACATTTACAATTTGTTGTTGCTTTGCCTTCAAATTTTATTTTTATTGGAAAGGTTTCATGCCAATCGGTCTATTATAATAAGAAAGGCCACCAGTGCGATTTTTGAAAAGGGGCGTAGCATTGCCTACTTCCACCAAAGATGTATAGTAGCCAGCTGACACGGCAGACGTTGTCCTGCTTAATATTTCAAGCGATTAGGATATTAACCAAAGTATGAAATTAAAGACAAATAATAAAATAATTTCATTTTCTTTATATTGAAATATGTAACATTAACTTTTCTAATTTTATCATAATGCGATTTTATGAACAATATTTTTAGTTAACTCCTGCGGAGTATAAATGAATAAACTTGATCTTTCGTATTTACCATGTGTCTCCATGCAATGGTATTGTTCCATTTACAATGTTGAGCAATTGCTCGGAGAATGATATTGCCAATGGATCGTTTTGTATGGGAGGTACCACTCCCCTTTGTCCAATTGGACCGAATTGTAAATCTAAACCACCCAGGACCCAAACGCATACAAAAACATTTATGCAAATCGGTCCAGCCGTTTAGGAGGAGTCACAACACACGTACAGTAGAAAGATAGGCTATAATATGTAAATAAAAGAGAAAGAATGTTAACAGTTATTAATTAATTATTAGATCAACCACAATTGAAATAGTTTCTCACTCACCTAAGCATTAAGACACAACTAAGACTAATAAATGACCTACCAAACTATGTAAACAAAAATCATTTCCTAACAGTTATGATGAGTGATTAAAAAAAAAATAAATCACAATTTTGATTTTTGATACTATGGACGAGTTATTTTCGGTCTCTTCTTTTCTTTTTTTTTGTTTATTTGCGTGAGACTAAAAAACGTGCAGCTAAAAAAACATACCTATTAAAAGTGTATTTGGAAACTATAATGTACATATATTTAAGCTACGCCACTGTAAGCTAAATAAGAACTAAATGAAACAATAACAAAAGTAGAAAAAATATTACAGAACCTCATACTTATTTTAGATATAAATAAAAATAAGGCATGCAATGTCAAAAATTCTAGTATTCGAAGGATAGTACAAATATAGATAAACTTTTAAACATGTAGTATGTACATACATATGTATATATGTATGTACATGCATATGTATATGAAGATACGACTATGTACAAATATACATACATACACAAATTCAAACATAAATTAAAGTTTTTGTATGTATGTAGGTGCATTAAATATTGTTCATAATTATGTCAAATTACACTTTAAGAATAAGGACATTAAAGTCCTTCCTGCTAAAGACCAAATCAAAAGCGATTATAGAATGTTAATAAATTAAATAATTTATTAATTTATATGTACGTATGTATGTATGTATTTTTTTATATATTTTTACCGAAATGTCTTTAGAAAAGGTCAAGAAACTTTATAAAATAAAAGTTTGTGTTTAATTTGAGGGGGTGGTTTTAAAACGAATTGCTGCATAATTTTTTAATTGTGTGTGTTTTTTTATAATTTAATTATACCTACCTACTAATATAAAATATTTTTTTTTAATTCTTATATAATTTTAATCTAATAGACAAATGTAATTTTATAGATAACATGACCAACCAATAGCCATTTGCATTACATATAAATTTTTAAATCATTTTAAAGAACATTGTTGATAACTTTTCGACAAATATAGTATAAAATACATATGTACTCAATACATGAGCATTGACATTGACACATAAAAGGAAAAATAAAAATATTTTGGCTACAAATAGGTATAAAGTTTGTAAAGGGTACATTTTAAAAAATTCGCTGAAGAACTGGACATTATTTCTATAGATATCAGAATTTCAGTTTTTATTTTAATGAAGGTACCTATATACCTATAGGTACAAGTGTATCAACTGGACTTGTTCCAGTTTGCGTTCATATTTCCACATACAATTTGCAATAGAAGATCTATGTATGCCAATCAAGTAATCTTAATAAGGCTTTAATTTAGCTTTGAGCTAACTACTTAAATGTGAATATTAACATCAATAATTTACGTTTTAAAGAGTAAGTTATTAGAAAAAAAAAAACACAAAATATGTATAGAGTAGTATTCAATTCAAAGAATGTTTGACTATACATGTTTTTAATAAAATAATATTTACATTATCCAAAGACTATAAAGTTATTGTGAACGCAAATGTTTTGCTTCAAAAACACAAACAAACAATATTTCTATAAATTAATTCGTTCATACAATATACTTTTTGCTGAATAAAGTCGAAATCGACTTTTGGTCAGAAAAAAGTCCAGTAACCGATTAGGTAAGTCGTATAATCGGTTATATTACTCCAAAGATGTTGAGAACGCATATATTTTGCTTAAAAAAATATTTAATGAACACAAACTAGTGTTATATACTTATGTATGTAAGTCGATTGTTCGAACAATAAAACGGAGAAAAATCAAACAATCGAATTTGTTTATTTTTGTTGTAAATATGTATTAAAAAAATATATATTTCTTCTCGACAAATCTGGTATTGTGGTGTAAATTTATAACGTAAGTGCAGGAGCACTGACTTTGTTTACAATTTCCTTATGTCAAAAGTTATATTTTGTCAAGTATTTTTGACAGTAGTGCACTATTTTACACAAACAAAATGTCTGTTGTTTCTGTATTATGTTGTATTTCTTGCCGATTTGCAATCACCTTGTATTTTACACCACGTCTGGTATATTTATAACTAGAACAAGAAGCCAAAAGTTTTGTGAAGTAAAAAATGAACACGGTTTCTGATAACCATTTTAAAAATTAATAGCTTCGTGCCGTCCTGTTGTTTTTGTTTTCACGTTGCTGTACAAAATTGTAGTACATCTGTGTTGATTTAAAAATTACACGTATCACCTTGTGTTAAAAAATTTTCTTTTATATCGGTCGAAATTTTATTAAAGCGATTTGGATTTCAAATAAAAGTTTTTTTTGCAAGACATAACTTTAAAATATAATTGAAAGTTTGCCTGTAACACGCTGCTCAGGTCGGTAAGTATTAAATAGTTCTTTTGTGTAAAATAAAACTCCATAATGCTTAAAAATTAATGGATTTTCTATTATAAAAAAAAACATGGCGATGTTGATGGTTTATAGGTTTTGTTGGTGTTATAAACTACTTATTTTCTATATGCATTTCTTTGCAGTAAAATGTCCGACTCTGAAGAAAGTAATGTATCGGACAGTGGTTCTGAAGATGGTTCCGTTGGATCCAATAAGTCGCAAAAAAGTGCGCATTCACGATCACGTTCACCTATTCGGTCCAGGTCTGGAACAAGGTCTAGGTCGGGATCTAGATCCCCATCAAGATCTCGTTCGCGTTCCATGGGTTCAGAATCGGGTTCTGATAATTCTGTAAGGGGTCACAAACAACGACCTCGAGCTGCAGATGAAGAAGAAGATGAGGATGACGTTGATGGTGATGATGTCGACTCGGAAGAGTATGAAGAAGATGAAGACGACAGACCAAGAAAGAAAAAGAAGAAGGATCGATTTGGAGGCTTCATTATTGATGAAGCTGAAGTTGACGATGAGGTAATATAAGACATGAATTCCAATCCGTAATGATTAAAATTAAAATATAATACATAAATTAGGTTGATGAAGATGATGAATGGGAAGAAGGTGCCAATGAGTTGGGTATAGTGGGCAATGAAATTGACGAATTGGGTCCTACAGCCCGAGATATTGAAATAAGGCGACGTGGAACGAATCTATGGGAGTAAGTCAATAACATAAAATAACAAGTATGTACTTAATTAAAAATCCATTCTTTAAATACAAGCACCCAGAGAGAGGACGAAATCGAGGAGTATTTAAGAAAGAAATATGCTGACGAATCAATTGCAAAGAGACATTTTGGAGATGGAGGTGAAGAAATGTCTGATGAAATTACTCAACAAACACTATTGCCTGGTATTAAGTAAGTTCGGAAAATAATTTGCCTTTATAAATAAGATTTAGGTATTAAAAAATCCTAATTTTTTTAAGGGACCCTAATTTATGGATGGTCAAGTGCCGTATTGGCGAAGAGAAAGCTACAGCTTTATTATTAATGCGAAAATTTCTAACTTATTTAAATACCGATGAGCCGCTTCAAATAAAATCTGTTGTGGCGCCAGAGGGTGTTAAGGGTTATATATACGTCGAGTCATATAAACAAACCCATGTAAAGACCGCCATCGAAAACGTAGGTAACCTTAGGATGGGAAAATGGAAACAAGAGATGGTACCGATCAAGGAAATGACAGATGTGTTAAAAGTCGTAAAGGAGCAAGTGGGCTTAAAGGTTAAGCAGTGGGTAAGATTGAAAAGAGGTCTTTACAAGGATGATATAGCCCAAGTGGACTATGTAGATTTGGCTCAAAATCAAGCTCATTTGAAACTGTTGCCACGCATAGACTACACCCGCATGAGGGGCGCACTCAGATCAACAGCAAATGTAAGACATTTATTATTAACTAAAAATGACCAGATAATTAAGTACTTGTATTCTTACCAGGAATCCGATGACAGCAAACGTAAGAAAAAGCGCAGACCTGCTGCCAAACCTTTTGATCCAGAAGCCGTCAGGTAAGCTTTTAAACAGTATTTTTTTTTTGAAAATGGAATCGTGTAAAACACTCAAAATAAATACAAACTAAATTTCATTAAAACTAAAAATCTAACAAAATTATTTTTAAATCTTTATTAAAGAGCCATTGGTGGTGAAGTTCATTCTGATGGTGATTTTTTGCTATTCGAAGGAAATCGCTACTCACGCAAGGGCTTCTTGTATAAAAACTTTACCATGTCTGCTATTCAGGCTGAAGGCGTTAAACCAACTCTAGCCGAATTAGAAAGGTTTGAAGAACAACCAGAAGGTAATTTTTGTTTATTATAACATTGGAATCGACCACTGATCAACGTGTACTTTGTAGATGTGAATTTAGAAATTGTTACCGGAGCTAAAGATGATCCCACAGCTGGTCATTCATTCTCCATGGGTGACAATGTTGAAGTATGTGTGGGCGATTTGGAGAATTTGCAGGCGAAAATTATTGCCATTGATGTTGGAATGATCACTGTTATGCCGAAGCATCAGGATTTGAAGGTGATTTATTAATGGTTATCAATTATGCAATTATACTATAGTTTTTAATTATGTATTATCTGAGTATAGGATCCTTTGGTATTTAAAGCAAACGAGTTGCGAAAATACTTCAAAACTGGTGACCATGCCCGTGTATTGGCTGGGCGTTATGAAGGAGAAACAGGTTTAATTATACGTGTTGAACCTACGCGCGTCGTTCTTGTGTCCGATTTGACAAATCATGAATTGGAAGTATTGCCTAGAGATTTGCAGCTTTGCTCAGATGTTGCCACTGGTGTTGATTGTCTGGGTCAATTTCAGTGGGGTGATTTGGTCCAACTTGAGTAAGTGGCGATTTATGTTCGAATATGCTTGTTGAATTTTAAAACATGTACATATTTTTGTGTCTTTAATAGTGCTCAGAATGTAGGTGTTATTGTTCGTTTAGAACGTGAAAATTTCCATGTTTTAGGAATGCATGGCAAGGTTATCGAATGCAAACCTACTGCTCTTCACAAGAGAAGAGAAAACAGGAACACTATTGCACTCGATGCTGACCAAAATCAAATAAGACGCCGCGACATTGTTAAAGTTATGGAAGGTCCTCATGCGGTAAATATAAAACGTTGTTCTGTTGAATTTTCATATCTATCTATATACATATATAAATTTGTCGGTTTGATTATAGGGACGGTCGGGAGAAATCAAACATTTATATCGCAGTTTAGCGTTTTTACATTGTCGCATGTATACGGAAAATGGTGGAATATTTGTTTGCAAAACGCGTCATCTTCAACTAGCTGGAGGTAGCAAATCGCAAACCAATAACTTCGGACCGTTAGGAGGATTAGGGTTTATGTCGCCACGCATTCAATCGCCTATGCATCCTTCGGGAGGACGCGGTGCCCGCGGTGGAGCTAGAGGTGGTCGTGGAGGTTTCAAGGTTACCAGAGATCGTGAAATATTGGGCAAAACTATCAAAATTAGTGGTGGCCCATATAAAGGTATTGTATTTTAGTGCTAGAGCAAATGATTTGTAATACAGACTGATTCTATTTAAAAGGTGTTGTGGGCATTGTCAAAGATGCCACAGAGAGTACAGCACGTGTAGAGCTGCACACTTCGTGTCAAACTATTTCGGTTGATCGTAACCACATCGCCATAGTGGGTCCAGCTGGCAAGGATGGAAGTCTCTCATCGTACGGACGCACTCCAGCTCGTACTCCCGGATACGGTTCTCATACACCAATTTATGCAGCTGCCGGATCTAAGACGCCCTTGTTGGGCAGTCAAACACCCAATTGGGATTCCGAGGGCCGCACTCCCTATAGCAGTTCGATGACACCGTTACATGATGGCAGTATGACGCCACGTCATGGGGCTTGGGATCCAAATGTTACAAATACACCAGCTCGCAGTAACGACTTTGATTATTCACTTGAAGAAACAAGTCCAAGTCCTGGCTACAATCCTAGTACTCCTGGTTATCAGATCAACACACAGTTTCCACCACAAACTCCAGGTACACTTTATGGCTCGGATCGCAGCTACAGTCCATTTAATCCCAGTCCAAGTCCAGCTCCTTCTCCATACCCTGTCGGCTACATGAACACGCCATCTCCTTCTAGCTATTCGCCCAACACGCCAGGTGGTGTTCCAAACTCACCATATAATCCTCAAACTCCTGGCGCGAGCTTAGAATCACCAATTGGTGACTGGTGTACAACGGACATCGAGGTGAAAATCCATACCCATGACGACGTTGATTTAGTTGGCCAAACTTGTATCATACGCACTGTTTCTAATGGGGTCTGTTCAGTTTTCCTACAAGAGGAAGACCGCAGTGTTTCGGTGGTAAGTGAACATTTGGCACCAGTTTTGCCAGAGGTTGGAGATGAGTTTAAAGTTATTTATGGTGATGAACGCGAATCGGTTGGCAAGGTGGTCTCACATTCTGATAAAGACACTAGCATATGCCAGCTAAATGGTGAAATTAAAAAGATACCAACTGCTTATTTGAGTAAAATGAAATCCATCGATTAAACAACATTGAGTGACTAGATGAATCGGAATGACGACTTTTGATACATAATCTGTATCAAGAATACTTTTACTGTTTTTTTTTTTCTAAACACAAGTTTCATGAAAAAATCCAAACACATGAATAATATACTTATATACATATATTACAAATCTTAAGAAAAACCATTTTTTATTTCCACTCATACAAAAATATGGGTGGTGTTATTAGTTATTATTATTAGTATGTATTAATATAACATGGAATAGTATATGTGGCCCTGTACCAATTAGAAAACATTTATAGATAATTTCACTTAATTTAAATGTGCTTGCGAATGAGATTTTCCAAAGCAACAGCATCAACTGCAAATTTGCGAATACCCTCAGAGAGTTTATCGGTAGCCATGGCGTCCTCGTTAAGCATCCATCTGAATGTAGGTTCGTCCATGCTGATCTTCTCCATATTTACTTGAGCTGCTTGATCAGCATTCAATTGGGGTGTAATTTCAACAGCATCATTTTCGAGTTCCTTGAGGAGAGATGGTCCAATTGTCAACAAATCACAACCAGCCAATGCTTTAATTTCACCAGTGTTCCTAAACGATGCACCCATGACGACAGTCTTGTAGCCGAATTTCTTATAGTAGTTGTAGATTTTTGTAACGGAAACTACGCCGGGATCCTCTTTAGGTTCATATTTCTTCTTGTCTGTATTGGCCACATACCAATCCAGAATACGTCCAACAAATGGCGAAATGAGTGTTACATTTGCTTCCGCACAGGCTACGGCCTGGGCAAAGGAAAACAACAAAGTCAAATTACATTTGACATTGTGTTGGGATTCTAAGATTTTTGCGGCTTGTATACCCTCCCAGGTTGAGGCCAGCTTAATGAGAATACGATCCTTTCCGACGCCCATGTCTTCGTATAAAGAAATCAATTTTAAAGCCTTCTTAACGCTTTTCTCGGTATCAAAAGATAAGCGGGCATCAACTTCAGTCGAAACGCGTCCAGGAACAATTTTCAAAATTTCACAACCAAATAGCACGCACAAATAGTCCATGGCTTCATCGACTTTTTCTACAGTCAATCTACAAAAACAAAAAACGATCATTACCATGTCTAGGTGCTACAAAAATGTATCTGGCACAAATTGTCAGTCATACTAACCCGCCTGTTTTGTTTCCGTATCCTATAGCTTTTTGTACAATCTCTTGATAACGATCCATCTTAGCGGCATTTAAGATAAGAGAAGGATTTGTTGTAGCATCGGTGGGCTTATAAAGCTTCATGCCTAAAAATCAATGAATTAATCTATTATTTTTGCAAACCTAATCATTTTAAGCGTTCAATTATTCCTCAAAGATCTTATTTATCATTAAGTGTTTACAAACATATCGCACCCTAAATACAAAAAGAATCACAACTCAAAATTTTCCAAAACTGACTTTTTTCCATAAATTTAATTTAAATGTGGAAACATACAGTAATGTCTATTTTTATGTTAAGTGTGTTGCTTGTGCACGATGAACTTTTTTTATCTCCTGAAAATTTTAGTATTTTGAGTTGTGACCCTTTTGTATTTAGGGTACGATATGTATATATATTATACCTATGCGTGTATATACCTACATACACATACATATTTGTATGTACATATATGACTACATATTCAATCTATTCTCCATTCTAATCTAAGACAATTGAAGGTTAGACGACTCTGTTAAAAGTAGTACGATATGTAGTATCTAAGGTTACAACTTTTCATTTTTACAATCCCACATTCAAATACCCGCACACGTTCACATTCTTAAATGTTGCCTCTTTAAGCTAAAATGTTCCCTAATTCTCAAAATACCCAATAAGTGTGTACTCACTTTCAAAGTCACCGGTATCAGCCACAATAGTAGTGTACTTTTTTAATTGCTCCAAAGCCGACATCTTCGATCTTTTGTGCTTGACTTCAGAATCCATTCTAAACACACCGATTGTACAATTGTTCTACTTGAAAACTACTAAATTATCACGTGTTGCAAAGATGCTTAAAATAGTATGAAATAGTATTTAATACTAAAATATCGGAAATATTTCATACCATTTGTTAACGCTCATTTGCGAAAAGACTGTCATAACTCAATAAATTCCACAAAAAAATTAAAAAAACAACGATTTTGTACGTAAAGCATCTTTGAAAAATTAATGTCATTTTACTATCACAAACTAGTATCTAAGGATTTAAACAAAAATTTTGTGCTATGATTTTTATATAAACAAAGCAAAATCCACTAAAAGCTTTTATCATTTTGCTTCAATTATATCAATACTGAAAACAAGAACTAAATATGATATTTCTCAAAGGTTTATATTTTTTAACTGTTGATATTTACGCAATTTGTATTGCCGGCATTTGGGCTCTGATACTTTCTACTATTAGCTATGTACATACATACACATATCGAACAATATCAAAGTTTTCTATATAAATAGGTATGTATAAAGATTTAAAATCACAGTAGGTACCTATTAATAAAGTTTAGAATATTACAAATCAGATGAAAGCTCTCTTGAAGCGCGTTGCTGCTCCTAAGTAATTAAATTGTTTTTTAAAGGTACATTACCGATGAGTTCCCAATAAGTATTGTAATTATAAATTTATAGCATAAAATACTCAAACAATCGATTCAGTTGTTATATAATAAAAACATCTAAAAATGGCGTCATTTATTGTGCAAAAAAATTATGATTTTGACTATCAACCCATCCCATAACAAATTTAAAGAAAACCTAAATAACCTTTGCATCTAATTATAGAACATTTTCTTTTTAAGTTTTAAATAAATATTTCTTTTTATTAGTAATACATTATAAATTTATTTAATTAAAAAGAAGTGCTAATTGGCAAATTAAATAATTTAGATAGACGCTAACATAAAAAAACAACAGGTCCTTATTTTTTTTATTATTGGTACCTATTTGACTGTTTTTTTTTTTTATTTTTTTTTTTTTTGCATTTACAGACCGTTTTTTTTTAATATCGTCTTGCAGCGAAATAAAAAAATTATTGTATTTTATCATATTAGTTTTATGTAAGAAAAATAAAAGAACAACATATTGCATTTTTTAACAATCTAAGAAGTTAGCAGCCATCAAAAGTTCCAAAGCTATTTCAGGGGCAATCGGGAATTCTGGAATTTCTGTCGAGCTATTTGTATAGCGCACTTTATATGTAAAGTAAATGCAAACCTTTTGCAAAATATGAGAACTGTAAGAAAAATAAAAAATGTTCTTTAATTTTTCTAAATAGTTTATAAAATACATATATCTTTAAGATAATCTGTACTATGGAGATTTAGTTTTCTTTATTCAAATATAAATGTATGCATTTGTTTTCCAATGTTAATATAGGTATTATTCTATAGGTATCAATTTTGTAAAAATAATGTGAATATTAAATTTTGAAAAAATGTCTTTATAATTAGGTACATAATCTCCAAAAAAAAACACACTCATTTGGTTATGGTTTTATCGGCTTAAACATTTCATTTATGTATGTATGTTATTTGTATACCTGTCATATAATATGATAAAAATCGGAAAAACTCAACTGAGATGAATATTATTGCAATATTTAAATAAATTTAATTTCTTATGAGAAAAATCTGTTTCTTTGTGAAATAGAATTTTTGCAAAACAATAAGGATAGTTTGTACCAGTTCATCTTTTTATTTGAAAACCTAAACTTGTGTTAGTTGATACCATCGAGAAATAGCAGCTACAACTAAAGTAGTGGAGTAATGGAGATTTTACGTAGTAAAAATTAAGTAATGATTAGTGTTTTTGCATATTCTTTAGAAATATGTAATACTAAAAATAGAAGCATCATTGAAAGGTTAAAGTTCGCTTTTTTATAACCCTCCTTAAAAGATTATTTTACAAGAAAATACAGATGCACAGAATAACACTGCTGTGGATATTAGAAATACTATACAAAATAAAAATAATATTCAATGACACTGTTCCAAAATATAATGTAAGGTAATATATACATATGTACTTCATAATTTACTGCCATTCAGTCATACATATACATATGTATGTACATTCACAAACATACATATGTATGTATGTATGTATATAAAGTGCATTTGTCATTACAAAATAGACCCTTCCGGAAATTTATTTGCAAAAGCCGTACGCCAGTACACAGGAATATTTTACTATTTGAAAGATAATTATTTGGTTTGCTATGTACTTACGGTATCTCGCGAAAGTGAACTTCATTGGCTTCGTTTTCTGCAAACTGTCCTGGTCCCGACAACATAGCCTTTATGGTGCCAGAGGTTAAAGCATGTTCTCGTTTGACTATAAATTCGTGTCCATCAGATGATATAAGCTTCACATACATGGCATCAGGACCTTCACATCCACCATATATTTTATCGCTGCGTTGGTCTTCCATATTATTATAATTATATATATATGTACCTACTTATATATTTTTTACTTATACCGTCTTCGTTTTGATTAAAAATATGTGAATTATTTTCAAAAGTTGCCAGATAGTTGTGGAACTGCAGAAGATACCACCATACCATAATTTAATAAAAACAGTTCTTAAATGTCATTCAGACAGAAAACTATTTTGCGTTTGCATTAAATTTTAGATATACATATAAGTAGGTTTATGAGGCACAATTTAGGGAACCATAATATTAATAACAAACAAAATACAAGAATTAATTTAATCTAAAATTTCTGCGAATTGCCATTACAATTTACTTACAAAAATATGGCAATAATAACTATTTTATAGTCATCATTTAATTATTGTTTTGTTGGTTATTCATGGGTTAATAATATTTAACACAAACAAAAAGCTGACAATTTAAAAATAAAAATTATACTTACATAGATACATATTTGGAAAAGTTTAGTTGAAGTTAACAACTAATCATGGTTCAGGATAGAGTTTTAATAATAGACAATGGTAAGTTCTTGTTAAAGAAATTTAATGCAGAAAATATGTAGGTACGATTATTTTAAGGGTCGTATAAGTGTCGTATTGGCTACAATGATTCGGAGAAACCTTTGTTGGAATTTCGGAATCTGGTGGCCAAGCCACGCAAGGATAAAAAGAAGGAACCGCCTGCTGTTATAAATGAAAACGCTTTTCAGATTGGAGATGAAATAGATGTTGATGCAATGCGTTTATTGGTAAAAAATCAGTTTGAAAGGAATGTTGTTACTCATCCCATTTATCAGGAACATATATTCGATTATATATTTAGAAAGTTGGCTAATAATGAGGTAGATTGGAAACCGCATACGGTTTTAATAACAGAGCCACTAGCCAACCCTAATTATTGCAGGCAAAGTAAGTGTTTACATTTAGTTACTTAATGAAATAAATTTTTTAATATTGTCTCATCACTAACTACAAAGCGATGAATGAGTTACTCTTCGAATGTTACGGAGTATCATCGGTGTGTTATGGTATTGATTCGATATTAAGTTGGGAGCACAATAAAGCTGACAATAAAGAGAATGACTGCATGATTTTATGTTTTGGTTACCATACCACACACGTCGTCCCCATACTGAAGGGAGTGTTGCAACATGACAAAGTTCGTCGTCTCAATTTGGGCGGATATCAAATGATATCCTATATATATCGACTACTGCAAATGAAATATCCTGCACATTTAAATGCTATTTCCTGGACTCGTATGGAAGACATATTCTATAATCACAGCTTTGTCGCATTGGACTATAAAGAGGAGCTAAGAAAATGGGATAATATTGAGTACTACAATCAAAATGTTAAAAAAATTCAACTGCCTTACGTTCAACCGGCTGCATTCAATCCAACGGCTGCTGAAGAGAAACTCAAAAAACGGAAAGAGATGACGAGAAGGTTAATGGAAGCAAATCAAAAAAGATTGCGGGAGAAAAAAGGAGAAGAGGTAATTTTTTATGATTGATAAAACCGACGACAGTTTCCGAAATATTGGGCATACTAAATACTATTATAGTATATAAATCCCTTATTTGTGTTAAAATGCATCCAGAATATCCATTTTTTTCATAATTTTGTTTTTTATATCCAATATATTGAACTGCCGTTGGATTAAAAAAAGTACATACTAATAACAAATACATTTTTTAAATCATGATATAGTCGAGTTCAGATATTGTTATTTTACCTAATATAAACCCCGTTACATCAAGTCGAGGATCTAAATTCAAACCGCCCTCTGGTGTTCCATTGGAGGATTGGCTTAAAGACATAAAAAGGAAACATATGGATATTATAGAGAAGAAATCAAATCGCAATAAACGGCGACAAGAAATGGCTAAACGGCACACAGTAGCGTCACAAGAGCGTATGCGTATTATTTCGTTACTAGCTTCGAATGAAAAGGGATGCGATGAATTTGGCAAGGATGACAAAGATTGGGATGTATATAAAAAAATAAGCAACGAAAATGAAAGTGATAGTGATGCCGAAAACGAAAAACTTTTAGAATATGATAATATAATGAAATACCATCATGCTATAATGGACAAAGATAGAGAAACTATTGAAAATACGGCGGAACTATATCAGGTAAGTTCTTTCTTTGCTTTTATCATTTTATTAACATTTCAACATAACGTACAAACTGAACTTAATTTAAAATCAACTATTCTGAGTGATTTCTCTAAAAACTTTCTTTGAATCTTTGAATGCTTGTGCCCAATACATCATTTTCGTTATAAGTTATATGTAGAGGAGGTATCAAAGCAGTCGCAACCATTCTATTTTCCGCATTTAAGAAATTAAATGTAGCACACGCCTAAAAGTTTAAATATTTGATTAGCAATTCAAAAGATATTTGGTTTGAAGTAACTTACTTGTTCGGTTCTTAAAACTTCTACATTAATTTTGTATTTTTTCATAAAACTCAAAATCTTTTTGGAGAAACTGGGAGTTGCAGTCTGATCTCCAATACCTATAATTAATAGATCCAATTTCGGCTCCAAAGCTGTAAATAGGGACAAACTTTCTTCGTTTATGTCATCTACCGATTCCACATTCCATGACAAAAGAGACCTTTTAGCAATATAGCAGATGGATTTATTGCAGAATGTTATTTGCTTATATAAGTTTAACGCTCGTACCTGGGAAAGACTGCAACTGGACCAATAACAACCATATCGTTGTTCATCCGAAACCCGTACTGACTGTAGCCCGTAATCATTATACCCAAGTCCTGTTGTGTATTGAATATGTTGATTTTTGTTTTGCCATCATAATCATAAGCTGTACTACTTGTCCTAGAAATGCTTGTGCATATACTACGTTTTATTAATTGAGGAGCCACTAACGTGCAACGCTTTATTAAATTGCTAAAAGACATTTTGCAACGGCTGTCCGTCCACCGACTGTATAATCAAAATTAAAAATTATAGAAGACTTCTAGTAGAAATTTAAAGTCGCAAATAATATATTAGTAGACAGGGTAATTCATGTATAATTTATTAATAAATGCATTTTTTTTTTTTTTTTTTAATAATTAACAAACACAAACTGCGAAGCTTTTGGCTTATCTGCAGAAAACACCCAGAGTCTTTGGCGGGAATCGAACCCGCAACCCTCTGACTGATAGTCCGGCAATCTATCGCCTAGTCTATCGGGGCACTTCGTCAAGCGATACGCGCCATAAAATAATAATCAAGATTAAATTTCGTATACAAAATTTTATATTTCTATAGCTTCATGTTGGAGTCGAATCATTGCGAGCACCAGAATTGTTATTTCAACCAAGCATGATTGGAATGTCTGAGGCTGGTGTAGCTGAGCTTTTAAACTTTGTTTTTAATCTTTTTAATTCGAATGACCAACAGTCATTAGCTAATAATATCTTTATCACTGGAGGGTGTTCTCAATTGCCAGGTATTATTTTTTTGTCCATAGCAAGTTATTTAATTACAACCATATACATATACTGCATGCAGGTCTTAAAAACCGATTACTAAAGGAACTGAAAGAAATGCGTCCATTTAATTCGGCTTTTGCGATAAAAGAAAGCAAAAGTCCGCTTTTAGATGCTTGGTATGGAGCAAAAGATCTGGCCAATTCCTTAGAGTTTAAAAACATCTTAACTAACAAATCTGATTACTTGGAAAAAGGAGCAGAATATTTTAAAGATTTTCCTACGAGCAATAGATATATGCTAACACCGAAGAATATATTAAATTAAATTGAACAAACAGATGTTTTTATATTATACAAATTTGGTAAGTATTTGTGCTTGTACATACAACTATAAAATTATATAAAATCATAAGTCGTAAGTGCTAAATAAAGGTTTGTAAGAAATTAAGAAAGAAGAACTAAATATTGATTCGTACAGAATTTAAAAAACATGTATTTGTGTTACCCTGTTAAATAAAATGTCAAATTTAATATTTTAGTAAACAACGAAACATTGTTATGTCATGGAATTATAGTTATCATAAGTGAGGTATTAGCATTGGGTTTCGTTAGAGATGTTTCTTAGATCAAAGGGATTTGTGTGTCCAACATACATAAATATATCAAAGAGAGTTCTTTCAAACGAAATCAAAGAAGTACTTAATACACGTTTAGTTCCCCCAAGTGGCACAAATGGCAATCAGCTGCAATTAGCTGTTGTCAGTAAAAATTTAAATGCACTTAACCTCGATTTGTTCGTAAATAATCTTAGCCAATATGAGGACAGAAGATCGGCCGTTCTAGACTTGCTAGCAAATTTACGAGCAACGAAATTGGCTAATAATTGCTTAGAATCTACACATTTTGCAGCAGTCAGGCATTTGTTAGAAAATTCTACTATTCAAGAGGTTGTTCCGGTTCTTTTAAACCGTCCACAGTATGGAATATTTTTAAACAACTTCACAAGTTTTGCGGTCACACAGACATTACATGATGAGAAAGAGTATATTTTGGGATTGCCTTTAGCTATAAAGTTAGTGGTTTTGGATGATATAGATAGCGTATTTGTCCAAGCATTTACTTTAAAGTCATCATTGGAAACTTTAAAAAAAGAACTTTTCAGCGAGCAGCCAAACGATGACAAAAACCCAAGCCCACCCAAGGGCAAGGTACAAGAGGTAAGCTCCAATTGAATTCGCTAGAAATGGATACAATATTGAGCATTTTAATTTTCTAGAAAAAAATTCGAGTACAGTTTCTACGTAACGAGGAGGAGTATGATCAAAACAAAGAAATCGGTAAAGCAATATTAAAAATCGCACTCAAAATTCTGGAAGGCAATACTATGGATAACGCCACAATATTAGGTCTTGTGCTAACTAAAAATTATGCTGAATTAGATAAGACCTTAAGTACGAAAACGATCGAAATAAATGCGGATATTGCTGATATCTGCAAAGAGCTTCTATCGCGTGGAAATCAAGCAGATTTTGTCAATAAAATTGAAAAACTGCAGTCTCAAAAGCCGTTCGCGGAGCTAATTGATGGATATTTGAAAGAAGCAGCCACCACAGAGGCCATTTCTTTAGCTGAGAAGCAGAAACAACTATTACCCACATGGCAACAATTGAGATCTCAAAAGAAATTAGAAGTTGAAAACGAGATAGTAGAGAAGGAAAGAATAGAGAATATTGAAAAGCTTAGAAATGAAATTGCAACTAAAAAAGAGTTACTTTGGTTCTTTAACTACGAGGATAAACTTGACTTGGAAATATACAAGAAGCGTGTATTTTATCCCAAGAGATGGTTTGGTAAGAAAAAGAAGCCTCGCGTTGCAGATGAACACTATGTACCACCCCAGATAAGAAAAATAAATTAATTTGTATTTCTTAAACATTGTAGGTATGTTTGTTTTTAAAATTATATAAAATAGTTTTTATTAAATTTTTATACTCGTGTTTTAATTTTTGTGTTTATGTTTGAGTAAAAATACATACATGTATATAAAATTAAGAAATGGAGATAGGTAGAAGTGGATGACTCGAAAAATGCATTTTCTTAAAAAACTTTAATTATATTAAATATCGGCTTAAATGTTTATAAAATGTATGTAAGAAATTGAGGAAAAAGGAATTTAGTCTGCTGTAGCTCCGGGATATCTTTCGAGGAGCATAGCGACACCTTGACCGCCAGCGGCACAAGCAGCTACTACACCGAATTTGCCATCCTCTCTTACGAGACGGTGGGCAGAATGCATACACAAGCGTACACCAGTAGCAGCAAAAGGATGACCAATGGATAAAGAGCCACCCCAGTTATTAAATTTATTCATGTCTGGAGCTCCATATTTTTCACTCATACCTAAGTAGGTCTTACACCACCAGTCTGAATCTAAAGCTTTAATGTTAGCCACAATCTGACCGGCAAAAGCTTCATGAACTTCCCATGTGTCAACATCCTTTAGGCCAAGGCCGGATTTTTTCAACAACTTGGGAATACCATAAGCAGGTCCCAAAAGCAATTGGTCTACGGGATCCTGGGACACATATGTAAACTCACGTAAGTAAGCCTTTGGCTTAAGGCCCAATTGTTTGGCTTTTTCTTCAGTCATTATGAGGCAAGCAGATGAACCATCGGTCTACACAATTAATTTAAATATATAATTAGAACCGCCATTTACTTATGATAAAATATTAGTATACATACAAGAAATGAGGCGTTGGCGGCAGTTATGGTACCATGTGGCTTAACGAATGCTGGTTTCAATTTTTCCAATTTTTCCTTTGACGACACTCGAATACCATTATCTTTAGATACCAACTGATCAACTCCAGAAACTAAAATTTTATTGTTAGTTAAGAATTACAAGCAAATGGCTCGTGATTACCTTTAAATGGTACTAAATCTGTGAAGTATCCTTTTCCTTGAGCTTCATGGGCCATAGTGTGAGATCTCAATGCGTATTCGTCTTGTTCTTGACGTGAAACATTGAATGCAGCAGCCAAACGATCGGCCGAGTGGCCCATTGTTTCTCCAGATGAAAACTCAGCAACAGCCGGTAGTTCGGGAGCCAAAAAATTTGGTCTAAATGTTGAAAGTAATGCCAAACGTTGGCCCAATGTCTTGGCCTTATTGGCCTTTAACATGAGAGAACGCATTTTGCGGGAAAATCTAATTGGAACATCAGACATAAACTCAACACCACCAGCTACAATAGTATCATAAGTGCCGGTAGCAATTAAACCCATGCCGGTAGTGATTGCCTGAAATGTTTAGAATTTATGGAGTAAATACTGATGTTGGAAACGCATTGTTTTGAGTACCTACCGCATTCGAACTAATACAAGCCATTGTAACCGTATGTGCGGGAGTTTTATTACTGAAACCAGCTGCTAATGCTGCCTCACGAGCAATATTTGATGTCTTTACTTCTTGAATAACTGTTCCATAAACAATGTAATCGACAAGTGACTTGTCCAATTGGGTTTTACGCAAAAGACTCCTATTTTTTAAACAAACAAACGTGTTAAAATTTGTGCTAAATAATAAATTTTCATTGATGTCAGTTAGTCGTATGTCCTTTAGTTTTTTAATTAACAGTTTATTTATTTACTATGTATAACACTTACAATAACGAATGGCGCGCCAATTCATGTGGCATCAATTTCGAGTAAGTTGTTCCTGATAATAAAAACGGACTTCTCACGCCATCAACAAGTACAATATTATTTTTCTGATTTTTCGTACTGGGCAATGAGGTGGACAAATTGCGCAAAGCTCCTGAGAAAGTTATGTAAATATAAAATTGTGCATTATTCTTATTTAACACATATGTATGTACCTATATAAGTGGATATGCACATGGTATAATTAAAAATCTAGTAGATGATTATGATTAGGGGTTTTAATTTGTTATTATTTTGGCTTATTGTTATTGTCTAGACGCAATCTTATTTATTGGACTTTGATCACTGCTAATGACAAACAAATGACTATATTTAAATCAATTAAACAACAACAATAATACAATATTTACAGTTGTTTTCTTATATGTATGTATTTATTTAACTTTTGTATAGATACATATTAAAAAGAATTGATCCTGATTTCGATTATTTATTAAATACAAATTTAATACGAACTTAATTATACAATTTTGAAGTTTTATCTTAAATATATGTACATACATATGTATATATTATTTTTCTTAATTTATTTGTTATACTTACCAATGGTGCACAATTTCTTGGCAGAATTTGTAACTGCAAATAATTTAATATTTGCCAACATTTTTGTAAATTTCGTTTTAAAATTAATTAGTTGAAGTATAAAATGAAAATATATTGTATACCTGGAATATAAAAAAAATCAAACAAAACTAAAATTTAGTACACGGTACAAAGATCACTCACTGAGTATTGCGAAAAATATCTCTGCTTGCTGGTGGATACGTCAAACTAATTTCGAAATCAGCTGTTAACGAATTGTCATAAAAACAAAAACACCTTGTCTGCGAAGATAGCAACCAATACATATACATATGTATATATATATGGAAATTCAAGAACTTATAAAGGTGATATCAGACGGGATGTATTTTACATATGTACTGTCACTTTTCTTACCCATATATAATTCCGTATGTATGTCAAAATT
This sequence comes from Bellardia bayeri, assembly GCA_950370525.1. NCBI lineage: Eukaryota > Metazoa > Arthropoda > Insecta > Diptera > Calliphoridae > Bellardia > Bellardia bayeri. The sequence continues at coordinate 1,283,811 of OX493268.1, forward strand.
TTCATTTTACATACGATTCATAATTTTTGCTATCACACCTGCTTATGTTTTTCCGTATGACATAACCTATAAATGTAAACAAAAGCTGTCTTTTTAACGTGTATAAATTTCAAGAATTGCTTCTTTTGGCCAATCTAACTGCAATAAATATAATTTATTAAAAATCGAAAAATACTTATTTTTCCATGTTCATTATCCATTTTCTTTAATTTTTCTTTACAATATATTTTTTCAAACAATTTTGTTACAAAACAAACCAGCTGTTTTGTTTATGTTTATTTCCACATGTATTTTACACATGCAAAGTTTCATATGTATCACACGATGTGTACAACTTTTACAGATGGAAAATTTGACAGTACATATGTAAAATACATCCCGTCTGATAGCACCTTAAGTAAATCGCAACTTGAGACTTGCCAAGTTATAATATTGTTACGAAATTGTATTTCAATTTAAACTTAACGTTCGGTATCAACTTACAGCATGTTTATCTATATTCAACATCTTTATCAACAGATGGCGTGTTTATCGACATACAACTTGTTTAGCATTTGTAGAAATTTTAATTTATTGAGAACACCCTGTTATAAACATAGCTGAGCAATATGGCAACATTGAGTTTTAACGACTTTGGCTGAATATGTATTCTAGACACAAACATACCAGACTTTCAGTCATGAACTTTATAGGCAACCCAATCATGAATAAAAATTCCGCGGGAGTTTTTTTCCCTTTTCCCATTTTTACTATTCAAATTCAATGTTAAAAAAATAAAAAGGGAAGAAACTACCACGGATTTTTTTATTCATGATTGGGCTGTGTATCTTAGTTTGGAACCTTCCAGAAATTATGTTTGCTGTATAAATAGACTAGCATTGCTAATCAAGTGGATCAGTTTATAGTAGTCATCGTTTCGTAAACCACAAAGTATACAGAGGGGACAACTTTGACGTTTCAAAATCGCTACAATAAGCAAAGCACTATATACAACAAGAATTTTGTGGACAAAATAAACCAAACAATTTGAGTTAGAATATTTGAATTAAAATTTTGTTTATATGTTTGTGATTTCAATAACTTACTTAATTGTATTTTAATAATTGTTATACTTTGTGGTATGCATTGTGGAGTTTGTGCATTCTTTAGATGATATAAATGAATTTTTTATGATTGTATCAAACAATGCAAAAATACTCTGTGACCAAAATTGAATTTTATTGCGCCGGAAACATAAAGAAAACAAAAAGGCAGTTCTCAAAGAAAGAGACAAGAAAAAAACTACACTATCTTTGCTCTTCTGTCGCCTCTGTGTACTCTGTGATAAACGCAGTATGCAATGCAACATTTCATTGCATAGAGTTCATAATAGCATTTAGAAATATAATTAAAAAATTTTTGTTTTAAGATTCTCTTTAATAGTCCAATATTTTTATATTGTATGTGATAAAAGTTTTTAAATTATATTCTAAATGCTATTATGAACTCTATGCAATGAAATGTTGCATTGCATACTGCGTTTATGAAACCAGCCAGTAATTTAAGTGTGTTCTTAAACCGTAATATAAGTGTGTAAAAGGCAGTGTTCATTTTTTATAATTGTTTTTTTTTTGTACATTTAAATACTCGTTATATTTTCTTCAAACTACTTGACGCTTTAATTTTGCAATTAAAAAGAATCCGGTTTATTTAAAGGTAAATACGTAACAATATATTTAATTAGGAATTGTAGAAAGTCGGTCCAAAATCCGATTCAATATAGCACATATAATTGGAAAGTCTAACATTAATATTCTAAGCATGTAATTTATTGGGAAATAATTTATCGGTTTTTAGTTAACACAATATTTTAACGTACTTATTATTATTGAAAAATTGATCTATTTTCGCTTAGCTTTGTCCTTTTTGAAAGAATGTTTCTGATTTTTTAAACGTATTTGCTGAATTAGCCATTGTACACCCTCCTCAAGCCCATCTCCAGTTTTAGCACTACTAGAACTTATGTGCCACGGCTTATCCATTACAGATGTTAGATCTAAAGCTGCAAATCATAATAGTTTAATTTGTACATAAATAATACAAGTATTTAAATTTTAAAATAAGAGAGCAAATGCATCCTTATTACAGCGAAATTCGGTTATAATGAATTCCGTTGGATCAATGCAGATAATTGAAAAAAGCGGGATAAATATACATTTCTATATTTAGCAATAAATGTTAGTTGTTTAAGACTTTACCTATTAATATGTACACATATGTATATTCATTCGCTTTTTTCGGTAAAAATTTTTGGGAGTTTGTTTTAAAAAAGAATTTTCTTTTCGTGGAAATTTTAAAAGTGTTTCATTATTAGTAATTGTAATTAATAAATGAGAATTCGTTATTGCCGAGTTTTTTGTATTTATGACCTTCACCATGTAGATTTGTATATCATAAAGTTGAAAAATTTAATTATGTAGAATGTTTCGGGGGACACTTTAGAAACTAATTATACTTATGTGCTAAATATGAAAAACAATCAAATTGAAATGAAATTATCAGTACAATTGGACCAATATAAAGTTTCGCCATTTTTTTCGAAATAGGTGTCAAAGATTTAGCGATTTTAAGTTTATTAGGTGAAAAATATTATATAAATTACTGACTATAAACAAACGTTCTCTTATGGTTTATTTAAAATTATGAATACTTTCCAAAAATTCCTTTTGTGGAGAACATTTTTATAAACTAAAATTCTTAAATTTTGGACAACAATTGGGAAAAAAGATCGAAATCTTTCGTGGATAATTGATAAATTAATAAGAAAGCATATAACATATGTACATACGTCGATATGTACTCTATTGTACATACATATTTTTGGTGAAGGCTATACAAAAATTCGATTATGCCGAATAAAGAATTTTTAAGAACTTAACCTGCAGCAATATTAACGCTGGATAAAGAATTTTCACAATCATTTTTGTTTGCGTAAAATAAAATAGGTGTTTGTCGATTCACCAAATCCGGATGTTGTAGCAATATATATAGTTCCTCTTTAACAACAACTATGTAGTACAAAAATAATCACAAAATTAAATCATATTATGGAGGTATTAGGTGAACGACAAACAGCTTAACTTACCCATTCTCATGTTATCACTAGAATCAACAACGTAGATAATTCCTTGACAGCTTTTGAACTGATGTTGCCAAAGGTTTCTATATTTCCAAGCGCCCGACATATCTATTACTGTAAACTGAACACCATGACCTGTACGAAGTTTTTACATTTTGCCTACATAATTGTATGTTATATATATATGTATTTCATTATATTTACTTACTGTAAAATTCCTCATTTGTAAATCCCACTGTCGGTACCGATATATACGAATTGGTTTCATGTTTCCTTTTAAAGTTATTTATTATGGTCGATTTTCCACTGTTGTTTAGGCCCACAACCAGTACTGTCATTTTCTCTTTATGAATCTTTAACAAACTCAAAAAATTATCAAATATTCCCATATTTTATTTATTTTTTAAAGCTTTTTAAAATTTTCGTATGTATGTATTTTTAAATTAAATACAATAAACAATGGATTAATGAACCTTTAAATTTTTTTACGAGTATGTACATTTGTTTTCGATAGTATTTCCATGGTAACCTATTATGGGTATTTTCATTATTTTTTAGTGAAACTTTTGTCAAGGTTGGCAACTGTTATTAATACGAATGTTTTTATCATGAACCATGTACATATGTATGTACCTATATACAGGAATAACTATAAATATGGACAATTGGGCCTTGAAAGGCTTGCGGCACTTTTTGCAATAAATAAAATATCGTTAGTAGTTTCTGTAAACTTTGGTGTTCTCAAAAAAATTTTAAAAATACCCCCCTAATGTACATACATATACCTGTACATATTTAATAGATTAACTGTCGTATTCATAAAATTCATAAAAAATAAAGTAGGTTTGAAGTGTGCTTTTAGACAAAATTTTCTTAAAGTACATTTGAAGTCTACTTTAATTTTTTCTGAATAAGACTGTAAACATTTTTCTTATTGACTCCATAAACTATGCAATGAAGTATGCTAAAATGCCCCCTGCATAGATCATGTGTATTACAGAACACATAATTTTGATTCAGTATTCCGGTAACGACATTTACAATTATTTTGCTAACGGTATTTGAGGTAGAATTATGAAATCCCAAAATAGAGCTGTGGCAACGCAAGAAGATTGTAAAAATACCTGTTTTAGAATAAAGTGTTAAGAAAATTATTTGTTTAACGTATTGAAACAAATATTGTAATAAGAGTACATTCTTCGTACGTACATACTTATTTATTTTGTTGCCTTTTTCCAATGTCTATTAATTTGTGGAAATACTTTAAACAAGTGAAACTTTTGTTGTTATTTGTAACTAGGTACATAGGTACCTAGTTCTAGATACAAAATGTAATGTATCTTAAAAATTGTGATGTTAATTCAAGGTGTTTTGTAGTGACAGTCTTTATCAAATTAAAAACACGCAATGCCAATACATTTTAAAAGCATTTAGTAGTTTTATATTAAACGTGTGTTGTATGTATGTACATACATATGTATATATGTATGCATCTGTCAATTTCGATTAAACCGACATAACTCATAAGTGTAACAAAAAAGGTATTAATATTGTTATGAATTGTATTCCAATGTAAAAAAAGAGTTGGATGTATTATATAAACATACACACCTCCCTTCATTTTTTTCGTCCATCGTTGCCGTTTTTAGTTTTTATTGCATGTGGGTGGGGTCTGTCTGTCTGTCTCACTCCTCTTCGTCGGCTTGGTTGGTTAACAGCTTGCTGCTGCTCTGCTGGCTTTGTTTGTTGCTGCTGTGGTTGTATTTATGCGAATTAAAAAAAAAAGAATACGGGAATTTCTGTAATCTCGTTTGTCATTTGAAACAGGTGCTGCCATCTATGTATTTTTGTTATAAGTTTTCCGAAACAAAATTTAGTGTTTGCAAGCTGTTTTTTATAAACGTCAAAAATTATATATATAAATAACGATTTTGGGAATTTAATGAAATAACAACCCCACCCCATTGATTGCAAATAATTCTGACACACAATTTTTCTTATTATGTATTTATTTTAAAAATACTAAATAAAGCCAACGAAGTTATGTAGAAAGAAAGAACAAATAAAAACATACAAAAAAACATCGTAAAATTTTTTCTCAATAAGATATGTATGTATCAGAGATCATGAGTACTGAAAAATCATCATGAATCATGACTTATAATTTATTGTACTTATACGCACTCATACTTGTCTCAATATCATCAAACCACTACTCATCTTTAAAGTTTGAAGCACTCATTATATTCATACCTAATCTCATGTATGATGTTGTTTATTTAGACTCTCCTTAACTCAATGTACGTAGACGATAAAAAAAATAAGTATGACTCGCATACACTCATGCGAGGTCGTTAATTTTTACAGCCTGCTTAAAAAAAATACATATATAAAATAATAATAAATAATGTTTTCCTATAAACTATGTTTTTATACCTATTTCTTCAATGACTTAACTGAGCTGAATACTTTATGAGTATGTGAGTATTTTTCTTAAAATGTAAAACTATATACCGCGGTTTATGAATCAAACATATTGGGAATGGTATGAACTCGATGTCGGCGTTGTACTCATACTTATTTATATCCACCTGTATTTATAAATCAACGTTGTTGTGAGTTTGAGTAACTCAGAGTAGTTAAATTGCAATGATGTAAAACCACTTATACTTAAAATGTTATGAGTAGTTGTGAATCGTAAAAAAACGATTCATTGCCGATCTCTGGTATGCATTTAATTATAATGCACATTTTATATAAATTGCATGAATTCATATGACGTCGCAACACACAATTCGTGTTGAATTTTGTCAAACTTGTTTATTCATTATCATAAATGTCGTGTCATCGTTTTCCAACAAAACAAAATAAATACATTACGATAACGACACTTACTAATACTTAAGAGTTAATTACAGAGTCTGCAACAAATTAATTCTTTTACATAGTTTTTTCTATATTATTATTTACAAATTTATTTTAAAACATTGTTAACACAATTCTTGACTGAATTTGTTTTTCTTTATTAGATTAATCTGTATTTTGATGGGAAATTTTATGAAATTGATAAACATTGCTATTCAAACTTTAATACAGAACATTAAGGCTTTTAAGATCGCTTTCTTTTACAGACTGACTATTGGTCAAATAATTAAAACATCGAATTTAATTTTTATCACATGCCACCATACAATTCATTTATTTCGTTAAAATATCAACTAAAGTTGAAAATAAACAAAGCCAAAAATATAAATAAAATAACAATTAAAAAAATGGCAATAATTCACTAGTGGTTACACCAAAAACCATTAAATATATACATATACATATGTATGTAGTATGTACGTTCATATGTATAAGTAGATACATATATAGTTAGATAGATATACATATGTATTTATGAGTAAAACTAATGAAACGCAACTACGAATTATAAATACATAGTTTTATATAAAAACATTGACATCATTTTTGGCAACATAACCACCACTGTGAATTTGTTCTTTTTTAAGATGCATATCCATCATCTTCCATACTTCCTTCAAATCGTTCATAAGCTGATTCATCATTTCGACGTTGTGGAATGGTGTTGGAGCCAAACGTAATTTCTCTTCGCCACGTGCAACTGTCGGATAATTTATAGCCTGGATGTAATGTCCGAATTTAAACATAAGCAGGTCAGATATTTTAGAACTCTTCAGGGGATCACCTATGCGAATAGGTATTATATGGCTCGGAGTATCTTCAACAGGAAAACCTATTTAGATAAATTGTAAAAAAATGTACACATACATATAAGTATTTAAATGAAAACAATTAATTGTTAAATAATAACAAAAGAAATGAAGGTTCGATAAATCGTGCCAAGTTTTTTTCTTTCTTTTCTGTTTATAATGTGAACATATTTATAACCTACCTTCAGCTCGCAAAAGATTACGCAAGTAGTTGACATTTCTTCTATGTAGTGCCCTTAGTTCGCGTCCTTCATCGGATGCTAGAATTTCAACAGCCTCCAGGGCTCCACGGCAGACAGTTGGTGGCAGAGAAGTGGTAAAAATGAAACCAGCGGCATAGGAACGTATCATATCAACTAAATTGTGGGAACCTGCAATATAGCCGCCAATATTACCGAACGCTTTACCAAGTGTTCCGGATATAATGTCAATCTTATGCGCAACACCATCCCGCTCTCCGATGCCCGCTCCATGCTCTCCATAGAGCCCGACCGCATGAACTTCATCCACAAAGGTAATGGCGCCGTGTTCATGAGCAATATCACACATTTCTTCAAGAGGACAAATATCCCCAGTCATGGAATGTACTGTTTCGAATGCTACTATTTTAGGAACCCTCTTATCCAGTTTTCCCAACATACTCTCCAGATGATCTATATCGTTGTGCCGGAATATATGCTTCGGTACACCACTATTCCGTATGCCTTGTATCATCGAAGCATGATTTCCAGCATCGGAGAATATGTGGCAGTCAGGTAACAGTTTAGCTAAAGTAAATAAAGTCGAATCGTTGGCAACAAAGCATGAGGTGAATAGAAGAGCAGCTTCCTTATCATGAAGCTTGGCTAGTCGAGCTTCCAGCAACTCATGGTACAGTGAGTTTCCTGAAATATTACGGGTGCCACCAGCTCCGGAACCATGACATTCTAAGGCATCCGCTACAGCCTGCTTCACCCTTGGATGTGCCGATATACCCAAGTAATCATTGGAACACCATACCGTAATGGGACGCTCTTCTCTAGTTGAATACTCCATTGCATGAGGAAAGAGACCAGAACCAGCCAAACGATTAACCTTTTTAAAAACGCGATACGAATGATCTTGTTTTTTTCTCATTATTTGCTCATGGAAAAAGTTGTCATAGGCAAATTGGTCAGTTGATGATGCATTCGTTGCCTTTGGTGCAACAACTTGCACATCCTCTTTCTTGTTTAATACCACTACCTCCTCCTCATTGTGAGCTTTCACATTCGAAGTCACATAGTTTCTGGTCGAGTTTACCTCAAACTGGCCCACTTCGTTGGTCAAAATAGCTTGTCCATTGTTTCGCAACACAGGACAATAACGACTATAGACTTGCATCAGATTTTCCGAATAATTACGTACAAAATTAGCACTCAATCGATTTAGGAATGGGCAAGGCATATTCTGTCTTCTTTATTTTACTCTAGACACAAATATGGAAAGTTGTTCCCTTGGAAATTTTCAATACGTCACTTTGGTATAGAGAGAAAATTGCGTAATGCAAACTTTGTGTTTTCTATTTTTTGTAATTATAATAAAACAGATACACTTTTTCCTCCAATCAACAACCGCTACTGCAAGTGTGCTGACCGTCGAACGAAATAAAATATACTAAAACCACAAAGTATAGCTAAAATTGAAATATCTTTTTTATATTTTTTTATCATTATTATGAAGAAAAACTTGTGGCTCGCGCAACCATGTGTGCCATGGTGCAACTATACAAGGTGAGTGCAAATCGACAACAAATACAACACAAAACAGAAACAACAGGCATTTTGTTTGTGTAAAATAATGTACTACTGTCAAAAATGCTTGAAAAAGTATTACTTTTGACATAAGTAAATTGTAAACAAAGTCAATCAATTGGGCTACTGCACTCACCCTGTTTAGTTGCACCATGATGTGTGCAGTGAATGCTCTCATTATCTTTTCTATTCTATTCCCCAGTATTAATTTTTGCATACCCAAAACTCCTCAACAACAAATTAAAATGATGAAATGGCAGCCGTTTCTTGAAGGTAAGTATTATTATTATTCTTTATCTAGATTAAAATTTATCTATGGAGAGTTACAAAATCTGATGGAATACAACTTTTCAAACAGCATTGGTAACATTGAATTTTTAATTTAAAATATATTAAAGACTGGAAAAAATAAACTTTTTTCTATTCTCAATCGAAGCCAATCCCTATTGTTTTAAAAAATCCCGGGATTTTCGGGATTAACGGGATAATTTCTTTACAAAGTAATCAACAAAAATTTATATTTTTAAACGTTTATCGAAGAAATAACGGTGAAAGAATTAATATTAATTTTGGATTGCCAAACTTGAACGCACTATTTGATGTGTCTACAGTTTTTGGAATTTTGAAATTTCTATATAAAAAGCTTTAATTGATTTAACACTACTTTGCAAGATTAGCATATATTTATAGTATAAATTTAGCAAACAACAATATTATGGAAATTTCCATCATGCAGATCATTAGCTTAATACTAAATAAAAATAAAAGAAAGCTAAAACCTCAGGAGATGATCGATAATATTCTGTTGCTTTTAAATTAATATAGAAATTAAAGACGAAATGACATATTATTTTTGTCAATAACTTTTAATAATTATAATTTTTTTATTTTCAAACATATTTTAGTTAACATAAGTAACTTTTTTTAAATAAATTGTTATTTATAAACCGCCGTTTGGCTCCCCTAATATGTAAACACATATCCAATAATACCCCTAAATTGGCAACACCGAAGCTATGTGTCCACGGTCGTCAAATAATACAACGTTGTCGTATCTGCCAATGTGCTAGCAATGTAGTGACATTGAAAATTTTTTAGCAAAAGGTAAATTGTCAGTTTACACGACTGTAAGAAAACTAAGAATTTCATTTGCACACAATTGTCACATAATGAATTTATCTGTCAACCGAAATTGTCAGTTTACACGGTTGTCAGATTGTTGTGTGGCATTGTCAAATTCGTTTTGCAGCTCTGTGTGTGTGTTTAAAAATTTTAAATATTGTCATGGAACAAAAAAGAGCAATTGGAACAATTTTATCTGCACTCATCAAAAAATATGTCGCTATCCATTTTTTATTTTCTTTAAATTAATTCTTTAATTTTCTTCCACTTTTTTGAAAAATTTTATTAATGCACACTTTAGTTTAATTCTTAATTTTCTTCCACTTTTAAAAAAAATTATTAATACACACTTGTTTGTTTATTTATATATATACAGAGTTGCATTTAGAAATAATTTCTATGACAATGCTGCCATTGGCAGATGCATAAACTTTGCACATATGACAATGAAAAAGGGTTTGACAATTGTCTTAAAGCAATGACAATGCCAAAATTGTGTGTTTACACGATTGTTAGATGTGTGACAATATTTTTGTCTTCCAATGTACTGAAAATGCTTTTTCTTACAACGTTGGAAGACAAAAATTTTAAGTTTACACGGTTGTTAGACAATTTCTGTACATTTTTCTGACAACGTTGTAATATCTGACGATCGTGGACATATACCTTGAGTGTATACTCAATGACATCGCGTATTATACAAGTTGAGTACAAATCGGCAACAAATACACCACAATACAGAAACAACAGGCATTTTGTTTGTGTAAAATAATGTATTACTGTCAAAAACACTTGAAAAAGTATTACGTTTGACATAAATAAATTGTAAAAAAGTCAATTAGCTGTGCTACTGCACTAATCTTGTATAGTTACACCATGCTCAATAATATTGATGGAAAAGTTACTATTTTTAGTACTTTTTAATGTCAAAAAGTACTGCGGCACTGAGAATATGTATGTATGTATATTGCCAAGTATTTATGTATGATTGATTTATGGTCGTTTTGCTTAGGTTTTACAATAAAGTGGCATCACTTGTGTTATTGTTAACTGTAAAATGTTTGTATGATAATACAATACCTGTTCAATCAAGTCTATTTGTATCATAGATTAAGACTAGATACGACACGGCCACCAAGCGGTCAGTGAAACAACTAAAATGTGTCAAAGTGGCATCACACATTTAACCCCATCGTAGGTAAGGGATAGCAAATATTTTGTTATTTGTATAGCTATCCTTATTCTTCGATGGGGTTAAATGAAATTTTTTGTTTACATTTTTGTTTGTGAAAAATTTCTTTAATTTGGCGCAACAAAATTGGAAAAATTTTATTTTTGCGCCGAAATTATAATAAATTTTGGCGCATTTTCCCCATTTTTGTTGTGCCAGTGAGTAAGTTATATCTGTGGTGAGTAAAATCAGTTAAATGTAATCCAAAAAGTTTGATACAGAGGCAAAAACAAAATAAGAAAAAGTACAAATGTAAGTATGTATGACATTTTTTGTTTGATATTTTATTTTAATAATAGTTTTTATTTAATTTCAGGAGCCGTAAATGTGTTATGGGTTGCCCAAATCTAGAGCATCTTCATCGTTTTCCGAAGAATCCGACAAGGTAAGTGCTTTTGATTTCAAAAAGTTTAAAATTAAGGCGGCAATTGCACAAAGAATTTGCAATTTGTATGGAATAATTTTCCGTTCAAAATGTAAAATCTCCTGCGTATTTCCTGCATAAGTTCCAATTGGTAAAAGTATTACCAAATAGAATTTGTATAAGTTTGTTTTCAAAATTGTGTGATGTGTTTTATTATATGTGTGTTGTGCTCGTCATTGTTTTATTTGTAATTTTACGGCCGGCCGTAGTGTTTTTGTATGCATTTTTAATGCATGAATAATTTGATTATACCTATAGTGAAAAGGAAGCCGCCTGGATACATTTGGTATAAAGGCAATTAAAAGGATAGTTAAAGTGGATCATAGTTATCAAATTTTCAAAAAAAAAAAAGTTGTCTTCAGACCACAACTGCAAATTGCCAAACTATTGTCTTTATACCAAATTTATATATTTATATTTTTAATTCCGGTAACTCGGTAGCCTTTTTGTACATTTATTTCATCATCCATAATAAATGTAAACACAACAAACAATATAAATTAAAAAATTAATTTTTATTTTACACATAAATATACAATATATTAATAAATCTAACATCATAACATTTTTTTTTGCAGATAACATTATCCAGTGACAAGATACTTTGCGCATTTTATTTTTCACAAGGTAGGTATCCTTAAACGAAATAATTTGCTTTAAAAAACTGATTAATTATTTAAATTTTTTTATTTTCAAGCACTTAGGACTACTTACCCTTGACCCTGAGAATAATTTGTCCAATTAGCTGCATTGTTTCAGGTTAGTACTTCTGTCCATAAGTTGTTCTATTATTGTGAATAAAATTGAATAAACAAAAAATTTTTTGTTAAAAAATTGTTAATTGTTATAATTCCTCTATTTTCAGATTATAAAATTTCATTTTCAGATTACTTACATTTAATCTTGACAATTTGAAGAATTCCCTGCCACTTTGGACAATCCTTTAGAAGATTTTTGGCAAATAATAATTTCCGGCCAGCAGCCACATCAACGGCCATCAGCCACTAAAACGAAACATTTATTTTTATATTTTCTTATGTACGTACATATTTTATATTTTAATTGTACATACCACTAATACACAACAAAATAAATGTTTAAATATTCACTTTTTAACTTTTTATTTTATATTTTTACATAAAACAATGAAAAATAAAAAATTTTTACACATTTCATCAAAAAAATGTTTGTTTACTTTAATTTTTATTTTTCATCATATGGTAAAAAAGGTAACGTATAGCTGTTTTCTCCAACTCATTGCTATACTCATGTAGCGTTTTTTTTCTCTCTATCACATTATGGGGTTAAGCACTGCTGATAATCCACTTTTGTAAAAGTCACTTTTGACGATTCTGGTTAGTCTGTGATTTGTATTGTGCGGGAAATTAAAGCCTAATATTAGAAAAGCTTTTCGTTTGTTTATATATTTTGTATCATTTATAAGTGTGTACGTTAGAATACAAGTAAAGAAGATAATTCGAGTAAAATAATAAATACAATAAATTTAAAGTTGTCGCTTTGAAATTATGAGTAAATTGTACTTTCGATCCATTCATCCATAGTAAATGTAGCAGTTTGGGTGTTCTCAGTATCCTTGTCCTTAAAAATGTCTAAATGAGCAAATACAAAAGAAAAGGTATTGAACTTTAAACATAAGTATTTATTTATTTAATAATAATGTGTAATATGTATATCATAAATATGTAACCCCCTGGCCCACGATGTCGAACGATAAGACTTAAGACACAAACTTGATTGTGGAATAAACAAACTTGATTGATTAAAAAATAGATACGATAAAAAGTTTGTGTCTTAAGTTTTATCTAAGTGAACGTTATCGTTCGACAACGTGGGCCAGGCGGTAAATTTAAAATTTCTGTCTCAGCAGGATTATTTTTTTTGAAGAAAAATTCTATTGAAGGTAAATATTTAGTAGTAAATTTAAGTGCTTTAACAAAAACAGAAATAAATTTGGTATATTTGCTCCACTTAGGCAATTCGCCACATAAATACATACTTAGTTATTTAATAAATATATAATTTTTAATGTCGGACATAATGGCGTAGTTTTTATTTGTCGCCGACTTTTATTTCCTGAGTTATTGAAAATAAACCAAAAGTGTAAATTACCAGAAGCAAATAATAATTAGACAAACTAGTACATAAGTAAGTACAACATTAAGTAGGTATAAAACACAGATTAATTTTAAAAGATTTTATCTTCGTATCACTAAATTAGTTTAAAATTGTCCCCGCGTTTGTGGTTTTACTTTTTAGATAACATTAAAGTTTTAGCAAAGACAATTAGCTAACAAATATGTAAGTTGAAGTATGTACTTTTGAATAATTTAAACTTACCCATGTACGTTTTAATTTTTACAGCACACATAAGAAAATCATCAAATGCAATTTTTCCATCACGAGAACCGTAACGATGTACCAAGGCATTTAAAATGCTATTGTTTAGATGATATCCAGCTGAATTTAAGGCCGTACGTAGTTGAAAACCATCAATGCGGCCTGTTTGATACACATCATACATTTTAAATACAGCCTTCCATTTGGCGATATCCGTTAATAGAGCCTCGAACTCTTCGAAACCCAATTTTCCTGATTTGTCCGCATCCAGCATGGCCACCATGGCACGACATACATCTTTGGAGAAACCTTCGGGACTCGCCATCATCACTGAAAAGAGTAATAAGAGGGTGAGTAGTGCACAGTTTTAATTGTTGTTGCATTTGATCAATAAACATTTCATTATCCTTGCTTCAATACAAAATGGTTGATATACTTAAAATCAAAATAATTGGAATCGAGTTAAATGTATGAAACAATATAACCAACACCATTCACTATTCAATTATGTATGTATATAATATTACTTAAATATGCATCTGTTTTGTAACAGTACGAAGTAGCTCACCGGTGTTATTTGGGTCGTCTGTGGTATTATGGTCCACCAGACGAGTAGTATTATTTTGTTCATCAAGTCCAAGCATTTCGTCAATATTGTTTTTATTACAAAGTCCGCATAGCAACGAAATGATGGTATTCACAATATTATTACCATCGAATTCGGTAGTATTATTATTGTTTAGCCCCTCAACATTTTCCTTGGACAAAGGCGCAAAGTTTTCATTAATATTTTGTGCAGTAATGTCTGACGACTTTGGCAAATCTATATGTATTGTATGTATTTATGTTTATATTTAATATTGGAGTATGTGAAAGAATTTGCAAAAAACAAACAAAAAGTTGATGTTTTAATTTACTAAATCTATTTTTAACATTTACTTTAAATCAGTAAAATAAAAATAAAATAACGCAATAACATAATTGTTAAAACAAATTAAAACAATTTCAAATTAAAATTTACATGCAAAAACAAAAACCAAGCTAGGGATAATATTTAGGTACTGGGTGGTTGGTGTATGATTGATTCTCTAAATATCAAACGTGCAAACGTTTCACTACAATTTCGTATATGAGTCATGATGAAATGATATAAAAAAAATAATATGCATATGTAAATACATAAAACCCAAATTTACATAAATACATATTTAAGTACAGTTATTAACAATAAAATACAACTACTACAGCTACCGGTTCTACTAACTGAACACAAATAAGAGATGAAATATTTTAGATTTTAACTTAAATAGAGAAAATGCAAAACCTGGGATATGTTAATAAATGTAATCACAATTTGTATATGTATATGTATATTTGTAGTATAGTACTTATTGGTGAATCCAAGGACAATATCAGATTTTCATGTGACAAATCCAAATACCCATTTCTGCAATTTATCGGCATTACATTGAATAGTGAAAGATTGCGTCAATGGTCTTCGTATCGTTTACATCTTTTGTAATATTCTTAGGATATTTCTTAAATGTAGAACCAATATGTTTGTATTTTACTGCTCATAACTGCATAAATATTAATATGTATAAAGTTTACTTGCCCAATTCACAATTGATGTTGCATGCTTAAACAATTCAACAGAGTTATAAACCAATAAGCAATTCTGCTAGAATTTTGTTGAATTACTTTTTTCAATAGCATTTTCCAGTAAAAACGATATATGCACATTCGAGTGGATCCGTGTATCCAAACAAAAAACGAAGTACATATGTATATGTTCCCAATTAAATAAAATTTCTCAAAATGTAGTTGTTAAGCTAGATCACAGGATTTCAAAGAAATGATATGTAATCTTTATACCATATAAATAGTCTTTGAAAGGTACATCAAACGTACTGAAAACAAATTTCGAACAAGTTAATTTATATTCCAATTTTTATAAAGTTTGACAAACGTTTTTAGTTAGTTTAGAGTTATTAACTTGCTGCTGGCTTTTCTCATATTCCAAGCGAAAATTTTTAGTAAAAATTCTCTAGCCAAATTAAATAGTCAATAACTTGTGAACAAATATGCAACAACGGAAGGATATTTGATTTGAAAATTTTGGATAAAATATGAACTAGAACAAACAAAACCATTCGTTTTGAAGGGCTCATCCGAATATTTGCAACCATCTTACCCTCTATAAATTTTAAAGGAACTTCAGTTGTGAATTGGGCATATTTATGCTTTTGAATGTTACTAAAAATAACAAAAACCAAACATAAACGTATTCAACTACATATAAACTTATATAAATATGTAAATACGTATTTAAAAACACACTTACCATCTCGTAGAGAATGATCCAAAATTCGTTTCAACTCCATCCAATCTACTTCCATGTCTGCGCCAGCAACACTATTGAAAAGTCGTTGTAATGCATCTCTCTGTGGATCAGCAGGTTTCACTGGTGACGGCATATTAGGATAAAGCTATAACATATAAATTGTTAAATAATATTCTTAACGAAGTCCACATACATATACCGTATGTAACACAAGAAAATATATGCAAAATAAAAATATATTTCGAATTTAAAAGGTAGACCACAAGTCATACGTATGTATGTACATAAATATTAAATAAGCGAAAATAATCATGCAATATTAAATACATTACCACATAAGAACATACATATGAATGAATGTATGTATGTGCATACGCAGCATGTATGCATTTCATATTACTATGCTACTTACTGGTGGTTTAACATCGTTGTCATCATCGCCGTAACCCACATGATCGTCGTTTTCTCTAAAATAATTTAAACACATTAATACATACGTTCGATATTTCTGCAAAAGCAATAAAACTGTTAAAAAACGACTACTGAAATATAGGCATGTGAAAACTAAAAAAAATTGTATTCCCATAGTACATAGCCATAAAATAATTACAAGTTCATAATTTGTTAATGCCAATAAATGTTATTCAGTTTAATACAAGAAAAATGGAACAAATATACAATATTTAAAATACTTTCATAAAAACTACTCTACATAATACAAAACAAAACAAAAAAAAAAAAACGAACAAGAAATTTTGCAACTAAGATACGTACTCCATGTTATTTTGCGTTTCGGAGAAGACACGTATAATAAATTCTCCTTCTTCGTTTGGATCGAATGTGGAAGGTATAATCAAATAGTGGCCAGGAGGCAATCTAAAACGTGCTGTAACCTAATATACAAAAAGAAAAAACAGGAATGAGTAAACATTTTTCAATAATTTGTTTTAAATTTACCTCACGGGTGTTTATGAAATGTGGCGAACGTGCCACGGATGCCTTGTATTTGAAAAAGCCTAAGCCCTGAGGACGAGTTTGCAAGTCGCGTTCGTTTAGATGATAGATGGCAAAACCTATAGTTAAGCATTCCATACCCAAGTTACGCTTAGAACGACGATTCTTTTGCATTAAGGCAACAATTACAGTACATTTGCCATCGTCATCTTCGTCATCGGGATCTTCCAGGGATATTACATACTGAGGATTGTTCGAGAAGGTGTCCAGGAAATTGCGGCAACCACCTGCAGTAACGCCGGGCGTCCATTCACCTTCGAACATGGACATTTCCCACTTGCGTTTGCCATCATTCTGTTGGCTTTCTGTTAGGGAATCGGGTGACAAATTGCAAATTTCCACACGTTCAAAGTGGTTTAAAAAATCTTGAAAAGACATCCAGAATTCGCCATCGCGATCGAAGTTCAAGCCAATCTCATGTTTCTGTTCATCGGGAATGTAGCGCCATTCAGGAGAGCTATCGCTCCAGGGGCCATTCCACTCTGCTTCATTGCCCCATGGATTACGTAGACGTATCATGGGTATCTTGCCCTGACGATTAGGCGTGACGATATCAATCATACATACTTTGGTAATGGAGTAGGCATGTCCTCGAATCAGACCTTCTGGGGTTTCAGCTTCTAAAACATTTGGATCGGCTTCTAGAGAGCAACCCATCATTGAATTGCGTTCTGCTGCTTTAGCGAGAATATTGAATAGGTTTGATGGAGCTTCTTTTAAATCGTACCATTCTGTAACGCCACCCGTAAAATCTTCCATAGCCTCACAGGTGGAACCACCTTTGAGGGCTTCATAAGAACCATGTAACCTGTGTAAAATATATAAATGTCAATATGAATCTTACAATGAAACGCTTGGAAATGGTTTGTCTTACTTGGCATAAGCTTTCTCCAATAAGGCACTCCAGAATTCATTTTTTTCCGTTGAATGCATATACATCAATTCACCTCTGTAGGTAGGCAGTCTATCGTCTACAACTACATCTATCCATTTGCCATATTGCCAGAAGCGGAAGTGAAATACGCCGGCATAACTTTCTTCAAAACTTTGATCTGGTGGCACAACGCGGAAGAAGAGATTTGAATCCTGAGTTAGATTTGCTGTAGCAGCCAATAGCCAACAGTCACCCAATTCACCCTGTTGGACATCAAATCTAGAGTAGCCCTCTACGAAAAATTGTGGATCATCGGCGATTTCCTACAAAAATTATAAATCATTAAACAAATTTCCATATAATGCTTGCTACCTTTTTACTTACATGAGGTCTCAACCACTCAATGTAGCGATCGGGACGTCTGGAAAACATTAGAGATTCATTGCCAGCAGTGAAAAGTGGATCTTCAAAAAGAGAACCGTTGTCCAAACACTGTTGGCGTATTGTTTCGAAATCCTGAATTTCTGTTTGTGGTCTATGACTACCCAAAGGCTTATCGCCAAGCTGAAATAATCAAACGAATTCTTAATTATATGTTATATAAAAAATTTTTACATACTATACACATATATACATAATTTACATATTCTCAATGTATGTTCAACCTAACTTAGCAGATTTATGGAGATTTCGTTAAGTTCATGAAGTTTCTAATGATAATAATAATAATATAATAATAATATAATAAAAAATTATTAAAGTATACAATATAAAAACTGAGATTTAAATTAGTATTACATACATACCGCCAATCGTTTTCGTTTCAAAATCTTAAAATTTTGTTAGAATGAGTGAATGAATAAAATGAAAATGTTGCGTTTTTAAAATACGTATAACTATATACCTGCACATATGTATTTCAGTTTAATAGTTTTAATGGATTCAAAATAGGTATAGCTTACCACTCTCATATTTTTAATACTGGGCAATATTCTTTTAGTCTCGGCTTCTTTCTTTATAAAAATTTCATTTATAACTGAACCCATAACATCCTTAGCAGCACCCATGGCTGCATCGCCGGCAGCATTGAGGAACTCTTTACCGGCTTGTCTAAAAAACCCTTTAATTTCATCCATTTTGTTTAGGGTTTATTATGCAGTAATTCTAAAAGCAAATACCTAAACATAGATATTATTTATTCAAAAAAGTTGAATAAAACTTTGACAACTATAAAAATTTAACTATTCTCCCTTAATAATATACTTGTGCAAAACTGAATATTGGGTCAAAGACCTTTTGTTGTTAGTACCTAAGCTTTCTTTGTATTCATAATTAATTATGTCTATAAACTTTGTAAATAAATAAATAAATATACTTGCGCAAATTTGAGGTTTATTAAATTTAAAAATAACTCCTCGATATCGATACGTTTAGTGTTTTCAAAAATTAGATTTAAAAATAAGTATAGTGGTTTTGATGATGTCAATTCGTAAATAAACATAAATTCTTTTTAATAAATATGGTGGCACTTTAAGCGATTCGCATAGAAATTAAAATTTTAATACTTTATTTAATTAATTTCTAGTTTGAGGGTTTCAAACTAAAACATCGTTTAATAAATTTGAATGAAAATTACGAAAAAATATTTTAAAAAGACTCCGTTAGGATGATGGTTTTTTTCTGGAATTCGCGAACATGTGAATATGTATCTACTACCTACATATGTATTTATAATCGTTTTACTTTCTTACATTATTTAAAGTTGGACATTGATTTGTTTCTGTTGCGTAAATACATACATACATACATGTTCGTTTATAACGAACCCGTTTAATACGAACTTTCGCCTAAAATGAACCAATTTCAAAAGTACGCGTTCTATTTCTAATAAACCATGCAATTTTTTTCGCTTATTACGAACCCGTTTAAAGCGAACTTTCGGTTACAATGAACTTTATTTGCACGTAAAACTTGTTTATTTTTCGGTTAAATGTGGTGCTATGAACAAAAAATTATATTTTTGCACTGGCACCACTAACAAGCTGTGTTTTTTGTCCTATGTTCTCGATTCAGGGAATTTCCTTAAGTTTAATATTGAAAATTGCAAAGTTACAAGATGGACGTAAAAAACAAAGAAAATGTTTTTCTTTAAAAGAGAAATATGAAATAATAAAACGCTTACAACAAGGTGTAAAACAAAAGCAAATATGCCAAGAATTGGGCCTCAGCAAGTCAACAATTGCTACAATTTGGAAAAATAAGGACTTGGTCCTAACTAATTATGAACAAATCTCCTCAAACATAAAAGAGATTAAAACCTTGTTTCATAGAACTCGACCATTGCCTATTAAAATGGTTTACTCAGAAAAGAGACAGCAATTTGACTATAACCAATGCCGTTTTACTGGCGAAAGCACAAGAATTTGGAGAAAAGCTTAACTACTCCGAATTTAACTGCAGCGAAAGTTGGATTGTTCGATTTAAAAGACGCCACAACATCAGCAGCGGAAAAATAGTTGGAGGGGCGGCTGAAGTCAATGTGGATGTGGTCAATGATTGGTAGTAAATTAAAATTACTGATTTTTTAAAAACTAATTTTTTGAATTAAAATATCCTAATGTTTTAATAAATAGACTTATACCTATAAATGTTTTTTTTCAAGTCTTCATTTAAAGCGAACTTCGTTTAAAACGAACCATTTTGCCCAGTCCCTTCAAGTTCGCTATAAGCGAAAAGTACAATACATACTGTAGAAAAACAAAAAAGTTACAAATTATTTGTTGCAACAGTAATAATGATTTGTGTGCCAAATATATTGAATTGCTATTTTTTCTCTTTATGACATTGGCAATTAATAAAGTTGCTGTGTTAAATTAAATGAGTTGTTAAATTTGTTACACATATGTACATATTTCGAATTGTCTAAACACTACACAAACAATGTATGCATTGAATTTTAATCGTTCAGGGAATTATTATATAGATATGTACGTTATAAACAAAATAACAAGAAAATAAAAAATGTGTTTAAACCTTAAAGTAAATGTTTAGAATTATATATGTATGTATGAATCATTTTCAGGCGTGCAATATACAGTGGCGGTCAGATATTTAGAGACATCATTATATCATAATTTTCAATGTGATTGTTAAAAATTTTGTCAAATGTTTGCAAATATACTCGTATGTAGCTATATATTTTAATACATAAATATATGCACAATAACTTCTTCAATAACAAACATTTTTATATACCTACCTACCTATGTAATTATATTTCTTGACAAATACATTTTTTTGGTTTAGCAGTAATAACAGAAATTACTGTTTAAATAATATCATAAGAATATATTCCGTCTTGCTATGAAACTAGATTTATTTCCATATATTATTGTATTACACATTGAGTGCAGCCTTGGACGAACAAACTGTTCGACTGGAGTTTACATATTTGCAATATTAACCATTTTTGAATAACAAACAAAAATAAAAACAAAATTTATTGACGGAGTCTCTATTGAGCATTAAATGAACTGACATTTTTCCCAAAATAGGTGGCCGTCACTGTACAATGCATATCTATATAAACATATGTACTCGTATGTACATACATATGTATGACCAATTCACTTCTTAAAAATATACATATTATACATAGTATGTATAGGTAGTATGTATAATATTGAGTCTTTCTAATTCGTAGAAATAAGAAATGGTTTTTCCAAAAAATTAATGTGTTCTCGATTGTTTTTAAAATACGAGTACATTTTTATACTATTTTAAGTTCACCTAATATTATACAAATTGTATCTGGTCTGCCTTCTCTGTTAATAACTTATTAATCGGGGTATTTTATTCTTGCTATGATGATAACAAAATGTGTACAAACAAATACTATTTTGTTTATATTTTCATTCTTAAAAGATTGTTTTATGTACTGGCGCTCTCTACAATAAACTCGGTGTAGGTAAACAAATTATAATTTTTTTTAATAATTAAGTAAACCCGGCACTCGGAAGATGAATAATACAAACATATAGAACTGTATTTATTACCTGTAAACTTAAATTAAAGCTTGAGGAGTGGCTACACGAACATTTTTTCAAACTACAATAACATTTTATTATAAAAATGACATGGCATGTGAGACATAGGGACATAATTAGTCATGTATAGGTAGTATACCTAATAAATGTTAAATTTGAATTACATATGTAGTATGTATTGTCTGTTCAACAAAGTCGCTAAATAGAACAAACAGTAAAGTGAAATCGTTCCCTATTTGAGTCATAATCAAGAAATCACTAGATACTAGTTTTTTTTTTTTTACTTTTTGTACTCTACATACAAACATAAATAGTACGTTCTTAAATTTAATTTCTTAACTACATAGGTACTTATATTAAATGTTTGAATTTTGGATCAAATCTATTATTGGAAAATATGTAGGTATTAAACATTTTGCAACAAACAAGTATATTTATACATCTATGTATGTACGAGGATCTGTTGTATAAATTCATATAAAATTTCATCCATATTGAATGTTGTTCGTTAACTAAAGCCATTAGATAAATTGCAATAATTGCTAATGACTAAGCACCGACAAATAACTTGGTTATATGTACATATGTACATAGCAATTCAGTAGCTATAGATTTTGTTAGCACATAAGATTTATATTTATTAATTTCAAGGGATTTGGGTGCGTATTTTAATAATTATATTAATACACTTTGTATGATGACATCATCTGTTTTTTGAAATATTTTCTTAAAATTCATATTTTATATTTTGCTTTTAAAATAAAAAATAACAATACTTTTTTTATTTCTTAACTATGTATGTATGTACATATAATTTCACCGGAAGAAAATCTTTATTAGAAACCACTTTAACTCTCTGTAGTTGACGTTTTGTAAAATCAAGCTGATATGAAGAAATAATAAATAAAATAACACACACACAAAAGCGCACCTACGAACAGCAGAATCTGCCTTTTCAACCGTTTCACAACAAATTTTATAAATGACTACTGACTCTGGCTGATTGAATTTGTGTTTTTCTATTTGTATCTGGTTTATCGTATTTATTATTATTAGTGAAATGTTTTTGCAGCACTATCAGAGAAGATCAATTTAGTAACATGTACAAATTTTTGTACAATTCGGACGTATAATGCAGCTTTGATTTCAAACAGTGTCTACAACACTTTCATTTTAAAAGCTATATATTTTATAGACAATTTATTAAATCTTATTGCATTTGTACTGATGTTTGTAACGCCCGAAAATATTAATCGATTGGTATATTTAAAAAATCGATTTTAAGTGAAAAATTTCTGAAAAATAAGTGATATAAAGAAATTAGAGACAGTTTTAGGTTTCCATATGAAAAATTGATAATAAGTGGGAAAATGATGATATTAATAGGAAAAATAAAGGATCATAGATTAAAGAAACTAAGAGCCAGTTTTAGGTTTCCATACAAATAATCGATTATTATTGAGGAAAATAATGATGCCAATGGGAAATATAAGCAATAACATATTATTGTCCTTTTTCTATTTGGAGCGCTTATAAAGAAAATACAACCAGTTTTAAGTTTCCATATAAAAAATAAATTTTTAGTGGGGAAAATATTGATTTTAATGAGAAAAATAAGCGATCGCAGATTATTGTCCTTCTTCAAGTTGAAACACATATAAAGAAACTAGAGTCAGTTTTTGGTTTTCATGTAAAAAATCTATTTTTATAGTTTTTATATAAAACAAATGGGCTTTAGAGGGAAATAAAAGTGAGCACAGGTTTTAAATTTTTAACATTTAAAACATATAGAGGTTTATTTCATACATATTAAATTTACGAAATCGTGAAATATATAAATATTACTTACTAATGCTATTTTTTCTCTAATGTAGATGAAAAAATAAGATTCAGACAAAGGCAAACTTTATTTTAGAGTCCGACAGACACCGGTTTTACAGGCCGTACTCTAAAGTACCAAATTTCCGTTTATCTTGAACAGAAATTATTTTTAAATAAACAGAATACGGTAAGTATTCTTAAATATTTTTATTTTAATATAGCAGTTTGTGTTTTTCTTTTATAAAATACCGAATTTAAAATAAGGCCAAAATAAATAAGGTCATACTCTATTGTTTTTACATCCTCGTGCAAAAATTAGTAAACATTTAAAGATACAAATTTTTTTGTTAGGCCTAGTTATTGAGATGTTAGATAAGTTAGACGAAATTTCATGATTCAGTTTTTTACAGCAAACTTTTAGTTCTATTATTAGGTTAATTGTTCTACCTGTTATTAAATGATTTATTATATGTATGTAGGTATACATACGAGAGTAACTTCACTGTACTGTACGTATTCTGTAGTAATATCAGAAATAAAATCCGAGAAAATTCCATTTACATACAATAAATAATATTGTATGTATAACAAAATATGTAAAAATGTTCATTTGTATTTTTTCTTTAATATTTAAATTTGAATGTTGTATTACAATTTATATATACATATAAATATATATATTACATACATCATACAATACAATATGTATAAAATAATAATAATAATAATAAAAAAAATCATGTATACGATGTAAAATTTATAGTGTAAAATATACAAAAAAAGTAGAAAAGAAGATGGAAATGTTAAAATTAACAAAATGCATAAATATATATTTGAATGTGTATATACGTAGGCGTTATATACATACATATATACATAACATACATATGTATATTTAAGAGCAAGTTTTATAAAAGTACTAATCGCGTAAATTTTTTGCTAGCAATAAATTGTTGTGGTGGCCAGACAAATGTCGGACCAACTCTTGTACTGATTCGAAATACATTGAACAGAAGCAGCAACAATAGCGGGTATCATTGTCGTTGCCGTTTGTGGTGATGACGTTTCTATGAACTGAACACAAGTGTTTTAATAGATGGGCCTTTTGTTTAAACATCGCTATGCAGAGACGACAGGCGAAAGGCTTTTCGCCGGTGTGAACTCGTAGATGGGTTTTTAAGTTCCAGGACATGCCGAATTGTTTGCCACAGTACTCGCACCGATATTCTCGGACGGAGTTCTGCGTGTTATTGCATAGGCTTGTGTTGGGGCTGTTTTGATTGCTGGAGCCTTCGAGACTTAGGTTGATCTCCGAAATGGATGTAAGGCCAGGCTGTAGATGAGATAATGAGGACATATTCGAGTTGTGCGTTGATTGCCATTGGTATACCAATTGTGGTGGCAGTTGTACTGTCTTTTCAGGGCTGTCATGTCGGGAGATATTTTTTTCTAGCAAATTTCGGTTTTGAGGCAGTATATCAGACGTGTTGATTACCCCCTCATCGAGTGGCAGTAGTAGGTTTTTTTCCGGCAAATAGCCGGTCATTGGTGAAAGGGACGATTTAGCTGAGCGAAATTCATCAAGTAAATTCTGCTGATAAGATACGAAAGGCTTGTGGCTGGGCGAGGAATGAAAACCGGGTCGTCGTTTTCGATGTGGCGTAACAACGTAATTGTCGGGAGAACTGTTAAGGTCGCCGTGATCTGAAAGTGGCTTAAGACAATCCTTGGCAGAATCGGAAAAAAGTGTTTTGCGCTTTGCACTTTCCATAATGTTGAGAGAATCGTAGTCTGGAGAATAGCTGCTTTTGCCACGGAATATATTTTTCATACTGTGCTCGGATTTAGTGCGTACACCCAAAGACAAATTAACCGGATTTAGGCCACTAATATTATTTGCATCTGACAGGCTGTCTATGTCATTTGTATCTTTATTTTTATTCAAGTCTGCCGTACTGTCGCTATCAATATTCAAGTTGTCGTCTTCATTTTCTTCGGATATATTCTTTTCTGAGCTGGATGATGATGGAGGGCTCTTTTTAATGTCGCTGCAATTTTCACTTTTTAATTTCTTTTCACAATCGGGACTTTCGGCCGAAACCGAAACTTTTCTGTTCGCATTTATTTGATTGCTGCCAGTTTCTGAACCGGTTCCGGATCCGGTGACACATCCACCGCCACTACCGCTGCCACTGCCTGTCAATGTCGTATCAGTTGTCTTCCAGTTGTCCGATTTGATCTGTAGCAACAACAGCAGATCGTGCAAATAATTGACATCTCGTGATGTTATGCAGGTCTGACCGGAGTACAGAAAGTCCAATAAGAATTTGAAATATGTGGCATTAACATCTGGGAAATATACTGTCGTCATACAATCATATAGTTGGGTATCTTCCAGAAGGTTTCTTAAAAATATTAATAAAAAATAAAATTAATATTATTTTTTGTACCTGCGTATGTTCATATATAATTACTATGTATAATTTTAAGTTACCTTATCAATGGACTCGCTGCTGCCAATACCAATTTGTGAGCGTGTAATTTCACTTTATTCTCACAGACAATCGTCAAATCAGCGGGATGTTCTCCACGAAATGCAGCTCCAATTTCTTTAAGAATACATTCGCCATGTTTGCTGTATTGCAACATCAACATTCTCGGTACCTAAAACGAAATTGACAAATAAAATAAAAGATATAAAAATCATAAGCACTTTGGTATATTTAGCTGCTATGTACATACATATGTAGCTACAAATTCATTTCAGACGTCTTAAAAAGTACCCCATAAGACAAGTTGAGTTAGTTAGTAAGAGTTAGATAGTAAGAGGCCTTGGATTTTTAAATTATTATTTTTCATTTTCATAATGTACATATATACAAATAAAAGTATGTATGTATATTTTTTGTATTTAATACTTGATCAAAACTACTTTCTAAAAATGGTTTACATCTCTTTCTTCGTAAGCTCTCATATATATATACACACACAGAACAAATGTAGATACAGGCATACCTCTAAACAAAGAGAATTTTGTAGGAGTATCATGATGGTGAGAGGACCGATCGACCAGTTTACCAATCAATTTGTACCCTTGTTATTAAGTATGCATTTTTAGTATTTTTCAGTTTTTTTAACATTATAATTTACCAATGAAATGGAAAGTGTTCTTGTAACCTGATGCTTTAAAAAACTTTTAATACAAAAATATACGAAATACATGTGAACTGAACATACAACAATAGTTATTTTAGTATTTGATTAAAAAACAGCTACAATAACATTTAATATTATGCATTTTTCTTTCAGTTACACCAATACACATACGCATGCTCTTTGGTTCGTTTAAAATGTTGCCACTCATTGTCTCTTTGTCTGTCCATCCGTCTGTCTACCGATTTCAAGTGAAGTATGGCAGCTTTTTCTTTACATATACAAACACATGTTTATATTTATATATACATATTTAAATGTATGTACCTAATTTTACGAGTGTTAAACGAAAGCTTACCTAAACTCTCTTATTCTTCCGTTTAACTTCTTTCTATCAACAATGGTGCCCAAGTAGCGTTGTTGATAACGAGCTTTTTTCATTGTTTCTATGACGCCTTTTACAGTTGAGAAATTGAAAGATAGACATTTTTCTCATTCCGCTATTGAATTTTTGTTTTGAAATTTCAACGCGAAAATTTGTCAGTCTGTTCAATGTGTTTCAAATTTGCATGTTTTTCTACACCAAACCGCCAAAACAATGTACATACATACATATAAATATATTTTGAAAA
Source organism: Bellardia bayeri (assembly GCA_950370525.1). Taxonomy (NCBI): domain Eukaryota; kingdom Metazoa; phylum Arthropoda; class Insecta; order Diptera; family Calliphoridae; genus Bellardia; species Bellardia bayeri. Next base: position 1,311,454 of record OX493268.1, read on the forward strand.
CAGATAGAAAATTAAAAATAAATTTTAAATATAGGTTGCTATTAATGATTAATAAGTTGCACATTTTTATGAATCTTTTATTGAACAAATATTCTTAAAAGTTTTGAATAGGTTAGGTATACAATGTATAAGAATTAACTATGGATCACTCAATATAAACAAAAATTCACAATACAGTTGTATTGATTGAATTGCATTGATGAATCTATCGCAGAATGGATTCTTTAAATTAAACATAGTCAAAATAAAATAATTATAATCCGTGTAAAAAGAATCGTTCTCGCTTAAAAAAATAATTCATTTATTTCGGTGTTCTAAAAATTGAATCAACATAATTTAGTAGTTTAACTTTTAATTTATAATGAAGATATACACTTGGATTAAAAACTCTCTTATTAACTATAAATCTTTTATAATTAATTGTTATTTCGTAGTTTGGGACATTATATTATTATAAAAATCAAGAAAAATATACAAAAATATGTTCAAGGGTTCCTACTTGGAAAAATATTCTAGGTAATTCTAGGTAGTATTTTTTTAGTAAATTTATGTTAGTTTTTTTTTTCATAGATAAAACAGATTCTTTGTAATTTGTTGCCAATCGAATAATTCGATTATAGCTATAGATTTTTTTCCATCCTAGCAAAAGAAGACTTTTTGTTTTCTGTCAGCCTATCAATTTTATTATTTTTTAGAGAATATCAAAAGTCCGGGAAATTACGAACCCTTGCGATATGCAATTAAATTTTACAGCAAAATGTGTGATTCGCATAAATAATTAGTGTAAATGGTGCAATAACCTTTGATTCCCCTAATGATTCATTTTATTTAAAAATTCTTTATTTATTTTAAGTTATGTATAAAATATTGCTTCTATAAAATCAATAAATAAATATACATATGTATGTATGTATGTATACATACCTACCAAATATGTATGTATATTTATGTTTTTTGTTTTAGTTTGAACGCCAAAGTACATGGTGTAACTATACAAGGTGAGTGCAGTAGTTTACAATTTACTTATTTTAAAAGTAATACTTTCTCAAGTGTTTTTGACAATAGTTAAGGTTACCATACGTCCTCTATTTTGGAGGACAATCATCTATTTTAACTTGCTGTCATCTATAAAATTTGTGTCCTCTTTCAGTCATCTTTTTCATACTTAGTCATCTTTTGCCATCTTAAATTTTAAATGCATGATCAATATTTGTTTTTATTGAGCTTAGAGTATGAACAGAACAACCACGGCACAGTTTCTAAGTAGAATGAGAATCGCCACCTTTAACAAATAAAACAAATTTTATTTCACAAACGTCGTGTCGTTCTTGTTCTGCTCATACTCTTACTGACTGAACTTTCGCTATTCAAAATAGTAAATGGTAACAATATGTAAAAAATGTAAACATTGATTAAATTGAAATAAATTTTTTACTATTTTTCTTAATGTCATCTTTTTTCATTTCCAAAATCTTGTCGCCTTACAATAGTACATTATTTTACACAAACAAAATGCCTGTTGTTTCTGTATTATGTTGTATTTGTTGCCGATTTGCACTCACCTTGTGTAGTTACACCATGCCAAAGTAAATATGTAAAAATGTAAACATTGATTAAATTGAAATAAATTTTTTACTATTTTTCTTAATGTCATATTTTTTCATTTCCAAAATCTGGTCGCCTTACAATATTACATTATTTTACAAAAACAAAATGCCTGTTGTTTCTGTATTATGTTGTATTTGTTGCCGATTTGCACTCACCTTGTGTAGTTACACCATGCCAAAGTAAATATCAAAAATGTTAGCGTTATTTAAAAATACTTTGTCCGTAAATGTATCTATTTTTATATTTGTACAAAACTTTCTTTGTTTTTACATAATTTTTATTTTTGAAACAGTAAATTTTGTTGGTTAATTTAAAAAAAATAAGCGATTTTTCCTTGATTTTAGTGCTTTTTTAAATAAAAAACTTGACATCTCTAGTAAATAATGCAATATCTCTCAATACTCATTCCTTTCACGAAAAAGCTCCGAGTAGTTGATTACGTATGCGTAAAAGATATTAAGCCAGCCAGTCAGCCCCACAGACGCAGTAAAAATTTTGACAAATGTGTGTCTATGTATGTAAGTTTTTGTGTACTTTTTCTATGTACATACATATGTATAAACATTAAAGCAAAATACGTGAAATCCAGCAACACACTTTTAACACAATGTTTATTAAGTAACCTATGAAATTGTAACTGTAATGGCAAACCTTTTTTAGTTTTGGTAGCAGCAACATTATAGGTACATAAGTACATACATACATATACATATGTACGTACGTGTACTATACAATACATACATGGAGCCGTTGAATTAATGGAAAGAAAATCTTTTTTTAAACATGAGTTTTTTTTATTTTATTTCAAGAGTAGAAAGAACTCCATGTTTAATCTAAAAACAATAATTTCAGTTAATGGTACAATGCGCCATACGTACGTCATACCAGTCTGTTATTGAAATCTGTCTCTATTTTGACTTGACTTGTTCATTGAATGCTGAAATGTTAGGTCTGGTTAGGTTTTGCAGCTCTCTTTTGTTGTATATATTTGGCATACCTTTCGTTTTCATATATATATGAATACAAACAAACAAATAACTACATACGTACTCCAATAGCCATATAGCACATATGTGTGTGTATGTGTATAATATTCGTATTAATGCAAGAAGAGCAGTAAAGATATCCCAGCAAACCAAAAATTTGGTAAAACCTTTTACCAAAATTGTTAATAATATTTTTATAGAATTATGTATGTATGTACATACATATTTTAGAGTGAGGTGAAGAGTAATTTGCAAAATAAGGCGTTCTAGTATTAATTTGTGTTTTCTGTTTTTGATTGTGTTTTGAAAATATAAATTGGTCAATTATCTCTGCCCGATAGAATCTCTGTTATTCATAACTGGTTTATATGGGGAAAACCTATAAACATATTTATAGAAATCTTAAGTTTCATATTATGTTTTATCGTATATTCTGGAACCTTTTGCATATTTTAACTATATAATAAGATTTTTAAAATGTTCCGTCTTTACTGCTTAATTATAGCGCTGCTTTCCTTGAAAGAGGGAATTCAGATGAAACTTTAAAATTTACATAACACTATATACCTATGTATTTCGCGATATTAAACACTTCTCTTTTAAGTTAAAAATCAGTGTTATCTGTGCCAAATTTTATAAGAAACAAGAAGCCTCATCATTTATGAGATTAAATATTTATAATTTATTTAGTACTTTTATTCTAATATTTATATATATAATTTATTTAAAAAAATTACATATATAAAACTCACAATTTTTTTATATTTTTCCAGTGTTTTTATACAAAAACTTATTAAAACTCCTGATTTATAAACACGGACGAAATTTATTAAACAAAATTTAATGCAAATCACTTAACATTTAATAGTATGTCATTTAAATATCCGTATGAATTTCTTAATCATGTTACCTACGTTGTAAAAAGTAGTTTTACTAAGATTGTTTATAAAAACAGAAAATTATGTTTATTTATGTCAGTCAAGTCAAGTTCAATGTTTTCAGCTTATCACGAAATTTTAATAATAATTTTATAAAATTTGTATATATATCGGGTTTTCCAATAGCTACTTGACAACTCTGAATTTAAATTGTGAACGCACTATTTCACTGATCATCTAATTGTTGCTTTCTTTTTTTTCAGTAAACTTAACATTTTCGTTATGGTAAAGTACACGAAGGAACAACGTTTGGAAATTATAAAAATGTACTACCGAAATTCGGAGTCGGTGACCGCAACTTTAAGAGCGTTAACTCCAATTTTCGGTCGTAATTATCGCCCTAGTAGACAAGCAATAACAAGTTTAGTGCAAAAATTTGAGTCTACATATTCATTGTGTGATGCTGTCGTGCCAGTGAGACAACGGCCTGGTCGAAGTTCCGAAAATATCGCTGCCGTTCAGGCGTCCGTAGCAAACGATTCAAATCAGTCGATTCCGCGGCGTTCTCAAGAACTGGGCATCCCCAAGACCACTTTATGGCGAATTTTGCGTAAGGATCTGGGTTTACACCCATACAAGATTAAGCTGACTCAAGAATTGAAGCCGATGGACCATTTGAGTCGACGTACGTTCTCCGATTGGGCTCTGGAGAAGATGCACCAAGATGATGAATTTCATCGCAAAATCATCTTCAGTGACGAAGCTCATTTTTGGCTCAATGGGTTCGTCAATAAGCAAAATATGCGTTATTGGTCTGCTGAAAATCCACATGTGCTTCACGAATCACCACTTCATCCACAAAAAATTACTGTTTGGTGCGCTTTGCATGCCGGCGGCGTCATTGGGCCATATTTTTTCGTCGACAATAACGATCGTCACGTTACTGTGAATGGCGATCGTTATCGCGCAATGATTAGCGATTATTTTTGGCCCGAATTGGAACACATGGACTTGGATGACATGTGGTTTCAACAAGACGGTGCCACAAGCCACACAGCACACGTTACAATCGATTTACTGAAGAGTAAGTTTGACGAGCGTGTTATCTCAAGAAATGGACCAGTCAATTGGCCGCCTCGTTCTTGCGATTTAACGCCTCTAGATTTTTTTCTTTGGGGCTACGTCAAATCATTGGTCTATGCCAACAAGCCGACAACGTTGGAAGAACTTAGAGCCAACATTGAACGCGAAATAGCGGCCATTCCGGCCGAAATGTGTGACCGAGTCATCCAAAATTGGGTCCAACGAATCGACCACTGTCGACGTGGCCGCGGTGCCCATATGAACGAAGTCGAGTTCCATTCATAAATGTTTTGAATGTATTTCAAGTCGGTAATAAAGTTTTGGAAATATCTCAAACGGTTTGCGTTTTATTTAAAAAAAAAGTTGTCAAGTCCTTATTGGAAAGTCTTCTTTATTTAGCCTAATGACATGCAGCAGCTTTAATGCAAACGTCTTGTTTTTTGAGATCAAAAAATAAATGTGTTAGAAATATTTGTATCGGCTAATGTTCCGCCTTAATTCATAACCAAAACAAAAAAAAAAAAGTAAACATGATGCTGTGAATGCAAACTAAATGGAATTGATGTAATGAGTAGGAATCCAAAATTAACCCTTGCTTTTGTATACAACAATTTTCACATTATTTGTAACTTTAAAAACACCATTTTTTACAAGAACCACTGAAAAAAAATGTTTTCGAAAACTTTTGCCATTGTAATCAACTAATAAATTATTTGATTTTTTTTTTTCAAAACATAACTTAAATAGTTAACATTAATCAAATTTGATTCTAAATCGATGGCATTATGAGAGGAGACATTTATTCAATTAACGTTAATATGTAATCTTACTAGGCTTCTAAAACCTATAAATATGTTTTTATATTATATAGTTAAATAGTTAAAATATGCAAAAGGTTCCAGAATATACGATAAAACATAATATGAAACTTAAGATTTCTATAAATTTTAGATTGTTAAAATGATTTACGTAATTAAATTTAAAGTAAAAGCAACAATTCCTTTTCATTTAAAAAACCAAATATTTTATTTTTCATATTGTTAGTGTTGTATGTATTGTTTTATTATTTTTTACTTTCCCAAATTAAGGGCCTAATTCAGAAATACGACTGGAATACAATTTTGTATGGAAAATACATTAATAATTATGGGAAAATCTCTGTGATTTTTAAATTCAACAAATTTTAAAATTGTTTTCTTTCGTGTGTCAGTTATCTGGCCTTAATTTATGCAAAATAATATAAATAAATTTAGTTTCTTAAAACTAGTTTGAAATTTAAAAAAGTTCCATCAAATATGGCGCCTTAAAATTTCACAACACAATATTGAGCTGCAAGAGTTATGCAGAATTTTCTTAAGTTCAGAGATAGGTATAAATGAAAAAAATGTTCATTGATTTGAAAAAAGAAAAGTTGTTATGAGAAAGAAAAGTAATTTTGAAAACTTTGCATAAAATGAAGGACAAATTTAATGTACCATCTAGACATAACAATGTACATATGTATATATGTACAAACATAAATATGTATAGGTACATACATATGTATGTATATGTTGTTCGAGTACATAAATTAAAATTGTAAAATTGCTATTGTTAAAGATAAGTGGTTTTCTTTTTAATACTTCTTGGTTGGCTGGGATACAAATCTAGCAATAAGCTTATGAATGTTACGAATTAGTATGTGTGCATGTGTGTGTGTTGGTTGGTATATATTAGTTGTGTGGTAATACCTCCTAAGCAAGCAGGCAGACAAGCAAGCAGCAACAACTTTTCGAAAGTTTGTCATTAAGAAGTATGATCGATCTACTACTTTTTAGTAACGCAGAGATTAAATAAAGTCTGCCTTTCACAAAAAGCTCAAAATCGTCGTTTGTCCGACGTCGTCGTCGTAATAGTATTCATCGGTAACGATGTGACCGACATCGTAGTCTGTGCTACAACAACAATAACATTGGAAACAACACAAATGTTCGTAAATAACAAACAAACATAAGTGTATAAGTATGGGAGATGTGATTGCATTAATACAATAAAAAAAATAACAACAACAACAACAAAACTACAAATAAAAACATTTCGTAAGTTTTATTTAATTTTTGTTGTTGTCTTTTTGTGAAACTTTGAAAAGTGGTAATATTTATCGCAAGCATTTGTTGTATGTATGTATGTATTTCTTGTTTTTATTTCTGTGTTGTTTTTTTTTTGTTGCTTTTTGTTTTTGTCTTACTTTTTCATATAAAACTTCTGTGAAGACCAGAAAATAAAGTAAAACAAAGAAACTATTTATGTTAAATATACGCAGAAATGAGAAAAAAAATTCAAATTAAAAGAAGAAACTTGAAGTGAAGGTCGTATATATGAATGTATATACATATGTATGTATGTACAATGTATATATGAATGTATATATATATAAGCTATAAATGCCTGTGTATATATTTGTTGAATACAATTCATTTATGAATGTATTAATATACGTACATATATGTATTTATATTATGTTTACATGTATGCGTTTGTGTATGAAGAAAGATGTAATACATGTATGTATACCCGACCTACATAAAAGAAAATTATTCACTTTAATAAAATAAACTAACCAACTTACCTCTTTCATTTACAATAGTTTTTTTGTTGTTGTTGCCGTCCAAAACGTAAAAAAGTAGAGTTTGTTATATTACTTGATAATTTGCTGTTTCACTTGCTTGTAGGTAGGTAGGTATTTAGTTTAGTAACTTTTTTGTAGCTATTTTAATTAATTATTATTACACTTTCTTAACTTCTGGTTGCCTTTTTTATTTTATTTATTTTGTATAGGTAGGTACCTACTACATATATTTTTTATGATTGTGGAAACGTTTTAAACGATCGAATCGGACGGTCGGTCACACTTTTACATTAAATATAGCTATCTAGTTCCTTTATTTGATTCCATTTAGACAGATCACATACAGATCATTTATAATTTATTTTTTTTATTTCTTTTGTTTTGCTTTCAAAATATTTTTTCTTTCTTTCTTATTGCTGCATACCACTAATTTGTATGTGTCCTCAAATCACTTTTATTGTTTTATTGCGAAACAACATGGGGGGAGCGAAATAAATTCCACTCACTTTAATGAACAAGAAAAAAAAACAACAAATAAAAAAGAAAAATCAAGAAATAACACTTTCCAACACCCAACAGGTTTTCCGATCTGCTTGCTTAAATATCACTTTTCTTACTGTGCCGAAACTTTTAAGTAAACACATTTCGTGGTCTAAAACACAACTGCAGTAAAACTTCATACTTAGCTTTTATTTTTCAGTTTCAGTTTAGTTCAGTCAGTTAGTTTGGTTGGTTTCATATTTTTGTTAGTTGTTTTTATTGTTGTTGTTTTTCTGTTCACCATCTCTTTTTTCAATGCAATTGTACTAGATACGTTTTATTTTCTCCTTCTTTCAATGTGATCTTTTCCAACCTAAAACACACTCTGTGTCTGTGTGGTGTGTATGGAGAATTTAAATGTTTTTTTTTTTTTGTTGTTACTTCATCCATCGTTATTGTTTCAACTTTCGTGTGAAGAGCCATATGATTGTGTATGCTCTCCGAAAGCTACGAATGGTTGGTGAATGGTGCTCTTACTTTTTTTGTGTGTTTTTAGTGTGCCTGAGTGTGTGTGTGTGGTTATTTCTTTTAAAGTTCACATCGACGACGCAGAGCTTTTCTCACAATTTCTCATTTTAATGATGGTGATGGTGAATCATAATCACCATTCTCTAGTAAAGCAGTAACGAACAACAAACATAACAACACAATCCATGTGTTTGTATGTATGGATTCAAACTTACAATTTTTAATGTATGAATAGACTAGCAGACAGTGTTTCCAATTAGCCTATGAAGAGAAATGACCAATAAATGCCCACGGAATTAAGTAAAATTTCCTCATAGTAGCAACACTTACTGTTAGGGAAGCTATCTATTATTTATCCCACTTCTAGTGATGTAAAATTTTCATACAACTCAATATGTTCTTCGGAATTGAGTACTCATTACTACCCAGTATTTCATACTTGATGCAGAAATTTAAAATTAATACATACATATGTAAATACATACATACATACATGTATTTCTTATTCACTAGTAATGTATGTATAGTACATAGTTAGGATAGTTTTTACCAAAAAAAGCGGGACGTTACATGGGAATACTATGGAAAAAAGGCATTTTGAAATGCGATATTTCTAAATTAATCGCATATTTCATGTTCATTGTAAAGGGATCCTCAACAAGACCTTTGTTTTGTTTTGAAAAGAGAAAAGCTTGACAATTATAATTGAAAATTGATATCGTCCACGACCAATCCATACAGTAGTCGATTATTTTACATGTAAACATTTTCAATCACAATTTGGCAAAATGATGGTTCTATTTCAATTGTCACGGATTTTAAAAAATACTGCTTTTAGACCTGGATACTTTAAACTTCGATTAAAAATATTATTTATTTTTCCAGAAAAACCTATGGCTTGCTTCCATTATAGTGGCTAAAAAAGTGGCATATTATCAGAGTTTTTTTTGATATGTTATACCAACATACATATATACATACGTACATACAAGCACACGTGGCCTTTAAGAAGGCCACTTTTCTGCATCTTTCCTCTGTCTTGTAAAAGCTGTACCAATAAATTGTTGGAAAATATATTTAAACAAATTTGATTGGTCTGATTTAGAAACACAGATAGAAAATTTATTTTAAAATTTTTTATGAAAACCATCAAACATTTTTTAAATAATTTTTTATTGTTTATCATACAAAACGTAAGAAAAAAATTCATTAACGTTACTTTTTGCTTCAAAATTAAAACATCTCACATGTGTATTTCTTTGTAGTTAGGTAAACTTTTTATTTATTAAACATAATTCCAATGCAATTCCAACATGTAAAGAAAATTCTTTTTATGTACCTTGTAAATACTTCTCATATAAAATCATTTCCCTTTTGGACAAGTTGTAGGGATAATTCAGAGTAGTGGGCACAAATATGTCACCTATCATGTCGCTGCAATTATGTTTTATCATTAATTGTTAAAGTCTTAATTTATTAAAATGACTTACTTGTAATCACCTTCTCTATAGCCTACAGTAAATCCATGTGGTAAATTCCTTATTGTTTTGCCTCTTTCACACCATCGTGGAGAGTTTTGAAATGCATAAAATGGGAAATCAAACGCATTGATATAAATACGCACACACAGACCGTGGCTACCGAAATATGGTTGACTTAGTATAGCCGGTTGCGTGTAACCACACTGACCAAGTCGTATATTTTGATGGCAACTGTAAAAATGCGAACCCTTATCAAGGCTGGAGTAATAGCATTGAATATTTTCCGCCGCTTCACTATGATTCAAGTAGCTGAGAAAGTCAAATCCTGGTCCAGCCATATCACAAACTAAATTTTTTAAAGACGTTAAGGAATAATCCATTACATAATTACGTACACCAATACCTCGCTTTGCGTTTCTTTGAAGTTGCGTCGCTACTTAATTAGTACTAATTTTCACAGTGCGTCTTTAGATTTTCGAGGTAGCGTTGTTTTGGGTTCGAGTCTTCAATTTGTTTTTGAAATTTTTACAAAATCTTTAACATCATTAGATGCTAAAACGATGACTCGTACAATAAGGGCTTTGATGATCGAAATGGAGTCCTTGCTTTTTATTTGCATTAAAATCAGAGAATACCATTAAGTAAAATGGTATTTCAGACAAAGGAGAAAGCTTATTTGATGACATAAAAAGTAATCTAACGATTATGCTAGTGGTAGTAATAAAGACAATTGCTACAAGGAAATTTACTTTACGTTGAAAAAAATAACTGTTCAGCAAACATTGGAACAATTTTTTGCGAAAGAAAGCCGACGACTTAATATTTGCGTTACCCTAGAACCTATCTACGATCTTTACCTGGTTTGCTATAGACAATCTTAATTCAGTGTTTTTTTTTTTTTTGGAACTTAACCCCGACGCAAAGTGAGGTATTAGTGTATTTAAACCCCCTTATTCATAAAACTTATCAAAGGTTTATAACAGGCTGATAAAGCAAATTTTGTATTGATATTTGCTTTATAAGCCTGTTATAAACCCTTGATAAGTTTTTAGGAATTATACTGAAAATCTGTTAAATTGTGGGTTAAATTTACTTACAACTCAGTGATAGTGAAAATGAGAAATTTTTTAAGAAATACATTGATTAGTTTGGTTCCGCATTCAAAATCCCTTAAAATTTGTGGTTATTTTTACTTGCAACTTAGTGACAGTGAGAATTGCGTTTAACCAATTAATGATAATTTCAGGTTAAAGTGACAGTGAGAATTACGTTTAACCAATTAATGATAATTTCAGGTTTACTTCATTGTTATGTTTTTTTTTATACATATGTACATATGTATGTATGTTTAAATGAATGTCATGCAAGTTAATCGCATGTTAGCTTGTTAATATAACTTACTGTCAATTTTGTTTATATTGTATTGAGGTTTTAGCATCCGTCCGATTTTTGAAGCTATTTGTCCTCCATAACTAAAACCAAACATGAAAATTTTACTTGGTTTAAAGCCGACTTGAATTAACTGCAAGACCTCTTCATACAAAATCGCAATTATTGGATTGAACTTTTGCAATAACTCTATGTATGATTTTTTAGACCAGAAACTATAGTCGACACAAATAATACAACCACCACGATGAAAAGTTAATCCTACAAACAAAAGAAAAGTTTACTTTTTTTATTATCTTATTTTTATGTTTAATAAACACGTTCGCAGACTTGAATGATTTTGTTTAGTTAATCTCCCCTTTTCTGTAAATCGAGCACGAAAACGTTCTTTTTTTTTTAACGAATAATTGATGTTCTACAAATCGCACGATTTTGTACATTAAAACAGGTTTGTTAATATATGAATTTGTTTCGAAATCGAAAGCGTTACTCGGATTCCGTTTACATAACAGGTATATACTCGTATTATACCTATATCTTTTTATTATAAACAATATTTCGTAAATATTGAGATGAATTTAAAAGTGTACACTTACGTTCTATTAACTGTGGTATCCATTCGGTATAGCAGCTTTCGGTCCAGCCATGAAAAATGAATGAAATCTTTTCATTCACACAGGAATTGATAATATGGGTGTAAGTCTGATAAGATGATGCTGTGCCCGAAGAATTCTTTAACAGTTCCTTGCCATTTCTAAAAATATTGAATGCATAAATAAGACATGGACTTCATAGACAATACGCCAACATATATAGGTGGAAATGCTAAGGACACCTACTTGTAGTATATGAAGTATAAATTCTTTTGCATACTGCGTCTACTGTGCTGGTAATTGTCTCTATTAGTAAAAGGAAAACTCCTAGAAGCTTTTGTTGCATATTGACATTTAAGAGGAATTATTTCTGTAAAGTTTTTAGCCGTTTCGAGCGTAACATTGCGAATGTCAAAGTTCAGTTGACCTGAACTATTCCGAATGTGAAGACCCGACCATAGTAACACACAGTATATTAGTTCGTATACAAACAAATTGTTATTTAAATTCTCAGTTAAATTCTTTGGAATACGCATAACACAAAGCATAAAAAAAACAAAGTAATGGGCTAGTCAATGCTGATGATCTGCTCATGGAAGCATCTCAGAATGAACTAAAACATTATTGAGAAACGGGAAAAAATTATGAAATTATATTCAAACATATATTTGTATGTACATACATACTATGTATCTATCTACATATGTACATAGCTGCCACATCTATGAATATACATACATACATATGCACATACATATATAAACTCTTCTAACTTCTTCAATTTAAGAAGAGAAAGTAATTTATTAATCTTACAAAAATGATTTGCCAATATTTTCCTGACTTTTTAGGAAATACTCTAATGCAGAATTCCAAGAGTTATCGAATCAACAATTTCTGCCAAAGAAAATATTAACCAATTCGTTAAGCTATCGAAATTCTGTTTATATTCTTTGTAGGAATTAATTACATATTATTTTTGGGGAATTTACCATTATTGAAAGATTGTCATTGAAATCAATATGTGGTTGTGTGTGTCTGCTGTATTAACGAAAAACATGTACAAACATTCATACCTGTATCCATAAGTATACTGTATAGGGTGTGTATGTTTGTTTTTAAAATAATAGTAATAATATGTATACATATGTATGTATGCATATGTATGTATATATATATTCGTATATTTGTATATATGTACATATGTAGTTGTTAGTACTCTTTACTTTTTAGCAATCAAACAAAAGTTATGTTGTTTTATGCTGCTAAATAAACTAAATATTCGAGTATAACTAAAGTGAAGGTGGTCAAAAAAAACTTGTTTTGTTTCATCACTTTTGAAGAAAAAGCTTTTTCGTGAAGAAAAATTTAGCTAACACTAGACAAAAAGAAATAATAAAATTGCAGAGAGGTAGTAATGCATCGATTTTGAAAAAACTACTACGCATATGTAACTAACGTAATATGTACAAATAGGGGTTTTCCTTTGGGTTTGCTTGGCTCTTTTGTTGAATCAAACGTTGGCAAATTTCTAATTAAATAAAAAACTTAATGATTAATTCTGTACATATCTAATAAAAGACATTCATTCATTCCCTTTAAATATAGTCTATGCAGTAATTTCTGTTTCTATTTAAAACGGTTTAAAATTTATTGAATTAAAAAAAGGGGAAAAAACTACAATATGGTTTTTTCTTTAGAGCCATGGATGCCAAGCAGGATCCATGCGACATAAATTATCATGATTTGTTGCCTGCTGCAACAAGATAGAAATTTTCTTCGATTCTATATTATCGAAGTACGAGATCGTTGTTAAACGATTTAGTATTGCATTTACGGCCTTATTCACCAAACGTATCATATTTTCAGTAATATTGGCGTCAGTCGATCCATCATCCATGGCGTCGATGGGTTTGTTGTCGCGCATGCGTTTTTTGTGCAGGGCAATGATTTCATCACGAAGAATTGTTCGTAATATGGATGAGAGCTTGTAATTGGGGTGTACGAAACACCGCGCTGTAGCAATGATGGCAGCAGACAGGGGTCCCGATATACCGATATTTGTTAGAAATTCGGCAATGTTCGGTGTTAGACGGAAGGGCACAGGTCGACTATGATCCAATTCCTCCTTCTCATCGTTAATATCAAATTTAAAGTAGGAGACATTCATTAGGCCCGAGTCTTGGTGTATGTATATCATGTCTGTATTTAAGCGGGTCAAATGCAAGGCGTATTCGCATAAGAAAGCCAAAGCCATTTGTAAAGTCATCTGTGTAAAGATAAATGTAATGTAAATGTAATAAATAATGATGATAATAATTTGAATTTTATTAAATATGTTGCTAAAATTTACCATTTTTCGGAATTGCCAAAAATCTGTGGCGGACACAAACGTTTTAATGGCCCACTGTTTAAATAGAGTCTTTGGCACCATTTTATTTTGTATCTCCTGGAATATATCGCGCAGCATTGCATGTGTTATTTGAGCGCCCTGTGATTGAACCTCCGATAAGCGTTCGTAATACTTCATGATTGGCAGGTCATGTTCTACGTCCATTTTAGCACACGTGCTCTTGTAGATTTCATACAGTGAAATGCTAGCGGGATTGTCTTCAGCTAATCGCATTTGTGGTGAGATGGGGACGACACGTGGCACGGTAATGTTTAGAAAACGTCGCGTTGTTTCCTTTTGCTTTTCCAAATAGTAGTTAAGCATGCGCAGCAGTTGTAGGACCCTTTCTTCGCGACGAGCATCTCCTAGGCCGGTGTCGATAACAACTAAATAGGGATATATTTTGCCATTGGTGCCTCGTATGTGGAGACGTCGAGCTGCCGTATTATTTTTTTGTACAATCTCTACCCTGGGCATAAATCGAGAAATACGAATGTGATAATGGGAAGAGGAGGGTATGAGAAATTCGCCCGGCAACTCGACTTCGGCCGTTTTTTGACTGAAGTTTGACAAAAATCTACATTTGTCTTCGATTAAGAAGGAAGTCGGCAGTTTTTTGACCTTGATCTCTAAAGCCTTTATCCAGGACTTGAGTTTTGTAATCAAATTGTGAAGTTTCATTGAGTCTGGTTTTGTGAAATCAAAGTCGCGTGTGAACTGCTCTTTCATCATTTGGAAGGCCGGATCTTGGAAAGTAACTTGAGCTCGGCGAGCCAATGACTCTGACGCTGCAGAATTAGATGATGATGATGCCACCGATCCTGGGATGTTTTCAATACCAATGCCAAATGTTGAACCCAATTTTTTAACAAAATGCAATGTGTGGGGGGTAATGGTGGCCTCGCTTACCGTACTTCTTGTCTCAAAGGCGATGGCGTAGCATTTAATTAACCCCTGTCGCAATTGACGTAATACTTCTTCTGTCCAACTCTCTCTAAACCAAACCATTTGGTCAACAATACCCTCTAGTGAGCTGAGTATTGTGGGGTGTATTTCCCTTTGAACGTGCATTACTTTAGAACATCGCCACATGGGAGGAGTAGCCTTAATGGGATTAACTGATGTAGGTCCAGATGATGAAGATGCGCTCGTGGTGGTGAATACTTGGTTCATATTATTTTCCAGATTTTGCTGTTTTTTTTTATTTCCCAAAAAGTTTTTAATGATTTAGAAATTGAAATATAAAATATAAATGAAATGAAAAACTCTGGCACTCACGTGATTTTGGGGTCTGCCTGAAGCCTGCTCAGCAGTCTTGTGTTTCTCTCGCTGCTCGATTTTCAAAGTCAAATAAAGAGTCCGAATGGGAAAGTAAACAGCCTGCGGATATAAACGCCCCACCTATAAAAATAAACATATTTGAATTAATGAAAATATTTGACTTGGTTAAAGGTAATTTTGTAATTTACGTGGCTTAACAGATTCAGTATAACACTTCCATCATATTGGACTAGGCAGCACAGCAGCTGAGGTATCCAAGGAAGCCAATATGAGGGTGGTACGCCAACAACGTACTTCTCGAGAGTGCCCATTAATGTGTTGCTAGAGTTGTCGTAAGACAAGAACCACAATACTTTGGCTAAGTATTTTCGAGTCTTGCTTTCGCTCTGGTGGCGACAGGCGTGCAAATAGCACGTGAGTGCACTGACACCCAGTGCAATTTGTTTGTCACGCAAGAACATTTGCTCCATAAAATCGCCCCACATGGCCCAGGCCTTGGTAAGGCCATCATGTAATTGAACTGCCGCACTAAATGCTTTTCCAGCTTCTTCGGAACGTCCAATTTTTGCCAGTAACAAGCCCTTAAGGGCATAGAATTCAGCATTCATTTCAGCTGTAAAATATTTAAGATTTGTCGACTCAATCACCTCCAAAGCTTCGTTGAGGTCATTACGACCAGCAGAAGATGCTGTTTGAATGTAACATTTAACCTGCTGTCGTATTTTCTGAAAATATAAAGAAGAAAACAAAATATAAAGTTAACTTGAACTTGCAAGTTCGTGTGTGAGTTTATTACCTGGAAACAATCGACTATAGGAACGGATGGTATGGTGTAGATGCGGGATAGTGTTTCCTGACATACTCCAGTGAGATTATGCTTCCTGGCTATTTTGCCAAAATAAATAATAGCTTGTGCCGATGCATGTACGCCTAGCATAGTATTTCCTTGATCGGACTGTTGCTCGAGATGCTGAGTGATAATCTGGTAGTGATGTTGACGCCAAGTGAAAATATCTGACCAGTGCGATAGATCATCGGCTATAACCGGCAAACGGTTTCTCCAAGTTTTCACTATAGCCTTCATGTCATGCAGTGACGTATTTCGGGATTGCAATAGACCCTGATGTATCTGGCTGGCCTCATGTAGTTCGATTATCTGCTGGGCCGCCTGTAAGTATTGTAGGTGTATGTGCGACACAATATGCGGCAACCTGCCCCACTCGCGAATGCATAAGCCTGAAGATATTTCCACATATTTCTCGACATTGGCCAATTGCCTTTCCTCGGGATGGAGAATAGCTAAAAAGCCCTTGTAGAGATTAACCTTGTAGCCGAACTGCTTTGAATAGGCCTGTTCTATTTTCAGTAAAGCTTTCTTCATCAGACTCCAGTCGGGTACACGCCATGCACTCTCCATTATAAGAACTTCATGTTGCTCTCGATTAGTCTGGGCATAATCGAGCAGAATGTCCCATTGATTGAGTTCTTTGGCACATCGAATCCAGTGATTTTCCCACAACATTATTTCACTGTTCATGTTGGAGTTGCAAATGCCATTCGATAAGTCCTCCTTAAATTTCGACATTGCCAAGTCGTATGCGCCCTGGGCCTCTTCGAAGAAGCCCATCTGTTCATATGAAATGGCAACATTTGTTTCCGAATATTGAGCATATTTCATCCATAGACCAGCCCACAAGTCCTCTTCATGCATGGCGGAATACATTTGCGACAAGGAGTCGTGTACGGTTGTTTGATTCCCATTACTGTCTTGCCCATTGCTGTCGTTATAGTCCATCATAGAAGCGGCGGCATGATTCACATTTTGCTTTGCCACCATCTCCTCCAGTACAAGGGTCATGCGATGCCACAGATTGTGTGCCTTGCCCAAGTAAGTACAGAGGTTGGGTGGAATGTAAATTTTTGGATTGCACTGTGTCAAACCTTCAACAAATGTATTTATAGCGCTGGGCGAGCAGTCCTTTTGAATGATATTTGTTCCGGATGACAGAAAAGGAATGATCTCCTTGACAATAGTGTGCTGCTGATCGCTGCTGAATATTGACCATATGCGAGGGAATATCGACAGCCATACACTTTCGGCTAAACTGTTGTCCATGTGACACAACTGCGATGTAGCTACTAGCAATTGGTCTGTCCGTATTTTCCGATTTATTTCCAAAAACTCAATTTGCCGATGAATAAATTTGCATATTTTCACTTTTCTTGCTGGAAGCATGCGCTCACTGTCTGGTTGATCTGGCTCAGTGTTTATAAAGTCCAAGTTAACATCGACATCAAACTCTTCATCTTTGTCGTCTACGCCGTGCGGCATATCCATACAGTCCGTTTGCGACGAAGTGTATATAACAAACTGGCTTTTCTCTTCGTTGTCGCCCATATTGATTATTGAAGTAATGCTGGGTATTTTATGCATGTCGTTAGCATTTTGAATGTGAGTCATTGTATTGGCCGTTAGGACCAACAACTCGATGCATTGCTTAATCCAATAATGGGTGCCGATTGAGTCCCATGCCTGAGAGCATATAATGTACAATAAGCGATCATGTAGACGTCTTCTCATCGAGGCATCAATAATCTCAAAGAATTTTGATCTTATTGCCGGATTCTGACTTCTTAGTCCCGTTAGGAAGGCTCCTTCGAGTTTTGCACTCAATTCAGTTTGCTTTAAATACTCATCCCTGTATATATAGTTAATCATTTCCAAGAATTGAATGTGCAATTCACTTTCATCCGAGAACTTCTTTTCGACGTACTGCATTAGCTTCACAAGTAATACTGATTTCTCACGTATTGAGGGTATCTGGACGATAGAGTTTTGTTCCTTAACTCTAACCCAATCGTCCAACATCTTTATAATGCACTTCATTATCTTAGTGTCCATACTTTTTTCAATCAAGTTCACTATAATGCTACCAATTAGAAGTTTACGCACCTCCACACTCATTATAACAATGCGATTTTTAATCATGTCCAAGGACAATATTAACAACTCCAATGACAAATGATTGTTCTCCGTTGTCGGATTGATCGATGTTTGTGTATTGTTTTGCAGTGCTATGTGTTCTTTAGTCAGTCGATTCAATACTCTTATAAACTGTAACATTAAACGATCAATGTACTCAGGATTGTTGGCACAACAGGCTTTTAAAATCATCAATGTTCCAAAAAGTGACGAGGGATTCGGCTGCGGACTCTTCTCGTACAGTGTTAAATTGTCTACAATCATTTTGCTAATAGCACTATATAATATCTCAAGCTCATCATTTTTGTGCTGTGAATCTGGTGGAAAGATTGTCATTAAGCGTGAAATAAGTACGTGCATGAGACGAACTATTTTTGTGTTTTGATGTATAATACAGGCAGAGAGTCCTTTCTGTATCGGTCTAATAATGGCCAGTAGTTGGTCTGGCTTCATAATGTTTGTCAAAAACGTGAGGAAATCCAAAGCTGTGCAAATGTTATTGATATTTGTATGAGGAGACTCGATTGTGGCAAAAATCTTATCCATCCAGTTCAACTTCAACTCAAAAGGTTGTGGCCAAACGTCCGGCCGCATGGCATTTCTAAGCAGTAATATGCATCTAGAAAAGTTTTAAATTCAATTAATCATTAAGTTTAATCTGTCGTTTTGATATAATTTTTTGGCGAAACTTGGTTTTAATAATTATTAGCTTTCTTTACAAAACATCCTACATACTCGTACGTTGCAGATATAAAAATTAAAAAAAGAATACAAGGGAATAATACCTTCTGGATAAATTATCTCCTGAATTTAGAATAGTGGGCTGACTGTCATTAACTTGACAGGCCAATCTTATCAGGAAATTTAAAACTGTATCACAGTGAACTTTTCCTATAGACCGACAACTTTCATCCATTTTTGTGCTCAAAGAAGCCTCGCTTGCACCTGAAATTATACAAAATATTCGTTAATTAAAACAATGGAAAATTTAATGGAAAATTACATACTACTTCCGCGAACGCTGTCTGTTTGTAGTTTCTTTCGTTGCGATTCATTGAAATCGTCAGTTGAGGTTCTTTTAATTGGGGTCTTGTCATCCAATTCGTCGTCTATAGTCGCATTTAACAGTTTGCTTTCACTTTCGTCATCTTTAATTCGCTGCAACTCCCACTTAATAATGACCTCTGCCAAATCGACGGAGAGTTTTTTGTGTTCCAATGAGGCATTGGGAGGAAAGCCTAAGCGTTGCATATAGTTAACCAGGTGTGTTACTAATTGATGTCTGACGGGGAAATAAACCTAAATATACATACATAAATAAATTAAAACTTAAATTATAAATTACACAAATAAAGACAGACATACCTTGTAATGGCGAACAATGAGTTGTAAAATGTGGAATAATTGTTGCATTGAATGGCCTTCTTCTACAATTATTTTCTTAGTCCAGTGTGTGAGCATGGTATTGCCATCTTCCATTCGTAGTGGCATGGCGGGAGTTAAAACGTCCAAAGCCTGGCGTACCACTGGTCTTGCCTCCAAAGCATGACCTTTTAATAACGAATGAAAGACCTGCAGTACAATTTTCTTGTGTATTGCTAGGCGAGCTATTATGTGCGCCAATAGCAAATGGCCATGATAACGAGCCGTAGGATCAACTGAATTTTTACTCAAGAGACAAGGCCAAGCGAACGTCATTAGTCTTCGTAATTTATTGCCTTGTCTCTTGTTATTGGCATCGCCGTCATGAATATGTTGGGAGGCCCTCTCCACTAGAAGGCAGGCGAATTGAAGTAAAGCAATTCTAACGGCATCGTCGTTTGCGTAAGGCTTGTCTGGATCAAATACTTTACTTATAAATACTGATACTATATTGCTGTCGTCCTCCTGGAAGGGAGTTGGTGGAGCTCCGATTAGTTTATTGCCCTCACCCTTGTCAAAGCTGGCAATGAAACACGGCACTAAAATAGATGTTATAATTTTCGCTTTCAACTCCTCGGACAACGAGACGTTGTTGAAATTCTCAACAAAGTAGAAAAATGCCTGCCGTTTCCAATAGACCGTGTAGCTTTGAGCAACAGTGTTTTGTAGGAAATCTCTTAGGAAATAAAAGTCTGGTATGAAATGTAAACATAGAGCTCTAGCCAATTGAAAGAGTAATTCAATTTCATTCGTGTTGAGAGAAAAGTATTTGAGCAAAATCTTTCCTACCAAATGCCACTTGTAGCTGATTACATTCTCCTGGCAACTATTGCTCAAGTTAAATTGCCACAAATGTTTGAGGCAGTTGATTACTTCCGTTTGCGTGGCGATCCACTGATCGTCATTCTCCATTACTGTGTATACTATTTTGATGGCCTGTTCCTGGGCCTCCTGCTTTTGAGCATCGGACATAACCGTACTGTCGATTTGAGCGCCACCTATGAGTCTTATCAGACAATTGATGTATGACTGGGTCTTGAGAACATTGTGGAATGGCTGGCCATCTTTATGCTTTAATATATGAATGAAGAAACGATTCCACTGATCATCAATTATATAGATATCGGAGAGGAAATAGTCGACTGTCTCTGTCGGAAAACGCATAAGGAATTTCAGTAGGGGCGCTCTATATGGTGAAGACGATTCAATCATTAGATTTTTTTCTGTCTGCAAAACCAGTTGACATAAATTCTCAATGTATTTTGGAGTGGCGGCCGTAATTTGATGAAACATTTCTATGAGGCAAACAACTTTCTGTTCATACTCGCTTCCCCTGATGGCAGCAAAAAAGTTGCCTCCTTGTTGACCCTGCTTGCAAATTTGAATCGATATTTCTAAAAGTTTTCTGCAGAGCTGTAAGATTTGTTCGCTCAATTTCTCATTGAAGATTTGGGGAAATAGCTGAGTAAAATAGGACAAGCGTTTGGTAGCCGTCAACGTTAAATTACGATGATCGCCCAGCGTCAATAATAGCGGTCTAATGCAGTTGTGTATCTCCTTTTTATCGATTTGTATGCCAGCATTAAAGCGTTTCATGCACTTGAAAGCTGCCTCCTGAAGTTCTGGTTTTTTGTGTTCCATTAGTTTAAATAGAATGTTGATAATTTTATCCTTATGCTGTGTGTCCGTAATGTAGTGGCAAGCAGCTAAGGCTCTTAAAGCACTAATTCGCAAGGGAACTAAGTTGGTGACATTTTTGTAGCAATCTAGTTTCATGAGCGTAGAGTCCTCAGCTTCCGACAGAGTGATTAACTCGTGAAAGAAGAGTTTATGATAGCTGTTGGTTAGATTGATGGTAAAAAGCCTAGGCTCCAAAGTGGTGCAAAAAGTGTTGCCCTCCATTAAACCAATTTGAGCATTAACTGGCTGATGTCTTAGCAAGTGCTTTTTTGGTGGTATAATATCGGCCAGAACCTCCTTGTGCGGGTCCATTACTTCTGACACCGTGCGGTTCTGAATTGTGGCGATATATTTAAGTGAGGCCATCGATTCTTGTCGTACCAATGTATTTGGACTGGTTACTTGCCTGACCAGTTCGTGAATAACATCGTATATGGCTTTGTTTTTAATGGTGGTGATTTCATCATTTTCTTGTTCTTTTGGCGCCATGCACAGATCAAGCAACGATCTCAAATTTGTTTTTGCAATGTAGATAGCGCCATTGGACACTTCGCCTTCGAGGTCCATTAGAACGAACATGAATGCTTTCACAAAAGAGAAGAGATGTTGATAGAGGGAACGCAAGGAGAAGTGCTGGTATAAAAACTGAATGGCTTTACAGCCACCAACTTTGGCATACCAAGGTCTTTCATAGCAGAGAGCCGTCATCTTTTCTGCCAAATATTGCATTAGGGGCAGACGACAGGCTCTTTCCTTACTGCCCAGGATGTTAGCAGCTGTATCTAAAATCAACCCTATACAAAGTTGTCCCGGTTTACACAATTCCTTCTCTTCGTGACCCATACATATGGCCAAGGCATCGATTAGCACCAGTGGATCAATACCATTGATGGAATAGTACTGTTTGTAGGGAAATGGTCCAGCCTGTTGTGCTATAGCAATCATAGTGTAGTGACGAACCACTGCCACCATAACTGGAAAAACGTAATCTCTTAAATCTTTGGTCGCCGATGCCACGAACATTCCAGTCAAAGCATTTTGCAAAGTTTTTCGTGCTTGGAAATCTTCAATCTTACTTTGACTTACTGGCATATTTACGATGTTATTATCGAGGAAACTAGGATGTAGAAAGAACTTTTGTAATGTATGTTTTTCATCGTCTAGATTTATGGAAGCTGCCAAAAAACAACGTATAACTTCCCAACTTTGTCGACGGTAAAATGAGTCTGTAGCATTCGAATTGAGTGCAGAGAAAGCCGTTTCTATCGCTTTATCGATCGGAAACTCTATGGGCTTCTCCAGCTCCTGAAAGTAAGTGACCACTGCCGTAGGTTGGATTTCACTGTTGGCATATTGTATACTTTGTGGCTCTGTCATCATTTTTCGGTTACCACCACCAAATTTGCCCAGGACACGAAAAGCTACTAGCGCGGCGTTGTCTTGGTTCCGAAGAGTTTTCCAAAGAGCCTGCATAAGAGCTGCTCTAACTGGTTGGATGTGGTCATACAAGAAATCTGGTTGTAAATTATCCACACAAAGTTCTAGTGTTCTCAAGCCCTGAAAGCAGATGTGAATTTGAATGTAAATCATTTGAAAAGGTTGTAAGCAAATCTGCCTACTTACCTGGCTGACCAAGGTAGCAGATCCATTCAATGCAGATACAAGGGGATCCATCAGCATTGGCAAGTAGGGTAAAAGTGAGGACAGCCTCACTGGCACTGTCAAGCATAGTTCGACGAAAAGATCTTTCATGTGTTGTTTGTGAAAACCGCTTTGTAAACGATTTAAACCCTCTAGTAAATTTGGAAGCAATGGCAAAAATTCCTGGTACAATAGATCGTGCGAACCACCTCCAATCGAGCGAAACAATGCCCGCAATAGCAGGAAATAATTGTAGGGCTCCTCAGCTGTTAACGCCAACTCCATCGATTGATTGACTATATTGTGTAAATGGGGTTTCAGCATTTGTTCGTTCTCTACAGGAAACAAACTAACACTGCCAAATACTAACTTAAACAGTCGCAAATATAGATTAGATCTTTCGACATTTGTGCCCATTTCATGCATTTTTCCCAGAAGATATTCTACCAGTACCGTTGCAAATAATGGCGATGTAGTGGGATTGGCTAAGAATGAATTAGCTACTATCTGCAAAGAGGGGTTTTTGTGTATCCGTTCAACCATAAAATCAATAGTTGTGGCAAACACTTCTTGAAAATTTTGCGAGTGCATCATAATAAACTGGACAGAAGACAAAATAATTATTCATGGATTATTCATGTAATTTCAATACTTACGATTCCACTAAAATGTTCCAGGACCTCCTTTTCTTCTTTCGTTCGTGGTATAATACCAGATGTTTTTAACTGATTGGCTGTTGATGTATTTATCGAATATATATCCAAAGCTTCCATTGCCCAATGCACCAAATCAATGTATATACTAACTTCATAAGGTTGGAAGAGTTTCTCTTGTTTATTTTTAGTAATATCGACTGAAGGAGACTTTTGAAATTAAAAAAAAACAAAAAACAATGAAACCACAGTTAATAAATAATACAAGTAGCTTGCGCCCAAAAATGTAAATAAACTAACCTTTGAACTAAGAAAACCCCATGTTATTGTTTTAACTCCACCAACTAAAGTTTTCACCAGGCTTCGATATTCCACTATATTAAGAGAACAAAGCATTTGGTTTCCGGCCAAATTTGTTTTTGAAATTGGATCTGCGGCGTTGTCCTAAAAACAAATATAGAATATATCACATTAAATGTATTTTCACTTCAAGACTCAATTCTTACGTTTATATTTTCTTTATTATCTAATACCGCAGTGGATAAGGATGTTGTGGATGCTGGCGAGGTTAGGGAAGCTGTAGTCTGGGCTTTTCTAAAAAAAAAGCAATTCATTACATTTGAATAATAGAAAAAATCGTTTTTAGAGCTCCTTTTTATACGTACAATCTTTGTGTTATGCTGGGTAGCGTTATTTTAGCAATTGTTTGGAATTTATAAACGAAAACTTTTAACAATGTTGTTAATAAACTACGAGCTTTAATTGGCTCCACCTCACTGTGATGCCGTACACAATCGACAAGATTTAACAAAAGTTTACATGACATTGTTTGTATGCCGGTGGCCAAAGATTCGTCATGCACGTTTTTGGAAAACAACTTAATAGCTTTTTCTAACACATCTAAACTTAAGCTTTGTCGCACATGATGGGCCAGATCCGCCAATGTTGAGTAAGCCAATGGACGTATCGAATCTAGCGTAACACCTTTGCCAATCAACAAATCTTCATCGAATAGACGTTCAATTGAAGGTATGAATTCTGGAATTGAATAAAAGGGGTAAGACAAGCTAATTACTAGTTTCTCAATTATCTTGCTCGCATTTACTTTGTCTTAAGTCTGTAGCAAAAATATGTCTAGCTGCAATTAAAAGCTCCTTTCTCAAATGTGCCGCTTCTTTCGGGCACAGATGCATCAAACTTAAAATTCCACTTGTTACGGCAGCAGAATGTGTCATAATTGTTTCCTAAAAATCATTGCAATATTTTAATATTATCATTCAATAATTAAATGGATAATTAAACTACACACCTGGAATAGTCTTACGATGTATGCCAAAAAGGAAAGCGTCTTTATTTGAGCTCCCATAAAGTCAATAAAAATTTCTTTATTGAAAAATTGCGAATTCCTAAAAATTAAATCAAGTCGCATTATTTACGTTCAGAAATATTAATAAATTATTTTTACCTATGAACCATCGAGGGCTGAAGATTAATTGTAGTCATTATTAGTGGTATAAATTCGGAAACTTCTTGGTGTACTGCGTTCTTATAAATCTGATACATTAGTACTACTATGATGGGTAATTCTTGCAATACCCTTAATGACAGCATGCCTCTAGGCAACAGATTATACTAAATAACATATATGATTGTTTGTAAAATAGATTTTTTCAATAATTAAGCTACATACCATTTGAAATGTTACAGAATCGGTTGGATTTTCCACATGTATAGATTTAATGGCATATGTTTCGGAAAGCAACTGTTCCATGTTGAGTTCTTTTAAATCTTTAATTCTGATTTGTTGAGCTGGTTCGAATATTTTATTCATATGATTAGGCAGTTCTGTGTAAATCTTCTTTACCAAAGCCAAGAACTGTTGGACCTACAATTAAAATGTTTCGGTTGTTAACAAATTCATATGCAATTTAATTTGGGGAATGATGCAGCACCAAAATAAAATTTAATGAAATAGTTAAGTGAAATTATTTTATTTCTATTATTTTAAATTGTACATATTTCTTACCTCACTGTTAAATGACGGTCGAAAGTTTTTATGCAACTCTATAATAATCCTTAGACAAACGAGCACGTTTTCCTCATTATCAATTTGTAAGATTTTTAGCATTAACGATATTATTGACTTTACATGTTGTCTTAAATTTTCACTGATGGGAAGTCGATGGATCATTTCCAAAATTAATTTTCGCACCTTAAGAAAAGAGTTAGGAATATAATAATTATGATAAAATGTATTAATTTCACAATGATGACAATTTCTCATTGTGTGCCTACCTGATGTGCCTGGTATTCTTGTATAAATTGGGGCTCTCCATCTTGCAGAAAATGCATAAAGGCTTTAAGGGAATGTTCCAAAAATGATGGATATGATGAGCTTTGCACTACCACTTCAAAATGTTCACTCAATTCTTGAGCGGCTCGAAGTTTCTTGTCGTCTGTTGCTTTAGCATCTCCCAATATTGTTACATAGCTTCGGAAGGTGTTTAGCTGAAAACTTTCACTGTGAGCCATTGTTAAAATGATTTTATTTTAGCTCATCTATAAAATTGTTTCAGATTTTTCAATTTATTTTCTAGGATAAACAAAATGTGCAACAAAAATGTTCAATTTCTGTCAAAACA
Organism: Bellardia bayeri; assembly: GCA_950370525.1. Taxonomy (NCBI): domain Eukaryota; kingdom Metazoa; phylum Arthropoda; class Insecta; order Diptera; family Calliphoridae; genus Bellardia; species Bellardia bayeri. The sequence continues at coordinate 1,337,779 of OX493268.1, forward strand.
AAGCGTCTTGAAAAAATATGTATAGGGTGTCACATATATTACATTAATGTTGAAAACAACCCTGTTGTAGTTACAGTAGAACATTGAGTTAAATTCGATAAATCCAAAAGATTTGTTTCATAATCAAGTTAAAGGCCCAACTATAATGTGTATAAGTAAGCTTAAGCAAATTGCAAAAGTTAACGAAAAGGCTGTCAAATGCATAATCAATTCAAAGCTAACTTTCAGGTGGCTACAATGTACTTATGTGACTATGATATATTTTTTGTCTACATTTGCACATTTATGTTTAAATAAATGTTTTTATTTTAACAAAAAGCTATTAAATGACTATAATTTATAAATATTATGGTAAAATATACGATACTATTACATGTATTTTATAATTAAAAGAAAACTTTGAACCCGAAACGGCATGCTTTTTCCTTTTTTTAATTTATGTACAAAAATGTACAACTGTGGCAGCACTAAAAAAAAAATTTGGTGTATTTATTTTTTATTAATGTATTATAATTTTTAATTAAATAGACGTAACCCCGATGAAGTCAACAAAAAATTGACGAAACGTTGGAAAACATGTAAAGAAGTTTTTTATTTACATTAAATAATATAGGCCCAATTAGCTGACTTGATACAATTCAAACATAAAAAAAATTATGTTTTGTTAATTTTCGTATTGTGGGAAAAGTTCAACACAAATTAGAAATCTCTTACATATGTAATTTTTATTGTATGTACATATACATACATATACATGCATACATAAGTATGTACTACATATAAATTAAACAAACAGCTGATTCCGTACAGAATGTGCGATCAGTTTCGCTTTTTGCTTAAGCAAATGACACTTGAAAAACTTAACGAAAAGTTGCATTAAGTACATTATAGTTTGCCACATACAATTTATATGGCCCCTTTCAGATTAGGCAACTTTAATTGCGCAAGTATAATTTTCATTTTTATTTATTTTCTTTTGAACTTGCTTTTGTGTTCACATTCAGCAACTTGGTTGAGCAAGTTTAATTTTCTTATGCTCGAATTTTCTTACTTTGTTGACGTTTTGTTTCATCTGTATTCATTGTAATTGTAAAAGCGATTTGAAATTTGTTGTATACAATGAAAGTTGTGTGGGTTTCCAAGAAACTAAGTTGGTGAAAACACCATAACTTTGGCCGATAAACATCTGCTACTCCAGAACCACTTTTTTGGATTGCTTAACGGCGCACACTTCTTGCATATATTGCGTCCGTAAATTCTTCCATTGGCGTTTTATTTCTTCTACGGTTATAGTTCTGTCTGTTTTTTCTTTACATTTAAAATTTCATTAAATGATTCCGCCTTTTATTGCGGTCTAAATATTAAGATGAACGAACATTAAAAATACATTCATTTTGTTCAACTGGATTAGTTGCTCCGTTTCATTTTACTTCCATTTTCTCATAATTTTTTAATTTAATAAATATTTATTCACAAATATAAAATTTTCTTAACTCAAAATTAGACAACACACCGATAAAGAAATAAAAGACAATGTCAAAAACAATTAAATATCCTAAGACAAGAATGACAGCAGCAAGTCTCGGCAATTATTTCCCCTTCAAACCGACCTTTCCTCTCACACTAACAAACACAAGACTTGCGCAAATAAAATTGCCTATGTGTTCGCACGTTTGCTTAAGCCAGCACATGCATATTATAGTTGGGCCTTAAGAGTTTGCTTTTGTTTTTCCAATGTAACCAAATAATTTTCAAATAAAATTTTTTGAATTTAAATATAATATAAAACAAAATAAAATTGATTTATAAAAACTGTAATATTAATATTACTAACCAAAGTATTTCGCCAAATAAACTCAATTATTTTAAAATATTATAATTAATAAAAATTCTAGATTATTATAACAAAAAATTTAATTTTTAAAAACAATAGAAATAACTAAATACCTACTATGTTTCCATGAATAAACATAAATTGTGTTAGCAAAATCTGTTTATTTCAAAAACACTTAAAAATAAATAGTTTTGTGTCAACCTTTTGTTTTAATTTTCTGTGTTGCTACACAAAATCACAAAGTTGTGCCTACCAAGTTAGTGTATAAATATTTGACGATGGCGCTTACTTTATTTTGACGAGGGCATGGTGCAAATATACAAGGTGAGTGCAGTAGCCCAGCTGACTGACTTTATTTACAATATACTTATGTATGTCAAAAGTAATACTTTTTCAAGTATTTTTGACAGTAGTACATTATTTTACACAAACAAAATGCCTGTTGTTTCTGTTTTGTGTTGTATTTGTTGTCGATTTGCACTCACCTTGCATATTTGCACCATGGACGAGGGTTTGTTTTATAAAGTCGGCGTTATCCAAACCACAATTCGACAGCTCAATTCCAAAACATGCTAAGTCGAAAAAGTGAGTTTTGCAGGAAAAGCTCCTAAAGTTTACAGGCGATATCTAAAAAACCATATGAGGTAGAACTTTGTTGTTTATAACTATTGATTGGACTAGCCAATCACAACCAAAATTTGACAGAATTTAAGTTGAAAAAATCTAAATTCAAAAACGCAAAAAAATTAAAAACATGCTAAGTTGACATAGCATGGTTTGGAATTGAACTGTCGAATTTTAAAGCAATTTTTGGAAAATACTGAACACCTTTTCATATTTCTTTTTGAGTAATAAATAAATAAATGTTTCATACATTTGACTTAGATAATTTTTTAAATAAAACTACAAATATTTAAGAGATGAATTCGTTTTGTACTTGTATTTGTATGATTCTAATAGAATATCTTTTATTTTTCGTCTATACAATATAAATTCAAACATATTATTTATTTTACGTCGCGACTTTTGAGAAGTAACGGCAAATTGTAAATAAAAAAAATACATAATACAATTTATATTATTTAAGAACAATAGATGTTGGTAACCATAATTTATGTGCGTAACAAATGAAGATATTTTATTTTATAATTAATGAACTATCCAGTTTGGTGTATGATATTTTTGTTGATAGTGAATTAATTATGCCTAATAAATGACAAACTCATTACAAACCAAACTAGAAGCTAGATTTACACGATTGAAATTTTCTTCAAACTCGTGTAAACAGCAAAAATTCTTCAAAATTTATTTATTTAATAACTCGGTCTTCCAAATTTATTTATTTAATAATTAATATTTAATAACTATTAAATAAATAAATAAATAAATTTTGAAGAAATTTTTTTTTACACGAGTTTGAAGCATTTTGAAGAAGATTTCAATCGTGTAAATCTAGCTTAATACAAGTGTTTTTTTTATATGAAATAAAACCTATTTAAATAGTAAGAGAGAAAATAAATTGCTTTTGAGCAGAATAAACTTCTCAAAATACGTTTTAGAATTTTCTGTTCAAGATAATAAAATATTAATAAATATTTCATATGATAACATATTTTTTACTATATTTTTTTAATAAATGCTCATTGTCATTGCAATGCTTATTTGTTTTGCACGAAGTATTTTTCGTGTAAAAATCAAACGATCTAATTTAGAAATTTATCAACAAGATAATGATCGTAATTTTAAACAAATAGAATGCAAGTTCCGATGATCTTAGATAATTAATTACATATTTCTATTTATCTATCGTTATATCGTTAATTTAACCAAATTACTTTTCTAAAATTTATCAATCTAAATACAAAATAATATTAAAATTTTAAAAAATAAGACAATTATATGTATGCATGAATGCTTTTTTTTTTGTTTGTTTGTATGTATGTAGTATGTGTTGTATGGTTGTACGAGTATGTATTATATAGTACAAATTGGTGCAATGTTTCGATTATTGGTGTTGCTCTGAACAAATCCTATTTCAAAGCGGACTATGTTCAGAGTCATCTCGTTCCTGGATAGCCGTAATGCTCTGCTGTAAGGCATTCGGAGTCAGCCATTCTCTAAAAATAATGAAGAATAAAAATGCATATGTGGTCATTACACTAGGTACATATGTTGTATATAAGACAATTATGATATTCGATTCTTACTTTGGCAAGCATCTTTGCAAAAATGGTACACAAGAACTAAAATGGGCTAAACGGTTTACCCAGCTGGGTATTTCTTGGCCACAAAGGATCTGTAAAAAGTCAAATTTATCTGTATTCATATAAAACATAATAAATATTAGAGAGCAAAACTCACCTGAGTAAGAGCACTAGAGAAATGATTGCAGTTGTTGTTCATTAGATGATATCGGTCTCCTCGAAATTGGTTACCCAATTCTTCCACAATACGCCTAACTTCTTGGTACGTAAAATCTGTACAGCCTATTTGTATACTTTGTCTAAACTGGAATTGCTCTCCTAATTCATCATGGTCTCTGGGAGTGATTTCAAAAACACCAGTAAATGGAAATGGATGGCCGCCATAAGCGAACTCCGTTCCAAAGACTTCTACTCCAGAATGAAAAACACCTAAACCAATTGATGTCGTGTATTCGTTAATCCAATACTGCAAGACAGAAAAACACACAATTACCTTATATTTATCTTAAACATTTTTATTATTATGCTTACCATGTCGTATACATTTAATATTACTGGTTCTCTATTGCCAGTATTGGAGGGCAACAATTCATCATTTCCACTATCTTTCGATATGCCTAGACAACTGGGAAATGGCAAGTTGCAGGGAAGACCATTAGAAAACATCTTGTATTTTCTATTGACTGAAAACACAATGAAATATTAAATATTTGTTTTTTTTTTAATTTCATATGGAATTACAGTACCACCGCTCACTAATCAACGACACACACAAGAACTGTCATCAATTAGTTTTGTGTGTATAAAAAAAAAACAAAGTAAAAAATCAATGCTACATAATAAATTCAATGCAATAATAACATATGTATGTATGTATTTATGTATGTATACTGGCACATTGTTAAAAAAATATGTAATTCAACAAAATTTATGACAAACAAATCATATCAAAAACATTGACGATTCATTTACTCAATTACTTATGTTTAAACAAAGACTTTTATTTTCTCTTATTCTTGAATAATTCTTGCGACAACAAAATATGTATGTATGTGTTTGCATGTACATGAGAAAATAGTTGTCCTAAGAGAAGTCAAATACCTTGGAAAATATGATTCGATCTTAAAAAAAATGAAACAATTAATTGTTTCAACTATAGCGAATTATTTTCTTTAAACACAAAACCACCAACAGTATCATTCAAAAAAACTTCTGTATCACTTTGCAATAAACATGGAAATATGTTTATTTTTAGTAAAATTGTAGTTTAAATATAAGATTTTGGTATTGCAATGTACAGGGTGATTCTAATATTAAAAATTATTGTGACGTATAATAAGACGTTAAGAGGCCGTGTTTACTGTATGTTTTGTCTTATGTGTTTTAAAACAAAAAAAATTACTTGTTCACAATTACCTTTTAAGCTTTCTTTGACATTTAACCATTTCCACGTCAGCCGTTCTACGCAATGGAATAACTCGACCTTTTCGGACAACTTCTCTTAAATCCAGCAACAACTCTACTCGTTTAGGTTATTGCGAACTCCATATAATCTCGGTTACTATGTCGTGTACAATGAATAAATTTTGGGAAAAATATTTGTCATGTACATAAGAAATATATATAGATACATATTTAATGAAATACAATGAGTAAATTTTGGGAAAAATATTTGTCATGTACATAAGAAATATATGTTGTTACATATGTAATGAAATACCTATCCGATATACTCGTATATATATCTTGTCTTAGAAATTTGGATCCACAAAGAGCTATATCGGAAAAAAATTTACAAAATATTTTTTCAATACAAAAAAAATATTTTAATATTTATCTTAGAGTATACTTTGGTGATGGGTATAAAAAGATTCGACTTATCCGAATAATTAATTGTTGTCCTAATTATTCTTAAAAATTATGTTTTTCTCGAAACGCATGTATTGCAAAATTAATCTAAATATTTTTAGCTTTTATTTTCGTGTACTCAATAAAATCTTGGGGATAAATGCTAAAATTTTAAGAGTTCTTTAGAAAATAATTGAGTTTAACCGAAACCAGGATTTTCAGACCGAAAACGAACTGTATATAATATTCGATCAAAAAATCAGTATTCCGAAACAAACAGACAAAAATATTTATTTTAATTTTATAAGATGTTTAGATAATTTTAAGGTGCCATAATGCACCGACACTATTCAATAAATCTAGTTTTTTTTTCATCTAAAACTGATTTTTTTTAAAGGAACAGATATTATTATTCTATTTTTAAACATTTTACAATAAAATATAAATTTTTGTTTTCTATTATTTATATTAAAAACGTGTATCGACCTAAAATTTCCATCATCTATGTTTTTTTCTTTATAAAAGTTTCGGTTTGAGTATTCTGTCAAAACATGGCCGAAAACCGAATATTGGTATTCGGCTAATGTTTGACCTAATCCAAAACTGAAATCGAATCGGCTGGACTCTAAAAAATATTTAAAAAAATAAATCAAATTGGAATTTTAAAAATGTGTTTCGTGGATGGATAAGAATAAACGCCAGTTATACACAACTTACAAATCTTAAATATCTCCTATAACAATTATATAATCATGAACATATAGATATATCGATACTACTTCAGATCCGATGTGGCACGGTTAGACGACTATATCAAGTGTCGCAATCAGCAAGCACTTCTCGAAATTTAATTAATATCTACTATGTTTACTACCCAATTATGAAAACCTACATTTTTAAATGCTTCAAGTAAATATAAAGCAATTTTGCAGACGTTTCAAGACTTTAATGTATGTACTATGTATGTATATTGAAATAAAATTTACATGTTAAATTTTTATTTTTTAATATCAATAGGATGAAATAATATAGGAATGCGTTAAATTAACTGGAGTGACACATTTAAAACAATCATTAAATTTTGAATGTTTTTGCAGTCAAACTTTTTTAAAATAACGATCTACTATTCTTTCATATTTTTTTTATGTAGAACTATTACATATGTACTCGTATCTATGTATGCATGTATATATAAAATATTATAAGTAGTAGTTGTATATTTAGTATGAAGGCGTTGATCTGCTGATATGTATAGAATGTCTTTCCTGCTTTCTAAATTTAGCTCTTCGATTCTGGAACCAGACCTAAAAATATACAACAAAATAAAAAGCATATGTATTTATTAAATGTTTTATTCAAAGACACTTATTTAATTTCCAAAAGAGAAAAAAGATTGGATGGATATGTTAATTCCGTTATAAACAAAGTAAAATTCAACATCTAAGAATAAATTGCCAAAAACTAAAAAAAATAAAATTTCCCGGTTTGTCACGGGTTAATATTATCAGATTTAAGTCATAGTTGATCTAATGTATCAAGATGTTTGGTGTTTTGAATATTTTTAAAGATATTCAGCTATGTCACAGAACTCAATTCCGATCGAAAGTGGTTTTGATTCCATAAATTAATCTTTAGAAAACGAAAAACGAATTTTTTTCGGAATGAAACCACTTTAGATTTCTAAAGTGGAATTGTTATTTTTTATTATTTTATACTGAAAAAAACTCATACTACTAATTTATAATAAAAATTAAACAATTACTTTTATTATTTCATTGTTGTTTTAGTTATCTCATAATATTTAAATAAAATGTTAAAAAATTGAAAGCTGGTGTCAGCATTTAAAACAGCAACAACTTAAATTTCGGACATTTTTGAAAAATTTTGTTCACTTTTATTTAAAATTTCTTTGTTAGCGCTCTTTCTGTTCTCTTTTGTTATACTTTTTATTACAAAAATCATATTTTTTTGTTTTGGTTACACAACGTTACCATATTTAAGTTAAAAACCGAGAATTAAACTTTTTTTGGGAATAAACAAAATCGATCGGAATCTAGAGAACGCAAAGTAAAAACGATCGATTTGCGAATACGGAATTGAAACCATTCCGATTGAATTCTGTGACATGCCTGATTGTATTAATAATGGCAATACAAACAATTGATATGTCCGTTACCCGCATAGTCTCTGGATATTTCATTCGTTTTAATCTGCGGAAAATCGTATCGCTAATAATAAATACATTTTCATTTTATGTAGTTACATATCTGCATTTCTGAACATAAGTTAAGCTCATGATTTATTTTGACCAAAAGTAGATTAATTCTAAAATATTGATTTTTATGCGATACCAGCGAGCCACACAATTTTTAAGAAATTTTCCTTCCTTAAATGAATTTTTAAAGCAAAAAATTGTAATTTAATTGAAAAAAAGTTTCCTTTTGCTGTTGTAAAATCAGGAATTTTAAAATATTTGAATATTCGAATGTGGAGGACTGAAATTAACGATGTGGAAATTCAGTCTCCAAAGCTGTTTAATAATTTACAAACTGATATACTGTGAGCGTTAAAATAAAGTCAACACCACATATTATTAAAAGAAAATTTTATATTAACATAAATAATATAATATAATATTAGCGTATACAAATTTAATTGATTGATTGTTAAAATAGACTATTTTTTACGAGTCAAAATAAAGTAAACAGTGGTATCATACTTAGGCAAAAAAACTCGGTCATTACAAAAGTAGTGGCAATTCTTTTAATTTTTCTTTGTTTGGAAGTATATCGGTAAAGTGTCGTTCAAAATAATAAAATAAGTTTCATAAGTTATCATTATATTTACTACTAAATGTACAATGGGAAGACAAACATCAATTGAGACTCGGCAAATCATAATATAAGATAAGTCCCTGCGTCAAATAGGTAAAATCGTGCAATAAAAAAAATTTTAGACAAGTATACGAAACACAAAACCATAGAAAATTCGCATGCAGCAAAACGACCAAAGGGCAAAATAAAGCCAAAAGGACTACAAACAAAATATTAAAAACGTACAATGATAAAAAATCTGTTAGATTTCCTTTAAAATTTATTTATTTTTTTATGTTCCTTATTTTTCCAGTTTTTGTTAATGAGTTATATTTTTCTTAAGTTACTTATGAATTATGCCAAATAATCTGTTTTAAATTTGTACTTGTAGTATAATAGTAAAATATTTTTTTAAACAATATTAGGTGTTTACTTTATATTGACGCTCACAGTATCAAGAATTATGGTCAGCCCTCCATATAAAATATAAAATTATCAAGACAGGTACCAAATATATGTTTTTATAAAAAAAAAAAAAAAACACAATAATCGATATATAATAAATTTGTCCCCATGGTCTTGCGGTATATTTTTGAAATAAATAAATAAAAATCGTTGGTAAAGCTATGTGTTCACGATCGTCAGATATTACAACGTTGCCATATCTACCAATGTGCTAGCAATGTACTGACATTGAAAAATTTTTAGCAAAAGGTAAATTGTCAGTTTACACGACTGTAAGAAAACTAACAATTTCATTTGCACTCAATTGTCACACAATAAATTTAGCTGTCAACCGAAATTGTCAGTTCACACGGTTGTCAGATTGTTGTGTGGCATTGTCAAATTCGTTTTGCAGCTCTGTGTGTGTGTTTAAAAATTTTAAATATTATCATGGAACAAAAAAGAGCAATTGGAACCATTTTATCTGCACTCTATTAAACAGGATTCATTAAAAAATATGTCGCTATTTCCATCCATTTCTTATTTTCTTTAATTTAATTCTTTAATTTTCTTCCACTTTTTTGAAGAATTTTATTAATGCACACTTTAATTTAATTCTTTAATTTTCTTCCACTTTTTTAAAAAAATTTATTAATGCACACTTTATTTTAATTCTTTAATTTTCTTCCATTTTTTTAAAAAAATTTTATTAATACACACTTGTTTGTTTATTTATGTATATACAGAGTTGCATTTATAAATAATTTCTATGACAATGCTGCCATTGGCAGATGCATAAAACTCATATGACAATGAAAAGTATTTGACAATTGTCTTAAAACACTGACAATGCCAAAATTGTGTGTTTACACGATTGTTAAATGTGTGACAATATTTTTGTCTTCCAATGTACTGAAAATGCTTTTTCTTACAACGTTGGAAGACAAAAATTTTAAGTTTACGCGGTTGTTAGACAATTTCTGCACATTTTTCTGACAACGTTGTAATATCTGACGGTCGTGGACACATAGATTAAGGTGTATACGATGCTGCACAGTCAAATATAGCACTCTAACTTGATTTGCAATAATTCAACTATTGGAGTTATATTCAGCCATGTCACAGAATTTAATTCCGTTCGGAAGTGGAATTAATTCCATATTTTGCTTCTATAGAAAAAGTAAAACGAACAACTTTTTCGGAATGAATCCTAGAAATTCTTAAAATTACAATTCCACATAGCAAATTTAAAGTGGTTTCATTCCAAAAAAATTTCGTTTTACTTTTTCTATAGAAGCAAAATACGGCATTAATTCCACTTCCGAACGGAATTAAATTCTGTGACATGGCTGATTATTAATTTGTTAAATGTTTTTAATGTTTTCTGTAGTACAATACAATAGAAAGTATATACATATGCATACATATGTATATGGTAGATTACTATTTCTCACCTGTACCCGGGCTTCTGTTAGATCTATTTTCGTTGCAATTTCTTCTCGTGTATATATATCAGGGTAATGTGTTTCTTGGAATATTTTTTCCAATTCCTTAATTTGGGCCGAACTAAATGTGGTACGCATTCTCCTTTGCTTCTGTCGATCTGCGTGATATGACGATGAATCATTTTTAAAATCTATAAAGTAAAGTGTCCAAAGGATATTACAACAATTTTTAAACAATATAATACGTTACACAAATCAACATGAAAATTAAAAAAAAATAATAATAATACAGATTTAATGTCACCATCTAGACTTTATTTAAATATACATATGTATGTACATACATATGTAAATGTACAACACTGTCAGTTAATGTTAATGTGTTAATAGTGGGGCTTAAGTATCAAAATTATTTTATGTTGAAAGTGAATGACATTTTTTAATGAGTTTGTTGTAATTAAATTGATCTGTACAGTTTTTTCAAGTTATAAGGTTATTAATACAAATAAAATTATACAAATTGTGCAAATTAAATTTAACCATAAAAATGACTAGCCGTTTTAAGACATTGAAAATTTAACACATGGTTTGTAAAAAAAACTAAATATTTGTATTATTGACTTGAGATTATTTTATACAAGCTAAATCGATATAATGTACCTTCTCTTTGTTGTGGTCTTCGCCAGACAGACACTTGGGAATAAATAAAAAATATGATTTTATGATATAAAATCGATATGCATCAAATTATGTTTAAATTATGGATTATATAATCATTCTACCTTAATCATAATATGGTTGTGTATAATCATTAATCATCACCATAACATATGTAATTAAATATGTAAATTAAAAACACTCTGGGAGAAATTGTAATTAAATACATACAACAATGAAAATTGATTGGAATGAGCGTAAGCAATTTCTTAAGCAGAAATCTCCAAAACAAAAAATGTGTAAAAATATGCCGAAGTCTACAATTATTTTCAGATATGAAGAGTTTTTGATCCCGTAATGCCCTTTAAATAGTTCTTGGATAATTTTTTATTCGTAGAATATTTTGGCATGTCTCTTAAAATAAGACTGACATTTCGCCTGGAGAGTTTATTTGGGATCCTATCATTGGCTTATTTTCTACAGAGCCAGTTTTTTTTTTGAACTTTTCTATAATGCTCTGAACTGCGGCAAAAGGTTTGTTAAAAAGTTTACTGATTGCGCGGTAAGATTTTTCTTTTTTGTGTTCTTGAATAGTAATCCACATTGACACTAGCTTCTTTACGCGTGCTTAATTTGTAACAATTGATTTGAATGACAAACTGCTGAAAAGTAATTCAGCAGTCACGAAACTACCTGAATTGCAAAAAACTAATGGTATTTGAACTGCAACTCTTTTTAAAGCAGAAGAGAATGATTACGAGTATGAACACTTTTGTCTCTCTTTATTTCAGTTTTTTTTCATATTTACCGTTATTTTTAAAGAAAATAAATTTTTTTACTTCGAAAGTGTAATTAAAATAGAATTGAATTTTTTGAATTAATTTTTTTCTTGTACTCTTTAATAGCCGAAAATATGAAATTTTCTATATGTACGAAAACTTAAGTCTCTAACTGTATGCATGTAGATATATATGTATAATTTTAAAAAATAATTTATTAAGTTTTTAAAATTGCATTTATTTCTAATATTTTGCTACTTTATATTAAGTAGCATCTTTAGGGAAATACACAAAATTAACAAATATTTTCAGATACAAGTTAAGTTTTTATATAAGAAGTTTGATGTTCACTTGACTGAGAGTAGGCTTAATGTCAAACTACATTAAACATTCATACATATGTACATGTACTATAAAAAATAATAAATTCTCTCCAAGTTGCCTAAATACGCCTTGAATTCACCTGTATATAAAAAATATATGTCGAATATCTACCGTGGTGTTCTTACCAACTCTATCATAAACTCGGAATCACTCCTAGTACTATTATATACATATGTAAGTATGACAATATAAACCCTTAAAAACCTGAAACCAATATTAGGCTACTAATGTCTATGACAACTGTTTAGGTACTCGAAAAACATTACTGTTTGTATACCCTTCACCTTCATGAGAAGGGTATATATAAGTTTGTCATTCCGTTTGTAATTTCCATAATATAATTTTCCGACCCTATAAACTATATATATTCTGGATCCTTATAGATAGCGGAGTCGATTAAGCCATGTCCGTCTGTCTGTCTGTCTGGATGTTGAAATCAATTTTTTGAAGGTCCCAGATATCTTCGGGATCCAAATCTTCAATAATTCTGTCAGACATGCTTTCGAGAAGTTTGCTATTTAAAATCAGCAAAATCCGTTCACAAATAAGGGAGATATGAGCAAAAATCCGAGGCAACCTCTGAAAATTTCATCAAAAAAACTAAGTGTATTAATATTGTTACAGTTAATTTTCGCATAAACAGATGGCGCTGATGAAACAAAGTGTTTAAGTGTGTTCTTAAATCGTAGTATGAGCAAAAATCCGAAACAACCTATGAAAATTTGATCAAAAACCAAGTGTATTAATATTGCTACAGTTAATTTTCGCATAAACAGATGGCGCTGATCAAACAAAGTGTTTAAGTGTGTTCTTAAACCGTAATATAAATGTGTAAAAAGTTTTCGAAAACTTTCAGTGTGTTCTTAAACCGTAATATAAATGTGGAAAAAGACAGTGGTTAATATTTTTTTAATTGTGTTTGTGTACATTTAAATAAATAAAGACTCGTTATATTTTCTTCAAAGTACTTGACGCTTTTATTTTGCATTTAAAAAGAATCCGGTTTATTTAAAGGAAATAAACCACCGTTTTTAAAAGGTAAAAACGTAACAATATAATATATACAATATGTATGTATATAATATAAGTATGCATCCACAACAAAGGTGAAGGGTATATAAGATTCGGCATAGCCGAATATAGCATTCTTACTTGTATTGTCTTAATTCAGTATAAAATTAGGGAATAAACAAAATAGTTTATTATTTCCCATCAATAGAGAAAGTCTGGCATTTGTGAAAAATCAAAAATATATGTAAGTTCATATGTACATACATATGGTTTGTTACATTAGTGAGTATGTAATTGTAAACTTTAATATATAAAATAATATATACTCGTATAAAATAATAAAATAATGTAGTCACAATGTTGAATTCACGGTTTATCTGAAAGCTTATATAAAATTGAAAATATCTTAAATTTCAACAACTTTTGATCTATTTCTTTAGGAGTCACAATGTTGAATTCACGGTTTTTAATATCTAAAGCTAAGATAAAATTGAAAATATCTTAAATTTCATCAACTTTTGATCGATTTCTTTAGGAATTATTTTCCGGTTTAAAAACAAACAAAAATATTCATATTTTTGTTGAGATTTGGCCAAGATATTGCGGAAGACACCCCATCCCCATTCATAGTTTTAGGTACCTGCAATGAATTGTAGTGTATGGGACCGAACATTTAAATTTTTAATGACCAGTAAACATCAAAAGCAAATATTTCAACTTTTTCAAACACGGATTAGGAAGGACGTTTATAAAAAATTGCCTGACTAAACAATTTGACGTATTAATATTCCCATTGAATAAATTTCAATGAAGGATTAAATTTTTATTTCCACCCCTTAAAGTCAGAAATCATTTTTCGTGTTTAGTTGTTTTCTTCTTTGTATAAGCGTGTCATAAGCGTGCTGTATGTAAAAACAAACAAACAGCCAATTTACTTAAGTGTTTTGAGTGGAAACTTGTAGTAACACCGAAAAGGAAGGTCGCCCATTATGCACATCTGGGTAAATAAAATTGTACAGCGCCAAGGAAAATGTTAACAGTCGTCAATTAGAACGTCTATCTTGGTATACATTCATTGAATTTGTGTGTGCCAGTGTGTTTATTTGTTTGTGCTTTTGTATACGAGTGAGTGTTAATTTTATTTCTGGTTAAGCCATTGTATTAGAAGAAATAATAGTATAACAATATTCATAAGGATTAACATTGTTGTATTATTTGGTTATAGAAACAAAGTAACAATCACATCATATGCATATGTATTTGTGTATGTATGTATGCATGTTTTTTTGTTTGATTTTTAAATTATAAAATTTGGATAATGAGTAAGATAACGAACGTTACACGTACCTGTCAACTGATTGCTTATAGTTGTATTGGTATTAAAGTTGAAATATATATCCGGTTCCTCCTGATTTTCATATAGGGCTTGTGTATTCACATTATTAACAACTGTACTGTGGTGCGCTGAATGATTGTGGCAATTTTTAAAATGATCCATTACCAAATCATAACTGGACAATATGTCTCTACCGATTACATTAGAACTATAAAACGATTTTGCGGAATCTTTAAGATTTTCCGAAATCACAAAATTTTTCAATGTATACTCCATTTGATTGTTTTCTTTTATTTTTATACTCTTATATTTATATAATTTATTTAATATCAATTTAGCAAAAAAAAAACTAAAAAATATTCTATTTGAAAAATAACTTTATTAGCACTATATTATCTGAAGGATGCAATTAATACTCATATTACAATACACGCTTTAAAGCGAGTAATTTGATAAAACAACAATAAAAACAAACAAAAAAATAAAAATCAACTTCACATAAAAGGCGGTGCCAAAAATTAGGGGTGGAAAACAAATTTTCCATGAGATACTACAATCTGCTCGTTAAGCATGTTCATATTTAAAACTGTTTGTATTCTTTGTATCAGTATTCACATTTCCTATTCTTTTTCACAGGTTCTCTGTTCCGTAATGGCACATACATCTAATTGCCAAACGTTCATTATTATAAAAAGTTTATAAAAAAAATAACATAATATATAGTTAAACTTTCTCAAAACAAGGTTAAAACGCTGAGCCAACTGAAGCTACCAAACAACAGGCATAGGGTGACAAGTGTGAAAATTTTACGGATTCTGGGCAGTACCATTTGTTCGTGACCTACAGCTAACATATAAAGTCATTTAGTTTATTACAAATTTAGTAATAATAAGGATTTTATACTGACTATAATTCTCACTTATTTATATTCATAAGTACATATTTATATTAGGTATTGAATTTCTCTTTTAAACTTTAGCAATAAAACATAACTAGACAGTAGACAGGGTTTTTGCTTATATCTCTGCCATTAATGGAGTTCATGAATATACATATTTTTCTTATTATATATTGTTTTGATTTGTAGGATACATATGCATACGTATGTATGTATTTCAATCAACAAACGCCAGCCAAATCCAGACGAATTGAAATATTAACAAAATTAATTATTCGATTTATTTCGTATATTTTCACAGTTCATTTTTAACTAAAACAAATAAGAAAGTATAGTCGGTCAAGCCCCACCATATAATACCCTACACCCATTATATGTACAGTTTTTCAGAAATAGGCGGTATATGGCAGCTATAATCTATTATGGACCGATTATCCAAAAATTTAGTGCCATGACGTCTGTGAATGCTATACTTTATATCGATATAAATACTTTTAAAAGATTTATCGAGGTTAAAGTGAATTACGAAGAAGGTCTTATATGGGAATTTCGACTAATTATGGACCGTCCATTATAAAATTAGGTGTCATTATTTCTGTATATATGAAACTTATTTTTGTAGATTTTTTTTTTTTGATATCAACATTTTTAAGAGATTTATGGTCGTTAAAGTGATTTTCTGAAGTGGGCCTTAATGGGATCTACGACCATATTATTTGTATATACGAAACATATTTGTGCTTAATATTATTTGGATACAAACATTTTAAAAGAGGTTATGCACTTTAAAGTCATTTTCGGAAGTGGGCCTTATATGGGAGCTATGATAAATTATGGACCGATCTTCACAAAATTTATAGATGTGATTTGGCTCCATTTACTATTCATTTCTGGTGAAATTTGTTTGGTTACTTGCATAATTCAAACATTTATGATCGTTAAACTTCTATTTCGGGACGACATTTGTATGAGGGCCAGGTGAAATAATGGACCGATTTTCACCGGTTTCAATCCCATCCGTCATTGGGCTTAAAAAATACCACGTACCAAATTTTATTGAAATAGCTTCAAAATTGCGACCTGTACTCTGCGCACAAGTTTACATTGTCTCAGGAAGTGATTCTGAGTCAATATGTATGCTTTAAAGTGGGTGTTGAACCAATATTTATCAGCACAAATTAAATATGTGGTGTAGTGTATAACAACACAGAATTTATTTATTTTTATTAATTTTATTTTTCAAGACTCTTATTATTGTTATTATTACAGTACAATTTCGATATTTCGGACACCTGTAATCCGGACACTTAATTTTTTACCATTATTAGACTCTATAATCCGGATATCATCATTTTTTCTCCCTCAATAATTCGGACTACATTTATCCAACTGCCTAACATTAGTTTTTTTTTTCTGAAAAATTTTTACCGCTAGTTTAAAAAGGTATCTCAAAGACAATAATTTATCTAAGGGGCACTTTTGCTGGTAGACAACGCAACATGCCATCCAAAGTCACCAGCAGATTAGAACAATTATGTTTTTTTCTTAAGACATTTTCATTGAAAGACGTCGGCTTTTTGATTTGTACTGCTTGGAATAAAACTGATGAAAATATTCTTAAAAAATGTTTTAATAAAATTCTTTATGATAAAGAATGGGACTCAGACGACGCAGCGATAACGCCGGAGTAATTGATTTACTTGTTGATCTAGCACCTGATATCCAATGAGGTTAACGATTGGCTTAATTGTGAAGTTGAAATCACAGAAGATGAAACTGCGGAAGAAGATGAGATTGAATCATTTAATAAAGAATATAACAATAATGTTCCAAAAACACAGCATTCGTAAGCCATATCTGCCCTTAATATTTGTATAAAATATTGCACAGAGCAGAAGCTTCCAACTGGGGATATTTTAAAATTTATAAGCCTCAGAGATATTGCATATAAAAAGAAAAATGAATCCAAACTTCACCATACATCATTCATAGCATATTAATAATCAACTGATCTGTTGCATATACCCGATTTCGCCTTTGCAGTCACCGGTATAAATTCAACATAAAAAATAAATCTTAAATACGAAAGAATTAATTCTCAATTCTATTTTCAAATGTAACTTAAATTTTCTAAAGCATTCCATTAATTCATTACTACTTCAAACGCATTGAATTAATCCATTCTTTCTTAAATTAATTTCATATTGATTCATTTATGATTTCTTTATTTTGAATATGTTACAAAACAGCTTAATACAGTTTATTGAATGACTAAAATGTTATTCATTTCAAATTTATTACAAATTAGTTTTAAGCTGTATTTTCTACTTTTAAGATTTTAATGAATTTAGCTTAAATTGCATTAAAAAACTCTGAATGTAACTAATTTCATAAATTCCGAAATATTTTAGTTTTGGTTAAATTTATGTATTTGTAAGCGAGAGGGTTATAGAAACAATATATAGTATGTGCATACGACTATATTTAAATAACTAAATTAATTCTAAAATTTAAGGCTAGAGATTCAAGATAATTAATTCAATTTGAGCTTAATACAATAAATGTTTTCAACAGAATTAAAAAAATGTTAACAAAGCTGATGTGAAATGAATTTGATTTAAATAGAATGAGAGTGATTCAATAAGGATTTAGTTTCATAAGGAATAAATTCTCAAAGTAATAAATTTAATATGATTGAAGTTCTAAAGAATTACACCTATTATTTATATACTTAGTCGCATCAATTTTTAAAAACGTTTATGTTAGGTGTAAAATCAAAATTTCTCGAACCAGCTTAGTCAGAATCACTTCAAAATATTCAACAACATCCCTTTAACAATATACAACACCCGTATTTCAACCAATGCGAAGGAACCGGAGCTATTTCTGAAATAGTGCTGCAAAACAAAACGAAGCACTACATCTATACGATTTATATAAACCGAATTTTTGTTCTATGTACGAGTATATTAATATCTGTTGAATATAATCCTTTTACAACCATTCTAAGTAAAATGCATTGATATGAGAACTAGTTCATAAATCATTCCAAAGTGGATTGTCAAAACATCGACAGCAACGCCAGCCAAATGCAATGCTGTAAATGTCGTTAAAACGAAAATAGAGCTACTAATAATATGGTCACTGCTATAAAACAGCTATTAGCTGGATTTTGGTTTGAAATGCGTTCAATATGCATTTTATCTTGAGCTCACCGTTACAAATTGAATGAAAAGATATTGTAATATGTAATTGTTTTATATAATTTTACAAAATATTACAAGTTTTATTAAACAGTTTTTAATTTAACACTTCGATTATAACACTAATACTTAAATTTTTTGTTTAGAGTAGCCATATTAAAACCCATAACATAAATAATATTAAGTATAACATACTCGTATTAAAAATATTAATTGACTCAATTAGCAATTTATCATTATTGAATTTCATTGCTGGTAAAAACAAATCAAAACTTGCAAATGTATATTTTCGATTACTGTTTTATCAGTACAATAAATTTATCGATAAACATGTAATTCGGTATGATGTGCGCATGTGTTGTCCATTGGCTCTTTAAACACTTGCTTACCTGGGAGCATCTACAGAAGTTGTGAAAAAAATAAAAATAATTTCTACAAATCTTATAACTAGTCATTGTAAGAATTTAATAATTAAATAATTGTGTAAAATATAGAAATCGAATTCATCGGTATAAGTTTGTGACCGGGCATTGGGTAAAAGTATCAAATGAATAAATAAATAATAACTGTATGTAAAATGTTATTAACTTATCAATAACTACATACATATCTAGCTTAAATATTATTTTATGTATTGTCTGTCCTAAGAATACAAAAAAAATGTTGTGGTAGAGATTTTGTTTGGGGCAATAAAATTGCTTATAATTTCCATGCCTGCTGAAATCAACACCGAACTCCAATAGCGGAGACAGAAGATACTTTTGTAAACTGAATAAGGGACTGACTGAAAATGTTTGAAAAAAAAAAGAAAAAGTGAAAACAAAGAAAAATAATAAGCAAGAACGAACATACATACATATATGTATATAAAATATTGTCTTAGTGCGGGTACAAATTTGTGATATTGCAATTAAATTGTCATAAATATGTACCTAAATATATGTGTGTAATACTTCCAATGCGATTGAATGAGAATATACATACTTTTGTACCCGTATGTCTGTATGTACATTTCAGAAAAGTTTGTATCTAACTGTAATATACATAAATACCAACTCTTGCATTTGAGTACACACTCGTATGTTCATATAAACATTAAGTTTGTATTTCAAATGGTAATAATTAATATTTAATTTATATTTGAACACGTATATGTGTATATTTTTTACGTGTTAGTGTATGTGTATTTCTTCTTACGTCGCTATTTGTCCACAAGGTTACAACGGCACATATGTACATATGCAGGTATGTATGTATATATGTACCTATGTATGTATATATGTATATTAGGCCAGCCCTTAAAAAACTGATTTGCCTTGGATGTGTCTTATTTTGTTCTTTAGTACACTAGTTAAAACTATCGGCTGCAAAATTTAAGGAGATCTTGTGCCGAAAATCTATTTTATAATAAATCTTTTTCCACACATTAATATCAAATGAAAAATTACCAAATTATTACAATTGCATTTACCCAGACCTTATTTTTGAAAAAAAAGAAACATTTTAGCACTATGCATTATAGTAAACAATTAAAATACGAGAAAAATAAGCTAAATCAATAATGAAAATTAATATAAATTTGTAAATTGGTGCAAATACTGATCATTAATAGTTATTTTTTACATACTTAAACACCTTGTTAAAAATAATATAACATTTTTTTCAAAAATGTGTAAAGGAAAAAAATTTTTTTATCCGATTATATAACTCAGCACGGTTTCCCACTGGCACCAAATATTGCATCACATATGTAGTTTTACTGCCGTATTCATAAAAAATAAAGTAGGTTTGAATTGTGCTTTTAGACAAAATTTTCATACAAAATTTTCTTAAAGTACATTTGAAGTCTACTTTAATTTTTTATGAATACGGCAGTTAGAATATAATTAAATAAAATGAAACCAAGTTAAAAAATAATGCTAATTTGGAATATTTCGGTAATGTTATTTTGGATTATGTCTGCAACGATATTTAGGTCTGACTTCAATTATTAATAAAGATGAAGCAAACTTTTTCATATTACATTTTAAATTATTTAGGTTTCGACAGACTCAGATCAATTTCTGACTTAAATTATTAATAAAGTTTTCAAAAATTCATAACAAACTTCCATAGGATTTCAGTTGTTATTCAATTATTTCATAAGTTGAAATTATTTATAGAAGTTAGCGGTAACGGTATTTAAAGGTAACAGCATTAATGATTATATCGGTTATTAACGGATAACCGTTATACCGTTATCGCTATACAATACTATGTCATTTTAAGGGCAGGTCTAATGTAGATGTACATACATATGCATTGAAAAAGGGAATAATAACTTGTAATATAAGTGTATTATTTCTATGCTTATGGACTGTAACCTTGAAGATGATGATGATAGCTAGGACGAGTAGCTACCAAGTAAAGGTAAAGTTGAATTGGATTTAAAATCGAATTATATTGTACCTATTAACATACATATGTATGTATGTATGTACATCCAAACATGTAATATATTGGTTATATTTTATATGAGTGTAGCTTTGTTTGTAAATTACCTACCTGTACATGTAAAAAATGTGTTAAAATGAACATCGATATTTGACACATGTACAACATTCTTTCGTAGTCAAGTCTGTATGTACTACGCAAATATTCAGGTACTAAAAATATCAAATATAATATATCCCGAGTTATGTTTGGATGTTAGTTTTACAAAAAGCTATTCGTTTGTAATTTCTTTTATCTACTGGGAAGATCAGTTCTTCTTCAAGTTTCGAATATATGCTTTGATTAATTTATTGACTTTTTTTAAATGAGAGCAGCAAAAAAACTTCTGTAATGTTTTAGTTTTCTGTTTAGCTTGAGAAAAAAGATTGTTCAACACATTTCGTACGATTCTGAAATAACAATTAAATTACAGTTTTTACTTTAATAAGTGTTCATAATTATGAATGTAATCAATTCTTAAATACATACTTGTATATGTATGTATGTATGTGCTCTTTTGACAAAAGCTCTTTTTGTCAGTAAGAATATTTCTTTTTTCTATTTGCAAAACAAAAACCATGGAGGGCATGGAGGATCATTTTATATTTTAAACTAAAAACTTGTATGATTTTTTGTGAAGCAAACTGTATGTACTATGTGCGGACGCTATTGAATCCACTAATTATGTGCAGTATTTTCAAAAAAAAGTAAATAGGAAACAATTAAAGGTCTGGGCAATATACAGAGGGACATACGTACGACCAAACGAAAGTCATAATAACTCGACGTAAATATGATATCTTCAAACAACTTGGAGCCGGTAAGCATATTAAGCGTATTATAATTTATAGGTATAAATTTAAGTATGAAAAAAACAAATACATACTCGCTTACAATTTCAGTTGACACCTCAACGGCACTTGGACATGAGTAGTGAACAAAAACTAGTGACATGTAAACGTGTAGGTCAAGCAATTAATATGGCTGTCGATCGTCTGGTGACAATTGGAGAAATTATAGCTGAAGGATTTCAAGATATCAAGGCTGATATGTTTGACTGCTGCAAAGATGCTAGAGATACTGGTAAGCACACACAGTCTAAACTGAATACTAGATACTATATTTTAAATATTGTCTTTGTATAGGAAAATCGATTGAACAATTGTGCATATCTGGAGATTTGGTAAACGAGGCTGGCAGTTTGGCAGTGGGTATACCGAAAACGTTTGTAGATCATACGGCCATTATATTGGCTTCTCGCTCTCTACTAACCTCCATAACGAGAGTCCTGTTATTGGTTGACATAATTGTGGTTAAACAACTATTTACATTCAAATATAAAGACAGCAAATGTCCTCAGAATCTGGAGTGTGTTATGAACTTTACAAAATTTGTGCAAGCGTTTTCTGCGTTTGGCACGGAAATGGTTGAAATGACATGTTTGACATCAAACGTTGCCAACAACAGCTTGAAGGAAGAAAGAAGGCGTTCCGAAATTCTGTCAGCCCGCCAAGTTTTGGATCATTCTGTGAAAGTACTGATAACTTCGTCGAAAGTTTGCATGATCCATTACAATTGCGTTATAGCGAGAGAAAATCGAAATACAGTATTTTGTCAAATACGACGCGGCATGGATCATATACATTTTATAATTAAGGATGCGATTCTAGAGTCAGAATGGCATTCATCAAAGCAGGACTATTCCTATTACAACAACGATGAACGTGGCACTATTCATGCAACAATACAACACTTTACCTATCTAATGCAATGTTGTCGCTATAAAACGAAACACAGTGATCCCTATTTGAATGCCAAACTTCATCACAATGTATATAGGAAAAAGTCCATAGAAAAGCGTTGGCCAATTGACAATAAAAGCAAAAAACTATACGACTCCAGTGGTCTACCCGAAGGTGAACGGCTGTTAAATGAATGCTATGGCTTGGACCACTACTCCACAAGCTGTAGCAGCAACAGTCCTAAGTACAAGACAATCGGTCCAGATTGCGTGTGTGGTGACCTCGTTGAAAAAATCTTGATATCCTTTGATCGAATTTTAGAAAACATTCACGATTTCACAGATTCTCCTTATACGAGCCATGAAATGCGTGAAAATATTTTAATATATTGTGATCACTGCACAAGAGAACTCAATAAGTACCTAAGAAATGTTGTTGTAAAACAAGGTGAACAGCAACAATATTCCAAAGATCATTTTCAGGATGAATATATTGACACCGTGCTGGCTACGGTGAAAACGCTTTCCGAACAACTGATCAATTCTGCCGTCGAACAATCGCGTGAAATGTTTAAGGCTTTGAAAGTGTCTACTGATCTAGTCAACAACCTAAACGTGGCAATTTCTCAACAAAACCTGCCGCATTTTACACAACAAGTAAATGAATTTCATGAGCATTGTGATCATATATTGGAAGTATGTAAACTATTAAGACATATAGCTGTCCAAGATGCTTTAAAAGAGCAGGCCAGTCACGTCTCGATTAATCTTAGGATCTACGGACCGCAAGTGATATTAGCTGCCAAAATCTTAACTAAATTTCCTTTAAGCAATGTGGCTAGTGAAAATTTTGATGCCTTTGTGGAAATGTGGACTTGGCTGGTAACGGAGGTGACGTTAGTATCGAAAAAGATATTGGAATTAACGACCAACATAAACGATCACGATTTAAAGTATTTGTCTATGGGAACGGTATGTTTACTATTATTTATCATTTAGTTTATTGTCAATTTCGTATGAAACCTTTTTAAAATCCTTTGCACCATTTAGACACGATCAGTATAATATTTCCCATTTTAAAGACCATACAATTTATTTCTAAAACTTGTTATAGAATTCTACTGCTGAAAGTAAACCGACTAAAACAGTTAACTTTCAAAACGATCTACCTGTGGAACCTGGAAAGGAGTTGGATTTGGAAACCGAAACTGTAAAAAGAGATCTGCAACCTCGATGGAACGAAGAGTTATGTGATAATGATATAATAAAAAGAGCTAAAAATTTATCGGCCATGGCGTTTTTAATGTATCAGTTTACTAAAGGAAACGGATCACTGAAAACCACTCAAGACCTCTTTACTCAAGCGGAATATTTCGCTGAAGAAGCAAATCGTTTGTATAAGATTTTGAGACAATTTTCTTATCAGGTATTGAAATTTATAAAGTACTCGTATTAAATTCAGATATATTTACATACATATATACTCGTACATGAATATATTTGTTTTGTAGGTTCCTGCTAGTGCACACAAAAAGGATTTACTTAACATTTTAGATCGAGTGCCGACATTTGTACAATCACTGCAATTCACTGTAAAGGACCACACCGTAGGTCCATCAGCTACTTATGTAAAAGTAGATCATGTTATCAGGGAAACCAAAAATTTAATGTGCGTTATCAATAGTGTTGTGACAAAGTGCCTAGAATGTGCTACCAAGGTAATTTACATTTTTTTATTTTCACGTTCGTCTGTTTTTTTTTAAGTTCACTGAAACAATATTTATTTTTCACATATTCTTTAATTACTTTTATTTATATTTTGTTCAGGTGTAATTAAATTTAACCACAATGCGTATTATAAATACTTATGTAATTAAGAATTTTCAGAATTAAGACCTATAATTATTGCATGTATTATTAATGGTGGTAAAATGTACATATGTACTTACTTCTTGAGTAACCTAGTAATTATTACTATTATAAATTCGATTAAAAATATAAATGTTTTCAAAACACACCCAAAGGAAAAACTTTAAAAATATATACATACATTTATATAATGTCCGTTATTTTTGCTTAACATTAACCCTTTCACGAACAAACGTTTACTTTACAGCGGAAATAAATTAATTACATATGTAAATTTTGGCTCATATCCTCATATTACGCTTGCATATTGCATAGTAGGCTATTAAATAATTAAAAATTGTTGATTTTCTTTGCTAAAATAATACAGAGACGTTGGTGGGAATTATGAAATTTTGATTAAATCGCGCTAGCAAATTAGCAAATATATTTTATTAATCAAATTTTTGTAAGCTTTAATTTGTATCGTTTATACATTATTTTACTATATGTATATGTATGTATAATTATTTCAAAATTATTGTTTTACAAACGGATCATAATGTTCACGTCAACAATTAAATTATTTCGTTCGTAAGTCAAATGTCCCCTGTCCCCTGAATATCTGTTCGTTAAAATAGGTTTCTGAAGACCCGAATTCTTCGGTCACAAAATTGGTATTAGTCATCAATTAAAATAAGCAAAATTGGCGCATAACTGGCTGAGATGAGCAAAAAACTACAACCAATAAATGTTTTAGATATATCCAAAAACAATAAAAAAAATTCGAGCTATTAGTAGTCAAGGCGAATTAATAAGGTGTATGCAACAGATCTATCAAACTTTGTTTTGTTTACATTTGTTATTTAAAATATAAAAAAACAAAGTATGGCAAAATAAAATAATTTAAGTGCCTGGAAAAGTAAAGTTAATAAAAATAAATAATTTTTTGGTAAAAAAAAACTGTGAAAATAAACGAAACTAAAACAAATTAGTTTTGTTTATATTTCAATTCGCCTGGATTTTGACATTTCACATACATATGTACATATTAACAAAAACAAAATGACTATTGTTTTTAGATTGAATCTAGTATAGATCAATTTTTTTAATTGTTTTTGGATATATCTAAAATATTTTATAATAAAAATTGTTTGTTTTTAAATATTTGCTTTCACCCAAAATATTCATATTTTTCTTTATTCTATAACACTGCCGAATATAGTAAGCACACTTGTTCTTAATTTCGTTTCAATATGATTTAATAATAAATCTTTAATGTTTTTTTTTTAGTTTGTATGTTTTAGATTTATTTTTATAAGAAAGTTGTATGTCAAATATTTATTATAGATGTTGCTGAAGAAAGAGGGTTAAATAAACATATATATGTTTCAAATTTTGTTCCATTTTAATTATTTTAGTACAACTTGGACTTTAACAGTGTTGCTGGAGGCATTACGGCTGGTACTATGGGTGCCGATGATTGTGGCGGAGGTGCCATGGACTCAAAGGGTACTAGCAATAGCACTGAAGGCAGCATGTGACATTACGGGATGGCTCGAAGAGCCAAAGGTGACACGCGTCGAACTCGTGTGTCCTTTTTACTTTTCTGATTGTTATTCATCAAAACTCTAGTTGTTACACTTTTAAACAAATTTAAATTTTTTGTATGTTATTTATCGGTGAATTTAAACTTAATGAAGTGCATTGTTGTGTAAACAAAAATTAATTTATGGTTTATATACATACATGTATCTAAATGTGCGTATATATATTAGGATCATAACCAATTTTTAGCATGCAACATGCAGTGATTTCTTTAAAAAGTTCCAGCATATGAAGCATGGATGCTTGCAAAGGCATATACATATACCAGCATATACATATTTGCGAATTTGAATCTAGTTGATTTTTGGCATTATTGCATTCTGTAAGTGAAAAAACAACAAAAAAAATGTAAAATTTTTCAATAAAATGTAGGGTTATTTTATGTCGAATGTTTAGTAGATCATTTGATCTAAGATCATCTATGTTTGACATTTGATCAAGATATTACGGATGACATTCGTTTTCGTAATTTTAGATACGTTGAAATGTAGCGCATAAGAAGTATAAACCACTCTGTTGTACATACAACATACAATTCATATGTACGAGATTCATGAAAGTCTAATGCTGTAATACATTGTTGAATTACATACATACCTATCTGAGATTAATAATTTTTTTTTTACATACGCGTACATCTGTATGTATTTATAAAGCCTGTATAAAAAAAACAAAATATGAGTATAATTAACATATTAAATTTCTTAATTTATTAGAAATTATAATTTTCAATTTGTGGAACGTAGAGCTTAACAATATTACCTCAATGGTTGTTTATAATTGTAGTCCTCAGTACAACATTAACGTAATAATTAAATAAAAATAATATTAATAATAATAATAATCACGAATTAAGTTTATATTAATGATTCAAATAATAAACAGTATGTATTTAAAAAATATTGAGAGAAATAGACGGTTAAATTTGAGCAGTATAGATAAATATGTTATATGTATGTTTGTACGTACTATAACTATGTATGTATGTAGAACGTACGTAACCTAAAGGTGCATAGAAATAAGACGAAACTAATATAAAAATTTTTTATTAAATTATTTATTTTACTTACACTTATACATACATTTAAATTAACTTTTATTTATTCTTTGTCAATTTTTTCTTTATGGAATTTAAGCATATTTTTCTAGATAAAACTTATTAACATTAAATAAGATTTGAAATCCTTGTAGTATTTACCATGCATGTCTTTTTAGAAATCGAGCTAAAGTTTTTCCCAATTGCAAATTAACAATCTATAAAATCATATGTATTTAAAATATATTTGCTTTAGTATTTATCTTTAAATTTCAAATTTATTATGTGAATTAAAGGATTTTAAAAAGAAAATAAAAATCAAATCATAGTTTGTTTTAATAAATCATCATGCTTGCGGTAAGTTAAGAGAAATAATTAAACAAAAGATTTATTGATTAGGATTTTGGTAATTATTAAAGCTTTGGGTTTTTTTTTATAAAATATTTAAATTTTTATTTCAATATTGCGCTACTCTTTAAAAAAAATTAAAAAAAAAATTATTAAAATTTTTATCCTGAAGAAATAAAAACGACCTAAAGCTTTAATAATTACCAAAATCTTAATAAAAAAAATGTCAAACACTAATAAGAAATTTATTGATTAGTTCTGAATTTCAGTTGATTTTTCGTAGTGATATTTTAGACGTATAAAAAACAAGATACTTAGTTCTTAATTTACAACAAATTTTAATATATTATTCTTCCATTTAAACATTAAGTACGCTCAATCTATTCCAACTATTTCATTTAATTCCCAAATTTAGAAAATAATGTTAAAATTTGCTAAACTTTCAAATTTAAGTTTTTAGTATTATTAAAATTAATTTCACCCCGTTACAACAGTTTGGAAGTCGAATTAATTCATAAAAATATTTATTAAAACTTTGATTGGTGAAATTTTTGTTAATTAAATTCTAATCTGAATTGCTTCAAAATACTTTTTATTTTAATCATTTTCAAAATTAATGGAAACAAATTGTCTAAATGATATTTGTAATAGAATTGACTTGATGTAAAATTGAATCATTCAATATATTTTTTAAGCTATTCAGCCTTATTATGAGTGTCGTTTTCTTTTTACGACAACGACTGTTTCGTAATAGATTAAAGAAACAAATTTAATTTTATCTTTAAATTGATTTGAATTAATAAAAAAATTTATAATTCAAAAAAAATGAATAATTAGTAATGAATTCTTTTATGGAATGGTTGAGATAAAATTTAGTAAAAGCTAATTTAATGACATTTTAATTAAATTTTAAAATCTTCACTATCACTAACATGAGAGTATTATTAAAAGAAATATAAAATGCTAAGTTTATCCCCAAACATCACAACATTGTTGAATAACGATTACTCGTCGTAGAGTATAAAAAAATGAATTACACACCACTTACTACAACCAAATGACATTAGCAAATTCACCACTACAAGATTTCGAGAGGTGCGTCTAGACGAAAGTAAATTGATTGATATATGTATATTTTTTGCGGAGGTGGTTGTTGTTTTTATACTATGTGATTGCAAAATATATTTACGAAATAATTACAATTTAAAAATGTTAAGCTGTCAACAATTATAATGAATATTTTATGAATTCTATAAAATAAATTGATTTGTATATTGTGTCAGTGCGTGTGTGATAAAGATTGTACACAATTAAATTTTTGTGAAGAAAAAATAAATACTCGATTCAATCCATACAGTAAAATATTGTGCACATTAGTGGTATAACGCCTTAAAATACAAAAATAAACATGTATTATTTTATTACAAATAAAAAATATACATATATGTACATATGTATGTATATACAGCTAACGAAAGATTTTTGGAACAGCCAGACAAACTGATCAGCAAATATTCTATTTACATAGATTTTTATTTTCTTTGGACTCTTTTTCCTTCCATATCATTTTGACAAGCGTGTGCTCATTTCTGTTTTTTACTTCTGATGAATACATATTAAAATGATAATTTAGGTACAATAACCGCAAAACAAAAATTAAATAAGATGTGTTGGGTGTTTGTTTACACACATCCATTATGATCCTGTTCATAATAATTTAATTCTTTTTACATACATACATATACCTACATACATATTTTTTTAATTCATCCTACGTCATGTATGTTTTGTATGTGTGTGTAGCTTCAGTACGAATTTCCATGCAAAAGTTTATGGAGAGAAATTTATTTTATGTTAGATAAATACATATGTACATATTAAAATATATTTTCATGCTTGGATAAAAGTATTTTATGCAATAATTAGAAACAAATTATTGGTTTCATACTTTATTATCATCAATAACCACTTTTTGGGTTCGAACCGGCTTCGCATGAATTTGTTTTATTTAATAGTTGGCTCTAGTCCGCAAAATGTATAGAATATACCTACAAACATAATATAATCTTCCTAATGGTGTGAAAAGCTATACCTACTCGATTTTAAACTTTTTGATCAACGATTATTAAAGTTGATCGATCGTTATACATTGTGTACATTTATAAGAACTAATACCTACAATGTTATGTACATATATTTGCAAGAAAATGCATATTAAGTTTCTAATTTTATACAACGTTTAACAAAGATTTTAAAAATATTGTAACATCTATTATATTTTAAGTTATACTACCTACATCTTGCGTATAAAAATGTTTTTTTTTTATTTTACCCTTATTTAATATACATACATACCTCCATACATATATTTTTTAATATAGGTACAAGATTTTAAAATATACAACAACACTCAAGATAATATGAACAATTAATTTAAGGCTCAAAGTTTTAAAGACATAGGGACTTTATATATAGGATAAGTAAAACAAAAGCATGTCTCAGTCCTTTAATCGAAATCATACTTTCAATCAAGGTACGTATGACATGGAATACTGCACAAAATAAAAGAAGAAAATTTAAGTTAATCGTCATTATCTATTTATACTTCTTTAACTAAAGCAAATATATCATATAAAGTATTTAATTTGAACGTTTACTGGCCAAACAATTTGCATCATGCGGTTAGTGTTGACGAACACAATGATACTGTTCAAGACATCATCGAGAAGACGGTGGCAATGGTACCAACTAGCCAAAAACCCAATCCACAATATTATGCTTTGCGTTTACAAAATATGGTAACGAAAGAGACACTGTGGATGAATAAGACGACAAAAATAGAAAAACTACTTGAACACATATGGAATTCAGCCTGTCCGAACACGGAATGTCCCCAACAAAGGTCACAAAATACGCCGCCAACCTTGAATGTCAACGATAAGCTGAGCGTCTGGAGACCCGAACTACGAATACGTTACTTGCCACACAGCCTCAGAGAACTTTATAATGAAGATAAAATCACATGTTATTTTTATTTCGATCAGGTGAGTTCTAGAAAAGGAACATTTATTGTTATTGTTGCTACGATTAATTGCAATTAATTATGAATTATTATTCAAGGTGAAGCAAGATTTTATACAGTCGAATTTAACCAGCATAGATTTTGATAGTGCAATACAACTATGTTGTCTAAGTATGTTGCACTATTTTCGTAATGTGACGTGTACAATACCGGATAAGAAGCAACAACATGTCGAGCATATTGACAAGGAAGTAGGCTTTCATCATTTCCTACCAAAAACTGTGATATCTTCAACAAAGCCAAAGAATCTGAAAAAAGTGATACATACAACATATAAAAAGATGTACCAACTTACAGATGTCGAATATATAACAAAGTGAGTAGGAACGCCGTATCGCTTCTTGGTCTTGAGAAAAGTGCTACAGAATTTGTTTGCATTGTTACTGAAAAAGTGTTTCCTTTCCAAATACTATGAAATTCTATGAGGGGGTGTGTGTGTGTTTACTGTGTATTTCGATTCGAAAAAAAACATTTTCGAAATACAATGAATAACCTATACAAATTCGAAAGTGTCCCAATTTACAAGTAGCAATTTTTATTGAAAAGATTGACACAATTTTTTCTTGAATTTTCTTCGGTGTTCACACAGCACAATTTTTATTGCGTATATAGTCGTATACACACATATGTATATGTAATACGAATAAGAGAGTAACATGAATTGCTAGTACAATCAAGTGTGTAGTCGTCTTCCCTCACCCCGATGTCTAAAAGCTTAGCTTAAAGAATTGCTTCGTGTAAATTGTGATCGAGTTACAAAATACATCCCCCGATTATTTGAGTAATTTTATGGCATTTTCTGAAAAGATGCAAGTATGATTTGGGCGGTTCTATAAAAAACTTATATGCCTAATTTGTATGTTAATAATATCTTTATTTCTCTATTATCAAAGGTATTTTGACATCCTGAACAAGTTCTACGAGACAGAGTATGAAAAATTTTCCGTTACTTTGAGTTCGTCATGGAACATATCGGGATATCTTTATGTTGGACCTAATATTGGTACCTATTTTATGGTTATTTTTGAAAAGATAAGGAAATAAATAAACATGCATATCATTCTAGGTCTTTCATATCAAACCCATCCACAAGCAAACATGATACAGGTGGCCAACTTTAAAGACATAAATCGAATAACGACATTATTTTTACCTAAAGATGATTTACATTCCAATAATGAAGCGAGCCTGAAACCAGTATTACCCACTAATGACGATGGCACGAATCAATCCAAAACATGCAGGTGCCGCGAAATGAAGACTCAAGTTCGAATCACAACTTCTAGTAATGATGAGGACTTGGTAATAACATGCAACGGTTACAATGTAAGATATTGAAGCCTTTAATGATTATTAAAAAAAAATTTGAATGCACAAAAATTCTCTTATTTTACTTTATTATTAGACGGCTACTAGTATAGCGGATCTCATTGAAGGATACTGTCTGTTAATAAGCAAACATCAAGTTTGCACTCTATGGAATCCATTAACCCTTCAAAGAAATGATAAATTAAATGATCTTACAATTCCCATATCGACATTACAAATAAGCAATGGAGAGCAAGTGAACGATAAAACTGACGAAAACTCAAAACCTAAACTGAACGAAGACTATGCCGAGCTTGGTCTCGTAGATGAAGAAGGCGACTATTCAACTCCTGCAGGTATAACAAATTACAAATTGAATCAAACAAATTAAATTGAAACTGAATGTAACTTTATAGTACGCAATTATGAATTGGATAGATCGGAAGTCTCTCTTAAGAACACAATTGGCGTGGGACAATTCGGAGATGTTTATATAGGATCCTATAATACCAAAGTAAAATGTGGTCCAAAAGGCGACAAAAACGATTCAACGAGTTCAGCTGTAATACAGGTGGCTGTAAAAACGTGCAAAGCCAACGATGATCCCGAAAAAATGGAGAGGTTTCTTGAAGAAGCTTGTAATTTTTTTGACCCTTTACACATTCATCATTGTTCGGCACATTTGTAAACTTTGCTTTCGTTTTTATTACAGATGTTATGCAAAAGTTCGACCATCCCCATATAATCCGGCTAATTGGCATTTGTAGTGAATCTCCAGTTTGGATTGTTATGGAATTAGCTGAATATGGTGAACTCAGAGCGTATTTGAAATCGAATGCTGAAAAGTAATTGCACATACATAAATTTATTCTCATTTAATTATATTTAATCGATTTAATTTTAAGGCTGAGGAGAGAAACCTTACTGCTTTACTGTTACCAACTGTCAACAGCTCTTAGTTACTTGGAATCCAAGAAATTTGTCCATAGAGATATAGCAGCTCGTAATGTTTTAGTTAGTTCGCCAACCTGCATAAAGGTGAGATATTTAAGGCCGTTCATTGTTGTTGTTGTAAATTCGAACAACTAATGTATATTTGAATATATGTATATTACTATAGTTGGCTGATTTTGGACTATCCCGCTGGGTTTCGGAGCAGTCGTACTATCATTCCAGTATGTGTATGTTACCCATCAAATGGATGGCACCAGAGTCAATTAATTTTCGTCGCTTCACAATAGCCAGCGATGTTTGGATGTTTGGTAAAATATTATTTATTATTTGATTTAAACAACTTGACTGTTTTGTATTTTTTTTTAGGCGTATGTGCTTGGGAAGTTCTAATGTTAGGCGTGAAACCATTTCAAGGCATTAAGAACAGCGATATCATAACGAAACTCGAAAATGGAGAGAGATTACCATTTCCCAACAATTGTCCACCGCGGCTGTATTCATTGCTTTCACAATGTTGGACTTATGAACCGTCCAAAAGGCCAAATTTCAAAAGAATTAAGGAAACTTTATAGTAAGCATAACGATAATATTAACGGCATATTCAAATGTGAAACTAATAATTTCTATTTCTTTGTTTAACAGCGAAATACTAATAGAAGAACGAGCAAGCGGATTCGACAGCATGAACAAAGAAAATGCTCGCGTTTTATCAATGATTATGAGTAATAGTGAAGATTGCGAATTGCCGCCAACGAAACCCTCGAAAATTCCACAAAGCATGGTAGGAGGAGGTGGAGTAGGAGGAGGAGGTATGTTCAAAACATTGTTTACAATTTCTTCCATTCATATTTATGCTATTCTAAACTGTTTTGTAGATAACGCTATGCTGACAAGCGACAAAACTGCCCTCAGTCCTCAAACGTACATAATAGCACAAAATCCTGAAGTGTTAGCCCGTTTAATGAAGGAAAATGAGAATCGTTGCATTAATCCTGCAGCTTATACAACACCAGCATCGGTATTTAATAGTTTAGCGGTCGAAGTAGATCCTACTAAGACAATTAACAATGATTTAGCTCTAAAAACAACTAAACTTCCGGTATCGGAATTTTTAAAGTTAGACAACACAATAACTAGAGATGAAAAGGCAACAGCTT
This sequence comes from Bellardia bayeri, assembly GCA_950370525.1. NCBI lineage: Eukaryota > Metazoa > Arthropoda > Insecta > Diptera > Calliphoridae > Bellardia > Bellardia bayeri. The sequence continues at coordinate 1,372,186 of OX493268.1, forward strand.
TGCACAGACTTCAACAAGACAAGATTAATATAAATTTAAACGAAATGAATGTGCCATCGTCACAAATTCAATCTCAACCTTCTCAAATAGTGGCTTCATCCAACCATAAATTCTTGAATGTGTACCCCGGACCCGTGGCACAATACATGCGCCAAAGTGATAATACGCATATAGCTTCCATAGATCCACGTTATACCGCCCATCAGTTTTCATATAGTGATAGTACAGATTTTGAATGTTCTTTGCAATCATTGCCAACAGGCAGATCCGCTTGTTTAGTAGGTAACGAGGATAGGGCTCAGGTTATTTATGACTTCGGTCGTAATACGCCCGTAAGTAGACAGATGAGTAGTGTTTGCGGTAGTCTAGAACGTAATGTTATCGCACCACATTTCAATAAATGCAGCGGCAGTCGGTCAATAGGCGGTTCGTTGGAACGTAACAAATCTTTTATAAATCCCATAAATCCTCCCCGAAAGTGTGTCCCTCGTAGTGCTAGCCTAGAACGCTCTGTTTACAACAGAGATTTTCCAAAATCTTACTCCCGTTCCGGCAGTTTAGAAGCCTATTCATCGTTTTTAGCCTTTAAAAATCACATGAAAAATTCTCCCGAATATAAAGCGTTCGAAGAAGAAATATATGATGTTTGTCCGGCGGCAAATTTCAAAAATTGCACAACTACAGGCCAAACATATATGCCGATGACTCCGGGTAATGGCTTCGGTTATACCAATCCCGAGCAACGAATAATGATGCAAAGTATGAATGCCAACATTAAAATTGATCAGCCATCAAATGACAGAGAAAGAGATCTGTCTGGAAAAGCATTTTGTACCGAAGTGAATAACAGTAAATCAATGATTCAGTTGATGGATGAGGTTTGACAATTTTAATCCCATTCAACTTGTACATTATAATTTTATAATTTCTATACAAAGTAATTTTTTTTTTTTTTTTTTTTTTTTTTTTTGTTTGAAACTTTTGCCTTTTTTTTCGTTTGTTTAGTTTAGTTTATATATTTATCTTCGCACACATATTACATATTTACATACATATGTACATATGTATGTGTGTATATTGAAGGTATTCACTTCTCCAAATTTAACATTTTAAAAATGGTGATGAGAATATGAGAATCATTCACCCCTATCGTGAATAAAAATTCCCCATGAAATTTTTTCCCTTTTCACACTTCCTATTAAAATTCAATGTTAAAAAAATAAAAGGGAACAAATTTCATGTGGAATTTTTATTCACGATAGGGGTGATTATTTATTTACATATTTCATTGATGATTTGTATATTTTGTTTACGTGTGATTTTACCGTACTGATCGTATATATGGGTGTTATTTCTGCAAATTCAGATTAAAAACTCTAAATGAGATTAGCACGGTTACGCACACAGTAATTTATGATATGTTGTGAAGTTAATGCATATATTATATTTATGAATCTATGTATATAGAAACAACTTAAAACGTCTGTTGGTCATGATATGGAAACGCAACATTATCAATTCGGTTCGGTGAATAATTCTGGTTGTGAAAACCTTACCACCACCACCAACTCTTCGTGCTTGACTGAAAATCAAAGCTACATCTCTCCTTCAAACGCAAAACTGAATGCACAAAGTGGTTCTCATTCAACAGCTTCAACTGACCCCAGACAATTGTCTGAGACACAGAAAAACAATCTCCGACCTAATTTGAATCGTAACAGGGACGATGTCTATATTGCTACCAAAAATGTAGTGAAGGCCATTATAACGCTTTCACAGGTGGTGGGAGAAAATAAAGGTAACAATTACTTGGAATTAGTTAAAGACATTGGATTTGAACTAAGAAAACTGTTACAATCTGTCGATCATATTTCGCCGCTGATTCCTGCTGAGGCATATAAGTAAGTAAATTATTATTCATGAACAACGTTTGATTCGCTTTCTTAAAAATGATTATTCAAGGGGCAACCATAACATAAACAAAAATAACGTCAGTGGAAAATTTTTTTTTGTCCATGAATCAATACGCTTTCTTAGGGTGGTTCTTAAAAGAAAAATTCAATAACATATAATGTTTAAATAATTCTTGCAGAGAAGTGGAAATGGCTCATAAAGTATTACCTAAAGACATGCATGAATTAGTTGCAGCTATGAAACTAGCTCAACAATACAATGATACCACTTTAGATGTTGAATATAAAAAGTAAGTTAAGTTTTTTTTTACGAATTTCCTTAGATTGTTCCTCAAAATATTTAATTTATCTAATACTATTTTAGAGGCATGCTATCCGCTGCCCATGTCCTGGCGATGGATGCAAAAAATCTACTGGATGTCGTAGACGCTATACGACAACGATATGAATCCATATTTGGAGAATATTTTGAAGCAAATGTAATACGCAAATATGATTAAACAAAAATATTATTATTACAAATTCTAATTTTAGGACTCTGCTTCGACCACTACAACTAGTAATACTCCCATTGGCGAATTATTGAATGAGGATGGTTACCAAATAATGCAAAATCATCCCATGGAACCCTTTTACTTAAACAGTGCTGTATGTAGCTAAACAAAAATCAATATATTCAGCCCAATCATGAATAAAAATTCCGCGGGTGTTTTTTCCCTTTTCTCATTTTTCCTATTCAAATTCAATGCTAAAAAAATAAAAGGAAAAAACTCCCGCGGATTTTTTATTCATGATTGGGCTGATTATATAATATGTACATACATTCCTTTAAATTCTAAAGCTTGTTTTTTTTTTTTTTTTTTTTTTTTTTTTCACATGCAGGAAGCTCACAATATTGTAGTTAATCAAAATCTAGTCCATAAACCTGAAAACTTTCATACAGCAAGAAGAAATTCAACATTCAATGCAGACCTAGCAGGCGTGTCGAATTTTACTAATGAACAACAACAACATCAAGCATTAAAAATTATTGAAGATACTAATGATTCAAAGACTTAAATTATAATTAATTAAAAATAACAACTGACCACTATGGCTATAGTAAATGAAATAAATTAATAATACATTTTTCATATTATATAAAATTAAACTGAGAATATATAACATACATACATGTATTTATTTAAAATGCAAATAAAAAAAAAAGAAAACAACAAACCCAAAAAATTATCTGAAGTATGTACATACATACATATTTATTTTTATTCATTTATTTTATTTTATTGTAACTATAACTTAAAAGTTATATAAATATAAATTAAAAATTTCGTTTGAATAATGTTCATTTCATTATTATATAAATTGTGTGTGTGTGTGTGCATTGTTGGAAGGAAACTCTCTGAGTTATTTTTATTTTAATAAAGTCAAAAAATCCGCTTTAATACCAGGTGACCAGAATTTACAGAAAGTTAATTTTTCTAGAATTTCTCTGTACCTGAATATTCTTATATTGTTTGAACATCTCTTAAGATGACTGCATGTTAAAAAGAGACAACAATTATTATTTTCTTTATATTTATTTGTAATCCTATGTATGTATATGCATGGTGAAATTACTTTACAAGGTGACAGCATAGCGCCAGCTGATTATTTTTTGCGCTATTCATGGTGAAATTGAAAATAAAAGAAACGCACACACGTATACGATTTACATTATGTAAGTGTGTATGTGGAAGTATGTGCTTTTGAAAAACCACTTAAACAGTTAGATCAGCTAACAACTTATTTATATATTAATTTGCATTTACATACGTTTGTAGCTTAATCTGTTGTTAAATTTATTCTTATAGTTTACTTGTGTTTATTGTTTATGGTATGCGTTTATAAATTATGAGTGTAACCAATTGTTGCGTACGGCAAACATATTCAACAGCAACTCCCCTGTTTTGTTATCTAATTGAAAAGCGACTTTTCGGCTAGAAACAGCTAAAAATATGGAACTGGTACTGCATATTTGATTTCTAAAATTAAAACAAAAATAATAAAAATACGTTATAAGAACTAAATACAAAAATCAATGTTTCTACATATACATATGTATGTACATACATATACAGCCATGTCACAGAATTTAATTCCGTTCTACAACTGGAGTTAATTCCGTATTTTGCTTCTATAGAAAAAGTAAAACGAACAATTTTTTCGGAATGAAACCCAAAAATTACAATTCCACATAGCAAATTAAATGTTTCATTCCGAAAAAAAGTTTCCTTCAACTTTTTCTATACAAGCAAAATACGGAATTAATTACACTTTCGAACGGAATTAAATTCTGTGACATGGCTGATAATATGTACAATGGAAATTAAACATTTCCATAATAAAATCCTTGAAAAATCGTTAAATTAAAAAATATCACAATATATTACAGAACACAAAAATATTATACCTATGTAAAAGCATAAAAAAGAAATCGGACTATAATAAAGTAAATATTCATATAATACTGGATAATTGGAGTTTATGCTGAAAATAGTAAACACCTCGATGGAAACTGGACTTTTTCCCGAAAACTGGAAAACCTCAATGATAACACCAATTGAAAAGGTTACAAAAACAAACAAATGTGAAGAATTTCGTCCAATAAACACCCAAAAGTATGTGAAAAAGTTATAGAAAAAAAAGTACTTTTAAGAATTTCTAGGTTTCATTCCGAAAAAAGTTTCGTTTTACTTTTTCTATAGAAGCAAAATACGGAATTAAATTCTGTGACATGGCTGTATAGATAGAAACATTTTACTACAAAAACTATAAAAAATACGGGATACAATATCTTTATATTGTTAAATTGGTTTCAATCATATTTAACAAATAGAAAACAAATAACGAAAGTAAATAACATAAAATCGAACGAGATCAATAACGACTTATTATTTACATAAATGATATGCCTAATGTACTTCGAAAATGTAAAATAGTGCTATACGCGGACGATACTCTAATTTTTAATGAATCAGAAACAGATGAACAGTGCCAAAATAATCTAATGAAAGATATGATAAATATAAATAAATGATTAAAAATGTAGAAATTAAAACTCAATAAAAATAATGCAGGTTTCATAATTGATAAAAATATGAATCTAAAAGACCATTTAGAGCATATTTTCAAAAAAAAAAATGTGTTTTCTTTTAGAAGAATAAGAAGTAAATTTTCGACGATAACTGCTATAAATATATTTATTACAATGATAAAACCACACTTTGAATTTGGATCTACTGTCTAATATAGAGGCTACAGAAGCTACAAAACAAAGCGAAGAGGATAATATTAAATTGCAATAGATTTACACAAATTCAGTTTATGTTAGATACGCTAAAATGGTTAAGTATCCGACAAAGACTTCAACTTAATACATTGACATTTATATACAAAATGAAGATAGGAAATGGACCAGAATACCTAATGGAACAACTAATATATGTCAACGAAAGACAACCTGCTGTAAATAATGCCATGAAGAGATGCCTATTCTACAAAGGACTACAATTATTTAATTTATTATCAAATGATGTTAAAAGTGAACGAAAATTTAATATATTTATTGTAAAAAAAAATTTTATATAGTTATAAGATAAAGTATTCAAAATACTACTAAATAAATAAATAAATAATAATAAAATTTATGTACATATGTATGTGCATACATACAATATACATTTAATATTAGTTACTTACAGAATATCGAAAAGTTTGATGTCACATTTGAAGCAAAAATGCAACTTTAACAGTCCTTTATCCCACTCTGCAATTGAAACACTATGTAAATAGTCTGGATTCAATGAATAAGAAATTACAAAGGTTAATTTGTTTTCAACAGCGGCCGGCGGCAACATTGCGGACAGCAGATGATACCATTCACAGTTGTAATAACTATGCTTGTTTTCATTCAATTCCACATTATAGATCATAAAGAATTGCTTAAACAATTGGTTGTTTACGGCGAAACTATTACGATGATTTGGGATTCTATAGCATGATTTCGTTAATAAAGTGTAGGCACTATGACTCATAATGAATTGATTGGGTAATGCTTTTGGTCTGAGGCCAATTCTTTCTGGCTGAGAAAAGCCATTGGCAATATCTTCTTGCGTTAAGATTTTTTCTATGCAATCGAATAATTTTGTATTTTGTGTTAGAGTTAAACTGTGGTGAGGACGTTTGTGACTCTCCAAGCAACCACAAAATTGCAAATAATTTTCATACATACGGTAAAAACTTTGACGTGTTTTCAAAATCAACTGAGCCTCTTTAAAGTCTGCTACAAATGAAATCCAACCATCGATACGAAAGTAGCAACTCTGATTTTGTAACTCTTGTTGTTGGTTTCTTATAACCTGGATGCAGGAAAATGTCATTTTGGTAGGCCCTAAAAGAAAAGTTCATATGGATAAGAAATCATGTACAAAATATGTACATATGGGTGTTTCCAAAGTAACGGTCGTTACCGATTTTCGGTGATTTTTTAAATTTTAGACCTACGAAAGTTCAAGCATCGGAAGCAATCGAAAGAATTCATAAAAAATGTAATTTCAATACTTTTTTTCATCATTAAAAAGGTAAACAGCACATTTGTAAAGTAACGATCGTTACCTTTTTAATGGTCAAAAAAAGTATTGAAATTAAATTTTTTAGGAATTCTTTTGATTGCTACCGATGCTTGAACTTTCGTAGGTCCAAAATTAAGCAATCCTCGTGGCATATTTGCTAAGGTTGCAATTTTATTTTAAAAATCACCGAAAATCGGTAACGACCATTACTTCGGAAACACCCATATACACATAATTTTAAAATTCAGCAAGTTTAATTTCGTTTTAAATTACTTTAAATGCATTTATAGATCAATTAATTTAATGAATATTTTAGAAAGTTGTTCAGACAGATTTGTTCAGATATATAAAAGGAAAAAAAATATTAACCAAACTATCTTTTCTACATTATTCTGCAAGACTCACCGGCAAACAGAGCAACTGTCATGGGTGTCACAACTGTATTACATTCAACACTGTTGCAACTAAAACTATTAGTCTCTTTGCCGTACACTATAAAAGGTGAAGCAAAATTTAACGAACTCATCGAATTCAAGTCCAAGGGTCGCAAAACTGAATTTGGATGCAGTACCATTTCTCTTTTACATGGTGACTTAATGCGATTAACCTTAGGATCCACTACACATATATTGGGGTACATCCCGCCGACTAGGGCTGCTTTAATTACAGACCAACAATTTGATTTCAGATTTATATAATGCATGCTTAGGTCGCCCTTACTATGTATCAATTGTGATGACCTCAAGGAGCCGACCAATTGAGTACGCATATTACACACTTGTTCCAGCAGACCATTCAAAATAAAATGATATTCATTTAGTTCCAAACTCATTTCCTCATTTCTGAAGTTGTTCTGCCACTCTTGATACAAACGCAAATACATCAAATGATCGGAAGAAACTCCTTCCGATAGTCGTTGCTTTTCTTCTTTTATATTATAACGCAATAAATCCTTAAACGGTTCGTTTAGATGATTCATATAGTGTGACAACTCTAACGGATCCAATGTCGACATAAAGCCAACAATTGTTAGTACGGGATCCAAGCACTGCAGCAGTATAGCAAAAACCAATATTTTGCCTAAATAACATTCTACTGGCACATCTATAAGACGGCATCCAAGCCAGGTTATGTCCTCAAGGTCTGTGAAGACATTTATTTTCTTTAAGCTCTCCACTGTTCGATATATTTGTATAAAAGGAGGTTTAACAATGGTTTCTTGTAAATACTCGGCCACCATAGTATTTGGAGACAATAACTTGACAGAAAGACACACTCGATCTAAATACATGTTCAAAATTTCGGGTGTAGGAAATTCCGGTAATTTTTCATACATATTTTTCGAGATTAAACGAAAACAGAAACCACCTGAAAAATACTCGCATTATTAACAGACACTATTTCTTTCACACAATGCATTACTTGCCTGTTTCCTTGCTCAAAAGCAACGAACGATTCTCCATACTGTCTTTCGATGACCATTCATAAACGTACTCCTTACACATGTTTCGATAATTATAAATAAAGTGATATTGGCGGGCCGTATCGATAACATATTGAATGTCGTCAAAACACATTAGACTTTCGGCTATATCAGTGGCTAATATTAATTTAATCATGTTTGGCCATTTTTGAATTATGGCATCTAAATCCGATTTATCAATGGAATTGTGTAATAAGAAGACAATCATCTTTTCAGGAATATTTCCCAAAAGCTTTTGCTTCAGTATTACATAATTAAGTTTTACTAAATGCTGATATGATGGTAAAAATACAATAATGTTGCCTAAAACAAAATCAATAAAGAATTTTAAAGTTATAAAATTAATTAAACAAAGCTCCGAATTAATTAAAACAATTTCAGCTAAATTCATTCATTAATAATTTATATCAAAATAAATGCTCATCAAACTTTAGCTATGCAATATTAACATCTAATTTGCAACTTTTAAATAAATAGGTAGGTATACCTAATAAATATAACGAATATAACATTACTTACCAACTTTCCACCTTTTATTAGAATTAATCATTTGTATGATATCTAGAATAAGATGATAATCGATATAGTCTTTGTTTAAGCCTTCCACTGGCAAAATGTTCTGCTCATAAGTTGACATTTGCAAAATATCCACACATTCTTTGTTACCCATGGATATTGCTGCTTTTAAAGCATTAGTGTTTTGATTGTCACTAATATAAGGATCGGCATTTAGTTGTAAAAGGGTTTTAATATGGCTCAATTTACCAAGCAGAGAAGCAATAATTATAGCAGTTCTGCCAGTAATGGAGTGGCGATAATTGATATTACAGCATTCGCCTTTTATCATATAGATAAATGAATCAAAATACTGATCAGAAGCCATTCTCTCATAAGACTCTAGACAGCTGTCGAGATGTTTACTTTTAATGTTATATTTAATAGTTTTCACTGGAAGCGCATAAAATGCTTTTGTTATACCAGAAGAAATTCGTGGTTCGGGTAAACTCTCGAGTATATCCTCTAGATATAAGATATCAAGCTTTTTTTCATGATTATCATTTCTTGTGTCCAAAAATAATTCTTGACCTTCGCCAAAGTAATTAAGAAATTCGCAATTGCTTCGGAAGTTCGATAGAAGTATCACCTTTAAGTGCGGGTGATACAAGAGCGCCTCCTTCAGTTCACGCAGTAGCAAGTCTGCATAGGCTTCATGCAAGTGCACATCTACAACGATCACATGGGAAATATGACGAAAACTGTCTACTATCGATTGACCCATTAACACACGGAGAAGAAAAAAAGAGGTTGTATAAACCAGGTTGGAGGAATCGCTAATGCGACTTTGTAGTTGAATTTGATAAGCAACCGTTTCACCAACTTTTTCTTGAAAGCGTTCAGCCACTCTTTCACTATTATAAATTGCCACCAAATGCTCCCTTTCGACACATATTATTTTGCAGTGGGCTTTCTTCTCGGCACAGTCATTTATAATGTACATTGGCAGGTTTATAGATTTGGGTCCTCCATTAATTACTAAAACTCGATTTGTTAGTATAATTTTCAAAATGGCTTCTTTATATGGTTCAAAAGGGCAATCACTTTGATTATTTTGTAAAGCAAATTTATTCGGACGTGCTAAGGACTGTTTCAAGGGACCCAAAGAAAATCGATGTTGAGGGACTACAGGTGTATTACGAGTATTGACAAATTTCGACAATATATTGTGTTCTTGACCTCCACTAGACTCAGAACCACAATTCAAAACGTACATATCCTTCACAGATTCCTTTTGGATTTTCAAGCACAACGGCTCCTTCAAGACGTGACAGCAACTTTCTTTAAACACAAGCACATGCTCTTGTCCATCATGGACATACGTATGCATTCCCAAACTCAAGTCATTTGTGGACTTGATGAAATGCTGTCGATCTAAAGAAAACAAAAATCCCAAGAACTTCATACAACATCTTTGTCCAAAGCAGAACTTGTACAATTGTTCCGATATATATAGCTGTAAAGCTTTCGTAGACATTTGCAAAAATTATTTTAAAGAATTTACGAAAATCAAACACTAAAATAAAAAGTAGATCTTTATATTCTCCAAACAGGTAAATACACGACTTAATTGAAGAGTAGTAGAGCCGTTACTTTCAGAATTACAAAAGATAAATGCAAAAGGTTGCCACATGTGTGTGGTGTCAATGCTGCCATAGAATTATTAAATAAAAAAGATAAAATCGCAGTAAAACAAACAATTTGATTTAGCATGCAGAAGCAGTGTTTTTTGTATATGCTTGTAAAATGTGTTTTAGAATCAAAACAAACTTGATCCCAACCACTTAATGAGTGTTCTTTGCTGATTTTGCTTTGATAATTAACAGACTCAAAACAAATTTAATTTTATCTTTAATCTAATTTTTTTTATCTTATTTATTTCACCCCTATCGTGAATAAAATTTCCACATGAAATTTGTTCCCTTTTTACACTTTTCCTATTAAAATTCAATATTAAAAAAAATAAAACGGAACAAATTTCATGCGGATATTTTATTCACGATAGGATTTGTTTTTTATTTTAATCCTGAAGAAGCTACTCAAATAGTAGCGAAATATTGAAATAAAAATTTAAATATTTTATAAAAAAGACCTAAAGCTTTAATAATTACCAAAATCTTAATAAAAAAAATTGAATTAGTTCCCTTATCAAATATAGGAATAGTGTATGAATTGTTAATGTTTTTAATTAAGATTTTAATGAATTATGCTCAAATACATATTATTAAAAAATTCGTACCTGTGTTCTAATTACAATGACGTTCAAAACAAATCATATAAAATTTTATTTAAAGTAGATTCATTAATGGAGTTTAGAGAAATGCAGGTGTTTTAATACAGGCGTTCGCCCATTCTTACAAACTCGAAATTAAATTTTCAAACTCGAACATTGTCATTTTGGAATAACGAATCTTAACTAATGCATACATTAATATTTGATTTCGTTATTTATTTAAATCGAAACCCCTAGGTTTTTAATAGTTTTTTTTTATTGTGTACAGCGTGTGTGCTTTGTATTTATAATTTGTTTATTACTTAGTTACTTATACATATCATGTACCCTTTATAGAGTACCCATATCACTAAATCTTTTTAACTTTTCTGGGAAATTGTCTTTAAATAAGACGGGATCTGCTCTAAATTCAACAGTACGTAGTGGCATTCGACCATAGATATGTGAGAATTCATCAATACATCTTGACCGTTCGCGCATATGATTTAAATCAGCAGACAGCATTTCATTATTAGAGCATTCGGGACATTTAAATTTTTTTCGCGGAGTTACTTTTATTGGTGGCTTATTGGTGACATTAGATACTAAAAAATTCATTGCAATATCCTCACAGTTCATGCGACTGTCTACAATATCTCTTATAACATCTGGCATGCGATGTGTATACATATGACTCCAATATTTGTGGTGAAATGCAGCACCTGTTAGGACCATAGAAATCTGATTTGTCCATTCGGACTCATAACGCCAATGGGAAGTTAAATTTTCCCATACATGCAATCGACTAGGAAAGCCCACTATCCTATCAGGAAATTCACGCCACACCTCATATCTGTAATAAAAAGCAAATAAAAACATTTAAATATTTTAACAAATTGTAGTTGCGTATGTGCGTTGGAAATTTTTCTTACCCAAATTCTACTTCATCATCTGTTAACATGTTAATGTCATCATCAATTGTCAATATGGCTTCTGTTTCTATATCCTTGTACGGAAAAAAACGATTTGAAAGTCTATTATTACGCGTTTGTATAATCTTTATTGGTCTAGAAATGGCTGGGAAACTTGTTACTAAAATATAAAATACAATTAAAAACATAGGAATAAATAAAAATAAAAGTTACCTACGTAAAGGCGGCGATTTTTGTTGATTATTCCAGATGACAAGTATCGCATGCAATGAAGGTACTAAAGATAACTTTTCTATCAACATGAAAAGACTTTCTACACGATCATACGTCAAAATAACCGCGGTAAATCCATCTGACCGACTTACAACGCGCGATAAAAATAGAGGATTTAGTGCAACTCCGTTGGAGCTGTCCACAAAATTCCAATGCTTTCTATTTCGTTCATTGTGCGGAAACATTCGTGACTGCAAGTATTCTAATGTTGTCAGGGTCAGAGCTCGAATTCCGTTAAAATAGTTGTTGTACAAAAGACGACCCTGACGCTTCATCTCTTCCATTTTATCGAATGATATATGCTTTATTCTTTCCATTACCAGGTGTAAATCAGGTTCGCGTATCCTTATGGAAGCCAACGACCAATCAATCACATCCTCAAATGGTAGTACATAGCTGTCAACTACAATTATTGGTATACAGTTAAAAGCCAACATTTCCAATAGGTCCGGTTGTCCTAATCTTACGCCAACACCCAGTAAACAAAATGTTCCTTTTGATAAAACCTCAGGATATTCGAATTTATTCTCTTTACTTCCCGCTTGACAACGTTCAGTGCGAATTGCTTTATCACTACACTGCTGCACCAATAGAATGTCATTTGGATACTCATCTAATATGCTTCGTATTGTCCACAATAGCTTTGGTAACATATTTAATTGTGCTACCACTAATGAATATTCTCCTGATTCCGTACTTCGAGCAGCTGGCTGATTTCGCAACAACGGACTCCAGACTGGAATTGAAACATCAAAGCCTCGTCTATACGACCAAGAATCAAAACCAGCTCCAACAACCATAGCATTGTCCGTGTTTACATCAATAACAGTGTTGAAAGTGGGATAAGATCCAGCAAGCATATTGAACAATACATGATTTTGGCCATCATTCCAGTATTCTAACGAAGCCAGTGCCCTATTTACCAAATCAATTTTTACACTATTTTGATTTAACAAGTCTATGCTTGGCACAAAGAGGCAGGCTTGATTTGGGTTTGAAGTGTAATATGGACTCTTGACAATTGTACGCAAGATTTGATAAAACTCCAGGGTTAAAGGGGCGGCTTCTACTCCAGAACTCGCATCAGCATACTCTACTAATGGGTAAACATAAATGCTAATCCGATCATGTCCACATCGATATGGATCAACACAAGTCCATATCGAACAGTTTAATTGACGTGCCTTTGATCTGTCCGCACTTTCGGGCAATCTCACCTCAGTGATGTCGTTAAAATCCAAAGATATCCGATTAAAGTTTCTAGTATCACCTTTCAAACGCTGAGATTTATAGATAACATTGTACAAAGACAGACCACTTAATGCAATTGCCGATATTAACAATATAACGTAGATATTTTGTTGGCATTCATTGCGTATGAGCGCAAATTTATTAATCATGTTGACTTAGTTGTTTTCTTTTAATGGCCAAATATATGTATTGCACAGAGCAGCATATTGTAATTATTTATTTAATCTTTCACACTAACATTTTTAATATAAATTTTCAACACCAAAAAAATACTTCCCCAGTGTTATCAGTCTCCATCACCACTTTGTAAACCGCACAGTACAGTGATGGTAAATAGATTTCGTACCAACCATGGTGATTTTAAATGTACTTTTAGACCTCCACGGTACCATTTTTAACATTTGTTATATGATAATAAAACTTTACACAAACTTACTTTATCGAAAATACGATATATCTTATGGCAACATTTTTAATATAGCGAATATTTAAACAATTTTATACTCGATTGCTATTGATTTATTGCAAGTGATAAAAAAGAATACGGTGTGAGACTTCTTCAAAGAATCATTAGCTAACTTCTGGTGATATTATAAATGATATAAAACTAGTCTCTATTGAAAAATGCTACCAGATAAAGCGTTTGTTTGCGATATGCAACTAGTGTTCCAGGAAGAAAGTTACCAAAGCATACTCTACAAATTTTATTTTAATGCATCTGAATCAAAGAAAATCCTCTTCTTGAAAAAACAAAGAAACAGAGCTCGTTTCGTAATATCCTGTAAACTATCTATTAAATTATTATCTACTTCTGAATCTTTAGGAATATTATTTGCGTTAATTGTCGTGATTATCAAAAATATTCTTATTTATTAAGTATCGGGTTATTTGCGAAAAGTTAACCTTGTTAAATATATACATATGTATGTATATATATGCATATATATATGTATGTGCATTAGGTGGGGTGATTTCCAAAATAACTAGATTAATTATTTTAAGAATATAATATATGAAAAGGTTAACTTTTAAGGATTTTGAAATCCTGATTAACTACATTTTAAGCTTTAGTTTTTGAATTCAGCCTCAAAATCATTTATTGTAAATGGTAGTACCTTGGTACCAACTGTGTCTAAAATGTATCAAAAAAGTACAATTGTACCATTTTTGCCGTCACTGTCACAGTATAAACATTTCCTAATACATATTATTGTATTTCAGTGTTGTCAATAGGGTTCTCTAAATAGATATTTTTTTAACATTGCATTTGAATAGGAAAAATGCGAAAAGGGAAAAAACTCCCGCGGAATTTTTATTCATGATTGGCCTGAATATGTTTTTTTTTTACTAAGATTGGACAAAAATAGATTGAAGAAGGCATAATTATTATAAATTAGCAAAAATAAAGAACTGTCGACTACTTAAAAATGTATAAAAGTCACTAAGTACATATATTTATTGGTCGAAATTTAAAAAAAAAACGCTAAATCCTAGGACTAGAATAATAGTAAGTTGGCAGCTTTGATTATAATGTGTAGTATAGTGCTGCCAGACTAAAATAACCACAATGGTAACATTTCTCAATAAACATTGATTTAAAAACTTATGATCTTTTTTGAAAATTTAAATTATTTTTTTTATATATGTATGTATAAATACAAATATGCTTGAACCCATGGTGCAACTATAGTATAGTTAAAATAAAAAATACATTAAAAATACATTTAATTACAATTTTTTCCCTCGTTTTATTCGCAGGTCATGTATTTGTAAATAAACTTCTAACATTATTGTCAATTATAAAAATATGTGGAGTACTATTAATATAATACTACCATTTTGTTTGAAAAAGGCATTAATGCTCAAAGATATTGCTTGGAAATGAAACTCCTTATTCAGAAACATGAACAAAAAACAAGGTTTGAAAACCAATGTCTTTATTTAAAAGCACTAAGAGAGACAATTTGAAAATTTTGATATAAAAAGCACTAACAAATTATGCACTTGAAAACTGGGTGATTTTTATACAACAATGTTGCTATTGACAACCGTTTCATAAATGGCTAGAATCAAAAACAAATAAATAAAGAATACTATATCCAAAAGACTGTCATAAAATAGTTTAGTTTTTTATAACACTCTAAATTTTTTTTTCATGTTAGGTATGATATTTACATACATACATTATTTAAATTAAAATTCCTTCCAACTAATTAAAAATATTTAATCGTTTCTTAAATATGTAAATATAACTTACCTTTGAAATCTTTTAAATGTGTGCATATACATACATAAATATTTACATATTGACCATATTCAAAAATAAAAGAAAAAACATTTGGCCAATGGTAGTAGATTACATTTATTTTTTTATTATTAAAGAAGATGTAGTAAGAATGGAGATTTCTTATTGTATGTTTGAATAGTGAGTGTGTATGTTTGAATAGTGAGTGTGTTCAACTATTTCCTTTATATTACAAAAACCGTTATTTTAATTATATACTCGTATGTATTTATGCTACTTCATTATGTTGAATATGCATGTTTATTATATTAAATACTAGAAATACTATTTATTATAGACCATAAGTAGATATCTAAATGTACATTGTATATTATTTTTAGACGTTTAAAATTTTGCATAAAAGTATCAGCCCAATCATGAATAAAAATTCCGCTGGAGTTTTTTCCCTTTTTATTTTTTTTTTTTGACATTGAATTTGAATAGGAATAATTGGAAAAGGGAAAAAACTCCCACGGAATTTTTATTCATGATTGGGCTGTATATTTCTAAGATGATTTAATATCGAATAAAAAAACAACAAGTTAAATGAATTTGCTCAAAATTTGGATAAAATATTATTTTGTGTACTTACATTTGGTAAAATATACTGTATTTTCGCAGAATGTGTGGTTTAGGAAAATGTCTATTCGATATTATAGTTCCATGTTTTGCTAGAACAAATATTTTTTATCTAAAAAATGACTAAAAAATCCAATTCTTTGTAAAAATAAGAAAACTAATTTTATATTTTCGATTTTCGGCTTGAGATTTCCTTATTCCTTTTAGATACCAAATTTTTTAACAGCAGGTCCAATATATATGTTTATATGCTCAAGCAGTTCTCATGTTTGTATGTATGTACATATACATACATATATTCTTTTTCTTAGAGAATATTTATGAATATAGCCTTTTTATGACAAGGCATGCCTATTGATTCGCAAACTGAATACAAAAAATTTACTTATTTTCAAAACCATAGTATAACTATACAAGGTGAGTGCAGTAGCACAGCTGGCTAACTTTGTTTACATTTACTTATGTCAAGTGTTTTTAGTAGTACATTATTTTACACAAACAAAACGCCTATTGTTTCTGTATTGTGTTGTATTTATCGCTGATTTGCACTCATCTTATATAATTACAGCAAGTTCGAAACGAAGCCGAATATTTTAAGTTTTGTAAAACGTATTTTTACATATTAAAAAGTTTATATGGGTCAATTTCATAAAAAACGCAATTTTTGTGTCCCCGCACTTTACACTACTATTTTAGGTAAAAAAAAAACAAAAACAAAAATGTGAAAGTGATCAGCGAGGAATATGTAACAAAAAAACGTAATTCTCAAATTTGTATGTTTATTTTTTTTTGTTTATTCAGAATGGTATTTTGTTTCTTCCTCTGACTGCTTCCATACAAAAGCATGTGTCCCTGGTTAGAATTTTTAGTAAACAAAATAAAATCAAGAAAAAAATAAATATGCAACATTTAATAAAAGTATTCGAATTATTGTGTTTCTTTCTTGTGTTTTGATTTGTTATAGTTGTCAAAATGTAATTAGTGCGAATTTGGCGTTGCAAAGAAAGGTTGTCCCCACAATTTGCATTGAGCGTCACGTTTTTATAAATCAAGTAATATTACTAGTTTTCAATTTCAAGTTTAAATAAAGTAAATAAAATTTCATGAGCATCATGCTAATTTCTTTAAAAGTGATTAAATGTAAAAAATTGAAGTTGACAATCATTGTTTACATGGTTTCAACACATTTTTTTATAATTTGTGAATTTGAGAAATAAATTGCCTACGAAAAAAAACAAAATAGGCAAATATTTCATGAGCATCACTTTTGAAATATATTGCTTCATAGCTTAAAATGCTTAATTTTGATTTTATTTTTTAATTTTCAAGAGTAAAACAACAAAATTAACGGCGGCTGAAAGAGCACGGAAATATCGAGAGAAAATAAAGCTCGATAAACTCCGCGGGAGTTTTTTCCCTTTTCCCAATTTTTCCTATTCAAATTCAGTGTTAAAAAATAAAAAGGAAAAAAACTCCCCCGGATTTTTTATTCATGATTGGACTGAAGATTTTCAAATTTGTATTCATAATATATTGAAATTACAAAGTAACTTCTGAAAATCCAAAAAATTATAATAACGGTGATGTACACAGTCAGAAAATTATATTTTTCAAAGCTATTCAGTTTAGCATTTACGAAACTGGGGAGTTATTTTGTATTTCGATTCGAAAAGAAAACCGTTCGAATTTGTATACTTGTTTGTATATATTTGTATATAAAAACAATAAAAAAATATTAAATAATTAAAACTTACAATCCTATAAGTATAAGTATACAGTTTATCTTTATTAATGATTAAAATGACATTTAGTTAGATATCATCTGGTCGGCCCGTCTAAGTCAAGTAAATAATTTAATTGTCATATCATATATTAAATGTCGCACTTGGAGCAAACCTTTATACAGAGCAAAATTGAATAAATAAAAATATGATATATATGAAAGCATTTAATGTAACCTACATTATAATAATTCAATTCAATAGTCAAATTCAAATAATAAAGAAGTTTCATATAAACTCATATTCAACACCCCAATATCGAAATATTTTAAAGTAGCTGACTTACATATGTAAGTATATTTACATATATGAAGATGTATTTATGTACATAAGTTCAACAAAATGTGCACAAGAATGATGTATATGAACTTAAATGAAATCTACTAAATTTCATATTTTATTTTAATATATTTTCTTTAATAATATTATTTTTCTCCATTGTGCATTTATAACTTTATACTACTATATATTTTGTTCTTAGAAAATCTGTTTCTGTTTTTTTTACACATTACTATACATACGAAATGTATACATGTGTAATTATGGTTATTTATATTTTAACAAATTAATTTTGTTATTTAAATCTTTCTTAATATTTATATATACAGTTGCAGCCAAATCAATGAGGTCACATATGTTTCTTTAATGTTTTTTAAATGGTAAAAAGGTAAGAGTGAACAAAATTTTAATGACAAATTGTTCGAGTCTGCTTTATTACGAAAATTATTGCAAGTAAAATATGTGATAACAATAAGATAATTTAGGGTCAGCAGTAAATACTTCACAATTTTTTTTTTTAGATTTTCAGTGACAATATTCTTTTCGTATGTATAAACTATAAAATTGTTCACTGAAAATCAAGAAACATTTTAACGAATATAAAACTTACCCCACAATTTCAATAATAATAAATTAATTATTAGTAAATAAATTATGTAAATAATTTTGATCTTACCTAAAAATTAGTTGCAACATTTTTTAATATAGAAGAAATATATGTGGCCTTATTGTATTGTCCGTAACTGTATTTTATAGAAGTGTCCTGATGAATATTTCGTTTTTTTTTCGAACATATAGTAAGAATTTCAGACAAACAATAATAAATTATAAAAAATACAAGTCTTGTGTTTCTTACCAGCGATTAAAAAGAAAATTTCAAAAAATACATTTTAGAGTATTATTAGAAATGTTGACCTATTGTAATAATTTTGGCCACAGAATGCACTAAAAAATAATAAAGAGTTGTATGAACCGATATTGTTGGGAATAAAATTATACAAAACTTTTTTGGCAATTTGAAATAAATTATTTTTTTAATCACTGGTAGGGAGCGTATCGTAATTTCTACGGACATTTTCCAACAGGACACTTAAATGTATTGTAATTATGTGTGTATGTATGTATTATGGATATTTTGTATTTAATTTGTGCATGCACTATTGTCATTAAAATGAGGAGGAAGTAAAAAGATAAAATATAGGAGGAGTGGTACGTATGTATTTATGTTGGGGTGTGTATGTATGTCTGGGATATATAGTGATTTGATGAGAGAGAAAGGATAGTTGTATAAAGATGGTAAAGGGTCTCTTTCAAAAAGTTGACTCGTTACTTTCGCTTAGACTCCTCCCCTTTTCCTGACAAAATCACAGACGTAGATCAAACGCAATACGTGACGCAATATTTTTGAAACCTATGCTAGTGCCTAAATGTTAGAAGGAAAAAAACAAAAACAATGAACAAAAATTATTTACAAAAAAGTATCTTTCAATTTAATAAATAAAATGAACAATTACCAGAAATGCGTTTAAAACGAACTCCATTTAGTGATAGACGTGGTAGCTTACAAACTTCTATTTCCCACTGTACTAACGAGTCAGTATTAGGATCGCCATGAACACACCACAAAACAAACCTTCAAACAGAAATGGAAAAGCAAAATACAATTCAATACAGAAAATTATTTATGTACAAAATTCAAATGCAAATGGAGTTTGTTGTTTAATATGATTTTGTGACACAAGCTAAATCCAATTAGGAGAATTTGTAACACATATTTACATACAGCTATGAACAGAGAATTAGCGCACGCGATTGAATTCTTGGTTTTTGCGCCTGGACCAATCAGACAGATTAATTTT
This sequence comes from Bellardia bayeri, assembly GCA_950370525.1. Classification (NCBI taxonomy): domain Eukaryota; kingdom Metazoa; phylum Arthropoda; class Insecta; order Diptera; family Calliphoridae; genus Bellardia; species Bellardia bayeri. The sequence continues at coordinate 1,392,197 of OX493268.1, forward strand.
AATTTTTTTCTCTAGTGAGCAGTGCGGTCTTACAATTTTGGTTGGCAAAATTAACGATAAGCAATATTTTGTTAAATTACACAAGAATTTACCACCGAAATTAGCGTCAACTATTTTTGTCTAAAATCGAAATAACTGTGCGCTATTTCACTGTCCAACCAAAAATAACATAAATTTTGGACAAACTGACAAAATAAAGAACGTAAAACACAATTTCAACGAATTTTTAAAAAAGCAGAGTGGAGCAAAATAATAGCTAAGATTTCCATGTTATTATCATTCCATTTTTCAATATAATACATTTGGCATTTCATAAAACATTGATGCGCTATTTCTCTTTCCATAGCTGAATATATATATATTTATGTGCTTTAAAAACAGATGTATTATTAAATTCGATTCTAATTGGTAAAAATAATTGATATAATTGATTTTTTTAATGTTAACTAAAAATCTAAATAAGCAGAGCTACAAAGCTCCGAATTTTCTATATAAGTAACGCTCTATATGAGTAACGCTCACTTTATTTGTCTGTTCAATCCAAATTATTATTTGTATAAAGAAATAAACTTAATGATTAAAACAAAAAAGCGTTCAGTAAATATGTATGTATTTACCTTTCACGTTGCTCGTAGTCACAGTTATTTTGATCTAGCACCTCTCTTATCTTTTGCATTATTTGATCGGGCATTAAAGGCGACGTTGTTTTCATGGACCAGGTAAAGCGCAGTACTCTGGGCTTAGCCGATTCTTCGGTATTTGAATTGCTGCTATAAATGTTGTAAAATAAATTAAACAAGCGATATAAACATGAGGTTTTTTTTTTTGTCAATTACAGTTTGCGTCATAATAAAATAAAAACTTAAATACAAATTTAGTGACACTCTCTACATATCGTGTTATAACGGCAGAAAAAGCTTAAGTGCTAAAAACCAAACTTTACAAGGGACGGTTTTTTGTAATTATCTTCGCTAAAAATATAGTTATTACATTCAACTTTTGTACATTACATTGTTTTGTCCGATAAATACAATTTTAGGTTTTTTTATTTTAATACTAGCAATATAAGGTTCGTTTTTGTCCCTTAAGCTTTTTTTGATTTCACTCTGAAAGTCTACGTCTGAAATTTTTGTTGGTTAAGATAAAATAATTAAATTAAATCGTTTTTTTTTTATTAAAAATTATATTTGAATTCATTTTTATTAGAATGTAGTGTTAAAGAAACAGAAATTATAAAATATTTATTTCAATACAATAGGTAGCTTCATCAACACCTAACTTCTGGGTAAGAGTTGTAACTATTGTAATTTGTTTTAAGTTTTAACTCTAAAATAACTAATAAACATACATAAATATATATACGTATATACCACGATCTTAATCGATATTGTCTTCTTCGTCAGTTTCGCATAATGAATCATTTACAGACTTTGTAAATGTTGTTTTAAATTTAAAAATTATTGGTGATATCTGTCTGGTATTGTGTTTTTAAATCCTTGTATTTGGGTAACGAAATTTTTAACAATTCCTTATATAATTTAACAGGCCCCCTGACGATAATTTCAAGGTTTCGCTTAGATACTGGAATAGAACTTAAATCGTAGTCTTTTCATTCAGAGTTGTCAAAATAGCCATATTTAAGACTAATTATAGGCTTATCCTTTTCAAATGAAACTGAACGTAAATTTTTAAATGAAATCTTTACTGATTTAGGTAGCATCTTTTATGAAAATGTATTCCAATCTTTAAAATCGGAGTAGTTCATTAGAATGCGGTTATAATTTGTTGGATTTTTAAGTGCGTTAGTTATTAAAATAGACCATTCAATTGGTGCCCAAACAGTTTTATCACGGGTAAAATTTTCAATGGTACTATGAAGACAATTGTTGAAATTTCGTTGCATCCCATTTTTCCATCACTTTCTCCCCATAAAAAACAGTAGCCGGTTCTGATTCCACTTTTGTAAAAGCTTTCATTGTAAAACCCAAATTTTCTTGAATAAAATAGCGTTATCGAGTTCCCATGCGGTGTGTTCTTGTAGATCGAAACTTGTACATAAAAGTGATGAATTTTCTTTACATTTTTTCTGTTCTTCCAAAAAAAAAAACTTCTTTAGATTTTTGTTTTTCTCTTAAATGTAATTGATATTTCTCCGTATATTGCATTTTTTTTTTCGAATTGACTATTCTTATTAATTTCACATGTGTTACATTTATCTTTTTTTAGGTAGATGGAAATCTAAATGGAAGTTATTTTTAAAAATGCTACGAAAAACTCTCAGTGACAATTGTCAAGATTCTTTGTTTATACTTTTAAGATGTTCAGTATAAACTTTATAGACTCCTTTTATATTTATAATTTCCTGTGAAAGGTATAATTTATTACTTTGGTTCCGAAAGTTCCAAGTTTATTAAATTATTTTTTATTATTGATGAAAAGAATTTTAGCTTTGTAACAAAATGCTGTCACCAAAAATGTTATCAAATAACAAACGCACACTTGAGCTAAAATTGTTTTTGATGTAAAATTCAAAAGGTACTTTTTATAGAGATAACAGTTTAAGAGATGATTCAAATAATCCTAAGCTAATGATTGTTGTATGAAAAAAAAACAAAATCATGAAAAATTGTCAGTTGAGCTTTTTTTGGCGTTTATGACACGATATATTTAAATTTATAAAAAACTTGGTTATATTAGTATGCTTTATTCACTTTTTTATGTACATATGTATGTATGTACATTTATTATCTATTATTTAAGAAGCGACTAATGCGAATGTTTTAGTTATTGCGTTAAATGGCTGTAGATAATAAGCATTCGTTCAAGATAAGTTTAATAACAGTTTAGCTTCGGTTGGAGTAATTACATATGTTGAATTAATTTTAGGTTAGATCTTGAGCAAATCATAAATCCGATCATGATGCATTTCCCAACATGCCGATATTTTAATTTATTAAACCAGCGTATGAGCAATACTAATTACAACTAATAACACTCATACGTTTTCAAAGATTTAGATAATGGGTTTAAAGAGGCATTTAAATTTAAAATCCTCGTAAAATTAAAGCTAACACAGGGAAACGGCGAGTAAAAAATCTTAGAATTAAATGCTCTGAAATCATTTAATAATAATTGCATAATTACTATAATACTTAAATGTTATATTATTGCATAAAGGGTCTCCTCTATAAGTCTACTGCTGACTATTTTTACCTTATTTTTAAGGTACGTATAAATTAATCTCTGTCATCTTCTTAGTATACTAAAATTTTAGTTTGAGAGATTTTGACTCGATTTCTGACTTCTTTATAGAACACAATAATTAATTTTAAATTGTTTGAGTTGTTTTTTTTTCGAAAAACCTTTTGAAGTTTTCACTTCTTCACTTTTCTACTGCCAGTAACAAAGAGTTAAAGATATTTCAGAATAATTATATTTTATATATTGTATGTATATTGTTTTATTATCATATTACCATCATCATATGTATGTATTTATACTTATTTTCTTTTATCATTGTGTTATGCTCATATTTCTTATTTTTGTTTTTCTTTTTTATTTTACTTTATTGTTATAATTATTATTATATAGAACCTACAATAAAATTACATTTTAATTGAGATTTGTAACAAAACTCTGAGACAACAAAAGACGCTTGAAACAGCTGTAGAAAGAAAATGATAATTTCTCGATTTTACAATTTTGAATACCAAAACACACAATTAAATTTATTATTTTATTGTATTATATTAGATACAAAAAAATTTTTGTTTTTAATTTTTTTCAATTATGTATCGGTGTGTGTTTGTGAGTGCAAGTAAGTAAGTAAATAGAGGAGATCTATTATAATGGCAATTATGCTGATAAAATTCATGAATGTGACAGTTCGATTGATTCGGTATAAATCTTACAAAGCTTATTAAGCTGTCATTATGTTATTGAAACTAATATATAGTGTAATTAAAATAAAAAGAAAGAAAAAAAACAATTATATTAACAATTAATATAATAAACTTCTTTAATAATTTTTTGTTTGTTATGGTTTGTGGGTTTTTCTTATACGACATAATTTTCAAATACTATTTTTAATGTGGCTTTTTGTTTTTGTTTATGTTTTCGTTTTCTTGTTTAACAATTTTAGGGATGTTGGTGTAAATTTGTCTATATAGATTTTTAAAATATAAATTATAAACTAAATAGGATTAAAGGAAAGTTTAAGAGTAGTTAAATAATAACTATTATTAAATAATTATAATGATAATGGTATAAATCTATTTATAAATTGTTTATGTATAGTATATATATTATTTTTATGTGCAACATTATTATCATCATTATATTATGTATGTATTATTAAAAACATAGTCAAACAATTAACAACAATTGTTGGCATGATTATTTTTTTAAGATTTATTTTTCGAATTTATAGTTATAATAACGGAAGATTTAAAATAATATATGTATATATAAAAATAATAATAAAATAGCCAAATAATATAAAAGTTAGGAATTATAAAAGTTAAATTACATATAGACTAATTAATTACTACCCAAAGCATAATACAATGTTAACGGTTTAAAAAAAATAAAAAAAAATTAAACAACACAAACAATTTCTAATTCTTTTTTATAAGAATGTTAATTCTTTGTGTTTTTCATTTTTCAAATTTTCTTCAACAAATAATAATAGTTACATAGACAGATAGTATGGATTAATTTTTGTTTTGTTACGCTTTTTTTCTGTAAATTTAATACAAAAAAAAATTAATTTTATGCTATTTTTGATGTTGTTGTTCTTTTTGTTTTCTACATGCTAAATTGTAATACAATATTGCTTTAACGTAGAAATAAAATGGTCACACTGTATCTCTCTTTTATTAGTAATAGTTGTAGTTGTAGTAGGTAGATATTATTATTTTTTACTTTTTGTTTTAGAAATTATTTCAATTAAATAATTTTAAGGCTTAAAACAATGTTGTCTGTCACAAACAGATATGAGCAGTGAAATACTAGTGCAGGAATAACGTGACAGTGACACAAAACATAATTTCAATTAATTTAATTTATAAAAAGGTTGGTTTGTTTGTTGTTTGTTTTGGTTGTCTTATGGTATAAGTTACAATTCCGTTTTGAAATCTTAAATGATTTTCTATACAGTTTACATCATTAACTTATAAACGAAAAACAGAGCAAAGCAATTATGTAGTATAAGGAAAGAGAACTAAACTATACTAAACTAAACTAACAGTAAAAACAATGGTGATTTGATATTTTTGTTTGTTTTGTTTTCTTTGTTGTTTAGTCAATAGAGAATTTACATCATTATTTTAAATTTAAGATAAAACAAAATGGAGGATATTGTTTTTGTTTCTTTCAATGTTGTAAGCTGCTTGTTTGTCTCTCTGTTTCTCTTTCTCTCTCTCTCTCTCATTCACAATGTATCGCCCTCACCATTCTTCTCTCATTTTAATCACGTTAATTCAATCAGTTCATTCAGTTAACAATTACAATTTATTTTATAGCATTAGTATTTATTTACTGGTTTGGCCTAAAATTAAAGAAAAAAGTAATTATAAAAACAAATTATTCACATTATAAGAGAAATAATATATATGTGAGAATATTTAAAAAAAAAAAAAAAAAAAAAGATTTTTTTCAATAAAAATGAAAGAATACGATTTTTAATACGACGACGACAAAAGATTTAGAAGAAATTAATAGAGAGAATCATGTTTAAAAAATTAAAAAAGTGTAAAGAAAATAAAGAATAGTCTGTCGTATTTTGAAAGTTTAACAAACAATAATTAAAACACCATAAAAAATAATAAGCATTACAAAATAATACAAAAAAAGAAAAGAAACACAAATACAACAATCGTACGCCTACACGATGCAAAGGTTTTCATTAACTCTTCTAGTTACAATTGCAGCGGGGTTTACTGAAATACAAACTCGCTAGTTACGTACGTATCACACACCATCAATTATATTTTAACAATACAAATGTTAAACCATTTGTTGAATTTTACACTTTAATAAAAAAAAAACTGTTTCTAATGTCGAAACTTAAAACATACATACCATATACATACATATATTGTATAAATATCAGTGTATCCGTTATGAAATGATATTTAACTAGGAAACTGAAAAATGAAATTGTATGTATGTACAATATTTTATTTAGACCTGTTAACATTTGGTTAAGTTAACGAGCCTTAATAATAAAATGAAAAGCTTTTAAGTAATACTCAAATTTCAAAGAATGTATGTATGTATGTATAATCAATCGTACATTGACCTATTGCTGTATTTGTAGTTAATATCCTTTCTTCGTCGCTTTCTAATAATTTTATAGTGTTTTTATTGTTGTTTGAAACATAAATCATTTGATTGGCTTGCAATTAAATGAACATATTTTATATACTATATACGATACATTTATAAAATACGAACACTAACGAAACTTACACTTTTCTTCCTTCGATATGAACTAACTAACTAACACTAACTATCAAATGTGAGAGACAAAACTATTCAGTTGTTTTTTTTTAATTTTATTTAAATTTTTTTTTGGAAAATGTTAAGCTCTTTGGTTATTGTTACTTTTTTAATTGAAATTTCAGTTTTTGACGCATGTGACCATTTTATTTTTACAACTACAATATAATATGAATAGAAGTAGATGGACTTTTAATTTACAAATATGTTATAATAGTTATACATTAATAAATATTAATAAACATATTATTTTGCATTAAATTATTAAGATGGCTATTTATTTAGGAGTAAAGTAATAGCAGACAGTTTGGTTAAGTTATTATATTAATTCATAGTGCAACTACACTTGTTTTATTGAGAAAGATCGTTTTTATTACAAAAATAATTTATATCTTGAAAGTGTGCAAGTGTAAGCAACAATCGAATAGAACGTACTTAACATCTTTACATTGAGATTTTAAAGTAATAATAAGACATAATAATTTAAATTAACATTACACTAAATACAAACTTAGAATTATAATTATAAATATAAATATGTAATAATAATAGTTTTACTAAAATCCAATTAAGTATTATTTTTGAAAAATATTTGGCCAAAATACAATATATTTTGAAAAAGCTTTTTACAATTAGATTTACATATTTTAGAAGCTGACAGAATGCAAGACCGATTGATTGGCAAAAACGTAATGAAAATAATAAAATATTATCCAGTATTTAATGATTGTTTCGTTTTCCATTTATCTATGTACATATATATTTATAAGACAAAAATCCATTAAATACAAACATAGAATTTAGGAGTCATGTAATCATGTATTTATCAGGCATGTTCTGAAAATCACTTTTTCGTAAAGTGATTTGAAATCACTGAAAAGGTGTTCTGTGCCCAAAAATTATTGAAATCTCGTGATTTAAAACCGGTCATCTAACAGCCTAATGATTTCAAATCACTTAAGAGTTTTTTAAGCATTTTTCATTGAACTCTTGTAATAAAATTATCACATACACTTAAAATCATTTGTTCTTTATTTGTTTTTGAAATAAAACTAACTATTTTACGCAGAAAAAACTTAAAATTTACAAATTTATTAAGATGTTGTATTTTTTGCGGACCATTTTTTTAGATTTGTTTATATTTTTCGTGATTTACTTATACTTTTTAGTAGTCAACACAATTTAGAACAATCAAAATCACTATTAAAAATCTCGTGATTTTCAGAACACCAAAATATTCTTCCCGTGATTTCAAAGTCGTTCGTGACTTAAAATCACCGTGATTTCAGAACATTCCTGTATGTAATTTTATTAATTAATTTAGACGGTGTTCAACTATTAACCATTAACTTTCAACTTTTCTTAGTTAATTTTGTCTAATTTTCAAACTAAATTTAGTGTATGCTGCTGATTTATTATTAATGAAATTTTGGCAAAATATTTAACAAAAATGTGTATATGTGATTGTATGTGTATGTTGTACAACTATATGTGTGTATATTATACATTGCATTCATTTACAAATTAAAAGTACATAATTTTTATATAATCTAACAGAATCTCCAGATGATATCATGGTGTTTTTTCAATTATCCTGCGGACAGTTTTAAGAGCATCCAAAAACATGCACATTGTAGTTATGTAAAAATACATTTGAAGTAGGTACACAAATAATGATTGTAATTTAAATATGTATATTTAATCTTGTTGAATGTATTTATATATATATATAAATACATATCCATGTATGTATATATGTATGTTGTTGCTTTTTTATTCGATTCAATTCAATACAATTAGATCTTATGCTAACGTTATATTCAGTTTGTTTTTAATTGTTGTTAGTAGTATTTTTATTTTGTTCTTCAGCAGAACTGCGTTCTCTTCGTTCGGTCTTCAGTGATGCATTTTCGTTCTTTCAATATTATTTCTTTTCGTTTGTATAGTATATTTAAAGTGGCACATGCGATCCAATACACATATCTTTTTTATTTTATTTATGAATTAAACATTATTTCTTTTTATTATGTCTTATTTATGCAATCAATCAATCAATCCATATCTTTAAGGAGTAGTGTTTATAATTCATATCTTGTTTAATGTTTGAGTTTTTGGAATCTAAATTAAAAATGGGGTGCTTGTTATAGTAAATCCATTGAGCCATATTTAAAGATTAAAGGATTAACAGATTAAGGAATGCAAGGATTAAACAAAAATTAAATGGGTATCAAACAAATAGATTAATAAGTAAATAAATAAATAAATAAATGTATTAATGGTTACAAGCTCAAATAAAAAATTCAACTAAACAAAAACATTTTAATAAAGTTCCATTTTATGATGATTGCAATATATAAATGTTGTAGTAATACATGTTGAAAATGTTTTAAATTGGAATAAAAAGCTTAACAACTAATTTAGCACGTCCATTTTTAGTTTAATAATAATATAAACTCAATGTTCTTCATTTAATGAACATATTTTATTTAGTTATATACTTAGAATATTTCACAAGTACTACTACGCTACTACACTTGACACAACAAAACAAATACATATCATCATATCATATCATATATCATATTTTATAAACGTATGTAGTATGTATATGTTATGTTTGAAGTTTTGCTTTTAAAGACATCCTTTACCTCTAACTTCACTAAATGCTAATTCAATTTCACTTACCGCTTACTGAACCGCGAGGAGAGTTTTGAGAAGAAACTCATACGACCTGGATGGGGAGACTCCCCGGGCACACCACCTGTGGCTGAGTACTCCAAAGCAGTGTTATTACGTGGCCTAGTTTGACCTACGAAGTTAAATTGGAATAAAAAATAAAATAAAAAAAATATAAAACATAACAGATAAAATCAATCAATCAATATACAAGTTATCAAGATTAAATTTGTTTGTAACTTGCACAAACAGCAACTTATACATTTATCAGAGAAAGGGCCTCCTTATCTAACAACATGTGTAAATATAAGTTAACTTTCGTTCGAAGGACAATATATGTACATCATACATATAAACTGATAACATTAATAAGGCTTGGCTTACTTACATACATACATATGTACATATAATAAAATAAATAACACTAAGTTTTTTTCAAAAGCATTTAATTCAAAATTAATTCTACAAAAATTCCATCTAATTGTGTGTATAGTATGTATGTATGTATGTATTTACAAACCTAACTGAAATATTAACTAAATGTAATAAAACACGATACTTAAGTAAATGTTTATCAAGAGAAAATTCCAATTGAGTAGGTATAAATGCTAATTATTCTGTAACACAAACAATTTTTTTTCTTTTTTTTTGCGTTTTTAGGGATAATTTCTTAATTATGTATTTTCAAATCCATCTACCGCAATTCAATTTATTTATACAGAAATATAAATAAGTTTATTGGCTGTTTACAAATTGATCGTAATTGAAAAAGACAATAGGCCAATTCATTGCAGTTGCATCTCAGTAGCATATTTACTATTTTTTCATATTAGATATTTTATTTGTGCACGCACAAAAATGTTGTTCGTCATTTTCATACAAAAATCTAATACGACAGACAGTACTTTTTATTTATTTGTTTGTACTGAGCAGACACACTCATTCAAGTTTTAATATTTTCTTCAGTATCATATATGTACTTTCTCTCTTTTTCTCTGAGAATTCATATAAAGAAGACAAAGTTTCTTTCATATAATACATAGGAAAATAAATTAAAAGGAATTACAATAGTATAACAAAATAAAATGAAAGATAAATTACTTGTTGATTTTAATTAATACAAGTGTGTTAATATTTTTCTATATCTTCATTGTCTTTAGTCTTTGGTATTTTTTTTTAAATACAACAACATATGAAATATATCAATAGGTGTCTGTCTAAAGCACATAGAAATATTAAAATACAATTAATATACATACATACATATATCATAGCATAACAGAAAGAATACGAAAATTCAAAAATTCTGAAAAATAAATATTTTTCGCTGCCCCAGCAAACACGAAGGTTTGACCTCAAGTTGAGAATGATTTCAAATCAAAGACAGTTAAATTTAGAAAAAATGCGTAATTCGTTTCGAAAGAGAACTTTTTCAAATCAGAATGCTTATAAACAAATTTAAAACACTTATTTTACCTAAATATAAATATTCTAATTATGTCTAATTATGTTTAAGAAATTAAAATTTCAATTTATATTAAATTAAATAATAATTTTCAACAAAATTTCTAAAGAATATCGCACATTTTCGGTATAATTCTATGTTGAATATTCTGCTTAAATTTAAACTTATAAATAAGAATGTGAATTTTAAAAATTAACATTATTTTTTTAAATCATACTTTAAAGTACACCAGTTAGTTATTGGCCCTTGGCAATGCCTTTTTCAATTGCATTTGACAGAAAGAAATGTTTAGAAACTTACTAGTGTAGTTTGTATTTAGATTCCATTTAAAATGTTTCATTTTGAACCTTTCGTTATCTACAAGGTTTTGCATTTTAACTAACGATATACATACATACATGAATGTACTTTGGTCATTAAAAACTATTTCATTTTAATAACTAGCATTACTAACTTCCATTAGTTATTCCTATTCAAACATTCCCCTGGTAGAAATTGGATACAAAATTAAGAAAATGAATATGATTTCAAGCAAGGAAATTAATAAATAATTAAAAAAATAAAAAGAAAAACATATTTATGCATATGCAAAAAAAAAATAGTTAATAACTTCAATTTAAAAAAACAATCTATTAAATATTAATTATATAAGATCAATAATACTCAAACTAAGTATAATAAAGTATATGTATATATGAATATAAAAAAGGAAATGATCAAATAAATGATTTGAAATGATATGAGAGAAATTGTTTGCGATAGCTTAATTTAATTTGATTGTTCGTTTGCAATTTATTATTTATATCAATTATCATCGCATAAACAGAAATAAACAGGTTAGAGCAAAGAGATTCTTGTGTATTTTTTATATATCGAGTTAAAAAATATGAAAATAATACGAATGAAAAATAATACAAAGATATTTAAGATTTAAGTAGAGATAGGTAGGCTATAGTAGTAGTGGATACAGAGATATACATGTAGATGAAGAATACACGATACAATCTAGCAAAAAAAAAATGTGCATTCTTCCCATAGAGTACAGAACGGTACACAGCAGAACAACAAGAGAATATCTTACATACATATGTAAATTAGAATAGTTTTATTTTTATTTTTGAAGTTAATTTTTAACACGCCTAATATCAAATCAAAATTTATTTCATACACATCGTTACTTAGTTAAAACATTACATTAATACGTTAGTTATTTATAACCTGTTTAAAAAAAATCTTCAAATAAAAATTATCTTAATTGTAATAAAACAAAAAAACTTTTTTGAACAATCAAATTATGAATTGTATCGATTTGGTTTTAAGCAAAACTCACCCGAATGAAAGGTTGAACGTGATGGAACATTCCTGGGAAAATGTCTGCCAGATTTAACAGCCGATGTCACTCTAAGATCGTTGAACACGCTATGGGTTCATATTCATTCATAAATTTGGTTTGGTTTATTAAGGCATTATAGTAGTGGCATTTTTGCGGGTTATTTTTTGTTTATTCGTTTTTTTAATATACACAATCATATTCCAAAAACAATCAGGTGAAAAAATACAATAAATAGAATTCATTTCAATATTTTTAGAATAAATCATGCGAGCAGCGACCAAAGCAATTGATTATTTTTTCATTTAGTTTATTGTTATTATTATTTTTATTTATTTTTATGATGAATTTGTTGTTGTTTTGTGATCGCGATTTTATTTTTATTTTGTTGTGGTTGGTGTCATCATGCAAAAAGAAAATTATTAAATAGAATAGAAAGAAAAAAGAAACAAAAAATTAAATAAAAATCAATAAATTTGGAACATGTTAATGTATATATTATAAATGTAAATGTATAGAGATTAAAATAATAATAATGTAAATATGTACGACACATTTTCTTCAAAGACTACGACTACTACGAAATATGTACATACATATGTGTGAGGCTGTTGAACAGACGACAATTACAAAAATTATTAATAAAATAAATTGAACCGAAAAAAAAACTAAATCTTGAGAAAAGGTGAAAATAATAAATATTTACAATAAAAAAAAAACACATGGATAAAATTAATTTAAAAGTTTCACAAAGTTAGTGAGTGATACTTGATCATCACCAACCCAAAAATGATCCTTTGACAAAAATGCAGAAAACAACAAGACTTGAATTCTCCTTAAATCATCATCTATCTACCATATCTTGTTAAAGTTAAAAGAAAATATGCTACTTAACACCCTAACGAGTTAAGCCTATCCTAAATATGCTGCTATTACTCAGATACTTCATTTAGAACATGTATAAATAACAAAGAAACATAAAAAAAAAAAAGTTGAACGTATTAAATTATAGCCCTTTTTTTGTTTTGTATTTATAATAAGCATTAATTTAGTTATCTCTTTTGTTTTTGTAAATAGTTTGTTTTATGATTAACTAGTATTGAATTTTCTTAGATTATTTTGTATACTCACCGAGATGTGTAATATTTTTGAGGGCATTTTTTTTATTTGTAGAACCATTTTGAAGATTTAGAAGTATAAATTTTTGTTTGCAAAAGAAGTTTTACAATTGATTTAATGATAAAAATAAAAAATAACAAGATAAAAATGAAATATCAAAATAATTAGTGCTGTCAAAGTTGATGTGAGATTTAAAAGAGCAAAAGGCCTAAAATAATAATTTTTATTGTTTTTATTTGTTGCTATTAAAAAGCCATAATAATTCGTGTATGCATGTTTATTAAAACTGACCCAAGAGCAACAAGAAACGTTATGGAGTTGATGTTGATCAAGTTGTTTTAATGCTATCCACCAATTTACCAATAATATGTATTAATTAGTAGTACGAATAGGAATACGAGTACGTGTAATGAAAAGTAGAGTAGAGTGTTTTTGTTATGAACAGATTTCACTTTGCTTTTTGAAATGTTGGAAACAGCATTTAGACAAAAGTGTATTGAACTAATGTATGACTGAATGATGGAAGAATGTGTGAGCGATTTTTGGAGATTTAACTTAAGTACTTTAATACTTAAAATAAAATGATAAAGAAGAAGAAGGATGTTGAGGATGGGGAAGTAAAGTATCAGGAGTAGGAAATAAAGCGAAAAACATTTAGACACGTATACATACTTTGAATCTGTTGAAATTGCATTTGTTTTCTCAGTTGAAGAAGTCTTTTCGTATAGAGTTGTTGAGCGTCGTGGCATCATGCTTACAGTAGCCGAAGGACGATTACTGTTTGGTGGATCGTATTTGGGCGTAGAACGTGGTTTGGGACTACTAATAGCTGTAAAAAAATATTTGTTTACGCTTATTAATACGATTATAAAGTATAAATTTGAACTTACATGTATCTGCTGTTGCTAATAATTTATGTGTGGCAGATGCCGGCCTTTGATTTTGGGCCGAAAGACGTGCTGTATTTTCTTTGATTGTAGCTGAATCTATGGTGTTTTGGCGCTTAAAGTTGCTACTTCTGCAGCATTGATGAAATATACAAATTAATAAAAATTATTGTAAGAAAATTACAAAGAAAAATAACAAAGTTACAGTCAGTTTTAACATCAACATAAAGATTAGTTATCAACTAAAAGTTCATTTTATTCTTCTCCATGGCGATAAGGATATAAATCATGTGTATATAAATTTAATTTGCTTGAACTCAGCTTTCCCACAACAACTGTTTAATCGATTAAACAATATTTATGGAAAATTAGCAATGTTCAATGTTAATTATAATTATTGTAAATACATATGTATACCTATGTATATATAAAAATGTCCATGTGCGCAGTTATAGATTTATGTTTGATATGAAATTGCAAAATCAGCATTTTCCAAATATTGGTTGAGTGAAAAAAATACAAATAAACTTACATTGAAGATCTTTCTGTAGATGATCCTGTACCAGCGATTGCATAATTAGTGCTGGACGGAACGGTACCAGCTGTTCCTGTGGTAGCAACTTGACCAGCTGTATTACCGGGAGCAACACCTTTAACGAAAAGGAAACAATGAATTTAATTTTTTCTCAGTACAAATAAAAAATAAAGACATAAATAGCAAAAAATTAAAATATACATAAAAATAACGTACGTAGTGTATCAGCCCCTGAAGATGCCCTTCTACTTGGTTTTGTACTAGAAGCAGAAATGCTTCTATGGACACCGCGGTGTGTTGGGCTTTGCACAGAAGCATTTGCAGATATAGCTGTCCCATCATTACCAGATATATTGCGCAAAGAAAGTGAAGAGCCAGATCGAGAACCATCACTTTCAGGCTATAATTAAAGTTCGTTTTAGTCATAATCAACATCATCATCAACAATCATCAAAATCTATCTAATTCATGTCAGAAAGATTTATTTTTGAGTTTGCTACTTACATCAGTACTTTTTCTTCCCAGCAATAAATACGTTGCAAAGACATCATCATACCGAACTTGTGATAATGAAGTTTCGATTTCCTGCCTATTATAGCCCATTGCAACAAGAGCTTCTATAATGTGAGTTAATGTCCAAATCACATCACACCCAGATCATGTTGTTAGGGACAAGAGAGGAGAGAAGACATGCGAAAAAGACATTGAAGCATTAGAGCGGTCTTTATAAATATATATTTAAATATATCGTATTAAAAAATTTTGTTAATAATTATTTAATTTTTAACATTAACAATTTTCACACCTCCAATCAAATTATTTGATTTTGGAAAAAAACATAAAATCAATTCTTGTTTTGTTTACCTTGCCAATTATGAAAATAATGAACGTTACATGCTAATAATTATAATAATATTATGTATTTTTAAATTTCCTGAATTTGAATCTAATAATTCTATAAGAGATAGATAGATAGAATCTAATAATTCTATAAGAGATAGATAGATAGAATCTAATAATTCTATAAGAGATAGATAGTAAATAATTGTATAAATTAACACAGCCGCCGACATCACACTCAATACAAGTATAAAACAAATTTACCTACAATGATTAAGCGGATTGTTTGATAACTTTTTTTCTTCCCGATTCTTCTTCAACACATTTTTAATTTGGACTATAGAATGAATGATAGAAATATGTACATATAGTATGTATAGGTACGTATGTCAGTAATATAAATTGTATTCATATTAAGTGCCTTAAAAAATCCTTTTAAATTGGTAAATTTTTATTGGGTTTGCCATCATATAATTAAGATGAAATTTACAATATACATACGTTACGTAGTAAGTATCTCTCATACTGATACGAAACAGAAACATTACGACTACAGATTCAAGCTGATGAAGTTTATGGAGAAGAAGGCAAGGGCTAGTGTAGTGTTGTGTGAGAGAAAGAGCAAATTGTGATCGATAAATAAAACATTTTGTTACAAATTCAAAGAAAAAAACAAAATACAAATACGTATACAACGATAAAAATCCAAACTTGTGAGCGCTACACGTAAACAAGAGAAAAAAGTAATATATACACTTGGAACAACAGTAAGTAATGGTAGAGGTTGGTGGTTCCGATGTGCCATAGTTGTTTTTATTGTTGGTGATGGATGAACAAATGTAGTATAGATAATAATGATGTTGAGCATATGATATGTATCGTATCGTAGTATGTCGTATGATTATGAGTAAGGTATACATTTTCTAACAGCTATTGACGGAATATAAGAGCAAATGATCGCTGAATATTATCAAATAAACATATTGTTGAACATTTAGGAGATTAGGGTTTTGATAGAATGAATAAGTAAGAAGCATTAAAAATTATTTACACACATGATAAATTATTGTGAAATGATGTGAAATACATCAAATTGTTGTTAGAAAAAGTATCAAAACTCTATCTATTGATTTTTGTTTTGGTATGTTTGTACATTCGTTCGTGCGTGTGTCCGTACGTCCGTTCACATTTCGATTTGGGAACAACAGCTGTACATAATAATGTTTGTATACATAAAACAGTTAAAAGTGGAAACAAGAAGTTAATTATAATGGCTTTGTATACAGTACCCGTCTTACCTATCCGTTTGACATCGGCTAGATCTTGCTTAGGCTCAATATAGGGCTTTAATTCATCATCTTCAAACCCCATATTCATCCATTTATCACTCATGATTGTTTCGAGACTAGCACGTTTAGCCGGATTCAATACTAAAAATTTACGCAAAAGATTTTCACAGTCAGTAGACATGTAGAAGGGAATCCTGTAATATTAAATAGAGAAATTATATTCAGCAAATTGGAATTACTTAGAGCATAAGGGAATTCAAGGTAAAAAAATTTATTTACGACCTATATTTGCCTCTGAGCACACGTTCCCGAAGTTCTCGTAAAGTGGAGCCATCAAAAGGCAATGATCCACTTACAAGGGTATAAAGTATAACACCTAAGGACCAAACATCAACCTCAGGACCGTCGTATTTCTTGCCCTGAAATAGTTCGGGTGCGGCATATGGGGGGCTGCCGCAAAACGTGTCCAGCTTAGACCCAGGCGTAAATTCATTTGAAAATCCAAAATCTGCTATTTTTATGTTCAACTCACTATCTAACAGCAGATTTTCAGCTTTTAAATCTCTGCGAGAAAAGTATAAACATTAATTTTTTATTCTCTCTATATGGCTAATAACACTTTAATAAAAAAAAAACACATTTGTAAGTTTATGTATGTATACCTATGTATTATACGTTTTTGATGACAATATTGCACAGCTGATACAATTTGCCGGAATTTTACTCTGGCTTCCTTTTCTTTCATACGGCCGTGTAAAACCAAATAATCAAAAACTTCACCACCAGAGGCATATTCCATTACCAAATACAAAGTCTTTTCGGTCTCAATTACTTGGAAAAGTTTCACTATATTGGGATGATCAAGCATTTTCATAATTCTGACCTAAAATATATTAAAAAAAATTATACAAATTAACTTGACAAAACAAACTAACAAAAGCAAGTATTTATGTTTATTTTTGTTATTATTTTATGTTGCTTACATACATTTGTATGTATGCATGGAATGGAAGAAAGAGAACAGAAAATTGACAAAGTCTAGAGTTGGGACTTGTTTTTAAGATGTTTGCTTTAAACATAAACATAACATTTGTTATTGTTTTCGTATAGATGTATGTGAAGTCCATCATTGTATGTTGACGGGTGACTTTAATACTGATAAAAAATAATGTGTTTAAAATAAGCAATGCGATATAATTTTTAACTGAAAATTGTGAGGTGAACCGCTACAGATCTCACAATTAGAAGCTTCACAACTGTAGCCTAGACATTGTCCACTTTTTATTATATTGCGTTCGAATAATTTAGCGAATTTTATAAAATATGTAGTTAAAATAATAAATGTTTTAAATGTATATCATACCTCTCTAAACAATTTTTGTAGCGAACCCGGATTCAGTTGGGTTTTGTCAATAATTTTAATAGCCACCTCTTTGCCGGTGGGCAAATGTTTAGCTAGTTTAACTTTTGCAAAATTTCCTTTGCCAATTGTCTTAATGAGTTTGTATTTGCCAATATGCTCTTCGGTAGCACGCCAACGCATTGGTGCACTGCTGCGAATAGCCATATTAGGAGATCCCTTTAAAAAAGAAAACAAAAAATTAAATTACATACAAAAATGTTTAAAAAAATTCGATCTTAGAATTTCCGAGACAATACTACTAAAAAAGTCAATAATTGCAAAAAAAAAAAAAATAAATTTAACTTCATATTTTTTTAAATTAATTACCTTTTTTATTTTTGACTTAGCTGTACTATCCGATTCTTGTTTTTTGAATTTCTCTGCTTTACTGGTTGCAACTATTGGCAGGCCACCATTTTCCATCATTGTTACCACCACTTTATTGTTGGTAGATGAGATATTACCAACTTCCTTTACTGGCGTCAGCGATGCCACGCCTTCATGAGGTGTTAATTTTGCATTTAATTTTCTATCAATATAACTAAATTCCTTGTTATAACTGTGTAATTGTTTGATAGTAGCTGGGGTATGGGATTTAGATCGTTTTAAAAACTTCAACATTTGATTCTTTACTTTGGTAGGTGGTGGTTGTGGTTGATGCAGCGACATTGCCTGCATTTTGTCTCCGGCATTCACAATATGTCTGCTGTTATTGTTTGTGCCACTGCCATCATTGATGCTGGAAGGAATTGTCAGCGAGTTGCGATTGAAATTTGAGTCCAAGAGTTTTTTACACGCATTGCCCTTATCAAGTACATGCAAACGACGATAGCTGCCATCAGGCAAACGCACGTAACAGCCCTCAGACATTTTGTGATATGAATCTGTTGGCAATTTGTGAAAATTACCCTGTGGCGTACGATAGTAGCAGTAATCGGTTTTGTGATAACCATTTTCAATCGCTGAG
Source organism: Bellardia bayeri (assembly GCA_950370525.1). Taxonomy (NCBI): domain Eukaryota; kingdom Metazoa; phylum Arthropoda; class Insecta; order Diptera; family Calliphoridae; genus Bellardia; species Bellardia bayeri. The sequence continues at coordinate 1,411,208 of OX493268.1, forward strand.
CTCATTTGCTCTGTCTGCTGCTTAGACACAATTTCGAGGTTTTTCAATTCATTTTCGGCTTTGTAGTTTAGGGTGGCCGAAGCCATGGTAACGGGCCGTATACGATCGCCAGCATGAATTTGTAAAGCAAGTACCTTGCGAGAAGCAGCACCTTCATTGGCAGCTGCATTTTTCCCCGGTAGCGTTGCATTTTTTCTCTCCCTGTAAAGCACTGATTGGCTGCCAGTAATGTCGACATTGTTGCTATTGCTGTGTATGCTACTAGTCTGGCCCATATTAATCAAGAACTTCTTCGTATATACTCAAAGCCAGTCTCTCACATTGGTGCATTTCTTCTGTCCAATTTTTTTTCTTTGATTTAACAAATTAATAAAAACGTTGTTCTTAAAACTTTTTCAAATAACTGAAACACATTTGTTAAGCGCGCCAATAATGATTTGTTCTTTTGCAAGAATTTTAGAAAAGAAACAAATAAACTTAAATGTTTATTTTTCTATTATCTTTGTCAGTGTTTGCAAAACGAATAAGTGGTAAATAGATAAAAACACAGACGTAATTAGTACATGTATTTGTTTTTGTTCTTGTAGGTGCCTTGAATCTTCAATTGTATACTATGCACAAATTACACAAACAGATAAATACCGAACGAACACTTTTAACAAGTTACTAAGTATATTACGCGTGTGATGTTTATTATTAAGAAGGAAAAATAGTTAAAAATTTAATAAGACTTTTTATAATTTAAAATCTATCTTTAGTGGGTGACTAATTCTTATTAAAACGAATTGAAATGAATAAATTTGTCTTTTAATTGTTTCAAAATATTTATAGATGGATAAAGCTAGATTAACACGATTGAAATTTTCTTCAAAATTGCTCTTCAAAATTCTTCAAACTCGTGTAAACAAAAAAATTTCTTCAAAATTTATTTATTTAATAGTTATTAAATTTCTTCAAAATTCTTCAAACTCGTGTTAACAAAAAATTTCTTCAAAATTTATTTATTAATTAACTAAATAGCTAAATAAATAACTATTAAATAAATAAATTTTGAAGAAAATGTTTCTGTTTACACGAGTTTGAAGAATTTTGAAGAAAATTTCAATCGTGTAAATCTAGCTTAAGTCTTTGTTTTTCTAGATGCCAATTTTAATCAACAAAACAGTTAACAAAAACATTCGAAAAGAGGAAGCGTATACATACATATGTATATATAGTCCATTCAAGAGTATTTTCTAAGTCAGTTTATTAGAAATGATTTGACTGATTTGTAATAAAAAAAAAACCGTAAAATAAATAAATTATTTGCATACGTAAAAAGGTGTGTGATGATGATCTATCTACACTGTTTAATGAATATCTAACCGTATGAATAATATTCTCCTCCTCATATGAAAGTATCAATCTTCGTAAGGTAATTGTATAGGTATTTGTTAGTTATTATTGTTGTAAAAATTTGTTCATTCGTTTTTTTTTTTTTTGTATCTCCCTATAATTTTCTCTTTCTCTCTCTCTCATTTAACCAACTTGAGCCCTTGCTGCATCTAATACGGGGATGGAAAATTCACTACTATTTTATATTTTTACAGTACAGTAATATATGTATGTATGTATGTACCTATATTCAATTTTTATATAAAATGTATTAATACATAGTAATTAATAGTAATAGAAAAAATATCGATGTCAGATATACGAACTACATACATACATATGTATATGTAAAATTAATATCAATTTTATATACTAAAGTGAACAAAGATTTTTTTTAAATTATTATTTTTTGTTTAAATAGGTATGTAGGTACATACAGCTATATTCAAAATAAAAAGCTGTATGGTTACTTGCAAGTAAGTCACTTTGTGGTGTGTAAATTTCCATAAGGGAAAGTTAAAATAAAATAAGTTAGAAATGGCCAAAACAGTTTAACATTTAGTTATGGCTTTAAGAGTTTTAAATATCTAGGTATTTGCTTATTTAAATATTTATCTTCTCTTAATATGATTAAAGGTTTTCATTTTCCATCCCTGCTTTAGTACGTAACACAACTTGGTATAGGCATGTATTTATTTATTGTCACTTGTTTATTTTTCTTAGTATTTATATACATACATACATATGTACATACATTCAAACAATTTTACGTTTCAATTTGTTCATAAAATTCTTAAACCAATTAATTACTTTTTCATGATTTTTTATTAATTGTGTAGACTTTTATGTATATTTATGAGTCGGCTCTCTTTTCTTTTCATGCAAATTTTGGCAAATATGTAACATATTTTAGTTTGATTTTACTGCTGTGATACTTAGTTTAATACAATTTAATTATACTGTGATATTATTTTATTTATATTTTTGCATTTGTTTTGTTTAATTAAATTTATGTTTTATGTTGTGTTTATGTAAAACAAAATATATATAAAATATTCTAAATGCAAAACTATTGACGAAAGATTATATATCTAATAAAATATCCCTGATGATGTTGGGAATCTCCAACGAAACGTCGGAAAAATAAGTTATGAAATAATCTTTTATTTGCATAGAATACATGACCTTAATAAGCCCGATTTAGAAATTTCTAAACAAATCAATAATAGAATAAGGAAAAGGTCGATAAAAACCTTAAGTAACCGTTTTAATTTTATACGAATTATGAGATAGAAAAACATGCGATTTATTTTCTCCAGTTTTCAAAATACTAGCTAATATACCTATACATAATAAGGCCAGCCAACGAGCTTTGAGTCAAACACGGTACCATGAATTCTCCCTACTCTCAGTTTTATTTATAAATAAATTGAAACGGTTATGACAACATTAAACACAAACACACTCGCAAACTCAAGCATTTAAAATACAAATTACAAATTTATAAAATTTTTTTATTCATTCAACTTTTTTGTTTTAAATTATACAAAGGTATGTTTTTTACATTGTTTTATTTTTGTTATTGATTATTAGGAAGAAGAAAAATTAAAAACAAAACTCGTTAAAAATGGCACGTAAAAAAGCTACATTGGCATCACTAAATGAAATCGAGCTTATAAGTCACAACACCAACACAAATAAGCAAGTGAACATGAGAATTTTTTACAAGCATTTGTTGTTATTTATCTTGTTCATTACTTTACTCGTACGCTAGTTCATTTTATCATCGTCCATGTTCGCGTTTTTATTCGTGCTTTTATTTTTAATGTGTGTTATGTTGTTTTTTATTTTTCACTTTTTAATAGGTACGTTTATTTTTTCGTTTTTTTTATCCAATTCTTTATTATAAAATTTTTGCACTCTTATTTTGTCGTTCTTCATTCAAGTTTTTACAAATATTCTTCTATTGAATAAATAGCTTGAACATTTGCTCATCACCATTATTATCATTAACAAATGGCCTTTGTTATCTAACTATATAGTATTATTGTCACCATCATATGAGCAGCTTAATAATACAATAATAATCAATTATTACACTCATCAATCTTTTGTAAATGTGGTGATGTATTTTCCTCAGAAAACAGTAAGAGAATACAATATTTAAAATAAAAAAGAAAGATAAAAACTAGACTACGAAGACAACTACTTAAACAACAAAAATATCACAATCACAACTAAATTCGAAAAAACATATCTTTGCGTTTCGAACACCACAACAACACAAGACTGACTGTCTGAGTATAGTAAATTGGCAATTTATATTTTAAATTAACTACTACTCTATATGTATTTTTTTTTTATTTATTTTTATTATTTTTAATAGTATGTCCGTATGAAGTATGTATCTGTATGTGCTTATACAAATGTACGTACGTATGAATTAATGTATGTATACCTTAATGTGCCGTAGATATAGAGATAGAAAGATATACAATGTAGATAGATAGATGAAAAAAGTTAAAGATAACTAACTACTAAAGTGTATTTAATCGTAGTTACTGTTGTTGTTGTTGCTTTTAATACGATCGCGTTAATATAAAATGTATTATCTAAGTAATGAGTCTTCTTGTATACATATTAATAATAATTATTACGAGTATGATGATGAGTGCTTGTTAATTCGTAAGAGTATTTTGATTTATTAAAATTTGTTCTATTTATTATTATTATTTGTTTGTTGTTGTTGTACTATGAGTATTATATTGTTATATTTATTATTATTATTATTTATAGTATGGATGGTGTGTATGTATGTTTTTATTATTAATTTTATTTTGATATTGTCTTTTGTCGTTGTTGTGGTCGGTGGTGCCGTTGTTTAATGCTAACTTTATACTAAAAATGTAAATTGATTTTAGCTGCTAAAACATGTCTCAATACGAAACCAGTCAAGTGTTTTAGTAGAGACTGACTGTTTGCTGACTGGTAATGGTATTTGTACGAGTATTTGTAGATTTATAAGCACAAACATAGATACAAATGCAAGTAGGGGATGCGTGTAGTTGTAATACATTCATACCTTCAAATATGCATGTACAAAAACACATATACAAACGTATGACAATGAACTCGTTGTCGAGCTTTTTTAATTTATCTGTATCGTCTTTGTGAAAGCTTTTTTGTTCAACTTATTGAGTAGCAATAGAATTAAGTCTTAAAATTTTTTTTTACCTACAATTGACGATTGTTACTTCTTAGATACGTTAAATTTCATATCCGTTATTTAATACCCAATACTACCTATACACACAGTTGTCAAATTAAACAAAAACAATGTTTTATGTTTTATTCTTATCAAAGTTACATACTAAGTAGTAGGCACACTAAAATCAACTTTTTATTATTGATATAAAAAATATAAGAGACATTAATCACCAAAATATTTTAAAGATTTAAACATGCTATTATTTTGACCGCTACTGTAGGTATGTATTTATGAGCAACGGTGTTACTTACCAAAGCCTAAACAATTGTTTAATATTGAATTCTTTATAAAAAATAAACAAAAGAGGAATAACTTTTGGAAATGTGTTTACAAAAGTGTCTCAAATTCTGTTTCTGTGTTTCACATTTTTTATTGTGTTAAATAATATTAAACATTTTTCAGATGGGGCGATAAAATATAGCATTCCAACAAATCTTTATATAAACTGTTCATGATTCGCTTTCACAAATGAACAACAAAATAATTTTCAAACAAAAACAATGTGGCTTGAATGTTTCCTTTTTACTAGAAATGATGATATTTTCATCTTAAACTTCAGTAGGAATGATTTGTCAGGTTAAAATTAAGCGCCGTTTTACTTTTAATTTCCTTAAAAAATTCATTCAATTTAAGCTGATTTTTTTAGATTCAGCTGAATTGAACTTTATGATAACGAAAAATTTAACAAAAGTTAAAATTGAAATAATTAATTTTTATTATAAGTTCACATTTTATAAAAGAAAATGTTTTGAAAAAGTTTAAAATTTAAATTTTTTTATGCAACGGTTCGTTTAACAACCATTAGAATTTGCCTTGAAATAAGGTATTTTGCATGATTTTGTTACTCAACTTATTTGCAAAAAAAAAAAAACTGTAAGAGTGATTACTTTTCTATATCGACAGTTCAATTACAAACCATGCTATTTCGACTTAGCATGTTTTTAATTTTTTCAATTTAAATTCTGTCAAATTTTGGTTGTGATTGGCTAGTCCAATCAATAGTTATTAACAACAAAGTTCTACCTCATATGGTTTTTAGATATCGCCTGTAAACTTTAGGAGCTTTTCCTGCAAAACTCACTTTTTCGACTTAGCATGTTTTGGAATTGAGCTGTCGATATATGTATGTATGTACATTTCTGAGTTGGCAAATATATATTTTTTGTATTGGTAGTGTACCTTGATTTGTATATTATCGGCAACTCTGGTAAAAAAAAAAAGAGTAATTTTGTTGAAAAATTTGCTCTCACCTACCATTCTAGACTTCTCATAACGTGACAAATAGTAATTAAATGAATTATTCGAGAAAGTACATAAAGCTTTTGAGCATAACAAGTTTATTTACAACCGAATAAGTTTTAAAAAATTCTGTACTAAAGGAGCTTTTATATTCGAAACAACATACCCCACCTTTTTTAATTGACTTTATTGTAATTAAAAGCTTACAAAATTCGTACGTTAGAAATGATCAATGAAAATGTATCTCTGTTATTCTTAAAGAGTATGAACGCTAAATATTAAAAAATACAAAGAAACTAACTCCCCGTTGCCACATGCAAGTAATTACTTGCAAGTTGTTAGACATTTTGTGAACATTTTACGGACAATGTTGTAAGATGTTTACGAAAAACAACAATTTTTGTATATTGTATCTACACTAGCAAGTGTAAGTTCATTTTTAAAATGTCGTCAACAAAGAAACTTCTAAGAAAATTAAAAAAAAAATCTGTTAATTTTCAAAAACATGATTGGATCTAGTATTGCCGTATTGTCAAAAGAAAATAATACAAAAATAATTTTAATTTATATTTTTTTTTTTAATGCATGAAATATACGTATGTATAGTATATTTTAAACATACTATTAAAGGCAATCTGCTGAATATCCTATTTAGTCGTACGGCCTAAAAATTTAACTAAATGACAGATTTTTTTGACAAGTCTATCAGACTTGCAAAAGTTTTTAGAAATTTTCATAAAATGATAGTTTCTATGCGATCGGATAACATAACAACAATGCCAATGTAATTTAAATGGCCGAAAACTGCGTTTGTTTACATTAGCAAAAACATATGTTTTTGCATCTTTTTTGTGAAATAGTGTGGCACCTATGACAGACTTTGTTGCGATTTTTTTTGAGTTTGATAGAAATCGGTCAGATTTTCCAGTGCATGAATCGTACAATTGTGTAGGATAGTGTATCCCGACATTAAGATGTGATGAGGTATATTTGTGTTCTTTTTTCTATATTATTTTTTGTAAAACCTCGAAAATCTGTTACACTATTTTTTCACTGTCATTTTTGTTGTCAAATTGTTGGCAATTGTATGAAAACGGGTTGTCATATGGCGTCATCTATGTTCATGATCATGATTGCAAACATAGATGACGACATATGACAACCCGTTTTCATACAATTGCCAACAATTTGGACAATTTGACAACAAAAATGACATAGTGAAAACCAAGCATTATAATAATTTTACCTACAAGCAAATTCTCTTGCAAATTGAGCTGCAAGCTGCGATGAGATATATAATTTGAAGAAAACTTTGTAAGAAATTTAAATAATTTTTTTTTAAAACTTTTTTATATAAAACTTAAATTTGTTTAAGAAAACTACCAATTTTATTTATTAATATTTTATTTTATCAATCGAAATCAATAATAATCAGGCATGTGATGGAAATCGATATCGAAAACGAATGAGTTTTAGAAGACAATTTTTTCGTAATATTACTGTATTGAAAAACTTTTATCACATAAAATGTAAAGATATTCGGCTACTAAAGAGAATCTTAAAACAAAAATTTTAAAAATTAGATTATAAATGCAATAAAATGTATTTCCAAAACTGATTCGTTTTTTTTTTTGATCGTAATTCACTAATGTTTTTTTAATTTAAATGTTTTGAAAATTTATCTAATTTTGACCATTTATAATTGATGTAATAACCGATTCTTACTGTAATTTACAGAGTTTGTCTGATTTTCATAATCACCCCTATCGTGAATAAAAATTCCACATGATTTTTGTTCCCTTTTTACATTTTTCCTATTAAAATTCAGTGTTAAAAAAATAAAAGGGAACAAATTTCATGTGGAATTTTTATTCACGATAAGGGTGAATGATCTTGAATGTAATTTAACAATTTATAAAATTAAAAGAACATTTTCCATATTGCCAACAAGTTAAGAAACAGAGTATAAAAAAGGATAAGATATAAGGTGTGGTTTTGATCTCAATAACATTATTTACACGAGATTTATGGGTGGCATAGCAAACGTGGACCAGTTATGGACTGATAGCTTCTAAATCTAGTATTCACTAAGAAACCACTACGTATTTGAGGCTTATTTTGGTTGAATTTCATCTCAATAAGGTTATTTACAAGAGTTGTATGGTTGTTTAGTATGCTCGGAAGTGAACTTAATTCGGAAGCTAATGCAAATTATTGGCTGGCTGGTACAAAATCCAGTAGCATAATTGCCGTATAACCGATATTAGTATGATTTCTGAAATAAAATTACTGATCTATCGATATTTATTAGACATTTCTCTTATTTTATTTTTTGGAAATGGTAGCTATGACAAATTATGGGCCGATCTTCTTAGATTTTGGAACAGCGAATTTTATGCATATGAGGATATCTCACGTCGAATTTCAACATAATAACGGAATATTTAAGATTTATATTAGTATTAACGTAGATTTCCGAAGTGGACCTTATATGGGCGATATAGTCAAATATGGGCCGATATTCTCAAAATCTAGCAGTTTGATTTTGGCATGTATGTATGTCAATAATCCGTGTACAATTTTGGATAGGTACCGTTATTTTTAAGAGATTTATATAAAAATAAACCGAAATTCACAAAATTATGCAGAATGTTTTTTGTGTATATATTAATGATCTGTACAAAGTTTTGATTCGGTACCGATAGTTATAAGATATATATAAAGATAAATAGCATTTTCGGATGTGGTCCTTATATGGGAGTTATGACCAATTATGGACCGAACTAAAAAAAATTTCGTATTGCGATTTCCTTTTGCATGAAACTTATTTTTGCTGAATTTTTTATTGATATTCTAATAATGACTAATTAATGTATAATTGAGCAATATTTCGGGAAGATTTTTTATGGGGACTATAAGAAATCATGGACCTATTCTTACTATTTTCCTCATACTTTCTTCTTTTATCATAAAAACAACTTATACAAAATTGCATGGTATTATCTGCAATATATTTAAAAATATAGCAAAAAAATTTTTAAAAATACCAATTTTGTTCTACTATACCGATTTTGCTGATTTTCAATACCAAACTGCTTAGGAAAATTATAAGCGGTTTTTTTGTAAACTTTGTTGAATTCGGTTGTGTCCTTTGGACGTGAGAGTGTTTTACATAGAAAGACAGACGGACATAGCTCAATCGACTTAGAACTTCGTAAGGACCAAGAATATATATACTTTGTTGGGTCTCAGATGAGTATTCTCAGTGTTACACACGGAATGACAAACTCACCACTTATAGTGGTGGAGTGTATAATAATTCTAAATGTAGGCGAAATGTGCATTCAAGACAATTTAAATATAACATGCTACAACAAGGCAATCTTCAGCAAAAATTAAATTGGCTTGTTTTGTTTAATCCATCTAAACTGGAGCAGATACATTTTATTATTAGATTGTATTATTCTGATTTTGGTCAGAGTTTTCTTTATGCGCTTTAACACTGTCGTAAAACTTTAATAATTCCAAAGTTCCAAATCATTTTTCATGATCGAAAAATGGTGTGGATTTTTATCGAAATCAATGATAGATAGTGTGGCTTAAATTAATATTTATATCATCCAACTATGACAACACTTAAGTATTGCATTTATGCGTTTTATAAACATTTGTCTCACTTTAAGAAATTTTTTTTTAATATATTTATCTCGGAAATTCATTGAATGTATATAAGGATAAATTCAACTTACCTTAGCTGATGATGAAGTTCTTTGTTTTAATGCTGCCGCCGCTGAATTCGAATGACCGCTGACGACATTTTTGCCTATGATTGATGCTCCGCCGCTACTTACTACGGTATTACCAGCGCCATGATGATGATGGTGATGGTGGTTAGAAGAGGCTGAACTGGATGAATTGATTACGGCCGATGAACGAGAACCGTCTGTAACAGAATTTGCTCCGGCATGGCAATGATGGGATTGCGATTGGGAGGATTGTGACGGTGTTGTCGCATGGTGCTGTTGCTGATACGAACTGTTATTTTGTGTCTGATTTGCATTTGCTAGAGATGTCGATACAATTGAAGTGCATGTGGCCGCGTTATTGGGTGGTGGTGTTACAGTATTGGCAACGGTAGTTGTTGTGGTGACAGTCGTAGAAGGCAGTACAATGGTATTTGCGTTTGTAGAATCATGTTGCTGTTGATGAGTATCCTGTACCGATTGCACTGAACTATTGACACTATGATGTTGCTGTATAGTCGATTGAGACGAACTTGATTGTTGCTGCGCTGTTTGCTGCTGTTGCGACGTGGTCGCATTTGTCGTTGGGGTTGTTGTGCCATTCGTAGTTGTACTGACGCTGTGTCCTGATGTTATTGATGATGTGAGCTTTGACGTTGCATTGCCATCATTGGCTACACTATCGGCGGGCAACGACTCAGGAACTGTTTGTAATGTCGTTCGCATTGTTGTTGACATTATTTTTAATTCATTCGTCGTCTTAATTACATATACATATACAAATTAGTTGATGATCAATGTCAAACTGGATTTTCCTTGTCTTTCTCTTTTTTCTTTCTTTCGTTCTTGCTTTCCCGATGATTTCGTACTAAAAAGAGCGAATACGATTTCGCATTCGAATGCGATTATAATTTACAGGCGATATTTATTTAATATGACTGATTTTATGAATTATCTTAAAATATTTCACAAGCAGAGAAATATGTTTAGCCAATACAGGAAGTTAGTTTAATATACATATATTTCATATCTATCGCCAACATTAGGGGGAAATGCAGTATTGTTTTAATTTCGGTATATTTTTCTATTTCTCTATACTATAATAAGTACTTTATGTTTAGTTTTATATTAGTTCTTTTATTTTAAATTCATTTTAACACAACTCGGTTCTTTAACGTAAAGCAGATGCAATAAATATCTGTGTAGCTCAAGATATCTTCCAAAAAAAGTAACAAAACTATACACCAAATCCAAAAATAGTTTCAAATATCTGAAAAGAGATAAAGATACAGATACAGAATACAAAACTAAAAATTATCAATTTAAAATACATTTCAAGTTTATAAAACTATTTTTCTGTTTATTTTGTTTACAATGTAATCGGTTATAAATAAAGAGAACATATTTGCTGACATATTGTCAATCTTAACTTTACACTGCAGCCTTCGAAGAATCAACAACTCAAAACGAATTTCATCATCTACATATGGACGACCCAAAAGCGATAGAATTTTATTACGGTCATTTGTTGCTAATGGTTCTCTCTGTGTCCTCAAGTGACTGATTTCAGAAGGATGTATACCCAACCACTTTAACTGGGGACATGTTAAATTGTGCGCATTCAGGCTTTGCGCCAAAGACCCGTAACGATAAATAAGCATTATTTCAATACCATATGGATCGCCATCGACTAATGCATAAATACACAATTTATTTTCTATCCATAATTTGTGTAAAATCCATCTGGTACAGATATCGGGATAACCTCTTGCTGTTACCAATATTAAGTCATCACCTAACATTGCAAAGATACCGTTAACTATGAGATTTTGAAAGACTGTATACTTTTCAACAACCAACACAAATTTGGCTGTTGTCACAAACTTGTCAATATACGTGAAATTCGGTGGCATAATAGTTGGCCCCTTAAATGCATCACAATCGATGACATCGCCATTACTCATGTGGACAAATAAAGGCCCTAAAACAAATTGCAATATGGTTATGCTGTGTCTTGATTGTAACCGTATTTTATAATATTAGAGGTATTCACTGCATTTATATTTACAATTAAAATTATACATTTGTAGGAAGTACAAAATTCAAATGAATGATTGAAAATGCAGCAGTGAATACCTTATATTAATTCAATATAATTTATACCTGATATAAAACATTTTCCGGCAGCAAATACTCCCAAATTCCACGATGTTGTACCCAATGCCTGGCATACATCATTTACAGCATATTGTATTTGTAATATATTGCATTCTATATTAACATTTCTATAGTACAGTTGACGGTAAGTACAATGGCTTCGAGACAGAAATAGATCATGTACTTCAGCTAGAACGTATAAAAACGATGCAAATCGTTGTCTACTACATAAACGCCCGTAGTAAAGCTTATCTAATGATAATGAAGCTGATACTAATGATGTTTCTCTTATTTCCGTTCGTTGTTCATTGTTGCATATATAAAATATATTACTATTTTCATTTGCTTCAAGTTCATTATTATTATCGCTATAGATGTTGCTATTTCTGTTGTTGGCGTAAAAGTTATTGAGGCAAATTTCAGTTTCACATCCTAGTGACAAAAAATCGTTTAATAACGATGTAATTAAACTTTCAATTCGATTAATCATTTTCTGTTAAAAATTATTCTCCATCACTTTGGAATTTATTTGGAAATGTCAGCTTTACCGTTATAAATATATATACATATAAGCATACATACATAGGACATGAATATTTGTGTGAAGCAGTGTTGCCACTGGAACATTAAGACAAAATATTTGCTGAAAACTTAACTATCCATAATAAATCCAAATCTCAAATGGGTGATTTGTATATGAAACTACAAAAATTTATTGGGTGAACCCAATAAGCTTAGATGGCAATTATGTAAAAAAGTGGGAGGGGTAAATAAAAAAAAACATATTTAACAATGCGGTGAATTAAGTTTGTTAAACTTTGTTTAACAAGGACGGTTGCTACAACAACAATATACATACGTATGTATGTACATATGTATATAAAAACAATATTTATTTCATATAACAATCAGGAAATTTTAATAAAAAGAAAATAGCAACACTGATGTAAAAGTTCCAGCAAACACGGAGGTGTCTTCTTAAATTAAGAATAACTTTGACACAAATCTTCTGATAATGAATCTAAAATATGTAATAACCAAAACATAAGAGGAAAAGAGTATTGAAAATGCTACTAAATAAATAAATAAATAAAAAATTTTAAATAGGTTACCTACCTATGGAATTAAAATAAGTATGGAAAATAAATTTCATATTGAATTATGTATTTCCTTAGATTTTATTATTTTCAAACTTAAATATATTCGGTGTTTTTAAGTTACATATGTACTTTTAAGATGCTTAGCTCATAAAGAACAGCATAAAATTTATATACATATGTATGACTAATCTTAAGTCAGAAATGTTTTATAATCACCCCTATCGTGAATAAAAATTCCACATGAAATTTGTTCCCTTTTCACATTTTTGCTATTAAAATTCAATGTTAAAGAAATAAAAGGAAACAAGTTTCATGTGGAATTTTTATTCACGGTAGGGGTGAATATTAGAAGTCGGAATAAATGTCTGAGTAAACGATTCTACGTTGCACTGGGTAGAAATCAGGTTGTTTAATGGCAGTAGAATGTGATTCGGTGATATATTTTGTTTTCTAGTTCATTTAATTTTCTACTAACAAATAAAATTGTTTAGTCTTAAATTGTTATTTTCATTAATTTTCTCTTCTCCATTTATTTCTTTTATCATTCTTGAAAAGAATCACAATGGACCCAATAGGTCTTGGAGTGGATGTATACACTTGATGTACACAAACCTTCTCTCTCTCTCTCTCCCTTTTACGTTTAAAAATAAAAATTTCGTTTTAATTTTTGAGATCAAATTTGATACCAAACTGAGAAAATAAGTATGTAATAACATTTGTGAAACGTTTTTTAACATCAAAACTATGTGTAGGTTTGAATTAGGTATGAGAATCATGTTTTTTAACATCAAAACTATGTGTAGGTTTGAATTAGGTATGAGAATCATGTTTGATAACAAATGCTCAAGCCATCATATTTCAAACGTCAGTGCAGCAAAATAAAAAATAAAAAATTTGTCTCTATCTGAACAATATTAGGTTTAACTTTTGATGTTCATTGCGATTAATTTCTTCAGTGCAATAACTTTTATCATATGCAGCTAAATTTTAAGTAAAAATTTAAGAATATTATGACATAAAGAATGAGCTTTAAAGAATTTTTATATTTAAAGTTTTGTGTACACATTTTAAATAACTTTTACCAATTTACAACCGGTATTGTATCGTGGTATCGACTTGTTGTTGTAATATTATTTAATTGCTTTGTTTTGATATTAAAAACTCTTGTTTGAAAAATTGATTTTATTTACAACGATACAATGTAGGTTGTGAACAGCACTGGAGAGTGAACATTCATTATTTCCACAATTTAAGGAAAATCTATACCATTGACCCATAAAAGAATGTCATAAAAGCTATACATACCTACATATAAATTATTATTAAATTAGAACCACTTTGTTCCTGGGGTAATTCTAATTTTCGAAAAATTCTAATTTCCAAAGGTTTTTTTTTTAGTAAAAAGCAACATAAAAGTGCAGCTTCGTTTAGAAAAACAAAAAAACCACTACTGCAGAGATTTTTTAATTTTATTTATATAAAACGAACAGAAAAGATACAATATTATTAAAATTCATCACAGATTAAAGAAAAAAAAATATTTTAAAAATACGTATACTATACATATAAAAATTGGTATAAATTAAAAGTATTTAAATTATTTAAATAACTACTAATTGTTGATCATATAATCAGTAATATTTGTGTTTTTTGGCTTTATTAAATTTGTCATAACAATATCATTGCGAAGCGCCAAAAGATTGGTCATGTACTTTGTGGAAAACTGTTCACTAGTTATACACCAATTTATTAAATTATTAACACTCTCAGTGGCTAAAACGTTAGAAGTAACTCGTGTGACTTCAACAATATCTTTATCACTGCTATCTGAATTTTCGTCACCGCTACTAAATTCAAGCCCCGATAAGTATTCAAACATGTCCTCATTCCATTTTTCGATTTCACTGACAATAAAAATTACACATGTAAGTAACATGGTATCCTTTTTTAATATGTGGAAGCCAAATAAAAACCATAAAAACAATTTTTCAGTGTTGAAAACAAACAAAAAATAAAAACGCTCGGAAATTAGAACTGACGGCTCTAATTTTAGAGCATATAGTGTTCTAAAAACGTTAATACTAATTTCCGAAAGATTCGAATATCCGAGATTTCTAATTTACGAGCGTCTACTGTAATATATATATAACAATAAACCGGGTTTGTTGCTTAAAATATGTTTTATGGGCCAGATAAAGGGGTTTTGTTTAATGTAAATAAGAACGGTTTAATGGTCACATGAAATTTCGAGTATTTTATTTGACATCAATATTTTCGATGAGAGAGACGAAAAGAAATCAAGATTATTATACCGACCGACATAGTATACATGTACCTACTACATCATGCTGCTTATTGTATGTATGACCCAAATAAATAAATGTTTTTAACAAAAAATAGAAACATTTTACAAATCTCTACTTACTGTGCTTCATTTTATTAATTTTGTTATATATTTAGTAAAATACAGTATTTTAAGACAATTGTCAGACTTTTTTCTCTCTCTTTTTTGCTTTTCTTTGCTGACTTCTTTTTTGCAATAGTATTTTCTTCAATTTTTTTTTTAATATCTTTAAAAACAAAAAGCTGAAACAAAACTATCATTAGTTCGGGTCGTTGTATACACACAATAAAACCACACAACTATACAATTTATAACGTCAACGAATGGTTAAGAAAATGAAACGTAATAATTTTCTTTTTGTTACTTCAACATCACAAGAAAAACCGATGTAGGTAGTTTGCTATTTAAAAAAGAGATATCACCACTTTAGAAACAACAACTTTTAATATTTTAAAGTCCTTTTTTTAATTGCTGTTCATATGAATTTTTTATATCTTTTAATACACGAAAAATTTTTTAAAACACTGATTTTATTGTTATTTAAGTTAGTTTGTTTCTATTATCGTGATTGTCCAGCATGAGTGACCTAATCCACAAGAATATACCACTAACTATTTTCAATGGGAACTATTGCACAAAACGATTTGATAACTTTTCATAGCCGCATAGCAGCTAAGATTTATTAATAATAAAAATTTTACACCAGATATGATGAAGAAAATATGTATATGGTTATAAGTACATATATATATACATCCATAGTTCGATATATATATTTTATATATATATACATGTAGATGTGTGTGTGAAAAAGCCTCTGAGGAGCTCTATATGTATTCAGATAGCAATTGCAAGTTTTTAGGAGTGTGTGTGTGCTAAGAAAAACCTTGGTTGTAGTAGTAGTCTGGGTTCCGATTTTTCTTTTTCGTTTTACAGAAGCTTGTTTGGAATATTTAATATATTTTATTTGAGTTAACACTTCACTTACATTAAATCTTAAGCAATAAATAAAATTCAAACAAATTTCTATATTTCTTCACTTTTAAACTATGACTTTTCCGTACGCACACTGAGAAATTCTCCACTTCACAGTAAAGCATCCGCCATATTTGATTTTCATGTATTCGTAAAGTGTTGGTGATCAATGTTGCCACATAGCAGCCACAAAATATTGGTACAATATGGACAATCAGAAAATATTTTGGTAGTTTTACCAGACTGCAAACAGTGTTGTATTTAATCATAAGTCGTTAGAATTTTTTGTGATTGTCAGAAAAAAAAACTAACAAATATTTTTAATAATTTATTTTATTATTAAAATTATTTTAATGTTGACAGACTGGCAGTGAGTAAGTAAAATACTGCGAGAGCGGCCAATGTGGGTTACTGGAGTACCTTGACGTTCGTCTGTGTTGCTTACTAGTTTGTTATTATAGTTAATTAAAAACTTCTGGATAAAATGTTTTTAAAAATCTATCGCTTATTCTAATTATTTATATTTAAAAGCGATTAAAATAGCTAAAAACTTAACTTTAAAATTCGGCATTACACAATATTGAGTGAATAATATGCCATTAAGAAAAAAAAATTTAAATATGAATATTATATATATTAAATAACGTTTTTCAATAGTTAATACGAAAATATTGCAAATTATCAGCCCTATCGTGAATAAAAATTCCACATGAAATTTGTTCCCTTTTCACATTTTCTTATTAAAATTCAATGTTAAAAAAATAAAAGGGAACAAATTTCACGTGGAATTTTTATTCACGATAGGGGTGCATATGTATGTATGTACTCATTTTGGTTTTTATGTAAAGGCACAATTGAATCTATTATTTTAAAATTTTGATTAGGAAGTTAGTATATATGTAGTACGTTTTCATTTCAGTGTACAACTCGCTGTCAACTGTCATCTATTTGTCATTTTTGGTGAACAGTAACTGGCGTCTCAATTTTTTTCTTTGTGTACTTTTTGAAGAGACTAATACATAAATTTATAAAGAAAGAAAACAAAAATAGCAAAAAAATATTGAAAATGGACGAGCTATGTTTTTAAAAATATATTAATTTTATATATATAATTGAGAAAAAAACTGTAATATTAATTGCGGAAGATAAGTTGTAAAGTAGTTTTAAATGTGTAAGTATTATTAACTAGAAAATATCGCCGTTTGTACATGCATACATAAATGTATGTGTATGTATGTACAGGTGCGGTCAAAACAATAGCTAATAGCAGTGAAAGTTAATTGTAAATTCTTTTATTTCTTTTCCAATTAAACCCCAAAAAACTGTTTCTATTTATTAAGAATGTGTTGTGTGTGCTGTTCAAAATACTTTAGAATATCTCATCGTTTTCTTTTCTCGATAGAATATTGCATACAATTACAGTTTAATAAGAATATGTATTTTGTATGTAGGTACTATGTTTGTAAAAAGAAATTGTTCATGTTCCCGGACTCTGAAAAAATCAATATTATACAACTACGAATACACTGCGTACATGTAAATATGTATATACATACGTATGATGTACGTACGGAAGTACATATGCTTATGTATATAGATATACATATATGCATGGAAATATGTGCTTACGAACATTTATATCCATTCCTACATTGGAGTACATGTCCATATGTATTTTTGGTGCTTTTAACGTTGAATTGTAAAACATTTTTGTGCTGCGCTTGTAAATTTTGCTCGTTGTCTCGTTCGTCGTCTTTTTGTGCTGCTGCTTGTTCTTCTTCGATTTCATCTTGCAACATTTGACGTTTTACGCCCAAATTTTCATTTCATATTATACATAGACGACGAACGATGGCACCAACTGCCATTGTAAATGCATTTACGCATTTTGCAAAAATTGCATCGAACTACAATTTGTTAAATAGTAATCCTAAAACAATTTGTATAGTTGGTACAAACTGAATAAACAAAGATTTTCTAGTCGATTTCTGTATGGAAACGCACACAAACGCTTTCAGGAATGAGTAGAGTGATAACACTTTATCTTGTTACAGTTTCAAGTGAACAAACAAATATACTTAAATTTTGATTTAATTACAGACGACAAGTGAATTTGTGAAATTGTGTGTTGCGGCAACAAAGATAAAGTAATAAAGGACGGAGGTGAAAACTATTTGAAATAAGATAAGATAACACTATAGACATAATGGAGCCATCGGTATGTATTCCTGATGAGGCTGATTTTGATGGTCAAAATGCACAACTGCAGGAATATGGTCAATATACCACTGTGTACCCGAATGCTCCGTTATATGCAACAAAAGGTCCTGCCGGTATGACCGTTGGTCGCATGGGCTCACAATGTTCTTATCGGACCGACCTTGCATCCGGGAAAATACTCGGTTCACAGAGTAATTTAACAAGTTCGGTGCAGGAACTCAGTGCAACTGTCGGGGTGCCAACGGATCAGGGTGCCTTGATGACCTCAAATCTGCGCTACATGCAACCATCGCAGTATGAAGAAATGTCAGAATACGGTATTAATCCGGTTATTCCGTTTCCATCGGAATCACAATATGGAGAAGATGCTCCGGTAGCGTATGGATACGTTTCGGAAGCCAATTATGTTATGCCTTCGGTAAGTGCCAAACAAAATGCGTATGTATCGCGACCTCCTATGTTCGACGACAATCGAAATGGGGCCGAAGTCGCCAGTGCTATGGGTCTGGCTCAACAGGGCTTCGAAGATGCCCATGATTTTCAGAATAAAATGTCACAGCTTACGATTAGCTCGTTTGGAGTCGTTTCCCAACATATGCGCAATGGCGGCAAGGACGAAATAGTGGATGGTTCATGCAGTGACATTTGCTCGACTATGCGATGGCGTGATCCAAATCTATCGGAAGTCATTAGTTTTCTAAATAATCCAAACAATGCAATTAAAGCCAATGCAGCCGCCTATTTGCAACATTTATGTTATATGGATGATCCCATCAAACAACGAACTCGAATTCTAGGTGGTATACCTCCACTTATAAGGCTATTATCTTACGAAGCACCAGAGATTTACAAGTAAGTACAATGTTCAGAATATACTTCTATCAATAGTTGTTAATATGAATTATGTTGCAGAAATGCTTGTGGTGCTCTGCGTAATTTGTCTTATGGTCGTCAGAACGATGAAAATAAACGTGAAATAAAAAATGCTGGTGGTTTAGCGGCACTGGTGAATTTATTGTGTCGTACACAAGAGTCTGAAGTGAGAGAATTAGTGACGGGCGTTCTTTGGAATATGTCGTCGTGCGAGGACATTAAACGTTTCATAATTGACGAGTGCTTAGCAGCAGTTGTCAGTAATATAATACATCCACATTCCGGTTGGGATCCAGTGTGTCCCGGCGAAACTTGCTTTTCTACAGTATTTCGTAATGCATCTGGCGTTTTACGCAATGTCAGCTCAGCTGGCGAATATGCTAGAACTCAATTGAGAAACTGTGACCACTTGGTAGAGTGCCTACTATACGTGGTGCGTCAAGCCATCGAGAAGAACAATATTAGTAATAAGACCGTTGAGAATTGTGTGTGCATTCTGCGCAATCTATCGTATCGTTGTCAAGAGGTAGAAGATCCCAATTATGATAAGCAACCAATTTCAGTTCCCACTAGAGCTTTATCGTCTACTAAGGGTAAGTGAAAGAAAGTCAGTGAGGCTGATAACATAATGATGTTTTTCGAATTACCTTATAGGTGAAAATCTTGGTTGCTTTGGCACTAGCAAAAAAAAGAAAGCTCAAGCTCAATTGGAACAGCAGAATGAGAGCATCGGTGCACAGTCTGGTTCAACAAAAAACACATCGGATTCTGCAAATCGTGGACCTCTCAAAGGTTACGAACATTTGTGGCAGCCAGAGGTGGTGCAATATTATCTGGCTTTGCTACAGAGCTGTTCCAACCCTGAGACGCTAGAGGCCGCAGCGGGTGCAATTCAAAATCTATCGGCCTGTTACTGGCAACCCAGCATAGACATACGGGCTGCTGTACGCAAAGAAAAAGGTCTACCCATACTAGTGGAGCTTTTGCGAATGGAAGTCGATCGAGTGGTGTGCGCAGTAGCTACAGCATTGCGCAATTTGGCTATTGACCAGCGGAACAAGGAGTTAATCGGAAAGTATGCAATGCGGGATCTAGTACAAAAGTTGCCATCCGGTAATCCCCAGCACGATCAAAATACCTCCGATGATACCATAACTGCAGTGTTGGCCACCATCAATGAGGTTATTAAGAAAAACGCTGAATTCTCTAGATCGCTTTTGGATGCTGGTGGGGTCGAGCGTCTCATGAACATTACAAACCATCGCCAGAAATATACATCTTGTGTTAATAAGTTTGCTAGTCAGGTCTTGTTTACAATGTGGCAGCATCATGAATTGCGAGACGTTTACAAGAAACACGGTTGGAAGGAACAAGACTTCCTAACAAAGTTCATCGATTCACACAGTGCGTCTGCTCACTCCCCCAATAACTCGAATAGTACACTGAATAGGCCTATGGCATCACAGGGACGTACACGGTATGAAGACCGCACCATACAGAGAGGAACCAATAGTTCCGGCCGAAACAAAGACCAGGATCAACAGCAGCAGCAGCAACAACAGCAGCAGCAAAGATCTTGCCAAGACCCACAAATGCTCCGACAAATGGTATCTTTCTAAAACTAACATTATAACCTCGATAATTTTAAGATCACAGGAGGCCTGTATAAAATCATCACTCACTGATTTTCTCTCTTCCAATTTCGCTTTTACAGGTGGACGAATTTTCAATGAATGGTGTGGCTGATGACACTTACCAACGGCCTTCTGCATACACTTCCGCAGTACCTTTGTATATACCCAACAGCGACAATACCCGCAATCCGCCTAATTAAATCAAACAAACATACAAATACCCTAGCCCATCACATATTACTGTATATACATATATATATATATATTATATTATATAGAAAGAAACCAGAAAAACAAAATTTTACTTTAAAAGTGCGCACATATGGGGCAACATCAACAAACATCATTTAGAGTATAAAACAAGATAAATAAAACAAACAAACAAACGCTTTCAAAGTAATGATAACATCAGCAATTTAAAATATTTGTCAAATTTTATTAACACACAGACACAACATAATATACAATTCAAACTAATATTGCATAACACGGTTGAACTGCAATAATTAATTTAAAAAAAAAACAACAAAAACAAAAAGTTCATTCAGAGCAAGGCACTTACAGAGCAAGCCGTATCCCAAAAGATGAAAAACAAACAAAGAAAAACATTACCATTGCATTTAATAAAACACCCATAAATTCTAAAAAAAAATAATGCGTTTATTTCTAAATATTTTTTTTAGGTAGGACTCATTAAATGATTTATTTTGTTACATAATAGTGAGGGGCGAGTTCCGACAACCACTCTTCTTTGGTAACAGTCACGTTGCTCATAAATGTTTTAGTGTTTTCATAAAGATTGCAATATATCAAATACTTTGGCTGTGACAGGCTATAAATTGCCGAATCTCGATCAATATAGAGGTCGGTTTTACAACGCAATCCCCTATAAACACCGGAAGCATGTAGAAAAGCTATGTTCATAAAATAGCTTGAGGCGATGCATTTCAATATTCTTTCAACATCTTCACGGCAGGAAATTAATGACATTTTGTATTTAGTTAACAAAGAACTTGCAAAATAATTACGCAGCCGATGTGCACGAATTAAACTATGATAATTCAAATAATATTTGCGGCAAAATTCTTTACTTCTATCGTTTTCAAGAAATGCGGTATATACATTCAATAGCGTTATCAGATCGCCTTCAGCTGCTTCAAATGCTCGCTTGGCCACCTGTTTGTGGCAGTCAGCCATGTGATTAGTGGTAACCGTAAATACTGATTCCACCTGCAGCATCGCTACTATTGTCAAAATCTCTTCTGAACACTGAAATTCTATTGAATTAAACAGTGCTTTGCTTAGTTGTGGACAGAAAGGTGCATCAGCCATGAAGAAGCCCAAGGGATTGGTTAGCTGTCCTTCAGCGTCTAAAGCACCTGCAAAAAGAAAACAGAAACAAAGTGTTATAAATAAATAATAAACATTTCCATTATAAAATTATTTATATTTGTATAAATAATAAATAGTAATTTTACCTAAAGCATATAAAATTTCCAAAGCCGATAGTACATTCTTAGCTGGTGGAGGTGAGGGAAAGTCAAATCGTAAAATATTATCCACAGCTAAGGTCTTTAAATAGAGAATGACGGAACACAAATCTGTGCGTCGCATTTTTGCCACTGACCTCTCCGGCAAGTTGTTAAATTCTTCTTTAGTATATAGACGAAATACTTTGGCTGTTCGATATTTGTTTCTCCAGTTGGCTCGTAACTCAGCCACAAATTTACTCTCCGGCACTGTTAATTTATGACACTTATTACTCTCCGCATGAAACCATTTCAGCTGCATAAAACCACAATCGATCACTGTAAAAATTCATTTTTATGCAATTAAACAGATTAGATGATTAGATTAAAAACGCCCCTGTTCGAAAGTACAATTCTTTAAAAAACTAAATAGACGCAACTGTTTCTTTCAAATAAGCTCTGGTCGAATGATTCAATTATAAATTACTTGTCCCAGACGATTTATGTCTTTTTAATTTCTTTTAGTTAATACTTTTGAAATCTGTAAAATCGTTTAAAAGCCGCTTTTTAGAGAAATATAAAAAAGTGAAAAGCTGTTCTCAGAAAAGGGGCGATTTCGTTTTTATATTACCATAACCGATTCGATCTTGTGTTACAGAATCTTGGTGCAAGTCCTTGGTAAATATTACATTTCGTTTTCCACTTGTTTTGGGGAAAAATACCGACTGCTTTTCACCATTCACATGCGACAATTTAAAATAATTGACATTTTTAATATGATCCATATTGATGTAATTTTTCAGCAATTCTATAGCTTGATTAATTTCATCTTCATCAGCCATATACACCAATATATCACCATCTAATGGTTGTTTCTGATGGACATTTCTAAGAGTATCAATCGATTTGCTTATGTAGTCCGCACATGGAGATTTAAGATAAAATACAGATTGTTTTAAATTTACATCATCGATCGATAGTACTGCGCACCCGATTTGATGACTCCTATGGCGCTTGTGTGTATTAAAATAGTCGGCAAAGAAGATTGCTTCTTTGGTATTCGATACCAATACAATTTTCAATGTCGAGCGTTTCCTTACTATCTTTTTCAACAATGCCAATACGGTATCGGTTAAAACATAACGTCTGTGAACGTTGTTCACTAAAATAACGCCGTAGTCAGTAAGTATAGGATCCAAGAAGAGCTCTTTTAAAAATTTTTCGTTTGAGATGTACTAGGTATAAATTGTTTGTTAGTAGGAAAGTACGTTAATATCCATATGAATTGAAGTTGTAAACGATTTGTTTGTTTGTAACTTACTTTAATCTTTAAAAAGTCTGCATTTTCATAAGGAGTAGCAGTAAACATTTCAGTGTGTGCTTCGTCATTGTTATGATCTATAACTGCTATATTACCTTTTTGTGTCCAACCCAATTCTTCCAAATACTAAAAAAGAATAAAGTAAAAAAACTGCGTTTGGTACAACTTTAAATACATACTACATATTTCCAAATTAACGTAGAATAACAAAAAAAAAAAAAAAAGACATCACCGAACTGTTCTTGAAATTCATTTTTCTGTAATTTTTTTAGAGAAATCTAAACAAATATTGTGAATATTTAAGACTCTTCGTTAACAATAAACTAGGGATGAAACATATAATGTTCTCATTTGCAATCGCTAAAATAAATTAAACGAAAATATAGTCTTCATTTTTTATATGTTTTGTTATATACATAGGTATATGTTATATGTATTTACATATGTATGTATGTTCCAGTTATTTATTAAGCTTTTCAAATTTGTTGTAGCCAATTCGTTTACATGCCTACATTAAACAAATTTTTATAATGACATTTCGTTCATATGTAAATAAAATGATGAATTTTTAGCTGTGTTTTATGTTCCGAACAACTTCAGGTACATTTTCGAAAATTAAAATAAACAAGGAATAAGTGATTGTTTGTTGCTGTTGTTATTGTGGGTACATATACAATACAAACACATAAAATTTACATCTGTTTATGCAAAATATTACAGTAATTTACACACAAAAGATTTACATTTATAACACTTTTTAATTAATAGGAAATAAAAAAAGAAATAATACGTACATAATAATAAAGTAGTACTTGTAATAAAAATAAAAAAATAAGGATCTCTATACTATTTATCAAAATGATGTTATATTAGTGCTGCCTCCGCCACCGGCATTGAAGATAAAGTTATGTGCTTCCAACAGATGCATTTCCGTAATACAAATGCATACAAGTAATATTACATAGCCACTGTATTGAATGGCCTTAAGGAATTCCCACAATTTATCGCAGAATATGCTGAGCAGGACACAATGCAGCAGTGAGTGAACGTTGACGATGCGCCACAGCCAAGCAATGCAAAATAACCACGTGGACTTAAAGACGATTTGTTGGCGAGATATTTGTAGTGGCGTTACATCGTTTCTCTCGAGCATATTTTGATAGACAGCGATATAGCGATTCCAAGCAGTGGAGCTAAGAAGCAGTTGACCTGTAAAACTGATCACTTTCTTGGCTACCTTTCGAGTGGTGGGCTTTAGTTTAGTCTTTGTAGAAACTTCTGATACACGAGTGTCGACCATGGGCAACTGGAGATAGCCCCGTCGTGGTGGATTGTTTTTCAGATAGAAAAACATTCCCATAATAAGTGCTATGCAGCCCAAGCCATCACAAATGCCATCCACGTAATATCCTGTTGTACCAACTTCTGATCGTTCACCGCGAATATTCTTCTTTACGCGTGCCACATGACCGTCCAAGTCATCTAGGAATGTGCGAAACTGGAACATAACGACTCCTAGACGTCTGTAGCCTAAGCTGTCTGACGACACAAGCTTTCCAGCTACACAAGCTACTCCCACGTGAAAAAATGATATCATATTGGCCGTAATGAATGTTGACCGGGAAAAACCGATAATATTATCAAAAATGGTGGCCAACGGAGCGAATAAATAATGATTGGTGTGATCCAAAAGTATAGCTTTTACCGTTACATGGCACAAAGGATTTAGTTCGCATGACAGCCATGTTTCCGACTCGTACGTCATTTCACTACGCTGAGATATATCGGTGGCGGTGTTGGTGTTGGCGTTGTTGCTGGTGATTGTTGTTGTATTAAAGTGATAATTTCTTTCTAAGGGATAATTTTGTATACGCAGGTACAGCTGGACATCCATGTAAATGTAGAAAATAATGAGAGCTATTAAAAGCCCCAGTAATATTTTACTGATTTGACTACTAGGGCCCACCATATTTTTGCCGTTCAAATTGATTGGTGAGTCAGTGAGTCAGTTTTGATCGAACGTGTTTGTACAGATTGCTATGACTTTTTTGTTAATCAAATCGTTTTATGCTCTAAATACAATTGTACTGATATATTCGTAGAAAAGATGCTATAGACAATTAAAATGTTTGTATTGTGATCTGAAACAGAAACAAATAAATAATCGGAATAGGTATATACACATAATCATACACATTAAATTACATTAAATCGTTCCTGCCTACATGAAAATCATCAAATTCTCGTAAACCGCCTGCCTGCTCTCTCTGATATTGAAAAAATTCGGTCATGTCTTTTCATTCGTTATTTGATTAATCTCAAACGTTAATTAATTTGTTTGATATTATTGTACATATGTAGGTACGTAGTATAAATCATTTAATTACCTGGGGCAACTCAAGAGACCCTATACCAATTTCTGTAGCTAGTATAGTTATTTGATATTTTTCGATACAGAATATAATATTTTTATTTTTGTTTTTATCTGAGATGTCCGAAGGGTTAGTACGCCTTAAATTCTGATAGCCGGCTAATAATTCTTCTTCGTTATCTGTAATTGAAATTTGTTCATGTTTTACTATAATATGTAATATGATTGGTTTTAACATATTTAAAATCAAGTTCATTTAAATTTAGCTGGGGTTAAGTATCAACAAAATATTGTAATCCTGTCTATAGACTTGGACTTGTTTCTATTGCAGTACATTCATGTATGGTTTGTAATACTCATTTAACTAATTCTATACATCATCGGCTGGTGTACACCCGTTGATCTACTTGAACTAATTGTTTGCCAGTTTACGTCATAGTTGTTAACAAATTCAAACGTTTGAAACCTACAATAGTCAGTCATTCGCCCATATGTTTATATATGAAAAATTCTTTATAGTTGAAAATTTTTACATTTGTTCAAATCTGAATTAACAATTAATGGATGTATATACTAGCAGTATTAAATTTTTTATATGGAACGCGAGTTTTGTTCTATTAACAAAATTTAAGTTGCATATGGAGATATTCAACAAATTTTTTTCAGTTAAAAACAATATAAATACCTGGCTTCAAAAACTGCACATTATCACGATGAAAATTCATTACTGTTACTTTAAGAACATATAATTATTGTTGAATTTTATAACGAATTAGTCAAAGGCAGTAAAATAAATTGTTTCACATCAAATTAATAGATTTATGAAAAAATGGAAAGATAACACAATTAACTGTCAATTGTATACATACATACACATGCATCCATATGCAATCTACTCAAATTATTTGACACTTGCTTCACATTAATATTCTTTGTTTGCTTTTATATTTTTTAATTCTGTAATAATTTTCGTCTGTTTTTCAAGAAAATTCAGATTTATTTAAGACAATTACAATTGTTTGTATACTTTCATGGTGCACAATAATAAATAAAGATTTTTAATAAATATTTTTTTACTAACAACAGGGGCACTCATGTTAAATATAAATACATGTGTGGTCAGGTTGCCAGATTTGTCAATTACAATAAGCGTTGCCATATATGACGGCTTTAGCAGGCCAGAAAATGCATTACATTTTGCTAGTGTCTCTCTGTATATTTTTGTATGATTTTACATTTATGTTTTCCAACGGAAAGCTATGTGAAACATATAACAGAAATATACAAAAATAAATTGTAGTGTATACAATTGTTTTCAAACAATTTGTATATTTAACTTGAAATAAAACTTCGAATAAAAATTGTATAATATATTAATATAAAACATGGTGTATACATACAAGGTGAGTGCAGTAACACAGCTGACTGATATTGTTTACAATTTACTTATGTCAAAAGTAATACTTTTTCAAGTGTTTTTGACAGTAGTACATTATTTTACAAAAACAAAATGCCTGTTGTTTCTGTTTTGTGTTGTATTTGTTGTCGATTTGCACTCACCTTGTATAGTTAGACCATGATATAAAACTTAAATTTGTTTAGGAAAATTATCAATTTAATTTAGATTTTTAGGTATAGAAGTTAATAGGAATCACATGTAAAAAATTGTTAAAAATCTAAGCTAGTGTCACGATCTTGATGAGTTCCCAATATCGTAATACTTTTTGCTTAAAAAAACATTAGTCAAACACACTTAAATCACGCATTCTGAATGACGTATGAGATTCATTTTCATTAAATATTATGGAAATGCAATACTTTATAATAATACCCTGTGATAAAACTACTTTTATAAACAAACATGAGTAACACAAACATATTTACATGGTATGCATGTATGTACATAGATAGATAATCTTTAAAAAATATGATGTCACATATTTTTTTGTCACTACCCAGCAAGCCATATGAGTTCGAAAAGAGTCTTTTCTGACACCTTTTTGGGAGCGTTAACGCTCTTTATGAACCCAAAAACCAATCATAATTCCTCCGAAAACCTTTCGAAAAGAGGGTCATTACGTTAAAAAATGGTCCGTCAGAAAGAGCTCTTAGATAATGTCAGAAAAGAGTCTTTTATGAGGGGTTTTTTGGGCTTTGTGTAATCTTGTTTTTATCATTCTTGTGTGGTATAGCTATGTTTTTTTTTGTTCAAAGCACAAATAACTGGACAACAACGCTTTGGTACACACATAATTAAGTGGAATTTCTGATTCATTCTGCGTGCCGAAAATGCTCTTTAGTTGGACTCTTTTTCTGACTCCTTTTTTCGGAGCGCTCCTAGAATGGTATGCTGGGTATAAACAAAATATTATTTACTACTACACATGCACATATTTATTTATTTCCCAACAGACCAAAAAATAAGTAAAGAATAATAGTACTTTAGAAGTTTTTTTTTCAAAAATACTAAAATTGTTATTATATTATGTACCTGCGATTCTTTATATACATATTTACATGCATCATTTTAAGCAGATACATAGTATTTATTGCATTCTTTTACAGCTAACTAAAGGATTATAACGAAAAGTTCGATGCACCGTTGGTTCTAATATAATTAAAAATCACAGTATGTATGTATGTACATACATGATTCCAAAGCCAATTTTAGGGAAATGCGAATTTGAAAATGTATTACGTCATCGCTGTGTTCTCTGTATGTACAACACATACATACATACTTCACAGTCGCATTAAGAATAAACAAACGGTTCAATGTACGCTACCTAATTACTGTTTTGGCTACAAATTTTAATTACTTATCGATACGTATCAAGTTTTATTTAGTTTTCCCTCTAACATTTCTATTAGAAAGTTTGTAAAACTACCAGTACTACGCCCAGAACCAAACTCAAATTCACATTCATATCTGTGCAAGAACGTTAGAAAAATAGGAAATAAAAAGTCATTGGAAGTTATGTTAAATTAGAACATTTGTTTTTTATTTTGTTATTTTTTCGAAATTTTTATCTTTGTTTTAGATTTTGCTTGGGGAATTCATTTTTAAGATGTTATTTTATAGTTTAGTTTTCTTCGACTTCAGCCTCTTGTTCTTCTTCGAATTCGGCATCTTCATCGGCGGTGGCTTCTTGGTATTGTTGATATTCAGATACCAAATCGTTCATGTTGCTTTCGGCTTCAGTAAATTCCATTTCATCCATACCTTCACCAGTGTACCAATGCAAGAAAGCTTTTCTGCGGAACATAGCAGTGAATTGTTCGGAGATACGTTTGAAGAGTTCCTGAATAGCGGTGGAGTTACCGATGAAAGTGGCGGACATTTTTAAGCCTCTGGGTGGGATGTCACAAACGGCTGTCTTTACGTTATTGGGGATCCATTCAACAAAGTATGAGCTGTTCTTATTTTGGATGTTAAGCATTTGTTCGTCAACTTCTTTCATGGACATGCGTCCACGGAAAATGGCAGCTACGGTCAAGTAGCGACCATGACGAGGATCACAAGCAGCCATCATGTTCTTGGCATCAAACATTTGCTGAGTAAGCTCAGGAACAGTAAGAGCACGATATTGTTGGGAGCCTCTGGATGTAAGAGGAGCAAAACCAGGCATGAAAAAGTGAAGACGGGGGAAGGGAACCATGTTAACGGCCAATTTACGGAGATCGGCATTCAATTGACCGGGGAAACGCAGACATGTGGTTACACCAGACATGGTCAACGACACCAAATGGTTCAAATCACCGTATGTGGGTGTGGTTAGTTTCAATGTGCGGAAGCAAATGTCGTACAAGGCTTCGTTGTCGATACAGTAGGTTTCATCTGTATTTTCAACCAACTGATGGACTGAGAGGGTGGCATTGTAGGGTTCTACAACTGTGTCTGATACTTTAGGGGAAGGTACAACGGAGTATGTGTTCATGATTCTGTCGGGATATTCTTCGCGGATCTTTGAGATGAGCAAAGTACCCATACCGGAGCCAGTACCACCACCCAAAGAATGGGTCAATTGGAAACCTTGCAGGCAATCGCAAGATTCGGCTTCTTTACGTACAACATCCAACACAGAGTCAACCAACTCTGCGCCTTCTGTGTAATGACCCTTGGCCCAGTTGTTACCAGCACCAGATTGTCCGAAAACAAAGTTATCTGGGCGGAAGATTTGACCGAAAGGACCGGAACGTACAGAATCCATGGTACCGGGTTCTAAATCGACCAAAACGGCACGTGGTACATATTTGCCACCAGATGCCTCATTGTAATACACATTGATGCGTTCTAATTGCAAATCACTGTCGCCATGATAGGCACCAGTAGCATCGATTCCATGTTCATCAGAGATAATTTCCCAGAACTAAAATGAAAAGAAAATAGAAATTTGTTCAAAATAACTGTATTGATTTTTTTTTTTTTTTATTATTTTTTGTCTATAAT
Source organism: Bellardia bayeri (assembly GCA_950370525.1). Lineage (NCBI taxonomy): Eukaryota > Metazoa > Arthropoda > Insecta > Diptera > Calliphoridae > Bellardia > Bellardia bayeri. Next base: position 1,441,746 of record OX493268.1, read on the forward strand.
TAAAAATATCGTGTATGTACCTATGCATAATGCATTTGTAAGATAGGTAGGTTGGGGTATTTTGTATGTACATTTTGTGCAGAAGTACGGCGCCGCGCTGTACAATACAGTAAATTATGATGAGTCAGCTTGCTTGTCTGCTAATATAGTACCTATGTGTCCTTATTTTTAAGGGTTGAAAACACGCACGAGTGGTATCTTGGCAACAGACCAACTACTTACTCACCGAACAATGACTGTTTATTTCAGAATATCCTACTTTCTTAACACTTACTAAACTTTAGTACTTTCTACATCCTATCGATTTTTCCCCCACAAACATTCATACACTTTCCAAAAATAAAAATATTAAAAATAATTGTTTATTTATGCAAACAAATGGAATATTGTTGTTTCATTTCAACTCAATATTGAAATAAAGAATTGAATTTTGTGGTCACAGAAATTTTTCCAGTTAATTACTGCTGACTGACATCACTTTATTTCTTGTTTTCATTTAAAGAGTACCATATATGGCTGCCAAGCGGCTTCCAACATTTAGCCGGCCAATCAATTTGCATTGTATGTAGGTTGAGTGTTTGTTTGCGAAACGCGACTTACTACTGCTACTTTTGACTTTACAATTTGCCGTCTTAAAATCCCACACAATTGCAAGTAAACAAGGTTCTTCATATAACCATATGTATGTATGTATGTATGTATATGTGGTGGGTGGGTGTTTGTATGAGTGGTTTATTTCTTTCTTTTCTAGTAATTGTTAAATAGCATGCTATTTATTTATTTTTATACACCATCTGTCATATTCTACATAAGTCATTGATAAGTATATGTACGTCTACCTCCAAGCCAAGCAATGACACAATCATTCAAGCGCAAGCAATTAACGAACAAATGAATGTTTTGTGGAGGTAGTTAAATAAGGTCGAGTGAGATCACCATCATTATCACCACCAACCAACCATATGGTCTGTTAATGCTGCTTATTACTTTTCATACTCTTATTTATGAAGATATAGGTATATTAATTTGTTTAACCTTCTTTTTATATTCTTATAAATAACAATAAATTAAGATCTATTGAAGATTTTATATTACTTACACCCACCTCTGTAGTGCCTTTGCATCATCTGTGTCTTTTATGTATATAGTTTTTGTTTTGACAGATGTTATTTTTAATAGTTTTATAATGTTATTCAGTAGCACACAACCTGCATTGTAGTCTTTTTTATGCATTTATTAAGATAAACTGTTTTATGTTTGCTAAATATACACTATTTTTGATAATAAATATGTATTTGTAAATAATATGAATTTTAAACAAAATAATAATGTATACAGTATTCACCTTTATCTTTCATAGGTATCTAAATCAATATAATATTAATGTATACATTATACTTTTAATCTAACACTAATGAGCAAGCAAAGGATATTTACTATGTATTAGTAAGTATATTTTTCGTATTTACTTTGCAGAACTTTGTATGTACTCATTTTATTTGCAACATTCCATTGCAATGTTTTGCTTCCAGTAAGCGAACTACTCTGTCATCGTCCTACCCCTCTCTATTTAAAGTTGTAACCAATAAACCGCACCCATTAATGGCATTTTTCTTTACTTATACACCATATATGTATGTATATTATATGTAAAAAAAATATAAGCACATCTGTATATAAAAAAAAAAAAACAAACCAGTAAAAATCTATTACATTAGACGACTTCTTTTAAATTTCTATTTTTCTAGTATGATTCATACTGAAGAATCCTATGTATGTACAATTGTGTTTTTTGTGCAGTAAAGTGATTATGATTTAAAAATGTATATCACAGAAATTCTTATTTACGGCAGACACTTTTTGCAACAACTGTACTTGAAAATAAAGATAAACAATTTAGAAATCATCTAGCTTATATTGATTTTAATCATTAGTGAAAAACTTTGAAAATAATTTAAATATATTATATGTACATACAAACATCTTATGTAGATATGTATAAATAAATAACTATGCCGGTTTGTTAAATTATTAACAAACAGGGAGAAGATAGGAAAAACAAGTTTTAAACATAGCGTCACCATCTCTTTTTATAAAAATAGCGGCGTATGTGTAAGCAAAAAAGGTAAAACTAACAATTTTGTAGATAACAAAATGGCGGAGTGATGCTTAAATAGTTAAGAGAAACAATTAAATTTCAAAAGAAAACAACTAATTTGACTTTCACTTTGGGAAACTTGTATTAAAAAAAATCTAACAAAATATATAGATTCTATTACAATTTCCTTTTATTGATTATGAATATGTACATACCTTGGCTCCGATTTGGTTTCCGCATTGACCGGCTTGAATGTGCACGATTTCTCTCATTTTGTATTTGGTTTTTTTTTCTTTGAATTAATTTATAACAAGTAAAATGCTAATCTGACAAACTTTTTGCGCACAACCACTACGGCAAACTGTCAAACACTTTCTGAAATGCCGACAAGCGGTTCGGTCGTATTTATGCAAGCAACCACGCCTTTGCAGAAAAGTCTGCGCTGTTGCAGATACATGGTTGTGTTTTTGCTACAGCTATACTGCAACTTTGTGACAACGTTGTATTATTAATCAAAATAACGAAAGTGCTGTCAATTGAAGCATTTTTATAGCGATTTTTTTCATGAAACCTTTTTAAATTAATCTACAATTTTGCCTAAAAATAAGGCATGGGCTTGAAAATATTATTATAAAATTAAATTATATATACATATATAATGTTTTAAAAATATAAGATAAATAACTTTAAAGAAAAATCCAAAAATGTTTTTAATAAATTTTTTAATGTTTAATTTTTATGAAATTTTAAAGGAAATAAAATTAATTTTTTGGATAATTTACATGTACAAAAATGTTCAATGAAAATATTATTATAACCAGGGTATTTACGTTTCATGAATTTATATAATATATATATGTACATATTTGTTTATGTATGATTCATATACATATGTATAATGACACACCTAATGCAAATTTCTAAAGGATTATTAAAAATATGACATAATTAGGATACATAAACATTTAAATAAACTTGATTTTCAAATGGACTTGCTATTCATTAAACATTATATACATTTATGTATATAGGTACATACATATATAGTCAGCCGTATTTAGTATATGTATATAAATAGGTATTATATGTATGGAATTACATATTTACATACATATGTATATACTTCATAAATATTAAATTATAATACAAAACTTATGTTAGATCAAGCGTTTTCGTACATATAATTTACGTAAGTAACTAATTTTTTAGAAGGACACACATTATGGATTTTTTATTATAGTAAATATATGCATCCGTTATATATATATATATAAATACGTATATATATATAAATAAATATATACATAAATTATGCTAGTATATTATAACATATGCATATGTACATATGTACGTACATAGTTATAACTTCTTTCAATGATACTGAGCTATTTTAAAAATTATAATAATTTAGCATATACATATGTACATATGTAGGTATATACCTTTAAATAAAATTAAAATACCAAATATTCTCTATATTAATATGAACTTACATACATTCTAATAGAGTATAATTTAATACATAGTATAAAATTTATATACCTACCTACATGCATAGGTATATAAGGAAAAACAAACGCCCAAACTACAAATGTACAATATAGGTACATATGAGTATTTACACTAATATGACTAAGCTGTTGTAACTACATACTTAAAAATCGATTTTAAGATAAAAATCCTTAAAGTGCATTTTTAAAGCCAATTACTAATCCCTAACTAATCGATACAATATATATTTATTATTGTATGCATCTTTGCTTTGCGGCTTAAATTTGATGTAAAATTCATTGGGTGTAAATTCACCACGGTTATGTAGTGAATGCATCTGAACCAGTTTTAACTGAAGATAGATAGTAAGTAGTATTTCTCTCCAGTGGAGTTTTTTTTAAGATTTTTACGCTATATGCATTTAGAGAAACAATTTATAAGCCAGTCAATATGTTGTCATTTTTGTAATTTAAATTTTTATAAAGAAAACATAAAATACTTTTTTATTAAGTAGTCAGTTATAAAGTATGTTTTCCGAAAAAAGTTCTTATCAGAACATGAAGGTAAATGTTTAATTTTTATTTAAAAGAAAAGTAAAAGACAGCTCAATAGTAATACTAAAATTTTTCGCTTGAAAAATAAAAATGTTCCAAAAACGATTTCTCCACTAAAAATGTATATGTATGCAAATTATATACCTATGTATCTGTGATGCAAATAAACAGACAACAAATAAACATGATTATTGAATAGACAGAAAAACAAAAACAAATTTTTACCGTTATTATTGGTATTTGGTAAATTTTTATTGATGTAACAAAATTAAAAATTAATATTTTATTTTGCTTTTTTTTTTTTTTTATTAATTTCTTTAGAGTGATAAATCGCCTCTGTGTTTTGTGCCAATTAATACTCTTAACGATGTGCAGGCTATACGCTGTGCGGAGTTTCATCCTGAGGGTAAAATTTATGCTGTTGGCTCAAATTCGAAAACCCTTAGAATTTGCATGTATCCGTCACAAATCAATACCAGGTAAATGATATGAGAATTGCATTTCTAGTTAATGTTTTTCTTTTTTTATAAATTCTACTACAATACATATGTATAATAATTTATGTGTGTATATAATTTTAGCAAAAACCAAACTTTTCAAACTAGCGTTATTTTTAAACGTACTAAACATCACAAGGGTTCGATTTATTGCACTGCTTGGTCTAAAGATGGCAAGTTCATTGCTACCGGCTCCAATGATAAATCAATTAAAATAATGCAATACAGTGATGAAAATAAGCAACTGGAAGGACGTGAAATTGAGTTGACCATGCATGATGGTACAGTTAGAGATCTGTGCTTTTTAGAAGATTCTTCCAACGAAAGAAAACTATTGGCTAGTGGTGGGGCTGGTAATTGTAAAATCTATATTACTGACTGCAGTGTATTGTCGCCGTCACAAACCTTTTTAGGACATAGTGGCCACATATTTTCAATATACAGTTGGGATAATAATATGTTTGTTACTGGATCACAGGTGGGTATATCTATGTATATACATATGTCTGTATGTAAATATATAAGGATTGCTTAATTGGTACGAACCACAAAATACCTAAGTAGGTATATGTTTTATGATTTAACAGCATTTTAATATGGATTTATCAGAGTTAAATTATAGGCTTAAATGTACATACATATCTGTTTTTTTAAAAGAATTATCGATTTCTTAAAATTTGTCTTCGAATTTTCCTATACAAAATTAAATTTTTATATTTTAAGCACTTCCATAAATACAAACATAAATACGTACATACATATGTATGTATTTACATTAGAACAGCCCATAAAAAATGTATGCTTTAGACTGCATTTTGATCGAATTGAAACTAACCATGCCCATATTCCATATTCAAAATAAATTTTTTACCCTAAACCATCATTGTGGGGAGGGTATATTGGATTTGTGCTGATGTTTGTAACGCCCATAAATATTAGTCCAACACAACCTTAAATTATACTTATCGAATCACTTTATGAATCAGTATCACTTCTGAGTCGATTTCATGATGTCCGTCCATCAGTGTAGCTGGCTGGCTGTCGATGTAAGCCTTATGCGCAGAGTACAGGTGACAATTTTGAAGATATTTCCATAAAATTTGGACATGATATTTTTTCGGTCCAAGGGCGGTTTGCATTGAAATTGGTAGAAATCAATTATTTAATTATTCCACCTGGCCCCCATACAAATGTCCTCTCGAAAATTTCGCTACAAATAAGTTTTACATGAAGCCTAATCATATCTACAAATTTTGTGGAGATCGGTCCATAATTGACCATAGCTTCCATATAAGGCCCACTGCCGAAAATCACTTTAAAGATCAGTTTCTGGGCAGGACTAATGTATATGTACATATATTAAAGATTAAGTATCAAAATATCTGGTCACATTTTTATTTTTCCTACTCGTATTATTAATATATATATATATGTACTTATGTATATACCTACTTATGTACAGAATAAAATAAAACATAGTTTGTGCCAAAATCTAAAAATATTTGCGTACATCCTACCTACCTGCTTACTGGTTTAAAACATCTGCAGTATTACTAAGCTCTATATTAATAGTATGTACATATATACATATAGATTTTCCAGCATTTCCAGTAAAACATGACAAAATCATCATTTTGTCATTTATTTTGATCCCTTATCGCAACACCGCCACAACTCAAACAAATGCAGTTTCTGGTAAAATTAATTTCAATGTCATGTAATTGTTATCTAAATACTAAAATTTTGAAAATGCAATATAGGTATTTAATATACATTCCAAAATTTTCAAATGCATGTGTATCTTGTACTAAATGTATAAACATTTTACTTTTGTATGTATCGTTCATTTGCGACAAGATGATCATAACTCAAAAACATTGTTTCGAGTTAAATGACTTTAAAAAATGTAAATAATTTTTATATTCTTTAAATTAAGTTTATCTAAATCCCTTGTTTGAACAAATGTAGGAGGTGTTTAATATATTTACACCCTACATCACCATAGTTTGAAGGGTATATTAGATTTGTGTTGATGTTTGTAACGCTCATAAATATTAGTCCAACACTCACCTTAAAGTTTACAGAAGCACTTAGAGTCACCTCCTGAGTCGAGCTGTTTGGCTAGCTGTTCATGTAAAGCTTGAGCGCAAAGTACAGGTGGTAATTTTCAAGGCATTTCGATAAAATTTGGTATATGATATTCCACCCAAGAACGGTTGGGAGTGAAATTCGTTGAAATCGGTCCATTTTTCACCTAGGTCATAAATGTTTGATTTATGCACGTATCCAATCAAATTTCACCAAAAATAAGTTATACATGAAGCCTTATCACATCTACAAACTTTTTGCAGATCGGTCCATAATTGACCATAGCTCTCATATAAGGCAAATTTCCAAAAATCATTTTAAAGAGCATAACTGTCTTTAAAATGTTGGTATCCAAATAATATTCAACACAAATATGTTTTATATATACTCGTACATAAATTATTTAATCCAATTTAATGATGATCGGTCTATAATTAGTCATAGCTCCCATATAAACCCACTTCTGAAGATCACTTTAACGACAATATTTTTTTTTAAAATGTTGGTATTCAAATAGAATTCAACACAAATTAGTTTTATATATACTACTTTTATAACGGTCGGTCCATAATCCACTTCTAAAAATTACTAATTTCTGTTTTGTTTTTAACATATACTGGTTGTAGGGTATTATATGGTCGGGCTTGACCGACTATACTTTCTTACGTTTATCTAAATTCATTGTTTGAACAAATGTAGGAGGTTGTTAATATAAATTATTTTCGAATTGTTGTTAAACTAAGTTTAAAATACATACATACATATACCTACTCTTACATCGAAAATAACGGAACCATGGTGCAACTATACAAGGTGAGTGCAGTAGCCCAGCTGACTGACTTTGTTTACAATTTACTTATGTCAAAAGTAATACTTTTTCAAGTATTTTTGACAGTAGTACATTATTTTACACACACAAAATGTCCGTTGTTTCTGTTTTGTGTTGTATTTGTTGTCGATTTGCACTCACCTTGTATAGTTGCACCATGAGCGGAATATAATATTTTTATTTATGTATGTACATACATATGTATGTATGTATATATAGATATGTCAGTTTTATTTGTTTAATAAGCAATTTGAATGAAAGATGTAGGTATTTGTTTTTTAAGTAAAAAAAATAAACTATGTTTTTAAGTTATGACTTTCTTGACGCAAATGAGTAATATGTAATGTTCATATAAAGGATGTATAGATGTGTACATATGTACATACATATATACATATTTATCTAAGAAATTTGTAAATTTGTCACCATTCTTCTTTGATAGTTCAATGTACAATTTGTATGATTCATAAGCTACCATCCCACTCAAATACATAATTTTTTTGTTGTAAGAACATTAGAGTGGTAAATTTGTCTTTCAAATTTGTTTTCTTAAAATTTTGATTTCCACTAGAGACCTCTCATTAACTTTGCTCTTTTTTAACTTAAAAAAATAATTCTGATATCGTTTGATAGATACTGAAGCGCGTCATATGAGCGATGCATTTCAGTGAGCGAGGCCATGCCCCTTTGTCCACTTACATAGTCAAGAATTTATTATTTCGTAAGAATAACCTATTGTGAAAATTTAATGACGATCGGTCCAGTAGTTAAGACTATATTACGATTTTTAGTTTGCCTGAAAAGGGGTGTGGTCCCACCCACCTTTCTCCTGGTACGTATTCCTAATTATGCCAATACCATATGTACCACATATCATTGACGTAGGTCAAAAAATGCCCAAAATATGGCGGTTTAAATTTTTGGGTTATATGGACGGTGCCACCCTCGTTTGTACAATCAAAACTTCATATAGCCTATTATTCCTTCCAGAGTCACTGTAACATGCTGTGAAAATTTCATCGAAATCGGCTCAGCCGCTTTGGAGTCCATACGTTACATACATACATTCAGTTTTATATACATATGTATATAGATTTGCTAAGATACAAGGCAACGTAAATCTGTAAATATGAGTGTAATAATATTTGGTTGGACCTCCTTTGGCCGTCAATATTGCTTTTAAGCAGGCGAGCATACTTCTTACTACTCAACTGTTTCATCTGGTGTAATGTTTTCCCATTCAACGCGAAGTGCTTCTTTAAGAGATTCTTTTGACATACATACATATATGTGTTGTTTTCTAATTTTGTTTCTCCAGTAAGTACCAAACGTGCTCTATAGGATAGATAAGCCAATCCTGCACAAGATATGACGAATGTTTTGGGTCATTATCATTTCAGAACAAGAACTTACCATCGAAGTCCTGCTTCGTAACACTTGGAGCTATACATATTTAAAAAAGCATGTTTATTCATTTTATCATTTATAAATATAAGGTTTTAGAAAATAACTAGTTGCGACATTGTACTCTTCCTGCTTTGTGCAGAGTATTTTTTGGATTGTGGATTGAAGTTTTACAAAACTGCTTTATTTCTTCACAGAATTTGAGCCACTGCAGTAACAACGATCCGGTCCTGGCGGGATATAATTTTTTTTACGTCCATATCTTTTCTCACGCTCTAAATTTCCAGTCTTTTCACAATGTTTTATGGTGCTTCTTACACCAGTGCAGGGATTCGCTTCTGTACCAGGACGTCACTTTCGTGATGAAATTTTTCAATTTGCGCGTGAAAATTTGTTATAATCTTACTGATGTCTAAATAAATTTCTGAATGATTATTTATTTTTTTTATAAAGTAGCATACATATGTATGTATGTAGATTTACTTTGTTTTTTAGTTTTTAATGAATTGCATCTTAAGAATAATGAAAAATTAAATATACATACATAAGCACAATTATCATAGTATTCATTTAAAATACATGCATATGTATACAGATAACGGAGAATGTAAATTGATTTAAATGCGAGATATTAGAGTGTATATCGAAAATTATTAATTATTCCCATTGATCTTTTTCATTTTAGCTTTTTGGATGAAAATCTGAATTAGCCATATAGTTTTTAACATATCAAAATCGTCTGCCATTCTGTTAAAGGTCCTGAACAAAAAGTGTTAGAAACTTGCCGTCATTTATATTTTATTAAAATATGTAAATAAATATATACATATATATATATATATGTATACTCGTATGCATATGTATCTATGTTTTATTTATCTTTATTTTTTATTATATTTTTTTTTGTTACTAATTAACATATTAACAAATATTATATAGGACAAAACCGTACGTTTTTGGGATTTACGAGTAAATGAATGCATCAATACTGTATTGCCATCATGCTATTATGACTCATTGGGATCTCCGGTAACTTCAGTATGTGTTGATCCTACTGGACGTTTATTGGTGTCCGGTCATGAAGACAGCTCGTGTGTTTTATATGATATCCGAAGGAATAGACAAATTCAATGCTTCCAACCACATTCTGCAGATATAAGGTACGTTTTTTTTTTGCAACAATCAGACAAATATTAATATTATCAATAATTTTATAAACACATCTTAACATTACCTAGATCAATACGCTTTTCACCATCGGCATATTACTTATTAACATGTGGATATGATAACAAAATTGTTTTAACAGATCTACAAGGTAATTTAACTCAATCCTTACCATCTGTAGCAGTTGGAGAGCACGGTGACAAGGTTATATCCGCTAGATGGCATCCACAAGATTTTTCTATTTTAACTACATCTGCTGATAAAACGGCCAAGCTATGGGCTATACCAAATATCTGATAGGATAAAATATATTTTAATGCCAAAAAAAAAAAAAAAAAAAAACGAAATAAAAAAATTAAACCACTTTTTCAACTGGACACATTCTAAAAGAAATGATCCAACCTTGAAATACGAACTATCAACACAACGCTTTAGGTATTTATGATTGTATTAAACAAATATTGCTAAAAGTCTTGTTGTTATATAACGGAAAATATTTATAGTTTTAGATACAAATTTGTCTATAGAATTTAGTAAAATAAATCAATCTTTTACACATACATATGCACATATTATTATTATTAATGTTTGAAAGGACAATATGAAAAATCTACCAACAACTTAAAATTAGACGTTCAAATATACGATTTAGTTTTGAACGGATCTAATGTTGAATTATGTTCTTTGGTATCCAAAACTATAATGCAGTATAATGGTATGAAAACATTATATACTCGAAGTGTACAGTGTTTTCATAACTAACAAACTCTTACACTTAAGTTCTTCTGAACCTCTTCTGGCTTAAGTTTTTGCATTTGTAGATGGAATTTCATATCTAGTTTTAAAGCTATGGTAGGTTCATCATGCCTTAGCAACAAATATATGTAGATATTAATGAAAGGAAAGAAATTAAAACTTTGATTGATTAGTTGTATTATTTGCACATTATTTTATTAAGTGATTTTTTTTTTGTAGAATAAACCTATAACAATTCATACTGACGAAGGTGCATTCTTTGAATTATATCTCGACAATCATTGAATACTCTCTTGATATTCTCAGTATCTACAGCACATGTGAAATGGGGATAGCAATAGTGTTTGCCATCACCACTTGCAGTAGAAATACGCTAGAAAAAATAAAAGAACAATTTAACAATCATATATGTAATTAAAAAAAAATAAATAAAAATAAAACTATCAGCCCAATCATGAATAAAAATTCCGCGGGAGTTTTTTCCATTTTTCCTATTCAAATCCAATGTTAAAAAAATAAAATGCGAAAAAGCTACCTCGGAATTTTTATTCATGATTAGGCTGAATATGTATGTATGTATTAAAAATAATTATAAAATGGACATACCAAAAACTCATCACGTATGAAATACTTAGCTCTTATGACTTCAGGATCATCTCCAGACTCGATTATTGCATCACCTGGAACAGTAATTAAACAAAAGCAAACGACGATTAGAATTTTAGCTGTGTGCAGAAAAAGTCCACGCAAAATTTACGAAAAATAGTAATGTATAATAAAATGTAATACATATTATGCATACAAATGAATGAATTCTTTCGTACTGAAATTTTGTGGATTTTGCGTGTATTTTTTATTTTGAAAATATGAAGCATGATTTTTCAGTGTGTGTGTGTGTAAAGATGTTTATACAAAGGATGGTAACTTACTTGGTGTTTGATATTTATTAAATTCGGCAAAATAATCCGAAAGTTTGCTTTTACCAGCTTTTATTTTCTCAGCTAACAAATCTTGTTTGTTGAGAAATAGAATTACAGATATTGTACGTAACCATCTAAAAGCAATAACAAATACGATAGTATGTTATTTGGTTCTTTGAATATCCAGGTAAATTACCTATTGTTCCAAATGCTTTTAAATAGTTCCAAGGATTCACGCAAACGATTTTGTGTTGGATCTTCTCGTAAAACCATGTTATAGCTAGAACATGCTGTCACAAATATAATTGCAGTAACGTCATTAAAGCATTGTATCCACTTTCGACGTTCATCCCGTTGGCCTCCCACATCAAACATACTATAAACGAAGTAAGTAAATAAGGCATAAATAAATTAAATAAAACAATACTACATGTTAAAGTTTGTTTATAACAACTTACTGAAAATTGACTTTGTCAACTTGAAATCTTGTTTCAAAAATACCAGAAGTTAAAACCCGACACCGCAATATGTCCTGCTCGTTCGGTGTATAGTTGGGCTGTTTAATTATGCTCACACGGTCCAAGAAGCTAAAAAGAGTAATATTTTCATATTTAAACCATAAAAAGTTTATGCATACAAGAAAATAAACAATATATACTTACTACTTTGCACAATCGATTAATTGATATTCATTTGATCTTTCATAAGTTGCCAAAACACCCTTATCTTTCCACAATTCTTCTGTATGCTCATAAAATTCTGGCGGATAGTTGAAATCTGGACCTATAGTGTTTGCATTCAAAATAAATAAACATTGTTAGTATTTTTTTTGTTTGTTATTTTTAAGTAAAGATATATTATGTTACAAACTTGAAGCATAGTCCTGTATATATTCAACTCTGGCTTCGTTTTCTTTTTTCTCCAATGGTATAGGTGGATTTAATGTGCTCATGGCACCAGTAATAGTCTGCAAAAGATAAAATGATAATTTACAATAATTAATATTTTGTGTTGAACTTTATGATTGATTGTTACATATATAAAATAAGATATTTAGCTTCGAGTTTATATAAATTTCTAAGAAAATCAGCAAACTCGAATAGGATGAAAAATAAAAATTATCAAAAAAATGTGAAATTTGTGTCAATTGTTTTGAAAGTACTACCACCGTGACACATGAAAAGAGGACTTAACTTGTCAAGTTTTCTTAACAATTTCTGTATTAATTCTTGATTCATTTTAATTAATCCAATTTTGTGAATACAATCTAAAACATAACAAGTTCGTTTGAGTTCGTTTCGTGGTTTGGCACAAAGTGTCAAAATTGTATAATCTTACCCCTTTATGTTAAAGAAACATGTTCCTTCATATAAAATATTATAACTAGTAGAGCTCTAAAGGCTTTTCTGTATACATATGTATGTGGTAAGATGATGATTATTGCACACTGTATAGATAGTAAAGAGTATCATTAAATTATATATATAAATTTCATGAGCGGATAGCATGTTGTAGATATGAAAGTGATTCTTAATGGCAGGAAAACTTTTCTCACTGCTGATCTCCTCTAAGTAATTTTCTGGGATTGTTTAACTCTAAAAATTCATTTATCTATATTTCCAACCTTTATTTTTAACTATGTATATTTTTCTTCTATTTTCCCCTTTTTCTTTATTTCTTAAAAAGATTCACATCATACACAACATTTTTGAGACTAACTAACATTGGTTAATGTCCTAATAGTCTAGTACAAGACCAAATTAGCATAAACCAAAAACCACAACAACTGCAAAATAACAGATATAGATTTGAGAAGCTATTACTATAACCTATAATTTTTATATTTTGCAGTGAAAGATAAAATTTGTTTAAACTTTCTCTGTTACAACTCAATGTTAAACAGTTATATTGGAAAGCAATGAAATCGTAAATAAAGTGTGTTCGTATTCAGGACTTACCAAAATTGCATCACGAATGTTCTTCTTAATGTCATCAATTTTTTGTTTTTTCTCTTGTTCTGAAAAGCCGTCAACGTGTAAAATACGCATTTGCTTGACTATGGTTGATTTGCCGGATTCACCAGCCCCTAGCAACAACAACCGATGGGTAGCCCGGTAGAGCTGTTTATCCTTTTGTAATTGTTTGGAAATGGCATCACTACGACGCTTCTGACTTCTTGTATCTTCAGAATTTATATCAGATTGCTTGGAGCTTGGTGAGCCAAAACAACCCATTGCAGACCAGGGTATCCACCAACACGCTTCGCGTCCTTCTTGGGTACCGTCGGGAGACTCAGCGCCCCCGTTTTCTTCGTTTTGAGCCAGTCTAAATAAGCTCTAACTTATTGAAGTTCTTTAAATAGTCTCTTCGAAAGCCAGAGTTGCAGCCGCTTTTATATTTCACCCAGTTTTGTAAATATTATTAAAGGTTTTCTTTTTTACTTAAAAATATCTCTCTTTATCTCGCTCTATTATATATACATATGTATATATATATTTTGTATATAGTATTTAATATATGTAATGGAAAGTAGTTTCTTTTTTTAGTTCTTTTAAATCCGCCTGCCCCCTTTTTAGATTAATTTGGTATTGTTCTTGTTGTTAGTTTTACTATTTTGTGCAATAATATTTGTGCTATGGCAATTCTAAAAAAAGAAAGAAGAAACAAAATTTGGATTATAGATTTATATTCAATATTAAAATAGATATATGTACATATGTACATACATACATATGCATATAGTAGTAAATAATTAGAAATTAACTTTTAAAAATTTGTGACTTGGATAGGTATATGCTTTCAAAATTGTTGAAGTTTCGAAAAACTATATTTTTTATTTTGGCCGATTTATAAATACATATGTATTTATAATTTAAATATTTTTACAAAGATTTAACTTCGAAACAAATCAAGTTTTGACGAAAATGTTTATGTTACATCATTTTGAGTCAGCTGATATGTTTCAAAGCAATACATATCGCCTAATTGAAGCATTAATTGCTGTTTTTTCTTTAATTTTTATTGTTCTTTGGATAAAATTGTTTATACATATATATGTACCGGGCTGATTCGTAGGCCCAATCAAGCATTCTTTATATACAAGAACTTTGTTTTGCAACAAGGGGCTTATTGAAATAAGATGAACATTTTTACATTTTACTTGTTTTAACGGTTAATTTATTAAGCTAGGAAATTATGTCAACCACAAAATTTTGGCCTATTTTTGATGATATGAATATCACTAACATGATATCAATCACGACGTTTAGCTGTTAAAACTAGATTAAATCGAATCGATTACAGCCTTAAAACTCAAATTCCGTGACGGGATTAACGAAATAGACCTGCCATTCTGCCAAAATGTTATTGGACATGTTGATAAAAGAATCCACATCTATCCGATATCAAACCTTATTATTTACGAAACATTAAAAATTTTAATTGTCATATAAATTCTTTGAAAAACAATTTACTTTTTACTTCTCGACTCAGAAGAATTGAAATTTAAACAACTTAACTCTGTTTTGCCATTACGATTTACAACTAATATTTAAATTAGTCCTGATTTATTTTACAATGTCGCAAGCATGGTGTAACTATATAAGGTGAGTGCAAATCGGCAATAAATACAACACAATACAGAAACAACAGGCACTTTGTTTGTGTAAAATAGTACACTACTGTCAAAAACACTTGAAAAAGTATTACTTTTGACAAAAGTAAATTGTAAACAAAATCAGTTAGCTGGGCTACTGCACTCACCTTGTGTAGTTACACCATGGTCGCAAGTGTTGATAGTAATATTGATGGAAGATAGCTCTAATCCCTTTTTAACTTTTAAGCAACAATTAAGAAACGGCAAGTGAACGTGAAAATTGAGTGACTATTCAACACTTTATTTTTTACAAATTTATTTCGTTTAAACAAAAAGTTGTAAGACGATATAATAAATATTTATTTATTTCAAGTAATATATACAAGCCTTAATAGGCTAATAAATTAAATATATTATCGATAATACAAAATGTCAACTGCGAAATTTTTTGTTGAAAAAAAAAAAAAAAGATTACAGACCCATTGGTTATGTTAATGCATAATCTTCTTTTTACCCTTTTTGGTAGTTTCTAATATTTTAAATAACTATAGGTACAAAAAATAAAGAATAGTTTGGAAAATTGGCTGGAATTCGCACAGACTAAAGTTGGTAAGTAGGATTATTTTCAAGAAACTTTAGTTTATTATTTCATATGAAGTTAGTCTTAGTAGAAGAATATCGATAACATTTCCAATGCAGCCTCCCGAGACTAAACATTTGAAAATATTCAGGCATGTTATGGAAATCGAAAACGAATGTGTTTTAGATGTCAATTTTTTTTTCGTAATATTTCTATTTTGAAAAACTTTTATTACATAAAATATAAAGATATTGGTCTACTAAAGAGAATCTTAAAACAAAAATTTTAAAAATTAGATTATAAATGCATTTCCAAAACTGATTTGTTTTCGATTTCCATCACATGCCTGATTAATATAAATTTTGAAATTTAAAAAGCTTAATCAATTCTATCTATACACACTTTTAAATATTCAATGTATTTCGTAATAAAGATATTGTTTATTAAAAGTAGATCAGCCCTACCAACATATGAGAAAGAACCAAAGAAAGCAAAGTAAACAATACCAATTGGAATTGTTGGGGCAAAGCGTAGCAAGCAACGCAAGCACAGTAAACAACACCAATTGAAATTGTTGAGCCAAAGCGTAGAATGTATGAAGTAGATGTAGAAGTAATTGTAAAGAAAGTTTATTTAGAATAAATCCCTACCAAAAACTCCGTTCAACCTTTTACGCGCCTGTGTTGTGTATTTATACTAACAACTACTACGTCTACTACACTTCCACACTTACTATTAATGTACTATATTCGACATTCTTCCAACATACATACATACATATTTATATACTAGTACAGTAGACGCTCGGAAATTAGAACCACTTTGTTTTTAGGGCGATTCGAATTTTCGAATTATTCTAATTTCTGGACGGGTTTTTATACTAAAATTTAGGTAAATTTTACAATTAAGCTATACAAAAAACTAAGTATTTGTTTTCATTTTAGTTTATTTAACATAAAAACTATGAAAAACATAACGAAACATAATAATTCAGTTCATCTAAAGTTAACAATTAACACAAAAAACATCAACAAGATTTGTAAAACATTTACTAAAATGGGATTTCCCTTTTTATTTTCTTTTTGGGTTAACTAAACTGCCAAAATTTTAGTGTTTACAACGAAAAAGAAAAAAACGCTCGGAAATTAGAATTTTTAGTTCTAATTTTAGAGCGCTTAATGCAATGAAATGACTGATTCTAATTTCTGGAAATTCTAATTACTGTGAGTTCTAATTTCTGAGCGTCTACTGTACATACATATGTTTAAATGTTTGTTCTACGTGCGGGTGTGTTTGTGTTGATTACGAGGGGTACAAAATTTGTGTATGCTTTTTCGGTAGTCGTCTTCCTTTTTTCTATTTAAGTTGCGGCATCTGTTTTTTAAGCTTTTTTGCTTATTGGTATCTGTTGTCGTTCGGTAGGTCAGTCAGTAAGTTAGTGAAATGAATTTAAATTAAATTGGCTGATACATATAGACGAACACAAACACATTAATTCATTCATACACAAGACAACACACAACAGAACACAGCAGAATCATCACATATGTGTAGTGTGTATGTTTGAATTATTAATACTTTTCCCATAATGATCCACTGTAGGGTGTTTGGAAGTTGGTAATGTTTAAAAAATATCTAACACGATATAAAGCAGATAAATCGACACTACCTTTTTTATTTTTTAAATGTCGTTGATAACACTGATATTTTTTTTACATACATACGAATATATCGAATAAGTATATAGATACATCCCATTTGAGTTATTTTTTTATTATTTATTTCTATAGGTATATATATTTATACATATGTATATATAAACGAATATATATTTGTATAGATATATGTATGCGCGATACATACATATATAACTAAATATATTTAATAATTTTATTTTATAAAAACAAATTTGTTTTTTAATATTTCACTTTGCAATTTTTCTCTAAACTCTTCACTTTTTTCGTGTCTTTTGACGTTTTATGTATATATAAACATTTTATCTTTATGAGAGAAGAAAATATAGGAATATATGAAAAATGATTGAATGGGTATAGTGTTTTAAAAATATCATATCATTAATAAATAAATCTGTCTCAGCATACACGGTTAGAATGGAAATGCACGAAAATATAGTTGGAAACATACATCAAATCAAATCCACACTAAAAAATTTTTCTTCTTTGCAACAAAATATTATCTACCTACCAGAGTTTGTAGATATAAATTATTAATATTTTATTCTTCTCTTTATTATTTATTTTCTTGTTGGCGTAGGGGAGAAACCAGCACTGGTATTACTTTATTATTTCACACAAATATTGCAATTCCAGTCGTACTGGATGGTTGGTATTGCATTGGCATGTTAACGAAAATTCCTTTTTTTAATTTTATATGAATAAAAAGATTTTTATGAAATTTTACTCACTTTACTTTCCTAGTTTCTATGTATTCATATAAATCACTGCGAAAAGTAGTGCTGCAAAAGTACTCAGTACACTGGTACATGACTACCCGGTAATGTTTAGCTATGGGCAGCAGAAAGTAACCGGTGTGGTGTTGTGATTGATGGCTAAATACAACTGTATATTGGAGAGTATGCATGGCAAGGCGAATGTGGCCAGACTTTCGTTGAAAATCTGACAGTTTGAGGTGACAGCTGTCAAATTGACAGCTCCAGTGAACAGTAACTCGCGTGGTAGAGAATTTCTTTCTTTTCCTTTTCCGATTTCAATATGACGGTGCGTGTTGTTTTTTAATATTGGAAATAAATTGAGAAAAACTATAAAATATAATAACATTTTCACTTGTAAATTTGTGTGTTTCTATAATTGTAGGCCGCTACTAAAGAAGCTGGAAAGAAGATCAAAAGAGATCCCGCCAAGAACCCTATGCGCGATCTGCACATCAGAAAATTGTGCTTGAACATTTGTGTAGGTGAATCTGGTGATAGATTGACTCGTGCCGCTAAGGTAAAAAAATTCCTGCATGTTGATTGCAAAGAAAAACCAACAGATTTGCAAGTGTTAATTAAAAAATATGAATTATTGGTTTTAGGTGTTGGAACAATTGACTGGTCAACAACCCGTCTTCTCCAAAGCACGCTACACCGTGCGTTCCTTCGGTATTCGTCGTAATGAAAAGATTGCCGTACATTGCACTGTCCGTGGTGCCAAAGCTGAAGAAATCTTAGAACGCGGTCTTAAAGTACGTGAATACGAATTGAGACGTGACAATTTCTCTGCCACTGGTAACTTTGGTTTCGGTATCCAAGAACACATCGATTTGGGCATCAAATACGATCCCTCAATCGGTATCTATGGTTTAGATTTCTACGTTGTCCTTGGCCGTCCAGGTAAATATTGTTTTTTATTTGTTTGATAATTGATGCCTAAAACATTATCTGCACTTAATTAGGTGTCTTAATATTTGTTGATCGTCATTTCGGTGGCGTGAAATCCTTTTATTTTTAAGACACTCAGTCAATGTGCAGAAAGTAATAATGGCCTTTGGGTCACTAAAGAATTGCTTAATGCGTTTTTAGCAAATTTACTGCTTAAACACACGGTGATTTTTTAACAAATTATTACTTTAAATCCTTTCGTGTTTAATTGAAATGTGATCGTTCTGTTCTAACTTTTGTGTAAATGCTGTTAAGGAATGTTGTTAATATTTTAAATGAATCTGGCCAAATTAAAAGGGTTAATTTTTCATATGTATTTCAATTGTGTAATTGTGCGTGTGTGTTTTAAGTAAAAAATTTAGAGAGATTGCTTCAAAATTTATCTCATTTTGTTTCATTTCACAGACCTAAACTGATGTTTATATTTAAAAAAAAACAATCTAAATTAGTTATGATTGCTTTCGACATCATTAAAAGTAATTCATAATTACTACGAAACTTTTGGACATGTCAAACATTTCTGCCGGAATGATTAACAAAATAATTCCACTTGATCATTTAGTATTAATATCCAATCATAATACAAAAAATAATTGTGTATTTCGATTCGAAAATCGTTCGAATTTGTATATTTTTTTACATTGTATTTCAAAAGCTTTTGCTTTTGAATCGCAATACACGTAACAATTGTTTTGAATTAAATGTTTAGAATCACTATTGTTAAAATAATAGTTTTAATAGGTGCCCGGAAATAGAAAGACTATATTTATAAACAAAAATATAGCACAACAAAAAATAAGATAATAAAATTAGGGATGGTAATTCTTTTTTTATTCGTATTTAATTTTAGTTTATTCAATCCTTAAACATAACTAAATCTTAAAATGTTTTTTTTAATAATGTCTGTACTTTTTTTTCAGGCTACAACGTTGCCCATAGAAAACGCAAATCCGGTACAGTTGGTTTCCCCCACCGTCTTACCAAGGAAGATGCCATGAAATGGTTCCAACAGAAATATGATGGTATCATTCTTAACAGCAAGAAATAAAAGGCATTATTTATTTTTAAGTAACATTTAAAATTAACTTATATTACAAATATATCTTGTAATATAGTTGTATTAAAAATAAATACTTTTTCTAAAACAAAACAAAAAAAAAAAAAAAACGTGTTTGTAAAGAATTTATTTCAGAACAAACAATGGCCTAAGCAAGAGGCAGATAAATTAAAAGTTGGAGGTGTATTTGTTTATCAACGGGTCAGTTTACTTTAAAAATATTTTAAAGATAAATTTTTTATTGGTTGTTGTTTTCACTTATACTTATAATAGAACTAAACACTACATATACATGATTAGGTTTTTAATTTCATTCGAATGCCCGGTATTAGAAAAATTCCAGCTTATCTCTAGTATGGATGTATGTATGCATGCTGCTTTTGACATTTATTCGCTAACATAGGACGATTCATTTTTCACCAACATCAGGATGTTTGTTTTAAGCGAGAAAAGTAATGATACGATTGTTTAGATAAAACTGGAATTTTCAGGTAAAGTGTTGCTGGGTCGGGTCCAACTGCCGCTTTTGGGAACATTCGGCGTATTGCCATTCTAAATAGGAAAATAATAAAACTACATTAAATTGAAGCGGAATCAATGATTAGCATAGTTTTACTTGTTGTGAAGCTTCATTGCAAGGTGAGCCGGCCGGTTGATTTACTGAGGGAGACCTATTGCCATTGTTTGCCACTTTGATGCTGTTGTTATTGCCATGCATGTTATTGCTGTTGCCCGCATTGCTTGTATGAGCCATCCATGAGAGAAAATTACCAGTCTGAACCAGAGAGCGGACGAAATAATTGTTTAGGAATTACAATTTTCTATGGCGTATATTTTACCTGATCTTGAGGTTGATTTTGTAATTGATTGCCTAAAATACTCCATTGATTAAGTGCTGCAGCTACAATGGCGGGATTCATGGGTAATGAATTGAGGTTCAGTCCAACGCCCAAAGAATTATTTAAATTTTGAGGAGCTGTCGTTTGCTTAGGCCCCTGAGAATTAATTCCTAATGTCTGCAAATTTGGCATGTCTAAATTTCGATTGTTATTGTTATTCCAGCCGCTGTTATTGCCACCATGATGTGCATGGGAGCTCACCATTTGATTATTTACATAGTTGCCGCGGTTACCTCTTTGGTATGGTCCGGACATGTTGTCGGAACGATTTATAGGAGGGCCAACTGGGTTGTTACCCATCAGCATATTCCCATTCATGCCACCAATGTTATTGCCTATAGGATTACCAAATGTGTTGTTGCCCCCACCACTGAAACTATTTGCGTTCATGCCGTAACCTCTCATGCCTAGAATAGCGTTTTGATTCATGCCATTGTTTTCACCACGTCCAGGATTACTAAACGGATTTCTGGGATGCTCAGTTATACTTCCTCCACCGCCACCACCTCCCCCACCGCGAGCGTCACCATAATTCATGGTATCCTGATGTGGACTCATGAAAGAATTTGATCCAGAAGCATTCCGGCCACTAACTCCCTGATAATTTTGCAAGGAGTTGCGCATTTGTTCAGACTTTGGAGCTGCATTTGATACATGCACAGAAACACCTATGCGTAGAAAGCAGAACAACAAACAAGTACCAAAATTAATTCGAGAAAATATACTTTTTCTTTTATTTACTTTACTCCATTACACTCACCCTTAACAATGTGATCTTCACCGCACAGTGACTGCGCTACCTCGGGATCCAAAAATGTTACAAAACTAAATGCACGAAATGGTCTAGGTATAAAAACATCTGTAACTTCACCAAATTTAGAAAAATACTCCCTTAAATCCTCCGCATTGATATCTTCGGTGCAACGACCCACAAATACCTTGCAAGGTACTTGATGAACCATACCCTGTTGTCAGTAAAAGTTTGTATATGAATAAACTAAAGAAATTATAGAACAAGGTGGCGGCGTACAAACCTTTGAATTGGGTACTTTTACTTCACACCATCGTCCATCGATCAGATGCCGGGTTGACAAAACTCTGCCTTGTACATCATACGAACCAAAACGCACAAAACCAAAGCCCTTCGACTGTCCCGAATTTACATCTTTCTTTATTTGTGTCATTAATACTTCACCATATGTCCCAAAATATGTACGTAAACTTTCCTCTGTCGTCTTCCATGGTAGTCCTAACACAATTAGGTCTGTGCAACGAGCCCTCGACTCCATGCGTTTTGTTTTTGCTGTCGAATTCTCCAGGTGATCATCACTTTTGCGTTTATTTTCTGAAAACAAGTCTCCATATGTATTACTCATGCCCTTCCGTCTAACGACATCATCTTCATTCATGATTAACGACAAACAAATTACACTTACCTTTAGGAAAAACACAATGGTATATATGATTTCCCCAGCCTTTATCGGTGCATGGTGCAAAGAATTTACCCTCATTTGAGCGCACTCCACGAAAACATTTAGTTTCTTCGTTAACATATTTGAGACCACAGGCACCTGGAAACTGAGCCTGCAATGTAGACAACAGCAGGCTGCCGTCATCTTCTGCTGGCAATTCGATTGGATCGTCACCATCCTCTTCTACTACTTGTATAAATTCCATTATTAGTTAATTGTTAGGACCTCAATCGACAAGACAATTTTATGGACAATTGGAATTTATACACACAAAAAATCTTCTTAAGTATAACAATATACAAAATTTATATACATACATATGTACATATATAAACCTTTTTCTAACAAAATTATTTTTCTCGAGCTGCCATACGGCGTTTTTTTTATTTCTTGTTTTTTACCTCTGCTAGTGACAAAATTATTGCCGCATAAACTGTGTAAAAACGGCCAGTTGCATACAGAGGTAGAAAATTTAGTACTAATTTTCTACTTTTTAATGTTTGAATTTTTTGAACTTTATCGTAAAAACAAACAAAGGACAAGTAATTAAAAGTTCTTATTAACAAATTATTACATTTTAAGTAAGGTCTTAAAAATGGTAATGGCATTAAAATTTATTCGCATCATATCACATTCACATCATTTGTAATTTTATTTATATGTATGAAAAAATGTGTGACCAATATTTTTAAAATATAATAATTGTATTAAATGTTTGTAGATTTCAATACACTTAATAGTTGAGAACAAGAATACATATATTTTTTTTTATAATTTAAAATTCATATATGGTAACGTTATTTTCGTTGTAGTGTTACTATGACGTCGGGTTCGGTCGTTAAAATAACAAGTAACTTTTTTTTTGTTGAAAAAAAATGTCCTATTATACTTTATCTACAAGTCGATTCAAGTATTTAATATTTTCAAATTTCTTGACAAAATGAATACAAATAATATTCAGGAAAAAGATACAAGCAATGCAACTGCAGAGCCCACAGAAAAGAATGCTTGGAAGGAATTAATTTCCCAAAGTAGAAATAAAGGCAGCAAATTTAATACAAGGACTCAGCTGGTTTTTGATGCTTTGCGGGAAAAACTTAAAAAAACGTAAGGTTAAAATGTTTTTGTTAGTTCTGAAATGTATTAATTTCTTTAACATTTAGAACTCAACTGAAAGACAAATCTGACATAGAAATTCAACTTGAAAATAGTGAATTGCATTTGGAAGAACTAATACAATTTGGAAATGAGTTGGTTAACAATATTAAAGGTGCCAATGAGCAACAGCAACTGCTGCAAAATCAAGATAAACTAGAAAAAGATATTGGTAAGACGTAAACATGAAACCCCTTGAAAATATCGATCTAAACTAGATTACATTAACGATTTTCAGAACTTCAGGAGAACTTGCACAAAGAAGCCGCAATATCGATGAGCCAATTTTATGAGATCAATAAAAAATGGACGGAAATGAAAAATCTTAAAGAACCCATGGCCATATACGAAAATATGCAGCAACAACGTGACAATATTTCAAACTTAATGGCCAGTAAAGATGAACTTATAGAACAATGCCAACAGGAACTAAAGCGCATCAACAACAATTATTATGATGATCAGGATAAACAGTCTCAAGATATTTGCTTTCTCGTCCAAAGAATCGATCATCAAATTGAACTGTTGAAAAAGTCCTACCGAACAAGTATTTACGATCTTCAGCACACCATTGATATGGAAAAACAAAAAATTCTACAAGCAGCTAAGGAAAAATGGACTACTGTTCATGAACATCTTACAGTCAATGAAGCGAATAAAATGGAATTGGTTAAAGACAAACAAAAGTTCTATGAAAAGGAATTGGAGAATATACGCAATAAACAAGAAGAAATCACCAGAACTACAAGAATACGGCTTGAGAAAGATGCTGAGCTATTGCAGTTGGAAATTCGTAAGACACAAGCAAATATTTTAATGAATTCCGAAAAGATTGACTACAATTATCAGGTTTTGCAAAAGAGAAACGAGGAAAATATAATTATAAATAACCAACAAAAAAGGCGGGTGGCAAAATTTAATGAATCTATAGTAGTGTTAA
Organism: Bellardia bayeri; assembly: GCA_950370525.1. Lineage (NCBI taxonomy): Eukaryota > Metazoa > Arthropoda > Insecta > Diptera > Calliphoridae > Bellardia > Bellardia bayeri. Next base: position 1,466,648 of record OX493268.1, read on the forward strand.
AAAGAAAATTAGCTGACCTAAGAGAAAATAATAGGCTATCACTGGAAAGACTAACTCAGGATATACAAAAACTACATACCAGCATAAATGATCTGCAGAAAAAGGCTGAGCATTTTCGCAAAAATAATAGAAGCAAGGTGAGTTAAGAACTTACTTTCATTACCGAAAACGAGTTAAACTGTTTTAACTCTTTAGTTGGCCAAAGTTTGGAACATAAACTTTAAGGAAATCAAACATTTAGTGACTCGAGTATTTGAGATTGATCGTATTTTGTATGAACAACAGTTGGCCAGTAAATGGTACCAACCAAATTTCGACATGAACAAATTTGATTACGTAAAAGACACCCAAATCCAAGTTTGCCGAAAATCCAACAAAAAAATGCCCAAAAAACCTGAAGTACATAAACCGATTGAGATGAAAATATGTAAAAAACAGTTGCATGATGTTCTGCATAAAATATCTGATTGTGCTGGCTTTTTAGTGGAAGAAAGACTATTAGAAATTCTAAAACCCTACACCGACGACGAGAAATGTTTGGTTAGAATAGAGAATATATTTGCGGTAAGTATACATATGTATGTATTTTTAGTGGGGCATTCAGTTTCATGAATATAATGTACCCTTAGGCCCTTAATATAAGGGATATTGCAGTGGTAGAAAGTTTGATAAAATTCTTCGAACCCTACTCTTGGTGTCCCAATTGTTCGTCAGGTTTTCCAGTAGGTTCCTTGAAAACATTGTACTCTTTCAAAAGAAATTCTGATGCCAGGGAAGAGCTAGAGTCAAATGGTGAAAAATTGGCCACAGCTGTAAGCTTAAATAAACATAATCTACATACATACATATATAGGTATGTAATTGTTAATAATTTGTTATTCTTTTAGATTTCTACTGAGAATTTATGTACGAAACATATTTTATGGATGGAACCGACTTTGGTTTTAACGGCCTTAAATGAATTCATAAATAAACAAGTAAATACGTTTGGCAAATCGGCCGAAACAAGGTAAGTAGTGCAAATTATATAGTTTTTGGTAAAAAAAGATATTTTTAACTACGGATTCGAAACTGAAAGGGATTTGAGCTGAAATTTAATAGTTTTATTTAAATTATTTCGGTTACGGGAATTTACGAATTGACTTGAAATGTTTAATTAGAGAAAATATTTTTTCAAGTCTTTAGTAGACTAAATTATTACGAATAAGAAATGTTCGATTTTACAATTGAAATTATTTATATGCAACTATACATGTATAGTTGTATATGTATGTATAGTTGAACCATGGGTATCGTGTTATTAAAGATTAATCAAATGACGGGTATTTTTAATAGAATTTATATTATTTATTAATTACAAACTTTATTATTTTAGAAAAATTAGTACAAATTTGGAAGTGGATTTGCTGCAGTTTGATAAAACTCAAATTATTAGCTATTGGCAGCAATTCTCCTCGTATATGCCGAAGGAACAGCAAAACATATGGAAATCAATTGAACATGGTCTAAATCATTATCTGGTAGTATTAAAGAGGCGTGCACAAATCGATAGTGAATGCGTGTTCTTACAAAAACAAAATGCTGAATTGAAACATTTGTTACAAAAATTATAGAATTATTTTTATTACGTTCATATCATTCATCATTTCATAAATATTTATATGTTAACGAAATTACAGTTTAAATAAAAATTCAAATATGTGAATATTTTGTTGTGAGTGCGTGTGCGTGCTTTTTTTTTTGTTTAATTTGGGGAATTTCATTTATGCAAAGTGTAAAAGTGTGAGCGAGTGCATATTAATGCTTTTTAAGCTTGTTTGTCGACTTTGTTTCTTTGACAAAGTGCTTGTAATTGATTACATTTTGATTCAATGATAACGCCAACCGCATTAATTTATTTTGACATTTCGGCTGTAATTTATACAAAGTATCTTTTTATTAAAAAGCTATTCGAATCGATTCAATTTAAGTTGGCTTGTAGCAGCTATAAATGTAATTTATTGGTTTTTATACACTCCGCATAAAAACCTAATATCCATATCATCACATTTAGCTACATTTATGGGTCTATGTTATTGGGTTGGTTAGTTCATTAAGAGGAAAATATGTATTTATAAATCAATTAAATAAACTTGTGTTTTATGTTTATGTTCATTCTAGACTTATTTAGCTTATACACATAAACATATGTACATATGTACATCTTATTTAAATCGAAATTTTATTTAGCTCAGAATTAAAAATCTAGTTATATTTAGGTTAAATTAACCGGAAAGTTACCATTTAACAGAGAGTGTTATATTTAACAGTATTGCCATTCATGTATTTCGATGACAACTTTGCACTTTCGAGGATTTTACAGATGGCTGTTACATTTCAATTATAAAATTGTATTTTTCCTAAATTCCTAAGAATTTCCATACATATGTCTATCTTTAGATTGGATTTAAAATAAATTGCTTTAATGTTTTTATTATGTTTAAATTATCATCAAATTTAACTAAATATAAAGGTAATAACAGTTTTCTTTCAAAATAACAATCATTCTACTTACTCAAAAAATTATATTTTTATTTAATTTAAATACCCAAATGTTGTACATATGTATTACATTGACATTAACCATCTTTATATTCACATACATATATACATACTATGTATGTACATACTCGTGCATACATATGGTACATCTATACTTCGTATATTTGGTCTAAATTTGGAGCGTACATCAATTTCATTGCCATATTAATGGTTTATTGTTGTACATTTGATTTATGTACGAACATGTTTTGCCTTGTTTGCACATTAAAATGAAATCCGAAATATGTATGTATGTACATACATACATATATGTATATATATATACATATCTATATACGAGCAACACTTCACCTCATTCTGCTTTGATATATGTACATATGTATGTATTTTCATTCTATTTAATTATTTCCTAAAGCTCTATTTTAAATTGATCTTCAATAAAAGCTGACCAAAAAAGGTTCATACATGTGTACATACATATAATAATAATAAAACTGCCTGGAGAGGGGGGAAACAGAAGTCATATCGCGTCTGGCCATCTAAGAAACATTCGTTCATTCTAAACAGCCATTCTTGAAAGATAGTACCTAAAGAAGAATGAAAGAAAAAAAAAACTTAACAAACATTAAATAAAATGTTTAGGTATAAATGGATATCGATGGCATCAACGTTTGTTCGATTCGATTGTTAATCAGGATTATTCAAAAATAATGTTGACAGTATACAAAAATAGCGTTGGCAGCATACGCAAGCTTTAAGTATTACTTGTGGCTTTTTGCCAGTTTTAAGTCATGCTTGTGATATCAACAAACCACCTGGTAAACCGAACATACAAATAATAATACATAATAAGCTGCTTCATTTTCAGACAGTTTTATTTCAGCAACTGTTAAAACGGATTGGAATTTATCTCCTGCTGTTTTCAGAGTATTGGAAGTTTATATTTCGCACTTTAATGAAGTTATCATTTGACTTAACAATATTATCTTAAAAATATGTATTTGCTTTAAGGGTATCGTTGTCATTTTTTAAATTCCATAATACGGTTTACACACACACATGTACTCTTGGAGGCATACTGATCTTAAATCAGATCATATTAAGAATGTATTCATTAACATTGAAGAAAAAATCGAAAAATGTAAAAAATACTCTCCATTTTGCCAAATATGTATTAATGTTGTCTCCAAAATGTTTCCATCAACATGTTGCTAAAATATATATCGCCAGCAATATTTTGCGAAGAAACTGGGGCCAAATTCACGCATTCGTGATCGAAAATCGTATGGAAAAATGATTTCGATATCGAAATTATGATAAAATGTACTAAATTTCTTGCTCGATATCGAATGCCATAATCTCAAATAAGAAAATTACGATCAATTTTACTCAATATCGAATACGGTAACTTGGCCCCTGGTCTCTTGCTGACAGTGATTTTTGATGACTGGAGTATTCGAAATTCTCTCTGACGCGAAGAATAGCCAGCGATTAAATTTCTTGCCACCAATCGTTTAAACTCAAGGGAGTTGGGTCTCTTCAACAATATACTTTGCTTTACATTCGGAGTAAATAACGTAGGAGTTGTTTACGCTTATATCAAATAAGTAAACAAATAACCGGACGTAATATTTTATTTTCGATTTGCGGTCTAGTTCATAAAAGGACTTGCGCTGATCTATTAAATCTACTCCACCTATATTTTTGTTGTAATGCTAATAGCTTTTTGGCATTTTACGTTGATTTTCTCAGCACTACCAGCTATGCGATGTCTGACGGTGTCAACTGACGGTTGCTTCTTACTGTTCCACAGGACTTTATTTGACGTTTTTTCAACTCATATTTTAACAAAGGCGAGTTGAGGAAGTTATCAAATTTATTGGTTTGTTCTGGATATACTGTTGCATACAATTATGAGCTTTGAATTTTATCATGTGTTCATTGACAGCCTATTTGTATGTGGTGTTCATTGCATTTTGAAATGCTTTGTTCAAATGACAGGTCGGATTTTAAAAGCCCGATCGTTCATGTTTCCTTCTTCATCGTTGTTGCTGAAGTGCAAATTCTGACGGATATCTTCAAATCTTTTCTTGACATTACATTACTTATAAAGGGTACAAAATTTAGGAATCCAGTCACCTGATAAAGTTTAAAAACTTAATGGGGAAGACTTTTTTTAGTTTTTTTTTTAATATGCCAACTCTCACCACTATTAGGAATTACATTCAAATTCATCAAACGAAAAGTTACCATGGAAGACCACAGGGACACCCGTGTCCCTTTTCGTTTTTTTTAATAAAGCTAGTTTTTTTTCGAAATATTTTAAAACCGAATTGCAATTTGTAGAATATTGTTAAATTAAATTAAATTTTTTAATTTGAAAGAAAAAGAAAATTTCGTCTATGATTTAGAGCAGTTTAAATATCCCGTTTACGGTATGTGCAAATCTTGCTTTTTAGCTCTTAAAAAAACATTTATACATTTTTTTATACAATTTTTTATAAATTTTAAAAACCCATCATTTAACTTAAGCTAAAAATATCAATACTTTTAGTATTAGTTTTAACGCATATTTTTCTTTTTGGGACACATATGTATGTCCTCTGGTCGATAAAGGGTTAAAACATTGATACAATTATTAAACGCCAACAACAACTACATATAACAAAGCAATTTGACATTACTGTAACAGTTATCCGTATCCCTCTATTCGCTCTTTTTTCACACTCTCCTTTCAGTTTTCAGTTAGTTTTGTCGATTCACGTTTGCGCCAGCAGTTTGGCAAAATTGTTATTAGTTAATAAAAATTAATGTTATTATTAGTTAAAACAACAAAAGCAAATGTTTAATTACATTTACATAATAATCAAAGTGTTTCTAATAGTAAAGTTAAATAAAAAAGTAAAAAACAAAAGTATTAAACGGCTAATTTAATGAGAAAAAAAGTGTAAAATTTGTGTTTGCCAAATTGGTGGGCAGTTTTTTTATTTATTTTATTTTTAATGTATACACATATTCATGCATACTCGTGTGTGCATATTAATGTGTACAAATTCTGAAGCTTCATTAAAATGAGAGTTATTTTCTATTGGCTCCAAAAGTGCAAGTAATTGTTGTTTGTCAATTGTGTCATTTTTTTTGTTTGTCTTGCTCTTTTGTCTAAATAATAGTCAGTGTATTTCGGTAGTACCGCTTGCTTTAGAGCTAAATTCTTATAATTATGTTAAAATCTACAAATTTTTAAAATAATAGTTGCTAATAGCTAAATAATATTCGTATATATGTACATACTTACATATGCATAAAAAATAAATATATGTTCAATTAAATATTCGTTGTGGCTCGTTTATTTTCGTAAAGAATGTACCTATCTACATACGTATGTATGTATGTATGTACATACAAACTGAATTAGAGAAGACCGCTTATTTTTAAAGGTGAGTGTGCTGTTTATTTATTTACCTATTAAAAAATTTGATTGCCATTCAAGTATTATACCTAAATGTACATATGTAGGTATACATAGTATGTATATGTATGTATGTATGTATATAAAAGGATTAATTTTGTTGTTTTGTGATTGATATACATATGTACATACATATGTATGTATGTAAATCTGAGCAACATGTAAAACTCTTATTTGTGAGCAAAATTTATTGATTTGCATTTGGAAATTGTTTGTAATTGAATTACCTGAATCAATGATTGCATATTCATCTGCGTTTGTCTGTATATGTGTGTGTCTTACAAATTTATTATTGACTAGACAGACGGTTTGATAGATAATTCAGTTATCGACACATTATGTCGCAATTGCAACAGTTTGTTTATATGACAGGGTGTTGCAAAATCTTATGTTACAATGTTTATTATAAGAAATAAATCAATGAACAAGCTAGAGAGCGTTTCTGCATATCTAAATTGACTTATTTTAGCCGATTAAATCAAATAATGTTAAATCAAACAATATAAAGCATGTATTCTTTAATATAAAATTCAAAAACAAAAAAATGCAAAATATGTTGCCAATATGTTGCTTACTAGCAACCTATGCTAGAGAGCAACAATCAAATAATTGATTTTTTTAGTAAATAATATTTGGTGTATTTAGAGTGGTACATGGTTTTTTCTTATTTTTAGAAACAAAGATAAATAACAATATCCGTCCTGTAATATACATACATATACATATGTATATATGTATATTGTACATACGTTTTTAAATTATAACCGGTTATAATTAATAGACCTATTATGAGTACGAATTTTGTGTATTCATAGTAATTTCCTCGTGCCCATATTGCTGCTGTGATGAGAACTGAATCCTGTGTTCTGTTCGGTTTGATTACAAAAGCAACTTTGTGGCTAAACAGTCTGCTTTCGATGCCAGTATAAATAATTTAATTTTTATACAATAACTAACTTGTGTACCCCTTTACGGTAAATTGCATGAATTAAGGTTGTAAATTATTGCTTTAAGTGCATTTAAAAAGTCTTAAATACTTCATATTAGGGCTCGGTCGTATTTCGATCCTGATGCTACTTATTGTTGTTGTGACACACATGAATTCTTAATATTTTCTGCTTTAATGTCATACTTTTTGTTGTTCTTCTACATACTTGTTGTTGTTATAAAATACGCCTCAGGCGACAATCACTTCTGACAGCATTAAGTTTGCAAACAGTTTGCAAACAGGCTACAGGCGTTATGACCAAACGAATGACATGTACGTAAGTATGAATGTACATATGTACATACATTAAGTTTAATATGTAGACATCGGAACATGTATCCAATTTTAGATAAATATTGTTGTTTTCATATCTTCATTTAAGCACAGTGGCACTTTGGAATCATAATACGTGTGTATACGGACTTATATCAACTTATTGATACACATTTTTACAATTATTAATTTCATGATTTAATGCAATCAGCCGAACATATACAAAATACATATATGTATGTATAATTGCATACAGGGTGGTCCAAAGATAAGTATGTTTTTAGAAAGGAAATTAAATAAACAAAACTGGTCAAAAACCAAAAACCTTAAAAAACATTCCCATTTTTTATGGAACTAATTCCTTTCAAGTAATATTGCATATATTTATCTAAGACTTGGTTTTGAATTTTGTGTAATGATTTTGTTAAAATTAAACCATTACTGGTAAAATGTTTGCTCCTTATTTCAAGATTTTTGAAAGAAAGAAAAACAGTTTCAGCTATTGTAATCTAGTTAGATAACTTATAAAATATTTTGTAATTTTAAAATTTTTACATGTTACTGTGGGTGGTTCACGAAACTTTTCGTCGAATAAGACTTTAAAAATTAAAAATTTTTAAAATACATAAATTACAACATTTTACGTAGATAAAGATACATACTCGTAACTTAAACATGGCCAAGTAATTAGACAATAGTATTTGTTGCTGTTCAAAAATCCTTCTTGTGGTAGACCAAAACTTAAATGAATGAACTAATTGACATACATATGTATTTATGTATGCAAAATATTTCACAAGGAAACATATTTGGAAAAAATATCAACATTAAAGGATTTTTCATAACTAGTGTTTATCGAAATACAAAAATACTCTAAGCTGTCTACCTTAAAGCTGATCCGAAATATTTGTGGCTGCTAAACGAGAACAAAATAAATTCACATTAATATACGACGATGGGACTGTTGTAGCAAAAGATCTCCTTGCTATTTTATATTTTATTTACTTAGTTTAATGTAGACAAAGATGACAATACATGGTGGAAGTCGATCGACAATACACTAAAAGCCTTCTTAGTTCATGAGGCGGTAAATTTAAAAAAGAAATTAATAATCCTCACTTGTTGGATTTTGAAATTCTGGCGATCGAATGGTCGGTTGGTAAGTCGGCTGTTAAAGGCTGGACTGGCTACCATTCTACATATATACATATGTATGTATGTATATATGCACATACGTACCTACTCTTACAATAATTGTTTCCTGTTAAAAAGCCAGTTTTAAAGCTAAAAATAAAAATAATATTCATAATACTCGCACCAATACGAATGGCACCTGCTTCTTCAAACAAACACCAAAATATAAAAAAAACGAAAAAAAGAAAACTTGCATGTATGCGAAATTAAACATTTTAATAGCAAGGATTTGGGTCTTTGGGTTTTAATTAAAGAAATCCGACAAGAAAAAACTTAAACAGCCACAGAGAACTTACTAAAAGGTCTTAAAACACACACATCCATAGTGCATACTAGTAAGCACCCTACTAAACTCACTATCAGTGCAGACATTTAACAGAACCTACCGACTACCAAGACGATAAAATGCTTCTAGTATAATTTTAATTTACCTTCTTTATGTTGGCAAGATGCAGTGTGCAGCAAAATTGTTTGGTAAATAATTAATATCAGCATGAAATATGAAACATAAAATAACGTTTATGCCTCACAAATACATTTTTTAAGATCCGGTCTAAGTAGCTAGTTTTTCTAAGGTTTCGTAAACAGTTTTGCCCTCAACTGTATTTGTCTGAATAAAGTCATACGTATGTTTATGTATATCAGTAAATAACAGAAAAAATACTTTAACATTTTTAAAACCATGCCATTTTTCTTTTATCAATGTTGCCAATACTACCAAAAACAAGATTTTTATTATACAATGCTAAAAGGTTGTAACTGTCTTTAATTAAGCAAAATACTTCATAATTATGTTAAAACCATTACAAAATTAAGCCCGTCCTAGTTTTAATTAGCTGTAAGATTTCTTATTATAGCCATAAAATATAGATATAGAGCAAAAGCACCACGATTTAAAGCTTATTTTATGCTTTTTAAACGCTAAGATGCATTTGTGTGTGTTGAAAGAGTGTGTGGTCCTCATCAGAAATACTGCATTCAAGCCACACCAGCTTGAAAGAACTGCTTGTGTGGTCCTTTTTTTTATAAATTTTCTTGTTATTTTTCACTCTTCCCCTGACAACACTTTTAAAATTCAAAAACTTAATTAAAATCTATGTAAACTTAGCTGTAAATGACTAAACTTGCTCACAAAATAACAAACAAAAGCTATTTGGTAGCATCCCAACATTGTTTTCTCTCTTCAATTGGGACTGTTTGCATTTGGAAACTTCTCATGGTTTTTTTTGAAAACTTATCAAATTAATTTAAAACAACACAAACACTACTTGTTGTTAGATAACTCTGCTACTTCATTCTGCTGATTTTGTTATTGGGTTTCTTGAAAGTATCTTTTTGTTTAATTTTCTAATAAAAGGTAATTAAGAGAAACAAAAACAATAATATGTATGTATGTACTGATATCAATAAAAGAAAATAAAAAATTCCCCTTGCTACAAGCTCGTGTGTAACTTCCGTCGTAGTATATGTATTGCTAAAGTTCATTAATTTAGAAAAATATTGGCTTCTAGATCAGTTGACAAACGTTTATCCTTTAATGTTATATAGTTGAAATAAGACACTTAAATATTAATGATAAATAAATAAAGCTGTTGCAAATGTTGTTTGGTCTTATAACAACTAAAAACTTCAAAGTCTTTTGGTTTTTGGCGGGAATCGAATTTAAAATTCTCTGACTGATAGTACAGTTCATTGTCATCAAGTATGGAGTTCAACTTACCTTGTCATAAAAATCACTGCAATTGAAGATTTAAAACTCATTTATTTATGTCTTTGTTTAAATATTGCATTTTATTTTATTTATGTTATTTTAAATTAATAAGGATTGTTTAGTTTTTTTTTTGTTTATTTTATTTGAGACGTTGAATATGAAATTATTTTTTGTTTTATTTTGTTTTAAATTCATTCTTAGATATTTTACGACTTTTAGGATTTTTATTTTCGATAATTAAATTTATTTGCTTTTGTTTTTTTTATTAATTTTACACTATTATGTTGTCATCATTTTGTTTTTTTAATAAAAGAAAAAACTTAAACGAAAAGAGTTTTTTTTAGTACTTAGTAATTTGTTTATTTATGTTTTTATTTTCCTTTTATAATTTTTATTTATTTGTTTATTATTATTGTTTTTGTTATGTTTAGTTTAATTTTTTGTTTTGTTGTTGTTTTGTTTTTAATACTGTGTGTACATATGCATATCGTACATATTTAGGTTAAAGTTAAGATTTCATCAAACCAATATTTAATTACATATAATCAATTTTTCAGTACTAATTAATATAATAATAATAATAGTTAATGAAATATAATAATGTGTGTTTTCTTGTTTTTAAATTTTTAATACTAAACTTTTGGGGGAAATACATATGTAGATTGGGTGTGTGGGGGAGTGGGTAGGAGGGCGGGGCGGTTGTTTGTGTGGTAGTTATATAGTGGTTTAGGCGAGCGCAAATGGTTGGTAAACCATTAGTTTTATATTTTTATCTTTTTAAATTCATTTTGCCTTTTAAAAAAAATCTATTACTAATATTTGAACTATACATAAATACAATTGAAATGATAGAGTAGTAACATAGTATGTTAAAATGATTTTCTTCCTATGTATTAGATAGTTATGTGTGTTAAATTATGAAATAATTATTTTAAAAAAATAAAATACATAGTGCATATGTATGTATGTATGTTTAATAATAGTACAAATAAATAATAAGGTATCTACAAAACTTAACATTATGCAGTGTTTATTATAATAATACATATACATACATACATATATAATAATATAATACATAATATACTTAGTTTAATTACAATCAAAGCAAATTAAAATAATAATAGTTTAGAAACAACGAAACATTTAATTTAAACATTTAAAGTTAAAATATAATTTACATTAGGATGATATTTAAAGTAAAGTTTATGTTCTTTTATTTTGCCCAGGTTTGTTTTTTCTAAGAATTGCAAAGGATTCACTTGCTGTCAGCGAATTAAATTTCAACAATTTACAATTCAGGTCGTTTAAAATGATATTTAGGCATTAATTAATTCGAATAAAATGACTAAATTGCAAGAATGTCTATCTGTATGTTTGTAATGTATGAAAATCAATTGGTTTGTGAAGAGAATAAACTGTTATTATATATGAATTTCTCACAGAGTGTTTAATTGTGTGTGTTTGTTGTTATTATTGGGAGGGGGTTTGTTTAGTTTTGTATTTGAAGCTCTCATTGTTTCGCCATATAAACTTCGCACAGAAGAAGCAGAAGAGTATGTAAGTAGGAGTGTGAGCAGCGCTGCCAGAAGTAAGATTTTACCTTATTTTTTAAGATTTTTTAACCGAAAAAAGATTTTAAGATTTTTTCCCAAAAAAAAAAAAAAAAGATTTTTTGTTTTGTCTAGACGAAGGTTAGATTCAATTAAAAAAATCTTCTTTGTTCCCATTTGAAAAATTTTAAACTAATCGATCTCAAAAAATGTACAACTTAGTATAAGAAAATGAATTTTTGTTGTTATTTTTTTGGTTAGTGTTAAATAAAATATGAATTGTTTTTATTATTTATAATAAAAAACTATGTACTTATTTCCAAAAATAAGATTTTTTCCTCGAAAATAAGACTTTTTTTTTTGGCGAAATTCAGATTTTTTGCTGAAAATTTCTGGCAGCCTTGAGTGTGAGTTAGTTTGTGTGTAAGACCTAGTGTTTGCCGTAGGTGAGGGAGCATGAGTAATAAAGCAACGGTTTTTCTGTGTCTGATTCGTGTTTGTAGGAAATCCTAGCCAAAAGTATTTTTGTTCTAAAGTGTTTACGCATGTGCTATTCATTTCGAATTTGTTGTTGTTAATATTTTGTTGTTTTTATTTTAATTTAATGGTTTTTTATCTTTCCTGTTTTCGGGTTTCTTTTTGTTCGAAAGGCACTAATTATAAATTTTTTTTTTTGCTTTTTTTAAGTACATGTGTGTGTGTGTGTGTGTGTGTGTGGGTGATGAGAGTGTTTGGTGCGTTTATTTAAACGATCTATTTTTATTTATTTAGCATAAATTAGAGCTTAAAGGGAGAGTTGTTTATTCTCTGTGCATTGTTTTTGGTGAACTGAGTACATTTGTTTATAATCTTTTTTTGTTTGAAAGACATACAAAAATATTAAAAAATAAAATTGTTTATTAAATGTTTATAGTTACAGTTGTTAATTGTCTTTTTATATGATTGTTTTTTGTTTGTTTTCATTTTGTTTAATGTGTGTGTATTTTCAAGCATTTCAATATCATTTTAAAAATTAAGTATTTTTTTTGTTTTGTTTCTCAAGCGTCAATTTATTTTTTGTTTTATTTCACGTATAAACACATTTAAGTACCTACATAGTGTTTTGTAGTATTTGCTAAAGCGCTTTTTTATAACATATTTTTAGTTAAAATACAGATACATAGATGCTGCTACATACTTTATTTACTCCTCCTTCATTTAATTACTTCAATGGTTGATTTTGTTTTATTTAAATATTTTTTTGGTTTCTATAATAATAGTAATTGCAGGTTTTGTTTTTTTTAGTTAATTTTGAAACAACAAAAGCGGGAAGCAACTAATTATAAATGTTTGGATTTATTTTTGTCATACTGTGAACAAATTCATGTAAATAATTTCTATAAAAAATACTTAAATTTAAATTCCTTTTTCAAGTAGTTTTAACAGAAATTATATAGACGAATTATTTTCATTTGTTTTACAAAAACTGTGTGGAACATTAAAAAAACCAACATTTTTAAATGAATTTGTCATAAATTTGAATTAAAAAGAAAGTTAAAAATAACATAAATGTAAACGTTTTTAAATAGACCTATTTGATAGGAGGTTTTATTATATCCTTTCATTTAACATCTTGTTATTTTATTCCCCCAAATTGTTATGTTTTAAATCATAGAAAGAAAACTCTATGAGCCAGTTGTCAAGGAGAATGAATAGTATAAAAATGATGATAAGGAAAGATAGTTAGTTATCTATTGGGAATTTTCCTAAGTAGAAAGAAGTCTTTGAAATAAAAAAGAATTGAAATATATTTTATTAAAGGTTTAGGATTTTTCGTCAAATATTTGCTATGTGTGACCCTACCTTTATTAAAAGGAAACTGTAGATTTAGAATTACATACTTTTATATAAGTGTTTTTTTGCTAATCTCTAGGCTTTTATTTGATGTCATATATAGACGAAACTGTAGAGATCTTTTTTCATATATGTACATACATATATTACTTTGCAAGGAAAATTTAGAAAGACGACAAATTCGAGCGAATTCATAAACTTTTATATTTCGAGTTTGACATTTTGACAGAGAGAATGTAATGTAAATGTTCTATTCTCATTCAAAGGATCTCTTCTCTTCAGATCAATTAAATAATTTATGAAAATTCGTTTTTTTAAATTGCTTATTTTTAAAGTTTCTATATAATTTGTCATTGAAGTTTTTCTCACATACATATGTATGTATGTATGTATATGTTGTGTACATCTGAATATAGTGTGACCCCTGGAGGCTTTGAATGCCAACCACTGGTGTAAATGTTTAAACACTTGTAATTAGTTGCATCCAGCTGTGTGAAAAGTAAGTATGAATATGTTTCTGTATAAATGTAGGCGTATGTTGTATGTTAATTTATAGGTATTAAAAAAAAAACAAAATAAAAATCCAAAAAAAATTAAATACATGATTGAATGATTGAATAGCTTAAAATAGTTTTGGTGTTTGTTTGCTTTTCTTTTCCTTTCATTTTTTTGTTTGCTTTTGTTTTATTTTTTTCTATCTCTCTCGCTCTCTCTTGCTAATTATGTAATAATAACTAAATGAAATCTAAATTTTGATATTCTCTACTATTTACCTTTTTTTTTGCATTTATTGTTGTTTTACTTAAGAATAATTGTTGTATTTTATTCTGATTAATAGGAATTTATTTAATAAATTATTTGTATTTTGTAACTTTGAATAAACTTTTTTTTTTTATTTATTTATTTATTTGATTTTGTTTGCTTTCCTCTCGATTTAATTGTTGTATATTTGATTAAACGAATTAATTGTTTTTGTTTTTCACTAAATTCTCATAAAAAATGTAACAACTGGAAGTGGTGTTTGGTGTGCGAATTGTTTTTCATTATTTGGTTATATATAAAAAAAATTCCCATAGTACTTATTAGATAATTATTTTGTTTTGCATTTGTTATCCTTTTTTGTTTGTTTGTTTGTTTTTAATTGTTATTAATTAATTGTTTCATCATTTGAACAATAAAAAATTAACCTTTATAGATCGTTGCAAAGTTACGCATTATAATTAAGCCCATGTATGTATCTGTGTGTATCTGTTAGTTTGAGTGTTTTGGTTATGTTTTTGTATCTGTATGAGTGTGTGCTTGTTTGTGTGTGTATGCATGCTGTTATTGTCATGGTTTGAAATATTCCTTCAGGCGAACATCCCAAATTCTTGTCAAAGTGTTCAACTCATAAAAGAATGAAGTCCTGCTTTTAAAACTTGTAATTGTACGAAAAGGATCACCTCAATCAATATTAATGCAATTTCTATATTCCAGTCCTTCATAATTAAACAAATTAACTTAACGTTCATTGAACCTCCTCATGCTTGTTGTCGTACAATATTTCAATAAAGGAAATTCTGAATATTTGTATGTTTTCGAGTCCTCTTGTGAAAAGTACGGCGACTTAGAATTGTCGAGAATCGATTAGCTTAACAATTGACAGCTACGCATAGGTGCCTACGTTGCGTAGACGTAACATACGTTTACGTTCGCGATTAATTTTAATTTTAGCAATGCGTATCGATTCGGGCAGCGTAGCCGTTGCAGAGGTGGGCAAGTAGCCGCTGATCATGGTCAAACGACTGGTGCTGGGTTTCACCAGCGGTTCATCATTTTCGTTATCCAGCAGTTCAGGATATATGCTTATGTTATCGATACTATCGATATCAATATCACCGGCTTCGTTGCGCACGTAGGTCAGTTGATGGAATGGGGTGGCCAGCAGTCTTTGTGTGGATTTGCGTAATGTTTTGCGGGTGGTTAAAGCTAAAGGTACTGGCGATTTAGTTGCATGTACAGTCGAGCTAAAAGCAGTTGCTGTTGATGTCGTAGCAGCAGTGTTGATTTCAGTGTTTTCCTTGGCAAACGTTGTGGTGACGCTCTTCTCTACTGGATGCAAGTGATTATATGGTGTCGCTGGAGCTGGCGTTTTTGAAGGTTTCGTTGATGATTGTGTTTGTGTATGAGACTGTGTAGTTATTGTGGTTGTTGATGTAGTTTCTGGAAAACTTGTGGTTTTATCACTTCTTATGGGTATTGGATTTAAAGCAGTGCTCGTTGTCACTTTGTTTGTCGCGTCTGTTTTGGGAACTTTATCATTGTAACTTTTTGTCGAATGTTGTATTGGTGTGGTTACACCTGGTTTGTAATGGTTGTTGGCAATGGGTGCAGTTGTTTTCGTTGCAAACATGCAATCAGTCATCGGTTTACTTCCGTTGTGTGTGGAAGCAGTGCTGTAGGCACAATCGTTTGTATATGTTTTTGTAGTGGTTGGCGACACTACGCTGGTTTTCTCATAATTTCCGCTTGATGTCATTTCTGACGTAGAGCCTTCCATCCAGGTGCTGTCACTTACTGCGTCACTAGCTCGCTCCGTGGGAGGAGAGCTAACATCATCCTCCTCAACGTTGTCATCTTCGGTTGTGGTGAGGATTATGGCAGCCGTAGAATTCTCTGAGTCGTCTTTATTGTGCTGTGTGCTTAATGTATTTAAGTCTTCAAATATGGCTTCATCCGTATCCGTAAGGGTATTCTGAGTATTCTCTAGTTGGGGGGTGGCATAGGTGTTGAACGTCTCGCTGGTAAAGCCAGTGGTTGCCTTATCCGCATCCGTATTGTCGTTTAGGCTGGTAGACCAAAAATCAGTTTGAGTGTAGGTTGAGGTATTTGGTGTTGTCGTTCCTAAGTCTGTAGTTACTGTTGGTGATATAGTTTCATCGATTCTGTTTTCCGTTAAAGTAGTTGTAAGCACTGATGTTGGAAGCGGTACGGATGTCTGTGAAGATAAAGTGTTTTTATCTAAATCAGTCATTGAGGATGATTCCAGGGTTGCAGAGAACTTTGTGGCGGCATTCGTTTCGGTCACTGACGAGGCCGTGCCGGAGGCGTCCAAGGAATAGTCCGCATCTTCATCTTCAGTGTACGCAGTTGATGAAGATGGATACCAGGTGTCCCAGGAAGGTAAGCTGGCCGATGTTGGCTTTACAGAAGACATGGTAAAGTCTTTGGTCATCCAGGCATAGTCAGTTGAGCTTGTTATAAACTCATCCTCTTCGTCGTAGGCCGGCCCTGCCGATGAGCTGTACGCTTGCTGTTTTTCTGTTTGTTCTCGCTCCAGTTCTAGTTTCCTTTGTAAGCCCTTTTTGTGGAGCTTATCACCCTTTCTTCTTCGTCCTTTGCGTTTGGCCACTACTAAGGTTGATGACATCGTATTACGGCTATCGAATATGGCATCTGTCGATATCGTTGGAACTACACTGGTTGGATTTATGTCCGAGTAACTGCGGCTCAGCGTGTGTTGAGGTTTTGAGGAATTTATTAATTTTGCTGTGGTTAGTGATGTTGTTGCTGTAGTTGTTGTTGCCGCCACCGCTGGCGTCACTAAAGCGGAAGTAGAAGGACTAGGTCGAACACGTTGACGCAATTTCGTTTTTTGTTTTTGGTCATGCTGTTGCCTTCTGGCCACCTTGTTGGGATCATTGTGATGATGTCGGACCTGATGGTTTTGAGGCGGGTGGTTGTTGTTGTTATTATTGTTGCTGTTACTGCTGTTGCTAATATTATGTTTTTTATTTGTGTGGTTGTTTATACTATGCTGACTTAAGACTAAATTTTGCCTAGAACTATTTAGGTAAGTGCTATTTTTTGGGTTGCTTAAATTGTAGCTATGGCCTCGAATTTGTTGCTGCATCTCCTGTTTCTGCTTCTGTTGCCGTTGTAGTTTGTTGCCGTTACGCTGTTTCTTGAACTTTTTGCTGCCGTTACCGCTACCGCTACCGCCACCGCCACCGCTGCCGTGGCCATGGCCACTGTGATTATGCGTAACAGAGTCCTCTTGACGTTGAGGATTCCTAAAGCGATTCGTCTTTGTCCGCCCGTCTCCCCCACTGCCTCTTCCCGCCTGGGTGGTGTGTGTGTATTCGGTTTTTGGTATTTTTGTTGTAGTGCTGTTTTTCGTTTTGGGTGTTGAAAAGTGATTGTGTTGATGGAAAAATTGATCGGTTGGTATTTTGGTAAACATATAACAAGCATCATTAACAGTTTTTTTGGGGCCAACGGCTCTACCTCTTTGCGTGAAACCGATGCGTCGCTGCAAATCGACTACAGACCGGAACACGAAATAACCGTGAACAATTGCTTCGTTGAAATAGCAGGTATCTTGGAGTTCTTTCTGTAAATATGTAATAAAATTAAAAAAAAAGATGAAAACCATACAAATGATTGTTTAAATATAAACACTATGCAACGATAAATGGCTTATTTTGGTGCCAAGACATGAATATATTTTTGTTGTTTTTTTTAGTATGTATTGTATGTAAAATGGAGCAAATGAAACTCTTACTACTTCCTCCATTAAAGTTGAATTGTCTTGAAATCGGCCTTAAAAACAGTTGATTCTTTTTCGTTTTCCCCCCCTCATTTTATACATCTGTGCGTCTGCGTGCATGTTTTAATGAGTCTGACTTTGACACTAAACATTCACCGAAAGTGTTTGTTTACAAAACACTCGAAATTCGAGCATTCAACAGTTTCGTTTACACATTGATCTCTTACTTGTGTTTCCCCCTTTTTTGTGACGGTCGGCCGGTCTGTGCTGTGCTGTGTGTCTGTCAAAATATTTTGAAACTTTAAGGTGACAAGCCAATGTGTGTGTTTATAGTGCAGGGCATTAATTGTGTGTAGACTTTTTGTAGAAAGTTGCAATGTTGAGAGGTACATATTTATTTTGTTTCTTATTAATGTTCCTCAGAAGACCGAGAAGCGGTTTGGAGTAAAACAGTGATCGAACATGGTAGAATATGGTTTATAACATCATAGAAACTGCATGTTCTTTCTCTGTTGTAATCTGAGAAACATATTTATTTTCTATTTGATAGCTTTTATGAAATTCACCAGTCACTGGTGACTATGAGTGACGACCATTGCTTTAAAATCTCCTGGTATTTTCAATATAAAAGTAGTTTTTTGAAAAAAATGCCAATATGAATCAGTATATTGACATTTTGAGGGAACATATAGTATTGTAATTGAATCTATTCTAAGATATTTTATACCATAATCCAATAATTTTGGTTTGTGCTTTGTATGTAAATTGTTTTGTTTCAATGCAAATAATCAGAATTGTTTTAAATCAAACGCATCTGACTATAACAATTCCCATTTGAAGTCCCTTCTCTCTAAAGTATAACTGTAAATGATCTTTTACACTTTGCCAACTTACCATTCCAACTAGTTTCCAATGATCGTTGAAACACAGATATCTTTGTGTCTCTTTTGCATACAGTGCTATTTTGAAATTGTTGTTCACAAAATCCGGGCGGCCAACTATTGTTATATTTTCTGCAAAAGTAAAATGAAAAAAAGAAGAGTTCTTAAACATAGTAGAATAAATTCTAAAAAATATGAAATAAGTTTGTTGCAACAAATGTTAAATCCTTCGTGGATTTTTAATATATTTTTGCAGTCCTGCTATGTATTGTTTAACTGATGATTTTGTGTGTAAATAAACAAATGTATATGTACCTATAATTATCGTATTTGGTAAATCTGTCCATATGTATGTGTGTATGTATATGGATACATTAGGTATTTACTATTTATTTATTTTAACCACAAGCCTTTCATCATCTAGTTACTAAATTCTACTATGTAGTATGTTTCTTTTAGAGTTATGTAAATCTCTTCTCTTCTCGTTTTGTTGCTTTTGTTTTGTTTTGATTTGAGTCGTTGTTGATTTCATTAAGTGTTTCTTCTGAGCATGCGTAAGTGTTTGTTCATGTATGAGAAGATGCGAGTCAAAAGTTTAAATATTAAACTTGTATTTGCATATTTCTACAGACTTTATAAACACAAATATTTATCTTTCATTTAGCAAAATATACATTTACACAGATACATATTTTATATACGAATGTCTGCCTGGGATTCACTGTTACATACGTTTATATTCCTCTATGTGTTTTTAAAAGATCAATAAACTATTGAAAAACAATAATTACTCAGTTTTCAATAGTTTTTTTTTTGTAAAGACAATGCAACTTTGAGATTTTCTTTTTTGTTTAACACAATTTCGTATCACACCATTTCTAAAGGCAAACTTAAAATGATCAATTGCGTATTTTCAAAGTCGACGATGTCGCCCCAAATTATCATAATTATTAGTATGTCATGATTTTATAGAATATTGATACATATGTAGTACAAATCTACATTTCAAGGTATCTTTAGAAATTCATTATGTTTTTGTTGTTTAAAAATGTTACGTTTGAAATTAGTTCCTTCTTCGGATCATAACTATATTTTTGATGCATATGTAGAACCTATTCTTTAATAATTGAGACGGTCTTATGCAATGTCAAGATCGTAAGAACTTTCGAATATTATTGGTGCAAAAAAAAAAAACTGTGTAAATGCTGAGTAAAATTTAACTTAGGAAGTAAAATAGCTGTAAAATGATGAAATGTCAAGAATTGTGTTGTCATGCTTTGCACAAACTAACGAAATTTTAACTCTGAAATGCTTTGGACGGATGATGGAACGTTTGTGAATTGGCTTTTTGAAAAACTCAAGGAAAACAATGAGTTCTTCAATTAAATCATCTTTAGTGATGAGGCCCCTTTATAATTATGCAGTTATGATAATTGGTTTCAGGAAAATGGCTGCTCGAGCCACACAGCCCACCAAACAATTCAGTTGTTGCATAAGGAATTTCCTGCTTCGTAATTTTCGTGAATTAACGCCTAATGACTATTTTCTCCGGCGTCTTTCGAAAGACTGGCGTGAACAAATCACAATAACCTGATGCTCTAAATGATTAAATACGGCGTTGCATTAATAATGCCAAGAAAACTATATAAAAAGTGGACAAATTTTGAGTTTAGGAAAAAAACTGATGAAATATTAAGAAATTAGCTGTTATTATTTCAAATTTATTTAGTACAAACATTGGGAAATTTTAACAATGGAACGCTTTGCGTGCATGCCACAATTGCGAATTGTCTTTTTGAGAAACAACGTGTTTTCAAGCCAAACATCCATTTGGTCCATTTTCAATTATGCTATTTGTAAATAAACTTATGTTGACATCAGTGATCTTTGGTTTCAGCAAGACTGTGCAATTAGTCAACCTCAATTGGCCAAACAAATACATTAGGCGTTCATTCATTCATTACGGGATAAGTGAAGCTTTTTTGTAAAACGTAATTAAAAATTTTGTGGAACGAGCGGATGTCTGTCGACGTACTTGAGGTGGACATTTGTCCGATTACTTTCTAACCTCAAGCGTTCCCGTAGAACGTATATACTGCGCTATTCAAAAAAAGCTCATTTAATTTTCGATACTGAACTAATAATTAAGAATTAAGAATTATTAAAGACAGATGTTTTAAAACTAGTTCATCAGAATCGTTGCAAAATAACATTGCAAAATATGACAACAGAGAGAAAGTGAAAATAGCATTAAATCCTGATTACTATGTATTTACATATGTATAAGAAATTTCTAACAAATTCCTCTTTTAAACAACAGTTTTAAGAAAACGTTTTCCATGTATGCTTTGATTTTTTCTGCTTTTTTTTGAGGGGGGAGAACAATTGGTAATTTTTTGTAATTTTTTTTTTTTTTCATTTGTGAATCCGTTAATGCGGAACAGAAATATGTCTGACACCAACAACTAAAAAACAACAACAATGCAAGTACAATAATAACAATATGATGGAGTTAGATGGAGTTAGGTTGTTGTTAAGATTGCAGTAAATATTGATGACTTTAACAACGACCGATGACTACTTTATACAACCAAGCGAGTGTAAAAAGTGCAGTGTAGTTGTTATTGTTGTTGGTGGTTTTTAGTATTTACGTTTTTATTGTTATTGTCGTTTTTGTTTGCTGTTGCTGTTCTGGTAACCATTTGCGGCATAAGTTGGAGCTTATAAAGTACCTACGATTGGAATGGCTTTTAATGTGGTTTGGTCATAGAATGAATGAAATGACAGGAGGTGAAGGTGTTTGGTTGGTGGGTAGGCAGGCATTGGCGTCGTTTACTTATTTACAGTTTGGTTGGGTTTATGATAAGTTTTTTGTTTTTTATTTTTTTTTTATTTTTGTTGTTATTGTTTTCTGTTCTTTCTTTGGTATGGCTGGTTGTGGTGGTAATTAAATTTATACTCTTTGTAAAAACTTAGTAGGTACATATTAAGCATACACTTTTATTATTATTATTATTATTATTATTATTATTATTAATGTTGTTGTTGTTGCTGTTGTGGTGGCTGTTCAATGTTTAAACTAAAAGTCAGCATAATTGTTTGCACACAATCAAACCATTTTCATTGCACTGAGAAAAATGTCATATTAATTGGCCATACTTTTAATTTTGTTATTAACTCTTCACCATATTAGGGTTAGGATATATGTATATACATATACCTATGTACATGTATAAGTTTGTCATCTAAGCAATAATCATTTGCCACCTTATCAAGTTTATATAATCTGGATCCTTATTGCTGGCGGAGTGATTAAACGATGCTTGTTTTATCAATATATTAGATATATGTACATAGATTCTTATTAAATTAAAAGCACATACATATGTATTTCAACATACATTCACAACATAGAAATTTGGATAAAGAAAAATGTTAGTGAACTCGACTTATTGAAGAAATTCTAATACAAATTAAAAGAAAAAACTAAATAAGTAAATATTGCTACATAGCAATGTAAAGTAAAGATATGGGTATTAAAAAAGCTTCTGCTTCGCCAATGCAACGCCGAACTTTCCAACTTCAGAACATCAATTGTTTTTGTTTTGTTCAAGTAAATTAGGGCTTTCAAATAGCTTCAGAGAAATTAGTCTAACGACCGTTAGATCAAAAGAACGAGGCTGTCATTTGACATTGGTGACTAGAGAAATTACGCTGCCGGTAACTTTCTTAAACAACAACTGTATTGTTTGATCGGCTGTGTGGCTAATGGTGCCGCCTTGTCTTGAAATCCAATATCACAGATGTCTACACTAGTTTGTTTAAAGAAAATTATAATTGAAAATGCATTATTTTCCTTCAGTTTTTCAAAAAGCCAATTTACAAAACGTTTTACGGTCAAAATAACCAAAAATTTGTACTAAAAAAATTGACAACCATTTATTGGACGATTTTTAACAACCAACAGACTGAATAAAGTAATCAATTGTAAAATCAATTATTACCAAATAACCTAATGGCACTTTGGTAAAATGTAGTTGTGTTCTACATTTTGAATATCTTCATTCAGAGCATCACTTGTTTGTGGTTTCTTCAATTAAATCCAGTCTTTAAAATAGTCCCAGTTAAGATAGTTATGTCAGTAACAATTAATTTACAAAATCCCAAAAAAAATCTGTTTTTTGTTAAGTTTTTCTAAACGCTAATACACAAAGGTTCATTTCATACAAAGCATTCCATGTTACAAAATTTCCCGAGTCCAATTCAAATTTACACGTAGCAATGCTTTAAGCTAAGCTGATTACCTTTTAAAAATCGGAGTGAGGGGCAGATAAGACAAGTACACAATTGATTTTAGTAGCAATTCGTGTTACTCTCTTATTCGGATTACATATGTATGTGTAAACTAATGTGTGTATATTCTCAAATAAAAATATGAGCGAATTAAGTAATTAAATTGCGCTGTGAAGAACTTTCAAGGAAAAGATTGTATCTAATCTTTTCAATAAAAATTGCTTCGTGTAAATTGGGACGAAGTTTGCATTAAATACATATGGTTGGAGAACGAACTCGATCGTCATTGTCATTATAGCTTAAGAGGAATCAGGCCGTCCTTTATTTACTGCCTCCGAGAGATTTGCAGCTCACTCCTGCATTGGTGAATGCTTGGCGTTACGGTTTTTCGAAGTTGTGCATTGGTCACATGCGTTGGTTTTTGTTTTATAAACTATAAATTGTTTTAATACAAGATTTAAGCATTCCAGCTTCCTATATGACTTGGGATTTACTTGAATCGACGTGGGATAACCTGACAATTTAAGGGATTTATTCTCCGCCAAGCTAGTTTATAATAAAAAATACATACTTGGAAAATTATCACTTTAGTGTCTAATAATGTAGATACTTTTAATATCTTTTCAAATGCTCTTTGTAATGTAAATTAAATTCAACTAGCTACTTTATAAATCCCACGTAATATAAGATTGAATCAATCTGTAGTCACTTAAACTTTTTTTTTGAAAATTTACCTCAGAAATCTGTTGTTTACCCATTATACGTAATTTATTGTAAAGTAATTTTTCACTAACTCTTTTAATATATGTACTAATGTAGGGTCAATTAACATCAACATGTGTACCGAACATGTGTAATCAGTGATGACCCTAAATTATACTCGTACATAAAATCATTCACCCAGAAATGCTGTCAATACATGCTACAAATACACTGTGGAACAAATTCAGGTTAGCAAGAGTTAGGTCGGTTCTGAGAGTTAGGGGTGAAAATAGAGGATAAATTAAAAGACCCGTATAGCAGCGTTTGTTTATGTTAGTTCGATTTTTTTTATTGGATCTTCGAACTTTGCAGACAAATGGCGATTTTCAGCATATTGTTTATATGGTTTTTTGGCTATAACTCGTCGACTACGGCGTACATACGCCTCTATTTTCACCCCTCACTCTCAGAATCGACCTAACTTTTGCTTACCTGAATTTGTTTCACAGTGATATTTGACAGTTCCATTTCTCTAAGTGTTTTGAATACATACAAACATGCATTTACAATGTTACACATGTCTCTGCCTGATAAGTTATGAGTATCATTTTATACCCTTTACTATACCTATACGAGTACATACGACTACCACGACGGAGTACAAACATAAATGAACTTTCTGTCAGCTTCTATATGCTCGTACAATATTTTTGTAGTTTACTTTTTCCTATTCAGCTTGTTTTTTTTTTGTTATTTTCTGTTGAATTTCTCAATTTTCTTTTGGTTTGTTTTGCTTTTTTTTTTAATTTTTTTCTTTTTTGCAATCATTGAGCTCATATTTCATAATTTTCATATTCCTTGTAGTCGTAGAATGTGTCATAACTGTTGAGGAGTAGAGTTGGGTTTTAGGAAAGTGCATTCATATTGTATGTTGTGTATGGTGTGTCATTTTGTTTACCCAGCTAGGTTTTTGTATGGGTACATATGAGTATAGTACAGTAGTTGCTCTTATTACGCGGTTTTACAAACTGCAATTAATTGCAGTGAAAACCTAACAAAAATTTAGAACTTGAATGTCTCTTATGTTTCTATATTAAGGTATGCAATGTTAATTAAGACATTTGACAGGATCATGGTACATTTTGGAATTTTCTAGTTTTTAATTGTTTTTGACTTTATTTTTTTTTTAACTACATATATGTATATTGGCTGGAAATACTGACATTTTTAGCTTAGCACAAGCTTTAGTTTAACTAACACCCACATTACATACTATTACACTGAGCTGAACGAGTGCCAAGTGTTATGGAACAGACTGACTGAATGACGACTGTGTCTGGAGTATGATTATTTGTTTTTTTGCGCTTTTTGTGCATTTTCGTTTATTTTGCAATACGTGGCATAGTGAGTGCTGGCTGTGTCCAACGACCGACCGCCTGAGTGATTTTCTTTTTAGGAATTTCACACTTGACAGGTAATAAACTTGTGGTCTCTTCAAATGTGAATCATAATCACAATAGAGTTTATGATTGGAACACAAATTCATATGTATATTGCATTAATAATAATGCAGAGGTCTGGTCAAGAGGTGGCAGTACACTGTTACTGTTACATTTCGAGTCAACAAAACAGCAACAACAATTTCCTATTAATCCTTCTTTTATCACCTTTTTTGACAGTTTAGCACAGAAACTTCATTAACACTTCAAAGAAGAGTTTGGAAAAATTTGTGTTTGGGGTATGTGTGTCGTTTCTAATAAATAAATGTGAATTGACATTAAAAACAGCAACAACAAAAACAGAAAAATTTATTGTTTAAGCCTGGGGCATTATTACGGTACCAGCGGTATGACATAAGAATTGGAAATTCATATGCCAATAAATCGTAAGGCAGGCAAAAAAAGGAATTGAAGACAGTGGATACAGGTGTGGCCAACAGTTTATTAACTGCAGAAACCATAGTATGGCTAATCTATTGATATTTATCAAATGCAATTTAATGTTTCTAGAGCTTCTTGAGCATTCTTGAAGACCTAAAGTTAAAAGCTGAAATTCGGCATACCTGCAGTATGTCCCAAAGCATTCAGATTTTCAATATCAATCAGGAAGTTGAGGCTTTCCTGGCATGTAAGGTAACGAGAATTTCACAACAAAGCGTTTTAAAAATTGACAAACATTTATAATGTGTATCTATGTATATCAGTGTTTGCCACTCATAGCCACACTGTTCCATATTCCCATTATTACGGCCACAGCATTTGCTATTTCAATAAGTTCTCAAGGGACCATCGTTGCAATCTCTAAAACCTTAAAAATATTATTATTACTCGTACATATTTCAATTACATATTGTAATTTCAACAAAATAAAGCCACCCAGTTGAAAATTCTTACATAAATGACTTATTTCAATTGAATTCTAGGAATTTGAAACCGTTTAACTGAGATCTATGATGCATGTTTGCATTCTTATTTGTATTAAACAATTTTATAGTTTTTGGAAAAAGTAGCCAATAAAAAAGAACGGGCACCCAGCATAAAAAGTATCACGTTTCCGAGAAATGAGTTTGATTTTTGTAGAATTGAATAAAATACTAATCAATACAAACACGATTAACACAGGCCATGTAAAAACAGTAGCAAACGCAATGGAACTGACTGACTGGTAGACGATGATGATATGCATCATATAACATCTGTTTGAGAAACTAAATATTCAATAATATGAATATAAAACTTATGAATTTATTATTTCCTCCTCACATGCTAATTACATTTACACGTTTCACAATTCTTTTAAATGCTCTCATTTACAATTAGTATCATTTTAACTGGACTAATATTTGTATTCTCGTACTACCATTCTTCGCGTAAAATGCTGGTGGATGGTTGGAGGCTGGCGACTTGTTATATTTTCATTATGAACGATTTTTTTTCTTTACAAGTTCTAATTTTTCTTGTTGTTCAGTATATTGTTGGCTGTAAATAATTTGAAGGCACGATTGTTTTAGCTGTGGGTAGCAACAACTAACTAGTCATTGGGGTCTCCCTGGCGTGACATTACACTGGCTTTATTTGACTTTTTAAGGGGCGGGTGTATTAAGATTTGTTATTTTGTTTGGGCGCCGGCAATTAATTAGTTATTTAACACTTTAATACAATTTGACTTTCCAGTTATTAACTCTTCAGCTTTGTTTAAAATTTTCATTTTAATCAATTTAGTGGAAAAAGGTTGGTCACCCTTCAACGGTTTGCCTGGCTGAGAGTATAAACACACACACAAAAATTAAACAGCCGTAAGGTGTGAACAGGTTCACTTACAGGTTTGTTTTTATTTGGAAAAAATTTTAATACAAATTTGTGGAAACTAATCATTTCTTTTTCTTTTCTACCGCAACAAATTCAAAATGTAGTGTGGAAGGAAAGTGTCAATTATTAAATTTGAGTTTTAGCTCTGTACGCTTCATGAATATTTTTCGGAAAACCCTTTCAAATAGTTTTGGAAGTTTTAAAATCGTTTAACTTGATTTAGCTTATTTTGGCAAATATTTGTAAAGTGTTGTCACAGCTTTCCGAAATTTGTGTGGAAACGTGTCAATAGCCCTACACTTTTGTTCAATGGTTTATATAATGCCAGCACACTTTTCCACACTGATTTGAAAACAAAAAACATATTTTTTAAAGTTCAATGAATCACAAACATTTTTAGATGTTTTCTAAAATTTTAACAATCAAAGTCCCCTTAAATAGTTTATATCATATTTGTCCCCTGGCGGATATAAACCTTTATTACTATTTAGTACAAATTTTAAAGTTCATTGAATCGCAAAATGTTTAAGACGTTTTAAAACATTTCACCAATAAATGTTCCCCTTTTCATTTAAACTAAATATTTTATTTTGTTCGTATTACAGGAAAACTTAAAAGAAACATTTTGTAAAAGTGGCGAATGTTTGTATGTCTAGTAACCAGATCATTTTCTGTTGCTTCCAGTGTTTTTTTTTCTTTCTTTTGGAATTAGACAAACGTTTTTTGATGATGCCACTGGTCATGACATCGTTCTTTTTGTTCTTGTTGTTTGTTTTTAAATCTGTTGCAACAAGAGTGGTGTGTGTGTGCTTTTTGTTGTCATGTGTGGGAGTTTGGCTACGTGCCTGTAAGTCAGCTAAACAGCCAGCCAGCTCATCATGTAAAATCTAAATACATGTAGAATTCAGTTTGGATCATCTTTAAATGGGACGACATTCTTAACTACAACAACTAAATTTGAAATAAATTTTCAACATTTTGTGACAAATTTTAGGTCAAATTCAACGCTATTTGTTTAATTGATTGGTCCATAATTTACCATTTACCACATTTGTTTAAGTTTATGAGTTTGAGTTATAAAAATGGGGCACTAATTGGTTAATTTCTATATTGATTTGTTTGGTTTTTGTTTTGTTGTTGCAGCTATTGCTGGGCTGAATTAAAATTCTTTTGAATTTTTTAGTAAATAAATGTTTAAATATAAATATGCCAATGAATGTGAAGACGAAAATGTCTAATGCAATTTAAATCTGCGCTATTAAATCAGATTTTAATTTTCCACTTGTTTTGTTATTCAAACACAAAATAAACTAAATGTGAATTTAGTTGCTTATATAATAATGTCCTGAAGTTCTAAATATAAATTTCAATAGCTAAATAGGTATAAATATGCATTCATTTGAAAAGCAAATATAATTATACATAAACCTCTAGCGGCCCTAGACAAAACTGGTCTTGAACAAGTCTCTAAGGATCCTAAGTTTTTTGTAGTTTTCAAAGTTATTTCATGAGGAAAAAACCGCTGAGTTCTCAAGCTTTGACCTATAGATAACAGGCTCGTTCCAGAGCGAATGTGAAATTTTTTTTTAAGAATTTTACTATATAAAAAATTAGCTTTTTAATGCTAAAATATGCTTTTATGTCAAAATATGCGTTTTATGTCCAAAAATGCATTTTAATGCTTAAATATATCTTTTATGTTTATAGTGTCTATAATTTGATATCAATTCTTTGCAAGTACCATCAATGAAGAACGTACAGGTTCTTCCTAAACAAACCTGTCCTTGAAAAAGTCTCATAAAGTCCTTCATACTTTCTAAATACCTTTAAGAAAATTAAACATTTTATTTAAAATTTGAAGTGTTTCTAATAAGTACCAGGTAATCACTTTTATTACACATTCATGACCACCAGCATTCCTAAATTCTTAAATCTGCTAGAGTAAATTTAAGGTGTTAATAATGTGGGAAACATTTGGCACCAATGTAACCTAACACCTCTAAACATATGTACATACAGATTTTACAGCAATTGCATTACCTGCTTGTAAAATTTAAACAAGTGATTTCTAAGAAATCGCACCAATTTGAAGCAAACCCTCTAAACCTTGAGATTGAACAAAGAACCGAAAACCCATTGAACCTGTTAATAACACATGAATTGTTGTTTTTGTTTTGTTGCTGTTGTCAGGCAGGCAGGCAGGGAGGGAGTTACAAGTGTTTGTCTGTTAATGTGTAAAAAATACCTGATAACTAGTGGACCATTGAGGAAGAAAAATTCTTTACAAATAAAATAAATGCATGTAAATTTATAATGATTAATGATGGTGTAAATCTTTTATACGTTTTTTTTATAAGACTAAAAATCAATTGGAATGGAATGCCATTTATTCAATAATCATTAGTGTAAAATCTGGCCAGAAAGTAAGAAAGACAGCCAGGGTCAACACAAATAAATCACATGAAACATTGTTTGACTTTACAGCATTTTTCTTAACGACCACTTAAAGGTGCAATGTCAAAATAAATCGATTGACGGCGAACGTCATTACGACTGCTTGAATAAATTAAATGGAACTGGTAAAAAACAGTTTAATAAAAAATAAACCTCCAAACTGTCTTTAAATAGGAATTTCCGTAAAAACAAAATTAATACAAACCGAAATCAATATTTACAAAAACAATTATACAAAAAAATACACAACAACAATAATGATAATAATAATGAAACTACTTCCAAAAATATCGTATGTATACATATGTATGTACCTATAAACCTTATTTGTTGTTATTATTATGTACTTTCATACACAAGCATTTAATACATACATACATGCATATGTAAATATGTACCTACATATTTATTTATTTACATGCACATAAACCTTTTTCTTTACCGTACCTACATGCAAACACAAATAAACATTGACATGCGTTTGTGTAAGTATGGCTGTACATAGAAATGTTTGTAAGTGTATATTGATTACCTACCGCAGATCTTAAAACCTTCCTTGTATTTGCCAAGAAACAATCACACGATTTGAAACACGACGACACGACGCACTTATGCTTACACCTATAACTAAACACCCGAGCTCTGTTACAAAATCAACAAAATTTGCAGAGAATTCTCTCATTTTTAAGGGATTTTTTTTTAACAACAACACCCTCAAGAGAGATGTAACACATCTTGCGTAACCTTTAAGGTCCTTACGGATGAAATACTTTGCGCTTCTAGACCCTAATATAGAGCAAACTTAAAGCACTTGCTTAGGCTAAATTGAGAAACCTATTTTCAGAATCTCCCACTTGAATCCAATTATACTGTTTAAATGTATATCAAAAAACTTCACCCGTTAACTTTAAGGCCTCGTTCGTTCAGAGGTATAACGCAGCCAAAGGCGGTCCCATGAAAAAGCGCCTAGCCTCCTTATTATACAAACAGTCGGCTGTTTCGTTGTCTTAAAAGCTAGATAGACAGCTCAATGCCATCCGGTTGTGTGCTTCAAGTTCATTGAGAGATGCATATAACGCAGTTAAAGCTGACAACCAACCCAGCAAACTTGAATAGTTAATCTCAAATTGTGCATGATAAAAATCAAAGCCTTTCTCAAATGCAAAATTTAAAATGCTTTGATAGTAGGTATTTGAAAATAATGACATTCTCAACAATTATTTCAAATATCCTTATACATTTGATGGGATATTTGAACTTACATTTGATATCGAATTAAAGGAATGATTTTATATCAAAGACTTTCCCAATGTAAACGTTTTTGAGAATGATTTAATAGTATTTGCAAATGATGGCGTTTTCAACCATTAGGGGTCAAATATCCTTCTAAAACCATGAGAATACTTTATATTTGTGAGTACGAGTATAAAGTTATACCCAATATATCAGAGAGCACAAAAGAGATCTTCTGATCAAAAATATCAAAAATATAAATGGATATGGATTGTTTTAGATAATATAACATTTGCTAAACTTCAGTGGTACCCTTTTGGTTATCGTATGCTTAAAAGCCCTTAAAGGAGTGTAAACAAGTCATAGGTTGAGTATGATGGCATGGACAGCCATTCTTCAAGCAGCTAACTTGGGCGCCATTGTGATACCCAAGAAGTAAACATAATGCATCATCATGTAGATGTATCTAAGATTCATTCTGGGCAGCTTCTAAAAAAAAGTTTTCTATACAATGGTCAAAGAATATGAAATCATTCAAGTTCAATGTTTATTATTTATTAATATTTATTATTTGTATGAATATTAAAATAAATAAATATATAAAAAAAGCATTAAGAAGACAGCTTGTTTATTCAAAAGTTTTATTGTTTAGCTATGTATTCAAATTGTTTTATTTTTTTAACGTTTTACTGTAAAGCTTAGTAAGATTTTGCTTAAAATTTCTGTTGGAACCTTGAACGTTAGCGATACTGCAAAGAGCGTCGTACATGGTGGCTGCAGTGTACGCCCATGTCCATCTCAAAGGCGGCAGCAACATCATTTAACTATGAAATGTAGTAGTTGTTATGCTGTCGTCTTTAGTTGTTGTTGTTGGTATTGTGGTTGTTTTTGTTGTTGGTCTGTTGCTGCTGTTGTTCAATGTACTCGTATTCTGCATGTAATACACTAAACTTGGCTTGTTGACTTGACCATCAGCAACGTTCGCACACAGCGAACACCGGCCACTGTCCACTGTCCAGTTTTTTGTATCATGTACGTCTAAGTCTAAGTATCTAAACGATCGCCATTATTTATACGAGTAGATTTTTTTTCTTTTTTTTTTTTTATTATTTTTCGTTATCAATTTATGTGTATGTATGTATGCTGGTAGTTGTTGTGTTTGTAGTAAATAGAAGTAGCAGCAGTAGTTGAAGAAGTTGGTAAGAAGTGATTTTTTATTCACCGGTCAAAACGATAACAAAACGTTTAATGACAGAATGAACGTTCGATCCATTCAGCGATCGATTGAACAAGCAAATGAACTTTTATTTTCTAGTTTGAGTTTTTGTTGCTGTTGTTGGGATTTTTTTTAATGACAATCATTGATTTACACTTGTAAAACACTTGAGTTTTGAGTTGAGGAGATTTTTGAAAATGTTTAGCTTAATGTTTGTGAGTTTCCGTGTTAGTGTATCTGGATCTGTATCTGTATGTATGTTATTTTTTCCCACAGTCGATCGGTCAATGGACAAACATATTCACTTACTCACTCACTCACTCTCTCACTGTATGTCATGAATATTGAATTGAATAATTTTTGTTGTTTAATTTCATCTTGTTTGTTATTTTTTCTGTTGTTTTCATTTGTATGGCGGCGGTATGTTTTGATGCAGGGAAAATACACTTAGAAAAGAATGATGTTGGCGATGTTGATGATGATGTTGCATCGTTGTCAGGGGAGGGGAATCGATTGAATTTTAAGCTTAAATGAATTTATTATCAGAATATTCCATTGACTTGTCTCATATTTGTTTAAAATACATAATGAAATTCTTACAAGAATTCCCAACTGTTTAACTTTAAATCGTTTAGAAATTTATTACTATCACGGACATAGAGCAATTACATTAGCATTTTTTAACTAACTTAACAAACTACCCACTTTTATTAAAAATCCACTACATGCGTGCAGGGACTATGTGTAAATATAAATATTCGTGTGTAGTACTGTTTATTTCATTTATTATTGTACTCGTAATCATTTTAAAACAAAACACCATAAGCCCTTGAACAATAGCGCTCACCTATTGTTGATATTGATGTTGATGTTGCTGCTGCTGTTGTAGCTGACGTTCTTGTTGCTGTTGTTATTGTTATTGAAATTTCTAATTATTTTTTCAGAAAATGTATTTTTGAAATTTGGAATGTCTACAAGAAGCCACAGCAACAACCATGAAAAGACGTACGTACATTTTTTCTTCATCATCAAATCAAGTACTTCAAATAAATCAATATCAAGATGTGATGCTGTGCTGTGCCGTGCATTCATTTGGCGTTGAATGGTTGGTTATGGAATGGAAATGTATTAGATTCGTATGGCATGAGATAAATATTCACGGCAAACAAACATCATCATCTTCATCAGCAGCTAGTAGTCGTCGTCGAAATCAATTCATGTGTATTTATTTGCTTTCAAGTGCTGAGATAGTTTATCGGCGCTTAATAATTGTTCAGAGCATTATTGACAAAAGTTTGTAATAAAAAAATTAAACATAAACACACACATATACTCGTATATGTATGTATATATGTATAAAAAATTCCATTGAAATTAAACTTAAACTATTCAATGTAATATTTCAATTTACTCGTACATTTATTATGTATTATTATACCCTTCACCTTCATGAGAATGGTATATGTATATAAGTTTGTCGTTCCGTTTGTAATTTCTACAATATAATTATCCGACCCTATAAAGTATATATAGTCTGGATCCTTATAGATAGCGGAGTCTATTAAGCCATGTCCGTCTGTCTGACTGTTGAAATAAATTTTCTGAAGTCCCCAGACATGCTTACGAGAAGTTTGCTATTTTAAATCAGCAAAATCCGTCCATAAATAACGGAGATATGAGCAAAAATCCGAGACAACCTCTGAAAAATTCATAAAAAAAACTAAGTGTATTAATATTGTTACGAATAATTTCATCAACAGATGGCGTTGATCACACAAAGTGTATTAATATTGTTACGAACAAATTCATCAACAGATGGCGTTGATCGCACAAAGTGTGTTAATATTGTTACCAACAAATTCATCAACAGATGGCGTGTTTATCGACATAATTATGCATCCACAACAAAGGTGAAGGGTATATAAGATTCGGCATAGCCGAATATAGCACTCTTACTTGTTTTTCCATACAAATGTTGTCTATTTTTTATGAAATAGTAATTTCAATTGTGAATATGTTTCATACAGTTAGCAATAATGGCGTCTTTAAACATATTTCCGGTAGTGTCAAACTCACAGTCAGGTGTGCTGCAGGCTGATTTGATTAATGAGTGAAATGTCACTACTAAAATATGAAAGTGCAAAACTTTCAAGTTAAATATTAATGCATTTGACAGCATTTATTTTACTTGAATAATGTTTTTCTTCGTTGTATAAAAACTAAATTTAGATTTATAGAAATTTCTAGTGTTTTGTTAAGAAAACTTTTGCATTTCAAATGACAGCTGCTGCTGCTGCTCAAATTGTATGACTCAAATAAGATAAGTTGCAATATATATATTACGACCTTTTAATTTGCTGCTTTTTATCAGATCAAATTTTGAATGTTGCATTGTACTTCTTTTTAGAAATAAATTGTTTGACTTCTTTAGGTTAGTCCGTCGATATAGAGAGAACATGGAAACTAGATTACAATAACATGTTATGTATTGTACATTTTTTTCTGCTGTACTCTGATAATCTGATTGTGATTTTTATTTCTTAGTTTTATGAAATTAGTGTTGTTTAACATGTTAAAGATTATTGTTAGTACCGACCACTGATCTAGAGGAAAGGTATCTGGTTCTTTTTCTATATAATCTGGCGTTAATATTGGAGAGGATCAATTGACCTTCATTTAAATACATACTGGCTTTTATTTTTCACAAGCTGTAAGAGCAGTACGATTTAAACAAGTTGCTAAAAAAGTATATTAGGAGATATAATCTACCTGTAATATTAATATTTGCCTATTTTAATGTAACATTTTATAACACAAAAAAAGAGATATTTTGGAAAGAAATTAAAACATCATGAAATGATACCTTATAAAACTCATATAGAGGGTTCGTTTTATATTATTTTGATTTGCTATGACTTTTATCTTTTGGTGTTAAATATTTCCTTTGAACATTTTATTCTCAGTGTAGCTTTTAGAAAATATGTTTCTTATCTTGAAGATGATCACGATAATGTTGATTTAATGAATTAATTAACTCCCTCTTTTATGCGGTTTTTGAAGTTAAGTTAAAGTTAATTAATAAATATTGTAAAACACTAAAATAAAGCCCGTATTTTTGGTTGATTACAAAATAAATAAATTGAAATTTATTATAACGAAAAGTCCCCTATACTAACTAACTAACCAACTAATTATAATTAAAATCTTCGTTTACGTTTACTAAAACACAGACATACTTTCTATTGAGAGCAGGGAAGGCCACAAATAACCTTCAAAATAATTAAGGATCGTTTTAATACAAGTATTAGTTAGTGTGTCTGTTGTTAGTGAGAGAGAGCAACATTATTGGCGTTTGCTGAGTTGGCAATAACAGCGGTAGACGTAGCAGCTGCATATCAAGACATCTGCAATTCATTTGAAATTTGTGCCGACCTCATCCTTTTTGCTAAATTGCTATTATAACAAATTTAGTTTTAGTACAATTATAGTTGTTTACTACTACAACGCCTATTGTTTTCCTATATGTAGCACGAGCTAAAAAGCGAACACAGCTGACAAACAAACTAACTAACACAAACTGTGTTCGAGAGTTAGATAGACAGACCGATAGAGGGACGGAATAAATGTATTTTCTTTTGAATTTGAGAAAATAACAAAAATCTAACATAACGGTTTGCCAAAAACCTTTTAAATAAATATATTTAAAACTACAAAGACACAAAGATACACTTTCTCATACTCATGCAGTTTCCATGGGATTTTAGTGGCTAAATTCAGTGTAAAAATTAAAACTAAAACGTGTTTAAAATCATCAAACATGCCACCACCACAAAACATTCAAACTGACGCATCACTACTCGTATTTAGGTACATACATGAAACGTATTCTGAAACTGTATGTCTGTCTATCTCTCTGTATACATATTTGTGTGTGCCCGGGTGAGGGTACAATTTATTCTTAAGAATTTCGTATCATGCAGCCTCTTGAGACTACAGGTGCAAAAATTATCGACTAATGGTTTTAAAACAAAAAACACAAAAAAAAAAACAAGAAAAGAAAGAAAGCTATAACAACACAAACAATGGAAACAAGAAATGGACAGACAAGTCAGACGGACGGACTTATATGTAGAAACAAATCCTGCATTAGCAGCGGCACTTCAACATTTCGAGAGTTTGTAATATGTTACAAGTATTCATACTGGAACTCGCACAAAAAAAAAAACACATAAAATCCCATGATTAAATTGTTTGCAGTTTCAAGCATTTCCGAACATAATCCTGCGTGGTGTGAAAAGTCCTTTTTGTCAATTTTACGCCTACAATGACCACACACACAGGTAGCACAAATTCATACATATTGTTTCTCTTCTGGCAGATTTTATACAAAACAAAAAATGCCATAAATCTGCTTAATCCCCTTAATTTAAACTAAGTAGCAATTTTCAGGTTGCTGGCTGTTTGGCTCAAGCGATTGTACAATGATTTGCTTGCCATAATACCAGAGATTTTAAGGACTGTTATTTCAAGGATTTGTTATTTTATTTTTTTTTTTCGTTTTTTTTCAATTAAATACGTTGAGGTTAAATTATTAAAAATGTTTGTATGTAAATAAATAGCAATAAAATAAATAACACAAACATAGGTAGCTTTGGGATCAAGCTGTACAGAAATATATTTATATAACTAATGCCAGGAGCTTTAAATTTTGTGGCGGTGTTAAGGATTATTTTGATAACCTTTGAAATGTTGTTATTTTCACAGTATTCACAGTATTTAAAGGCAACAAAGTACAGTTTGTACTAATATTTTTGGATTATAAATTGAATAGTGAAGTTGTTTTAATACTATTCTACTATGTGTATGTTAGTTAAAATAAATTTTCCGAAGCCCTTTGTTAATATACTCTTCAATATGTTACATTACTATATTCGATACACTTTAGTGAATTATGCTATTATGCTATCAGCTAAATCGGACCCTAAATGACCAAAAATATGAATATGAGGAAAGGTTTATGTACAAAATTTCGATCTTTCTATTTTAGGAACCTAAATGTTTGACAAACACATACAGCTCTTTAATATTACCATCTCTTTTGTGTGTATAGCAAATTATTACGAATCGGTTGATTTTTTTACTTTAGTTCATACTAAGCTTACAGACACTCTCCTTATGCCGGTCACTGTTCTAAATATTAAGTAACAAACGTTTT
Source organism: Bellardia bayeri (assembly GCA_950370525.1). Lineage (NCBI taxonomy): Eukaryota > Metazoa > Arthropoda > Insecta > Diptera > Calliphoridae > Bellardia > Bellardia bayeri. Next base: position 1,504,040 of record OX493268.1, read on the forward strand.
GCTGGAAATATTCTCACGTTTTATTCAATATATTTTTTTTTTAATAAACAATTGAGTAAAAGAATGAATGAAAAGAGTTAATGAGAATTTCTAAGAATTTTTCTTATACGAGTATATCAAAGGAATTGAGCAGCCTTTTAATGTCAGTATTTAGGAAATGAAAATGATTATACATAGGCTCTGGCAACTTCAGGGTAAATATAAATATTTTCGTTTTATTACTGCTCGTAATTAGTGTTAATTTATTCAATAAATATGTATGTATATACTCGTATATATATCTTGAACTTTAACACAAGTTGCAGCAAACAGTTTATTTACCAAAATATTAAATATCTTAAACATACCCATATGTATTTTAGGTGTAAAATAACATGATGATTTAGAGTTAGAGAAAAAGAAAACAAACAAGCTATAATTAACCCAGGTTTGATTACCAACTTCAACCTTTGATAGTATTTGAATATAAAGGCTTTTTCCACCAATACATACAACTGTGAGTGTTTTATCTTAAATTTTCTTACAAATTTTAAAGAGGATTTGACATTACCCTGTGTTTGCTGGGTAAGCCAACAGTAAACAAAATTATCATTGTAGTCATTTGTCATTATGATTATTTTGTCATTGTTATTAATGTACATTATTAAATGTTTGTAATTCCCAGGCTTATTAACATTTTCATTATAGCTACTTTTAATTAACTTGCTGTTACTTGCTGTTGCATGATTGATGATTAATTGTTTGAGTCAAATCTGTACTTGTACTTACGTGTTTGTGAGATATCGGTCACTGAGACTGTTCCTTCTGCAGCTAAGTTTATGGCTTTGTTGTGTGCACACTGTGACATTATTACATAATCTTCTACTGTACATAATGCACCAGAAATCACCACCTGTATAAGACACAATAAACAAATATATAAGAAAATAATTGATAAGTATTTGTCAGCTTCTTGTGTTTGTGTTTTTTGTATTTATTTATAAAAAAAATATTCGTTTTGTGTCATTAATTTTAATTTTGTTAAATTCATTATGTTTTGGTTTGAAAGAGGTTGTCACTGTTTGTTTATGAAAGTGTAAACACGGGCGTTATGTGTAAAAAGTAAAAAAAACTATTTAAGCCATTATAAAGTTTAGAGCAGTGGTCGGCACTCATAAACCACACAAATGTTAATCAAGTGCCTAAATATTATAAAAAAAAATAAAAAAGAATAATTTCCGAAATCTATTTGTCGATAATGGTGACTAAAATAGATGATGTCCACAAATAGATCTTGGACAATAAACATTGTTGATGACATCCTTGACAGAGCAGAAAATACATTTCAATGTGTCAATTGTCTAAAAATAATACTTTACAATGGTAAACAACTACAACTATTAATTAAAATAAACTCAAGCCAAATGAAATTTCTCTAATAAAAAAAGAAGAAGTGCACAACATGTTCTCCTTGAGTCGATCACAGCTTTAAGTATTCAAATGCTACAATATCTTTATTAACCCTATTTTAAGAATTATTAGAATCTAGAATAGAGCAGATTCTATTTTGTCTCTACAGTTGTGCCATAATTTTTTCCCACACTGTTGACTCTGCAATTTTGTGTGTGCGTTTTTTTTAATAAACAACAAAATTGTATATAAACGTGTATGAGTGTTTTAAATTTAACGGTATTTCTAAATATGTCACTCACAGCATCATATAACGAAGCCAACCAACCCAACGAAAAACTAGCGAACATGTTTTCATTTAATTTCATTCGTTATCGCACACTCTACATCAATGTTAATTATGAAAGAACATGTTGTCATCAATTTGTTTTCTATCACAACAAATCAAATTAAATAATTTTGATTTGCTTGTTTATTTATTTATTAATTTAAGTATGTACATATGTATATATTTTTCGCTCCTTCTCCCAGGCTTACACTATCTATACAAATATGTAGGTATGTATTTATGTATGTATGTCTGTCCCTCATGTGTTATTGTTGTCATTTTAAATCTATTCATTTGATTTGCCAAACGATTGCTGCACTGCGTTCAATGCTCAATGAATGTCGTCTACGTTTAGGGGTAAATATTTGTTAAGATCGGTATGTGGCCCTGCTTGGCCAAACCCTGAAAATATTTGTTGGAATTTAATAGGTTCCGCTGAACATTCTTGATATTTACCGGTTGTCTCCAAAAACAAAAACAAAAAAAGAAGAAATATTTAAGATAAGAACTAAGATATGTATAATGGTTTACTTGGAATTGGTTTTGGATTCTCAAGAAGAACAAATTCCAATTAAAACAAAAGAAATAAATACGTATGTACATACATATTTACCTACATATTTTTATAATTTTTTTAAAAACGAATGTGGGTGGGTTCCCAAAATGAAAAAGTTTTCAACTACATGTATGTATGTAAATATGCAGATAAAATGTCGTAAATTAGAAACAAGGAATTACGAAATTTTGCAACTGTTTAGCAGGAGTTTTTCCATATACATACGGCCTTTTAAAGGCCACAGCTTCGATCCATATAGGCCCCGATTATCGTTCACAACACTAAAATGTTCTGTTGTCTCGACTACAACACATTATGCATTTCGCAATTTACAACATACAATATCAAAATACTTATTGTTGTGAACGGTAAGCGGTTTACAAAGAGACAATGAATAGTTAGTCTCATTCTCAGAAAAATTCCGCATTATTTACAAATACTAATAGAATAAAAGAATACAAAATTGGTAGTCTTAAACTAGTAACAGAAAACTTTAACATTTGTCACAAATTTAACAGAATGTTAACTTATTTAAATGAGAATAAATCGTCATTTCGAAATCTTTATTAAAATTATCATTATAACAACCGAAATTTTTAAATAAATTGTCCCAAAACTACAACATTGAAGAAAAATATTTTTTTTAATACAAATTATTGAAAAAACTACCACAATTTTAATAATTTGCAAGCAATTTAAGTGAATGGCACCTTATTTAATTCAAAATGAAATTGGTCTTGCAAAATATTTATTGAAATCACGGTTGATAAAGTTGGTACAATTGTACTTTTTTTTGGTACAATGCAAAACTAAAAAGTTCGATTGGCTCATTTGGTACTATTTCCAAATTTTTCAAAACCAAACATATTTTTAATTGATATAAAATGGCAACGCTTATTTACTGAATGAATATTTTTGCACTTGTTCATTGGGAATAAATAGCAGGTGGTTTTTAGTATTCAACTGATGTTTTCTTGTTGTTGTTAAAAATAAAGAGAGCAATTGTAAAGTTTATGCAGTTTGATAAAAAAAGGGGAACGAAATGCATGGCACGCGTTTAATTTTTTTAAACGACTAGAAACAAATTCAATACGGTTTTTTGCAGTATGAAAGCGTCGTCTTTGCAAGTGGTACTAAAATAAAACTCTTGTTGTTACAACTTTAATATAGCAACTGGTTTGTTATCAAAAAATGTATAGATTTGATCTCATTTATTTGAATGTACCTTACTAATATTTTTTATGACCATAATTATCTACATATAATGAACATGTATTTATGTTATTTTTTTTTGTTATCTTTACTTTACATGTACCAATGAATTTTGGGGTCGAAAAAGTACGATTTTAAAAGTTCGTTGGTACGATATTGGTTTTCTCATTTATCATCCCTGATTGAAATATTCACATTTTGAAAAAATAAAAAAATTGTGACAAAAATGTAAACAAACATTTGGTAAAATATTTGAAATTTGATTTAGTTGCTTTCAATTAAACGATGTTGCTATATATGAAATCCCCACTGTAGAAGTGAGCTTGGGTCTACTCGTATTTATGTATGTATGTGAGTGTGAGTGCATAAATAAATACGTGTTTATTAAACACGTTGAAATTGCATTTTGTGCCAAAACAAGGACATTTATCAAGTGATTTATATTCAGATAAATACCGAAAAGAAAATAAAATTTAAACAAATAACAACATGCACATACATACATTTATGTATGTAGTTTAATTTCAACATGTGGTAATGTGGCATGTGCCAGTAGAAAATAAGTAGTGATGCTTGCTGGTGGCATGTACGAGTACAAATATTCAAAATGAAATTTTTGTTGAATTTTCCTTTACAAAATTATTTGTTTGGTGGCAATTAATAAAATCTTAATTAGTAGTAAAGTAGTAAAGTAATACCACTATATTTTACTACCGAAAGTGAGGTAAGTTTTAAAAAACTTACTCGTTTAAATACATATGTACACTTACATTACATTACATGCCTGTAATTATTTTCTTATCTCACGATTTACACTATCGTTTTCAATTTCGTTTTGTTTTTTTTTTGCTACATTTACGTTTCTATTCAGTTCAGCTCCCATTACAATACGCCACTACTAAAATATTTAATTATTTATGACTGTTTCCTAACCGTAATAACCTAGTTTTCTATTTCTATTTTAATTCTTTTTTGTTTGTTTTTTTTTTGTTAAACAAACTTACAACTTTTTAACAAGAATGAATATAAACGAATTATTTGGTAATTATCGACAAAATTGAATGTAATAAATAATCAAGTCAATATTGGTGATGGAGAGGGAGAGGAAGTGTATTTTTGAACTTGTAAAGGTGAAACTTGTCAGAAGGGTACACAGTTAGGGGGAAGGGGCAAAGTGGTAGAGAAATCTTAGCAAGAAAAGAAGCATACACACAATTGAACCCCAAATAACAAAATTTGTATTGAAAATTTTCTTCGATTTTAATTTCAATATATGTATATGTATATATATTTCTTTAATCGATTAAGATTTTTGTAGTAAATTATTTAATCGATTCAGGTTTCTAAGGATATTTTTTAATCGATTAAAATTCATAGGATTTTTTATTCCATTAAAATTTAGATTGAATTTTTTTGCGATTTAAATTTCAATATAAGACTTTTATTCAATTAAATTTTTTATTCGATTAAATTTGCGATTGAATTTTTTTAAAGATATTTGTTTAATCGATTCAAATTACTATAGTATTTTTTTAATCGATTAAAATTAATATTGGAAATGTTGTTTGATTTAAATTTCTATATAAATTTTTAATTCGCTTAAATTTTCGATTGAACATTTTTTAACCGATTAAGTAGTTTAATGATATTTGTTTAATCGATTCAAATTTCTAAGGATACTTTAAACGGTTAAAATGATCTTTGGAGTTTTTTTTATTCAATTTAAATTTCAATATAAAACTTTTATTTAAATAAATTTGCGATTTAAAAATTTTTAATCGCTTAAACTTTTATAGATTTTTGTTTGATCGAATAAAATTTCTATAGAAACTAGTTTAATCGATTAAATTATTTTAGATATTATTTAATCGATTCAGATTTCTATGGATATTTTTTAATCGATTAAAATTTTTGTTAAATTTTTTATTCGATTAAAATTATTGTAGAAAATTAAGTAATCGATAAAATGTTTTATAGATACATATTTGTTTAATTGATTCAGATTTCTATTGATAATTTTTAATCGATTAAAATTTTTATAGAATTTTTTATTCGATTTAAAATATGTACATATATATTAAAATTTTTGTTTAATTTAAATTTCAATATATGCTACAAAAAATTCGAACTTTCGGAATATTTATTCAGAAACTAGCTGACCCCGGCTTCTCTTGATATTTACTAATGATTTGTATTTCATATAGAATGAAAAGTAGGCTTGGGTGTCAGTTCTTCAAGTTTCTTCAAAAAATGTCTCTTATTAAGAAAAATGAGAAGTGAAAAAAAACTTAAAATTTCCGAGTTTAACCCGGAATTTTTGAATTTTGCCATTACATACATGGACCATTTCATTTTTATATATGTATATATGTATATATATTAAACAAAATTTAAATAAATATCATTAAAATTTAAACAAAAAATGTTGTATGTATTTTTTAAAAACTTTTCACATTTTTATTATTTTATAAATAATTTTAATTAATAACATATAATATTATTGGGAACAAATCTGTCTTTTGGAATATTTATTTAGTCACTTCTAATAAAATTTTAAAAATTATTGGCCTCAAAAATAGAAAATGGAAAACAAAATTAATAATATCAAAAGTTGCTATATTTTGTCAGAACAATTGATTTAATTTGATAATTGCTTTATTTGTATATTTGTTGGCTTTATTACTTAAATTGTGGGCAAATTCGTGGGCATGGTATATGTAGCCACATACATACATTACTTGTTAATTTAACTTGTTTAACGTGTTTCCTTGAAATGATTGTAAAATAACTTAACAGGTAAATATGTAAAGGTAATTGTGCCTACCTGTAAAACCTCTAAAAAGTAATTACTTTAAGGAAGTACATAATTCTCAATTTGAATTGTGTTGCCATTCAAACTTATTCACCCCTATCGTGAATAAAAATTCCACATGAAATTTGTTCCCTTTTCACATTTTTCCTATTAAAATTCAATGTTAAAAAAATAAAAGGGAACAAATTTCATGTGTAATTTTTATTCACGATAGGGGTGATTATTTATTTAATACCCTCCCAAAACCCACACTCTTGGCAATTACGACAAAACTAATATTTCTAAGCAAAATGTTGCTAATATTATTCTTAGAAGTAGGTATAAATATGAATATTAAATATTAAATAGTGAATATAATATAATGTTGTTGTTGTTGTTGTGTTGTTTTATTATTACTATACATTATTGTTAATAGTTTACTTACAAATAAAAATAGCAGCCTTAACTGATTCGTCATTCATTCGGTTCAAATTTAACATAATTTTTTATTCAGCCATTCACTGCTTTGCAGTAATTTCTATATTTTTTTGTTGTTTTTTTTGCTTTTGTTTGTTTGTTATTTTTTCGCTTGTTTCTGTTTTTTTTTATATTGCTGTTGTTATATTACGTTTAGCATAAACTGTTGTTTCACACCCCTTTTAAAATACTAATAAATTTTGTCATGTCATGAGAAAATATCGAATAGAAACGAAGAAATAAACACACTCTACAAAATGACAATGACACTAACAAATAACAACAAATATAATAATAAACTAATAATAACAAATATTAGTAGCAACAATAATATGATATGGTCATGGATATGGAAATGTAAATGAAAAGGCAACAATGAAATAAATAAATTTGTTTTTTTTTTAATAAAACTAGCTTATTTTTGTTATTTTTTTTTTTTGGGGGGGGGGGTGTAATTTAATATTTAATTTATTGACATATTTTTCATAGTCGTCATAATTTGTATAAAAGACCCACTGTCATTATCATAAAAATAATCATAATCATTAACATCACTATTACCAACACATCAAACCAAATCAAATCAAATCACATCAAATCGAATGGCATCGCAGCACTTTTTGTTTGATATCTGATATCGGATCGGATCGGATCACATCACACAATATGTATGTATTGCTTTTTTGTTTAACATTCTTTATTATTTATGAGATTTTCTTCACTCTTATTCATAATTTGTGTGACTTGATATGGTATTTTGATTTGAATAATTTCCTTTCTTTGGATTTGGTTTTTTATTGAGGTGAGTTTTGTTACATACTTTTTTATTTATATTGATTCTATAACAATCAGGGTTAATAAAGACGACGACGACAACTACAATAGATCAATTACATACATTAAAGACAGCAGTGTTAGTGATATTTGTTGTTGTTGTTGCTGCTATTATTGTTATCGTAGTAGCACTGTGGGCCATTATAACACTAAAAACTTCAGTTGAAAACTTATTGGCTTGCTGGCTGGCGTATTAACGGTTTTATTATGAATTAGAATTATTCAAATTTATTTATAATTTGCTTCTATTTGGTGTTTGGTTTTTTGTATTGATTTCGTTGTGCAAAGGCGGTCTAAACGTTTTGGTAGAACTGTCACGACTAAACACAAACATTAAAAACACGAAAGAAACATCTCTTCTTGAACAGCTTTCAATCTGTTTGCATGCACTCAAAGAAGAAGAAACAACAGCAGCATGAGAACCAACCTACCCATCAAACACTAGCAGATGGATGACAATAAAAATGTAAAATGTAATCGACATTTTCACTTTATAATCATCAATACTAACTAATACTTTTGCTGCTTCCTTTGCTGTTATTGTGGCTGTTGCTATTGCTGTTACAGCCGCTGCTGAATTTTCTTTTGCTCATTGAGCATTTTCTTTTTCTTTGCGTTTCATGGATTTTGTATTTTTACATGACAAAAATTGGTGCTTGCGCAGGCAGGCTGTCATTAGTACCAATAAATAAATATGTAAACAGAAAATACAACAGTATTAAATTTTACAACTACAACTACTGCCATCATCTGCATTAAAACTTCACATAATGTGTCACTCTCTCTCTCTTTTACTCACTATTTCTCTTCTGTTAATTTACACTATTTACTTCTTTGCGGGACTAACAACAATTGTTTCTCTTAAGGCCTGCTTGCAACAAAATTTACCTACATACATAAAAACTCAAAAGTTTGCTTATGTCAATATTTTAAATAACAAAAATGTTGGTTGTATCTTGTGGTTGTTATTGTTTTTTTTGTGTGTGTGTGTATGATAATATCTTTTTATAATAATATATGGTACATTTTGATTGTATTCATTAATGATACTTTTAGTACCTTTCTTGTTACAATTAGGTAATTTTTGCAGTTTGCTTGCAAAAATTATGAATTGTTTATTTGATTAAAATTTCTACAGAAAATCGATAAAAATTTTTCTTAGATTTTAGATAGTTTGTGCAGAAATTTATTTAATCGATTAAATACTTTAGAGATATTTTTTTATTCGATTAAAATTTCTATTGAAATTTTTTAAATAATCGGTTATATTTTTTATAGAATTTTTAATCGCTTGTATGTATTACATTTTTTTATTCGATTAAAATTTTTCTCGAACTTTTTTATTCGATTGAAATTTATTTTGAAATTTTTTGTTTGATTAAAATTTCTACAGTAAATACATATTTAATCGATAAAACTTTTAAGAGATATTTGTTTATTCGATTCAAATTTGTAGATATTTTTAATCGATTCAAATTTATTTGGAAATTTTTTATTTAATTAATACCTATGTATTTCTATTTTTATTTTCTTTACTTTCTTTTAATTTTTTATGTTTTTTATATAATTTGAAATTTCTTATATATAGAGAATTATTTAATTGATTAAATTGTTTAAATATTAAATTGTTTAATCGATTCGAATTTTAATAGAAATTTTTTATTCAATTAAAATTTTTATTCGATTCAAATCTTTTAAGCGATTAAAATTTGTATTAATTTTTCTTATTTTTTAATCTATTAATAATAATTTTATACGAATATTGTTTAATCCATTATAATTTCTTTATACATTCTTTTAATCAAATTTAAAATATTTTTTTAAAAATTCGTATTCGATTTAAATTTGTTTTTTGTTTAAAATTTCCGTAATTTTTTTTAAAGTTTAAAAAATTTATTAAAATTCCTATACAGAAATATGATATTATTCATTTCACTTGATTGCAAATAATCAAAGTTGTGATACCTTTTTTCGATAGAGCAATTGGTTTTATTTTATTAAAATTTGTATTTTAAGTTGTGATACCTTTTTTTCGATAGAGCAATTGGTTTTATTTTATTAAAATTTGTATTAATGTTAACTCCTTCCATATCTTTTTGAAATGCCACAGATTCTGCTCATTTTTCAATGAAAGAAACTTTAAAACAATATATACAAATAATGATCGTATAGAAATTAAACAAATTCGTTACTTTGCTTTCCAATTAGAATAAATATGTAGCAGAATTCTTAAAGAAGTACAAGTAGAAAAACTCCACTTGCATCCCCCTGCATTTATCACAAACTCGTTAATTCAAACTTCAAACAAGTATGACATGTACTCAAACATTTGTTATTTGTAGTGGTATTATGTAGTGGTTCATACCAAAAGTAACTGTTAACATTCATATCAATTGTGTTGAAAACTTTAGCTTACAACAAAATTTGGTATGAAACAAACAGGTTGTATACAACCTAAAAACAAATATCTGCTAGATAAGTATGAATGATTAAATTGTTCCATTTCATTTCAATCATATTACTAGTGATAGAAATTTTATGATAAAATTGTTTTCGTGTACTAAAGTTTAATTTCAAATATTTTTATAACGGTTGTGTTGGTTATTTTAAATTGTTAACAAACTGTGCAAAACACAAATAAATCAATATAAATTTGTTAATTTACCTTAAAAGTTCATTTACCTTAAATTTGTGTCTAACTGAAGGTTAACTGTTTTAATTAACAATTGTTCTGTTTGTTGTTTTAATTATTGATGGATTGCTTTTGTTTTAAAGTAAAGTCTTTGAACTTATAAATAAAACAATAAATTGAATGAAGCCCTGCAACTTCAACATCTTCGTCATTTATCTAGAGATTTATTGGCGTCGTCTTTGAGCACATTTTAGGCGAGATAAGATACATTTTGTTTTGTTTTGATGTTTTTGTATTGTTTTTGTGTTTGGTTTATTTGGCAAAATACCAAAACAATGAACATTGCCAAAGATAATATACAATTCAAAACAATTTATAATAAAGTCAAGACGAGACAACAGACATTTGTACAAGTACTTCCTTAATAGAGATATACATACATACATATGTACTACATACATATATACTTGCAACTGTTAGCTGTTAAAACGGAAATATAAACTGTTTTATTTAAACTTCCGGAAATAAATAAATTGCTTTTTTAACACTCTTTTAAGGTTTTTAAAGATTTCTCTTTAATTGAATATATACAATTTACAATTATTTTTAAATTTCTTAAACAATCAGGTTATCATCGAAAAACTCCTAAATAATGCATAAGATATGATTTAGTAATTGAAAAGTGAGTTGCAAGTCATTATCAAGTGTTAAGCCATTTCCAGCATAGAGCTGAGTGCTAAATTGACAAATTGTTTGCTGCTTTATTCTATTTATAAAATCCTGCCAAAAAATTCAATTTCCTGCCTGCTCTGCTTACACGAATAGAGCTGATTGTTAATTGTTAATTGACAAATTGTTTGCTGCTTTATTTTATTTATAAATTCAGTAAATACAAAATTCAATTTCATTTTCTTACAATATTATCAACTATTATTATTATTGATTAAATCGGTTAAATAAATATTTGCCTTATTAAATAATATTCTTTAAATAGAAATTTCAATTCAAAGAAATTTAAATTTAATTCTTTATTTCAATTCTACAAACGTACATAGTATGTACGAATATGTATGTATATCAAGATAAATAAAAATAAATAATTTAATTGTTAACAGGCTTAACAAGCCAGAAATCATTATTTAAATTGCTGGCACAAATATTAGCTGCTTTAAGACAAAATTTTCATACAAAATTTTCTTAAAGTACATTGAAGTCTACTTTAATTTTTTATAAATACGGCAATAGATATTAAATTAAGTTGGTTAATTAGTTATAAAGGCATCAGTTCTTAAACATCAAGAACAATAATAAGAGTTAGTAAATTAGAAATTTTATTTTATATAAAACATGTAAAATTCTCTTTGGTTTTATATATGTAAATAAGCTATTTGTTACCATTATAAATATCAGCAAACACACTTCTTTGTAAAGATTAAAACAATTAGGGACTGTTAGTTCTTTTGTCCCCCTTTGTTTATTTATTTTGTTAACCAAGTGCCAATTCCAGCTGTCAAATGACACTCAATTATTTACAAGTGTTTTATCTTTGAACTTTTCTCTGTCTTTATTTAACTGCCCCTATATGTGTGTTTGCTAATTATCTCCAAAAGATCTTCTGATTGGTCTTTGAGATTCAGAAACCTCAATCTATTGAAAGTTCAGGAACACCCTCCCCCCTCCTAATTGAATGGCAAAAAATTTCAAAATTCTTTAATGGCATTTTTCAAATAATTATCGTTTATACAATATATTATTTATACAGTTGTCATTTGTCCAAGTTTGTTGTTTTTTGTTTGTCTTCTTCATTGTTATTTAATCATTTTGTGTGTATTTATTTATTATGAAGTTAAGATTAAATCAAAAAAATTAAAAAAAATAATAATAAATAATAAAGTGGCATATTTTTGTATGAAAAGTGCAAAATGTATAAAAATAAAATTAACAGGAACACAGACACACACACAAATGTGAGACATTTTTAAAATACATGTAGGAATTCCCATTTATCAATAAATAGTTCCATACATACTTCCAAAATACCAACAAAAAAAAATAATAAATAAATTTATTAAACATAACAGAAAATGGGAAAAGGCGCTATTAACTGATAATAATTGTAATGTTAATTGCGCAGCTATTCATTCTCATTTAACTCGTACAAGTACTCGTACCTCTTGCCACAATTGTGTTGTCGTTATTGGTATGTACGAGTATTTATTTACGAGTACACTACAACTCTATGGATGTGTGTCAAATTGAATACGTTTTTTTATAACGGATGTTAATCGTAGCGTCTTAACGCCTGGCACAGTACTTGGCCACCACACTTAAGTTGGGTAAACATTTCTAGCCACTTCACATGTACCTATGTACATTAATACATATGTACATTGCACATACAAAGTGTATAAAGTTAAGGACTTTCAGAGGAAATGCCCGCAAGTACTTTTAAACGGACTTTAGTCCAAATGGAATTTCTAGGTTTTAGATAAATTACAAAGTTGTGGGGATTTTAATAAGTCATGTCAGTAAGAATAAAAAGTATTTAAAATATATTTATTATTCCCACAGCAACTAGGAAGTGATCGGCCATTACTAGTTAATCTACTTTGTAATGGCTTTAATATACCTTGTGCATTACTTAGAGCTAGTTTAGTAGTCAGTAATCTAATAATTTAAAATAATTTATATAAAATCATTATATAAAGACATTCTGCTTAATTGTTAAATGCCAAAACACAGTTTCAGAAGAATTTCCAGGAGTTTGAATTCAATAAATTTGCTATCTAGCAGGAAAGTAGTCGGAATTTCTTCAAAAATAACTAGTTCCAGAAGGAGTGTAATCAGAACCACTTTAGATTCTTTAATGGCAGCCTTGAACTATATTTCTTCTGGAACCAGTTCTATGGCATAGAGTTTTTCAGTAACCAGTTCTTTGGCAAGGAACTACTTCTAAGGAACAGTTTTTAGTTCCGGAGCAACTTTTTGAACCGCTTTCAAGTTTTTATATTTTATTTTTGTTTTTGCTAAAAGCTTCTCTATAACTAGTTCCAACAGTGGTAATTTTGAACGAAAATAATATGTTAAAGAATTTGTTTGCGAACCGTTCTACATAATAAAATCAGTTTTAAAAATGGCAATTTCAATTGAAACAATGATTCGAACGCCAAACAAGAACGAGTACTGGCTTTATGCAAACGTTCTGGAACTAGTTATGAAACTACAACTTTATTCTTTTTTTTTAATTCTCTCAACACTTGCTTGTTCCAATAGCTTCCAAAAAGCTCTCCAAAAACTTTGAAAGTTTGATTTCTTCCTATTTAAAATAACAATCATGGCAGGTTTTTAAATTCAAATTTCGATCCGTAAATATAAGACTTTCCACTCCTGAGACAACTATTCTATTCTATTTTATTTATAAAAACAGCTTTCTATCAAATAACCTCCAAATTCGCTAATTTTTTGGCCAGTTTCATCACACTGTGTCCGTGGTTAGCCCGATTATTCAACACATAAATATTTAAGTGTTGAAATTATAAATTATTTTATCTTTGATGGCAATAAAATGAAATTGACTTAAGCTTGTCGCTTTTCTGCTTAAATATGTCGATATTACTTAAAGGCCTGTTCTTATGTCTTATCACAAACTTACAGTCCATCCACCTAATACGCGGAAAGACTTTATTTCTCTGTTTCAAAGCTTTTGTTTTTTTTTATAATTGTATTCTTTTTTTTTTGTATCAGGTCCATGCCCAGTACTTAATCTATAAACAAAATGCCGCAAATTAATATTTAAATATTTACGTTGATTATAATGACATTTGTTCTTTGTAAATAAGTTTTTTTTTCCTATAAGAAAAAATCACTGTCTTTAATGATGACATTTTGTTTTGTTTTCCTGTGATTTCGAAAGAGTTTTATGATTAATTGTCATTTGACAATTAATGTTTTACGAGTATTTACAAAAGATTTTGGCTTTTCATATTTCTGTTTAAGATTATAAATTTTATATTAAAAGAATAATTTGCCGAAATCATAAAACTAAAATAAATAAACAATTAAGAGTATTTGGAAAATGAAAGAAAGCCGCTTTATTTTAAACAGTAAACAAATAAAGAAGGATATTTTTATAAAATAAATTTGAATAATGCAATATTTTGAAATACTAAACTTAAATTAGAAAGATTGCCTTAATGGAAAAATTGACTAACTAACTAAAATATTATAATTAGTTACTACCCAGTCCTAATACACTAATAACTGCATTAATCGTTAATGTATAGTCAAATTAGTTCAGCTATACAGATATCATTTATTTATAAGTACATACATACTTAGTCGAAAGTTTGGGATTTAAATAAAAAAAAAAAAAAACTTTTAAAGGGGAGTTAATCTGTTTCGCAAAAAAGTTAAAACAAAATTTAAGTAATCTTAAAAGAAATTTGGATTTTTATATTTGCTGAAAATTATACGATTTTTATTGTTACTAAATTAATTACAAATAATGTTTAATTATCAAGACTAAGTCATAAAACACACGTACTGATAAAAAAATCTTTGTAAATAATTAAAAGAGGGGATTTTTGTGAATGGAATTTTGATTTCCTACTGATAGCAGTCAAGAGACAAATTTTTAGCTTTTCATATATTAAGAATTTCTCCGAGCGTTTTGCGGAAAAGGTGCTAAATCGAATAATAAAAAAAATTAAAAAAAAAAACAAATTCTGAATTTGATTATGCTGCAACCATAATATGATTATGATCATGTCAGTAATCATGTTTTTATATAAAACTATGGTTGAGGTGGAGTCATAAAATGTTTGATCACTATTATATTATGGTTGTAATACGTTATATTACATACAGTCATATATGAACCATATACCATCATGATATGATGCTGATTATGATCGCCACAAACATACATATATTTTTCTTTGCGTATATTAACTTTATAAAGATAAATTCATTGATGAATTGTTACAATTTCAAAAAGATGCAGTTGACACCAATTTACTACACATTCCCCTTGAAACTTGGCAATAATTGTACACAAATACGAATATTTTATTTACTGCAGTTGCTGGAACACAATGCAGCAGATACAAGTATTGTTTTCTAGTGGAAAATCATTGTTATCGGTGGAGTGTTGGCGTAAAAAAGCGCCAAACTGCAATTTACATAATAGCCGTATTATAACTTCAAAGAAGTTTTACTTTTCGACGAATCAAAAATTTGTATTTGTCTGTCTAGTACCCATTTGGGCATTAAACCCTTATCAAAACTAACAAAAAAAGCGAAGGCGTTGCCAGTATAGTGGAGTACCGCTACGCAGAAAAATGTTTAAAATTCGTAGAACGTAAATACCTGCATTTGAAGTTTTACTCGTTGGCCAACCCAGAGCGATTTACTTTGTCACTCTCTAATCAGACAAAGCAAAGCAAAAAAGAAAAACACGTGTAAAGAAAGTGCTAAAAACAAAGTTGATAAAAAGTAAATTTTAGGCGGTAAACAACTTAATTAATTTAAAGAATTTCAAAATCCAATGTCATGAAATTAGCTTTCAATAAGGTTGTTTTTATTGATAGAAATTTAAAAAAGTTTAATTTACTCTCTTGGCGTACTATTTACAGCACAATTTATATCACAGAAAAGTACTGAGATTAATGAAATAACGTCTAGCCAAAAATAATTTAGGGTGAAATAAAGATTGTTATAAAAATTCTTTCTGTTTTTGTAAGTCCGCGTTTACACAGTCGAACATTTGGAAGAAAAACATTTAGCTTGCTTGAAAATTACGGGTGGGGGAGAGAGAATCAATTTTGTGTTCGGTGCATACTCGGTGAACATGCTTTGTTGACATTTTCTTTGCTGGAATTTACTACAAATTATTACACAGCACGAATAAGAGAAAAGTAAAAAAGCAAATAATAATGGAATGTGTCTGACAACATTGTTTGACAGTGTGACCGCGAATGAAAAAACAAAAGAGAATTCCAGATGTTTTTCTTACAAATGTTCGACTGTGTAAACGGGGACTAAGAAATATCTATTGATTTCTTATCGTTCTTTATCGTTTACGATAATAATGATAAATGCTTAATTTTTGTTTTGTTGAAATAAACTATATTTGTCCTTAAGTTTTTAAAGTGTCTGAAATTCTTGCGAGAAGCATCATCTGTAATTTAATGAGCTGTGTTGAATGTTTGCTTTAAAGACAAATTGCTTTGTTTTCTGTTTATAATTTTCCATCAATATTGATTTATGGTTTATTATTCTTTTGATTTCACAAGAATTTATGGGGGGCTTGGAAGGCTTTGATTTCAAAAAATGCACTTCAGTAAATCATAAAAAAAATAATAATAAAAATAGAAAACAAACCAGTTGAAATTGTATGAATTGCAAAAATTAATCTTCTATTAAATATTAATAAGTATATATAGACATAGTTAATACATATATGTATGTACAATACAATAGTTGAATTAATATTTATACGAGTATTGTTTATAGGTATTATTAGACTAAATACTTGTGAGTTTTAAAATAAAACTTTCAAGTGACCTTCAAAATTTCTAAAAAACGTGATGTTAAAAGAAAAACGTTTCTATTTTGTTTTTGGTTTTATTTGGTCAATTAAATGGCCGTAAATTAATTTTATAATAGAAGAAATGCACACCCAAATAAACTAATAATCAAATACTTTAGGCATGTATAATAAAATGAAATTATTTGTAAATTATTGATTATAAAATGTAGAACATTTTGTAGATAGAAACAATAAATTGCCTGCTGGCCTATTTGTTTGTTTTTCTTTGGAAATAATTGGTTTTAATAATGAAAATATTCTTGGTCAACCTTCAATTGTTGTCGCCGTTTTTATTAAAAAAAACAAACTCATTTACTTGGTAACAAATTCATTTGCTTTTTTTTCTTAGCTTGGGTTTGTTTTTTTTTTCAATAAATCATAAAGTTGGTGAAATTAATCACTTTGTATTTGTTATTAAACATCGGCTGTTTGGCATAATTAGAAATGGAAAATTTCTTTTAAAAAGATATTGGTAACAGCAAAACAAAAACTTTATAAAATTGGGTCAATAGGCTCCTATGGTGAATTAATTTTTTTTATTTTCCTAGACTCGGTTTTGCGGTATTATTAATTTATTTTATTTAGCATGACTAATTGTTATCAATTTCATAGATATATTGGTCAAGAGATTTCTACATACTTACTTGCTTTTAGTCACATATTTCATGTTATGTTTTAGTAATTTCCTTTCTAAATGTCATAATCATAAGTTTGGCAATTTAATTAGTTTAAACTTGAAATCTAGCTTTCAATATAATTTGTGTCATTAAAAAATTCTGTTATAGACCCAATATTCTGTGGAACAGTGTTATACACAAAAACTGTAATAAATATTATCTCAATGAAATACTCGTTTAAAAATTTAAGTAACCACTACAATTATATTTAATATTTATTTAAATTAAGCCACCTTCCATTTATTTTTACAATAATTAATTTGTTTCTAAAAGAGTTTTAAAAAATGAAATGATTACTCATTGCTAAATCTACTAACTATACTTACTTTTTATATATTTGAAATGTAAATTTTTTATTCTTATTTTCTTTATTTTTATTTATTAAGTAAAAATGTTACATTCTCTTATGAACAATGTATGTTTTTAATGAAAAAATAGCCTTTTGGTTATTCGGTTACTCATGTACAAATTTAAGTAAACACTACAGTTTGTGTTTATTGCAAATTAAAAATGCCGGTAAATAAAACTACTTTTATTTTCTTTTTCAAAACAAATTTTTTCCTAAAAAAGTCTTAAAAATTAAACGGTTACTTGTTGCAAATACCAGTAACCATAGTTAATTTTATTGATTTTGAGGCGAATCTACTTTGTTCAAATCATGTCAAGTTTTCTTTTTTGTTATTAAATAAGTATTTTTTCAACAAAACTGCTTTGCAATTATGTGGTTACTCGTTAAAAACTTTAAGTAACCATTAAAATGTTTATGTATTTAGGATTAAAATGTTAATAATTAAACCTCCTTTTATTTTCTTTAACAAAAATTATATTTGGTTGCTAAAAAAGTCTTAAAAATGTAACGGTTACTCGTTACTATTTACGGTAATCATATCAAAAGTTATTAATTTTCTGTAGTAAATGGTTTTTATTGCTTCCTATTTTATTTTTGGTCATGAAATCAGTATTTTCATAATGAAATAGCTTTATGATTATTCGGTTACTCGTTAACATACTAGTATATAGGCAAGCACTAACATTTTTGTTTCTTTCAAATTAAAAATGCTCTTAATTAAAATTCATTTTATTTTATTTTCTTTTATAAAATTTCTATTCTTTACAAAAATTAATGTGAAAATGAAACGGTTACGGTGTTTTTGATTATGGTAACCACAGTTACTATTAATAATTGTGAAACGTAAAGGATCTAATTTTATTTTATTGAATTAAAAAGTATTTTGTCAAAGAAATAACTGCAGTTACTAATTTAAAATTTAAAAAATAAATACAATTTCTTCATCGTAAGTGCTATTTATTACATTTCTTTTAATTTTCAGCTACATATGAAAATATACATATGTAGTTTGTTATTACAATATTGAAATATTAATTCGATTTTTCTATAGGAAAAAGTAAATAAGGTACTTACTTAGGAGCTTAGTTCTCAATCTAAATAAAATTTCTGAAAACATACATATATTCCATTTGGCATTTGATCTTAATCTTAATGAAGATTATTGTTCTAAACAATACCTGTTCGATTCGTATTAATATTATTAACATTTAACTTTTCCTTTCCTTTTCCATTTTTGTCTCCAGCTAAACGTCTCCTAATTAAGTTACGTTTTGCCAATGTTCTACAAACGTATTCATGTTTAACAAATCGCAGAAATTTTTGCGACAATATTTTATTTTGTTTTTTTTTTTTATTTTATAGCGCACATTCGGTTTTATTTCAGTTTTTATCTCAATTGTTGTATTGAATTGAGTTGTTTCGTGTTTTTGTAGAAGTTAAAGTTGGATATAAATATCTACATACATACATTTAAATACATACATAGATACATACATAGTTAATGTATATGTGTATCTATCAATAATGTTCGTTTAGATACTTTATGTATATCTGTTTATTCTCTGTTGTCAGAGTTTACTAATGGGTTAATTGTTTTAACTTAATCTTATCAATTTTATTATTGATTAAAAAAAATAACAATAAAAGTGGAGAAAGAAAACTACAAAATACATTAAGTGCCAATACATCTGTAAAACTGAGTAAAAAGACACATCTTATGGGTTTGTAACACCCTCCTGTCGACCAGTATTGCCTACACCCTGCACTCTTCACCCTAAACAAGCAAGATATTGGACAACAGAAATGCCATTAAAACAATAATGTTTAGAGAGCTTAATGGAGCTGAAGCGGGTGATTGGGGGAGCCTTGTTCAGGCGCATAAAATATGGAATATGGAAAACTGTTGTACGAGTAAATACTCCAACTATGTGGCGCTCCAAATAACATGAAAGATACCTACCAACCATCGAACGTTTGTGTTTGGTTTGCGGGTTGGCTAAATGGATGGATGTCTTTGGTGGTTGTTGGCTGGTTGTTTTGGTTTCGTTGTATCCATTTGAATTTGTTGTTGTTTGTTAGTGTTTCGTTTTGGTTAAAAATGAAAAGATAAGCTTTTTGACAAGCCATTTGTTTACTTTTTGTTTTTGTTATATGAATTCCATTGCATTTCATTTCAATTCATTTCATTTGTTTACCATTAATTGTATTTTCAGCAAACAAACACAAACACAAAAATACTTGTACTCACATTTCAACGTGTATTCAATCGTATTTAGAAGATATTTATTTTATTTTATTCGTTCGCTGTTGTAAATTATGTACGATTATTTATAATTTATTTCCTGTGAGTAAGTAGTGTGAAAAAACGTCGGTTTCTTGGCATAAAGTTTAAATTTTTAATCTAAGTTGTTGTTGTTGTTGCCGTGCTGTACATTTCATTAAATTTAGTGTCTCTAGTTTTATTTTTATTTTTTATTTTATTTCAGCTTTAATGGACTTTTAAATACTTTTGATGTTTGTTTGAAGTTTGTTTTACGAACTGACTGAATGCATGATAAATAAGCGCTTTTAAATGTTGACATAGATCAGGGTTGGGAACAAAATAATTCATACAATACATATTCGTACACATTCATGGACATTTTAATTATTTTAAAAACATTTGTTCATGCAACCCAGCACACAGACATAGACAGTGTGGGTGGCTGTATCATTATTTTCATACAGGAGTAGAGACTTCATATATTTTAGCAATGTGGCATGGCGTGTTTATGGGTTACTTACGAGTACGCCGGACATGGCAGTGAGTTTATAACTGTCAACACAAAAAAGAAAATCATTTATTTAGAAATTCTCTCTCTGGTTTGTGAGTGTTTAAGTAATTACACTAGTGCTTATGTAATTAAGTTTAAGTTCTTTAAAATATGTTACAAGTCATTAGCTTGTTGCCTATAAGGACAATAATAAATTATTGATGATAAGGAATGAAAGTTAGTTAAGTGTAAGACAACGGAGGAAAAAATTAATGTTCGATGATTCGGTTACTCGCTTAGAAATTAAAGTAACCATCATAATTATTGTATGCTTACAATAAAAATGCCTTTATTTTAAACTTATTTTATTTTCTATTATAAAACGTCACTGGTTACTTGTGACAAATTCAGGTAACCACAGTTAATGCAAATTAAAAAAAATGGTTGAACATGGTAAATGGTTTTTACGTATGTAACTAATTTTAATTTTTGTTTTAAAATAAGTATTTTTGAATTAAAAACATGTCGAATTTTCGGTTAAACGTTTAAAAATTTAAGTAACCACTAAAATTTGTGACTATTTCAAATAAAAAAAGGGTATAATTCAATCTCTTTTTATTGCCTTTTGTAAAAAAATGTATTTTTTCCTAAAAAATCTGAAAAATAAAACGGTTACTTGTGGCAAATTCTGGTAACTGGTAAATTCTGTTATAAAAAAATTGTTTTTTTTTAATAAAATAAAATTACTTTTCAATTATTCGGTTACTTGTTTAAAAATTCAAGTAACCATAGAAATGTTTGTATATTTAAAATTTCAGATTGTTTTCATTAAACTTTAATTTAATTTCGTTTTCAAAGTATAATTATTTTCCTACAATAAACTTAAAGATTAAATGGTTACTCAAGGCAAATTCGGATATTTTAAACGGAAAAGTTATTTTTTTAATGAAATTGTAACCAATTTTTTTTTCTTGCCTAAATAGTATTTGTACATTTTGTTACATTTTCAGTTCTGCTATGAAAAATGAATATCTTTAATAAAATCTTGAAATATGAATTGGAACTTAATTAATCATTAATATTTAGGGTTGAAATATTGACCGGTTCATGAGTTAACACATTTACCTTGGTTCCTAGACAATGTAGTTGCAAATGATATATAAACTGGCAGTACATATGTTGCCCTAGTCCTCAGATAAATATTTTGGCAAATAACATTGGCTTGCTAACATTGTTTTCTATCTAAATAAACCAACAATAAAGTTACAATATTAAATTGTTCACATATAACCGAATAATTGCCTTTAGCTTTATAAGCCCTATAAATATTCCTTTGCAATTGATAAGAAAAATTTATTTACTTTATTAAATTTGTTTAAACTAAAAACAATAAAAAAAAACATTTCTTTTTTCAATTATTTATTGTTTCCTTAATAAAAAACTAATCTCCACTTATTTGTACAAACTTAACTTGACTATTAATTATTTAAACTCAAGTGTATTTTGCTTAAGTGCAGTTAAACCTGGTTTATTTAATTTGTTTAGCTGAGGTTTTGATGTTTTTGCTGTAATGGCAATGGTTGTGTAATAGTTGTAAATAGAACAATGTTTTTTGTTCTTTCTTCCTAAAATATAAATTGTTCATGACATCATCGAAAATAAAAAAAGAAATGTAAAAAACTTTGAAATAGAACAGTTGCTGTTAAATGTTTAAATGCAAACAGTTCATCAAATGGCAGTGAGTGTTTTTAAGTAAATCTGGGTTAAGGAACGTAGAAAATGGAAGAATAATTTATTTTGATTTATTATATATGGACATTCGCAGTCTTGAAAGCGCATTAGTTTGAAATGAAAATTTTAATTTTTTTGGTTATAAATTTGTTCATATAATTCTTAAACTTACTGTTTGTTTAAACAAAGTTTAACCGATAACCGATAAGCCTGTTGCGATTAAGTTCCTCGTTTATTCTTAAAAAAATAAAAAATTTTAAATCTTAATTTTTGTTGTTTAATATCAACCAACAACACTTGTAGTTAAAAGAGATCCCTAGACATTTGTCATAAATAAATATTAGATAGCTACCATTTTAAATACATACATACTCGTATGTACATATATGTATGTTTGTATGTATGTAGGTAGGTAGAGCACTTGCCAATTATCAAGAATTCTTTTCAATTGACTACTAGTACAGGGTTAAATTGACTCTCTAACCTTAATTGGTTCAGTTTATGGGCCATTAAGTTTTATTTTCTTTACATTTTTAAATTCCAACAACTGTAGCCAACCAGCAGCCATAACAGTTTGTTATCAGCTGCTAAATAGTTCGAAAAAGAGGGCTTGTTTGAATTTAGTAGCCACAAAACGTTAATAAACGCTCGTAGCGTTTAATTTATTTTTAAACTCATTTATTGAGAGATATTGTCTAAAATAACTAGTTAATTGCTGGATTTGTTTGACAAAATTATCTCTGTTTCCAGGTGCCTATAGTCCACATTTCTCTCTTATTCATAGTCACACATTTCGAATGTTTATTTTGATAACTGTCAATTTCATGTCAGGCAATTTGTTTTCGAATTGGCAAATGTGTACTATTTTCCACTTCAAGACTGAAATCATTTAGGTTGGTAAATAATTGTTTTTTTCTTTGATAATCTCAATAGACTGACTATTTATTGGATTTGTTTTGAACAGAAGAAATTGTAGTAGACAAGTTTAATTATCATAAAATTAAATTAACAACGAGCAAACCAAAAAATCGATAAGTCGTTAATACGACTGAAAATACGTTCTGAAATTATAAAGAATTTTTATAAATATAAATTTTCACAATGCCGATTAATTCTTAAAATCTAAATCTGAGAAATTATAAAGAATTTTTAAAATGACGAATCTTAAACAAATCTCTATGGATATCGGTAAAGATTCGTTACTAATATCTTTCTTCATATTTGGAGCATTTTGGTTTTGAAGCCACAAAAGATTCCTCATAGCTTCTCTATAAAATCCACTGCAGAAAAATACTATAACAGCGAATAAATCTCTTAAAATTATTATTAAGTATAAATAAATTTTTACAATTGATTTTATAGTAATGGTACATAATTGGTCATAACTCTCTTACAAGAACTGTTTTCGAAACTAAATTAATAAGGTCTAAATTATAATTAACATTTGTTTTTATTAGATTAATCCCCATTGCCCCTGTGTCTTGCTATTTTGCAATAAAACCTCCGGTCTTGACAAGAATTTGTCAAAATTGGACCCAACTTATGTACCATTTGAAAGGCGTATCTCCGGCCAAAAATTATATTAAACATTGAATTATATACATAGATCGTTATATGGACTCAAATAAAGATTTCATACATTTCTCTAAATAAAAATTATGTGTTTTTTAAATCATATCCGAAAGCTCTTAAAAAATCACTCTTTATATGCGAACATTTTCTAAATTCTCCCGTATTAATTTTGTATTACTATATGTTTTCTTTTCAGTACTCACCATCAGGAGGTAAATAATCTTGGCATAGACCATAAGCTGTAGTAACCTGTAAGTAAAATAAAAAACATGTTTAATAAATTTTACATTTTATATACATATGTATGTACATTAGACATTATAATATTATATACATAGTACTACAAAAAATTCCAAAAATGGACTGTCTACACCAGGAGCACGATTATCAAAAGCCTTTGCAAAATAATTAGAAGCATATCGTTTATTATATTTGTTTAACGATTATGAAATTTGAGAAGATTTGCAAGAATTTAGAGATTTAAAATATGCTCATGTGTAAATTCAACATAAGGACCATTTCTTCCTTTTTCGTATTCCGTATTCCGCTTGCCATAAGAATCATAGATGTTACGCATATAATAGCGGCCCTTAAAACGGCAAAAATTAAATTCTCATATTTTCAAATCTAAAGTACAAGGTTGGCTACCGTTACGGTTACCGTTACCGCTAAACTTAATTTTCATTTCTAAACAACATAACCAGAATATGTGGAATTACAGCCAACGCTTAAATACAATTACCGAAATAATCATAAACATCATTAATAGCTTTATTACTTTTTATTTATTATTTGCTAAAATTTCCTACAATTGATACTGGACAATTCTTCATGAGATTGCCGTATTAAAGTCTCACGAGAAACTTTACTTAACAATTTTCACAATTCGAAATCTGATACTTTTTCGAATTGTGTATTCTAATCTAGATCTCAATATTGGTGCGCAGGCCGTAGCGCAAAATTAGTTTAGTATAAATGTCTACATTTATGGTGTCATTATCAATCCAGGCTGAGGCATTACTTAAATATTTGCCATTAAATTTCACCTGGGTATCCTAAAAAACTCATAAAGCGATCTGTTTAGAGAAAACTGTACAGAAGATGTTGTTAGCAACAGCTTTAGAAAGCTTTATATATAACTCGTATATACTGCAGAACTTATTCATAAAGTTGGCTGCACGTAAACAAGTCAGCCCAAATTAAAATTAATAGCGTCAAGACAGCTGATCTAATCAATATACTCGTATACTTTGTATTTTTATTTCCACTACGAGTATGTTTATAATTTAAATAGTTATAACGTGATTGGGTTTTGTTAGTTTGGCTATAAAATATTTTAAATTTTAACTGCTTTTAACAACATCACCAACATAATAAATCAAATTTGCATATTAAAGTAGTATGCGCCCTACTGTGGGTAGTGAAAGTTAAAAATGAATGTGTATTCATTTCACAGCATTTTATTTTAATGTTTGAAATTTTGCCCTTAATTGTGGTTTAATCTCGTTTAAGTTTAAGCCAATGGGTGGGCGATCTGCCAGTGAAGTATCGTCTTAAATTACTTGGTGTTTCTGTTAGTGACACATTGTCCTCACTTTCAAAGGTGACAAAATAAGCTGGCGGTTACATACTTGTTTATATTTATATTGTATCTCTGAGATCGCTTAATGTTTGTTGAACAAAGCTTTCCAAATGCAAATAAAGTGTTGGCATTTGACACCCGTTGACTTTTTATGTTTCTTTTTCTTTTTTTTTAATTAAATGAACTAAATATTAGGCAATGCTGGGAGAGTTTAGGTTTAATGATAAATAGTTTAAGGTTTTTAAAATGCTTTGCAAAATTGCATGTTGTTATTATTAGAAATTCAATGAAAGTTTATGCTTTTTTTTAGGATTATAGAGAAAGTTGTAAAGATTTTTATTTAAAATATCTTACTGGAATGTTTCGTAACTTTTAAGACATTTATCAGGACTAAACCTGTATTTTGTATTTTTATCATGTACCGATATTAATCGGGCATTAAATTTTGTTGAAGAAAACTTTAAAATTTCGATCTGTACTTTGCCCTTAAGTACAGACAACCGAACAGACATCGTTAAATCGTCTGGGTTTTCATCATTTGGTTTTGGCTTACATATACATAGAAATTTATAAAACGATTTCGATGATTGCATATAAATAGGTTTGCGAGTTTTTTTTTTTGGGAGCTTAAATATCAAGGTGTTTGTGGGAATTTGCTTATATCTCAGTTAATTATTGGCCGATTTTAATGGTTTTCAATACCAAAATTACTAGGGCTGTATTTGATATATTGACATAACAAATGAGTCTGTAAGTAAT
Source organism: Bellardia bayeri (assembly GCA_950370525.1). Taxonomy (NCBI): domain Eukaryota; kingdom Metazoa; phylum Arthropoda; class Insecta; order Diptera; family Calliphoridae; genus Bellardia; species Bellardia bayeri. The sequence goes on from OX493268.1 coordinate 1,530,271, forward strand.
CAAAAACCTTGACAAACTTGATTTAAACTAACACACGAAACACATTTAATTTGTTGGCAAATGAAACTTGTTTAAATAACAACCTATATGTACCCCTATCACCCACTTGATGAAAGTTATAGAAAGAAGAGTGTTTTTCTCAATTAAATATAGATTAATGCTTACGAGTACTTTTATATATGTATATTAAAATCCTGCCCTTTATAGGGGTAATTAAAGTTCGTTGTGTGGTATACGGAAACATTTTTATGCCTGCCTTCAATTACTTTGTTTTAACTTTAATAATTTATTATTATTATTATTATTATTGGACTTTTATTGAATTTTTGTTTTAATATTAATATTTTTTATTACTGTCCGTACAAGCACGGTAATTGAAAAAGTCATTAGTTAAGGCATCAATTTATATTAATGATTTTTTATAGTTTTTCGTAGTCAGCTTATTATTAATGATAATAGAATAGCGGTCATTACATTCGGTTTGCATTTTGCTAAAATCGATTTATAAAGTTAATTATAATACAAATCGAGTGGAATGGTTTTAAAATTAGGCTACTGCAGACAGTTGGTTTCAATACTTTGTTGACTCTGTCTACTTTTTGTTTGTTTTTATTTTCTAAAATACAATGACTTCATTCCAATATTTAGTTAAATTGTTATGAATGTTTGTAAATTTGACCTGATACATGCCATAAATAGTTTTCCGTTGTATTGACATCACTAACCCCGATATTTCATAATTGTTAACTAAATATTGAGAAACCGGTCCGCTAATGACAGCATATCAAAAATCAATTAAATAAATACAGAAATATTAACCACTTAATATTGCTGTATTAAATTTAAAAATATACAAATTCATACACTTCCTTCATTATTAAATTTACTTGATTTTTTATATTATTTTAACTACTACCACTTTAATTATTAGTTGTGTTTGCACCAACAACTAAGCACTTCATAAAATATTCAAATAGTTTTAACAAATTTATTTCTATTTTGACATTAATTGCTCTTTATGCAGTCAAATAAGTAGAAAACATAGTCTCAAAAAAGTAAAATATCGTCAAAACAAACAGTTTTCAAATACGAGTACATATCTACATATGTAGTTGTATTCACAACAAAATGCTAAAATTTTGCCTCCATACATTGTCAAAATGTAAGCAGGCAGGCAGGCAGGCAAGCAGTAAGTCAGACAGAGTATTGAATTGCTGCATCATCATCATCATTTTGTATGTCATCAACGTCATTTCTGTAGTCATCAATATTGCAAAACTGTCGACTAATTGAGTTGTTAACCACCACTATTCCAAACTCTAAACACACTAGTCAGTCAGTCAGTCAGTTAGCTGTGGCTTCCATAACTTCTTTGTTGCGTCTTCCATATCATGTTTAGGACAACCGTCAATGGCAATGATGTCAATTGTAGCAGAGAAGTAAATATACATATGGGTATGTATACAAATTGTACGTCAATTTGTTAGCAATATTATAATTGACGTTTGAAAATGTCACGTAATTTTTCGTTCTTAAACGAGAACATTTCGTACGTGTTGTTCGTTCGTTCCATGGTGCAACTATACAAGGTGAGTGCAGTAGCCCAGCTGACTGACTTTGTTTACAATTTACTTATGTCAAAAGTAATACTTTTTGAAGTATTTTTGACAGTAGTACATTATTTCACACAAACAAAATGCCTGTTATTTCTGTTTTGTGTTGTATTTGTTGTCGATTTGCACTCACCTTGTATAGTTGCACCATGGTTCGTTCGTTAGTTACGTCGTATGAGGTGACAGTGTTTTTTTTTTTAATATGAGTTTAGACGTTTTATTAAATTTGACAGGATCTTATTGAATACATATAAAATATACAGTCATAGTTATTAAAGTTTAATGAATTAAAGACATTTCAATTGGCAAAGATTAAATTTAGTAAAAAATTACAAAAATTGTTGAAGATAGATTTGCTTTGCAATATTGAATAACTTTTTATAATTGAAATGGTTTCTATTAAAACTCCCTAATATGCTTTTGAAAGGACGAATTCTCCAAAGTGAAAAGCTATTATTATAAGTGAATTGTTCCGTCATATTATGTTTTGCTGTGTTTAGTTTTGAATCGTTCAAATGTTGGTCGCGTCTTTGCACAGTTTCACGGATCCGACATGACTAATTTTGAATGACAGATAAAAGAATCTGTGTAAAAGATTTTGAATGACAGATACACAGATTTTACACGTGTATCAGGTAGATAATAAGGCCCCGATTCACAACACTTATCAGCTTAATCGTATGTAAAATACATGTTGTGTTGTAGTGTTTAGTATTGTGAACGATAAATGATAAATTGAAATTAGGTTTTCCTTAGAAGTGGAAATTGATGGATATGATGAAACTGCAGAGCTATCCATAAACTGATACTAATTGTGGATCGGCAAGGTTGATGTCGCCTCAATGTTATTGTCGAATGATTGTTTTTATAAACATTTCGCAGGCTCAACTGCGATATCTAGTAACTGTGGTCACTGTTTGTTCAAAGTTCACTCGAGGGGAAGAGCAGGAGATGGATGATACATATACTATAATGAAATGTATTCTGATGTTTTTACAGAATACTATTCAATCCTGAAGAGATGAACTATTGTTAGACGATTGACCAGTAGAATGAATTTTTGATTAACCCATGTATTCTTTATTTCTGAACTCTTTATAAGAAACTACTTTTGTCCCACAAAGGTCATGCAGTACAAGACTAGGTTGTCTTTACCTAAGTGTTGTTTCAACATTAAAATAAGCTCAACATAACTTTCCAAATGTCTCCAATTTTATCATTCCTAAATATTTCACACAAATTATCTAAACGATTGTAATATTTCTGAACGCTAAATTGACAACATCGATTAGCTAAAGAAAGAAAAAAAGACGTTGTCAATACTTTGTAAAGGCATACACATGTGCGCGTAAAATGTGTACAATGCATATAAACATGTAAATATAAATAAAATATTGAGAAAAAATACTAATAAGAAAAAAATAAAGTTGAAAAAAATATTGTAATTTTGTGTGGTACGGACGTACACAGCGTGCAACATAGATATAACAAATGACAGGCCAAGCAAAGCAAAGCAGGCTTGTTTTATACGTTCAACACTATTAAGAAAAAAGTGTTTTTTTTTCATTCTTGTTGCAGTTGTTGTTATTATTGTTGGCGTCACAGAGCATGTAATGTAATAAAACAAAACCTGGCATTTAGAAACAGGGTCGGACGGACGAAAATACACTTATAAGCCATACACGATCAATCGATCTCTTTAACCGTAAAACAGTGCGTCTAATCCTAATAAAATTACCAGGCAGCCAACTCAACTAAACAGCTACTAACCGCTTTGCATGGCACTAAACAGCCCAGCACAGCACATTACTGATACCAACTGCAACTGCAACATGCAAAAAAAGACAGAATAGACAAAAAAAATATATGTATGTACATAATGTACGTAAGATGACGATGACGACATTTAAGTAACAACCAAGGAACTAGTGAACGAGTGTACGAACGAACGAAGGAAGGAACGATGGATACATGAAGAGATGGATGGATGGATGGATAGATGTGTACAATGTAGATTTTCTTTCATTTTTACACGTCAACGTCGTCGTTATTCGCTGTCATTGCAGCTTAAAATTTATCAGCAAATTAATAACGTTGTTTTGCATACACACACGACTAGGACCACTACGAGTCACATGATGCATTCATTTATATTGCCTGCATCATGTAGCAGTTGCAAAGTTACTTTGTGTTAGCTACAGTAGTTGTGCACTGTCTAACACTACAACATTCTTTGAATAGTTGCAGCAAACATTGTGGCAGGCAACACAAATGTAAACACTCTAACACTCTTAACTAAGTCTCTTACACACACATATGCATTAATATATGTACGTTAATGTTCACATGTTAGATGAATCATTTGAGAAAATCTTTGAGCTTTATTTGCCTGACAGTGGACAGTGAACAGTGACTGACTAACTGACTGTGAGTACTTATGTTTGGTTGGTTGCCTCAATGCTGGTCAGTCAGTTGGTTGTTTCATTTTCACTTTAACAGCCATAACAAAAATTAAACTAATCTCTTTCACATCATTTCCTAAACATGTTTTTAATAAGTTTTTATACATATAATTTAATTAAGTTTTTCTCTGTTCTGTTGTATGTATCACATGAATATCTCAGTCTACAAGCTGGACGATTAAATGAATGGATATGTGATAATTGGATGATTAGTATCTGGCGAGGATTAACAAATACTAAGTTGCTTTTACGAATATTTGAGTTGATTCCCTGCTTAGACACGCTAATGCGAAAGGACACTCTGAGAATAGCAATAAGAAGGTGATGTTGGTGGAGTCATGTTATTGTTTGATTTATTTAATTGTGTTTAATGTTTTATATGTGTATAACTATGGCCAAAAGCATGTGTTTATAGCAAATTTCTACAACAAATAGTAATTAATTACATTGTAGTTTCTTCTATTTTCAAGGTTTTTTCAAGTGTTTTGATTTCACTCTAGCTATCTCTTGTAGTTAGAGTCTTGTGTCTCAACAACCATTTTAAATTTAGACTTCAGAACTGTTTATATATGCTAACAACACTGTGGTGCAGTGAAAACTGTTATAAATGACACTTATATACGAGTATGTCTGTTTTTAAAAATGAAAGAAAAATTCATTTTAGAAATTTGGAATTGAAGAATCCATTTAATGAATTACCAGAAGTTTTTAGTGCTTCGTAGATGAGTATGCACTTTAGCTTGAAGGCGTTGCTCTAAAGTAGATTTTGACTCAGCACTTTGGCATACGAAGATCCCTCTCACCCTTTTGCGCAGCGAATCAATTTCAGTCTTCAATCATAATATGATTGTACTGCAACTATAAAATCGCTATTTCCACCTTTTTTTACATGAGATGAGATCATAATATTGTTGAACACAATCATAATATGATCGTTAATTAAACAAGTGATTAAATGTTGATTAAATTTTATTTATTTTTATTTTCTGTTACGAACCATAATATAATTTGACAGCAATCATAAAATACATAAAATTATCACTGTACGATTATGGTCACTACAACTATCTTTTTGCGTGTATGTTAATGCCTTTCAATGCATGGTTATAATATCATGTTGGTCGTCTGTGGTATGTGGTATGATTTGAATATTGAATCCAAGAGGTTTTTCAGCAAAAACCAAATTTTCGACCGTTAAATTAAAAATCATGTTTTTAACAAAAACAAAATTTTTCGCTTAAAATTCATTTTCAATTTCTAGGAAATGAAAACAAAAATTAAATTTTTCATTCATACGAGTATGACTTTTTATTAGAGATTTCAAAAGTTATTTTTTATGTATAATTTGGGGGTAAGAAATGATTTTCATTTTCATGAATGACTGATTTTCAATACCAAAATTATCATGACTATATCTGATATATTAAAACTTCATGTGGGTCCTGTATGCTTCGGAATAAATATTTCAAATAACTCATGTGTAGACAAACTTTGCTAAGTCAACTCTTTAATCAGTACAATAGTACATGCAGTCGCAAATGAAAATTGTAGAAATTGTAAAGTTTATAAATTGTAGGGTATTTAAATGATTTTCTTAATTCTGAAATGTTTTTTGTAACCTTTGGATTGTTTAAAAGAATCTCTTTCTTATTACAGATGCATACGAGTATGTACTTCCATTTTATTGTAAGCACAATAAAAAATACAATATAAAACATTAATTGTACCACGGGTGGTATGAGTAATGTCTTTTTAATTTTACCCCAAAGACCAAAATTGGACTACGAGTGGTATGAGTAATATTTTTCATAATTTCAATTTGCATGTTTTGCGAAAACTTATATGAAATTTGTTCGTGACTAATAATGATTAATAATTGAAATTTGTAACTGGTTGGAAGTTTGACGGTTGTCGGTTTCTAGGATTTAATATAAAAGATAATATTGAAGCGAATTAAACTCTGTAATCCACAATAATAGTATTTCTTCATATTATTTCATTTCATTTCATTTCATTTCTTGCTTTATTATTGTTTTCTCAGCTCTTAAAGAAAATCTGTGATTAGCCCAAATGTCCGTTGGCTGATTTGCCATTTAAACTTTAATCCTGGAGTAGCACATTGGAAATTGGATAAGTGGCCAAACAGCCAAACACAAGAAATTAATAAACTCATAAACATTTTTATAGATTAATGCTAATCCACAGCTGTCGATAAAGACAAAATTATTCATAAAACAAAAGCCATTACAGGAAAAAAACTAAATAAATAATAAATTGTGGAAAATATTGTTGAAAGTTTAAGCCAGTAGCCAGCACCTATGAGTGGATGAGTGAGTTGAGTAGTAGACTAGAAAATGTAATGTAAATTTACAATATAAATATAATAAATATATAAATAAATAAATAACAAGCAAATATATTTACTCGTATCTTGTAATAAACAGCCAGCCGATTTTGTTGTTGTTGTTGTTGCATTATTGACTGGGTGTTAATATGAAATTGAATTTGGCTGTGAACATGCAACATGCAACTAAACAACTAAATGCCGCACCAACAGTATTGAATTGCGAATGTGAGGCATGTCAAGTCCGTATTATATTTGTATGTTAACAAAATAATTGTGTAATTTCCTGCAAGTATGAAGTGATGTAAAGTGAAGATTGTTTGTTGCATTTATAAATCTTAATAATCCTTATTTAACATAAACTCACGCTATCATCTTGTAAATCGATATGGAAATTAATATATGAAAATGTGAATGTACATATATGTAAGTGGCACGGCCCGACAAATGTGAAAAGCTTTAACAATATTTTATGGGATTTAAACACTTGTTCAGATTTGAGAAATTGTAAATTCACACCTCTGTTAGTTCTGCCTGTGTATTGTGTATGCATGTGTGTATGTGTGTGTGTGACATCTCTATGTAGCTGCTAATTTAGTGATATTAAACGCTTAATAAATAACTTTATTGAGAAAATTTATTTATTTATTATTTTTTTTTATTGACTTTTTTGCACCATCAAATTAATACATTTTAAAAATTCCAAGATCTAAACGCACACAAAACTGCAACCAAAAAACAAGTTTACATAATTTATTTATCCAAGTAAAAGAAAACAAACAGAAAAAAACGAAACGTTTTAAATATGCCATTAATTTCGAATAAAAGTTTTTGAAATTTTTTACTATTTAGCTACAAGATTCAATAAATTTTCAAAATTATTTTATGACCTGTTAAGAAAATATTTAAATAAACATATGTAATAATAAATAAAATCAATAAATAATTGAAGAATTGAGAAAAATACTTACATCGTATTTATTTGGCCTCATTGTACCCATTTATTTTGCATGTAATTTGGATTCGCATTCGGCTACGGTTTGAAAACTTTGCCAGTCAACATTTAATTATTTTATTACTTATTATTATTATTTATTACAGATGCTAATAATTTGAATAATTTATTTATTTGTTGTTTTTATTTATAAATTTATTATTTACTTTTCTATTTTGATTTTGATATTTAAATTAAATTTCATTTTCATTTTCATTATATTTTAATATTTAGCTTTTTGAATTTGTTTAACAAATAAACTAAAAACGATAGACATTATTTGTGCAAGTGGAGAATTATTTTGGAAGTGATATTATTTCTCCAAAGCTGGTTAATTAAAAAAACAAACAAAATAAACGCCTGACTGACTGATTGACTGACCAACTAAGTGAGAGCGAATGAATTAATGATTGATTAGGTAATTGTCAGAGTGAGTGACTGAATGCCAAAAATTGTATACATATGTACATACATATGTAGTACGTAAAAATAACTCATATTCATTCTCCATTAAATTGTTTGCTTTGGCTGAAGGGTACATTTAAAAATTATACTCATTGGGTCGTATGTATAGACATGTATGTGTCTGCCAAACATGAAGCTGGAAGTTATTGAATCACATTATTTCGACATGCGAATTAAACTTTAGACATTTAAATAATTCATAAATTTGCATACCAAGCATTTTTAACTTGAATTTCCTGGTGTGTTTATTTATCGAACTAATTATAATCAATAATTATTGCTTTAAAACTGCGAGATGGTTGAAAAAACTTAACTAAAATATTTTGCAAACATTTCTTTTTCAATTTAAATGATCTTGTTAAACAGTATTTAATTTAAATAACAAATTGTGGGCATAATTATGCAGTTTAATATATGTATATGTAAATCAGAGTTTAGTAGTTAAAATGGTACCTTTATGGGTACTTTTATAAAAAAGTACTTTTACTTCAACTAATATCTACACATGTATGTAGTCTTACGATCCCCATATTCAAAAACAATTATTGCAGTAAGCAATGGCATTTTGATGGAGAAAAGAGCTTGGGAAACATTTGTTAATTTTAATAATTGTTTTTGAATACATATGTATGTTCCAAGTGACTGAGTAAAATGTAATGTCTGAGTTACAGTGGCAAATCACGTTAATAAAAGACACAGTTAGTTTTAAAACAAATTCCTCATATAATGAATTGTAAGGGGAAATTGTGCTCAAAAATTAGGCCATTTATACAAACGTACAGCTAAAATATTATTTCAAAGCGACCTAGAAAACTGCAAAGAAAAAAAAAAAAAAAATACAAACTCATTGCAGTTTTCAAGGGTATACGAGTATGTGCATGGCTTCGTTTAGTTTGGTTTGTTGGTTAAGATGATGGAAGTGGAAATTAAGTTCCGTGAGTTGGAAATCACTTCCGTAAATGAGTTTTATTTATGCAACATAAAGTTGCCACCTGGTTAAAAGCTTTTTTAATACGAAGTTTAGAAAGTAGGCGACATTTTAGGGTGACTTGTGACTGTATAGTTTCTTAGTTTTTAGTTTTATTTTTATTTTTAGTTTCACTTAATCCAAAATCCAAAAGTGAATTATGTTTGCTTTGTGTCTGTGTTGTTTGTTCTAAAGGGATTTAAATTAAAAACGTTTTTGTGTAATTTTCCCTTTTAGTCAACTAAATATGGGTCAAAAGTATACAGTATAGATTATATATGTATGTATATGTGTACATATGTATGCATGTACATATACATATATTTATATTACAGTTACAGTTGTTGTAGACTATTTTATTGTCATGTAATGCTGCTTTTTGTTTCTTTTCTTGGTTTGTTGCTTTTACAGTTGTTGTTGTTTTTTTTTTTTTTTACTTTTAGTAGTACAAAAAAAGGACAGAAAAAGAGCGTTTTGCTGATGTTGTTTTTGAAAATCAATAAGGAACAACGAGCACATACACGCAATTCGGTCGATAGGTCAAACTAGCAAAGGAAAATAAACAGATGAACAAGCAAAAGCACTGGCAGAACTGAACTGAACTGAAAAAAAACCGAAGAAGCAGAAGTAGACAAAGAGTATATAAAGGATATTTCTGAAAATGTTTTGTGTAGTTTTTGTGTTTAAATGTACTAAATATATAAATATAGTATAATCATGTGTCATGCTTAAAAACAAACAAACAAACACACACACATACACACACTTATTTAGGCACATGCCACAATTACGGAATAAACTTTATTAGTTCATCTGCTGGCTTAATAAAGGAACTGAAATAATGACTGACTGAAGAGGTATGATGATAATGACGCAGTATTCGTATAAAGCCTTAAATGGCTTTAATGACATTAAACAATTTAATAATAATTGCTCGTAATTCAACCATAACGAATCACTTTAATGTCTTTTTTTCGTTTGGTTTGTTTGGTTTATTCTTTCAAGAACCAAAAAATAAACCCACATCACTAGCACTTACGTTTGCATATTTAACCAAACTCATAAAGATTCATTGCTACAACCGAAAGTATTTCTATTACAAAAAACATAAAGGATAAAACCACAACAACCACGTGAAAATGCCGGAAACAAAATCGATTGCCAGCACTGTTTGTAATGGTGCGGTTTTTTGTATGCTTTCCAATATTTAGGGGTGAATCTTAAAACAGCCCAGAGCAAAACTGGCTGACTGACTGAGTGAGTGAAAAATTGAGTGTGTAAAAGAGCGACCAATTGAGTGTTATGCTTGATGACGAACAGAAAACAGAAACAAAAGAAAAGAGCAACTTGTCAAATTTGGAAAAAAAATCACTTAGAATTTATATTAAACAAAACTCCAACTTTTAAATTGTTTAAAACTTGTTTTAAGAAAGTCTATCACTTCAACTAACTAAAATAATACAATCTTTTAAAAGTAATATATATGCATAGGTAGAATATAATCTTGTTGTTTGTGTTTTTTTTTCTTTCCAATAAATTCTGCTCTAATATTCATTGTTCTATTGTTTTATTGTATTTTTGTTAAATTTTCTGTGATGGCTTTAGTAGAACTCCTCTTCCGTTCAGTTGTGAACCAGGAAATTGGAACTTGTTGTATTATACAGATTTTTACATACTTTTTTCTGTTGTTTTTCAACTAATTCAAGACGTGCCTTATCGCGTGTATCGCCCGTTTTTTTTTTTATTTATTTATTTTAATTTTAGAGTAGTTTTTTTTGCAAGCGAAAATATTCACGTAATAATTGATTTGTGTGTCACGAATGTCACAAGTGTCAAACTAGTTGGTTGGTTGGTTCTCTGAAAACTGTGCTCTTTTTTTCTTAGTGGCTTTTAGTGGTATTTAGTTTATCTGTTTCCTTGTGAAGATGTTCTTCAACGAAAAGGGCCGAAAATAAACAGTGTTGTCACAGAGCTTTTTCCCTCATAGTGGATGAAGAGAGAATCCAAAATCTCTGGGGAAATTTAAGTACTTGGTTAAAGGAATTTCAATTGCTTGAGGAATAAAAAAAAGAATTTTCACTTTTTCTGTGCCTTTTTCTATGCAAATTTTCATATTTGGGAATAATTTCAAAATAATGTAGTTAAATTACATATATTTTCTATAATAAATCTGAAGAATTCTTAATATTGAATTATATAAAGAAGTTGTCCTTTTAACGCCTGCTTTTAAGCAAATAATTTGTTTTAGAAAGAAAACTTCAAAATTTATTTCCGAATCTTTGGGAAATGTACACGGTTAAAGGAATTTCAATATAATGCAGAAAATTTCATTTGTATGTTAACAAAAATTTTCTAAATTTTTAATTATAAAAGAATTGAAAGAAGAAATTGTACTTCTAGGCCTTTTTTATGCAAATAATTGGTTTTTGAGAGAGATCTTCCCAAATTTGTGTTTCACCTTATTGGAAAAAATAAAAAAAAACTTTTTTATGAAAAGCCGGCTGATATTTCCGGAATTTGAGCACATTTCGAGTCGTATTGTAATATTTTGCCTCTACACTTCCTTTAGCAAGATATTAATTTGAATACGATTTTATCAAAAAATTTAAGATTTTCTTAAAAAAATTGTTTCGTTCGCTTATGAATTGCGTTATACTTTGTTGAAAAGGTCTAGAATATAGTTTTCATTCGATATATATCTTGACTATATGCAAAATTTAATAGACGAAATGTAGTCGATTTAAAAATATTTCTTTCTAAAATTGTCCCACTGTCGTACCGTTATCAGTTATGTTATATTTTATTGGATATTAGAAATACCTTTAATTTTGCTTATGCTGAGTTTAATAACAGAGATATAGACAAAAATAAGTTAAATGTACAATTTAATATGAATCGAAATACCGGGTTTGGTTTTTCACCCATATCTCGGTCATTTATGGACGCATGGCGAAGGAAATATAAAATTTTCAAAAGAATTTCCAAAAATTCTTGAAGGCAGTATTTTTCTAAGTTGCGGCAATATACAGTATACAAAGCACTTGGAACCAATAAACAACATTTAAATCCATTGCAACCATAAGGATTCCCCCATAAATTATAACATAAAGCTCTTTAATTGAAAATTATTTAATGCCATACCTCTGGCAACCCTTTTAGGTCGGCCAGTCCATGTGCTTAGTTTTTTTATATGTCAAACGACAATATGACTTCAAACCAGGTTGACAGGTGAGTGCAAAAAAAGAAAAATAAACGTAAAAGAGATTTAACACACAAAATGAGTTATGTTCACTCTCTTGCTCTATTTCTACTTTTCAAGCTCTCACACTGCTGTAACAGTGATATAAAACAAAAAGCAATGAGCATAAAAGAGTGTAAGAGTGTAAGACAAAGATGTAAGAGAGCTTTTAATGGTGCTCACGTACTAGAGTAAATTTGTAAAGGGAAAATACGACAAACAGATGGGGTTGTAAATTTATACACGAGGAAGTTGATTACACGAGATTAACTAAGTTTTAGTGAAAATTACACTTCCATAGTTATTTTCAAACACAATCACACTCAGTTATACATAATTACATACACATACATATATATCTACATGTTTAAATGGCTGTAAGTATGTTTGTATGTAATAATTGTAGATATGTATTTCTTTTAAAGAACTTTAATATATATAGAAAAAGAAAAGAAACAAGTATTTCTTTCGAATAGCTCGTAAAATGCATCATAATTATCACATATTTTTTTCAGGAATATTATTATTTGGTTTCTCTTTTCATGGCTTTGTCCCACTTTACACTAATTTATTTTAATAATTCAATAAATTTTTGTTTTCTTAAACAAGGTCTGATTTTCGTAGGAAATGTAAAGTAAGAAAGAGAAATATATGTATGTAAATAAATTTAAGAACAGCCATGGCTTGTATTTATCAGCGTTGACATCGATGTCATGTATTTTTAAGCACTTTAACTAACTAAACGTTACGTGATTTCTAGGTAGTTCTTGGCCATTTATTCATTCAGTCACCCATTTTTGTTCGTTCAACCATGCATTTATGCATTTATACATTTATTTCTTGTCAATTCAATTCAATTCGATCCATTCATTCTCATTCATTGATTTTAACACTACATTAACAAAATTCCTTTAATCGGATGGGGGTAAGAGAACGAGCGAGTGAGTATTTGGGAATGACAATGATTGTTGTTATTGATGATGATGTTGATGATAATGATACTTGTAGTTGTTTTCGTATTATGTAATAAGATTCCGACGTTATATAATGAGCTTTTTTGTTTGCCACTTTTCCTTAATAGCTGATGGCTGATGGCTGATGAAGATGTTTCGTTTTACGGTTCTAAATTTTTGTACGTTTAATTTTTATTAAATTTTTTGTTTGTTTTTTGCTTATGTATTTATTTTTACTCTTTACACACGTCGTTTGAATTTGTCGTTTTTTATATTTTTTCGATACAAGTTGAGTTGTGAACCCAACCAAATGCGACACGTAACTGAGGCACTGTAAAAAGCAACACACAATATCTTGGCCATGCAGCCAAGTGTATAAAATAAAAGTTTAAAAGTGTATAGAAAACTCTGAACACCGCACAGCTCACCACAGCACAGCACAGCACCGCACCGCACAGTACAATACTATAATACAATACGAAATACAGTACAGAATAGCAGCAAAGCGAAGCACTGCCTGCCGCACATCAGGTTGTAGTAGTTGTAGTAGTACTACTACTATGGCTGGTTCTTAACTCTCCAGCCAGTCATCTGAACTCCAAACAAAATGAGTAAATGCAGACACATCACAACAAAATGTATGAAAAATTCCCCACAAACAGAAACAGCAACACCAGCCAGCCATCACCAACCAAACAGCAGCAGCAGTCTGCAACGTCGCCAACAATACCACAACACCAACAACAGCAGCAGCAGCAACATCAACAATGACAAAAACTTTAAGTTTTTACACTGCAGAGGATTAAGTATTATTTATATAGCGTTGTTGTTGTTATGGAGGACTTTTTATCTTTCTTTATTTTTATTTTTGTTTTTGTTGTGTTCTGCTCTATTTTGTCTGCGGCCCAGCAACTCTCGTCACTAAACTCTCTTAAAACAACAATTATCAACCGAAAAAAACTCTCTCCTGAGCACAGCTCGTACCACTAAAAAGGAAATTAAAATAAAAACAATAATAAACAATAACAGAACCCCACAGAAAAATCAAATCGAACTTCAGTTAATAAATAGTCGTTACAATAACAAACGAATGAGCAAACGAACGAACGAGCGGTCTGTAAGCTTTCTTTATTGTTGGCTTTGGGCAGTACGTTGGTTAGACACTGGAAAAATGACCGTTGATGTTGACTGCAAGATTAAAGCTCCAAATTGTTTGGTTGCATACAGAGCAATTTGCTAAAATCATGTCGATGATGGGGAGCCTGTTTGTTGGTCAGTGGTCAAATGATGGGTTGCCCAACAGCAACATAACACTCATACAAATTCTCTAGTGTGTTGTCATCACAAGTTAGGGTTTTTATAACACGATTATTGAATAAAAACAACAATAATTTAAAGCTGTTGCAATATTTTAAAGGAGTACTTTAAAAAGGTCCTTAATAAAGCTAAATGCCTTAATGCTTAATTCTACATTGTGACTCTATTGAAAATACCAAAGGCTCGGCAAGGTTCCGATCTATGTAAAAAGGATTGAGGACTCCTTTTCAGAAACTTAAGCGGAATCTCCGAACTAACTATTCAATACACATGTCCCAATAAACGTGGCTGGCAGTAAATTGATCGACAGTGAAATCAATGTAAACAAAATCTCTCAGTATAGAATATCATGGACGGTTGACAGTTGTTCGCCTTATTATTCCCCAATCCTGGTGGAATGCTGTGAAAGAATGTAGTAGAATACAAAGAAAACCATCATTTCCTGGCTCTATCCAATACATAAACTCTGTCTCAACTAAGTTCCTTTTGATTGAAGAAGATAAAAGTTATATTCGAGCAGTCAACACGCTAAAAATAAACTTCAAATGTCGTTCAACGCAGACTGGAGTTATATGGGCTTCAGGAGATCTAGGTTTGGAAACATACAAATTGGTAGATAGTGACCATGCTGAAATAGAGAGTTATCATGTCTTGTATCATCGTTACGTATATAAGGAAGAAACTGGAGGGCTCTTAAGGACTTTCTAGCTGTTAAAATTTTTAAAAGCAAACCTAAGCGGTCAACGGAATTAACAATTCAAGATCTAGAAAAGCCGAAAGAAGTTGGTTGTCCATGAGACAACCAAGGTGGGTGATCTTGTTTAATCAATTTTGTCGAATTTGGAGACGATGCCGCAAATTGAAAACATGTCAGAGAGAAAAGTTTGGTCCGCAAACAATGGAAAACGCAAAGATAATTTATGGGTATTACCAGTGCTAACGGGTCGATAAGTAAGAAAAGGAAAGATTTTAATCTTCTCTGTGAATCTTCTTCTGTTAAATGCCATATATGAGTATGTTACATATACATACATAAATATGTTATTTTCTTATCTGTGAGAAAAAATTGTTTTTGAAATTTCTTGGTGACAAAGTTCAATCAAGTTTTGCAGGCGAAATATCTCGAATACAGAAATACGACAAATATGTAATTTGGAAATTTTACTACATCGATTCATTACTTTAAAAACCACTAAGTGACAAAGCATTTTTTTTAAATCTTGTTACTAAACGACAAACGACTTATTAATTTGTTTTATAAATTAGACATTTATAAGGATTTATAAGCTCTTAAAAAATATTAATAAACAATGTTTTTTTTATTAAATCGTCTGGTCTGATCAAAATAATGAAAATTTTTGAAAAGATGTTTGTATAGTCTGCCGTAATGCTTTAAGAAGATTAGGATTCGTCATATTAAGTTTTAAAGTTTAAACTAAAAGTTAAATTTTTCTGCAGTAGTTGTGCAAATTAAAAATGTCCCATTGTGGCAAACTCTACTTACAGTTCAACTTAACACAACACTAATTGTACCTTCAGGCTGCAACATATCTAATACTTAAATGCACTCGCACTCAAAACACTTTTACAGACGAAACTCAAATATAGTTTTTAACAGTAGCAGGAAATGTTAAAACTACCAACACAAACCTGCAACACCTGCATAGACGTGTGCGCAACATTGGCAGTCAGACAGGCAGGTGTCCCTTTATGCTGTCTGGTTTTCCAAAAGCTTTTTAACACGTTTATTGTTCTAGCAGCAGCAGTTGCAAATAATCAACATCGAGCTGTAGAAATTTGTTTAATAAACCTGAAACCTTTTTGTAAATGTGATATTTGTTTGATGGAACCTTTAAATATTCCAAGAAGTTTGGAATGATATATTTGGTTGTGTCTAATCGTTTAAACCATTCTCCTACAGCATACTAGACTTGGAAAATTGAGCTGGTACAAAACTTTAAAAAAGAGAGTGCTTTTTGTGTTAGAAAGTTTCAATGAAGTAGTTTGAGAAAAAAATGCATTAAACGGTTCAATATAAGAAATTAATTACGTTTATAAACAATCTCCAAACTATTTGTCGCATTTATTAAATGTTAGCAAACTAGTTAAAGCAACCAGCTGTAATGTGAAAATCTAAAACGAGTTTGAGAAAGTAAACTTTAAAATTTAAATGCTTAAATTTCCTTTTTCTCTTTCACTTTTTCACTTTATATTTATGTTCTCTTCTGTGATGAAATGATGATGCAACCGCACAGTGTTCTCCAACAACTCGTCTAGTTTTCAGCAAAGCCAGTGATAGTTTAGTTGTGCCACAACATGTCGCTACTCAGTTCACTTCACACCACAACTTGCTTTAAAACCAACATAGCTTGCTTAACACATGTTTGATCTTAAACATTTGACATACAAATATGTTACAACTCTATTCTAAAGATTGTTTTGAGATGAAATTTTAGCGATATGAAAGCTAAATAATGTATGTATGTTGCATGTGCAAAGGTATGATTGTGTGCTCTGCTCTGCAGTGCTGTGGTACGTGTATGTTGCCATTGTTGAGATTACATTTTATATTATTTACAACAAAAAAAAAAAGAAGAAAAAACGTTAAATAAAAATTGCTTTAGCAGTTGGTGCCAATTTTTTACGCTTGTTTGTTCATTTTAAGTCATTGTTTGCATTAGATTTTCTTTGTAATGATGTGGCCAGAGCAAATAAGGAATGTATTCTATAATGTCATTATTTTGTTCTAAGGAAATTGGAGTATAATTAATTTATACTATCCAGTCTTTAACCGATGTTGTTTTGCTAGATCTTTAAATTTAAACGACTCAATTTCATAACATTTTTAAATGTTTAATTCGATTTCTTTGAAGAGAGAATAGTATGATAATTTAGTTGATAGCTATTTGAATCTCTTTGGATGACAGCCGAAAAGTTTCAACAACAGCAATTAGTTGACCACTTTTTACAACATATTTAAACTTTCTGCCAATAAGTTCGCGTACTATTTTCTTTAAAAGCTTCCACAGGCCAGTGGTGTTTCGAAACACCCCAAAGATAGAATTGTGGAACGATGAAATTCGGCCACTGCATATCACTCAATGTTAGGGCTCTTCGTTATTGTTACAGGGATGTGATCATCATTTATTTCTAGAGAGATTCTGATCTTATTTTCTTACAAATATACAAATAAAACTTACATTTGCACTCCTTTATAAAAGTTGTAATTTCTTTCAACTTTCTTCTCTTACACACAAGATTTAAAGCCTCACAAAAGTGTTTAGAGATAAAAAAAAAAAACTATATCCGCCTTCCCTGAATACCTTTATTTTTTTTTTTGTAAGAATAAAAAATCTTTAACATTTTATCATCTTTGGAGTTTATAACCTTCAAAAATCTTTAAATAATATTAAATATAAAAGGATTAAGTTTTGTGTTTGTTGTTGTAGTCATCTGTTTAAAGCTGGTTGGTTGGTTTTAGGCGGATTTTTCTTATTTTGTTTAAAGTGTAGAAGAAAACATCGGCATTAAATTGAGTCTATTAATTGCCAGCCTATTGACATTTTTTATATTCACGTTCATGGCTTTTTAACAAGGTGCGATAAACAACAAATTAATGAGGCAACTCAACCATCATGTGACCATGCTGGGCGCCTATGAAAAGGGCGCTCGCTTAACTGCTAAATGCCGGCAGACAGTTCTTGGCAAGACAGTAACAGCAACAGCAACTATACGACACCACAACACAACACCACCAATTCATAATTGTCATGTATTAATAGTGGTGTTTTACACCCGGTTATTAAAATGAGTTTTTTTTTTATTTCTTTCTATTTTACAACTCGTATGTATTGTAAATTGTAAAATTGTTAAATTGAAGAAGTAGAAGTAGAAGAAAAAGAAAGAAAAAAAATCTGGTGAAGGTCCCAAAACTATAACTCAAAAACCTGTACGTTTGAGGCGAGCATTTGAAAAGGCTAAAGCGTATCCTCAGCCTCATCTCAGCATTCACATTCACTAAAGGCAGGCAGGCAGGCAACCTGATAGTCAATTTGATCGAAAGCTCTGATAGCACTCAGTTTAAGTGGCAGCTGATGCTGGCTTTACATTATTAAGTTCCTGTCTTCCTCCCCTTACTTTTTGAAACGTTTCAAAAAGTTTCCATACGTCCAACGAACGGACTTTTATCCGTTCATACAAGTGAACGTGTGATTAAGCGTCAGCATCTTTGTAACGTAAACAAACTATTGTACGAGTATAGATTGTTTGTATGTTTGTGTAAACCTGATCATAAAAAACGTAATAGACATCATCTAGAGACACATCCATCCCCCGTCTGTGGAATCGTAACAATAACAACATCAGTAACAGCAACAGCAACTGCAACAACAATGACATGAGTTGGTTACATGGCTATATATTGGTAAATCGTTCCTGAGCTTGCTGTTGCTGTTATTTTTATTATTATAAATACCACCCGCTGAGCAGTTATGGTGGCTACACTGCCAAGTTCATTACATCCCTCCTTGACTTGATTACGAAACAAACAACAACAAAAAAAACACAACTTTAACGAGCAACTATTTCTGAAAATACTGATACTCGTTTACAAAATTAAATGATTCTGTTGGACAATATTGAAATCCTTAAAGTTCTGACCAACAAAGACTTGCCCTCTAACTGGGTGTCCCTTAAACGTTAATGTCGCATTTGGGCCAAAACTAACTGTCAAATAAATTTCAAGGGATTTGGTTTTTTTACACATTTGCTTCAAATTAAATGAACATGTAATAGACGTGTACGTAATTGAGCTGACAGCCTTTACGTCAGCTGATTACGCACTGTTGGCTATAGAGTCAAGAAGCCAGTGAGTCAGTAAGTTTTGGCAGAGAATAGTCTAGAGTGTTTTGCAAAATTTTTACAAGCTCTTCATGTGGTGAAAACATTAGAAGGAATTCACTGAGTTGCAAATGGGTCCATCTAAGAATCCTTGTATCTTATTTAAAATTTGATGTGCGTTCTAAAAACACGAAGGAGGAGAGGAGGAGAAGGAGAAGAAATTTACACTAAGGAATCCCTTTGAGAATCTTTAATCTTAGTTTATTTTTGGATCCAACCTAATTTACAGTGGTCCCAAATAGTCAGTTTGTTCTTTAGCCTGCTAGTTTTACTATTATCCAATATTTTGTTTAGTTTTTGTGTTGAAAACGTGTAATTCATCTTAGATTTTTAAAAGTTTTTTTGTTCTTAACCTTTTACATATACGAGTACATACTCGTACATACATATGTATATAAATACATGTACATATGTATGTA
Source organism: Bellardia bayeri (assembly GCA_950370525.1). Lineage (NCBI taxonomy): Eukaryota > Metazoa > Arthropoda > Insecta > Diptera > Calliphoridae > Bellardia > Bellardia bayeri. Next base: position 1,549,942 of record OX493268.1, read on the forward strand.
TGTGTGTCTGTTTGTTTTAAATAAAGATTTTGTGTTTTGTTTCGTTAAACAGAAAATATTTCAATTTTACTGTTTGTCATAAATTAGCAAAATTACGATTTTGTATATTTTTAAAACTTAAACTTATTTTGTTAACAACGTTTGTTGTTTGTTGTTCCTGTGGCAGCTTAAATGTAGGTAAAATAATAAAATAGTATAAAAATATATTTTATTACGAACAAAAAAGTTTATGTTGCTGTGTGATGTGTGTGACGCCCAAGTTTTTTTGCAGGCGCCCATTATTCAGAATGCAGCATGAGAAAAAGTTTTAAGTTTTTTTTTCTTCTTTTCGTATGTCGTCATAAAAGTTTACACACAAATTAGAGATTTTTTTTTGCAAAACAACTGAGCGCTACTTGAGATATTGAGGGTTTATTAGGTTATAGGCAACTTTCAAATCAATTTCATATACAGAATTAAATTGAAGTGAAACATTATTCAAGACTTAGTCTCATTAGTGTTAAAATCTTATTTAAAATATCTTTATTCTCCTAACAAAACTATTTCGAATCATTTTAGATACACAATCATTTCAAAAGCCCTTGTTGCAACTAATTAAAAGTTTTGTCAAGTGAAAGTATTCGTAGACAAAGTGTGTCAATTGAGTATGTTCACACTTAAAATCTGGTTTGTTGTCTTTATTTTTCATTTCTTTATAAATAAATGATTACAAAAACGAAATTCATTGAAATTTCCATCAAGTGTTGTAGGTACTTAAGACGAAAATAAAAACAAACATAACTATGTATGTATGTGTATGCCAAAATATCTATACATATTTATCTACATTTTGAAAATAGTGCTGAGAAAACTTGTTATAGATATTTTCCTGTACTGAACAGTGGTTACGTAGTATCGAAAAATAATAAAGGTAACCATTTTTTAACTTGTTCTAAATTCACTCAGTTCTAATTTTGAACTTTACAAGACAGTGTCCCTAGGTAAAGAGTGGCGTGTAGTCAGCCATAAAGTTTTTTGTGTATTGAACTTTAAGAAACTCATATGTACTTATTTTGAAGTCAGCTATTGCACTGCCATTGTCACTTAGAATTACTCTGTAATCTGGAAAGAAGTCTGCTTTTTTTCTTTACTAATACTTCAAATCTGATCAGTAAAATATTTAGCCACTTCTTTTGAGATCGATGCCACTATACAATGTTATAAAGTACATTGAATGCCTCGCCCATTCACCATAATGTAGCTTATTATTCTGTTTGGTGGGGAACTTAAAATATTCCCATTATAATATTAAGACTTCATCCAACATCTTCGCTCTACAAAACCCTGAAGGCAAGAAATGGCAAAACTCTTGCGTGGATCGTGCATTTGCTGTTTAGTACTATTCGTGCTTATCGAACGAATGGATGGAGCTTGAGATAAAGTACATCTAAGTTTGGTCGGGAAAATTCCGAATCAACACAAACCACAATTCTTTCAATAGTCGGAAATATCAAAGAGAAAACTGTTTTGATGTGGCAACATAGTTTGTTGAAAATTAAAAAAAAAAAAAATCCTGGCAAAAATGGTTTTATTTCAATTCAATATTTTAAACTGAATTTTAAATTAAAAATTTCTTCTTTGTTATGTCAGACCTTCTCTGGTCTGAACTGAATTTTTTTTTCTCTGTGTATGAAAACGTATCACTCACACCTGCTAGCCAAACAGATATCAAGAGATTAGGTATCCAGCTTGGACATTAGGATAAAAGGCAGCTCATAAGATAGCAAGACCCTGAGTGCAGCCTGAATAATAGACATCTGAAGGATTAGAAAGAATGTAATAGTTTTAGTTAGGAAATTGTATAAAAAAGACTGGTGCAATATTATTTAGTTTATTATAGCAATCCTTACCAGATTCTCTTAATATGGAAGTTAATCATTTTCATCGCATGTAACGGTGTATAAACACCAATGGTGAGAATTAATTGTTTTAAATTTAAAGATTTCAGATATTTTCAATATGTAAATCAGTGGTCGGCACACTTAGAGCACGCCACATTAGTAAATATATTAGAATGTTAAATAACATGAAACACTAATGATTTTTGCTCTCATTACTGTTGTGTTTATTTGAATTGTCGATCGCATTTTACCACTATTATTTTATTACTTTTTTTTATTATATTACGATGTTGATCCAATATTTTCCCCCAAATCAAATATAAAGTTTTTTTAGTGTTTTCAGTCTGGCAAAAGGCAATCAATTATCTAATGTTTTGTCTGGTGGACATTATTACAAGTTCGGCAATTACATTTATAAAACTGTTTGTTTGTTACCTTGATTAAAATAAATGACTTTTAATCGATTTTATATTTACAATCTGCCCCATTCTAATTGTTGATAAATTTCAAAAAACCAATCTGAAATCTATTCTATTTAAAAAAAATCGTAACAATGAAAATAATTTGAAACCGTTTTTCAAATAAGCAGGTTTTAATTATTGATTTTATGTTTTATATACGAAATGAATCTGCCTTTTTTTAAATTGTAAGCTACGAGTAATTTACTTATATTGCTAAATATGTAGAAGAATTTTTGGCTTGGGTCGGTTAAATTGTAAGCATAAAGCAGACAGAGACAGGGGGAAAAACACCATTTTGTAGGCGTGGTGGTTTGAAATTGAGTTATATTTATGTATCCATAGTTTTCATTTACGCTTAAATGGGAGTTTGCGTTTTATATGACTCTACATAACTTATTTCACATGAAATATGTACCTACAGACACATACGAGTACAAGTATATACATACATATGTAACTTACAAGTATTTTTTAATACATATTAACTTTTCATGTCGGTGTAACATTGTATTTATGATGTAACACTGGCGAACATAGTTATAGGTGCACTCCAAAATTATAGAAAATTGTATTTAAACTGATTTTTGTTAAGAAAAATATATAAAAGAATAAGTTTTTGTATAATTTAACTGCACCTATAACTATTTTGCTAAGTGTTTAAGGTAAATAGTATGTGTATTCCGCCAGTTACATGTTCGTTTGTTTGTCTTTCTGATTTGTAACAACTTTAATTTCTTTACACGAAATGTGACTGTGCATACAATCAGCTACAAGTTCATTTGTTCCATCATTCAAATCTGAAGAGTGAAAAAAATAAAACATATATTTCCACATTTACAGTAACAAACAAAACTATGCCGAACAAAACAAAAATTAACAAATCTTTAAAATAAATAAAGCACTCTTAAACCCCTTAAAATCAAGATTTTTCTTGAATTTATATTGACTATTTGTTGCGATTAAAAACTTTTCTTTTCCACTGTAATTTATATGTGCAGCTTTGTGTGCATTTGTTTGATGCACTTGTTTATGGAGTGGGAGACTTTAAAGCGTAAAGTTTAGTTTAAAACTGAGTGAATGACTGACGGCCAGGCAGGCCGGCTGCCTGGCTAACTGACTGAATGACTGACTGTTGTTATAGCAATTTATTTTGTTTTGGCGGCTATTTAAGTGGAACGCAAATATGGAAATTTTTCTATTCCACCTTTATGACTTCTTAAGAATGTAAGCGAATAAGAAATACATACATACATATTTTTATGGTAAAATACAAAGCGAAACAGCACAATAAAAATCCAACTCTAGGAATCTTAACTGAAAGTCTTGGAAAACATATTAAAAAACCGGTACATTTAAAACATATCTCAATGAATGATTTAAATTAAATATTAAACAGCGAAAACTAAAACACCATGGCAAAATAACAAACAAACAAACAAACAAAAAAAAACGACAACAGAAAAAACGAATGATTTATAAACAAAATGAATGCATTGCAGCGGTAACGTGCAAATGCACTTGAATTTTGTTGCCCCTTTAAAAATTTGTTGTGTTTGATTATGTTTGACAAGCAGCAGCAGCAACAACAATAATAAGAAAACAAAAGTTTTATATGAAATATTTATTCTTCAACTACCGGCGCTTGTCAAATTAAATTGTCGACAGCAGCTGCTGTGGTGGCAGTCATGTCGATTTACAAAACGACACCTTTGGCATTTTGGTTCGTACGAGTAAAAAACAAAATTAAAAAAGAATCAGATAATGGTGCATATATAGTATACCCAAATATTATACATTCATATGTACATAGGTAGTATACTCATACAACATTTGTCTCTAAGGAGTACTCGTACTAATGTAATTGTTTACTAATTTCTTATAAATTTAAATTCGACCGTGTAAAAAACAGCGGTCGGCATAAGGAGACCAACGATTATTATAGCATCTTATAAACATACGCTGACTAATTTAACAAGAAATTCAAAATTAAACTTTTAAAAAATCATGCTATTTTCATCGAATTCATTGCAACAATTACAGAATAAAGTTATGTATGTATTTTGTTAATTGTAGATTAAACTGCCTTTTTTTCTAAAAGGCTATTCTGAAATATTTATTAAATCCTTCTCTACTAGTCTGTCTTGTTGTAATCTATAAAAGGATAATTAAATAATTTCCAGAACGCACTCATGCTTAAGTAATATGTCTTAGTTATAGCTAATTTAGTAATGTACAAGGTAAAACGCAGGAAGTCACAAATAAATGCACATTTATATGCGTTGTGGCTCCAGGAAAAAGGGGGAAAAAATGGGAAAAAAATGGCTCAAATTTATGTGTCCCATTTCATTTTGAATTTGAGTCCTAATTTTTTTTTTGGCAAAAATTACCGTAGAGATTATGAACAACTGTCCCCAAGGTTAAAATGAAAGTTGGTCTAAAATCTTGGGATAATTTTCAAAGCGAAAAATTGCCCTAAATGTGTAAATGAAATTTCATCCGAATTTTTTTTACAAATTCAGTTATACATAAATAAAGAAAGTAAAAATTAAAATGTTTTGCATTTTTTTTAAATATTGCTACATAATAATAATGACAAAATTCGCCTAGAATTTCGTATGACATTTTTGAAGCCATTTTTCATTTACATATATAATTGTAGTATATTTTTAAAATTTAAGGAAAGATAGCCCCAAAGTACAAAATCTAATATCTTTGGCTCCCTTTTTTAATAAAGAGGAGTAACACTCAGACAATTAATATGCCTACTTATAATTGGGTTACTTTCTTTGGAAAGGGGATAGTTAAAGAAGTAAAGGTGGTGAAAGTAGAAGAAAGTTTTTTTATATCGCAACTCTGCAATTGCGCATTATGTTTGTTTTTAGTGCAGCATCGCAGCGTCTCTGGTGGTGAGTAGGCGCATTATTTTGAAAGCTTGATTTTATAGCCTTTGTTTAATTATTTTACTTCGGTGGCGTTTCAATGCTATACCAACGAAGGAGGGCGCTGTGATAAATATTAGTTATGTTAGATAGAAAACTAGTAATTATCAGAAACCGATGTTGTTTGAGTGGTAGTGGCTGGGAATCGAACCCGGGCTTACAAATACCAACTCATGCTTAATGAACAAATGCGCTAACCAGCAGCACCCAATGTATTTTGTATTATGTGTATTTTTTGAGGTATGAAATTAGCTTGTTTTTGTATTTTTACAGGGCCAGTGCGTATGTGTAAATGAGCATCAATATTGAAACGAGTATAATTTTGCACTCAATGACTGTTAACTTAAATGCCTGAAATACTACCACCCAGTTCTCTTAGATTTGTTTAGTGGTCTGTAACAAACAGAAAAGCCTTTTTTAAGTGACAGGTCTTTATATAAAAACATACAACTATCCTATTGTCCCTAGCTGCAAGGTACCAGTTACGTAACTAGTTTTGTTAGTTGACTCCCCCCTACAAGTCGATTAGAATTGCAAAATCGTTGACTAAATGAACTAAATGAAATATTTTAATCTTCTACGTTTACTTTATTTTAGTTGTTACTCTAAAACTAAACTTAAATAGCGTGGGAATTTAAAGCTATTTCCCGAAATTATCTTCTTTATGGATTCATTAAAGACTGCATACATTTTAAATGCTGTATTATTTGATTTAATCTATATTAAATTATTGACTCTTAAATAATACAAATTACAAGTAATTTGTATTAAAATCTTCATTCACTCACTCATTCATTCACTTACTTTGAGTATGAAAATAGAAATTTGGGTTATTTAAGCTGAAATTATATAGAAAAAGCCACATAAAAAAATGTAATAATTTTTAAAACGCATAAAATGCTTTTTTCCGAAACTACTACCCAGCAAACATGCGTTCATGCTCTTTATGAGGCCAAAAAACAATCATTATTGCTCCGAAAACCTTCAGAAAATAGGGTCATTACATTCGTAAACGGTCCGTCAGAAAGAGCTCTTAGATAATGTCAGAAAAGAGTCTTTTATGAGGGTTTTTTTGGGCTCAGAAAGAGCTCTTACATCATGTCAGAAAAGAGTCATTGCAATTTTAAATACAAAAAATTAAAAGGTCGCATTTATTATTTTTTTTAATTGTTTTTACTTAAACAAAAAGGGAATTCATTTACAAATAAACTAAATTAGAAATGGAAAAAAATTAAATAAACTGTATTCACAGTAAAAAAATAAAATGGATTTAATTTAAATAAAATATATAAAAATCGAAAAAACTCAATTCTTTAAGCAAATTTTTCTTTCGCTCCGAAAATGCTTTTTAATTGGACTCTTTTCTGACTCCTTTTTCAGAGCGCTCCTAGAATGGTATGCTGGGTTTTCTCTCTCTCTCGTTATCTAACTGCACCTTAAGTTTACATTTAGCTTTCTTTGTAGTTTTTTTATATTGTTGTTGTTGCAATTTGATTTAAGTACAAAATAGCAACAACAGCACTAGACAGAAGAACAAAAAAAACTTATTAAAGATAAGATCTGGGGAAATGAAATTTAACTATTTCTGTTTTTAAAATTAGTTTAAGAATTTCTATATTGTTGTTATTTTTTTTTTTTAGATTTGATCAGGCGAATTGAAACACGCCCTATTTCTTCATATTTATGTATGTATTATACAGTTCGCGATAAAAACATAAAGTAAAAACTGTAACTGTAATAGACTTTTAGGTAAACCACGACTTTTCAAGGCTGTATTTAGAAAACTCTTAAGAATTTTTATTAAAATTACTGAATTCTATTTGTTAGTACAACATCACTAAAGTTAAATTACCTTGTGCCTAAAATGGTTAAATAGGAAATCTCTTATTTCTGTTTAATTCCAATTAAAAAGACCGTTTTCCACATTTTGGTTCCGGATCTAATTGTAATACTTTATGCAGAGTTGTTTGTTTAAATGTGACATTTAGTAAATTAATGCTGCCACTTTGTCATGTTTCCAATTAAATTTCGTCAAAATCTTATAAGAAATTTCATTTTTATTTCAGTTATTTAAATAAGAATCCAAGTATAGTTATATTAAAATTTGCTGACTAAGTAAATAAGAATATTCTTACTTTTTTGTATGAAATCCAATACAAACTAATTCGCATTAAAGTACTGTTTTTTTCTCAATAAATTGTTAAATGTAGGATATATTCCTGAGTGAGTCTTTACAGTGTTTCCCTAAAAACTAATCAGCACAGCACGGTTACACATTTTTGTAGGATTAATAATATAATTAAAAATAATTGTTAAAAATCGCTAATTAAACAGATAGGCAGTAGGGTACTCAAACGGCTGTCCGTCTCTCTATCTTCTAACAGATGTAATTGTAAGCTTTGAGATAAAAACATCTCATTACTTGGATATTCATTGTACTTGCAATGTGGATATTAGGAGCACAAACCACCACTAGCACCATTACTAACATCTAAACGATCTATCGTTTAGAATTAAATGCCACATGATTTATCTTGTAGATTGATAAGTAGATCGATAAATTGCCATGTATCGTACAATCTTTTTGGTATTTCTCTTATTTTCCATTGCAACAATAACAACAACAACAACATCGACTACAACATCGACTACAAGGCTGTATGCTTTATATTATACAGTACAATATAATATAATTGAGAATAGCTGGCGCGCGCGCGCCTGCAATTACCCCCGCCACAAGATGACCAGCTTTAACAGAACTGTGTTTTTTTTAAGCATCACTTGGAAGTTATTAGTGATGTGATGGCAAACGGTGGCTTTTAAAATTTAAATGAATCGAAAAAATGTAATACGCGCATTTGCTGGCGTTATGGCCAGCCAGCCAAGGAAGGTATTTTTCGTTTACTTGATTGCCAACCACAGCAGCCTTAAAGTTCAATTTAAAATAAAAACTAAATAAACTTGCATGTTCCAAAGATTCCGTCCGTCTGCCAGTTTTGCAAACTTGTAGATTTTGTGTAGTGTTTGCTGGCTTTTCAGACTCACATAGAAAAAAGTGTGTTGATGTTGTTCAGGTGCAAAGCAGCACACTGCAGTCGTGCAGTTGTCGTGTTGGCGGTAGCATTGTACACCTGCATTTTTCATACACTTTAATCTAGCGAGATAAAGCAGGATATTTACTAATTTAATAATACAAAAGCATTTAAATTCCTAATCATATCTCGTAAAAGCGGCCGCCTTCTCAATCCTCGAACTACTTAAATTTATTTCTATATAGACAGTGGAACAGACAGACAGACAGACGTACGGACGGACGGGCAAATACATTCATGCTTACGCTGCAATGTTCAAGTGTTGCACCATGCCAAGCTACGCAACATACAACAGAACTTAACAACACAAAACAAAACAAAAACACAATGCAACACAAACAACAGAAATTCGTTCACCACAACACCAGCACGTAGCTGCAGTCAATTCAGTTTGAATTCTTAGTAAACTATAATTTGGACCAAATATTCTCACCATTTACAATGTAAGGAAATGTTCTCGTACGAACCACACTAGTCTATGGAGTGCAGTCTTTTACTTGTATTTATGAAAGCGCTCCCATACTTACGACTGCCGTCTTAACTGACTACATACGAGTATGTATACATGCCCACAGAAGAACTCTTCATGTTCTTTTGGTGTTCTTTTGGATTTTGTGCGTTGGTTATTGTATCTGGTTGTGTTTAGTCGTATCTATTTATTGTTCATGCTAACTAGCCATGGTTTCGCAAAGATTGTAGCAATTTGTTGGCCAACAAGTTTTAATATGTTCTTTCTTTATTTTCTTCTTAGTCGATGTGGAGGAATATTTATTTGAAGTCTAAATATGTTTATAATAATTTTTTTTTTCATTCAAGAAATTACACGCAATGACGAAAAGTTGCCTAGTTAGACATATTCTAGGAATTAATTTTGATTTGTTTTTGAATCCTTGAAATTTGTAATATATGAACTCAGACAGTTATGGACTGATTTATATAATATTATATAATAAGGCAACTACTATTGAGCTTTCAGAAAATTGATCGTGGAACTTCTTTCTTGAAATATGTTTCAAATCTTAACACCTCAAGTTTATTGTTGCTTTACTGGAAATTAATCTTCAGAATATATGTTTTTTTTTACAACTGACTTGTTTCTATAGTCTACACCACCAAATGGGTTGGATTTGTACTGTTGTTTGCAGTACCCATAAATATTAGTCCAACACCCACCTTAAAGTATATCGATCGATTCAGACTCACTTCCTGAGTCGATTTAACGATTTTCGTCCGTCCGTTCGTCCGTCTGGCTGGCTGGCTATCTGCATGTGCGCAAAGTATAATTTTTTTCGCCCAAGGACGGTTGAAATTTAAATTGAAATGTCCTACCGAAAAAGGGGTTTATCGATCATAACCAAAGAAACCTAATAACATCTACAAATTTTGTGCATGTCAATCCATAATTGACATTGCTTCCATATAAGGTCCACTGCCGAAAATAATTTTAAATAACATAAATCTCTCAAAAATGTTGGTATCCAAATAAAATTCAACACAAACAAGTTGCATATATACGGAAATAATGAAACCTATTTTTATAATTAGGTCCATATTAAGTCAAATCTCACATATTAAACCCACTTCTAAAAATTTCTAACATGCCTAAATCTAAAAAGTGTTTATATCGAGATAAAATCTAACACAAAAAATATGTCTATGCATAGAAGTTTTGCCACTAGATTTTTAGATGATCGGTCCATAATAGGCTGGATCGACTATACATTCTTACTTGTCTTTTTAATTCAAATCTTGCAAAAACCTTTTATTAACTGTCTGCAAATCACCTCGGAGCTCCCCTTGAAATCGAGGTTTCTTTTTATTAAATTTTTTATTTAAACAGTTTACGAGTATCTAGGGATGTAATTGGAAAATTCATTAAACTTTCTACATTATATAGTTTGAGTTTAGTTAGAGACTAGTTCGTATTTACGAGAAGAATTACCGGATTTCTTAAATCGCAACTCGTTAAGGTACGCCATGAATATGAATAGTTTGAGATTGAAGTAGACACAAAGACCGTACCCGCTGCAACCAATGTCCAGCTAGTGTTTTGGGTGTAGATGGAGTCAATTTCTCTGCCGTCTTTAAATTCGTGGCTATGGGTGCCGACCAGTGCTTTAGATAAATCAATTTTATAGTTGAAAACTCAGACTTCTTTTTAATATATTGTCATCAAATTTTGTTCATTGTAGAATTACTTAATTGAATTGATATTTGGGAAATGTTTGGTGATTGACAAGTCTAAAATATTTCCTCGCCTGTTACAAATCCTTTGTGTGATTGAAACGCTTTTAACATATTATTAAGAATCTTTTAAGATTTTCTTTATAAGAGGCAAATACAAAATCCTGTATTTGATAGAAATGTTTTTTTTTTCTTTTACCCACAAGCAATTTGCTTTAGAAAGTGGAGCACCTCAAAAAAGGCGAAAGTTTTTTTCCTTCGTTTGTTTGAAGTTCAAAGAAAATCTTTAAAATGTCTATGGCTGTTGGTTGTTGAAAACATACTACTACTCTGCGTATGTTTTCCTTAAATAAAATCCATATTAAACATTTCTTTTCTTTTGAAAATAGCTAGTGTTTTACACTTTTTTAAAGTTCTTTTAACAAAATATTTAATGTAAAGGGGTTTCACTTGAGTGTTAGTGGCTGTGGTTGTCGTCTGTTTTTGGCTGATAACATTTCACTTTAATATTGACCGCATTTGTTTTGTTTTTATTTTCTATACGGAGTTTTTTCTACAGATACTCGTACTTCCAACTCGGTATTTTGTTTTTATTTATTTTTTTTTTGTATTTACGTTTTTTCAGTTTTCATGAACTTTTTCTATGGGTTTCAGGCAGCCAGCCAGCCATTCATACATCCATCCATCCACCGGTCGGTCAGTTGGTGTTTTTGTTTTCCATAAATTGATTTTCAAGTGGCTCCGCCAAAAAGCCAATCTTTTATTTCATTGGTATTTCCGATAAGAGAAATGCTGCCAATAGCATATTACAACTCTTTGTCCAAACATTCAGCCATTTATTCATACATATATGTACAAAATGTACAACTAAAGGTCTGTCTGTCTGTCTATCTATCTGTTTATCTGAGAGTCGGTCTGTCCGTCTGTCTGTGCGTCCGTCCATATGAAGCCTGCATAAGATGATTTCACAGGTATTAGAATATATCATCAATACGTATGAACAAATGAATGAATGGATGAAAGAATGAGTGAATGACTCTATGTCTATGTATTCATATTCATATGTATGTATGTGCATATGTCGCTATACATATTCTTGTTGTATATATAATAAATGTACATATTTGGAAGTAAGTAAATAAATATATTTAGAGGAATTTAAAAGACAAATACGTGCTGCTTTAAGATAAGAAAGAAGAGAGAGAGAGAAAAAAAAAGAAATATTTTATGTAAATTTTTATAAAAGGCATCATTGGAATCTTGTTCATGTTTAAGCTTTGAATTTGACTGAAAAGTGAATCATTGATTTCTTTTTTCTTTCTAACTTCTCTTCTTTTTCAGAATAAAAACTTCTTAATAATATCAACAATAGTTAAATAACCTAATTTGTCTTCGAACAAAATGCAGCAAAAGTAAAAAATTCAATTTAAACACAAATGTTTAATCTCGTTTTATATTAAATTAAGCAAAATCTGTCCTCTCTTTAAACTCTAATTCATGTATTAAGTGTAAAATTATGTTTTTAGTTCAATTAAAGCGCACTGTGTGTAAAGACATTAATTAAACCGTATTCCCAGAAATCGAGCAGTCTAACAACCATTATTTTTCTCGACTACATTTTCCAAGTGCAATTAAATTTTCTAATTTCAATTGTTTATTTTCATTTAGTTGGCCGGCCAACTGTTAATTGACATGGGTGGATTAACGGGCGTAACGCATTTTATCAACAATGGCCCAAAGACAACAACAAGGAAAGCAAGAGTGTGGTGTTATTGGTCCCTAAACAAAAAAAAAAAAAACACAAAAAAAAAACAACAACAACAGCCAACATTTTCAAGTAAAAGCATTAATGTGTATTTTGTGAGTGCAAATAATAAACGACAGCAACACAACACATTTTCATTTTGTAACATCCCCCGAAACCAAATAAAGTGACACACGCACTCTCTAATACACATTTTAATAGTTGGGCAGAACATTTTGTTGGTAGGTGTTGCCAAACGTTGTAGCAATTTTGTAATAATGTCCTTAAATTATTGACAGTTAAAGGGCGTTTAACTGGACTTGTGCAAGGTTTTAGTTTTATGTAGTTTTACTTTTTTCTTTCATTCATTTCTTTCAAATCTATTTACTGTCATTTGCTTTGTTCGCTTTAAAATGTAGTTGAGAAATTATTGCAATCAGCTGTCTAAAATAGTGTTTAAAAGGATTTTGTATGAATTTTATAATTTTTGTGCAAACCTTTGGAATATCATCAGTAAATGTGGTCAATCTAATGGACAAAATATCTAATATGTCAGTAGGCGTTTTCTCGCAAGCCGATTACTTCCTAATTTTGCAGGAAGTAAAATGGTTTGGGGCGAATTTTCGTAAATGTTTAATTGTTGTTAAAATGTAATTAAAAATTATCTAAAAAGCAGGGTGGGCTACCGTAAGCCCTAAATTCTCTTTGAGCTTGACTACCTGTACCTCTAAATTAACCAAAATACCACAATTTCCGTTACCTCTATGCCACGAACATTTTCAATTTATAAAAATTTTAACATTTTATTTTTCATAATCGAGTTAAAATCAAGGTTGGCCCTAAAATTTCCTTAATGAAAAAATACCAATGCCCTTAACGAAATACTTCTATTATCGTTACCTCTAAAATATCGTTAACGAAATAATCGCTACCGGTAAACATCGCCTTAGGTTCAACAATGGTCACTTCTTACGTTACCTCTAAAATATCGCTACCATTATTCTTGCAACGTTTTTAGTTTCTGAAAATACAGACACTTTATTTTAAATAATTGAATTAATTATTTAAAGTTAAAGAGTTAAAGCCAAGGTTAGTTAAATCTAATCCACCTTCATTCTTAAAATTTACTGAAATACTACTATTATCGTAACACTACTATTACGGTTATAATAAAAATTACGCTACAGCAAATACCGTTACCGCTAAAACGCCACGTTTTCATGATAATTGGAACTTTTTTAAGGAATGACCTGATTATCACGACGGATGTTTTTTTTTCAAAAAAACAATATTCGACTACAAAAAATACCGTTACCGAAATAATCGAAATTAACGTTTTTAACCGTCATCCAATTTGTTCCCAACTTTGTTCAAAACCTTTGTTGGCTCTTGGGTTTGTTTTTAGAATTAAGAAAATAAAAAGCGAAACCGCCTGAAGTTTTCAGGAAAACATCGCTTCTTATTTCTTAAAAACCTTGTTTCTTAATGTCTGGCATTAACAGTCCTCATGAAAGTGTAATAAGACACATGATATTTTCCGAAATACCATGACCATGACTCCAAATAAGTTTTCAGGAAAACGTCGCCTCTTATTTTTTAAAAACCTTGTTTCTTCATGTCTGGCCTTAATACTCCAAAAAAAGTTCTCATATATCTCCAATTAAAGGCTGTTAAATAGTGAATTTCAACGTTAAATTATGATTTTTACAAATGAAATTAAGAATATCTAGTTCAATTTGAGAAAATTTTAAATTAAGAAGTTTCTTACCAAAAGTCATATCCTGCAAATCCAAAGCTGATTGGTAAAATGTTGTAGTTATAAAACAACTTAGAATCTTAAATTATTTCCACAATATCTCAAAGCCTCTGCTATGCTACATTAGAGGGTTTTACGGTTGTTATATTCATTCTCGTCTTCAAAATACTTTTGATTTAGGACAAAATTGCTCAGTCATAAAAGTGTCTCAATTTTATTTGAAATTTTCGAAATTTCAATTAGAAAGTTCGCAATTTAAAATTGAAAGTAAGTTTCAAACAGCAATCCAGATCACTTAATCCACACTCGTTTTTTCCATAACGAATCAACAAGTTTCTCTGATGAACAAATAGAGGACAGGACATTGGTAAGACAACTGTCATACCCATTATGACAACTCTTGGCGTAGTCGTTAAACTTTCGAGCCAATTTCAAAGTACAAGTTCCTACAAGAAAGTGTCCTGTAATAGTTGATACCTTATTTGCTCGCTACTAAATAGAGCAAGTAAATTCGTCCTGCCAGCAGCAGATTATTCTCGAACTATAAACATATAAATTCCGGCGTTAAAACAGTATCAAGTGTAGTAATTGTCATCATCACATTCGTTATTTTGTCCATTATTTATTTTCAAACTTTGCCGCCTTTGAAAGTAGAAAAGTTTTATTTTTATTATTATTTATTTTTCTTTTTTGTTAATGATTTATAACATTTTTTCTTAAACAATTTTACAAAGAATACTTTATTTACGTAAAAGAAAAAAATCTGCTTTTTATGTATAAAATATTAATATAAACAATTATGACGTGTATCCTTTTGAAACAAAAAAAAAAATAAAAAATTGATTTATGAGCCGGTTTTTGTGTATTTTAACTAAAAATAGAACATTTCTCGAAGCATAAAAATGATTTACACGCAAAATTGTAATTTTCATTGACCACAAAAATAAGTCCCAAAAACAAAGCTTTTGTCTGCCACATTTTGTTGTTTTCAAATTAATAAATAATAATATAAATAATAGAAAAACAACTCTTATACTCGTAAGTATAAATAGCTATTTAAGTCAAACAATAAAACAAATGTCAAATATCCTTAAGAAATATACTTTATGGCAGGCTGCGCAGTCTTTTGTTAGAAACCCCAAATTAAACAAAATAAAATAAAATAAACTGTCATCAACACACATAACAACTGTTAGGAAAATATTTTCATACAAAAAAAGATCTTTAATAAAAGGAAGATTGAAGGAAATTTCTTTGAATTAAAAGAACACACCAGATGATTTTTATTTCTGGAGGATGAGATTGTAAGAAAATAACTCCAATGGCGGCAATTATAATAATTTTTTATAAATTAGTTTTTATCTAATCTAAATATTCGTAGTATCTTGTGTTTCTCTACATATTTTAAATTTACTTAGTTGCTTATTTTATACATACATACTCACTCGTACATACATACATACATACATACATATGTAGATATGCTTAAGTTGGAGTTTGTTAAAGGCACATGTTTCAAACTAATGAATAAATTCCAAATGTAGTCATCATCATCTTATCCTCTGAAAACCAAAAACAAAAAAAAAACTAAAAAAAAACATATACAGGACGACCTACTGCTATAAATTGAGTTTTCATCCCAATTCCGTATTTTTTGTTTTGTTGGCCATTAAACCCGTTTCGAAAGAACAGGAGACCGGTACGGTACGACTGACTACATACATATGTACATGTGTATGTCTGTTTGTATATGTGTTTTAGTCATTCTTATATTTTTTAATTAATAACAACACAGCGAAATTGTTTCTACTTTATAGGAGTACGGCGATAGTCCAACATTTTAATCGTACTCATACACTTACTTACTACTACAGTGACAAAAATAAAAGGCTTAGTTGTGGTGAAAATCAATTTTTGAACTAATCCAACAAAACATTTTGAAATTACTGCATATTACATGCTCGTATGTAGTTCTTATTGAAGATTCTTTGATAATTATTCAAAGTTTTGTTAATAATTTAAAACAGATCGACGTTATCATTAGAAACGCAAAGCATTACCATTACATATGGTGCAACTATACAAGGTGAGTGCAAATAGACAACAAATACAACACAAAACAGAAACAACAGGCATTTTGTTTGTGTAAAATAATGTACTACTGTCAAAAATATTTCAAAAAGTATTACTTTTGACATTAGTAAATTGTAAACAAAGTCAGTCAGCTGAGCTACTGCACTCAGCTTGTATAGTTGCACCATGCCATTACCGTTATAACAGAATTTAGAACGTCTCAAGTCGTCTTTATAAAATTCAATAAAATCAGCGGATAAATGAAATAAACCCATTCACCCCTATCGTGAATAAAAATTCCACATGAAATTTGTTCCCTTTTCACATTTTCCTATTAAAATTCAATGTTAAAAAAATAAAAGGGAACAAATTTCATGTGGAATTTTTATTCACGATAGGGGTGATTTGACAATAAATAATTGACATCACACCGTCTGTTTTTGTTTTGGAAACTGGTTGTACTTGATTACGAACTACATTTCTTTGCTCTTGATGCTGCTGAAATAAAAGTTTCAATTCACTGCAGTTATTTTTTTGCCTGTACTAACGTAGTAAGTAGTACATGGCTGTAGGTATGCGATCGCTCAAACATACATATAAACAACACTTAATTGAATCTCAACTAAAGTATGATTTTCGAGATTCCACACTGTTAAAGATCTCTGCTCTTTATCATCATCTTGACTTGACTTGGCTTAGGCTCTCCAGCAGCAGCTGATGCTTATCATTTTATAGATTGTTGCTCTGATAACGAAAAATATTTTATAATAAACTCTTTCATCTTTTTTTTCATATACTCGTATTTTCCTTTCTTAAAGCCTCCTTCATTGATTTTCCATTTGTTATGGCTGTGAAAATAATAAAAAAAAAATAAATAAACTAAATGATCATAAAAAACTAATAGTTTGTTAAAGAATCAATTGTTAGCGCTGTGGGTCAGTTAGTTAGTTGTGTTTACATGAACGTACCAATCAATAGATCTAACTATTAAGATACATACAAGGCAAAATAGTAAAGACAATTTGTTTTTAAACCAAAAACATTCTCATTATATTACGAGAATTTTGTTTAATATTTAAAGAATTTCTTTGTGCTTTAAAAGTCACCAAGGGCCACCAACGTTCATGATAAATTTGCCTTCTGTTTAAGCAAATTTGAGGGATGTCTGCCATACATCTTCATCATTTTCAAAATTGTTGCTTTTTTTATTAAAACGCCAAATCAAGTATTCAATCATTTCCAAAATAAGTTTATCAAAAAATATCACAAACCTTAGTTCCTTGATATACCTATATAAATAAATACCCAGCATACCATTCTAGGAGCGCTCCAAAAAAGGAGTCAGAAAACAGTCCAACTAAAGAGCATTTCGAAGCGAAAGAAAAATTTTCTTCAAAAATTATATTCTCTTTTCCATTTTTATATATTTTATTTAAATGAATTCCATTTTATTTTTTTTTTTACTGTGAATACAATTTATTTAATTTTTTTCCATTTCTAATTTAGATTATTTGTAAATGAATTCCCTTTTTGTTTAAGTAAAAACAATTAAAAAAAAAATAATAAATGCGACCTTTTAATGTATTTAAAATTGCAATGACTCTTTTCTGACATGATGTAAGAGCTCTTTCTGAGCCCAAAAACCCCTCATAAAAGACTCTTTTATGACATTATCTAAGAGCTCTTTCTGACGGACCATTTTCGAATGTCATGAACCTTTTTTCGGAGCAATAATGATTGTTTTTAGGGCTCATAAAGAGCATGAACGCTCCGGAAAAGGTGTCAGAAAAGACTCTTTTCGAACTCATATGGCTTTCTGGGTATGTGCATACATATGTACATACACATTCATACATATACATATGTATATGTATGTGTGTAGAAATGTGTATGTGTTGCTTTGTTTTTAATAACAACCTCAACCTTCCAATAAATAATTTAAATGAAAAACGTTAAATAAAATACGAAAAATAAAACAAAACAACAAAAAACAGAGCGTGTTGCCGCCCCTTGTATCTTAATTGCTGAAAAAATATTTTGGAATTTTTAATAAGGTGCCATCGCATGGTATAGAGCGTAAAACATTTTTTATGTTTCTTTGCCTTCATCCTTTTTTTTTTTTGTTTAATTTCATTGTTACTTCGACGACGACCTGGACATATTTATGCTTCCTTCAAGTCATCCTGGGTGATCTATCAAAATAATGTTATAATAAAATGTAAGTCCATCACATTCATAAACTATATTAAAATTTAAAATGAGAAAAAACTATATTTATATATACATATGTATGTAGTTATGAGAACATACATACACATATGAGTAAAAAAAAGCCGACTGACTGCCTTACATAATGTAGGGACATAACCCGGAGGAGTTAGCTCCATATTTATAATTTGTTTTCCAACCAAAAACCTTTAAGACTTTAATATTTTTAGCAGTAGTTTCATTTCATTAAATTTAAAAGAGACAAGAAATGCATTTTTAATTTATGATTATTTTGACGTTAAATTTTTAAGATATATGGCTGTTTTTACTAATTTCATTACCAGCCCAATGAAAAACATAAATTTAATTATAAGTGACATACTTACTAACATACATACTCGTACATACATATGGGTACATTCATCCATCTAAACATTGTAATTCGCCAGTAAATTGTTGCAACTTAAGATGCTGAAATTATTATATTTTATTTACAGTTACATATACATTATGAATCCGCTCCAAAAAAGTTTATAATTCAGTATACGAGTATTTTGTTTTACTAAATAATTTAAAAAAAAAATTTATTTAAAGATTAGACAAATATTTCCACCAATTAATCAAAAAAACAGTTTACCTTTATTATCAGTTTCTGATAATTATTAGTTTTCTTTCAATCCATCATAACTAATATTTATCACAGCGCCCTCCTTCGATTCAAACGCCACCGAAGCAAAATAATTACCTAAATAAAGGCTATAAAATGAAGCTAACAAAAATAATGCTCCTATTCACCACCAGAGGCGCTGCAATGCTGCACTAAAACAAACATAATGCGCAATTGCAGAGTTGTGATATAAAAAAGCTTTCTTATACTTTCACCACCTTTACTTCTTCAATCTATCCCCTTTCCAAAGAAAGTAATGCAATTATATGTAATATGCATATTAATTGCCTGAGTGTTACTTCTCTAGCTACTGCTGATTTCTTTACAGGCATTATTTACAGAACGTATAATGGAGATATTAGGCCTGTAAAGTTTCAAAACATTCCTACATACATGTATGCTACAAAACTAGTCACTTGACAGGATCCTGTATATTAACGGTTTTAAATCTGGAATTTTATATGAATGGGAACTTTTTGCTGAGAACTTGCATAATGTTTTCTATAAGAAGTATACCTCGATCCAAAATTTGTATTCGAAACTCAAAATGAACTTAATTAAGTTCAAATTCTTCGCTCTTTTCGAAGAGGTCTTGATTTGTAACTATTTCCATCACATGTTCGATGGAATTTCACTAGAACATTGAGACTTTGGAAGCTTTAGAAAATACTTTTAGAACGTATTGTTGCTATCTACATTAATATACTAGCGCTATCCTGAAAGGAAAGGAATTTTCACTGGTAATATGTATTTCATCAATGTCTCAGATTTAAAAAACTGGATATTAGACTATGTTTTAAATAACGTTACATATACAACTGAAAATACCGTTAGCTTTAAGAAAGACGTTGAAGAACTAACTGTTAACTGTGTTTTCACTAATAAGACGTTTTATAAGACTTGGGTTTTCCTCAAAAATTTTTTTCCAAAAAAAAAAATTCTCACCAAAAAATCCGTTTTTCGCTGACAAAGTAGTTTTTTACTTCTATTTCACAAAATAGACAAATAGTATTTCGTGAAATAAACGTTTTTGCACTTGGTGGGGTAGAAAATGCATTCCAATTTGTCAATTGTCTAAAAGTACTTAGAGTATTCTTTCATTCAATAGTTTTATTTGAAAATATATACATATTAAAATGAACTCAAGCTAAATAAAATTTCTCTAAAAAAAAATATTTTTTTTACTCAAAAACGTTCAACAAAAAAAAAACGTTATCCTTTAAAAAAACGTTTTTCATTTAAACAACCTTTTGCCGCTAAAAAATTTTATTCTCAAACAAAACGTTTGTCCATTGAAAACCACAATATTCAACATAAAGCCGTTTTACAAAAAAATATATATTTTAAGAAAAACTAATTTTCAGTACGGGTTGTACACGTTTTATCACCAACAAAGCGTTTTTCGTTTAAAAATCTCCTCAAACAAAACGTTTATCACTAAAAAAAACACATTTTTTCAATAAAAAAGAACTTTCACCGTTTTTTTTCATTTTCAAAAAGTTTTCACAAAAAAAGTCGATTCTTTTATAATTTTTTTCTTCAAAATCATGAAATAAATTTAGCAAACATACTCTACAGCAATATTCTTTCTTTATAGAAATTTCACTATATACATATGTACATACATACATACATATGTACATACATGTGTATGTTTAAGTGATTTATGAAATAAATTCCAAATTTGCTTTTCTCTAAATTAAAGTTAAATCGGTTGCAACATGAAAAGTTGTACAAGTAGGTTTTAACAATTATAGAACAATTTTGCGGTATGTATGTATGTATGTATATATACAGTACTTATCGCTATGACAGTTTTGGCTTATATCCGTTTTTGGTCTTTAAGAGAAATGGACTATAAGCGAAAAGCACTTATGTATGTAGTAGTAGACTAAAAAAATTTCTATTTAAGTTAAAGCAACAGATATTTATCTCTTGACATAGACGCCACCTCTGGGAAACATATAACCCCACAATAAATACTGAAACTAATCAAAGAAATCTCTACAAAAAAAAGTATAAAGTTACAGAAATGACTACTGGACTAAAAACAAAAACGCCCCAAACCAACTAACTTACGAACCAGCTAGTTAACTAACTGACTCGTCTGTTTGTTTGACTAATAAAACACAAACCAAAATAAATAAAACAAAACAATACAATAGATACAATACAATACAAAATATTTAAACAACAAAAATAGTCATGTTAAAATATTTTATTGGAAACTGTCAACATTTTCAGAAATAATAAATTTTACTTGTAAAATAAGATGTTTTCTCACTGATACGATCGCACACGTACTCTTTCTTACGCAGTCACACACGCACATACACACACCCAAATACTGTGTGTAACTGTAAAGAAGAGGAAGAAACAAACTTTATTACAAATACAAATATATGTAGTTCTCTTTTTTTTTTTGGTACCATTTAAATTTATGACTGTGAACCGAACCGAACCGCACCGAACTGAACTGAACTAAATGAAAAACAAAATCAAAATTTATGTTTTTATAATTGGTGTCCAAAATTTGTTTCTTATCTCTTTAGTTTTCGAAAACAACAACAACAACAAGCTTTCCAATGTCTTGTATTTCCCCCTCGCCCCTCTACATCATTCCAAATATTATTAGTGGCGGAGTCTTTCTTTCTTCATAAACTTCATGATTGTTTTGGGTGTGTGTGAGAAGTTTTCTTTTGTTTTTTTTTTGTTGTTTTTTTTTTGTTGTGTTTTTTTTTGTTGTTTTAATTATAGACATTCTTTGTCAAATTAACCTTTAACTTGACAGTTGAGCCCAGCACAATTAAATTATGAATGTAAAAAAAGCTCAGGGAAAAAAATCTCAAATGTGGGACACAAAACAATACTTGAAGGCAACAGAAAACAGTTCCAACCGATTGAAGGTTAAATGGAGTAATTCTAAATGGAATTTCTTATTATCAGATTCTAGTGATCTATTTACATACACAAACTTACTTATGTATGTACGTACACTCGTATGTATTTAGTTTCTTAGGCTTCTTGGATCTGTGTGTTTAAAATTGTTTGCTGATGTTGCTGTGAGAGTGTTAATGTCATGCAACATTGTTTAGCTTGTGTAAAATTATGTAACAGGAAAACTTTTTGTCACTGACAGTTTTCATATTTATTTATAATTGTCATTAAAATTCTTATTGAAAAATTGAAAATTTAAATTACTTTAAGGAGAATGAATAAGATCTTGCTACTTGTAGTCTTTGAATACGATGGCGTTTGATTTAAAACCAAATTCCATTAGTAGTGGCTTTGGTAATTATTAATTCAAGAATTTCAATATAAAACCTGAAAATTTGTTATGTACTGGAACATGAACACTAAACATGTATAAATGTTAACCACTAAAATACCTGTCAGTGAAACCTCATTTAGCCTTTTTTCCTATTATAAAGTATCGGCCACAAAATGATGTCCTTTCCAGGTAACATGAATCATTTACCATTTAAGAACACCTTTAGTTTAGTAACTTGCAATGAAAAATTGTGAATAAAAACAAACCCAACTCAATAAATCAATCTCTTGCGGTCTTTTAGCTCATGGCAAAAAATTCAAAGAATCTTTATTTAATTTTTGGTATTTATTTATTTTTTTTTTTTGGCAACAAATAATTTGAATGACAATTAAGTTTATGTAGGATATTGCATGGTAATACTGTAACATTTTTCCTTTAAAACGTTATAACAACATCGATCATCCCTTGCGGCATTAAACAGCTGGCTGAGAAGGACGACCACACTGAAGCAAACTACGATTTTGCAAACCGCAACTGATTTAAATGTCCCTCAATTTAAAATTTAAACAGTTTCAATTGAAGAGGAGTGAGTAAGCGAATGACTAACGAAATTAAAATAATGTTTTGCGGAAATTTGTAAATGTACATATGTATTTTATTTGAGTGACATGACACTTTTCTAATAACAATATAATTGTGTCACACTAACTGTTATTGTATTAACTATTTCAAATTAAAAGGTAAGACAAAGACCATGAAAATGAGTGAAACTAACAAAAGGACTCCATATAAAACCTGGTTAACATTTGATTTGATATACGAATATGTATGGCTTCCACTAGTTTGTGCTGCTGCAGCATTTGTTTAGTTTTCTTTGTACTTTTAAACCAATTCAAGAAGTAATACTTGAAAAAAACTACAAACAAAAAGAAAAGAACAACATAAATTTGCGGTTTCTAAAAAAGGAAGAGTCAATCAGTAACACTAACAGTAACGGTAAGCGTGTTCAATCAATGAACAGGAGTAGAAATGCCCTCAACAACAGCGCAGCAGGCCATCAAAACCCAACGATACATGTTAACCAGGAGGCATCTGTAAGGTTTCAGGATATACGATAACTAGCAGCCAAAACAGGAAGTTCAAATATGTATATAATATTTATTTTATTCCAACTACTGCTGTATTATTCCTTAATACAGAATTCATATTGTTCATATTTGTGGCAAATTGAAAGTATGATTTTTATTTGTTTGTTTGTTTGTTTGTTGACAAATTATGCATGAAAAATTGTTTTGTATTTTCAATAAATTGGCAAAAAAAAAATATTGAAATTGCTTAAAAATTCTTAATGGACATCTGTAAGCAGCAAAGAGATTCTCAAAGTTTCGCAAAGAAGCAACTAATTGCATTGACTGCAGATGTAAGGATTTAAACACCTTTTTTATATTTGCTTAAAAGATGTCTTTCAAAAAAAAAAAAAAGAATAATAAGAATAATACTAAAATTCAACATAAACGATTATTTTTGGATATTGGATAAAAGATATTGCCACACAGAAAGAAATGGAATCAGTCGTAAATAGTATCCTTCCTTTTTAAAAAATATGAACACATCGGTATTGTATGAAACAATTTAATTCTTTTAACGGGTAATTTTGATTTAAAGGACTTTGATTTAAACATTTTACAATTACTTTGAGAACCCACAGCGTAGCTTCTGAGGCGTCCGTGGGATGCGCCGTCAATCAATTAATTCGAATACTTCTCTATTACTCGTAATTGATGTCGTTCGCACAGACAGACTTATCTCCATCGGAGTTATGGCTCACAATATTGCAAATCGCTTTATCAAGGAGTATATATTCGAACGAAAATGTCCAGTCAAAACACAGGATATATAATTTCGTAAAAATCTTCTCTTAAAAATTAGATATAGGTTGATGTAATAGTAAAACATGCTGACAATATCCTGAAAGTTTGTGTGGGATTTATGGGTTAATTCAGTTTCACTACAAAAGTCCTTATTTTTAATTTTATTGTGAAATATCATTTGATCATATGTATATGTAATTTAGACTAAGTTCGGAAATAATCTATGTCTAATAAATAGTCTATGAATTGATTTTACACAAAAATTTTTCAAAAACTGACTAACGTCAATAATCTATCAAACGTCCATTATTTTGAAAGTTTTAACAAAAAGTACTATAGTTTGAAGTTGAAAACGACTGCATTATAATACATATCTATATATACCTTATACATACATACATATCTAGTCGTATTCCTAACTTACTAATGACGACATTAACTCTTAACTACTCTTAGTACATGTGTACAATTGTACATACATACATACTACATACTCGTACGCATCTCATGAAGTTCATTGTTATTTATACAAGTTTCTCATGTTATTTCCTTTAATTGCTTTAACATAAAATTATTTACTACTTACTCGTGCGAGTAACTAACTCTACTTTTTACTCGTACTCTACTACCATCTATTTCTTTCAAATCGCCCACCAAAACATTCCACAAGACGTACATACTCGTAGATACTCGCTAACACTCGCTCACACATCAGTTGTTGAAATGCTTTCAACACAATTAAATGGGTCTGAGAACGAGTACTGATGGATGGTTGGTTGGTTGGCTGGTTGGCTGGTTTGTAGTACGAGTAGCTCTGCTGTATTTTTAATGAGTAAATGAATGTGAATGATAAATTTCTAAACATCAATAATCATGTCGACACTTAAAAACTGAATAATGTGATGACGACGATGATGGTGGCCAGTGTTAGTGTTGGTGCGGTACTGGTACTGGTAACATTTAACAAACGCATAAATCTATGAATTTGACAAATGGTTGACACTTCTCATCAGCCGTTAAACGGTAGTTAAGACGTCAGTCAGCTTTGTCGGTCAATATTTTATATACTCGTATGTATGCATGTATGAGTATGTTTCGTTTTCGTTTTTATTTTCGAAATTTTCAAAATATGTGAACAATTTCTTTTTATCGAATTTCTTTCTAAGCGCACTTGGTTGTTGCTCGTCATTATCATCATCATCACAACAACTGCCGCTTTATCTTGGCAGTTTATCAATGAAATGACAGACTTTTGTACCTTTTAAAGGCGATAAATCACTAGCAAATCATTGATGACTTTTAGTTGGAAAGACAAGAAAAACACACCTTTTGATAACTCAAACTACAGCTTGATTGTTAGCGCAAAGATCAATGGGAAACAGGAGGAGGAGGAAATCTTAACAAATTACGAACAGAAAAAAAAACTTCTTATTATCACGAAATCATTTTAGTTTTCTGCTGTGTCTAACTATGTACGAGTATGTATGTATGTATGTGTTATCTGTCTTTCCACAAATAAGTTTGAACCCAGAATTACACACTTATTGAAGACAATTTGGCCACAATTACCTTTTCTTTGCCTTTCATTCATTTGCCAAAGACGTGAGTGAGAAAGAAGGCCAATAATGTGCTGGAAATTGGCTGGAGCCCTAAATACTTTTGTATAGAGGAGAATCTTTTTACTGTTGTTGCTATTGTTGTTGTTGTGTATTAGACCAACATTGAAGATGGCCTGGTTGGTTGAATGTTACGCTCGTAAATTGTCAATTACGTTTGACTTCAATTTGCAGTGTTTGTTTGTTGTTGCTACATTTGTGGAAAGACCCTAATTATCGCACAACATTTGGTAGATTGCCTTTGAGTAACAGTCAGAGCTGTTGTTTTTGAATAATTTCATCTCCTTTCTTTAATTTTCTTTTCTCCTTTGTTGTCATGTTGTTTCGTTATCAGGACTTTGCAGCTGATTGTCCTGGTCTTTTGTCATGTTGCATGCCGAATATTTTGATTGGGCCAACAAGAATGAGGTCTTTTTGGTAATTGAACACTTTCACCAGATATTGAAAATAATATAAAAGGCCACCACAGCAGCACTCACAGTTTCCTGCACGAAGCAGGTATATATATGTATATGTACGAGTATATTAAAAACAACAATAGTCGTTGCAACACTTGCCGAGAAAAGTATGCGTACACTCAACATTTTCAAAAGCTTTTTCAAGTTTTTCTTGCCAAAAGCTTACTTACAGTGTTGAATGATTTATTTTAGCTGTTTGCCACACAAGATTTCTAGACCATTGCATATTTTTGCTGGAGTTTGGCAATCAGTGGTCGGCACAAACAGAGAATTATTGGTTGCAAACATTTAACAAAATGAAACTTGAAGTATTTAACAACTTACAAATATTTTTTTTTTATTTACCTATATTTATTTACTGTCTTATTGTTGTAATATCTAGGACTTATTGTTAGCATACGTAACAAATTGCCGTGTTAAACAAGATACTAAAATAAATGAAATAAAATATACGAGTAAGTATTTATATGTATCTGTATCTGTGTTCCATGGCGCCGTGTGGTTCCACACTGTATTGTTAAATTCATTATTATATTGTATACAACAGATGTATACAACTAACCTGTCACATTGATGTGTTAATTAATTTGTCTACATTTAAAAAATGTCAACAAAAATTCACGTTTTAATGGTCATTTATTTCAAATAATATTAAAAAAATATATATTAGAGGTATAAAGAAAATTTGCATAACAAAACCTTGCGCGTAAATACTTTTCAGGCAACACCAAAATAAAAACAGGTAGTTCTCGACGTCAATACTCACCGGCTGTTGTTAAATGTTTTATAAATATTTTGTTTAACCAGTGGACAGACAGAGAACTTAGTTCCATGGAATTTTCGTTTTTTGCTCCCCTGATATTTTAGTGAAATAAACAAAATTCCTCAAAGTTTAAAGATTCTATTCTATTCTATTAGTGAAAAAAACAGCTATAAATTAAAATTAATAAAAATAATAACAATAGCAATCGTGATTCCGGGATCTAAGCTTTCAAATTAAATACTCTACGAGTAGAATACATTCATTAATATGATACTCGTAAAATATCATTCTATTAATGACTTTTAGTTCAAGTGGTAACATTTAAACGTCTTAGCGTTTGATATTATAATAAAGCCGAATTTTTTTATAAACGAACTTTAAAACCGAATTTTAAATACCCTTTCAAAAACGGTTTACACAAAAATTTTGATTTATGTTTGAAAAAAAAAAAATAAATTTCGTTTTTATTTTAGCACACGCCGCCAAAATCTTCATACAATGTTAATCATTCGTCTGACATGCATTGCTTGCAAATAAATAAATAAATAAATAAATATATTCATTATTGATTTTATAATTTCAATATTTTTACAGCATGTTAGCAATAAATATTTAATGAAATTATTTTGGTTGATGAATTCATACATGTAGATTAAAATGCTGCTATAAACTTTAGCAATTACACGCAAAGAAACAAATGATTAGATTTTATGGTATGTTCTGTTAAATTACATACATATGGTTCGCATTTATTAATTATTATTGTATAATATCATTAATATCAATTATCATATTGTAAAACCATAATATGATTATGCGTAATCATAGTATGGTTGAGTAATACTATATTATGATTCCAGCTCAATCATAATATGTTTATTTTCAAACATGACCACATTATGCAATATTTAATGACATCATCATCCAAAAAATTTTATTATTTACTAAACATATGACTGGACATAAAAATTTTGGTCCATACTCGTATTATGTCATGTCATAAAAAAGTATTTTTTTCTAATTTATAGTTTTGTAAATTTTATATTATTTTCAAATACAAATATTTACAAGCAAGAAAATTATGATATACATACATAAATTTCATGACATAAAAATGTTTGCCTTATGTCATGACAGTTTGTCTATGTATATGTTTATTTTTAAACAACTGAGAATAAAAGAAATCAACTAGTTATCAAAGTTGTGTGGGTGTTATTTTGTACTGGTTTCAGCTACGAGTATATTTTCCGTTTTTAAGTTATTAAATTAACAAAACAAAATTTGTCCTAATCGTATAGTTTATGGTGCTATAAATAAATTGTAGTAACTAAAATGTTAAATAAAGAATTTCAAACAAGATTGATTGTAAAATACTTAAAGCGAAATAAATCGTTTTTAACAATCGAATGGATTAAAACAAAAACGAAAACAACTGTTAACTCAAAATCAAGAAACAAACGAGGAAGATCATTAAACATGATTATGGAACGAGTTTGATTTTGAGTTCGAGTACTCGCAGTGTCAGGCGCTTTTGATTACTGACATCCGTGCCATTTGCTGTTGTAGTTGTTTCAGTGAATATCTATCTGACTATCAATCTCTTGGTGTGGGTAGCCGCCATTATAAAAACAATAACAAAAAGCAGCACTATTTATTATTGCTCGTATTATAACAATAATTATTGTTATTAAATGTTTTTTTTTATTATTATTACTGTTGCTGTTGTTGTGAATTGTGTTTTACAACCTTAACTGATTGCTGGCTTGACACCAGATTTCTGTTAAATAAATCTAATATATTGATTATAAAATTTAATTACTTTAATTTGGCATTAAGTACACACAACGCCACAGATAGAAACCGACCGAACGAACCAACTAACCGACATAAACAGAAACAGATACACCGTAACAAATACAGTGTTATATTTAATTTCCTTTAATGATTTCTTATTTTCTTGTTGTTTTTTTTTTTTTTTTGTATTTTTATTAAGAAACAGAACTCATTTGTTATTTTATGAGCAAAGTTTATTCGTATCTGTCAATAAAACAGTTGTCACCATTCAGCATGCCGCTTGTCAAACTGGCTGCAATGATTTATATGTAGCTGCTGCTGCTTGACCGACAACGCATCGCATTAAAATAATCATGTACGAAATATTTTTATTACGTCAAAGGTTTGTCGATCATTTAGATGTTTGTGGTGATTTATGGACTCAATTTTTTGAATTTTTACTTTTTTTCGATTTTACATTTTCCGATAAACATTTTAAGAATTATAACTCTGTTGAAAATGTTGGTATTCAAATAATATTCAACATGAATATGTTTCATATACATATACACAAATCATTTAGTTAAGTTTTATAATGTTTGGTCCATAATTAGTTATAGCTACCACCCACTTCCGAAAAGTTGACACCTAATTTCATCACGATCAGTCCCTCTTTTGAAAATCACTTTAACAGGCATAAATCCTTTACAAATGTTGATATCGAGGTAAAACAATTTGTATAGCACAGAAGTCACGCTACTATGTGTGCTCTCATTTCTGAAAAACTGTTTTTACTCGCATACTCTGTGTAGGGTATTATGTGCTCGGGCTTGACCGACAGTATTTTTTTTACTTGTTTACAATGTTGACTGCTTTTAAACAGCTTTAATGCAGTAATTGAAATTACCGTTTACGTTAAAATACCGTTAGCGAAATAATCGTTCGTTCTAAATACCGCTAATGTTACTCTATAAATAATTTAAATACGAGTATGTATGTATGTATGTATACATAGATATGCAAATGTTTGTTTTCAATTATTAAGTTTACTAAAATTTATTTCATTTAAAATCAAATCCTTTGATGTTTGAGAGCGGTTACTTTTACATCATGAGTGTTTTTTCCTAAAATTTTATAATATTTAGCTAAAATATCCATTATGGCTGAAATATTTGATAAATTTGCTTTAAATACGAAAAAAACACTAAATACTTACAAAAATAAATAATGCAATTGTTACTGAAACATTTATATTTATTTATAAATGATAACAAGAATTCATATAAATCTTTGCTACTCCCCAAAGAATTAAGAAAACAAAAAAAAAAAATTTTTAATTATATTTTAGTTCGTAGAATTCACCATAAACCACTAATCATTAGAAAATTAATGGTCTTCTCTTTTTTTGGGTTCAATACACATTAGAAACAGGGAGGAGTTGATGAAGCAGGGAGTATTGAAAAAAAAGCAAATTTCATCATTAATAAATATGGATTGTATGGATTGATGTATTTTCTTTTACACAATACAAACATTTCAAATCTCAAACCTCTTTTCATCTTTTAATATATGAATTTTCTGGCTATTTGTTTGTTGTTTTGTTTTCCATCTAATTGAATACAACATAATCATCATCATCATCATAATCAGCATCAGCAACAACGACAACGTCTACTACTTACTAATACTCGTTACTACTTACTACCGCTTTATGTTATTAATTTCAAATCCAATAAATGACTTTTACACACAGTTGTTTTCTTTTCACAATTAAAACGCAGAAGATGGACAAAAAAAAAATCCAAATATGCATACAAATAACATACAAAGTAAAAATAAAAATATGCATTAAAAAGAAATAGGAAAACAAAATGAAACGAAACGAAACGGAATACACTCAAGCACAGTTAAGGCCATTAAAAACGACCATCATACATACCGTTCTTTGCGTGGCATTTCCACGCCATACAATCTCGTAATAATGAGACAAAATTAAAAACAATAACACAAACACACAGCGGCCAGTCGGCCGCCCTCTGCCTGCCTGCCCGGCCGCCTGTTTGGTTGTCAGTCACTTTGTCTGTCTATCAGTCACCACATTAACAACAATTTTCAGCCACAGCTTGGCCGCATTCAACAGATTTATGATCCACACAAAATTAGAGATATTAATTTTCGAAAGGAGAGACATTTTTATTTTAATTTTCATTTTCATTCCTTCTTTCTTTCTTTCTTTCGTTCATCTGGTCTGAGAAATTCATTTGAAACGAACGAACTAACGTACGTTACGAACACGCTCATTAAAATGCTATAAATTATTGATACAAAATAATATGTTAAGTAGAACCCCCTCCTGGGCGCGTTAATGCTGCATATACTCATATGAGTGTATCATACTAAAACAGTGTCTGTTGGAGGCATTGGAACGAAGTCTTAACTCTTTTTTGCTAAAGAGTTTAAGGAAAGTAATTATAATGTACCTACGAATTTATGATTTCATAGTCAATTTTATTTTATAAGTTCGTATTGCCTGCAAATAGGCAAGAATAGATATTATTACAATTATTTTGAAAATGAATGCAGAATCTCCAACTTGTTTGCCTTTTTATTATTTCCACTAGCTCCGCTCACATACACGTTCAATAGGTTACTTTAAATCAACTTCTCAACTTCTGCCTCTGCTTGTTCTGTGTGTCAATCACTGCTTTAAAACCGGTTTTGCATTTAATGTGGTCTATTTTGACCACTTGTAGCTAATTTATTATTTAAACATTGGCATCTCACTGAAAGCTTGGATCGCTCTCAATAATTTAATTTCAATCGCGTCAGTTTACTCTACAATCGTTTTCTTATGAATTGGTATGACTCACATGCCTCTTTAATTAATTGAAGATCCAATTGGAAACTCTACACAAAATTATAAAAAGATTTAATCAATTTCAGATATAAATCTTATATTTTGCTTAATTTAACCTTTATTAATAAAATAACTTTTTATCTTTTGAGCTCGAGGTCAGATATTTTTTTTTTGGAATCTCTACTCTCCAACAGGTTTTCTCTGTTAGGGCTCTATATACAGTATATGATGATAATACTAACGAATTAACATTTTATTTTAAACAGAAGGCAGAAAAAACTGTCGATAGACACTCTGAGATATCGCGAACGTTACTTTTTTACAAAGTAACATAACAAAAATACAATAATTTAAATGGTTAATTATCCTATAATCCATCGAGTTCTGCTTTAAATGAATCACGTCATTATTAAATTACAAAAAAAAATGTATAAAAAATTTACGCAAATCAAACAGTCTTTAGCTAAATTGAGAACAACATTACGATATTTCATAAACTAATTATTTTTTAGAAAATAGCGGAAATATAAGTGTGTAACTTTTTACTTGCTGCTTGAAAAGTCAAAAATCCCGCTGCTTTTTTAAGGCTGTTTGGTAAAATTGATGAGTTTTTCTCAGTGGCCACGTCAAAAAACAGAACAGTCGGATTTTGGGGAACACAGAAATACAGAAAACATCACTGCATCCACTAAAAACAACCAATCATTGCTCCCAATTTTTTTTAAATGACCAAGATGTTGCAGTTATTTTTACTGCTGACCGGTACCAAGACACCAATTCTTCCAACCTTTCTTGTGACTGAAATGGAAGAGCAAGCCCGTTTAACAATGAATGACGTTTTTCCACGAATACTTATTTAGCTATTTAACATGGCCAGCCAGATCTCCGGACTTAAAATTTTTAAAATCAAATTTTATGGGAATAAGCTCCAAACGATTTAACATCTTAAAGACAATATTCTCCAAGAAATTGAAGAAATTTTGCCTGAGAGGTTGCAGGATGTCATGAAAAATGCCTTAAAAAGAGCCGAAAGTTGCATAGCG
Source organism: Bellardia bayeri (assembly GCA_950370525.1). Taxonomy (NCBI): domain Eukaryota; kingdom Metazoa; phylum Arthropoda; class Insecta; order Diptera; family Calliphoridae; genus Bellardia; species Bellardia bayeri. The sequence goes on from OX493268.1 coordinate 1,582,598, forward strand.
AATCGCGGTCACCATTTAGCCGACATAATGTTCCAATTATAACAAAACAAAAAGTGTAAAGATCAAATAAACTTTTTATGAAAACAAAACTTACTTATTTAATTGTATTTAATGAAAAAATTGGTTATAGAATTCAAAAATAATTCTCCATTCCTAATATTTCGGGCACACACTGTTGCTGAGCTGCCTCTCTAACCTGAGGAATGCCATCATAAGTGCATTAGTTTTTTTTTTTTTTTTTTAGTTTTTATTTATATATTTTAAATTGAAAAGCGAATAAAAGGGCGTGTGAGTGGGAATTAAACACAGTTTAAATAGTTTTGAACTCTAAAACATATAAAATGAAATAAAAACAGAAACTATGACAAAAATTAAGTTTAAATTTACATTTAAATTTACATTTACATACGCCATAAAGGTGAGAAATTATGTAAATATATAATTAAGAAGATATTGTAGATTTTGAGTTTAAAGCTGTTTTGTTTTTTCATCTTCTTCAATACACTGTCCGTCCGTCCGTCCATGCTAGTTGCTATTGCTTAAGCATTCACATTTGTTTTGGTTGCATGGTTGCAGTGTAAACTAATAGCTAAGATCCCAACCATGATGACGATAATGATGGCAATGTTGCCTTCACACCATAAACATACTTACTGACTTGGCATTTGTAGCTTTGATTATTTAAACATATGGAGAAGAAACCAAAAATTAACAGAGTCTATTCAAGTATTTAGGAATGTTTGTCAAGTAACTATGTGTGGAGACCAGTTTAACCACCTGCGTAGTTGGCAATTTGTCATATTGTTTAAATACATTTTTTGAACGATTGACATTTTTCCATTTGTTAATAATTTGAAAAAGTTATTACCGATTTAATACTTGCCACAACTTCTTTCAGATGACTATCAAATGCTGACCAACTACATATTATTGTACAATACAAACTTACTCACTGACTGACTGACTGACTGATACAAAAAAATGCTGAAAATCTTGAGATTTTCTATTAATAAACCAAAACAACAACTAAATTTACATAGAAATCCAATTATTATAAAATTATTTAACATTCAGCTTCATGCGTAAGTGCGTATAAATATTCATATTGATAACAAGTCAATATTGTTATAATTGCCAGTATTGCGTAATTTGTCTAGTATTTAATCCTTTACAAACATTTTATTTTTCGTTAGTTTAAGCACAACATAAAAATATCATTTAAAAGACATCAACAAAACACTTAAGGTCATGCCAGTCGTTGCAATCGTTCCCCTATTGTTGTTTACAAATTTAACAAAATGTTGTTAATCCAAAAATAGTTCGAGTGTCTGAGTGGACTAACTAAAATTCTTTCAGTTGTTGCAAAAAATACAGAAATTTATTTTGCTTGCCCAAATAGTTACAAACACAGTGTAAAGATAGCTTTAGAATCCGAAATCGGTTTCAAAACTTGGATGTCGTTACTTTTTTTTACTATTGAGAAAGATGGGTTTTTCTTTACATTATCTAACACTGCATCTATGTAGATAACAATCTATGTATATAAAAATAATGAAAAATAAACACAACTAGAAATATTTTATATATTATTAGCATTTCATCAAATTATATTTAATACGATCTTACTGCAACAAAACAAAAACAAAATACGAGTATTACAACATCTGTCTGTGAAAACAATGTTTTTATTTAATTAATTATTCTTATTTACATTATCTAATAGATAAGATCGCAAAAACACTCTCTTCAAATACAATATATTACGAAATATATAGAATATTGATGGTCACATGATTGGCACCTCGTAATTGACTATTTTTCTTGGAAGTGAGATAATAATCTTAAACAACATCACTTTGAACGGGGGGAATAGTTTGCATGTATTATCTGATGTTAAAAAGAAATTGTCTTTTGAAAAAGGAACTAGCGAGATTTCATTTATATTCATACATACATATGTATGTCAATATATGTAGGTACATACATAAGTTGTTTTAATTTTCAAGCAATATTTTGTTAAGGAACAATGTATGTTTTACTATCTCCTGTTTTCAATTCTTTGGAAGCAAATTTTACAGTGAGAATAAAACTACTTATAATTTAATGTGGCCATAAAGGATGCTTAACTAATAATTTTTAAAGCCATTTACAATTAGAAATATGACAAAAAGAATGACTGTCTCAAAAGCTAAATACCGATCACCTGTAAGAAATCCATTTTTCGTAGATGGTAGATAGAGGCTTCCATTTTACAGCATAAAGACCTACGACCTATTTACATAAGAAACTCAGATTAAAGCTACAACTGATCTGCATATAGAACACATAATAAAGGCAAAATTGACTGCATACACCTACGATTGCAGCAATTTATCTATACAATGATTTGAGATTGAAGCTAAAATTGATCTACGATTGAACAAAAACTAAACTACATAAACACCTACGACTGAAGCTAAAATTGTTGTATACAAAGAGCACAGATTGCAACTTCTACCATTTATAGACATGGAGTTTGGGCTGTGTCAAATAGAAATTATGCTAAGTCCCAATTTACCGAGCTAAGCTGATTACTTTTTAGACATCAGGGTGAGGGGAAGATAAGACGCGTAAACACTTGATTGTCCCTGCAAAAATCTGTGGAGTACGTGGTCCATTGTAGCTAAAATGTAGTGACTACATCATGGTCCTATATAATGCACTTGTGGTCCATTTCATTTTAAAATCAGAACTTCTTGTTACACGACAATTATTCGTGCTTTAACGACCGTAATCGTTGTTTAAAAACATTTGATATAGTTACAAGGAGTAGTTTTAGGACGTGTTATGCCGTGTTATGCAAAGCTGGATTATATCGTCCAGTCCTAAGACATCGTAATGTTAAATGGATTAGTTTTTCTTCAAACAAATGGATTATGTTTGGAGTACCCCTGGTCCATTGTGGAGTAGTCCATACATGCGTGTATGGAGTACTTGCGTTTACTGCAGGGGTGCTAACAATTTGTGATACTCTTGTATTCGTATGTGTATATATGTCTGTATGTGTATACAAATGTGTGTATACTCTCAAATAAAAATACGAGCGATTAAAGCAATAAGAATTGTGCTGTGTGTTACTAAGACAGATAGTTTATATGATAAGGAAATAAAAACTTTCTAGTTTCTCAAGTTTTATTTAGCGAGTATCCCTTTAACTTAAAACGCTTCTAGATTCTGGTCTCCTTAAATCATAATATGTTGGATTAGATTCGAATTAACAATAGTTGAATGTTTTTTTAGTATGAGTTAATTCAGCAACGACTGAATTCTCTTAAACCGAAAGCCATTGGAAGAATGAATGGTTTTAAGGAATTAATTGCTGACGTTATACGAGTATATTTTTTATAATGAATAAAATGGCTATTCAAAAGCCAGTGTGTAGCTACTGTGCTACGATATGAACTGGTTCCTTAAAAACACTACAGAAGTACTTAACAATAGTGTTCCGCTGATCTGGTTGCGGCAATGGTAATTCTGAGGAAGCTATTCTTTTTCAACTCTATCTATCTAAATCTAGTAGTTATTTTATAATCTGTTTTAAAAGCATTACTATGAAAAAAAAATTTATAATAAAGTATTTTAATGATGAACTATCTTAAAATTCCATCACAAATATTTATGGGTATTAATTACTTACCCCTTAATTTCTCTATTAAAACATGGATATTATTTCCAATCAATTAAATACAGATCTGTATTGTACTATAATTTTTTCATATTTATTTTGGATTCTTTTAATTTTTTCCTCATCATCATCATCATTAACATTACAATCATAATCATGGTCATTATTATTGTTATTATTATTATATTTATTAGGATTGTTAATAAATTGTATATTTAGCTGTTGTTGCAGTTGCTTAAGTGTATTATTATTATTATGTTGTTGACCAACAAGAACTGACAACAATCTGCTATGGCGATAAGCAGTAGTAGTAGTAGACGAAGTAGAAGCCTTTAAACTATTTAAATATTCTAGTTGTAGATTGTTTTTATAATTTTTAAAAATATTGACGTTATTGTCATTACGATTTTTAAGCACATTAATATTTTTATCATCATTCCTGCTGCTACTAGCTTTACTACTACTTTTAGCATTATTATTATTATTATGATTTGTAACATTATTATCTTTGTTTTCTTCTGTTTTTAATTCTTCCTCTACATAATTATTATTATTATTGTTATAACTGTTGTTGTTGTTAGTAATAATATTAATATTTCGTTTAGTACGTCTATGACTATGATTATTATTATTATTATTATTATTATTATTTATTTTATAAGGAGTAGTAGCAATAATATTAAGAGTACTTTTACTACTGCTACCATTTTGTTTAATACTACTGCTGCTACTACCATTGTTGTTATTGTTATTGTTGTTAGCTTTAAATTCAATGGTTGATGAAAATTCATTTGAAATTTGTGGTTTTTGTTTAAAATTAGCCAAAATTAAATGATTTTCGTTTGTTGTTGTACTACTAATAGGAGAATTATTTTCATTTTCATTATTATTATAATGCTGGTTTTGTTGTTGTTGTGTATTATTCATGTGGTTTTTGTTATTAGAACTAAGTTTGAAATTAAATGTATGGCTGCTTATTCGATTTAGATAAATTAGCTTAAAGCGATTTACCAAATGCTCCTGCTGTAGATTATTGTCACTTAGATTGCTATTATTAACTAAAAGTCTATTGAAATTTTTATCATTCATGTCACTGTCATCAAAAGCATCATTGTCACTGTCACTAGTTTCTTTAGTGTCTTTATGTTGTAAAAGTGTTGAAGGTAATTTATAAAAATCGTGACTAGTATGACTGTTGTCAGATCTCTTGCGGATCTGTTGCTGCTGCTCTAGCTGTCTGTTGTGTGAGGAGGAGTGATTAAATTGTTTAGATATCAGTTGCTGTTGTTGTTGTTTTGTATTAAAATCAGTCGAGCTTGTAGTTTGTTGCATTAGATATTCTTGATTAAAATTATGTTTCGACAAGTATTTTTTTGGCAAGGCAGGTATTGCATTAACATTATCATTATTATTATTACTATTATTATTATTGTTATTGTTATTATTATTATTATTTTTATTATTATTATTATTGTTATTGTTATTGTTATTATGTTTATAATTAAAATTTAAATTAATATTAACATTATGATTAGGTTTTAAATTAAGATTATTGCTATTTATGTTATTACTGCTACTGCTACTAATTCTAATTCTACTGTGTAATTGACTGTCTCTATTACTATTTGAGTATTTATGGTTTTGTTGCTGTACTTTGACTTCCGTAGTTGAGGGACTGGTGGAATTCACTGGTGCGATAGTTTGTGGTTGCTGTTGTTGTTTCTGATGATAGTTATGCTCATGACGATGCCTTAGTTTATGAGTTTTTGTAGTGTCCAATGGGACATGCTCATATTGGCTTTGAGCTTGTAAAGGAGATTGAGCTACTAGTTGCAAATGCATGTTCTGCTGTGGAGCTGGAGTTGAAGAAAGATTCGTGTCGCTGGTTTCAACTTGTTTCTTTCGTCTGCCCTTTTTGCGGCGACCAGCAGCCAGCATGGCAATTAGGTTTAAGGCGGAGGGAGCCAGGGAAGCAGTGGCTGCCAGAGTGGTGGCAGTTACTGAGGGTGTGGCGGAATTAGTGGCATTTGGCATTGGCTCAGAGTCTGCGCTGTGGTCTTCGTGCTGTTGCTGCCGTCTTTGGTTGTGTAAACGCAATTTCCGTTCTTTTTCCTCTCGATGATGCTGACGCCTCCGCCCCTCCCCGTTTCCCTGGTCATGATGATGTCTGATTAAGTTTTTTGGCTGTAAAGAACCAGTATTTGGAGTATTACTGGTCGCTGCCAATTTAGCATGATGTTTGCGTTTCCGATGACGCATTCTGCCGCTGGTGACATTGACTTGCCCACCATTTGTTAGACGTTGTCGCTGGCCATTATTAGCGGACTTAGTTCTCTTATTATTATTACTGTTACTATCTATAACACTAGCTTTGGAATCGTTCAATTTATGTCCCTCCCTCAAAGTCACAGCTGCTGCTACGGACCTGGTGACTGCTATTCTGGGTGCAGCAGTGGTGGTAGTCCTAAAGCGATTGAATTGTTCGGGATACATTTTGATGAATAGAAAACTGGCTCGTTTCAGAGTTTGTGGTCTATTCCAGTGTCTCGGTCCCACAGGTTTAAAACCTCTGGTGAAGCCCACACGCCACATGGGATTATAGGCATTAGCATATAAAAAGTATCCGTGATCTAGGGATTCGATAAAGTGACAGTCGTGTGTTAAGTTTTTCTAAAATGAAAAGAGTTAAGTGAAATAGATGATGAGAAAAGTTTAATCTTGTTAAAAGATAACAAGAATGCTTTTGTAACATTTTTGAAAAATTATTATTATAAACTAAATTTTATTTATTTAGTGGTCGCTACTCATTATTTACATGTAATTTAAAAAAGAAAACAAATTGCAGATTTCTTATCAAAAATGCAATCTATAAAACAATATTTACTAATTTTTGTTTGTGTCGAACACTGCTTTCTAATAAAAATATAATAATATCAAAGAATTCAACTCACCATTCCTACTAATTTTCCTTTTCTGAAGCACAAATAGCGTCCCACTTCCTTGGCGTACAGGGCTATTTTGAAAGTGTCGCTGTAAATGTCGCCTACACTTTCCATGGTGAAAAATTCTGTAAAATGACAAGAAAGGAAAACATAAAATAACGGTTAAATATTTAAAACAAAAACATTAAAAGTAAAACACGCACTTAAGCACACATAAAGACACATTACACATTATTAAAATACTTAATAAGAAACACTTTAAAATAAATTAAATAACCGGCAAAAACTTAAACACACACACACAACTAAAATTGAACGTACTCTAAAGGTCTTGCTCCCAAAAAAATGACTTAATTGGCCGATAACCCAACTCAAAAACATGTTGACTTTTAAATTGAAGTTTGCAAAATTACTACGAGAGTGTGTATAATATATGTATGTATCTATATGGGTTCTCATTTGCACGCGCAGTTAAGATAACCCAGCAAACATGATAGAGGGAATTTGAAAAAACAAACAAAGTCTTTCATTAATATTTCTATTAAACAAGACACAATTTTCCAACACAAAGTTCCAACTTGGAAGCAGGCTTGCGTGTATTATGTTCTGCTTTAATTTAAACTTTTGTTCGCCTGCTTACAATTGATCGTTGCAAGTGTTTGGCGCCAATTTAAAAAGCTTGATTTCAAACCATTTTCTTCCTGTTTTTAACTGCAAATTTTTGCTGGGTGGCCTCTCTATAGCTTTAAACATTTAAACAAGTACGACTGACTACCACACTCAGGCACCCTTTCATGGGCGCATTCTTAAGTGACTTTATTATGAAACAAAATGTAATTGATTGCTTTCTTTTACAACAACATTTGTTTACTGTTGATCAATCGATCGATCGTTTGGATCCGTGTGTCTGTCAGTTTATAATCATACTCGACCCAGACATTCCAAAAATAGTTAACAAAAGTTAAATAAAAGAGCTTTTCTTTTTAAGTACACATAACACACATTTTATGTCATTGCTTTATAAAGAATTTATTTTTGTTATTATTGTTACTATTATTATTATTATAATACATAACAATAACAATAACAATAAAAGCAATATTTAATAAAAAAAAATAAACAAAATATAATTAAATAAAACAACAGACAAATTTATAAACCTATTGTACTGGCACTCGAACTTGTATTCTCGTGGAATGGTGTGGAATTTTATCAAAAATTTTAATGGGCTCTTTATCGTTATAAAATTGTACTACTCGTACATATGTATGTATACGACTATAGTAACAATTATATTTATTATTTAGTACTACATATTTATACAAACACATAAATGTATATGTAATTATTATTTCTTTATTTTATTTGTGATATTATTTAAATTCAAAATAAATATATTTACTATTAATATGTACATATACATATACGAGTATGTATGTATGTATGTACGAGCAAGAAAAAGCAAAAACACTTAAAGGTTTCTAATATGTAGATTTAAACAAAACTATACAATAATAAATACATATTTGTTGTCTAATGTATTTCGATTTTGCATTTATCATTAACAACAAAAGGCCATCGTAAACCAATTCAAATCAAAATCAAAATAAAATGTATAAATAACTAAAGAGATAATAAAGATACAAAACAATTGAAAAATTTTTTTAGTAGATGGCTCAAAACAGAATGTTGCACAAGTGCAGTTAACAGATGCCTTATTCGAAAACTTTCATTCTTTACCACTCCTGGCCAACCAACTCCTGCCTCTCTAACCCCCACACAGCAACAGCTCACCTCTCCTTTCGTCATGACCTACCACACCTATCATTTAATTGAAATCTAATTAGCGTGTACATACATACGTTTAAATGTACATACATACGAGTATACAATACAATATATTGTATGTATTTTTAAAAAGATAGATAGAGAGACCTGATTGCATGTTGTTCCAACAACAACGACAAATATTCCAAAAACACAGTTGCGATAAAAATAGTAGCGAGAAGTATGTACATGTGTGCAAATGGGGTTAAGAATAAAATGCCTGAGTCATTATCCACATACACAGTTAGCAACAATATTTAAACATCAAAAGAAAGCTTTGAAGATATTTTTTTTTTCAATAAATTGATCGTTCGTTGTCATAAGTGAGGGAAGGGCTTTCAAGTATGTAGTTATTTCATTATATGACGAAATACGTACGCTTAGAGAACATTATTAAGCAAAAAATATGTTTCAAAAGGCCTTTAGATAAATATAGTCCGCTAGACCAAAAATTCGTTAGAAGTGTTTAGATAAAGACATACATATGTATGTAAGTATAATTTTTAAAAGTCATCATATTATATCGTACAAATATTTCTATTTGTTTGGTTTTAGTTTCATAATGAGTTTCTGGATGGACTAGATGGCAGTGTGTTTTTAAAAGTCATCGTGTTATACAAAAATATCTATCTGTTTTGAATCAGACCCATAGTGAGTTCCTCGATAGACTATCTATGACTATTCTATGATGATGAAATATCAGTCTGAGTGTTGCGGGTTCGGTGCCCGTCAAAGACTCTAGGTTTTTCTGCAGGCAAACCAATCTCTAAATCAAGTGCTCTAGACCAATGATCGACACCAGGAAATATGAAACTACAATTAAAATTAATAGCATTACAACAGAGAAAGTGCCTAAAATGTTGTATTTATCCATGTTCTCTTAAAGGCCGATCACTGCTTTAGACCATAGTCAACCAAAAACAGAGTGCATACTTCAAAGGACAAAGCATACATAGCTGTTTTTTTTCTTAATAAAGCGACAAGAAAATTATATACATACATACTCGTATTGAAGGCTACTGAATGAACTTTTCTTGTAATCTTTGTAGTTGTTTTTTTGTCTAAATAGCTGATTGTTGTTCGTGCCGCAACTCATTTAAATTAACAAATTGGACCCGAAAATTCATTCTATGCAACATTGGGCGATTCTATTCTAGACAAAATTTAACATCAATTTTCAAATCACACTATTTGATACTTTTTTTAATGCAAGTAAAATATCTATATTTTATAATACATAATATAATTTTTTGTAGACGTAAGCTTAAATATAAATTTGTTGTGCCTTTTGAAGCATTAAGATTCATAGATTTGGCACGAATAGAAAATTTATTCATGTTGCACCCGTCATGGCTTAAAGAGCAAATTTCTTATTATTGGATTACATTTCTCTACTATGTTTGATTTGATAATCATCGTCTGATATCTCATCTTTCACAACAAAAAAGAAAAATACAATAAAAGTTTAAAAATTAACAGAGTTTTGTGTTTTTGTGGTATGATCTTATGAAAGTTGGCCAATTTGGTTGCACCTGTCATGCACTTAAAAGCTCTCTCGTGGCTATTTGGTCGTTTCATATAAATTCTTGTAAATAGATAACAATAGTACATATATAGAAAAATATTACACCTTCTAGAAATTACTTAATTGAAAATGAGTTTCTTTCTATTAGTAAAAGACGTTTAAAGCGTCTAAATGTTGCACGTCAGAATAGAATCGCCCCATTACAAAATATATTTTGTTTGTGCTTTAGACATTTTGCTTAAATTTAAATTAAATTTTTCAATAATTATGGAAATTACTATTTTTAAAAACGATCTTTTTCTGGGTTATTTCATAACAAACTGAGCTGCTTTTAGATAAAATCTTAAAACATTGAAAATTCGTAATAAAATTTAACATGAAAAAAAAAATTTAATTTAAAATTTAACATCTCTTAAAACAAGACGACGGTTCTTTTTTTGTAAAGAAATTTAAAATTTGTTATTACTGCTCTGTGTCCAGCAATCGTTCAATCTAAATAAGATTATTTTGTTAGCGTTTATTTGAACAAATTTGATATTCTGTTTAGCTAATTAGACATACATACAAGTCTATAAAACTAAACCGTTTACACAACTAAATACTAACTCAAACCTAACACTCTGAGTGGGTGGTTTAGGGTCCGGTTTGGTATTTATGCAAGTCTTTGTTACGCTTAGTTCAATCTTAATCTTCAAGCTAACAATTTGTTTCTTATTTTCTGCGTCACGCCCTTATAAATTAAAACTAAAAAAAATTAAAATTGATAATTTAAAAAAATAGATCAGGTTAGATTAGTTAATAATTCATGGGTATAGCAAACATCATAACAATATTGTTTATTAAAATGTTATTTTGTTAAAAGCCATTTATTTAAACTTTATTCGTTACACAAATAACTTGTTAAGTTCAAAAGAAATGCAAATAAATTTGACAATAGTTTATGGTTTGGAAATTTTTTACGATCTATAATTTTATTAAAAAAACAGTCATAAAAATTGTATAAATTATGTTTAATGTACAATAATAGCCTTCTGTTTAACAAATTTAAACCTAATGTTTAGCTTTATAAATATGTATTATTGTAAAAATATAATTATTTTACAAACAATACCATTTTACAGTATTCATGGTCCTGCCGTTCTGTATTTAAATGGATTAACAACTCAATTATAGTTTCCTTGGGTGTTATAAAACTGCTCTTATTTTACCCACATCTTTACAAATACTTTATACGACCATAAAATATTTTTCAAAGGAATTTCAAATCTACATGTTGTAACATTTTAACTTTTTTGATTTTAGCCGCTTTTAATGTAGAAGAACAACAACAATAACCAACCATCACATCACTTGCAATCGTTACTTGATGTAATATTGAGTTACAACATGCATAAATAGTTAAACAGAAATAGAGAAAGAGAAGAATGAAAACGAACCCTTTCATATTTACAGTCCTATGCAAATATACTTATACAAACACAACCAACACTCACGAATGGACAATAGAAATGCAAATACGAGTACGATGAATACTCACTCGTATTTCCCTGTTTTGTTGTAAACGAACTACTACTATCTACAATATCTACATTCATACACCTTACATACGAGTGCGAGTACTTGTTCGTAGTACAAACAAACATACAGACTTACATTGTAGTCGTATTCGTACTTGTTTGTTTGTTTATTTGATTGTCGTTCGTTAGTTTGTGTGTTACGTTGTGTTCATTATCATGCCATCCCATCACATCCCATCCCATCTCATCACATCTTAACTCTTTTTCTGTTCTCTGTTCTGAGTAACTGTTTATTTAAGGGTGTTGATTGAGTACGTTTGATTTTGGAAATATTATTTGAATTTATTTACTTTTTAAAACATTTAAGATAAATATTTCCATATGGACTTGTTATGTGCGTGAGAAAGTAATGTGCTTATATGTATATACATATGTATGTATGTATTAATATTTGTTAAAAGTACTTACGTGCTAAAGATATTTGTGTTGCTGTCACTTTGCCGCCGGCATTGACATGTAATACCCTCTCGTGATCTTTCAGCATTATCACAACATCGTTTGTTTTCTTTAGAGATGCTGTTGTTGCAGTGGCAAACATTACCTGAAATAGACACATTATTTAATAACAAATCATGTAGTAATTTATTAACACTAATTACAAAAATACATTTTAAATGAACTGTGTTAATTTTAATTAAAATTTCTGCGAATTTTATATTTTTTAATGAAATAATTTGCAGTTTTATTTCATTTGAAAACGCAGAGGCATCAAATTTACTATTAACATGTGTTAGTCACATATACATACATACTCGTATATTGTAATGCTTTTTTTATTATTTTTTGACAAAGTTACCAAAATTTTTTTAATTTTTTTTTTGCCAATAACAGCACATTTTCTCACTCATCTTGCTTCCGTTCTGTAAAAGTGTTTATTGTTTTAAATGTCTGATGAAATGTGCTGACTAAATAATTTACTAAAGCAAAACATGATATTTTTACAAAAAGTTGAGAAAAAAAACTTTGAAGTCTAAACAAAATAAATGTATTTGTTTATTACTTCAAAAAGTGTCTTGAAATGGAAAAAATATGAACAACAGGAAGTGCTAAAGTTATGAGAACAGAGTATTTTAGGAATATTATTAAATGTACCATGTGGTCGTGTAACAGAATAACTGATCAATTGCATGTAGAACAAGTAAGGAAGTATAGTCGGTCAAGCCAGACCATATAATACCCTACACCTAGTATATAAATAAAACAGTTTTTCAGAAATGGCCGCTATATGAGAGATAATACCTTTAAATATCAGTCTGAGTATTGCGGGTTCGGTGCCGTCAAAGACTCTAGGTTTTTCTGCAGGCAAACCAATCTCTAAATCAAGTGCTCTAGACCAATGATCGACACCAGGAAATATGAAACTACAATTAAAATTAATAGCATTACAACAGAGAAAGTGCCTAAAATGTTGTATTTATCCATGTTCTCTTAAAGGCCGATCACTGCTTTAGACCAGAGTCAACCAAAAACAGATATACTTCAAAGGACAAAGCATACATAGCTGTTTTTTTCTTAATAAAGCGACAAGAAAATTATATACATACATACTCGTATTGAAGGCTACTGAATGGACCGATCATCCAAAAATTTAGTGCCATGACTTCCGTGAATATAAATATTATGTATGTTATACTTTATCTCGATATACATACTTTTAAACGATTTATGGAGGTTAAAGTGAATTACGGAGAGGGTTTTTATGGGAGTTTTGATTAATTATGGACCGACCATTATAAAATTAGGTGTAATTTTTTCTGTACATATGAAACTTATTTTTATTAAATTTTATTCGGATAACAACATTTTTAACAGATTTATGGTCGTTAAAGTGATTTTCGGATTTTCTATCATATTATATGTATATATACGAAACATATGTGTGTTCAATATTATTTGGATATTAACATTTTTAAAAGAGTTATGCTCTTTACTACTTTCATACTTTCATAATTCAAATATTTATGATCGTTAAACTCCTATTTCGGGAGGACATTTGTATGAGGGCCAGATGAAATAATGGACCGATTTCCACCAGTTTCAATCCCATCCGTTCTTGGGCCGAAAAAATATTACGTACCAAATTTGATTGAATTATTTTCAAAATTGCGACCTGTACTCTGCGCATAAGCTTTACATGGACAGTCAGCCAGACGGTGTTATATCCGTGTTAAGTCGACTCAGGGAGTGATTCTGAGTCGATCGGTATACTTATAAGGTGGGTGTTGGGCCAATATTTATGGGCGTTACAAACATCAGAACAAATCCAATATACCCTCCCCACTATTGTGGTGTAGGGTATAAAAACAAAAACAATTAACAATTTATATTAAGCCATTTGTTTTGTGTTTTTCCTGTTGCACCATCTAATTGTAGGGTGTCGTATGGTTTCGTTTATTTACTTTAGTTCCAGTGTAACATGAAACTTTTTAAATATTTATTTATAATCCTCAACGTAGACATAAGCAAATTTGAAACATTGTAATATTTATACAAAAACAAAAAGAAAAATAAACCAAATATATAAACTATGTACATAGAAACAATTTTAAAACTAATATGACTCATTCACATGTTAGTTATTCATTAAATTAATGAATTTGAAACAAAAATTCTTCTAAAATAAAACGTGTGCATTGTAACGCTCCAACTCTAGTTATTATTGCAATACGATCAATGTTGATACTGATACTGATTAATTAAAATTGAGTACGATACAGGCACTGTGTGCGAGTTCAAACATGTTCGTCAGTTTCTTCTTTAGCATATTTATGCTTGTATTTTTACTTTTATTTTTATACAAAAAGTTTATCTCGATTTAGTACTATTTACAATTTAATAATTTCCACAACATTATTGGTTAAGTATTAAAACCAAAACAAATCTTATCGTGTGATCGATTGATCGTTCGAACGTTCTCTGTCAATTTGTGTTGCTGTTGTTATTTTTCAATTAATAAACAAGTTGTAATCTTTACAAATATGTTAATAACTAACTAATAATAACAATAATAATAAAAATTAATTACTTTACATTAATAAAAAGCGCTCGTTGGTTGGTTGGTTGGTGATTTTTGTTTCTGTTTTTTTTTTTCTTTTCGTTTGTTTGTAAAATATAAAAAACTTACCATCATAAAAAAAATAATCCTGGCATTGAGTGTAAACTGTGGTAACCTGTAAAGAAACACAAACAAAATAATATTATTAATAATTGTTGATAAATTAATTAGTATTAATTGCAAAATATTCATAAGCTGTCAACGAAGAGATTTAAAGTGGAAGTGGTGAAACCAGTGTTGTCTCATTAAAAAAAAATTTCCAAAACAAAAACAGCAACAATTTTAAATTACGCTTAATCAAGTACTCGTAATATTACATGAAGTTCTTGTTTATCTTAAATTTAGTAAGAAATATAAAAATAATGAATTAAATTTAAATCTTTTGAAATTTTTTTATTTTTAAATCATTTCAAATAAATTTACAAAATTTAATAGTATTCGCAAGTTATTAACAAATTAAAAATATTTCAAAGTACTAACCGACTTTTTCAAAAACACAAAATAATTTAATTTAAATTAAAATTAAAATTGCGACGAAATTGTAAAATTTTCTAATATTTTTCTTTATTAAAAGGTACATTTAGGAAAAGGTACTTTACTAAAAAGTACATTAAGGCAAAGGTACTTTACTAAAAAGCACATTTATTAACGTTACTTTATTAAAAAGTACATTAAGGCAAAGGTACTTTATTAAAAAATACCTTTAGGAAAAGGTTCTTTTTCAAAAAGTACATTTAAGAAAAGGTACTTTATTAAGAAGTGCACTTAAGCAAAGGTACTTTATTAAAAAGTACATTTACGCAAAGATACATTATATTTAGGCAAAGGTATTTTATTAAAAAGCACATTAAGCAAAGGAACTTTATTAAAAAGTACATTTACGCAAAGATACTTTAATAAATAGTATACAATTTAGGCAAAGGTGCTTTATTAAAAAGAATCGTTATTAAAAAGTACAATTAGGCAAACTTACTTTATTAAAAAACACAATTAGGCAAAAGTACTTTATTAAAAAAATACCTTTCTTTAGGAGAAAATACTTTATTAAAAAGTATATTTAGGCAATAGTACTTTATTAAAAAAGTACCTCTGGAAATAATCTTTTACTGTAATCTAAGATAATCTAATTCTTAACCGTAAAAAGAACTTAAGTGCAAATCTCACAACTTTAAAGGACAATTGTTTATATCCAGCGCTTTACAATTTATGTAAAATTAAGCCAAATATTTTTGTAGTTGTTTGCATTTTTTATTTCAGAATTTCTTTTACTATAAAATCGCAATGATTCTAAATTAACGATTTTATTAAAAAAAAGGGAAATTTAATATATAAATGATTAAGCTTTTTTCGTGGTTAGCGCTCGATATATTTACTATTACTAAGAAGCCTCTTTGTTGTTCTTAGTACATATAAATATAAATTTTTAGTGCCTTAGCTTATTTCAATTTCAGCAAAAACCTGTATCCAAAGAGCTTTGAAAATTAGCTCATCTTTAAAATAAAACAGCTCATTTGTATATTAAAGTAATAAAAACTGCATATTACTTCAAAAAAAATCAATAACTCATAAGCAACCAAAATTCAAACAGCAAACATTTGAATTCTTCTTGGATTTTAACCAACAGGATCAAGTATTCTTAAGTATCCCATTAGAGCCTCAAGGAAGTAACGTGTGATTTCGTGCGATTCTTATCATTTTTCAATTTCGCACCAGACAAAAGGTTTTTTCCTTTTTGGTTTTGCCAAATGGTATGCAAACATTTAAATAAAAAAAAACAACATTTAAATACATATACATAAAATAAAAATGTGTTTGACCGGCCGGCCGACCGAGTGAAATTGAGATTTATTATTTGACATTTAAACGATTAATTTTTTTATTATTATTTTTATAACAAAACGTACAAGCTAACTTCTTCTAAGTATGGAAATCTTTTGAATAACAACAGTAGGCCTTTGTATATAAAATTTTTATTATTATTGTTATTGTTGTTGTTGTAGCTGTTGTTTTTTTATCTTTGTATAACACTCGTTTAGACTTTAGTGAAGAAAAGAAAATAAATTAAAATTTGTTTAAAATACTCGCTGGTACAAGTTGTACAAGTGACTTTAAGGAAGATCCTGTGTTGTATTTGGTTTTGTTGTTTTTGGCAACACAATTCCTTTTGATTTTCTGTTTGTGTTGGCAAAACCATTATTTTATTTTATTTTAATGTTTTTGTTTTCTTTATTATACTCTACTTTGTGCCATTCACATGTATAGTATAGCCATAACCCAGTAAAGATTTTATATTGAAATTCAAACAAATTAAATTTTTCTAACTTGTTCAATCTTAACAGATTCCAAATCTTCAAAACAATGTGTATTGGGTTGTGTCTTATATAAACACTCTTATTTATGTATATATGTATATGTTGTATTGTATATAATACTGCTTATATAGACATTCGCCTTAAGCACGGGTTTTTTACTCTTGTATTTCTGTATTTTTCTTATATTATGATTATATTTTGTATGAATTCATTGGGAATTTTTCTTAGACTTTTGTCCTGCTATTTCAATGCAATAAAGCCAAAGCTCTACTTTACTCTACGCTGCTCTACCCCCTTTTTCTTGGCAGTTCTTGTCCTTGTTCGTTTGTTTATTTGTTTGTTTGTGTGCAAAAAACAAACCCTTATATGATTAAATTCTCATACACACACATCTACTATGCTTCTACTAAATGTGTGTGAGTGTTTGTGTGTGTGTGTGTGTGCACGTATGCGTATGTGTACGTGTATTTTACGAACCAAGACGAATATTGGTTTGCGAATTCAATCTTTTTGAAAGAAAAAAATGTATTTCAAGGAAAAAAACTACAACTGCAAAAAATACGTTTATAAAAAGGAATGTCTGTAGATGTTATTTGTTGTCTAAAAAACTAAATAAATAAATGTGTCTGAGTGTGTAGTTGTGTGCTTTTTTTATTCAGTTTTCCAAAAGTTTTGTGCGCGTTCACTTACATACATATGTTTGTTAAATGCAAAGATAGTTATTTTTATTCATTCTTGTTATGTGCGAGTATTTTTGTCAGACAATTGACTACACAGAGAGAAACAAACATGCGTGCACATATGAACACAAATGGACTAAACAGAACTATACATGCAATAACTTTTCTTGCCAAAATATTTCGTACATAACTAATTAAAATAAAGAAAAACAAAACTTTACATATGTATGCATGTGTGAAGTTTAATACCAACCCTAATGCAAACCTTTGCCGACCTTTACCGACCAAATGTGTTTCCATCTACGCCTCCTACTTAACCTAATGGATAATAATAATAGTAAAACTTTTGGGTAAATGTAAAAACTTTTTGCATAAGAACCTTAAGTAAACTTTCAAACTAATTTCACAAAATTATGGCAAACATTTTTTATTCATTTCCAAGCAATTTAACTATTAGTAGAAAATAAACCAAAAAATGTAAAATAACTGCACTACCAGTCTGGCTGACGCCAAAGAGCAATGGAAGTAGGCCAGCAGAAAAACAAAAACTCTGCAGGAATTCTTCTGTATAAATTTTTTACAGTGTATATATTTTTTGTAAAAAAAAAAAACATGTCGATCGATATCTAAAATTCAAGTCCTTAGTGAAGAACCTTTAACATTTGCAAGTCAAAGAAGCTATTTCAAATACATACATGAACAATATACATATGTATTAAATAAGAATAAAAAACTTTATTTCAATAAAAACTTCAACTATTGTATGAACTAATTTTTCTTTAAGGATTATTATTATTATTATTATCATGAAATAAGTTTATAATGCTTTCGTGTATATGTACGTATACATAGATAGGTAGATGTATAGGTACAAATGTATATTCTAATGGTAATATGATATTTTGAACAATACATTTTTAAGAATGTTGTTGCTTTAATATTCTTAAAGAGTATTTGAAAAACAAAGTATAATAGCTATGTACATATGTATGTATGTATGTAATTACCTAATTTTATAGATATGTATGTACTCATACTCCAATAAGTGCGAGAGTTTGAATTTTGAACAACTACCTAGCACGTTCGTTTGAGCAGCTATGAGAAGATTCTATTAGAAATGTTTTGTATGTAAATGTTTTGTCTATTGTAGTCATCAGATATCTATTTATTTATTTATTTGTATGAATGTGTTCTTGATTGTGTGTTTTGCATATTGATTAAATGCCATTGAATCATTCTTAGTCACTCAGTCTCTCTCTCGTTCGTAGTCAGTTGCTAACTCCCCTGACTTATAATTTTCGAGTTTGAATTTATAACAAGAATAATGAAAATAATTATTACGTCTATTTGGTGATGGTGAGTCTTAAAAAAAAAGACTGTTTTCTGTCCTGTTTGTGTGTTTTAATGTGAACGATTGAATAACGACTGTGAGGTTTTTAATATTCTGTACAAATTCTTGGCAGGCGGCAGTTGATGGTGTCATTTTGGATTCTTCTTTGTTGCTCCAAGCAAACAACCGACCAATGAACGAATCAACCAAACATCCATCCGTCCATTTATTTATCCATCGCACAAATTGTTCTTGTTGTTTCTAATGTTGATTTTGTATTTAGGAAATGTTTAAGTAGCAGAGCTTAAGACTTTTTAACATTGTACGTGATGGAAAATAAATTGAAATTATATTGCTTAAACGTGATGGCTGTAAGACACGCCATGCCACCCAAAAAGTTTTTAATGAAAGCAGACACACACTAAACTCAAACATACATTCATATTATATGTATGTACATATGTATGTATGTATGTATGTATGTATGTATGTATTTGCAGCAATAACAAAAGAATGTCCAATGTTATTTTATTGTAAGTTCATTTGGAAAATGACCTTTAAATCGTATTTACTTTCTCCCTTTAACCATCTCTTTCTCATTTTTACATTACACTGACACTGACACTTACTGTTATTGCTTCATTGCTATTTTGTTTTCGTACCCATGCTATAAATGTTCTCAGCAGTGTAAGTGTAATTATAGTTATTGTTTTATTATTGTTTTAATATTGTTACTCATAATGCTGCTGCTTCAAACACACACACCTCTTACTCCTCCTTAACACTTTTCCCACCAGCTTTACAATAAAAAAAAGCCACAATATATCTTCCTCTTCCGCCCTTCTTTCTCACTTCCACTTCTTTCTTTTTTATTTATTTTTGATTAAGCCCAGATTTACGATTGGAAGGATAATTTTTTTTATATGTTTTTATTATAAAGCAATAATAAATGCATTTCGATTATGTTTAGAGTATGCAATTTATTACAATAAAAAGGTGTAAGTTCTTATAAACCCTAAAAAAAAACTCACATAAACTACCCCTAAATAAATGACTGCGACAAATGGTTTTGTTTTCTAGTTACATTCTAACAAAGACAATAAAAAGGTACACAATGGTTACAATGTTGGCGACAAACTGCAATTGGAAGTTTTATTGTCTAAATTAACAAGTCTTTATTGTTTTATGAGAAAAACAAAGGCTGTTAATAAAATCTAGCTGTGGAAATTAGGTGCTTTAATATAATTAATATAAGATTATATAAGATTACACTATACAGTTATTAAATGATTAACATCAAGTAAAACAAAAATGAAAAAATCGAAACATCCAGATGGCACAAGTCAATTTTATAAAATTTGTTATGTTTTTCTTCATTTCTAGCTTAATTTTGAAAATTTGGAATTAAGTTCGAAAAGTCGAACTTGGCCAAAGAGTTTTTAAAAAATTTTCTTTATTGCTAGCCTAATTTTGAAACTTCAAAATTAATTTCGAAAATTAAAGTTATTGCAAAAATCATTCAATATTTTACGCCAGTATATTTTCAAAATACGAGAATTGTTTATAAAAAATATATTTTTCTTTTATAAAAACACTCTGTATTTTATTTTTTCAGCTTGAGTTATGTTTTATTAAAAAAATATATAAAACTCTTGTTTATCTTTAATTTTTATTTGATAATTTGAAAATTGTTTTTATATAAATTTAAAAAAAATAATAAATTTAATTGTTTATAAAAAATCAATACTAAAATAGATTATATTTTATTTATGTGTTATTTGTAATCACAATTTTTAAGTTTTTCTTTAATATAGGCCCAATTTCGAAAATTCGATATCAAGTTCGAAAATTCGAACTTATCTTTAAATTGTTCAAATTGATATTTTATGGCTGTTTGTAATAAAAATACCAGAATTATTTACAATATTAATATTTTTATCATATTTTCACTTAAACTATTTTTTTTAAATTTCATAATAAAATTGCTATTACAGTTTATTATCAATTCAACCCTTGATACTTGACTACATTTTTCCAGTTTCTAAATTATGTTTCACATTTTTTTATTTTTTTATGTCTGCCTAATAACTATTATACTTTCTGTTGGGTACTTTTCAGATTTACAAAAACGTAAGTTGGATATAATCATGATCGCTTAACGTTGCTGCCTGCTTAAAATCGCCTCAAATAAAATCGATTTAAAATCTGTTTATTGTTTGTTTCCACTTTTTTATATGAGGTAGTTCAGCAGAAGGGCGCATATATGGGCTAAAATTATTTTACTTAATAATGCAAGAAAAAAGTCCAACATAAATATAACATTTATATTTAAGCCGATTTAATGAATGAATGATTGATTACATTAAGCAACCCTTATTGAAAGTGTTTTTAACAAGTTACATTTACTGCTAACAACACAATCTGCCAGCAAAAAAAAAAAAGAAAGAAAGTGACTGCCTGTGGAAAGAACCACCACCCCACAGCCAACACCTTTGTAGCTCATGTGTAAAAGGAGTCATTCTGTCATTCACGTGTTGGCAATTATACTCAATGCAAGCGTATATAGCAGCAAAGTTGATTGTCACCCAATGTGTGAAACTCAATATAGACATTTATTTATTTATTCATTTTCTAAGATTTCATTTCATGGTAATGCTCGCTTGCTCGTTAGCTACTTTTAATTTTAAACCTTTCTTATACACTGAAAGAATTTAAATGCCACAAATT
This sequence comes from Bellardia bayeri, assembly GCA_950370525.1. Classification (NCBI taxonomy): domain Eukaryota; kingdom Metazoa; phylum Arthropoda; class Insecta; order Diptera; family Calliphoridae; genus Bellardia; species Bellardia bayeri. The sequence continues at coordinate 1,604,237 of OX493268.1, forward strand.
TAAAATGAAATCATAAATTTTAGCAAATTAATAACAAATGGGGAATTACGTTTTCAGCAATAAATCATCGAAAATATGTCATCATTGTATAGCGGCAAAAGAAACATTAATGAAGAAACAAACAAAATTTTAAATCATTAACATACATATATTGTGTTATTAAAATATTTAAATGTGTGAAAAAAGCTTGTTGGCTTTTAACATACTAAATATAGGTAGTACAAATTATTTATAATGCTTTGCCAGTGTGTTTTCCCAACAATTTAATGGCCCTAGTGACAAACATCTTATACTGTCATTCAATTGTCATTTGATTCATTTGTGCTACAGATTGGCTATAATTTATAAAGTGTGCGAAGAAAGTTGTCCCTGCATTACAGAGACTTTGTCCTTTATTACCAAAATTTATGTATGTATGTATCCCTTACTAACTACATACATTCACACACACATACATAAATGTGTCTTCTTCTTCTTCTTGTTGTCTATACGAGCGAAAATGATTGCTTACAAATATTTCGTTTTTTTTCCTACCGCCAGATAATACATATTTCGTTTTCGAAATAATCTTATCTACGCAATGCCGCATACCTGTACTAGTAAATACAATATGATTTTCGTGCCTACTTTCTACCCTCAGAAAGAAAGAAAAGCAACAATAACCAACCCAACGACGTAGCTGTGAAATTCCTTAAATATTTTTAATTTTATAACAACAAATACTATACATATGTATGTTTATATCATTTAATATTTTAAATAAATTTTGACATAGTCAGCACTCAATCTAAACAACAAAGTAAACTCATTCAATTAACGCCAGTCAAATCATTTAACACAACCAGTGATGGACAATGTTTGGGAAAATTTTACAAATTTCTTTTACAATAATTAAGGCGAAAAATTGTAATTTATTTAAGACAACAATAAATAATACATAATAACTAGCGAATTTTTTGAATTACAAGAAATTTAAATTTGCATGTGCAAACTTGAATTTTTATGATTGCTCAAAAAGAAATTTCCTGCTCAAAAGAAATATTATATTTAAGTTTATAAGCAAAAAGTGGTAACTAAACAATTTTAATACATTCCAAAAAAAAGAAATCAATATTTTTAGTTTTTTTTTTTTGAGAGATTTTCTTATTTTTTTTAGCCATATTTCAAAAATTCGAAATTAAGTTCGAAAACTCGAAATTATCCAAACTCGCATGCAAGTACTTGCATGTGTAAAGGCAGGGTTAAGTAACAATTTTTGTTTTTGTGGTATGGTAACCTTTTTGAATAACCCAAAAAAATAATAACAATAAAGCCTGCTTCTAATATGGCGCAGCAATTTTTTATGTCTACCCATATTTTTTGTTTTAATAGCCATTTTATCGCAACAGATGTTTTTCTTTTGTTTTTATTTTGGTCACATTTAACTGTTTTATATTAGATTTATTTTTATATCTATGATTATTTTTTTTTATTTAAATTTAATAGCCATGTATGTTATTTTTGGTCACTTTAACCGCTTTAAGCAATATTGATGCTAAAAGCTTTACATGGTTTAACAATAAAACAAACTGTTGGCCGGCCCTAGGTGGCCATAAGCAAAATGCCCTTACCCAACATGTGTTCAAATGCCCAATTCTACTTATAAATCCCCATTATGGCATTACAGACATTGTATATTAAAATAGTAAAATGCGATTGTAGGCCATACTATACGACACTCTACTCGACTATACTATAAATACGATAAGATAACAATTATTGTATATAAATATGTACATATATTGAAGTAAAGTTTTGTTTTAATTTAATATAATAAAGACGCATAATAATAACAACAGCAACAGCAAATGCAACAACAATAAAAATAAATATAAAATAAAATTAATTAAAATTCTTTACGTTAAAAACAAATTTATACAAGACAATTCACATGTTCATTTAGTTGAGTTCAATAATTTAAGGCATACATGGACAAGCTGTTCATTCTCTCGGTGTGTATTGATTGTCCCATAAAGACACACACTCATTTATAGATTATATAATAAGAATATACATACATACATACATATGTATTTATGTAAAAATGGTGCCTAACTAGTATGGTGTAGTTTAGTCTACTGTACACTATAGTGTAGTGTAGCATAATACGTATGTATGTACTATTTATATGTACGAGTATGTATGTACATGTGTACAACCATTTAACCCAGTCAGCAACAGCACCTCCATTAAACGCTAAAAACAACACTATGTATGTACTATGTAATAAACAAACAACATAAATAATATTTAATATTTAATCAAATAAAACCAACTCTTAAACGTGTGGAAATCACAATTTGTGCTATTGTAAATTAACTAATTAATATAAGTTTTATTTGCAAAACATATTTTTTTATCTGCTACCTGTTCTTCTTCACTAGCTGATTTTTTTTCATTCATACACTTAACTTGCGCGTTATAATAATAATTTATTAAAAAAAAAATATTAAACTACAACTTGATTTGAGGAATCTTTCGTCAAGTTGTGTTTTGTTTACGTTGACGGTGGAAAAGCAGAAAAAAAAAACTGCAAAAAAACACTTGAACTTTGTACATATTATCAAATAAAATAAAATGAAATCTTATTTTTGTGTCTATTTTTTAGCTTGAAAACTAAACTTCAAATTACTACTTGCTTATATTTAGTAAATATTTATGTACATATATAAATTAATAATATAATATAATAAATTAACCAAATACTTAAGAAAATTTATTACACTTTAAGGCCGTTTAGAGATATCGGGGATTTTCACATCAATCAATATCGCCTCAATGGCAATTTTTTTATATTTGAACAGAAAACATAAAGTGATAAAGGGAGAATTTTGAGATAGAAACGTGTCCAAAACGTTAATAAATTAACATAAAGCCTATAGAGAAATAAAAAAAAAACACATATACACAATATTTATTGAAGTTTTTAATGATACCAGAACATTTTTGCAACATTTTGAAAATTGAATAGAATTGTAAAAAATGAAGCTATATTTGCTATAATAAACTAATATATTTGCTTATTTTACATCTGGCACAAACTTTACAATCATTTTGAGCCTTTTTTGAAACTTTTTCGAAATTCGAATAAAGATTTTTTGGCAAAAAAAAAAGTTTTCGAAAAATTCAAAGTCAAGTTCGAAAATTCGAAGTTAGATTGGAAAATCGATTCGATCCAAAATACAATTTTGAACTCAAAAATTACGATTTAAAAAACCCGAATATCGTTCTAAAAGCTTTCGAAAAATTTAATTTCAAGTTCGAAAATTCGTAAACGAAATTTCAAAAAGATTTAAAATTTTTACCAATCGAAATAAGAAAAAAGCATTACAAGTTTATTTTGTATGTTTTTAAACAATTTACTTCACAAATTCTTTTAAATCTCTTTAAAATTTTATGAAATTTTTTTCATATTTTTGTACATTCCCCCAAACCCTAATCAATACAGCAATTAGGCCAAGTTAACAATAGGCTATAGAAACATCACAAAACATAAAAAACGACATGTAAAGCTGTAAAAATATTTTCTACTAACTAAATATGTATGTATGTATGTACTTTCTATGATTGAGTCTGTCTGTCTGCACACATTTAGGTTTTGTTTTCTTTACGTAGTATGTCTACATTTATTTACACAGTTCTAACAAATCTACAAATATTACAACAAACGAACAGAAACAGCAAACAACTGCTCGGTGTAATGGTAAGTTCATGTAGATGCATACTTACTTACATATGTATGTATTATGTACTTCATTTTACCACATTTCTTATGAAATATTGCTGAAAATATTTTCACCTTTTGAAAACATACATACGAGTACTCGTACATACATATACATAGCTATTTACTTCAGTGGGTGTGGCCCTAAACAACAATAACCATGGCTGATGCACATGAACAAGTTGTGAGTACTGATATTGCTGCTGCTGCTGCTCATCATCTCCAACAGCATCTTTAGAGATTTGTTTTCTTCTACTTCTAAATATTTCCATTACAACGATCATGAATCATTTAATACCATGTTTATTGATTACTTTGTCGTTCGTTACTGTTGCAAGTGGCAGACGTGTTTTTTTTTTAAACCAACTTATTAGTTAGTTTTTCTTTTCATGAGCTGTTCACACACTGCAATAGCATTTGATGAATGTTGTCTGCAGTTGCAAAGATCATCATCATCATCATCAGCATGATCATGCGTTTGCGAATATCATTTTGCTTGTGTTCGTTCACTCACTAACTGCCATCACTTACGCCTAGGTCAGCCAGATGATTAAATGTGTATGTTGTGTGTTGTGTGTGCAACGCATGCGTAACCTAAATATTTATTTAAATTTTTATATTAAAAGCTCTGTAAGTGTTAAACTTAATATGTAGAATTAATGAACTTGCTAATGCACAACAACATGGTTGCAAATGTAAACAAAAATGTCAAGGAATATTGCTTAAAATCAAAATTTCAAGATTCTCCACATGACAATTAGTTAATATTTAATATTTTTGAAAATGCCAGCCTCCTTTTTATATTATATCCAAGGTTCCCAGCAGAAACTTGGTCATATTTTGCAATTGCTGAATAATATAATTTCCAACGACTTTTGCATTACTGAGAAGTAAACTAATAATGACTTTTTAAAAAAATATTAATTTCATTAAGAAACCTGCTCAAAACTTACAACTCTCTCAATACTCACAATATGTTTATTAAATTTAAGATTTGTTGATTAAATTTGTAACCAAATACCGCTCAATTATGCTAAACAATTCTAGGAATTGTGCCAAGTGCACGAATACCAGATGTTTAATGTCTCAAACCAAAACAATTTTTAATAATTCTTACGCACACACTCTTACATATTTCTTGATATGATTTATTTTCTTTTTGTTTTTTGTTTTTTATTTCGAAAGGTTAAATGGGGGTCTAAATTTGGTCAAGCCATTTAATGTTTTTAAATAAATCATCTAGCAAATAAACGAAAATAAGCAGTAAAGTAACATAACCACAAATACAAAATGATTCAACAAATGAGTTGTTGATGGTGGCTGCTGCTGCTGCTTATTATTATAAAGCATGTATGCCTCATCATTATAAAATAATTCAATTGAATTTACACACATAAGAACCTATTAGGGTAACTCATAGCCTCAGAAGAAGACTTTCTAAAGTTTAAGTAGGAAAATATGAGTAACACTATTCTTGATGTTTTACAACAACTAGCGAGTGCAGTGTAGGGTGTTTATTACGTACTTACTCGTAGTACACATGTTTCACAGTAAAAGAATTTCCATTTAATAAATAAAGTCTGTATGTCAGTTAGTGCGGCGAGTGAATGAGTGTTCGAATTGTTATCTGAAATATGTTTTCTTTTTTTATGAATTTAAAACCTAATAAAATGTCATGGTTTGGTGTTTCGTGGTGTTTGATTACGTCGGCATTTTAATAGAATTATTGCAGACAATACAAAAGTATTTGTGGCTGGAATATACCCCCAAAAACAAAAACAACAAAATAATATAAAATAATAACAATAATAATACAAAATGACACAAATACATACACTTGCATATTTTACATTGTACATACAATTTATGCATACACTGTGTTACTTATGTACAGAAAGAAAGAAATATGACATGAAGTACATATTTTTTTAAAATGTATGGAATACAAGCAAGTGTCGCACTTAGGGAACGTCAGCATTTAATTACTTCAAACACAAATATCATGACCTGCAAGCATGCAAATCTAGCCGTCATTTTTATTACTAAAAACCAACATTCATTCTTACATTCAGTTCAGCTGTATGATATCAATTTTATTAACTTGCCCCAAACTGACAATATTTTACTAAAAAAAAATAAAAAATTAAAGAAATTTTAATAATTAAACTGCTAATGAAAATGAAAACAGTTAACAAAACAGGGAAGAAAATTCTTTTTTGTTTTCCCTTTAACCTGCATATTTTTAACAAAATTTACACGTTTTTAACGTAGGCACGAGTTGTTTTAGACTTTGCTCCCCAACACCAGCAACATTGCTTTATCATAAATATTTTCATTGCTTCGGAAAAGCACCATGGCAGGTATTTTAAATTCTTAAGATAACTGTCAAACTAACTATTTATTTAAACAAACATTTGGAGTATTAAATATTAATACCATGTTTAAAAATATTTATAATCTGTAAATTTTTTCTGTTGAAATTATTTCTAAGAGAAAAAACGCTAAAACCAAATATTAATTACGGTCTTTAGGCAAGATAAACTGCAGTTTTATTTATAATTAGCTTAAAACCGTTTAAATAGAGCTGCAGGCAAGAAAAAATTATATAAATTTAGCCGGCCCCAATAAATCTAAATCACTTACTTGCTGGCAGTTATCATGAGCTTTGGACTTGTTTAGTACAATTATCATTATTATTATTAATGTTCAACACCCTGTACACACTTAATAAAGGTATTATTTATTTATGCAGTCATTCTGTAAAATGAAAACAAAAGCAAACAGAATAGAATATTAGTTTAAAATAGAAAGAATATTTTTACATGGCAGTTTGACTGACCGCCTAACAGTCAGTCAGTCAGTCCCTTTAAACTAATGGTAGCTGGAATTTCTTTCGCCAACGGCCTGTTTATTTTCTTCCTCTCCTTCTGGAAAGGGGTAAAGCAATTGATTTATTTCATGTCATACAGCAAGCACAATATTCATCATACATTCATACATACATACATACAACTCATAGGTACATATTCTAATGGTTTTTGAGCTCAGGTATTTCTTGGTCTTTAGCTATTACGGGGTACATGGAAAATTACAATAATAAAGTCAAACAACAACAAATTCACACAAAACACATTAAAAAATACAAAATAAAGCAAAAAAAAAAGCGAAACAGGGGTTGCATAAAAACATACACACAGTTATACACACATTCATACCTACCGGCCTCTCACCTATTCACCACTATACACATACATACTCGTATATGCATGCAAACATAAACAAACCGTAATTTTTTACAGCAAAAAGTATGCAATAGGTATTTTTGTAAATATGTACGAGTATAGATGTACGATGTACGTAGGCTTGCACGAGTAACTGAGAATGCCCTGTTTGTATACATTGCGAGAGTACTAACTATAAGTGAATGTATGTATGTATGTTTTGTATGTTTAAACATATGTGTGTGCTTAGTAGGTTTATATTATTGTTGTTATTCATGTTCATGTTAATGTTGCTCTGCTGTGTATTGTGATGTAGTTGAGTTGTTGTTGTTTATGTTTATGTCATTGTTACACACGTTCACGTACTTTACTTACTATTTGCTCATTATTGTGTTTGTTAGGGTTCCCATTATCATGCTCAATTGTAGGGATATTTGTTTGTTATGTAGTTTCTTCTCTTCATTAGACATACGACACAATCCTTTTTCTCATAACACCATAATCATTATACATTCATAATATACATACGTATGTGAGCATACAAATGTCATGATTTGTTCAATGAATATTTTATTTATTAACCAGTTTGAGCACGATTTTCTCTTTTTGGTTTTTGAGTTTTGAAAATGTCATATTTTACACGATCATAATTTCTTTGAATTTGCAAAATGGTTTTCTTAGGATTATCAATTATTAGTTTCAAAACAAAAAACTGGCCAAATGTTGGGTGGCCTTAAAGGTGAATTTAACAAAAGTATGTTTTTTGCCTATAATAAGTCAACAAAGCCGCATCACTTATTTGTTGGCAGTGGCTAAACCTAAAATCGTCTCGATGAATTTATGAAAAACAAATATTATATTAAAAATGTTCTGCATACTCAACGAATTAGTCCAATTTTAAATAAAACTATGAAGTAAGTAAAACAGACCTCACATTCTGTCCGATACAATTTGTCTATTACAATTAAACCAATAAAACGATTGTTTTAACATTTGTTACAAAATAAATTAATCTCGTTCTATAACAACGAATCACTAAACATTGGCAAAGTATCCTTCAAATGAACAAAGACTTTGAAGAAGTGTAAAGAGACATATTCAAACTGGCATTTGCCCAGTATTCGGGATAGATTTATTCGAGTTTCAGATTCCGAATTTTGTATTATCTGATTACAAAAGGACGACAGAAGCGCGGACCGTTTTTGTGCAAACAAATTATTCAGTTGTACACATAGAATTTTTTGGGTTCTAATAACAGAAAATCAGTTAATAAAGAAGATTTGTGGTTGAAACAAACAAATTTGTGTCACCCTATTTAAAAACGTTAAATATTTTAAATTCTAACATAAATTATTCGAACTTGTTTTTTCTATAAATCTATTCCAGAAAAAAATCTATAACCAAATAATCCTAATTCCACTGTTGGGCTTTGAACAAAAATAAAAAAATTTTCATACATACATACATATATTTTTTTTATGTTCATTTCTATAATAATATGACCAAGAATAATATTTAAAATAAATTTAATTAAAACACAAAATGTATAAATAATTAAACCTTGTTTTACATAATTCAGAAAATGTAAACAAAATGTGGAATAGAAAAAGCACAACCAACACACACATTTTAAAGTGTTCAGTCGTTGGGTCGGTCGGTCGGTCGGTCGGTCGGTCCTTAAACCAAGCAATCTGTTTTTGTCTCTATGACTTTTGAACAGCAGTGAATGGTATTTGTTTTTTTTTTTGTTCAGTTGTTGTTGTATTTTTCTATGGTACTTAATGATTTTGTGTGTTTACACTATCATCACATTTACAATTTTGTATTTTTTTTTTAATTTTTCCAACATTCTGTGTCTCTTGATAAATGAAAAAAAAAAGCTCTTAAAAAAATCTAATAAATAATTGTGGTTGGTTGTTAGTCGTACGATAGGGAAATTTAGTATTAAAATAAAAAAAAGGAAAATCTGAATATGTATATGTACGTATGTACATACATATGTATGTATTATATTTAGATAATAGGGTACTTACATCGTATACTTCTGGCCTCATTGTATCCCCCAGATTTAAGGGTTGAGTTTATAATCCCACATAGATTTCAGTGTAATCACGAGATAAAATCATTGACTAGTGTGTGAATGTGTGAGCTGGCTAGTGTAGCTGTGTGAGTTTGATTTTATAAGTGTGTGTGTGTGTGTGTGCAACGACAACAATGAAAGAAAATTGAAAATAGAGTATCCAAAATATTCAATAGTTGTTGGTTGTTGTTCTTATTTTTCGTACAAACAACAAAAGACTAAATTGACTTTTTTATAGCATTTGTTGTAACATGTTGTGTTGTGTTATGTTATGTTATCGACACTATCATCGATTTGTAACGATTTGTTAAAACTTTTGTTTTTGTAGCTGGCGTTTGTTTTTTTTATGTTTCAAATATATTTTTAATGGCAACAATTTTTAAACTTTTTATGTTTATGTTTATTTTTGGTGTTGTTGTTGTTTTGTTCTATTCTGTTCAAATATTGTATTTGTAATTGTTGTAGTTATAATAACGGTCAGATTTTTTATTTTTTGTTTCAATATTTTTAAGCTTTTTTGTAATTAGCTGTTATTTTCGTTTTATTTTTTAGAAAAATTCTTTTTAATACTTTTTTTAAATTTCTTTTAATTAAATTTTTATTTTTCAATACAATTTTCATTTACTATATTTAAAAACTTTTTGCAGACATTCTGGGTTTACGCTCTATTTTAATATTTAATTTGTATTTAACGTTGTTTTTTCCTTCAACATGATTTTTAAAACAAAATCAGTATTTAATTATTTCTCTTAAAGAATTTTTTAAATTTATTTAATCTTAATTGATTTTAAGTAGTTACACAAATAATTTATAAAAACAAACATCAATCACTATGTCTTAAAGTTGTTTTCGGAATTTTATTATTTTAATTTTTTTTTGTTAAATAAATATTTTTCTTGCCTTAAACTCTTTTTTGTTGTAATTAAACAAAAAACTATATTTCTTTTTATAGGTATTTGAGATAAAATAAATTTTTATTTGTTTAATATATAAGCCACCAAAAATAAATATTACATCTAGGCTGGCTGGCTGGCAGGGCAGTCAATTAATAAATTAATTAATTTGTTTAGGCGTTCGAACGTTCTCAACGCGACGAATGTTGCTACAAAACTAAATTAACAACTGCTCAAGACTCATTGATGTTTCAGACAGAACTAAACTGACGGCCAACTCTACGACCAACTGTATACAAGCCAGTCAGACAAACAACCAAACAACTAAACAACCATCCACATCCAGCCAGTAACCAATGTTCGTTCGTTTGCTCGTTTTGTTGTATCTTCGTTCGTTTACGAACATTTTCCTCCCCACACTCATCAACAACATTTCAAATAATCGTAAATGTGTGTAAAAACAAAAACAATCAAGTCAGTCAATAGTGGTTGTTGTAGTATTTGTGAGTTGGTTGGTTGATTGGTTGGTAGTAAAAATGTGCGCTGGTTGTTGTTGTTTTGCATTCATTGTACTATTATTAAATTCCACTAAGAATTTCTGAAATAGGAAACAAACCAAACAAAACAAAACTGTTTTACACTATTTTTATAATACTATAATAATGCCTAATCGCAAAATCTACCCAGAGAAGCCTAATAATTATTGATATTTATAAACATAAAGTGATTTTAAGTTGAAGTTTCCCTGTTATTTTCTCACTTTTCAATTTTACAGTTATACATACCTACATATGTATGTAGTTTTTTAACCCTCTACTAAAAACTTGAGCAAAAGAGCAAAACATTTCATACTTACATACATACATACATACATACATATGTATGTATAAAAAAAGAAAACAAAAAAAATAATAACAATAATAATGAAACGATTAACGTATGAACTGAGTATGAATAATTAAAAGATAAACTTGTAAGCGATTTGTTTAAACATAATAATAAATATTTTTGCCAAGTTCTCACGTTTACAGAGATCAACATTTCTAATCGCATTTATTATGGGGTGTTTTAAGCTGGAAAATACCTACGCATTTAAATCGAATGATGAAAATGTACACTATGCGTGTTATAAAACACTTTGAACCTATTTTGCCGGATTTTGTTAATAAAAGAAGTTGGGTTACTAGGAAAATACCCTGCGTCTGGAACTAATTTTTGAAAGCTGTCTTAAACGATAATACGTTGCTAGTTTGAATGTGCCTTTGAAATGTTTTAGATTATGTTATAAATTGTAAACACCAAACCAAACTAAAATATCTGAACTCCTGATTACACCGGAATAAATTAAATTTTCTAAAAGTTCACATTCTCCTCTATAAATTATACGAGTACATCATGTTTATTTAACACACTGTATACAGGAAAATTCAATCTATCATTAATTTTATCTATTGTTTTGTCACTTAATTTACATGCTTACAACGTAAGTAGATGTTTTAATGTTTACATGTGTTAATTATAGATAAGTCGCTTTTAAAAAATCTAATTAAACAAGTAAAAAATCCGATTATATTGTAATATCAAGTAATTTGTTCTCAGATTTAATTGTACATATTTACTTATACAGAAAAATAATAAACAAATTCAGATTAGTTTTTAATTATTTTTTAATGAAAACAATTAACAAAGAATCATGTTACAACAGTTCATGTAAAAGCTTCTTTTATATACATACATTTTTTAATATGAATTTCCATTAGAAACTGAAATTCTTAATAACTTGCACTCGCCAAACAAATTGTACACCAATAATAAAAAACAAGGGTCTAGTTGAGAAAATGGAGTCCATCTGTGATCTTTTATATTTTACATATTTGTATGTATCTTACTTAAAATTTTGAATTCATAAAATATTTTGTAAAAATTTGTAAATAAGTGATTAGCAATTTGTTATATTTCTGAATAGTAATCAATCTTTCACATAAACATCTCAAAAAATTTTAAATCTAAAAATCAATATTTCACATTAAAAGCACAAGAAATCTTTAATCATTAATAACTTTGTCAAAGAGCGTTAAACGCAGAAATGGATCTCAATATGTGATCACTTGCTAGAAATCGATCTCTTGTAAGAAATATTTTCAATCGTTAATTAAAAAATAGGTTCTAATTATCAGTATCTCACACGAAAAACTCAAACAATATTTAAACCTTTGAAAACTTTGTAAATAATCATTCAATTAAGAAAAGATTTTAAATCTATGAAGATGTATGTATGTATATTTCTGGCCAAAAATCGATATCTCATATGAAAATCTGAAAGATCTTATAGACCGTTAATAAGTTTATAAATAAGCATTTCTTCAATCTGTGATCACTTTTTCTTCTGACCGATCGGTCTGAAAATATTAACAATTCTTAAATCTTGTATAACTTTGTAAATGAGAGTTTAAGTGGATCACTTAGATTTTTAACCAATTTTTCATCTAAGAAACTCTAACAAAGTTTCTGTTCAGTTATATTTCTCAGCAAAACCCGATCTTTCACCAGATAACTGAAAAAGCCTTAAATGAGAAATAGTTCTAAAATATGCCTACTTTCATTTGTTTTTTTTTTAATATGAATATCCCAAAAAAACTAATTCGCATTAAATTTAAAAATGGCCACAATCTGCGATCACTTACATATCGCCACCTTAAAGACCAAACAACCTATCAACAGTTTTCAAAAGTTTACAGGAAAGAGAAAAAACGTTATTATTGGAACTATTTGCAATATTGAAACGAAAATTATATATTCTAATTAAAATCAAACCCGAAGTATATATCGGTTTTGAAAGCTTTGTTTTTCTAAACACAGCTTATGATATGGCGCTTAGGTTATTTGGAATTGTAAAGATCTGAAACCAAACAACCTATCAGCAATACAAATTAGTATAAATAATCAAGCTTTCCATTAAACACGTGAATATTATTTACATTAATAACAGTTATACTTTCTTTTACTTGTTTAAACAAAAAGTTGCTTAATGTTTGCTTCATTTTTTTTTTAATAAAGTTATAGGTGTTTTTACAAAAAACCTATTTTTTATTTATTGTAATGTTAAAAAATAAATAAAGAGTTAAATTAAAAAAAAAAAAAAACATTTCTTTAAATAAAACTACTACAAAAAATTACTCAAAAGGTATGTTATCATTAAATTATTGACAGTCTGCTGGAAGCAAAGTTTTTACATCTTGTAAATGTTTTTTTTTCTTGGACCAGCACTCAGGGGACGACCGCTACTTCTGAAATGCATTGTGTTGGAACTAGGAAAATAGGTTATGGGAGGGAGGATAGAGGGAGTAGTGTTTGTGAACATTTGAAAGTGGCAGGGAATACTTCTGTTGGTAGTTTGTTTCACATACGGACAGTACGGCTAAAGAACGAATTTTCCCTGTAGTGTGTTGTGCGATCCACTGTCCAGTCGACCACAAATGGATAAGCCCTGACGGAAGACGTGTATTACGTAAAAAACTACGTGTTTCAGGAACAAGTTCCCTGATTTCAGCAGAACACATTCCATTATAGTATCGATAGAACAGTGAAACAGTGAAAATGCATGTTTATAACACATGCACTACACCCACATTGCGACGATGCTCCAATGAATCAATAGAGTTGAATACCCTACTGTCACCGATAAGCATATTCGCCCTCTCCTGTACGCGGTCGAGTAACTCCAAAATAGACTTCGAAGCACCGGCCCATACATGAGTGTTGTATTCCATTTTCGGACGAATATAGGTGGTGTAACTAGTAAGAAGATCAGATGGAGTGAATTATTTTCTACACCGTTTTAAAAAACCAAGCACTTGATAGCTTCTTTTGACACTTGAAAAATGTGTTTGGTCCAGCGGACATCACACTGGATTTTCATGCCTAGAACGTCAAGAGCGTCTGATTCCTTAATATTTACACCGCCCATAAAAACAGATGAAGCAACATGATCTGTTGTGCGTTCGTAAACAACACTGAGTCTTACGTGCGTTAAAATCGACTCTGTTCGCACAACCCCATTCCGAAATTGTCTCAAGATCTCGACTCAGCGTATCATTCATATTTTGTCTCATTTCCCCAATCTCTAAAGGGTTTGGTCTATGGTTAAATGAGTATGAATGACAAATGCTGATATCATCTGCAAAATAATAGAATAGAATGTTGCCATTTCTTTTTGGGGATGTAATATCTTAGGACGACGAATTTCAAAACGTGTAGCAGATTTTTGTGGTAAAAGCTGATAATCGTCTTTAATATTGATTTTGTAATATATATATCCTGTTGGGTCATACGCCAAAACCCGGATCATGTTTACTTTAGGCAACTGTTTTTCAAGAAGAAAAAATTCAAATAAATAGTTACTCTGATTTCTTCTTTAGGGTACTTGGTAATTTCGTAATAGTTTGGTTATTTGTTATATTAGATGTTCAAAATTTTGCGCTATGATATAGGGAATGATATTTAATAAAAAAACTCAATTTTGAAATTTTTGCTGTTAGGTTGTTTGGTCTTTAAGGTGACGATATGTATATTTCTACCTAAAAATGTATCTTCCACATGAAAAATTCGAACAAATCTTATATAATTAATAACTTTGCAAAAAAAAAGTTTAAATTAGAAAAGGACAAGAATTTGTGATCATTTATATTTCTTGCCAAATATTCGATATACAAATTTTAAATTTTTTCTTTGAAACTAAATATGTAATGAAATGAACCTCAATCTATTTATCATAAAAAAGGGCCTTAATCTGTGATCACTTTTATTTGTGACCAAAAGTACATTTTTATTACCAACAACTTAAAATTTTTTAAGTCTGTACTAACTTTTAGTCAGTGTGCGATCACTTACCAAAAATGGATCTTGCACATAAAAAGATCGATTGTAAATTCTCATATTTTTGGTAAAAAATCTGTCTTTCACATGAAAAACTCAAAAAGCTTTAAAATATAAAATTCTTAACAACTTTATGTGAACACTTATCAGTAATATGTGAATAGTAATTGCTTTAATATGTAATTAATGATTTAACACTTGAATTACCACCTGCTATAAGCAGCAGTTTACATACCTATCTAGTCGTACTGTAGCGATTGTAATAACATTGTAATAAAAATAGTGTTAACATTTTCACCATACATATGTATTTTATGTTAAATTTCATTATTATTGAAGTTTGAAGTGTGCTTTAAGACAAAATTTTCTTAAAGTAAATTTGAAGTCTACTTTAATGTTTATATTGATGTTTGCTTTTTTCGTAAATTGAACAAACGAGAAAACTTTATGCAAGAAATGTAAATGTTTAAATTAAAAAGAAAACAGATTCATTATATATAATTAACCTTACTTACAAAAAAAAAACACACGCACAAACACATTAACAATAGATCATAAATTAATACCGGTATGTCATACAATTTGTTGGAGTTGAGAGCTTCTATAAAAAAACAAATTCAAAAACAAAACATCGTTGTCATCATCGTTCATGTTTGAGTATGAAGTGAAAGTCTACGACTAGTTAAAAGACATGTTTGATTTATTAAATATTGAGCAGCGATGACAGCTGTGTGCAACGTGCAAGCAACATTCTACTGACTGACTGAATGACTGAGTGAGACAGTGACCCTGTAGCCAGTTACAAAACTGTAAAACTATGGGAAGATACTTAACCCTTAAACGAGGAAATATTAAAGTCAATATTTTCTTTTCTTTATTTTTTTTTTTTAACTTTTAACTCATTTTAATTTGTAAATTTATTTATTTTGTTTGGTATTATAAAGGCCCCAACACATTTAGGTTATATAGGCCAATTAATTTTACATAGGAACTTATATTCTATTTAATGTATATTTAAATTATTTTATAGATTTAAATCGACTTATAGATATTTATTTCAGATAAGAATTTTTTAATATTTTCAAATTCATTTTCACGTAAAAGGATATTATTGTTAATTATTTTAAATTATAAAAGACTGCATTCATTAAATATGTGAATTAATTTGTATATATTTTCTTAATTTTGATTAGAATTTCTAAGGAATGAAAAAAAACTGATTGATTGTAAAATTTCTTTAGAAAAAACTGTTTGTTAAAAGCCTAGCATTAAATCGTTAGTAAGTGGAATTGCTAGGAATGATTGAATTCTTAGAAATTTTAATTCACAACTACAATTTCAAACCAAATTCATTCATTCACTTACTAATTAGCACAAAGATAAAACTTTTGCTTTAATTTGGTTTTATTTCATTTCGTTTCCAAAAAAAAAAAAAATTAAGAAAAAAATGAGTTAGTGCTCCCACTTAGACCGTGATGTGTGTTTTTTTTTCTGTAAAGTAAATGCGTTCAAGTTGAACTTCCTTGTAGCTTTAGCGTCACACTTTTTTCGCGCTCATGCTGATAATAATGTAGAGTTAAAATTTTTGGTTTCTTAAGGTTTTTTTGTGGGTTTCTTATTGCAAGTTTTTCGGTTTGGGTTTTTTTTTTTTTTTTGTTTTTTTTCTTCAACGCCCACTTATTTTTTATTTGTTTGAGTTTTAGTTATTTAAGTTACGGTGGTACTCCGTTTATTTGTTTATTCTTATTTCTGTTGAAAAGCGTATTTTTGCGCATCAGATACTGGGTTGGTTTACTGTATTTTTTGGGGAATTTTAATTAAAATATTTCTCATGATATTAACGAATGAATATTCTTTCTTTTCTCCTGTTACTCCAACATACATTTATAGTTCATCGCGAGCCACAGTTTTTAAAACATACGAGTATGAGACAGACAGTGGTGTGCTGGCTGGTGTTTATTTTAAAGGTGTCCGAATGCTGACCTTAACGTTAATTGAAATCTAAGATAAAATTATTTGTTTTTGTTTATTTTCGTGGTTTTTTACCCTTTACCTTCTGATAAAGGTTCATTTAGACAAACACATACTCGTAGCTACATACATATGTATATGCTTATACAATCATTACATTTTCTTTAATTGTAGTTTATTTTGCATTTAAACTTTGTTTAAGCTGTCGAAAGAATTCAATTGAATTTGTAAGTTTTTATAATTAAATTAAGAAATGTAACGTTAATCTTTGATCACAATCTCTTAGTGTTGGAATAATTTGTTAAATATTTATTTATTCTTTAATCCTAGTTTTTAAATTCCAAGTTTAACCGTGGTTAATTGGTTGAATGAAGTTTAAATGTTTAGTATGGTTTTATTAGTTTATTTTATCTAAGTTTAACTTGAAATTTTGTGAACAAATTTAGATTCCTTTAAGTAAAACTAATTCTGTTGAAAACTCTTTTAAAAAATCATGTTTGAATCGATTTAAATTTTTAATCCAAATTCAAATATATTAGTGCTAAACGATTAAATCTCTATTTGGCAATATTTTATGGATTATTAATATACCTATCAAATGTGTTCAAACATTTTCAAGTTATGTAATTGTTTTCATTATTAAAAACGTGTTGAGTTTTTTCTGTTTAATTTTCAAAGAAAATATTAAGGCACACAGATCGAGACCCTTATCACAATTAAGCGCTTATTTTTTAAAAAGCTTGAGGACCTTTTATTAATTAAATGCTTATTTACAGAGTTTTTAAAGATTTAAAGTTATTAGTGATTCATGTTGGAAAACGATATTTGATTAGAAATATTCATAGGCATAACCAGAAGTAGGTATGTTTAGTTTTTAAGAATTTAAGATTTTTGGATTTTTCATGTAAAAGATCGGTATTTGGTCTAAAACGCAATGGTAAATAAAGGCCCTTTAACTTATTAAAACGCTTATTTATAAAATTATTAACTATTGAAGATGCGTTTTTATTTAGAAATATATGTATATAAGCAAGTGATCACAGATTAACAATTTAAAGGGGATTACAGATTTAAGCTCTTTTCTTAATTAAAAGTTTTTAGCGATTTATTTCCCAACTTGATTTAGATGTTTTAAAAACTACATGCATAGAATTTAATAATGTTGTGGACTAGTGTAATAATCATGGCTTTAATCGGCAAACATAATTTAACACATTTTTCTTTTAGCCTTTAACTGACCGGATTTTATTTAAATTAATTGAGTGATTAAAGTATTGCTAATTTTTGTATAAATCTACAAAAAGATTGCTAATTTTAATGTTCAAACCTGGAACGATTAAAGAAAGACAGTTGAATAATATTGCAAAACTCAAAGTTTGCAAAAATAAAATAAAAAAAATATTAATAATAAAAAATAAATTTAAATAAAATGTCTGATAATTTAAACAAATATAAACATATTTTTAAATATTAGTTCAAATATTTGCGAGCTGATAAAAAAAAAAAAACTGAAAAAAGACATACAGGTGCCTTTAGCACAAATATTGAAACACAGAATTTTGATAAAGACAACCAACCAGCCAAACAACACAACTGAAAAAGGAGTGGCAACATTTTATTATTATTTTTTTTTTTGTTAGAAAATGTTTCAAAAATAATAATAAACTAAAAACTGCTTGTCATATTAAAACTGCCGCTTTTTGCATATGTTCAATAATAATATTCATGCGGTTGTTTACAAAAAAAAAAAAAAAAAAAAAAAAAAAAAAAAAAAAAAAAAAAAAAACAATTTTAAATAAAGATTTACATTTTGACTTCACACTCAAGTGCGAATCACCAAAAAAGTAAGTGATTGCTTAGCGCCAAATGGGAAAAGATTTTTGAAAGTAACAATTGATTTAAGAAAATATTAAATACATATAAAATAATAAGTCGTACCAGTATAAATTATAAAAGCAATGATTGCCCAAAATACGCAATAATATTTAATTTCCGTTTTTCTATGTAGTTTAGAATCGAAACCTTTAAAATTAAAACTTGCGCACTCTATCTATCTACATATGTATGTCTGCAGTACTTGAAGCCTCTGCAAAATGGTGGTGGCTATGTTTCTATTATACTTTTTTTACTCTCTTCTTTAAAATATTTTATTTAATTTTGCAATACAACATCGCAATATCAAGCTTAAATTCCTGTCTTAATTAGGAACTTACTGCGAATTACTTTAGTCAATAGTGTCTATTAATATTTGGTAGAAAAATTTCAACAGTGCCAGATCTTTGCTTTGATTATTAGGTGGGGGTAAGTTAAAGTATCCGAATTGTGTTCCGTCCAGGAGAATACTTATGTATGTGATAACATAAAAACCATTTCTGTACTATAGTTAGTTTATTATTAGTTTTTGTGTTTCCTTGTGATGATTTAAGTGTTAATAAAGAATCTATTTACTATTTTTTTTTTATCAAAACTCAGTTAATTTATTTTCGAAATGCAACCATGCAACAAAAAGTTACTTAGACAAAAAGTCAAAATCATCATGCGTCTTGTAAGTCATTCGCACAATAAGCAGGAAGACAAGCGAGCAAAAGCATTTGCATTCATATCTACGTAACTTAAATTCTCAGAGGGAGTAGAAGAGCTAACAACTAAATGATGTTGTCTTAAAACATCAGACACCGCTGTTTAAATATTATTGTGTGCAGATGAAAACAAGGCAAACATATTTTTGAATACAAATCTGGGCGGCTCAAACGCCTAACAGAAGGCCTCAAAAGCATATTTTATCTTTTAAACGTTTATCCACAAAGTTACATATTAACGAACATTTATTAGAAATATGAGTGATCATAGTTTAAAGTTTTTTTTTTAATTAAACTTTTATTATAGAGTTGTAGGAAATTTATAAAAGTTTGAAGTCTTTGATGTGGAAGATCAATTTTTGGTCAGAAAGATAAGTAGTACTCATATATTAAGGACCTCTTTTTTATATAAAGCTTTAGTTATTTTAATTTTTTTTTTTTATATTGAAAATATATTTTAGTAATAGTCCACCCAGCTTTAATAAATAACAAGAACGTGACAGCAAATCTACTTCGCCTAATCGAGAAATTACTCCTCGGCCCACAAAAGGTTTAATTTTGTTAGTTCGAAATTTGTTTCTATTATGTAAATCAGTTTTAGCGGTTACAGTGCAGTTAACGTAATGTACATACATTATAATTTGATCTTCAAAGTAATTTTACAAATTAGAATCTCAATTTCACTTTTCGCAAATAACACAAAGACATCTTAAAAGGCCTAAACTTTAAAAGCCTTCCTTTTTCTAACTCTAGTATTATAACTGTATGTCTGTAAGCTTGCGACTGCGTTTAATTTTCAGTCATGTTTGCACAGCGGCGTTGTCAGGTTTGACCTTCCGTTTATTGTAGAAAAAAAAACGTTAATTAATTACCTTTTGATTTAAATAAATAAAATCACTCTGCAGGATTCTTAGCTACGAAATTAATAGGAAATTAGCCGTTGTAAAGCATATTTACACTTGCAACGAAACTAACATAAAAAAGATCACTCACTTTTTCATCAAACAGATCATTTTTCTTTTCAAATAGAAACTCGTTAAACGTCTAAAATTCTAGCATAAATAACAAATGCTATCTGCTTTAAATTTCTATTAATAAAGCAAAGCTTGTTCTTTTTTTAATTTATATTTGATTAATAAATGTTCTGGGTTAAAGAAAATATATTTGAAAGTATGTAATTAACACCCGCCGTTTTGTGTGTCCGTCTGTCTATCTGTCTATCTATCTCTCTCCCTTGTCTAAAAACAGTATTTGAGGTTTAGAATTAATAAAATCAGCATTCCTAACAAAAACTTGTTCTTGGGCTTAGCCTAAATAAAAACACATGTAAACTATTATACTTTGGCACTAACATGGTAAAACTGTCAAATGTACAAGTATCCAGAGCAGGCAGACACAGTTTGTTTTACTATATACATATTTACAAATATGTATAAATGAAAACAGCTGTTCAAAAAAGCACAAACATTTTTAGTTCAGTTTCGTGTGAGCAAATAGTATTCATATATGTACACAAGTGTTAATTACACAAAATCTGTTTAATTAAAATAACAAAAACTTCAAGAGCAAATGTGTAGACAGAATAAAATAATAGCTGCCAACCTTTACTTTTGGATTATTTTTATGTGTATGTATGTATGTATGTATGTATGTATGTAAGGAAGTAATATTGTATGTATGTATGTATGTATTTACCTAAGGTGGAAACATTTAAAAGCGTTAATTTGATTTTAAACATAGTTTTTAATAAATAATTATTTATAGTACATATTGAGAAAAATACCAATCTACCCACAATAGGACTCAAGACAAAGGGTATGTTGAGCATGGCGTCGACCCCCATCCCTGTTCAACCAATTTAAATAAGCATGGCGTTTATTGACTTATTTGTCTGCTCACAATACTTGTGTGTAAATCAGTACAATAGGATTATAAGCGTCTTACGCACTTAAATGGTTAAAAGTTATCACCATTACTAAATTACACAGTGATACAAAATCGAACTTTTCAAATTGGAAAGGGATGACCCCAATTGCAAATGAAAGTTGGCATTATCCATAACAAAACCTTCAAGGTTGTTTTTTTTTAATTCAGTAAGAGATTCCTTTATACGCATTTCTGATTTTTGGTGATTTTCGAACGCTGTCTAACAAAAAATCTCTCACTGAATAAAAAAAAAAATAATGGAGACCATTTGCAATTGGTCTCATCCCATTCCCATTTTGTTTGTTACACTGTGTCATCATCGAAGTGAAAAGTGAATATTTTTTCTCTCCTATGTTTAATCTAAACTAATTCATTTTCCGTCATTACTAGGCCCAGTCTCTTTGAAAAGGTCTCATTCTTTGTGGCAGGTAGGTACCAATAAAAAACTAACATTTATGGTTTTGGTTCATAAAACTACTTATGTATGATGGAAAAAAGTGGTAAAAACTTAAAGCGTGCATACAGCATTATGATGATGATGATGATGGGGATAGCGGCTGTGTTAAAAGTTTTCTTTTATAATCTGTCACGTCAAATCATTTTAAAGTTGTGTATGTTGTCTATCGTATTATTATTATTACATATTATTATTCTTGTTGTTGTTGTTGCTGTTGGAGCTCATATTTTTCTTTTTCCTCTTTGTCAGTTTATGTTTTCTTTATATTTTCGAAAATATCGTGAATCATCGTTATTATTTTTTTTTTCGTTTGGTTTTGTTTTTCTTAGTTTTTTTTTACAGTTGTAAAGTGTATTCCTAGCTCTTATAAATAAATACCAATACACACACACTTGTTTAAAAACTATAATATACATAAATTGATTATTATGCACCTATTAAGAAAAAATAAACATAATTATAGAAATGTCCCCGAATAGCTTGGAATTTATTGCCAAACTTGAAGATGCCACCTTAAAAAGGAAAGAAACGACAAATGTCATCTCCTTCTGTAAAATCTGTGTTTCTGTGTGTAAAAATTGCAATTGACCGAAAGACTGCAACCACAAAAACAAATAAAAAAAAACTAAGAAAACCAGACTACAGGCGACATCGTGGTCACATTTGATTCCATTATAATATACGTGGCGACACAGGATTGTTATATAAATGATACTTAGGTATTGTACATTATTATTGAGCAGTTTTACATACATATATATGTAGTTTATTTATATCATTGCACTAGAATTCCATTAGCAAGCATCCATCCTTCTTGTTTAAATCAATAAGTGCTGAAACATAAATCTTAAATTTTGCATTTCTGGGTTAATGGCTATGGAAAAACAAACAAATTTCGCACAATTACAAATCTTTTTTTTTTAATATGAGTATATGGCAATTTTAAAAAATACATATTATCCTTAAAGATAGATATTTAGCGGCACCAGGTATTGTAAGGCACTAGTACTAAATCATAAGAGTTTATTGAAAATATTTCTTAGAAAGAATTGGGAGTAAATTAAACAAAATTGATTGGTTGAATTTATATGATTCCGTTTTGAAGAGTCTTACCTAACCACTCAGTCTGCTTGCATGATTGCTGGTTGCCCAGTAATCCGTCAACATGGTAATTCGTCTCGAACTGTCCTACCGGAACACAGTTATTCGAATTGTGTTTGATACCCAAAGCGGGAAGAATGACAGTTGGCTAAAAGTCTGATGATTTTTTTGAGCAACAAACTTCGGGCCACCAATTTGTCTTTAGGTGCTGTTTCTGGAACAACAGATCCATTGAAAGTAGTGGTGACACTTAGCTCTAGCTAGGGAAATGTACGGGAATTGTGGCTTTCGTGGCATATGTGTGCTGACGATCCGCACTGGACAGGATTACATAGCAGCCTATGGCAACCGTAGTAATCTGTCGTTCTTGGCGGTAGTGGTCGGTCATTGATCCCAAGTGATATTACGATAGATTCTGCAATTGAGACATTTATAGTAGGTTCTGCTCTTGCCAACTCGTCTGGCAGTGCTTCCACGAACATTTCTTTTACGTATAATGGTAAATTCCTTCCTAAAGATCTATATATCAGCCCGAAATACGCTAGAAGACGTAGTGAGAACTTTAATACTTATTCATCATAGAAGACAACATAGATAATGCCACAATTAATTTTTTAACCATCAGTTTATATTTTTAATAATTCCCGTCTGAAAGGAATAATAATATTGAACATCCAATCAAAGTCCGTGAGGGTCATTATGTAGTCAGAGGTATGGTGTACTGCCGAGGGATGCAAGTATAATAACCTTACATGTCCAATGTTCCGGATCTCCAACATCCAGAGGCATATAGTCTTACGGTACTACGCAGAGTTAAAATGATCTTTCGTTGCATTGTGTGTGTTGCTTGTTTCCACCTTCATCGCCCGTCGTTTCAATTGCAGTTCGATTACAAAAATATTTTCATTGACAGGCGCTGATAGGATCAAATTATATCCCCATCTAAAACAAAAATATTTCAAAATATTAAAAAGCTAAATGCAGTTAAAAAAAATGGAAAACGATACGTTTTTAAGCAAATGTCAATTCTCAAAACGATTTTTATTGCCATCCACGGCGCGTTTAAGTAATAGTATTTAACTTAAGACGCTAGTATAAACAAAAACGATCTTTAAATACCCTTCATTAGAACAAAAACTATTTGAAAACATAAAAGATTAACCCCCTTATTCAAAAACGATTATTAAATTTAACAAACGTTTATTAAGACAGATTTACATATAAAAATTTGCTTAATAAACGTTGGTTAAATTTAATAATCGTTTAGAAATTTCTTATCATATTTATATACATACTCGTATGTAGCTGACTAAGTTACCAACATTGTACAATTTTTGAGACCCCGAACCAACATAGTTAATAGATGTTAGATTGTGCTTAAACTTTGGGCGGAAATTCCTCCCTAAAGGAAGTCGCCGAATGGTGCAACAGACGTTCTATTGACATTATTTTAAACTCAACTCAGTGCTGAATAAAAATCCAGTTGTATTGCAGTAGCAAAATACTTTCCTATGTAATTTTACTGTATTTTTATTCATTGTTTAACAAATTTCAACTAACTTCCATCTGCCTGTCTAACAAACGTAACTAATGCCTTGTAGTTTTGTGTAGGGCATTAAAAGTATCATCGTTTTCGTTTAAATTTTCTTGCACATTTTTTTATGCTCTGTTACTTTTGCATACTACAACAAGACATCCTGCTGTGTAGCTACTAATTGTAATGTAAGGCGGTATCATCCATACAATGGCGAATTCGAATTTCAACAAAAGTCATGGCCACAAGACCCAGTTAAATACAAGAAAAATGTAGAAAAAAGATATACAGCAACAAAAAAACTATTTAGTACTCGTAAATATATTTTGGTATTTACCAAATGAACATAAAATGCTTTGTTTGCCTTAACAAATCGATAATTTACGGAATTTCTTTTTTTTAGTAGTCTCTTAGGTGTAGACTATGTTTTCTTTTTATAAATGTTTGCAAAAACAGAAAAGGTAGTTGAGAAAAATTAAGAAAAAGTTCACATTTAAACTGTAATAAATCAAAGCAATTATACTCGGTCAAGATCTATCATCACTTCTTGGTGAAGTATTTTAGTTTTTATATATTCGATGATTTTGTATACATACATATTATAGTTGGCTGGGTAAAGAGGTGTTGAGAAATCTGAACACAAATTATGTTTAATTTTTTTCTGAGAAAGTCTGCAAGGTTCAAATAATTTTAATATATATATTTACAATCATTTAATTCTGTTTGTATTTCATAGTACATACAAAGCTTATTTGTTTTAGTCCAGTTTTTTCTTTACTATTTTGTCTTAATTAAAGGCTTAAGTTTGGTCTATTAAATGATATGCATTGAACCAAGAAAAGTGTGATTATAGCAGCATCATTTTAACATCAGCTTTATACCAGTGATCGGTACAAAGAGAAGGCAGAACAATAATTATAATAACATTTTATGCACTGTATTTTAATTCGATCAACTATTTTGATTGTCATAAACATCTTTGTCATTCGTGTTGTTAACAGGTAAATGACCTGTAATGTTCGGCCTCTGGTAGCTGTAAGTGCCGACCACTTTTATACATATGTATCAGGTATGGAAAATTAAATTTATTTCAAAATAAATATTATTCATAAAATTAATCTGTTAATTACACCCAAAATCAGTATTGCACAAAATCTTCTGACATACCAGTTTTACACAAAATTTTCTTAAGAAAAAAATTTTTAAAACTAAATTTTGTTAGGAAAAGTGCAGCCTCTCAGAAAAGGTCTCTGTGTAACAGGTAACAGGTACAAATTTTATAGAAAAGCTTTTATACTGTTATGCACTAACTATTAAAAAATCTAATATACTCATTTGTAGAACATTTTCTACCTACATATGTATATAAAAAATACTGTTATAAACAATAATGTATATTAAAAAATCTACAGACCTGTGCAACAATTACCAATAGTTTGAATTTTACAGGTTTCAAAATATTAATTAGTCGACGAGTTATAGCCAAAAAAAACATATAAACAATATGCTGAAAATCGGCATTTGACTGCAAAGTTCGAAGGTCAATTAAAAAAAAAAACGAACTAACATAAACAAACGCCGCTATACGGGTCTTCTAATTCAGCCTCTATTTTCACCCCTCACTCACAGAATCGATCTAACTCTTGCTAACCTGAATTTGTTACACAGTGTAATTGATTGCAAGTACTTTTTAATATGGTATTCGTATCAACATTTCCATCCCTGATATATACAAACATATGTATGTATGTATGTATAAAATAAAAAGAGTAATACTCTCACAACTTGACGTGAATAGCACACTGTCAGCTTCGAACAAAACATTGTGACATATTACTTACAAAAGGACATTTTGTTTATCACCCAAGGTTATAAAATTATAAATAAAACCATTTAATTGGACAATTTACAAGCGTTTTTGATTTAGCAACAATGCCATACAAGCTACACACATACATGTATGTACATATATTTTTTTATTCTGTTGTTTTTGTGCCAATTTGTCTTAATTTTGTGACTGACACTGTAGTATTGTAAGTATTAAAAACATTATGGAGTTCTTGGAAAAGCGGCACATGTCAAGACGTACAACAACAACGATGAATTCTCATCTGTCAAACTTACATTACAGTAGAGACATTATTGGTGAAGATTATATTTTCTGCATTTTGTTTTTTTTTTTCTTTCATTTTCTTCTGTAATTTTATTGTTGGCATTCGTCGTGGTGGTCAAACACCGAAATTAGCATTTTCTCCCCTCTTTTAATGGAGTACATGATTATCATGATTTTTTTGGATTTTTGCATTCTGTAAACATTTGGCTGTCTTTTTGTCGTTCGGTCTAACTGACTCCTTGTATTGCTTACTGTGTTTAATTTTAGCATATGTATGTAAAAGGTTGTGATTAAACAGTGTTAGTTAGTTAGGTGATCTGTAAAAAAAGCTTTTGTTGTAGTTACTGGTGATGTTGTTGGTGTTATTATTATATTGTCCCATATCACCTTGTAAACAATGCCAGGCGAGCGACAACGACAAATTGCCAACAATTACATCGCATTCAGCTACAACAACAAAGTTATTATTTCTTTTATTATTAAAATAAAAACGAAATAAACTGCAGCATGCGTTCGTTGTAAAAGCATGAGTGAAGATTAAAATCTGTGATTTTTTCATAAATAGGTACCCTTTTTACACTGTGCAATGTAAAGGCGACATTGCACGGGTAGATGATTCTCTTTCTGTGTAGCAGCACCTTTTAATTTAAGACGTTTTTTTTTTTTGTTTTTTTTTTTTGCTTTAAATCACTTTATTTCTTTATAACCATAACATCTAAACAAAAAAGAAAGAGAAAAAACGTTTAAAGTACATTTTAACATACAGAAAATAAAAATGGGACATTCTTTTATACAAAATGTTGATTGGTTGGTTGAATTCCAAAAAGCATAAAAACAGGAATACATTTTAAATGTAAATTATAGGTACATATTTATGTTCACTATAACTGTATTAGTTATAGCAAGACTTTGAAAGAATTCATACTTTAAATTAATCCCATGGATAGGTACTATCTCTCTCCTATCTAGAAGTCAAGCTAAAATTACAAACTAAACTAACGAAATTTTTAACTTTGATTAACTATGTTATGAGAAATGTTTAGCAGTCCTGTTTAAACAAATAACTCTTTTAACAGCTGCACAATAAACTTATAAGAAAACCGACCACAAACAAAAAGTATTCTACTCAACAACCGCAAAAAATTTCGCAACCAACCAAAAAAAAAAAAAATATGTCAACACCCACACGCGTATTGTATCGACTGAATGCAGACATAACAACAACAAGCACAAACTATCTTTGTAACAGAATCAGAAAAAAATCAAAAAACATTCACACACATGCACACTATACACCAAGTCATAATAATATGAACATGATTTGTTTTTTTTTTTTTCGTTTAACTGCGCTATCCTGACAATACCTAGGCCCTAGAATTGAAACATCGTATGTATGATGATAGAATTCCCAAGAAAACAGTGCACTACAAACAACAAACAGTGCATTCAAACCGTTTCACTTACATACACAAATATTTTGTTTTATTATTATTATTATTGTAGTAGTACCTAGTAGTAGTAGTTGTTGTTGTGCTTAGCTGAGCAAAAGCAACAACGGTCATAAATTGCACAAAACATGTCAGCAGCATTTTTTTGGAAAAGAATGCTAGCTAGTCATTCTCGGTTAGTTAGTCAGTCAGTAGTCGGTGGGTTCATAGTGTGCGGCAGTTAGTTAGTCTATCTGTGCCTTCCTAAAACACTTACTTGCTAAATCTTGCACTTGCCATACAGACAAAACGATGCAAGATAAGTATGAAAAGGGTGGTAGCAAGTAAGGGAACTTGCTTGTAATATACAAAAAGAGGTATAATGGAACGCACATCATACGTTAAAGTTGTACGGGTACAAAATTTGGTACAATTGTACTATTTGTACTCGGACTAATAACACTTTTATCTTTTCTTGTAAAAATTATAAGTTATAAGGTGTAAATCTTGCTAAAGATAATGAATCTGAACAATATCTGTATGAAAAAGAAATCGCTTGGCTTAATGTTAACGTATCATCCTTCCGTTATAGACTTATTATTTTATGGATCGATAAATTAATTGACATAATATGTACTTGAAAACATTTTTATAACATGAATCATTCCATCGATCTAAGAAATGAATTCAACTAGTCTGTGTTCACACTAAGTATGTAAGTGTTATTGGCAATATTCTTTCTTACTTTTTTGGCGGGACATACAAGGAAAAAAGAACCGAGTACACAAGTTCAAAACTACCTAAACATTCAAACACAAAAAGTATTAAAACATATTATTATATTATATTGCTTGTTTGTTTGAACGCCAAAGAAAGTCCAAAGATTTACTACGTGTGAACACAGACCCAAATTTGATTGTTTGTTATCTTGTCCATTAAAAATGATACTACTATAGCTTCCTGAACTAAGTACATATAAGATATGATATACAAAACTAAAAATATTTGTTCAACAGTCAATAGCAGATGTTAGTTAGTACAATTAGGATGTTAAAAAAGTACATTTTCCCATTTCGTTGGCGCAGTTTGTAATTTTTAATTTCTCGTCACTATTACATCATACTATCCTTGCAATTTTGCTCAAGAACGCAGATCGCTGAAAGTATGTATGTGTATGTTCGTACCATAGATGACAAGACCACCGACGACATGTCTGATTTGTTGCTATTTGTTTGAGTTATATGTAGCAACCATAGCTGTCAGATTTGACGATTTATCGTCATTTTGACTGTTTTTTTGTTTCAAAAATAGCAAAGTGACGATTTGACGATTTTTTCTTTGAAAGTGGCGATTTTCTGAATTATAAAGATTTTCTATTTGTATGTTTTATAAATGTTTTTGTTACCAAATTATCTCTTTTTTGACACAACAACTATTTTTCTCATTTAATATCATAAATATTAAGAAGAACATGACATATTTCAAAAACAAAACTAAGTAATAGCAGTGTTTTCTTAATTATTGACAATTGTTAAGCTTAAGCATAATAATTCCAAATAATATTGAGTCAGTATAGTTGAAATTTCTTATTTATCTGTAAACATAAAAAGAAATTTTAAATGATGAATTCCATGAACTAAAATTTTTAGAGGAAACAATTTTTAAATTTCAACGGCGAAAAAACTTCTCCTATTTTAACAAAACGGCGAAAGAATATTCAGCCAAGGAAATTTAAATAACAAAAATATGGTATTCTTTGAAAATAAGTACCTGTATATACTCGTATATGACGGATGAATTGTATTCTATACTCAAAATGTTATTTAAAACTTAATAAACTACTTTGTAATTTAATCTGAATTAATAAAATATGCTAAATTCAGATATTTCTCTTCAGTTTTAGCTGAAAGAATACCCGCAACATTCAATGTCAGGAATGGAAAAGTCAATACTTTTATTTTTTTCATCTTATTCAAAAATACCATATACATACATATGTACTTTGAAAAAAAAACTATCGTATCGAATAATATTGTAATACGAGTAGTATCAGCTCATTCCATTATCATTATTGAATTGAAATATTTTTCGGGTAGAGATATATAAATTTTAAATAAAAGAACGAAGTGTGTTAAATATGAATCCTTCAATGCTGTTGTGTTTCTCCTCATCTATATGATCACAAACATTAAAATTTTGAGCATTATTTCGAAATATGGTGTAGCATCTCATGACTCATTTGTGTGGATTCCATGGAAAAATGTTACAAGAAGAGTTTTACAATCAGAACAATTTGTAAAATGCTTGGCTTTTAGGTAAGGCAAAATGAAATATTTTATTGTACTTGTTTACATAAGCTAAATAAATCTAACACTAAAGGAGATTCAGGATACCTGATATCGAATGTCATGATGTCAACATAAACAATTTCGATACATTTTGCTCGATATTGTATGCAGCGATTAGACTCAGTATGTATGTAAATAAGTAATAGATAATAAATTATTGCATTCCTTAGAATGATTTTCTGCTGTAAGAAAGTATTTATTTGTTAGAGAAAGTCTTGAGCATAAAAATATAATATCTATAGAAATCCTCAATATAACGATATTCAATATTTCTATAGAAAATTAAGTGTAAATATTTTCTAAAGAATATCATGTATATTTTTCATATACGCTTTTTGGACCACAAAACTAAGCTAATGTAAAATAATATATTTTTGTACTTCGAGATTGCAAAAGTAAAAAGAAAAATGCATGTATTTATTTTCATATCGAACACAAAAAATTCCATTTTCCATCCCTGATGATGTTTTGGTTGCAACAAAAAACCCTCCTTTCTCAGGAGAAAAAATAATAATTTATATAAAAAATTCACCATACTACAATTTCACAAAATAGCTAATACAACAACCACCGGTAAATATAACTGTAAGAACCACCACTTTTAGGGTGATGATGAATTGGAAAATTTGACGTCATAGCATTTGTGGTGAATTTATTTTTTATTTATAAGTAGAGTTCTTATTATCGTAGTAAGGTGAAAAAAGTATGATTTTTTGGGTACTTTTTGTTTACAACTAACTAACTAACTGTAGTTTCAAAGAAGTATCAAAGAAAAACAAAACAATAAAACAAAACTAAAAAAACAAGTAGTGTTTGTTTTGGTAATTTGCAGTTGGTAAACAATTGAAAAAAATGTGGATGAAATGATATGGATTTGGAAACGTTTTTGACTTTGGAAAAACGGCGTTTGGCTGAAGAACGTCAAAGTTTATATGAACGATCCCTGGAACTAAATTCATCAACGACTTCAGAAATAAACACAAATCCTTCCATGATAAGAGCATCACACGAAAACCATCATAAAAAGGATACTGGAGGAGATGCCATTTTAAATAAGCAAACAAAAGACTGGTTTAATAAACAACAAAACAATAATAATAATAAAAGTACTGACGATGTTGTGGCCACAAATAGTAGTAGTAGTAATAGGCGTAAAAAGAAAAATCAAGTAAGTTTGTATCTATTATTTTTTTTAAGCATGCTTTTAGTAAACCAAAAAAGATTGAATGTATTTGTAGGAATTTAATACAAAAAAGTATATCGCAGTGTTTGAGTGCATTAGTCTTCATTGCTTTACTTACTGTCACTAATAGTTAAATCATGCACCTCCTCCACATACATATGTATATTGTTTGTAGTTTGAATAAATAAACAAAACTCATTCCTTATAAAATAACATGATTAATTAACAATATATTGTCGCAAAAAACAATGTATATACAAATAATTTATGCACCTATAGAAGTGTATTACTATATTAGAAGTATGTATATAGTCTATTAGAATAAACTTTGTATACCTACATACCCCTGAATCCATGAACATACTATGTACATTCATTCTGCGGGCTAATACAGTGTTTTTGTTTTAAATATTAATAATGTGCAGTGGTGGATTTTATGGGTGGGTTTCTTCTACGAGTATATGATAATTTTTCTAAATATGCATGTTATGTGCAAAAT
Source organism: Bellardia bayeri (assembly GCA_950370525.1). Classification (NCBI taxonomy): domain Eukaryota; kingdom Metazoa; phylum Arthropoda; class Insecta; order Diptera; family Calliphoridae; genus Bellardia; species Bellardia bayeri. Next base: position 1,636,207 of record OX493268.1, read on the forward strand.
TACTTTGTCGTTGCCTAATTGTACGTGAATTAGATTTCCATAATATAGAATTTATAGGCCGTAACACCTTTCCTTTCTTCTGTTTTTGACATTTTTCTGTGTACACTTCCATAAGGCAATTGTCGTACAATCAGTTTAATAGAATATTTTAGTCAGTAATTCATTGGTTCAAGCGGTAATTGGACGCGTTCTTGATTTACAATTAAAAGTAATTTTGTACGATGTATTATTAAAAATAGAAAAGTATGTATATATTAAAATTTCCATAAAATTACGTAAAAAACTAATTTTACTAATCTGGTATTTGTATATACATATTCATAAACAGATCCTCGAAATTTTTCCTTACAAAGGTATCATTGTATATTTAAACTTTTTATTTGAAGTTGAGAATATTACAGAATACGGCATAACTATATCTAATCTAACTATTAAAAAGTAAAAGTAGATTTTGATGATAGATTTTAAAGAAAGAAAACCCAAGTTTTTTTATCTTAAAATTGTCATATTTTTAATGAAATTGTAATGCAAAATATATAAATTGGACTTCGTTTATTGATTGAGTTATAATTATCTTTTCCAACTCTGTCAACAATGTACACATAATTATAAAATTGTACAATATTTACATGATTCCAAGTTAAGGATACAATAATGTCATTGATACATTTCACACAGGTTTTCCAAAACGCAAAGCCTTTAATAATTAATGCCACCTTTCAAAAAGTATAATACATACATACATATTATTTCCATTATTTTTTATGTAACAATGATTTTATGTTTGATATTACTAAAGTGGGAGGAATGCTTAAAAGCTTACATTTTCTTGATATAACCGTAATCTACCTATGTATGTACTATGTATAGTAACACCTACTCTTACATTAAAATTTAGTATAAATAGGTAAGAAGTGCATGTGGTGTTTTTAGCTTAATAAAAATTTATTTTGTTTTCCTTTAACTTCGTTTACTTCCTAAACATTGTGAAAAATAGTTAAACTCATGCACGTGTTGTGTGGCTTGTTACAACTTATGATGATAACTTTGCCACCTTTACCACCTGCCATTTCAAAAAGGTAAAATGAAATAGTTCTGTAGTAAATATTCTTTCTCCCTTGGCCTAGTTTTGTCTGGCTTTTTTTTGTTAGTGAAGAGTATTCTGAGAGTTGCAGCGCTCAGCAGTCCCTTATGAAGAATATTATTACAACTTATTACATATATATTATGAGTATAACGTTGTTCATTCTGGCGTTGGAACAAACAAACAAGTCAAATTTTGCAAATAATTATTTATGTATGTTAGTTATTATTCGGCAGGGGAATGTTATAATTGACAATAAATATGTATCAAAGTTTTCTTATTGTTGTTAAGTTGTTGTTGTTACTATTACCATTACGTTTGGCTTTAATTGTATTAAAATATTTTTGGTATTACTATTTCTATTTTACTTTTTACAGGATGATATGGAGCAATGGGTATCGGATACATTTTATTCATATTTTCCTGGTTTTAGCAATGAATGTCAAAAACGCCAGCATGAATTACAGAAAAGACAACTTGAAAATCAAGAAAATTTAATTAAACATCAGGTAACAAGAGTTAACCATATTATTTGTATTTGATTTCAATGACATTTTTTACATCTGCAGATGTTAAATACCGGTCATAGCAGAAAAAAGAAACATATTCATACGGAGACTTCCAACATTAATAGTGCCCGTTCCAACAACTCTTCTGTAACATCAAATGGTGCCAATGGTTCCCTGCATGGTGCCGCCAAGACTGACATGGAAATTATAAATGTTAACAATCCGAATTATGTGCCTTCAAAGCATTCAATTCACTCTGTGCGTCCTGATTCAGCTCGCTATAGGCTTTTGCAGGATTTACGTCATACAAATCTAACGAACTTCGTAAATGGCACTTCAGAAGATGCAATGGAAATAAATCGCAAACAAGCAGAAGTATAAACTTAAAACTCTATAATATTTTATTTGTTGAAAGTAAAATTAGTTTTTTATTTCTTAGATTGAGTCTGCTCGCAAAAAGGAATACCAACGAGAACTTATGCAACAAATTGAAGATAAACGTCGTACCATAAAATTATTAAGAGATAAAGAACATCAACAAGAAGAAGTTTTAACAAGGTAAATTTTATTTAAGTGCATTTTATTAAAAAACAAAAGATATTTACAAAAAAATATTTAAAGGCGTTTACAGGAACAGCTCAAAACTATGAAACTAGAAGAACAATTAGAAAAGGAAAGAATTAAAGCAGTAAAGGTAAGTTTGACTAAATACAACTTGAGTTTGTTGAACTTACATTATACCTATATGTAGATTTGAAAAGTTTAAAAATAATGTTAATAGAAAATAATAATTAAATCCATCTGCAGGTTCGTTTTGATGCAGAACAAAATCGCTTGAGTCGAGAACAGCTCCTTGCTAAGTTGGAAAATGATTCTCAGCTTATCTTGAATGCCAACCTCAATACTATTAGTAATAAAAATCCAGCCATAAGCAACGGAAACAATAAAGAAAATATTTCCAATAGACAGGATAATAAAGTCTATAAATATTTTAGCAATTCAGACAAACATGAGTACAGCTACAGGAATAAATCGTCATCGCTACCAACAGAAATTGATTTGGAATTAGAACAAACGGAAATGGCGAAAATTGAACGTGAATGTTTTCATTTGAGCGAAAAGATATGTCCAATGTGTGATGAACCCTTAAAGGAACTGGAAAACTTTTGTCTTCGTTGTCAAAATAAAATATCGTTTCGTATAAAATCCCCATCGACGGGAAAAAATAATACAACAAAAGATTTGAAGCCTAATGAAGATGATACTGACAAAAACCCTGAACAACATGAAACTGAATCAAATCGAAGTTTCTTCCTAGTGTGCTTAAGATGTGAACGTTTGTATTCGTGGTGTAAAACATGTACACATAAAAGTGATGTGTGTAAAGCTTGCCAGAATAGGAGAAATCTTTGCATGAGCTGCAGAAAAACATTGTGTTCTTTCTGTTTAGAGGAAGTAGCCTGTGGCAAGAATACAGAAACTTTACATATTAATGATAGTGTTGGTGATTTTGAAAAAGTAAGATATTAACTTTGAAATTTTATTTTTTATTTAAATTATTGATTATATTTCTTATTATTGTTTATTTGATCTTTTTTCTTAAGATTTTAGTAATTATTTAAGCTTTAGGTCTTTTTTATAAAAAATTTTAATTTTATAAATTTCAAAAAATTATTTGTCATAGGAATGAATGAAAACTTCCTCACTACAATTCAAAGATAGACTAAAGAACTAACATACTCGTATATGCCAATGTTGTAAAAGTATATAAATGTATAAAGTATATATAGGTACCACGAAAAATAAACTAAAGCTTAAATAATTACTAAAATCTTAATTATTGATTATATTATGTTCAAACAATTTTAGGAATTAACTAAAAATAAAGAGACTGTCAAGGCAATGTCATTTCGCGTCATGAACGGTAACAGGGAATCAGTTCGAAATGATAACAAAAGTTCTAATATATCATCTTTATCTCCGGAATATTCATCTTTAAACAACTTAGATTATATAAATCATCCTCCGTATTCCATCAATATTGAACAGAATTCAGTTTTCCATTCAGATAATAAACCATTTTCATTATTTTCTACAAATGAAGATAAAAAATTAAAAGCTCCCAATGGTGGTGAAAATAAAATATGTTTTTATGATAATGAATATTTTTTAAATACTTCGAATAGTGATGAGAAAAATATTGAAAGACTTCGTCACGATACTGATAAGAGGCTCTCTCGCTACTTGAAGAATTACGGGGATTTGGCTTATCAAACGCGTGGCACTCAAACTACTCCCACTAGCTCTGGTCGCAGGGATGTCGTAATACAGGGCGAACATAGTCTATCCATACCTCTTTTGCGTGAAATGCCAAAAATGACCCGTATGGAAGCAATCGAATTTAAAGGAAACTCGAAAGAATTGGAAGACCTGCAACGAAGATGGGATGTAAGATTTGTTTTCTCTAATATTAGTATATGTATGTGAAACTTTTGCACTTCTTATTTATAGATTCCGGCTGTTCAAAAGTACACGATAACCCCTGGATCTCCTAAAGTTGTTACACAAGTTGGTGCGATACGGAAACAACTTCAAATAGAAAGAATATTTTCTGAGGATGCAGATTCTTAATAAATAAATAGCTCAAAATAAAATTTTACTAAATCTATATTTAAAATTTTCAGTAACATTCAATAATAAAATTATTGGTTAATTTTTATATCGAAAATAATTGACCTCAGTCTTTCTTTGGCATAATATTTTAAATGTAAGTATAACAATCCTGTTGGAGTTTAAAGAAATACACAAGCAGGAAAGTGTATTCTGGTACGTTCAATCTTAGTATACCCTATATCAGTTGCGAGTACACTTTTTAAAGCGAATTTCGAATATATAGTGAAACAATTTAATAAAATATGTTAAGATTTCTGAAAAGAAATAAATAAGAACAAGCCAGTTTAAAACAAATTGTTTTATTAATAAATAATTTATTTTAAATAAGCGGGTTTTTACTAAAAACTACCATCACTAGTCAAATAATACAAACGACGGTTTCAGTACACAAAAATGCAACTCTGATTGTTTAACGCGCGCTATATCAGCCATGTAAAAACGAAGAATACCAAAAGAAAATTAAAGAGAAAAGATAGAAAAAAAATCAGTTGTTGGAAAAATGGCTGACGGGTGTTAAAATATTTTATATCAAGTGTTTTATTTAATGTATATTTCAAATATAGATTAATTAAAGTTGTCGCATATAAGTTAAACAAATGCAACAATTAGTGGTCTAACTAAAAACATTCAAGATTTTCATAAAATTTTCATGTGAAAAGGTAAAAAATATGTGTCTGGCAAAACTAAAATTTTACTCCTCCGCGGTGCAGACGTGAAAACCGAAAAAAGTGTAACTGAAAAAATTGTAGTAGACATATTCTATGTATAAAAAATCAGTGAAAAGGATGTAGAAATTAATGACATAAAGTATGTTTTAGTTAAAATATACAAAAAAAAAATCAGATAATTTGAAGTTTTAAAAGTGATACTGTATGCTGTATTTTCAATTTATGTAGAAAATATATTTTTGCATGTATGTGGTATACAGCCGGTAATTATACATTTTTCTTAAACATTTGATGCTGTTGTAATGTTGCCGAACGATTTTAAGAGTTTTCACATTTGTTGTATAACAAACTTAAAGGGGAAAAATAGGGAGTTATATTGAAAATTATTAATTTAAATACATAATGAAAACTTAATACCTTTTAAAATATAATTTTAAAGTGATCTAAATTTGTTGTGGTATTTTAATTTTCCTACCAGATTTCACGTGCGAACAATTCATGCTCATTACCCAACGTATATTTCATTTAATAATATAATATGATGAATAATCAATTCAATACCGCAAACATAACTACTCAACATGGGATACAAATGGCACAACATGTAACCACCTCTCCGCCTCAAGCATCCGCAGCAGTTCTAAATACATTCCTCAATGCACAGCAACAACAGCAACAATTAGCTGCTGCAGTTGCAGCTGGGACTATATATGGTGATCCGAGACAACTACAATTAAACACAAATACTCTTGATAAGAACTTTTATACTACAACAACGGCTACATTAGGATCTTTGGGAACACCACAACGTTTTTACACATCTACTGGACCAACAGCAACTGCTGGAGCTACAAATCCTCAACACATCACCGCTACTACCGGACATCAACCAAATACAATTTTAATAACAAACAATTTTGCACATCAACCATCAGGACAGACATTGAACCCTGAACATCAGCGTAATATACGAATTGTCACATCAACTTCTAATGCTTTGAATGCAACAAATACTGCAAATATGGCAACAACGGCAAGTGGGTTTCAACATGCTCAACATATTTTCAATTTGAACAACAACAAACAATTGCATTTGTTTCCGCAACATTTATTGCATCAATCAAATTTCCAACCAGCAACAACAACAGAACTGCTGCATCAACATTTTGCTTCACAACATTACCCAGCATCGCAGCAACAACAGCAGCAACAAACCCATTCAGCTGCATCTGCAATGCAAATGCCACAATTCTATGTATCACCGGAAAACTCAATAGCAGGTCCACTCAACTCTAGTCCCAAATTAATAACAAATATACCCTCGAATAGTACGACAGCTGCCGGTGGTAATACAACAACTGCATCATTAGTGGGCAATGGCTCCAATCCCAACAGTTCCACCGTAGTATTAGATCGCATAAATATTTGCATTAATAATTTATACACCGACACTTCGTCATCTTCTTCGGCATCAAATTCATTGGCTTCTACGCCAGCCCAGCAACCGTCGCCAATAATACCAGCCATACAACATAAGCCCATTATTGAAAGTGGTCCAGCTTTATCTATGGCCGATATGTATGAATCAAATGTTTTGGTTATAGACGAACCAGATTCAACTACAACTGCAACTACGCCTCATACACCACCCACAACACCTGAAAATACACCTCCTTCTATGCCAAATATTGGAAATAACCACAATAATAATATTATCTCAACTACCAGTGCTATTAATAGTCCAAGTACATCGTGTAATTATCAAAAATTGGAAAAACCGGATGCCATAACAACAACAAAACACAGTTTTGCATCAGCCGCACAAAATATTGAAAATGCAGCACAAGATTCCTCAGATTGTACACAAATTCTAAGCAGAACAACAGCAACAACAAGTACAATTTCACATGCGAATAACTCAGCACAACAACTACAAACAACACGCAATATTAAAACAACAACAACCTCCAATACACCATTAACACCTCTAACACCTCCCTCACCTGAAATGGCCAGCAATAACAAGGAATATTTGAACGAATCCAAGCAAATGCCCACAGCTGCTGCTCCTGCACCTTTATTTGCAAACGGCGAAGATGTTTTTATAAAGCGCCACGACGACCGCTTCTATCTGGGCACAGTTATTGATACCGCACGCAATCAATTTCTGGTGCGCTTTGACGATAAAACGGAAGTGTGGTGTGAAGCAGAAGAGATGCGAAAATTGGGAGGTTCTTCTGCTAGCAATAGTACATCAGCCGAAGATAAGTTTGTTGGCCAACCAATGTGCGTCGCCTGCAAACGTTTTCGCCCGGATTCAAAAGTGGAGACTTGTGAACGTTGTGGTCGAGGTTACCATCGCAAATGTACTACCGAAACTACGCCAGGTAGTGAGGTTTGGCTGTGTAAACGTTGTGCCAAACCCATGATATTAGATGATTTATCGAAATTCAGTTCTACGGAAGAAGAAACAGAAGTTGAAACTTGTCTGCAATTGCATTACAATGTAAGTTATTCCGTTTATCAGAAAATTGTGAAACTGATAATGTAATATTTCTCATTTGCAGGTCGAATCTCTAACGTGGGACGAAAAACATCGCTCGAATGAGGAGCAAATCTACTGTTATTGTGGCAAATCTGGCAAATTTGACAATAACATGTTGCAGTGTTGGCGTTGTTTGAACTGGTATCATAACCATTGCACACAAAAGTGTACAAGCAATCTACTGAGAGGAGATTGGTATGTTTAATATTGAATCATTATTGAGTTTCAGTTAAAGTATATATGTCTGATACAATATGTCATTTTCGCGTAGTTTTTTCGTATTCTGCTGTTCAGTTTGTAATGATGGTGAGGAATATTTAAGACGACTTCAAACCAGTTGGGTAGATTTGGTTCATTTGGTCTTATACAATTTATCATGTTTGAAAAAGCATAATAAATGTCATCACCTACTCAAAGATATAATACCCTATGTATTAGAAAAAAGGAAAATTTTACCTATACCAAAAGAGGTATGTTTTACTATTTATGACTTAGTAGGTATTTAGTTTAGTTGTATATTATCGTGCTTCTCTTTACGCAGTGGATATCGATGCCGGAGAAAGAATTTGTAGATAAAATTAAATGTACTCTAAATGAAAATTCACAGATTTTCATGTGTGGCAAAGAAATTAAACGAGATTCTAATAGTTTTGCTTTGCGCTTCATAGAGCCACCAGTGATCAAGAAAATTTCCATTAAATCACAGGATACATTTAATGATGAGTTTATCTTTAATAATTTAAAACTACAAGTTTTAATCGGAGCTCCAGAAAATTCCGGTTTCAAGTTTATAAACTCGAATTGTATGAATATAGATAACACTCCCACATCTAAACGAAAACTAAATGAAGACTCCAGTTCACACGATGTGTATGAGTTCGATGATACATCAGAGGATGAAATTCCCATTAAGCGTATTTTAGATAAAGTAAAGAAAACTAAATTGTCGCCACAAACAGAAGCAACACTTATGGTTGAACAAATAACACCAAGTTCCATAAAGAAAACGTCTACTGTAACGAATTTAGAAAAAATGGATGTAGAAGATGACAATGCAAATGATGCGTTAATAACCCCTTTGCCTGAACCGGAAACATACGTGTTGTCTACTCCAAAATGTAAAACAGAACTGACTCCTAAAAAAGAATCTAAAACTATAAGTCCCCATAAATCTCCTTTAGCTGGTGTGACTAAGTGTAAGGAGCAAACTTCATTGCCTTTAGGCGAAAAACTAAAGTCAGAAAAAAGTTCACGTAAACGTAAAGCATTCACATTATCCAAAAGTTATACAGGGGCTCGTTTAATAGATTCCTCATCAGATGAAAACTCCAGCAGTAGTTCCAGAGGAACTTCATTGGATTTGATAATACCACCACCGAAAAATTTCTTGGGACAAAACAATCCATTTCGAATTATTTCACCCAAAAAGAATGCCTCCGATGTCAACGCATCGACATCTAGTGGCAAGAAATCCGTAAGTTTTGGTATATTCAATACTACGGCATTAAATTTTAGCTCAAAATTAGCTGCCCTCAAGAGCGCTGGTTTGTTTCCAAAATTAAGTACAAGCAATCTGGCCAAGGCTGCCGGTCAGCCGAGGACAGTTCGCACTATAAAGCGAAGACTGAGTGCCAAAGATATTACAATCGGCCCAAATAAAGAAGTGCGCAGAAGACGTAATCGAAGACTGTCATCAAATATCGAAGTAAGTTCAAACACTTCTAACAAATTAGAATTATCTCAGGTTTATTTTAACAAATTATTGTACTTTCTTTTCTGCAGGTTATAAGTACAACTACCATTAATCCTATTCCTACAAACTTTTTCCCCATACAAGCCAAAGATTTATTAGCAGCTGCGGCAGCTTCAACAACCACTGCCGCATCTCTATTCACCACCACACAAACTAAGACATCGCCATCAACACCTTCATCCAATAATAACAATAACATTAGTACTTCGGTGTCCTCTTCTCCAAATATAGATACCTCTAACTTGGAGAATACGGCTGGACCACCACCAACAAATTCGCTGCCTACTCATGGTCGCCGTTTGCGACAAAGGCCCCAAAAGAACTCACCCAACACAAGCCGACGCAGTTCCGTATCCTCTAATCAGTCATCAACCTCATCAGCATCTGCTGCTGTAGCAGCTGCTCCCCAAACCCCTAATCCTTCTCACCAATCTCATGAAGATTTGAAGCAAACTGTTAATAAATACTTTGGTATTGTCAATCGCATCGAATCCGGAGAACAATTCTCCATACGTGCCAAGCGTCAACTAGCCAATGGACAAATGCAGTATTTAATAGAATGGGGAGAAGCTCAACCGCAACTCATGGCCACAACTCAAAATCTAACACCCGACACAATTAAATTAAACCCAACTACTGATGAAACTACTAATAGCCAGCTAATGGAAGTCTCTACCACAACTTAAGTTCAGTGCATAACATCATGATAATACAGGTTTAAACGGTTGTGCTAATTATGAATATATATTTTTTAAATTTTCGTTTATTTTTGGCTTAAATGATGGGGTGAGTTGTTTTAGTTAATCTTGTTTTAGAGTTATTTTCCCACAGTATGGCTGGCGTTTTTAAAATTTAGATTTGTTACTTTATATTTGGACGTTTGGCAATCGACTGCACCCTTTTGAATCTACTTGTTATAAATTATTTTTAGCTTTATATAACTGTGTATGAATATTTATATTTTTTGTTTTTTATTTTGTTGCTATTCTAGTTAAACATTGTGAAATTAATAAAAGAAAATATTAGAAACAAAATTGAAAATATCCCATGTTTAAACTTGGTATTTCTACTATTTTTTACAAATAATACTGAACTGAAATTGCAAGATGCTGCTTTTTCACAAAGTTCTGCAAATAAAGTTCATAATTCCATTTTACAACAGAGCTGCAGTATTGAAACTAAATAAATTTGCAACAAATCTCACTGCCAACTAATAGTATTTATTTGATTAACGCTTACCAGCCCTAAAGGAACAAATTAAAAAAAAATATAAAATATAATAACACAATATAATATAAATTAAATTAAACGTATTACAGGATTATAGTGTGCAATGGCAGAATTATTATAACTATATTATTTACTATTATTATTCTATAATTTAAACATGCATACATACATACATATTTTTTCCAAACATTTGAAATCCGTAGTTATTAATATTGAACTTGAAAAGAATTTCGTATTTAACTTTACAAATATGTATATTAAATATGTATATTAAATATGTATATTATTTTAATAAGTTTTCACTTTAGCAAAGCAAAAAAATCTTAAAGATTAATACATCAATACAAGGCAAGTTATAATAACAATCCTTTTATTTTATTCTTTTAATTCCTTTTTTATTTTTCTTTTTAAAACAAATGTTTATTTTGTATGTATATTTTGTTATAAAAATTGCATTTAAATGTAGAATTTAGAAAATATATTAAAATTTATTGAAAATTTATCGCTATGTTGTTCAAAAATTAAAAAAAAAAACTTGAAAAATTTAATTATGTAAAATATGACCATGCTGTATGTATTAGATTAAGTTTTATAGTACATAGTTTATTTTAACATATTCAGTTTTTTAGTTAATTAAATTTATTTCTTTTTTTTCATATTATGTTTAGATACTCCTTAATTTGCTATTGTTTTTTTATATAATTTTTAAGTATTTTAATTTTTTTATTATTATTTTTTTTTTTTTATTTGGAATTTGATGTCATAATTAATAAAAACAAAATTCTATATCGATGTGTAAAATTTATGTTAAGTATTAAAAAAAAGTGGAAAATAACGATAAATGTTAATGCATACATACATACATACTTACATATAATTGGAATAAATATTGAAACTTTTTGGAACCGAAATGTACTGTAAACTATAGAAAATAATAAAGAGATTTTTATTGTTCTTCGTCAATATCGCTGTACAATTACCTACACTGTAAAATAATCTGTAGGCACACATGTGCGTCATGTCATGTCCTTTGAGTTGTTCACAAAAATATAAATTTTAAAACAAAAATCTGTTTGCACAATAAATAGGCTTGTTTTAAAATGTTACAAAATGCTTTTTTTACAATGAAGGTTATTTTTACAAAATACTGGTATATTTGATTTTTTTTTCTTTTTAATTTAAAGAAACTATCAAGTTTCGACTTGAAAAATGAAAAATTATGTGATGTAGTATTTCTTGTTTTCGTTTTGTAAATTGTTTAAACTTGATAAATTTTGTTTTATTGATACCAATATAAAGTAGAATTGTGGATATAAATAATGGAGCATGATGTTAGCAAGTTGGCACCGTCCGCTTTTTTCACACAATTTTTAAACAAAGTTACAAAAACTCTTCGTTTATCTCTTCAATGCAGCATTACATTTTATATTTCAGAGTCTTTCACACAGCCCCTGAGAAAATATTTAAAACGATGTCAAATCGACAAATTTTTTTATTTTTAAATCCAGTTTTCCTTCGATTAAAAAAAATCATAAACATTTAATGTGATCAACACGTACCATAATAAAAGTTTCCAAATTTTGATTTAAATATGTATAAATACAGAAGAAGAATTTTTTGTCTTCTCGAATGAAAAGATTTTTAACATCTACACTAACTTCTTTACGCGTTCTCTTCTTGTTAATTTGGCTGATGAACTACAAAAAAGTAATTCTGCAGTCACGTATACTACCTGAATTGCAAAAAACTAAGGGTATTTGAACTGCAACTCTTTTTAAATTATAAATAAGGCAGAAGAGAATGTAGTGGATGAACAATTTTGTCTCTCTTTATTTCATGTTTTTTTTTTCATATTTACAGTTATTAACACGTTGACTGCCAAGGTCATTTTCAGAAAACTGGCCAAAAATGACATTTTGATTTTTTCACATTATATTATTAATTATTATTAAATTAAAATTTCAGGTAGTTTTTATTACTATGTAATATATTTTTTATTTTGGCCGAGAAGGCTTAATATTACAAATAAATGAAATAAATAAAATATTACTAAAAACTCTATTTCTAGATGATAGGTATCATGAAAAAGCAAATATGATGTTTTTTTTTGGAGAAAAAGGACCTTCGAATTATCTCGTAGTTGGCTTCTGTGACAGAAATCGCTACGCACACAGAATTTTTCAACAAGTAACTTCTATATGAAGAAATAAAACTAATAAAGTTCAGAGAAGAATTCGTCTTCGCGTTGTTTGGAGATTTTCAACCAGTTTTTGGAAGAGTAATTAAAATGAAGACTTAAGCCCCTAACTGTATGTAATCTGATGACAGATAAATTCTTGGCATTGGCAGCCACTTCCTAATCTCAAATTGGCCCATTATTTACGTTTTAATTAAAAAAAAAATAAAATATTAAACAATCACATGGGTTCTACTTATATTTGTAAAATGAAGTGGAAGTAAATGTTTCGTTAAGTTTGTGTTCTAAATTTTGTGAAAATGATTTGAAAAGTAAAATATCATTTTTAGTTTGGTTCATCGTAATATAAGTTTCACTTGTTTTCTAGAACGTCGTGAAAATGTATGTATATGTGGAATTGAAAACTAATTCCGTTTCACTTCGGGCTTGAAATCGACCGAAATTTATAACAAATTTCAAATCGATTGAATTTCATTACAAACCTGTAGAACGAAGGAACTTGTTTCTGTGGTTTAAATATACATTCCTCTTTTCTGTAAAACGAAACCAATTTATCAATTATTCGTATATGTATTTACTCTTAAAAAAGCTATGTAAGATTAAATACATGTTTTCTGATACTTACAAATGTAAGCAACCCCCATTATTATTATTTTTTTTTCGGAATTGACAGCCATAGCAACCAAATACATACTTTTTCTGTACTTATATTTTCTACAAATTATTGGTTAGTTTTTGCAATAATCTTTAACTTAGTGCAAGTATTTAGAAAATATAGATATCAAAGTTGAATACATTTTTAAAGGTAGGCAACAAACATGTCTAAGAAAAAACCTCAAAATTTCAAACCAATTAACTGGCCAACAAACAATGAAGGCAAGTAACAATTTTGAAAACTTGCTTTTTCTACAGTGTTAAACAGGCTCGTAACGTACACAAAATCTGCTTATTTAAATATTAAAAACGAAACATTCAATCTACATATATTTATTTTCTTAACATCTTAAAGAAATGTCCTTAGAACACCAATCGCAAATAAATAGTATCGTAAGAATAATGCGCGACTCATTGGGTAAACTTCGAATATCTCTAATAATACCGCAAATTTTTGAATATCTCAATACTGTACGCCAACGTTTAAATGGCAGCGAATATGAAAACTGTATAATATTGATAGAGCAATATATTAAGGAGAAGGTAAACCCACTTTAATAAATAAATACCTATGGCGTTCAATATATTATACAAATTTTTTTACAGAATTTGGATCCGGATTCTACGCCGCCTCATCTAAATTATCGTTTAATTAAAATTATTGACTTTTGTCATGAAAATATTAACGTTTTGGAATATTTTAATGATTGGTTGGATGATTTAAAGCCAGCTGATAAATTTCTAATACATTCATTTGAATTGCTTTTAAAAATAACCCAGCAACGTTTAAAGAAATCTGCAATATCGGAGTTGAACAAAGAGAAACGAATACACGAAATCTATCATGAAAATGAAAGCATTAAAAGGAATATAAAAGGTAATTATTAAAAAAAATAAAATTATTTAAACATAAAATTAAGCATTCATTATATTTCACTTTAATTATGTGTAGGTATATTGGAACTTCATTTAGATACTTAGGTAATACATACTTCCATACATCTTCCATTTTTTTTTTTTAAGTTTTTCAGAATTTATTAAACAGCCAGCGTATCAATTTGAAATGGGAAATAGCTGCCAAGGATGGCATCATTCAAAAATATGAAAAAGATTTGGCCACCTGTAAATACGAAAACAATATAAAGATAAAACAGGAAATGTAAGAAACTAATGTAAACAAAAAATATTTAATGTAAATTGAAAGAAATATACATTTATAGAGTTCGATCTAGTCGCAATATACGACAAATTCATGCGTCTAGTGTGGTTAAACAAAAAGAACTTGAAGAAGAACTTGAGCGAATAAAAATAAAATACGAACATTTATTGAAAAATAATTTAAAGCAAGAAAGGTCAGCCAGAGATGAAAAGTATGTACCGTACTCTTAATAATCATGACAATTTTTTTGTACTCTCCCCTTAAAAGCAATCTTTTAATTTTGTTTGTGAATTTACAAATAAGAAATTTATATGTACATCCATACGTATGTATGTACATATGTCGATACATAAAACACGCACTGGATTGTTGTGAAATCCCCTCTTTTTTACCATATCTAAATTTATTAATGTATATTTTTTAAATACCTATTTGTAGAAATAAATTACTTCTTCAATTGCAAGCCCTTATTAAAAAGTTTGATCAGACTATGGGAGATAAAATCAAGGAAAACATGTTTCTTCAAAACGAATACAAACGACAAAAGGAATTATTCGATGCATTTTTGATAGAATATAACAGAGAAGAGCTGGAATATGAACGAATTGTACGTTCAAAGGAAGAAGAAGAAAAACGCCAACACGAACAAAAAATTTTACTTTTTATGATGAATCGATCGGCTCGAGTTATACAAAAACATTGGCGTAAATTTAGGCGCGCTCAAAAAAAAGCCGCCAAAAGGAGTAAAAGTCGTGGAAAGTCAAAAAAGAAATAATTTTACTATATACATACATAAAAAATACCTTTTCTAAATTAAACAACTATTCATTGAACAAATTTTCAGTTTTATAAATTAAATGATATAAAAAAAATTCATTTTTTTGTTCTTGTTTGTAAAAAAAAAACAATAAAATATTCTCGCAGCCAAAAAAAGTTAAAATATTTTTTGTTCGCCTTTTTGAAAATCAAAAATGTCTGTTACATCTCGGTTCTGTTTGAATTTATTTTGAATGTGTGCCAAAATAATAACTTTTTGAAATGTTCTTTAAAGCGTCAATGGAATATTAAATGTGTGCATTATAAATCGTGGTTTTGTGAGTTCCCTGATTCAATATTTTCGTATTTTTCTTAATCTAATAGAAAATAAGCAGTTTCAAAAATTTGATTATTATAAGTAAGTTAATATACATATGTACATAATAAGCTTATCAGATATAATTCTAGTTAATACAAGACATTCGCAGACGACTTAGGCAATCAGGCTAAATGGCTACCTGTGTAAGTTCTTCTAAGTTGTTTAAACATAATTTTCAGACGTCTCCATGTTGAACATCGGAATAAGCGATATCTGTTAGAATGTTTTTAAAAATTTTAGATTACATTCAAAATTTTAATGTTCATATTTACAACAGTCTTATTCAACAAAGACGATGTTCCGCGAGTAGAAAATATATGTAGTTAGTGAATTCTTTATTTAATTCCCTCTTCGAAATTTATTTTGATACATCAGACATATGTCACTGCACAAACATCAGACCATTCTGTAGTGGTTACGTATATAAATGAGATTTTGGTGTTTGTTCATTGAATATAAAAAATAAAATAATTGAAATAAAACTCTTTTTTTTTAAATTTATCGAACGAAATATAAAAAAAAAATTAATCGAAATACACCTTTTAAAAAAATATTATTTTTATAAGTAAATTAAAAAAATGCTAAAATGTATGTTTTTCAAAATGGTGTGGCAATGATAATAAAATGCTATATTTTTTTTTGGTGAAACAACTTTTCCGTGTCTTTACTATGCATAAGTAGAAAAGAGATAACAATACTTATTTTAAGCATTTCATGGTATTGCCATATTTATTTGATTATAAAATATTTTATTTAATTAATTTTATATAATGCATTATTTGCAACGTAAAATAAAAAATTATAATTATAAAGACGATAAACTACATGAATTGTCTGAAATGTGCGTGATTTTTAGTCACATAGTATAAAGATAAGTGCCAGCGCTTCAAATTTTAAAATATAATCTGGCAACTTTTCCTCACTAATGGACAGATTTTTTTGTTGGAAATTTTCATCGAATTTTCTCTTTCATTTCTAACCGACCGTTAAACGAGTCGAGTCCGTTTTGGTGAGCGGTCGTGAGTTGCAGAACACGGCTTATCACATTTTTTTGTGAAATTAAAAAATAAAAAAACCAAAAAAAAAATATAAAAATAAAAAATTAACAAAAAAAATTGTAAAAAGTAGCAAAAATCGAAAAAGTGTAAAAAACGTAAGTTAAACTGTACAATGAATGACAGCAAAATTTTTCATGCACAAAAGGAAAAACGTGGTGTGGCTCTTCTATTAAGAAAATGAGTGAATGCAATAGATGCATACAAAATTGAATGTGATGAAAGGAGAAAGAAAGAATTTTTTGTTGGAAAATTCCATTGAAAAAAAAATATATAATTTTATTATTAATCTAGTTTCGGTATTGAAAATAAAGTTAAGATAAATTATAAATATAAAAAGGAAAAGTTTTGAATTAAGTATTTCATAAGGAAAAAACGCCTATAAATTCATATAACTGTAGTCGTGTGGTATATTTGTTCTCTTCCAAAGATTATCACATTCCAATGAAAAGAACTCAAAGAAAAAAAACTCACTCATATATTTAGTGTTGCCATATTATTGAATGTGTTTTTGAAAGAGCTATAATTATTAAATTTTTTCGTTGTCTGATAGTTTATTTCCCAATACAAATAATTAAAACCATAGGCAAACGATAGACCTAATTTATGATATTTTTTTAGTCTAGTATATATTATTTATAATAACTATTTATTTTCTTTACAGTTTCTTTTGATTATTTCCTTTGTGACGATTTTTTATACTTCATAGATTTTCTTGATTCATCAAATTAAGAGGACAGTCTTTGTAAGATTTCCTTTTTTTGATAAAGAGAGAAAACGATTTTATATCTACCAATACTTTTCTGCGAGCAATGAACACGGGTGGACCAAACTATCAAATGGCTTCTCTTTACGTTGGTGATTTGCATCAGGATATTAATGAAGCTGGACTTTTTGAGAAATTCTCTGATGCTGGTCCAGTATTATCCATTCGAGTATGTCGCGACATAATTACACGTCGTTCTTTAGGCTATGCCTACGTTAATTTCCAACAACCAGCTGATGGTAAGTTTATTAAATATACACGTACATTATTTTACACATTGATTTGGTTTTGAAATTATTAATCAGTTTTGTTTTATATATTTTTTTTTTTTAATTTATTCTTCTGTTAATTTGTAAATGTTGCATTTTTGTCATAAATTAATTGAACTAAAGTATGATTATACTCTTATTGAGCGCACTTCGCTTTCTGTTTAGTAATTGAAAGAGGGGAACACCCTTATAAAATTCCAAACTCATGACTAATTTTTTGCATGTAGGATAATAATTTATTTAAACAAAGGAGCACAAAATTATATTTTTTAAATAATATTTATTTATTGAAACGAATGAAAAATCTAAAACATTACTTTATTTAACTAAATGCATAATGTCTTCTGAAAAGTGGAATGTTTTGTGTGGTCTTCATTGTTTTTATGTAATTTTATTTTCTATAAAATTCAATGAAAAAAAATTAAATCTTGAGTTGTGTGTTGTCAGATTTTATAATGGTTTTGGTATTTCCAGTATTTTTTTTTAAATCTAGAAAAAACATTAATAAAATTTCGCATCAATACATAGGGTGAATAAGATATTACTATCTTAATTTTACTTATATACATATGTATGTATTTACAAGAAACTTGGTTTTTAATTTTTTTCTTATGACAATGACAACATTTGTATCTACTCATTATTTCTTTCCATTTATATTGTTAGCTAGACACATATAAATTTATGTCATTATTCATAAAAACTTTCATACAAAATTTGCTTTATAAACCTGTTGTAAGTTGTATGAATAAGCTTAAGTGTGCTTTTAGACAAAATTTTCTTAAAGTACATTTGATATTTTATAAATACGGCAGATAATCTTGTCGTCTATAACAATGGAAAAGAAACACATGTTTTTTGTTTTGATAGTTTTTTCTTGAAAAGAAGAGCACACATCAGAAGTACGTCGTCGTTTTTCTTTTCTATTCTCTTTTCTATAATCACATCGAATCGAAACATTTTGCACTAAAGTGGTTATATTTGAAATGTGTACGTACATATGTACATATATTTTTATACTCAGTAGCTGAGAAGTAAAAATACGTTTTAACAAATACTTTGTTGTATAGGGTTTATTTCCAGCATTTGGTTTTGTACTTATAGCTGACGAAATGATGAGTATTTGATTATATTTTAGGTTAATTGTATTTGTGTGTGTTTTTAAGTGTATTATTTAATTTTTTGCGCACGTTTTTATTTCCTAACACAATTCAAGTCTATTTTTGATTATATTAGGTTTCGTTTTTCTTTTAGATTGAAATGTATTTAAAACTGGTTTTACTTTTTATTTGTTGTATGTTGTTTGACGGTTAATTACAAACGTGGCATATGCATTTATTCATTCATTCACATGCTTTTTTTATTATTTCTTATACCAGTTTCTTATATTTATTTATTTACATGTATGTATGTACTTCGTCATATGTATTCATCATATAGGTACAATTTCTTTTTTCAATAGAATTCATTTTACAATAATAAATACAAATACAAACATTAATACGCAGGCATATATGCATACATATATATATTTATTATAAATTCGTTACAAATTGCCAAGGCCATTTCAAATGCTTTTATAGTAGCGTAAAGTAGTGTTTAAATTTTCATTATTTCTTCGTTGATTTCGAAAAAAATCATAATTTAAATAACTGCATTTTGAAAACATTTTGTTTATTTTATCTTATTTTTATTAAACTTTCACCTGTTTTTCTTTTTTATTTTTACTTATTATTTTTGAGAGGTCATTGCCTTTAATTGGAATGCTAAAATGTTTATTTATTCATGTAGTTTAAAAGTGAATGTACTCTTGTGTTTCTTCAATTTATTTTATTGTTTTATTGCTGAGTGTCAGAAAGTTTTTCTTTATAATAAATGTATTATCGCCACTAATACGCATTCCAACACGTGTCTTTGTTTGCTTATCTATAAGGAACATAAGCCATGATTATTTCTGTAAAAAATCTATACTTGTGATTTTAAAATTTATTCGCAAAATATTGAATAAGGTGTGGATTAAAAAAATTTTAAGTCAAGAATACAAAGAGCAGAGTATTGTATTTAATAAGTATAGTTTGCTTCCAAAAAAAAAACCTGTTACACATACAACTCCTACCCATTGATTGGTTAAATTTTTTTCACTTGATAAATTTTAGTTAGGCTCGAGTTCATTAAATTTAATTTTCATTAAATTATTTTTACTGAAGTTAGGAATTACAACTTGAAAAATTTATTATTAAAAAATGTTTGATAATTTTTCTTGACTGGGGATCGAACCTGGGTTGTTGAATTTACATATGTTTCGAGAAATCCCACTTTCTCTCATCAGAATTCTTTGCGTTCTACCACCTGCACCACTGCGGTGCCGGTCAGCCAACAGACAAACATCAATCCTTTAACCAGTGTTAGTTCTGGTAGTTCGAAGTTTTTGCTGTAATTATCATTCTTTATTAATTTCTATTCATACCTAGTTGTTTTTTCCTTTTTCTTCAGTTTTTTCGTATTCATGTCGAGACTTTGTCTCGAAAACTTAAATACATTTGTTTTTGTTTATTATGTTTTTTGTACACTTTTGTACAACATGTAAACAACCCAGGTTCGATCCCCAGTCAAGAAAAATTATCAAACATTTTTTAATAATAAATTTTTCAAGTTGTAATTCCTAACTTCAGTAAAAATAATTTAATGAACTCGAGCCTAACTAAAATTTATCAAGAAGTAAAAAATTAACAGTTCGATTATGAAATTAATAATTATTCTATTAAATTTTTTTCCATTTTTAACCGATTAAGATTCATAGTTGCTAGATTAATCATTAGCTTGACTTACCATGTCATTATTTAATATTACCTGAAAATGGCAGAAGTAGAAAAGTTACAAATATCACTAACAAAATGGTTAAAAGAGTTTTATGTACATGAAATATTTGGTTTTAACACAAATTTCCAACTCTACCCATTGATTGGCGATATTTTATTCTATTTTTAACCGATTAAGATTCATAGTTGCTCGAAAAATTATTAGCTTGACTTATTATGTATTTGTGTTTACTATAACTTAAAAATTATAGAACTAGAAAAGTAATAGTTGTTTCAAAAGTCACATTTGTCAGTCCGTCGTGCACTTACACCCATTGATCGGTTAAATTTTTTTCCATTTTTAACCGATTAAGATTCATAGTTGCTAGATTAATCATTAGCTTGACTTACCATGTCATTATTTAATATTACCTGAAAATGGCAGAAGTAGAAAAGTTACAAATATCACTAACAAAATGGTTAAAAGAGTTATGAAATATTTGGTTTTAACACAAATTTGCAACTCTACCCATTGATTGGCGATATTTTATTCTATTTTTAACCGATTAAGATTCATAGTTGCTAGAAAAATTAGTAGCTTGACTTATTATGTATTTGTGTTTACTATAACTTAAAAATTGTAGAACTAGAAAAGTAATAGTTTCAAAAGTCACATTTGTCAGTCCGTCGTGCACTTATACCCATTGATCGGTTAAATTTTTTTCCATTTTTAACCGATTAAGATTCATAGTTGCTAGATTAATCATTAGCTTGACTTACCATGTCATTATTTAATATTACCTGAAAATGGCAGAAGTAGAAAAGTTACAAATATCACTAACAAAATGGTTAAAAGAGTTTTATGTACATGAAATATTTGGTTTTAACACAAATTTCCAACTCTACCCATTGATTGGCGATATTTTATTCTATTTTTAACCGATTAAGATTCATAGTTGCTCGAAAAATTATTAGCTTGACTTATTATGTATTTGTGTTTACTATAACTTAAAAATTATAGAACTAGAAAAGTAATAGTTGTTTCAAAAGTCACATTTGTCAGTCCGTCGTGCACTTACACCCATTGATCGGTTAAATTTTTTTCCATTTTTAACCGATTAAGATTCATAGTTGCTAGATTAATCATTAGCTTGACTTACCATGTCATTATTTAATATTACCTGAAAATGGCAGAAGTAGAAAAGTTACAAATATCACTAACAAAATGGTTAAAAGAGTTATGAAATATTTGGTTTTAACACAAATTTGCAACTCTACCCATTGATTGGCGATATTTTATTCTATTTTTAACCGATTAAGATTCATAGTTGCTAGAAAAATTAGTAGCTTGACTTATTATGTATTTGTGTTTACTATAACTTAAAAATTGTAGAACTAGAAAAGTAATAGTTTCAAAAGTCACATTTGTCAGTCCGTCGTGCACTTATACCCATTGATCGGTTAAATTTTTTTCCATTTTTAACCGATTAAGATTCATAGTTGCTAGATTAATCATTAGCTTGACTTACCATGTCATTATTTAATATTACCTGAAAATGGCAGAAGTAGAAAAGTTACAAATATCACTAACAAAATGGTTAAAAGAGTTTTATGTACATGAAATATTTGGTTTTAACACAAATTTCCAACTCTACCCATTGATTGGCCATATTTTATTCTATTTTTAACCGATTAAGATTCATAGTTGCTCGAAAAATTATTAGCTTGACTTATTATGTATTTGTGTTTACTATAACTTAAAAATTATAGAACTAGAAAAGTAATAGTTGTTTCAAAAGTCACATTTGTCAGTCCGTCGTGCACTTACACCCATTGATCGGTTAAATTTTTTTCCATTTTTAACCGATTAAGATTCATAGTTGCTAGATTAATCATTAGCTTGACTTACCATGTCATTATTTAATATTACCTGAAAATGGCAGAAGTAGAAAAGTTACAAATATCACTAACAAAATGGTTAAAAGAGTTATGAAATATTTGGTTTTAACACAAATTTCCAACTCTACCCATTGATTGGCCATATTTTATTCTATTTTTAACCGATTAAGATTCATAGTTGCTCGAAAAATTATTAGCTTGACTTATTATGTATTTGTGTTTACTATAACTTAAAAATTGTAGAACTAGAAAAGTAATAGTTTCAAAAGTCACATTTGTCAGTCCGTCGTGCACTTATACCCATTGATCGGTTAAATTTTTTTCCATTTTTAACCGATTAAGATTCATAGTTGCTAGATTAATCATTAGCTTGACTTACCATGTCATTATTTAATATTACCTGAAAATGGCAGAAGTAGAAAAGTTACAAATATCACTAACAAAATGGTTAAAAGAGTTTTATGTACATGAAATATTTGGTTTTAACACAAATTTCCAACTCTACCCATTGATTGGCGATATTTTATTCTATTTTTAACCGATTAAGATTCATAGTTGCTAGAAAAATTATTAGCTTGACTTATTATGTATTTGTTTTTACTATAACTTAAAAATTGTAGAACTAGAAAAGTAATAGTTGTTTCAAAAGTCACATTTGTCAGTCCGTCGTGCACTTATACCCATTGATCGGTTAAATTTTTTTCCATTTTTAACCGATTAAGATTCATAGTTGCTAGATTAATCATTAGCTTGACTTACCATGTCATTATTTAATATTACCTGAAAATGGCAGAAGTAGAAAAGTTACAAATATCACTAACAAAATGGTTAAAAGAGTTATGAAATATTTGGTTTTAACACAAATTTCCAACTCTACCCATTGATTGGCCATATTTTATTCTATTTTTAACCGATTAAGATTCATAGTTGCTCGAAAAATTATTAGCTTGACTTATTATGTATTTGTGTTTACTATAACTTAAAAATTATAGAACTAGAAAAGTAATAGTTGTTTCAAAAGTCACATTTGTCAGTCCGTCGTGCACTTACACCCATTGATCGGTTAAATTTTTTTCCATTTTTAACCGATTAAGATTCATAGTTGCTAGATTAATCATTAGCTTGACTTACCATGTCATTATTTAATATTACCTGAAAATGGCAGAAGTAGAAAAGTTACAAATATCACTAACAAAATGGTTAAAAGAGTTATGAAATATTTGGTTTTAACACAAATTTCCAACTCTACCCATTGATTGGCCATATTTTATTCTATTTTTAACCGATTAAGATTCATAGTTGCTCGAAAAATTATTAGCTTGACTTATTATGTATTTGTGTTTACTATAACTTAAAAATTATAGAACTAGAAAAGTAATAGTTGTTTCAAAAGTCACATTTGTCAGTCCGTCGTGCACTTATACCCATTGATCGGTTAAATTTTTTTCCATTTTTAACCGATTAAGATTCATAGTTGCTAGATTAATCATTAGCTTGACTTACCATGTCATTATTTAATATTACCTGAAAATGGCAGAAGTAGAAAAGTTACAAATATCACTAACAAAATGGTTAAAAGAGTTATGAAATATTTGGTTTTAACACAAATTTCCAACTCTACCCATTGATTGGCGATATTTTATTCTATTTTCAACCGATTAAGATTCATAGTTGCTAGAAAAATTATTAGCTTGACTTATTATGTATTTTTTTTTATTATAACTTAAAAATTGTAGAATTAGAAAAGTTATAGTTGTTTCAAAAGTCACATTTGTCAGTCCGTCGTGCACTTATACCCATTGATCGGTTAAATTTTTTTCCATTTTTAACCGATTAAGATTCATAGTTGCTAGATTAATCATTAGCTTGACTTACCATGTCATTATTTAATATTACCTGAAAATGGCAGAAGTAGAAAAGTTACAAATATCACTAACAAAATGGTTAAAAGAGTTATGAAATATTTGGTTTTAACACAAATTTCCAACTCTACCCATTGATTGGCCATATTTTATTCTATTTTTAACCGATTAAGATTCATAGTTGCTCGAAAAATTATTAGCTTGACTTATTATGTATTTGTGTTTACTATAACTTAAAAATTATAGAACTAGAAAAGTAATAGTTGTTTCAAAAGTCACATTTGTCAGTCCGTCGTGCACTTACACCCATTGATCGGTTAAATTTTTTTCCATTTTTAACCGATTAAGATTCATAGTTGCTAGATTAATCATTAGCTTGACTTACCATGTCATTATTTAATATTACCTGAAAATGGCAGAAGTAGAAAAGTTACAAATATCACTAACAAAATGGTTAAAAGAGTTATGAAATATTTGGTTTTAACACAAATTTCCAACTCTACCCATTGATTGGCCATATTTTATTCTATTTTTAACCGATTAAGATTCATAGTTGCTCGAAAAATTATTAGCTTGACTTATTATGTATTTGTGTTTACTATAACTTAAAAATTATAGAACTAGAAAAGTAATAGTTGTTTCAAAAGTCACATTTGTCAGTCCGTCGTGCACTTACACCCATTGATCGGTTAAATTTTTTTCCATTTTTAACCGATTAAGATTCATAGTTGCTAGATTAATCATTAGCTTGACTTACCATGTCATTATTTAATATTACCTGAAAATGGCAGAAGTAGAAAAGTTACAAATATCACTAACAAAATGGTTAAAAGAGTTATGAAATATTTGGTTTTAACACAAATTTCCAACTCTACCCATTGATTGGCCATATTTTATTCTATTTTTAACCGATTAAGATTCATAGTTGCTCGAAAAATTATTAGCTTGACTTATTATGTATTTGTGTTTACTATAACTTAAAAATTATAGAACTAGAAAAGTAATAGTTGTTTCAAAAGTCACATTTGTCAGTCCGTCGTGCACTTACACCCATTGATCGGTTAAATTTTTTTCCATTTTTAACCGATTAAGATTCATAGTTGCTAGATTAATCATTAGCTTGACTTACCATGTCATTATTTAATATTACCTGAAAATGGCAGAAGTAGAAAAGTTACAAATATCACTAACAAAATGGTTAAAAGAGTTTTATGTACATGAAATATTTGGTTTTAACACAAATTTGCAACTCTACCCATTGATTGGCGATATTTTATTCTATTTTCAACCGATTAAGATTCATAGTTGCTAGAAAAATTATTAGCTTGACTTATTATGTATTTTTTTTTATTATAACTTAAAAATTGTAGAATTAGAAAAGTTATAGTTGTTTCAAAAGTCACATTTGTCAGTCCGTCGTGCACTTATACCCATTGATCGGTTAAATTTTTTTCCATTTTTAACCGATTAAGATTCATATTTGCTAGATTAATCATTAGCTTGACTTACCATGTCATTATTTAATATTACCTGAAAATGGCAGAAGTAGAAAAGTTACAAATATCACTAACAAAATGGTTAATAGTTGTTTCAAAAGTCACATTTGTCAGTCCGTCGTGCAACTTTAATTTTTTTTATCATTTTTTTAACCCATTTAAAGCCAAACCAAAACGCCAAGAAAAATTTTAAAAAATTCTTTATTTATATAAAATTAGTAATGATTTAACTGATTGTTCGATCTTTTTATTAATTAAACAATTTTATTTTTCGAGATTAAGGTCAGTTTTTATTTTTATTTTTTTTCTTCAGGGAAACAAAGATGCTACACATTGTGTAGCGAAATATCGGGAAAAAAAAATAAAAATAAAAACTGACCTTAATCTCGAAAAATAAAATTGTTTAAAATTAGTAATAAAAAAAACAGGAAAGTAAAAAAAAGTTAAAAAAAAAATTGTTTCAGGACATAAAAGGGGTATTGGCACAGTGGCAACTTATGAGTGAAAATTTGAAAAGCATCCTTTATCGGTGCAAAGTGTTTTCTTGCATTTTTTGCAACCCCAACGGCTTCTGTTGTGACAGACGACACAACGTACACGATTTGGAAGCTTTTCCGGCGCCGTCTAGCTGTAAGCCTTCAATATTTGAAGTCGAAGGACGAGCCGTAGTGCGTTTTTTTTTTTTTTTTTTGGTAATTGCTTTAGGTAAAATCTGGCTATAGTTCATCGAAATAGTAACTGGTTCATGCTGTTCTATCTGCTATATACATGCAAGCGCCAAGCATTTGACATATCCATATCTAGCATGTAGGTAAATAAACCCCACCACCATTTTTTACCATGAATGCCGATTCTATATAATGATATGGATTGATCCATTTCATCAACTACGCCCTTAGATTTATTAAATTTTTAATTGATTAAGATTCACAGTTGCTAGATAAATCATTAGCTTGACTTACCATGTCATTATTTATGTTTTCTGAAAATGATAGAAGTAGAAAATTTACAGATTATCTCTTCAAAGGTCACGTTTGTTCTACTTGCTATTTCTAGCCATTAATAGATAGATTATTAGATTTTTAAACACTTTAAACCTAGTAATAAACACGGCAGAATTAGAAAAGTTACAATATACAATGCAAATATATAAATAAAAGTACAGTAGTTAAAAATGCAACGTTTTAGAAAAGGTCTTATGTCTTCGTAGTTCATTAATATAAATACATTTAACATAATTATTTATTTTTGTTTAATTTCTAGCTGAGCGTGCTTTGGATACCATGAATTTTGACTTAATTGGAGATAAACCCATTCGCATTATGTGGTCTCAACGCGATCCCTCATTGCGTCGTTCTGGTATTGGTAATGTTTTTATCAAAAACTTGGACAAGGGTATTGATAACAAAGCCATTTATGATACTTTCTCGGCATTTGGTAATATTTTAAGTTGCAAAGTTGCTACCGATGATAAGGGTCAATCCAAGGGTTACGGTTTTGTACATTTCGAAACTGAAGAGGCAGCCAATAAGGCCATTGCCAAAGTAAATGGTATGTTGTTGAACGGAAAGAAAGTTTACGTTGGCAAATTCATTCCCCGCAAGGAACGCGAGAAGGAGCTCGGCGAAAAGGCTAAATTGTTCACTAACGTCTATGTTAAGAACTTCCCCGATGACGTTAATGACGAGAAATTGAAAGAAATGTTTGAACCATACGGCAAAATTACAAGCTATAAGGTCATGACTAAGGATGATGGTAAGAGCAAGTGTTTCGGCTTTGTTGCCTTTGAGACTACTGAGGCTGCCGAAGCCGCCGTCGAAGCTCTAAATGCTAAAGACATGGGTGAAGGTAAGACCTTGTATGTGGCTCGTGCCCAAAAGAAGGCCGAACGTCAACAGGAACTTAAACGTAAGTTCGAAGAATTGAAAAAGAAACGCCAAGATTCCGTCTATGGAGTCAATTTATACGTCAAGAATTTGGATGACACCATCGATGACGAACGTTTGCGCAAGGAATTCTCCTTGTACGGTACTATTACATCTGCCAAGGTAATGACTGATGAAGAAGGCCGCTCTAAAGGCTTTGGCTTCGTCTGTTTTGTGGCTCCCAATGAAGCAACTTGTGCTGTCACCGAATTGAATGGTCGCGTTATGGGCTCCAAACCTTTGTATGTTGCTTTAGCCCAACGTAAAGAAGTGCGCAAGGCTCACCTTGCCTCCCAATACATGCGTCACATGGGTGGTATGCGTATGCAACAGCTTGGTCAAATATTCCAACATAATGCCGCTGGTGGCTTCTTCGTGCCCACCATGGGACCCGGTCAACGTTTCTTGGGTCCACAAGTGCCTACACAAATGCGTAACACTCCACGCTGGGCTGCTCATGTGCCCCGCCCAGCTCAGGCCGGTACCGCTCCTGCTGCCGGAGGCTTCCAGAATGCCGCCATGGCTCCCGCTGGTACTGCTCAGTACCGCCCGCAAGCTGCAGGTGGAGCTCGTGGTCAACCACAAGCTGTTCAAGGAGCTCACGCTGCTGCTGCTAACACCATGCGCAATAGTGGTGCTCGTGCTATTACTGGACAACAGTCTATTCCAGCTCCCAACATCGCTTTGGCTGGTCCTCCTTTGCCAGCTAATGCTGCTCAACAGCGTGCTGCCAACTACAAATACAACACCAATGTACGCAACCCAACAGTGCAACAAGTCGCAGCACCTCAACCTGTCCCACAAATGCATCAAAAGGGTAAGTTTTTTCTGTGTACGGAGAAGTAATATAATACTAATTTTTAATTACATTTTTTATGTTTCATTGAAGGAGCCGAAAAGCTTTTGGCTTCTTTGTTGGCAAATGCTACACCCCAAGAGCAAAAACAAATTTTGGGCGAACGTTTGTATCCAATGATCGAACGCATGCATCCATCCTTGGCCGGTAAGATCACTGGCATGTTGCTGGAAATCGAAAATTCCGAACTCTTGCACATGATTGAAGATAACGAGGCCCTTAAAGCCAAGGTTGAAGAAGCTGTCGCTGTCTTGCAAGTTCACAACGTCCGTGAAACTGTGCCTACCAATTAAACAAAGGAAAAACTTGAAAGAAACCAAAAAAAAAAAATATAACATTATAAAAACATCAACTCTAATTAAACAAAAAGTTTAGTAGCAAAACAGTAACTACAACAGAAACACTTTTTTAAAGCACAAAGCTCAGCAAATTTCAAACATATTTTTGCATATTTTGTATTTTTATTTCAATTCATCATACATCTTTAAAATATTTTCTTGTTTTTATTTTTTTTTTGCAGTTTAACTTTCAATTTATTCAAAAGTCCAAAGCAAGTTTCACAAGAAAAACAAATTGGTCATGCTCAGCCTTTCAATGAAATTTTCATGTTCTGGCTGCTGCAGTACATTTTAAACCCTAAACCTTAACTCTTATTTACACAAAATTTGAACTATACTTGATTTAATTAATTTTCATATTCTTGAATAAAATTTAATTTGTCCTCCATTACCTTGCTGAGTTTTAACAAAACAACAAATGTTTATTTTGTTTTTATCCTTTCAACATCATTAATGAAAAGAATTTTTTAAACTAAAAAATAAGAAAAAAAAAATAACAAAAAAAATTGAAAAAATAAAAACTAAAAAATTGAAAACAAAATATGAAAATGCATAAAAAATATTAAAAAAGAACAAAATAACAACAACCACAAAGAAGAAAACTTAAAAACGATTGTTTGCTACTTGAAACAAAAAATTTATTAAAAGAAAGAAAAAACATAAAAATCCTTACAAAAAAATCGTAAAATTTTATTAAAAAATTTAAATAAAAAGTAACAACCTCAGAAGGTTAAAAATATATATAAAAATTAAAAAAAAAATAACATTTTTCAAAAATCCAAATAAAAATCAGCAAAAAACTTGCAAAATTAAAAAAAAAAGTTAAAAAAGAAACAAACGAACACTTTTTTGAAAAAAGAATGAAAAATACAAAATTGTAGCTGCTTTTTTAAAACACCGCAACAGAACACAACCATCATCATCTTTTTTTTTTAGCTTTTTTTTATATGTTAAAGTTTGTCATCGCCTTGAAAATGTTTTATTCGCCATCATGTGTGTCTGGCATTTTCTTGAAAATGTTTACTTGTATTTTTTTTTTCTAAAAATATTACACCACAAAACTACATCAAAAAATTAATAACCATGAAACGAATTGGAATTTTATGTTTAGGCTTTAACATAATCTACATATGATACATATTATTTACCCCTTGAATTACGATTTTTTTTTATTTATAATATTGTAGTATTTTTTCAAACATATTTTAAACTTATTTTTCTTTTTCTATTAAATTACAATAAACATACATATGCTAACAAAAAAATATCTGAAAAATATATTATAAATACGTTATTGAAATCCCATTGAAGACACACATTTTTTAATAAAAATATATATAAAATTCCACTTCGGCAAAAAAATATTGATGTTTTTTTATTTCCTTTAAGGAGGTTTATTTCCTTTCATATACAATAAAAAAGAAACCCAATTTGAGAAATAAACCAAGGTAGGTAGGAAACGCACGATTTGTCCTAATGCTCGACGTATCAAATACTAACATATTTGTTGACTAGTAAATTCTGAAAATTTAAAATAAAATTGATTTGACAGACTCCAATGGAATTTTGATTCTTAAAATTTTCAACTTAAATTGAAGTCAATTCGGACAATCTATTTAGATTGAAATTTAAATGGAGATTTTTATTGATATTGAATTCTTTAAATTCCGCACTAAATATTTGTGACAGACGAAATAATGAAATAAAAAAATTAAGAAGAGTAGTCGGAGGTTTGGCAAATCTTTGAGAATACATAGAATTTCATATGTCTTAAGAGCGTTAAACCAGAAATTTAGGTTGAAATTTAAAAATGGAGAGTTAATTTTTTATAAAAATTTTAGATTTTTAAAAATTATATCAAGTTTGTCACAATAAAAACTACTATATAAAAAATAATACGTTCCAAAGAATTTCATTTACATTTAACCTTTTGCGTAACGTATAACAATTTTTATGTGTATAATATTCACCCTGTTGTCAACTATTAATATGGATGTTATAAGAACTCGTTTATTCTGTCATCTATATTTACATCTTTTAGCATTAATTTTCGTACATCATACAAATTAAAACTTTGAAAGAAGTATTTTCTTCTAAATAATATATATAATACATTATATATATATATTTAAGACCAGTGAAATTTCCAATAACAATGATTATCTCACGATTATCACAACTAAAAGCTGCTGCATCTGTGACAAATTTTTCTACGATGAGACAACTTGGCGGTCGTACCATTACCGAAATACAAAGGCGTAATGCGACGCATTTTCGTAGTGGTGCCTTAAAGCCTAAGCCTGAAGAAATGCCATTTGCCATGATGGGAGTTGTGTGTGCAGTAGTACCTGGTCTTTTTATAGGAGCGGCCATAAGTAAAAGTGTAGCAAATTTTCTAGAAGAAAATGATTTGTTTGTGCCAGAGGATGACGATGACGACGAGGATTAAATGACTGTTTGTGGACATATCCATACACCGTTAATTGCCAAGACAATAGCACAAAATTATTAATGGAGCACAACACTAGTCATATTGTTATATAGTGAATCTTAAGGTGATGTTGTAAAGAATAACACAAAAACGAAAAAATCACAAAACAAATTTAAGGTTATGTTTATTATAATCTCTTTTTAATAGACAACTAATTGCAATATTTAACTAATTCTTGAGTAAATTTGGTTTTTGTCAATAACATCATAAAAACACAACTATAAAACGAACATACATATGTACTATCTACTCAGAATTTTTGTTTTCCTTTTGTAGTCTTTCTAATTAAGTATAAATAAAACAACATTTATCTCCTTGTAACTAAACAGATGCATCCATACATAGGTACATATATGAGTATATTGCGTATGTGTGTAAGTAAATCGTTAAGTCCTTTCATCCTTGTTCTCTTTTAAGCCTAATATTCTCAATATAACTGCGAAATTATTGTATTTACATTAAAATGGATTGAAATCAACGAAATAAATATGTAGTTTATTGATTAATTAAAAAGAAGTTAAAATGTATTTTTTATCATAACAATAATTAAATTATATAGGTACCTATGTAGGTAGTACCTATATTGAAAATTAAATGTGAACATACTGATTATAAAATATTATAAAGTTAAATCAAACAACTTTAAACATTCTTATTTACATTTTAAAAACTCATCTCCATTCCAGCGTGCAAAATGGGTATTTTAGAAAACTTCATACATATACTTATATGTATGTATGTATATACAAGACAACGACCCCAAATGGAAATGGACAAAATAGATGGAAACTCCCTCCCCAATCACCCGATATTACTCCTTTTGAGAACTTATGGGATAATTTAAACAGAAAACTAAGAGAGAGAGAGAGAGAGAAAGAAATAAGGAATGAGACTTATCTAACAATAGCTTTACGGGAAGGTTAGAATAAAATTCCATCCTTGGTGACCTAAGTGGATCCAAATTCCTGAAGACTAGCAGCCATAATTAAGAACAGGGGCTCAATACAAAAAAAATATTTGTTCTACTAAAAAAAAACTCGAAATGAGCAATAACTTTTTGAAGTTAAAAACTGAACTATGGAGTTAAGCGTTGTGATTTTGAATTAATTGATATTTTTATTGATGTTTTTGTATTAGTTTTAACTATTACTAAAGAACGGCTCAAAATGTGGTGACAATTTCTTTTGTATACAATAAAGTTAGTCTAAAATATGTACATACATACATACTTTTAAATTTAATTTAATCAACTGTTCATACATACATATGTATGTAAAGGTACGGTTACACTTGGCAAATATTTGACAGAAAAGATGTAACCACTAAGTGAAATACATATATTTGAACACGTGTTAAAAAAAAAACAAATATTTAAGTTTATTTTATTTGATGCTGTTTGATCTTGCAAAACTCTTGTAAGAGTAAACAACGCCAAACAAATTTGTGGTTACGCTTTTTTGAGTAAATATTTGCCAAGTGTGACTGTACCTTAATGCCCTTATTCATTAAACTTACAACAGGTTTATAAAGCAAATCTTGTATGAAAATTTGCTTTATAAACCTTTTGTAAGTTTTTATGAATAAGGGGGTAAGTCGATAAAATATTTGTTAGATGCTAATTTGATAAAGTACATACAAAGCTAATAAGAATGAACTTATTAATACAATTTAATTAAATAAAATTTTCAATTGAATATAACGCACACACGCAAACTGCAATGAAATGCTTATCTTAGCTTTCCACACGCAATCTGTATCTCGTTAGAAGTCTCAATGGAATAAATTATACGCAGTGGTTAAATTATACCCATACGTACAATTAGTTTAGTTTACATTCAACTATATTCGGGCAACATGGTAAAAAAACAAAGTTTTTGGGAAAAACATAAAGACAATATTTATATATTTGGTCATATTTATGCCACACTGTATGGTTTGGTGGTCATTAATTATATACCAAAAATATCAACAAAATCCTTTAAGCACTATGTGGCCGTCATTTATAGTCACATAGTCAGCATTTTTATAATTCTGATTTTACCTATATATTTCGCCTGTAATATAAATAACTTAGTTGAGACTAAGGATCGTCGTTGGCAGTTGCAATTGCTGGTCAATTTCTCAAACACTCTCATAAAGTATTGTACGATTATTGTAACGTATATAGCCAACTTTGTTCACTACGAAGCTATACGGTCCATTACGAAGCGAAGACAAGGTTTGGAGGATGATTTTAACAAACACTATACTGGCCCGGAATTACCGCGTAAACGTTTCGAGTTCATGTTGCTATTCAAGTTTGGTCTAATAAATGCCATGATGGGCATACAAATAGCTCAAATATTATATCAATATCATATGGGTTCACATCCGGTACGGGTATATTTTCAAATTTATACATTTATATTGTGGAATTATACGGAAAATATGGCTGATTACTTTTATTTCATAAATTGTTCTGCACTAAAATTTGTTCGCCAGTTGCAGCAACAAGTGCATGATGTTTTAAGAGAAAATAAATTATATTATTATTTAAAATTACGACACTGTTGTCAAGGTACTCTTAATCATTTGTTCTGTTTACTGAATGATCGATTAGAATTTATTTCCTCGAGATATTTATATATTTATCGACTGTATGAGGATAGTGTTAAAATGCATCAGTTTCAAATGCTGGGCTTAATTTTAAATACCTTAATAAGTAATTTAACTAACTTATTCACGCTATTTAATTTGCTTTTTAAGCACTCGATATCTGAAGATAAAATTCCGGATATTATACTAAATTTTATATTTGGTATTATATTTTATATTGATACGTATATTGTAACGTTGATTAGTGACAATATAATAGTGGAAATTGAACATACACATCGAATTATGAGACAATTTTCGCAGTTACCCGCGTTGGATAAGGGATTAGAAGAAACGGTATGTAAAATTATCTCAACATACATACATTGACAATTTTTTTTACTCTTCACATTTTATGAAATATTTTTGGCTGATATTTAAACTTTTCTATCAATTGTCAGCTTTTTTTAAATTGTTAAAAAAATTGTTTGTGTTAAATTATTTTTCTTTGGTTTTACCGTAGAATACATTGTAAAATTATTTAAATTCGTAAATATTCTAAGAAGAATCGAACTTTACATTAATAAATTTATGTGTAACTCCTTGCTAAAAAAAATAAGTCACCTTTAAGTGAAGAGTAAGAAAGAAATGATTTGGTTTGTTTAATAATTAAATTCTATAAAACTTTTTTTCTTTAATATAGAGCGAAAAGTTTTCTTTGTTATTAATTTCATACAAAGGTCATTTTCGGATTTGCGGTTTATTTTATTTGGATCGTCATTTAACATATTTAACAGCAGCCACTGGTTTTTCATATTTTATAACTCTTGTACAGTTTGATATCAATTGGAATAATTTAAAATAAAGCCTATAATCATATACAAATGTTTTTATCATATTTTCATTTTAGTTGCGTAGCGCTCCCTTAAACAAATCATACATTTTTTTGTTCTTACATTTATAACATTTGTTGTGTTAAGACTAAATAATAATAGCTAAAAAGTATTAACATTTAAAGCAATTGTACTTGCATTTTAAGGAGTATTAACAAAAAAAATAAAGGAACTTTTTTAATTTATTACATACAAAACTATGAAAAATTTTGATTGCCGTAACCAATGTCCAATTTATTCTTTTTTAGTTTTGTTTATAAATCAAATAAATTATTATTTAACACATGACTAGAAAATAATTTAATAATATACAAATAGAGAATGTTAAGAAAATTCCTTAATAAAAATGAGGTACAAAAGGAAAAACAATCATAAAATAACCTAATTAAAGTTAAATGATTAAAGAAGCATTAAATCTTCATTATCTTTAACTCTTGTTTGTACGTTAAAAGCTTAAACTAAATTTATAATAAAATGCCTGATCTTTAACTAATTATTTTCATTTGCTTAAGTTAGTTTTTGAGTTTGTAAAAAGTTGGCTACAATTAGGAATACAAATGCGCTTGTTAAAAATATACTGCCGGGCAATGAACGCCTCAAAGGAAGATAGGCATCACGTTCGCGTTGGGCAAATATGGCTAAATCAGATTCAAAACTTTCATAATTGTCCCAGCTTAAACATTTTCTCAAAGCGTAGTCCCAACGTTTATATAAAAGTGAACGTCCTTAAAGGGAAAATATTGAAATATTTTAAGTTTAGTGTGAAGTTTAATCATATATTTATAACATAGGCTTACTGTTAGGAGTGGTAGTAGGACTAAAAATATCTGATGGTGGCATATATGCAATTTGAGCATATGTTGTATTGAGCACTTCCATAGTTATCCCTGCTGCAATCATGGCTCCGAGCCCACTAGGTGACGTTGTTTGTGGCCTCTCTAGTATGATGCCCACAATATCGGCAATATATTGTATTAATGTTGAATTTTCTGCATAATCACCACCAAACACCAGACGTTCTTTCATATTTGTCCAATCCCAAGTTTTTGTATCACGTTTAAAAGCTTCTAACACTTCATGTATTTGAAATCCCGTAGCTTCATAAGCTGCCTGTGAAACATTTTCTGCCGTCGTTTGACTGGTTAAACCTAAAAGTATGCTATAATAATGCAAACAAATTAAATTATTACACAATTTCAAATTCGAAAAAATCAATAGTGAAACAACTATTCAACTTACCTTCTAGCATCGTAACGCCAATACGGTGCGTACAAACCATGAAAAGCAGGTACAAATGTTATTTCAGATCTTTTTGCAGCCACACCACATTCGGCATTTAATATGCTCGACGAACACGACGATGAAATCATTGAACTTTCACCTAAAAATGTATTTAATACTTCAACCACATTATCGTTAGAGTTGATTTCGGTATTTATGCGTAAACCATCTTTTAGCCAGTTTACCGTGGAACCAGCATTACTGATGGCACCCTCTAGGGCAAAGTTTGTTTTTGCTTGTGGACCCAATTTAAACGACACTATCGATAATAAACCATTATCAGATTCCACATATTCTTGGCCAGTGTTAAGTAGAACAAAACAACTATCATCTATTGAACACATATTCTGACCAGCCTTCAATGAAAGTTGACCCAGCAACGCTGACGGCTGGTCTCCTATACACTGAAACAAAAAATAAATAACAAACCCTTGTAATTATAGGTACATATAAATTTATATGAATGAACTGACTGGACTTACACTGGCTATGGGTATGTTGTTTAAAGGTCCTTCGATAATGTAACCATATATTTCGGAATTGGAACGTATTCTTGGCAGCATATTAATGGGAATTTTATAAAACTTGCAAATATTTTTATCCCATTGTAATGTGTTGACATTCATTAAGCCCGTATACTGAGCATTTGTTATATCGGTGGCATGAACGCCACAAATCTCCGAGCCAGTGAAATTCTAAAATATTTGAATAAATGTTTCTTACATGTGGTAGGAATTTTTACTTTTATATTATTATATTAAACAAGCCTTATATACCCATAATAACCATGAGTCAATAGTGCCAAAACATAATGTGTCCCTTTCTAGCGATTCCTGAACAGCTGTGTTATTCTCCATTAACCACTTTATTTTCAAAGCACTAAAGCACGTGCTCAACGGTAAACCGGTCACAGATCTCAAGTAATTTACATTGCGTTTAAAATTATTGAGTAATGTTTTCAATAACGATGTACATCGACTGTCTGACCAACCTTTAAAACCAAAGAAATATAATTTAATAGATGATAAGAATACTTAAGTGATTGCCTGTTGAAATTAAACACCAACCAATAGCATTGTATAAAGCTGAACCTGTCTCTTTGTCCCACAAGACTGTGGTGCCTCGCATATTGCAAATACCCACGGCGATGATGTCATGAGGGCTGATTTCTAATATTACAAGATTTTTGTAAGCCACCTTTTAACCGTAAACAACATAAAAAACAGATATCATTTAAATATAAACAATGGATACATACTTCAATACACTCCAATGTATGCTTCCATATTTCATTTGGATCGTATTCACACCAACCGGCATTATGGACAATTTGTTTTAATTTCAATTCATGTGAGGTCAACACTTCAGCGTTTTTTGTCGAATAGATCTAGAATTTATTAAACAAAAGTATTTCTTTTCAATTCATTACTCTATGCTAAGCTTCTCTAACCACACACCTAGAGAAAATTGAGTACATACTTACCATAAATTTACAGTGCGTATTGCTAATGTTGATGACTCCGATTAAGGGCCCAAAATTTCCATAGTTAGACATTTTATGCCTTTTGGTTATTAGTTGAAATTGTTAAGTAATTGTTATCTCCTTCAATGAATATAAAGGCAGTTCAGTTTTACGCGTTATAGAATTCTAAAAAATTTGTTGGATTCATTGATTCTTTTTTCTGCAACGATTGCGTAAAAGTTGAAGAGTGCTTTTTCAGCTTGTTTAATGTGCGCGTTTTAGCGTTTGTTTTATTCTATATGGTTTATATAGTTGTTGTTGTTATTATGCCTTGGAGCAGCTGTTTAATACTTTTTTGGAAAAAAGTGTTGCCAAGCCCATTCTTCTTAATGTTTAGAAAGACGTGCGAAAACAAAGTGTCAAATAGTAAGTTTGTTTAGAAGGGAAGTAAGAGAAACCGTCGCACAGAGGAGTATTTGACCAAAAAAGCTGGATAAAAAATTATACTTGTATTTAAAATTAAAACTTTGAGCTTTTTGATTTTAGGTTTGATTTGATATAAAAATTCAGAAGCGGACTTTTGGTTGGTTTGAAAGGGGGGAGAGGAAAAGTCTATCCTATTCCCCCAGCCATGATTTTTTTATTTTAAATATATCATATTTACAAGGATAAGGGGCGAAATAAAATTTGTTTGGATATTTTTTGAAATTAAATATTTATATGTATACCTAGCCGTATACGAAAAATATTTGGGATGCTTACTACTTCCATTTGCCGACACCTCTCATAAGTGGATAAATTTGGCAATCCCTTAGAACGCGTCATCTGATTTTTCAAATATCAATTAACATACATAGATGACCTAAAATTTTTCATAACAGTTTAACGAATCACATTTCTGTATGCATACATATATAATTAAAATAATAATTTCCGCTTTAAACAAAGCTTGATATAAGAAAATGAATTGATGGCAGTTTTAGCTGTGAAAGATTATATCGCACCCTAATTACAAAAGTGGGCCAACTCAAAATTTTCCAAAATTGACTTTTTTCCATAAATTAATTCAGAGTGCACCTCTCTAACTACTGCAAAATTTCTTTCACATCACTAGATATCTTCTTTAACTGGAAAAATACAAATTTGTATATTTTTATGTTAAGTGTGTTGCTTGTGCACTATGAACTTTTTTTGTCTCCTGAAAATTTTAGTATTTTGAGTTGTGCCCCTTTTGTAATTAGGGTGCGATATATGTAGGTAATATTTTATTTCAAAAAACACACATTCCATTCGTTTATTTGAAATTTGAACAAATGCATTATTTTACATGACATTCTTTTACATTTTTTAATGTTGTTGTTCCAGTTTTGAAGTACATATACATATATTTAAATTACTTTGTATGATCATCTGGTCTTCAGTCATTTAAAATAAAATAATCAATAAAACCAATTTTATTTGTCTTCTTAAATAGTTATTTATTCTTCTTTTTGGTGAAAACATACAATTATTATAAATATTTCTTAATACAAGCGTTATGTTTTCTATTTGTGGTTTAAATTTATACCTACTAAACATTAAAAATATTTCATAGTTTTCAATTAAATTATAAAGTTTTTTTTTAAATTAAGTTAAAACTTAAAAACAAAAATTAAATAAATTATATTAAGTGAGAAAATTATAAATAAATTGAAGATTTCATTATGGCAGCAAATTTTAGGATGCTTATTATAAAACATATTATATATTTTTATATTTTTTGCCATCAATCAAGCATATTTATAAACAATTTAAAATCACAGCAAAAACGTAGAAAAAATAAAATTACGATAAAATGAAGTAAAATAATAAATAACGATATATATTTTAAGTACACACTTATACACACAATATAATTTGTAGGATAATACAAATTAATATTCAAATGTACTACAATGAATTAATTTATTTAAAATATTTATTTTAGTTTTTTAACAATATACAATACACATGTATGCATGTAATTTTGTTTCATTTTAATTATTTTTTTCTTTTTTGCAATTAGATTAAAAAAAAAAAATCAATTATTCAGCCATCATCATTCCAGGGGTGACTACAAAACAAATTTGATAACATTTTTTCTTAAAGTAACTTGCAATTAGTGTAAAATAATGAAGAATAGATTTCCGTCTATATCAATGGATACATGTGGACAACTTGTTGTTGTTGTAACTGGGCCTGGGACGAGTGAACTCGGTTTATTCCGCTGAGTAAAACTTTTACACCTTTATTCAAAAACGATTATTTAATTTAACAAACGTTTATTAAGCAAATTTTTATATACAAATTTGTCTTAAAATTAAAAAAAGTTGTATAGTTCAGAATTTTAACCTTAATTAACAAATAGAAAAATGAAAAACCATTTTATTTTCAATTGAGACTAAACTCGTTATATGTTTTAAGTATGTAGTTAAATACAGATAAATCTAATGCGTCATTAAAAAGTTTGAAATTCTAATTTTGGACTAATAAATCATACAATAACATTTGAAGTAACATATAATTTAGTGAGACTAAAAAATTAATGATAATTTAGTTGAAAATGTTAATGAATTTTCTCAAAATCAAATCAAAATGCATTTATTAAGTATGATGTCTGACTGCAATTGTTTAATGTTAAGCATTAGGTAACAATATTGTAGGATACAGAATAAAATAAAAATGTATAGACAATTCTGTTTACTTTTAATAAAATGTCCGGTTCCTGATATTTTCGCACGTTTACCATACGTGTACTAAAGACACAAAAAAGATTTACTAAAAAAAATTCTGTATAAAAATAATGATATATAAACTCTTAATAGTTTTTAATATTATTTGGGAACCAGATACATTTAATAGCAGTTTTAAAAGTCCAACAATTTACGAATATTTTTGATTTCTTTTAACAAAAATGATTAGCTGCTGATGTTGAAAACATCAAAAATTTGTATAAATTTAGATAAATAATCTATAGCTTGTATAACATTTAACTAATAATTAAATAATAAATAATTATGTTGTGTTTGTATGTATTTTAAATACATATATTTTAGTATATATATTTATATATATAAGTTGCATCTGTAAATACTCGTAGGAAAGCGAAGGAATTCCTTTTTGGTGACTTACAAAATAATTATGTATACATATGTAGATAAGTGTTGAGATTGATGATAAATATTCTTTTTTTAATGTTTGGTGATAATAAGTGTTTAAATTTAAACTATAAAGTTAAAAACAAAATATGAATTACATAAGTTATAAATAGTAAGAAGATCAGAGATATGATTCGTAACATTAAATAGATAGTTTATAAAGTAAAAATTATTTTTCAAAAAGAAATGCTTCAATGTTGTTGATAATTATTGCTGTAAGAAACAAGATATAGAATAATTAAAGTTGTTTTTAGTTTATATTATAAACATAAGTTTGTATTGTATTAAATTTGCCCAAATGGTTGTTCTTTTACATAATGAGTTATCGGATGAACGTAATATAGGTAGGTATAATCATTTTATTTAAGTAAATACAAGATAAGTGAATAATATAAAAAAAGAAGAGGCAAAGGAGAACTTAACAACGCAAAATAAAATAAGCAAAACATTCAGTTCAAAGATTGTAAAAAATATTTACATATGAAAAACAATGTGAATATATTTAAACTAAAAACAAAATACTAGAATTGGGATTTGAATAAAATACTTTAAAGAATTCTAAAAATGACTAAAAATTACTTTTAAACTTACTGTTTATCCATGAATACAAAGAGAAATTTATCTTTTCCATTTGGTAGATGTTTTTTTTATTCCTGGAGATTGTCTTTAGAATTTTCCATTTTTATTTGAATTGCGATTTACATCCGCTTGTTGCTGTTGTTCTTGTTCACCAGGTCATAAGTCCGGAAAACGACTAGAATCTTCGACATAGTTTTTGGGTATTTCGAAGAGCGACGGTGAAATATTGTCGCGAAATTCGAATTTCTGAAATGTTATCTTAGCAGTAACAGTGTGTAAAACGGGAATTTCAACTTTCACCGGAAAACCGGGAGGCAGTTTGAGAGCAACAAATTCACGTAATTTACTGATGTGTTTAAAGGGCCCTATGACTTCCAAAATATTCAGTAGCATATCAACACTAAGTGGAAATTCTTTACTCATGGCAACGGTGGCTTTTAAAGATTTATTCGATTGTTTATGGACGGGTGTACGGCCC
Organism: Bellardia bayeri; assembly: GCA_950370525.1. Classification (NCBI taxonomy): domain Eukaryota; kingdom Metazoa; phylum Arthropoda; class Insecta; order Diptera; family Calliphoridae; genus Bellardia; species Bellardia bayeri. The sequence goes on from OX493268.1 coordinate 1,678,012, forward strand.
AGAGAGGGACATTTACCAGTTTCCGCATTAATGTATTGTTCCCAAGTTATAGAGGGTTTTGGTGGCGGCGGAAGGGAAGATCGTCTCATTATTTCAATAGAAACGTTTGTTGAGCCAGCATCTGTGGAATTGCTGTTACTGTTGGTGAGACTCGAACGGCGACCTTGTGACATCGTTGCCAACATTGCTTTATTCTTTTGTATGTCGTCTTGAGACAAATGCTCCCTGCGTTTGCGTTGCTTCAGTACTAGTCCATGTATGGCATATAGTTCGGATTGATATTGACCTCCCACAACTTCCTTCCGATCCTCACGAAATATCCAACCAGATTGAGCGCGAGCAAATTGTATACTTTTTGTAGACATGTGGGCTGCTAAAATATCACTCGACATCAATATATCCACCTCATCTTCAATGTCCGAGTCTTCATAGTGTATGTGTTTATAACATTGATATTCATTATCTAGTACAGTTATGGAATGATTCATGGGTTGGTCACCGCGAAATATAAATGAGGTATCACCTCTTTCCCATCGCATATCGTTGAAATCTACTAGTGTGGTATCCAAGCGAAGGGACGAGCCACATTTGTGTATACGGCAAACATCGGAGGGTAGCATACGCGAGACCAGTGGCACCCATGAAGTAAAGTCCCATTTTAGTTCCATATAGAAATCCTGAATCTGTTTCAGACCTTTAATCATGGCAGATCGTCTGGATTCTAAATGTGCACGTGATTGATGTCGTAATTTCTTTAGCAAACATGAAATTGTATCGCGATCGCCGTAAGAAATGGCCTCCGCCAATACTGCCCAGCCTTCATTGTTCTTTATTTTTACTGTGGCATTATACGCCAACAGTAAATCTATACACTCTTTGCGTCCCAACATTACTGCCAAATGAAGTGGTGTATTGCCATGTTTATCCTTTTGTGATAAATTTTCGGTCTTTTTTTCCAACAGGTCCTTCAATGCATCACGGTCATTGAGAAATATACACTTGTGCAGTGGCAATTCTTGGCCACCACACAGATCTTTCTTTGTTAATGAACCATAATGTGAATTGGTCGGTGTAGTTGGAGCTGAATGAAATTGATCTTCAGCCTCGTCTTCGTCATCTTCCTCCTCTATATAAGCACTGTAATTTTCTGTTGTGGTCTTTTGGTTGTCTGCCACAACTGAATTTTCTTTTATACCGCCCCCAGTTTTTTTCGGTATCGTACCGTTTGTGGTTTTCGTTTTTTTACTTTCTTTCACTTTAGACATTTTCATTGTGTTTAATGATTTACTATTAAATATGTAGACAATGAATTATTTCACATTTATTTTAACTTGAATTAAACAAAAAATCATTTGCACTTTTATTCAATAGAAAAGTAAAAAAATTATTGAATTTTCACACAAAACATTGAAGACGAAATGACAAATGTATGATTTTAAGAGCATATGAAACATATGAAAAAAGAGCGAGGAATATACATCAAAAACTGTTAGAAAATAATTTAGTATGGCAACAGTGCGAGACAAAAATAAACCATAGTTGGATATTTTAATTGATATGTTTAAACAATATTTAGTATGCTAAACTTTAATTAAAAAGAAAAACATTCCTATAGACTCAGAATTCTTTGCTGTTCGATATTAGCATGTCTGTTGGTATCGTATTGATGTATTATTTTAATTTAATCATTTTGCTTAAACCTGAACCATGCAGCATATCCCTTCATATCGTATTAATATTAATTTTGTTTTGACTTGACTTAATGGTGTGATATTTGCAATCTTGTTTACTTTCCAAATTAAATTTCAAAAGCTACATTATTTTCAATAGAAAATTTAGTGTGTAAAAGTATTTTCTATATATTTTTTTCTATTGGATATATGAGAAAGAAAGAAGTACTATTTTAATATTATTTTGATACCGAATAAAATTTAATTTTCCATCCCTGAATAATTTTGCTCTTCATTGCCTTCATTTCTTATTGCACTTTATCGTTAACAAAATAATTGTACATTTGTCGAAGAAAACAAGTGGTCTTTTTGTAAAATATTTAATTTAATTTGTAACACTTTTTTTCTACATTTTGTAAATTGTAATATTATAATGTTTTGCATTGGCGAACATAGAAAAACAAGAAAGTTTTTCCATTGCTTGAAAATAAAAGAAAAAAAGTGAAGAAAGAAAGAAAAATAAATAATTAAAAAAAAAAACGTCATAATATAAGAAAAATAAAGCAATTTTGCAAAGACAAGAGGAGCTCTTTGGGTCTATATAAAACCCCTATTGATTGAAAGATAAGCTGGAAAAGAATTTGTAAATACGAGGTGAATATACATACATATGGTAGACTTATTTTAAATATAAAGTTGTGGGACTTGGCTTAATGTTAATGGCCGTTCTGTGTACAAAGTGTTAGAAATATAAGATTTCAATGCAGTGATGGTCAGTTTTGAAATTATGTATATTAATTATATTTTTGTGTTTACTGCTTTAGTTCGTTAAAAAAATGATCAATCCAAAACATTATAATTCAAAACGAATCAATATCAGTGACCTTCTGAATGATCGTATGTTATATTCCAATTTTGGTTACCATGTCAGAAGGCATTTGCAGGCTGCACCTCCGTTTATACATCGCCTGGAACAGGATGGTATCTTAAAAGGCCACGAGGGTTGTGTTAATTGTTTGGATTGGAGTAGCGACGGTCGTGTGTTGGCATCCGGATCCGATGATTTTCAATTATGTTTATGGGATCCATTTCGTAAAAAGCGCATACAAAGTATAAATACCAAACATTACGGGAATATATTTTCGGTGAAATTTTTGCCAAAACATAATGATGCTCTGATTGCTACAGCTGCAGCAGACAAAACAATAATGCTGTTTGATATTAATCATCCATCAGAATCGATATATTCGTGCCATTGTCACTTTTCTAGGGTAAAGCGATTAGCCACAGCTCCGGATTCGCCCTTTATATTTTGGTAAATACAATTTATTAATGTCTATGCAAAGAGTTTTAGTTTATTCAAACGTTTTAGGTCTGCCGGCGAAGATGGCTCGGTAATGCAGTTGGATCATCGCGAACAACATACATGTCGTTCGTTTGAAAATCAAGTGTGCCTTATTTATCTCAGATCTGAAATTGATGAAAACGCTGAAGCGAAGTGTATAGCAGTTAATCCAATACGAACTTATTATATCGCAGTGGGAGCAAATGATCCCTATGCACGCGTATATGATAGACGGATGCTGAAGAAGGTTGCATCGGGATATCGAAATATTGAACGTAGACGTGGTAGATTATTAATCACTCAAATTAATTCAATTGAGTTTCATAAATGTCCTTATTTTTAGACACCTCGGAATCTTCTGCAATACCTAGAGAATGTGTTACCTATTTTTGTCCTGGTCATATTAGTAAAAACAATTCAAAACGTATTGAACACGAATCTCGTGCTATTACTCATCTCACCTTTAATGCCACCGGTACAGAGTTGTTAGTGAACATGGGTGCTGAACATATATACCTTTATGACTTATACAATGCTGAACAGCCGGTATTTTTGAATTTACCTGAATATAAAACAAACAATGATATAGATAATAATAGAGGTGGTGATATTGATTCGCCACCCCATGCACACAATCGACGAAAGTTGCCCGAACACATAGATGATTTAAAAAAATTAGGTAATGAATTTTTAGAAAATGAAAAGTATTATCTTGCCATACGTACTTATTCAGACGCTATTAGCCAGGCACCTCAATGGCCGGTATTGTACTTAAATCGTGCAACGGCATATATGAGGCGGCTGTGGTTTGGTGATGTTTACGCGGCTTTAAAAGATTGTCATACAGCACTAAAATTGGATCCTACGTACGTTAAGGCTCACTTTCGTTTGGCCAGATCGTTACTGGAGCTGGGACGGACACAGGAAGCCGATGAATGTTTAAAGGAACTGATACGGCGTTTTCCCAATTACGCCAATAATCATGGAGTGCTAATGTTGAATAAAGATATTAGGGAAAATAGACAGACTACACCTCAGCAGCATCAACAGCATTCACCAGGAGCTGATATCTTGGACCGAGGAGAAATGACTAATGACGAATTCTATTGGCGCTGCAAAGCCAAAGATTATTCCCAACGATTTGTGGGTCATTGCAATACCACAACGGACATCAAAGAGGCCAACTACTTTGGTTACGATGGCCAGTATATTGTTGCCGGCTCCGATGACGGCAATTTTTTTATATGGGACCGTAAATCAGGTAACATTGACAGCATCTATAAGGCCGACAGTGCCATAGTCAATTGTGTGTTACCTCATCCTGAAATATGCTTCATGGCTACCTCCGGCATAGATCACGATATCAAATTATGGTCGCCTATGCGCAATGAAGAAAAAACTCATTTTGTTGACCCAGTAGGACGTTGTGTCGATGATAATCAATTGAAAATGAAAACCGATCCATTTGAAATAAGTACTCGCAATGCCTTTTGTTGGAATGGATAATATTTTGAAAAGAAGCGAACGAAAATCCGCAATACTTTTAGATACAAAAGAGAAAATAAACAAGTTTTTGTGATTTCCTTTTTTACATGCATAAATACATTAAAAAAATATAAAACGTAAATACGTCGAGTGTTAAGTATTTATTTTGTAGTTGTTTCCTTTTAAAAGCTGTATTCTTAAGGTATAGTCACATTACGGAAATGTTTCATTAAATTGACTACTCTATTGTAAACTAGTTTGTGTACTTAGGGCAAACATTCATTTAAGCATTATGCATAAGAGCAAACATGATCATTCAGAAGGTTATTTAGATCACTAAATGTCGATTACATTATACTTACATATGTTCTTGGCTATTTGCTTAATGTGACCGTATCTAGAGATACATAGAAATAAAAAACAAAACTATTAAAAATAATTAAACTCTCCCTCATAGTTTATAAAAATGAGAAACAAATAAGAAAGTTAAGAAAAACTTTATTGTTTTGTATTTTACTAAAATTGTTTAAGCGATTAGAATGCAAGATGGATGATTTGCATTTGAAAAAACAATTAATTACTTTTGTTTGTTATAATATGAACTAAATGTTATTTTATTATGTTAAAAAAATAAATTTTAATATAAATCATTTATTTTTATTTAATTATGTTTGATATACGAATAGTTGATTCTAAATCTATATTTTTTATTTCATTATGTCTTAATTTTTCTTTTTAATTTTATTTCCTTTAGATTTAAAGAAATGGATAACAAACATAAGGTAATGAGTTCCTTGATGTTTTGTCCAGTTATTTTGGCCCATCATTAAAATAATCATTTTCATTCCCATAACAAAAATACTGGTAAGTTTGATCATTTTCATTCCAAATTTTATTTCAATTCGATAACTGAAATATCACCCAATATATACATATACATATATAATAAAATATGTATGCACAACATTTTAAAGATTGTCTTTGATATTTAGAAAAATATAATTTCAATCATATTTTTTTTTCAAAATTGTACAAGATACAAGATAGTGGTACTCAAATTTGAAAATCTTCTTTTCGAAATTTTTAAAATTTTGTTATAATAAAAAAGTAAAAACAAATTAAAGAAAAACTGTTTACTGTTGAAAAACAAATTTTGTTTGTTCAAAATGTTATTTGTCCAAATTGGTTTGTTTATTTTTTAAATAAAACATTCTTTAAGAAATAAGCAAATAATGATTCAAATTATATGAAAATTTATTTATATTGAAATTTATTCTATATTAGAACTGTTTTAAACTTAGTCTTTTTTCAAAAATTTGATTATTTTGAAGCAATTACTAGTCCGACCGTTAGAATATTTATGGTCTGTACAACTAATTAAAAATTTAAAAAACTGAAAATTCGATATTTGCAGTTTCAAAGTTTATTATTTTTAACTTTTCTTATTAAAATTTAAATAAATATGTATCTTAAATAAGCATCGTTTTCCAATTAGGATTAATTGTAAAAAGTTTTATTAAGTTCATTTGAATTATAATTCTTAACATTCATATTTAACTAACAAAAATTGCATGAATCCATTTCTTCCGTACAAATAATCTTTTAAATAAGATTTATAGCTTCAATAAAACGAAGGTAATAAGCAATTTTTATGATAATAAATAGCTAACGTATATAACAATATTTCAAATTCAGTTCACTAAATTCAGTTTAATTTTCAACGTCTTTTAAACATGTTGAAATATTTCGGATTTACATTAGTTTTGGTAGCAACGACTTTTGCAGTTTCCTTGCCGGCTTTGTACGATAAGCCAGAACTATTTAAAAATGAACATCGTATTGTGGGTGGGCAGGAAGTCTCTATTGCCAAACATCCCCATCAAATATCGATGAGACGTAAAAGTTCTCCAGCGAATGCTTATTCTCATACTTGTGGCGGCAGTATTTACAAGGCGAATATTATTGTCACAGCTGCCCATTGTATTTTCAATCGTCAACCCGAAACTTTTCTAATTGTGGCTGGTACAAGCACCCGCAATGGCGCAGATGGTGTTGTGGCTCATGTTAGTAAAATTATCATGCATGAAAATTACAATTCTTCTATAACCGACAATGATGTAGCTCTAATGATCCTATCAACGCCATTGCCTTTAAATGGTGTCACTATTGCTTCCATTACTTTGGCTGCAGAAGCCCCAAAACACGGTGCTAAGGCTGTTATAACTGGTTGGGGTACAACCTCATCTGGAGGTTACTCATCCAATACGTTATTAGAAGTTGAGGCGCCCATTGTCAGCAATGATCGCTGTGATGCTTACTATGCTGTAGCTTATGGCACAGGCCGTATAACCAATAGTATGTTATGTGCTGGTGTTGAGGGAGTCGGTGGCAAAGACGCTTGCCAAGGCGATTCCGGTGGTCCTCTTTTAGTTAATCATCAGTTGGCTGGTATTGTATCCTGGGGTCGGGGTTGTGCTTTGCCCGCTTATCCGGGTGTATATGCAAATGTAGCTGTCTTAAGGAATTGGATCGAAACTAACGCTGCAGAATATGTCTAAAATAGGGCGATAAAAATGATTTAAATAAAACTTTTAAAATATGAAAAAACTACTAAATGTTAAATTAAAACGAAGAGTTTCCAATTTTGCCATTAATGTGGGTCACTTGGCCTTTAGATAAGCTACCGCGGTTGTATCATTTCTAATAACTTAACAACAATTATTGATAATAAAGTCATAAGTTCCAAGTGAGTATATACTCATTTATTTTTGAAGGATAAATTAGAGCATTTTAAAATTCATTAGATAGTTTTCATAATTTTTTACATTCTACTAATAATGATGAGGACGACTACTTTTGCAACGCTAGACAATAATTCTATGCTATAACCTCTAGAGATCTACTTCTTCAACACTATAGGGTTTTAATTGAATATGCTGAATAAAACTAAAGACTAAAAGTTAATAGGAAATGTGACCTTTATGCAATAATATAGATTTATATATGTACATATATTTAAATATTTATTTTTTTTAGTTAAAAGCGACAAAAAAAGACAAGTCGTTAAAATAAAAATGTAAAAATAATTAAATTGTGGAAGTAATTTTATACACATTTATTTACAATGATAAAACGATCTAGAACTTAGTTAAGATAATTTCTTAAAAAGTATTCAAAGAAAATTATAATGCCATTATTTATTTAAGACCGATAATCGGACCAGATATGACAACATAAAGGAAACAGTAAAATTGCGTGGAATGAATACTACAAAAATTACAAAACAAATGTGATTTAAAAACGATAACTTGATATTAATTTTTGAAATAATAAAAACAAAGTGTACATATCGTTAGCTTAGTGAGTACATTTTTAAAACATTGAAATATTAATACAAAACGTGCGTGACATTTTTCAAAATCGAAAAAGTATTGAATTTTGTATTTTGCATTACTGTGTATAGATATTTAAAAATAAACATTTGTTCGTTTACATGCTTTATATACTGCAATTTAAAAATTTAGTTAATCAAAGATTGAACATTTATTATTTGTTTTAGAATATCTCATTAATTACATATGTATACCTAACCTTCCTTTTTTGCGATAGGCAAGCTATATCTCTGTTTTAAAAAAAGTACTAAAATATCTGTTTGAAATTGTTATCAGTATTACGCATAAAAGTTATAAGTGTATAAGTTATCGATTAAGATTAAATTTAAAGAGGTTCATTTCTTCCATAAGAATTATAAATCTTGGCATGTTTTATTAACAATTAAATGCCTGAAGTTACTTGTATCGTATAATCTTTAAAAATCATATTTATCGCTTGTATAAAACGCAAGGAACAAACTAAGCATACGAATTATGATAACCAATAGTTAAATGTATAATAGGGTTTGAAATTATGTTCATTCCATTCAGTTTTATTTTCAACGGCTTTTAAACATGTTGAAATATTTCGGACTTACTTTACTTTTGGTAGCAATGACTTTGGCAGCCTCCTTGCAAACTTCGTACGAGGCGCCAGAACTGTTTAAAAATGATCTTCGTATTGTTGGTGGGCATGAAGTCAATATTGCCAAACATCCTCATCAAATATCTATGAGATGTAAAAGTTCTGCATCTAAGGCCTATTCCCACACTTGTGGCGGCAGTATTTACAAGGCTAATGTTATTGTTACAGCTGCCCATTGTATTTACAATCGTAAAGCTGAACATTTTATAATCGTTGCTGGCACAAATAACCGCAAGGGAGCCGATGGTGCGGTGGCACGTGTTAGTAAAATTATTATGCATGAAAATTATAATCCTTCTATAATCAACAATGATGTGGCTTTAATGATCCTATCAACACCATTGCCTTTAAATAATGTTACAATTTCTTCCATTACTTTGGCCGCAGAAGCTCCAAAACAAGGAGCTAAGTCTTTTATAACTGGATGGGGTACTACCTCGTCTGGAGGTGTTTTGTCCAACAAGTTATTAGAAGTTCAGGTACCTATTGTCAGCAATGATCGCTGTGATGCCTTATATGCTGCAACTTACGGTCCTGGTCGTATAACCGATAGCATGATATGTGCTGGTATTGAGGGAGTCGGCGGCAAAGACGCTTGCCAAGATGATTCCGGTGGTCCTCTTGTTGTTAATCATCAGTTGGCTGGAGTTGTTTCCTGGGGTCGTGGCTGTGGTTTACCCAATTATCCAGGTGTTTATGCTAATGTAGCTGCTTTTAAGGGTTGGATTGAAACTAAAGTTGCAGAATATGCATAAAATCAAATTATGTGTATAAAATAATTCGAATATAATTTTTAGAACATTTACAATAAACATACATACATACATATCTATATATGTACATATGTACTTCTTGGGCTATAATGATGATATTTTAAGGTGCTGGAAATAATTGGAATTTTAGGCATTAATATGGCTAATAAATTGTAGGTGCTTCAGATTAGCTGCCGCGATGTAATAACTTCTAATAATTAAACAAACATTTACATATATTTTTTTAACAATGTCATAAATTTCAAGTGTAAACACACTTTAAAAAATTATATGAAATTTTTGGTTTTTAGATTTTTTTATATTCTTCTACAACTTTTTAATATCAATATTTTAATCACTAATCAGTATTTTATTTATACTAACTGGTTCATTTATTTGTAGATCTAATAAATTCGTTTGTATCAGTTTGTTCAGCAACATAGGAAAGTGCTTTGTTAGTTGATAGAAAAAGTTGATTTCAATCATTTGGGGCATACGTTTTAGTTTTCCATAAAAACTTTAAACTTTTTTTACATCAATATTTTCTCAGTGGACTTTTGAGCAGAAACTACTAAATGGAATTTCCATCAATAAAATATACCCTTTATCAATATTTCTATTAAAAATTAAAAACAACATGTTGATAAGGGAAAATATAGTAAAGTCGTTTTTAAAGTTATTTTAATTCAGTTAAAAAATTTGGGTAAATATGTTGAGAATTGTAATATTTGCGGCTCTATTAGTAGCCATTGTCGAAAGCGCTTCTGTAAGTAGCGGTCAAGGTCGAATTATTGGAGGTCGCGATGTTAGCATTTCTAAGCATCCATATCAAGTGTCTATACGACGTTAAACATGTGAATCTTGTGCTTTCTTGCATGCCTGTGGTGGTATGTATTATTTACAGCCAACAGGTGATCCTAACAGCTGCCCATTGTGTTTATAAACGCCAAGAAAACTCGTTCCTTGTAATAGTTGGCACCGATAACCGTTCCGGAGCAGATGGATTTATAGCGCGTGTCAATACAATTGTGTTTCATGAAAATTACAATCCACCTTTAAGTGAAAATGACATTGCCTTAATTATTTTGGAGACAGCGCTGTCATTAAACGGAATTAGTATCCGTGCAGTAAGTTTGGATTCTGAAGAGCCTAAGGCGAATTCTATAACGGTTGTTAGTGGTTGGGGTGCTACAACAGAGGATGGTGCTAATGCATTTAAATTGCAAGAAGTCGAGGTGAAGATAATTGATCGTTTAAAGTGTGATGCTAGTTATGGTTATGATCGTATTGGCAAAGATATGTTATGTGATGGCAGTGATGTAGGCGGAAAGGACGCCTGCCAGTATGATTCTGGTGGTCCACTAGTAAGCAACAACAAATTGGTCGGTATTGTGTCTTGGGCTCTTGGCTGTGCTAGACCGGAATATCCAGGCGTTTATACAAATGTAGTTCATTTTAAGAATACAACGAAAAGTATTACTGCCGTATTCATAAAAAATAAAGTAGGTTTGAAGTGTGCTTTTAGACAAAATTTTCATACAAAATTTTCTTAAAGTACATTTGAAGTCTACTTTAATTTTTTAGGAATAAGGGCATTAATCTTTAATAGAATGGTTCGCTAATAAAGATTTCTCGCTGCTTTGTACTCATATAAAAATAATCTACTAAAATCTTTACATCATCATACAATCGATTCCAGAAATATGTAGGTAAAGAAAGCATTTGAAATATCTATTGTCACGCTCTGCCGATCTATACTGAAAAAATTCAGACACTTTTTGTGTTGTGTTGCTGTATTTATTACTTGGTTAATATATTCTGAAGCTTTCCACTTATGTACATACATATCATATTAATTTTTTCGAATATGAGGCGAATTATGGTGCAAATTATTTGTTGGGTTTTATTTTCCAGATATTTATTCCAAAATTGTAGCCTATTTAAGGGCTTTTAAATAATATTACCTTATATAGTTATAAATACTTCAAATATTATTACTTTGCCAATAAACTTTATCGATACAGTCGAGACTTTTAAAGATATTCAGCAATAAAGATACATTATATTTGTATTGCATTTTCAGTTTAGATAACAAATTAAGATATGTATACGATTCCACTTTATTAATTGCAAAATAAATGGCCAGTGTTTTTGCAACATCTTGGATATTTAGAACGGATTCGAATAACACCCGACTTATTTTTCGCAAAATAAATTAAAGAATGAAATTAATTGTACTTCTTAGTTTGATGTCCTTGTGTAAAGGATTTTTACTGAAGGATCTAGAAGTATCAGATAAACGTATTGTAGGTGGATATGAGGTAGATATTGGAAAACATGGATATCAAATAAGTTTATGTAAGAAGAGTCTTTTTAAATTCTAATGCACCATATACCCATATATGTGGCGGCAGTATTTACTCTGAAAATATTGTGTTAACTGCAGCACATTGCATTATAGCCACAATTCCGAGTCAACTAAAAGTGGTGGCTGGAGGCAATATTAAAAACGGTAATGATGGTGTTTTGGTACCGGTTAAGGAGATTATCATGCACGAAAATTACGATCCTGAGACTTATAACAATGATGTGGCTATTTTGGTGCTGTCTGTGCCATTGCCGTTAAATAAATTTACCATACGCGCGATAGAATTAATAGATGATGTCCCCATCGCAGGCACTTTGACAACTATCACTGGTTGGGGTGCTTTAGTAGAGGGAGTATTCTCTCCTTCTAGATTACAAGAAGTAAAATGCTTTGTGCCGGTTTAAGAAGTCAAGGTAGTAAAGATGCATGTCAAGGAGACTCTGGAGGCTCATTAACAATACGTAAAAAATTAGCTGGGATCGTTTCATGGGACAAGCCCAATTTTCCAGGAGTTTATGCAAATGTTTGGACCTTACGATCATGGATATTGGAAAAAATTATGCAACATAAGTATACTTTGACAAATTAATTAAGTGATGCAATAAAATATAAAACACTCAAGGATTTAATTTTTTGCAAAATATTAAAAAATTAACCAGCATTAATTACCAGGTTTAAGTTATACTACTTAGGTTTTTAGGATGGTTTACTTAAAAACACGATAGAGTTTTTCTAATGTTTGAATTGAAAAATATTTGGCGAGTTTTATTGCACAAATAATTTATTGTTTTACATTTTTATGACATTTTCGTAAAGAAATTATACATTTTATGAATTTAATGTGCATATGTACTTTATCTCAATAACTAGCACCATTATTTTAAAGATTAAAAATTATTATTTTTATATCGGTGTAACCTACTCTCATAACCTAAAATCATTAACCTTACTCGCATTAATGATATGAAAGTCCTCGAAACAATCAACGTTCGTAAAACACTTAAAGGTGTTATATACTTCAAAATTAACTCTATATGAAAAGCTATAAAAACAAATGCGCATAGGCTACAATCAAACAGTATTAGTTAGCGATCGTAGCAATGGAGAGATTTAACATTTGGTTGATATTTGGTTTATCGGTGCTGACTTTATTTTCAGCTGCAGCACCCAGTTTGGGAGGACGGATTGTTGGTGGCTATGAAGCAGATATAAAGGATATTCAATTTCAAGTATCGTTACAAACGTCGTATCACTTTTGTGGCGGCAGCTTAATAGCTAAACGTTATGTTTTAACTGCTGCCCACTGTACTGATGGAAAATCCGCTACAAATCCAGGTTTAAATGTTCGTTTAGGCTCCAAATTTTCCGCTAAAGAAGGTTTAGTGGTCAAGTCGATTCATATCTATCAGCATGAAGAATACAATGCGAACACTATTAACTACGATTTCTCCATTTTAAAATTGGAAGACTACGATGAGACTATATTGCCATTTAAAATTCAATATGCGACATTACCCTCAGAGGAAGACATTAAAGATGGTACAGTCTTAACCGTTTCAGGTTGGGGCAATACACAGAATTCTTTGGATTCTTTTTCTAGTGATGTTTTAAGAGCAGTCAAAGTACCTAAAGTTAAGAAGGACGTATGTGTGGAAGCTTATAAGGGTTTTGGCACCATTACCGATCAAATGCTTTGTGCTGGCCGACCTGAAGGTGGTAAAGATGCTTGCCAAGGTGATTCCGGCGGACCGTTATTTAAGAAAAATGTTATTTGGGGTGTGGTGTCGTGGGGATACGGTTGTGCTAAACCTAATTATCCTGGTGTGTATTCGCGAGTATCATCGGTATTAGAATGGATTAAGGCAACCATAGAGTAATAGATTGGAAACTGAGTGCATAAATAAAACGGTCTTATATTAATTTAATAATAAATAATTTAATTACTAAACAACTTATTTTTTTTTTGTAAATGCTAGAGTTAATTCTGATTTTGCAAATACTTATGTTTTCATTTTTTACGACAAACTTAACGTTTTCTTTACCAAATTTTTTTTTTTGTGAATAATAATTTTTTGGTGAAAACTCAAAAAATCGAGTCACGAAATTCTCAAAAAGATGTCTGAAATTATGATACCTGGCGACTTCGTAAAATCTATTTAAAACAACACACTGACAGACGCACATCGACTATCGACTCTGGATTCAGATTATACACATGTACTATTATATACTTAATAGAGCTGCAAATAAATATTGTAAAACTTACAAGTTTTCAACTGTGATGAAGGGTATAAAATAAAAATGCCACCTATAGAGGAATGAAAAAAAATTGATTTATTGTTACACCTACATACATATAATTAAAATATGTTCTAAATAGTTTCATGTTTTATGTAAAAGATATTTAAAATTTTGCTACTTCATTTTCAATCCATTCTTTAAAATATACCAAATTCGTATATACACCAGGAAAATCAGAATTTGCACAACCATTACCCCATGATATTAATCCTAAAGCTCTGTCTTCATAAACTAATGCACCTCCAGCATCTCCTAAACAGGCATCAGAATCGTCACCAGTTGCACATAACATTGCCGGGGATATGCGATTTTCACCGTACGATCGTTTGCAGTCCAAAATATCTACAATGTTGACATAGGCAATTTGTAATATTTCGGATAATTTACCATTTCCACTGGAATCTGTTACACCCCAACCGGCTATAGTAGCCGAACTGTTTACCGGTGGAACATTAGTTAGTAAAGCAATGGGAACAATTTCTTTTGAATAGCTTGAATTTAAATCAAATGATAGTACTAGTAAGGCCAAATCGTTGTCGGTAAACCATATATTATATTCGGGATGTATTATGTATTTCTCCACCAAATATAAGTAGCCATCATTTTGTGAACGATAAGTAGAACCGGTTTTAACATGTAAACGACTTGTGTCTAAGCCAATCACACACGTGGCTGTAGTTAGAATCACTTTTGAAGAATAAATCGTTCCCGAACAACGATGTTCAAAAGGGGTGGAATGGTTTTTCTTATAACGTATGGAAACTAGATATGGTGCTGCATTAATTTCTATAGGTTCGCCACCAATTATACGATTTTCATTTAAAATCGTTTCACTTGTGGGTATGCAACAAATTAACAATATTGCAAGTAGAGTAAACTTTAAAAACTGTTGAAGCATTTTATTGTTACTTATTTTATTGTCGATTAAATTAACGCGCACCAACTACACTGACCTGCTTTGCAGGTTCTGAATTGAATTTTAAAAGAAATCATAAAAATGGTTGGGCATTAATTTTAATGAAAACATAACACACATATTATCTAAAAAAAAACAATAATATAAAGTACCTTACAATAAGAATTTAAGTGCAATACGATTGGTATGACACATTCACCCCTATCGTGAATAAAAATTCCACATGAAATTTGTTCCCTTTAATTTTTTTAACATTGAATTTAAATAGGAAAAATGTGAAAAGGGAACAAACTTCATGCGGAATTTTTATTCAAGATAGGGGTGATTATGAGTTACGTACGAAAGATGACACAATTCGCAAATAATTAATTTATGATACTACATAGTTTACTATTGATTAATAATAAACATTATAAACATATCCTGAATCGAAACGAATATGTTATTAACAGTAGTATTCAAAATTACTTTTAAGCTGATTAAGGTTGAACTCTGGTCGTTTATGTTTAACTCTTTCATATTTATACCTACTTTGTATCGATAATGATTTAAAAAACATAATAAGAATAAAAAAAAGTATTTTTTGTATCGGGATTTACATACTTATACATTCTTCCATTGAGTAAGGCTGATTCATGGTCATTTAGGTTAAACACTTTCTTACATATGTTATAAAAATAAATGTGTTTTGCCCGTATGCCCGCCCGTGTTATCGATGTATTGATAATAGTAGTTTTCGCTCAATAAATTAATTATATCGAGCTAGATTTCTTTTTAGATTTTCTTCTTATCAAAATTCTGGAAAATGAAAAAAATCAATATATGAGTAATGTCAAAGTGGACGGACGAATTGTCAATGAATTCTATTACATACATATATGTATTTACATATGTGTTTAGTATTTAATTTCAAAAAAATCGGGTGTTTAGAAGCTACACAATTTTATTAAATAACTATATGTAATGTAGGGTTTCTATTCAGAACCATTTTCCCGGGAACGTTTTTGTAGAAATTCATTGGGAAAATTCCGTAATTTTCTTTTAAGGTTGCAGTATTATTCCTGCACAGATAAAATAGATTTGTGATTCGTTGAAAATCGATTATATACATAGATTTAATTCTAGCAACAAAAATGCAGTTCATTAGAATAATTACGATTGAAATAATCGATTTTGTTTCACCTCAACTAAAAATTTTCATAATTTAATCGTTAAATAAGCAATAAATGTGATTATCATAACCTGAACTGTTTTCACTGTGTGACAAAATTTAAAAAAAAATTGGGTCCACTTAATACAAACTGAAATTTTAAGTTCTTAATGGAAATATTAAGGTCCTAAAAAGTTCTCTATTCAGATTTAATTTTGCCGAACTTTTTAAATCTAAAAATAAAGTACAACATTTATTGTATGATTGTATGTGCTGATGAAAATTATGAATGCGATTGCTCCGTCCACACACCACTATAATATTATAAAGAATCCTTTGGTCCAACATTGGACACCATTAAAAAATGGCCGGGAACTGAAGAAGTGATGTAAATTACGACTCTAATACTATGTCTAAAATTAAAAAAAAATAATTTTTTATTGTTATTGTTATTCACTTGTGATTAATGATGAACATTTAAAGAACACTTCACACGAGTTCTCCTATGTTTGTTTATTTAATTCAGTCATCATTTATTTTAATATGTATACCTATACTCGTATATGTATATTTTCAAAGCAGGGGGTTACTCTCTATTGCGATGCGAAAGCAAATTCGATGCGTAAGAGTATCAATTTGTACGCTTATCGCATCGAATTTGCTTTCGCATCCCAATAGAGAGTTGCTCACAATTAAAAAAAAAACATTATTGATACGTTCTGAAGAAAGTAGGGGTTTAAAAGGTTCGTTGCTTTAGACCACTTTCAGTTTTTTGTGTAATCAAAAACAAAAACACACTACTCGATGGACATGCATGTACTTATTTGTGTTTATTGTATTCATTCCTTATCTTTACGAGCTATGGGGATCAGTCCTAGATTACGATACGATTATTGACAATAAATCGAATGCAAAAATGTGTATGAATTATATTTTTATGGGAGTTCTTGTATATTTTCAAATGAACAAACAGTTAAAATTTTTTGTTTGTTATCAGGACGATAATAACGTTTATATACATACATACATATGTATGTATACTCGTATAGTTAGTAGTGGTCAATGGAATAAATATAATTATAATATATAACCTTTAGTATTTAGTTGAACTTACTTGATTGTAGTTTGGTTGGAGAGCAAAAAAAAAAGAGGTTTTGGTTATGGACAAACGTTTTATAATTAGCATTTTGTGTGCTTTATGTGCTGTAGTGGCTGCTGCTCCTGAGGGTCGTATAATTGGTGGCCGAGAAGTTGATATTAATAAACATCCTTATTTGGTATCAATACGTTATAGAACGGAACCAAATGAAACCTATGTGCACAAGTGTGCTGGAGCTATTTATAGTGAGCGTGTTGTGGTGACTGCAGCCCAATGTGTGGTTGATATTAAGGACAATGCAAAAATAATGGTAGTAGCTGGTGCCAATTCTCGCTCCGGCTTGGATGGTTTGCTATACCCTGCTTTAAAATGGATTTCACATCCCAGTTACTCTTCTTGGACTGTTGACTATGACATTGGTCTAATAATCATTGATGATGTCTTTGATTTCGAGCAAATGAATGTAAATCCCATTTCTATCAGAGAGTCTCGTCCCATAGACGGTAAAGTAGGTACCGTTGCTGGTTGGGGTTACCGTGAAGAATTCGGTCCTTCTTCTTCGAAACTCGAAGAGGTTCAAGTGCCTATTGTTGGCTCAGCAGACTGTATAAAGTCGTATGGTGTTGGTGAGGTAACCGAACGCATGATATGTGCTGGTTATTTGAAGACTGGTGGTAGAGATGCTTGTCAGGGCGATACTGGTGGTCCATTAGTGGTAGACAGCCAATTGATAGGCTTGGTATCATGGGGACGTGGTTGTGCACGACCTGGTTATCCAAGTGTCTACACTTTTGTCAGTGCTTTGCAGCTGTGGTTAGATGATACAATTGTTGCCAATGTTAAGTAGATTTAAATTTATCTAAATAAAGTTAATTTAAACTTTATTCCGAAAAAATTGTTCGTTTTACTTTTTCTATAGAAGCAAAAAACGGAATTAATTCCACTTTCGAACGGAATTAAATTCTGTGATATGGCTGTTAATGTGCAATATATATTTATACTCTTCCGTTATAAATATGTTCCTTAATCTATTGATGCTCCTTCATCAGTTAATATGGCACATACTTTAGTAATAATCATTTTAATATATGATATAGCAAGTTATCAACATATAATGAACTAAATAAAAGATTTAATAATTAGACAAGTTAGTTGATACAGAAAACTGGTGTTTGGTAGACCTATGAACGGTCTTATTTATCTAAGTGCTTTAAATTTCGTTGAAAACGAAACTGCATCAGTACGGACTGTCAACAGTACTTTAAGGCGTCTCACATCACACAGTTCCCTTTTGAAATTTCAATCTTGCAGTGATACCATTTACTCTAATAATGTCATTATCACAGCCGTTTCCTGTGTAAGAAATGCTAAGACAGTACATAGTTTTCTAATAGTCGCCGGTACCTCAAAACGTACTACTTCTGCTCAAGATGGTCAAGTTTATTTGGTGGAGAAAATTACACAACACGAAAACATTTCTGTTGATATCGTTCTTTTATATTTAACTTTTGATATTAAATTTAATGGTATCACGATTGCTCCTGTTAAGTTGGCCACCGAAGTTCCTAAAGCTGGCAAAAAGGCTATTGTAGCTGGTTGGGGTCAATTAAATGAAAATGAGGTGAATTTCGAAGAAGACATTAAAGGTGTCCAGGTACCTATAATGAATTTAACCTTACGCAAAGAGAAATATTTCTGGACTGATGTTAAGAATACTAAAATCTGCGCTGGTTATTTGGAAGGTGGTGTAGATGCGTGTCGGTAGTGCATTATTGTTTGATAATAAAATGGTGGGCATTGTATCATGGGGTTATGGTTGCGCTCGTCCCAATGATCCAGGAGTTTATACAAATTTTTTGCTTTTGAGAAATTGGATTCAACAAAATGCTTAAATTATGAAAGTGTAAATTATTTGCTAAAATTACTGTCGCAAAATGAATTCTTTAATTTTATATTAATTATGTGAACATATACATATATGTATATATTCGTATATAATAAGATGTCGACATTTATGTAATTGTAAAAAATATTTTAAAATTCATTATTTGTTTAATAAACATGAACAATGGAATGATCTAACTAAATATTTATGCTTGTAATTTTTGTATGTTTTGTAATTTTTAAAATACCTTAAATTTGTTAAATATTTTTGAGTTTCAAAACATAAATAGAATGCTTTTTGGTTAAAGGTTGCTTAGAAAGAATAATATAAAAAAAATTTAAAAAATGTAAATCCCAAATCCATAAGTGAAAGAAAGAATATGACTGGATTTAATGGTTGCTGTCAAATTGTTATTACTAATATGTAGCATCATAAAATATCACAATATGATATATGTACATATGTACATAACTTAATCCGTTGTTATAACTATTTGCTTATTGGCAAATATTAGCGCAACTATAATATGATTGTGCCTATATTATGGTTCAAACGCAAAAACCTAACCATACTAAATAAAACAAAAAACTAATTGATTAAATTATTTTAAACTATAGTTTTGCAATTCACATTTTAATATCCATTTTATTAAGAGCTTTACAAGATTAGTTATCTTCGGTGATTACCAATGATGCTCAGTTTATAAAAAGGCATATTCAATAGTATTAGATTTAGCCGTTTTTTCTATCCACTCATAAAGTTGAGGCACCGAAGCATAAACACCAGGGACATTTTTACGAGCACAATAAATGTCCCAAGAAACTACACCTAATAATTCATTATTATAGATCACAGGACCACCAGAATCTCCCTGGCAGGCATACCTTCCACCTCCGGTAACTCTAGTGCACAGCATACGATCAATTAACAGCAACTGATATGATTTCTTCTGTTTTCCACATAGTTAATAGTGACTTCTTGCAATTGTTCAGGAATACTGCCACCCTCGACCAACCAGTAACAATCACCGGTAACACCCCAACCGGAAACAGTCACTTCAGCACCAGCTTCAGGTCGTGACTTGACCAAAGCAATCGGTTGAATAAACTCATTGAACGGGAAATTACCTTTCAATAACAAAATAGTGACGTCGTTGTCGTTGTTGGATGTTTTTTAATTTTCATGGATAATGTACTTGCTGACTGGCAATTTTTAAGTAACTTCACCCAAATTTGTGGAACCAGCCACAATACTCAATTTACTAGCATCCACACCAACGGCTACACAATGTGCTGCTAAATATAAACACTGCCACCGCAACGATGTCTGCCATTGTAGCGCATATAAATTTGATGAGGATACTTGCGATATTAGTGGGTTCACCTCCGACAATACGACCATCTGGTAAGGGTACCACAGACGGAATATCAGCCATTAAACCTGACACCAAAAGCACCGCAAGAACTGGCAGAGTTTTATCATTTTGTTACGGAAAATTAATAAAAAATTAAAATTAATACTATTCTTTGATTCAAATAAAATCAAATAATCTTAAATTTTGTTTTTATTTATCAATTAAAAAATTTGCTTTATTGCATCATGATAGAACCATGCCCGGCAGGTCCATTGAATTTAAAATTAATTTGTGTTTATAATAAAAGTTGAAAATTGAAAAAAAATTGAGAAATAAAAATTGAAATTTGCTGTTATATTAAATTATCATTTAAGAATGCATACAAATTGTTTTCAAAAGGAGGAAATACTTTTTTCTATAGAAATATATGTATGTAAATGAACGCGGGAATATTAAAAATAAATGATAAATTTATTTCTTGACTTAGATGAAACCAAAAATGTTTCAAAACTGTGCAATCAGCAATATAAAAGGCGCTTGAAATATAAAAAAGGCAGGTATTATTAAAACTTTGTGTTCCAAAAGCAGACGAGTCCCGAAAGTAATTAAATATGTTAATATTGCTTTATAATATCCTCCATGTCCAAACGGACTCTCACCAATAGTTTGGAGAATTTTGCATCATTTTCTATTCTAAAAAAAGTATACAAAATCAATTAAAATAAATTTATTAAAAAATTTATACAATTCATCAGCCATTTTTGTGATGCTTGTTTGCTGTTTTTTTTGCTCATCATCTGGTTCAGTGATGCATTTTAGAACACAATGCATTTGCAGTGACCTTTTGCTTTTCCGAACGATGTGATGCTTTTTCGAACAGGCCCTAAGTTTAACAGTATATGTTATCATAACAAGGTGTTAAAACTAGCGACATAATTTTTTTAACTGAAAAAAAGTTAACATATTTTAAGGGGGGTTTTAACAGTTATTTTTTATGGGAAAATTAACCCATGTAGGTTAAGTATGTGTCTTTTCAACTGCAATGTTTTAATGAAAAATATGTCTTTTAAAATATTTACATTTTTGAAGATTTATACCTATAATGTAAAGATATAAAAATGTTTTCAAATGTATGTTTTTATCTTAGTTATTTAATAAACTTGAAATAGGATTTCTGCGCAGCAGTTTATTCGGCAAATTCCGAGGATATACATTTTTATCGGAATTTTTCAGACTGCTTTTATTTGATAACAAATATTTGATAACAAATCAAATATTTTATATACATACATACATATATATTTATTTATTTATGAAATTGTAAAGTTTTTCATGTATAAAAATGACTGCTACAGGGCGTAATCTACATTAAACTTTCATCAATTAAACTAGACCCCCCAACATTAGGATTATGTTCGACCTTAATAACTTTCTTACTTGTGAAATCTATGTAAGTACATAAAATCAGTAACATGTTTTGATTTAATTGATTATTTTCATTATGAAAGCAAATACAAAGTAAAGTACAAATTTGTATTCACCCCTATCGTGAATAAAAATTCCACATGAAATTTGTTTCCTTTTCACATTTTTCCTATTAAAATTCAATGTTCAAAGAAATAAAAGCGAATAAATTCCATGTGGAATTATTATTCACGATAGGAGTGATTATGTCTAGCTATAAAAATGATTAATGACAAATCCGACGAACAGCAAATAAATTAAAGATTATCACGCTAAATAGAAACAATTAATTTAGTTAATTTCGCTGAGTCATTTAGGGAATTCTTTTGAATTCATAAACTAATCAGTTAATTCAAACTATAATTTGCCAGAAGCTTTATAAATACTGATCAGCCATTATCATACTACCTATATACATAGATATGTATATAAAGTTGTGATATTTATGATGAACACTTAAACCTTTATTAATATTACTGAACAAATATGTACGAGTATTTGAAACATAACAATACTTGTATAAGTATAAGAATCTGAATCTGTGTAGCAACTTCTGTTTGAAAGATTGCAAAATCATTAGCGATGGTTTTAAATTGTGGAAATTATTTTTATAATTTTTATAATTTTCCATTATACATTTGTGTTTATAAAATGATAAGAGTTTTTACCATATTTTGCCATAAATTTAATGGTTTTTGTTTTAAATTGAAGAGTTTATAATGGATATATACTCATTATGTTGTATAAATAATTTCGATTAATCGTAGATTATTAATTAATATCAATAGGGTGGTACAAGTTTTAATTAATAAACGTGGAAATTGTTAATTTGAATACATTTTCAAAAACCAACATTGTTTGCATCGTTTGTTCCTATACTTATCACAACAAAACAAAATGGCTGCTGTTTTAGTAATTGTAACTAATCTTAGTTCTAATTCCAGAATCTCCGCATTCTACATGCATAATAAAATAACACTATAATTAGTTAAATAACAGCATAAAAATTAAAATAATTTTGGTAACTGGGACCGGTCTAATTTGAAATTTGAAGAAAAGATAAGTACTTTTTAGTTCATATAAACTATAGTTTATAAACTGATATCAATAAGAGTACAAATTTTGCATTTGACTTTGCAATTGATAATATAGTATATACGATTTCCTATTAAAATGTAATTCATTATCCATTTTTAAGTACCAATACAAATTAGTAGCTACTAACACCAGTGGTGTACCTATATAAAGTCTTAACAAAATGTTTGAGCAATTATTTACTTTCAAAATGTTTAAGTGTAACAGTTTCTTAGCTTTTATAGTGTTTATTACCCTATTTGAGTTCCTAAATGGGTATGTAGTTCCAAGTACTGTGGACAGTAACAAACATCGCATAGTTGGCGGTGTAGAGACGTCTATTGAGAGACACCCCTATCAAGTTTCGGTGCGTTTGCAAAGTTCTAAATTGCTACATATTTGTGGAGGTTCTATTTATGCTCCTCGTGTTGTAATTACAGCGGCACATTGTATTAAAGGCCGTTATGCTTCGCATATATTAATAATGGCTGGAAAATCGTCAATTGTTGATCAAGAGCCGGCATATAAAGTTACCAAATTGATATATAATCCCGGGTATAACAAAAAGGCTCATATCAATGACGTGGGTCTTATAATTTTGTCAAAGGAGCTAGTCTATTCTTCAGGCATTCAATCAATACCTTTAGCCTTGCACAAACCTACAATTGGATCTACTGCTACTGTTAGCGGTTGGGGAAAAAATGATGAGGAAGCAGAGTTTTTGGAAAATAACTTATATGTAGTGGAATTGAAGATAGTGGATCCGGACTATTGTAGTATGCAATATTCTGCAAAAAGTTTAACTATTACTGAAGAAATGGTTTGTGCCGGTGTTGAAGATTTTTCAAAGGACTCCTGTCAAGGCGATTCCGGTGGTCCGTTGACAGTTGATGGCGAGTTGGTTGGTATCGTTTCCTGGGGTATTGGTTGTGCTCGCAATGGATTTCCCGGTGTATATGCCAGTATTCCATATCATACTCAATGGATTATAGAGAATGCCGAACCTTATATCTAAATAACAAATTGTGAATACAATGAAAGTAACGAACAAAATTTTAATGATCAAATTTATATATTAGTTTTTAAGTAAATATGTACATTTATAAATTTTTATTTAACAAACACAATTTTATAACTACATACAGCTATGGACAGAGAAATAGCGCACTTTACAGTAAAACAGTGTAACGGGGATTGAATTTTTGGTTATTTTCTCGATGTACAAACGTTTTTCCGTCAGGACCAATCAGATTAATATTTTTAATTAATATTTGCATCTGTGAAAAGCATTTTTTTTTCCAGAATTTGATGTCCTTGATCCGGTGTAGTTTTGAAAAAGACAATCGTGTCTTTATATTCTTTTTTGACAGAAGTGATTTTTTCTACTTAGACGGGTGTCTTCGTACAAATCTACTGGAAACATTTAACCTAAATTCCTTATTTATTTCAGTCATTATTGTTCACGATGACTAGAATAGATCATCTAGCTTACTTTTTTTTAACTATTGCCTTATCAACACGAACTATTGTCTTTCGCTTGTCGAGAAGATCCAATTATTTCAGCTATTTTTGTTTGTACAAGGGTACAAACCTTTTGGTGAAGTTCCCAAATAACCTACCTGTGCAGTGCTTTGACAAAATTAATCATAAACAATATTTTTGTTAAATTACACAGAAATTTACCATCGAAATTAGCATAAACTACTTTTGTTTTAAATTAAAATACCTGTGCGCTGTTTCATTGTCCAACCAAAAAACTCAATATTTAACAAAATATGACAAAATACAGAACGTGTAAAAGTTAACAGGACATTGGTGTTTCTCTGTCCATAGCTGTATGTACAAGTATGTATTTGAATTGCATATCATAATACAATTTATTTAACCACTTTAAATGTTAATCAAAGATGTAGGTGGTGGTTTAAAACATTTAATAAAATCACTTAATTACCATTTTTAAAATGGTTAAATTAATTTAATTTTGGATTGGAACAGATTGTGGTAGAGGCTATTTTTTTTTTATTTTTTGTGTTAGTGTTCAGTAATGATGGGTGAATAAAAAAAAATTCTTTACCAGTGATAAAAATCACAATTTCAATACCTATACAATTTGTTTAAAACTTTTTACATTGTATTTCGAAAACGTTTGCTTTCGAATCGAAATACATAATAATCCCTTAGGTTTGGCGAAATATTTCAAAATACGTAAATTTAAATCAATTAAAAAAACCTATTTCGTGAACAATGGTAAGAAAAATCGTTCGATAAATTTGTTTGCAACAAAATTTAAGTTAGTTATTTTGTAAATCAATTAATTTATTAATGTTTTTAGAAGTGAAGAGTTTTACAATGTAACAGTTTTGCAATTTGAAACTTAATTAAGGAAAATATTTGAAATTTAATTGTCTGTACACTTTAAGTTCTTCAATCACAGTGAATCTGCTAGAAACGAGAAATACTTTTATTAAATTTGCTACAGCAATTGAAAACATTTTTTAATTAATCAAACAATTTATGTATTTATCGTAAAAGCTTCAATAATGTACATACATATGTATGTATATGAACATTTAAGCTAAATTTGCATCAATCCAATTTTTCAAAGCCGGAACATTGCTGTAAACGCCAGGGAAATTTTTCTGGGCGCAACCTACGCCCCAAGAAACGATACCAATTAATTTTCCATTGGCTACCAATGGGCCACCAGAGTCACCTTGGCAAGCATCCTTACCACCACCATAGACGCCGGCGCATAACATCCTTATCGTAATTTGGTTGACATCATGGTATTTCTTATTGCAATCGGCCCTGTCGACAATATTAACAGAGACCTGTTGCAAGGTAGAGGCAGCTACACCGCCTTCGGCCAAAGTACCCCAACCGGTAACAACAGCAGGTGTTCCGGGGGCAGGCTCTTCAGAGGCCAAAAGAATGGGTCTGGCAGTAGCGCTGAAGGAAATGTCAGAGCCCACAAATATCAAGGCAACATCATTGTCGATGACCGATGAGTCATAATTCTCGTTCTTGATAATACGTTCAACAGGGACAACATTATTGTTACCCCCAACAACAGTAGTACCATATTGCACGCTGTAGTAGCTGGCACCCAAGAAATCGTATATACAATGAGCAGCAGTAATTACAACGCGGTTGTTGACAATGCTACCACCACAAATGTGGGAGCCTAAAACGCGTAGAGAAACCTGATACGGATAAGAGTCTATTGTAGTATCTTCACCACCCACAATGCGACCATCCAACTCCGGAACTCGTGGCTTGATAACACTGCCATGGACTAAAGTGGCTACAACTACAAATAAAACAAACGCGCTGCGATACATTTTGACTTTTTGAAAACTTTTAGAAGTCTATGAATCTTATAAAGGAATGCACATGATTTTATAGCGAAAAATTTCAAATTCCCTAAATGATCATAAATTTGCTTGAACAACTTTAGATAAAGAATAAATAAAAAGAAAAAAATAAAATGTTTATGTGTATGTAATTTACAATATCAAAATATTCTTATCTATAAAAATTATTGGTCAATTGTTGCCTTTGTCCGTATGACGCAGATACTACAGTTCAAAATCATTGATGTATTTATGATGTTTTAACAAAATAATGTGCTGTTTGTAAATAACATTCGTACCAACACATGTACTAGTTTGAACGATTATTCGACTTTGTAAAGAAAATAGGTTTGGAATAGTTCTTCAAAATACCGTTACTACATAATCTTAATTATCGCTATTGTAACCATTTAATCGTTTCGAATCGGTAACAACTGTCGGACAAAATAAATATTTCCCGTTTTTTAATTAAAACATGTATTTATTATTTTCTAAAAAATTTCTAAATTTTAATTCAGCTACTATTTTATCTAATATTTATGTACTTCATTGCAAAGTCTAACCACTTTTTTATATTTGCAGCTCGTATAAGAGGCTTTTTCTTAGCGAACGTACTTTTTAGATCGCTTTCATTGTCTTCTTTGGACAGTTCAAGTCGAAATATTTAATTCTAGTTTCTCCTTTATATCTCTGGCTATCGTAAAAACATTTATTTTTGCTAGAATTGCAATATGATCATATTTTAGCTTCGTGGTCTTACGTTTTTTGCCACATACACAAGTTCTTTAGGCTTTTGTTTGGTTTTGCTATTTTATACAAAGCAATTATTTTTCCGATATCTTACACTTAGAACTCAAAAGTTTCTGTTTCATTCCATTTTCACGATCTAGTACCAAACAATTTTTTCCTTTTCGGTTAAAGTCCTCAGTCCAGCCTAATTTTGTGTATATTTAAATAATATTAAATTAAATAAATAATAAAGCACTTATACTAGAGAATACTATTGTAAAGTTCTGGAACAATTGGCAAATTGGAATGCGTTTTCTACCCTGCCAAATACATTCCAATTTGCCAATTGTTCCAGTACTTTACAATAGTATTCTTAATTATTCGAACTATTAGCCTGAATAAAAAACTTTTCTCTTAAAAAGATAAATATTAGTTCAATTCCTTCTCTATTTATTTAATTAATTATTTTGTAGAAAACCGCTTTTTTAAATATCGTTAATTTGACATAGTCAATAATTATTACAGTGTGTTTGCCATCTTGGCTGATTTTGACTCCAGATATAAAAAGCGTTAAAAAATTGGAAATTCAATTGTAAAATGTTTTTAACAAGGAAAGTCGTGGCCGGAAAAAAGTTTTTATTATTTTAAATCTATAAATACAGTACATACAATTCTTTATGTGTATTTTCTATCAAGTGCTGTAATGATAGCTTAGCGATTTTAAAGCCAATTTGCAATTTTGAAATTATTTAATTTACTTAAATCTTTGTTAAAAATATGTTAAGAAAAAGTGCGCAAACATTATAAAAATTGAAAATATTATTTCAGTATTTAATAATTATAAAATTATTTTTTTATATTAACAGATTTTTATCAAAATTTTTTACAACCCAAAAATAAATTTCTTGCGTTTTTTGACTTTAAAAATTAACAATTATCATCACTGAGAGTCGAGTATCGAATCGACACTCGAATATCGTTAATATAATGTATTCAACTAATTGTACTATTCTTATAGCCATCTCTTTCTAGCTACAGTAATTTCAGATGTTGCCAGTATAATTTCAAGGAAATTTGTAGAATTTTCAATCAAACGCAGAAGAAAAGCGAACAGAAAAACACACCACACGATTAAACATTGAAATATTTACAAAAATTGTGCAAATTATTAAGAAATAAGCAAGCATATTTAAAACCAAGTTAAAAAAGATAACAAATAAATAAAAATGTCGATGTTTGGTTCATTAATGGGAGATTTCGATGATGACATTTTTGGGTAAGTTTTCGAAGGAAAAAAACGAGCAATTGAAAAATTGATATGTAAATGTGTATATTATATATTTTTTAAGTTTTTTCTATTTGGGGCGTGGAAAAATTTCTTGTTAATTGCAGGAAAAGTGAAAATTTAATTAGGGAAATTGTGGATTAAATGGAAATGCAAATCAAAATTTTTAGATGTGTGTGATTTAATTCTATCGATGATGTTTGTAGTGCTAATACATGTGTAAGGGTTTTTCTATTTTTTATGTAAAGCCTACTCTGCGCTACCCCCACACTACTCTCCTTATTAGGTGTTACGAAAATAATCAATAATTGGTTAAATTTATATTGTATTTAAAAAAGGGGAAAATACACTTGTTTGGAAAATTCAAGAATTTATATTGTTTTGTTTTTACTGATACATAATTATTTTATAAATCATATTTTTGTAGTTTTATATATTTTTTCAGTTTGTTGTTTAAAATTCTTTGTAAAATTTTTCAATACAATATATATAATGCCCATAAATAAGAGGAAGAAAAATAAATCTGTGTTGGGAATTAAACATAATTCTGATGTAGTTTTTTTCGGTCATCCATTTCTTCAAGTCAAGGATATAATGTTAGGTTTTTATTTGTTTTAGAGATATTTACTGATTATATATTTTTTGTTTTAGTAATCACATGAATGCCATGAATATGCAGATGCGTTCTATGAACCGTTTGATGAATACTTTTATGCCTGACCCCTTCAATATGTTGACTAACTTTGATGGTGGCTTTCAACAAAATTCTTTAATGGAACGCCAAAATCCTCATCCCATGGGCGGATTATTTGGTTTTCCAGCTATGCCCAATATGAATCGTTTATTAAGCGCAGGTAAGCTTTATAGTATTGGCTATTTAATAAATATGGCATATTCTTCTTAGCTTTAAAGTTCATTTTTTTTTTATTATTGCTTTAAATTTTAATATGAATGTAAGTATGTGTACACAAAGAAAATTTAAGTAGCAATAACAAAAAAATTAAAAGTATTTTCAAAACTGTATTCACAGAAAATACAATAATACAAATAGGTATAGAATTATAAAAAATTTTTATTCGAAGTTTTACTTCAATATACAAATTGTTTGAAAATAATTGTATACACTACAATTTATTTTTGTATATTTCTGTTATATGTTATTCCTCTTGCGAGAATAATTCTCATTTAAGGTATATAATTATTTTATCCTATATTTATTACTTCATACATTTATTGTGTATTAGTATAAAAATCATGATTGATAATTATTAATTAAAAATATATTTAAACCAATAAGAACGATAAAAGTTAAGAAAAGTAAAAAAATCATTTAGTTCTACTACAATTTATTTTGTATTTTTCAAAGTCAAATTTTATCGCACCAACTCCACGGAGCTGTACAACTTTTGGCATAAAATGTAGTTACTAAAATTTGAAACAAATCTAATAATAAATTTTAGATATTGGCAACAATCCCGGTGGCGCAGCCTTTTGTTCAAGTTCTGTCATTACAATGTCCTCTGGTCCCGACGGCCGACCACAAATCTACCAGGCTACTAGCAGCACAAAAACTGGTCCAGGCGGTATACGCGAAACACGTCGTACTGTACAGGATTCAGTTAATGGTGTTAAAAAAATGGCTATTGGTCATCATATCGGCGATCGTGCCCACATTATTGAGAAAGAACAAGATTTACGTTCGGGTCAATTAGAAGAACATCAGGAATTTATCAACTTGGAAGAAGATGATGCTGAAGACTTTGATCAGGAGTTTATAACAAAAGCACGTGGTCCCTCTGGACGTGGTGGTGCTAGAGCTATATGTGCTGCACCAGTACCACAGCAAGCTCTAACCATCGAAGAAATAGATGATGATGACGATGATGTTATTGAAACGGTTCCTCAGGTCCAAAGACCATCGTCGTCATCTTCACAACATCGTAGACATATGCCAGCACCATCTCAACCACCATCATCATCAGCTCAAATACATCAAAATAAGTAAGTTTTTAATATGTATTCAAAATAACAAGTGTATTTATTTTTTTTGTGTTGACAAATTGTAAATATGTATTTTCATTTTCATTATTTTGTTTGTTTGTCAAAATTGTTTGTGTAATGAATTCCTCAAAATGGCATAAAAAATAATTTTAAAGCTTTGTGCTAAAAAGCGAAAATCCCACTATTTAAACAAAAGAAAAAAAAAACGTTTTTATGAGAATTATGTAGCTATACTTTTTTTAATCAAAGTCTAGATTGTAACTATTTAAATGATTTAATTGTTAAATGAAGCTAGAGTCAAAATAATATTATATTTTTTAATTTAAATTTTTAACAATTTTGTCTAAAGGTTCGCAATAACTTTAAAAATTATAGTTCGTTTTTCAAATTTAATCAATTTTCTTCTTTTGAATTCAATTTTTGATTTTATTAAACGAAACAAATTTTCAAATATTTGATCTTTTTGCAGATATAATCATTATTAAATACAAAAAATAAAATAAAAAACACATAAACTTGCTTAACAGTATATGAAAGCGTATAAATATAAAAACAAGACACTCCCAGCTACTAGCGATCTCTCTTCTAAGTAAATAAAATCTCTAAAAAGAAAATGCGCTTAAATTTAAAATACTAACGAAATACTTACGAAAAATCTTAACAACATCATACAATACTAATTAAAACTTAAAATAATTAAATCCAAACCCGAAAAAAATCACGAGGTAGGCGGAAACAAATATTTTTAAATTTATGTTTTTCAGTTTACAGTTACAAAAATAACATTTATTATAGATTTTTTGTTTTGATCTTAAAAATTTACCTAATTCTTATTTGTAACTCTTCATAAATACTCGTCCTGTTAGTTTTTTTTCAATCATTCATCATTTAATTCCTTTAATTATAATTTTTATTTAATTATTTAAACTAAAAAGAAACACAATCACTTTTCATCCAAACAATCTTCTAAGTCTAGTCTAGTACATATTTTCAATTAAAATGTGAATGAAACAAATCAATATTTTTCTCTAAAATTCATCATTCAGCTCTACTTCTAAATTGACTACGTCCACTTCTAACTCGGCTACCAAAATGTCGCCGTCGTCATATGCTACGTCCCGAAATACTTTAAATGCTGGTTCAACTGCAAGGTCCTCAGAAATGACAGCACCAACTATATCATCACCATCGACTACGACGACAAGCAGTGTCAATAACAATCCATATTTGTCGACAACTTCCAGACGTTCCACCTATCGTAGCAATCATCATTTAACAGGAGCCTCAGCACGTAGACCTCTGCGAACTCCGCCATCTTCGCCGTTAGCTACAACACCAACACTCCACAGTCATAGTACAACATCTACGCCAAGGTTTGTGTGTTCACCTTAACAAACAAAAACGATTATCAAAAAAAATGTCTTTTCCATCATCTTCAGCGTTATGCTAAATATTCGAAATATTTTACCGCGCATAAACCACATTAATATTAAAATTTAAAGATTTAGCAAACAAATGAATTAGTACATACATTCAACAAAATTCCTTTTAAATTATTTGGACAATTTTTTAAACCTTTGCTTAATGTATGTATGAATATATTTCTTCAGATGCTTACAATTGACTCAGATCCATTAGTGGTCGTTCAAAATTTCGTTGGCTAAACCGTAAATAATTTTAACAAACAGCTTTATGCGTGCGCTTTACTAAAACCCAACATTTTAGCAAAATTTATAAACACAATTCCATCATTAAATTTAAAATCTCTCCAATATTTAGAGATTGGCGTTTATATAACACCGGTTTTTATCGCAAGTAAACACAATCAAAATACAAAAACAAAGAAAAACCAACCAGCAACGATCGCGAAGAATGAAACTTGATATTGTATTGCAGAAAACCACAAGAAAATAATGTTTCGAAATGTGTTCAGCTTAATATTACTCCGAGCACAACAAAACACAACTTATCAACCTACCACCAACCATGCTGCTACTCCACACATGTTTTTTTATTCAAGTAGTTTTAGAATTTCATCGCAATACATTTCTACATAAATATCAAATGATATTCAACGTCGTGCATCAATTATCATTTCTAGCAAACAAAGAAACGAAACTATTTCTCTGGTCCTCAAAATCAACCAGTCAATCAACGCTTTCCAAAGATTTTTCTCTCTTATACTCTGTCTCTCTCTCTCTCTCTATCTACTGAAAATTCTTAAGCAACAAGGTACCTGGGTCTACGTGTAAGATTTTGTATAGTTTTTCTAAATCATACATAAATAATTTTTTTGTCTAATTGTCTGTCATCATAATTTTTTTTTTTACAAATCTTTAACTATGTTTTCATTTCGGGAAATTCCTCTTCAAATCATTGAAATTTATCCTTATGCTTAAGTTATTTACAACATTTACATATAGAATATGACGTGTTTTTTCAAAGGGGCATGTGTGTGCGTCGTCTAATTAACTATTCTTTTTATGTAAATATACCTACATACATACATATGTATATTAGATTATGTATTTATTAAATTCCAGCGAAGTTTGCTTGTGTTTATTTTTTTTTTTTAATTTGTGGTTTGCTTCATGTTTCTAAAACGAAATGTGAAAATAAAAATAAAACAAACATGATGACGGCGACTGCGGGTGGTAGCTTTATAACAAACGAAAAAACACCATCTAATCGTATTTGTTTTTCTTAACATTTCTTCCAAAATTTATTCATAATCATGGCATTTCATAAATCATTTAATATATACATATTTATGTTTAAAACTATTTTTTTTTATTATTTTCTTCATATTTTTTATATAATATAGGCATATTTATATTTACTGTTTGTTTTTGCATTTCGGCCGAAAATTATATGAAAATACATTTTTTGTTCGAATACAGAAACAGGCAGATACTTTGTTCGTGTGAGTAAGATTTGCAGTTTTAGGTAGATTTTTAAAGTCCTTTTTTCCTTAATATTCCTTTATAGTCTGTTCTTTACTCTTCATGAATTTGTTTTTATTTCTATTTATATATGGTGACCAAACACAGTATATAAACTGGTAAACTTTAAGACGTCTTGGCAGCTACAGGTATTGTCTTGAAAGCATATGACAGTTCATTTGTAGCTATCAAAGAGCAAGTAAAATAACTAGCATGGCAAAATACCAAAACAAAGTTACCAGTCTAATAATTCCTATTGGCTTTAGCATATGTGTAAACACTTTCCGTTACTCAAAATTGTGGTGCCATTAAATATTAGAAGTTAACAGGCAGACGTTTCACCATTAAAAACACCCTTCAAATTCCAAAATATTCTTAAATGTTTGAGAATCTTTATAGCTGATGTAGTGCATACAACTATACAAACACTGTCTTATAAGTGTCTTTGAGGGTGTTGTAGCTTAATTGATTAGTGCATTTTGATCATGAGTTGGTATTTGTAGCTCGGGTTCGATTCCCAGCCGCTGCCACTCAAACAACATCAGTTTTTGATAATTATTAGTTTTCTATCCTATCATAATATTTATTACAGCACCCTCCTTCGTTGGTATAGCATTGAAACGTCACCGAAGTAAAATAATTAAATAAAGGCTATAAAATCAAGCTTTCAAAATAATGCGCCTACTCACCAAGAGGTGATTTGCAATGCTGCACTAAAAAAACATAATGCGCAATTACAGTGTTGTAATATATAAAGCTTTCTTCTTTCACCACTTCTACTTCTTCAACTATCCCCTTTCCAAAGAAAATAACGTTGTAAGTTGTATATAGGCAAATTAACTGCCTGAGTTTTACTTCTCTTTAAAAAAAATCCATTTTCTGAATACGCACTATTAATTACGAGAGTTAATGTATATTTCTCGAATTCCCCTGAATTGAAATATGTATGTACATATATTTGTATTGATTATTTCACAGATCTGTCACAGCCACGTTGTGTGTTTTTGATCACATTTGGTTTATTGTTCTTAAAAAAAAAAAAAAAAAAAAAATCTAACGAATTTCCTATATATTTAAAGTTATCACCCACAAGTTTTCTACTAAATGCATTTTAAAGATGGCACTAAAGCAGCAAAACTCACATTCGATTGTTATTAAAATAAGAAGAATGCCATGCACTTTTTAAGTTGTGTTAAAAATGTTTGTTTTTTTTTTAATTGTTCAAATCATAACATTTTCATCTGACATTTTTAATGCACATTGATTGATTGATACTTTTCTAAATCCATATAAAGTATTAAATTTTGATATACATATGTATACTGTTTTTATTTACTCTGTCTCCTAAATGTTAAATACTCTATATATGTTAATATAGCAATAATACAGCATATCTGTTAATGAAAAATTAATGAAAATATATTTTGGAATTTGCAGCGTTCATCCACATCCTTATAATACATCGGCAGCCAGACGTTCCCATCATCATCATCACCACCATCATCATCGTAATAAACAACATGCAACAAAACAGTATACAACACCTACTTCTTCAAACAGCAATACTCAAGCTACAGTTACCCCGTCACAACCAAGGGAGGAAGATAGCAACTCGAAATAAATAAGTTGAAAACGCAAAAAACCAATGTTTTTTTTTAATTTCTTTGGGATCGCAAGAAGAGGCCCTTTTAAATGAGAATAGAAACTCCAGAAAATAATATTAGCCTAACGTATTAAATAACTATGTTCAAAATTCTAATTATTTTTAGTATTTACCTTATTTTATCATAATTACATTTAATTTAGTTTTACATCTCTACAAAATTATTTAAACTGTCTGTATGAATGAGAGTACGCAAGATAAATTCCAAGTATGATTGTTATATCAAACAATATATTGGTAACGATGATCGGATAATAATTCCCTAATTAGATGTTTCATATATTTTTTTTTTGGGTTTTCCAACATTAACTTCTTGTAGTGAATTTTTCAATTAAAATTTTTTTTTTCAGATTTTAAGTTTCAAGTTCTTTTTAATTAAATTCGATTCATTTACGTTGTTGTTTTATTTAATCTTGATAAAACAATATCGTAACGTAGTATGTAATAAAAATAACAAAAGCAAAAAGTAATAATTGCAATGAAAAATCATTTAAACAGAAATCAAATATATCTAAAATATTTCTTGAATAAACAAAATTTAAAATAAAACTCGGGGTGAAGTGGAAGTCCTCTGTGAATGTTTTTCTTTATGGTTCAATAAAAAATAGGCTGAGTTTGTTTATTTCAGTTATTGTACTTAGATCCAATATAATTATATTTTTTCATATATTTTATTTGAAATATAATTTGATGAAATGAATTTTATATACCGAAAACTTTATAGTTTTCAATTCTGGGGGGTTATTGTGTATTTCAATTCGAAAAGAAAATCGTTCGAATTTGTATACTTTTTATATTGTATTTCGAAAGCTTTTGCTTTCGAATCGAAATACACAATAACCCCCCTGAAAAATTCTAGAACAGCGTTTTCAATTAATTTTGCTTGACATGATTTTTAATTTTTAGTAGTGATTTTGATTGTTCTAAATCACGAGCTAACAGCTGATACGTCGACAGCCGTATTCGCCTTTTTGATCAACAAGTAGGTAAGAGTAAATCACGAAAAATGTAAACAAATGGTCCGCGAAAAACAACGTCTTACGAAATTTGTAAATTTTAAGTTTTTTTTCTGTGTAAAATATATTTATTTCAAAAACAAATAAAGAGCAAATGATTTTAGGTGTATGTGATAATTTTATTACAAGAATTCAATGAAAAATGCTTGAAAAACTCTTTTTAAGTGATTTAAAATCATTAGGCTGTTAAATGACCGGTTTTAAATCACGAAATTTCAATAATTTTATGCACTAACACCTTTTCGTTAATTTAAATCACTTTACGAAAAAGTGATTTTCAGAACATGCCTGATAATTGGTGTGTTGAAGAAATGACAAATTATTGTTATAAATAGTTAAATATTTGAAATTAAAGCTAATTTTATAAAATTTGTACATGTACAAAATTTAGTTGTTTTTTTAAAAACACCGGAGACCGACAAAAGATTTTGTGAAACATTATTGTTGCTATTATTATTTAAGAAACTAAAATTAAAGTGACCATTAATCAGTTGACTTTACATACCAGAGAGTCTATTGCGATGCAATAAGCGTACAAATTGATAATCTTACGCATCGCATAGAGAGTAACCCTCCAGATATGCACAGATCACTATTTATGTGTTAAAAAAAATAGCAAGATTAACCGTAATATTATTATCGCCTCATACATATTTAAGCAATTTATCGATTTAAATTATACGAACCTTATTTATATTTTACATCCAATCTACAAATCTAGTTTTAAAAATAATAAAAAAAAAAAAATAAAACATCTTAGTGTTCCAACTGCGCTTCAGATTCTCTCCAGTTGCGTTTTATCATTTCCACAATTTGTTTAAATAACAGCGATTTGGAGAAATAAAAACCGGCACAGAATAAAATAAACAACCATGCCAATATCAGAACATAATCTGTGCGTCGGTGTACTTTCAGCGGCAATGGTGAGGGATTTCCATGTTTTGGCACTTCAGCTGGTTTTAGTCCCGTATGGCGTGTGACAAATGTATTAAGATTACCTTGAGCACGATATTTGACAACAGGTCTGCCCTGATGGAATAGCATTAGAGTTGGCAATGCCACAATACCAAATTCCGTATTAAAGCTGGGAAACTTGTAGGCGTCTATTGCAGCTACAGGTATTGTCTTGAAAGCATATGGCAGGTCATTTATGGGTATGGCCACCAATGAGCAAGTAAAACAACTGGGTGTATAGAAAAATACCAGAACACAGCTACCTGGCTGATAACGTTTGGTATTGTTGCCTACAGGCTTTAGCAAATCCACTATGTCTTGAACACTTTCCATAACATGAAATTTATTGGTGCCATTAACAATTGAGGGATGGTCCGGCAGACATTTAACCATTATAGGTGGTTTTCGTGGACTTTCCGAGGCTGCCGTAGAGGGTAGCAAGTGCAAAATATACTCATCATCCATATGACATTGTTGAGCGTCTTTATAGCTGATGTAATGCATAAAACTATACAAACACTGCCCTCTGGATACTCCCAACTCATCTACAGTCATTTCTTCCACAGTTTTTGTCGCATTGCTGGCATTGTTGTGATTATCCTTTTGTAAAAAATCAAACAGTTTGTAGAAGCTTAAAATTAGGGAATTTTTATTGGCCGCATGAGAGCCTGTTGTGAATATTGCTGTTTAAATGAACAATATATTACTTATTTTTAGAAAACATTTACATTTGATAATATTTAACTTACCAATTATTAAGAATAGAGTAAAAATATAAATTTTCATAATTATTTTTCGCTTTTCTTAAACAATTGTTCTTTTTCTTCTTTACTCAGCTGTTTTCTGTTTTTCAAGTAACGGGTACTCGGTTGTTGTTTTCTTTATTAAATAATATTGCCAGATGTTTAGCACTGAAAAATGTCCGTTATTACCGTTGCCATTTTGCCAAATTATATTAAATAATGGAAATAAAACATCGTCATATATGAAATATAACAATTCGTAGAAAATATTTACATGTGTATAATAAAAAGGGTTTAATAATAATATAGAGTGGTTTAGACTGAAAAATAATACAAACAGTATTTAAAAAAAAAAACAATTAAAACTAGTAATCAGTCACATTTTGCCATAATAATGAAAATTCACATACATATGTAATAAAAATTGTTCTAATTGATACTTCCGTAGCAATTTTTTTTAAATTATATCAGATTTGTTGTTTGTATATATTGTATATAGAAATAATAGATTTCTTGTAGATCTCAACTAGTGGATTTCATATATAAAGAGTGGGAAATTGGTTGTTAAATAATGAGATTTAAAGATTTGATGAACCGCTGTGCGTATCATAGTCGCTGAATTTGAGGCTCACAGAAGCTGGCAATAGATTTGCAGTCGATGGTTGCGCTTGCTATTCAGTCGGCCAAACAGTTTAGATGTATCATGAGCTATTTCCACGTCACGTAATTTTTCGATTTAGTATAGACTATTAACTGTTTAAACTGTTTTCTCTGAAGTCATTTTAAAGACCAGATTAACGTGAACAAAACACACAAAACATCAATAAAAAGAAGAAAATTAAGATTATGTCGACATATCTAATACCGCTCGACTATGCTCCTGTTATAGTCATGTAAAGTTTTATTCAAATCATTTGGAAATAACAAAAATAAGTTTTTTAATACTACTTTATGTTGTAGTCTTTATAAATGTTATATTAAAAAATAATCCATCAATAATTTACAAACATTTTCATTTTCCTATGTTCAGTTACACCTTTTGCGACATTTTGGCATTGGAAACCAAAAACTTTTTCAATTGAATTCATTTGATTTTTACTTAATATATTACAAGATGTTCTCTTTTTTGCTTTTCTCCAATATTTGCTTGACCAAAATGAACATTTTCTAATATATTTTTCATATATAGGAATGTTGTTTTGAACATCACAAAACCCACTTTACTTGTGGTTGTTTGAGCGAAAGGCAAAAGCCAATAAAGAATCTGCCTAAAACTTTAAAAGTTGTAAATCCAAGAAGTAAAATAACAAAATGGATATAAGTACATACGAGTATGTAAAAGAAAACGAAGAAAATCTTAAGTTTATGTGATAAGTTTTTTGATAGAACTCACTACCTACATATACGAGTACATACAACATTTGTAGATGTCATTCATTCCACTCACTCATTGGCTCTTTAGTCTTAAAAGTTTACTCCATATACTGCAACTCTACATAAGGCATGTGGTTAAAGGGTGTTTGATATTATACCTATACCTATATATAGATGTATATACATAGATATGTATTTATCTAAATTGCAATTTACAATCAAAGTCTTGGTAGGACAGCAAAAGAAAGGCTAAAATAATGAAGTTTTTTTTTTTTTTTATTATTTTCTTTACCTAAAAAAAATGCATTTAAAATGATGACGGGCAAATGGCCAAAAAACAGAAGTCTTCTTAAAAGATTGAAAAATGTGTCTGTAACATGTTTTTATGTGGGTGAGTTTTTAAACATTATTAAAAAATATCGACAAAAAAGTTTTGTGCTGTAAACAACATACTCAAGTATGTACATTTTTATTTATTTTATTGTTAAAACAAATTGTATTAAATTTAAAAAATTACAAAGTTCTGAGTACATATACATACATACATATTGTATATGTACATATGCACATATATTCTGTATAATTTCCTAAATTCCTTTTATATGTCCCATAAATTATATGTATGTACATATATAAATTCTTCATTCTACAGACTTTCAGTTGTTATTTCCCAACTGCATAATGTGTTATTATTGTAAAATTAAAGTAAAGCTACTGTAGAATGAAAGAATTTCAGCCAAAATATAAAGACTAACCCCCTTATTCAAAAACGATTATTAAATTTAACAAACGTTTATTAAGACAGATGTGCATATAAAAATTTGCTTAATAAACGTTTGTTAAATTAAATAACTGTTTTTGAATAAGGGGGTAAAGCTAATAAAAATGTTTTAGTTAATACGACATTTCATGAATATTCAATATATTTTCGCCGTTCTAATTATAATATTTTATTCCACAGTGTATGTACTCGTATATATAGTATTTGTAAACATTTTGTATATAGACATTTCACCTAAATTTGTGTGTTACGTTTACACTTGCATTGAAAAATTAAAATATTACAGAAATAAACACTAACACATTTAATGTTGTTCCAATATTTGTGGAAATAAACCTGAAACATTCTCTTAAGCAAATATTTATTTGATCAAACAAGATTTATATGGCAGTAAGTGTTCAGATGTAAAGGCTGGGAAAATTTTAGATTATGAAGTAAATTGTTTGGCAAATAATGACCTATCAAGAATTCACCTGTCATCCCTCGACATTTATTTAGTACATTCGTAAACAATGTATGTGTGTATGTATATTAATTGAGAAAATTTATTGGCAACATGGATGAGACCACTTTGCGTAATTTAATCATTACATTCGAAAAATAAGCAAGGAAATGTCGTCATGCGCCACCGCATCATGATAGTAACCGATTTGGGATGGCCACAATTTTCTCGACTTCAAGAAGTCAGTTGGCAGTGTCGTTCTTGTGATTGAAAGCCACTGAACTGTTTTCTCTGGGCCATTTAAAATGTAAGGTTTACGTGAACAAACCACAAACATCTGATGCACTAAAAGATAAAATTCGGCGTAATTTTGGCGTGATAAATGTGGCGTTCTTTCTGCGGACATTTGCCAAACATTATACATACTTCTTTAATAGTTCCAAAATTTCTACTTCAAATTGACATCAATAAAACAGAATTTGTGAAAAAAGTGTCTGAAGTTGGATATTGTTTACTTTTACAAAATACAAGTAAGTTCAAATAATCAATTCCTGGACATACATATGTATCTATATCTTATGCTTATTATATCAAATATTTAAACAAATATAAAATAATGTTAAAGATTTTAAGAAAGCAATAAAAAAGATGGGAACTATGAACATATGTATGTATAGTATATTATTATGTATGAATTATGTTACGATATTCATAATTAAAACTTTAACTGCCGTATTCATAAAAAATAAAGTAGGTTTGAAGTGTGCTTTTAGAAAAAATGTTTATACAAAATTTTCTTAAAGTACATTTGAAGTCTACTTTAATTTTTTCTGAATAAGACTGTAATTTGTTTATTTAAATTTCCTTTAACTTTCAAATTGTTTCTTCAATTCATTTAGTTTTGTCAAAAACGCATCACGTTGAGCTCTTCTAAGCGCCAAGCTTTCCCTTGGGACCATTTGTTTACATTGTTGAGATAATTTCTCCAAAGTTGCACCATCTGCCATTTTAGGTGCAGGCTCATAGGTCTCGCTGACTTTATAGATTTCCTGACCAAAACGTTGCACATAGTTGGCAATGCCATCGGCATTTAAATGGGCCGTCTCCAGGGGACCCAAGAAAGCGTAACGTAAACCCAAACCCTGAGTCATGACCGTATCTACATCGGCTGCTGTTAGAACATCATTTTCAATTAAATGCCATACTTCATTCAAAATGGCATATTGTATGCGATTGGTGGCAAACCCCAAGACTTCGCGTGTTAAGGTGACAGGTTTTTGTTTAATTTCCAGCATTAAATTTTTCGTAAATTCTACCGCTGCTTTAGACGTCCAGGGTGCTGGAACAATCTCCACCAAAGGTATATAGTAGGGTGGGTTTAAGGGATGTGATACTAAAATCTATTAGCCAGTAGAAGAAGAAAAAAAAAGACCGGAAAAGAAAAAAACATATTGAATTTCGAAATCATATTGAGCAAGAGCATGCATGCAGAATGTGCCTGCATATGTTTGAGTTTGTGTTTGTTCCAGTGTTTGTCCTTACATTTTCTTTGTGCTTTAAATCTTGACTAAACAACGATGGCATAAAAGTACTCGTCGAACTGGAAATAATTGTTTTTGCTTCGACTATATCATCCAATTGTTGGTACAACGACTTCTTCCATTCAATACGTTCGGGTATACACTCTTGTATGAAGATAGCATTTTCAACCAACTCTTTAATGTCGGTGGTGGTATGAATGCACTTAAATTGTTCACTAGCATTCAAGTCACCTCTTAGAAGTTGTTCTTCCTCCAAACGTTTCAATTCATTTTCAATATATTCCAAAGCGGATGTTAGCTGGTGTGGCAAAATATCATATAACATGACCTGATAGCCTACAGAGGCAAATAACATAGACCAGGCACGACCTATAAGGCCGCTAAGAAGTTTCATACAAAATTTAGAATCTGTTATTTGAATTTTTTCTAATTAAATACCAACTAACCTTCCCACAATGCCAATTTTTTCGAATTTCATTACGATTTTTTATATTGTTCTTTTCTCAACGACTGACACTTATTGAATGTTAATATTATGCAAACGTTTAAATGTTTAAAGAGTTTTAATCATATTTATGTACGTTGGCTGGAAAAATTATCATAATTTTTAATAGCGTTCACTATTAAGCAAATAGGAGAAACATACCGAGTATAAGTCTTTTGGAGAGTATGTAAAATATCTCAACCGACATTACTACACTAAAATTAATAATCAATCTGTTCGATCTCGAGTCACAACTATTGTTCTTTAATTTTATGTTGCCGTAAGTTTTTTAGCCCACATCTGGACGAGCCATTGTTTGTGCGCCTGAGAACAAAACGTCGACAGAATTACAGACATAAATTTGTAACAGACTTACGGGCATTTGTCCATTTTCCTCTGTGTGGGGAAAACGTGTCAATGTTCATAGCTTTCTGTCTTTAACTCCAGATGTTGAGATTGTTTTCAAAATGGAATCTTGAAGGTGTTTAAAAGTCGTCTAATTCAACAGTACAGCCTTTTTCCATATTAAATAATCACTTTGTTCTCACAGCTTAAACACTCTTATCGTTTATAAATTCTTTTCATTCTTTTTTAATACAGCAACTAGTATTAAATTAATTTATGTGTATGCATACTATAAGTATAATAATTAATAAATAATAATTCATTAGGTCTGTGTGTAAATGTATGTTTGTACATTATTATCACTCCCAGAGGAGTTCAATTTATGGGGTCAGTAGCGAACATAAAATAATAAAATATATACAAAAAAAAAAAAAAAGAAGAAATTAAATTAAATGTAGTAATAAAACAAATAAACTCATAAAATTAACAATAAATATTGTCTTGTTATTTCGTTTTAATAGTTGATATAATTATAAAAAATTTATGAAGTTAAAGAGACGTAAATAACATAAGTAATTAATTAATTAATTGGATGAATGAATGAAAGTGATCTATATTTCAAATAATT
The DNA here is from genome assembly GCA_950370525.1 of Bellardia bayeri. Lineage (NCBI taxonomy): Eukaryota > Metazoa > Arthropoda > Insecta > Diptera > Calliphoridae > Bellardia > Bellardia bayeri. The sequence continues at coordinate 1,721,173 of OX493268.1, forward strand.
TCAATGCAAGAAAATATTAAATTTTATTCTTCAAAACTCATATTTCAAGTATAAATATTAGACGTATGTATATCAGTCATATGATATATGAAATAAAAGATTTAGCATATTTTTGCTTTACACCAGGGTTTAAAAATGCTTAACTATTTTCAAGCACTACGTATGTGCTTAACTTTAACTAGGAGAAAATACACAACCAAGCTTTACTATGAGATGTTATTTGCTGAGGCAGTCAGCCACAGCAATTCACTTTAAAAAATTTGCTTCTGCTTAAAAGCAGGTCTTATTTTCGTTGTAGTTAAGCTACAGTCAATAGTTTTATTTTTGTTTATTGGGCTGAAAAAAAATGTAAGCTAAGCAGAAATTTGTGTGCTTTTGCTAATTCATAGTCAGCAAATTCAACACTGCTTTACACTAACAAAATACACAGCAAGAGCAATAATATGTTAAACGTTTTTGCAAATGCAATGCTACAATACCATTTGCACAAGATTGTGAATTGCGCTAATATGTATTTATGTAATAACAAAAAACAAACCAACAAATTGATTGATTGATTTTTTATACATACAATAGCACAATTCACGATCTTGAGCAAATGGTATTGCTTCATTGCATTTGCACAAGATTGTGAATTGCGCTAATATATTTCATATCACAACAGTAGTAACATTAAACACAACAAAAATAATAGAATTTTATATCCGTAACTGTAAACAAAATGAAATGTACATATATTCATATTAAGATACGCTTTGCTATGTTTTAATAAAAGTATCAATCAATTTAATTTAGTATACAATTTCTCCTAAACTAGTGGCTCCCATCATTTCTACATGGAGCATTTTATAAAATTGTTACCGAAATCGTTATAGTAGATGTGTTTTGCAAGTTCATAATAACCGCAAATTAAAATCCTTAAATATCTTAAACAGAGATTGAAAATAACAGGTCCACTTTAATTTTAATGGTTAATTGGCACCATTTACCATTTAAAATTAGTTTTTTGTTTTCAAACTTTAAAAATCAGTGGCAAAAGTTCATTTGATGCAAATCAATGATGACTGAATATAAAAATTATAAATAATTGTATGTAAAATTTAAAATTTCACAAAAAATGGAAATTATTACAAAAAACTTAAATTGTAGAAAAAATCTTAAATTTTAAAACAGAATAAAAAAATAAAAATAAAACGTAAGTTTTGCAAAAAGCCGAAAAATTAAAACAAAATCCACATTTATGTAAAAAATTTAAAATTTTTCAAATCACAAATTTTACAAAAGATTAAAAATTTATTAAGACCACAATCGAAATTTCAAAAGTGTTCGTATAGTATGTAAATAAAAGAGAATGAATGTTAACTGTTATTACGATCCACCATAATTGAAATAGTTTGACTCTCACCAAGGCATTAAAAAACAATAAAAACTATAAAGATCATACCAAACCATGTAAACAAAAATCATTTTAAAACAGTTATATTCAGTGTTTTATTTTTTAAAACAAAATATAAATCATTATTTTGTATTTCGATCATATGGGACGAGTTATTTTCGGTCTCTGATCATAAATCAACAACAAATTTTTTACTTGAGAAGAGTATCTTAGTCTGCGATCACTTATAGCTGATAACTTTGTAAATACAGGGAAAGGGAATACAATCTGTGACCACAAGTATTTCCCAGAGAAAATATAAATATTTGCACCTGTCAATAACTTTCGAAATACTCTTTCACGGTAACAGTATTTTCGCTTATTTCGTTAACGGTATGGCATTTAAACGATAACGATTAAACCGGTCTTAATTATTAATACAATTTACAAAAATTTTACTGTACATATATTGCAATAAACTCAACTACAGAAAACAAAAATTGGTATTTTCAAAAATGTAGAATTATGTTGCTATACAATAATAACGGTAACGGTATTTAGGAGGTAACAGTATGATTACGGTTCGATAACGGTATTTAGCGGTAACGGTATTTAACCCAAAATTCCTTAAATTAAAGCTATCTCTGTAAATAATATATAGGTACAATACATACAATCAAGAACATTTTTTAGCTACAGCTTTTTTTTTTACTGTAATCTATGGACATCAGATACGTTCCAGCCATATCAAATGTCTTACACTGTTTGAATATACAGACATATTTTTGGTTGGTAAACCAATAATAATTTTTTTTATTATTTTTGTTTTTCGTTTTGTTTTTGTTTATATGGGTGTGTTACGCAAACTTACACAACACACAATCCCTTTGATTTGCAGGGGATGGTGATAACGGAAAATATGGACATGGTTATCTGAAATATAAACATAGAAAGAGACACACTTTTGCATTATAGATACATGTAATGGCTAGCTAGATAGATTTTTTTTCGTATTTGTGTTATTTTTAAGAATCTAAACTTAATAAGCTTCCGGCATATTTAAATTGGAAATAAATTACGTTTTCTATTTACAACGAAAAAAAAATGAAAATAATAAGGGGAAGAAAAAAGGTTCGAATGCCGCATATTAAATACACTACCCCTAAATTTTTAAATAAAATTTATTCTTTAAATAAAACTAGAATTACAAAAATATAATTCGTTTCAATATTGATGCCCATCAGACACATACTGAAGAATTAACATACATACATATTTAGTATAATTTACAAAAGCGGTTAGAACTCACAGTCAGCAGGGACTGAACTAAATTGACTATTCAGGTGTTCACAATATGAATGTGAGAGGACCTAGTCTAACTTTTCATCAAAATAAATTAAGGAAAACAATATTATACATATGAATTAAATATAATTGAATCTTGTTTATAATGATTCGAGGTTATTTCATATTTTGGTTTTAACTTTATTTTTGCTTAACCGATTACATCCATTAACCATTTTAGATCGTATTTGGTTGATTGTTATTAATTCTGCGTGTTCACACTAAGCCCTTATAAGGGCTAAAAAGAAAAAATCATTTTTCAAAATATAAATTGGGATAATAAAATCTTAAATATTATCCAGACGTTTTGTTTTGTTATACTCGTCACCTTCATGAGAAGGGTATATATAAGTTTGTCATTTCGTTTGTAATTTCCACAATATAATTTTCCAACCCTATAAAGTATATATATTCTGGATCCTGATAGATAGCGGAGTCTGTTAAGCCATGTCCGTCTGGATGTTGAAATCAATTTTCTGAAGTCCGCAGATATCTTCGGGATCCAAATCTTCAACAATTCTGTCAGACATGCTTTCGAGAAGTTTGCTATTTAAAATCAGCAAAATCCGTCCATAAATAACGGAGATATGAGCAAAAATCCGAGACAACCTCTGAAAATTTCATCAAAAAAAAGCTAATAAACTCATCAACAGATGGCGTTGATCACACAAAGTGTATTAATATTGTTACTAACATTTTTTCATTAACAGATGGCGTGTTTAACATCAAAGTGTTCGAAAACTTTAAGTGTGCTCTGAAACCGTAATATAAGTGTGTAAAAAGACAGTGTGTTCATTTTTAATTGTTTTTGTGTACATTCAAATAAATAAAGACTCGTTATATTTTCTTCAAACTACTTGACGCTTTTATTCTACAATTAAAAAGAATCCGGTTTATTTAAAGGAAATAAACTACCGTTTTTAAAAGATAAAAACGTAACAATATAATATATATATGTACATATGTATGTATATAATATAATTATGCATCCACAACAAAGGTGAAGGGTATATAAGATTCGGCATAGCCGAATATATCACTCTTACTTGTTTTATTTTATTTTTGTTTTAATAGCTAACTATTTTCTTAATTTACTTTTTGTTGTTGTACATATTTCAAAATTTAATTTTCTGTTTTAAAATTTTCAACATGAATTATGAGCATGTTGAATATTGAACGTGACAATGTTTTCCATGATTGCATTACAGCGAGTTTTAATATTTGTATTAAGTCTTGTAAATCTGAATACATTCATTTTGCAATTGTTAAATACAGTATGTATGGTTAATAGGTAGATTTCGTATTAAAACATAAACTCAATAATATAATTGTTTTTTAGAATTTACCCCGATACTGTGAATACGACAATTAATTGGTGACAAAATCACTTGCTGACTTGCAAGACAAGTTAAGATTTTACTTAATTTATTCTTAACTTCCTCTACAGAACTCTCCCTCTTGTACTCGTATGTTAGCATGCTGGGTAATTAGATTATTTATTTATTGGTACGTTTTCTACGAATTTCATGTCTGCAAATGGAAGCAGTGTGTTAGAAGTTTCTGTTAATATTGTTTATAAATATTTCGTAAAAAGTTTTATAACTATATTTCTCTACTTAAGCTTGTTATAAATTCATTACTGTTGTTAAACTACATGTGTGATGTTGTGAGCAGGAGTTTGTCGTTGCTTGTTGGAGCATGAAGAAATAATTGTAGGCATTCAAGAGGTTTAGATAAAAATAATAATAAAAATTAATTAAATTTGTCATTGTAGGTAAAATTTCAATTCATTTAATATAGCTTTTGTTTAAATTATTAAGATTGAAATTAATAGTAAGTTTATCTTTAATGAAATTGTGCAATTTTGTGTGAGAGTTAATTGGAAGTGGATAAAAAGTGTATTCATATTAATATTTCTATAAAAAACATTTATATTTGAAACAAAGCTAGTAAGTAGAAATTAAGAAAGGATACAAAATTTAGACTTTTCATATCTTAAAACTAAGATACTAAATAAATGTTAAAAGAAACTTAACTGGATCTATTTGAAAAACAATGTAAATTAAAGATAACAATCTCAACATTTCATTTTTTTGAATTATACAGGGTAAGATATTAACAACTAACATGTGATAAATGTGAATATATTACTCCTTTGTAGGTGCTTACAAGTCTATTTTAGATATCCTGTTCTGAAGTGAAGTTCTGCATCGATCGAAACAAATAGTAGTCGGACGGGGCAAGGTCTGGATGAGGCAAAACTTCCCAACCACTTCTTTCTAAATAGTTTTTAACAACTATGTGGCCGAGCGTTGTCATGATGGAATATTCACTTTCATGTCTGGCCGCACAATCTGAAAATTTTACGTCCAATATATGAATGCTGCTGCTCGATCAATAATTGTAGTCATTACATCATGTAGATTGTGTCAAAGATTTCAAAAATCTTTGTCAGCTATTCTTTATGCCTCTAATTCTTGATGTTCAAACTTTTTTGGCTGGCTTGGGCGATCTTTGTCTTCCATGTCAAAATTACCACTTCTGAACCGCACAAATCATATCTCGCACGTTGAAACCTATCAAACACATTCACCATAAGCTTCGGTAGCAATCGGTGTGCTTCAGCGGCACTTTTTTCAAGTTAATTAAGTAAATAACTAAGTGATAATAAATATGTTGCATATGTATATATTTGGACATGCTGTTAATATTTGTTTAAAGAAAAACCACAAGAAACTAATAAACAATTAATATTTGTTTTATTTTCTTAAATTTTTCTTACATTTAAAAATATTTAAGTAGTTTTGCTGGCGCATAATTAATATGCGCCTTGAATATTTAAATATCACTCATACGTTACCTACTATTGAAATGCATAAGAACAGGTTCACATGGTTCAAATATTCGACCTAATCATGAATCTCTATTACAATTTCCTCTGAACAAATATTAATTTTATTAAATAAATATTAGATCACAAAAATCCAGTAAGTATTTGCTAAAACACTTGAGTAGTCTGAACATACCTTAAGAAATTAAAAATTGTATGTTTATTATAATTAAATACCAAACAAATGTTTCTCTAAACTACAATTTATACAAAAACACACATTATTTCAAAGAAATAATATACTTAGAAAACTAACTGCAAACGTACTACACACCTGAGACTTTCATGTAAAATTTTGTGGTTTATTTCTTGGTTTTATTTTTTATTGTACTTAGATTTTTCATTGTCAAGGTAGGAGTGGTCATTATTTAACATGTCTCCATAATGATAAACAACTATCAACATGATAAAGCAAAAAATAAAAAAAAATATACAAAACAATATAAATGAAATACAATGAACGTAAGTATCTACATAAGTGTACGTAAGTACATCTACAATGTTTCTACACAAAATCATCACATACCAAGAATACTTTTTTAATGGTAGTTTATATTGTTGTGAGGGTGGCAAGTGTAGGAGGCAAGAGAGTGTATAAATAGTAGAAAACACAACCTCATCATACCCAGACGACACTTTAGGAAACAACAAAACAAAATTCTTTAAACTTAAATGAAAATGTATGTTTGTATGAGTGCATTTTTATGTAGGTATGTGTAATGTGTTGCACATTTACACACACACATATATATATATAGTATGTATATATGTATGTATGTATGTTTACGTTCCATACTTGCATAAACATGACTTTTGAAAAATGTTCACAATATGTCTGGTTTTATGTCGCTTGTATAAAAAAAACACATTTTAAGAGTAAATTGAATGGTGTAATATGTCAGTGCAATGTAAAGAGAAGGAGTGGATGGGGGGCAATAACTAAACAAAAATACGAAACATGTGTACAAACTTGTATGTGCGTGAAACATACTTGTACCCGTACTACAATATTTGTCATAGAAAAACAGCAAAAAAAAAAAATCAAAACAAAACAAAAATAAGAAAAATAATGATAAGTCACTAAAAGATAAAGTTACAACACAATAAGAACGTAAATAACAATGAAAGGGGACTTATTTTAAGGCATTTAAAATATCTGCTCATTAAGACATATGATCGCTTAGGTTCTGTTTAGCTTAGAGTAAAAAGTAGCTAAGTACACTTTTTTTAAGAAAATAAAATTTCGATTATTTAAAAATTAAATTTTCATTTTTCATTTCATTTCAAAAACAATAGATAGAAAATTTATTGAAAAGTTGAAAGAAATTAAAAGCTGTTATAAGATAATCACCGGTATCGTGAATAAAAATTCCACATGAAATTTGTTCCCTTTTATTTTTTAACATTGAATTTTAATAGGAAAAATGTGAAAAGGGAACAAATTTCATGTGGAATTTTTATTCACGATAGGGGTGAATGTATTAAGTTGACAAAATGTTTGGGATGCGGTTGTTTTAAACAGGCTTATATTCTTATTAGAAACAATTAGTAATTATTTTTGTCGACCTATTCTAACTACATTCTAGCTTTAATAGTAAATAGTTCTTTATTTCGAATAATTCTAGTTTTAATCGTTCCAAATTAGAATTGCGCACCAAAACATTGACCAATGATTTATATTCTGCAGACATTGGTCCGGGGGGTGACAATTTTATACAAAAACAAAAAGAACCCAGGAAACTGAAATTGTTCTAAAATACTTCCATAGAACTTATTCCGTAGATTAAAAAGTAAATATATTATAAAACCTCTTTTTCCGAACGTCTCTGCCTTTCATACACAGTCATTCGGTTACACATAAAATAATAGAAAAAAAAAAACTAGAACCTGAAAAGAAAACTTCAAATAAGCAAATTCTTTGTCAGGGATGACGATGTTGATGATGATGAGAATGTCTATGAAAAGATGCCATTTAGTTTGTTTATGCATAAGGATATTCAAATGATGACATGAGTTTACATGTATGTATGTACTCGTATGTATGTGTTTATTTCTGTGATTTCATCATATATTTGATTAATGTTGATTTTTATACAAAAAACAATAAAGTTTCTTTTTGTGCCTTAACTTCTCAGAGTCCAGGATAAACAAAAATGCTGAAGAAATCTAATCAAAGAAATTGTCATACTCAGTTGTTTAAATCTGTTTTTTGACTTGTTAAAGTTGTGTTGTTGTTTATGTTAAATTACTAAGGATTTTTTATTCGAGTTCATATCTATAGCAGTTTATTGCTGATGTATTTCCTTTCTTTTTTTGGTTGTTTTAGTATGTAGACGTAACAACCAAACCTCAATTGTTAAAATGCCATTTATTTTAGTTAGCAGCAAAGAACTGTAGGGATTCGAATGTATTTTTATGGAAGAAATTGCTGTAGGAGTGGGAGAATGTGTGCATGCATGTGTGCGTAAGCATTTGGTTATTTTTATAATTGTCCTTAGACAATTGTTTTTTTTTCTTTTCTTTAGACTATAATGATTTCTTTTATACGTGTATGTACTAGTATAACACACAGAGAAGATTTTGCATAAAATCAAATTATAACTAAATTATGATAATGATAATCACAGATTTCTAATAATATAACATGGTTATGTCATTTTATAGGTTTAAATATAATCATACTATGATTGAGCTGGAATCATAATAGTGCTAAGTTCAAACACAATATGATCATAGCAGCTACCATGTTTTGAAACAATCATATTATGGTTGAGATGTCATCATAAAATTGTTGCCCACATATGTATTATGATTACAAATAAACATATTATTAACAGGTTAATGTTAACGACAACTATAAAATCCATTCAACATATGACGCTGTTTAACTATGTTTACCAAAACCATATTTTTTCTTTACGTGTAGTTGAGTTGGCAGTAGGGGTATTGTTTGTTTTGTAAGTCTTTTTTTGTTTTGCCCCAAGTTCATCAATTTAATTTGTGTTTTAAGGTAAAAAGAAAAGAAATGTGGGAGTTCCTCCCAGGTTCCTGGTATACATAAATAAACCTGTTTAGAAATGAACAATGATTTTATGTGTTTGGTAAGAAATTAATTTGTTGTTATTTTTCAATGACATTTACTTAATGGGCTTTTTTGTAACTGTAGTTGAGTTTTAAAGACTAAATGGGGCAAATTCGAAGAAAACAAATTTAAAAGAAATCAAAAGAATTCTTAAATGGAAGTTTTAATAATTGTATAAGTATGCATGTATGTATAAATTCTAACAATCAGGGTTTAATTATAATTTAAAACAAATTTGTTGCTCATTGTCAACATTTACTTTGAAATAATTTATAAACATAATATTTGTGTTCACAAAAAAAAAAATGATTATTTATAGCTGACTATAAAATAATTAACAATCTCATGTCAAAAAATATAAAAGATAATAACAAAAAAATTGACTTAAAATGTTTAATAACATCAGGATCATGGTGCAACTATACAAGGTGAGTGCAGTAGCCCAGCTGACTAACTTTGTTTACAATTTACTTATGTCAAAAGTAATACTTTTTCGAGTATTTTTGACAGTAGTACAGTATTTTACACAAACAAAAATGCCTGTTGTTTCTGTTTTGTGTTGTATTTGTTGTCGATTTGAACTCACCTTGTATAGTTGCACCATGATCAGGAGCAAACAAAATTAAGATTGATTGAAATTTAACTTTATAAAAATATTATTGTGAAAAACTCTTTTTTACTTTTAAGTATTTTGGTAGTAAACAAATTAAAATAACACTTGTCTTTAATAAGTTTAAACTATCAATTAGACATAAAATTACTCTATGTGATAGTAACTCTTAGTAGCTCTTCCTTTTAACCTTAAAATTAATTAAATTAAGTAAGTCAGTCTCTAAAATGAAGAAAAAATAATTTACAAGCAAACATACATATGTATAAAAAATATGGACATGACTAAAAGAAATACAATTATTGTTAAAGACAAACACCCATAAACAACTTAACCCAACAAGGTAAGATACAAAAAAAAAAAAATCAGTGAAATTTATATAAAAACTACCCTAGGCAAAATATGTACTTGCTCGCTATCTAGAGATAGTAGAATTACTACAATGTTACCTTTATTTAAATATATACCACCAACAGTTCTATGTAGCAATCTTTGTCACCAGCCACGAAACACTTGCTGTAAATGCTGCTTGCTCTAGGTAAATCGTGTGATGTCCTCCTACGAATAAAAGGATGAATAGCTGTTGCATAGACACACAATCAACCAAGTCTAAGAGTTACCAGGATAATAATCCGTTTTTGTTATTATATTGATTAAATATTTACATTTTCATTAAGTACTTAGCTGCTGCCAAAGGTAAAAGTACTTTACTATACAAGGGACAACACATTACATTACAACGCATTTATTATTATGATGATGCCGCCTGTTAAGTGAGTAGAAAGGGTAAAAGCTCTACGCAAATTAAGTTAACGACCAAAGCATTTGTGTAAACAGAACTAAATACATACAGCAGAGAAAACAAGGAAAAAAACTACATTTTATTTGCTTAACAAATTAAAATGTTTATTAATAGCAAAAGATAAATAAATAATAACGAAACGTACAAACATAAAAGTAAATTCATTAGGAATTATGAAAGTTTTGCCATTAAAATTTATTTACTCTTCAACGTCAACGTCTTCATGATCATCAACAGTCTTCGCCTTTATTGTCTTTGTCATGTAGAATTTAAATAAATATTAGTTTTTTTTTTAGTGTGGGTACATTTGCCGGCTTCAGTTAAGCTAGATTTACACGATTGAAATTTTCTTAAAAATTGCTTTACCCAGCAAGAGCAGACATATGCTAAACCTTTTTGCAAATGCAATGATGCAATACCATTTGCACAAGATTGTGAAATGCGCTTTTATGTTTTCAATACCTGCTTAAAGCAAAATTTGAATATGAAAAGTAATTTTTTTAAACAGCTTTTTGAATTTGTTTTGTTTGTATATAATAAAATAAACTAATTAAATGTAAATATAATTGTAAAAGAATCACACATACCGACGCGTCGCGACGTAAGAGTGACTTATTTGCCAAATATGTTAACTGCCCAAAGAAGAGAGAAGTAATAAAATGTAATATGTACATTGTTTTACAACCTTATTGATATATGTAGAAGTTTGCCAGTACTTAGAAATATTTCTTGGTTCTTGAGAAAATTCAATGTTTAAATGTATGTATGTGTAAAACACAGTCACGTGCAAAACATACAATCGATTTTAAAAAGATTCATTTAAAATAGTTCCCATTGCCATAAGCAATTTTTTATTAAAAGTCTGTAAAATCAATACAATAGAAAAATATTGTGAGTCAAAATCAAAGGACACATTTGAAAGAGGGGAGTTTTAAGGAAACAAATCTACAACTTTGAAACTACTGCATAGTTTGTTGTTGTAAGATGTACATTAGAATAATTTGTGTATTTGAAAGAGCAGATCAATTGTTTTTGTAGTTCTCTTCGGAAAGTGGAGTTAATCCATTTGGATAGTCCAGTGAAAACCTAACAAACATTGTCGCACACAAAGTTCAGCATTTAATTTAATAACAAAAACACAATACAGCACAACAATACAATATGTAATAAATTTCAACAAATTGTTAACGTTATCGATGCGTGCTGACGCCTATTTGACAATTAAACAAGAACGAAAACGAAATCAGTAGCAAAAGTAGAAGAAATGCAGGAACGTGATTCGTCAGTCACACTAAATAACACCAATAACGACAAACGGTAGCTGACAGGGCCTGTGTTATTACTATTATCCTGGATTGTGTAGTAGCAAAATCCAAGGTTGTAACAATACGAATACAATGCCAACAATAGTAATAAAGCTCAATAATACAATCAGCAGTGTCACTCCAATTTAAGCCTAAATAATTCCACTATTGTACTGCTTGCTGGCATTGGTGTGATGTTGATGATGATAGTGGCTCAATATTTCTGACATTGGTGGCAATGTAGATGTTGCTGCTGCCACCAGTTTAACTGGTGCCAATTTTAATTCAATTTATTTGCTGATTTTTCTGTATTTTCGAAATGTTTTTTATTTTTTTTTTCTTGTTTTTTTACTTTATTTATGAAACAATGCGAAAGAAATACTCTATTCGAAACTGGGTAAATGTTTTACGTGCTTAACATTTTGAAAAACGTGATAATTGTATATGAGTTAACACAAGTAAGTAGGAGAGATATAGGACGAAAGTAGAGGGACTCAAGAGAGGCAGTAACAATAGTTTTTTGTTTATTTAATTTCCAACAGAATTTGGATTTATTTATTTTAAAATATACAATATCAATTTATTTCAATTTTGCAAATTAAAACAGTTTACACAAATTGTTGTCATAACTTAAATTGTTGTAGTTTTTACATGAATACTAATTTTGAGGTGTTCATGTAATAACAACTTAGCAATAGAAATAAAGGTTTCATTACAAACATTGCCAAACTGCTGTTTAAAGTTGGAAAAAAGTTTTTATAAACATTTCAAAATGACTTTTGTGACCTTTTACTACTGTTGGGTTTATATGCATGATGTTTGTAATACTTGTGTAAATGTATGACTCTGCAAAATAATGAATTTGCAAATTCATTTTATCGTTTTAAATAAATAAAGTAAACTAAATTTATAAAAATAAATTTACAGAGTTCAAAAGTATATTATTAAATAAACAGAATTAGTTTTGCTAAAAGTTTTGTCATTTCTAAAAGGTTGATGAAAAACTTTTGTTGTAGTTTTGGGTAAATAAAGAAAATAGAATAAAAAAAATTATTAATGAAATTTATTTATTTAAAAAAAAATCTGTTTCTCGTAATTGGCGCATAATATATTTAATTTAATGTAAATTATTGGCTATCAGTAGTTCCCGAGATATATGCAAACATACTGGAAGCCCTGTCTAAAAAAAAAGCAAGAATTAATATCTGGGTAATAAATAGTTAATTGGGCAGTCTAACCGAAGGGATAACGAAAATATATATTCCTTATACATAGGTATATTTATATACATATGTACATACATATATAGTTCCCTTTTAAACTTTTTGGTCGTGGTTTATTTGATACCTTTACTACTTTCTTCCTAACTCTATGAATTACAGCGTAGCGTTAAAATTGTTTACTATTCTAGCAACAACCTTTTAAACTGATTATAAATTTACAGTGGCTTTGTTTAAATCTGCGGTAGTTCTCTGCCCAGAATTTACTTACCTTCTGATGAATAGAAATTGCATAGGTATATTGGATTTGCAATATGTATATTATTATTTAATAAACCACAAATGTCTGTATTAAATGTTAATTTAATTTTAACTCTTATTTTTTAACTTTATTTACACACGCACAGCTTTCACACAATCGGCGACTTCGTTTTGGTAAGCAAGTGATAAATAAGTGGATGTACAACAAGTGAAGAGTTGCAATTTCTAGTGTACATATATGGAATAGTAAAATGTAAACAATAGTGATATTGTTAAAAATCATTATAAACTAATTAAATTAATATTCTAAGATTATAATAAAGATATTTTTTATTTAAAAATACAAAAAAAAAACAACTAAAAATTAATTTCAAAGTAATTCCATTTTCTTTTTTGTACAAATTTTATTAAAATTATTGCAGAACATGTAAATTTGAATCTGTATAACTTAAAAATTAACATAGTCTTGTTTTACCCCTAGAAAAAAAATCAAATAAAAATGAAAAATAATTTCAATTACAAATTGTTGTTTGTGTATACATATACTCGTACATAAGTATTTGATAAATTTTAATAGTTGTTGCTATTGCTATTTCCATTTGAAAGTACCCAATTTTTATGATTATTGCTAAATTTGTTTACAGTCATTAAGTTACTTTATGGACCAATACATAGGTCAGTAACTAGAGTATTTAATATTAACACAAAACAACAATCTTACTGGACAACATAACACAGAACACATGTGCTTATTATACAATAAACATTTATATATAAATACTATATTTTCTTATACTAGAATCTGCAACTAAAAATACAGCAAGCTCATAAAAATTACTCTTACCAAATGTGTTACAAGTTTTCATTACGAAAACTGCCCCCTCTAGCTCTACTTCTCTTCTAATTTTGCACACTTTATACAGACATATGTATGTATACTCGTACATATTTAGAAACTGTGTGCATCATAAAAAAAGTACGCAAGTTGAAATTTTATAAAATTTAAAATTGTTTTGTAATTGTTGTTTGTGTGTATATTTAATACAATGTTGTAAAATATTTTACAATGAACACTTATACAAGTATTCTTGCTATTTGTTTCTTTAATCCTTAATGTAGTGTTGTTTTTTGTTGTTGTTGTTGTTGCAATTGTAATAACCCAGATACTTGATCTCTAGGTATGTATGTACATACAGATGGTGAGAATATGGGAAAAATTGTTTTACAACAACTTGCAGCAAATAAGCACAGTTCGTTTTTAAAATTTGGTTGTGATTTTAGTTTTGAAAGCTTTTAAAATGTTTTTATATAGTACATATATAAAAATTAAATATGTATGGTCACATGTAGACATGTCGTAACTGTCAAATCTTTTGTCACCTGAGATAATTTTGCCAAACGATTTCTTCGTCAAACTAATTTTTTTTGATATGATAATTTTATGTTGAAAAAAATAGTCAGTTAAGAGGTTATAATAAGTGATCATAGATATGGTTTTCTTTTTCACTCAATATTTTACTCATGTTGTTGTTAAGCAAAGGGTCAAAAAGAGATTTAATGAAAAACTATAAAAAATTCCAGTGAAGAACAGTGGATTGCAAACTGGTTAAGTTATGAGATTGTTTATTTAGAAACCGATTTCTAGATAATTTTTGAAGTCATCATAGATTTTCATTCATTTTACTGTAGCACCTCGTCTTTTCATTATATGTATTATATTTATGGTTTTAAATAAAAAGCCGGATTTTAATGAAATCTTTAATGTGAATCGTTTTTAATGGAAATCAGATTTTTTTATGAAATCGGACTTTTCAATTTTCTAGCCAAACTTTTAGAGAAATTTTGAATTAAACTATGATTTAAGAGCTCAACATTGCATTAGTTATTAACTAAATAATAGTGTTATTCATACTAGATCAGTCTAGATAAGCGTTCAGCATATTAGCCTTTAAATATGACGAATATAAACGAACCTCATAATATAAAATAGGAAAAAAAGCAGCAATAATATGATATAAATCAACTTTTTAAAAAAATTAGTATTTTATATTGAAATTTGTGAATTTTTTCTAATATTTTGCTTAAGAATCACACTGTTGTTGCACATAAAATTCTATTTGCATTTATTTTGATTGCACCAATGTTTGTTTGAATTTTTTTAGTTTGTTTCACTTAAATTAAGTTGTAAATGTTATTTTTAATAGTGTGGCAAAAGGTTTATTCTGTTTTGTTTATTCTTTCATAAACGGATCATAACAATCAGTTTTAATACTTGTAGTTTTTTCTGGTATAAAGTAATTAAAGTGTTTGTTCTACTAAATGAGTTAATTTTTGAAGACAAATACAAACGAAGTAGAGAATTAAATAGAAAACATCATATTGGATAAATAGAAAGATTATAAAACCAAATAATAAATTAGAAAATTCTTATAGCTGTAACATTTTTTTATATAAACTCTAATTATTGTAAGTTTATTTTTGGGAAATTTTATTTTAAACATACTACCTTTGTTTGTTTTTATATATTTTTTTAAATATATTGTCACCTTTTATATATTGTAGATGTTTTTATTTTTATTTAGTTTTTTTTTTACTAAACAAAAACCTTTTTATATAATTTGTTATTAAGTTATAAACAAACAACTTTTTACTTTATTTGTCTCTTTTCATTTCCTGTATGAAAGGGTTAAAATTATGGCTTTAAATAAGAATTTGTTTAAATAAAGTTTAAAAAAAGTTAAAATTGTTGTTTCTTCTGTATTTAGTAGACATCTTTTATTTCTCCAAATCAACATATAGGAAAGCTTTAGTTTTATTACGGTACCTTAGTCGTATATGTCGACATGACAGGGGTTATTTATACATATAGTAAATAGTGTCTGGATTACAAGACACCCTACGTACAATTTATTTTATAATCGATAAATTAAATTGTTAAGAAGGAGTAACGAAGTTGTTTATTACATTTCATCAAAGAAGTTAAACTTTTGAATTTGCATTCGAAATCAGTTTTTTAAATGTTTCTTTTAGTGTAATAATTCAGTAAATTTTAATTTGTTTACGTTCATTCTATCTTTTGCAACGTTCTTTCAAAAAGGCCGGTTTACATCTGTCATAACAATCCCTCGACTCCATTCTACATTTGCTATTTAAAGTTTGCAAAAAAGCCCTTTCATTCATTAAAAACAACACAACTAAAACTGTCATTTTGTTGGCTGTGTGAGCAAGAGAGCAAAGTGAGCAAGAGAGAAAGAGTGAGGGGGAAGTGCATATAAATCAAGGTTAGAGTTTTCTACATATGTATGTATGTGTTTGTATTTAAATTACAAAAACAAAGTTCGGATGACTTTTGTTATTATTATCGTTGTTTTCGTTAGTAAACAAACATAAAAATTACTCTAGAGATCCCGGATATAAACAAATGTAGGATAATGTAATGGGGATATTTTTCGATTTATTTGTTTGTAGCGGAGGCGCACAGTTATAAAACAAAAGGTTTAGATAATGTTAAAAGGCACCAGAGGTGGAGTTAAAATGGGTGAATTTTATAATACAATATATTCAATATATTAGAAGTGTGAAAATCAAACGTATACGTCATGCGCAATGATCATTTTGTTTTACAAATCAGTGGTTTTTATGGATAGGAAAGTTCATGAACTGTACATTTTTCCATCTGATATAATGTATGTATCCAAATGATTTCTTCATCAAACTGATTTTGAAGTGTATAATAATTTTATACTGAACAAGTTTACAGTTTTAAAGCCATCAAAGTTTTTTATCGATTTTTCTGCATCGCATCTACTTTTCAATATATTTATACTTATGAAAAGAACTGACTTTCAATGAAAAAATAAATTCTTTAATGTAAATTTTTGTCTTTTAGCGAAATAGTTGGTTTAAATATTAATTTTGTAGTTGAACATTGAGCTGTTTTTTGATACACTATACTACACAAAAAATTTAAAAAAATTACAAAAATTAGTTATAAAATTATTTTGTTACTCATACGTTTCTTATTTGAGGCGTGAAATTCGAACGTATACTTTATTATTTTATATTTAGTAGAAATAAATATCAATCAGACGCAACAGGTAATTTCGAAAGAAGTTTAATTTTATTGATATCTTTTTTAAAAATTAGTAGATTCAATTGATTAAAAACTATATGTAAGAAAATTATACGAAAATGATCTCCTTGTCATTTCCAATCTATTGGAAAGAGTTATTTTATATTTGGTTTTTCAGAGAGTATAAAATGAATATTAAAATATTAAAATTAGAAATTAGAAAATTGAAAATGTTGAAACAAAAACGATCAAAATTGCAAACATATGTAACTGAATCGTAATCTGCAATTGTTAAAATTTCTAGCCTTTACCACACCTCTGTTTTCTACAAATATAACCTTTTACTCTAGCTTTTTATACTTCTGTTACAAAAAAAAAATATGATGACGGTGATGATAACGATGTCTGTTTGTTTGTTTGTCTGTCTATCTATTTGTTTGCCACTCTCTGCAAGTATTGTTGTTTTTTTGTATACATATGCCTTGGTGCTTTGAGCCAACAAATAACTTTATTATAAAAAAGTTTTTTATTTGAGTTTTGTACATAGTTATTTCTAAAAATGAAAAAAAAAAACTAAATAAAGAAGTAAACACAACATTATTTAAAGGAGTATTTGCACAACTTCCGACCCCGAAATATATAACAAAAAGTCCCATTAAATAGGTGTCATTGTTTTAAAAACAAAAACAACAAAAAGAAAATAAATAAACAATGTTTGTTGAAACAAAGTAAATACACTAACACTACTTTAAATATCCGTAAACTCACTTGGCAACCCCCATACAACTAAACAAAACATACAACACAAAATATAGCTACTACTCCTAGGAATAGTGTAGCATATTTTTAGGCTTTATATTATTGCTACTACACATGGTGGGCATTGTGAGCTATCTGCCTAAAATATGAACATATACAAAAAAATAAAAATAAAACAAATTTGTATTTTTTATTAATTTAAAAAATATTCACTCTTTGGCTATAATTTCTTTCTCACAAAAGTTATTTTATTTACTATTGTTATCGCTATTAACAATAACTACACAGCCAACAATAGCGTTAATGTTCAAATAAAAATTCACTGGAGAATTGATAAAAATCCTTTTAAAATGTCCTGAACTTCATACAAACTCTAACAACTCCCCATCCGTGTGGAAAACATTTAAACACATTTTAGCCATTCATAGCAATTTGCAGAGACATAAAGCTGTTCTGCTTAATGTGTGTCTGAATGACAGTTTAATGCAAAAAATAAAACAATAATAATATTTAAACGTTGCGAACTGTAGAGAAAGTGTTGACCAAAAAGAATTTATGAATTTTATCTATCTCTTTGTTTCACACACAATTTTCAATAACTAGCTAAAGTATAACAGCCAAGTTCAACTAAATAAACCCATCTAAGCCGGATCTTTTTTGAAGTAGAATGGCTGTCAGTGTACAATAGATATACCCTTTTAAACACAATGGCAATTATTTTTTTCTTACACAAAATTTTAAGCCAATCGTCTCAAAAATCTACTAAACATTTTCAAGTTTTTTTCAAAATATTTTCTAGAGTTTTGAAATAATTGGTTTTACTTTTTAATAACATTAAAATACATATTTCTAAAATTTTCCATAAATCAAAGGCTGGCCTAATATACAAGCCATTAGGTTGACGCTATTTTTTTCCAGTTAACAAATAATAATAAAAAACTTAACGATAATGACGACAATTAATGATAAAACGTTATATTGATGGCATGCTAAAACATTAATAAAAAAATCACACTTTTACTCACTCAGTTTTCCAGCTACACCTGAAAAAAAAAAAATAACTTTATTTAATAAATATGCCTCTGAGTATAAAAGTTAAATTAAGTATTTATGAAACAGAAATCTACTTAAAAAAATTTAAATTTAATGAAAAGTAAATAAAATTTTTTTTTATAAATTTGAATCAATCAATGTCAACTTCGAACATTTTTAAGAGAGTTAAAAAAAAGAACAAAATTGCTTACAAAACGTAAATAATTTTTCGTAAAACAAAATGCAATTTAAGTAGTGTAGCGACATTTTATAGTTTCTTAAGGCTGAATTAGTCTTTACTTTCTGTTCCGTTCCAATTTAGCTGACTTGATTCTGTTAAATAGAAAATGTGTAGAAGTCGTTGTGTAGAAGAAGTTGATTTTGTTACTTTCCGTGCCGTTGCGGACGAACCTGTTGAAAACAAAAATTTGCTAAGTAATTGTAAGTGACAGCACAAAACAGCTGACATCCGCACAACAAAAAAATTTTTGGTTTATTACTAAAAATTTCAATTTCTTTGAATTTAATTAAGTTTTTGTATAAAAGTTATAAAAATATAAAAAATAAACGATGGATGACAAAAAACTCATTACTTTAGTCGAAAGTAATGACATATTGTACAATAAAAAAACTTTGATTTGTATTTTTTGATTTATTTTCGCGGTATGTGTTTTCTGTTTACCCAAAACAGCTGATACGTTTATACGGAAAAACTAACTACAAAAATTTAATAACAGAACGACACGGAACAGAACAGCAACAGAAGGTAAACACTAATGAAGCCTTTATTCAATTTGTTCTTTAAATAACAAACAATTTTAAGTTTTAGCAGTAGATTTTCTAAAAAAATCTTTAAAATATTTTACCAATTGTTTACTCTACCGTAAATAATAAATAATAGAAAAAAACGTAAATATTTAACTGGCCAAATTGTTTAAACTTTTTTGGGTATGTAGCATTGCATCATTTGGTTATGGTGTTTTGTGTTGTTCTATTAACATTTTTTATGCAATATGAATTTTTACTCCTGCTGTTGCTAATTTCATGCTGCTTAAGCTGGTGAATGTGGATGTTTTAATGAAGGTATGAATATATCTTTAGCTGGTTGGTTTTTTTTGTGGCAACATTGTCATTGACATTGTCTGTTTTGTTTTTGGCAACATGTTTTTATATTTTGTTTACCATGTTCCATGTCAGAGTGTTGTGATGATTATGTGTTTGTAAATGTTGTGTAATTCCTATATTTTACCACATACATGACAACCATATGCTGCTGTTAGTGCAACTGATGCTGGCAATATTGTTGGTGATGCTGCTGCTGCCACTGATATTGTTGTTACAATTTACCGCTGTTCTAGGAATGGTTGTTATGAAAATTTATGAGTTAAAAGACAAACATGTTTACATGTAAACAGTGTGTGTCTCCTTGCATTAAAGGTAAATACATATACATATATTAAATGAAGAAGCAGCAATAGACTCCCTGCCACAGACTACAACAATTTCATAAAAATATGTAAAACTTTCTACTTTTTTTTTTTCTTAGTTAAGAGTTTTTCTATAAAAAAAAACTCAGCCATCAACCCACAAACAACATTCAAGCTACAATATGAATTCATGCCACATGCGTAACCACATAACACGCAGTTGTATGTTCAAATGAATGCCTGTGAGAGGGCGTGCGGGCATGTATTGTAGCATAAACAACAATAACAAACAGTTTTCTGTTGAAAAGTGTGGAGAAAAAAGAGAAAAATTCAAAAAAATAATTACCACAAAACATTTTGTGTGGTTTTTCCTTACATCACAAGAAATTGTGAAACAAATTGAAACTTGAAAATAAAAGCATGTTTCATAAAAAAGTTTATTGATATAAAACTTAAATTTTTAAAAATTTGTCTCTACAAATTTCTTTAATTTTTGTAATTCTTTTTTTTTTTTTGGTTGTTTTTGACTGGCACAAACTTTGGCGTCATAACACTATTTAAAGTTGTGCGTCTTCTATTCTATTTCAGCTACCGCATTATGAACTTTGACTGGTATTCTTGTTAGATGGGTTTGTCATTGACTATATATTGCAGTAAATAAACATTTGCTTTTTAGTTTGTTTATAAGTTGCAAGTGGCGAACGTGTCTAGACACTATTAAGGAGTAAGTGGTAGGAAAGGTGAGATACTACTCTAGTAATAGAAAACTTTTAGTTAGAGCTGAAAAAAGAAAAAAATTAAACTCATAATTTTTAAGTAAAATATGTTTGTAGGGGAATAAAAAGAAACAAAAATGTGGTAAAGAGAAAGACATACATAATAAGTGAAGACAAAATGAAATATAAAAAAGTAAAGCAAATCAATGTTACTTGATTTTGAATCAATTGTTTGCAAAATGTTAATAATGTAAACATTGTAAAATTGTGTGTAAAGCATTTTAAAATATAATTCAAATGACGTAATATGTATATCTTAAAAACTTGTAAAACAATTGTTTACAAAATGTAAACAATGTATAAACACGTGTAACAGATTATACGTATATACAATTTAAATACAGGAAAAATCTTTTAAATCCATTGTTTACAACATGTAAACATTGTAATCCATTTAAGATGGCTAAAAAATCAATTATTTACAAAATGTAAACAATATAAAATTAAGTGTATAACATATAAAACTAAATCTAAATGTAATTTAAAATACATAATAATTTATGAAAACAACTTTTTTCAAAACATAAATACTGTTAAAGTTTTTATTAAACATTCCAAAATTTATTTTTAATTATTGTAAATTTTGTGTAAACTAAAAAATTATTTATTTACAATATGTAAACAATGTACAATTTATATAATATATAATTTATATGACATTATAAGTCTTTTAAACTGTTACAACAATTGTTTACAAAATGTAAACAATGTAGAATTTTGTATAAAACATCCTAATATGTAATTTATATAATATAACAGAGTTAAAAAAACATCAAATCAAATGTTTACAAAATGTAAATAATGTAAAAGATGAGGTAAACAGTGAATATTATATTATATAAAAAAATTTGAATAATGCAAACAAAAAATCTGAATTACAATTTTAAACAATTTCATAATGTAAATTAATTGTTTACACAATGTTTAAATGATTTAGAGATGTCTTTACCTGAAGTAAATAATTGAAATTTATCAAAATAGTATTATGTACATATGTATGTTTAGTCAATGAGTTTTTAATTGTTTACTTAAGTGAAACGAGTTCAAATTTTAGTTTATTTAATTTAAATAAAAGTGTTTAAAAGATTTTTTTTTAATGAAACTTTTTTACTTTTTTTGTTATTAATATTAAAACTTTCTTGTTTATAAGTTTTCAGCAATTAATCTTTATGTTGTTTAATCACAGTCTTTAGAATTAAAATGGAATAGCAATTAAACGACAAGACTTTAATAAACAAAAAACATCTGTTTGTTTCGTAGCTAAACTTGCTGTTAAAATGTTTTCGTCTTTATCATCATTAACAACTGATGTTGGACAAAGAAGTTAAAATATCAACAACAACTGACTGCTGTTGGCTACTGCATATTTTTTCCATTCGCGCAATTCGGGTCAAAAATGTTGCTGGTAATTTGATTACATTTTTGTATTTGATTTCATTTTATGTGTCGCATGGTTGCATTTAGTAAAGCGCATCGTTTACTTTGCTGGGGGCAGCAAACATAATATAAAAACAAATTTTGTGTTGCAACATAAACTTTTTGGTTGCCTGACATCCTCTCAGTCTGTCGCGTTGTCAGAATTTTATGTGTTTTTTTCGGGGGAAAAAAGTAAATAAATAAAATATAACAGACTTTAGAACGAGCGAACTCTAGGCCGTGAAAGGAAATTAAAGTGTAGCTATTATATATTTTTTAAAAATCCGGCGAACAAGGGTAACGGACAAATTGAAAACTGCTCCAAAAACCAAACTTTATTTAAACTTTTGCTTACACGAGTATTGGCAACTCTAAGTTGCCAGATAAAATAAAATATTTGTGATCTTAATGCTCCAGATAATTTTGTGAGTTAGAAGGGACAAAGTGTGAGAGATATAATTTTCATTACAACAGCTACATTCCCAAAACACATTGTGATATATTGCAGATGACAATTTGTTTTTTTTTTTAAATCTGGCCACACTTATGTATTTCTTCAATGCTTTAATATCTAAGAGAGCTTAAAACATTACAAATTTATAGGAGGGAGCGAGAAAAGCTGTAAGTATCCATGAATGCGTGTTAAAATTCATGGATCAAAGGATTCGATAAATTCTTAATTAATTACTATTAAATACAAATACGAGTATGTACGGCTGCAAAGAATACTGCCAACAGTTAGATTAGTTTGTTTTTATTGTTTATTTTCGCCGCTGTTTTACTTCCTTGCAGTTTTGTTCACAATTTGTTTTTTTTTTCATTCCGCTAAAACAAAACTTTTAGTCCATTACTACAGATTGCGAAACAAACAACAAATTCACAAAAAAATGTAAAAGTTTTTCATGCAACTATTTTCTGTTGTTGCAGCAACAAAATTTGTAGCATGTACCTGATATTTTTTCCATTTTATTTAGTTTTATTTCTGCTAGTATGACTGAGTATTTAAAAAATTGTGGGTAAAAATAACTTTATATTTTGATTGTATTAAAGTTTGTGTTTTTTTTTGTATTATTTAGTTTTTCAATTCTATTTTGTTATTTTGCAGCTGTTTTTTTTTTACGGTTTACTTAAATTCCCAACTCTGACCTTTTTTGATTTAATTTATGTTGCTGTAGGCATTTAAGTCTCCTGCCACTTCCACTAATATGGCGAGTGAGTTGTAGGATTTTTTTTTTGCAATTGCCCCGTTTGGCTACAGGTGAATTAGTTGGTTGCTTATATTGTTTGTTGGGCTTGAGGAGCGGTTAGCTTTGGGTACAATTTCAATTTAAAGTGTATTTATTGTTTAGGTACTACATTTTTTGCTTGGGTTTTTCATTTTTTAAAAGCTTTATTTTTCATAGCCTAAGAGTACTTTTTTAACAGTACTTTATTTAAGCGTATTTTTGAGAAAAAGTGTAATTTTCTAAAAAGAATTTAAATAATGAAAAACCAGTACTTTGTAAAGTAATGCTAAAAAAAGAACTTTTTAAAGATACTTTTTAATGGAAGAATGTATTTTGTGGGTACTATTTAAAAAGGTACTTTTCTAAAATAGCTAAAAGTCACGTTTGTTTAAAGTTACCTTTTTAAAAGGCACTTTTGTTAAAAGGTTGAAGTATATTTTTTGTATTTTTTTCATGAGTCAATTAAAGATATATTTTTTAATGAAAGAAAGTATTTTGTGGGTACTATTTAAAAAGGTACTTTTCTAAAATAGCTAAAAGACACGTTTGTTTAAAGTTACTTTTTTAAAAGGCACTTTTGTTAAAAGGTTGAAATATATTTTTTGTATTTTTTTCATGAGTCAATTAAAGATATATTTAATTTTATGGGCACTGCTACACGTTCAATAAATATCGTGATATTTGGTTCGCGATCCATTTTAAAGTATTAATGGATCACGAGCGTATGCCTTTTAAGTAACTCCATCAATAAAATACTTTGTTAAAGTAGTAGAAAGTACCTGGTCAAAAAAAAAAAGTTTTAAAAATTAAATAGCACCATTCAAAATATTGTATTTCTTAAAACTAATAGTTGTCTTGCAAAATAGTTTTATTTTAAATCATATAAAATTTAATTTATTTCAGAAAAGTAACCGTTTTTTTTAAAGAGTTTCTTTTGTATAATTATCAGAAAAATTTATAAATGTCATACTATAGAGTGCGTACGAGAAACCAACACCCCTAATTATGTATTTCATATTAATTCCGCTGCAGCGCACAAATTCATCATCATCATCCTTCCACCACACAAGTGGCATGGAGTTTGTTTTCGGTGTTGTTGAGAGTTAAGTGCATTTAAATATTTTTTGCCTTGTTTTTTTTTTCAACATTTTGTTTTTTTAGTTTTGGGGAAGAAAACTTTTTCATAAGTGAATGAAATTCTAAGTGGTCTTAAATGTACAAAATAAAAAAAATAAATTTAAATTTTTAAATATTTAAAAAGCTTAAGACTAAAAATGTTTGCAACAATTTAATAAACATTTGTTTGAATATGATAATTTATTTAAAATATGTTTATTAATAAGAAAATCTATTTACTGAGAATAAGCTTGAAATGAAATGTAGACAAATCTTTTTTATATTAAATAATATCTATAGTTAGACAATAAAAATAGTATTTTAAGCAAATTTACTCTAATGAGCTTCAACTTCAATTGATTTTCAAAATTCCTCAAAGTACTTACAATTGTACAAAGATTGTAGAGAATATCATAGACAGAATGTTTGAAAGAATCAAAACTATCTTATAAACAGAGAGTGTGTCTGTGCAACATCTTGTTGTATGCGTTTTGTTTGAGTGCTGCTGCTGTTGTTATTGCTGTGAGTAGCTTTTGTAAATTTACTCAACCGCTTAAATTATCTTTACAATTATGCGGAAACCTTTGAGTTTTCATCCAATTTGCTGCTTACCACATTCGTTCAAGAAAACTTATTTTGAAAACTCACCAGACCGTGCTGGATTTAAGGCTTACAACAACTAATAGTTAAACGAATAGTTATACTGTGTAGTCGAACGGTACCAGAAACAGCAGTAGTCAGCAGGCAACATCATACAAATAAACAGCAGCAGCAGGATGTAAAGTAAGAGTGATGCAAAAAGTGTCGACTAAAAACTACAAAAGAGATCGGTTTTGTCGAGCGAAGTTTTGGTAGTAAATAATTTGGAAAAGCGCTTGGAAAAATGTCTCGTATAGAAAGGGGTTGTTATATGGGGTCGAATTGTTTAGGCAGACTCACTCATAGTGTAGGGTATACAAATATTTGCTACCTTTGGAATATTCTCCCCTATCGTGAATAAAAATTCCACATGGAATTTGTTCCCTTTTATATTTTAACATTTAATTTTAATAAGAAAATGTAAAAAGGGAACAAATTTCATGTGGAATTTTCATTCACAATACATATAATTAATATTTCTAGCACCAGTTAAGACTACAACCGAATACTCATTACCAATTTAAGATCAACACTAATGTACTAAAAAAGTTTTATTTAGACTTTATATGCAATGAATTTCACAAAAGATGAAGAAGTGAAGGCAAGGAAAGGAAAATAATAATAATAATAAGTATGTGAATGTTAATGTATCTATGTGTGTGTTTATTAACACAAAGTTGGTATTATGCAGGATCACAAATTTCTACACCAACAACAACAACAACAACAGTAGCAATAAAAAGTTTTATAAAACAACTAATGTTCGGAACGAAAAACTATCAAGTGTTTAGAAATGATACTAATTTCAAACAATATTTTGTTGAATTTCTCATGAACACACGCAAACACCTACATATACACTTATCCATGTAAGTATAATCATGTGTACATGTGTTCGTTTGAGCACTTATGTAAATGTGTGTTGTCTTAAGATGGTGTTACAAACTAATGCTGGCGTCTACACAAAACAGAAAATAAATTCATTCGTATGGCCAGCTTTACTGTCAGTAACGCGACATTCGTATGACTTCTACAATGAATTTTAGAATGAAATTTTATGTTGAAATAAAAACATATTTTTGTGGGGCCATGCTAATAGTTAACAGTTCTTGCAACAATCTAAGCACCACTCAAACTGGTAAATTTAGTATGAACACTAGAACATGTGGAAGAGTAGAATCAAACTAAAAACTTTTTATTAAAAGTCAGGTTTGTTTGTGTTTACAGGTTTGTTTTTATATAAAGACTACAAAACTACAACTGAAAAAAAAAATTTTAAATACCTGGTGACACATGTAATTGTCATTCCCTTTTTAGTTTTTGGAAAACTGTGCTAATCTGTTTAAATACACACGTTGTAAAAAAATTATTATTCCAAATCACGTTTGTTTTATTTTTAATACCAACAATCAGTAACAATCGCAGATGTAATAAAAATTATATAAATAGAAATCACTGATACAAGGCAAGAACAATGTACATCAGATGATTGGGTCAAATATCCTAAAATTCTAGAATTGCCTGTGAATTTTCTTTCTTGATTATATACATACGAGTATGTAGTTCTTTCATTATTATGTTGCGTCTGGTTACTGTACCTATTGTTCGTACTACTAACCTTGTAACAAATACCTTTGCATGCAAGCACATGTTTTTGTGTAATTTTTTTTTAAACATTGTTGCTTCAGAAAATATTTCATAAAACTGAAATTAATTTAGTTTTCTAAACATGAACAAGTTTAAGTATTAAAATAAACTAAGGGGTGGGTAGAAAAACTTACAAGTTAAGAAATTAGAATTTGAAAATAGACAATTGTTCAATTCACAAGTGATGTTGTATGTTGTATATTGTATATTGTGTGATACAACTATCTGATTGTGATCACAGTTTTGAGCAAAGTCGTATATTTATATTTTAAAGCCTTCAAAATGTCAAAATGTCAAAACTAAAATATTAAAAATTTCTAAATTCATAAATAAGTCAAGGATCGATTTTCATAAATTAATACAATTAATCACATTACGTTATTTAAATTTCTTGCTTATTAATTTTATTTTCTTGTTTTAAATTTGTCAATCTGTTTATGTTTTGAGTGTTACCGTTGGAGTTTTTTTTTAACTAAAATCACTAATTTTTTAAACTTCCATACAACACAGGTGTTGTATAAAATTTTTATGTATATAAAAATAACCAACAACATTTGTACAACTCTTGTAAAATCAGAAGTTGTATGTCGTCCTACGATACTATCAGTTCTGAATTGAACAAATGTTTTGTTCGTGGCTTGCATTTGAATTGGTTAATTATTATCTTCATTTTGAAGATCTTTTAAGGATCAAAGTTTTATCTTTACTAAAGTGTAACACTACGCCTTAAATGAAACTAAAAGTTTATTTCTTTGCACTTTACTAAGATTTGAATGACTTGTAAGTTGCTTGTATCGTTTGTAATTTCTTTAATATTAATTTAATATTATTATATAGATATTTTGGAGAACACGATTTTACTGTGTCTGTTTGTTGTCGGTCGGTATGTTGAAATTAACTTGTTATAGTCACCAAATAATTTAAGAATATTTATGATACATGCGAAAACTGGATGAAAAGTAAATTTTCAATTCGATTTTGTCGCGTTCTGGTACCAAAATCATTTGTTGTCTGTACTCTTGAAAAATGTCACATAAAGCGCACATTGGAGGAAGCAGTAAAGTAGAAAGAAAATGTATTGCCAGTGGCATTAGCTAAAGGGTTAAAGTTATTGATAAGCTTATCACAAAAGTGAAGGGGAAATATGTCGCGTTATAAATGCTACATACTAACTCATACTTACGGTTGTAAACAATTCTAATCGTTGCGTTTAAAATCTCTTTAAAAAATCATTTTCCAATCAGTAGATTTTTGCATTAAGGCACAAAAAACCAAGTCCTTTATTTTCTAGCGTTCTGGATGCCATGTTTATTGCTGATATATTTAAACCAACCAAACCTAGTGATACTAAAATGCTACTGTCAAATTATATTCACTGCAAAGTCTTTTATATGTCACGTTACAAACCTTGGAAATGCCCTTCTGTTTTTGAGACAAAAAAATTGTCAAATCGATCTGAACTTTTTATACGTATCAACAGTGAAGTGTGGGGGATGGGATATTTCGCGGAGGTGCACTTGTGCGGAATGCTATCTGCCTGTCATCCACTTGGAGATGACAAGAAGCGATTCCTCTGTTCGAATTTCCCAAGCAGCTCACTACTTCCGGTCTTATACCAAGTATCCCCTGGTAATGTCTTTCAGACACCCGTCTTTCGACAGCTAAAGTGAGAAGGCACACAGTTGAGTAACCTGAATGGCATGCTAAAACCGATGCGTTTACCTGAGACGGTGGCCACCGAAATAAAGTGGCACTGAAATTCAACTGTTTGACCTGCCTAGAGGTTGTTGGCAGCCCCAACACTAATCAGTCCCGCAATCTTAAACTGCGGCCCTTTGTTCCTACTAGGAACCACAGGACATAATATATATATATATATATATAACAGTGAAGTGTATATATGAAGCAGAACAACCGACTACAATATTTTTTCTTGTTTATTTTATTTTTAAAGTATTATGAATTTACTTATTTTACATCTTTTTATAAGAAAACTTTTATAATAAATATTGCATTAAAATTTTAAAATTATTATAATACATATGAGATTTAAAAATAACTATACAATAGATTGATGTTACAAATATTAAATTAGTTTATTAAATATTTAAGTATTAAATAGCATAAGGAAGGCAGTTTAAAGAGATTAAATGTTAAAGAAAATTATTGTAAGATTAAACTGAAATAGAAATTTTATTAACACAAAGTGTGTATAACAAATTTGATCAATTATTAAAAGTTAAAAGTAGACTGGGAAGCATTTTGTATATGTGTACATAAATGTATTTAACTATTTTAGGATATAAGATTGATTGCTGTAATTTTGGTAACAATTTTCTCTACAAAAATATTAACCTGGCTAACATTAAAATCCTCTTTAATTTCAAAACTGAGACAATATATCTCAGTTTTTAAAACGATTTTAAACCTCTTACATGTAACAGAGATTTAAGGTATTGCAAACTTTTGTTATTAAATATGGGGTTTGAGCTAAAAACCACAAGTATTAAGTTTGCAACTATTGTTTTTTGTTATTAAATAATGGCCAAAAACATCAAGCAGCTAAAGAGAAACAAAAAAAATTGCAAAATCAATCCAGGCACACTAAAATCACAAACAAATTGCAAAAAATAGATAAAAAATCTTTTAGTAAAAACTATTACGAGGCAACATGCATGTCACGTACACAAAACACGTGACGACAAACTGGAATAAAACGGAAAGGGAAACTGGCGCCTACTTGTGATGGCATACAAGAAAAAAAAAAAACAGAAACATCAACCAACATCACGGCACAATACACGATTTATAAAAAATCGCTGAAGAAAAAAAACACAGAAAACTCTGCATATATAATAAAATTTATAAAATGATGGCATCAAGGTAAAAGTTTGCCACATTTTTTTTTTCTTATTTTAAAACAAATTGGTTGAACATAAAGAAACATGCGATTACAAATACACATTTAGTTGTAGCAGAAAAAACAACAAATAGCAACATAAAAATACCAAATGTAATTTGTAAACTATTCAGACAACAGCATTATATAAAAAGAAATTAAATCAAAAATATTTATAACAAAAAAAAAAAAAACAATGTTATAAATGTAGTTTATAACAGGCAGTATTTAATAGATACATATTTGTATATTTTGCTACATTTGTAGCACGTTTAAGCAGCTATAGAGAATTCCAGGTTTCCATACGAAAAGTTGATTTTTACAAGATTATATTATATCGTTTTTCAATTTGCATTTCGTTTAAAGGAGATAAAGCGTATTTTATGTTTTCATATAAAAAATTGATTTCTATAGGGAAATATAGTGGAAGCAGTGGAAGCGTGCTGGGCCCATAACCTGTTGGTTTGAATTGTTTTATTAGACTGTAACAATATCTTACAAAGTAAGTCAGTAAATTAAATTCAGCAGAGTTGCAAAATATAGAATACTAAGAGTGCATACAATTAGTAGTTAAATAAGTTAAAGAGCAGGAGAAATACAGTGGCTAGTGTTAATTTTCGTTCATTCTCAACAGTTTCCATACAAAAAATCGATTTTTATAGAAAAATATAGTGATCACAGATTATCATCCTTTTTGAATTTGGAGGATGTTTAAAGGACCTACAGGGTATTTTAGGTTTCAATACAAAAAAAATCATAAGAGGAAAATATAGTGTTCACAGATTATCATGCCATTTAAATTTATAGTACTTTCAAAGGATCTTTAGCATATTTTAGGTTTCTATAAAAAATTGTATATAAGATTTTTAGCAG
Source organism: Bellardia bayeri (assembly GCA_950370525.1). Lineage (NCBI taxonomy): Eukaryota > Metazoa > Arthropoda > Insecta > Diptera > Calliphoridae > Bellardia > Bellardia bayeri. The sequence goes on from OX493268.1 coordinate 1,751,943, forward strand.
GAAATAAAACCAATAATTGTTTTTCTATTTAGCATCATTTTAAATTCAGTAGAAATGCTAACATATTTATTTCTCTTTATGAATTTAACAAAACTTGTGGCAAAACGACATAAAATCTATAAGCAATCTAAAGTTTTTTTTTTTTGCAAAATGTTGCCTTAACTGTAATAGGTTTTTAATTTCTTTTCTTTAACAACAATAAAGAGTTTTGCTAGAATTTAGGAAAGGTATGTAGGGTTTAAAAGAATGTTACTTAATTTTCCTAATGTTACTTTATGTGACCATTTTCAATATAATCTGATCCAGACAGGATGTGTGTGAGTATGAATGAGTGAGACTCTGAATTACTCTTATATCCTGTGTGTGTGTGTGTGTTTGTTTGTGTGAAAGAGAGTTAGTTTTATGTTTTGCCTTTGTTTTTGCCAATGTGAGATGATGCTGCTGACGATAATCGAAAGTGATGAAAACATTAAAAGCTTTTAAATGGCATTTTGGTTAAAAACACACAGACGTATCTATGTATGTGCAAGTTCTATGCAGATATTCATGCTGTTTCAGTAATCAGGGTTGGAGTAAAAGATGTACAATTTGATTGTATTTGCAATTTTAATAGTAAATTACAAAAAGTCTACTTTGAGTTACATAATGGTTGTTTTAAATAGCAACAAAACATATTGGTATTTTTTGCTAAACATAAATGCAATGCAGAATTAAATTTAAAAGATTTTTGTCTAAATTGTTTAATATGAAAAAAAAAAAACACTTTTATTTGATATCCAAGATAGAAAATATTACATATAACACTTTACAAATGTCGCGTACTAAATCATAGTAAAGATAGCAAAACCAAATATTTCAATTTGGCAAATATTAACAGCAAGCCAAATGTTATCGTCGCGTTTTTGATGCCATATTTATTGCTGTATATTTTAAATAAAAATCGACAAAACCTATCATAACTAAACATAGTGCTAATTTAAATTGAAACTAGAAAACAATATTGTAAACATTTCTTTATTTGTTATTGCTTTAAATATGTCACGTTCTACATCGTGAAAATTTCAAAATTTATTATGTATTGTAGAATTGATTTGAAAACCTTTTCTTTTTTAACTTTTAATTATTCCCCTAAACTTACAAAAATGCTAAAGTATTTTATATTGTATTTATTAATTTTGCTTATTATCATTATTGATAACCTCATTTTAACACTCAAGCATAAATACTTCAAACATGCCTACGCTTTCCAACTCATAATGAAAATTCTCTATAAATATTTTCTTTGGCTTTTTATTTTTAATTTTTTTTTTCATTATTCTATTCGATTAAATCAATGAAGTGTATCAATATTTTACGCATTTTCTACTATGACCTTTAGGCTACAGAATACACAATAAGTACTGCGAAACAAAAAGTGGAAAAAACTTGAAACTGAAACAAAACTTTTTCTGTTTCTGTTTTTTTTTTGCCCAACAATTGAAAGTTGAAAAATATCTACTTATACGAGTGTTAAATAAACAGGAAAAAAAATAAAAACTTTTTGCTTAAAAACAAAAACTGGAAAGAGGACTCAAGTGATAAGTATGATAATAATTCTTTGGCAACTTTTGGTGCGAAACATAAAAATAGAATCTTGAGCATTAAAAATTAATTAAACTAAAAGTGTATTTGCAATAAGTTTCTATAAAGATACAAAGACGGTTCATACATACCCAGTACGTAAGTGAAGGCTTAAGACAATTACATAACTATGGATAGTAACATTATCCACGTGGGTGTATATGTGGAGGCTGCGCATAAAGTCTCCAGTGTGTCCATTTCCAACTGGGTACATTTTTTTCACAGACAGTCGCCTACTTAAATCTAAACAAAATTATCACTTAAATTACAATTCCAGCGTAATAAATAGAAAGGAACTTAAACATCATTCATTATTAAATATAACCAAGGAAACACTCAAAAACCAATATTGTTGTGCAATTATTTTAATTTCTACTTGCTTCTTATTCTTTAGAATTTCAAATAAATAAAACCAAATTTAAATTCTACAATCGCAATAGACAACAATCTCATTAAACTTTATTTATTCGAACCACCACAAGCAAATGCTATATGGCAACAAAAAATGAATAACTCTAAGGACTAAAAGGAACCAAACAAACAAAACGAAAAAGAAAAATAAACTAAAAAAGTACTTGAAGAATAATATATAAAAAAGTAATTGGAATTCAATACAATACAAAATCCATACAAAAAAAAAAGCAACATCACCACGATGATGATAAAGATAAAAAATCTCTGCATTGGAGACCAAAAATAAACTTTGAGCATAATGAAGCCACATATTTTGCATACCAAGCAGCAGTAGCAGTCTGGAATAGTTAAATAGACACACTTATACATACATATATACTATACATACATTGCTGCAAAGACATTTTTCTTTATGTTGTTCCTACCACAAAATTTGCTGGTTTGTAATTGTAAACCACCAATAATTTGGCTTTTTTTTTTCCAAAATAGAAAAAAAAAAATTTCTAAATTCATTTTCAATTTAAATGCAATTTCCGTTTGTGTAGTAAAAAAAGTGAAACAAAATAATAATAAATGAGATTTATTAATAATTTCGTGTGAGATTTGATTACAAAAATATGCTTGTGTTGCACAATACGAGTAAGTTGCAATAATTTTCCCAGGGTTTTTTTCTACACTTTGAAACATATACAAAATGTAAGTTGCATGTTTTCTATATAAATGAAAGTTTACTGCATTTTAAGATGCCATTTCGTTAAATTTAGAACTTGTTGACCTGTATCATATGGTAGAAAGTTTCTTTAGTCATATAGAATTTTATGATTTTTCAGAAAGATTTGTCTTTTAAGAAGATTTATTTCGAGTTATTAACTTAAATACTCAAGTAATAATCCATTACCTCGATGATTCGGTTCGGCTTCTTGAAATGTCGGTTTTGAATTTAACGTAATTTGTGAACAGTTTAGTGTTAGGTTTATTATACGAGATGCGTTTCCATTGCTGAACAATAGTTTAAAAATAATGAAAGTTTGGCATTCAAAATAGGATCGGAATATTGATTAAATAATGAAAAAAAAATTTAAAAATTTTCATCAATTGGTGATGATAAATACACTAATTGTCCAAAGCCCGAAACCGAAAATAACTCCTCCCATGTGATCGAAATACAAAATAGTGATTTATTTTTTATAACAAAATATAAATCACTATTTTGTATTTCGATCACAAAATATAAATCACTGATAATAACTGCTTTGAAATGATTTTTGTTTACATGGTTTGGTATGATCTTTATAGTTTTTTGTTGCTTTTTTAATGCCTTGGTGATAGTCATACCTTTTTCAATTGCTCTAATTCAATTGTGGTCTTAATGAATTTTGAATTTTTTTTTTAAATTTTTTGCAAGCGTGGATTTTGTTTAAATTTTCGAGTTTTTCATTTTTTTTAATTATGTTATTTTTTTATTTTGTTTAAAAATTTTTAATTTTTTGCGAAATTTTAGATTTTACACACAATTATTTATAATTTTTGTATTCAGGCATCATTGATTTGCATCAAATGAACTTTTTCCATTGATTTTTAAAGTTTAAAAATGAAAGTTATAACCTGACCTTTACGAAAAAATTTAATTATACATCACTGAATTATCATCTGAATTATTTCCTTTAGTATCTTTTCTGTTTCTCTCAACTACTAACCTAAAATGTTCTCTAATGTGATGTGACACAAAAAATTAATTTTAAGTGGTAAATGGTGCCAATTAACCACTAACATTAAAGTGGACCAGTTATTTTCCGTTTCTGTCCAAAACAAAAAAAATCGGTATTTTCTGAACTACTTGCAATATGATATATGAAAACATCGCAAATAAGCTTTCAGAAAATTTAACACCTCTGGTTTGAAAAACTTTGCAAAATAATAGAATTTAGAAATTTTAATGAATTTTATCTCGGCTGTTTCAAGCTGTTTCCTACATGGGTCCACTGTAGCGCTCTCTATGCTTAAACTTATTAACTAATTCTCGGAATTTCTATATGTAGTTCTCTTTACATTTACATATGTAAAGAACACTTATGTTAATATTAAGTAGACGTTCAATATTTTTTACTTGTAACGGACGAGTATATTATAACCCCCTTATTCAAAAACGATTATTAAATTTAACAAACGTTTATTAAGCAAATTTTTATATGCAAATCTGTCTTAATAAACGTTTGTTAAATTTAATAATCGTTTTTGAATAAGGGGGTAAAAATGTTTGTTATTAAATATTAAGTATACGTCCCGTATTTATATAAAAAATCATTGATACATATTTAGCAGAAAAACAAAAAAAAAAAAAGAAGCGAGTAAGAAAATATAGTCGGTCAAGCCCGACCATATAATACCCTACACCCAGTATATGTATAAAACAGTTTTTCAGAAATGGGCTATTGTGTACCGCTCATCCAAAAATTTAGTGTCATGATGTCTGTGAATATAAATATTATGTATGTTAAACTTTATCTCGATATCAACACTTTTAAACGTTTTATGGAGCTTAAAGTGAATTACGGAGAGGGTATTATATGGGAGTTTCGAATAATTATGGACCGACCATTATAAAATTAGGTGTCATTATTTCTGTATGTAAGAAACTTATTTGTGTCAAATTTTATTTGGATATCAACATTTTTTTTTAGAAATTTATGATCGTTAAAGTAAATTTTATGGGGGCTACGAGTAATTATGGACCGTTCTGCATAAAATTTGTACATGTGATTTGGCTCATTTGTGATGAAATTTGTTTGGATACTTAAATAATTCAAACCTTTATGATCGGTAAACCCCAATTTTGAGAGGACATTTGTATGGGGGCCAGGTGAAATAATGGACCGATTTTCACCAGTTTCAATCCCATCGTACAAAATTTTATCGAAATATCTTCAAAATTGCGATTTGTACTCTGCGCACAAGCACAAGATAGACAGCCAGCCAGCCAGACGGACGGACGGACATCGTTAAATCTGATCAGAAAGTGATTCTGAGTCGATTGGTATATAGTACTTTAAGGTGGGTGTTAGACCAATATTTCTGGGTGTTACAAACATTGCACAAATTCAATATACCCTCCCCACTATGGTGGTATAGGGTATAAAAAAAACTTTTAAAAATCTCAAAATTCAAATATTTCCAATCTATTAGTTTGTAAGTTTGTCACTTGTCATCCATAATAATAATAATAATAATTAGTTTAGCAATTTCGTAAATCTAAAAATGAAAACAATAATAAGAAGCTAATAATTTTTCTGTGTTCATCAAAAATGAAATTCTCCAGTGACCAGGTATTATAATTGAAATAATGCTAATTGGATTAAATTCAATACCACACAAAAAAATAAATTGAATTCATCATGTGTGCCTACAATGTGAGAGGGGCTAATGTAAAAACACAGCGATGCTGTGGTGTGTAGTCATATAAAAAAAGTACTTATTATACGAGGGCTGTGTGGCAAGTGTTTGGAAATTCTAAGTATTTAAACATGTTTAAGAATAGTTATAATTACCTTTAGGGATAAAGTTTATATGAAGTAGAAATTATTATAAAGGAAAGTTTAAAGATTTTTATGAATTATATTTGTGACAAAAACTTAACACTCATTTCATTTCCTTAATAGCTTGTCTATACACATGTATTTACACTGCTTAAAATATAATATTGAAGGTTGCTACACTTGCACTAACTAATACGAGTATGCAGCAATATGTCTGCTCATAAAAGCTTATGAGCATACTTTTAGACAAATAGGCAAATAGTTAGACAGTCTGGCTGGCAGGAGTATTAATATTTATAGTGTTAGAGTAGAATTTTATTTTCAAAATCCTCTACAAATACTTCCTTACAGCTTTGTTGGTTTTGGTTTATTTTATTTTACTTTAGCTTGTAGCTCTCCCTGTTAGTCCCTGTTACTCTTGCCATCCACGTACATATTTAATACTATTAAATCTCTAATACCATGATACTCAATACTTTTCTATGAATACATACACTTGCATTGGCTGGGTATGTTAGTGTATCTGTGTAAATTTTGAATGCTAGTGTTGGTTGCAAAATGCTAAACCTGTCAATTTACATTGAATTGTTGGCATAATATTAAAACCATAATTTATTATACACATTTCCGAATACTCCCACATACACACATATAAATGATACTGATGCATAAACTGCATTTTTGGTTACTCCAAGGCATTGGAATTTTTGGAGAAATTTTAAAGAAAATATTTCTCATACTATTAGTGATAATGATGTATTTTAGTGAAGATAGCTTTACACTATCTGAATTGAATATTAAACAACTTTCCTCGAATGAACATCGAAATAAACGGATTTAAATCATTTAGAGAATAGTACGGATACTTTGTATCAATGTTACTATGTTGAGCGACTTTGGTGTAGTCTTATTTGAGGTAATATTAATCCAATAATTTAGAAAGTGAAATACATTTGTCCAACTCAAGTTTTTTCGATTTCATTTAAGCCTTACCATGTTTTTTTTTTTAAACATCAGACTGAGATTTTATTTCAACTTTTTTTTGCTTGTTTGGAGCATTCTACTGCTAAAATAGCAAACATTTTTGTTTAGCATATTTGGAGAACTGACATACTGGAGGTTCTTCAGGTAAAGCTCTATTAGACCTACAAAAGACACATCATCAAACAGGAGGACGGATACAGCTAAATCTCGTGACAATTTCAGAAAACTATTAAAAAAATATGGCGTATGGGTAATACATAGTTTCTTAAGTTTAGATTTCTATTTACATCTATATAGTAAAGAGTTTTTTTTTAACAAGAACTTTGTTTTTCAAGACAAAATAAAACAAAATATTTATATAAAAACTATTAAAATGTTGATTGTTTTGGAAAGCGTAAGGTTTGACAATTAAACAATGAATTTAAAGTTATATTGGAGCACATACTGATGTCGATTCTTTTATAAAAATTTTCAATTATATTTTGGCAAAATAAAGGCTTCAATTCTTTAATCATGACAGACACGGATTTTGAGTTTTAAGGCAGTAATCCATTTGATTGGCTCTGTATAGACTGAATCTGTAATATCTCTATCTCGTTTTAGCCTCACTTCTACACAACTTCCAAGCCATATAATTTATTGGCTTATTCTTGTTACTTAATGAAAATCTAATTTCATTAAAATGACAACAAACAGAGTTTTAAAATTCCAAACATGACACATTTGTTAAATCGATTACACTCTCTCCCTGCTAATTTATTAACTGGAAAATTTTACTCAGTTTTAATATTCTTAGCAAAGATCATTTAATTTAAACTGAAAACATTAAAACACCTTCTCACCCAAACAGATTTACATTTTCAAATACACTCTTCCCTATTTATTAAAACACACATAAATCAACTGACTTATTGTCAACTCTGTCGTCAGAATTTTCAAAACAAAATTATTACAGCATTAAATCCAATGTAAATTTCAGCTAAACACCAACAAATGTATAAAGGCAATTTTTCACAAACTCATAAATGAATAAGTGTTCAATTTTCTAACGCTTTCTTTCAGCCAAACACACCAACAATAGCTGTAAAGGTAGACAGCTAGGTAGGTAGGTAGGTAGATGGTAGTAGTATTTAGTTGTGCGTATTGCGTACGTGTAGGTCTAGTGTTAGAGAAAAGTGACAGAAATGTTAATACTGCAAATAGTAGGGTTGGTGTGTGTGTTGAACAAAAATTTAATAACCCTGCAACTGATGTTGTAAGTTTGAAATGAATTTATAATGACTCAAAAATAAAACACAAAAATAAAGTTTATTTTCTTCTTTTTGGTGTGGTTGTTGCTGTTGTTGTTAATGATGTTCTTCTAACGTTCATGATGAGGCCAATTTAAAATTTCATGAATATAAATTGGATTTACAAAATACATTAAATAATAAAACCTAGAGACAGAGAAAAAGAGTAAATCATACGCACCAAGCAGGTAGAGAAAAGGACTAGACAGACAGTGTGTGTGTGTGTGTAAGAGAGAGAGAGAGAGAGTGAAAGGGAAAAAATATTGACATATGTTGTAAAAGAATTGGACACTGTAATAAATTAATGGAAAATATTGCTGTAAACTAAGAAATTTATAATTTCAAATTATACAAATTAATTTCAAAAGTAATTCCTATTAAAATACTTATTAGTTTTTTTATATCAAGGAAACCACCTGTTGAAAAGTCTGTTGAAAAGTCTAAATGTAAGAAGAACTGAAAATATTTAGAGAATCCAACTGGAATCCGATGGCAAAGAAAGCCAAGACCAAAAGTAATGGGTTGCAGAGGCATCTTTGCATGTAAGCTTTGTCGTTTGTAACCCTCAAAACAAATATTACTTTAAAATGGGATTTTTCAAAATAAAGTTACAAAATTTATTTTTTCTTTAAAACTTTAATAAATATATTTTTGCTCAGTGTATTTTAAATATTAATAATATTCACATAAAATTGTTAAGAGTTACGAATGTCTGAGGTTTCTTTACAAAAGTGTTAAAATGAAAACAACTCGACTTTTTACAATAGTCTACGAAACTTTTTAGGTTAAAATTATAAAAAACAAAAAAAAAAACATATTTTAATTATTTTGTTAAACTTTTTCTTTTCATCAGGTACTTAACACATGTCATGGAAACCTGAAACAGTAGAGAGAATTTTGTTAATTGATGAACTTGAAAATGTTTTCAAATAAATTCAATTAAATATAAAAGAAAATGTTGGCGGAACATGATTTTGCCAGGTAAACTGAAAATATATTTTTAATTATATAATGTGGTATTTGAATTTCATTTATTTTCTAGAGACCTTGGATTATCTAGGTTTGGTTTCTAATTATAAAATTCCTGTCATGTGAAAAAAGGAAAATTAAACAAAATTTATGAAAGAAGAATTGAATAAATTTGTAGCTTAAAGTTAAAGTATTTGTATTTTATTTATTTATTAAATGTTCTTAAATTTTTTTTAACGAATGCATACGAAATAGTATTTTAAAGTGAGATTTACATGATTTTGGAAAAAGAAAAATGTTCCAAAGTTTAATTTACCAAAGTATTTCATTAATTGTTTTATTTAGAATAACATAGGGTTTCGAACTGCTGGTTTTCTTCCTGTATAATTTTATCGTTTGCTTGAGAAATATTTGAATATTTAATTGGTAATATCTTTTTAGAACTTTATGACGTGTGCAGTCTAAAGTTTTTGCAAAAACTTTTTATTTGAGTTGCCAGTTTTAATAACAAATTGTTTAACTTTTCCTTCCTACAACTAACAGCACCTGTATGCGAATAACAATAAAATACTCTATTTGCCAGCTACTAAAGAGAAAATAAACTTCTTTGCTGTGATATTTAATTTAATAGAAATTTCATTTACAACTGACACTTGTTTAAACTTCTACATACTTTGCAAGCAAATGAATATATACATACATATGCATATATTGGTGTGTGAGTCAAACCATTTGCAAACTAAAAACGTCATATTGCACATGTGGTTTTGGATTTAAATTCGGTATTTCTTATGCAGGTTGGGGTCATTCGTACATTCAGGCAGTCAATGCTTTTCAGTAAAACCAGTACAATACAATACCTTTATGTAGTAGCAAATGGTATTCAGTAAAATAAAGTACATATTTCTATGTATATTTGCAGCCATGTTCATTGTCTAGTTTTACTCCTTAATGGAAACATTTTGCATACTTGGTTTATTCCAACAAGGTGTAGAAAACTTGTGCGGTTTTTTCAACTGTTTACTAAAGCCAGAGCAACTGGAGCAAAAACGTAACCAGAAAAAGTGAAATAGAAAAATTCATCATGAATACTACGATTTATTTGGTTTTAGGGTGTAACAGTACAGAATCTGCAAAAACAAAAACTAACTGGTAAAAGCAAAGAAAACCTGAAATCATGATATGGTTTATGGCATGCAGAAAGAAAGAAGTTAGCACACACACACACACACTTGCATTGATACTACCCAGCAAGCCATATGAGTTCGAAAAGAGTATTTTCTGACACCTTTTTCGGAGCGTTAACGCTCTTTATGAGTTCAAAAAAAAAATCATAATTGCTCCGAAAATCTTCAGAAAAGAGGCTCATTACATTCGAAAATGGTCCGTCAGAAAGAGCTCTTAGATAATGTCGGAAAAGAGTCTTTTATGAGGGTTTTTTGGGCTCTTTAAGAGCTCTTAGATAATGTCTGAAAAGAGTCTTTTATGAGGGTTTTTTTGGGCTCTATGTAATCTTGTTTTTATCATTCTTGTGTGGTACAGCTATGTTTTTTTTTTCTTCAAAGCACAAATAACAGGAAAACAACGCTTTGGTACACACATAATTAAGTGGCATTTTTGAGTCATACTGCGTGCCGACTCAGGACAGTAACAAGCAAATTTTTCTTTCGCTCCGGAAATGCTCTTTTGTTGGACTCTTTTCTGACTCCTTTTTCGCAGCGCTTCTAGAATGGTATGCTGGGTACACATACAATTGTGGTATATATATATATATGTATGTATATCTGCTGTAAAAAAAGTAGTTGTATTTTTTGGCTTCGTAGAGTTCAACATGACACCTGCAGTTTCAAATTACTAATATATGATGATGACTATGATAGAAATATATTTACGTTCATAGAAGATGATGATGATGATATATTCATTACGAGGTTGGTTAGTTAATGAAACGAAAAAGGGTCAGCTAAATTTCTATTGTTATATAAGGTAAATAAGAATGCTCTACTAAATTGAATTGAATTTTGTCATCTCCTTAACTATGATTTTGGATGTTTATGTATTTTACATAAAAAATAATGGCTGCTAAAATGTTTGCTGCCTCTTATTAGACGTAATAAGGAAATCATTAATGACTTACTGACCTCGTATTAACTAAGTAAAAGCAGAGAATGCTAAAAAACAAACAAATTTGAAAGATAAATAAACATTACGAAACGAAAGAAAAATGTGATAGAAAACCATGATGAATGTTCGTCAATACCATTCATTGGACTTAAAGAAATGGCAATTCAAGGAAAGCTAATAACAGTAAAAGAAAAAAAAAACAGTTTAAACATTAAAAAAATGCATGGTACGCTGATCTAGTGCTTGAAATTTAGTAGATAAATATTCAAAGATCACAAAAGTTAGTCTCAAGAAGTCATGAAATATAATGTGATGTTAACAGAGCAGTTCTTCCGGAGATGTCATCGGACAATGTAATACTGTTGCAGTTACTCCCGAGGAATATTAAAAAGGATCTACTTATATACGAGAAGGATACAAGAACTGCAGCTTTAAACGAGGCACCATTAATGCCACAGTTGCAGATAAACGCTTCAATGTCATAGTTAATAATCGACCAACACACACCCACAGATAATAAACATAGTTGCATATAATCATATCTATGATTGCTATAATCATGTGAAACTTTAATATGTAATGATTAAAATTAAAAATAAAGAACTTATTGCGATGATAATGTATAACAATATTTTGTCTCTGGCAGCTTACCAACAACTGGGACAACTGGGATTCTGCATGTGATCATATACAACTAATTAGTCAATCATACTTTGTACTGCAATCCAATTGATTTATAAGCAAACCTATTAGGAACAGCAAAATAAATTTTGAATCGTGCTAAATGGAATAAAATCGTGTAAAAATTTTAAAATTTGTTTATTTTCCAACCGTGTTAAATCAAAACCGTTTAAAAAATACCGCGTAAAAACAGTATTAGGTGTACTTTTGTAAATCATAACAAAAACTTTACTTGTCTTAAACACTTTTCAAGTGCATTTAACAAACAACTACCTGTCCAGAATTGTATATGAAAACAAATTCTGCATCTTATTATTATTATTACCTTAAAGTCTGGTAAACCACTTGTAATAATTACACTGTGCTACATTTTAAAAGACAAATATTAAATATCTAGTCAAGTAAATTAGTGTAGACTACATATAGTAAGTACAGATAAATTAAAACTATGTAAAGTTTGCTGTTAATACAAAAGTGTTGTAAATTTTACAACTTCGGTAGTACTTAATTAAATGCCTAGTATGATGAAATGAACTCAAGCCAAAATAATAAATTTTCTCTAATAATTAATATAAAAGTTCAACCATTTTTCATTATGAAAAACAGTAGTGTCTACAAATTAACGTTTTATGAATGTTTATCAAGTCATACTCGTTCGTATAAATCACTCTCGTTCGTATAAGGAGCAATTTATGTATAAAATACATTGAAATGTATGAACAATTTTAAATTTATTAAGATATAAGAGCATTAGGTTCCGTCAATTGTCAAATTCATCTACAAATTTAAAAAAAATCTATTTTTGACTGTAATTCTAAATTTCAACACTTAACTAGCTATTTTTCGCTGCAGCCTGGTGTTATTTACCATAAACTAGACACAGTAAAACTCTTTGTTAAGTTTTGCTATATTGTTTTACAGTTGCTAATGTTGTGGTTTAAACAGTTTGAACTTTAAATGTGTAAATAATACTGCAAAATTTCAAATAAAATAAACCATTAAAAGTTTAATTGACCAGAACATGTATAAAAAAATAAAAAAAACAAGAGAAACTAAAACTCTATATACACAGACACGAATCCACTCACATACATAAAGAAATTCACATACATACTTAAAAACAAATAAACATTCTTTGTTACACACAACGATCAGTTGGTTGAATTAAAAATGTTCAACTTAAATTATTTACACACGATACACACTCATATGTGTGTGTGTGTGTGACTGTGTGAGAGTATTTGTGTTTTGATGCATGTTTGCATGAATGTGTTGGTGTATGCAGAAGAACAAACTTGTATACAATGGCTTAAAATGAAAAACTACGCACTTCCGCTTACAATGAATGCATGTTCTACTCTTCTATTTGTGCAACATATTTGCACACAACACAACACACACACACACACATATATATAAATGTGAAAAATTAGACACATGAATGATGTTGCATGGTATTAATATGAACATCCCAGCGGGAAAAATTGCAAGTGCTTCCATTAGCAGGCCTTATAGAAGATCTGCTTACACATTCTAAAAGATTTGAAACTCATTTCCTTATGCCTTCTCTCACAAGGTGTTCTAGAAGGTCTTTCATACTTATTCAAAATTGCATTTCAAAACAATATCAATAAATCCTGATTTAACTAGCAAACATGAATGGTTTTGCCATTATTCCTGTATATCGTCACTACATTAACAAATATTATTTTACTCACTTTGTTATACGAGTAATAAAAATAAATAAAGAGAGCGTCTATAAATTTAGTCTTTTGTGAAAGTCATATAACTATGGTGTAAAGAACCATAAAATAAATAATTTAGCAGACTTTTCATTACGCCTTGTATGAGGCAGTTCTTGGTAGACCTTCCAATTGTCCTTCTCAACACATCTAATCAGTAGCGAATAGGCAAGACCTTGACTAACAATGACACGACAAATAAAATTGAAACATTTTTGTAATCCGGCTGCAAGTCCTTGTGACAGCAAAATAAGGCCTTCTAGAGGGCCGCTTTATACAATATTTTTCCTGCTGGGATATTGTTATGTGTTGTATGTGTTCTTGAACTTGTTTATCTGAATGTCTGTTTATGTGTGTGTGTTTAAACATAAGTGTGGTTAGTTTTCGAAATACATACACATACATATATGTATGCATATTTATGTATGTATGTGTATAGAAAACTATATTGTTTTTAATGTGTTAGAAGTGTGTGAGCATACAACATGTTAATGTCAGAATGAAGTACCGATTATTGTAACAGACATTTAAACAGCTACAAACAAAAATAACAAGATTACTATAGATGAAACTAACTGCAGCACATACCCACTGTACATACTTTCCACTCTAGAACAACAACATGAAACACACTATTAATAGTTGATCCAAAGGATTACTGACATCATGTTGTCTGTATGAAGTTCTTTGAATTTTTCCATAGCAAAATACATAAATAAATAGAAATGTGACCACCTAACAGTAAAAATCACTGACATTTTCCTATAATATACTAAAGACTTTAAATTCATAAGGAGAAATATAAATATAAATCGGGAACTATATATAAAGTTTATGGTTATTGATATATTTATTTAGTTAGGCATGAGTTCATTAAATTTAATTTTCATTAAATTAACTGAAGGTAAGAATTGTTTTTACAACACGAAAAAATGTGTATTATGGTTTATGGTTATTTTATGTTGCCTTGCATAAAATCTCGGACTTAATATACTGCGAGAAAGTTGTTTCATTTGTTTTAAACATAATAGTTTCACGAATTTATCAGCTATACCCATCTTAATATATGTAAATGTTTAAATAATATAATCATTTGCTTTTGAAGAAAGATTGTAAGTGTATAGCGAACGCGACATATTTTGAAATTCAAAATAAATTATTTAGAGTGATCTTTGGTAGTAACTTATATTCAGCTAGTGTCATTAAATTTTAATTTGAAAACAAATTTTCAGTAACGATAACTTAGTATTGATAATAAACGATTATTTCGGTAACAGAACGCGACATGTTTCATTAGAATAAACAATCATTTAAAAAAATTATAAAAAACAATGAAAACGTCAATAATGGCCAACAATTTGTAATATAGTTTTGTAATTTTAGCAAAGAATAACTAAATATTTCTATTTGTATAAAATAATAAAAGAGTGCAATGAATGCCGATAAGGCTTTAGTATCAATTAAGTTTTACAGGCGGTCATGTTTGTATAAATGTGTAAAAAATTATGAACTTGAACTTTTGACTTTTTCAAATAGGGATTTTTAAAAATTAAACAACAAAATATAAAAGTAAATACAAAACAATTTATATTGTAACCTTAACTGGATATTAAAAGCTGAAATATACAAATATACATATGTAGGGATACAAATACCACTGTCTAAGTGTTTATTTAAGTGGCACACAATATACATACATATTTAAGTAGTGTAAATGACCAATTGATTTAAGTCACTTTATAATACAAAGCCTGTTCATAACCTCCCTTGCAACATACATACATACATATACATATGTATATGTTGTAATGTTTTTCAGACAACACTCATATTTACGAATGCATTCAGCCTCATAAATCCTTCAAGTGTTTCATTATAAATTATTTTATATGCACTTTAATAATTTCAATAACATTACATTACGAGAAATGTCCCAGCAATTTTACAATGTACCCCTTTCAAACAGTAATTTTATGAATGTCTAATTACTTGGATGATACGTATTTATATATTTTTGGGTCATTTTATATATATGTATGTGCTCCTTGTAATGCAAAGCGAAGTTAATTGGTTACAACATAGAAACCAGGTAATCTACAAGGAAGTCAGTTATCACTTTTGTCGCGGATATTTTTACTAAAAAACTATTTTGTAGTACAATTTAGAAAATGTTTATTTTACCCAACATATGTAAAAATATTAGAGTGTGAATTGTCAATAAGTTTATTTTTTTGTAATATAACCAGCCACATAGCTAGTTATGTAACTAGTTGCAACGCTAATTATATGTTAAAGAAATAATTTGAAACAGTCACTTAAAACTGCTGGGGTACTCCTCTCCTATACAAGTAGATTTTATGTTGCTGCATGTATGCGTTATGATTGTGTATGTTTATTTTTAATTCCAAGTGTCCTTTTTTCTTTGTTTATTACCGTAGCCATCCGTACAAATGCTTTAGACTTAATGTTAATTCCTTTTATATTTTAATACATGCATTATATTTTAATATAAATATGTGTAGTAAGTTGAATTTAAAGGCAGCAATTTATGTTTTTACCATGGCTACATTTAATGGTTGGTTAAAAAAAAAATACCATCAGAGTTTTATCATTGAATGGAACAATTTTCTGATGATGTTTCCACTTAAAGTAAAAGTTTTTCATATGAACCGAACAACAATTGGAGTTAACTTTTTCGATCTTAATGATAATTACCAAAGTTACGTCCCAGTAAAAAATGTCCTCCAAAATCTCTTCAAATCTGCTGATGGGATGCATGATTTTTGTATGAGGTGTTCCCGGTTTGAAGGACTACTTTCTGCTGACAATAAGCGCTTCTTTTAACCTAATCAAACGTGCAAATAAAGCACTTTCCTAAAGTGTTTTACGTCACTTCACGCACACCAATCAAAGAACAAATTCTATCTGAATGTTTTTGCAAAAGAAAAATTCATAGTAACTGAGAAGCGCGATATTCGCGCTCGATTATCAGTTTTTTCTCTTAAGTGCTTCAAAAACCACGATTTTTTTTACTGGGGTACTGCAAATATATAAGAAATAATATGTATGAATAAGTTTTAATAATTATATCGCAAATACCCATCGTTGATTACTTTATTTTGTCAATATCTCTTAAACTAATGCGAAATTAGCACCGTGAAAATTTTTATTTGTAGATGTTAGAAGCTTAAAAAGTATTTTTTGCATTTGATGCATTCAATGGGATAAAACTCAATAATGTTCAATTCACTAATATTCGGATTTTTATCAAGTTTATGATCTGATTTAGAAAAATGTGCAGAAATGGTTAATCTCTTCTTTGTTGAAGTTAAACATTTTCCTGTGTGTTCGATAAAAAAATACAAATTAAAATTGAATCATTTAGGGGACAACGAGTGGTAGTCGTCGTAATAATAATATGGTTACGAAATTTTATTTAAATTTAAATTTAACGGTTTGTAAAGGTTGATATCAACATGCAACATGATTATCAAAATTTGTATTAGTAGAAGTTTTTATATACACCAATACCTCACTTTGCGTCTTGGTTACGTTCCAAAAAAAAAAAAAAAAAATACGACACAAATAGAAACGACGTAAAGTTAATTAAGATTTTCTATAGCAAACCATATAAAGATCGATAATAGGTTCTAGGGTTACGAAAATACTAATTTGTCGGCTTTCTTTCACAAAAATTTGATACAATGTTTGCTGAACCGCTTTTTTTTTCAACAGAAAATAAATTTCCTTGTAGCAATTGTCTGTATTGCTATCACTAGCGTTATCTTTGGATAATTATCTATCTTTGGATAATGCTTTACTTTTTTTTGTCATCAACTTAATTTTCAATCCAAATAAAAAGCAAGGACTCCATTTCGATCATCAAAGCACTTGCTGTATGGGTCATCGTTTTAGCATGTAATGATATTAAAGTTTTTGCAAAAATTTCAAAAACATATTAAAGACTTGAACCCAAAACAACGCAACCTTGAAAATTTAACGACGCACAATGAAAATTAGTACTAATTAGGCAGCGACGCAACTTCGAAAAAAAATGCAAAACGAAACGTTGCAAAGCGAGATATTGGTGTACAAACCTTGTTGAGAACACAAAGTTGTGGAATATGGCAACATTAAGTTGTAACGACCATATAAAGGAACTTTCGGTTGTCTTCTTTAGAATTCCTAGAATAGGAAGTTAGTGCATAAATAGAACAACAGGGCCACTTAAAGTGAGTTTATTCTGTAACTGTAATTGTGAAACTAGAATTTAAGTGTGTGTTACGGTAAACTGTAAATGAGTTATAAAAGTCAAAAACGATTATTAAATTTAACAAACGTTTATTACGACAGATTTGCATATAAAAATTTGCTTAATAAACGTTTGTTAAATTTAATAAACGTTTTTGAATAAGGGGGAGTGTAATTAATTAAAGTGTTTTTGTGTACATTTGAATAAATAAAGACTCGTTATATTTTTTTTAAACTACTTGAACGTTTTTAAAATTTAAAAACGTAACAATATAAATTGTTTCTAAAACTTGGATTTGTTCATGTATTTTAGGCGGGCAAGAAAATAAATATAATAACAATAATAATAATAATAATAATATATAATCTAAAAGACTTTTTACCTTTAAAAAGTTTATTTATGATTCACAAGAAATTTATGTAAGCTGATTGATAAATACAAAAGGCCTTTTATATAAAGCTAAAGTTTTCCATAACAAACATTTCGTCTTGATTGGCTTTTAGATTTCAGTTTATCCAGCTTATAAACGTCCTTAATCTGTTTGTTGTATGCTGGCTGTACTTTCAGTTTGTTGCTGTTTTTCAGAAGTAGATGTTACGCTAGTTATGTTTTTCGAGAAAAAAAGAAGAACATAAAAACTATTTAGTTTAGTTTTCCTTTTTTGGAAGTATAAAAAAGCTTTGGCAAATAAACTTCATTATACAATCAGTTCTTACATACTCTACATACTTTTTGCTACAACTTCATAGATTTTTTTGATCTTTTTTCTTTTAGATGGTATTACTGGTACTTGGCTTAAATAGCAGCATTGAATTTTTGTTTAATTTTTTTGTTTATCCGATTTCTGTCTCAAATACATTTGTAACACTCTAATATGTTTTGATGGAAAAGCCAATTAAAAGAGATTTGAACAATAAGGGAGAGGAAAAAAATGAAACTTATCGAAAACACATCAAGAACATACTTGTTGTTGTGAAAGTAATATACGAAACAAAAAACAAATTCGAAAGAACTGAAGGGCAGTATATAAAGTAGATAAACTAAATGTTTTGCAGTGCAAAACAAAAAAAAGGAAAATAACAAATTAAAACCTCATAGAAAAACGTTAATAGAAGTTTGTCTAAAACATTATTACAGACAATCAGCCAAGTTTATTTAAGTTGATTATTATTGTAGTATCTGTGCTTTCATATTCCTTTTCAGTATTTGGCCTTTTATTTTTTTTTTTTACTAATTTATTAACTAAGAGTTTTTGTTTTTTCTGGAGTTTGCCAAATTGCTTCAAGTGAGTAAGCTCCATAGAGTGTTTTATCCGTAAAGTATTTAGATTTGCTAACAAAGTTCCATTTGGTACTTAGTCTTTATGGGTAGAAACAGTTGGTTCTTTTTAATGCTTTAGGAATAAGAAGATCCAAGAAGATATTATTCTGTAGAGAAATAATGATGTAATGATGTAATAAAAGAAATCTGGTTAAAAACAAACTACGAAATATATTTTTTTTTTATGAAAAAGGGCTTTAATTGATTGAGTTGCACAATTTTAGTTGTATTGAATATTTTCCAATAGTTTGTCTAATAAACTTAATCATTTTCACATAAAAACTTTAATTTAATTTAATTTTATTTGTTGGCTTTCTTTATACAAATAATAGCAGTAAGAACAAAAAATTATGCTGGTCCTGGATATACAAGTTATTATCTTTGTTATCAACTACAATTAAAGTTTGCTGCTATTTTATTGCTGCTATCTCAAAATGTTTGTGTTGGAGTTGCCTGTAGGCCTACTGTGGCACTATTTTTCTGATATTTACTTCAATCCTTTGCAAGAGTTATTGAATTGTATAAAAGTCATGTAATGTTTTTCTACGAATTTTTTATTTTTAATTTTTATTTAATTCAATTCTGCAATTTTGACTTGTCAAGGCAACTATTTTTGAATGAGAAGGAAAAAGAGAAAGGGGTACAAACTTGATGGTAGTAGTTAATTTTCTTATTTCTTGTTGTTTTTTTTTTCTTTCAAGCATATTGATTTGCATTTGCAAGGTATGAAAATTTAATTGACGTGTCTGAATGAAATCACAAGTTCAAAAGGGAATTGAAGAAAAACACTGGTCAGCTTAAATTCAACTTTAAATTTTTTGCCGCCAACAATCATGGTCGCCCTAATTTCTATGATTTGTATGCATGACCTGAATATCATTCACATAATTTTATATCTTATGGCTGCTGCTAGTGGTTGTCATCAGAAAAACTTTTTTTGCAACAAATTACACACATATTTATAGATAGAAACTAGAACTTATGATCAGAATCTGTGTGTAAGTGATTATATTTTACAAATATTCACATTTACACAGACACACAGCAGTAAAATTTCAAATGTAAAGTGGGTTAAACTAACAAAAATACAACAATTGAGGTGACCATTTCAAATAAAATGCCAAATTATTTGAATAAGTTGAATAACCCAAGCCTTCTCGAGCGAAACATAGCGCTCGTCTATATAACCAATTTGATTATTCTAAAAATTTCAATATATAGACAGATCGACAAAAGGGCACCGTAAAACATAATAGAAAACATGTTCCTAAATAGAGCCCTTAAAAACCACTGGCCACCCTTTACACCAAATAATTATACATTTTAAGTTTAAATTTATTACAACTATAAAGTAAAACTATGAATCTAATTATAATACTATTTGTACAAAATACACCCACAGTCAACAATAGTAAATATGTATTAGTGCTATTACACTACCACTATCACTACAACTAAACATTACAGCAAAAACATAAATTTACATACTTGTAGACTGGATACAACACGCCCCATTAAGAGCTGATATAAATATTGTAGTCGTAAAGCAAGTCAATGTAACAAAGCAAATTTATGATTAAATTGTGATACAGTAAAAGCATGAAAGTAGAATACAACTTGTAAATATTATTAACATTTATTATCATGAATAAGTATGAGCAAATGTGTAACAGAGCAAGAGTTACACATTTAGTTGAAATACAAGAACTTCAATGAATAACACCCACCTACACATTTGTCCTGGCTTACTTCCGTTTCAATCTAAATCCACATACATATATGTATGTAGATATGTATGTATTAGTGTTAAAGACTGTCAATTTTACAAGCAAGCAAACAAACAAACAAATTTTATTGCAAATTCTTTACATAATTTCAACTTGCCATAAAATTATATGCAAATAATCATTTGTGGCTTTCTGTTATACAAACGTGCCGTGTTTTTATGTTTTGTTTTACTCTATTGAGATGTAAATTAAATACAGACGGTGAGAAAGGGTTCAAAACTTAAGTGGGCATATGGATTACATGTGTTTCCCATATGCCACATAAAGTGGATCTGGTTGTGTTGAAAGGTTGTAATAAAAATGCAAATTAAATACAAAAAGCGGCAATAATTTGTAGGTGTATATGAAAGAATTATGAAAGGAGTTAATAGGTGGCAAAATACACGGTTTTAACTAATATTGAAACTTGAAAACATGTAGAAAGTGAAAGGAGTCTGTTGTTTTTTTATAATTTAAAGAGAAGCTTTAAAAATTTGTGCTAGATTTTGTAAAATTATACATTTAATTAAATTATTTTATGGTTTTTCTAAATATAGGGTGACTGATGTCATACTTTTATTATCATATTTATTCAGTATTACTTGACAATTCATCATGGAAAGGCTCACATCACATAAATGACTCCAAACTTTTCAGCTGTAATACAAAAATCGGCGTAAATAGCGAAAAATGGTTTTTGTAATTTGAAACTGAGTCTAAAAGAAAATAAATATGTCTTTAACTTAATCATAGTTTTTAAGCAAATTTGAAAATTGTTTATGTATTTTTGTTTAAAAATAAATGAGAATTTTTTTATACGAATATTAAAAAAACTTTTTACAAAAACCTACAATTTATGAAAGCTATTTTGTAGAATGAAAGAGCTTTTCTTGTAAAAACATGTTTCTGTAAGATTCGACAAAAAACTAGTCTTTGTAGGTATTTCTTTTTTTAATTTTGTCTATAAATACTTTTTTGTTACAATCATTTCTGTTACAAAGCTTTTTTGTATTTTAAAAGGCTATTTTTATGAACAAATTTTATAAAAAAGCTTTTGATAAAATTGCTACTTTATTTAAAAGCTTTTTTGGATAGAGAATACACTTAAGATTTTTGTAAAACTGCTTCACTTAAAAAAAAGCTGGAAATAAAAAGCTCTTTTGGTGAAATTTCCTATTTCAAAGACTTTTGGTAGAAAAAGCTGTTGTAAGAAATCGTTCTTTATTTAAAAGTCGCTTGTATATCGGTCATTTTATAATAACGCAGATCTAAAACGTACACCTATCATTGAACAGTGTAAAGTATACATCAGCAAGTTAACTGGGGCCTTTTAAAAGTTGTTTTTGGGTATCTCACATTTTACTCATAACCGGTTGTTTTTTACTTTTTTAAATATTTTATTTAATATCGAATGAACATTTTTAATTTAAATGAATATTTTCCCTTTTCATATAACTTGAAAATATTGTGTGCTAAAGTATTATGTTACATTTGTTTACTTTAATTATTTTAAAAGATATATTTTTTTTTATCTAAACCAAAAACTCATTAAATGAAATTTAATATAAATTCTAGCTCATATTTCATTTCCCTCATTTAATATGTCGCCTGTGTAATTCTTTTGATGTTTGTGTCACCGTCATCATAAACGAAATGTTTCGTTTAATTTTCATCCCCTTTGGTACATTGTGTGTGTGTGTGTGTGTGTTTGAGTTTTTTTTGTTTCTTTAAACTAATTGTATTTAAAAAATATCTTTCCCTTTTGAACACTGTGCCACCCCTTATTAATTTGTTAACCATTATTGGCTTTTAGGTTTAATACTTTGTTTGCTTTAATTTTTCCTAAAAGCAAAACGTTTTTGGTAAAATCAAACATTAATGAACAACTTTTGATAATGGCATCTTTAAGTGATTAGTGGATTCCTTCGTTCTGCCCTCCAGCTTCTTACAGTATTTCACTTTAATCAATTAAATATCAATCCAAATCTTTTAGTAAACATCCATCCCTTTTTGTTGTGTTTACATGTTTCCCTTTAAGTCTTGTTTTTGCTTTTCCCCATTGAATCCTTTTATAGTTGTTTTTCCAAGAATTTTATTAATGTTTGATTTTCACCATGCACTTTACACTTCATTATACGCAAGTGTTGCTTGTATTTTTATTGCTGGTTGGATGCCCCAGTTGGATCTTAAGGCACCATCTAAACAGGAAGCTGCTGAATAATACACAGCCAAAGGAGGAGTAAGATGTTTTTATTATATTTTCATTTCATATTATTTTATACTTATACTTTCGCAAGGGCAACAGTTGCTTAAGATGAATTTGATGTTGTTGTTGCCATTACATTTTGTTATTTGTTATTGTTGTAGTTGCTGCTATGTTCTAAGATTGTGATATGATGCGTTGCGTTGCCAAGTGAATATATAGTTGTGCCATATTATGTATTCCACTCGAACTCGTCTCAACTTACAATATGTGTCCCATATTTGTTCTAACAGTATTTGTTATTATTTGTAATAGAAGTTGTCAATAGATTTGCTGTTAGAATATGATGTAAAGCAAATAAAAACTTGTACAAAATGTCCGGATGTTATTGACACATTGTTGCAAAATTAGGTTAAGTGAGTGAGTATTGTATTTTCTTATAAAACTGAAAGTTCAACATACTGTGTAGAAATTATATCTAACATAAAGTATGATTATATGTATATAAAATGATAAGAACAGAGCGTATATACATATATATATACATAGATATAACTTATTTTAAAAACACGTTTGAGCAGAAAATCATGTTTTCTGTGATTATTTGTTGTTTATGCTTTGTTTTCTTTAATTTTGAATATACTTTAAAGAACATTTTCCTTACAATTAGCCATCACTAGATTCCATTTTTCATAAAGTTTTAATTTAAGTTTTTATTTCATAATTTATTCTATTCTACGTACCTACACGTACACCGCACTGCCCTAGAAAGCCTCCTCTTTAATCAAGGTTTTTGCTTTAGCTGCTTTATATAAATTGCATATTGCTGTTTATTAATTTTTTGAGTTCTCTAGTCCCCTCTGAAATTGAGCTTAAAATATTTATAAATATTTATAATAAAGACATCATAATATTATCATCTCATTATAAACAACATATTTCATCTGCTGTTCATTGCTATACGTTTCTTTTATTCTTTATTTTTTTTTATTTTGGGGCATATTGTACCGGCTGATATTTGTATATTTTTACTTCAGAGCAAGCCAGTTGAGCATTCTTCTCAACTTAATGCCATCCAAGGCGAATCATTTAAAATGCACTTACATTTTTAAGCAGAAATCTCTACCAACTACAAAAGCATACATGAGAGAAAAAAAGGATACTCTGACATACACAGAAACTTAAGGACAACAAAGTTTGTTTAATATTGTTGTAGTAGTTTTTTTTAGTATTTTTCTTGTTGCCGTTTTTAGTATCACTTTCGTCTTCAACCATTGACCCGTATAATTTAGTCGTAAATTGAGGCGAAGAAATGATTTTGGACCACGTTAGAAAGCTTGAAAACTAAAAAAAGAAGCGTAGAAAAGAAATACTAAAAAATAAACATAATAATGACCGCTTAGGCAGATGTTGTATTTTTTTAAATTCTAAGGATAGTTAAGGATACATACACTAATGCAGACAAACTTTCACTAGAAACTATAACACAACTACTAAAACATATATTTATGTGCAAGTATTTTTGCAACTACTACATATTTGAATATGTTGTACGAGTTTGTATGCATGTTGTGAAAAGTAGGTTGGTTGCAAGATGATGCCTGATGTTTGAGCACGATGTTTATCTTCTTGTAGCTGAGAATAATGATAAAGCCGGGCATATATGCTGAGCAATTTTTGTTTGTTTTTCTACTTTTTTTTTTTTTAATAAAAAAACTACATTTTAAGCAGATTTAATGTTGGCTGCTTAATTATCATGAACATAATGACGATCAAGATATGTTCATGTTGAATGTA
Organism: Bellardia bayeri; assembly: GCA_950370525.1. Classification (NCBI taxonomy): domain Eukaryota; kingdom Metazoa; phylum Arthropoda; class Insecta; order Diptera; family Calliphoridae; genus Bellardia; species Bellardia bayeri. The sequence continues at coordinate 1,776,637 of OX493268.1, forward strand.
ACCATTTTAGAAATTACAACACATTCATATTTGCTCATTATGTAAAGGCCTTATGTTTTAGTTTGTGACTTTGGTTTGTGTTGTGCTGTGTTGCACAGCCAGCATTAATGCTGTCTTTGCATTAATATATCAGGTATCTAGCAGCAAAAGAATATCATATGAATATAAATTTTATATTAAAACTTGTTTAATGCATACTAAAGAATAGTGAGTGGATTTAAATTATGCATATGAATATGTGTGTCAAAAATCTTGCACTAACTCTGGTGAAAAATGTAAAATAATAATTTGACAAGAAACGCTTAAAATTAAAATTAACCGGCTGGCCCATGATGTCGAACGATAGCGTTCGCTTAGATAAGTCTTAAGACACAAACTTTTTATCGTATCTATTTTTTACTCAATCAAGTTTGTTTATTCCACAATCAAGTTTGTGTATTAAGTCTAACGTTATCGTTCGACATCGTGGGCCAGGGGGTAAAAATATTCATACTTTCCGCAGACATTACATCAAGCATTCAAAAATGTTTAAATATGTATAAAATAGCTTTTCATTAGACCAAAAACTCATTTTCAATATTTAAAACGCTTGCAGAAAAGCTAAGTAACTTAACGAATATTTTGTATCCGTTATTATACATTTATTTCTAGAGAAAAAAATTATTAATTTTTAAAGAATATTATGTCGAACTTTTTTATATTTATATATTAGAGAAAATTTTTTAATTAGGCTTGAGTTCATTTTTTCTATTCTATTTTTTTGTCTAGAAAAATATAGCTTTCACAATTGTATTCTTCGAGTTATTAACTAAAAAATGAACTCAAGCCTAATTAAAAAAAATTTTCTCTAAGAAAAAATTTATTTAATTATGTTTAAATGAAAATAAAGTTTTAATGAACAAAATTTGAATACATTAGTAAATTCTGACATTTTTTAATATTTGTGCGTAGAAATACTTGAAATTATTTGAATTTTACCGAAATCATCACAATTTATATTAAAGTTTTGCGAAAAAATTTGTTTCGGTTTTTTATTCGTTACTTATATTGACAATTAATGTCTTAAGAAATCCGTACAATTCTGGGCATCATATATTTGTACTTTTAAATAAAACGGATTAAGTATATTTAAGTAAGTTTAACGTATAATTTTTATTCGCTAAATTATTTTTTTTTTAAATCCAAAAAAAAACCTAATTTTAATGAAAACAAATTTAAATATATTAGCAATCTCAAGGAATAAATTTCATTCGGTTTTTTATTCGCTGTTATTTTTTAAGAAATAAACTCTACTATTAAAGAGAAATGGTTGTATTGTTATTTTCAAAAATTTTATAAATTTGTTAATTAATTAATAACTCTTATTTATTTCTTAATCGTTGAAATAAAACTAACGAATAATTTTTATTCGATTAACGATTAACGTTAATATTTGCTACAAATATCGTGTTTAATTTTCTCCTCTGAGAAGACAGTTCATTCATAACTAATCAAATTTGTATGAAATGGACTACGAGTGGTATGAGCAATATTAATTCATGTAGAAAATTGAAAAAAGTTACGGCCATTCTTAGTATAATAAAGCATTTTGGGGAAGTGTCAGTAAAATCAGTTGTAAAGGAATTCTTGTAATTAATTTATTCAAATACACCTCTAATGATCTAATGATCTTAATATTCTATTAAAGCTCGCTTAATAAAAAGTAAGGCACATTTTTATCACGAGTTTAAGGAATTTGGAATGAAAAATTAACTTTTATTTTTCAATGAACTGCGTAAAGCGTAACTGGCAAATTGTTGGTATTTGATGTCGATGATGGTAGTTGCAGTATTTAGAAAAGAGTGTGTAGTTTTACTTGTATAACTAAAGGAAAGGCAATTTAATTTCCATTTAATCAAACAGTAACTCAATGTCTACTCATACATGCATGAGTGCCAAGAATGTGTGTATGTTGTTAGTATTACATTTATAGTGTGTGTGTGTATGTGTAAGTAAGTACAAGTATTTTGTAGAGCTTGTGTATTAGTAGAAAACACTTCAGACCTTACTTTATTCGAATACAAATGTAAAAAACATGTGTTTATCTGTATGCAAAAATCCGTATGTTTGTAAACACAAGAGTAGTAGTTTTAGTCTCAGTGTTTGAGTTTTCATCCATTAAATTCTTTCTAATGGGGAAACAGACTAGACATATTGATTGTCAGTCATGGCAATAGAAATTTAATTAACTAAATATAAATATTTAAAATACAAAAGTACTTTAAAGAAAAGAGTGAAATGATTTAAGGTAAATTTCTGAAGATATTTCAAAACAATTTAATTAAGGGGGAAATGTTTTTATTTTTATTTTTTTTATTATAATTTCTTGTTTTTCCCTAAAATGTAGGTCACCTTTGTCTTGTCATATAAAACCTCATTAAATCTAGCGACCAACAATTGAATAAATATTTATCTAGACGTGTTTTTTGTGTGTTTTTTCGGTTTTTTTTCTTACCCCCTAAACAAAAAATATTTAGTTTGTGTTGTTTTTGCTGTATTTTATGTAGGAAATTTGTCAAAAGAAAAGAACAACAACAGAAAGATAATTTGAGGAAAATAAAAATAATATTTATGTTATTGGAGAAAAACATAAATCACTAGCGGACAACTATTTGTTACAAATTGACAAACATAAACAAAAATAGATATACGACAATGATTTTAAGGCGGTATATATTAAACAAACAAACACAAATAGTAGACAATACAATAAATCGTAATTATTATTATTTTAAGAAAAAATAATAAAAACAACTTTAATAGCCAGCCAAATTTAATGAGAGGTATTAAACCGATTTGTCAATTTATAGTTTAGACTATAAAAATTGAGGGTATATTTTTGTGTTGTCATAAAATTTGTTGTGCTAAAGTGATATTCATGGTTTTTGTTTCAGTAAGTCTCACTAAACCATATTATTTCCACATTCAGGAAGAAATTTATGTCACGAACGCGACATTCTTACGCTTGTGAAGTGTAACAATAAAGAAATCGTAATATTTTTTGTTCTTGTTTTCATTTTTCGATAGCATTTTAGTTTCCAAAATAAATATTTATAACATATATAAGTACATATGTATGTATGTGCAAAAACATGACAAACAATTTATTTGCTTTCGTTTTTTTCTAATGTTTGTTTTATTGATATTTGTCATGTTGAAATATTTGTGTTTGTTTTTTACAATATTTTGTGCGATTAAGCATGCGACATATTTTCACATTTCGTAATTTTAACAATGGCAGCTTTCTATTTAGTATTGGGCAAATATGGTAGCTCGTTAAAATTACTTTACAGCTGTTTTAGCGCAATATTATTTTACTTTAGTAGAACTCTTTTAATGTCTTGCTTTCGGCAGTTATTTTAAACAATCAAATATACATGGTAAAATAATAAAAAAAATACTTTCGAAAAAATGTAGCAAACGCGACACACTTAGAATATCATAATAAATTGTTTAGTGTAGTAAATATATTTGAATTAAACAGTTCAGCCACTAAATTAGCGCGATCAAGAAGTACTGAAAACAAACGTTGATATAAGTGCAAGAATGCGACCTGAGAAAAACATAAAATGGACAATTTACTATTAATCAAGTTTTGCACCATCCTAATGTGCAAGCTACTTAATATTGGCTCTGTGTTATTATTTTCATTAGTTTGTATTGTTGTTTCCAAACATCTAGTATGTGCAGGTACTCATGATGTTCTAGTCCATTTCTTTGCTAGTGACTCATTGTTTGTTATTAACTTGTGAAATACTTTGGATAAACCACAGAAACGAAAATGAAAACACAAGCAAAGACCAACATTATTAGGGTCTTAGATTTTCTAACATTATTTTAGAAAAACTCATGCACGTAGTCTAAACTTACTTTTACTAAAACATTGGCTTACAAACACATGCTAGTGCTGAAGACAACTCTTAAGTGTCACACATATTTTGGTGTCATTTTCCTTGGTTGTTCTTCTTTTTCGTAATGATGATGCTGCTGATGTTACCTCTTCTATTATAGCTACACAAAAAACATGATGGCAACATTTTGCCAAGTCCTTTTTGTACAACTACAGCCAACGGCTGTGCTTGATAACTAAAACGTGATTTTACTGCAAAGAAATGGTAAAATTTAGTTTCATGCTCTTCAACACTTTAGAGCAAAATAGCAAAAGAAAAAAATAAAAGAACTTAATACTTTGAAAAGGCTATTAGCCATACATACGAGTATATTCTGTGGTATAGGTTTGTGTATCTAAATCTATGCCTGTCTTCTGTTTAGATGAGATGACAATACATACAATGGTGCTGCTAATGAAGATTCCAATGAGCCCAACTCTGCAGTGAAAAAATTGTGGCATAAAGCAAAATAGTGGAGTATGACAACATTTGAAGTGAAGCACATATTTACAAGTAACATTTTTTTCTTCTAGTCTTTCAATACTTAAAGTTTTCCTAAGGAAAAAAGCCAAGCAAAGTATCTGAAAATGTGTTGAAAATAAACAAAAGAAGATGTTTGTTTGTCTGGTTTGTTGCATGAAAGACATTCATGTTGTGCTGCCGCTGTTCTACATTTAGAGTGTAAATTAGAGTTAATTTTAGTTGCTTTTGCTGTTTTGCTGTTTTTTTTCGATTCGTTTAATTTCTTTTGTTGTTGCTGTTGCATGACGGCGGCAAGTCTTTTTTATGTTTTCGTTTTTTCATTAAGCATAATGTTCTTGTTTCATGTTTGCAACGTTGCACAACAATATGTATGTGTGTACATATATATGTATTTACAACATTTGTCGTTGACATTGTTGTTTGTATTACAAAAATAAAAGCAAAACAAAACGAAATAAAGTAGAATTAAATTGAAATTTATTTATAAACGAATTTTCTTTTACACACACACACACGCAAAGATTCTATGCACATATTAAGACAATTTTTTATACAATGTTTTAATGAATTTTCAAATTACTTGGTAATGTTTTTTAAAACTATATTTAGATACTGTGGAAAATGAAGACACAATACTTACACATACATACATCGATACTATACTTTCGTGGTGTAACTAATTATATAATTTTTTATAGAAACATGTAATTGAGAAGGAAATTTGACCAGACAGCCAGTTCGACAGTAAACCAATATGTGCAGAAAGCCTTTGGACGAATTCCAAAAGTACTTTTGCAAAAAGTACTTTTTTAAATTTTCCCAAAAATCACAATGAACGAAATGAACATCATGTTTTTTTTTTTTTGGTATTTTCAATTAAAATGTGTTAACATACAAAAAAAGTAACTTTTTGCAAAAAAATCTTTTCTACTACTTATTCATATTCATTAATACTGGCAAAAGCAAACAATTAAAGACCATATGCATTAAATGTACTTTTTAAAAAGTACCTTTTCTACTACTTTTTTTTTAAAACATTGCAATTTTAGAGTATTTTCACCTTTGTGAAATTACGCTATTGTAAGTATAAAGTGTTTTTTTAACACAATAACTGTTAAATTCATTAAATTAAACAGTTTCCAAAAAGTACCTTTACTAAAGTAAATTTTTCCATTGATTTTACAAAAAGTCGCGCAAAATTGCCTAAGGAATAAGGTTTATAGTATTACCAACTGAAAATGTGTTACAAAAAATTTACTTCTTGCCATAAGTGCCTTTTGTAATTTTTTTTTAATAATTCAAAAAGTACTTTACCAGTTAAAAATATTTTAAAATGCACTTTTTCATAAAATGAAAATTGCCGTCCTTCTAACTTCTACTACTTTTATAGAAAATGTCACAATTAAGAGCAATTTAATGTCGTAAGCTGAAAATATGTTAAAATATTAAAAAATTACTTTTTGACAAAAAGTACTTTTCTACAACTTTTATAGAAAATCTCGTTAAAAAAAGTCTATAATTTCGACAATCAATAATATTAATATTAACACTATTATTGATTATTATACAAGTTTGAAAGTTGGCAATAACTTATGCTATCAGCCAGATAATTTATTAAATGTCGGAAAAAATCTGGAGCTGTCAAATCAACTGACGTCAGATAACTTTAGAATTTTTAAATTTATATTTATGTACATAAATATGTATGTAAACATTGTTGTCCATATTATAACTTGTCAAAGAACCATATTTCAATTTTCAGATTATAAGCAATGATTAATGAACTTTTCGCCCTGTGTGCTGAACATAATAATATATTAACTAATACAAAAAATACGGATTTATTTTGCTAATCTATTAAATCGCTATTGTATTTGTAATGCCTTTAAATTTCTTTGTACATACTTACACACATACTCGTATATAAATTTTTTAAATGTGAAATGTCTTAAAACCATCATATTATGTTTGCGGATACATGTATTACAATTCAGTTTTCCAATTAATACAAATCAATCATCACTCGTAAGATTTCTGAAATAATTTTTATGTATGTAGTTGCTATTTATGCTTAAATTTCCTGTCATTTTTTTTATGTAAAAAACACACAAATGTTCTACTCGTAATGCTAAGAAATGAGAACGACAAAAATTGCTCATTAGTCTTTTGCTGTTCAAATGTATAGAACATTATATAGACATACACTTAAGGTACGGTCACACATGGCAAATATTTGACGAAAAAGTCGTAACCACTAAATAAGAAATGTTTTAATTCTGGTGGTAATTCGAAAATATTCCCTTTTTAAGAATAAATCACAAATCACAATCTTACAGAACACTTCTAAGATAAACTATCGTTTTTTTAAGAAAATATTTGCCATGTGTGACCATACCTTTAGACTTACATACATACATACATATGTATATTTACGTGGGTGACAGAGAGTAGTTTAAGTTTGTAGTCAAGTTAGCAAAACTTCAAATAAGAGATTAATAGAATAATATGTTTAAACTTTAGTAGTTGCGAGATTATTTCATTAGTTTTAACTAAGTTGTTTAAAAAATATAAAAGATTTTTATTAAATTGTATAAAAAGTTCTTGGAGAAAAGATTTACATAGGTCGATCTAGCTTTGTCTTTCAGACTGGTTGTATGTGGAAATCAGGCTCCAGTATAAAGTGCAACTTTGAAATTAACGATTTCTTTCTTCAGAATGTTTGTCATTCTTATAAATAGTTCTCTATTGAATATCAGCAAAATCGTTATGGTAAAAAATATTTATAACAAAAAAATAAAAATGAAACAAACTAGAAACATTTTCTGAAAGGTGATTGTAATTTTTATGATATTGTAAATGTAGCATATTTAACATTCGTCACTGTCTAATAGTGAGTTAGTGTTGTTTTTTTTTTATTGTTTATTTGTGCTTTTTGTCACTGTGCGTAAAAATTGTCTCTTAAAAAAACTACAACTTCATATACTTATATATGAAATTTTCATTGTTAATTGGTGGTTTTTTACAAAACTATGACTACAGACTCATAAAACACACACCATCATACACTTACACACACTTTTCAAGAATACTTTATTTTATTTATGTGTAAATCTTTTGTTTTTCCATAAATTAATTAAGGACCACGGAATTGTTTTAGATTTTCTTGTCATGTGGGTGTCATCATATGACGTGTCGTAAGTGGTAATTTTTTTTAAAAACTTTTCTACTAAAAACCTAAAATAATGTGAAATAAAATTTATGTTCGTAACAAAAGTGTCTTTGTCGACAGATGTGAAAAATTTTTGCTTTCAAACACAATTCAAAAAAATTTTCCCAGAAAATTTATTAGAAAATAAAAATCAATTAATTTAATAAAATAAAAAATGTTTCTCTGGTATTTGCATTTGAAAAATTTGGCATTTATTATAAATAAATGTTTGGTGGCACTATAAATTAACTGAAATTTAAACAATAAGAAAAGAATATATATATAAATAAAAGATTTGGACCATGCCTGATATTAAAGTGGCCACCTTAAATTTCAATAAATTTGCAACTCAAGAGTTTGTTTTTGGTTTTTAGTCGACCTGCGCATTATTCGTGAGCTCTTTTGTTAAGAGATACAAAATACTGGTATATTTTATTGCTGTTTTTTGTTGTTTCACCTGACCATGTCATGTTCAATAAAAAAAAAAACAAATAAAAAATAATGTTGTCGCAATATAAAATTGTTATTTTATTTGGACAAGTATTTAAACTAAAGGCCAGGACCTACATTCATAAATATTCGTTTTATTTTTCATGCTTATAATATAATAATATAATGTTGAACAAAATCAAATAGTTGTGAAACTTGAAGAATATTACGTAGCAAAAACAGTTTTCCTAACAACAGCAACTTTTCTTGCAGCACTAGTTTGAGGGGGAAGCAAGATTTATTAAAAGAATTTAATCTCAAAATAAATAAACAGACATTTAGATAGACCAATGAAGAAACAATCATTGAAGATAAGTTTACAAGAGATGATCATCAACTGATAGGAATAATACAGTAGGCGAATTGCCGCATACGTGTTCGACTTAAAATATTTGGAAATATTATTTCCGACATATTTAAATTTGAATTTAATATTTTATATAAATTTCTGATTTATATTAATAAAAGTAACTTGTAACATATTAAATAACAAAATATTTAAAGACAAATTATCATTATTTAGTTTGAATACGCATGAGTTATGTACGAGTGTATATGAAAATTAACATGTCAATAGATTGTATTTATAATATTAATAAAATAAATACAAATATAAACAAACTAGCAGTTGTGTATAAATATTTACAATAGCACACATACATACATATATAAAAACAGATACATACATATACAGAAGGGCAAAGATATATGTGTGCAGGCAAAAACAATTCAAAACTATTGCAATTCACTATTTACAATTTTAAAATACTTATTAAGGAGGAGGTAGAAAATTCTCACAAATTTTAAAAATTCATGTCCCTGGCGTAAAAGGTTTAAGTTTGCAGCACAGGCAAACAACTGAGTTATCATCAAATAGTTTAGCTCTTGTTTAACTTTTCATACGAGTATATAAAATGAAGTCGAAACTAATAAAATAAATGGTTTTTGAACACTCAAAGTACTTCAAATTGATGTTCAAAATATTTCTAATATTAATGATATTTCTACTCTAAAATGTGTAGTATTTATTACAAGTTCTACTGTATGAATATTTTAGAAATTTGTTGTCAGTACAAACAATAATTATATTTTATTTAAAACTAAAAAAAGAACATATTACAAATATTTGTACACATATGTATGTAGTTGTGTTTACAAATACTAATAAATGTATGCACATACATATTTTAGTATCTAACTAACACAAACATTTATTAGATGCCAGTAAGGCTAATCACAGTTTATACTACTAAAAGAAATTTTAAACACAAATTTCTAATATAATATTTGAAACCTTTAGCTATTCTATATCTATGTATTTCATCTGTGTTTAGTAGTTCTTTCTAATGTATAAACACGAGTACTTATGTAAAAAATACTAATTAATATGAGTGCTCTTATTTTAAATTTTGTTTAAGCTAAATTATACCCTAAATATTGTAAATACCCTGTTGCAGATTTTTTACATCATTATTTCCTACTATGAATAAGTAGCTGTAAGCTTTTTTAAAACAGCCTTAGAGTTTATTTCCAAGAGTTAAACATTGAAAGCTGCAACATACTTAAAAACTTGGCACTTTACTTGTAAATAAGACAGATGGGCAAATGGTCGAATGAATGTGTGAGTGGACTATATGATTGCTTAGTTACTACAATTATGTATGTAGTAGATGCACTTCATTATTTATTTTCCAAGTCCAACCAGTAACCAGCAGCATTTGAAACCAGAAAGTGTTAATTATAAAAACTTATTTTTTTTGTTAGTGTAAAACATGCTCTCATTAAAAATACCAACTTGAATTTAAAGAAATTCCTCCAGAACATTTCTCATCAATCTAAGGAGTTTGGTAAAGAAAATCAGCCAAATTGGTTTTTAAGCAAAAATGTAAAGCAACCTCAAAAAATGTTTAATTTCGATTGCGAACTACTTTGTACCAATTAATATGCTATGGCTCCACCTTAGAAAATTCTACCAGATATTACTTTAAAAATTTTGACAATTGCCACTTTTAAATCTACTGGGTATTTAGGAATAATTACTGTTGATCACTGTAGTGTGAGAGTAACCACTTAAGTAAATGACTTATTGAATTAGTTGATAGTTGTTGCTATTGTTAGTGTATGAATAAGTACATGTTTGCATTGAAATGCGTGTTAAATTGGAAACACATTGTTTAAACTCTTTTGTACTTTAACATATGACATATGTATCTGTCTGCCTGTCTGTCTGTCTGTCTGTCGTTCCCCTCCTGAGTTGTAGTAAACATTGTAAATAGTGGGTGATTGTGTGTCATTTTTATGCTGTTGATGATGACGATGATATATCGATTCTAATTGAATTGTAATTACTACAATGGAAACCATTCAAAATCATTTAATCGGTAATTGTTCTTATTGTTTTAGCTGCCTGGTTTTACTTTTATTTATAACAAATAAAATTAAGTGTAATAAAAAACTGGAATAATTGATTTTTTATAGCTGGAGCAGTTAAATATTAATTATGTATTAAAAGGATTTTGAGGAGTTTTTTTTAAATACTTTTATTTAACTTTGTTTCATCGAACGAGACACGACTAGTAAATAAATGTTTAATTCAGTAATTCTAGTTGAAACTGTATGTCGTCAGAATTAATAGAAAAATAATTACCGATATCGAGCACCAGTAACAGTCATTACTTGGTCTGGCTCATTTTCTCGGAAATAGGGTCCAATCCAAGAGGCAATCTTGCATTAAATTCTTAGCAAACAGTATCATGTGGTGGGTTCTCTGAATTGCAAATGAGACATTTTGACGGCTAAGCAAGTGAGAATCTGACATGTATATTATAATGCATCAGCTTTTACTAAGCCTAAATCATCACCTTTCAATTAATTTCTTTTTCTTTTCTGATTGGTAAAATTTACTGCACAAATTAAAATCTTGTGATCAGATTTGTTCAATTGGATGAAAATTAATTAGTTTAAGACAATTATGCAAAACGAAAACGTTTCCAAAAACCGCTCCATACATCCATATTCGTGTTTAGAAGTCCATTTTTTAATAAACACGATCCAATGTACAAACACTGGAAGACTTGCAGATTGGACACCAGATGGTATGACTAATACCATAAAATTATATTTTTTTAAATATCGTTTTCAGATCTTCTTTAGAAATACATTTTCAAAGCCTTTTACTAATTTTTATGATATTAAACAAAATATTTCTAAATATCTTTTATTTTATATAAGTTCATGTATCTATATTTTGTGAAATTACAACTAAATAAATAAAACTAATCTAATTTCACATAATTTGTATGTTTAATATTAAATTTGCTAATTTTGTCTCTATTTATTTCAAAAAAAGAAAAAATAACAAACTATAATATAAAACTCAGTTAGAAATAAAATATATTTGTTTACAATTTAATAATAACAAATATTGTTACTTTTAATAAAGAGATTATAGTTATTTATTTATTTGCAATTATTCTGCAGGATATTTACAAATACATGCAAATTTGTTTTGCACATGCAATTATATTAAGGTGGTAGGTAACATTTGTAAAAAAGCCAGACAAATAAAAATTCCTAATTAAATTAGAACGCAATTTAGGACATCATTTCTCAAATTAGAATTTGTTTTAGACCTTTTAGAATCATTTTTACATGATAATTTGCAGAAATCAGCAAATCCTGGTGGCTTATTTTGTAATTAATTACGCAAAAAAAATCATTTGTATAGGCATAAAATTTTTCTTAAAGTTACTTGAAAAAGAAGTCAACTTTAGTTATTTGCTAATGGAAATATCGAACCACCCTAATGTATGTATATATCAGTTTTTTTCCAAATAAAAACAGCATTTATTACATTTAGGCATTTGTTTAACAACTACATACATATCTACTTTTTAACAAATGAGTGTTTGTATGTCATTACATGTATAAACATACAATAAAAGCTGTGATATATATGCATTGCAACTATTAGGCATTAATAATAAATGAACAAAATAATTAATTTTAACAATAATACAACAAATATAATTATCACAATATGTTTTGCATGCAATTCATAATATAAAGATTAATTAGTTTGATACTCAAATAATTCCAATAGTTGTGGTTTCAAACTAAATCCTAGTAAGAAAAAAACATCTCAATTATTTCAATAAATTATTTGTAACTAGATAGGAAATTTTCTCAATTTAAATTAATTGTAAAAAAATGGCATAAAACAAATCATACTTGGCATCATTGTTGTATTCTCCACTATATATAACTCTCTAACCCCCTTATTCAAAAACGATTGTTAAATTTAACAAGCGTTTATTAAGACAGATTTACATATAAAAATTTGCTTAATAAACGTTTGTTAAATTTAATAATCGTTTTTGAATAAGGGGGTAAGTCTGCAAAATGTACATATGTCAACGTTTTAGTAGAGATATTCATCTGCCGGTGTCTGTTTAAAACATTTCCACGTTCAAAATACTAAAAGAAAATGAATGACATTAACCTGAAATATTTATCATTGTCCTAGGAAGTTTGTTATTGAAGACCAGCATTATACAGTCAATAGAAAAAGTGTTTTAAACCGAAATCTGAGACAACCTACAAACATATGTTTATCAGCCATATCACAGAACTGAATTCCGATCGAAAGTGGTTTTGATTTCGTAGATTGAGTCTTTAGAAAACGAAAAACTAATTTTTTTTTGGAATGAAACCACTTAAGATTTCTAAAGTGGAATTGTTATTTTTTATCATTTTACACTGAAAAAAAACTCATACTACTAATTTATAATGACAATTAAATAATTAATTTTATTTCTTTGTTTTTTTTAATTATCTTATTGATGTTTTAATAAAATGTTAAACATTTCAAAGTTGGTGTCAGCAACAGAAAACTTTTGTCAAAAAATTACAAAAATTAAAAATATTTACCCAGCACTGGAATATGACAGAGGATCAGATGTATCCCTTGAATTTCTTTTTCGTGTCCTTCAACTGCGTTTTGATGTCTTTGTTCATTTGAAATAGCAACAAATGAAATTCCGGGCATTTTTAAAAAATTTTGTTCACTTTTATTTAAAATTTCTTTGTTAGCGCTCTTTTTGTTCACTTTTGTTATACTTTTTATTACAAAAATCATACGTTTTTTTACACACAACGTTACCAAATTTAAGTTAAAATAAGAGATTTACATTTTTTTTTTGGGAATAAACAAAATCGATCGGAATCTAGAGAATGCAAAGTAAAAACGATCGATTTGCAAATACGGAATTGAAACATTCCAATCGAATTACATATGTGACATGCCTGTATATTTCACGATCAAAATTTTTAACATTGCTGCTTTGTCTGTTGTTGTAATTGTATTTAAAGTTTGGATGTACTGTGTGGATGTGACTCACCGTTATTGTTGAGACGAGTGTTGGGTATTTAGGAACCGATTTTAGCATTCAAACTTTTTTTTACAAAGGTTTCTATATGTCTTATTTAAAAACTTAATCAATTTTAAAATGTTGGAGAATTGTATACAAAAATTCCAATTTTTGCACCTTTAAACGATATTTAACCAAATTTTACTACACTAGGATGTGTAGAAAAATTTATTTCATTCTCATAACTCAAGTATATACATACATACATATGTATCTATGTATGTATGTAGTTTTTTCCAATCCCTGCAGAAATGACATAAATGTTAAAACTTTTTACATCTGTGGAAATAAAACTCGAAAATATCTTCAAAGTTATGCACTGTGTTTTGTTTATGTAAAAGTTTGACCCAAATTTCAAATGGACAAGTCAAATTCGTTATATTTTATTTCATTGCACTCGTAGTTTTATATACATACATATGTATGTATTTACTTTTGTATTCACAAAGGAAAGAACAACTAACTAATCTCAATGTAATGATGACAGTTTATAAAATATTAAATTAAATATGCACAATGTAATTAGCCCCCTTTTCTTGCTTATAATCCTTGTTGTAGTTGTTGCCTTTATAACAAAATAAAAATAAGGCAACAGGCGGCTGTCGTGCAACAAACAAAATCAAACATACACGTAAAAAAATTCATATAAAATGCAAACATACACAAACTCTCTCTCAAGCAGAGAAATAACGGTTAAAATTCCCTTTAGTAGAAATGGGAATTCATTTTTATACCGAGCATAAGCAATTTACACAGAGAATAACTTACAGAAAGAGAAAAAGAGAGAGAGAGACAAGACACACATCATATAGTAAGAGAGATAAAAAAGGAAATATGTTTGAATATTATGAAACACCAGTGTGTGTGTGTTTTGTAGGCAGCATAAAAAGTGGAAAAAGAAGCAGAAATGTAGACATCTACAGCAAGTGAATTGAAAATTTAAAAGACACCACAATTTTCAGTATCAAACGAAACATTAACGGATGCGGACGGCCTAAACGGATCATCAAAAAACGACCAGAATTAATTGAAAATTAAATTTGAGAAAATTGCGAAACGAATTTTAAAAAAGCAAATATTTGAAAAAATAAAATTAAAAATTTGTAAATGATTTTTTCTTACAACTTACATCTAAACTAAAAACAAGTTACTTGCTTGTTTAAGCCGTTGAGCAAGTGCAGGTGTGTGTCAATTGAAAACCAAAATAAAACACCACACGGCATGTTACTTTACTTTATGCTACGTTTAGAGCAGGTTACATTGGCATGAAACTGATGTCTCCACTTGTGTGCGTGGGGAAATTGGGAGCACGTAGCATTAAAATTTTATAGTGTGAAGAAAGAAAAAAAGTGACATTTAAAATAAAATGTAAAACGTCCAATAAAATCAAATAAAAGTGAAAAGTTCTACGAAACAAAAATAAATATAAAAATAGCAAAAAGAAAATATCAAATAAAAATAAAGAAACCGTAAAGTTGTAAAAAAGGGATAAATAATTAAATTTGTTAAGCTAAAATCGGAAAGAAAAATTATTGTAAGAAATAAATATAGGAAAAAACGTGTATTTTATTGCTCTTAAAACCCCCCGCCTTTTTAGCTTTAAACATAAAATTATTATGAAAAAACCACCTGCAAAAATGTTTTTTCACCTGATGCTAACGTATATTCTGCTACTGTTGCCCCTAATACTTGCCGCACCATCACCGCCCACCTTGAGTGGTGACGCTGGCTCATTTTATAGTTCTTCGGGTTTTATATCCAGTCCTTCCATTTACTCATACACCATTGAAAATCAAATACCCCCAAATCAAACGACCACTATATACCAGGCTCAACCTGCACTGCAGCAGCAGCAGCTACAAAGACAACAGGCGGCCATGAATCGTAATTTGTATTATACCAGTTCGAATTCAAACTTAAATGCAAATGTCTTTGGTGGCAATAGACGAGTTTCAGGCTCTTCTTCAACGACAACTTCGTCGTCCTCATCAGCTTCATCTTTGCCGGCAATGGAAGCTACACAGCCGGCTCCTATTAGTGATTGTACTTTAGATCGCTTGGCTGTTTACAAGGTGGTCTTGCACACCTATTGGACTAGGGATTTATTTCCCAAACATTATCCCGATTGGCGGCCTACAGCACAATGGACTAAAACGTTGGGTAAGTTTTAAAAACTTAAAAATTATGCTTTTGTCCATTAGAAAGAATATGCAATAAAAAGACTTTATTAAATATAAATTGAAATTGAATAAAACAAAGATGATTCTTTTAAATTCACATGAAATTTATTTTGTTCGAAAGACAATCTTTTGGCATTATAATTTAATTAAATATGACTTCTGGCATATGACTGGCTCAGACTTAATCTAATATGTAGGCTCAATTTTCGATGATTTTTCCAACATTTGTGGCCGTCGGTTAAAAGTTCTATAGATCTTAAAAAACAACCTATATATAGTGGAAAGGACGGGGCTGGTTCTAGTTGAATTATATTTAATTAAAGGAATATGTAAATTGATTAACATTGATGCTAATTTTAAAAACAGGAAACAAGATGATGATATACGAGTATTTGAATAATTTCGTAAAATTAAAAACTTCAACATAATGTTACTTTAAAGTTTACACGCAGATAGGAAATTATTAAATAAGGACATTTTTGTAAACTGTAAATCACTTTTATATTTAATATAATTTTGTTTTATTTCACAGTTTAAATTAATCTACTTTAATTATATCTACTTAAACTTCATTGCTTTAAAATTCTTCTGTAGTTAGATTTAATGTCCATTAAAGTCCTTTTCTATTCAGCACATACTTACTTAACAATTTTTTGTTCTCCACAACGATAAATCCAATTACAAAACCACAATCAACCGTAAAGAGTTGAATTTGTTCTTGTGTTTTTGCTCCTTTTTCCAACGAATATGTAATAAGACAACAATGCATTTATTCAATGTCAGCAAATTTTTTGTTGCAAACAAAATTGTAAAATATTTTGCAACAATCTTAGAGTCTGTAGAAGAAAATCTTAAACAAAAAAAACCTAACCAGAAAAAGATAAACAACTTGAAGCTAAAGCTGAAAGAAGCAAAAACAAAAAATGTTTTAAAAAATAAATAATAAACAAAGACAGAAAAAAAAGAAAAAAAAGAGATGGTATTTTAAGAAAGAAAAACATATACTCAAATAGATACGAGACACACATACTTACTTACATGGAAAAACACATTTACTAATACATTTTATTGCAATATGAAATGTTAAAAGGATATTAAGGATATTTTGTTCTATGCTTGTATGTACAATAATATACAAAGCTTATTTCATTTGAAATTTATGACAAACAAAAACAAAATCACAAAATCAGTATATACAGCAGCGTGCAATAAATTAAGGACAGTAGTATTCAATATTTAAATCGTTATGTTTAAGGTATTAAATAAAACGCTAAAATTAAACACTTTTATTTTTCTCCTTGTGTTTTTTATAATTTGTGAAATAAATTAATCGTGCATTAAATTAGAGACAGTGTTAGATTTATTAACATTTTCAAATTCAGATAATTTTTAAAAGTTAGATTAAATTAATTCTGATTACAAGTAGTGTTTTCAGTACATGAACAGTTTTTAATACTTGCTTAACATGGATAAAAGTAAATTCTGTAATGTCAGTCAGTACTCGAAAGCATCAGGATGGAAACACATGTCGGGAAATTGCAAAAGCCTTGAATGTTTTCAAAACAATGGTTCTTCAAGCGGTGAAATATTTCAGAAAGCATTTTGTTACAGAAGAGGTGGCCTTTATTGTGCGCTAGTCGAAAAAATCCGCATAAATCAGCAAATGAGATTCGTATTGCAGTCTTTGGGCAAAAACGTCTGTAGATGCAGACAAATATGTATTGCGAGAATTTGGACTCATACACAATAATTAATTTGCAGTTATTTTCTAAGAGTAAGAGTTAAATTTGTCTAAACTACGACAAATTTTGAGAATATTATAAAACCTTTCGTATTATTTGCTTCAAGTTTACATATTTGTCCTTAATTAGTTGCACGTAGCTGTATATGGAAAAAAGAAAGAAATATAAAAGACAAATCTGTCAAAACTAAACATAATAAAACAAATATTATTACATACTTTTATATAGATACCATCCATCCTTTCATCCTTTGCAGCTATATACATTAAGCAATCATAACGAAAATGATGATGAGTTTTTGTATATTGCTTTGTATTGCTGTACGAGTAGTTTGGAGCAAATACTACAAACTTCAAGTTGTATTCGGTTTACAAACATAAACTCCACTTAGTTGTCAAAATGAATTACACACAAATACTTGTACATTTACAATAAAATAAAAATGTTTGAGAAAAACCAGGGAGAAAAACTTTACAACTGTAACAGCATCAAATAATTTGTCCTCTACAATCAAACTTCAGTTTAGGGGACGAGGGTTAAAGTAATTTCATTTGTTTAACATTTAAAGGAGTGGTCGCCATTCATAGTCACTAAAGGCTAAAGGTTATCGTTTATTCAGATGAATGTAAAATTCGTAAGCATTAGGAAAATATGTGTGCATCTAAAATACAAGCAGAAAATGCATCATTATTTACTAATGTGACAAGTTCTTTTCCAGCCGTCCACTGTTTTAAATTGACTTTTCAGCAATATTTGATGACTGGAAATTAGTTTTACCCCAAACTAAGCATTTAACTGACATATCTAGATAAACAACAATAAGAAATACCAAAATCATAACAAATTTATCATTTTGTACATAAAAAAACACACACTCACAAAAAGAGCAAGGATATATACAAATCTTACTTTTTTGCTAGACTGTTTGTTTGCTCCTTTTATAGAGAATAAAATAACATAATGAAAAAAACACATTCGAAAAATATTGTTGCTATTGTTATACGTTTATATGTATATGGGTATTTCCACTATCACGAATGCGACATTTGTAAAATCTTAAAAATGTTCATTCTTGTTTCCAATTATTAGCAACAAAAAACAGAACTTCTTTTCAATAATAAGCGATTTGGAACAACATTTTTTCAAGTGTTTTCTTACACTAAATTGGTATAGTTTTGCTTTTTGCTGATAGTTTTCATGCTGTAATACTTGCATACGTTTTTTTTAACAATCTTGTGTATGATTTGGCAATAACGCGACATTCGTAATACTTGGTATTAAAAAAGTAACAAATGAATATTTTTTGTTTTTATTTTTTGATATAATTTCTTATTTTAGCAGCTTGTTATTTGTTTTCATCAAATTCCGATAGATTCTCTTTTCTGCTCTCTATGAAAATATTCTTTTTTACTTTAGTGGATAAATTGCAATTGTTCTCTAGTATCGCATTATTGATTGCCATTCTTTTGGCACACGCTTTATCTTGCTAAATGTGCATGTTAAATTAATAAAAACATTTATTTTTGGTAAACGATATATGTGTGATAGCGAACACGACACACTTTGAAAATCTAAATAATATGTTTAGCGCAGTAACTTTTTTTTAAAATAAATCCACTATATTTGATTTAAATTAAAACTGTTCAGCCACATGATTTGAATGATAATATAATGATTTAAGTACAAGAATGTGACATTAGAAAATATATGTTGATGGAAGGATTTCACTGGATGTGTTTTAGCATGAAATATGTAAATAATAAATATTAAAAATATCATTAAAAGTAGCTAAGAGCTAAAAAAATATTCATCCATGCATACATTTTTATATAATACAAATATTGTTTTTTTTTTTTATTTAAATTTTCGGTCTTTGCGGAACGTTTTGTGGAAATACCCATTTGTATGCTTGTATAAACATGAGTATATAAAATAATGATAAACAGGAAATATCCAAACAGGAAGTTACTATTTCTATTTATATAAGTATAATATGTTTGTTGTTGTTGTCATAGCAATTGTTATTATTGTATTAAATGTTTCTAAAGCTTCAAGATTCAAGTGTGTTGGTTTTTTTTTTGTAGAAGAAAAGCAATAAAAACACTCAAATATAAAATGAAATATGTATTTTTAACTCTAAAATTTTCCCATTTAAGTTCTTTAAACAGACAGCAAAAACGAGCGTTTAAAAGGAAGATTTAAACACTTTTGTTATATAAAAATGTTTTAGCTTTAATTCTTAAGTAAATAAAATGAAAAAGATTTTAGCCATTCTCATACACACAGCATCTATTATTCAGCTTTTTCTTGCTGTTTTTTACTCTTATATATTTTTTTACCTTGAAGCATTTAAGTATATCCTTTTAGACACAAATCATATGTATGTGAGAGTAAGCAGACATATATACATATATTTATATACAATACATATATGTATTCATGTATGTTTGAGTGTCTAAATAGACATATGCGTTAGTTTATTTGGTTCTTAAAGAGGCTTGTGTAAATGTATGTTAAAAGGCTACAATTTTTTTCATGCTTTCTTTCATACTTAGGCTCTATTTTCTTCTCGTTTATTTGTTGTTGTTGCTGCTGCTGCTGCTGCTTTCTTGGTAATTGTCGTTAAAGGATGTTGAAGAAAATAAAAAGACCTTTAGTGTTATAATGTGATTTGTACGTGTTTAACCTAGTTTTGCCAGCTTTATCCCAAACACATGCTGGCTATATTTTCCCAGAGTTAATTTATTTTTTATTTCATTTCATTTCATTTTACTTCCAGTACTTACTTGGTATTTTATCAGTAAAATGAAATGTAAAAAACAAGAAAAGATCCCATAAAATCCTATAGAAACATAAGGCCACTTATGTGAGCAAATGCCAGCTCACATATGCCCGGCATTTAAACATGCATTCACTCAGTCGGTTACTTGGTCGGCATTTAGCACGTTGATATGATTATTTTGAAAGCATAAAAATACATAAAGTAAAATAATTTAAAACCAGCTGTATAAAGCAAGGACATTTATTTTTTAAATAGGTCTTTAAATTTTAAAATAGGATCACTTAAGTAAGTTAAGGTAATTTTTTTAAGAACAGTTTGTCATTTTAAATAAATTTGTTGAAAATATTTTCAATTTGTTGTCTTCTATAATGAAAATCTAATTTATTTTGAATGGTTTTTGTAATACATTTACATTTTCTCTTTATTTAAGCCAGGAAAACGATGTAAATGTAATGTATATTTAACATTTAAGCATCATTGAGTAAACACTTGTACAACTACACTTGTTTTCTCTAATTTTACAAGGAATTGTGTGTTTTAAATGAGAATTCTACACATAACTACATTTGTTTTTACAACTAACTACACACACATTGAGATAAGCTTTTGCACAAATACACATTCTAATTTAATCACATACATACATACATACACCTTGAATACGATTACAAATACAGTGAGCGACAATATGAAAGCCAACACCTTCACATTTCTCTACATATTTATGTTTGTTCATCATATTTAAACATGTCCTAGAGAATGTTGTTATAACAAGAAATTGAAAGTCACAGTAAAAGGGTTAAAATTAGATCGCGTAACGGTATATATTTAATTTTATTTTGTTCTAATGTCACGTTCTTGTATCTAAATAATCGTTTGTTATCAGTACTTCATGATCGTTGTAATCATATGGCTGAAAAATTTAATACAAAACAAAATTTTCAAATTATCTTGAATGTTATCTTTGTTTAAGGTTGCTTATAAATTACTACAAAATGACAACAGAAATAAATCTAAAAAAAAATCAACTTTTGTTAAGCACTGTATTCAAAATTATTTTGCATTAGTACTAGTTTATTTGTTTATTTCTACTTTTTTTAATTAAAATCAAGTGGAACAATGTTAAAATCTACAAATATACCAGCAATTGTTAAATATACAACCACCACTAATGATAATTGGAAACTTGAAAAAAATTTTTGCAATTTAAAAGAATAATATTGACACACATACAAGTACGACACATGCACACATATACATACATTCTTCCTCATACAAATGTAACCAAAAAATATACACAAGTACATAAGCACACTTTCAATCTTCTAAGCAATTCTCGAAAACATTTACCTTCTCTACCCTCTTCCCCCTCTCCACCCTCTACACATTTAAGAGACAATAATACGTTTTAGTTTTTGTCAAACATAATATAAATTTCTAAAACTCTAGAATTGCAGTTGACAAACACAAAAGCCCATATATACCACCCACCGTCATCTTTCTCTCCTTTAGCTTAACACAGAAACAACTACATATAACAACTAAAATAAAGTTTTGTCTCTAAAAGTCATTTCAATTAGTTTTTCTTATTTTTGGGTAATTTTAGCAAAAGGTTTATGGCACAAAACTTTTTCGTAATATCTAAAATTTTCGCTTAGTTTCACAGGTATGTACTCGTATGTGTGTATATGTTTTTATTGGTTTAACATTTTGTTTTAATGATAATAAATAAAAGAAATTCTCTTATAAATAAATAAAAAGATACATTTGTTTGGGTGTGAATTTGTACAGGGTGAGTGGTGAGGGCGTTTGAGTGTGACAATATTTAACAACACCAAAACTAATTCGTTAGGTACTACTTTTTTAACACTTCTGAAACAACATGAGACACATACATACCTACAAACAAACATACATTGGTGTTGGTAAATGGCGGCAGTTGCAAAGAAAACAGAAACGAATTAACCCAGGCAAATAGCTTTAACCCGTATCTAATTTTGATAAACACTCCAAATTGCCACCAACACCA
This sequence comes from Bellardia bayeri, assembly GCA_950370525.1. Lineage (NCBI taxonomy): Eukaryota > Metazoa > Arthropoda > Insecta > Diptera > Calliphoridae > Bellardia > Bellardia bayeri. The sequence goes on from OX493268.1 coordinate 1,798,908, forward strand.
TTAATACTTTATCATACAGCAGCAGCCAGCATACAACCACAACAACTACTACTACTACTGCTACTACCAATCGACCACCAACCAAACAATTGTCAAAATTTCAATCTATTTCACATTGTCCGTATAAATGGGTGTTTGCATGAGTGTGTGTCATTGCGAATGTGTAGTTTTTTGGTTGGACATTATTTTATTTGTTTGGTTTTTATTGTCCAATTCAAAATGTTTATTGGCCTACAAAAACCTCAATTGACATCTACATACATTCTACATTTGACACACACACAAACTCAGAGATAAAAACCAAATTGAAACGTACCAACACAAAAACAACTAAATACAACATACAACATACAACTTTAACTAAACTCCGCCAACTCAAACACTCTCATTGCATGAAACAACTACTAACCCAAATTTCTCATATAGAATTCAATATGGATTTTGTAAATCCTTTAGAAAATTTATGATATTTTTTTTCTATTTGTACTTCATGTTATTCCTTCAATGACTCTGCCCCTGTGCATGAATATACCTACATACAGATATGTCTCTATTGTATTTGTGTACGTGGTATGTCCTGCCTGAATTTGTGAATCTTTAGTTGGTGCAACAAAAATGGGAGAAACAAAAAAAAAAAAAAACGCTTTTATTTGTTTTGTGTTTTTTAATGGTTGTTTTGTTATTTTAGTGCAAGAGTTTTGTATGTGAATTGTTTATTGTGGCGTGATGCGGAATTTAAAGACCGTTAGGAGGTGAAGTGTGTCACACATCTTTGTACGGAAACCAGGTTTTCATGGTATTCTCAATAAACCTGATCATTAGTTATGCAATTTTCAAAGAATCAGTTAATTTTTCATGCTATTCTAAATTAATCTGTTCATTTTTTAATCTATTCTTATTGAATGTGGTTAAGTTTTTTTTATTGTTATATGTAGCGGTTCATTTTTCATACTCTACTCAATGAACTAAGTTAATTTTCTCATACATAACTAAATGAAAAAAATTCTGAACTTAAGCTGTGTTCACATTATGTGTATTTGTCATGTGGACTGTCACTTTTTCGCATGTCAAATTTGTACATATAGTCTGAACACTTTCAAAAAATATCATGTGTTATTTCTCTGTGTGCACTACATATGACATTTTTGTATTTAGAACAAGTTCTATTTTCAAGTGACAAACCATCTGACATCAGCTGTTTTTTATAACCAAAATTTTGTGACGGCAAAAATTAATTGAAATTGTAATAACTATAATTTATACCTAATAGTAAACAAAAATACAAAAAAAAAACTACACAAATTTATTATTGAAAATGGAGGAAAAACTTGAAAAGGTGTTAACAAAAGTAAGTACATATAGTATGTATGTGACATAACCAACATATGAACATGTAATTTATAAACCGTATGTAAAACTCAAATTTTGACATACACATGAAATCATATATGGGTAGAAAAGTGACATTCCACATGACAAATACACATAATGTGAACACAGCTTTAGCATACAGCCTTTGTATTTTTCAAAAATTTAACAAAAATACTAATTTATTTTAAAATTTGTGGCATTATTTAAATTTCTATTCAATTAATGTTTATGAACACTTTAACATACTTTTTCAATTAAAATAGTTTTGTGTTTTCAATAATAAAATTGTTTATGTCAAGTATTCCTTTTAATTTAAAGGTGACACTGGCAAATGTTGCTTCAAAATGTGTAGCCACGCACTGATTTTGTGTGTGTAGTCTTTACTATTTTCTAAATTTATTTCATTTTATTTAGAGAACATTTATTTTTAAATTAAGAAAACATCGGAATGCTTTTAGTGTGGTTTCCAAAGGTATTAACAGCACAAAAACAAAACAAAGGATAAATGAGGCATTAAATAATAATTTCAATTCTCAGACCTTTAACAAGGTGACATTAAATGACACTGAAATTAAGAATATGACAAGCAGATGGTGCTATAAGCAGTAGGAAACTGCTCCTAACAGTTTAGTAAAAAATTCAAAATAAATGATATAAGGAAAAATAAAATAATCCCTGTTTATATAATAAGAATGAGCACAATGGCCCATTTCTGAACAAAAATGTTTCTTTGTTACAAAATTTTTCCATCAATAGTTTAAAAAATTTTCATTAATTTTTTTTTTCAAAAAAATGTTCTCCATATTTTTTTGAATATTTAAATTTAATCAGAATTTAAAGAAAATCCAAGTCATTATTTATAGAAATTTTATTTTATTTCTTTAAAGTATCTAATATTTCCATTTCCCTTCTGACATTAACAAATGACGTTTTTATGTATTTGAAAATGGTTTTTATTATTTCATAGAAATGTTACGCTTTTAAATTCCAACCAAAAACTTAAGTTTCATTTTAAATGTAATGCATCATTAACAGCGTCTTCTTTTATGAAGCAGCAATATAAAGTTTTACCCCCCCCCCCCCCCCCACCAACAAAACTTGCACATTCACACAGTTTTATAAAAGCAACTCGTAAAATTTTTCGTTAAACAGTGAAATAACAACAAAAACTCTTTTAAATCTGTTCCACTTATTAAAATATCTCTTGGCTCACTTACTAAACAACTACAACAAGAACAATAATAACAACAACAATAGTAACAACATCATTTATGGAATATGTAGCAGGAATGTATTCGTGCCACATACAAAAGGCAAAAAAGCTAAATTAACACAATCTACCACCATACCAACAATTGTTTACATTCACACACAGTTACCTACAGTGGGGTGTATGAGTATTTTGTATGCGATAGTATTCAACCACAGAAATGGTGCATCATTAAAAAACGACAGCACAACAATACAACAATACAGCAATAACAACAACAAAACACATCCTTTATTAAAAAAAGGAAGCTCAAAATCTCTAAATACAACGAAATTCATATGTATGTGTAAGAGTACATTCGTGGTAAATAAGTGGCAGCAACAGTCTGAACAAGTTGTATTCCTACAACATGATTTCTTCTTCAGAAATCGAAAAATAGTCCCAATTTACACGAAGTAACTTTTATTAAAAAGATTGATACAATTTTTTCCTTAAACCTTTTTCGGTGTTTATATGTTTTCTTATTTCTCAAATCGCTCATATTTTTATTTGAGAGTATGTATACACATACATACATATATAATACGAATAAGTGGGTAACACGAATTGCTAGTACAATCAAGTGTGTACTCGTCTTACCTCTCTATACTTAGCTGAGCTTAAACAAGTGCTTCCTGTAAATTAGGACATACATATGTATGTATATAGACAATTCTTTGTATTTTACATTGATTATAAAGAATGTTTGGCATTAAAATTCAAGAAATGTTTATTTCCAAAAAATTTTATAATTTTGAATAAAAGTTTCAACACAGTTATACATACAATATTGTTAAACAATTTTGAAAGAAAACTTTTGCATTACCCTGTTTACAATAGATCGTGCGAAAATTTCCCAAAAAAAAAAAATTATTTTGTTTGTAAACAAAAACGAGTGAAAATTCCCAAGACCAAAACATTTTAAAGAGCGTACCAAATAAATGAATGAAATTGAATCCAAAGAGGAAAAACCGTACAAGCATAACAAAAAGGACTACAACAGCTACAACATTGACAACGAATAAAAACATGTACAAGCAAGCAAAACAACTTTTATTAAGGAAATTTTATTTACAACTGTGCAGGGTTTTGTAAACGAGACAGGGGACTTGCAAGTGAAACGCAGGCAGAGGAGGGCTCTAAAAAATATAAATGGCTTTAAGTTTAAATAACTTTGGTTGCTTTAACTCCACAACAAGGAATAAATAGAGAAAGAAATACAACAAAACAAAACAAACAAAACAACACATAAACAGAATTTATAAATAAACCATGTCTTACGCCATTGTGCAAAGGTAACAAACAAAAACGAAATACATACACACATATACATATATATTTATGAACTCCTAACCTAACCCAAAAATAAAACAACAACAACAACAACAATAGACATGTACTTTATAAATAACAAGAAATATATAAAAACCGCTTATTCTTTATTATGTTGGAAGCGCTGAAAATGCTGTTGTTATTAATTCTTTTTCGTCGTTTTTTTTTTATAATTATTTCAAAAAGTGGTAATAATTTTGAAAGACATAAAACTGCTGGTAAAATACTGTACCAGCCAAAGTTTGTATGTGTGTATGTTGTTGTCATTGTTTTTTTTTGTTTAGTTTGAGTTGAACTAGAAAAGTATATTGCTGTTCGTGATTCCTAGGGGAGTCAACCTTAGAACTTTTCTGTGAAACTATATTATACATATGTTTGTATATAGTCTTCAGAATAGAGGGGTATTAGTCTTAAGCCTCTTAAAGATTCACACTAAATTGAACAACGGCCTAATTTTTCTTTACAAATTCTTAGAAAAGTTTAGTTTTCAAGATATTGCCAGTGAGCAGGTTAAGTTTCAATGAATTATTTCAGTTTTAATGCTTTACTCAATGAACTGTTTAATTTTTCTTTCCATTTCCAATGAACCGGTCCATTACCACCCGTATCTACTTTTGCTGAGAAGAGGATTTGGGTTCCGCGCTAGAGTATATTTTCAGGATGGCACTGATAGCGCCATGAATTCAAATCATTTTATGACTGTTTTAAATATCTTATAAAATGTTTAATATTTACACTAATTTTATTTTAAATTTGCCCATAAGCCATTCGTAATATGTTTTGCATTTAAAATGTTATCCCAGGAAGAAAATCAATTTAAATAAATTCCTGCTCCCCTTCTTTTACAATTTCAATTACTGTTGTTTTCTTATCAAAATATAATAATTATATTTAAGTAAACTTTTTCCCTTCTTATGCCAGCTTTAAAACTGCTTAAAGTATAAATGTTAAAAAGAAAACAGCAACAGAAACTTTATCAATATTATAAAATCGATATTAAAGGCCACAGGGAACAACAAATGAACGAAGAAAGAACACACGTTGAAAGGAACAAGCAGCCAACTTGTTTAATTTGTCTAACAAAGTTTTCCTTTCTTCTTTTGTTTTTGATTTTTTATTTCAATCCAAAAGCTTTAAAGGATAAACAAGATAACTGAACTGAAAGTATGATAGAAACTGTTGCTTTAAGGAAATAAATAATATGTAGCACAGGATACGTCTACTTAGCAGGACATGATAAGGGCTGGTGGTGTTGGACTTTCATATAATGACAGCTTATTAAGGAAGTTTTTCCTCCTTTTTTTTCATTGTTAGCATACAGCAAATTAGTTGCCATTAACTGGGCTACATAAATAAGTTATGAGCCAATATTAGAGCTGGTTTCAATGACTACACAACACACAAATGCACAAGCATTTAAAGCAAATTTAGAACCTTATTTAGTTCCTTAGGATTCTAGAAAGGTTTTAAGCAGAAATATTTTCTACAATTTTAATAATGTCACGTACAAATTGCACTTTTCATTTTATTCATCTCCTTACAGTCAGTTACATTTACCATTCGGTTTTGTTTTTGGTGTTTTTACCAAGTTTTCTTGGGGTTTAAGTTGCTTGTTGTAAAGCAAAGATTTTAAACTTTCTTTTGGTTTTTCTTATACTTCTGTTGTTGTTTTTAGTATCCTTAAGGTTTTTTATTACATTTTAAGACCTTGTGGTGTGTGTGTGTGAGTTTTGAACAACTACCACAATCTAATACATCCATCTTGTCGACGGTAGCAGCAGCGGCAATGGCAGCAACAACAGCAATAACACGAAACTAGTCAACATATCAAAACTAATGGCTAAAAGTTTATATTGCATAAACCCCAACCAAACAACCTCAATTTGTTTTTATATAAAAAAAAAATGAGGAAATATGGAAAGAAAGTTAAAAGGCAACTAAGAATATAAAAAATTACCCTACAGTTGGTCATACAATTTTTAGTGCCTACAAGATATAAGCCAAAAAGAACTTTTCATGCTCAACTGATTTTCAGTTAGTGGTTGAATTAACTGATATTTTCACTATTCTCAAACGTTTATTGTTATGAAATTTATTGAACATTTATGTTCGTCTCTATTCAAAAGTGATTGTTGCAAGTATATTGCTTACCTAAGATCCAGTTGATCATAAGTTTTAAATCTATTATACCCATTTGCTTTAGTTCATATTGTGGATGGTTCGTGTCTCTGCTAAAAGTAGAACACTTGCGAAACCAGTTGGCTTATTATCTGTAATTCTAAACCTTAAGTTTGCACAAGCAATAGTACTTATGCACGCCTACTTTATTAAAATATTACTAACGTTTAAAAACTTGTAAAAACTTTTATAAATTCGCAAAAATGTCACAAATTCACTTCTCTATTATCCATCATTCTGCCGAGGCTGCATGTGTACAAAAGAGTAGGAGAGACTCCTTGTTTAATCCCTCATCTGCTTTTCGCTGCAGTAAACAAATTTTGTATTTATTAAAAACTTTAAGTTTTCTCCTGTTTGTTTTTTTTATTTATAAATACATATAAAGCTGCTCTAAGTAGTTGTGGTTTAACAGAAACTAAAAAAACAACAATAATAAACAGTATCAAAGAAATGTTAATAAATCTTAACACTTTGTTTTTATTTTGTATTTTTCTTAAACATTTTCTGTTTTATTTTTTTTTTTGGGAAGGACAACAACAAATTAATAAAATGTTGCCAGTAACACTTGCAAAATGTTGTAAATGTTTTGAAGGCATTAAGGAGGGATCGGGCGGGGTATGTTGAACAGGACAAGCCGAGTGGTTTAAGGCGCATAAAACTTTTTATGTTTTTTCTGTTCTCTATAATTTTTAGTACGTTGCGGTCGGTTAACGCGACAATAAAATGTTGTCTACTTTTTACCAACCATCAGTAGAAGAAAAGTTTTTCTTTTTCTTTATTATTCTTCTTGTTGATGTTGTTATTGTTGTTGAGTGTTTTTTCCTTTTTGGTTTGTTATTTAAGTGTTGTTTATTACTGTCCTCCATTAGAGGCGTTTTAACAGGGAAAAGGACATTGACATGCTTGAGTGAATAAAATGTTTGTGTGTACGAGAATTTTTATATGTATATTAAAAGCATATGTATGTATGTATGTCTTTGTTTTGTAATACACAGAGGGAAAATTTGTTAGTGCTTCTGTTTGTAGGCCCTATAGAAGACTCATTCTATTATATTTTCTCTCAGAAGTTGTTCTGGAAGAAATTTGCATTTTGAAAGAAAGAAAGTAAACAAATCATGATTGAAATATCAAACATGAACCGTTTTGCACTTTTTCGTCACTATAAAAACAAATTTTATCTTGCTCACTTTATTATACGAGTAATAAAAATGAATACAGAAAGCGTCTATAAATTTAAAATATTATGCAAGTTTGTGGTGTAAAAATACATGTGATTTGTTATAATAATTTTAAAGACCTTTTTCAAAGTCTTATGGGGCAGTTTTAATATTTTTCTTACTAAAATTATTTATTTGGTAGACATTGAAGTACGCCTTCTATGAGACATTACTTGAGAGACGTTCTAATTGCCCTACTAAAGTAGGCCTTTTATCAGGCATCTAACCAGTAAAAAGTAGGCAAGGCCTTGACTACCAATTATACGCCATGTAAAATTAAAACGGTTTTGCAATGCAGCTGCAAGTCCTTGTATCTGCTAAATAAGGCCTTTTGTATGGCCTCTTTACAGCATCTTTTTCCCGCTTGGTATATTTAAGTAGTTGATACACAAAATATATATTTGTAAAAAATAGGTTTATTTATTTATACATACATATTTATTTTTAAAGCAAAAATAAGACGTTTGTTTTGGATAATCTTTTTGAGATGAAAATTGTTGTATGTACTTACAAACTTTTTGTAAAAAAAAATAACAAACTTTGTCAGATTAATTTGAAATATATGTATGTACTTTAAATAATATAATTCTTTACACTTTAGAGTTCTAACACTAACTATTATTACAGTGTATAACAGATTTTGTATAACTAGAGTTAAAAAGTAACTAAACAACTATAAATTGTTGAAATATGGGTCGGACCGAAAATTAAATTATTATAAAAATTGTCATAATTATGTATAATAACAATATTATGTATTTGTAGCTTATTTTAGTTTTCAGGAAAAAATTGCCAGTAATCTGAAAATATAATGTTTCTTGTTAGTAGCTACTGTGATATTCTTTCTTTAGTATTTATTAATTTGATATATAGGTATGTATGTATGTATATATAACAATTATATATTTTATAATAATTTTTTATTAACATCTAATTATGACGAAATTAACAGATAACGATTTTATTTGTTGTCGCGTTCTCATACTAAAATCATCGTGTGCTATAAAGTGGCAGAAAACTTGAATTCAAATTAAAATTTAGTGCCTACAATATGTCATATATGTTAGAAATATGTCATGTTCGCTATCCTTTTTAAAAGTTAGTAACTGATGGAGGGAATAAATAAGACGGGACTTTAGAAACATTTAAAGAGCTCCAATAAAGTATAAAGAATATTTCGATAATGCAGCTGAGAACTTTTGAATGATAGAAGATAATGTCATAAGCCTGCAAAAAAATATTTGAAAATCATTAAGAAGGTATTACGAGTTGGTTTATTTGAAGAATTAGTCTGAAAATAAATATTTGAAAATCATCAAGAATGCATTACGAGTTGGTTTATTTGAAGAATTAGTGTTATTGAAGTAAAGTACATATTGAATAAATACTAAGAAGGTTAAAATTAATTGGTGTAATCCTTATTACAAAAATTATCGGTAAAAAACGAAATACATATTTCAACATGGAGCATTAACCAAACTATCAAAGTCACATTATTTCAGTTTAGTTTAAAAATCTCATTATCAATTCCAATTCATAGATTTCTGTAGGTTCCTAGATGCAATTGAAAACGAGTTCATTTTTGTAGCATTTTTTTTAAGTATATTGGAAGCAACAAAATGGCAATATCCAACCTGCTGCTACTAAAATGCTATCGAAAACTGGAACCTTGAAAAACAATTATCAAGTTTTCTTATTTTATTTTCAGCGTGTTATTCCGTGAAAATTCTAAAATTTATGAGGACAAGAGGGAAATTAAAATGTTGTGTGCACATACATATTAAACGGATAAAAATATTGTGAATTAGAGTTTTTAAAATTGAAAATTTTAAGTATAACAGTTTCTTCTATAGAACAAATTTTCTATATAACAGTTTTTTTTATAGAAAGTTTGCAGTATAACAGTTTAACAGATAATGTTCTGTATAAGAATTTTTTTTCTATAGAAAATAATATAATAGTGTACAATAGTTTTATTGACTACACTGCGTATAATTGATAATTAATAAAAAAAAAATAATTATACGCCCTCATTGCTATCAAGACAGTAAACTTTTAAAGCATTTACAATTGGAAGGTGTTAAAAATAACGTTTTTATGAATGTAAATATGTTTTATGTATTTCATTGGTCATCAATGACAAAATTTGTGTTATTTCTGTTATTTTAGCTTGAGACTCATTATATTATGTCTTCACGGCTTTTACAATAAATTAATAAAATTCATAAAATTTTAAAATTTCTTAAAGTTTTATTTTTGAAGAAACAATGTGCTGTCTCTATAACTTTAAACAATTTTGCATGTATTTAGGTATATATAAATGTAATTCCCAGCCATGTTTGTTTACGTTTACTTTCTTCTATATTTCTACACCCTCGCTACTAGGAAAAACTCCTAAAGCCAATATTAACAAAAAAAAAAAAAAACAACAACAAAATTGTGTATTTAAGTAAACAAAAACAATAACCAAACATTATACTGGATTTTGAATAACAAGCCAGTAACGACAACAACTACACAAAGGAACTCATACCACCAACAAAGAAAAACCTAGAAGAAAAAAAAACCCCAGAACTTCAAAAAGAACTGGCAGAGAAGCAAAAACATGCTATAACGTTTTATAAAATTGGCGCCACATTTTAAATAATACGCGACGCCTTTTTCTGCTTTTAACATTACAAAACGTAAGAGTATTTTTTGTAGAAAGGAAAATATGAATTTCCGGTAAAATGAGGGATAACAACTCACTCATTTACACGAACAGACCGTAGACATTTTTAGCTTTAAAGCAGAGAAAAAAATCTTGTATAGAAACAGAATTCCTACACTTTTTCAAGATGAAATTGAGAAAATACAAAATGTAATTCAGAAATTTAAATTGATATTGAGAAATAAAAATTTGAAAATGAGAAATACAAATTAATAATGAGAAAAGACAAATTAAAATTAAGTAAATTAATTTTACTAAGTGAGAATTTTTCTTCTTGCGAGTACTAATTGTAAAAAATAATTTATTCGAAGTTTACTTCTAGTTAAATATACAATTTATTTGAAAATAATTGTATACAGTAGATAATATTTATTAAATTAAATAAATTAATTTTGAGAAAACACAAATTGAAACTAGGAAATCAATTTTTCTATTAGATTTGTAACTCAAAATCGTGTCATGTATTTGTAAGTAAAAAAAATATTTGAATTATTTCATACAAATTGCAAATGTTATTTTCTCAATATCAGTTTGTATTTCCTCAATATTAATTTCGATTTTGCAATTTCAATTTGCATATTTTCAATATTAATTTACATTTCCTAATTTCAATTAATTTTTTCTCAATATCAATTTGCTTCTCTAAATTTCAATTTATTTTTTCTCAATATTAATTTGGAATTTCTCAATTTCAACTTGAAAAGGTGTAGAAATTTTATGACGAATATATGAAAAGGTGTGGAAGCTTGAATGTCTTTTTTTAAATAAAATTGTTTATAACAAATTGTTATTGGGTTAGCTGAAAATAGCTAAAAGTCTGTTTATTTTTTTTTTGTTAATTTCTATTATGGCTTCATATAATTCTTGCTATTTTTCTCCCACTCTTGTACTTTTGTTGCAAATTATTGATTATTAATAATCTGTTTATTGTGCTATAAAAAATTGGGCAAATTGTATAAGACCCCTGTGTAATGATAATCATATAAATTTCAGCAGCAATGATGACGAGCATTCATTCATTCATTCAGCTTCATAATTTGCAATATTTTCATCACTGTTGTTTGTTAACGTTTACGATATCGATGATGTTTTTGCGGTAGTGGTTGTTGTTATTATTATTTTTATTTTTAGTTTTATTTTTATTTTTATTATTGAAATATTAACGCTTTAATGATTTTGTATAGAATAAATATCGATTTGTATTAAAAGGGCGTTTAGCAGCCCTCCATAATATCGTTTTTTTTTATATTTCAACCCCCATAATCTCCAGCATATTCCTGAACAAGTTGTTTTATTGTATACTTTTTGTTAATAGATAATAATAATAATAATAAACTTGTTGTTGTTTGCCATTTCATTTGCCAATATTAAAGTAACAACCCTAAACAACAAAACAAACAAATTTAAAATGTTATAAATATTTGCTATGTAGGAGTTCTTTTAAAGCAAGAAAATCTAGCAAACATTATTTCCTTGTTTAAAGTTTTTCGTTGTGTTTAAATATATTTTTATTTGTTAATGTGATAAAGGTTTTAGGGATGTTCTAAAAAAGTTGTAAGATACAGGTATTTTTTCCAAATTTATTTTTTAAGGCGGTGAATTTCATTGTTTGCTTCAAATACATAAACACTTTTCAAGGACTTCTTTAAATTTAGTTCAGCAAATTAATATAATAGAAAACAAATCACAGTTTTTAATATTTGACTTGATGAAAATATCAACATACATATATGTGCATGTTTTTATGACCTACAACAGCACTTCATGCCAATTTAAATATATGTTCAAGTTTCTGAGCCATTACGTATATACGTTTGTTTGTTTGTGTAAAACACGCTCATTATCCAGTTACTTCTTAAAAATTTATCATCAATAAAAGTTAGAAATCAAATTTTGAGACATCCAGTCAATCCATCAATTAATAAAATATGATGTTAAAAAATGCTATTGAAAAATTTTAATATTTCTTTATTTCTTCGTTTGAAAGACGTAAGAATGTCGCGTTCGAGATCATGGAAATGAAAATATCAGATTTATTTTTAAATTAATGTAGAATGGTATTTTGATTTTAATTTATCTGATTAAATGTATTACCAGTACACAATAGTTATGTTAAAGACTTTACTTTTTTAATTTAATTTAAAATTTTCATAATTAGAACAAAATCTAAATACTTTTCTCATAAAATATAAATATCTACATACGTGGATGCACACATTCATACACATTTCATTAAGAATAGAAAGTCTTATTATTAATAATGCCATACATATGCACTTGAATGCGCTGCAAATGAAACCCTTTTTGTCTCACTCTCTCCAACAAAAGCTATTAATATTATATTAGAGAGTGTTGGTATAAATGATAACAGTGAGATGAATATGTAGTAAAGCAAACGGTTGTTTATTGTAGAAAACAACGGTACTTATTATACCAGAGAGTTAATTCCTCTACATTTGTTCATACTTAAACAGAAATGGGAGATTGAGTGAATGAGTACGAGTATGTCTTTGTGTGTATTATTACTATTCTAGGATAAATTGTATTGATGTTAGCATGTGTGCGTTGTTCTGTCTGTGTTAAAAGGCTTAACTACTCATCAGTTGTCTCTGCGAGTTTGAGTTTATTTGAACGTTTTCATTGAAATGATAATAATTGGATTAGCGTTTCTTTTTTTTTTTTTTTTTAATAATACTGCTGTTGCCGATTCACAATATTGTTATTGTATTTTATTTGTCTGGTGAATAAAAAACAATAATAGCTTTAGCTCAACATTATGGCAAAAAAAATTAAAATTTTTGTTGAGGAATTATTGAACATGGTTGTGTTATTTATAATGTTTGGAATTTAAAAAATGTGAATAGTGATTTTTTTTTTGTAAATTTTGAAAATATTAAGCGATATTTTATAAATTATAACTACACTACACTACAAATAATACAAAAAGTAGACATTTATTATTTTAGTTGTGTTTTCTACTTATGTCCAGGATCAAGAACGCGAGATTCGTGCAAAGTGGAAGTGCAAAAATTGAGGAAATATTAAATATTTCTTTCTTGTTTTCAGTTTTATTTTTATTTGTAACCCTTTGTATTTCTCGTTTATATCAAAATTCGAGAATGCGACATTTGCACAAAGTTGAAGTGAAAACATATTTTTTTATTTCCATTAAACGATTGCATTGCAGGTGTTGGTTTTCTGTTCTTTTCAATATGTTAGCAATAATTCATGGGATTTAGAACGCTACATGTAGAAAATCGACATGCAAAAATCTGCTAAATGGTACATTATCATTAATAATAGTTAGGGGTTTTTTAATAACGTTTTGTTTATAGTTGTCAGGTTGAAATATTTAAATTTGCATTTATGATTTAGCAGGCGACTTATTTGCTAGTCAATTGTGAGAAAGATTAGATCAAATAATTAAAAAAAAACTTTTAATTGATTGGTTAAACATGGCTTAAAACTTTCTAACTAAGATCTGTGATTTAGGAATTTCTTCCTTCTTAACTGCTTTTCTCAGTGTTTGCCTCAAGGTAAAAAACTCAAACTTTTAGTTTTATTTAGGTATTTCTGTTTTATACGATTTCTAGTTTATCATTTTTTCTTTCACCTATTTGTTTTTACCAATGTTAATAGCTTTTCATATATTTCTTATGATAGTGAACGCGACATACTTTGAAAATCAAAATAAAATATTTAGTGTGATTATTAAATGCAGTAACATTTTTAATTTAAGGGCAATAAATTTTGATTTGAATTACAAATTAGTATGATTTCTGATAACAAACGATGATTTAGATACAAGAATGCAACATTCGAACATGAAGAAAATCATGTGAAAAATCTAAGGGCTTTGTTGGTGATGAAAGGATTTCATAAAATATAAAATATGTGAACAATTACAAACACATAGATATAATAATTTGTTTATTAAAACCTTTAATTTTAACCATTGATTTTGTGAAATTCTGCTTGACATTTTAAATTATTGCAGCTGTCATTAAATAGTTTCTCGTGTCATTTTATAATATTTAAAACTAATTGATTTTTTTCCATTATTTTTAGCAATTAATTAAATATTTATAAATTGCCATGACACAACAATACAAAAACTAATTAAATTTATTATTAAACAAATAATGTACCTCTTCAAAGTTGTTGTTTTTTTTAACACTTTTAAATTGCTATAATACTATAACCCAAAGCTTAATGTCTATCTATATAACAACAATTGAATATGAAAATATAAGTTTAGTTTTTATAAATAAATTATAAAAGAATTAAAGTTTTTAATCAAATCAACCAATTCTATTGCAGCAAAACCATTTATTTATTTTTGTATTGCACACAAACTAAGCTAAATATGGCTAATGAAAAATGTTTTTGACTAATTCGTTTAGAAATACATTTAAACAAAAACATAAAATTTAATTATATTTCCGTCATTTAATTATGAAATATTGACAAAAAAAAAAAAAAAAGAAATAAAATTAAATTTTTAATAATTCATATTTTCTTTTTGCTTAATTTGAATATATATTTTAAATATAAATTTTAAACACACACTTAACAAAATATAAAATAAATATTGTTTTCAAAATATTCATGTTTTGCATTTCTCGTTTTTTATTTCGATGTTTAAGTTTAAATTAAAATCATAAAAAATGTATGAGATTTTAATACCTAAACAAAAATGGTTCTAGTCAAATTTAATATACTCAGGATAGTTTGTAAAAAAAAACAAAAAAAAAACAACAGTGGAATATATACAAAAGATTTATAAAGAAAATTAAACTTAAAATGTTTAAAGGCTCTTGAAATGCGTTTACTAAAGTTCTGTTTCACAATTTTGCTCCGAACATGTCCAACATGAGCAGACTTTACTTTACTTTTACCTTAAAACATCTAAACATTTTTAAATGTATCTGCATACATATAAATAAATGATTATAAACACTCATCATACAAATATTAAGTTGTGAAAATATAATATCCTGCATTATTAATGAACACAACAGCAAAAAATTATTATTATTTTCATCTCTGTTCCATGTATTCACACTCATATTTAATGTATTTGCCAGGTTTTTCCATTTACTGTCAAAATCCTTGAAATGTTGAAAATAATATTTTATTCAAACCTGAAACATTTGTAGGCAAAAGGATACTCTACCTACATATATACGAGTCTACGAATTAAAATGAAAATTTGGTGTTGACACGAATTTTGTAAGCTGTATAGCCAAATGGAAATGGAAAAAAGTTTTATTCAAAATATTGAAAATTTAAAAAGGATGAGTAAAGAAAACATCATGAAACAATTTGTAAGACAAACTCAAATAATATATTTTTCAGTTATTTTTTAGCACTAATTTATTAGCTATTTATACGACTACTAATTTTGCTTTTTGCCTTCAAAAATAAATACTTTTTCATGAGTACATTTTGAAAAAGTACTTTTTCGTACATTTTTAAAAATATTTTTGAAAATGAAATTAATGTATCACTATGAAAAATTGTGTTAACCAATGAAATATCAGTATTTTTACAACAGGACCTTTTTGACAATATTTTCTTGTAAAACCCCATTTTTGAAAGTAGCTTTTTGCAAAAAGTACTTTTTTCAAAAGTACCTTTTTTCAATAGTTCCTTTTTGCAAAAAGTAAAAAAGTTTAGTAAATATCTTTTAAAAGTGCATTTTTGCCACTGTTTTGGTAACTTTTTAAAAATACTTTAGAAAACTAGTGCTCAAATTTCTATTCCAAAAATAATACTGAAACAAATATATTCGGCAACTTTCAATTACAAACTCTACTTGAGGTTCTCTTCTTTGAAAATTATTTTTTGTTGGTCTAAGGCTTACAAATAGGTTTGTTAAATAATAAGGAATAAATAAACAAATTGTTAAAGTTGTTGTGAAATGCTGATGATTCTTTAAGAAATACAATATTAATTAACAAAATGTTTAGAAATTTAAAGTGAATATGTATATCACCAGCTTTCTGTAGGGTATTTTGAAAATATTTTTCATGTTTCTCATAAAAATGGAAAAATAACAATAATCATAACATACAAATACAAGTAGCCATAGACATTTGCAAGCCTAGTAAATACAAACATTGTTATTATTTGAAACTGATATTGAATTTTACTTCATGTAAAGCCAACTATTACAAACAATTTTAGCTTTTAGTTGGGGTTATAAAAAGACTTATTTTTTGGACCAGTCTAATGTACATACGAGTACGTATAATAATGTATGTATGTATGTATGTATGTACATATGTATTTTTGTTGCCAAGTTATAAATTTATGACCATACAGGGAGTTTTATTAATTTTGTATCAAATATGCAATATTTGATGCCTGGTTTGGTTTCGCCTGCTCCAACTTTACCACCTCCTTTTATGGTTTCGCCTTTTTGATGTTTTTTTTCGAGGGGAATTATTTTGAACGAAAATCAATTGTAGTGTTGCAGCTCTCTATTACATTTACAAAAAAAAAAGAACATTTTATTATTTTGGTGGCAAATATAATTGACAATAACAATGTATGTGAAATAATTCCGGCAGTGTTAAATGTTGTCCTTTCACTAGTAGTCACAAACGGATTCAATATAATTTCAGTCACAAAATCGCTAGTTCGCTGTATCCTTTGAAAAGCGTAGTGAACAGTATTGTTGAGTCATTTACAAGTAGTCACCTTACAAGCAGAGCTTTTTAACTAAGACACAACTAAAACCATAGACTGCAGGGTGCAAATATGTACAATGTATGTAAATATGAATATAAATGTGTTAGTCTCACTACAAGTCTGTTTGAAATTTATGGATTTATGATTTAATTGAGTTCTTCATAAAGTATTTCCAGCACACTTGGGTGAGTTACAGAGAATTTGTTGAAGTTTAAGGGGTGTCTGTCTAAATGTCTGCAAATATACGTCTAAATAAATTTACTCACACATGTGTATTGATGTGCTTAAACCCCAGAGCAAATCAATATACAAATTTTATTACATTTTCTGTTTTAGTTTCTTTATTAATATTTGGGGGTTGCTTAAATTGCTGCAAGTATTAGTGGAGGGGTGATAAAGAGCAACATTTTCATTAATATGAAATGTCGTTTGACAAATAAGTAATAATGTAGAGGTGTGGTAATTGTATACAAATTGAAATATTATTAACATTCAATTATGAATTGAAGATAAATACAAATACAAACAGAGACTTACACACATAGTATATAATGTACATTGTACATGATACATGATACATACAAAAATACATATGTACATATTTTTTAAATATATTCAAATTATACTTTACAAACATAGCGTCGCTGCATTTTTAGAATGTTTTATACTGGGTTAAATGTGGTTTAGTTTTTCTTTGAAATTCTATTTGAAAATAAACTTTCACTAATACATAATGTATGTAGGTAATATTTAATTTTATACTGTTTACAGTAAATCAAATATATTTTGGCAATATTTTAAAGGAATTTAAGAAGCTTAAAACTATTTGCTTTTATTTAAAACGATTTTTAAGCTAAATTTCTCTTTATAAAACTAATTCCTTAAATCCTTTGGTTTTTTCTTTCTAACATTCCAAATGTATGTATGTATGTATGTATGTATGTATTGCCTTATTACATTACGTTGTGTTCTGCCCATTTGAATATACGAAATTTCATTGTAAATCTGCATTGTGACTTTGGCTTTAGCTGGTTGCCAACAAAATATTTCCTCCATTAATTCCAGTGTTGATTATTCAAAAGAGCAGAATGAAAAACTCACAACACACAGGCAAACTTTTTGTAGAAAAAGGAATAAAATCAAACAAAACGAAACGAGAAAACTAGGGGAAAAAAACACAAAGCCTGAATACAAAAACAATTCATAAAGATAAAGAAATATTTATGTGAGACCACAATAAAAATTAGGTTAACGATTTTAATGTTTTCTGTATTTTTTTTTCTTTCATTCTCTAGTAAACTTTGGTTTGTTTTGTTTGTTTCATAGAGAAATAAAAAAATAACAAGAACCTAGAAAAAAAACAGGAATGTTTTTCTAAAGCCATTTAACGTGCTTCGCAAAGACAAATCACTCCACTTAGGGAGCTACTTTAGCCGCAGACAAAAAAAATATAAAGATAAAAACTGGTATGGAGTCAAAGAAAAATGTTTTAAATAAAGCAAAATAGAGGGAGAGTGGGTAATTTAATAATATATTAAAGGCTGAAAACAAATGTAACAAAAATAGAGAAAAAGCAAGTGGACATAATTATTCTCTTGAAGAAAAAAGGAAATTGGAATATTTTTTAAATAAATAATTAAATAAATACTTAAATTAATTCTTCAACAGAAAAATGTTCAGTAAAAAGACATTTGTTTAAATCACAAATATTAATATAACAGAATGCAATTTTCCATCTATCTCAGTTCGCTTTGAAAGTCAATTATGTATTTATATGCTTGATGCTGTTTTGACAGCTAAAAGGAAGAGAAAGCGAGCAAAGAAAATATTGCTTTGAGCTGTTTGTTTTTTTTTAAACACAAAAGTTACTTTTGTTTTCATTCATTGAATTATTATTCTTTTCTACTGTGCACAATTCTTTCAATGTTTATTTATCAAATGCTTTTTGTGTTTTGTTAACAGTCTTGTTTTTTTAATATAACGTTTATTTTTAGTATTATTTACTTTTTATTTGTGACATGAATTGTATCTTAATTTATGATGATGACAAGCTCAAAAAAGAGCACAAAGGAGCACACAAAAGCAAAAAGACTGAAGAACAGAAATAAAGAAAGCACTTTAGTTTATTTCCCAAATTGCTCAAAGGAATATAATAATCAAGATGGAGAAATGACATCTACAAATGAAAGATAACAGAAATCAGATTTTTGTTAAATGCAGTTCAGTTCAGTGGGACATAATTAAAAAATTTGTTTTTTCTTTCAAAAAAACAATTAGATGTAAAAGCAGATAAGACCGAATACTCTGAAAATGTATAAGAAAATTAAGATCTTAACCATTGTTAAGATACTCTGGAATATGCTCTGCAAGAAGAGCAGTTTTACAATATTTGCCAGTAGATTTTAATAAATATTACTCATACGCTGTGTAGTTCAAGCACTTATCAAATAAACTCACATATAGGCAAACTTAGGGATAGAAATACCCTAATGATTGACTGAATACTGGTGGTATGAGTGATAGTTTTGATTATTTGCGATTTGAAAAAAATTTAAATATAACTACACATCTTATGCCTTTTATGAAAATCATGCCATTTGACAAATTAACATTATTTAATTATAAAAGAAAAATAATTCGAAATTAATCTCAGCAATAAATTAATAAATTTCATGCAAAATTGATTTCCGTTTTACACATAAAGTAGGTTTGAAGTGTGCTTTTAGACAAAATTTTCATACAAAATTTTCTTAAAGTACATTTGAAGTTTACTTTAATTTTTCATGAATAAGGGCATAAATGTCTGCTCACTTTGTGTGTTTTTGTTTGCTCGTATTGTTCAATTACAATGGAAAACCTACATGTTTATAAGCAGCTGGAAAAACAGTTAGGCCCATAATTTTCTAGTGCTTTAGAGGACATCTTATCCTGTTAATGGCTTCAAATGTACAGTATACTCTCTCAAGAGCTGACACCTAAGAGACTGACAAATTTGTCTGAGAGGTGTCCGCGAGGATAGAGTCCACTGTAATTATACATAAAAAATAATTTCGTAATTCCACAATACTGACTAATTGAAATTTTCTTTTCTCCTAGAAAGTCTATGTAAATAGAAAGAAATAAAAAAATCTAGTTCTTTAAAAAGATGTTAACGGATATTTAGAAACTTTGTAGGGCCTGTCAAAAAGGTCTTTCGCAAGTAATTGTTGTCCTCAGAAAATTATTAAGGGTACAAACATAGTTTGTGTAAATGCGAATAAAATAAAAGATAATTATTAAGCAAAAACAAATGTTACAACATCGACAATAGTAAATATGAAATAAAATAACAAACAACAAAAATAAATATTGAATTCTAAAGGGGTCTTAATATAAATTAATATAGATCTTGTATAATTAACAGAGATATTGTCATACAACAAATATAATAGTTTTATAAATGTAGTTTTTTATTTAGCATTTTTCTTTTGTGTCTTTCTTTTTTTTAATATTTGTTAAGGACCAAAAAGTAAATGCTGGAAAAAAGAAAACAATAATTTATATCTCAATTATTTAAGTGTAACAGTTCAGTAAAGAACAGTATACAAAATAAATACAAGTTTTAATGCATTAATTTAAAACATGTTGTTGTAAGCAATTAAATGCTTTATTGAAATTAAAAAATAAAGAAAAATTAAAAAAAGTATAGGATTACACATTTCAAACTTTAGAGAGAAGCAAGCTAATTTTATTCCATCTGAGATTTAAGCATTGTTAAACAACTGAGATATTCTGTCAGACAGTGTATCACCTTTATTCAGTAAAACTTCTTAAATAAAGAGTAACGTGATATGAAATAAAATAAAAAAAAACATACTTAAGATATCAGCTTAGATTGAATATATAGTAGATTTATCTACTGATTTAAAAACCCTCTCAGATGTAAAAATAAAACGTTAATAAAAAGAGTATTTAGAATTGTTTTCAGATTTGTAGAAAAATATAACAATTTTTTCAATATTACGTATGAGTACTATGAATTTGATTAAATATTAAGTATACGTCTCAATAATAATAATAATATTAGAAATAATACGTATACGTAATATTAATTTAAATTCTTATATATAGATCATACTTTGTTGTTGAAATATTTTGTGACTTAATGAAATAGAAATGTAATGAATTAAAAACGAAAAACACAAATTTCGCTAGAAGTTAAAAAAGGTACGGTTTTGTTCAGCATAAGTTCATAATTCCATTTGAATGCATGTCAAAATTACGAAGTTTCGAAACCTAAGCTTAAAAAAAGCGATAACGTAGTCTACTAATTTTGCAAAATATGTTGAACGTCTCTATTTAAGTGATTTGGTTACCGCAAACATATAAATAATTATTTATTGAATAAATTATTTACATGTATTTATAAATAATTATTATATGTTTGCGGTAACCAAATCACTTAAATAGATAATAATAATAATTATAGTGATATTGTTAAAGAAAAACTTGTAAAAATGTTGAAATAATATTGGTAAACAGGTACAACTATACTTTTTCTCTGCATGTATGTACAATGTACAAATGCTAACAAACATATGTATGTATGTACATACAAACTTAGGAGAGAACATTAACCTCTAAATGCAAATATACAAAAACAACTGACATATGCATGTACTGTGTATTTGTAAGTATGTATTATCAGTATACATAATATATAATATTTTCACCAGCATATTTAAACTATAATGTACATTATATAGAGCATGTAAAACAAATACTCATATATACAATATATTATTATAACTAAACACACATATAGAGTAGTAAATAAAAGCTGTACAACATTTTAAACACTAACCCATTATAAAAACCACAGTTCACAGCCATCTGCACAAGTAAA
This sequence comes from Bellardia bayeri, assembly GCA_950370525.1. Classification (NCBI taxonomy): domain Eukaryota; kingdom Metazoa; phylum Arthropoda; class Insecta; order Diptera; family Calliphoridae; genus Bellardia; species Bellardia bayeri. The sequence continues at coordinate 1,820,546 of OX493268.1, forward strand.
TGGAAACACTATGAAATTGTATTTAAACAACCACCTGGCCAAACAGTCGAAATGACATAAAAGCAAATAAACAAAACTTAATAATTCAATGTAAATTTCTAAATATGTGAATGTTCACAACACGGAATAATTCTCGATAATTTAAAAAAATGTTGGAATATTTTTAAAACAATTAATGCTTTGTTATGATTATTTCATTCACGAACCTTCATCATCATAAAATTCGATGATGATGAAATTTTCAAATACTTTGGTCAGGTGTGCAAAAAAAAAACAATTCTTGGTTAAGAGAGCAGCGCGGGGGAGGGTTTAAAGAGAGAGCTACATTAATATAGATTAGGAATATATTAACAATGATTGTAGGTTAAATGTTTAGCATTAGAAGTATATAAGTTCACTGAAATGATAAAAAATGTTACAAATAATGGCTGTATTTCTTTCAATTAAATTGAAATTAAAAGGGCAACAAATCTAGGGAATATTCATTTAAGCAATTTATAATAATAGAATAATTGCTACCGTGTATCAGTTTTTGTTTCTTTAAATATTATTTATTAGGGAACAAATTATTTTAATAAAATTATAAAGAAATTCTTTATACAAGTTTTTATAAATAAATAATTTATTAAAAAAACATTCAAATGTTTATTGCGTTGCAATAACTAAGATTTGACAATTTCAAATGAAATATCATGTCGTACATTTGCCCACCTCTCTAAAACGTTCCACTACATTTCGGCAAAATGGCGGATTAGTTGCGTTAATCATATCACTGATTTAAGGAATTTTAAGGCTGTAATCGGTTCGATAGGTTCTGCAAAATTAACAGCAAATTTCGTGAAATTACTCTTGCAATAAATTCATTACTCACATTCATTAATTTGAATTAATTGCATTTATTGTGGCTTTCGTGGTGGCTAAAGCCATATGTCAGTGATATCCAAAACATCAATAATAGGCCAAATATTTTTTAACATCTCTCGATGTCGCGAATTTTCGACAAAAAATCTCCTAGATTCGCAGAAGACTAAATTCAGCAAATTATATTGATCCAATTCTTAATAGTATTCTCAGAAGTATGATTGCTATTGATATTGATCGACAATATTACGAATTTTACGAAATGTAGTGCCCCGATAGACTAGGCGATAGAGTGCTGGACTATCAGTCAAAGGGTTGCGGGTTCAATGCCAGCCAAAGACTCTGGGTGTTTTCTGCATATAAGCCAAAACCTTCGCAGTTTGTGTTTGTTAAAAAAAAAAACTTTTTTCGAGTGAAATTGATTTCATTGCAATTGCTTTGGCTTCTACAAAATTCGGATCCAAAACCACACTCTTTTATAGCCAGGCTCATGATAGATAAACCATAGATTTTCTCTTGAAATCATAATTTCTGAATCAAGGTTTCTTTTGGAAGTTTTCATAAATAGTTTAAACTTTCTTATGTTAAGGTTTTCTATTAAACATTAAAGGCCTGTTTAAACTTGGTATTAAAATTTTTAAGATAATTAAATTTTCTTTAAAATAATTGACAATTTTTTTTATTATGCGACACAGAGACATCAAAATCTAAATAAATACTTTAAAAGTGTTTGTAAACATGAAAAGAAATGAGTTTGTGTAATAAATAATGATTGTTTATAATACAATGCACATTGGGGCGAAACTACTTGTAATCTGAAGTTGAACAAACAAACCACAAAGTTTTGATATAATGGCTGGATAGTGCTAGAAAGTAGCAACTATTGAAAACGGCAACAAGAATATTATGCAGAAATATTTATTGTAGGGGTTGTACAGAGATAGAAATATTTCTTAAAAAAACGAATTTTTAAGAATTTTTGCCAATATTTTTTTATATAGCTGTCCCAATGTGCATTGCAATATTTTAATATTTTCTATAACGTTTGTTTGTTTGTAAGGTTAAATAAAAATAATGAATTCATATGAATTTCCAGCAAAAACCAAACAAAAACAAAACAAAAAAAACAACATTTATGACAGAATTGTAACCAATGTTGTGGTAGAAGTTGTTAGGTTTTCTTTGCAAAAAATGAAAAAAAAAAAATATTCGAATGGATAAACACATACATATAAATAGTTTTGTTAGAAATCAGCAATATTAAATAGAAAAACACATACTCAGGCAGTTATGAACTCACAGTGCTGAAAATATTATGCATTTGAAAATATGTCAATATTATGACAGTTGACATAGTTCTTGTTTATATTCAATTCATTTTTATATTTTTAGCTTTTTTTTGTGCACAACTTGTTTCCTTCAATATTTAGTTTTATTTTGTTTATTTGCTGGGTGGTGTTTTTTTGCTCGCTTTACATTCATTTAAGTGAGTATCTATGTAAATGGAATTGATGTTTATACTTGCAAATTGAAATGCATTTGAAATATTTATTTCCTTAAGTGGAAACTCAGCTGCTGCTGTCTTTGTAGTGCGGTGGTGTTTTTTTTTCTATCAGTTTACAAGAACTGTAACATGGTTTTTTCATGTAGAGATTCTTTTTTTTTAATTCTTTTTTTTATTATTCGAAAGTGAGACAAGCAGATTTTTAATTATAAATAAGATATGCATATATGTACATATGTATGTATGTATGATGTGTTGTTCTTTTTTAGCGGTTGGGTTTGTATTTTAATTAAAATTCAAATGAATTACAGTTGATATTATAAAGAGATGTTTTAATTAGTTATCATTCAACTTAAGTAATGTTCAAAGTAATGAATATAGAAGACACGTGACGCGTAAAATACATATAGAGTCATGGACTCTGCAAGTTCTTGCTGGATACTACTCTATGCTTTTTAAATGATTTTGTAGTTTTTGATCACATGTTTCAAAAAAAGTATTACAAGCAATTTAGCATTTCATTTAATGTTGTTTTGTTTTTTGCCTAGAAAAGAAAACCACATGCTTTTCTAATTAAAACAGTCAGTCATTTTAATAACTTTAACATGAATCATTAAACTCATGTGTTTTTAAATGCTGATGTTTTTCTTCTCTAATACTCATATACAATTTGCAGAATTCAAAAAAAAAAAAAACAAATAAATAAATAAATATCACCTTTAAAAAACCACATACACGAATTTCTCGTACAAATCTAATCAAATCTCCCCCTACACACATTCACAACACTCAACCAACCGTACAGCCAAACACACAATTCAAACACATAGTCCCCTCTCAGCACAGCAGCTCCCTAAAAGTAATTTATTTGCAAGCAACAAATGTAGCATAAAAATGTTTAAAATTTCAAATATTTCTTGTCACTTTTTGAATGAATCGTTGTGGTGCAGAAGGAGAAAAAAACTCAAAAAAAAAAAAAAATTAATCATCAGCAATGTGGGCAATATGCCAGAATTAAGTGACACTCAGGGTAAAAAATTAAAAATCACAAGAAGAAGAAAAATTAAAAGACATGTCAATGTGAAAAAGGCATTTATTATTTACTACAACAGCGGCAGCAGCAGCAGTCATAATAAAATAATAATTATTTATGCAAAAGAACACAGGCACGCATTCTAAATAAATTAATCCCACTAGCTGCATGTTGCTGTTGGTGCAATTGCAAGCATGTGATTTTATCGTCATCATCATCATTATTAGTGACTACAAGATACACAAAGATGCCGCGATTATCAATTTCTTATTTGGAGCACAAGATTTTAAATAAGTTCTGACAAACACACGACCTCATAAACATGCATACATACATACATACATACGTACATTTACACAAACACACAGTTGTAAAGTAAATTTCTGCCTACTGTGTCAGGGATGGGAATTTTAGGTTTATTAAAATCTTATAATAGGAACGGTCAGGAACATACATGGAAAATTTAATGATGATAAAGATATGACCACTACTAATAAAATATATTTTAATTTCTGTAAATATTTAAAGTACCTTGTTTTTATGGCAAATTTCGTGTTATTATAACCTTTAGACTTTTTAACAAAAGCAAAATTCTTTAGAGTTTTATACTACCAACTCTGTCCATTGGTGCAGCACGATCAAGAGTTCAAGGGGAGTGGAATTTTTAATTAAATTTTTAACCGCTACTACAAATTTCAAGTGACGCCATTTTAACCGCCATCATTTTGCTTTCGTATTAATATTAATGATGCTGGTGATGTTGCCGATGAGGAAATTAAATTTTAATAATTTATTTTAAAGGCACATGTTTACGGTTTATATTTTGTGGGGATTAATGGTATTTTATTCTTTTAAAAACCCATAAATTTTCGGGAAAACTGTGAGTTTGTAAAAAAAAAAAGATTTTGCAGCTTTTAAAATTTCGCTATTTCCAAGGCAAATTTATTAAGTTTATTTAATGTGTAGTTAAATAGTTTAACAAATATATGTGTATGTATGTATGTATGTATGTATATATTAAGTGGAATATATCTATCATAAAGAAATGTTACGGGAACTGCTAACATATGAACATGGCGTGTTTGAGAAAAGTTGTGGCTTTTAGATTTTTCAAATCAAAGAAAATAAACTGTTCGAAAGAAGTGGCTACATGGGTAAAGAAGCAAATCTTAAATTCATTTGTTTAAATATTTATTTACACTAATAATTGATATTATTATTTTTGGAAATTGAGAAAAATGCTGCATTAGTAAAATAATGACAATTTTGAAAATGAAACTTTTTATATTTTCTTTAAAATTTGTGAATTTCTGAAATCTTCTTAATTTTCTTTTTATTTTTAAAAAATTTTCAACCCACTTTTCTTTCGTCAACTAGTAACAGGCAGTTGCTAAGTAAATTAATCATCATGCTCATTTATATTTCTGTACTTTTCATAGAAATTTCTTTTCACATCGTGTATTTAATTTAAAGTAATTAAATATTGTTGGCTGTTGTTTAATTCCACTTAATCTTTTCCATTTAAATTATATTTTAATATTTAACACATTCGTTAAGTTTTTTTTATTTGTATTTTTTTTTCAAATACATATTTTTATAAAACTGCATAAAAAACTTAATAAAATATATAAAATACTGCAGCTGTTAATGACACGCAGCTATCAGTATGTGTGTTTGAACAAACAAACAAAAAATAAATAAATAAATTTTAAAACATAAAAACTGATAATGACAAAAACGCAAACGTGTACAGTGGGGGTCAAGTAATTGTTTAAAATTGTTTTTGTAGTTTTGTTTATCTACAGTTTATCTTTAAAGTAAAACTCTATTAGTTTGTTTTTAAAAAAGTTGTTTTAAACTGCATCTAACCTAAACGATTAAATTGTGTGTTTCTAATTATTTAAGCGCCACTGTTTGTGGTTTTTTATTTATTTTTGTTGTCGACCATCATAATATGTTTTGTTATCTGGTGGTCATAATATGTCACATGGATAATTTTTTGTTATCTTTGCTTTTAATGCAAATAGTTTTAATGTTATTTATTTTTAATGTCAACATACAGAGAGTCACAATACTACTGTAAAGTAGTTATTATTAAAGTAATTTGAATGAAGTTGTATTGTGTGTAAATGGAAATAGAAAAGCGACTTTAAATGTCTTTAAAATTTGCACCAAACAAACACTTTGTTATGGAATTTTTTTAATCACTTTTTAAATTTTGCATTGGAGACTGGTTCATTATATAAACTATCTTAATACAAACTATGAAAGTTGATGTCACGTTCTTGACTGTGGAAATGTCCATATGATGAGTAGTAGTATGGCACTATTGTTAGATTAATGCTTTGGGATGTTAAATTCATTAATTTTTTGTTTAAACAATTTTCTCAGCATTAAATTTCAGTTATTATCTGGGGATGTTTATGCATTTAAAGGATTTATACTCACGGTACTTGTATATAATAAATACAACTTATATTGATTGTAAATGCACACAGTAGTGACCCTTATAAAACATAAAGTTTTTAAAGACCTCAAACTAAACCTTTTCAAGTTGAAATTGAGATATTCCAAATTGATATTGAGAAATACCAAATTGAAATTGACAAATCGGAATTGATATTGGATTTGTGAATTTAAAATTGTATTTTCTTAATTTCAATTTAAAAAGGTGGAAGTAAACATTATAAAATTTATAGAAACGTTTTAAAAATTATTTTTCAATTCACAAGTGATGTTGTATATTGTATAATACAACTATCTGATTGTGAACACAACTTTGAGCAAAGTCGTATGTTAATATACAAAACTCAATAAATAAAATAATTAATACAAGTGAAAAAAAACAAAACAATTTCTGCAGTTTTTTTTTCATAAATTTAATCAATCAATTTATGATTTGCGTGTTACCATTTGGATAATTTTTTTAACCGAAATTTTTTGCTTTTTGTTGAGATACATATTTGAACCTTTGGCAACACTTAAACTTTTATACAACATTCGAAAAGCATATGTAATAATGTCGTAAGTGTTGTACAAAATATTTTTTAATAAAAATTACCAACAACATTTGTACAACTATTGTAAATTCATATGACGTACAACTTTTACGACACTAAAACATCAGTTGTGAATTGAACATATGTTTATGATTAGAAATTGTGCAACCTACAATTCTAAACTTACAACTTACAGTTCTAAAAATTTTCATAGTTTTGTATGTTTGAATCTTTAAGCATTTGCACTAACATTCCTATTTTCCAACTTCTTTCAAATATTGTTTGATTTCATGTTTGTTTTTATCTTCTTGTTTTTTTTTTTTGTAGGTCGTACACATGACTCAACATTTGCCCTTTATCATATTGGCCAGCAGGCAACATCCGGTGTTAAACAATTTGCTGAAACGGGTAAAAGTGATATATTGGATACATTACAAGGTGAAAAGCAACAGCAGCAACAACAAACTTCAAAACAACAACAGCTAAACACAGCACGCAGCAATACAAGCAACAAAAACAGCAGCAACAACAATAACAAAAACCTGGGTGAACGCAGTGTCTTTGATGAATTCAATTTGCCAGCCATAATGACTGGTGCAGGTCGTACGGAGGCCAAGTTTTTCGTCGATAGCAATCACAGTTTAGTGTCACTAATGACACGCATTGTGCCCTCACCCGATTGGTTTATAGGGGTCGACTCATTTCAGGTATAAATGAATTTTTCAAAATTTCCATCTTTTTTTTTTATTTTTTTGGTTGCTGCCTTTGCAAAGTGTACAAATTGAAGCACTGCTCTAATGTTGGCTGGTTGTTAGAGTTGATTAATTTTTGTTTGAGCAATTTGCTTTTAAATTTAGCAGTTGTCAGCTAGAAAATTTTCGAAAAAATAAAACCACAAATTACTTAGACTCATTTCATGTGCAAAAGTTTAGACAAAAGGAAACAAAAAGATATTTTTTGATGAATGAACATAATCAGTAAGCAAAACATGCCCTTGCTGCTTACAATGAATGTTAAATGGTAGAAAGGGGCTGATATTAATAGGGGGCTCGTTAGGAAAGGGGCTCTGAAAAATATTTCCGGCACAAAATTGTTTCTTTCATTCATAAAATCTTTTTGTATTGGTGTGTTCAGAATACTAAAATCAGGCTATTGTTGTTCTGTGGTAAATTCGGCTTGTTTGGAGAATTTTGTTTCATCAGATATTGTGTTTGAAGTGATTAAATTACTAAGTTAGATGTTTTACAACGATTGCATGGCTACTTCCAAAATATGATTGCCTCAACCATAATATGTTGTAGTTATCATTCGCACAACTTCTGCAATCATATATTGTGATTGTAGTACTTATGTTTGGGTTTATGACAATCATAACACAACCATGCTTTTCTCTGCAATAAATAAAATGTATTGCATGTAGTTGGGCCTTAATACGTTCCTCTTTCAACAAATGTCTGTATTTCATTTTAACAGACTAGAACTTTATCAAACTCATTAAATAGAAAAAAAAGAAATAAAATTTCATTATATTTTTTGTCAATGATGTCGGTGGTAGAAAATCAAGATACTGTCATCAAAATTTTGCATATGCAAGCAACAACTACAATGACGACAAATATAGCAATAGCAATAGAAACAACAATGACAATGACATGATTGTCATTATGAGCATCATCATGCTCATCATTGTCACCAATGAATGTTAGTGGAAACCACAAAACCTAACATCACTGACAGAATGTATCATCCGAACAAAGAAAAAAAAACGGTAACCAAATACTGCACAAAGTATTGACAGTTCTACACAAACTATAGAGATAATGAGAGAGAGAGAGAGAAAGATATTGAATGTTCGACTACATTTGCAAAAGAAATTTCACTGCTCAATAGTGTAACATACTCGTATACCAATTCAAAAGTGGTTAAATTTATTTTCGAAATTTTCTATACGTAAAAGAAAAGTTGAAAGTTGAATTAATTTTGTAAATAATTTATATTTTCAGCTTTGTGTGGGCGGCTCTTGGATTGATACGGTAACCGTGGAAATGGATCCTTTAGATGCTGGCTCGGATAATGGCTTCACCTTTACTGCACCAAATTGGCCCACCTCACCGCAAGGTGTTATTTATCGCATAACATCACGTTATCCAGCTCATCCAGCCGGCAGTTTCTTTTATCCAAAAAGTAAACGTTTACCGCCGATAGCAACATTTCAGTTTATTAAGGTAAGAAAATTATTTTAAATATTTGTAATGAAAAACTTGCAAAGATATTTAAAACTGAATGATTTTTATAAAAAAACAAAATTTTAATGTTGATTCAAAAATTCTATATAAGTGTCTGTTATAATCAGTAATTTAATACCAATTAGCTAATTTTCCGCACTTTGTTTCCGTGTCCAACCCTACCCTTCAATTGGAAATTAGTGTGCGTGTGTGTGTGTGTGTGTGTTTTATATATTTGAGTTTTAGTTTAACGTGTATTTAGTAAGTGTTTTGTTGAAAATTAACAACATCATTAAGAAAAAGAAATGGAATTACTAATGATTCATTAACATGAAATCAGTGGCTTTCTATCAAGTTGTAACATTAATGAAGCAGTTGTTATAAACCAATGTGTGGCGGGAAACAATCACGGAAAAGGAAAATTATAAATTTGTTTAGTTAGCGCAAGGAGAAGGAAGGATGGGTATATATCATTTCTTGGAGTTTTGAAAATATTAAAATGAAACTACTGTTCTTTAAATATTAATTTTTCTTACGACTATTATATATAAATGCGAAGATATCGGGCAACAGTAGCAATTACCAGTAGCTTGACCAGTCTTATTTTCGAAGATGTATAGCATCATTGAACTGCCTCTTTTACTGAAATTTTCCATAACTATTTTGCGTAAATGTATGTGACTGAATTCCGTTTAATGCACGGATGATTAAGGGCTTATTGGCATAGAACTTTGACTACGACTGAATGGTGTCAAATAGCCGATTATAAAATGAGAGAGAATACGAACCGGTAATACCTCATGTAGTATATTGAATTGAATTGTTATCGTACTTTACCACACACAGAGAAAAAAAATAGTTGTACATGTTTGCCACAAAAATTTTAAATTTTACAAGTTTTTTTTTTTTTTTTTTTTTTTTTAACAATGTTATGGTCACTGTAATTATTTATATGATCGCGGTAACCATAATATGGTTAAATTACGATTCAGATGATTACTACAATTGTATATACGGTTATAGTACATATGTCTATATTTGTGGCAATCATGTTTATGATGAATCTATTTATCATAATTTGTTGCTCTTTTAATAATGATAGAAAACAACATAATATGGTATTGATCACCACAAACATTACATAATTGCTATAATCATATATACAATTGCTATAGTCATATGAATCGTAAACTAACCATATTATGGTTGCCGACATCATATAAATAATTAAAGTGACCATCATATTTTAGAAAAAGTTTTAAAAACATTGAAATTATTATGCACAACTATATGTTTTCTCTGCGTGCAGCCTTATTTTCAAAGAACTATGATAAGACAGACGAGGAGAAACGTCTTGTTGTCTGCGTAAAACAATCTAATGCACCAAATACAAAGCCAAAGTAATTAAGATTCACCTAATATGTTCAGTATTGTCCCAAGAAGTTTTGTATTGAAAATCAGTAAAATAGATGTAACAACAAAAATAAAAAAAGAATTTGAGACATTTAACGGAAATATTTGTTATTATTTGCTTGAACTATTATTGTAAAATAGATAAAAGTTTTAGATGATTTCAATTTAATAATTTATAATATTTTATTTATATGTATAGGCAAGTATATAAACATTTTATTCGGCATACTTCCCCTCATATATTTCCTCAATATTTCATCAGCGTGATTTATTTCATTATAAATCATGTCGAAATTCATTTTCATTTTTTTACTTATGTACTTTGGCAACTGCATGAAAAAACAAAAACAAAATGTATATGTATAATCAGTATATACATACTCGTACATACATATGTACAAATATGAAAATGAGAAATAATAAAGCTACTTAATTACTATGAAAATGGAAATGTGTTTGTTATTTACGTGTGTTCTAATGCCAAACACAGTGTCTGCAATTGTGGGTGCCAGGCGCATTCATATAAATTAGATTTTTTTTTGTAGATGTTGTAGTGATTTCTGTTTGATTTTTTTTTATTTTTTCTTGCTCTTTTTTGAACACAAATCATGTTTTTGTTTCCTGTTTACGCATTAAAAACAATATCAAAATTAATGGGTATTTAGGCTTTATGAATGCAGAGTTGCCAAGTGGTTTAAGTGGTATAAAATAAAGGGCAAATAATAATGAAGTAAAAAATGTGCATTATGCTATATATATGTATATATCTGCTTATCTGTTTGCTGTTAAATTTAATTTTTTTTTTAAATTTAAAAATTTAATTAATAACAATTTCCTAAAATTTTTAGGATTATCTTAAGGAGTTTGGTATTGAAATTTTTGGCTAGTTTTTCTAAAGTGTAAATAAGTTTAATGTGTAGGTACGTACGTCTTTCGTAAACTATTTATGTCAAAATAGTTACACTTAATGTGCCCATGCTCATTTGTAAAAATGAGACGAGTGTAATTTGTTTAATTTTAGTTTTACAAGGAGAATATATAATTTAAGCTTATTACAGGGAAGTTATTGTGTAGTTCCATTCGAAAAGAAAATCGTTCGAATTTGTATACCTACATTTTACATTGTATTTCGAAAGCTTTTGCTTTCGAATCGAAGTACACAATAACCACCCAGCTGTTATTGTATTAATATTTCTTTCTGATTTTTGAAATTTTCCCCTTTTCCCCATAAAAGTTTTTATATTCCGTCTGGCATACCTTAAGTTAATGTAATAATCTGCAAATTCCGTTTCTGTTTTGCTCTTAATGGCATAATGAAGCATTTGTAAGGTCTACTTTAGGGAGGCTATGAATATATGTATGTAGAAGTATATGTGTGTTTGCGTTGCAGAGAATAAGAGAGTGAGAGAAAGCGAGATAGGGAGAAAATAATAATTTATAACAGGAAATAAAAAAAGGAAATTCACATATAAACACAATAGGAAATTGTACATTAAATAAAACAATAATATTTTACCTAGTTTTTTTGCAATTGTTTATTTATATTTTTGTGTGTAAAATATGCTATACAAACAAAACTTGTTATTTGGGTATATACATATACATATGTATGTATGTATATTTAAGTATTATTCTGTTTTATATTATTTAACATAAAATTTAATAGAGCAGAATGGTTGTGGCATTTAAATAAAACAAAAAAAAAATAAATAAAAACTTATTAAGTGGAAATCTATAAGAATTTTTTACATTTCAAAAAAGGTCTACGATTAATGTTTGCCAAATGTTTCCTTTTCTTTACAAATAAAAAAAAAACTAATAATATCTCAAAGAGCAAACACCATTAAAGACAAACATTTTCTTTTTGTTTGTTCTTTTTAAGTGTTAAAATACTTTGTAAACAAATACCTTAATTGTAAGTCTTCTCTTTCTCATACTCACTTTACAAAACCGATTAAAGAAAATTTCTGCTTAATTTGCACATATCAATTGCCATAGTTTTAAAAGCATAAACAGCTTAAGGTATTTTTTGTTTACATTATTCTTGCGAAAAATCTCTACCTTTGTTGTCAGACGTTTGACATAAAGATGTTCAAAGGAATTCCGCTTTGGTATGCCTGTATATTTATAGGAATATGGTTTTTAATACCTTTATTGTTAATAGCTATAAAATACAACCAAATGCCTTGAAGCGCTTTGTTAACATAAACCAAAAGAATGAATAATAGTTGAGAAAATTTAAATCTATTGACAAGAAAAGAAAGAAAAAAGATTTTTAAAGTAGATATTGTCGATTTTCCATTAAGTTGTTTCAGATTGAAAAGTTGTGAATTTTGTTAAATAGTTAAAAGTAAAAGATTGTTAAAAATTAGTTAAATTATATACATATTATATTGATGCTGAATTTTAAGGGGAAACTGTTGAATGTGCTAAATTGTGTCATTTTAGAGCCGTTCAGCAACAAAATTAAAAAGAAAAATTCCCAATTGTGAGATAAATCAAATCACAACAGGCAGTGTGATATTAAAATAATAAATACGCATTACACTGCATGTGATGTAGTAGCTTTTATAATGCAAACAAGCACAATGCTAATGCTTAATAAACATCAAGTTAATGTTGGTTCGTAATTTTAGCTCATGACTCAATTACCAAACCATCACAAATTTTTTTCAGATTTTTGTTTGTTTTAAATTTTCAGACCCAACTAGTTTACTAATTAAAGTTTGTTCAAGTAAATTTCTTCCAAATTTTATAAAAAAAAATTTTCTCCCACTTTTTACTACATTTCAGCTCAAAGAATACGAACTGAGTGAAGTGTTCAACTTTGCCGAAGATGATCGCAAATACGAGACAGTACAGACACAAACCCACTTAGAGATGGAACACAATCATGTTGAAATGAATAACGAACTGTCGGCGAGTATAGAGCGTGAGCGGCAAAATGAGATAACACCACCACCAACAACAGTCACCGAAAAAGATCGTATACGCTCGAAACTTTTGGAGAAAATGAATCCCATGTAAGTACATATCTAACAAAACTATAATGAAAATGACTCTACAGAATATAAAAACACTGCACAACACTTTCTTAGAGATAAAAAATTAATCAACACAATGCGGGGAAGCACTTTAATAGAGTTAAGTCGCGGTTTAAATGATAAGATATTAAACAAATATTTATTTAGAATAGAAAAACATTTTTTTTATCTATTGTACTCACACATAATTAGCCACTGATTGATTTGTAAGTTTTCTTATCTATTTAAATATTTTATACAAAACACAAAAAAAAAAAAAAAAAGTACCCTAAATTTATGTGACCAAAAGAATATTAAAAAACAAAATTAGTGTGAAATAAGCTTTCAACGTAAACGGCAGTTTTTTTTACAACACATAGGAAAATGCCTCCTCCAGGTCGTGTGGGTTTTGGTGGACCGCCACCTCCTTATGGTGGCCGACCAGGTTGGGGTGCCCCTCCTCCTAGACCTGGTCCTACGGTGGGTGTCAATATTAATGTCAATAGACCGCCACCTCCTGTGGGTGGTGTAGTGTTTGTAGGTGGTATGGCTCCACCACCGCTAATAATAGGCGCTTCGATGGCACCACCAACCTCAACAACGGTTGTCGTAGGTTCACAGCCCCAGCCACAAGCATCAACGGTTGTGGTTAACTCTCAACCTGCTCAGGCAACTATGATTGTCAATCCTCCACGTCCTCAGGCTGTCGTTTACACCAGCGGTGGATGTTGTACAATTCTGTGAACATTATATTGCAGTGAAGCAGATCTAGTTGTAATTTATGTTATAAGTGTGTATATTGTGATGTACATATACATATATTTAATTGTTGTATTAGATGAATGAAATTCAAGTTAAGTATAAATCTAAAAATTGAAACTAAAAATTAAATAATAACGAATTGAAAATATGAGCATGAAGACTCAAAATGCCAAGTCTTTCTTTAATAAAAAAAGAGTCATGAGACATTCACTCAAAAAAAGCGTGACCACATATTTTAGCACAAGTGTTATGCATCATCAGAAAATAAAAATAAAAATTAGTTGTGATTTATTCTAAATTAAAAAAGTTTTTGAATTTAATAAAGTAATTCGAAAATGTTCTATCTATTTTTGCCAAATCTATTATACGTGTGAATGTAGCCGTATTTTGTTGTACTAAAGTGTGATTGCTCTGAAATTGTCTGCATTTAGCATGTCCTGAATTTGAAGGCATGTCAGTTTTAAATGTATCAAATAACTGTGAGACAATAAATATGAAATTTTTTATAACAAAATCTGTAGATTTTTAATTAATTTTTCAGTGAAATTAAATTCATTGTAATAATTGTAAAAGCTCTGATATTTTCAAAACAAATTTAAAACACTTTTATGTTATGCCAATATGACCCTGTTGAAAAGATAAGTTTTTGTTCAAGTTGAACCGCCACTACATATTAATATTGTTATGGAATCTAACAGTATAATTAATATACATACATATGTACATATGTACATATATGTACATACATATGTACATATGTACGAGTATTCTGAAATGTTTATGGCATTGCCCACATATTTATTATAAACTGTAACAAAAGTATATATGTACATATGTATGTATGTATATTATATGTATTATAGGTTGTGCCAATATTTGCCACATAGAGCAATAATTTAAAAGTTATACTTTGAGGCATCAATATAAAATGACATGCAATTGTATGCATGAACTTTTTTTTATATATAAATGGGAGTTCACATGAACACGTTAAAAAATGGTGATCCACATTCTCTTATCAAAAAAAAAAAAAAACACTACTACTACATATATACAAATACAAATGCAAATATCATTTTGTTATAGAGCTGACAAATTTGGGACTTTTTTTGTACTAATTTAACTTAAAATATGATAAAATAAAAAAAAAATAATTTAAGGCAATAGATAAATTCAAGTTTAGTTAAAAGAAATTGAGTTTTATAAATAGTTTTTAATAAACGTACTTTTAAAAGCATCAAATTGTATTCATGGGTATTTAGAAATTCTTCAAATATTTATGTATATAAAAGATGTGTATAAAATTAAGAAAACTGAGAAAGATGTAACAACTATGTACATAAGCGATTAAAAAAAAAAAGTATTAAACAAATAGTACCTTAGCATTGCAACACTGGTACATTTGTACGTACATACGTATGTATATTATATGAAAAACGAGAACATATTCAATGAAAAAAGTGGCAGTGGCAAAAAGAAACATGCTGCACATAGACAAGTAGAATTAAAACAAACATTGAAATGCATGCAATCCATACAACCACTGACACACACTAAGCGAAGTTTGTCACAGTGGACAGACAAAGAGCCATTTATACCAGAGCATACATGTCAAATGGAAATTAACATGAATATGCAGCAGTGAAAGCAATACAAACAAACAAGAGCAAGAGCAAAAAAATGAAATTAGAAAAACAAAAAACAAAACACAAGAAAATGGAAAAAAATGCAAATTGAAAAATTGAAAATTATTTTTGATGTTCAAACAAACACACCAACTAATACCAACATAAAAGACACTCATACCACAACTACTACAGCTAAATGGAAATAAGCACAAGGACAAAAGAGAAATACAACTTTGTTGTGGGTGGTTTAGTTTAGTTTTAAACAAGAAACCATTATTGGAAACATGTTTTCATTTAATACCTGCTAAAATATTTGCATTTCTTTTAAAAATATTTTTAGGATGAATTCTTCTGCAGCAACTGCAGGTATCATACCCAAAAATGATAAACAGGCAATCATGCAAAATATTGCCAATAGTTATAGACGTTCCCAATTATCATCACAAGCAGCTGCATCATCATCAGCAACTATGCTGCATGCCACCACAAATCGTAGACGTCGCACGAAACGTCCTCGTGACTGTCGTGTCAGTCATTGGTCCGAGTGGTCTGACTGCAGTAAATCCTGTGGCATCGGTGAAATGCATCGATATCGTAAAGTCATTAAGCATGGCAAACGCGGTGGCCGTCCATGTCCGCCTTTAAAAGAATCAAAATGGTGCGGTTCCGAAAAGGGCTGCCATAAACCAGAGACCTATTTCAATTGGTAAGTAGAAATTCAATTGTGCTCATTTTGATTTTTGTTAACAATTATATCAACAATATCAATTTATCTTCTATTTACTTAATGTTTGTTCTGCTCTACATATTAACTGACTACTAAATTTTTAATTAAAAACTTCAAATATAATTTAACAAGTTTTTTTTTTCATAGAAATATGGTTTTATTTGATTTCTTTTTTTGTAAATCAATCAATTTAATTTATTCTTTTTTTGTAAATTTTTCTATGCTTTTTTATCTTTACAGGTCTAATACATGAATATATAAAATCAACCATAAAAACCTCTAAAAAAAGGCGTATTATTTTTAACTTAAATAAAATAAAATTTATCAAACCAACATAATTCTGACAAAAAAAAAATGTATTAATTTAAATAAAAACTTTAAAATAATTAAAAAAACCCAACAAAAACGACAAACTTTACTGCATATAAATAAAATACAATATAACAAAAAAAAAAAAAAAATTAAATGAAATGAACAAAAAAGAACAAAACCAGAAAGAAAGAATATTTATAGAAAAAAGCCACTTAGTTTTTAGTCAGACAAGCAAAACTACAATTTAAATTCAATTTCATTTAACAGATAACAACTAAAACATTAGAAAAATCTATAAATTTACTTAAAAACATTATTATTTTTTGTCATTTTAACAATGGCAGGCAATTTCAAATCTATGAAAAAGAAAATATTTAAATATTGATTTAGTTTTCTAGTTTCAGTTTATTTTGTAACACAATCAGTCACTTTAACATTAAACAAAAAATTTTTTAAAAACAGAGACACTATGGACAATATTTAAACAAAAGTTAAATTAACAAAAAACACTCGATGAAATTAAAAAAGTATGACATAAAAACTGAAAATTGGCTTAAAAAACACATAGAATTGATTTTAATGCAAATGAACAGAAAAACAAGCAAACAATTGCGTTAATGAAAGTAGTTTTTAATGAGAAACCCCTCAAATAAACAGAAAGCAGAAAAAGATATTTATAACAAAAAAGGAATAAATATATAAATTTAAAACTAAGTGTAAAAAAACTAAGCTAACATTAAGAGAGATAAATTAAATCAAATATTTTCATAAAAACACATAAAAAAAACTATAAAAAATCACGCAAAAAAAAAGAAAAAAAAGAGAAGAGAAATTGTATATTTAATTAAGCCAACAAAATAATTAATTATACTTCAAACTATGTATTTATAATTATTGAAATTATAAAAAATGCAATTGAAATTAATAAAATATATTTTAAAAACAGTTTATTTTCCATGACAATTTTTCATTTAATTTAAAATTTTTATTTCAAAGAATCAAAATAGGATTTGTTTTCAACAAACACTACAAAAGTGTCAAGACATTTTTATACTATTTGTTTTTTTTTTAGCATACTTTTAGGCCCTTGGTCACCCGGTTGGCCAGTTCGGTTTTGTTTTATTAATAACTTACTTAATTTTCCTGTGATCGAAGATTTGTAAAAAAAATATGACAAAATTTTTACTATTTAACGCGATTTTTTCATGCGAAAAACTCTGGCTGGGTACAAGTAAACGACGTACATAAAAACCTTTGGTAAAGTGAAGGTTACTATTAAAGTCAATTATATGTTAAAGGAAATACAGATATGTAAATATGTAAATAAGTCGTAATTTACATGAAGCACCTTTCAGACATTAAGGTGATGATAAGAAAAGACGAGTACACATTTGATTGTATTCGCAATTTGTGTTACTCTCTTATTCGTATTACATATGTATGTGTAAACAAATGTGTGTATACTCTCAAATAAAATACGTGCGATTTAAGCAATAAGAATTGTGCTGTGTGTTCACACCGAAGAAATTTCAAGGGAAATATTGTATAAATCATTTCAATAAAAATTGCTTCTTGGAAATTTGGCCTAATATATTTCTCCTTAGAGATTGCTAGTTCTTTGATCATCGATGGACTTTGTAGGTTAGTTAAAACATCATTTGATCTTTACAGAAGACTTTTGATAGCTTCGTATATTTTACTATCCACAATGGGTTCATATACAAAATGTTCATTAGGAAATATCTAAGATCTATATACAGTGTCATTTCAAGTTTACTCACACAGTATCGAAAAAATTTGTAAAGGTAGTCAGGCATCTATCCAGCCATGTGGAATAATGTTTGTGATACACAAAAAGAAAAACAGAATAATTGATAAAAAGTAATCATAAAATCTTCAATATTTAAAACACCATAAATCACAAAATGTTCGAATGTTAAGAAAGTTTATGTTTTCACAGAAAACTCATAAAATTCTTATCATGATGTAACTATACAAGGTGAGTGCAAATCAACAACAACAATACACAACAATACAGAAACAACAGACATTTTGTTTGTGTAAAATAATGTACTGCTGTCAAAAGCACTTGAAAAGGTATTAATTTTGACATGAGTAAATTGTAGGCAAAGTCAGTTACACAATGATTCTGATATTCTATTAATATTTCTTTATAAAAGTTTGTGTGTTTTTTTTTTAAATTTTATCATTAGTTTTTAACAATTTTTATTTTTTTGAAAATCTTACAAAATCAAACAAGGTAAAACGTATTTTAAGTGAATAAAACAACAAATAAAAGTTATTATTTTAGGTATCTAAAAAAAGTACATCCAAAGATTATTATACATAAAACACTTATAGCAATTAAGTAAGTTAAGCCTTCAATTAAAGCTGAATAAGCTGAAACCAAAAACCCCAACCCAACCCAACAAACAAACCCCTTTTCCCAACCTTGAACTAAATATATAAATAAATAATTAACAATATAAAATACAAAAAAAAAAACCAACTACATTAAAACACAAATGTAGATATTGTAACTTTATATAAATATAGATACATATATAAAAATAACAACAAATAAAATGAAAAGAAATAAAACAAAGATCAAATCTAAACTATATGCTGAATAAATACTTAATTGAACATAAAACGCAATCAGTTGACGAATTCAAATGAACAATTTTACACAAGAAAAGCAAATATATGCAAAATAAATAGAAAAACAAAAATGCAAAAACACAAAAACACTGGTTAACAGTTGAGCAAACAAAAAAAAAAAATATGCATTTGACATAGATGATAGAATTATTGTAAAGCCTTGCCAGGAATTTATAGCCCAGTGTCCCCAAAGGTCTCTTTAGAGAGTTTTTACTTTTTACAAACCCCCCCCCCCCCCTCAAA
Organism: Bellardia bayeri; assembly: GCA_950370525.1. NCBI lineage: Eukaryota > Metazoa > Arthropoda > Insecta > Diptera > Calliphoridae > Bellardia > Bellardia bayeri. Next base: position 1,839,937 of record OX493268.1, read on the forward strand.
GGCATAAAACCCATTTATTATTTTGTATACATTCCTTTGATTGATTTCCATTCATTTAACTCTCATGCCAACAAAACATATTTAATTAATAGTAATAATAATAATAATAAAACGGACTCCTCCTCTTCATACTCTTCTTTATACGAATACAAACACAAACATACATATAACTATACATACATAGTCTTTACATTTACTACATAAGCAATTACATATACATACATATAAAATTTATTTATAAATAATTAAATAAATAAATATATACATATGTAAGTATGTAAAATGGTCTGCATTCTGAAAGTTTAATTTATTAAGAAAATTATAAACCAATAAATGAACTTTGCAATTAAACAAGAGAAAAAAAAATTGAAAAAAAAGAAAAAAAGAGAATGTAAGTTAAAAACAGAATTCTTATAATTTATGTAATTATCAATAATCAATAATTTTTTGTATAAAATAATAATAAAAATTAGCATAAAAAATACCAAACGAAAATTGTTTCGAAAATGAAAATTAATTCAAGAGAGTAAAATTAAAGTTAATTAAGAGGTGAGTATGACACTTCCGTAATTTTTCAACAGCAAGTTGTCTATAAATGTAAAATTTGTAGCCATTTTTAAACCATTCAGACGAAGCAAAAATATTTTTAACTAAAGAGTGTTTTTGTTTGAAATTGAAATTGAATAAAACAAAGATGATTTTTTTTTTAAATTGTTTGAAATTTACTTTGTCCGAAAGATAATCTGCTAGCATTCCAAGGCTGGATTGGTCGTAATCGAATTTTCGATGAAATTTTCCAACATTTGTGGCCGAATAGCGGCAAAAATGCGGCGAATGTTGTCCTTTAACTGTTCATTCGTTTCGGGCTTATGTGGGTAGACTTGCGACTTCACATATCCCCACATAAAATATATAGGCGGCGTTAAATCGCATGATCTTGGAGGCAAATTCACACGTCCGAAAAGTAAAACCATGCGTTTACCAAATGTTGCCTTCAATAAATGAATTTTGGCACAAGCTGTGTGACATGTTACGTCGTCTTGTTGAAACTATAATAAGCCCAAAACTATTGACCAACAGAACCATGATTTTCAAAATAAATTTTCACAATTTACAAGCATTGTTCAGGCGTCAATCAATTTATGTTGAAATTCCAAACCAAACTAAACATAAAGCACTTGACAGCTGACAAAATGGCCGCCAGTTCAAAAAGTGATGCCAACTTAGAGTTCTATACATCCAAGAAACGGCCGTTATATTAATGAAAACTAATTTTGAGTATATCTCATATTTTAGTTTACAACTTTTTTTCTACTCAACCAACTTTGCTGAATTTCAATAACAAACTGCTTAGTAGTGAAAACTATTTCAGGTTTTGTAATATTAATATTGGTGTTATATATATTGAAGGTGATAGTGTTTTACACACACGATTAGAGTGAAATCAAGTTTTACATAAAATTTCAGTCATCATAAGTATGCAAATTATTGAGAAAATTTTCCTTGGTTTTAGTTTCCTTAAAAGAACTCTCTACAAATTAAATTAGTTACATAAATTATTTTGTAATTTCGTTTAAATTTCTTAAATAAATTCTTAGGATTTTATTTGAAAAATTAAAACTTAATTTAAATGTTTAAATATTCAAGTTTTATTCTGTTTGTTTAATTTATTTGTTGGTCTGCTTTCAGCATCAGCAATTGTACAAATGCATTGTTTACTTCAATTCATTTTTCATTCATTCGGTTTATTTTCACTTTCTTTCCTTATCTTTGGAGAGTTTAATTAAATAGGGCAACAGCAACTTCAAGGCACCCGAAGTGCATATACAAATTCCCGCAAATACAAATGAGGCTGTGTAACTGCCGGTGAAATCATTTAAGATTCCACCAGCTGTTGTACCAATAAAAACACCCATACCCATGGCCAAAGCCGTTAAACCAAAGGCGTTTGTTAGCTTATCCAGGCCCAGCGAACGTACATAGATAATGGCACGCAGTGTAGAATAGAAGGCTGAAAATTAAGCAGGAAAATAAAAAACAAGGACACAGGAGTTAAATAAACAAGCAGCCGGACAAACATACACACATACATACCTACAATTACAGTAACAGAAAGTGTGGGGCGAAAAAACAGGAACAATTGTAACAAACAGTAAAATATACATAAATAAACATAAAGAGGAATATAATTAAAAATGCATTCGTTTACTTAGTCTCATATACATAAACATAAGGACACATACACATACAAGTACAGACATGCACACATACATATATAGGGTGTTTCATTTAGGCCTTCAACGTTCTGAAGAAAATGTGTGAAATAAACCACATTTTCAACTGTCAACTGGCCACCCAGAATTTGTGATGTCACACCCAAGTTTTTTTCTTTGAGGTTATGCGAAGTCAAAAGTTGTTATTTGCGTAAAAGCGGCAGCAATGTTGGAAAGGCTTATCTAAAATTGGACCTTCCGAATGGACCATCAACAGCGTAGGCGCTGCCAACGCCAACATTCGAACAAAATTATTTAAAAAAAGTAAATTTTAAAGTTTGTTTTTATGGGCATCCAACATAAAAAAAAGATCTAAATGAATAACCCACTACAAAGGCTTATACACTTTATATGCAAACCATTATGAAGCAGCATAATTAATACTGTTTGCCTGTGGTCATTTATTCAATGAGTATGTGAATACGCACTAGTTTGTTTATGTATATGAGGGAACATTTTTAAATGCAGGTTTGTGACGATGATGATGATGATAATGGTATAAGAATACACACATACATACATCTGTATCTGTTTGTATCTGTGAGGTAAGTAGTTATAAAAACGTGCTTGATGAGCAGCAGCTATGAGCTTTTTTTTTAATTTTGTGAAATGCATAGATGAAGTAAAAACCTACATACCTGGAGCAATGCCATAGCACATGGCATAGAGAAATTGAAACCAAACCACATCGAGGCCATAGAAGGCACTTACGAGCACAGCAATACCACCGCAAAACATGCCACCACCACAAATGTAAGTTGTATATTCACGAAATTTGAATGCAACAAAACCAGATGCAATACGAAAAGCAAAATTTGAGAAACCAATGGTGGGTGAAATTAGCTTGGCAAAAGATGCATCAATTTGTACACGCACTAACCAGAAACCAGAAAAAGATGAAAAAAAAAAATACAAAAAAACAGAACAAACACATACCTAAAGTAAGACAAATTAAAACAGATATAAAACCATTACGAAAATGTTCTCATGAAGACAAAATGAAATGAAAGAATAAAACTACAAAACAATTGTGTTGCATACATTGCAAGGTAGAGATGAATGCAGTCTTAATAGCCACTTGCAAATGTGCCAGATTTTGACATACATACATTAAGGCAGTGAATGCACATTGTGTTTTAAGGTTTTAAGGTGTTTCAGCACAAAAGAGCAACCCCTTACTTTATGTTAAATTTCTTAAATTTTAGAAACTACATATATCAAAATTCTTAAGTATATGTAGAACCATTAATTGCTTTGTTAAAAAATGTTTCATTAAACCCTTAGGGGAGGGGTTTTCAACAAGAACTTTGTTATCCAACAGTTATATACAACTTTTAATTCGTCTTAATTCTCCCCCTACCTGTAGAATATACAAATGGTATATTAAAACCCATGGGAAACAGAAATGCCGACAACAAGAGAATACGAAACTCCATGATGGCCAACAGACGAAAATCAAACAGCAAACTAAATGCTTTGCGTATCTTAGGATGTATCAAATTCTGAGGTGAGTAAAAAGCCCAACACGAATGTTTTTCTTTACCCTGAACCTCATTTTGCTTTTGCAAGTTGGTCAAGGTACTGATAACAGAGAGTCTTTTATATTTATTGTCAAAATCATCCAGTGATATAGTGCGCCATTCACCATGTTCATCCGCTATACTAGAACGTTGTGAGCTGTGCTTTTTTAACACTTCTTTAACATTTTGTTTTTCTTCTTTGTGGTCTTTGGGTCCCATATAGAAAAGATCTTTTCTCTCTATTAGATCTTGTTTAATAACATAACGTTTGGTAGCCTCTTCTTTGGCTTTTTGTTTACGGCGTCGTTCCCAATAACGCTGTAGGGAAGGAAAACATTTTTGCAGACATTGGTGGCAACATTTAGGGGATTTTTTAACTTTGGACTCGTCAGTTTTTTCTGTTAAGTAAAGTAAATATTAATATGTGGGTAAGAATAGAGATAAAGATATTGCAATTATGATTTACCCAGCATAGATTCAAAATTATCAGCCAAAGCATATTCTTGATCATTGACTTTAAACGAGTATCTACAATAGTCTGTAAGTCCTGTCAACAAGTCATATGATTCAGACTCAGTATCTTCCACTAAAGCCTGAGCAGGAAAAAATATTTTCCAGCATTTACTTAAATTTTAATGAAATATTCCATTATATATGTACCTGTTTTACTCTGCCTATTCTTGTGGGAGCTACTTCTATAAAAGTCAAGGTCATTAATAGTACTGCTATCAAAAATCCCACATGAACTCTCATTAGATTACGCCAACCCAATACCGGCACCAATACACTATTCATATAGGAAAACATCATAATGCCAGCACCAGCCCCCGAACAGGCGGCACCATTTGCTATGGGCCGATATTTATCGAAATAATAACCAATTATAAGCTGGGAAGAGACCCAAATCATGCTAAGGCTAGGACCACCTTCACATCAACGATAAGGAAGAGGGTTTAGTTTAGTTGTTTAAGTTATAAGTTATTTTTATTGTGGACATACCCAAGATACTGTAAAACACTATCATCATGGGCAGGTTGACACTAAAGGTGGCTATGGTTAAGACTGTTATGGACATGAGACAGCCCGTCAAGGCTACTGAACGAAAACCAAATTTGTTGATAAAAGCACTCGAAACAGTACCGGAGAGAAAGTAGAAACCTGTAGGAAATATATTTGTATATTTGTTTGTTGAAATAATGATTCATCTAGTTTTTAATTTCACTGTATAGGTACTTCAGTATCAGATCAGTAATTAATATAAAATATTACTCATACGCAATCTAAATTCAAAAATGAAATGTTAAATACTTTTACACTTTGTGCCACATTTAGGCAAGTAAGCGCAAAAATATTAAAATCATGATCTTTGAAATCAATTAATTAAAAAAAAATTAATCATCCGGTACCTTGTTCCAGAGTATGATTGATATTTAATACGAAATATTACTCATACGCATACAAGTCGACTTGAACAGTTTTGAAATAAAACAAGTATACATGTATGTACGTGTCAAAATAGTTTTTCAGAAATGTTCGCTATATGGGAGCTATGCCCTGTTATGGATCGATCATCCCAAAATTTAGTGACATGACTTGCGTATTGAAGATATTTAAGATTTATACATGTTAAAGTAATTTCCGAAGGGGTTCTTTTGTGTGAGCTTTGACTAATTATGGACTGACCGTTGCAAAATAAGCTGTCATTATTTCTGTATATATGAAACTTATTTGTGTTGTCCAACATTTTTAAGAGATTTATGGTCGTTAAAATGATTTTCGGTAGTGGGCCTTATATGGGTGATATGGTCAATTATGGACCGATCTGCACCAATTTTGCATATGTGAATAGGCTTCATGTGTGCATACATCAAACGTTTATGATCAAAAAGCAATCAGTTACCAAATTTTATCTAAATATCTTCAATTGCTTTACGTGGACAACTAGCCAGACGGACAGATGGACGGATATGGTTTGAAAGACTCAAAAAATGATTCAGAGTCCATTACAGCCATCAGCACAAATCTAATATACCCTGCACACTATGGTGGTGTAGCGATATAATGATAAATCTTTGTATGTGACATAGGTTTCCAAGATTTTTATAAAATGTTTCTTTTAACTCATCTTACCAACTTGCATGGAGGCCACCAAAACCACATTTGATCCCAGTATATTAAAATCTTTGGCAATATGTGGTAATACGATTCCTATAGAGAATATGATGCCATCAACTACCACTTGACATAGAAACGAGATGAAAGTTATTAGCCAACCGTAGCCACCATCGGGTGGTATAACCATGTAAACCTGTTTTCAATTCAGGGTTTTCCCATTAAAAAGTTACAAACTTTTGAGTTATTTCAATAAAACCTACAAAAACATGTCCCATTTGCAAATTTGTACTTTTGCGATCTTCATCTTCAGAATCATCATCATCATCATCGTCGTATTTAGAAGCGGTTCTAGCGTGATGAGATTTGATTGATTTTAGCAAAGCTGGAAAGAAGATAAATTAATGCAGGGAATTTGAATGCAAGTTTTAATCATTAAAAACTTCACCAAGTCAAATCACTACAATAAACTTTTGCTTAATAAGAGATTTTTCTGAATTCACAAAATGTAAAAGTTATTGAATTAAAATTTTTCTTTGTTGAGAGTTTTGTGTAAAAAGCCGATAATGTTTGTGCCTACGGAAGTGTGTTTGATTCTCATTGCTTTAGAGTCATATACCTGGTAATTGTCTCTCGTCTTCAGTGTCTTCTGAACTAGTTACCCTTTTGACATGTCTTGATGGGCTAGATTTTAAGAAAGGCTGGGGTTCTAAACATGTATAAGTAAATATTTTATAAATTTTTTTTTTCTCAAATTTGAGATTGACAATAAATACCTGCGTCTTGTTCATAAAATCTTAAATTTGTTTCTTCATTTTCTACTAAAGTGTCTGGCCTGAGATCTGCCTTAGACCCAGAGTCTTCTCTTAACATGGAATTATCAACGAAAGTAGGTTTTTTAACCGGCTTTTCTTTTTTTTGAACATGATCCAAAGCGATATCTTTTTTTAATGAACTAATAGCCACAAATACAAATACAAATTTAAAGAAAACCAAAAATAAAAATAGGGGTTACACTCCAACTCGATGCCTTCGAATTAGGGATTAACCTCTTTGTTATGAATGTTATGAACTTACTCATCCATCATAATTTTAATTTCTTTTGCCTGATCAGTTGCAATTTCGGCTTTTGCTTGAGTTGAACTAGATAAACGAACATGTTTCTGACTTTTAACGGAACTATGGGTAGAAATAGAACCATAATCATCCTTAGAGTAGCGCCTTTTAGAGGGATATTTAGGACGAGAAGTTTCAGGTGGTGAAGTATCTGAAAACCGTTTATTTCCTTCTGATTTCTTTTGTTTGCTACTGAATTCAATAACTGTGCAAGTTGATGTGGTATAAGCCAATGTTGAGGAACTTTTTGTTACTTTCGTTGATAATGATGATGATGATGATGATGATGTAGATGAGGAAGAAGAATCCATTTGAAATTCTGAGGTGGCTGTAGCCACATCTTTTTTGCTGAAAGTTAAGTTTTTATGAAAAATATTCTTACGCATTTTTGTATTTGTTTATACTTCATTAACGATTTATCCATTCTATTTAAAATTTTAAAATTGCAAAATTCTTAAATTTTTATATTTTGTGTTTTCAATATTTTTTTTTTTTGAATTCATTGACACTTTTATTTGAAATTCGGTATAAAAATCAACAGCTGTTTGGTAAACCAACAAACATATAGAAGTAAAATATTCTTGAAAATATAAAATAACAAAGTTGCATGATATTGTCATACAATAATATTTAAGCTTTTCTTTATTGGTGAACTAAATCAAGGTGATATAATTCATATAAAAAATTAAATGGAAAATGGTAAAAAAATCTTATTATTTAATCTTAATTTATAGTGGAAATTTGGCAAAGAACAATACGAAGGAAATTTCCATCATCATGCAATATTAGATCTAAATAGAAATAAAAGAGTGCATTCAATCTTATGATGGAAATTTTCACCATTTTGCAAAAAAATGTCTTGAGACAAGACTATTGAGACACCAGTAGTTACTAATTTTATTTCAGTTGTAATGTGAAACCTTATTTTGGTTGTATTTTCAATTTTTGCTTTAATACCAAAGCTTGTAGCCTTTTGACAAAAGTTTGTCTTAATTTATAATTATATTGATGAAAATAAATTGAATAATGCGAAAAAAGTTTAAATTCACTCAAAATATTTTTGTATATGGACCATATAGTACGCATATAATTAATATTAATTATTAACTAAATCAATTATTATTAAGCAGTTTAGTTTCTAAAGCGATTTAATGAGATATGCAATATTTTGAATGAATGAATAATCTCTATTGGCAACTTACAGAATAAAACTGTTGGAATAAAACTGTATTAAAATATAATAAAATCGTATTTTTACCAATATATTTGTTTTCACTTTGCATTCAAATATTTTATCTTTCAATTTTTTTGTTCGACTTTACTTGTAGTTCCGTGAGTATGAATATAATATTTAATATATAAACTAACATCTTTCTTTATCCTTTTGAATTTAACAAACAACAAAGTCTTGTTAAGATTTTTGTGACATGGAAATGTCTAAATAACATTTCTAGTTTTATGAAAAAAATTATTTTTTTTTCATTTTCTTTTATTATATTTATTTAACTTAGATTTATTTAAAACTAGCTGACCGCCCGGCTTCGCTCGGTAATTACTAATGACTTGTATTTCAAAGGAAGCTTTGGTGTCAGTTCTTTAAGTTTCTTTAAAAAATGTCTCTTATTAAAAAAAAATGATAAGTGAAAAGGAGGAAATATATTAAAAACTTAAAATTTCCGAGTTTTACCAGGAATTTAAACCATCTGAAAATTTTGAATAGAATAAAATCGCTCCAGCCGTTTTCACGTGATGTCATTTAATTTTTATATATGTACATATATAGATATAGAATGAGATGTATTCACATCCGAGTTTTACCTGGAAGTTTTGAATTTTTTTTTCTTTACAAACCATCTTCTGAGAATTTCGAAACAAATAAAAAAAAAAAAATCAGCCAAATCGCTCCAGCCGTTCTCACGTGATGCCATTAAATACATGGACCATTTCATTTCTACATATATAGAAAACCATCAAATTATAGTTGTAAGATAAAATGAAAATACTTGTTTAAAAGCAGTGTTAAAGAAACCACTAATTGCACTAATCTGAGACCTTATTGGTCTTTTTTAAGAAATAATTTATGAATAATAAAAATATTTTAAATAAATTTAGAAAATGAATTGTTTTCACTTTAATTTGAAAAGTAATTTAGCAGAACAATTATTAATAATAAAATCCTTGGATCATGTTCAAACAAAAGAAATGCCGTTCAAAAACTAATATTCTTTGTGTCTACAGAAGACTTTCTGTCTTAGATTGATGTAAATGGAAGGTTTAGCGGTTAGAAAGATCTTAGAGAAATTTGAAAAAAAATATACATAAAATTATCTTTCTGAAAATGTTTCAAATCAAGGCTGCTGTTAAAAGTTTTACTAGTTCGAAACAGAATAGGAAAGAGGAGAATTTCCAGCTACGTATATGACTTTAAAGCAATGAGAACAAAAAAGAACTTGCATGTTTAGATTTTTCTCATTTCGCCCGAGACTTTATACTGTCAAAATTTGGCGTAAAATTCACTACAAACAATTTTGTGTTCTTTCGACTAATTTTGTGAAAAAGTGTTTGTAGGAATAAACGAAATATTTAAAAGTTGTATTTCTTTTTTGTTGTTCTACAATTATTTTAAACAACATTTACAAATAGAATTTTTAATTAAAAATTAAGCAAAAAACTAACCCCCTTATTTGTATGGAAATTTGCTTTATAAACCTGTTATAAAGCTGTTGTAAGTTTTTATGAATAAGGGCATAAATATTTATTTTACTTTGAGCAGAAATTGCTCACTTTAGAGCCTGGGGTGATACAAAATGAAAACAAAGATATATATATTTTATGCTCTTTAACTATATAACAATAATAGTTTAACAGCAGACAAAAAGCAAAAAGAAATAAAGCAAAGTATTTCTTAAGTAAATAATTTACTTAAATTCAAAGGAAACAACATTTGACAAAATGAATGTAATACAAAAAACAAAACAATCTTGAAAAAATTAGAAGGAATAAGAAGGAGCAAGGGAGCAAGCTAGAAAATCTTTTCCATTATAAACAATCAATAACATTTAGTTGATACAAAATTGCTTTTCTTAGTTCAATCATCTCGTATTAGACTGTTTTGTTGCAGCAATCATGTACAAAGAATCCGACAAAAAAAGAAAATAACTTTAAATTACAATATCAGCCATTTATACATGTATGTATGTATGTACTCATACATACATAGATATACTATATTTACTGAATGATGCACCCACATATGCAGCCCTGGATACTAACATACATATGTACATATGTACATAAAAAATAATATTCCAAAGAGCCGGATTTAAAATGCTACAATACATACAAATTGGCAGACAAATACTTGCTTCACTACTACCGGGGATGCCAATCCCAAAGTCCCGATTTGATAAAATTTCAAATACCGGAATTTAATTAAAGAATAAATTTTAATAATTTTAATGCAGCAAGGATTCACTTAATGTATGATGGATGAAGGAATCCCTAGTCGAATTCTACAAAATTTATTGAACTTATCAAGCCTAAATTATTCATGTGCCAAATATGCGGAAAACCTAGGAATTTATGGACAAATCCTGGTCTAGTTTGCAATTATTCCAATTCCATAATAGTTCAAACGTAATTGTCTGAGATCGGCAGTAATCCTGCACCTTACCAAGCTATTCGGTCTTCACTGCAACTGGTCACTGACGTTCGTTGCTACTTATCCAATATTTAGTCAAATTCTCTGTATTCCAAAAGCGCAAGAGTTCATTACAGCCGAATTTTCGATTCTAAAATGGGCAGAAAATATTTAGCAACCTCAGACGGAAATTCAACCTAAACTTTTTTGAAAAGACATTCTATCCAAAATCCTTATGCAGACGGTCTGGAATGAAGCTACTAAGATTAGCTTTAGATAACGTTTAGTTTGTACTCGTATATTGAATGCAACTGAAATATATAAAACCAGCCCACAACACCTTGTAATGTATGTTACGATGTGGAATCAAATATTGAATCAAATAAATACAAATGTAAATGATGTTTTTTCCCAAACTTCATTTGGGAACAAAATTAATTCAAGCTTTTCTTTAATTAATATTTTTAAGAAGCGATTTTAAGATCGAACAATAATATTGTATTGCCTTTAAATTAATATATACATATGTATGTATGTATGTATATATTAAAGGCGAAATGACATATTATTTTTGTCAGTCCAACATTTCAATATATTGTTATTATGTTTTTAAATTATGAATGGTTTATAAACTTTAAATAAATTTAAAAATTATATGTCACAGCTATGAGGACAAAAAAGGTTTGTTTTCAAATATATTTGTATTTAGTAGAAGTTTTTATTGTTACAAACCAATTTGTTCTAATACAAAACAAAAATTTCGAAATCCCAGGATCCCAGTATTTCGGATACATTTATAAAATATCGAATCTCGGGATTTTTAAAGCTAGTACCGCTTGGCATCCCTAACTACTACACACACTCGTATTATTTAAATAGTTTATACAATGTATGTGAAGAATTTGTAGGTATGTGTTAAAGTTGATGCAGTAATGCCATGTAATTCATATAATATGTTTTTGTAACTTTTTCTTGCAAAGAGAAATTCTTACATTCATGTACAGTGGTTGAGTTAAGTAAAAATAAGTGATTGCATATATAATTTAAGAAAGAACAGGCATACACTCGTATATGCAAGTATCAAGTTCCAGCACACTTACAATATTGTAACGAAATTGTATTTCAGTTTAAAACTATTAACATACAGAATGTTTAGTAATATTTACATTTGTAAAAGTTTCAATTTATAAGCATTATTAAGAACACCCTGTTATAAACATAGCTGAGCAATATGACAACATTAAGTTTTAACGGCTTTGGCTGGATATTCTAGACACAAACATTTTATACTTGCAGTCATGAACATTTTTAGTATCTTAGCTCCGAACCTTCCAGAAATTGTAATTGGTGCATATATGGACTAACAGAGCCAATAAAGTTAATCAGTTTATTGTGAGTCATCGTTGAGTAAACATCAAAGTGTTCTCAAACAGTAATATATGTAGGTGTATAAAAGACAGAATGTTAATTTACAATTATTTTTGTGTACATTTAAATTAATAAAGGCTCGTTATATTTTCTTCTTTTTTTATTTTGTAATTAAAAGGACTATGGTTTATTTAGAGGAAATAAACCACAGTTTTAACACAACATCAAGCTGAAGAGTATTAAGAATGTTGGAATGCTTTTTAAATCCAAAAGAATTTCGAGTTTGTTATATACCTACAGATATGTATGTAAGTATGTGTGTCCATAACTTTAATTTTACTAAACAGATTTGGCTGACTTTAAATGCCAAAGAGCTTAATATAATGGTAGAAATTTCAAGTGATTTTGAGTAATTATAATGAATTTCGGTTTTATATTTTAAACGTGATTGTGTTTTACACAGATATTATTGCATCGACTTGAAATTTCAAGAGATTCAGTCATATTATTCATATGAGTTTGTCTGATAAACTAGCTCTAGACAATATTTCAGTTAGCTCGCAACTCAATAATTCTCAGAATTTATTTAAAATTTTAATTGATAGGAATTCAAATGCAATATTATTATTAAAAATTTGTCTAAATTAAAGTAGTAGATTCAATTAGATTATGGACCGGACAGGGGATTTAAGTCAATAATACAAATACAAAGTTTAATAGATTTCTCTAAAATAATAATTTTCTCTCTAAAATGTATACGATACATTTCTACTAGTGAATTATTAAAATAATTAAATACTTTAGTAGCGATATAAAAATACTTTTTCAGCCCACTGTATGCGCCATTAAACTTAAGAAGATGTATTTTCAATAAGTGCATATACAATATTCTGATACGTACATATGTATGCATGCGAGTATATATATATATATACCAGTGGATATGTGATGAAATAAGTTGCTGATACGTAAAGTATAAGTAGAAGTTAAATCTTATTGGTATGCAAGTAATCGAATTTTAAGCTAATACTCTACTACTACACTTCATTAGTGAAATGCATGTTATTGAATGCACACACACACACACACACATACACCCAAATATCTACAAACACAATCAAGCATGGATGGATGCTTTAATGGCAAAATGTTTGATTAGCAGGGCACCATTTTTATGGAGTTCAAAATTTAGTCAATATTTAAAAATGTGTTTCATTTCATTTTTTAGGCTGTATTCGTTTTAGTTTGCTGTATACAGACTCTATATTTAGCATAGCCTCACAAAAACATTAATTCCTATGATGGGGAATAGCTGATTTTCGTGAAATTATTTCATCGGTAATTCATCATTTCGGTGGCAACGTCCTGTTATAACTGCTTGTCACTGATATTAAAATTATCAATAATAGCCCAAACATTTTTATGTTAAGATCTCTCGAGAGTCTGATCTATTTATCGTAACCGCATTTCCAGTCTAATTTTCAAAGAAAATGGTCTAGTAAAGACTCAACACTAGCTTTCATTTACTAAGAACATGTTGCAATACTATATAGCAATATATTGACAAGCAACATGTTTCTGGTAAAATATTTACTAGCAACCTGTTTGCAACATATAGATTATAAAACTGTTGCTGGCAACATACTTATTCAGAAAAGTTAAAATGCTATACGACTAAAAAAATTTTTTCTTGAAATACCAGCCGTTTGTTCGTAAAATAATTTTTAATATTTCCAAAAAAATGATAATCACAGCAAAAACTTCGAACTACCAGAACTAACACTGGTTAAAAGATTGATGTTTGTCTGTTGACTGGCCGGCACCGCAGTGGTGTATGTGGTTAGAACGCAAAGAATTCTGATGAGAGAAAGTGGGATTTCTCGAAACATATGTAAATTCAACAACCCAGGTTCAATTCCCAGTCAAGAAAAATTATCAAAATTTTTAATAATAAAAATTTTTCAAGTTGTAATTCCTAACTTTAGTAAAAATAATTTAATGAAAATTAAATTTAATGAACTCAAGCCTGACTAAAATTATCAAGATTTCCATGTGATGTTGACAACAATGCGCCTGTTGAAAAGCAAAGTTCTTGTTGAAAACTCTTTCTAATTCTATTCTATTACATTCTATTATAACTTTTGGTAAGCCATTAAGAGATCAAAATAGATATTCCATACATATTGTACATTTGAGTAACACTCAGGCAATTAATATGCCTCTGGAAAAGGGATAGATTGAAGAAGTAAAGGTGGTGAAAGTAGAAGAAAGCTGTATATTACAACTCTGCAATTGCGCATTATGTTTGTTTTAGTGCAGCATTGCAGCGCCTCTGGTGGTGAGTAGGCGCATTATTTTCTTTAAATCTTGATTTCATAGCCTTTATACAATTATTTTACTTTGGTGGCGTTTGAATGCTATAATACCGAAGGAGGCCGCTGCAATAAATATTAGTTATGATGGATAGAAAGAAAACTAATAATTATCAGAATCTGATGTTGTTTGAGTGGCAGCGGCTGGGAATCGAACCCGGGCTACAAATACCAACTCATGTTTAATGATCAAATGCGCTAACGAATTAAGATACAGCACCCTTATCTGTGAATCAAGTAAAAACAGGAAGGTGCTGCTTTCAAATGAGTTTTTTTTTTAATTTGTTTTGTATTTTCCACAATCTTCACAATAAAACCGCTCCAACGTGGATTGTTTAGAGCGTAATATATTATATGCCCTAAAGACTGTTTATTATTTTTAAGGGCAGGCCTAAAGCACATACCTGCATACATACATTTGTATGCAATCTTAATAAAATACACACTCTCAAAATTTTCAACTTGTTCTAGTTAAATGATTGCCTGTATGTCATGATATACTATACATATAATTGTAGGTTCATTAATGTGGCCCAAAAAAAATATTTCATTTCATTTTAAGAGAATTTTTCTCTAAACATATTTTGTTTTAGGTTTGGTCTGGAAAAAGCTAGATTGTAGCTTTCTCCTGCAAGATCTTTGATAAATGTTTGGAAAAGGGAACATAATTTCGAAAGAAAAAAACAAGTGTAACCGAATTTTAGTTGAATTGGCAGACAAAATTTAAATTTCTTTCAACTTTTCCATTGTGAGTTTGACAGTTTGCACTTGCAAGAGCTTTCACAGCTAATAAAGAACAAAGAATTAAAGTAATTTTAATTCTCTAAAACGGGGGGCTACCGTTGTTGTACATGTTAAAACATAATTAAGTCAAAGTATGTGTTTTCCATTGATAACTTGTTTTTTTTTTCTTTTTTTTTTTTATTAAAGTATTTTACAAGGGAACTGTATAGAATGTTACAATCTCGTATCATTTGCATTTCCGCCTTAACGAACAGCTATACGAGACTTGTATGAAATATATTTATTGCTGATAAAGGTTATTTTTGTTATACTCTTTAATAAAATAATACAACATATTTTTTTCTACACGAATCCTTACTTTTTCATACTTTCATTTTGCTAATATGTCCATATATGGAGTTGCTTTATTTGTTAAAAAAAAAATCATTATTTTCTTTTATGTTGTTTACATTTATGGGTTTGGAATTTTAATTTTCAACACCAGATATTATTATTTTTTGCACCTTTCTTTCAGTTTTTGCCAGCTTTTGTATTTAGTTTTTATCTAAATACTTTTGTTGTGTTTTTATTTTCGAGTTTTGTTGCTAAATTTCTTAAAATTATCAGCAGCAGCATGATGTGCTGATTTTTTTTTTTCAAATTCTGCAAGCGTAAAAGAAAGTTGTGCTGGATTATGTAGTTGTTGGTTGATGTTTTTCCCAGGTACAGGGAGTTATTTTGCTTTCACATTTTGTGCCAGTCAAGAAGTCAAGTATGGCAGTCAGGTTTTTCATGTTGGTTGCTTGTTTTTTTTTTATATATTGTTTTGTTTTGTGTTCTTAATAAAACTTTATGAATTATTTGACATTTTTCACAGATTTTTATGTAGAGCATGACTAACAAAAAAAAAAGAAAAAAAAAAGAAACTTCCAAGTATTTATGAAATATAAACATGTTGTTGTTTTGAGCAGAGAATTTAATTTCTGTTAAAATAATCAATAGTCACATAAATTTAAAAAATTATTTCTTCAAGTAGTAAATACTAGATTTCTTAGTTACAAAAATCGTAATTGAATTCTAAAAGTTCTGTTTATAATTTAATTTAAATATGAATTTCCTTTTTATTAAGCATTTGTAAAACAATTTAAATTTTGATTACCTTGACAATTTAGCCTTAAAAAACTTTGTAATTTAAGAAACATTATTAAAGAGCCTTAAATGAATATCAATGTATATGAAAGTAACAAAAAAACAGGGGAGTTACAAGAGTAGAAGGAAAAATTTGTTAAAGTTCCGTTGACATTAACGAAATTAATTTTACATTCATTCACCGGAAACATATAAATGAACTTCAATGTGTCGTATTTCCGTTTAAAAGGTAAACTGAGTACATTTCGTTTCGTTTTCTTTTTGATTATTTTTCACTACAAGAACATTTTAACAGTTGTAAGCATTTGGCAGAAATCAAACTTTTTTTTTTACATGTTTTAAGTTATTCACTGAGTCTGCCCATCTGTGTGTCTCTGTGTCATTTATTTGGAATGCCGTCATCTCATACAAAATAATGTTCTTTTTGACAAATGAATTTTTATACAAAATTGAAAGTTTTCTTTTTTTTTCCAGTATTTCCTTGAAATATTATCCTCCGAAACTTCATCTCCTTTTACTCGTTCCCGGGTACTATTTGTAATTTAAATCACTTTTAACAAGAAATACCCAAAATGAAAAGTGTGAATGGGAAACCGTTACTGTAGATAGTTAGACTAAGCAGTCACTTAGATACAGTAAATTAAATACCCACAATATGAGATTTCTTATGCTTTTATCCTTTATCCTTTTTCTTTTTTTTCACTGTGGTCGGTCGTTAGACAATATAATGCTGAGGATTTCTATACAAGGGCTGGTCGTGTTTAAAATACTTTTATTTTCTTGCCTTGAGAAAGAGTATAAAGAAGTTTTGTTATTCATTTGCTGGCAGTGAGAAAATAATTAATTAATTAAGGGTTTATTTAAGTTTTCGTTTTATGTTATTTCGAAAGTTACATCATCTACTTTGGGAGACGAGCATCTTTGTATTAATTAGGTACTTTTTAGGAAATATTTACTTAATATAATTTATTTTAATTTAGCTTTAAATGCAGCTTTATTTGTGAAATAAACATATTTAGAGAACAATTTTGATAAATTTAAAATGTTTGATTAAAAATTATATCTAACGAAAATGGTTTTTGCTTTTTCAATGAAAAAGCTTTTTGAAGAAAATTATATTTTGATGTCAAATTGATTTTGATAAAAAAGCTTTATTAGTGCAAAGAGCTTTTTAGGCAATTTTTTTTTTAAATTAAAATTTTTCGAAAACAGGAAACGTAAAATCCTTTTTTTATAAAAACGTTGACTGATATTTTATGTAGAATAATTTTATTGTAGGAATAACATTTTTAACCATACAATATTCGTTTTTGTTTGGTGTTGGGATCAATGATTTTAATTTTAAATTATCACCTGCAGAATTGCTTCTAAGGAAGCGTAGAGGAGTTAGCACACTTTACTTAGAACGGGTTTGCAACCAATTAATGTTTATTAGAAATTGTCTCATTAGTGAAGCTAGTTCTTAAAAGCAGATGAGTAATTTTTATTGTTTCTAGGGCTAATTTATAGAATTACCTTAGAAAACTTATATGTACCAAATAAATTTATTTGCCATTTAAACAAGTTTATTTTTCTACACCCGCCTTAGATGTCTTTTTGTCTTTTGTTCAATGTTTATTCCACTTTATGTATTTTTTTTTAATTTTTTTGTATTTTTTGCAAAAAAATGTTAATCAAAAATTGTATATTTCTAAAACATTTAGCGCAATATGTTGCGGTTTTGGTGTTTTGTCGTCACTGGTTCAGTGGCTGCTGCCAGCTGCTAGTGATGGCAATGATGATGCTGCTGCTTCTGCTGTTGTTGTTACTGCTGGTGTTATGTGGCACAGACACACCGCAGGACATTTATATTTAATTATCTCAACAGGATTAATTGAATGCGTAGGCAATTTTGACTACAAAACCATAATCATACCACATTCATAAAATAATAATATAAAATACAGAATACAAAAAAAGGGCGAAAAACAACCAACCAAAAATTTATAATAGAAAATGTTTATGTTCAGCAAAGTGCCATAAACCACCAGTAATATACTTATACAATTTAATGTTAATAAAACATTTTAGGTGGAAAAGAGATGAAAATTAATACTTCTTGTGTCCACTGAAATAATAATGAAATTGGCGATAATGGTTACGATGAGATGATTATTAAAAAACAGCGTTTAATTAAAACCATATTAAGTTAGGCCAAGATTTTAGGAACAAATTTTTTTCTCTGAATTTTATTTAAATCTTTTGTAGGCAAATAGTGGGTATTCAATAAAGAGTGTAAATTTTAAAAAGAAAATTCTTAGTTGTGGCAAAACAAAGTAACAATTACTTCAATTTATTAAAAAAAAAAAAAACTGCACTGTTATTGGTCTTGATATTAAATCCTCTTTTCCATTTCATTGTTACTGTCCTTTATAAAAATCTACAGTATCCTTTTCTCTGTTGAATGCTGCTAAGCGTCAGCCAATTTTCAAAACTAACATAAATTTAACACTGTTTGACAGTTAGATATCCTGCAAAGAGTACTCCTATATCCTTTTTTACACAAAACAGGAGTGTAAGCGTTAAAGACCGTAATGCAATGTTGAAAATGTTAAATCAAGCTCTATTTACAAGATATATGTATAAATACAGAGATCGCTAAAAATGCTAAAATGTGTGTGTGTGTGTGTGTGTGTGTGTGAAACAAGTCTCTCATATTCGTGAAACATTTTCAGTTTCATACTCAAACACATACACACACACACAACCAATGGTTGCCTAAAAGCACGCTACAGTTTTATTTTTTCTTTAGTTTAGCTTTATTAAAATAAAAGTACGAGTGTGTATTATATAAACTGCAGAAAAATATTGTCTGAATATTATAACACAGTTACAGGGTTTCATATGAAACATGATGGTTTAAAAAAAACCAAGCAAAAAAAAAAAAAGGATGTTACAAAAAAAAAAAAAGGATGTTACAAAAAAAAAAAAGACTCACCACAAACAAAACAGCGTAAAAACTTTGGTTTTTCTATTTTTTTAGGTAATTTATTTCACAGCGTTTCATATTTTACCACAACCAAACAATTTTTACAATTTTTAAATAACACACAAGCTGCTAAAGATTTATGGCAAAAAAAAAAAACGAAACAGATAAAATCTCAAGAAAAATTAATGATTAAAAAAACACATTATTTATAACAGAAAGAAATGTATTAAAATAGAGTTTATTAAAATATGAAAATGTTTGTCAGAGATTCAGAAATATATGTAGGTATATAACCTCCGATTTCCCCAGGCTTTAAGGTAATAGAAAAACCATAAAAAATTTACTTAACTGCAAGTAAATTTATTTTATTGAATCTACTAAATATCTTTTGTTACCTCTTAGTCCCCTTAGTAAATAATAAATACTTTATTTATGTTGCTACATAAAGCCCAGCAACTACTAATCAAAAAAAAACTTACCAAACTTAGGCGTCTTGGGGATTTTTGTTTTGGGTTTCTTTAGCCAGGAGTATCTATATAAATAAATTTCAATTATACAAAAATAAGTAAAAATGTGGCATTTTATTGCTGTAGAACTCTTAACCAATTTCTACTAAAACAAATAACACTAATGCAAACAAGCTTACAAAAATATAAATACACATGTATTCTTTGGAACACTCACACGTACTCCTTTGCATAGAGACTGTGATCAATCAAATTAGTACACGATTTTTTTTTGCCAGAAATTGTATCAAACTCATACGCATTAAACTCAAACAATCGCGATTTTCAATAAGAACTTTGTTTTTTGAAATAAGCTAAAATAAAACAAAAAAAAATATATGAAAATTTAAGAAATCGTCAATCTGTGACTATCTATATGTTTCCAATCGTTCGCTAATAATGAGTGCAATAATTTCAAGTTAAATTTTTGTCTATGATTCCATGTATGTTGAAGTAATCCGTTCAGATTTTGGTTACAAGTTATAAGTTAGAAGCAAAAAATATATGTATGAGTTTATTATTTCGTTTTCAGATTTCGGCACATCAGCTTTTGCACTTACCAAATCGCTAGATGGTTTTATGTATTTATGACTTTGTCCTTTTTTACAAATACAATACATGTTTATGTTTATGTATGTTTTAAATTACATAAATTCTACAATACAGTAATAAAAACAGACAAACTAAATTCGAAATCATAAAAGCTTTTTGCATTAATAGATGCCCACAACCAAACAACTCTGCAAAATTTCTATACAAAAAACACACGCCTAACAGGCATGCACAGACATGTTTGCAAAATATAAATAAACATGCTAGACATTAATGTGAAAATATGTGTGGAGTAAAAGTGTGAGTTTTTGCTGAATACCAGGATTAGTTAAAAGAGGAAGGACATGGCGTAGGCTTTACTTATTAAGAGCTTCAACAACATATTTTTCCTTTTTACTCAAACAAGGCGTCCTGTTTAAGTAATTACAAATGTATTTGTGTACACAAGTATATGTGAGATTTTTTTTATTACATTAAGCCGTGCTATGAAAATGATTATACCGTTTGTAGATGAAGTCTAAATATTATTGCAAATAAACGACATACAAGGCTTTGCACCATGAACTGTTATAGCCTGAAATGCGTATAAGAGTTGAGTGTGCGAGTGTGCAATTGGCCTGGTTGATGTGTAATAAAATACGCCTTAAATGTTGTTGTTAACATTTTACAACCACAGCACAGCAATTGGCCAACCACCATGTAAAATACCTCAAACTAGAAAAGCTTATAGCATCTAATGTTTATGTGTTTTTGCGATTTTGCGTTTTCTTTTTCCTCATTTACCACATTTCCTTTAGCCTTTAGTGTTGGCATTAATTCAACAACAATGAGAATTCATTGCATAACATATTGTTTAGGTAAGCAAGTTTTAATAAAGTGCCACATGGCCACCACCCATTAGAAGAGTTTTGTAGTGCGGTCAAACAGGCCATATGAGTTACACAATTTAGAATATAGAGTGAATAAAAAAAAAAAATACAAAAAACACATAAAATCTAAAAGCAATTACTGATGAAAATCTTAATGCTAAATTGCACAAGAAAAACGTATAAAAATGTAACAACGTTTTATGACTTAAAGCATTAAACTAGACCTTTAACAATATTAGTAGTGGCAGTGGTTATAAGCTTTTTTCCTCCCCAAGTTATGCTAAACAATTTGTGCATAAGTGAATATTAAAATTTGCGTCTACTATAGAAGTCTATAACTTAGATTGACAGACAACCTTAAACTTAATTGCATTTCAAATTTAAATAATTACTTAAAATTATGTATGTATGTATGTAGTTGAAGTACATAGTACTAACTAGTGCCACTAGGAATAAATTTGTAATGAATTTTTTACATAAAAATAAATCTTGAGATTTCTGCAGCAACTTTTTGTTCAAAATCTAAGTTTGAAAAAGAAAAACAATTTTAAATTTTTTTTTTAAAACCTCCATAAATATAAATAAAATGAAAAATGTTCTCAACTTTCACAAGAATTGTTAAAGTCGTTAAAGAAAGTAAATTTGAAAACATACTTTGTGCGTAAGTGGGTGTCAATTGTCATGCCTCAAATACACAATTTTTTACTTTTATATTTTTACTACACTTTGCCACTTTTTTTTAATAAACAATATTTGTTGAATATTTCCATATGCAGACATCCCACTCGATCATAATAATAATTCTCGATTGTTTTTCTAAAGTTAAATTTGGGAAATTGTAGAGAATTTTTAAAATAAACCATCATTGTAAAAGCTGTTTCCATCGATATTGTTCTCCATTGATATCAATATCGTTCTCGAACCTTCGATAATGAAGAGTTTGCTCTAGCAAGTTCAATGGTGACAAAATTCTCGAATGCTGTGGTCAGGTGGGACATAAACAGACACACAAGTATTAATTTTTTGCTGTTTTTCAAGAACACACACGTTTTTATACCAACATTGACTGCCAAAGGAAGTGGGGTTGGGGTTGGGGGTGGTGTGAGTTGGTGAAAAACTTGAAAATCGTTTCACTTTGTAACTTAATATATCAAATATAAAGTGATTTTTTTTTTGTTTTATTTCATTTGTATTATTGTTGTTTTTATAACAACAAAATATGTTGTCTTTTTTATTGCTCTTAAATGGAGAAACAACATAACAACAGCTGTTTGTTTTTTTATATGAGTATATATGTATGTATGTATGCAGGAATTTGCCGACATAGTCAACAAATTTTGAAAGTAAAACGAATTTATTGTGCCCTTTTATTTTTCTTAGGAAGTGTTGATTTTCAAGGCAAAAGCTTGAAAACAATGTTACAAATTCGTTGGTTCATTGTGAGAAATGTATTAAATAAACAAAGATTTTATTAGAAACCATTATGATGAGCAGCACCCTGGTCACCTAGAAATTGTGATATTACAACTTTGGTTTTTTTTTCTTTAAGGTTATGTGAAGTCAAAATACGTTGTTTGCGAGATATCGGCAGAAATGCTGAAAAGATTTATCGAAAAAGTAAATATTAATGTAAATATTAATGTTTGCTCTTTTTGGCAATAATAATGATTTTCATCTCGTTTCCTTAACATTTATTGTCACCAGTTTGTTGTAGGGTAAATTTTATGTATACAAAGCAATTGATTTGGTTTAGTTGGAAAAATTAATGATTTATTGAGAATTTACAAAAATAAATTATTTCACTTTTTTCATTACTCTTAAACACTGCTTTGCTGTCAAACAAAAGAACATTAATCGTAAAGATTAAAAGTTGGGAAAAGAGAATGAAAAAACTTGCAGCAAAGATGTTTGATTAATTTTGGAAAAATAAAATATTTCTCAGAAATTAATTTATTTGTTAGAACGCAAAATAAAAATGGCGTTTAATTAATGTTTTATTTTAATGTATAAGATGATGCGGAATCTTTATTATTGCCCAAAAAAGCTTTTTAAAAATAATTTCAGTTAAATGTTTTTCAAGACTATGCTGTTGGTGGGTTGGTCCATTCGGAAGTTATAATTTCACCCTTTTCCGCATTGACAGCTCATAGTCCACAAGATAAAACATAGAAGTGTAATATTTTATGATTGCTAAACGCCAAGTTAGCGGCTCACCAAAATGATTTCTCAATAAAGCCATTGTGTACAAACAGCTGGCTGATTTTCGTAAGACAGCTGAATTATTTAAAGACATTGGTGCGGTTAGAGCCTTTCCATGATGAATTCTCAAACAATAATTAATAAAAATAAGATTACAATAGATGAAACCAGAGCTAAATGGATCACCCTATTATAAGAAATGCACTTTGTTATTGGCATTTAGTTGACGAAAAACCTGGCGGCATAATCGTGAATGTACATTTATAAATTCTAATTAAAAAATTTAATGAAGTTTTATAAACATTTATTTAAATTATAAATAAATTTCTAAGAAAGCCAGCAAAACAAATTCTCTGCAAAAGTACATTATTTCGATGAAGGTAAATAAAAATATTTAGTTTGAGCAATTAAAGCTGAAATTAAAATTTCCCTGGTAAAGGAGAATTATTAAATTTACACTTTTCTTAAATCACTTGTTTTACTGCACATTTTCATATTTAATGCTGCAAAACTACTGCATCATGCTATAAAATATTAATGTGTGTTTTCACCACAAATGAAAGTGATCTCAGGTAAATATTTATACCATTGAATTTCAATGAAAGCAAAAAAAAAACCAAGAAGAGTGTCCTCAAAACCCATAACTTTTGCTTTAAATGTCATATTACCAAACGGGAGTGGAGTGGTGTGGAGAGAGTGAGAGTGAGAGAACAAAACAAAACTAATTTTCTACAAACTACTTGAATTTTATAAAGTGGCTGAAAAAAAAACATAAATAAGTATATAATTATAAAATTACTCAAGTACACACACTTACGCACACACACATACAAACATGCTAAACAGAAACAACCAAATGAACTTACACACACACTAATATACCTACACTGCTTACCATTCACCTACACTTGCACTCTTACTTACAGATATTTCGCACAAAGTTTTTTTGTACCACTGTATAGGTCTGTTTACGTCTGAATGAGTACAAATGCCGGCTGTTTATTGCAACTGAATTTTTAAAAGTTACCAGTGTGTGTGCAAATGTAGATGTGTGTCACTGTGGGTACTTGTAAAGTATTTATAAACCAAATAAATGTTGAGTAAAGTGTATGCAACTTTTACATGCATTTTTATTCTGAGGTATACTTTATGTTTTTTGTATGTAGTTTATTACACTACTCATACTCAGTCACTATAACATACACACCGTTGCACTTGCAATCATAAATTCTTACACACATACTTTTGTTTATATTTATTTACTTATACTACTTTGTTAAACATCTGCATTCTAATGTGTGCAAATGTTGTATATTTGGTTTTTAACAGCTACATTTTGGTTTGGGTTTTCACAGAGAAATAACTAAAGATGTAAATTATTTTCCTAGTTATTTAATAATTTAATGTATAATGTATAAGAACTTTATATGAATGTATGCAAACACATACAAAAGTATTAATGTTGTAATTCGATTTTTTTGGAATACATATTTTTATTTTAGAGTTAAATAAACAAAAATTCATTTCGAGGGTATAATAATTAATAATTAATATTTGTTTGGACTTCCTTTAAACGTATGTATGTCCATATATACATATATTAATTCTATTTTGTTTAATTAATGAAACAATTCTTTTCATTTAACAGATTTTAGCTTTACGAGGCACAAAAAAAGAATAATTAAAACTAAATATTTTTTTAACACACTTCAAATATTCATTTGTTTATGTACATACAAATATAAACCACATAAACCTGACATATTTATATGGCTGTAAATCTTAAGGCCATAAAAAATATTCAATGTAAACTGAATTTATATTAACATGAAGAATTGTATAAAAAAAATTAAATGAAAACATGTTTATTGCAAAAACATGTATTCGTGGCTTAAACTTGAGAAGAAATCTAAAGAATTCAATAAAAACACCCTAAAGTATGCAGCAATAATCTGAACTCTAGGCAACAGTTTAATAAAACTTTAATCACAGATAAATTTATATTTATATACATACATACATGTATGTATGTATATAATTGCGTCTTAAATTCATTTTATAACCACTAAATAATTATTTGCTGTCTGTATATGTATTTGCTTTTGCTTGAAGCTACAGAAACCCTGATATTTGATGTGTTTCAAAAGCTATTAAATTAAACTCAAAAAAAAAACGTATCGATTTTGTATTGCAAACATTTAGCTAAGTACTTTGTAATTTTTTTTATTATAAATACTTTTGTTGTTTCCTTACAATATTCCTGTTTGCCTTGTTGCTGTCACTTTTCTAGTTAAATATTGTCTTCAGTAGTGCAAACAAAGACGGAATTTTAAGTCTCCGCTATAATAAAATACCGAACAAGACAGTGAGTGTTTGCTTTTAAATGTAATATAGATGGTGTCGAAGGAAACTCATTGAAACAATTGTAGCAATTGAAATGTAAAAATAAATAAAACTTGGTGTGCGTTTTCAAATAACGATTTGACAAAGTAAAAATGTTTCAATCTCAGATAATGCATAATTAAATACTATTGATGTTGTCGCTACTCGTGCCCTTAGTGTCTGCCGTTTGTTAGTATTTGAATACGTTCGATTGTATTGTACATTTATTGATTGAGTGTAGTTTGTTGTTAAATTACATTGATATTTAAGTGTTTTGCAGCCAGACAGACATGGCTCATTTTCTAAGAGGTTTAATATAGGCAAAACGCGAACATTTTAATTTAACGAAATATTGTTAAATTTAAATTGAATGTAATTGTTCATAAAAGAAAAAAAGAACTTGAGGCTGCAAATTTAAAATATAACAGAATATTTAAATTATTATTTGGTGATATATACTAAGAGAAAATAAATAATTTCTCAAAAGTCCCACATGTTGTATAAAAGTTTTTTCTGTAAACAATTCCCTGTATAGCAGTTATTTTAATTAAAAGTTTTAATAGCGCAATTCAGAAACTAGTGCAAATGGTATTGCATCATTGCACTAGCAAATTTTTGCTCTCGCTGTGTATTTTGTTAGTGTAGAGCAAAAATATGCTAAACCTTTTTGCAAATGCAATGATGCAATACCAATTGCACAAGTTTGTGAATTGCGCTAATTTTTAGTTTTGATAAGATACAAATATCCCTGCTTTCCCTTCTTGGTATGTATCAAACATGATACTCACTGCGTATGATTGATATTTAATATTAAAAACCAATCATACGCCACCATTGTTACAAAAACACTAGCATACTGTAGCAGGCAACGAAAAAATAAATTCTCAAACATTTTCCATTAGTAGGTGTTGAAAACAACGCTTTACACAGACAAAAAAAAATCCGAAATATTGTTATTTTTAATTATAAATAAAAAATGTTACAACAAAAGTATTCGCATAATAGCTTTGTCTGCATTTTAAAAGGCAAATGGTGTTATTCAACAACAAATATATACAAACACGACTGAACGGACAATAAATTATTTCATTAAATTGAGCGCCAAACAACAGAAAACACAGGGCTACTGTGTTAAAAGCAAATGTGAGGAAAATTATAGAAAATTATAAAGAAAAGTAAGCAATAAAAAACAGTAGATACAAACAATTTACTACTAGTATCAATATATCGAACGGAAAGTGAGGCGCAACCAATCGTCTGAAAAACAGGCAGTTTCCAAGAAATTCAAACGGTTTCTGTCAGTCACTCTGCAAATAGCGATTGAGAAAAAAATTGATTAATAATAATCGATTAGAACCTTCAATATTTTAATATGTATGTTGCTGCTATTATTTCCAACACTACTACATATTATTATCATATACTTACGTATCATATTGTATTCATATTAACTGAATATAAATAAGTCCAAGCATGTTTGTTTTTTAAATAAAAATAAATAAAATCAATAATTTAATTGAATATACAAATATTAAAGAGATTTCTTTTAAAAACGTCGTAAGCAAATACATAAAAATCTACATAACTACGAAAGAACTTCTAAAATTTTGGCACTTTAAAATATTATCAAATTTAAAAGAGCTGCTTTTATTCCCAATAAAGCAGAATTTTTGAATATTTTTTAAGATTATTCACTATTAAAAACTTGTTGAATTTCAAAACTTTTTGAATTTTAAGTTAAAACAATTAGAAAACAAATTTAAAAATGATTCAACTCCAATTTGTAGGTGTCCCTAATTCAGTTCTACGCGATAGAAACGTTACTCGAAAACTCGCGTGCAAAAACCCGCGTAAAAAAATTAATTGAGGGAATTGGTTCCACGTGTGAAATGTCAGGTAAAATAAGAAAAATATTTAAAATTCTTGTTGCTTTATACAGAAACATATTTTATTTAAACAAAAAACAAATCGAAAAAAGAGTTCATTTAGAAAAGTACATATACACAGACATACTAACTGCAGTATTTATAAAAAATAAAGTAGGCTTGAAGTGTGCTTCAAGACAAAATTTTCCTACAAAATTTTTTTAAAGTACACTTGAAGTCTACTTTATGTCTTTTCGCCTTTAACACTTAAATTTGACTGCATTCTAAGGGCACTGCTACACGTTCAATAAATATCGTGCTACAAGAAATATCGTGTTACGTGTAGCATGCAATATTAATAGTTCGCGATCCATATCGCAGAATGGCCTAAAATACGAAATCCATATCGCGGATTGTGGATCTCGTGATAAATATTGAACGTGTAGCATTCTCAGTCAGTAAATTGTGGCAAATAATAATAATTGTGTCCATTAAACTTAAGTGCGTATATTTTTTTCGATCCTGCAACCACTTTTTGCTTCAAATTTTTCTTCAATGAAAAAGCAAGCAAAATAGCTAAACAGGCTTTCTTTTGGTTTTCTCGCGACATTAATAAACGACCCGCACAGCACAAAAATAACATAAATACTGACGCGATAAATATTGAACATGTAGCATACGCTCGTGATCCATTAATACTATAAAATAGATTGCGATCCAAATATCACGATATTTATTGAACGTATAGCAGTGACCTTACACTCTTACTTTAAACTACATAAATTTATTTGAAATAAACAAGGAAAATCCCCTATTTCGATTGTGTTGTTTTTCGTAGTAGATGATTTCTAGTGCTGAACTACATACATATGTATGTATGTATGTATGTGTTTAATTTAAAATCCTCCAAATCCCGTGCAAACAACGTTTTTCTGATAAAAATACAGACGAGTATATACATTTTTAGATCGCTTTAAATCAAATCTAGTCACATACATAAAATCAGAATGAAATATTTATTTGGAAACGCGTTAAATCAAGTTTGCGTAAAAATGTTAATAATGACCATCAGAAACTTGTCGAATGTATAAATTATTTGATATATTTTGTAGCACAGTGCAATTGATTAAAAATTGTATGAAGATGACTATAAAGGATTGTTTAAAAAAACACTATGTTTGTGATTTTTACAATTTTTCTTCTTACAGTTTTATTTGCCACAGACAGACCCTTGTTGCCCTTCAAGAAGTTTGTTTTGTTAAACTCAAAAGATTAATGGTGGCTAGTTTTTGGTTTCTAAAAAAAGGTAGAAACAAAATCGTTCCAACCATCGTAAAGACAAAATATAAATGATACAAATAAAACAAAGTGATTTGTGATACAAAAACTACTAAAATTTGTAACAAAAGACACATGGTTGTTATGAAAAAGAAGCAAAAAAACTAAATTCAAGAGAATAATTGAATAAGAAACATCAACAAAACACAAAATTAATGATTACTTGGCAAATAATAAAAGAAAAGCGACCTTTATCTTCGATAAGTTATCAACACAAATAAATATATTACTTGAATATATCAGTGTAATAGAATTACATATTTTATTAAAGTTTCTTTGCGAAACATAAAAAAAACAAATAAAACTTAAAGTCGCCTGGATAAATGACTGAGTGACTGACTGTATAAATGAAATTTGAGAGAGTGGAGTGGATGATTGTGTTCCCTGGAGAAATTAAGTTGATTTATTCGTCACTTTCAGTAGTAATTTAAAAATACAACACGATTCTAGAAACTTTATGTTGTTGATTTCTGTTGCTGTTGATTTTTGTTGCTAGAGTGCTGCTACCAACACGTGATGTTTTGTCTGCCACAAGCAGTTTGTGTAGCAGACAATCAGCAGACACAAATAGTCTAAGTAAAACTGTTTGGTATTTTTCAACAAACATAGACACAAGCACACATCTCTTTGTGCAACCTTTACAGCCAATTTGTGTGGTGACTCTGACTTTGTTTTTTCCCTCTACTCCATAAGTTTTTTTTTTTTTTCAAATGAATCAAATGAATCATGCATGTAGGATGTAATTGATGAATACTAATTTAACTTAATTTCTACGTTACAAACACAAAAGGACAAAACTAATTTTGTGTGTATTTGTGTATTTCTGTAACAAAAAGGAAGAATAACTTTTATAACAAACTATTTAAAAGGTTTTGTTGTTTTTATAGATGAGACTTAAACTCGGATTTTATATGAACTAATCATGCAAGCTGACCTATAAAGCCATTATCCAAAATTTCAGTAGAATGGAAAATGTGACTAGTTATGGGCAGCTGCACTGAAGGCTTTTACTATCCATGCTTTTTCGATATATTGAGGACTGTAAGTTTTTGCTGGAGTATTTTACTGCACTCACATATTTTTCCATCAAAATGTGTACATTCTATGTTTTCATTTTCAACTGGACATTGTTTTTGTTTGTTCTAACATTAACAATTTTCAAATTGTTTAGAACAAATGACTAAATGTTGTAATAGCAAAAAAAAAAAATATGTTTTTAAACTTGAATTTCTATTAAATAAAAAGAAGTTTTGGGGGTAAAAAAATAAAACATATTTGGCTGACAAAGTTTTAAGTTCAAAGAGAAGTATTCAAATAGTTACAATTTTATATTTGGTTAAAAGTGCAACACAAAAGGGAGACAATTTGAAATTCCTGGTTGCAAACCATAAAATAGATTGGGGGTATTTTTCGGCAAATCAGAATATCCCAATAAGTATTATCTTAAAATTCGTGCAAAATGAAAATGTTGCAGAAAAATTATATTTTTTCAAACAAAAAACATGTTTCATCAACATATAAAACCTCTGACACTAGACTCAAGGCTTGAATTACAGTCGTTGCAACTGGATTTGTAGCATAATGTTTATTGGGTTTACATTGATGGTTATCAAACTTTTTTATGGCATTGAAAATGCAATTTCTTTAACATTTAAAGTTATAACTTAATTAATGCATCATTGTCGTTATTATTAAAATTTCATGAAAACTTTTGTTTCACTTCTCCTAGCATACCTTCCCTTTTATTTGTGCAACATTTTTTTTACATAAAAATATCACAAAAAATTGTATTGAGAGAAAACATATAAAAAACCATGTCCAATATGTTTCTATTCGTGCTGAAAAAAAAAACAAACAAACAAATGAAAAATTAAAACGATATACAAACAAAAACAGCACAGAATACAACAACTTTTACTGGATGGATGCAAAAGCAACAACAACATTATTTTAAAGGAGAACTAAAAACGCACAGCTCGAGCAATAAATACCCACTAAATATTGTTTGTCTAATTCGATCAGAGTTATTAACGACTGCCTGTAAGAGTTGCTAATTTGATGTCTTATTTTTGGTACAAAAATGTACCAACATTTGTATACACGTACG
This sequence comes from Bellardia bayeri, assembly GCA_950370525.1. NCBI lineage: Eukaryota > Metazoa > Arthropoda > Insecta > Diptera > Calliphoridae > Bellardia > Bellardia bayeri. The sequence goes on from OX493268.1 coordinate 1,870,996, forward strand.
TGTAAGTGATAGATAAGAAATCGTAAGTGTTTGTGTAAGAAAATTCTGAAATTTTCTTACACAAATTTGTCGGATTGAAATCAGCAGGAATACAGTGAAGTGAATTTTCACAGAAATTCTTAATAAGTTTTATAAAAAACACTGGCACTAATTGTTTCGAACAGAAGTCTGCAAACAAATCAGAAAATAGGCCCAATAATTCATTTTTCATTTTTACATAAAAACTAAAAATATTAAATCCTTATTGAAAGTGAGCATAATTTTAATATTCTGGAATATTAAAAGAAATTTCTGTTACTATTATGTTAAGAGTCTGAAGGAAATTTGAAATAAATACATTTTATTTTCAGAATTAGTGCAGAAAATGTTGACACCCGATACAGCGACAAGTAATGTTTACTGGGTGGTAACCCAGAAGCCGGTCCATAACAATAGAAATATGACCATAAACTCTATTGATGGCTGAAAGTTGTTGTTTTTAATTCAGGCAACTGCCTTTTAGGCAGTCACTCGGTCAAATTGTTCTGCTGTGATGATGATGCTGATGCTCCGTAGTGGTGCATGCAACGTCATTATTATATGCTGGCTGCCGGTTAAGGCTAAATCATAATGATGGTAATGCTGATCATCATCATTCAGTCACACAGCTGTTTTTGTTCTCATACCAAGCCAACATGTATGCATGCAGGCAAATGTATGCATGCAGGACATTAGGTTGGCACCAAAGAAAAGTTGTAGCTATGCACAAATAAAATGAGAGCTTACTTCATCTAAGCAGAAACTTGAATTGACTGGCAATTACTAAATGACTTGTTTTCTTTAATGATTTTGATATATGTCCTGATTTCTATAACTGCTTATGTTTCAGTAATTTGCCTGAGTACTTTCTGTTTTTACAGAAAAGATTTTGAAATTGAAAATTTATTATTAAAATAAATTAAGTAAGATTTTATTATTGTTGCTTTTTGGCTCCATATAAAAGGGTCTGCCCTATTGTGCACACACATATAAATATAAACTTGCAAATTTCACAATGTTGTTTGTTCCATGAAATCCAACCCCCCCTACATTTTTTTGTCTACTAGTTGTTCAACATTGCCTGTTCATTTTTTCGAATTGTGTTAATTTTTTTGGTATTTGGTTCCGATTTTTGTTTTTTTTTGTTTTTTTAAGATTTTAGCATATGTTGTTTGGTGTTGTTGCTAGCAAAAAAAAAAAGTTTAACTAAGAACACTTTGTTTACACATTTTTTTTTAAATCCACAACATTTGTAGGGAATAGTAAAATATTTAAGTTTTTCGTGCCGTGTGTAACTGAAAATAATAATCTCTAAATTTTAAACTATATTATGCAATTAATTTTATACGTCAGTGTAAAACATGCTGACTTTAAAAATGCGAAACTGATACAAATAATATTAAACAGAAATATTTATTATGGTCCCAGAAAGTTGGGTTTTCAAAATCAACAACAGCGATTTAGTGGAAAAAAGTTGTATACCAAAATATAAAACAAAATTTGAATTTGTTGTAGTTTTGTGGCATAATCAATATGGTAGCCATAATACAAACTTGTCTAAGAAAAAACAAAAAACACCTACATTATTTAAATTTCAAAATAAACAAAGCGAATATGATTGTGTGAGAATAAGTAAAATTAATAATCCTTTTATAACCCAGACTAACTTCTTCCGACAAACGAAATTTGTGCATGTTGAAACAAATTTCATTTGCTTTATTTCAGTTTTAGTTGCAGGGTATTTATGATTTGTTGTTGCCTTTTAAAGCTTTCCTACTTGTTCGGTTTGTTTTATTAGCAGAGCACAGAATTGCAAACTGACTTTTCGGAGGCTGAAAACAGTTTTTTTAATTGCTTCTTAAATTGTTCTGTTTGTTTTAGTAGAGAGCATAAAAATGGCAAACTGACTTTTGGGCAACTTGAAACAGTGTTTTTTTTTAAATTATTGTCTACTAGTTCTAGGTCTTAAGATGGCTGGGTGGTATTTTTTAAAGAAGTTTAACTAAAATTTTCATTATTAAATTCTGATATATGTTTAATATAAATAATTTATAGTTTGATACAAAAAATATGTGTGTAGTAGCAACAGTTCATGTAAATATTAATTATATCTTATTAATCTATTTTATTGCAATTAATATCACTTGTACGCCATCATGGCCCAACTATTTCCTAAACATTACTCATACGCTACAATGTTTCCAAACATTTTAAGACACTGTTAACTCATACAAAACTAGTGTTACTACTTCTTATTATTTTCATATTATTGCTATTTTAACTGCTATTTTTCCTTCAACTAAAGTTTTCCAACAAAACAAAACTATTTCCAAAATTCAAAGACAACAACACAAGAAGTTGCACAAATAAACCAACTGGCTGCCTGTATTATGTGGTGGCATTAGCAAAGTTAAAAATAAATTTTAGTGTTTCAAAAACAAAAATTAAAGACAAAGACGACATTGAAATTATTTAGAAAATTTTTCGGGTGGAAGTGTTTTAAAAAAACTTCAGTTTTTTGCCCGCTACAGTTTGTTTTGGTGGCACAAAAGTAAATCGAAAATTGCTGCAACAAAAATATATAACATCCACCACTTCTAATAGAAAAAATTAAAAAAAAGTGTAAAGTTTTCTTTAAACAATGAATAAGACTCTCTAAACTTAGTTAAAAATAAAAGCAAATTACCAAAAGCAAGAAATGTAAATTAAGATATTTAAAAAGTAAGCAAATTCGAACCAAATAAGCCATTTAACAAAAAAAAAAAAAAGGTTTTAACACTTTTAAATACAGTTTTTTTTTAACTCTTTAAAAATAAAAAGTTGCTGTAAAACCGTTCATAAACTTTTTTTTTATATATTTCATGCAATTAAGTTGTTTAAACTTATTTTTATTTGAAAAAAAGTGGCCACTTATGTCGATGAAATCTAGTTAAATAAATTTAAGTTGTAATTTTTTTTTTCAGAATCAAAAATGTTTAGCTTTTTCATAGATAGCCAAGTCTTTTTAAACATACCCAGCTAAAATTTGTACTTAGCCGCTTGTAAACTTTTCTTTTGCTTGTTTACTTTATGGTACTTCTTACCCATCCTCTAGTGTCTGCCGGTATTTGTTTAAATATTTGTTAATATTTATTCTAGTCACGCGTTTTGTTTTTGTTGGTAGCTACTTTTTCACTTTATTTTGTTTGCCACAAATCCTCAAATAACCTTAACTTTTTACTTTATACACAGACACAGACGTTCTATTGTATATATTTTACTACAATAATCCAGTTTGGTACATCATCATCATCATCTAGAACTGAGGTTAGGGAGTATATTGCTGGTTACTTTTACTTTAGCTGTATACAAACATACATTGGGAAATGTTTAGTTGAAGAGAGATCGTGTGCCTTTAGCCACAGTTATGCTGTTTTTCAGCCATGACTGTTACTGTTTTTGTTTACTGTGTTTTTGTATTAACTTTAATATTTATTCAGGGCTGGATGTTCTTTTGAGAAGTGTAGCGCAAAAAATATTAAGTACCAGGTTTTAGGGAAAGTACCAAATGGGGAACCATAAAGAATAAAGAGCTTTTAATAAGATATAATTTACAATAGTATTCTTGATTATTCGAACTATTAGCCTGAATAAAAAACTTTTCTCTTAAAAAGATAAATATTAGTTCAATTCCTTCTCTAGTTCATAATTATTTTTTTTTGCCATTTTGGATTGATTTTTTTAATAAAAGAAATTTTGGATGGAAAACAATTTATCATAATCTTTTTTTCTTTATGTAAAAAATTTAGTGAAACAAATTTAGTGAAATTTTTTTAAAAAAAAGTCCTTCAGAATTTTTTGAAGTTGAAACAATTTTGAGATTCATTGTGTTAACACAACATATTTTCAAATCCATTTGTCTTCCAAATAAATTGTAAGCACTTTGTTATCGTGTATCTTTAGTACTTTCTTATTTTGTTGGATTTACACTTTTTGGTTTCATTTTGTTTATAACTACAAGTTGAAGTCGCAAATTTTCATTTTGTAATACTTTCGAACATCAACAACAAGCAGCAGCTAAAGTAAAAACATTTTGGGCTCTTACTAATTGAATTTCTCTGTCAAATACGTGATAGGACATATTGTTAATTTTATTTGGCTGGATATAAAGCTAAAGCCAAAATACTGTGTGTGTTTGCCAGCATTAGTATATATAAGTTTATAAGAAAGTACTTGGAAATAAGCTGTAGTTATTGTTACACACAAAATCATGGTTGCTTGGAATTTATTTTGTAGCTTTTTATTTCTCATCAGGATAAGTTTTTGTAATTTATTTATTATGCATAAGAATACAAAAAGCAAAAAAAAAAAAGAGAACACAACAATGTGTTGATTATTTCTTGTTTGGTGTATTTTGTATTTAATTTGTTGCTGTGTATTTGTTTTGAATGTAATTAAAATGGACTTTAATAGAAGAGTCTAATTTTAATTGAGTTTATTAAAGAAAGAGGAAGTTGTAAGTATGAAAAAGGAAACTTTTGGTAAAAATTCAATAGAGAAGAATTATAAGGATTTGTTAAAAAGTTGTCTTAATAAATACTTATGTTTACTGACAGATTTCAATGATATTATAGACTTCAAAATGTTCACATTTTATCCATCAATTTCCTTAATGTCAGAATGCAAAGTAGTTTTTCATCACAGCCACACAGGATAAACTTAAAATAAGTGATATTATTAGAAACATAGTATTAGTGAAGAACAGATTATTTTAGCAAAATGATTTCTTGGGCAATTAGAGGAAATGAGAATGAAAACAAAAAGTTTTTTCTTTAAAATTCTTACGTTTTAGACTATTTTAACATTAATAGAACAAAATTGGCCGCACTAGTAGCGTATGACGAATATATGCATTACGCACCCAAAAATAGGCAACATTTTTAATTATTTACATATGCATACATATGTATATAACATTTTATAACTGTTTCATATAGATTAACTAACTAACTGTTTCATATAGCAAACGTATTTGTAAATAATTAAAAGTGTTGCCTATTTTTGGGTGCGTAATGCATATATTTGACATACGCCATATATTTGTAATGCTTTTGTTTGCAACTGCATAATTTGGCCAGTCTGACTGTATCTTTTTATTTTATGCGACTACATTTAAAATCTCTATAAGAAATTTAAAATCCATTATAACTATTATTTATTTTATATTTTTAAATCCATCTATACTAAGTCTACGAAATTTTGCTTACACATATTTATTTGTAATTCAGTTTTATAATCTTTTAACTCCCTTTTTTGTTAATACCAGGAACGCTTTACGTATGAGCAGTGCTAGCAACTAAGAAGAACTTAATATAATCCATATTCATTACAAATGACATTTAATTATTTTTCACTTGAAACCACTACATTACATTTTCATATAAATTCAATGCATGTTGTTCACTTTTGCAGTCATGACATGCATTTTTTCCTCCTTTTCTTTTTTGTGTTTAATTGTTTTGTTTTTTTTTTTTTGTTTCTGCTTGAGTTTTCATATTAATAATTCTTTTTATTAATAAAATGCCATGAACTTGTTAAAATGTTTGACTTCTTGAATATAATTTCTTGACGTGTCACATCCATCAAGAGCAGAAATATATGTATGTTTGGAACATCATGAAATTAAAACAGCCACAGCAGCAAGTGAAATATTTGCCATACTTGTGAAAAAGACAGACAACAGACTTATCTGCCATTTTTTCTGTACTGTATTGTCAAAGGTTTTATTTTAATGAGTCGTAAAAGTGTTTACATTAATTTTTAATGCGTTTCACTTTGCACATGTATTTACAGTACTCGCACATTTGCAAATGTCTCACATTCTGTCACAATTGCATTACAGCAACAAACATAATTGAAAATTAAATTTATCTTTTTATAATACTGATGGGTTTTTATTTATAAATTTACGCTCGCATTCTTGCCGTATACATCCCAGCAAACAATTTTGCTTTCAGTTTCCACTGCAACTGACTTAATTGTTACAATTAGCCTTTACTTCTAATGATTATTTAATTAATCTTAAAACAAATTGTTTATGTTTAAACTTTTTGTACTTTCATTTATTTGTTAATTAAACTATTCGCTGGGGTGTTAATTTGCTGGAACATGCATTTACTGGAGATAAACTTTAAGAGAATTATTCCTTATTTTTTTTTTTTTTTGGAATTTTAACATTTTTATTATTGATTAAAAATTTGTGGTTTAAAATAAAGGACATTTTAATTAATTTTCGCTGTTTTTTTATTGCAGCATTTCCAATTTGATGTCTCTCTTTGGCCATTCCACAACCAGCATTTGACAATGATGAAGGATTATTTTTTTCTGACAGCTCAAGTGCAAAATAAATTGAAATTAAAGTTTTTTGCGGCAACTTTCTTTTCATTTAACATTTATTTACTTAAAAAGAGAGGGATATTTCTTAATTTTTTCAACATATTGATAAGTTTTTTGTTTTAGAATGTATGTTATTTTGTAAGAATAAACTTGAGAAAAACCACAGCTGTACAAATTGCTACTTTCATGAGTTTTTTTTTTAAGAACTTTGCTTTCATTTATGTAATTTTTCTATTTGTTTTAATGGCTGTTCTGTAATATTTATTCAACAATTGAACAATTTCCTATGAAGTTTTTGCCAGGACCTCTCCAAATTCTTCTAAATGTTATTTGAACATAAACGACAGTTGGCTGACAGTTGAATGCAAATAGTTGAGAGTAAAGTGTCGTTATATTTATTTTAACTGCAGCTGTTAGTTTTACATTATTTACATTTGTTATATTACAAATGAAAACCGAACTCTCATACACATACATGAATTTGTAGTATATTCAATAAATGTAAAGAAAGTTTTTTGTGATAACGATGGTGATAATAACTTTGGTCTTACGTAGGTATTCCTCATTTACTACTTACAAGACTACCGTATATCAAAAACACGATTTTGCTGAAAATATCTAAAAAAAAAATAACTAGATATTTATTTTCTGCTCAAATTTTGAGTATACAACATATTTTTATTATTTTTTTCAAAATTCATAATACTACTTCATTCTTCAGATTATGATTTATTTGATTTATGACAATTTTGTAGTAAATTTGTAATACATTTGGATGTAGAAGTTTAGTGTGATACTTTGATTTTGATATTGGTATACAAAAGTTTTTATTGTTAAACATGTCTGTATGAAAAATGCGAGGGAGAGATGCGAGATTTTTATTAAACATTTCCTGGTATTTATTTCAGTTTCTGTTCTATATCCTTCACCATGAGTGACTTGTTTTTATATAAGTTAGTGATTCGATTTCTAATTTCCATAATATTCATTTACGAGCCTATTATATCATCATATAACAAACATGTTTTTTTCTCTGTGTTCTTAAAAATTGTATCAGAACATATAAATACTCAATGATTTGTCTGACTTATTGTCTAGTTAATGTATCTAGTTAGTGATCAAGTACAGTCAAAACCTAATCTCTGGCTGCAATGGATACCTGAGTGTATGATTTAAATGCTTTCTTTTTATGTCATCAAATAAGTTTTTTGCTTTTGTTTGAAATACCATTTTACTTAATGTTATTTTCTGTGCAACTTGATTTTTAATCTAATTGAAAAGCAAGGACTCCATTTCGATCATCAGAGAACTTTTTGTACGGATCATCGTTTTAGCATCTAATGATGTTGCAAATTTTGCAAAAATTTCAAAAACAAATTAAAGACTCGAACCGAAAACAACACAACCTTGAAACTCTAACGACGCACAGTGAAAATTAGTGCTAATTAAGCAACGACACAACTTTGAAAAAAATGAAAGGACGCAAAATGAGGTATTGGTGTAGTTCGTTTTTAAATAACACAAAACTTATTAATAATAAAAAAAAATGTTAATACGAGTACGAGTATACTCGCATGTATACCCATAAATAATAATTGTGTTTAAATAAATCTCTATATTTTCATAAACGAAACATGACATCCAGAGTAGAATTTTTCGTGAACTGATGTTATGTTCTACTGGTTCATATTTTGTGGTCAGGTGTAACAGTGCTTCTGAGTAATAAATATTTTAAAAATTTAATTTTTACACTTCTTTATACATTTTGAATAACTTTAATGACACCAAGGCCTTAACAAGAACACCTTTTAATAAATTTCAAAACTAAAATATGTTTCTTGCACAACTTTAAATTCAATGTATGAGGGGGTACGTACATACATATGCCCTTAAAAACGAATTTTAAAATATGTTTTACTTGTTAAAAAAAAAACTGCCATACACAAACACACTCACACATCAACATACTTAAATGTGTAACATACGTGGCCAACATAATAAATTTTATCTGTGCTGTGACACTGTAACACACAAACTTGTATACTACTCTTATCTAACCACTTCAATTTTATATGCACACCCATCAAAAGCAAAAACAGAAAGAAAAAAACAACAATGACGCCTAAAAATAGGTCTTATGTTTTCTGCTGTTCTTCTTTTTTTTACTTCTAAGCTGTGTATTAGTGATGATATGTTCATTTTTCCTGGTTTTAACAGTTCATTACCCAGAAAAGATGACAGTATAACCATATATTCATAGTATGAGCACAACAAAAAAAAAAAAAAGGAAGATGAAAAGGAACCAAAATGTTTGTATAAAAAATTTATGTTTTTTGTTCATCATTTTATACAAATTGTAAAATTTTATTTTGCAACCTTTTTGGAAAATAATATGGGAAAATAATAAAAGATATGTAAGCGCCGCGACTGAGTGACAGTAGTTTTCTTGAGCAGCTACAGTGTAACAAAAATATGTTTACACATAAACAGGAAATGGAGGATTTTAAAAGAAGGCAATTTAAATTTTTATATTAAATTAAATTTCTCTAAAAGTTGTAGGAAATATCTGACTTCCCAGTTAGCTTTAACACTTATAAAAATTCCTGTGAGTTTTCCAGTTTGGTTTAAAATATTTTCGGTAGCTTTTTATTTTGCCAAATAAACTTCACATGTTGTTAGTTTTATAAAAAAAAATAATGAAAAAATAAATCTAAAAAAAAAACCAAAGAAACTCATCTACTTAAAAGTGTATGTGTATTTCAGAGTGGTTGCAATGCTTGAAATGAGTTGAACATGAAGGAGTAAATGATGACACTAAGTAGATGTTGAGTGTAGACTACAACAAGGAAAAAAAAACAGTTTGTAAGAAAACCAAGAAATAGCAGAAAATACTCGTATGTGCTCAGAGTTTTCTAGTTCGGCGAGTTTTTAAGAGACTCTAATGACAACCAGCCACCCAAGTAGTTTAAGTGAAAATCGTTGATGTTGCTGTTGTTGTCTATATTTTAGATTTTCTTCAATGTTCTGATATTACATGAAGTTGTAATTTGCCATAAGTGCTTTGTTAAACAAACACATACACACTCTTAAATACAATACACATGAGCGTAATAATAAAAAAAAAACAATTTATAGCATACTTTTGGGCTTTATTTTTATATTGTATTTTATTTTTCGGAGACCTTTGACCAAAAAAGGGTGAAATTTTTATGTGGCAAATTGTTTGCTTAACCAAATGCAAACAAATGATTTAAAAAAAAAAGAAATAATTTAAACAAACTTTTACTAATGATGTCATTTTGTGGAAATAAGAAAATATTTTATTTTCTGTTTTCTGGGAAACAATTTAAAAATAGTTTTGGTTTGTGTTAAGTAAACCATTTGCTTTAAAATTAAAATAGCATTATTTAGTTAGAAATGACCAAGAGCAAAACTATTTATTAATGGAAAATATATTTAAACTTTTATGCCCTTATTCATAAAATTTCCATACAAAATTTGCTTTATAAACCTCTTATAAACCTGTTGTAAGTTTTTATGAATAAGGGTGTTATTCTTTAGTCATTTTTCAAAGATTTCTGAATTATTGTGATTTAGTTTTCGAATGTTTATTTTAAATTGACAGTGTGTCAATCAATCAGCAATTAAAAACTTGACATTTTTCTTCATCTAATCTAGATATTGGCAATTGACACACATTTTTCTAATTCAGTTGCTTTTCTAAATAAACTTTGAGTTGTAGCTTTATAGAATAATATACTCGTACATAGATAAAATTGTAAGTTGATTAAATGCAGTTATAACCTTGTACAATGCAATAAATTCGATGAGAAATGTAGGCAATACCTTAAACTTTTATAATTGACATTTTTAGCATACTAAAAAGTTTTTAATTTTTAGTATTTTTTTTAGAATGAAATGGATTTTAAATAGAATTATTTAAAAACAACTGGTTTAAAATGAAAAACTTGATGAGTAGGGTATGAAAGTCACAATCAAAATATTTGCATAACTAAGGTTGATAAAAAGAATCTTACAATTTGTAATAGTGATTTTTTTAAGTTTGCATTATAACTAAAATAATTTAATCATATTTAAGTTTTCATAATTTAATATTAAATTATATATTATTTTATCTTGTGCTCGAATAAAAATTAATAGTTTTTATATAATAATATCATTTTTATACAAGAACATTTAAGCTGGCGAAAATCATTTTATTTAGTGGAAAAGGTTTTTGTTCATATGTTAAACGTCCCCCAAATGCAGAATACAATCCACAAGTCACATCTAATATGGCGAAGTAAGGAGATTCTGGCATTTAGTATGGGGATGGTTTTCATATTACGACCCAATACATTGAATAAAATCAACAATGGATCAACATGTTTACTTTGATATACTAAATAATGTTATGATCCCATATGCCATAGACGAAATGCTATTCATATGGGTCTTCCAACAAGACAACGGTCCACAACATACTACAAGCAGAAAAGCCCACCAGTGGTTCATTGACAACAATATTGAGGTCATGGAGTGGCCAGCGTAATCATCTGCCTTGAACCCAATAGAAAATCTTTGGGCTGAGGTAAAGAAAAGTGCAGCTCAAATAAAGCCAACTAACAATGAGCATTTTTGGGCTGTAGTGAAGGAGTTTTGGGCGAAAATACTTAAAGCAAGATATGAAAACTTAATTAACTCCATTACCAACAAAGGCTATGCAACAAAATTATTAATAAGTTATTTGTTTCATCAGCTTCATTTGATACAAATTTTGATACTTGACCTGAAATTGAAATTGTATCTGAAATCACCCCTATCGGGAATAAAAATTCCACAAGAAATGTGTTCCTTTTTATTTTTTTAACATTGAATTTTAATAGGAAAAATGTGAAAAGGGAAGAAATTTCATGTGGAATTTTTATTCATGATAGGGGTGAATAAAAGTTACACAAATATTTTTTACGTTGAAAAAATAATGGACGTATTTCAATTATGTGGCACGGGAATAACTAGGGAACTAAATCGAGGAAAAATTCATATGTACAGTCGAATCCTGCTGTCAGAAATATTTTTAAACCGCAAATTATACAAATAATTGTGAATTAAAAAACCATTAAACGAAATCCTCAACAGAAAAATCACTGAGACATACTAATTTACTTAACTGACAATTAAATGTAAAAAAACACTTACTAATTATTGTCAATTCAAGTAAGACAACTGAAATCTCGGTATCTAAGTTGCAACATAATTTTTTATTCATTATTTAAATACAAGTAAAATAACTTTAACATATTCAAATTGATTTGTTAAATTTGTACAGCAAATATATAATTACTACTTATTTATTATAAATAATCTCTGACAAATGATGTATGCTGTGTTTCTATTACACACACATACATACATACGAGTATACATACATAAAATACATATAAACATTACATATAAACTATTATTCTTATCTATTATGAATTGTAACAATGACAACTTTTTGTGACATGAATTGCCTATTTAATGATTTCTCTTTTCTATAGTCCTTCAGTACAAACATTCTCTTGTATTTATTCATTGTTGTGTTGTTTTATGAAATGTTACAATACATTTACAAATTGTATGAAAGTTTGTAGGAGTTTAGTTTAGATAAAAAATTCATTTTCATTTGTACATATCTAAATGTGACATTTGAATAGTTCTTGTTCTTGGTAATAAATTGTTCATATGTTATTCATTGTCAAAAATTGTATATTATTTTGTGAATTAAAATATAAATTCATACATATGTATGATGAACGTATGTAAATAGATGTGTATGATAATAGTTTTAGAACTAACGTATCAGTTATTGTAATAGTTGGGAAAAATTAACGCAAAATTTTTTCTATAAACATGTTGCTGGAAACATTTATACTATAAACACATTACTGCAATATGTTTGCATGTTTCTTGTGGAAAATATATTTTCTGTACACATGTGTCTAGCAACATTTGTATTATAATCCATTTGCTAGTAACATTTGTACCATAAAAATGCTGCCAGCAACATGTAAATTTTAAAAATTCTACAATTTTTTATTACCATTATTGTATAGTAGACCACCTACGAATATTTTGAATATATAATAATAAATAATACAATTAAATAAACATAAATGATATAATAATTTATAAATTTCGACATAAACTTATTATCAAAACAAGTTTAGGAAATTATTTCCCTTAACAATTAAGTTAAAGAAAGAAAATCTATCAGCATCAAAACCTAAAAACTTTACATTTCAAAGCCCTTTGTTATGACTAAATATGAAAACTTTAGTGTATTTTATCAATGATATTGATGTACCTTTTTCAATCTCCCATTATTTCTTATATTTTTTTAAATGGTGTGAAAATAATTGACACAAACACTTTTCATACTTTATAGTGGGAGAATGCTGAATACTCGTAAAAATATCTAAGTATGTCGAAGTGTTGGAATTTTTTTTTTCTACAGAACATTTTTTATTATAACAATATTTCAATACAATTCAATGGAGTGGAAAAGACTTGATCAATACAATACAACACATGCTGCCAATAAATACTTACACCCTCTGTGCTCGTATATACTTGAGTACTTTGGCTCGTATGTATTTATTTCGAAATAAATCCATTTATATTGAACATAACAAAAAAAAAAAAAAAATACAAAGTGAAAGAAAAAGTTATAAAAAGACATCATGCAAATTTTGTTTTTAAATTTATTTTTTATATCTTTTTATTTTTGAATAGAAAAAATATTTCGAAAGGAATTGTAAATATTGGAAACTTTTAAATAAAGCTATTGAAAAGTTGTAAAACTTTTTCAACCCCTGTAAATGTTGAGCGATTTCTTTTTCTTTTACTTACAAAACTTGTAATATCTTAAAATTCGTTACAGAAAATAAAAAAAGTAAAGTAGCAGAAAAATCATTGAGTTTTAGAAAAGGGAATGATGACCTTTAACATTAAGCTGCAACTAATATGTAAGTTTTTCTTTAATAGGGAAAGTACAACAATCGTAGGAAATATGTTGCCGGCAACAAGTTGCTGGAAAATATGTTGCCAAACACAGGTTTAGAGCAAAAAGTATTGCCAGCAACATGTATAAAGAAAAATTTTACTAAAAGTGTGTTGCTAGCAACATTTTAATTGTGAATATAAAGCCTAGTACTCTGTTCAAATTTGGGAAAATGTTGAGCAACATTAATTATTTCATACGGCAATTTGATGTGTAGCTAATGTACTTTTGTAAACAAAACACATATGTTTTGCTTTTTTGTGAATTTAAATCGAAAATAAATAAAAGTTAAAAAATTAAAAAATCTGTGTTAAATCGAAATCTTTAAATAAAATATAATAAACGAATATTACTGGCCGCTTGTGCAGCAGCACAACAAGTAATAGATATTGTTGTTGCGACAGAAGAGCTTTTGGATGAAAATTCCACGTGAAACAATCGCTACTTTAATTGTTTCGCTGTGAAAAAATAATGTTGCCAGATACATTTCATATGTTTTTCACAAAATGAACAGGGTACTACTTCTGCAACATTTGTTCATGAAAATTTCATGTGAATTTTTTTACATGTATTTTGACAGCACTCAACTTGAAATTTTGAACAGAGTACTAGGCTTCCTAGAAATTGTAAAAGTAAATATTTTTGATACAAAAGGAAATACATTTCTTAAAACAAAAAACAAATATATTCATTTTAGGCTTTTCCTATTTTTATCCTTTATGAGTAGACAAAAATGAAATGTTTCTAGTATACCGGATAATAAAATTGTTGTATATTTTTTGCTTTTAATCTTAAAATAAATAAGCAACACGTTCTTATTGTGCCAAAAATGCAAACACACACATGCACACTAAAGTACATACTCATCTAGTGCCCTCCTTCTAGTTAAAAAAGTAACAGAAAGAGAAGATTAAAAAGGCAAAATTTACAACTTTACACAAAAGACTAGAACATGAAGAAAAAACGTAGGTTTACAAGTATAAAAGCCATGAGAAAAAATAAAAGAAAAAACATTCTACATGAACTGATAAAAACATACATTAAGCTTGCTAAATGAATATTAATTTGTCTGGACTTTGAAAGATATACTACCACATACTAAAATACAAAGAAAAAACACATTCCTATGACTTATATTGGATGTATATTTATTGAACTTACTGAACAAGGGAGATGCATTCATTTTATGTGCGTTATTTTTAATTTATTATAAAGAATAGTAATTAGTAAAATTTCAGACTTGGTCTATAATGCACAAAAATTGTAAGCAAAATGTTTGACAGGAACAAATCATTATATAAAAAATAACTACTAGTAACTCATATAGTTGAAAACTCTTTATTAATCTTGATATCCCACTCATTCACAGAAAAAAACCTCCTACACTTGATATTAGCAACATTGAACCACACTGCACATTAAAGTACAGAGTCAAAAACAGTTGGTAACATTGATACATTATTTTACTCCCTACAAATGGCGTCTCATGTACAGAAAGAACATGTTTCGCATTTAACATAAATAGCTACTTTTTTTTAAAATACAAACAAACTTGTAATTATGCAAGAGGATTCATTTACCATGACTTGTCTAGGTTTGGCATTACAAACAATATAAAAAAAAATACTCAGAAACCTGCAAAAAAAGGAGTGTCTCACTCTTGTCCAGCCAGCCAACGTACATAAATGTAATGAAAGCTTTTCAAGGATTAAATTTAAGAGATTAAAAGTGTTGCAATGACACAAACGTAGGCCACTTAAGACAGCATGTGATTTATGTACAAAGCACATTAACAACACTGCCATATATATTTACTTTTACAAGTACATACTCATACATACTTATATGTGTGTATACATATATATATGTATCTGAAATTGTGCGGGTGACTTGATATCTGTGTTTGCTTTTTCCTTTTTAACAAGTCGAGTTATTTAAAAGATTAAAAATTCATATGAGTTGAAATAACCTGAATTGAAATGAAAACCCACATTTTCATTTTGCTCTCCCTCTTCTCATTCTCTCTTTGTTTGTTTTCTATAGGAAATAATTTAATACTTTTAATTAAAACTGAAAGCATAATAAATAGACCATAATCTGGATAAAGTCAAAAGTCTTTAACAGGTTTTTATAGTTGGTAGACAGCGCAGAAGTAGAAACCAGAAATGAAAAATACTTTTAGAATGATTGATCTTATTAACCATAAAATAGAGAATATATTTTGTTGGTTTGTTAAAGTATTTACTGGAACAAGGATTAACAGAAAAATGTTATCTAACAAAATCTCTGGCACTAGGATTTAATGTAAAATCCTTAAATGTGAAAAAATTTGATTTCAATTCAGCAAAGTAACTGTGCAAAAATTTCGATTAACTTTTAAATCAATGTTGAAGCAAATAAAAAAGCCGTAGGTGGAAAAGTTGACTGCAACATGTTTATAGTTAATATGTTGACAGAAAATTGATGCCAGTCAATATGTTGCCTGCAGAATGTTGCTAGTGACATGTTGCAGGTAAATGTGTTTTACCAGAAGAATTTTGGCAATAAATATTTATGTTGTAAACAAGATGTTGCTAGTATATTTTTACCAGCAACACGTTTAATAATATTACTTTATATTTGGCAAAGGCAAATATGTTTCCAGCAATATGTTAATACCAAATCTGTTGCTATAAACATGTTTATAGTAAGTACATATGTTGCCAGTATTTTTTTTCCTAAAATTTAAAGTTTAATAATACAACCTTCAGTTTCGGAACAGACTCTTTTTGATACTTAAGTTCCTGGCGAGGGGTAATTCAATTTGAGTTCGTTTCCTGATGTTTGTACATCTTACTGAAAAAGTACTCTAATGCAAAGAATAACAAATAATCAATCTATTGAATTACACGATAAGAGTCATACAGTTTTTACTACTTTAAAATTCTGTAAAATTTCTGACTTGTAATTTAAAACTTACCTAAACATACTAACATGCAAGTCTTCAAGTAATTTAAGACTATTTTTCATTTAACTGCGAAAATAAAATTAATTAATTTTACTTCCTTAATTTTAACATTCCCTTTTCTAAACACTCTTACTACTTATTAGTAGCAGTTGCCTAACAATTATTTCTGGTAATTTAAATAACAAAACCAATTAAAAAGTAAATGAGACAGGACATTTAATGTAAATTACCACAAAAGTACACAAAAATCAGTTTTTAATGGAATAAAAAAATAATACTGACATAATAACCGTAATATTGTCAAACAAAACTGTGTTTGTCTATGTAACTTCCTAGACAATTCATACACCCATGCAAACATTGCCCATACATATGTATGTATATTAGCGTAATAACAACCACCAATGTGAAAGCAACCCGGTAAAGGATTTGATGAACAGCAGTATCATGTTACAATATTTCATGTTTAACAACACAAAATTTATTTGAGTTTTTAGTGTTTGCTGGGTATCTTTATTTGCTAATTATAAATTGTCCTTAATTATGTTTATAAGTATGTACGACATGTGTATGTCGAGTGTTGTTTGTGTTGTAGTTATTATTTGTTTTAATTGTTTTTCTTTATTTGCTATACTACCATTTCAAATTGTCACCATAATTATAACAATACATCTAAACAATAAAATTGACTTAAAGCAAACAAATACTAGAACAGTTTCTATATTATGTACACTGATACAACCACAAATATACAACTATATAAACACATGAAGAAGAGGTTTACACTACACACAGGGAAAATATTCATTATAGGAAAACGCTATTTTATAAAATTTGAAATTTAACGTTGAAAGTAATAAAAGAGAAAACGTATGAACTATATGCAGTTTACTATATGAAACAAATTAAAAAGTGATAAAATGATTAAATAAAACTAGTTGTGGTAAAAAAAAAGTATTTGCTAAGAAATATTTGAACAACAAAATTTTGTTAAAAATCTATTATTTTTTTTATGCTATTTAACCATAGCTGGACTCGTTCTGAATTGCTGGCCCTTAAACATTTTTTCGCTTCTCTAGTTACACTGTATTGAAATCCATCTTGGCGTACTAGTAATAAATATAGAAATAAAATGATATTTTAATGATCTCTAAATTGTTTATTTTATTAATTATTAACAGCTAGTTAAATATATTCCAACAACAAGTTGGTAGTTAATATATATTTAGTTACATGTTACCAGCCACATGTTTTTATTTAACATGTTGCCAGCAACATGTTTATGTTAAATATGTTCTCAGTTAATATTTTGTTAGCAACATTTTTATAGTAATTGTGTTGCAAGAAACATATTTATTGTTATCTATCTATCCTTCTATCGATAAATGTGTAAATTTTTTACTGAGAAATTTCTGATGCTAGTGTAAATACTTTAAATAATTTCAAGCTTCTTCAAGTCGTTTTATACCCAGTCCTGTCTTTGTTCATGTTTGTATGCATGTACATACATGTAGGTATATTTAGTAGAAGTATTGGTATCATCATATTTAAAGACGTTTCTTTGTTTTGTCATAAAAAGCTTTTAATAATTCATAGCAATAATTATGAAGTGTTTTATTACCAATTCAGTTAAGCTAAAATTAAGACAGATAGTGTACCTGGTAAAACAACAACTGCATGTAGCAACAGCTTTTAAGAAAAACAAACAAAAATGTATTTAATTAGCATTTCTATTTATTTAAAGAAATGCCCGTGTATATTTAAGATATGTGTTTGTTAACTTAATGATACAAATAATTTATTGCTTTATTATTATAAATTTATGAAACAAGTTAAAATGATTTAGGATCTCAGAGTGCCTACAATACAATATACCTAATCGTATATGGCGAAATTTCAATTAAAAATACAGCTGCATTTTTATATTCGATTTTCGATAAAGGATTTTTTTTTTTAAAATTCTTAATACTTTCAATGGATATTATATCAATATGGAGTTTACTTTGTGCGTATGAGTAATACATTTGTATTAGATACGTATGAGCAATAATTTAGTTATACATATATATTAAGTATACGTCCGAGAAGGTTATTTATTTATAATTATCTTAAAAAAGCACTTTAATTTAGGACAATCATAATATTCTGTACAACCTTCTTTAAAGTATTTATATTAATTTTGTAAAAAATTTTACCATATTTTTGCTTTATTTCTTCATATATCTTTTATTTTAAATTAAATGGAAAAAAATAACTCACACATTTCTCACAAGATATTTCCTAAGAACTTTAATTTAACACAAACCTGGCACCCCTGATTCAGCTTTTCCTTGCCAATTATTCTTTAATTTATCTAATTGAAGAATAAAGTAGTTGAACAACATACAACAGGAAAACATGAAAACAATAGATAACAAAAATAATATCTGCACTGACTAAAATTATAAAACATACTGAGGTAAACAAATAAGGGTATTTAAACATAAATTATTCTTGGCAATTAATCATCTTTAAAAAAAAAAAAACTAATAATTTTACGCCCCATAAACAAACAAAGACACAAGACTCGGCACATAATTGTATAAATATTAAGAGTATTTCAATGGCAAATAGCATACTCATGCTGTGGAAACATAGAACCGGAGGTGCCTTAAGTTGCAAGGTTTCAAATGTAATTGTGAGCTTAAATTGTAATTAAAATTATGTTAATGAACATTTCCATAGAACAAAAGTGTATATGCGAGTATTTTAGAGACAAGCAATGTAAAATATTTGGAAATCTTAAGGGACCACAGGGATATTTAATTATGAAAAATTATTTAAAGCTGACAGAAGGTTTAAAGAACAATTTATTGACCTTTTTTTTAAATAATTATTAAATATTATATAAAGCTAAATATGTATCCAATGTGTCATATTTTATGATATGAGTATGACATGAGTTTTCAACAAGATAGTATCACACATCATATAAATAGCCTGGGTAATAATTTAAATACTGCACGAGTTATTTCAGGGATTGAATGATCAGATCAAATTTTTTTTATACGAAAACAAAATTCGATCAAAGATATACACATTACAACATTTATAATTTTAGTTAAAATAAATTTTTTTGAATTTATCTCACATATTGGTTTACAAATTTGTTTTCACGCTATAGTTTACACTTGTATTTTGCATATAGTCGTGTGTTACCGAGGGCATTAAGTCACTTTAACTTGAGTCAGAATTCTATAAGGATCAAGAATATTTAAGTGTTATGCACTTGTAACGCTAACGATTTTGTCTACATGAAATGTCTATCATTTTTCAATTCAATTCAATTATAAAAATAATTTGGAAGGTTAATTTTTTTTCAAACTCTTTCCAGCATTGCTACCGGTAACTTGCGAATTATGACTCTTTTCAGATTTACTTTTCAGATTTCCTAACAACATATTGCTGTTTTTTTCTTATCAGTAGTGTTTCATGCTAGTTTATTTTATGCCCGACATACAAACATACATACATAGTGTAAAATTGTTTAAACATTTTGGTTTTCATTTATATTTAAGTAATTGTCAATGTCATTTATGTCTATTATTTGAAATAGACTACTTTATGGTCACAGTTGTTTTCATTTCTTGTTTTTTTTTTCATATTCCCTGACGTTTTTCAAAAATGGTTTTCAATTGAAGCTGAAATATGATAACAATGATGTTCTTTTAATGCAACACCCAGCTACAATATTGCACACAAGCACATGATTAATGTGGTTTTTAACAGAGAAACATACATTTACTCACATGCGCCTTTAAATATACTACTCTGTTTTAAAACATCACCACAGCACTCGCAAGCATATGCTTTGTGCATTTGCTGCATTGTGAACTTTTTCCGTATAAGAGAGTGCAGCAGCTATTGTGACTACGCGAGAGAAAACATAAACCATTACTTTATAACAATAAAGCAAAAAAGCTTGTATTGAAATATTGAATAATTTTATAAAATATTATTGTTATAAAAGTAAGAATATATTTTATACAGATTTTTTTCTCTGCTTAATTCAGCTGTTATTGTTGGAATATAGAGTAGATGAAAAAAATATGTTAAATAAATTAAAAAGTGGATTGTGAAAAATTTGAATATTATGATATCATATGGTGAGCTTTAAAAACCAACACACATACATATTAACCAATTATTTTGAGGACTTATAATTTATTTTTTACAAAATCAAATTTACTGGTTTTGCCTAACAAAATAACATATACATATACATATTTGTATGTATATGTAAGTATATTAGGGTGACCGTAAAAATTCGATGTCAGAATTTTGTTGCTCTGAACACCACAAAACGATGATATTGGGATTGCCAAAATTTAAGCTACTAACGCTCGTCGCTCAAAGTTTAGTGGTGCATTTACAAGGGGAAAATAGGTAATTTTTTCAGTTTTTGCAAAAATGTTGCCATTAAATAATTATTTTTGCATTTTAATGTCAAAGAATCGAAGTGTATGAATGTACCAAATTAGCGTTTTATTAATATATAAAAGATAAAAATCCGTTAAAAACTTTTAAGTATTCATCAGGCCATTAACGTATTTCAGACCACTTGAATAAGAAATGTGAGAAAAATGTTAACAAACTTTGAGAAATCCTCGAGTTGAATCATATTTTTATTTTAAATAAATAATTATTTACTGGTATATGAGTTTTTATCTTTGTAGCATAACGTATAATAAATATTTTTTAATTTTTTAACGGCCGTTTCAAAACTACCTTTTGAATTTTTTAAAAATTTTGTTAAACAAAATTTATAATTTTTATAACATCTCCTTGGGATTTATTAAGGATATATGAGGGAATAAAAACATAAAAAATTATGTCAATACCTCCCATAGCTTTTCTGTACTCGCGATTTGAATTCGGTGGATAATGGGAAAGAACAAATTTCTTTGCCATATTTTGGTGTATAAGATAAGTTTCTTCAGTATTATGAATTTTAAATAAAACCATCCAGACCTCGAGCTCAAACAATTTCATTTCTTAAAAATTTATTTCTTAAAAAATATTTCAGATACCGTTAAATACTTTACAAAAGTTTTACTACAACAAGCAACATTAACCTTTAAATCGTGAAGATCTAAGGTCAAATTTTGCTTTATTTGAGATTTCTAATGGAAAGATAGCGAAATTTGAGAAAAATATACATGTCTTAAGTTCCAAAATTTCCAACAACAGCACAAAAATCTAAATTAACCCTTAAACACACTTGGTGCCAAAATTATCCCTAAATTTGCAGTATCTTCATGGCTTTAAAGATTAAAATTCCGAAATTATTTTCCCCCTTTATAAGATCAGGTTACGCTAAAGTACATTATAAAAAAAATATGTGTAGAGTTTATAATCGATATCGATAGAAAAGGGAAAAATATCTACACTATTAATACAAGCATAAAAAACTTACACAAATATTTTCATTTCATTACATTAGAGTGGCTCTATTTATCATGGAACCAAATTCAGTAGTCGCCAGTTCTCAACCGAACTAATTGTAAAGATGCATCATCCCAAAATCATTGTGATATATGACTTTAAAATAATGACCGCAAATAATTTCACAAAGATACATAAAAGAGTAAAAATTTGTTGAAAAAATAGTGAAAATTAAAAAATTACCTTTATTCCTCACATCTACATTTTGAACAAAAATTGTGATAATTATTTGCTAAAAGCAAAAAAAAAAATTAGTAGAACTGTTTTTGTGCGCCCTCCTAATAATCATCTACACATATGTATGTAGTTGGTAATAACGAGGAAGTTGTGCGTACGTTTTGTGTTAAACAAAAACAAAAAAAAAACAGTAACTTTTTTTAAGGCAAAGATTGCTTTTAATTATTTCCTGATTTATTTATGGAAGTAATGCGTGGTCTGCATAAGAACGCCAGAAATGTACAGAAACAAATACGTACAAACAGGGCTTTGAAATACTTACTTACATGCACAGTTTTACTGAGTGTAATACATCAAATGATAAATTAAATAAAAACGAGATTTCACTTTTTATTATATAAACGCATACAGTTTGTAACAAAACTATAGGTAGATTTTAGAAATTTTTGCTAAACTCAAGAAAAACTTATTAGATTTAAAAAAAAAATCATGTTTGTAATGTAAATGTATCAAACACCAAGTGTTGTTTTAATATAAAAGGGAATTTATAGGCACCCTGCTTTATTAAAATTTAGAATGTTTTTAAAAATTAAAAATCCGCATAATTATTAAACCGATTAAGTTAATTACTTTTGTCCAACCGTTGAATTGTGCAGAGTTTGCAGCACTAGAATAAAAGGAGACACGAGGCAGCAGTAGCATTCCTGAATGACCGCAGTAGCTTTAACAAAAAATAAATATTATTACCAGCTTTTAAATAAACACAATAAAGGAAGTAAAGAAGAGACAAGTTTATGATAATAGAATTAGAATTAGGAATTAGTGAGCAGCCAGCAATTATATAACAAACATTTAAGATTGATTTAGTAGTCGGCACAAAGACAACATATTGCAATGTTTATTAAACCTTTCAATGCAAAAACTTTAATTCTCTTTCAATTAATTCAATGTGTCAATAGCCTGGTGACTATGAATGCCGGTCATTATTTTAGCTGACACCAGATATTGTTCCTAGTATTCACATTTGAATTAAGAAAACACAGAAGAACTTAATATTTGTTTAATGTCAATTTAAAATGATATTTGCAAAGTACATTCTCAAAAATAATTTTTAGAAAACTAGCAAATGAATTACAAATTAAGAAAAAAATCTCACATGTAACCTTCCCTCCCAAAAAGTTATAAAGAAAGTCAAACTAAAACAGTTAACAATGATTTGCTTTCCCAACAATTTCTGTGTTAATGGCCTATTAATGCCTCAGAATTAATCACTGAATCTAATTATAGAGCAGCACTAAGTTGGAAACAATAAAAGCTAATTTAGCAAAACTCTACGAAAATGGAATACAGAAATAAAAGCAAAATACATTAACAAGGTTATTTATATATTTATAAATTGGCAAATAAATAAATATATTTAAGCTAATAAATTAAGTAAAATGTCTGTAAAAGCTGTTAGTTTTAAAGGCTGTGAAATGATTGGTTTAAGAAATATATTTAATGTATAATTCTTTATTTAACTAAAAATATAATTTACTGTTTTAAAGTTTTGAGAGAGTTTCTGGAGCTGTGTATTGTGGGGCAATACACTTATGGAAAGTATATTTATTGTTTCTTAGAATCAGTGAAAACAGTGACTGACATTTGTTATGTCTTGCAGTAATAAAAGTATCCCCAAATTTACGCAAGGTTTGAATTCAATAGAAAATACAGTTTATTTACCTCAGGCATTTGTTTTTTATTGAATCACAATGTACCCAGTATAGGGGTTAATTATGGAACAGCTCATCGGATAAAACGCCTATTGGATACACTCTTTTGTGGAGATATTCCATGAACAATTTAGCATGAATGTATGTCTACAGGTAGTTGTGATATTGTTGGCATTATCGTTAAACCTTTATCGTGTCGTGTGGTCTGACCAAGAAATATATCATGCGGCAATTGAATTGCATCACCATATATACGACATGTGGCCTTGTCCTCTTTCAACCACATGTTGTACATATCAGTCTTATATTATAAATATATTAAATTTAGCTAAACGGCAGGACTTTCTTATCATGTCGACATATCGAATAACATTAACTGTCACTGCCTGAACAGCTGCATTTTAGAAATAATACAGTGCAAAGTTGTCTTCATACTGAAATTAGTACCAAAATTATATTAGTAACAAAAATTAGCTTCATCACATAAATTATGGCTGACGAACTTTAATTATTTTTGTAATTTTGTTCAACATTTAAATGCATTGTTCTTTCATTTATTGCTGAATTTTTACTAATACTAAACTGACAGCTGTCAAGCCATTTTTTTAGTATGTCAAACATTTACTACATCTTTCTCTCTTAAGAAAAATCTCAAAATCTGTAGGATAATGTAAAATTAGACAATAGTTTTGATTTTAGTATTTGACATTGCATTGTCTTACTTGTTTACTTTTTGTTTTAATTTCCTTTTTTTTTTGTTTGCAAATTTGCCAATTTTGAAGCTGCAACTTTAGTTATTAAATAATGTTTTATTGGTCCTTTTGTTATGACTGAATGCCTGATGTGCATTGAAATTGCCAATTTTTATTTTTGAAAATAATAATACACATCTACATCTACATAACTATTTGTGATATGACAGTATTTAGGCTCGTTAAGGAGTAAAAGTTGCAGTTATTTTATAAATATGAATGTAGTGCAACAATGAATGACAAAGCAAGAGAAAGTTTTCAAACAAAAGTTATCTTTACTCTATTGGGCTTGTAATTGGAAAGATTACCAAGCATCAGCTAATCAAAATGAGTTTCTTAAATGTATAATACAAGCGAAGTTGATGACATGAAGTTGGAACACAGTTAAATTTATTAATAATTAATATTGTCATACGTATATTACCTCCGTATTGATATAGCCGAATTATTTGAAAACAAATGTTACTTTACATATGCTTAAGAATAAGAATAACAATTCAAAGTTTAATTTAACTTCTAACCAGTTTTTATTTAGTTTTACGATGATAAAGATGACAGTCTGATCGGTCGACAATCCTTCCTTTGCGGTAATATGATTTATCCTTTCAACTTTGGGAATTAATATCACTGTCTCTATACTCCTGTTTGTCCTGTTTCCAGACTATCAATTGCAGGAGTAACGCAATCAATGAAGATTTATATGAAATTATTAAAATATGACACCCCTCCTCACCTTGCTATAATTGAAACTTAGTAATTTATTTATGTGCATTAATATGCTCTGGACACTTTTTTCACCATTCCTACAAGCTAGAATGTATGTTTGTATAAGTAGTTTCAAGTTTTGTTACTTAAAATAATTCTTTAGATTATTGCTACTCACTGTATTTAAAAAAAAATATATAAAGAACGTAACGTACAGCATACAAGTTACATTCTTTTATATCCATATACCTGCATTTAAACATATTTACATGTACAATTTACATTGTTATTTATATTAATATACATATTTCTCTTTTTAATTTTATGCCGGTGTATGTGTCTTGTCAAGGTAAACATCATATGTACAGAAAATTCATACATATTTACAGTTCAACAATGAGAATGACAGCATTAC
Source organism: Bellardia bayeri (assembly GCA_950370525.1). Classification (NCBI taxonomy): domain Eukaryota; kingdom Metazoa; phylum Arthropoda; class Insecta; order Diptera; family Calliphoridae; genus Bellardia; species Bellardia bayeri. The sequence goes on from OX493268.1 coordinate 1,896,626, forward strand.
ACCAACAATGACAATGTCAGCAACCAAACATGCCAGCAATATAATCATAATTATACGTTTTTCTGTGCCGACTAACTGAAAAGTTATTTAAAACAGCACAACTTATAGTAGCCAAATTTTTCATTCAAAATCGCTTATACCCTTGCAATTTCAAAGGATACTTTTTAGTTGAAATAAAATTTTTCGGTCGGAAAAATATTGATACGTTGTTGAAACATCTAAGGTTTGCTTGCAAATTAAATATTTTCATTGTTAAATCCAAAATATTGTTCAAAAAAACTGTTTAATCTGCTTTCGTATATTCGTCTGTACATAAAGACATATTTAGCATTGGCATGAGAATGGAATGAAATGACAACCACAACAAAATGAAAAAAACAAAACACGATATGATGTTGGCACTCATATACATACATACATACATATGTACAACATTTCATTTTATATCATACGGTTTGCAAAGTCATGTTATTGTTTGTGGCATTTTTTTTTTTTGGCAACATTATATCCCAGAGACACAATAACAGATACAGACGCAATTTTATACATAAATACATATAAATGTATGAAAGGATACAAACACATACCAAAACACTATGATAAATAAACTCGTTTATACCTTTAGAAAGCAGAAAATTGTAAAATGCTTATTGTCACATAAACATAATGACAATGTGGAATACGGAAATACATACACATATACATGACGCTGCATAAGTATGAACATACACAGGCTAACATGGATAAAAGTTAACAAGAGTTAAAACCCTTCAAAATTCAAGCAAGTTGCCATAATTTTTTATTATTAAAGTAAACGTATGTATGTATTTTTGTCTCTGCATTTCAGTGTTTTATTAATTTATTGTTTTATTCATTCATTTTACTCACACTGCATGATCCATTGATACATTTCTGTAACTATCTGTTCACTTCTTTGTTTTTTTTTTTTTACATTTCGCTTTTATTTCCTGTCAAGCAACCAAATAATTCAACCACATGCGTAACCCAAGCTAACACCAATGATAATTTGCACTTAATGAATATAAATGTTGGTACTTTTAGATGTACATTGCACGATTCACAAAAATAGCAACAACATAATAATAAAAAAAAGTCATGTTGATAAAAAACAAAAACACAAATAACAAATAAGGGGTTGTAAATGTTGTTGTTAATCATGATATGAAATTTTACAGAAAAGTTTAAAATTAATGTCGCTAGATTCATCAAAATGTGGCAGAAAAAGTGTTGAACATGAATAAAATCAATCTTAAATTACGAGGCAATAAATTTTAATAAAATTCTACGAATTTAAATGGAAAGTTTTAAGGTTTAAATATCAAATCTTTGAACCATGCAATAAATATCAGACATGCAGAATATAACTATTACAATTACTTTTAAGTGGTTATAAATTTATTATAAAATATTTAGAGAAAATTTATATGTAAAAGCAGAGAAAAAATATAGTTGTGCATGTTTACCACAACTATTTCAATATTTTTAAAAATCTCTAGCTAATTTAAAGTACAAACGTTTTTTCACGACTATTCTCGTAAAAAATTGCAATCTGATGATTAAAAAATTTCAAATATGTTTCTTATATTTTAACTTAGCATTAGATTAAAGAGAATGTTAAAGGTTTTTTAATGTTTTTCCCATAGCTACAATATACAATTTTATTAACATACACGCAGAGAAAAAATATACTTGTGCATGTTTACCACAACTATTTCAATATTCTTAAACTTTTTTTTTTTAAATATTATGGTGGCTGTAATTATTTATATGATTTCTGCAACCATAATATGGTTAGGGTGCGATTCATATGACTGTAAAAATCATATATATGATTATAGCAATTATGTAATGTTAGTGGTGATCAATACCATATTATGTTGTTTTCTATCATTATAAAAAGAACAACAAATTATGATAAATAAATTCATCATAAACATGATTGCCGCAAATATAGACATAGTTACTACAATCGTAGATATGATTGTAGTAATCATCTAAATCGCAACTTAATCATATTATGGTTACCGCAATCATATAAATAATTACAGTAACCATAGTATTGTTCAAAAATTTGTAAAAATGTGGAAATTGTTGTAGTAAACATGTGCAACTATATTTTTACTCTGTGTGAATTTGTATATCAATACGAAAGTTCTTTAACCTTTTATTTGCTGATATTTCATTAGAATATTTTTCGGTGTTAGAAGCCAACAACGAGTTGTAAAATCATCACCCCCACATTGTTTGAAATGCCAACAATCTTCCCAACTCCTTATAGTTTATTTTTTTTTTGTTATTATTGTCAATATCATGAAAACTTAAAGATATTAAAAAACTGTATGTGTCTTTTGAATTTTCTGAGTTATTACAAACGATTATCAACAACAAGTTTTCTTCATCTTGACTGAAACTGAAAAACTGCACAATGAAATTGCAAAACTATAAAATTGGGCTGGCAGCCAAATTTATGCTGTATTTTCTTTTTTCTTTATTGTATATACAAACTGATTTCTACTTATTTTTCATTCATATTCCTTATACTTTACTAAAGAATGCAATTCAATTCAATACTTTTTTTTATTATTATTATTATTATTTTATTTTCATAAGTTGCGGTTCGTATGCTTTCCTTTCTTCGCTAACAAGTGCTTAAACATGCTCAAGAGCAAAGAAAACTACTAGGGACTTTAGTTTATTTTATTTTTTACTTTTTATATTTTTGCTTGCAGTGACAGCATGGTAAAAATCTTAAAATTTTAATACTCTAGTTTGAAGAGGTCATGGTGATTTTGGGGGCATAAATAAAAGAACATAAAAAAGCTGCGTTATTGTGTTTAAAAGTATAAAAAAAACATGTTGACATGTTTGATAATACAATGACAGGCGATAAAGTTTTACACAAACTATGCGAATATGATAGTTTTGTTTTTATTTTTTGGTTTCTTGATTCTGACAATTTTTTTTATGAAAACTAATAACTTGTCTACAAATTTTAGTAAGGAAACTTTATTTAAAGTTAAATAATATAAAAATATTTACAACAAATTAGCAAAGAATGAATAACAGACTTTATTATATTTAATATGTGTTCGGTTCAGGGATGGAAAATTCTATTTTCATCCTCAGAGTACTAAAATTTATTGAAAATTTCTGTAAGAGATATTGTTATTTTGAAACGTTTTATAGATAATACTGTCATATCTAAGATTTTCTATAGAAAATACTGTTATACTGTAGATTTTCCATAGAAAAGACTTTTATATACAAGATTTTCTATAGAAAATACTGTTACGCAGAAGATTCTCTACAGTAAATTTAGTTACACTGAAGATTTTCCCCCTTATTAAAAAACGATTATTAAATTTAACAAACATTTATTAAGACAGATTTGCATATAAAAATTTGCTTAATAAACGTTTGTTAAACTTAATAATCGTTTTTGAATAAGGGGGTTTATATAAAAGATTGAATTTGAGCGACGTTGCAAATAATGGCCCCAAAGAAAAAACGAAAATTTCATTAGAAAGTTAGTCCCAATTTTTTTATGAAAAATCCCCCCAAAGTTTATCAAGAATTACATCCAGGTTAAAATTAAAGGTGGCCCCAAATGCTGGAGCCATTTTTCATAGCGCAAAATTTGCTCCAAATGTGTAAATGAATTTTCACCCCAAATTTTGTATTTTTTATAAAATATTTCTGAAGAGTAATAATGAAAACCCCAAAGTTTTGCATGAGATTTTTGGAATCGTTTTTCATTCTTATATTTTCAGTATATTTTATAATATTAGCGAATCAAATTTAGCCTCAAAGTACAAAAACACAATTTCTTGGCCTACGATTTTGGGGTAACTTTTACATCCCCCGTTTAGCTGATGAACAAATCTTGTTGTAAATTTGATATTTTAGAAGATTACAACATAATAATAACCCTGTAAGGAGCAGAAATTAAAATCAAAAGATATAAAAAATTTAACTATTTTAAGAAATGCCAGTGATTAATGTGCACTGTTCGCATTCTTTGAGTAAGTGAAGTCACTTAGAATAAGTGTCTTTAAAAACAGGCTAATGAATTTTTAAATCCGGACTTCAAGCTGCACTTAATCATTTGACTAGGATCTGTTTAGAAAATATTGACATTAAAGTTTTAAAAATTAAAATAAACATTTTTTTAACTCTTTAGGGTTTTAAAATAAAATTAGAAAAGCATCATCAACCATAATTAATTAAAAACAAATACTAACGATGAAAAATGAATAAAAAAAAAAGTGGTTTTGAGAATGAAAAACAGCAAATTCGTTTGTATTTCTGTTGAACAACAAAACAAGGACGACAACGGATGAAATATGTCAACATTAATTTATTTATCATTTGACAAAAGCTAAAATAATCTCAATGAATTTAAACAGACAAAAGCAAACTAAACGTACTGAAATAAAAACGAAAGAAATAAAATAATCAAACTCAACAAATACACAATAATACAGAACGAAGAAAAAAAGCTGGAAAAGAATGGAATCAAGCACTTAACGTTGCTGTCAGAAGTTAAACCACAAAATCTGTTGAAAAAGAAAATATCTAATAGGTACGTTTATAATTTAAAACCAAATCTAAACTCCTTCATACAAACAAACAGATACCAACCCATGTATTAACCAAACATTTACTAAGACTGTTTTACGTTTTATACATTTATAATCCAATGGCTGCATTAATACAGACGGCAAACGTAACATGAAGACAAAACAAAAACGTCATAAGAAGATTTTAACTTACAACACCATTTACTAAACACTTGAAAACAGTAACTGCTTAAAATTAGAATTTAAAACTAGATTTTTAAGCAGACTTTTACAGAAATTGAAACCAAAAACTCATTTGTAAAAAACCGAAATTTTCACAAAAAAAAAAAAATTATGAATTTGAAATTGGCCCCAGTGTATTGCAACTTTTTTTTTACAATTTATAAAAACAAAACTAGAAAAACAACGCATACAAATACTTTTAAAACATTTAAATGAATTCATAAGAACGCTTTTTCCTTTTTTTTTTCTCTTTACCCTGTCTCATAATTTTTAATGCGCTACACAAACATCGCTTCAGCTGAACATTTAAGACTGACTGTAAATATACGAGTATGTTGCAGAGTGTAACATTAAGAAATGTAATATTATAGATATTTTTGAAAATTTAAGCTAATTTAACTGCATATAATTATATTGCACCTGTTCAACAAAAGGGTATTAACTCAAAATTTTGAAATTTTCACTTTTTATTAAAAAACGATACATAATGATCTACTCTACCCACTGTAAAAATCTCCCATTATTTTTTTCTTTCGTCAAAAAATATCGTTATGTCACTCTTCATATCTTCAGAGTTACTATTTATATATCAACAGTTTTTTGCCTCTACTGCAAAATAGAAAATTTTGAGTTACTACACTTTTGTTGAACAGGTGCGATTTATATGTAAATCATGATTACGACTAAAGTATTAAACAGATATCAATTAAATTTATGTAAAATGTCTATTATTAATCCAAGTAGTTTGCTGTTGAAAATCAAGGAAATCTGTTATGTAGAAAGAAAGTATACGAGTACTTGTATGATGTTGTAGTTTTAATTGTTTTTGTATTATTGTACGCTTAAGTAAAACCGGCAGAAATAAAATCTGAATCAATTCTACAGCTAGTTGCAGAATATTTAAACAGGAAATTATAAATTTCATTTTCATTTACTACTCATTCGAATTACATATAATAGGAAACATCAATGTTGACACGAGTATAATTTATTAAATTTTAGTTGTAGGTGTAGGGCATTGAAGATTCGACGAAACATTCTAAATTATTTCTATTTCCTGCTCATTCCTTTAAAACTTGCAATGCAGCCATCCAGCCAACCAGCAGTAGCAGTAGCATCTGTCAGCTTATAAATGCAAAACGGTTTATGCTAAACAGGAAGAGCTCAACGGCACCAAAGACAAAGATGAAGATATAGAAAAAAGTTAAATAACAAATGTATTTTTAGTTTAAATAAAAACAATGGAAGGATAAAAAAATCCTGCTGATTTTGCTGGTTGTAAAATTATTACAGGACACATCTCCAGGAATAATAAAAAATATTCTAAAACGTTCGTTACAAATAAAAGAGTTTAAAAAAGGCTGCAACCAAAGCCAACTAAAATAATATTACTTAAAAAATCAAAGGTATGTTGCCGCATGCATAATAAGCCAACAGAGCAGACAAAATGAAAGTTTTTGTTGGAACATTCCAGAAAATTTTTGTTTTTAATTTAATTTATATGCCAAAGAATGAGAACAAATGAAACTGAAAGCTTAAGCAATGTTCAATCAAGTGTCTCTTGCTTTACATGTTTTTAAAGATTTAACCAAATTCTAGGGTCATTTAAAAGTCAGCAATTTAAACAAATTCTTAACAACATTTTTAAATTCTTTATTTTATAATGCTTTATTAAATGTTTTTTAAAATTTTAATGAACCATATTTATTGTATAGTTTAAATTCTGACATTTCAGCTAAATTATCAGCCAAGTCACAGAATTTAATTCCGTTTGGAAGTGGAATTAATTCTGTATTTTGCTTCTATAGAAAAAACAAAACGAAAATTTTTTCGCACTGTCGTAGGAGTTGTACGTCGCGACGTTTGAATTTACAATAGTTGTTCAAATGTTGTTGGTAATTTCTATATAAATATTTTGTACAACACGTACGTCATTATTACATACTTATGCTCTTTTTCAAATGTTGTATGAAAGTTTAAGTGTTGCCAAAAGTTCAAATATGTACCTTCATATAAAATTTACTTATTTTAGTTTATTGAAATAACCAAACGGTAACACTCAAATCAGCAACTGACTGACAAATTAGAAACAAGAAAATAAAAATAATAAACAAAAAACTTTAATAATGGATCTTGTTGAAAATACTACGGCATGTTTTAATTTTGAAAGATATTCATATTTAATGTTTTGTATATTTGTTTTTAAAACATATTTTTATACCCTTCACCTTCATGAGAAGGTGTCATTGCGTTTGTAATTTCCACAATATAATAAATAAATAAATAAAATAAATAATATTACTTAAAAAATCAAAGGTATGTTGCCGCATGCATAATAAGCCAACAGAGCAGACAAAATGAAAGTTTTTGTTGGAACATTCCAGAAAATTTTTGTTTTTAATTTAATTTATATGCCAAAGAATGAGAACAAATGAAACTGAAAGCTTAAGCAATGTTCAATCAAGTGTCTCTTGCTTTACATGTTTTTAAAGATTTAACCAAATTCTAGGGTCATTTAAAAGTCAGCAATTTAAACAAATTCTTAACAACATTTTTAAATTCTTTATTTTATAATGCTTTATTAAATGTTTTTTAAAATTTTAATGAACCATATTTATTGTATAGTTTAAATTCTGACATTTCAGCTAAATTATCAGCCAAGTCACAGAATTTAATTCCGTTTGGAAGTGGAATTAATTCTGTATTTTGCTTCTATAGAAAAAACAAAACGAAAATTTTTTCGCACTGTCGTAGGAGTTGTACGTCGCGACGTTTGAATTTACAATAGTTGTTCAAATGTTGTTGGTAATTTCTATATAAATATTTTGTACAACACGTACGTCATTATTACATACTTATGCTCTTTTTCAAATGTTGTATGAAAGTTTAAGTGTTGCCAAAAGTTCAAATATGTACCTTCATATAAAATTTACTTATTTTAGTTTATTGAAATAACCAAACGGTAACACTCAAATCAGCAACTGACTGACAAATTAGAAACAAGAAAATAAAAATAATAAACAAAAAACTTTAATAATGGATCTTGTTGAAAATACTACGGCATGTTTTAATTTTGAAAGATATTCATATTTAATGTTTTGTATATTTGTTTTTAAAACATATTTTTATACCCTTCACCTTCATGAGAAGGTGTCATTGCGTTTGTAATTTCCACAATATAATTTTCCAACCCTATAAAGTATATATATTCTGGATCCTTATATATAGCAGACTCTATTAAGCCATGTCCGTCTGTCTGTTGAAATCAATTTTCTGAAGTCTCCAGATATCTTCGGGATCCAAATCTTCAATAATTCTGTCAGACAGGCTTTCGAGAATTTGCTATTTAAAATCAGCAAAATCCGTCCGTCAATAACGGAGATATGAGCAAAAATCCGAGACAACCTCTGAAAATTTCATAAAAAAACTAATAAACTCATCAACAGATGGCGTTTATCACACAAAGTGTATTAATATTGTTACTAACATTTTTTCATTAACAGATGGCGTGTTTAACATCAAAGTGTTCGAAAACTTTAAGTGTGTTCTTAAACCATAATATAAGTGTGTAAAAAGACAGTGTGTTCATTTTCAATTGTGTTTGCGTACATTTAAATAAATAAAGACTTGTTATATTTTCTTCAAACTACTTGATGCTTTTATTTTACAATTAAAAAGAATCCGGTTTATTTAAAAGAAATAAACCACCGTTTTTAAAAGGTAAAAACGTAACAATATAATATAATATATATATGTACATATGTATGTATATAATATAATTATGCATCCACAATAAAAGTGAAGGGTATATAAGATTCAGCATAGCCGACTATATCACTCTTACTTGTTTTTTTTTTATCATTTTAAAGGTTTGACAACACAAACATAAGACTTTGTTCAAAATTGTGTTCCCAATCAGAAAATCGTATCATACAATATACAACATATAACATCACTTGTGAATTGTACAAATATATCTGTATTTGTATGTTTATATAAATATCGGTATTTCTCTGCATTTGTTTGTCTCTGAGAAAGCAAAAAAATAATACCAGACAATAAATGCAAGAGAGCTTAAGATGCTTTCACATAAAGCTTATTTTCACACACAAACAATAGGAAAATAATGTATGCAAAGTAATGCATTCGGGTGTAGTTTTGTAGCAATGAATAAAAACAACTCAAGTCTAAAAAATATAGTTTTTAGAAAAATTAAGAACTTTCTTATATTATAAGATAAATAATATAACTATACTTATATTTGTTTTTTATATAAAACTTAAGTTAACAAAAATCAGATTGAAAAACTTTGCAACTTGCAAATGATACCCAATCCGAATTTCAAAGTACAAAAATAATTACATTTTTAAATAAATCCACTTAATACGTTTTTTGAGATTGTCACAGACTTACTAGTAGTATTTGTAACAAGAGTATTATAGTTATTTCTTTATACTTTTGTAAGTTAATTGTACGTACTTAGTTTTAGTTACAAGACTCTCTTCCGTTTCTTTTCTGCACCAGTTAAGTCATATGGAAATTGAAAATGAGGGTTTGTTTATTCAAATTAATCTTCTTATTTACTTTTACAAAATTGTATTATAATAAAAATGCTTTAAAGCTTGCTTTAATGAATGCAGTTCTAAATTACAGATGTAATTTAAAGACATTAAAAGGAAAATCTCATTTAAATATCAAACCCAATTACTCTTTCTGGGTTTCACTCTGGTTTATACTCGTACTATCAAAGTTTCTATGAAAATCAGCATAATGTACCATTCATTACTCTTTTAATAAAATACTTTTAAATCACTTTTTGACGGCATTTGAGAAAGCATTAGAACACAATTACTGTTTTATGTCTATTAAATGTTCAACAACTTCTTGCAGTTTATTTAAGATCTGTGAAATTCCTTATTAACAAATTGTTTATGCATTTAAACTACCAAAATGAATAAATGATAAATGATTGAATATCCTCAAAATGAATTTAACCTACTAAATACTTTGTTATTCACATTATTCCTGTCAAACTGCTTAAAATAAAATATTTTTCTTCTACTTGCCACCACATTGACAATGATAAATGTTATTTAAGTCATTAAAATTCGATTTACATAAGTTTTAGTTTTAGTTTTAAGTTTTCACATAAGAAATTTTTAAAAATTATTTAAAGAAAATGAAAACTACAAGCTGTTAAGCAAATAATAATCAATATTAAATATTAGGTCTTTAAAGGGTTTTTAAAATTGTTAGTTTAAAGTAATTACAGGCAAAGGCATATTACAATTAAAATTAAAATATAAAATCATATAACGTTTACAAAAATTACTTTAATTCAAATTTTATTGTATAAAATATGTAATGACATTCTCTTTTCATAATTTTCTTATGAATCAACAACAAAGTAATTAAAAAAAAAATTAAAAAAATTCGAGCTAAGCTCCAACCTCGATATATTTTTAAGTTTTTCAGGTTCTAATGTCACGTTCTTGTCATCGTTTGTTATAAGTAATCTACGATTGTTCTAATCGAGTGCCGGAAATCAAAATTTTCTGATTTCATCTAACACAGTTACTGCAGTATAACATAACACAAAAATTGTCACGTTCGCTATAGTGAGTGTATGTTTTTTCAAAAACGAATATATGTATATTTTTATGGGTAAAGCGAACTTTAAGATTTCGTGACTTAATGGCACTTGAAAGTCATAACAATGTCGCGTTCGCGACCATGGAAATACCACCCATATATATTTGTTAGTTTTGCTACACAGGAAAATTATATATTTGCCAAAGATTTTAATAACCCTTATACTTATATGGTATTTCCCCTATATGATTATGTAAACTTCCCACAACAATTAATGTTACTTTTTCTTGAAGAAAAACAAACAAGACAAAAACTTTATATCTCGTTTTCTTGGCATGATAAAATACTGAAATACTTTTTGTGCCATATTATGAAAATAAACTTTTTGAATGTAACAGATTCTTTAGCATGAACTACAAATGATGTGTTTATGGCATAATTATTAAAAACTTTTCGATAAAGTTAATTTATGGCAAGACATAATGATAAAACAATAAAGATTGTTTCTTTAGCAATTTTATATAAAAATAGCTAAATAAAGTAAAAATCAGGAGTTTTTGCAAAAGGAATGTAAAAGAATTTGCACCAGAAGTAGAAATTTGAAATGAACAAGAAACATTTTATATACACAGATTATTATAATTATTAAGATGTTCCCAAATAAAAGGAGATTCCACTGAATTTTCACACAACATTTTCCATTTTATATTATAAGTATTGTAATACGTTGAATGTATTTAAATTGAAATATATTTCCATAAACGTTCTACTGTTCCAATTCTGTTTATATGAAAAAATATATAAAAGTCTTTAATCTAAATCATATAAATTCAAATATAAATTCAAATTCAATACTTGTTTAAGATAATAGAACATAATTTTTTGATATACGTATGAATATCTAGCGTCATATGGATTTAAATCTAATTATGCAAATAAATTAGAAACACATACTCAAGCAAACAAACCAACATAAGTAAGTGTAGAAAATCAATAAAATAATTCATGTGTATTTTGAGTTTCAACCAAATGTTGCCAATTTTTTGCCATAAAAGACAGATATGTTGAAAGTATATAGAAACAGTAATAACACTAAGCTACAGTGAATTATGACCCAGCTCAAGTGCTGCATAACTGGCAAAGTTTAGGACTGGCTGAGACGGAAAATTTAGAGTTATATACAAACATTGATTTGTTATAATTAAATAATAATTAAAAAATCTAAACAGTAATTTTATAATAGATTTTCAAAAAGGGAGCGAAAAACCCACATTAGTCATTTGGCGAGTTTATTATTTTCTTATTATTTTGTAGCTTAGTGTAATTGTGTAGAACAATTGCAGCACTGATTAGATTTTCAAATAAATATAAAGCTACATGCACACAGGTGTATGAACATTAAAACAACAACTACGTGACATATAAAATGACACATAGATATTAAATTTCCTGCTTCAAAATATACATATGTACATATGTGTGGTAATGGCCGTGTAAACATTTGCATACAAATAAATTAACAAATAAAATCAAAATTAGTTTTCTGTTAATTTTGTTCATATATATGGGCATTTACATTATTCAGAACGCGACATTAGTACGCCTTTGAAGTAAAAAATAATAAAAAATTTTTAATTTTTTACTCTTTCTTCCATTTTTGATAAAAATTTAATAGCACTATGTTTAGTGCAAACATAGGCTTTGTTATAGTGTTGTTTTCAATATACATATTATAAATATACACATTTTACCAAAAAGTCGGACTAAAATAATTCTGAAAACTGCAACATACATTATACATACAAGTGAGTACACCCGTTAAACTTTTCTGTGGAAATACCCATATTTATATATATAAAAATGTATAGTAATTCATCAAATGAGAACGGCTAGGCCGATTTCTGTAAAATTTTTTGTCAGTTGTTCGTATTTTCGAGGAGAAGGAAGAAAATTTTGGAAAATCCCTCCGGAAAATTGGAAAATCGAGTTTTTGTATGAAATTTGGACTTAATGGCTTTCCAAAAAAAAAAAATAGAAATTTCTTAGTGTAAATCATGAAAAATGCGAAATGCGAAATGCGAAACGCGGAAAATTGGAAAATCTCTTCACAAAAGTCGGAAGTTTTTGTATGAAATTTTGTGTGAAATTATTCCTTAATTGCTTTCCAATTGAAAAAATAGAAAGTTCTTAGTGTAAATCATGGGAAATTGCGAAATGCGGAAAATTGGAAAAATCGAAAATTTAAATTTTTGTACAAAATAATTTTGTGTGAAATTATTCATTAATGGAAAAATAGAAAGTTCTTGGTGTAAATCATGGAAAATTGCGGAATACGGAAAATTGGAAAATCTCTCCGCAAAAGTCGGAAAACTGGATAAATTGGAAAATTGATTTTTTTGTACGAAATTTTGTGTGAAATTATTCCTGTTGTATTATATTATTACTCTAAAGTTTGTCTGAAGGCTTAAAATTGGGGTGAGGCGAAGTTTGACGGGTCCGCTTGTTTATTATAATATTTTTTGTAGGCGATTTATTTTTCCAGTCTTATGTTTAGTTTAAAAAAAAAATAAAATTATGTTCTTGATTTAAAATAATTAACATTCGTTTATTTAATGTCCTTCATTTGTTTTGAAATTAATTAAATTTATTTATTTGCTTTAGATACCTTTCAGGTGGCTGATAATAGTTTCTTGTTATTTCAAACTGTCGCTTTTGTGAAAATAAAGTGTTTTTTTTTTCAATTCTTGACATATTTCATAAACTTTGTTGAAGAATATTTATTAACTGGGTTAAAAGCCACTAAAGTTTCATTTAACATTTTGTAAATGAAAATATATAAAAGAAACCAGCACTCAAATAAACCAAAGAAATGGAAATGAATAACGTAATAAAAACATTAAAATTGGCCTGCTTAAAGCAGCTGAGCCGAAATCTGTTCGTCGCTGTCAAATTAAACTAACAACCCAGGTTCGATACCCAGTCAAGAAAAATTATCAAAAATTTTTAATAATAAATTTTTCAAGTTGTAATTCCTAACTTCAGTAAAAATAATTTAATGAAAATTAAATTTAATGAACTCGAGCCTAACTAAAATTTATCAAGGAATAAACTAATTTCTATTTTTGCTATAGCAAAATGAGTACAGTAGATTAAATAAAATAAAAAAACAAAATCAAAATGTTATGATAATTTATGCGTCAAGAGTTGTTAAATGTATCATATTATATTAATAATATTATATTTTATATTAATAAAAATTAATAAAGTTTATTGGAATGTATGGAATCATGTACTCGTACAATGTTTTTCATGCTTCATAAATAAAACGCTACTTTAAAAAAAAATAAAAGCGTTAAGTGGCACCACTGAAATACAAATGGATTACAACAACAGCTGTTTATATGTTATTTTCATTGTTTTGTTTGATTAAAGTTTGTAGTTGTTTTATTGTCTAAGATTTTTTATTTTGAATACTTTTATTTACTTTTTTGTTGTATTTTAGTAATAGCTTCTATAAAATCAACAAAATTCTCTTCAGCTATTATGTTTTTTAAAAAATTCGAATAACAAATTTATTTTTTTATTAAAACGTCAGATTTCGGGATCAGCTGCTGACTATGTAGCTGTCGCTTTCAAAATAATTAATTAGCTGGCTACAGGGCGGCATAAGAGACAGCGGCATTTGTAGCCTGCTATATCGAATGTTTTTAATGCTTTATTGTTGCTGTTTCTTGAACAATATGAAAAATTTAACAAAACAAGAACATTTTCAGAAAATTTGCTTTTTTTGGTATATCAAATTATTTCGAAGTTGTCGTGTACTTTGGTTGATAACTATTTTTCTACTTAATTGATTTCAAAGATTTTCAGTATTGAACTGCCTATAACAATGAAAAATATTTTGGAATTAATCCAAAATATTGATTCCTTCTTCTGTGTTTCTGATCTGAGAGTGTTTTACAGATACTTACACATGGACGAGGAACTTATACGATTATGTACATATATAGTATATATATAGTAAACCTTCCTTATGTTAAAAGTAAAGAGGAACCTATTGGTTTTTGCACCAGTTTAAATATCGACATGTAAAACAGTTACAAATTGTAGAAGCCAGCGAAAAAAAATTAAGCTTAAATTTTCACATAAAATAAATAAAAGAAAATGAAAAAACGTACAAATAAAAAAACTCGTCTAACAGATAAAGTGTTATGTGAAGAACACAAGAAGAATGACAGTAAACTTCATGCAATTTATTTGATGTAAAATGCAAACTTCTACATGCAATTGACATACAAACATACTCGTATTTACATAGACAACATACAGTGGCAAAATTTCATCTACTTCGTAAGAGACATTGCCTCACTGAATTTGCTGCAAATAGAACTTTAAAATAATGAAATCATTTTGTTGGCAAATTTCGGTGGTCAAATGTTTTATGAAGCAAAAATTATATTTAGTTGGTGGGCTGGATCAAACCCTTGAATATTTGTATGAAATAAGGAATTTACCAGAAACCATCTTGCAAATTTACAAATTGAGTTGATACTACTTAAAATAGTTTGGTATCGCTGAAAGGAATACTTTATATATATTGCATATATGTACATACATATATGTGAGCAATGAGCTTCTTAGGTCACACACTTCTAGGGCACATCAAATAAATTTTGTAGCTTTCAAAACAATTCTTTTGCAATTTTAGGGGCCACACTAATGTAAATGCAAAAACATTCTTCAGAATATCGAATTAAGCAACATGTTTTAAAGTTATTATTGCATGAAACAATAGCGGTAGCAGAGAAATGTCATTAAGAAAATTAAAATGCTGCTAAATGTTTTATTTTATTTTACGATTTTATAAAATTTTAAAAAAACAAACAACATTTTTATTAACTTTTTTATTTCTTGTTATTTTTAAGGTTACACACGTCCCAGCAGTTCTGGCCAAGTGTCTTTTTATATTACCTATTGGACACTTAGAGATTACTTCCGGCGGTGAATATAAATTCATGCTAAAGTTTTGTGCAAACAAATTCCAAGTAACTAGCCCATGGAACAATTGACTGCACTCTTGATTACCTGGCATGCGACTTTTCATTGAATCATATTTGAAGAGCACATACGTGTCAAATGATCTAAATTATATAAATTAGAGCCAGCTAAGTAATTAAATATTAATGAAAATCACTTTCTAATTGACTACTTGTAAAACTGTTGGAATATGGAGAAGTATTGCTGATAATGTATTGAAATGTTTCACAATATATGTACATATACACCAGCATTCACACTTTACTTTTGAAACATGTTCATGATTATAAAATATGTATGACGATTCGTAAAGATTTTATAAAATGCTGTCAGCGTAACGCACAGCAATGTAAGAGGTGCAGAGGAAAATAGTTAATAAAATAAAAAACAGGATGTTTGTAAGTAGCAAATGACAATTTCATGTTTCCTTTAAGGATATTTCAACATTTTGACACACAAACGCTCTTACACAAATATATTGAAAATAAAATCATATTTCGCAGCAACTTCAACTAAAAGACACCTGCCGTGTGTTACTTTTTATTTATATTTAAAAAATGTGTTTTATAACACACATTCGTACCTAAATATTAACTCAGTCTCTTAAATAATAAATGTAGGCTACTTTTTTGAGAGAAATTTAGCAAATATTTTAGAGAAATGAGAAAATTCTATTGATATTGCTCAAAAAGGCTCAAAAAGGCAGAGAGCATTATAGATAAAAGAGACCGATAAAAGTAGATCGATTATCAGGTAGTCAGAGAGTTTGAGGGTAAATGTTTAAAAAAGATATTTTAACTACAAGAGAGTTGTTGACAGAAATAAAAGAAAAGAATATTTATTATTTATAATTTTCGCAAACCTCAATGTAATGCTGTTGACTTGCCTTAAATACCCAACTAAATTCGTTACTGTAGTTTTCGACAACAAATTTAAGGATTTGTTTTCAACAGACATGCACTTCTAGGAAATCCTACCTTTGTTTTTACAAAAATTCCTCCATTTTTCCGACACATCGCACACGTAGGTACTTTTTATTTATTTTAAAGTTTTCACATTATAAAATGATTTTCAGTGTTCAGTTTTAAGATTTTTATAACGTCAACTACAAAAAATTACTGCGGCATTTTAAAAAAATATTCCATTTTTCGCGTTGCAACAAGCAAGAATAAAGTAACAGCAATAACAACAAAATATAAAAAATATAGTTAAATTTCTTCTTTCAGCAAGACCCGAACAACACCAAAAACAAACAAAAAAGAAACATGTAAAGAGAAATTGCTGGTGGAAAAACTAAAAGAATAAACGAAGCCCAGCAATTTATTTGCAAACAACATAAAGATGCATCTGCAACAGAAACAACAAAGAAAAAATTGTTTCATATCTGAATAAATGGATAAAAATTGTAGAGAAAAACCACAAATAGTGCGGGGGCAACAAAAACCACGTAAAGAAAAACTGCAACTAGAAAAAATATAAAATTAGTTTTTCTTTGTAAAATCTTTGGTGAGATACTGATAAAAAGTTAAAGTCAGTTTCATTGTGAATTGGCATTAAAAATGGCGGAAAGGTTGAAGGTTCAGTTAGAAATGCATGAAATGTAAATTAAAATTCTAAGAAAGTTTTAGAATTTAGAAAGAAAATAATCATGAAGAAGTTATTCAAATGGTTTCTTTAGGAATATTAAATATTGTTTTAAATCAAGGGCAGGGTCAAGGACGAAACATGTTTTGCAGCTTAGCATAAAGCTATAACATTTTTAAGGGTTAAAGTGAATAATTTCACATACAATGTATTTAGAAAATTTATTAAGGATTGAAATAAGTAAATATTTTAAATGGTCCTGGCAAATTATTTTATGTTTTGTTTCAGTACAAAAAAAAAATTGTTTACCCGGCTGAACAATGTTCGGTATTTCCACAGTCCAGGACGCGTTTAGTATATAAGGTATGTTAGGTTATTTTAATGTTTCCAATATATTACCAATGAACTATTGATCCAAAACGCGACAAAAAAATTCGAGACTTTAAAAATAATTTTTAAAGCGATTTTAAAACCAACATAAAGAAAAGTTGTCCATAATATCTAGCGACTATCTTAACTATTCACACAAAATTATTTGTGATTAATTAAATTTGAAAAAAATTTTACAAAATTTAAAAAAATGTTCTGGCAAATACAAAACACACCCTAATCTCCATGTTTACAAATGCGTAAACGTACTCGCATGTGTAAACGGGGGTTAAACAGTCTTTAAACGAATTTGCTTTATAGTTAACCACACAATCATTAGTTACAGTTTTTCTTTTTAATTAAAATACTACATCAGTCTGTGGTACATACATATGTAAGTATAACTAATGCTAGGAACACAACTGGGACGAACATCGAATTTCGACCAACTCGACGAATGAGTCGGTGACAATTCGCTGTGTAAATTCGACGAATGAAGCACAATAACAGCTGATAGATAGTGTAACCATATAATACAAAAACACACATAAAGACAATTAAAAAAAATTAACATTATTTACTAAAACATTAAAAATTAAAACGAAACATGGTCATCCCGTATTATTTGTTCGTCGATAGCACGGCGTAAGAAATAGACGTATGACGAATTCAGCCGACGCCATTCTTGTGTATTTTCATATACACAAATATGTTTTACTAAAAATTCGTCATTCGTTCCAGTTGTGTTCCTAGCATTAATGCTGAAAAACATGTTCCCACATGTATACAAACAACAAACTATGTACATATGTACTTACATTATCTCTCTTTTATTTATTTTTATTGTGGTATATTTGCCAAGAGCATAACGAACCTACCACAGTTGATGGTGAGATCTTGTAAATACAACATGCACATGTTGTTAAAAAATTAATATTTTGTAATAAATAATTAATGAAAATTACAATTAACTAAATAATTGCACTCACATTATAAAGTAAATGTTAAATATTACGATTTAGTGAACTAAAGAATTTAATTAAAGAAAAATGGGCAACATTTAAATTCACAAATCATAAATTTTTATGGTACCTATATGTAGTTGAATAAAAAGACTTATTTTAGTTTCGTTCAAAGAAAAGTAATATTCGTATTGTATATACATATGTACATACATATGTATATATTAATATATGACTAATAAATAAATGAAAATAAATCAAATTATTTTAATTAAAACTATTAAAAGAAATGTGTATGAATAATAAATAACTTTGTGACTGTGATGTGTGTTTATTTTTTATTTTTCATCCATTTGTTTATCAAGCTGCAATACAAATAATGTGTGTATACAGTGGTGAAATTTATCAAACCGGCTTCTACACAAACAAACATGTTTAAAAAAGAGACCACTACCCATAGTGAAATTATTCATATTATTTCACCACTGCCTAAGTTAATTCACCATGCGGGAGAGAAGAGAATTGTTTTCAATGTTGAAGAGTGATTAAATATTTCATTGAGTCTGTTTTATTTTGCTTTCGTATTTTTTGTAACAAATTGTTGTTGCTGTTTTATGTATATTGAAAACTCAAATACAACAAACACATGGCTGTAGCACACACACAATTCAAATTGATTACAGATAATTTTTGATTAACGAATAAGCAAGAGACAGCACTGCAGACAGTTGTAGTTTCAACGATTGTGAATAATTAAATTGTTTGATAAATAATTAATTGAATGCAATCTCTTAACAAAATAATATACATATGGGTAGTTCCATGAAAATGTCAACCACGACCGAAAAAATAAGAGTACTTGAAAAATGTTTCTAATAGGATTTAATAAGAGAAAAATCTTCGATTTTTCATAATATGGAAGCATTTACAGGTTATTGGAATTTTAAAACTCAAAAATGGAAGAGAAAAACTGAATGTTTCTTTGGCTCAGTTTTTGCAAATAAAATAAATTATTTTCTCTTTGCTATTAACTAATTAATAGATTTGAAACATTACAATTACACCTTAAAAATAAATTTGCAATAACAAAAAACTATAATAATGAGAACAAGTAAGAGTGCTATATTCGGCTATGCCGAATCTTATATACCCTTCACCTTTGTTGTGGATGCATAATTATATTATGCATAATTATGTCGATAAACACGCCATCTGTTGATTAATTTGTTCGTAACAATATTAATACACTTAATTTTTTTGATGAAAATTTCATAGGTTGTCTCGGATTTTTGCTCATATCTCCGTTATTTATGGACGGATTTTGCTGATTTTAAATAGCAAACTTCTCGAAGGCATGTCTGACAGAATTATTGAAGATTTGGATCCCGAAGATATCTGGGGACTTCAGAAAATTGATTTCAACATCGAGACAGACGGGCATGGCTTAATAGACTCCGCTATCTATAAGGATCCAGAATATATATACTTTATAGGGTCGGAAAATTATAATGTGGAAATTACAAACGAATGAAAAACTTATATATACCCTTCTCATGAAGGTGAAGGGTATAAAAACGAGAAGTTAGAGCTCGAATAACGGTTTTTTTTTATTTTGATGGTATTCTAATGTTACGTACGTTATGCAAAAACATTGTTTAAATATGTCACTTGTATATGGGCAGTCGCAGGTAAAGAAGATTACAATTCTAAAATATAAATTCTTCCAATTAAAGATATTAACAAAAATTTCCCTTTCAACCGAAATAAAAAAAAGTTATTACCTTTTAAAGTTTGTCGCATACGTTATTGTAAGTACGATAATTTAAATTAAATGCATCAAAATCAATGTTAAATGGAAATTTTCTATTTAGATTAGTTTAAATAGTCGTGAAACCATGAAACGGTGGCGGGAAGAGTTAAAAAATGACGAAGCAAAACTAAAAGAGCACCAAAAAAAGGAGGCTGAAAGGCAGCGGGCCTATCGCAAAAGGAAGGCAGATGAAGCAAAAGAAGATGCCAAACTACTTCAAGAAAAAAGAGAAAAAGATCGTATTCGGCAGCAAAAAATGCGAAAAAAAAATGAAAATGTAAGTAACGTTGCTGCTGGATCAGCTTATAGCTGCAGACAAACTTTGGGGGAAGCAGTGCAAAAGGTGGAACAGATGTTGCCAATGGACATGAAAAAGAAAGTGGAAGTAATTGAAGTTCTCCACAGGAAGTATGTAAAACCCACAAATTATGAACAGGAAACACACACAGGCTCGGTTGAACGTAATAATACATTTCATTATTTATATACGAGAAAAATTATCACGTACATTATGTCACATACGTTATTATGTTTTTCTTTTATATAAAACAAACCAGAGATGATATCTCATTAAATATTAAAGGATTGTAAAGGTACATTATTTAGCTAATTTTAGGAATTTTTAAAGAAAAGAAAAACTTCCATGATTCTCAGACTTTCGCATGTACGTAAATATGCCTTAAAACTACTTCTGTTTTTGTTACGTATGTACGTTATCACCTTATTTTGATCGGATATTTTCGACACAAAAGTTTCGAGGCTGCCCATTTTTTCTCAAATATAGAAGCTTTTGATTCCAATATAACTGTAATATCGTTTTTCATTAACTTCTATTTTTGTGAGATTTATATTACTCCATATGCGTACGAATGTCACGTACGGCTGTATGAAAATACCCATATGTATGTATGTATGTTCAGTACAAGAATGATGAAAACAAAGATCACGCCATGTGCATGATTAACCGTTTGATGACGTGAGGAACCCCTGGTAGGGGTTACCAAGTTTATTTCAAATGTGAAATTTACAATTTCATACAAAATTTGTATGTGTTATGTAAAAGTTGAATTTGCACCGAGAGTTTTTTTAAATCGGTTTTTATAAAAAGGTACAAACTACACTGTTTAAATGTGTACAAAAATAGAAAAACTAAAAAAAAAGAAAGAGCAGAAAAAGTAAAATCATGAAGAGTAACATTGCGTGTTTTTAATTAAATGTTTGTATTTTTAATATAGCTTTATAGTTTTATAAATTCCCAAAAGATGCAGCGCAAAGGAAGTTATGGGTTATGTTTTGCCAGCGAATAAATTCAATTAATGTTAATAAAGAAATAATTTGTGCTTTACATTTCAAAAAAAGATGATTTTGAAGGGAATTTGAAATGGGTACGTTACAGCTAAATTTAGTTTACAATTCGTTACAAAGTTATTATGAATAGAATTCTCAAATCAGGCCACAAACAAATTAAATCCAGGTGCAGTTCCGACAATACACACGATTGCTATTGAAACTAAAATGGATATTGCTGATAAAACTGAAATTACAAATGATCCCGAAATTACAAACCAAGTTGAAGTTCCTAAAAACGTCGAAGTTCCCATTGAAGTTTAAACTACAAGCAGTTGTTTGCGAAAACATTTGTTGGAAGCAAAGGATATTAAAGCAGTTGACGATGTGAAAAAACTTTTTTTTTAAATGTAGAAGGTATTTTAGAATGAGGTTACTGAATACCGAAATCACTCAAAACGCCAACAAGCGAAAGAGAAAGTTGAATAAAATAATGACATAAAATCCTTAAGTGACCTTATTCTAAATAAATTCTTTTTTTACTTGCTTTCAAATAAATTAAATAGAAATACATACATATGTATATTAAATTGTCTCACTGTTATGTTCGCACGTATGTATGTACATACAACTTACAATTTGAGAGTTAAAAATTATTTGCCAATCAGAATACAAATTGGGTGACATAAGGAACCCAATATGAGCAAAGAAATTTTATTTTGTGCTCGGAATGGCGTAATCTTTTTCTCTATCTTTCTTGGCACTACCCATGGTGAAATTAATTTCACCATGGCACTACCTAAGTACATTCATCGTGCTGGAGAGAAGAGAATTGTTTACAATATTGTAGAATAATTAAATATTTAATTGAGTTTGTTTTTTCTTGCTCTCGTCTTTTTTTTGTTACAAATTGTTGGTGCTGTTTTATATAGAAAACTCAAATACAACAAACACATGATTGTAGCTACACTCAGGCACACACACACCATTCAAATAGATTACAGATAATTTTTGATTATTGAATAAACCTCTAGCCAGTTGTAATATCAACGGTTGTGATTCATGCAATTATTTGATAAATGATTAATTGAGTGCAGGCACTCAATTAAATAATATATGATGAGTATATTTAGACCAATGGTGCCAATGGTAACCCCTACCAGGGGTTCCTCACGTCATCGAACGGTAAATCATGCGCATGGCGTAATCTTTGTTGTCATCATTCTTTTGCTCACGCTATGCCCCGGGGGCTAAGTGATTTTCGTCACAACAAGACTGTTAACAAAATTCACTACAAAGAGCGCAGGCTATTGTCTCTTTTTTATTATAAAACAACAACAAAACACATTGTACTTCAGATTGAAAAGAGAACAAATAGATCTCAACTGAGTACATTCATGACTCTTTTTCAGCATTTTTATTATTTTCAGTACAATTTGAATATTTGCGAATTATTTCATTGTACTAAAATGTGGACAGTAGAGTGGGAAAAACTATTTTTATTTGTCTTAAATATATTTAACGAAGCTGAATGCCTCGTATGCAACCAGAAATTAAAAAGAATAAGTGCGTACAGTTTTAAACGTCATTATAAAAGCTGTCATTTAGAACTAAGTAGTTTGTCAGAGGAGGACAGGGAAAGCCTAATTAAAAAATTAAAAAAGGATTTGGAAATTAAAAATAATAGGGCTCTGAATACCTGTAAAATCAACATCAATACCACAACAAGCAGCCAAATGAAGGCGACTACGGTAAGGATATTGATACATATAGAAAAACTTGATGATTTTATATTTATTTTATAAATTCATTCTTATACATTTTCATAAATTCACAATTTCAAACATACATTTGAACATATACATATTTTTATAATAGCCCGAATATACATATAATACTATAATATTTATAATAATATGTGAAATATCAGATTTTCAGAAATGGGCTAGACCACAAGAAATTTGTGGCATGGTTTCTGAGAATACAGATATTGTTTGTGTTACATTGTATCTTGATATAAACACTTTTAAAAGATTTATGCATGTTTACGATTTTTAGAAGTGGGTCTTATATGTGAGACTAAAATTATGGATCAATCATTATAAAATTAGGTGTCATGATTCCTATACATATGCACATACAGTGCACTCGGGAAAACGCTAACTAATTAAAACCGCGCGTGTTGACGTTTAACAAATTGTTGACGTTTACGACTGTAAAATTTTTAAATAAAAAACATATCGATAATGTGCTTTTAAACGTTTTTATTGATTATAAACTAAAACCAAACATAAACAAATTCAAAAAGGAAACAAAAAAGGCATTCAACCTGTCTGGAACAATAGAAGACAACTAGAACCAAAAGAATACATTTTAAATGAGATCATAAATATTTTTACATCATATGGATTAAAAAAAAATCTGTTCTTTTTTCTGCTGTTCTTTTTCTTTCCAACACTTGAAGAGAGCCTTCTCTCTATTTATATTATAAAATAAATGTGTGTGTGTGTGTACAAATGTGTGTATTTTAACTGCTGCTAAATTCAAAATGTTGTTTTATTCAGAGTTGACGTTTTAGAGTAGGCAATGTAAAGAAAAAGCGTTGACATTTTGGGAAGTTACCGTAAACGAGCGTTGACATTTTCCCGAGTGCACTGTATATGATACCTATTTGTGTTGAATTGTATTACCAACAGTTTTAAGAGAGTTAAAGTGCTTTTCGTAAGTGGACCTTATACGGAATCTATGACTAATTATTGATAGATCTGCACAAAATTTGTATGTGTGATAAGGTTTCATATACAACTTATTTGTAGCAAAATTTATTACATGTATGACCGATAAACCCTTATTTAGGGGGAAAAATTGTACGGGGGCTAGGTGAAATAATAGGCCATTTTAAGTAGTGTGAATTCTGTCTTTTATATTAGATGTTGATTAAAAAGATTAAATAAATGTTTTGAAATTACAGAAGATTAATTACAGAAGTAAAACTTATAGAATGTTTGCCTAAAAAATGTCTATGAAAACACCCAAAAAATTAAAAAAAATTGTGTGATCTTTAAGGTTCGACTCCAGAAGAGAAACATTAGTTTTGATCTTGAGTTGGAGGTTGTATTATTAATATGTTTTAGCACATTTTTTGGCATTTTAAAACAAATTTTTCGCATATTTTACTATTATTTTTAAATTGATTTAGCCGCTGAACTTTTTGAGATCTGTTCACACTAAACACAACTGATTTAGACTTATACATACATATGTATATTGAGTGTACAATATATATTTGTACTGATTTTATTGATTTTGTTTAACAGCTGCTTAGTTTTATCTTAGATTTCCAACACAATGAATACCTTGGTAAATGGTGATGATTTGGATTTAATAAATCTACTCGAAGAATGGAATTTAATACAACATTATGATTATTTTATAGGTAACATATTTTTATGGTTTATTTATTTTCTATTTATGTATTTTAATTTTTATTCAATTTTGTTTAAGAACAAAAAATTAACTTGGATGTATTGTGCATCTTGAAGCCCTCGCATGTAGATAAATTATTTCAAAACCTGCCCATAGGTGATCAAGCTTGGTTTGAATATAAATTAGAGATATGGAAACAAAATAGATTTTTTTCTTATAAAACCCCAACTCACAAAACCACAACAACTAGAGAATTTAAAGATAAACCAAATAATTCACAACGGCCAGAGGAAAAGGATTTTAGAACTACCGCTGTTATAGTTCCACAATTATCAGTGGTACCCTCAACTCAATTTTTATCTTCTGTGGCACGTAAAAGCTTGGATCATGTCAAACCAACTTCCTCACATAGTTCAACTCCCACTGCCATCCATAATGAGCCAACTCAGGCTACACTCACGACGCCAGCTGTGGCAAAACAGTCGGGAATGGCTCTTATGCCAGTACGCTACAATCTGCGCACTATTTTAGAGGATACCAGCGGTGGCCAAATGATTATGAATTATTATGAGAAACATAAAATTCTGCGTGAGGAACATCGTACAGCCTTGATAAACGTGATTGGCCATTATATAGATGCTAGTGGTGGTATTTTGTCATTGTCGGAAAGTAATCAATTGGAACGACAAATTGTTGAGCTGTTTCCCACAGAAAAGGAGGAATTCTATCGTACCAACAAACGTGGTCGCATCTACAACAAAGTGGCAAATATGAAAAGAGTTTACAAAAGATTCAGTATGCCACCAGAAGAGTTAACAGCTCCTTCAATGGAGAATTCGTCAACTTCAGCCAATTCTGCACCTTCATCACCGATTGAACTTATAAGTGAGTATTTAAAACAAAACGTAAGATACTTTTCAACAATCAACAATAGGATTCTACAAGTAGTCTTTCGAACAATTGACTTTCTGCAATAATGTCTAAAACTCCGCTTCGAATTTCCTTCAAATTTTCTTTTGCAGAAGAGGAAGACAATGATGAATATGATGGCTATTCAATTGCAGAATTTCGCTCTTTAGTTCATACTCCTGAAAAGTACTTGGAGTTTTGGAAAAACACACAAAAAATACGTTTAAAACATATAGAAAACATCGAATCCTTATCTCAAGTATTAGAAAAATGGCCAGAATACAAGCAGCACAATGCAGTTACCTATGTAAGTCTAAATATGTGTATTCCTAATAGTTGAGATAGATTTTGATTTTAAATTAATCATAATTTTTTTAACAGATAAATATGGATTTCAAAGCCAAATATCCTGACTCCACGTCTCTATTAGATATATTTCACCAGAATAAAACAAAATTAGAGAAGCTGTTATACAGCAAAGTCGCAGTTTGTTCCGCTGGCTATAAATATCTGCAGCAATACCAAAAATGTTCGGCAGGTATTGAAAACGAATCCAATTTTATGTTTTATATTTACTATAGTTAAATATGTATCTTATTTAGAATCCCAAAATCTACTCATACTATGGATGATGCATCAACTATTTCCACCCAATCAAAAAGTAGTGGTCGATGAAATGGGCAATAAACGTAAAAAACGTTATTCCATACAGTGTTCACAAAATGCCTTCATATGTATACGCGGCTCTCTGAACTCCCTGGAGACAGCTTTAGAAACTCAACTTAGCTGTGGCACTCCACCCATGATTCTGGTAGTGGGCGAATTGGCTGGTGAAATTGATCAAATATATGTTTATTTCGAGGGCGTACGTTTTCCCATGGATTCGGTGGTTTCGGCTGCGCAATTAGTGTGTGAGTTATTTTTCCTCTTCGATTTGGATTATCCCGATGAGGCGGTGCTGTTTTATTATTTTGTACAGACTTTCTTTTTGAACATAGAATCGGAAATGAAGAATACTAAAATCTATACAGTTATTAATGAAATTAATGCTTATTGGAATTAGAAATAAAAAAAACTGTATTTTTTAATTCAAAGAAGTGTGTTATGTTCAATTAAAACAGAACATGCTAATTGATATCTAACAGGTAGATAAAAAAAAATAAGCACAATTTCAAGTCAATCCATCTACATCATCTACAATAGTATTTTTATTTTATTATCAAATATTTTAATAAAAACACAAAATTCTTGTACTGTGTAGATTACAAAAGATTCGTTCCAGCACTCTTAATTTGTTTCATTATAATAAACAGCTTTTGCAACTGACATGTCATCGATTTACTTACAATGTACTTTCATTTTAATTTTTAATAAATATGTTCATATTTTCTTTTATTGTTTCACATTTTTATTTATAAAACTCTAGAAGACCGTAATTAATTTTTGGAACTTTCTTTTATTGCTCGAATCTGTAGAGAAACGAATTCATAAGAAAATTTCCATTTAATTACATTTTAACAAGATTTAATCAAAAACACAGTCCTCCTACTCCATATTTGTTTGGCCGCCATTATTTTTATACTGTTTCCTTTATTGCGTGTTAAATAAAATTTGTAATTCAAATGGGTTTTTGAAATATACAAAACAAAAAGCAGCAACCTTCAAATTGTAATAAATACAAACAAAAGCTATGAAAACAAGCAAATCAACAGCAGCCAAAGTTTTCAATTCATCTCATGAAATGTTGAAGAAGAAAATTTCCATGATCCAACCATAAAGTACATAAATACCAACAGAGAATTAAATGCAGACCACCAACAAACTCAAAATAAATAAATATTTTCAAAGTACAAACACAAATATTGCGGCTTCAATACAATAGTTATATTTCAGAGAAATAATAAAAGTTTGTAGAGACAGTCAACAAAGTTGGGAATATGCTACTACTAATTAACCCCACAAAATTATGGACTCAAATTGCGAACAGAATTTGTTCACTGAGTGATCAAATCGATGGTTATAGGTTGGCACTTTTTTCATGATAAGGCAATGATGCCAAATGATATCTGCATGATTAGCGAACATAATTTGATATATTCTGTTTGCAACAGGCTATTTGTAATCTTTACGTGGATAGAACCTACAACATAACTTACGGCAGTCGCTGACAGATATATGTACATTCTAGAATTCATGAAATATCAAAGTTGTGTGATATGATAAATTCAATATTTATGCCTACTGTAGCTAGTAGACAAAAATATTAAAACCAAATTATATTTTAAGAAGTTGAAAATATTTTTCGTATTTTATTAAGCCAAAAACTAAACTGGAACGAATGACGATTTTATGGTCGTATTTGTGTATGAAAATGAACACAATAACGGCGTCAACTTATATCGTTAGCTGCGGCGAACTTTGAAATAGCGTCTATTTCTATTTCTTACGCCGGCAAACAACGAACAGACAATACGGTTTTTTTGCTTTGTTTTATTTTATTATTTTGCTTTATTTAATTTAAAATAAAAACTATAAAAATTTGTTAATGTTTAGTATATATTATTAATGTATGGGATGGTAAATTTATCCGGTAAGAATAAATAGAAAAAAGTTGTCACAAAATTTAATTTCGTTCGGAAGTGGCATTAATTCCGCTTCTATAGAAAAAGTAAATTCAACAATTTTTTCGGAAAAAAAACCTAGAAATGCTTAAAATTACAATTCTACGTAGCAAATTAAAAGTGGTTTCATTCCGAAAAAATTTTTTCGTCTTGCTTTTTCTATAATTTAAAAAACGGAATTAATTCCACTTCCGAACGGAATTAAATTCTGTGACATGGCTGATAACTGCTTTATTGTGATTTATACGTCTAATTTACACAGCGAATTACCACCAACTAATTCGTCGTGTTGGGCAAAATTCGTCGTTCGTTCCAGTTGTATTCCTACCATAAAACACAACACACACACACACACACTTATACAAACAAAAAGTTATTGGTTGGTAAACAGTTTCTATCTTTTTCACCTCCTGCTCTGTCGCTCTACAAAAAATGTTGTTTTTGTGATGAGCTGTATATGTATAAGAAAAACAAATTCAAATATAAATTAAATGCTCATTTGCGGGTAATAAATGAAAAAGATGCTGGTTTTTTATTAAATGTAATAAAATCTTTTTAATTTTTCCTTCCTTCTTTGCTCCTTGTCTCAGTAGGTGGTGTCGGTGGGCACTTAAGTGGCTAAGGAAAAGGCTCTTTTAAACATTCAAACGAATGAAAGTAACCATTTTATATTGAAATAAATTCTATTCTCCTCTATTTTATTTCATTAGATTAGTTATTAAGACTGTTGCGCTGTTGAAAAGATAACTGATGAAAGGGCCATAAATTTTGAATATTATTCAATGATTTTTAAAAACACAAACAACGTTAAAGGCCTGACAGGCGACAGTTGTTAAGGAAAGCAAGTGTGTGTTTTCTTTTAATTAAATTATGTATATGCCAAATTTGGAATTTAATTCTAGATATTGGTGGTTTTTTGCTTTGATGTATGAATAAATATGTACATATATGTATGTATGTATATTGGTTTTATTTAAAACGAAAGTAATATGATAATATTTTTTGAAAATGTTATTATTAAAATAATCTTGAAGTTTTTATGTTTACTTTTTCAACAAATTATGGGTTGGTTAAATTGTTTTTAAAAAAAAGTAAAGAATTTAATTAAAGCCACATACACTGAAATTTTAATGAGTTTAAACGAATTATACATGTACATTGCACATTGGGGCACAATTACAAGTGTTTGATATCGCTGAAAAAAGAAAATTCTGTTAGCAGAGAAAATATACGTCTTATGTTTTCAGTGAATGTTTAAAGAGTGAAGTAAATTTTTATTTTATATGACTTAAAATAAAAATACAAAAATATTTACAAAATCATTTTATAACAAGTATTTTGTAACAAGTAGATGAATGAATAATTATAGAACAAATTGAATAATTCTCAACAAATTCTCTATATACATATAATTAAAGCATGAGAATCACTTGAACAAATTTATGAAAAAATACTGGAAAAATAGAAAATCTATTATTCTTTAACAAATAAATATATACATTCAGATACAGTAAAAAAAACTTTTTCTTTTTTTGAAAACTTTGTTTTCCATTTTATTAAAAGCTCTACTAAAGAATACATTTCAAAAACATAAGTTTTAGTTTTTCAAATTGTACTCTAATTAGTTTTTAATAAAAAAAAGCCTACATAATTCGGTGTAAACTCCTTATTGCCCATTTTTCATAACGAAAAATTCAAACGCTTTAAACAGAAAATTATGTAAACTTTAAATTTACCATAAATCATATTTGAAAATCACCATGATGTCAATGATGATTTTAGTGATGTTGGTATTGGCGTTGTTGGTTTAATACAACACATGCTCCATGAATATGCTGAGGTTGCATAAAAAACTGCCATTTAAATATGTGTAACATTTTTGATTGGTTGCCTTAAAAATATACAAAAATACATATTTTTTTAATTATTTAAAAAAAAATTAAATTTATAAAATTAAAAGAAAACTATCAAAACAAACTGGATGGAAGTGAGAAGTAGAAGTAACTGGTAATTTATTCGTAGGGTAAAATAAAAGAAAGATAAAAGCAGACACGTTAATGTTAACTGCAACATTACATAATTGCGTTAAATATATGGATGACTGAATGATAACAGTGATCACAATTGTTCAGTAACTTCGGATCATAAAGAAATATCAGGAATTTTTAAATGCAGGGAAATCTATAAAAATATTATTAGAATGTACAGGCATGTCACAGAATTTAATTCCGTTCGGAAGTGGAATTAATTCCGTATTTTGCTCTTATAAAAAAAGTAAAACGAAAACTTTTTTCGGAATGAAACCTAGAAATACAGCCATGTCACAGAGCTTATTTCCGTTCGGAAGTGGAAATAATTCTGTATTTTGCATCTGCATAAAAAGTAAAACGAAAATTTTTTCGGAATGAAAGTACTTTTAATTATAAGTTATTTAATTATTAATTTAATTTAAAGTGATTTCTTTCCGAAAAATGTTGCGTTATACTTTTTCTATAGAAGTCAAATACGGAAATAATTCCATTTCCGAACGGAATAAACTCTGTGACATGGCTGATACTTAAAATTACAATTCGCCATAGCAAATTAAAAGTGGTTTCATTCCGAAAAAAAATTTTCTTGTACTTTTTCTATAGAAGCAAAATACAGAATTAATTTCACTTCCGAACGGAATTAAATTCTGTGACATGGCTGTATATTATATTTTTATATCCTTTACATTTGTAACTTCATATCTATTCTCGTTTCAATTCTGTCAAATTTCTATTTAGTTTCACTTCATTTTTATATCCCACTAAAATTCGAGTTTTTATATGAAAATCTAAAAGAGGTTCTTTCTTTCTTACTCTAAACCGAAAAGGAATGTTATTTGTTGCCAATTTCTATAGTGAAATTTTAACTTGTATAGTAGCGGAAAAAAAACTGAAAAATTTCTTTCAAAATAAACTTATTTTTTAAAGCAAATGTACATACAATAATTAATTGTTAAAATCTGTGAATATTTTCCTTTTTGTATGCTAAAATCTAAAGAATTCTTTGCATAAATTAAAAAATAATAAAAAGTACCTACTAATTCTTCAGAGATATAATTTACAATTATATAAAAATATAAATTAACTACTTTATATTTAATATCATTTACCTTTACTCCCCTTACTCTAACAAAATTTGTATTTATTTTTTTTTTTCATTTGTTTAAATTTATGGGGTAAATTTATGTTTTAATCCCAGCAATTACTTTAATTTGTTTTTATCTCCTGCTATTAAACCTAAATTTATTTTTGTTGACCAACAACAATAAACAAAACACCAGCAGGAAACAAATACAGCAATAATAATTTAGCCACTACAATTTAATTTTTCCAACAGATTTTTTCACTGAAACATAAAAAAAAGCAGAACGTATAAAAGATAATCTGTATTGTAAATTCCGTAAACGAAATAAAGAAGATGATACCATATAAATTCTTCATAAAAAGAATATATACAATTTTAAACTATAGAAAAGAATAAAAAAAAGAAATTTATTTATACAATTTAGTAAAGCTATTATCATTAAAAGCCAATAAATATTTTTATTACCTTTTTTAAGAATTTTTTTTTTGCATTAACTTCTTTTCCCAATCAAGAACTGCATTTGAAAGCATTTTTACAATACAATTTGTAATTCCACATCAAGTCTAATAGAGTGTTTTAATTAATAAATTTTTCAATTCCCCAAACTCTGCATGCTGTTACTAAAACCTACCAAAATATTTGTGTAAATATTTCGCAAGATATTTGAGTGCTGCGTATGTAACTGAATTCATATCAAAATATATAAATATCTATGAAGGTTTTTGTGTTTTTGAGATTAACGAGTTGTGGACTTTTTGTCTATCACACATATTTGTAGACATACATGACATTTTTGTTTCCGAAATTATTTAAATTTCAAAAATACATAGTGTCTGTTCAATGTGACCAGCTATTGACTAAATATTAGCAACATAAATTATTAATTCTACTAAATTGTTAAAAAAAGAGTTTTTTTTTATGCAATAACTTAAAATAGGCTTTAGTTGCTTTAAAAATGCAGACAATGATGACTGATAACTTTTTGCATGATTTGACAAGTTAACTACAGCAACTAGGTTTACAGCAAAACTAAAAAAACAGTCAACTCATTAATAAAATAAACCATTCGAAAAGGCATATTTTCTGACTTTCAATTGAAAAGTTCTTCAGACTATACCCGTTAAATATTTCTCACAGTTTTCAATTATTTTTCTTTGCTTTTTTTTTTTTGGTAACTACTTGGTCGCATTGTTCTCATATCTATATTTATGTTTGTGTAAAATGTTTATCTTATGTTTAATTGTATATTAGATGTGTATTTTGTAGGAATTCATTTCATCAGAATTTAATATATTAATTTCCATGATATATATATATTGCCTTGAAATAATTACGATTTAAATACTTTAGTTTAAAGCAATGATGTGATTGTAAAGCAAAAATCAGAACTGAAATATTGTATTAAGTACAGTAGTTTTCCGATTTAACGAACCATCGGTTTAACGAATTCGCGATTTAACGAACTCATAAAAATGTTGAATTGAGTACCTTATATTACGAACACCGTAATATATTTTGTACTCGATATTACGAACAAATACAAACTAAAGTCTCAAGTATGGAATGGGAAGCAAATACATATGTACATAGATTTCCGCAAACAATATGTATAAGCAATAACCTACATACATATAGAAATAGGGGATTCACCAACGATATTCTGGCTACGTTTTCTGTGTTTACTTTTGGAATTTTAAGTATTCTTGTACGATCATTTGTGGTGTAAACATTACAAAAAGATTAATCTTTTTCTTTTGTATATCTGGAGTATGTTGAAATGAGAGTTGATACGTATGGCGAAGATAACATTCCTTCGGAAGAAGAAGAGTCCAGAATTAGGCACGACGATGTTGTGAAATATTTTGAAATCTGTTAAAATGGAGACAACAAAACAACATAGATGCCACCAAATCAGAACTTCAAGAAGAGCCGATATAAAAAAGGCTCCAAGTTCCTAAAATACAAACAAAGATTAACGAATTTTTCCGTTGAATCCATTTAAAATAGATTTTTGTATTACTATTGTCAATTTAAGAGTTGTTATTTCAATAGTTTTTGAGTAAACAAACTTTGTCACAAATAGTACTCGGTTTAACGAATTTTTCCATTTAATTAACAGGGCTGATATTATATAGTTCGTTAAATCAAAACACAACTGTGCATGCAAATTGTAGAGAAAATCTTTAAAATTATGTGTATCCTTAAAGTTTTTATACAAATTTATACAGGAAATAGAAATATAATTCAAATATTTTTATAATTTAAGCTTCTACATATCGATGGCTTAATATAAAAAAGGTCTAACTCGATTTTTTGTTACTTTACAGACGAAGCAAAAACTTAATAAAATCCGTAAAATTTTAAATACAACAAATATTTTAATACAATTTTTAATAAAAAAAGCAACACATTTTATTTCTTATTTAATTTATTTTGTTTTAATGAAGGTATCGAAGAAAGGCTGTTTTTAATTGATTTTTTTTTTTTTTTTTGAAACGAAATTGAGTTAGGCCTTTTTTATATTAAGCCATCGATATACAAAATTTCAAATTTTAGTTTACATATTTGTGCTAAAGAACAACGTTCATGCAATTAACTAAAGAAACTATATAATACTGTTTTAGTTGTAACCGGTAGTGATAGCAATCATTTTAAACTATAAATGTATCAAACATCAACCAAAAATGGAAAAATCTTAACTTTTTGTTTGCGGTATATACATACGTATGAGCAATAATTTACATTTGTACTCGTATAGCATACTTTAGGGTATTATATAAATTAATAAATATTACTCATACGCCTCTAAGTCAAACAAAAACTCTTCTGTTTTAACATAAAGCAAATACCAAAAAAAAAACAAAAAAAATATTTCAAATTTTCCAAATCATGTACGAGTATATATTACTTAGTTTAACAAAAACATGATTATAAACGAACCAACAAAATTAACTTTGTTTGCTATTATTAATAAACATGATAAAAACTATTTAGTTAAACAATTAAATGGCATAAAATGCAGCAATTAAATGAATAACCATTTTCAAAAAAATAATATAATAATGAGTTTTTTAAGGTTGATAAAATTATTATATGTGCTTTTTCAATACATAATAAACATTTTAGTTGTGTGCATTTAGTTTGTCCAATAGTGTAGCACCGAGCAATTGTAATACAAAAACAGCGTTAAAAACCATTAACAACATGTTTTTCAAATAATTCATGATGTGTGTGTAATGTGTTTAAATTAATATTACACTAATTAATAAAATATGTGTCTTATCAGTATTATAATATTGTCGTAAACCTAAATAAATTCAAAATATTATTAGCAAAATTAGTTAATAACAAATAAGAATTAATAACAAAATCAATATCAATAACAAATACAAATAATAAAATTTCAACTTGTATAGATATTTTTAGGAAAAGTTGATAATGGAATAATGCATGGATACCGTCAGCCTCGTAATGTCAATCCTTTAGCAAAGTTTAAATTTAAGAATAATCATTTCAGAAAATGTCAGACTGACATTCCGTGTAGAAATAATAAGCTTGAGTGAGTAAAACTAAGTAAGCCAACACTAAGAATACTAGTAAGAGTGTTAACATTGTGCCAATGTCCTTTAAGTTTAATTAGAGACGAAAATTAGAGATGTCGTATGATGATCTTAGGAATTCGTTTGAAAACTATTTTGAGGGAATTAAATTCTTGATCTAGCCGATTTATTATTTATTTGTATTATAATAATGATCAATAACATTTGTTTTTATAATAAATTCGAAACAAAAATATGAACAAAAAACATCACACCTTTTTAGTTTTTATTTTAACAATCATCAATAACATTTGTTTTTATCATAAAATCTGAAATTTGTTTCATAACTTAATAATTTTCCTTTACAAAACCAACACTCCAATTACAACTAAAACTTTGAGATTTATTTATATTAAGCTCATAAAGAAATCTCAAAAGCAACATGTAGTTAGACATTAAAATTAACACCTTTTTTAGCTAGTTTCCTCGTCCACAAGTAAAACTCTAGCAAATCGTATCGTGTTTTAACACGCCATTATGCGAGTACAAGTGTAAAGCATAAATTTACTGCATACTTTCAGGCACACACCAAAAAATATCAAAAATCCAAAACTGCTTAAAAACACCCACTTCTGTGGTCTTTCATTGTGCTCTGTTTGTATTTTATTGCAAATCTGTGTGTTTTTTTTTTTTTTTTGTTATTTTATGACTTTTTTTTGCCCCAACATCAGGGTGTGTTTAGTTTTATTGCCGGGAGGGGAGCTCAATTTGCAGAGTAAATGTCTGTTAGTGTAATTTAGTTTACTACTATAAAAAAATTATGCCTACAACAATTATTAATAACACAATAGCCATCAAATCAACACCATTATTTTTATGTTACAAGTTTATTTTTTACTTGTCAAGCTTTGTTTATTTATTTTCTATATCCTTTTTGTTATGTATAATCAATAATGGAAGGACTCCACTATTGTGGTAATGTAAGTGTGTTAAAGCGTGTTGGTGAATGTATGAAGGTGCTTATAAATACGAAAATAGTTGCGATAACATAATAATTTATTAGTAAAATGTTGTTAAATATTACGAGGGATGATAGGCAAGGCATATTAAGTTAATAGGAAATATCTTGCAGTTACTTTTAAATAGCAGTTATTAATATTATTAATAATTAAATAATATTTCGTTTAAAATGAAAGATTTTGCTTTCAAAATAAAATGTTAGCAAAACATGCTAGAAGAACATACTGGGAGCCTATATAGACCAAACGTGACATGTACGCATTAATATATGTAAAGGAATCATCCAGTGTTATGTAGAAAATTTTCAAAACAAAAAAATCCAACTTTATACATCAATTTGCTTCATATTTTAATTGTATCTATTCTTGAGGCTTTAAACATTTCAAATCAGAAGATTTAAAGACAACACAAGAGCCTTCTGAATCCATTTTACTTTTGTTATTGTTGCAAGGCTTCGTTTAGTATAAACTATACTTGAGACTTGAAATAAATTCTAGTTTTTGTATTGTAATTGTGTTTCTAATGAAAGGTTTAAATACCTTTTGAATTAATTAATGTTAAATGTATTAAAATTCTTTAGAATTTCAAATGCTTTTATTATATAAAAGATACAATTCAAAATAAGTTTTAGTTTTCTTTAACAAATATCTCCACCAGAACTTCTTTACTTAAAGCAAACAGTCAGCTTTATAAACATGTTGCTTTAATGAGCATGTTGATGTGAATGCTTTTGTTAAGGAAGTGTATTAGTAACATACAAAAATTCATAAAGAAACCAGTATATGAAAAATAAATGTAAGTATTCGAATTGGAAGTGCTCTAAATACTTCTCAAAATTTAGTTCTTTCTAAGCAAGTTTACAAAATCGTTTGGTTTACCATTGAAGTTCTTAAGAAAACAAATACCTTTAATTTATTACGTTTTCTTGGGTGAAATATAAACAACAAGAGACCATTCCGTGTAGTTGTAGGGAAATTTGGGCGAGCTTAGGTTAGGTAAGGATAATAATCAGACTCACTTAGATCTTCCTGTGCATTATGATGTGCAGACCTCGCCGTACAACCAGTCACAACTTCAACCATGGTTGACGATCATAAAACTTTCAACTGTGCAAGCTATTTGCGACAATATCTGTATTACAAATCAGATAAAAGAAATGGCTTGAGTATCTGCCATAGGTGCAGCACTGTAAAAGAAACAAAATTATTATGTTGCATTTTAAGATGGTATATATGTATGTATACATTACATACGTACTATAGTACTTTCACCAACTACGCATAAATAGTTAATGAACATGCCATTAGCTGCAAGCAATCTTGTGCATTATTTTTGCTTTACAAAACAAAATAATATATACATTGCTTTTATTATTATTTTCCTTATAAAAGAGTATGCACCAGTATTGTGAAAATATATGTGCATACAAGTATGCTTAAGTTTTTTTGTTGTTTGAATAGAAACACACAAAAAACAGTAGAAATGCAATTTTCTCTTAGTTTATATTTGTAAGTGAATACATACTGTACATACTTGTACTTCATGTATGTACAGTAGGATGACTCTGTTTCTATGGTGCTAAATCCATTTGAAAACATAATTTTTAATGATTAGTTCAACTTAACAACTGCTTTTGTTAAAAAAGATGTTTTGAAAATGGTTTCTTAAAACAATGCACTTTTAATTTAATATACATACTTCTGCATCAAAAAAAAACTAAAAATAAGAAATCGTACAATAGAAACAATTTTTAATAATAGAATGAAAATTATAAATAGAAAGAATTAAAAACGTGCAGGTTTTTTTTATATATTTTATATATACTTAAACTCCCAACTTTGGCGAATAAGGGAATAAAAGTTTGCCATTCTGAATGTAAAATTAAGGAATACTCATCTCATTTTTATTATAATTTTTTTTATTATTGATTTTAAAATTCCAAGTTGATTTATCTTAGTGGATACCTCATTGTTTACAATTTTCCCAAGTAACTTGATATTAAAAATCAGTTTTGGTGGGAAAAAACTTTTGTAACTAAATTTATGACAATACCGAAAAGATTTTAGGTGTTTAATGAAACAATTTTTAACATTGCTGCAATGGTTGTGGAGCAATGACAGCGAACTTGTATGAATACTGGCCAAAATGGACCAAAAGAAGCAATAGGATTCTCACTACCGCGCCATAACGCGTTGTGACTTCAAACTATCTGAAAACTTAAACATCCAAGCACAGACATCAAAAGTATCAATTGATACGTGCGCTGAAATGATGAGGATTTGGGGTGTCAATCAAAGACACACGAAATTGATATTTGGTCTGGTGATCAAGCACTTAATAATGTATGATATTCTTATTTGGCATTTGGTAAATCCAACTATTGGGGAACAGCCGAAAAGATTTTTTTTGACTTCTTTATTGATGATTTGTGTGTTGTAATGTACTAGCTGCCGGCCCACTTCAGGATCAGACAGCTGATTATAAATTCGTTGGTCAGACTCAATACTGTAAAGCATGGATGTCTAAGATCACAGGTCACACGCCTAACGTCCCTGCGAATATTGACTATGGCTCATGATTCCTTTAAGTACGATTTTATGTATTCATCATGAGCTGCTCCACATCACTAAAGGACATTGGCAACATTTATAGCATTATACAAAACAACTTATGACAATTATAAGAAGCGTATTAAATTTATCATGATTTAGTAATTATTTTGTTTCTTAACTCTTATAATCAAGGATTTGTATTTGCAACTGACAACCATATAAAAATAATTTAAATTTGCAACAAATTACATAATTAATTGCAAAAGCATGTATATTTTTTCATTATATTAACAAACATAATGAATACATCAAGTATGCACAAATTATAATTTTTTGTTAGTTTTCTCGTGTTGCAATTTCTGTTTTTAATAAATCTACGGGCAACAATAATAATTAAATATTAACATTTATTGTAGTAAGCACACACATATTTCATTGTTCATTCATTCATTTGTTAAACAATTAATTTATGCTACATTGGGAGAAAAAAATAAATAAACAATCAAACATGCGTACATACGCACATACACCAGATTTTTCATTAAAATATTTGCAATTAAAACAGTCTGGTATTTTGTGCTATAATTATGGTAGTGAGCAATAAATATTTAATGCATTTGTAACAGAAAAGTGAAATGTAAGTAATTTTATATAAATATCTTAAGAGGATTTTAATTATTTCATACACAAATTGGCATACGTGTTAAATAATTGTGTCATATATTGTTAACTTAAAATTTGTCAAAAACTGATTTAATTT
Source organism: Bellardia bayeri (assembly GCA_950370525.1). Lineage (NCBI taxonomy): Eukaryota > Metazoa > Arthropoda > Insecta > Diptera > Calliphoridae > Bellardia > Bellardia bayeri. The sequence continues at coordinate 1,936,031 of OX493268.1, forward strand.
GCTAATTTACTTTATATTTTACTTAGTTATTGAGAAAATATTTTAAGCATTGCTAATTCCAATATATTGTCGGAAAATTTTTAAACTTTAGAAAAGTTTTCATAATTTATTATTGATTGACTTTCAGACCTTGGATTGATTGTATTTTTGATTTGTAAGTACTACTGGACGTATGAGCGATTTTTATTATTGCCAGTAACTAAAGTGCTTTGTAAACTTTTAATTTTTACAGCATACTTTGAGGCTTTGTTGATTTGAAGTGTGGAAAACTATTCGTCCATTGCTTTATTTTGTTAATTAATAACTTTTGTTGAATAAATATTTAAAATTTATATTGAAATACTTTTACAAATTGTACATATCCGTATGCAAGCATGTATTTATTTATTTATGTATTTATGTTTGTGTATGTTAATTACTCAAAGTGACCTATATATTAATGAGGGTGTAATTAATGGTCAATTTTACAGCCAACGAAAGTAAAACCAAATGTTATTATAATAATGATTTTGTTTATTTTTTTATTAAAAGAACTTTATTTCATATAAATCATTAACGAGGTCACGGAAAAATTCTTTTTTAAATTAACAAACATTTTTTACCAATTAACTTTACAATAATTTACAATCAATCATATTACTAATTTCTTAGTTTGCTTTTCAATTAAATTTTTTTTAATTTTTTTTCGAATCAAAGTACATAATTTAAAAACTCGCAATAACTTTTAGACTGACCCTACTACTTTAACAGTTGTTCGTAAAGTGTGTTTTATTAAATTAATTATAAAAAAAAAACAAGAGAGTTAAAAAGGCATTACATAAATTATTTAAGTTTACCAAATAGACCACAAAAAGTGTGTTTTATTAAATTAATTATAAAAAAAAACAAGAGAGTTAAAAAGGCATTACATAAATTATTTAAGTTTACCAAATAGACCACAAATCAATTACATTAATTACAATGATAGCACCAGTCAATGTTGGGAAGTATAAATAATTGCCATTAATACTTTACACTAACAATCAAATTCAGTTAATGAAAATAAGGTGTGGTACAAATTATGCATCTCAATGCCAGTTGTTGAATTAGTTCTAAATTTTTATATACCCTGTCTAAAGAAGTCTTTAATATTCTATGGAGCAGATAGATCGCGGCAATTTGAATCCAAAGATTCGCAATCATATAGTACAACAAATCTTGGTGCGTTTGGAAATTTATTATGCGAGTTTTGCTGAGCAGTTTGAAACAATATTTGCGTTATCTGGTTGCAATAACACATTGAACTTACTTATTGTAATTTAGAATGTTAAAATTCATCTTGAAAGATTGATGCAGAAGTCTTTTTTCTCATGTCATATTTTTGGACTTTTTGCAGAATCCGGCTTTTCTGATTCTGTGGGAGCGCAGTTTCCAGTCGCTGTGCATGAGACTTCACTTGACGGCCATCTAGTTTTGATAAAGATCGGTTCATTGTTTTTCATCTCTCTACAGAGTTCATTTATTATCCATAGTTTACGATTGAAGCTTAATCGATCTTATGTCGTTTGTTTTGGTTTAAGTAATCATTAAGTTTCGGATAAAAAGCTGTATGGACGGATTACAGAATTCGAACCAAATACTTCCTTTAATCTTTAAATACTATCAGCCATTTGTTTTCATTTCACTATTCCAGTAAATTGTAAATCTATTATCAATACTTTCAATTTTTACATTTAAGTATTCTCTTTGCAATATATATTTACAACTTGGCTCAACTTACATGCACTCATGTGGTTATAAATCAAAATAAACTCGACAGTGCCTTCATCTGGAAGGTTTTCTTTTTTCCAAACATTATTTTTTTTAATAACATTTTATTTTTACATATGCACTTTATAACCAAGCGAAACCAACTTAAGTGTTTGTAGTTTATTTACATTGTTTTTTTTTTACCATTATTTTTTATATTTTAACCAAAGTAACATGCCCCAACAATTGATTGCGCACATTTTATAAAACAACGAGGGAAAGAAAACAGAAACACAACAACTTGGTCAGTGGCTCATGTTTATTTTTATGAAATATTTTTTCGCAAAAGCTTTCTTACTATGAGGATGTATATGTTTTCGATATTGCAATGTTTACCATATCCTGTTAGCCTATGAAACATACATTTACTGTATGTGGCTTATGCTGCATTTACCCAGCATTTTTACAACCGACGAATGTGTTTTTAAACAATTTCTTGCACTTGAAGTATCTTGGAAACATGCAGGCAGTAGGTTGCATTATATTGTATGGTTTCATTTATTTATTATATCACTGTAAATAAATGTGTTTTTCCTTTTTATAAGCTGGGAAGAGGATTTTTGCAGACCATAAATAATTTAAATTGAATGTAAATTTACTTTTAACTAGTTTCTTGATTGTATCTTGGTCAATCAATCTTAGTTGAATTTATGGGTTTATGTAAATAAACTATTATAAAATTATACTACAATATATGTATGTACACGTATGTAGATAAGTACTTGATATGCAATTCTTTAAACATATAAAACAACTTTAATATTGCTGTAAGTTATTAATAATAAATTTAGCAAGTCGTCATATTTCTGTGCCAGAAAATGACTGCAGTGAAAAAGCCAATTATGTGTTCAACACTTGTAATAATATCGGTGGTAAGTTTCATTGAAGTCCGAAAATAACATATAGCAGTCCGTTTTGGAATGAATTTTTCCAAGTTTGAAATTTAAATTGATACAAACTACGAGTACTGGGTAAATGGTGGCGTATGATTAATTTTTAATAAACAGTTTCAAATAAATAATAATCATACGCCATGTAATAGGAAACAGGAATTTGCTTAATAAAGCTCAATAGATAAAAAAAAATTGAATAAAATATAGGCTGTTTTAGATATACTCGTATAAAACTTTAACCGGCGGCCATTTTGTCAGCTGTCAACACCCTTTACTAGTCACATCTAACCAAACCCACACAATAGTCCCTTTAATATTTATCACACAGTTTTATAATTCCCCAGCTCATCATAATAATAATCGTCATATGCAGGAACCATAATTTATTTAAGAATCTAAATATTTTCTTCAACTAGTAAGAATAATGTGTTTTAAACCAAATTATGCTAATTTAAGGAAAACAATAACAGACAAAGTAAAATTACCAGTAGGCTTCGTTTTGTTTTATAAAATAAACTTAAGCCGACATAGTTAATACCGCAAAACTGTGTGGTTAATATTTTTATAGCTCCCCTTTGGACAACCTAATAATGTTTTTCCCCATTTTCTTTTTTCGAGAAATTTATAAAATATGTTAACGTTTCATTTACAACGGACGAAATCAAGTGATGCATGCCATATTTATTTTGAATGGTTTGGTTTGCGTTGTATAAACCTTTTTCTGGTATTTTGTTTTATTTTACGTTGCCATAAAACTTTTACTTGTTCGTGATCTCGTTCTCTTTAAAGGATTTTATTTGTTTTCATTTTAAAAAATATTGTAGCATATTTATTTGGTTTGCTTTCGTTTGGTTCACTGTGGGTAAGTGGTGGTAGCGATAGGTGTGAGTTTTTATTTAAATAATGGCGGGGTAGTGTAAAATACATGTGAACAATTCGTACGTATAAACAAAACAAAGTATGTATGACGTTATTTGCATGTTGTTGTGTTTTTAAGTTTTGTTTTGTTAAAATTACCCCAAGGAATAATATTTTCACTTTTAATATTATTTTCAACATTTCTGTTTTTGCCTAGCGTTTGTTTGTATATATCTATGAGTAAACGAAAATGTTTATTATGGATCAGAATGGAAAAGAAAATAACACCATTACCATTTAGTTACTCTCTCTCTCTCTTTCTCTTTGGCCTTTACATATCTTTTCATCATGTGGTCGTGTTATTTGCTACAAACCAATTTTTTTTTTCGAAAATTTATTGCTTTTCGTTTTTTTATTTGAACTTTTTTCCTCAATAATTTACACATGAGTACAATTGTATTTGTTGTAGGTAGGGTTTATTTTTTATTTCTGCTGATGCTAGTTGGAAAATACTGTAAAAAAATCTATAAAAAATAATCTTTAACAATTTTTTCAACCTCTGGGATGATGTAGTTGGAATTTTTTTGAATAAATATTTATCAGTTTTTTTTAATACACTTGAAAAATTAAGGTCAGTTTTTTTTCTTTTTTGTTATACTTTTCAGCATAAAACTATGTTTTTATTTCTTCATTTTCATGTCTTGTACGTATGCAAATCATATTTGTATTGTTGTATTGGTTTCTTTTGTTCTTTATATATTAACTTGCATATGAAATTGCAATAGTATGGCACCAAAAATACTGATACGCGCTGATTGATGGAAAAGATGGGAGATGTCTTCGTGGACCGGGCATTGAAAACATGAATATTTGTAATTTTATGCCTTTAAGGAAATCAAGCAATTAATAATTGGACCCACCCTAATGTGTGCAAGTTGATAGGTATGATTTTTTGCGTTTTCTGAAAATGTATGTCATCAAGTTTTACAAATTGCTTTTATACATGTCATTTTTTTTACTTATAAATCCTATGATCTGAAGTGCTGTAATATGAGCTTACATATAGAAAAGGTAAAGTTCAGATGACTTATTTGATTTCCTAGGTAAGAATTTTGTGTTTAAGGTTAAAATGAAATTTGTGCAGCAACAAATTACTTAAGACATTCGCCTGGCATACATTGCAAATTTTGGATGCTAAATGTGAGATATATTAATAGACATTAATGAAATTCAATTACTGCAAAACATGTGCAAACCTCAATGATTTTTTTTTTTTTTGTTATATAACAACTTGCTCACACCTTAACAACGCAGCAATAAATTCAGAAAATATAAATAAAGTACAAATAAGTTTGTGTAATCCCAGGGATTACATTACATTTATATCTTTGTGGCTATTTATAATGACACACCAACAAATATAACAACAGTATAAATAAAGGTAAAATTGTCTTTTTTATTTTGGTATTTTTACCTTTCGACAATCATCAAGTGTGCAATAACAAATTGTGGTTGTCTATGATGATGACGATAACAATGACACTGACAGTCATAATTTATAATTACAACTGTCATTAAATATGCTTAATTGAAAAAGCTTATTTACGTTTGTTTTGCTGTTGGCAAGCAGCTGTCAAAGACAGACTCCTGGAATCTTGGACAACTAATAGGAAGGTTAATTAAAATTGTGCAGATGACTCAAATAACCAGTAACTAAATATGAAAGACTTATGTAGGCAGCTGGCCAGGGAACCACAAAGTAGAAATTAAATCTAGCATACAACAGCTAGAATTTAATGTTGCACAGCATAAATTAGCAAATTCCATTTAGTTGATTCACTTAATATTTATGTAGTCAATTGTATTCAAAAACGAACACAGAAACAAAAAACCAAGCTAGAATGAAATTAACTACACATTAAATACATTATTCCGTTTACTACCTAATACTATAATCGGATTACATTGTTATTATTCTAGTGGCTAAGCTAAGCAGTTATAGCAGGTGCAAAAGTTCAGGTTTTATATGTTATAGTAACAATGGCAAAAACATCAAGTGTAACTTTTTTTAGCATCTGTTAAGTCATAATTGAGTTTATGTATATTTTTCTTAATTCTATTAAAATATGTAAGAATGTTTATGCATTAATTATTTGAGTTTGGTTTGAGCCATCAATGTCTTTAGTATAAAACTCAAGCACCAGAATATTGTTATAGCGAGTGATGGAAAAGCGAATAGAGTGTTACATTCCTACCGTCAAGAACGCGACTTTCGTACCGCTATGATTGAAAAAACAATTGCTCTATCTGCAATTTTTATTTCTATTTCCATTTTTCAATAGCATTTTAGAAGCACTAGGTTTGGTGCAAAAGTTAGATAGTGCAGTTTTTTTTTCTTTCCGATTTATTAGCAATAACTCTATAAATGGTTCAAAACGTGACCAAAACCATAATTATTTATTAAGTGTTTTTATAGAGAATGTAGCCTCTGTTGCTGGTTGTTATGGTAATTGTTTTCTTTTCGGTTTTTACAGCCTTTGGTAGATTTAGAACGCGATATATTTTCTCCACTTCTCCACCTTTCAATTTGTTTACTAATGAAATCACATGTTTTAATTATTCACATAATATATGAATAAACCAACCCAACACACTGCAGTCAAATAAAAGAAAATGAAGAAATAAGACCAATTTCATTTACAAATACATTTAAGTTGGCTTAATAATAAAATACATTCGTACTCTTTATTTTTGGCAAAGTTGTATCTTTCCCCAACGAAATTTTTATAAATGAAGATGATACATTTATTTATATTTTTAAAATAAATTCCAGTTAACAGAGGGGGGAAATACACACAGCAATTGTTGATATAAATAGATGATCATAGAAAATAACAAAAAGCTAAAGCAAAATGTGGCAAAAATTTCAAATATAGAAAATATGTCAGAGTGTGCGAGGGTAGTTGTTTCTTTTTCTACAATCCATTTTTTTTTAATAAAGAAATAAATTTTCAATTCATTGAGCTGCAAGTTATTTATTTAAACTCATTTGTTGATGTCAATAACACGATATCTAGCAGAATTTCTACTCGATGAAAATATCAGTTGCAACATAAAGCTGAACAAACTGTAAAGTAGTACAACAAATTCAACATAAATAGATAACAGACAGTGGGACAACAACGGTAACTCCCGCTCTGCTAATCTGGTGGTACAATTAGAAAAAGATACATACGTATGTTCTGGAGTAGGAGATACGACTTCTGATAATTAAACAACCTGTTATTATGAGTTTTACCATGGCAATTGGATCTTAGTTTCGACACGATACAAGTTTTATCCAATCAAATATTATGAACTCAGTGATAGCTGTTTCAAAAGAGCATTTTTTGGCCAAGACAATATTGTCAACTCAGCAACAGCTGCAACAAAGGGAAAGGGAGTCATATGCATACGGACCTGAGCTTTGAAATATACATATTAAAAACCATGTTTGGCATTCGCCGTCTCCACCGTGCAACATCATTATAACATGTAACTTTTTTTTTTACTCCTGCAACTGAGAGATATTAGTTGCAGCAGTAAAAAAAACAACTTTTCGACAAATATTAGTTAAACCCAATTTTCAATATTTAAGCTTAAAATGAGAATAATTATTTGTAAGTCTTGCCATCTACTACCATTCTATGTGCTTTTGTATATATGTACCAGTATGTGCCAGCAATTTTAAATTGTTTTCCAAAAAAAAACGTACACCAAAAAATATGACACAACAGGAAATGAAAAGTTCGTAATGCAAGAGTTTTTATTGAATATAAAAAATGTTGTAGTCAAAGACAAATTAAATTGTTTCATTATTTATTGTGTCTTCTATAGTTTTTATCATTTGTGAAGTTATATAAAAAACTGGGATGAACAAGTGACTGTTTAAGCAAAATGTCAAATGTTTAAGTATGGCCAAACATATTTTTTGTTTTGATTTTAAATAAAACACTTGGCATATAAACAATTTTTAAAGGGGTACTTGTACTAAAAATTGTCTAGTTACAATTGCAGCAAAATTAAGATAATAAATATTATTTGATTCACATTTTAGTGGTGCTTGTGTTAAGAAGATGTCTAAATTTTATGAAATGTTTTAAAAAATGAAATTAAATACTTGCAAGCGCCACCGCATTTGTTAAAATCGGTTAATGGTTTTAACCTGAAAATTGTTAACCAACATTCACCCTAACCTATTTAGCAGAAACTTCATATTTGATAAAAAAAAAAAAAAAAAGAACATGGAAATTACAAAGTTGAATGTATACTTTGAATTTGGAATGGCTCCTGAATATTATAAGCTTTGGGATCTTATATGACTTCACACCAATATATGTCTAAAACATCTCTCACCTAATTCTCACTGTTAACGCACACAAAATGTCGTCACTAGCAATATTTGTCTTAAAGCTGTCAATATGAGTTTAGTGCAAAATATTTAATAAATACTGAAAAAGAGAAAAAAGAGAGAGACAGAAACACACAAACAAAGATATAGAGCGATATAAAGTGTGTAAACAATGGCAACATATGCTCTTGATGGTTGTACTTAATCCACTTAATGACCCTGCTACAATAATCAACAGCACCCATACATACATACTATCTAAATGTATCCGGGAGCAGCAGTTACAACAATAACAATGACAAAATTATGGACAACTTGTGATAATAATGATAAAAATTGTTGATGATGGTGGCAATAGAGTGGTTGGAGTTAAATAAACTCTCACGAATATAAACATATAGATGAAAGAACACGGTAGTTTTAAAGTTAGCATTGGATAAATTCGCATTTTAACTTTTTAATTTAAAACAAAATTTTTTTATTTTTGTATTTATTTATTATTTTGATTTTTAAAAATTGTCCCGTTCTCTATCATTAGTGCAACTTATTATTTTATTATGTAGCTAAAAAAAAATGGTTTTTAAAATTATGTTTCAGATGTTTGTATATTTCTAGTTGCTGCCGAAAACTAGTTGAATTTTTTGTCGCATTCTAGATCCTATCTTATGATATCGTCGTCGAAAATCCAAAAGTGCGTATTATCAAGAGAGTCAAAATCGAGTTTTTGATTGATTATTATTCGTTAGGTTATCATACGTATCTCTAGCAATTTTTGGGTTTGGACGCTTTTATATCCATAATTCAAAATAACGTTTAAACATGTCCATCAAACTTGTAATACGAAATAAATATAAAATATTTGTGTTTCTAAATAGCAAAGAAAATTTACGATGATACGTCATTTTGTTTCAGAAAATACAAATACAAAAGCACAAATGTATTTTCACAAATATAACTTAAAAACTTGAATTATTTATGTTGTTCTGTTTTACTGTAAAAATTAAAATAGTGATGTTACGTACTTTTGGAGATTCGATGACGATTTGCACAATTTTAGAAAAATGGAAAATGGAAAGAAGAAAAATGTTGCCCCTTTCGGCAGAGGTTTTTAAAAGATTGTCTCTCTGGCGTCTTGGTTTTTAGTAACTTATGCATTTTTCAATGAGTAACAAGTGTCAAAGACTGCTGGGCTAACTTATTGTTTGGTTATTTGTATGAGAATATGCTTGATTTAATAAAGTTGATAAATTATTAAGAGTAGCTGTAGTAGCTGCTGTTGTAATTCTTGCGATAATAGTAAGAGCAGTAATAGTGTCTCATTAAGTATGATATTTAACATCTGTGTGTCCGCTTGTTCAAATTTATATTTAGTGTTTATTCTGTATTGAACATTTTATTAAATGAAAAGTCTATTCAGAGAAGAGCAACATTAATTTTGACTTTTTAATTAAGAAACATTTTAGGGCATTATGAATGTACTGGCATTATTTGTAGTACAAAATTATAATGCTGGCAACTCAAAACCGCAATACATTAAAGTAACACATGAACTTGATGGTTTACAGTAGACAAATCATAAATAATTCAATAAGAAAAATCTTAATGAACAACCTGTATATAGACAAGATAATTGTGGGATTTACTGGCAATACGAAATAATTTCTAGACTTAAGCTGAAATAAACTGCAACAAACAAAACTCTAATATTAAAATTAAATGGAAACATATAAATAGAATATTTTAAAAATGCAACCAACTAAATTTTCTCTAATAACTTCAGTGCAAAAATACATTTGAATAAATCTTATTTTACTTTAGAAATTCTACAGAATTTGTATTCTGTTTAGCTTAAAGACAGAAAAGCAAAAAAAAATATATATAAATAACGAACTCACATTAACGAGACAAACACAACAACAGCTTGAAAAAAAAGAAAACAAAATAAATAAAATGTTATCATTTTATAGCAGACATATGCAATTTATATATTAACACAAACATGCAAACACACAAACATAAAAAGAAAACTATTTACTACTACTCGCATAGTAGTAAACAACTTGAAAGTATACACACACTTGCTATCACAAATAAAAGCATTTATAGGGGGAGCAAAAAAAAAAAATAGAAAATAGTGACAGTTCGTCATCATCAAGTTAGTTGCAGAAATAACCCAGTAAACATAAATGCAAATGTTTGACAAATTGTGGATTTTTGCATTTGATCTCAAAGGCAATTTCAAAATTCTAAAAAACATTATAGACTTTTTTAAAATGCTATTAAAGGATATGCAAACGTTAATATTGCAGAACGGTTTTGTTTCTAAATCATTTTCTATTTGACATCATTTTTAATTTGCTGGGATCTGTAAATGCAGCCAACCAAACAAGTATTTGTATTCAATATGTAAGAGTGTTGATCTCAATATGGGAAATTCCACAGAAAGATTTAAAAAATTATCACATTATCAGATATTTTCATGAAAACATTGAGAACAATTTTGATTTTCAAAAAGTTTTACGTTCACTATCTGTAACTTTTATCAAAAACAATTTTTACTATATTAGAATGTAGTTGGAAAAAATCGGTCTGAAATATTATGTTACAAATTTTTTTTTTTCTAGATATAGTTTAATTTTTTGTAGCGTTCTGGATACTATGTTTATTGCTAATAATAATTTGTTTGGCATTTCCCGCTGCATCTTTGGTTTAAAAATATTTTCTGACATCGAGATATTTAAAAAGAAATGTGTGGTTTTCCACACATACATATGTAATTTCGATGTTGGTGTAACGGCTTATTAAATATAAAAAATAAATTTATTATTGATGGTAAATCATGATTTTGACTACAAAGATAATTATATTGTAAGTTAAAAATAAAACTACGTAGACGTACGGTATGTGTGAAAAACAACACACCAGGGTAAACAACGTAGGCTTTTTTATATAGTAACAATAAACAATTTTTTTCTGATTTTGAAAATGTATTAGCGTAAGTAATTTTTCTCAAAAACAAATGTTTTTATTATTTCAACATGTATATATGTATATTCAGATGGTACCACAAGATGGAGGGAACATCAATATTGTAATTGTACAAAATTAAAAGAGAACCATTAAATTACAAATAATTACGGATGCTAAATTAACACGCTGCTAGAAGAAAAGGGAAAATATCGAAGAGAGAATATGTTTGATGAGAAAAATTAAGCTAAAGACAAATAGACTTTGAGCCTTAAGAAGGCAGATATTGTATTAAAAATGGGATAAGTTAAAAACTTAAAGTTAAATTTACTTTACAATATATAGAAAGTCTGTTAAATCAATAAATAATAAAAATGTATTAAACTAATCCTTAATACAAACATGATAAGGAAATATTCCGCATTAAAAATGTCGCGTGTTAAATCATACTTAAACTTTTAAAATCAATGCAAATATTTCAACATAATAATTAGAAGCAAGTAGTCACATTATTCTACTTATACAAAATAAGGTTTTAATCCGTAAATTCTTGCATTTTTCAACATTCATTCGAAAAGAAGTTCGATTTTTTGTCGGATTGTGGCTTCCATATTTATTGTTAAAATAATTGGAGCAAAACCAAAAATTCTGCCTTAACACAGAGCTTTCCAAATTTATCGCAAAACTAAAACAAGAAAAAAATATTGCAGTTGAGATTTTTTTTCACTGCAAAAGCATACGAATGTCGCGTTCTTGACAGTGGAAATGCCCATACGTGCATATGTTGTTAAATACAGAGTATAAGTGTTTATAGTTGATATTTGTTAAAACATTGCTGGTATATAAGGCAAGACTGTAAAGTCATTTAAATAAGATTTAAGGGAAATTCTTAATTTTTAAATTGAAAAATCATTTACTTACACCAATGTTTCCTATTTTCTTTACAGTACAATAATTTTTAATATTAATTTTTAGCAAATTTTCTAAAAATACGCATTTCTACTTTCTTTGAGAGAGAATATACGGCAAATATTACACATAATACTTATTAACACACATTTTAGTAAATTGCAGTAGAATTTATGGAACTTTCTTATACGTGACACATAAATTATTAAAGACAACTTTTAATACCAGTCTCCTATATTTAGTAAACTCTGTTTAAATATCTCTGAATTCTTTTAAACGCGCTTTTTCTATTAAATATTTATTCACATTCACATTCGCATTCATTCAGCCAGTCTCCCCGGTCTCTTGCAATGACAAGTGTTGATGTAAAATATGTTTTACTTTTAATACAAGCAAATACATGTAAATACTTCAATACCCAAATATATAACAGAGAGTGTTTGAGCATACAGATGCCTGCATTCAACTATTTATACCTTCAATACATTGAACATTTTCATTACATCACGTGCATACATAAATGATGAATGAACAAAAATATTATATTTTTCAAATGAATATGAATGAAACATGTACAATATCACTGTGATAATATTTGCTGCATCCAGTTATCCAGTTATTTTTGTTTGCTTGCAGTGCAATGTATTCGCACTGTGACGTCGGCAGTGGAGTCAGTCTAGTGATGTTGCTGGGTAAACATTTTAACGCGCTTAACTATCTGCTCTGACACAAAGGAGTGTGTGCTGCAGTTATCAAAGGAATATACCGTTTGTTATGATGTGTTGCATATACTGAAGAACCATGTAGTTTTTAACTACACAATTGTTACAATATGGATGTCCCACCATTTACTAACAAAATTGATAATTTATTATTAAGTAAAACAAAATGAAACCTTAACACATTTCCGTAGCAGTAGTTCCGAGCACTGCAGGGTATTGCTTACATATTTTCACTAATGTATGAACGATTTTGTTTTTTTTTTTGTGCCACCAACAAAGTTGCCAATGAAAATCATGTCAATTCGTATGATGATTGATGAACTTGTAATAGTGTTTACAGTTTCAAAAAATATTTCTCTTCCACTAATGTTTTCGTTTTTACTGGGTATTAAAACTGTCTGATAGCTTAGTGGAATTTGCCAAAGATTAAAGGGATTAAAGATGGTTTTGTGGAAAACAGTTAGACGAATTGTCAACAAAAGTCTATGGACTTTGCGCGAAAAAAACTGCGAAAGTGTAAAAAGCCTTTGGTCAAAATTGATTTTCGCATAATTACTACAAACATGAATTAGAGTGAAAATCGCTGACTTGTTTGAACAATTCCCTAAAACTGGAAATGTTTATAATTCTCTCTATCTGCGATTACTTCTTAGTTTAATAATAAAACAAAGTTTTTAATTAAAAATTCAAACTTCTATAAACATTTGTTATTTTTTTTTTTGAGCACAAACATTTTGTTTGTAAAAAAATTTTAAACTTTAAAACTCAGTGAATTTTGAGTTTTTGTGGATAAAGCTTAATTCGTTACAATTTCTCAGAACTTATCAGAAATAAATTGTTTGTAAAAAAATTAAATGAGAACATACAAATGTATTGAACATAGTCAAGAAGGTGACATTCGTAGGTATTTGAAGAGAACATATTAAGAAATCTTAAGTAATATTTTCTAAACTTTCAGCAATCCTCAGTTAAGATTCAATGAATATTTGTATAGCCACCTTTGAATTTGTTATCCTGCTCTATAGGCTAAAGACTTAATCGCTGTATTGATGCACTAGTCTAGTCTCTGCTAAAAGTAGAGTGTTTATACAACTCTTTTTGTTAAAACTTTCAAATGCATTTAACTTAAAATTTAGTTTTGCTACCTACATACTCGTATTTATTTACAACTTCTATAGTTTAAAACAAACTTTAATCAAGGTAAATATTTTAAATTATTTTGTGAGTAGAACTTTTGTTTTTTTTGTAGTTGCTCTACACTTTGTTAAACAACAACTGGAAATAGATGAAAATAACAGCAACAGCAGCAGGAAACAACAAAAATATGAGAACAACACAAACATCAAGTCCCAGGGCGAAAGTAAAAACATAACAGCAATAGCAATAGCAACAACATCACTTATTATTTTGGCCTCGCTCTCTTTACATACTCGTACACTCTTATACTTGTACCAACATACTATTTATTTGGTAGACATATGTATGTATGTATGTTCGAAAGTTCTCTTGTTTTATGATTTAACCGTATCTACAATATTAAACTTGTTTTTTGTGCTGTTGTTTATCAACAAGTTTTATATGGGAATTTGTGGCAACCAGAAATCATATAATTGGTGTGGATGTGTATGAGTGGTGCAGTTTAATTAAAATGTACAAACATAGACTCAGGTACTAGAAGAGTAGAAAACTCTGCTACTAGCGAAATATAAACTACAGAGAAAACTCTAAAATATCTCTAGAGGTTTCCTAAACGCAAACATAATATAAATGAAATTTGTTTTTAATTTTTTATAAAATCAGCATTTTCCAAAAACGTTTTGTAGTGAATCTAATTATATTTTTACGCGAATTTGATTTAACGCGTTTCCAAATAAATATTTCATTCTGATTTTATGTATGTGACTAGATTTGATTTAAAGCGATCTAAAAATGTATATACTCGTCTGTATTTTTACCAGAAAAACGTTGTTTGCACGGGATTTGGAGGAGTTTAAATTAAACACATACATACATACATACATACATACATACATATGTATGTAGTTCAGCACTAGAAATCGTCTGGTACGAAAAACAACACAATCGAAACAGGGAATTTCCCTTGTTTATTTCAAATAAATTTATATAGTTTAAAGTAAGAGTGTAAGACTGCAGTCAAATTTAAGTGTTAAAAGCGAAAAGACTATCAGGCATGTGATGGAAATCGAAAACGAAATCATATTTCTGTATTGAAAAACTTTTATCACATAAAATATAAAGATAGTGGAGCTACTAAAGAGAATCTTAAAACAAAAATTTTAAAAATTAGATTATAAACTGATTCGTTTTCGATTTTGATTTCCATCACATGCCTGATAGTATGTATGTATGTATGTATGTATGTATGTATGTATGTATGTATGTATGTATGTATGTATGTATGTATGTATGTATGTATGTATGTATGTATGTATGTATGTATGTATGTATGTATGTACTTTTCTAAATGAACTCTTTTTTTGATTGTTTTTTGTTTAAATAAAATATGTTTCTGTATAAAGCAACATGAATTTTAAATATTTTTCTTATTTTACCTGATATTTTATACGGGGAACCAATTCCCCCATTTAATATGGATACTCTATCTTTTTTACCCTATTTTTTTACATGAGTTTTCGAGGAACGTATCTATCGCGTGAAAACAAAAAACTATATATACACATATAAAAATTAAATTTATCACAAAAAAATATTTGTGATAAGAACTTTTCTCTAAAAAAACTATATTCATAGTATAAGAAAAAATTATCACAGATTAATTTTGTTTTATCAATTTTTCATTGATTTTCATAATGACATTTTTGACCAATATTTATTCGCAGTGGGAGAGACTCAACTTTTTTTTTTTTTGGAAATAAATCTGGCATTTTCAAAGCGCTGATCTAATCTGTATGAAGTTTTAAGTGGGCCAAAGATAATCTTCGATGGGCCTCATAATCTTCACAGGAGTGGCTCTATGATGGCATTTTTTTATTTCAGCCACTTTCAACGATTTTTAAATGGACTACAGTACATAATAGGTTTGTTTTCTATCTTATTATGTTAAAAATCTGTCAAACCCTACTTGTACAAATCGATTCTAAAGTATATTATTTTAATTTGACAAGCATTTAAAAACAAATACAAAATCTCATTAAATTCTAACACAACAGCAGCCAAATAAAATATTTATGCGTTTTTAATTTTTTTGTTTAAAAAAAATCTCATTTATTTACGTTTTTCTTACATAAATCAATATGTCAATTAATAATTTTTATTTGTTATGAATGAAATTGTAACCTCTGCCAACACTTCTTTTACTGCTTTTTTCCTAGAGTTTGTTTAGTTTGTTAATTTTTTTTTCTTTCTTCGCTTTCTTTTAATAAAAACACGAGTGCAAAAAACCAAAAAAAAAAAATAGATTTCCCACAAAAAATTGATTTTGTTGTTTTAACAAATAAAATGTCTGTCGAAAAAATTTTGAATTATGGTTCTCAATAATGCAAATGTACAGGGAAGTTGGTTTCGACCAAAAACAAAAAAGCATAAAGCAAACAAAATATCTGACAATATTGAAAGAAAAAACCATCTGAAAAATCTTCGTTTTGTAGAACAATGTATAGAATATACTCGTGCATATCTTTTATACATACAAGTATTAATTCTGCCCAATCAGTGTGTATTAGGGTGGTGCGTTTTTGTTTTAAATATCGAACAATTTACAATTGCAAAGGATTTAAATATAAACTGTAAACAACTCATTTTAACTTGAAATAAAAATTTTATAAAATTTTAATGTATAATTTTATTTACAAATGCAAATTTTCCAAAAAAAAAAGAAGTTCAACAAAATTTAAACATATTGTTTTCGATTCGAATAAAAGCCTATTTTATTTAATTGTAACTATTTTTTGTTATGCACAAGCACCGATTTTTGAAAGGCGACATTTCAATAAAATTCTATTTCAAGTCTTAATATTGTTAAGATTAAGGCCACCCTATTGTTTATCTTTGTACAAGTACTTTGCAATTTTTTGTATTTCTAACTACTTCAGTGTTCAGTGCTTGTATTGATAGTTTTTATTGTTACTGTTTTTTTTTTTACACTACTACTAGTAGTTTTTATTTGATTTGCTTTATGCAACTTTTATTCCATAGATTTAGTCACTTTTATTTTGGCAGGTATGTTAAGTTTCTTATTTTGTTGGCAAGATTTTCTTTAAAATAAAAATTCAACTAAATTACAAAAGCAACTTGCTGCAACATAAGTGGGTAATTTTTAAGAAAAACGTTTGACTTTAAAAGTGTTTAATACTCGAAGGTATCCTTAAGTCGTTGTATGCCTTTTGCAGTGAATTTGCTTATTTTTATTTAAAAAAAAATTTTTTTTTGCTCTGCTTTATTTATTTGTTATTTGTTATTTTTTATTTCATTCAAGGATTAGCTTATGTTACAAATTGACATTTTTCTATTATTATTGTTAGAAATGTGTGAATTGCAAAAACACCAAAAATGTACTCGTATATGTACAAACATACATACATACATATATACATACATATGTATATACATATATGGAAATATCGAAAAAGAAAAACAAATAGTTTTGTTTATTGGCTTGGAATAGGTAAGTTAAGAGGTTTATATAAAAGTTTGGCTGTAGGGATTTAGAATTTTATTTTATGTAAATGTGTATAAAGGTGAAATTAAATTGGAAACGGGATTTTATTGTTTTTTGAAATTTAGTAAATGAATATAAAATATTGCTACAAAGTCTAGCAATATATATAAATTGTTAAATTATTGCAATGAATATGATAAAGCAACTTGACTCTTGAAAGTGTATAATAGTTTAATAATTGTATATCCTCGATCGAGAACGCTACATTTGCAGGGTAGGGGTTGTACTGCTGCTGAAATTGCTGCTTCTTTCCTCTTCTTTTAATTTAAAGAGCATTTAAATACAATTCATGCAAATAGGATCCCAAATTTATAAACAATCAAGCTCGAGGTCATTGATTATTTATAAATTTGGGATCCTACATAGAAAATGTCGAATATTTCAAACTTTTATTCATTCAAATATTTCTAATACTGTTCAATTTACAATAAATATTTAATCTAATATTTTGATACCACAAATATTTCTCTCATTCTTAAGCTTCATTTCTTACAAATATATTCTCTTAAATATAAATGAATTTCCACAAGTTTCGTAATACTTGAGTTGTAGTTCCATTTAATTTGATATCTTCATTTGTTTTGCTTCTGCTGCTCATCATCATTTTAGTTCGCTGCAAATAAATTTACTTCTTTCGTTTAGAAGTTTCCAGTATTACATTTCCTTCCATTTTCCACTTTTTTCCATCCCTCACTCTCTATCAAATGCGAGTTGATTTTACATTTCTAATCGTTTTGATTGCTGTTTGATGTTATCATTTTTCATCATTGATGCCCTTTTAAGGGTTTCATTTCTTTCTGTTACATTTCTATTATGTATTTCCATTTATATTTTCTTTTTCTATAACTCCTTTTCGTTTTGTTAAAATATAAACAAAGACAAATAAATGCAAATAGATTGTTGTCTGGGGTCAAACTAAGGATAAAATCCTTAGTTATCGGTGTGTTTGTATAGCTGTGAGTTTGTTTTAGGGTTTAGGAAATACTTGTAAGTGTGTTTATGCTGGACCACTGCTATTTCCCTTAAGAGTCTTAACGTTATACAATTTTTTAAGTTAAATTGTCATTTGTATGCAAAATAAATCATTTAAATGATGTTCGATATTGAAACAACATTTCATTTTCGTTGCCATATTATTATATCCTTTCTCTTCTTGCTTTACTAAGGACAAGGCCAACATTTGTAAAATATTCGGTATATAGAGAACAAGAAAAATAACATTTGTTTACAGAATTACCATTTAAAAACGGAAATTAAATGTGGTCATATATGTACGAATATGTTGTTTGATATCTGCTCTTTTTTCTTTTTTCTGTGTGGTTTGTTTTAATATTCCTATTCGTTTTATTGATTCCTGTTACCACAATTTAGCAATGATTATTTGGCACATGTTGCCAAGCTCAAACAGGAAATGACATTGAGACCTTTTGCCATTGAGACCCCTTTTGGTAAATTAAATATCAAGTTCATTTAAAACCACTTGATATTTGATTATTGAAAATGTTGACAATGCAAAAGAGATCAACAGCAAAAGTTGTTGCTTTATATGGTAGGGGTATAATGTAACAAGATTATTTTAAATTAGTTTAATCACCTTTAACTTAACAGAAGAAACATTTTTAATTAAATTAAAAAACTCTTCTGTTGGAAATTGCAAGGGTGTGGAAATGGTGGATGTTAATGAGATTATTTAATTGGAATTCCTTTTACAAGTAATATTGAAATTTAGGAATTTTGAAAAAAATATTAAGGGTTTCTAAATGGAAGAGTAAAGTTTTGTACATTATTGATAAATTCCATGTTAATTTAAAAACAATCGAACAATTATCCTTTAGAAAAATTTTAAAAATGTTTGCTGAAACTGTGGTACTTGTCTCTTAGTTATGTTGTTGTTGTTTTAACAGTATAAACAATTTTGCAAAATTTCATTCCCTTGGGTTTTGTAAGTTAATCAATTCTAATGAATTGAGAATAGAATCTAAAAATCCTCAGAGCTTGGCGAAGTAGGGCTGGCTTGAATATGTGGGATGTTCAGCACATGCTGGGCTTTAGTTGGGAACAGCACGGTATATGCGCTAAGACGACTCTTGTTTTACACTTCCTTCCGTCTGCTGTCAGTAATAAGCTACCGTCAACTACAACATTCATAAGGTATCCTGACGAATGTTGTTCAGAGCCGTTATATACGTGCAACGATCAAATAATTCGGCACAAACCTCTATATTGTCTCCTCGTATATATGTCTCTGTCTGGTCCTAACTTTCCGGAAGTCCAAAGTAATCGATATTGAAATCAAGAATTTAAAAAACATTGAACTTTTATTTAGGTTCGTCAAAAAACGCTATGTCCCCGTTTACACAGTCGAACATTTGGAAGAAAAACATTTAGATTGGTAGAAAATTACGGGTGGGGAAGAGAGAATCAATTTTGTGTTCGGTACTCGGGGAACATGCTTTGTTCGCATTTTGTTTGCTAGAATTTACTACAAATTATTACACAGCACAAATAAGAGAAATGTTAAAAAATCAAGTAATAATGAAATGTGTCTGACAACATTGTTCGACAGTGTGACCGCGAATAAAAAAACAAAAGAGAATTCCAGATATTTTTCTTTCAAATGTTCGACTGTGTAAACGGGGAAGAAAGGTTAATTTCTTTTCTGGAAAAAAAATCCTAAAGAATTTATAATGCTTTTACATTTTCCAAAACGGCATCTTTATAAAAACAAAGCAATGTAAATTGGAAATTTTCAAAATCAAGAACACAACATTCATACGCATTTGAAAGTAATAATATAGAAATATTAAATTTTGTTTTACTGCTTCTATTTTTATAGTCAAGTGTAAGAATGCAAAAATCTGAGAATTGGCAGTGACTTCTTTTAAACTGAAATAAGGTAATCTGGTTTTAGGGTTTATGGTTGTCGTAGTGAAATGATTGAATAAGTTTGTTTTTAAAGCTTTAATATGATTAAGCACGCGACATATTTTTCCGTTACGTTTACTAATGCTAATTTAAGTAATTTTAACAAATTCTAGTATTAATCTTAAATAGTTGGTCATGTTTTTTATACAGTGCTTGAACGACTTTTACAATATCACTAAGTTAAACTATATACTCCTCTATAGTTTTGAGCACTATTCTCTGAGGTTTACAATCACTCAATTTTCAAAAGTATTTGCTTTATACTTACATACATATATATAAAAAAAAACATATTCCGCATATCGCTTCACTGTTTCGTCGTTTTATTTGTTTGTAATACACACACACAAATAAATCACTTCCACTGAACTTTTGCCCTCTTTTGCTTGCACATTTGCACATACTAGTATACATCCGCTGTTACACAAATACAAAAACAACATGGAAGAAACAGCTCCATGTAGCAGAGAAGCAGCTGGCATAACTTAAATTGTTTTTGATTTACTTAACTTCCGCTTGATAAATTACATTTGAAGTTTGGGTGTGTGTGTGTGTGTGTGTTAGTGTTAGTGTGTGTTTAACCAAGTTTTCTTTGGCAAACATGACAGCTTTCCAAAAGGAAATTTTCGCACAGTCATAAAACTACACATAAGTGTAATAAAGATATTATGGGATGTCTGAATGTACAAGTAATTTGTAAATGCTGTGTTAGTCTTAAGTATCAGAGAATTCGAGTACTTGTGTGAGAGCCTGTAAATGCGGTAAGCGACATTTGTGCTTAACGAGCTGCTAATGGCGGCAATCAGGAATTTTTTTTTTAAGCCCAACAACAATTTCTTACTTTCATTCTTATTGCTTTAACAAGAATTTATAAAATGTGTTTTTTTCCTTCTTTTTTTTTTAAATGTAGTGTTACATTTTATTTGCCGTTTGCTTACACTCCAGTGATTGCATATTTCTTTTAATAGAGTATATTTTTTAAAAAGTAAATAATATATTCATACGAGTATATTTGTATAAAAAAAAAAGAAAAAAGTAGATTCCTTTCAATGGCTGTTTGTAAGTTTTTACATAAATTTAATTAGGCAGAAAGTAGCATCCTGTGTAGAAAAAGGAAATGAAAACGTGGCAAAACCTAAATTGCCTTCTTTTCCCTGCGAAATATTTTCCACAGAAATTCATATGTATAATACAATAAACAAAGAAAAAACGTGTGTTTTTTTTCTCTTTGAAAATTTATTTATACTTTATTAAATATATTTGATTACTAATTCAATCAATTTACACATCAAGAAATCGTATTCAAATTATTGGTATTCAGATTATTTTGGCATTTTCATAATATAATTTCCTTTTATGTTACAGTTTTTTTATTTTTTTATTTTGTTAAAGACAATTCTAAGAACTAAGAATTAATTTACCCCAACCGCAGCTGTTTTCTAAATGTTTCGTGTACAAAGTGGTTTCAGTTGATACGACTATGAGAAGGAAAATTGGCTTGAAACTTCATTAGTAGGACAAAAAATTTGATCAAATTTCTTTGCTTTTATACAAAACAATCCTTTATTACCTTTATATTTTAAAATCATAAATAACTTTATTTCTTTATGACTTGTTGGCCCAACTAACCTTGTAAATTAACCTTGGCTTAACCTTATCATTTACTGTAACAATTCCTGCAAATCAGACATATAACAAAGTTTTGTTCTGTTTTTTTTTTTAAATAAATAAAATGTTATTTTAACTGTCAGTCAACTGCAGCAGAAAATACTAAAAAAAAAACAACTTGTGGTTAAACGCCAACAAAAGCAACAACTGCAACTATAACTACAACAAACAGAAAACAAAACTTTATCGTTATCGGGTTTTTAACTTTTTGTGCATATTTTCGAGAGAAAAAAAAAGAAATAATTAAAATAAACAAATATATTTTTCTTGCATTTTATATTCACATTTACAAATGACCACAATAAAAGTAAATGCACAACTTAACCACTAATTAAACTTGTCAAAAAGTTAAGCCACAGAACAGGAAGTTTATAAAAATATTCTGTTACAAAACAAAAGCTGCCATAATAGCAACTATATTGTGAATACTTTTTAATGGGGTGTTAACAAGAAATTCTTTAAACAAAAAAAAAAAAAGATATTTAAATTTTGCTATAAAATGTTGCTTTGACAATCAACAATCAACAAAATGGCAAATTGAAATGTTGGCTAAAGTTTTAAAATTAAATTTTAATCCCAATTTTCCGTTCCTCATAAAGAAACACAACACTACGAGTACACTGGAATTAATTTATATTTACTGCAAATAAATTAGTAGCAAATTCATTGAGAAAATAGTCAGCATTTTGACACCTTCCAAACAGTCAATTGACGACTTGTTTTCACAATTTAAGGAAATATGTTTTTACTAATGCTATTTCTGTAAATTAATCACAAGAACAGCGTTCAACTAAATTAAATTAAATTATAATGTATGGAATTCTCAATGAAAATAAATATAATTTTATTAAAATTTTTTTTAAAGAAAATTTTTTAATTCCAATATTTAAAAACATTTTCGAAACTAAACGAAAATTTAGAAAACTGTCCTTACTAAAAATATTTAATTAAGAATTTTCGTAAACATATCAGTGTCTTTAAAGCAGCCACATAAAGGTAGTTAGGTTTTAATTAAATTTCATTTTTATTCTTATTTTTCAAAATAAATAATAAAATAATGAATACGAAACACATAAGATAACAAAAAAAAACCTACAATCCTGCCACTGTTATATTCATCTAATCAAACAAAATATGTTAAAAAGAAGTCCTAGTGTGGAGGTATAAAGAGTAACAACAAAATATACATTAGGCGGGGTCTATTTGTTCGGGTGAGAAAAAACGTGACACACGTATACCAAAAGCGAAATCTTCACTATTTTCTAAAAAAAAAATTATCCACCGAAAGTAGGGCTCTAAAATGAAAACCTAACTGCCGCCGAAAGACATAAAGGAGTCTTAGAAATAAGCACAATAAAGTAAAATACTGTTTTATGCAAAAAATAACATCTTTTTAAGGTTCCCTGCTAAAACAGTGCAAACGCAACCTTATTACTGACATTGCCTTGTGCGCCATATTTTAAACACATTTTTTAGAAAATTTATTAAAACTTGACCAAGAAGTTTTTTTTTAGAAAGAATATAATTCTACGTTTTTGCTATGAACCACCCTAATATACATAGTTTTTTTTTTCTTTCAGAATTATTTGACTCCCCAACTAGAATTCCTATTTTATTGAAATTCAGTCTGCTACAGCAAAAAGTCTCTTGCCACATTTGAAGAAACCCTGTAAGCGTTACAAAATAAACTCTATATGTCTATAGAAAATGTATGTATGTATATACTCGTATTTGTATATATTTTTTTTTTAATAAAAACTATTCTACTATAACAAGCCAACCATAGAAATGCATTTGTTATGAATTTTTATATTCATTCACATACAAAATAAAACTAAATATTATTAAAAAAAAAAAATAAATAAAACACGAACAAATACATTTCTATACAGTTAAAGTTAAACATTGATAAGGTTTTTTTAACATTTTTTTTTTAGTTTGCCTGAAATCTTTTGAATACAAAATAATAGAGTTGCAAATACAACTGCCACAAATGTTATGTTTATGTCTGCATTTATTAACAGTATGTATGAAATGCTAAAGGCCATAAATGCAGTTAATAACTTTTTCAAACAACTGAACTAAATGGTAGATTTCTTCACATAATACAGAATTTATTAGCAAAACTCAAACTGAAAAGAAGAGTATTTTAAAATTATGTGCAAATTTCTAAGAACTAATGCACTTAAGGAACAAATGAAATTGGTATGAAAATATCACAACTTGAGTTGTACACTTTTTACTTTCAGCCACAAAAGTTATGAATTTATTTCCTGAAATTTTGCGTTTTTTTGTGAACTACAAAACTAGTATACGAGCACCTTTAGTCTATTCAGTTAGTTAGTTTGTTATCTTTTATGAAATTAAAAACATAAAAATCCAAGTGAACAAAAACAAAAACAAAAAAAAAACAAATGTATATAAAATGTAGCAGCTAGAGCAGCTACGAGTAGAGTTTCAAATGAAAATAAGAGTGTGTGAAAAAACCATGTTTCAACTCCTTGTCAGCTGCCATATGAAAACATTTTGTCATAATGTTGGTCAAAGTCCATATATTATTTCATATTATTTCATTTTATTTTCGTTCTCTTGAAGTTGTTTTCACTTCACTTCACATTCTTTTGATAGCTTTTCTCTGTAGTTGCATGTATTGAAATTGTAAAAAGGCTGCTGGTGTTGGTGTTTGGTCACGACAGCATCATACAAATGTTTGTGACAATTGAAGAAATTAAATGTAGAGTAGCTAAGGGCAAACAAAAACATTTTTGAAATTTTGAAAGTACTGAGCAATAGAAAATCATAATGGAGGGAAATTTATCGGGTTAAATTATTAAGAAAAAGGAAAAACTTCCAAAAGACTCTTCCACTATGACATCCGGTTTTTATTTGTCATTATTCAAAAGCAACTTTAGAAGAAATCTCAACGATGTAGTATCAAAATATATTAATTGTCCTAATTGTTTGCAGATTTGTCCAATTAAACAATATTTAATTAATTAAAAAAAATATATATAAACAGAATAATTTTGAATCGACTCAATTCGGCGATTAATTATTGTTCGCTTAAGTAAAGAATCGGTTAATTATAAATCGAATAAAAAGTTAAACGTTTAATCTTTAAACGAATAAACACTAAAACGGTTTGTTATAAAACAATTTTACCATTTATTTCAGTTCGAATAAATTATAAACTGATTTCTTATGAATCGAATAAAAAACTAATCGATTAATTTTTATTCGTAAGAAAATGAAATTTAGATTTGCATAAAAATCAAATAGCTGATTTAGAGATAATTATGTTGTAATCGAATAGCAATGAATGACTAAATCCATTAATAAATTAACCGTTTAATTTTTCATTCGATTAAAAAACTAATTTAGCAAATTCTTTTTGTTCGAATGAATAATAAACTGGTTCATTATAAATCGTAAACAAAATCAATCGATTAATATATAAATCGTAAAAATAAAACCGTTTCATTATAAATCGAAAAATAATAATTAATTCATGATTGAGTGAAAAATTAACCATTCGAATAAAAATGAAAAATTATAGTAACCAGCGAATAACAAATTGACCGATTAATTTCAATCGATAAAGGAAACGGATTTATTTAGAGTAGCACAAAAATAAAACGAATTATGAACCGTATCATGGGCAACCAATTAAAAATTAACTGTGAGAAAAGAAAAGCAATTAGTTTTGTTTCCAAAGCGAATACAGAATTACTTTATTAATTTTCAATAAATGAAACTAACCGATTCGTTATGAATCGTTAACAAAAAGTTCACCCTATTTCCTTTCAACAAAATATGACAAAAGCTCACAACTTGTTAGCAAAAAAAGAAACATCAAACACATTTGATTTGAAGTACAGGCTTTTAACATAAAACAGTGGCCTAAACAAAAGACAACATTCACAGAAATCATAAATCAAAATGGGAAACAAGAATTTGTATTACACTGTAACTAATCGTACATGGAAAAACTAAAAACAATGTGTGGCCAAACTGTCACAGACATTTCCCAGCAATATGCAACTGACACAAGCTGGACAACTAAATGTTTTAAGGGTTAGAGAAATGTATTAACAAGCTATTAATTAAAATGAAAAGTTGGAAAGAGAATCGAAGCTCATGGTCAAGGGTTTCTAAGGATTTAAAACTGCTGGAGTAGAGACTTCAAAAAGGTGTAACAAACAGTCTTTTTATAGCTTTTCAATATTGTTTTTAAATAAATTTAACCGTAAATGTAAAATAAATCGAAATTTTTTAAAACAAAACAAACTTTGTACAAATTACTTCTCATTTCGGTCAAAAACTCAATTAAGCTTTTAAATTATAATTTTTTTTATATAAATTACAAAAGCACTCATTTGAAATTTTATCATATTTTCTTGTTCCTTAACCCTCCGATATCACAAACATAAACTGTCATAATTATCATGCCAGCAAGAAAACAAAACATAACAATTGCTACTTTTACTATTTAATGCCAGCAAGACTGTTACAAAAAACTTTCTTCATTTCCTACAAAAACAAAGACAATGGAAAAAGGAGTAGACAAAGAATCATAGAAGTAATATCTTGTTTCAAAAAAAAAAATAATCAAAAAATTATCCCAAAGCTACAGAAATGTAAATGTAAAAGTTCTAATACAACATTACAACATTATAAAGCAATTTAATTTTTTTTTTTTTTGCTCTTGCTGGTACATACCGAATATTTGCAACATGTTGGTATAAAAGTGGAGTTGAGAGCGATAAACACAGTGTGGTGATTTTGTAAAACAAATGAGCTTTCAAAAAACTTGGCCATGTATTTCAGAAGCGGAACTCTGAAGAAGCTGGACAAAGTAAATGCTTTTTTTATTTCTGTTAATAATTCAACAGTCAGTCTGTCAGTCAGCTAGTTTTGAGTATTTCTTAAGGTTTATTTTTTAAACGCAGCACTGTGCAATAACGGCATTGTCAGTTAGCGGTTCGAGGTACTTAATAAAAAAGAATTGTAACACAACTGGTAGATAACATAAAATACCTTGAGAGCAACCCTTTGCTTTATGTATTTTCACCAGCAACAATTTTATTTTTTTCCCCCCTCAAAGAAGAAAGGAAAACTTTTTGTCTTCAGATGGTTTCAATCTATAGGTATGTATGTATGTGTATATGTATGTGTAAGAAGAGTGAGGTTGAGAGCATGCATGCATGTGCAAAACTTTTCAAATTACAATGTTGTAAATTTTATATTAACAAAGTATTTTGTAGTATGTTTTCAAACAAAAATATGTAAAAATATATTTTTTACTTTTATTATTATTATTATTATATTCTTGTTTTAATTTCATACTTTGATGTTTATTTTATTTAAGAATAATAATAAAAATTTGCTACTTTTTATTGGTTATAAGCAGTAAATTTGAATATTCTTTAACCATTTTTTTGTGGTTTAATAAGGCAGTCGTAACGCAAAAGGGTTGTACCCTTTTTTGTTTCGGAAACTTTCCCCCCTTGATAATTAACCTAAATGAATCCTGAATTGATTAAAGAATTTTTGTTGTTTGTTTGTTTTTTTTTTTGCTAATTTCAGTTTTATTGCTTTTAATGGTATTTTTTTGTTATTGTTCTTTTTGTTGCTGAGTTTTCCATTGTCTCTTGTAGTAAAGGAATTTAAATAAAGAAATTTTTGTGGCGCTGTGTGATTTCAGTTTCTCCGAATTCCTTTTGATATGCTGTGGCAAATTTATTGAAAGATTTTAATTATGTGCGCTTTGCAATCAGAGTGCTGCTTAAGTTAAACTGATGGCGGAAGTAAAAACTTTGATTTGATTTCCTCTTTTGTTTTGTTGTAGGAGTTGCATGAAATTTTTTCATTTTCTCATTTTCTTTTAAATATTCATTAATGAGCGGGCATTGAATTTATGGCATAATTGTAGGAATAAGTAAATGCTTGAAAATCTGCTGAAATAGGACTGAATTATTTATTTATTTATTTTCAATATTTGTTTGAAATTGTTTCCTGTTAAATAACTTCATTTGTAATCATGTTCATATTGTTGGCGAGACAACGTTGTAATGTTCTCTCTTAAATACAATTTTTGATTAAGTTCGCCTTTGTTTTTGCTACGCAATAAATATTCAGTGTGCCCGCAAAGTATGTAGAAGATTTCTTGACATTCTACAACAATGAGACCACAACCAAACAACATTAATAATCAACACTTTCAAATGTTTCTACTGCTAAACAAAAGAAAACTCTTTTGCAAACTCCAGTGCACTATCTAGGCGCATGAGGAAGTCCATCTAAATTATTATGCTTATGAAAACAGGCACGCACATACAACATATGCCAGAAAATATTTGATTGTTTGTGTATTTTCTTAGCCGTAACAGTGTGAGCAATTGGTATTTGCAAACATTTGACAGATACTTAAGCAGAATCTAGGCATAGCTTTGTTCACCCAAGGTATTATCTATTGTTAACTTAACAACAACTATGAAAATGAATAAAATGCCAGTGTATTGAATTGTTTACACCTCTATGCTCCTCCTCATCAGTTCAATAAATGTATAATAATGTTGATAATTATGATGTTAAGACGTATATTTTGATTGGTTCCCATTGAAAGTGCCAAATTTTCTAAGGTGACAAATCAAGGGGCTAAATTTTTATGCAAAACAAATACAAAAGGAAATAGGATACATACTTTTGCCGAAAAAAAAACTGTCAAAATTATGATACTGGCATGATGACCACAATCTAATTTAATGTCTAAAACAGACATATTTATGTGTTACGATATTATATTGCAAAAAGTATTTGCAAATGTTTTCCAAAAATTATTCTCTTTAAAAACTTTAATATCTGCCTTAAAACTTAAAGTGATGTATACAGAAAAATATCAATTAAAATTGCAAAGACCTAAAGAATATGCAGGTCTGTATATGTAAAATATTAACTTGACATTTATTTCATATCGATTAAATTATATAAGATTCCTTTTGGTAATTCCTTGTTTCCCTGCCAACCATAATTGGCTGCTTGAAAATCCAATACAATACATTTACTGCCGTATTTATAAAAAATTAAAGTAGACTTCAAGTGTACTTTAAGAAAATTTTGTATGAAAATTTTGTCTTAAAGCACACTTCAAGCATACTTTATTTTTTATAAATACGGCAGTTAATGTTTTCAAAGCGCTTTGTTATTTGTAAATTTATCCACCAAATGAGGCATGTTAATACAATTTAGGTTTCCAAACCATAGAGAACGAGTATTTTATAATCGACTCTAAGGATGTTTAACAAGAGTTCTATGAGGCATTATACATATAATATATCTCTGTCTAAAGAACATTGGGGTTTGTACCCTTTGTCAACTGCTACTAGTTACAATGATTGTAGGTGATTTTTCCTTTTTGTCGTTCGTTAGAAATCAATCATATTAAATTGATAGCACCTGGATTAACATAATTGTTGTGATATATTTAAATAAGATATGACAATTTGCAATTGTGCTAAAAATCACTGTGTACAGATAGTTAAAACACATAAATAAGAAAGGACATTGTAATAAAGGAAATAAACAATTTAGAAATATTCAATGTTTAATTGTTATTAAATGAAAATGTTCATAATTATTATTTAAATTTACATTTCTATTTTAGAAATCATCATATTGAGCATGATAGCTGCTTTCAATATTTTAATTTATATTTTTTAATTACAAGCTTTTTTGATTTTTGGTTACATATTTTTCAAGTCTTGTTGATTTTAACGATTGAAGCTTGTTTTTATAATTATTTTGTGTTAAAATTCTGTAAGCTAATAAAATTGTTCTTACTGTAGAATATATGTTGAAATAATTAACTGATTTTAATAGAAAATCATAATGAAAACTAGTTAACTTACTATATATAAAAAATTTAGGACAACCAACAATAATGATGCTAAAATTAACAAGAACAAAAAAACAAATCAATTATTTATTGTAAAATATTTTCATTTTACATCAACTGTTAATCAAATAATCAATTGAAAGAGATGTGCGAACATATTTTGTTAAGCAGTTTTAAGTTTTATCATAACAATTAATATTAACAAAGCTATTGGACAAATTAATATTTTCCAAATGTATTTTATTAAAGGTAATTCTAATAAAGAATAAGTATATTAAACGTATTTGTGCTTCATTTGTTTAAAAGTTTAAAATAACTATTATTTCTAAGCGCTGCTATTCAACCCTATCGTGAATAAAAATTCCACATGAAATTTGTTCCCTTTTCACATTTTTCCTATTAAAATTCAATGTTAACAAAATAAAAGGGAACAAATTTCATGTGGAATATTTATTCACGATAGGGGTGATTGTATCAGTCTCTTAATAATAATTGTAATTGGTTTCCAGCTACATAATTGTCTGTTTACGTATGAGTGATGTGAGAACTATTTAAAGTGCAGACAACAATCATACGCATCGATGTACAAAAGCCACTACCGGGAATGGAAAATTGTGTGTATTATGTAATCCTACTTATGTATGTTGATATTATTTCATTTCACCCCTATCGTGAATAAAAATTCCACATGAAATTTGTTCCCTTTTCACATTTTTCCTATTAAAATTCAATGTTAACAAAATTCCTACAAATTGTTTGAAAAAGATCAAACGGCATCAGTTAAAATAAAATAAAACTAAACATTTGTTGTGATTTGTTGTATTTAAATAAAACAAGTTTTTAAAATAAATAAATAGATAAATAAATAAAGATTTTTAAATGTTTGCCAGTACTTTACAATAGTATTCTTTGAAATTATTTGAAAAATTCGAACTATAAGCCTGAAAGAATAAAACTTTTCTTTTAAATGTACTTGATGTTATTTGGCATGTGTGGGTGGGTCTTACCTTTAATTGTATTGTAATATATTTATTTTATTTTTCGTAGTTAAAACTTTATCGTTTTAATTTAACGTGTCTCACATTTATATCTATAAATAATTTACATATTAACTCATTAAGCGTAACAATTTGACTTTGGCTTTGATTTGAAAAATCTTCTTTTTCATTTAACTCATTTGAATTGAGAATTTAATTTGTAAGAATTTTAGACAAATAGTATATGAATTATTTGAAGACATACATATCTAACTTGACCAACCAGAACAGAGCACACAGAAATTTGTTAATCAAATGGTTTCCTACCTACCTACCATTTTGCTGTTTGTCTGTTTGTGTTGCATTTTATGTCTGTGTTCTGTCAAAATGTCAAAAAAAGAAACATGTCATTTTATCAGACCCAAAAAAATAATAATATATTTACATACATATCGGTATATGCACATGCATATGTGTCTGTAAGTATTTACATACATAAAATCAATATACTTGCATATTTTAAAAACTACATACATACTCGTACATACATACATTCATACTAGGTGAAGAACACACACACCCTTTCTGAAAAAATACCTGTCATTTGACACACTTTGTTTTACACACTAATATCATCACTACACATACACATGCAGTCCCTTTTGTTTCAGCTCATTGTAAAAAAAACACTCGACCAACTTTTTATGATTTTTTTAGTCATTTTTTTCATTCAAAATTTATTATTCTTTTTTTCCTTTGCTTGTTATAAAAGTTGACGTATGCAAAATGTGTCTATAACCTGTATATATTAGTTGAAGTTTAGGTCCCTGTTTTGCATGTGGTTACAGTAGAATTAATAGGAACAAATCTTTTTACTTTAGTTTTGTTTGAAATCTTTTAATCATAATTCTACTGTTTCTAGAATGTGTGTTTGGCATATGACAAGCACAGACTTGTGCAAGAATTTATGATTATTTTACCTGGTTTGAAGTTATGGCTACAACTGAACATTCTTTGCTAGTTTTTGTTGATTACTTTTTACATTTTTGTTTTGTCATTCTCAAGACTTGACCATTTTGACATATGGCTGTAAAATAGATTTTATAATAAAAATATTTTTTTCTTTTATACTTTCTCGTCTTGAGAATAATGACACTTATGTAAATTCGACGTTATGGTCAAGTTTTTGAAGCATTTACATATTTTGTAATATGATTCTTGACAGGGAGAATGTTTTCAAAATAAAAATTATGAAGTTAGTTTTAATATTAAAGATTTGCTTTGTTATGCAAGATGGATTATAAAAAACAAATTTAGAATCCGGCACACATTGTTATAGTTTATAAAGAAGGCAGAATAACAAAACGAAGATTAATTTGAAATTCTTTAATTAAATCCTTATAACAAGCTTGATGAAAGAATATGTCGCGTTCTTAATAACTGTAGCAAAATTTTAATAAAGGCTGTAAAAACCGAATGAAAAAATTTCTATATAAAAGATATTAATAAATGATTATATTTTAGTTGAAGCAAATATTTAAAAACTTATGATTCAATTCACAGACTTATATGATTTCTTAAAAGCTGTCAAAAACGAATTCTAATTTGGATCCCTTGTTTATTGCTAACATAATGGAAATCAAACTTATTTTCGTGTTTAAAGCTATTTTAAAATGGAAACAAGAAAACATATTCACAAATCTTAATTGTTAGCACTTTAAAGGCATACGAATGTCACGTTCTTCATAAGTGAAATTGAGGTCATATTTAACATAGCTGCCAAGAATTAGTTCATATCTATTGAGGTTTATTAATGATATGGCTCCAATTATGACACACTCATAGTGACAACTGCGGTATCAGTAACATTTCATTAAAGTGAACATGAAATGCATGAAAAAACTACTGCTGTATGTGAAATTCCAGAAATTCCTGATTGAACATTGTTTAAAAATATGTCAAAAATAAAACTGGAATTAATTATCTTGTTTAAAACTCTGATATGAGGTTTGGCAGTAAATATTGCACAACATTATGATCCACTTGGATTGTTCAATTGCCAGAAGTTTGGGAACTTGTTTTTTTATGTCACAATGAGTTGTACTTTTGAATAAGAGTTGGATATATGAAGAGTGTCATGCTGGGCATATATTAGGGATGGCACGGTCTATGCGGGACCAGAAGGCATTAAGACTATTGTTCTTACTTAGTTGTACCAGAACGATTCTTGTTTTACGCAGCAGAGTTGTCTGCTCTCGGCGCTGGGCGACCTCCAAGTACGATATTCATGCGGTATCCTGCTCTATAAATTTCGCTAAAAGCTGTCATATACGAGCTGGGAACAAATTGATCCTGCACATGCCTCTGTATGCTCTCCTCGTATATACGTAGGTCCTGTCTGACATGCCATGGTGAGAGCCTTCAGTTGTGTGATATGAAAGTTTGTAAGACTCGTCCAGTGACATCCCAAAAGGAACGGTTTCGGCAACATGACGATTGCTTGACCCGAAGAATCTAAGTTTTCTGAAGGTGAAGGTGGTGTTCGGACTGTGATGGTCATAAAGGCTACAATTTGACAGCTTAAAGTGTGGTGCTGTATGTTTCTGGTTTACTTTAATAACACTTTTGCTTAAAATTATTTTACAATCTGTGCTCAACTTATTTTCAGTAGTTTTTGGAGTTTTAAAAGCCAGCTTCTATAATGTTGCCGAATTTTATGTGAACAATACTTTAGTAGGAATATGTAGCATGAAGACTCGCTTATACATATATCTATAACTTAAAAATCTTACTGGCTCTTAATAAAAACATTTAAAAGGAAATGATAATTGATTCAAGAACATGCATACTTACACACATACTATAAACAATTTAAGAATGACACCACTGAGCGTATGAGGAATATTAATTATAATGATTTTCACTTTACGCACGTCTTTCTCAGCCCCTTTTAAAATAAATGAATAAATGTATTCCTAACAGTTCCTAAGCAAAAATTAATTTGTTCTTAGCGCTAGTCTCATGATTATTAAAAATACTCGTATGGCTTATATGCCAAATCGTTTAAATGCTATTTTATAGTATTTTGTAAAATTTAAAAGAAATTTTGTAGGAAAAAAATTATTAACTCTAAAAACTAATAGACATGAACAAGTAGTTAATTGTAGAAAATTCGGTAATTTAAATTCAAATTGTAATTTTTGGGGGTTTAATCTATTTGCCAATTAGTTCATTTAAGTTCATATAAGACTTTTTTTTTATATGTAAAAAAGAATTTAATTATATGAAATACAATTTTCCTCCCACTTAATTAGACTCCATTTATTATTATTTATTTTCATTATGATTATTCTTTTTCCCCCACTAAAGTACGTGTTAATTTTATAATAGTTTCAATTAATCGCATACATATGTATGTATTATTATTATTTTATTAATTGACCGTATTCATTTTCATTTCCTTTCCATTAAAGATATTATTTATATTGTCTACTTTTTTTTTAATTCTTCATCTGTTTTAAACGTAATATTTTATTATGAAATAAAACAACTTAAAAACCTACATTTTAAATAATGATAACGATGAATAACAATTTATATTGCTTCAACTGGGCTAAATATGTATGAATACCTGTCATTCGGTGCAGGTTTATTATTTTAAATGTGAAAATAAATAACTTAATTATAAATAAATAACAACAACACACCTGTTTTTTTACTTTAGATGGCTATAACAACCTGTTAATATTTTCTACGCGAATATATCGCACCCTAAATACAAAAGTGTCACAACTCAAAATACTCAAATTTTCAGGAGATTCAAAAAACTGTTCATCGTGCACAAGCAACATACTTCAACAGACACAACTGTATTCTTCCAGTTAAAGAAGTAAATGATGTGAAAGAAAATTTTGCAGTAGTTAGAGACGTGTATTCTGAATTAATTTGTGGAAAAAAGTCAGTTTTAGAAAATTTTTAGTTGTGACCGTCTTGTATTTAGGGTGAGATATCATTCGTTTTGGCAAAACCTTAAGGTACGGTCACACATGGCAAATATTGACTTAAAAGAGCGTAACCACTTATTTGAGCACAAATTTGTTTGACGTTGTTTACTCTTACAAGAGTTTTGCAAGATCAAACAGCATCAAATAAAGTAAAACTAAATATTTGAGGTGCTTTGGCCAAAATTAGAAAAGTTGTTTAAATAAATAAACGAGTTCAAATATATTTTATTTAGCGGTTATGTCTTTTTCGGCAAAT
Organism: Bellardia bayeri; assembly: GCA_950370525.1. Lineage (NCBI taxonomy): Eukaryota > Metazoa > Arthropoda > Insecta > Diptera > Calliphoridae > Bellardia > Bellardia bayeri. Next base: position 1,970,981 of record OX493268.1, read on the forward strand.
ATTTTCCAAGTGTGACCGTACCTTTAGTTTAATACTTTTTTTGTACTTTGGAATAAACTCGCGTTTAACTATGAAATATTCGAATGACAGGCTAATTATGCCAATGGCCATTCAATTTGAAATATAACACTGGATAAATAAATAAATTTTACGCCTTTAAATATATGGCGGCGATGACGCTAATAATAACTCTAGACCAAAAGAGGTGGAGTTAGAGAAGTTTATGCAAAATGCGTTATTATTGTTTATTACATAATGGGAGAGTCCTTCGGTATCATGTTGGTTGGTGTTTCATATTGAAATTTGTTGCTTAATAAATTTACAGAAATTGGAAATTTATAAAACGTATTTGTTTAAAAATTACCAGCTCTACTTTGACAGACAGCCAGATAATTTAATCGGCTCTAAAATCTGTATCATTTTCATTGATTTTGGACGCTATAAATATCAAAAGAAATACAAAGGACAACTGTAGTCTAAAATAAAATTTCTTTAGGAAGGACAAAAGCCAAAATATAAAATGTTTTCCTAGCAATGCACAGAAAAATTGTTGTTTTTTTATTTTATTAATCATTATTAAAATTGTTTCCATTTTTGATTATAACTGGACCGTTTGTGTTTGTATTCATAACTAAAATATCTAGAACAATAATAAACATTCCTAAAAAATGTTATTACATTTGATTTTGTATTTTAGTATTGGTAGTATTTTACACAAACAGATTGATAGACTTAAGTTGGAGTCAAGCTTTGAGCAAATACTTGACGATTTCGGGGTGCCTCGATTGACTAGGCGATAGTATGCCGGACTATCAGTCAGAGGGTTGCGAGTTCCATTCCCGCCAAAGACTCTGGGTGTTTTCTGCAGACAAGCCAAAAAGCTTCGCAGTTTGTGTTTGTTTAAAAAAAAAAATTGTAATGGTACGAGTTATAATATGGTTATTGTTTTACATCAAAATTAATCTTTCCAAGTTTATAAATTTCTACTCTATCTTTCACATATAAAATACCTGCAATAAAATGCGCTCAAAATGTTTTAATAATGTTGTTGCAAAACGGCATTAAGCTCGTCATTGAAAAATACATACGAGTATACTTTAGAATAGAATGATAAGTCAGTATATCGCGACGGTCAATTAATTATTGATTTATTGCTGAAAAAGGGCTAAAGGGCTACGAACGAATAAAAATGAATGAAAACTGTAGGCCTAACAACACATTGGAATATTTAATGCCAGAGTTAATTGATGGCATCAAATTAAGTACACTGACGTACATAAGGGAGTTATTGTGTGATACCAATCAAACAACCTAACGCCATAAACAAACAAACATAATTTTGGTATTTTGTAAGGGCGTTTTTATGGCATAAGGAAATTTTGAATTGTTTCATATATTAATACAGAATTTAAAAATTTGTTTTTTAAAACAAAGGAAAAATTGAGGTACAAATTTGTAAAATTATTTTTGATTATTCAAAACTAAATTTTAATTTCGAATTGTTACCACAAAACTAGAACAAATTGTTATTGCTATTAAATGGGATAATAACACATAATAAAACACACTTCTGTAGGGTGTGTGGGGACGCAGAGGAGCTAGAGATAATAGAGCACATCATGTGCAACTGTCCTGGGTTACAGAGTCATAGACTTAAGTGGCTAGGAAATAGATTCCTGGACGAACTCAGCAATGTTGCTGGCTGCAAACCGGGTAACATTCTGGGTTTCATTAGAGGAATAGGGTGGCTATTGGACCTTCTACGGCGACTCCAAATCCGTAAGGGGATTTTTCTTTCTTTCCTTCTTTCTCCCCTTATCAGGCGGTTTTGGTTCCTCTTTCATTTCAAATCTATCTCTCTATCTTTCTATCTTTCTACTCTTTTTCTTTTTTCAACGGAATGGAAGTGCACAACCATTCTTATCTTATCTTACGTGCTCTATGCCATCTACTAAATGTAAAAGACGTTAAGCGTTTTCTTAGTTACTGAAGTTACGGTCACATTTGGCAAATATTTGTCGAAAAAGACATAACCACTAAATAACATATCTTTGAACTCTTTTATTTATTAAAAAAAAAAACTTTTCTAATTTTGGCCAAAGCACCTCAAATATTTAGTTTTACTTTATTTGCTGTTTGATCTTGCAAAACTCTTGCAAGAGTAAACAACGTCAAACAAATTTATGCTAAAACAAGTGGTTACGCTTTTTGAGCAAATATTTGCCAAATGTGACCGTACCTTTAAACGTAAAAAAGATATCAGCCATAAATACTTAACGTGAAGTTATCATTAACTATGGGTTTTAATTAAAAATATTTTTAGTTCAAAATTTAACCAAATCAAAATGTGTGATTAAACTTATTCGCTGGCTAAAACATATTGTCCAAATTTAAACAGAAAAAGTTTCGCATTAAGACTTGTGGTTAATGTTAACTTCAGTTTAAGTCTTACTATTTAAAAAGGACTAAGAAATAATGAAAATTGTTATTATTCTCACATGTTTAAGAATAAAATCCAGCCATTTGATTTGAAAGCAATTCCGGTTGAATTGTTGTCTTCAAAGCTTTAAAATTTCGAGTTTTAGTTTTATGTTTCAACTTGTTTTTATATTTATATAATATAAAAGTGGGATTTTTTAGCGTTATTTTCACAAATGTATTTCATAACAAGCAATAAAAATTTATGCTACAACACGTTCTTTTTCTTGTACATTTTTTTTCTCTTTTTTCAAGCAAAAGTAAGTAAGATATTTTCTGAGGCTTTATTAGAATTCCGCAGGCCCTATAAGATGGCAGCAATATAAAGTTTAGGTTTTAATAACACAGTGATACAAAATTGAATGAAATAGAAAAACCTGGGACCGGATATTATTTTTCTTGTAGGGCTTGTCGAGTAAAACAAGATTCCAATAGTGAAATATGCCGGACACCTCCAAAATCCGCATTTACGGTTAAAAAAAACGGTTTTGTACCTTTGCGCAGTTATAAGTCTGTAAATTGTTGCTAATGATCCAATTTTCAATTTCTTACTAGATTTGGAAAGAAGAAAGTGAGATCTTTCAAATGATCTCGGATTATAACTCTGTAAATACTGTGTATTTTAAGAAAATAAGCTCAATTTGTGATTATGTCTAATTGGGTTCAAAAAAAGTCTTTTAAAACTTAAATCGTTTATATCTTTGTAAATATTGTACTCACTTCTCTTTTAAAACACAAATCGATTTTTAATTTAAATTTTAATAGTTTATAACTCTGAAAGTGTTGTGTGTTTTTTAGTGAACAAACATACCCTCAAAATAAAAATTCATCTGTAGCGCAACTTTTGTATATTGTACAAAAATGTAAACAAAATAAAAGATGGCAACAAATAGCAGCAAGAAAAGCTCAGATTCCTAGCAAGTTGGCACGAAGTGAAAAGAAAAAATAAAATGATAAAAAATGCTCAAGAAATGTGGAAAAAAGTGGCATTATATGAAATGCATTGTAATGCTGTTTATAATAAACATTTCAGAACAGAATATTTTATAAAGTATTGTTAAAAGAAAAAATATACCCAAACAGCAGCATAAACAAACACATATACTACAAAGAACATAATAAAATTTATATTTTATATAGACAAGAAAATTGCACAAAAAAATATCCACCAACGCCAACATGTCGTCTGCCATAAGAAAACGAACCACTGTGTATATAAAAACACAAAATGATAATAAAATAAAAATGTGTTAGAAACGTGTACAATGTAGCCAAACTGAAAATACACAAAACAATTCTTTTGAAACCCATCCCCCCCAACAACGACAACTCACTCTAGCACAAGGTAATATTTAATATTTCTAAACAAAGGCGTTGAAAGCTACAAAAAAAGTGCAAAACTTAAAATAAATAAACAAAAACTGTGAATTGAAATCTCCCCAGTTGCTGGCGGCTATAAAGAAAAGCTTAAAAAAAATGAATAAAATAACAATAGAACATACAGTCAACTAACGAAGGAAGCTATTTTTATTTAAGGTATGTAGTTATTTTATGGCCTGAAACAAATAAAGGAACAAACAGTTGCCTTTTTTTTGAAGAATTAGCCAAATAAATTAAAATATAATTTGGTTTGTAATATGCCTTCAAATTGTTTTAGAAACTGGTTATTAAATATCTGTTTATGAGTAATGCTTGCGTATGAGTAATATACAATACAATACAATACTAAAAATTACGTATACGTCATGTTTGAATTGTATTAAGGCACAGTGGGTAGAAATCGGCCAAGGAGTATTCCTGGAGCGAAATTGTGGGGCTCAAAATATGGATTCTTGGACATGTAATTTGTTTAAACTTGAGCATATTTATTGTTTTTCAACCGATATCTAAGATTTTGATTTTTTTCTTAATCCCTTCGAATAGATCTTTAAAAAATTATACCAGTTATATGCATTTGAAAATTTAAATTTCAAAATTTTGCCAAAACCGAAACAGGCGAAGAGCGACTAGAATTTTTAAACGGTTTGCCTTAAATTTGTTTGTTATTCAAAAATTTAATTATTTATCAGGCACAAAATGTTTCAAAGCAATATCTTATCTAGGAACAAAAATAAACAATTTTCAATTGGATATTTAAAAAAAAAAATAATCACTTTTTTAGAGACAAAAGAGCGCATTAATTCTTTTTTTTGTTACAATACTTCCTTTAAGAAAATGTAATAAATAAATAAATGAAAAATGTTTGACATCAAGCTTAATAAAAATATAATTTTCATAGACGAGTATAAGAAATTTATATTTCTGTGAAAGGTTAAATTCAAATTCTGCAACTATGGTGCCTCTGACCTTTTTTTTATCAAGATTTTATGTTCTAAAATTCCATTTGTTTGTATGATTTATATTAAATTTCCGTTTCAAATTAATAACAAACTACACATCATTTCAGCCGACAATCGAAAACCCAGAGGAAACAGGAAAACCTGCCACCACAACGCACATGACTGTCATATGTACATACGAGTATATTCTACAGATTGTTAAAGCGATTGGTTGTTGTTGCTGTCTACTATTGCAGCGACAAAATCAAATCAAAGAACATTGCTCAAATACCAAAGAAAAGGAAATTTACATCAAGTTACAAGAAAAGCAGTCAAAAACTTTACACACACCACCAAACAATAGAAAATGTTTAGCCTCACAAACAGGTGAGTGTACATAGAAACATACAAACATTAAAACACACACAATGAAATTATAAACCATCAAGGGTGTTCATGTTCAACGAAGATACTTTCAAGTTTAATACAAATTACTAAGCAATATTTCAGTTCAGTTCAAACATCAGATCAGAACACAATACACAGAGATGAGCTGAGGCAACATAATATGTCAACTGTGTAAATAGATGGATTTTAGGGTAATTTGTCTTTAGCACTCATGCATGCTAATTAAATTAAAACAAAAGCTTTAACTAAATTCTTGTATAGAATTTCCTAACTTCAGACATGTTTGATTTTGTTTCTTTGTTTGCTTGAAAAGTTATTCAAGGCAGTGTGAGCTGTGAGAGAAAAGTTATTTATGTCAGTTATTTAAAGGAAAATTCTTAACTGTCATCACTCAGGAACTGATAAATTTATAAGAAATTTAATTTTCAGTTTGTTAAAGCAAAAGCAATAACATGTTCTTTCATCAATCAAATATAAATGACATTTAAAAAAAAAAAACAAAAAAAACTTTAAAAACTTTAAAAATAAAAAAATAGCTTGTGTCTTACTCCTAGTAGCAGTAAATTACCATTATTACATTTTGTTTAACTTCCTTTCCAATCCTTGGGCAAACACTTGCAAATTGTAGGATGTATACAATTGTAAAAGTTTCGGTCTTTGAAGTAGAACTTTTTGCTTAAGAAATTAAAACACAAGATTGTTTAACCAGCGTTCATTTTTACAAAACTGTTTTTTTCTTTCTTCTATTATAAAGTTGGCAACAGGTGGTAAATTGCTGGGTTTTTTACACTCTTTGCTGTTAATGTAAGCAACCAGCATAACAGATTCACAGAATGTCAGTTTTTTCTTTGTGTTCAGTGTTTAAACAAGATAATAAGGAAAATGTTGAGAGTAAGTACAAGTTTTCTTTTCTTTGGCATTAAGAAAAAGAAAGACAAAATTAAACAAACTAAAAACCGCTAACAACAAACCTGAGCAACTACAAGTTAACAGCAATCACTAAAAAGCGTTTTTACCTACAATATTTTAAAACAAAAGCAAAAGCAAAGAAAAGAGAACAGCTCAACAAGTTGTTCCTTTGATTTTTGTCAAGAATTGTTTTCCCCCCATTTTTAGTGTTTTTTTATATAGAAAGAAAATCAGATTCAAAATACTTGAAAATGCAACATTGTCGAGTTCACGATGGCAACAACAAATTAATACAAAATAAAGCTCAATTAAATGGTAAATTGTACATGCCCTGATGTCGCGTTCTTGTACCTTGTATTCAGTACACCGCAAACACTCTAATCAAGTAACAGACAATTTTAATGTGTCTCTTTTTAAAATCAAATGATTCTAATATTCTATTAACATGTACATTTAGATGGCTAAAACATGTGTAAAACGAAAAAGAAAAGAGCAACAATGCGTTACTTACAAAATAAAACGTAAAAACGCTGCGAAAATGCCATGATATTGATATTAAATAGCAAGCTACTGAAAGAAGAAAGTAAAACTATTGTTTAAAGCAGAAAATGCTAAAGAAAAAGAGAAACAGAAGGCAGAATATGCATTAATACATGGATTTTTTAAGGGTTAAAGTTATTAGTCCACTATATAACAAGGATAACACACCAATAAGGGATAAATATGAAGTTCTGTTGAAATTACTTGAACTAATCCTAATTATGAACTTAACGGAAAAATATGTCGCGTTATAAACGTTAGCTGCTATTTCGTACTAAAAATATCTAAACAACAATTATTGAACAATACACCAATTAACATAAAGCCACATTGTGAAAATGTTATATTAATTGCGTAAATGTTCTATTAATTGTCGCGTTCTTAATATCATATGTTTCGCTAAAATATTTAAAACAGTTTTGCACTAAAAATGTTGCTGCTAAATGCTATCGAACACTCAACAAAAGTCTACGATAAGATTTAAGTAATACGAATGTCACGTTCTTGACCATAAAAATTTCCGTATACATTACAAGTTAATTATGCACATAGTGTTTTTATTTGGTATAATTTTACCTAAATTATGATACTCGGAATTCAGTTTGTATTTGGATATTTTCTTGATTTGTTTTCGAAATTGAAACCCATCTGAAGCAAACTATTGCTGAAAAAAAACAGCAATAGCTTGAACACAGCAAACCTTTTTAGAAATTCAATATATAAAAATTAAATTTGTTAAAAAGTACAAACTACTTAAGGTTTTACCAGTTTTTATTTCTGTTTTGTACATAAACAGCAACTGAAACAGCAGCGTCAACAAATCCCAAACCATCAATGAACTTTATAAACAAATACATCTTCTTTCCTCGAGTTTTTATACTCTTTATGATTTTTGTTTTTCTGTTTTTTTTTCTCTTTCTTTTGATAATTTTTAACGTCCTTGTTTTTGGTTGGCTGCAGCACAAATGTCACAAAGTGAAAGTTTATATAAAATAAATGATGTTAAGTAAAGAACTTTTCATCTTAACAAAAAAAAAAAAACAGTGAGAATGATAAATTCGTCTATGACGAATCTTAAATACTCTCCAACAACATCTATTTACAGTTCTTTCAACATTGAGTGGCACACTTAAGCGAACTTATCAATAATCAAAACTAAAGAAAACAAGCTTGAATTAAACTTAAGCACACATTACGACAGCATGACAAAGCTAAACAAAATTTATTAAAATATTTTAGTTTTTCTTGGTTGTCTCACAGGTGTGTACAAAACATCATTTCTAAGAAACTGTTTATACTGAATTTTTAATACCAAGCTACTTAGGACACTGATAAATATTTTAGTTAAATCGCTTAAATTTCTCTACTTTATTTTAGACGTTTAAGTGATTTACACACACACACACACAGATTAAACTTATAATTTCAAAAAATCTGAAATATTTGTGATGTAACATATGAAACTATCAGCTTGTTCGTTATACGGGGTATTGACGGCTCTAAAAAGTAAATAACTACGTTTGATAGCAAAATTCTGCCAAGCAGAAACTTAACCAAAATCAACTATCAGAAGAGTTAAAATCAATTTGCACAAGAGGATTTGCAAACAGCCAACTAATCATGCATCCAAAAATAAAAGCATAAAAAAAAATAAATCAAAAAGTTTGTGTTCATTAAAAATCACGCAAATAGAAATCAAATAGCAATACGATTAATATTAATTGTATTTGCAAGTCAAGGATTTTTGGCACTTTTCACATTTAGCAAATAAAGTTGCTAAGAAAAAAAAAGAAGAACTATTCAACATTTCATTTTATAAAAAAATTGTTTTTTTAAAGCAAACTCACTGTTGTAAACCGATTTTTTAAATTTCAGTAATTAATCATGTGTTTTGTTTTTAAGAACTTAATGAAAATATTTCAAACTACGAGTATACATTTCTTCATTAAGTGTTAGATATAAAATGCCAATAGCACGCTAATTAACAACTTTATTTTAGCTCAGCTAAAGTTTGAGGTTTTGTTACAATACAATTTTAGCCATTTTTGCTGCAGCCATTTTAGCCAAACAGCATACAAAATTAAGTAGAAGTTAAAGCAAAAAAATGAAAGTAGTAACTCAATATAAGCAAAAAAAAATAATACTTGTCGAAACTTTTATAATAAAGTTTTGTGGCAATGCAAAGTTTTACATTTGTGTCGTATAGAACATTTTCATTTCCACTCTCTGCTGGTTGCTTTTCCCTTCCTTAGCAGTATGCTCGTTTATTAATGATTGCTGTTTCTTTTTTCTTTTGCAGCATTTCTTCTAGCTTGCAACATTGAAGGATTTCCTTACTTAGCAGCAGCAAGTTTTCATACTTTTTGCTGATGTTTAACTTTATTTAGAATTAAAATATTAAGTTATATTAATTAATAATTGAAATTGTAAACAATTCATAACATTTTCTCAAATTTTCTCAAATGTTTTCATTTTGTTACTTAAAAAAAAATCAGTGTCTCATCACACTATGCTGCTTTTAATGAATTTGTTTTCTTTAGTTTTTATTGTTTTTACATTAAAAGCAACTGTTTATATTGTTCATGTTGAAATGTCGCGTTATTGTACTTAAACATTTCTTGTTATCAATACTGTGCGATCGTTCTAAACCAAATTTCAATATAAATAAAAACTAATTAGTTTTTACTGAAAAACAAACAGTTACTGCATATAACAATCACAGCAAAGACTTTAGTGTCTTGTTCGCTATCGTTATTGTGTAATTTTTCGAAAACAATTATTTTTATTATATTAAATGTATAAAACAAGTACCGTAAAAAGAAAGCAGTACGGCCTGGAAGTTGCTTGGAAGTTAGAAAGAGATATAAAAAATACATCATCTAAAAAGGCCTTGTGAACTATTATTAATTGTACAGAAATCGACTATTTTCACCTTCCGCTAAAAATAATTATTCCTTAAGCTAGATTTACACGATTGAAATTTTCTTCAAAATTTCTCTTCAAAATGCTTCAAACTCGTGTAAACAGTAAAATTTCTTCAAAATTTATTTATTTAATAACTACTAATAACTATTAAATAAATAAATTTTAAAGAATTTTTGCAGTTTGCAAGAGTTTGAAGCATTTTGAAGAGCAATTTAGAAGAAATTTTCAATCGTGTAAATCTAGCTTTATTCTGTTGAATTCATTTCGCTCGTTAACGAATTGATATTAAACCAGCTTTCTTTTTTGCCAGCCATATCCTTCTAAATACTTAAGTTCTTTCAATTTATTAATGTTAAGTTGCTGCTTGTAATTTGGCGTATTTTTGTTATATTTACAATAAGCCTTCGAACAATCTACATATGCTCTTTTCCATTGTTCTTGTCTTGTTTATTGTCCCAAGGATTAACAACAATTTCCTGAGTAGTTTCTAAACAATGTTTTCTTTTCTTTTGTTTTATTTTTAACAAGTTTTTTATTTTGAGTTCTTTAGTCCTTCTAGGCATAGAAATCTTTGCAAACAATAAAAGAAAATGTGTATGAATGTAGCTCTGGCTGGCCTGCTGTTAGGCATGCAGATTTCTTTTTATCCTTTTTTACATCTTTCCGTTTATATTGCAACTATTGTTATATGTCAGCAGGCATTGTTTACAGGAATGTAAAGTGTTGTCATCAACATGTGCGTAGTAGACACTATGTATTTACCAGAAATCTTTTTCTATTTCAGCTACTTTTGTTGTTTTTAGCTTGTTTAGTTTTCAGGCTTGAAAGCAAGGAAAAGTTGAATGACATTGCCTTTTTTTTTTTTTTTTTGAGGAACCAAACAGAAAATATCATGGCAACAACCTGAAGAGTTTAAAGAGTTGATGTAGTCTAGTAGCTTTAGCTGTTGGAGCAAGTTTTAATTACAAGTTAGCTGAATAACTCTCTTATTTTTATCAGAACTTAATTGGCAATACTTGAAATGTATCGCTGTTTTCACGCCATCATTTTCAAAGGAAATAGTATTTTTTATCTAAATCCATAAATCTGTTATTGTACGCATCATGCAGCATTAATATATTAATCGTTGAAATAGTTTTTCAAATTCAATTTGTCAGTTATAAAAAGTATTTATTTAAATTTCTTTTTCTATTATAGCAAAATCTAAATAAAACAATTTTGCAATAACGACCTGCTCAACGTATAAGTAATAATTCCTCTCGACCTTAAATAAATATCACTCATACGTCGGTTGTTTTAACAATTATCTCAAGAAATTAAAATTATAATTAAAAAACACAGAAATACATCTCTAACCTTTAATTTATATAAAAATACAATATTTAAAATAAAATAAACGGACAAACCTACTTTAGAAACTTTCCCGCAAACTATCTGGTTAATATCATAGTTTTCTTCCACATATTTTTACTTTTCATTGTCAAGGTAGTAAAAGCCGCCATCATTTCACTATTAACATGAAAAAGCTACAAATATGAAAACATTAAATAAACACTCAACAAAATGAATGAAGGACCGTAAGTGTAGCTACATAAGTATAAAATGTTTCTACACAAAATCGTCAAATACCATGAGTGGTTTTTAATGGTAGTATATATTGTTTTGTTAGAGCATTAGTTTTTAAACTAAGCGCTAGAAGTAGGAGACAGGAGAGGATATGTACAAACAGAAATAAAAGTTTAACCTCATCATGCCCAGACGACGACACTTAGGAAATAACAAAAGTAATGCTTAAAACTTAAATGAAAATTTTATGTGTTACAGCGAGTAAGTGTATGTATTACCTACATACATATTATAATAGGTTTGCGTGAATAACCCACATGGCCAAAGCATTCAAAAATCATATTATCATCAAACTTTGAAAAATGTTAAACTGTTGATAATTTTCAAAGGTTAGAGAACTATTTCAATAACAAATCACTTTATTGTAAAAATCTTTACAATATCTAGAATATTATAACTCAAAACTTCTCCATCATTTTACGAATATTTTTTGTTTAAAAATTATGTTTCGCTTGCTGGGTACGATGGTCATGTACACAGTAGTTTTATATGCTTAAATATGGCTTTTAAAAAATGTTTACAATATGTCAGGTTTTAAATTTCCAGCATAGAGATAATTTCAAAAGTAAATTAAGTTCTTTACGATGTAAATATGTGGAATGTAAGAAAATAAGGGAACTTGATAAAGTAAACAAAAATTGAAAATATTCAAACTTGAAATTAGTTTACCAAGAATCATATACTTTCTTTAAAGTAGATATCAAATCGCTTTGACTCGTAAAACATTCACTAAAATGGAAAAAAAAAAGTTTGGGTAAAATAACATTTGTGTATTTACATGGTGCAGAACGCGACATTCGTGCAACTTTAAAGTAAATCTTTGAAATTTGTTTTAATATTTGGTAGCTTTTTCACAGCACACTACATACTTATTAATATTAAATTGGTTCGAATTTATTAGCAGAGCTAATAGAAAACGCGACATAACTACATACATAGATTTGCAAATAAGAATGTACTTCTTTAAATTTAATTTGTAACTTGATGGTGTTGACAACCATCAAATTTGACGTTATTTTTATTTTGTAGAAAAACCTTTACCATAGATTTTGGGTTGATGGCATCATTAAATCTTAATATTCGAGTACTTGTAGAAAACAATCATTATTCATGGCTGGCTATAAAATAATTGATTTTCATGTCAAAAAGCAGTATATGTGAAATAAATAAATAAAACCCATTTAACATTGACTTTTAAACATACAATAAATCAACCATATTCCAGACACGTTTCATAATAAAACAATTGCAACAACAAAAAAAAACAATATGCATACAAAATATGTTTAATGTTGTCACAGAGATAACAAATTATGATTGATTGATTTCAAAGACATGCTTTTTTTAAAAGCATGAAAAAAAATAGCGAAATGTGTTAAAAAATGTAATGGCTTAAAAAAGAGGATTTAATGATTTATTTATTTTTCTAATAAATACTTGTATTTAAAAATACTGCCTGGCTTCAACAAATGTTTACTGTTTTTACAACTACAACGACTTAATACAGGAAATAAATTGTTACTACCTAAAAGCAGACTGCATAATGTCCAGCCTTGGCAGATTAATTTAAGCAAATTAAGTAAACCCAGTTCATAAAGTGATGAAGTTTATATAAGCAAACATATAAAAAATACGGTTAAAAGCTTAAACAAATGCAGTTGTAGGAAGGATACCAAAAAAAAAAATAATAATACTGTGAAATTGATATAAAAACCAACAAAGCGATAATCATTATCGTCATCAGCAACATGTTTCTCGTGTAACCCTTAGTCTAAGGCAAAACAACAGAAATAATATTGCTCCTTGTCACCCAGAGAACCAGAAAATTGGCTGTAGACGATTCTGCTTAGCTGCAGCATAAACGTACATAAACTCTGTGTGTCCTGCTAGAATTGAAAGGCTGACTGCTGGTTATTTAAAACACACAACCAGCAACGTTCAAGGGTTACCAGGATAATAATCCGTTTTTGTTATTCTATTGATTAAATATTTACATTTTCATTAAGTAGCTGCTGCCAAAGGTAAAATCACTTTATAAAGGGAAAACAACATTACAACGCATTTACTGCGCTGATATCTAATGATGATGATGAAGACGACGACAACCATGATGCTATTGAGAATGTCGAAAGGGTAAGAGCTTTACACAAATTAAGTTAACGACCAGGCAGTTGTACAGAAAAAAAGCAAGTTTTATTATGTATGTATATATGTATGTAGGTATACTAAAGGAAAAAAATAGAAGGTTTTATTTGCCTAACAAATTAAAATGTTTATTAATAGAAAAAATAAATAAATAAATAATAAAAATAACAAAAGTAAATTCATTAAGAGTTATGAAAGTTTTTCCATTAAAATTTATTTACTCTGTTCTTTATTTACTCATCATCATAATCATCATCACCATCACCATCACCATCATCATCATCATCATCAACATTGTCGCCATCAACAGCAATTTGTGTAAATATTAGTTTTTATTTATTCAAACGCATGCTGTCATAAACTGTGGGCTTCAGGTAGACTTTTGTAATTGTTTAAATTGTTTAAATCACACACCAGCCAAAAATATAAAATATGCTGTGAAACAATTTATTCAAAAGAAGCTGAGTTTTTAAAATATATTAAAATCAACTACTCAAAATATTTTGAGCTCAAAATCTTAAACTATATTTCAGGGAACATGCGTATTTGTATAATTTCTACAATTTCCATTATTCTGGATCCTTATGGATTAGAAACTTTATGCAACGATGTGTGTCTGTCCGTATGTTAGTGCAAATGAAATTTGCGTTCGCTGTAGGTAGTTTACATACCACAGATCCAAATTAATATATCAGGCATATATTCGAAAATTTTAGTATTGAAAATTTAAAAACTCGGTGTATAAATGTTGGAGATATGAACCAAAATTCACTACTGCCCTTTTTCTTTTAAGTATTTTTGTATTTAAATATATGTAAAATTGTTAGTACTGTACATAGACAATATCCATATCAATTGAAACCTATTGCAAAGGACTTTCCAACGCAATTGACGTTTTTCAACAAACAAATAATTTTTAAAACAAAAATTCTTATCACATTCCATTTATTTAATAATATTTTAATATAAACGAGATTTATTATTCCTTTTGGGGGCTGTTATACAATATATTAAAATTCCTTATATTTTTCTAGCATTTATCCATTACGTTTTAATTATTGTAAAAGTTGTTATAATTTAAATTTGTTTAATCAGCTTTACAGATTTATCCTTTCATTATATTTTGTCCTTAATTAAATAAACTCATTAAAAGTAAATATAACTTCAAAACAAATGTTTGTATAAATAGTAGCATGGCCTTAAAAAACAATATGACTTATTCAACTAAAACAAAAGTTTAAATAAATTTCTTAAACATTTTGTTATAGACTCATTTACTTTATCGGCAGACAAAATCCTGAATCTCCTTTAGTGTTAGATTATATAGCCAAGCATTTTACAAATTGTTCTGATCGTAAAACACTTCCAGCAACCATTTTACCGCAGAATGCCTCCACACAAATGAGTCATGAGCTGCTCTACAATATTTCAAAATAATGCTCAATAATTAATATTCGTAATCATATAGATAGGGATAAAGACAAGAGCAATGAAGGGTTAATATTTTTTATACACTTCGTTTTTTTTATTTAAAATGTATCTTATGCCGAGATTTGGTCCAGCTTATTAAAAGAAATTCTAAGCGAATATTTTGAGAAACACAACAAAACTATATTTTTTTTTTTTTTTGGTGTCTTACTAATGCAAATACTTACAAACCCCAAGAATAACAAATATTTTCGCCTACAGAGTTGAGGACAACAATAAATTTAAATAAATTTTGTTTTTGTTATCGATGCGGGCTGGAGCCTATTTGACAATTAAACGAACGAACGAACCAACTGCAGCAGCATCAGAAACGAACAGGCAACGAACAAACGTGATTCGTCAATCACAATAAATAACGAAAATAACACTCAACGGTAACTGTGCGTGTGTGTTTGTTGTTGGTTGGTGGTAACAAAAACCAACGTTAAAACAATACAACAACAGCAACAACAATAAAGCTCAGTAATACATACAATACACTGAGTAATGCCACTGTGGTATTACCCAGTAAACAGAAAGGATGTCGGAGAGATTTTTGAAATACCTTTGGCCCCGATTACCGTTCAAAACACTAATTATTTTGATGTTGTCTGTTGTAAACTTTGATTACGATCCACAACTCTTATCGGCTTAATCGTACATGTTGCGTTCTAGTCGAGACAACAACCAAATTTTAATTTGTTATACTTGTTATCTTAGTACAGAACTTAGTATTCGAGATATAACCAGAAGTGGTCATAATTTTGTGCTCATATCTCAGCCACATATTCAATAGAAGAACTAATAATTGATTGATACAAAATTTAGGCTCGAGAACTGGGGCCTTTGGGTAGTTGATTTAAAATAATATATCAATTGCTTATGTATAAAAATTCAAAATAAATATAATTTATAGTCACACATGGACAATTTACAAAATAAATTACAAACTTATCTATTAAAACTAATAGTGTATTGTACAATAAGATATGAAACGAATTTAAGTATAAAAAGATTTCATAAATTGAGAATCAACTCGTTTTTAAAGTGACAAGACGAATATTTTACATTAAATTTCAATTCATTAGCCAATCAAAATGCTTGTTGGGTATCCGCCTTTAGTTTAATTGTTGCCAATTTTAATATAATTTATTTGCTGATTTTCCTGTATATTCGCATTGATTTTCATTTATTTTATTTATGGCGTTCATTTGTTTTTCCTCTACTCTTGGTAAGATTGCAGAAAACAAAATACTTTATATGAAAATGAGAAAATGTTTTACGTGCTTAACATTATGCTAAAGGTGATGCTTGTATATATACTCGTATAATGGAAATGAGTGGGAGAGGAGAAATTAAAAGTGGGGAATGCAAAAGTGGCAGGTATATTATTTGAGTACTTAACAGAAACAATTGGTTTTTATTAAAAACTAGCTGACCGCCCCTGCTTCGCTCAGTATTTACTAATGGTTTGTATTTCAAAAAATTTCATTTATTTAGAAAAATGAGAAGTGAAAAGGAGGCAGTAAAATTTAGTTCATTGAGTTTTGCTAAAATTTTCTCATACTTAAAAAAATGAAAAAGTTTCTTCAAAAAATGTCTTAAGAAAAATCAGAAGTGAAAAGGAGGCAATATATTAAAAACTTGCAGTCTTACTGTCGTATTTATAAAAAATTAAAGTAAACTTCAAATGTACTTTAAGAAAATTTTGTATGAAAATTTTGTCTAACAGCACACTTCAAACCTACTTTACTTTTTATGAATACGGCAGTTAAAATTTCCGAGTTTTACCAGGAATTTTTTAATTTTTTTTTTTTTACAACTCATCTGAAAATTTTGAATAAAATAAAAAAAAATAAGCCAAAATTTGTACAGCATACTTAAGGGGGCTTTTATTAATTAAAGTTGACTGGACATACAAAAAAAATTCCGAGTTTTACCAGGAGGAACAAACCATCTCCTGAGAATTTCGAATCGAATAAATAAAATCAGTCAAATCGCTCCAGCCGTTCTCACGTGATGAATATTTTTGTTTATTTACAATTGAAAATACAATATAAATTCATTACAATTTATGAAATTGAAACAGTTTTAAAATAACTTTTAAGTAATACAACGTTAAAACAATAATATATGGG
Source organism: Bellardia bayeri (assembly GCA_950370525.1). Taxonomy (NCBI): domain Eukaryota; kingdom Metazoa; phylum Arthropoda; class Insecta; order Diptera; family Calliphoridae; genus Bellardia; species Bellardia bayeri. Next base: position 1,987,935 of record OX493268.1, read on the forward strand.
TAAGAGTAAAAATCATTGAATAGAATTGAATTGAATAGAATATCATTGCAAATTGTTCACTGTCGATTGAATTTCATAAAAATTCACTGAAAATTCCTAAAAACAAATTTTAATAATTGGAATATTCATTAGGATATTTCTGTACTGGACATTTCATTGCTTAGCTTCTAGCTCACCATTAATATCTTTATGTTTCTTAATTTTTCTTTAAAAAATTTAATTTACATGATTTTTTTTTATTTAAATAAAACTAATTACAAATTTTACAATAAAATCGTATTTATTTAAATACCCATAATCTAAGATTAAATATATTTGTTATAATAAACACAACTTTTATAGTTTTGTTTTACTCCATGAGAAAACAAAAACATTAAAATAAAAAATTAAAATAATTTCAATTACAAATTGTTGTTTTCATGCAGTTGCTAAATTTTAGTAGTTGTTGTTGCCCTTTTAAAGTACATTTACAATTTTTACGATTATTGCAAAATTTGTTTACAGTCATTAACTTACTTTACGGACCAACACACACACAGGTCGGTCACTCACTGTACAATAGAACACATGTGTTTTAAACGCTATAAAAATACAACAACAACAAAAATATGTACTATGTAATTTTGTATAAATGTTTATTATGTAGAAAAACAAGTATGAAATCTGTAATTAAAAATACAGCAAATAAAACTGTTTTTATAACTAACAAGTTCAAATGCTATATTCGGTTTCAACGAATTTCAAATACCCTCTAACTATAACTAGAATTATACAAATTGAACTCGTCTCAACATTGATGCCAATTCACATCATTAAGTCTGCACATTTGTAATTTATAATATTCGGGTTAAAAACAATAAATTTGTTGTATCTCTTTTTTTGCTTCTTGTTTTTTTTTATCTATTTAACAAAATTTCCGAGGACAATTGCAAACATTCCATATGAAATTAGTTTTTCTTTGCTATTTTGAATGCATGAATATTTTGCACTGACCTACAAAGTCTTGTTGTTCTATATATGAATATTTCATCCATTTCGAAATTTTACACATCTAATGATAAACTTTTTTCATTTATTCACTTTCACCTTATAATGGTTTTTTCTTTGTAATTTTTAGTTATGCGAAAATTAGATTGCTGCAAAACATTATATTGGAAATTTAATGAAATCAAAATGTTTGTTTCTCTTATCCTTTCCTTAGAATTGTTAAGCTTACTCAAATGCAGCATCAACAAAATAATTTTATTAAGAAGTTTTTAAGCACAATTTAATTTAAAAACAAATGTGTTTTCACTCATCGAACAATTTTTTGTGCTCACATGAATTTTTATGGTATGAACACCTCTTGTCGTTGTAATGCTGTTGTTTGAACAATATTGCCAGAACTATTTCGCCCTAAAAACCGCCAGGTCTTTAAATTACAAACTAAACAATAAACATTGCCACGTTTTCACCACACCGAAGAACATTAACAAATTTGAGTCCTATATTCTGCCAACGTTTTGTTTTTGTAGGCCCAAAATAAATTCTATCTGAGTTTAACATTAAAGAAGCTGTTTAATTGCCTTCATTTATTTTGTACCCTCCACCTGTCTATTTACCACGTTACATGATCTTTTTGTTTAGTTTTTATGTACTAAAGCGGTTTTTGTACATATATTTTAAATTTAATAGTTTATTTTAGAAACGAAATCATTGCTTCTAATTAATTTACTAATATAACCCTTTGAGAACCAACTTAAGCGATTGTGCGATGTGTTTAAAAAAAATTCTCAAAGCAATAGAAATTATTTTAGTGATAAAATTCCAAAAGCAGTGTTTGTGTTAACTCTTTTTTCGTTGTTTGAAACGTTTAAACGTTTTAAACCCCTTATTTTTAAACGTGTACGTAATATTTAGCCATATTAAATATCAATCATACGCCGTGTATCATCGTATATATAACATCATGTACATATATGACACATGATGTTATATACATACATATGATATGATGATACACGGCGTATGATTGTTTTAAAAACATTGAATTTTTATAAATCGAAATTGTCTAAAAAAAAAGTTAATTAACATTCATTTGTAATTCCCCTTTACACGAAACGTATACGTAATATTTTTTAATCAGCTGTAATAAATATCAATCATACGCAGCTTGACATTTCAAATGATTAGCTAAAGATGGATAATATATGGAATTTTAAACATTTTAAATGCATATCAAAGATGATTAAGTCGTTTTTATAGATAACAGAAAATAACTAAAAGCTAATAGTTGATAATTTACATAATTTTATTTACATACAAAATATTATTCTGTGCTTTTCGAAGTAATTGCCATTTTAAATTCTAATTTTTCTTATTCACAAATGTATATATACTCGTATTTGCTTATTTGAGTAAGTATTGTTTTTGCTTTCAAATTACATTTTGCTGCTTTGAGCCACCAAATAACAAATGAACAAAACTCTAAATAAAAAACTATACAATAATAATATTTAAAGAGGTATTTGCCTAATTCCCTAAAACAAAGGTATTTTACAGAAAAATTCCATTAAATGAACGACATTGTTTTACCACCGAAAAACAAAACTACAAAACTACAATAAATAAACAATGTTAATGTAAATAAAAAAAAAACTTCAAAATATCATAATGCAAACTATTTGCTCACACTCCACCATAACTAAATAAAAACATCCATAAACAATCAAGGCAGCTAATAACATTGCAAACAACTCCTAGTAAAAGGGTAGTATACATTTAGGCTTTTTTCAAGTATGTACCACTTTATGTCTTGTATGCAGAATGTATGTGTGTATTGTAAAATATGGCGTACATATGCATAATTTTGTGTTGAAACTTTGAAAAGGCTTTTTAAGGTAATACTTATATTTTTCATTTATACAGAATATTTTTATTAACAATTTTTTTTTTTTTTTTGAAATTTTCTTCAATTTGTAATTTCAATCAGTTCCAAAAATTTACTGCTGTTATCAGCTTTAATGACAAATGAAAACAAAAGCATTAATGGATAAATAAAAATTCACCAGAGAATTGATCGAAATCATTTTAAAACTTTTATAGAACTTCATACAAACTTTAACAACTCTTCAGTGGTGTGCAAAACATTTAAACACATTTAATCAACCCACGACAATTTGGTCAGACACCCAGCAACATTGTATAGCCATAAAGATTTTTGTCTTGTATGACACTCTAATACAAAGACAAAAATAATAACACAGTGATAATTTTAAAACTTTGCTAGGAAAAAGGAAGGTGTTGGCCAAAAAGCATTTATGTTTAAAAAACACTTTATACAATGGAAAAAAAATTGTGTCTGTCTTTTTGTCTCTTTGCCTATAGACTTTTACCCACTATCCTTTAGAGAAAATTCGCCCGACATACAACAATGCATTCAGCCTTGTTAAACTAAATGAAGCCATCTTAGCCATTTAAATTTGTTGTGTTTTTAAAATCCAGAGTAGGGTTGCTGTCACTGGCGAAACAATAGCTTCGGCAGTTAACAAAATAACAATAAAAATACCCAGCTGACAAAAAAATTCAACGACAATGACAGCAATTAGCGACAAAAGGCTAAATTGAGGGGAATGTTAAAACAGTAATTAAATTTGCAGCTTTAACTGGAACTGAAACTCAACTTGATTTGATAAATATACCCACGAGCATTAAATATAAAATCATTTATTTATTATTACTAAAATTTGTTTAAGCAAAACTATATAAATAATAAAGTTTTTATTTGTCATTATTTATTTTTAATTCTCATTCTATTAACAAATATATGTATGTATGTACGAGTATATGCTCATTCCATTTAATATTGCAACTCACAAATTCATCTTTATACAGCTGCTGCACAAGTAGCAAGGAGCTTGTTTTCGGTGTTGTTGAGAGTTAAGTGCATTTATGTATAAATGAAGTTTTTCCCTTTCTTTACAACTTATTTGCTTTGTATTCTTTTCTAGGGGGAGAAAACTTTTTCAGAAGTGAATGAAATTCTAAGCAGTCTTAAATACACAATACAAAATAATAATACAAATTAAATATTTAAATAAATATTTCACAAGACATAAGAAATTCTATAGTTCAAATCTTAATTTCTAATAACAAGAGACTACTTTAAATAAAATAAAAATAGAAACGAAAAAAAAAATTAAACTAAAGGGTTTTCTTAAAAGAAAATTCCAATTTGTATTTTAATACAAATGCAATATCAGAACTTACTTTGTGCTTTAAAGCCAGTTGAGTATATTTTTATGAAATGGTATTTTGTTTTTCAAAATCACTAATTAAATGATACCAACTAAAGACAGGCTATTTTCTCACAAATTTTGGAAAAACAAAAACAATTTATATTACAAATTTTTCGAATTAAAGTGAAGTGATTTTTAAAATATTAAAGGCCTTGATTTGCAATTTCTTTATCCAGGTTTATTACATTTCATTCCAACGTTCCGTTTTATTTTACACCAATATTTACTTAGGTAAAAAAAGGTACAAACTTTTACCCTGATGCCATAGTTTTTAAAAATTTTTTACATATATAAAGTTTTTACATTGTCTTCTGTTATTTCATATAAATCGTATATTTAGCTCTAGTGTTGTTGTTATTGATGGGTTTTTTTTTATATCCTCACAGGTGGGCACCAATTTCCGTTTCCGTTTGTCATCACATGTTTTGTGTACGTGGCTTGTAGGCTGTCTCGTAATAGTTTTGACAAAAAATATTTCTGTTGTTTCACCAAATTCTCTATTTTAATGCGCTTTGATTTTTCTTTTTTATTTTAGCTAGGAATGGTTCAAGTTTATGGTTATGGTTGCTGGTTTTATTATACAAAAATAAAAGTTTACAAAAATCAAGTTTTTTGTGGTTTTAATATACAACAATTGGTATTTAATAACGAAAGTTTAGAATATCTCACGTGACAAATATTTTCTTAATTTTTAGCATGAATTTGTTTCACATGTTAGAAAAAGCAACGCTGTTTGTAATAGAGAAAGCAATGAAACTAAATGTGTTTTTCTTTTTTATAGAGGTAGAGGTTGAAAATAAGTTCTATTTTTGTCGCATTCTTAATCTCATCATCATTTGGATTATATTGGTTTAAGTTTAAGTCAGATCAAAATTTTGTAGTTTTAACTAAAAAAAATTACTGCCTATAGCATTTAAAGTTTTGGCAGTGGAAAAAAGAAATCAATACAAGTGTAGTAACTTTCAATAACTTTTTTTTATTTTCCAAGAATTTTTCAACAACACGAGCCATAAATAACAACTACGTATTTGAGCAATTGAAAGGGAAAATTAGATTAGTCTGTTGTCCAAATTCGACTTCATAAGAATGCTGTATATTTTGTTATTGTTCATTGACATTACGTAGAACACGAGCAACAGAAACATTTTTTTACCTAAATATATTTACTTAGTAAGTTATTACAAAACACACCAATTTGAACATGAACCTTTCTCTTCTCTTTTTATTCCCCATAAGAAGCTAATTTTGTCAGCAACTGCTGGCTGAGTCTTGTGTTGGGAATTGTATTTTTGTGATTCTTACAGCAACAATTGCTGCTGATTGCTGGGATTAATAAAAAAAATAAACGTGATGTTGTGTAAATGTTTCAGATTCTTGATTTTAATAACAATTTGATGTTAAAAATAAGATTTCCAACACAGATTATCTGCTTCAAACACAAACGCGCATAAACACAAATTTGCACAAACAAAAAAATAAAGTGTCAATTACATGTGGCAGCAGGTGTTTAAAAATGTTCTTAGTAAAAAATGCTTTAGTTTAAATTTGGCTTTTAAAGGCAATGCTGAGAAATGGATAAGACTTTTCCAGTTTGATTATGAACTTACATATACATATGTAACCTTATACATTTACAAAGTAAATGTAGCCTGTTCTTAATATAAATGTGATCGTACAACATAATGAAGCAGGGAAAGAAATTAAGCAGATTTAAAATAACAATTTGTATTAGCATCTTAAGATAATACAGATTTACGCATTATTAGCTACTTGGTCACTGGTTTATACTTAAACTTAAACAAATTTATAAGAGTGTTTTCGTGCGTTCTTGAGTACAAAATTGTGTTTTGTTAGTGGTATCATTTCTGAACACTTTAGTTCCAATAAAACTGTTATAGCTGCTGATGTTTGTTTTGGGTGTTGCAATTTGCAAGCCTGTATAATACACACTTAATGTCAATGAAAACTCACATACGCCCACATATATAAAAGTGGTAAACACTTATCTCCACGATCCAGAACGCGACATCAGGACGTCTCTAAATTAGCATTTGAATAGGACTATAGGACTATGCTTAGTTCACAAGATAATTTCATCTGCTTTCCTGTTTCAAAAACAGTAGCAATTAGGGATCAAGAATGTGACATCTACTTTTTTTTATATAGCGGGAATAACTTTAATAAAGTTTACTGACAATGCATCTTTTGGCTCCTTAACTACATTTCACAATGTCTTTTCACTTAAATTGTAACTTTTATTTTTACTTTTAGCAACTGCATCACTATTCTACAATCAGCTGTTTATTTCTACAATGTTGCTGATTGGTGCTGAATTTGATAGCATTACTGAGATGCTGCTACTCACACGTAGTAATTGTATGCATTAAACCATACACGGTCTGGTAGGTTTACGAAATAAGTTTGCTTTAACGAATATGTGGTAAGCAGCAAATTGAATGGAAACTTAAAGGTTTCTGCATAATTGTAAAGATAATTTAAACGGATGTGTAAATTTTCGAAAGAATCTTTTGCAATAACAACAACATTCTCATAAAAAACACACACTCAAACAGAATCCATTCAACTATTTAACAAAATGTTGCATAGACACTCTCTCTTTATATATTCAGTAGATAGTTTTCTTACATTCAGACTTCTATACGAGTACAATCTGGCTACAATGTTCTGCACTTTTATTTAGATGACCAGGAATGAAAGGAAGCTGCAACTAAGTAATGTTATGTTTAAGTACATTTTGGAATTTTGCAAACCAATTGAAGGTGTAGCACATTGAACTAAACTAAAGAAATATTCGTTTGGAATTCTATTTTTAGTTTTATAACAGAGGATTTGCCAATAAACTATAATTTTATATATAAATCAAACACCAGCAAATTGGTAAAAAGTTTATAAAAATGCAGCATTTCTCTAGAGAGCAACGCATTTTATTGTCGAACAACAAATGCATACACGACAGGAATGGCAAATTAAATTTACATATGGGACCAACTATAATTAAAAGTGGCTATGTCGCATGCGGTTAAACAGAAAAACAAAGTTCTTGTTGAAAATCTAAATAAGACTATCAAATGCCTGCATAAAAAATATTAAAGTAATTCCCCTTATTAAATTCTTTATAAATTAGTATCGCCTAATTTAGTTTTAGAAAATATTCGCAATTTCATAAATCTAAATGAGAAGAAAAACACGATAACAATAACAGCGACCACAGCTGTGTTCATCAAAAATTAAATTCTCCAATGACCAGGTATTATAATTGAAATAATACTAATTAGATTAAATTCAATGCCACAAAATGTGTGTTGCCACCATTCATATACACAGGTACATATGTGCAAAAGGAGTGTGTGAAAGGGGGCTATTTAGAAGAGAGGAGGATGCGGTGGAATTAGTAGGCATATAAAAAGCATAAACTGAATTATTATAAACCAAGTTAAAGTGTGTACATTACACGAGGGTTGTATGATAAGATTTATGGATAATAATAATCGATGAAGGGACATTTGGGGATTTATTTTAAAATATACGTAACTTTTAGGATTAATGTCTTCTTTTTACAAACTTAAGGTTTTTAGGCATTTAAAACCATGTAAATAAATTTTATATGTGAAATTCATAACTGAAATTTCTTTCCACATGTATGCTTCTATTGCACTCTAAATTTGTTCTGTCTATATTCGTCTAAACTGCTTAAAATATGTATAATGATCGAGGTTAACTAATGCACATATGCAGCAATATGTCTGCTTAGAAACGGAAATGTGCATAAAAACCAGGCAGTCAGACAGCCAAACAACTCATCCGACTCGAAAGTGTATAAATATTTATGGTGTTAGAGAAACATTTCATTTTTAAATCCTTTACAAATACTTCATTGCAGCTTTGTTACAATTTAATATGAAATTCATAAAGCTCATGCACTACCAACACAAATACTTTAAAATCTCTAATACTATAACGTGTAACAGTGTCATATTTAAACATGATATTCAACAATGCATGCTCCCGCCTTATCTGCTGGTTGTATTCGTTTTTGAAAAAGGTTTTTGTGTCTGTGCAAATTTAAGTGCTAGTTTGTTGCCTGCAAAATATTAGAACTGTCAATTTACATTGAGTTGTTGGCATAATATTAAAACCATAATTTATTACCGACATTTTATAATAGTTACTCCCTAATAAAGAAACTTGTAGACAGATATACAGAGAGAGAAAAATTTAAAGAATAATATGAATCTGAATATACTCTACGAAAGATTAGATACTTCATCATATTGTAGCAAAAAACGTATATTTTAGAAAATTACATATTTCATGCACGATGAAGAATGCGACACTCGGACGCCTTTGAAATTATAAAAAAAAATAAAAATCTTAAATGAAATTGAGTTCATTAGAAATCGAGTTGTTATATATTTCAACATTTTTCATTTTCACTTAAAAACAAGCAATGTGTAGCAATATATCAATTTAAATTAAACACCCTAACCCTGGCATATTACACATATAATTTATTAGCTTATTTTTGTCACTTAATGAAATTCAAATTTCACTAGCAAAATGCCTACCTACTAAAAATTTACAAAATTTTACAATTCCAAACATGACACTTTCCATAAATCGATTACTCTACCCTGAGTTTGCTAACTAGAAAATTTACGCACTTTTAATATTCTTAACAAAGATCAAATGACAATTTAAACTGACAGGCTTTGTAATACGTTCTCGCACAAAGGGTCGTTTTATTTCACTCTCTTACTTTCCTCTAAAAAATACATACATACATATATACGAGTATGTATATACATACGCACAGTTAAATCAAATGACTTATTTTCATAACTGCCTAACTAACAAAATTTTTACAACATTAAATCCAGCATTACTTTCACCTTAACACCAACGCAATTTTTCACAAACTCATAAATGAATTACAGCTCAACTTTCTGGCTCTCACTGCTTCTCTTTTACACCCATACAAATGTATCCAAACAGCAGAGTGCTGAAATAATGGTGGTAGTAGTAGTTAGTAGACTGTGTACGTGAATGTCTAGTGTTGCAAAAAAGTGTCAACAAAAAAGTGTTGTGTTGCGTTATGTTATATTGTGTGGTTCAGCAGGTGTGTGTTTGTGTGACAAAAACCATGCAACTGATGTTGTAAGTTTAAAATGAATTTTTAATGACTTAAAAATAAAACAAGAAAGTTCTTTTTTTTTCTTTATGTTTTCGTTTATAATTTTCTAACATTTATGATGAGACCAATTTAAAATTTCATGAATATAAATTGGATTTACCAAATACACTACATAAAAAAAACTAAGAGAGAGAGAGAAAGTGAATAAAATATGCGCAGTAAATAGTAGACAAAGAAAAAGAAAGTGAGAAAAAAGAGAAAAATAAATTAAAATATAATTGACATATGTATGTGTACTAAAACAAAAAAGAAATAAACATTGTTATAAATTAATATCAAATTAGACTTTAAATGCAGAATTATTTCTGAGGAATTATTAAAGTTCATTTTGTTTCTGGTAAAATTTAGCACAATTTCATTTATAACATTTTAAATTAAATAATAATAATTTTCCGTTTCTGAAGCAAATTTTTTGTCATGGTGTCGTAAAGATTCAACAAAATAATAATCAAAAAAATACCCCTACCAAGACCCCGATATATTAAATAATAGACTACTGTACTATCAATCTAAATCAATCTGAGAATTAAGGCCGCTCAAATTCATTAAATTACAAAAAAAAATTATTTGTCTTATAAAAATTAATTTTAAATTTTGGCATAATAAAATAAAAACTGCAGGAAAGTTTTATTTTTTTGTTTTTTTTTTTGTTTGCAAATAATTCTATTCATTTCATGAATATTTAGCGGAACTGAAAGTTTTTCACAAAACTTTATGCCACACAATATTTGCCGGTTTCAAATATAAATTTTCTTGACTATTCCTTCATTGTATTTACGGCACCTGTGAACAGAAATAAGTGTCTATCTACATTTCTAATGAAACGAGGAAAGGAAACTCCTTTATGCAGTTATTTAATTTTATAGAATCTTCATTTACAACTGACACTTGCATAAACTTCTCCTTCACTAGCTGTTGTTGGCAAAATTGTGCGAATATTTGTTAGAGCAAAACTTTCCTCTTATATCGTTCCAAACTAAAAACTTCATATTGCACTTTAGGTTTTGGATTTCAATTTATGATTTTCCAGTCAGTCAGGCAGTCAGTTGTATTTTGCATACGAGTTCCATGCAATACAATCATATCACATAAGAGACCTTATAACTACTTTTGTTTCTATCTATAAATGTTTGCAGTGTCCAGTTACACATTTTATATACTTGTTTTATATCAACAAGGTGTAATTACCGTATGCAGCTTTTTCCAACAATTTTCTAAAGCTGGGATTCTCATCAAAAAAAATGAGTAAACGGAAAAACAGGAATAGAAAAACGCATCATAAAGCAAATCTAAAATCATGATATGGCATCAAAAAATAAATTTCAAAAATGAGTTCTTTGTTAAAATGTACCATACCAACATTTTTAGAAATAAATACATTTCGATGCACTTTAATGTTTTTTGTACAAAATACGGTACAAAAATATCGAAACCAAGGAAAAAATAAATTTTTCCTGAAGGATGTCAATGTTAAATCTTCACAAAAAATAATTCTTTTTATCAAAAATAATTACTAATAGTTTAATAAAAAAAAATAAGAAATTTAAAATCGCTTTTGATATCTTTTTTCTATATCAACATGTTGCTGCAACATTGATTTCTATAAACATGTTGTTGAAGGATTGCTTCCTATAAACATGCTGCTGCAACATTGTTTCCTATAAGCATTTTGCTGCATAATTTTTTCTAAAAACATGTTGCTAAAAACATGTTGCTGTATAATGTGTTGCTAACATATTAAGAACTAAAACATATTGCCGCAATAATTTGAATATAAACGTGTTCCGCATCATTTTTACTGTATAAATATTTTTATATTTATTATGTTAAAGATACATTCTGATTAAAACATGTTACTGCATTATTTATTTTAATTGCAAAGATTCATTTCACTATAAACAATCAGTTTAAGGTCAACTTACTAAGTATTAATAGCAACGTCTTAAACAAGCTTTTGAATTTCTTAAATGTCAAACATAATTTTATAAACATGTTGCCCATGACTTGGAAACTTCTTTCAAGTTGCTGTAATGTGCTATTTAAACTTGGCAGCTTAATCATATCTAGCCACAAATCTCTACATCCATTAGTGTCTGGTAAATGACTTGTAACAAATATTTGTTCAAAACCACAAACTGGACAGAATATTTACATTGTTCTTTTAATTTTGACATTTTAGTATAAATACTGAAAATCTTAAAATTTTAATTGACCAAAACATGAATAAAAACACAAAAAAATGTAAAACTAAACAAACAACAATATAATAAAATGCACAAATTTGTGGAAATGTATTTACATACACTTATAAAAACAAACAAACATTCATTGTTTCACACAACCAACATTTGGTTGAGTTATTACGCATTTCCGCTTTTCATGTATGCTCTACTCTGCACTAACCCCAACACCAACACATCACTGTGAAAGTCGTTGGTCGTTGTAGATGTTTCTCATCATTAGACTTATGAATAATGTTGCATGGTATTAATATGAACAATCTGCATTGTTGTATGATTATGCTCATAAGTGTGGTTAGGTTTCTAAACACAAACATGAATACGTTTACACTAGGTGTTACATATACATATGTATGTATGTATGTATGTAGAAAATCTTTGTAAGTGTATAAAACGATGTCGGTTTATGTCTACATACGCAGAGAAAACTTTTTTGCAATTTGCTAAAGGTTTCTTAATATCAGGCGTACTAGAATTGTTTCAATAATTTTACGGTAATATATACATATGTACATATATGTATAATACGAGTATAAACAATAATTTAAATGATTATCATTTTTAATATGGTAAAAATGTTTTGGACTGAACGTTATTTCTCTGCGTGTATGCGTAAATGTTTGTATGAGCATACAACATGTTTATGTCAGAATGAAGTACCGGTTATTGCAATAGACATTTGAACAGCAACAACAAGAAACAACAATGACAAGATGAGTCTAGTGAAACTAACTAACACTACACATACACTTTACACAATAAAAGCTATAACAACAAAACAAATCACACTCTTAATACTTGATCTAAAGGATTTCTTAAATTATGTTGCACATGCACATACATATGTACTCGTATGTGTAAGTTGACAACTAATATAAGAATAGAAACTATTTAATTTTTATTTTATTTTAAGAGAAAAAATTGAGCACAATTAATACCTTCAAATATTGTATGTATAATATTAATTTTGAAGTAGTTTTGAGTGAATATTTTACAATTAAAACCTCATCAAATCAAACAGATTCAATTGAATTTAATATTAGGAGTTAATTTTTCTAAGAATATTGTTTGTTCACAAAGTTACAACAATGATTGACAATAGGAGGTATGATTACTGAAATATAATTAAATGATTATCATTCTCACGGATGACCCTACACTAAGAAATTTGTCGTATTTGGTATTTATTTTCGTATAAGCTACTTGGGCCTAAATTATTAAATTTAAAATACATTTAATTACAATTTTTTCCCTCTTTTGTCTTTTGATAAATTAGATTTTTTTCTAAAATTCCGGTTTTCAAATAATAACTGTAAACATGTTGCTGCTACATATTTTTTTTTAAACATCTTGCATCAACATATTTTCCCTAAACATGTTGCCTATACATATTTTCTACAAAAATTTTTCTGTAAACAAGTTCAAAAAGATAATATCGTTGGTCAGATTGCTCATATTTTCGGCTTGTTAGTTTTCAATAAAATCAAGATATGAACTATGAATGTATTATTATTTGTGTATGTATAAAAATCATAAAGAGTTATTTTTACAAAATTAAATAAAAAATATTCATAAATGAAATACGACGTACAATTTACATTGTAACCTCAAGTTTATATTATTTTAAGCAATGACAATAAATTCTATGCAACAAAAAAAATATGTCTGAGTGTTCTTTTAAGTGGCATATATACACACACACGCAAGTATAAGAGTAAATATGTGTGTGTGTGTGTGACTATTGTAAATGACCAATTGTCTGTCTGTCTTTGAGACACTTTGCATTCTCTCAATATTTGTTTATGTGTCGGTCTTTCAGTTAGTAACTTCAGTTAGTCTGTTCGTCTCTCTGTATCACACTTATAAATGGAATAAATTTTAATTTTTTTTAATACCCAAGTATCTGAGTTGAAAATAGCCTCATAAATCCTTCATTATAAATTATTTTATATGCACTTTACCAATTTCAGACACACTCATGACCCTATCAAGGCACTTTAACTTCAACTTGTATTGTGGTGTGCAGTGTTATTTCTGTATGTTTGGTTGGAAACTGTGTGAGTTTATTGTAAATTCCCAGTGTCCTTTTATTGTTTATTATTGTAGAGATACAATTGCTTTGGTTGTCTGATACGACTTAATGTTAATTCATTTTATATTATTCATGCATGCATACATAAATAGATATGTACCTACATATGTATGTATACATGACTGTATTTATACATTATACATGCATGATGCATGCCTGACTGTGTTACTATATGCATCTAAGAATGGCTGTACATGTGTAAGTATAATTCGAATATGTATGTATGTATGTTGTAAAATTGCATTTTAATGCAACAATTCATGTTTTTACCATGGTTACATTTTATGGTTGGCATGATTATTTATAAAATAATATTATATCTATAACTATGTGTATATACAGTGGGTGGCCAAATTATTAGTTACACTATAGTTTTTCTTATTAATTAAGATTCAACCGCTTTTAATACGTATATAAATCTGTTTCTTGTACCAGATGTTTTCGTATTTTAATTCTGGTAATACTGTTAAATATTTTGTGCAGTGTTAACAATGATTGGTAACATTAGATTGCAGTTGTAGATCATTCTGCTCTGAAGTGTGAAATATGCAATTTTGAGGTTATACAAACAAAATCTTATAGAGGCATTGATTAAAGTCTGGCATCACGATGAAGAACTAAAAAAATGTTCAAAAATGCATTCAGAGCATGCCAAAAAGGGTGCAAGCTGTAATTCATGCCAAAGGAAGTTCTACGAAATATTAAGATTTTTTTTCAAAAAATTTCTTTTCCTCAAATATATGTTTTTAAAACAAAAGAATTTATTTTTTATTGAAATAGAAACACTTAATTTACCTAAAAGAACAAATAAAATGATAAATTTTTACTATTTTAAAATGTTATACGGCTTCAAACTAAACAATTTTGCATGTGTAACTAATAATTTGGCCACCCACTGTGTGTACATATGTATGCATGTATGTATATTAATGAGCACATACATATGTTTTTGTGTGCGTGTAAATATAATTTTGTTTATTTATGTTTTGTTGTTGTTATTATTCTGAATGATGTTGCATTAAGTTTAACAAATTATATCGAGTACTTCAGATTGTATGCCATTGTTGTTGGCGGAAGTATTTATATTTTCTGATTTCTGGAGGTATTAAATTTACAGTGTTATTCAGGCTTATTATGAGTGTCGTTTTCTTTTTACGACAACGACTCTTTCGTAATAGATTAAAGATCAAATTAAGTGTGTTTCTTTAATATATTACGAAACAGTCGTTGTTGTAAAAAGAAAACGACACACATAATAAGGCTGATTATTTTTGTGAAAAGACTGGATTTATAATTATTAAAAAACATATTAAATTTTTTAAAACAAACCAAGTTTTTGTAAAATTCTAACATAACTAACATGACGTATGATTAACATAAATACAAATAATACATGTAATTAAATATTTAGCCACTCATTTACAAACTTTAGAGAGGTTTTCTTATTACTTGAATATTTTAATAATAAACATGTTTCCGCAGCATTGTCTCTGTCAACATGCTGCTCTAATGATGTAAAGTTTAATACTTTGTAGATAAAAATTATTTTTATAAACATGTTGCTGCAACATTGTCTTGCACATATTAACAAACATGCAGCTGCTACATTTGCTTTCTAAAAACATGTTGTTATAAACATTGTTTTCTTTAACATGTTTCTAAAACATTTTTTTTCTATAAACTTATAGCTTAATAACGTTCTTTTGAAAAATGTTGCTGAAACACTGTTTTCTATTAACTCATGCATTTATTTATTTTTATTTAAATTAAGATCTTATGTTTGTCTTTGCCAACCCAATATATATTTTGTTTCTTTTTATAACTTTCTAATATTTCGTGCAACAATTGCCACTTTAATTATTTTGCTGTAAAAAAATAATGTTGCCAGATACATTTCATATGTTTTTCACAAAATGAACAGAGTACTACTTTTGCAACATTTTTTCATGAAAATTTCATGTGATTTTTTTTTAACATGTCTTTTGACAGCATTTCACTTAAAAATTTTGAACAGAGTACTAGACTTAATATGTATCTTGTACTTTCCTTCTTTAATAATAGATGTTTAGTTGATTAATTTTTTTTTTAAAGAAAGATAAAAGCAATTGTAGGTTTGTTAGATTTCAGTATAGCTTTTTGTATGTCTACATTTATCAAAAGACTTTGCCAAATAAACTTCATTAGACAGTCAGTTTAAGACTTTATAGATTATCAATACGTCTTGTTTGTCTAAGATTCAAATACATTTGTAGCACTCTAATATGTTTTGATGAAATAGCCAATTAAAACAGATTTAGACAATGAAAAAGAAAAACAGTTTTATTGTAAAGAGAATACTTTGAATACAAAAAAGACCTCATATAAGAATGGAATAGAAAGAATCGTATATATATAAAATATATAATAGTATATATAGAACAGTTTCACTAAACTATTAATTCAGACAGTTAGCCAAGTATTTATACATATTTAAGTTGCTTATTTGTAGAGATCTCTATTTTATTTGGTCCTTTTTGTTTGTTTATTAAGTTTGTGTTTTTGTTGTTTTTCAAATTTTGCCAAATATTTTTTCCGGCTTAAAGTTAAGTGAGTAAGCAGCATAAAATTGTTTTTCCGGTAAGTATTTAGATTTAGCAAATATCACAAATCAGCATTTGGTTTTTATTTATTTTTTTTTTTTACTTTTAAAAGGAAAACTGTTTTTTTTGAAACACTTAAAAAAGTTAAGGCGTTTGTAATAAAGGAAAGATGAAATGAAATAAAACAAATCTCTGCCTTTGGTTTAACTAAGAGAATGCAGAAATATTTTAAATTCAATTACGGAAATGTAGTTTTGTTTACTACAAAGTTTTATAATTTTGACATATAAACTTTAATTAAATCGTATGTAGTATTTGTTGTAGTTACGAAATGCAAATATGTATGTACATAATGTTTTGAATACATGACCTGATTACTTTCTCTTTATACGAGTATATAATTAAATTTCTTATTGGTGTTGTTACTGCCGGGGTTTGTCATTACAAAAACTTAAATTTATAGCAATTATCATATTGCCAGCTGAAATACAAAATGCCATTAATAATTAACCAACAATGTTAACGAATATTGCAAAGTAGTGTTAATAAAAAAAAGATTAAAGTGCAATTTTTTTCTAATCTTCTAATCTTTTAGTAATGTATAATTCTTACATACTGCTTTGAAACTTTCTATTTTTATTTTCTATATGAAAATTATTAACATGTTAGTTACAGACTTTTGCATTTTAAGTGCCGATATAAATATAGATATACCATAATTTATTATGAGAATTTATGTAAGTGATTGCAAATATTCACAGTTATACACAAAATTGTTAGATACAATACGAAATGTGGGTTAAACTAATAAAATAGAAATATCAATAGAGTGACCAATTCGAAAGATTTTTCAATTGCAATTTTTAATAATTTTCCAAGTTTGTGTAAAACACGTTATCGTTTAAACTGCAAGACCAAAACTAATAAAATTCACGTTTAGTATTAACGATTGCTGTAAGTACAGGCAAATCCCGGTCTAACGAATCTCACTTTAACGAAAATCCGATATAACATATAGCAAAGTTTTTAACATTAACTACCATATGAAACGAATGTTTTATTCGTTATTTTTAACATCGACAAATTTTATAAAGAATTTATCAGAAACTCAAACTGATGGAAAAGGAAACTCTTTATTAATCCAACATAATGCTTCAAGTCACCCTTGCTAAGAACAATTAGTAAAAACTACAAAAGTTTGAAAAATATGGACGATAACTAGGTCACAATTTCATTCAAAAAAGAAATCTCGATATAACGAATTTTTCAATTTAACAACATATCAACATATCTGAGAACATACCATTCATTATACCGGGATTTGCCTGTACTTCGGTATTGAAAATCAGCCAAATTACAAAACAAAATTTAAGGCAACCTCAAAAAAATATTATGTTTTGGGTAATGTAGCAAAATATAAATATCAATGATGTGACCATTTCACAAATATTTTCAATAATGCTTTGTTTTGATTAAAATAAATTGTTAATTAATTACAAAAAAAAAACAACAACAACGGATTTTCTAAGATTGTGTAAAACACGCTCACGTTTCCAGTATAAAACCGAAGCTAAAAGGAGTCTTTTATAATGTTTATTATTATCCTAAGGGTGCCCCAATAGACTAGGCGATAGTGTGCCGGACTATCAGTCGAATCCCGCCAAAGGCTCTGGGTGTTTTCTGCAGACAAGCCAAAAAGCCAAAAAAAAAAAGTACTTCGATATCGAAAATCAGCATTATTGGTTTAATATAAAAATATTTATGAACAAAATGTAAGACAACCAGCCTTTTAAGAAGATTAATGTTTTTAACCACTTTTTCAATTTTACAGAAACTTTGTAATGGGATTATTAATAATTGTTGGTAAATGTACTTTAAGAATTTAACAAAACTTTTCAAAACAACTGAAAGAAACCTGACCACACTTTAATAATATAATAAATTCAAGCATAAAATTATTATTTCTTTAGAATTTTATGTTTCTTATTACATATTTACATCTTCATAGTTAGGGAAAACTAAGAAACTACTTTTACTACTATTTCTGCAAGTACTACTATTACTATTTTGCCAACAACTAAACATTACAGCAAAACATAAATTTACATACATTCCCCTCTAACCCCGTAAATTTATGGTAATGTGGGGTTATTGTCGTAAAGCAAGTCAATGTTAAAAGTAAAATATTTATGACTAAATTTTGATAGTGTACAACAAATGCATGACACAAGTAGACGACATCTTGTAAATATTATAAACATTTATTACCATGCATGTATGTATGTATGTATGTATTTAGTAACTATGTTAGAAAATGTGTGTATTTACAAAATAAAACACAAACAATTTAGGACACATTTCAAGAAAATTATTTTTATATTGAATTAATGTACCTAAATAAGTTGAATATAAACACACGTACTTTAGCACTTCCGTTTGAAACTGTAAAGCTACGGTTACATTTGGCAAATATTTTCCGAAAAAGACGTAACCACTAAATAACATATCTTTGAACTCGTTTATTTAATAAAAAAAATTTAATTTATTTAATGCTGTTTGATCTTGCAAAACTCTTGTAAGAGTAAACAACGTCAAACAAATTTGTGCTAAAACTAGTGGTTACGCTTTTTTGAGTAAATATTTGCCAAATGTGATAGTACCTTAAGTAATAACCTGCAGTTTTGCAGGTAGTGATTGTTCAAGTTCTTCAGTTCTTCAAAATTATTTAAAGAATTTACCAATTCACCACTATGACTGACTAAGACTGCTGCTCATTTTATACACCTCTGTATAAAATTAACCATTAAAAGTCTTGCAAATTAGTTACTGGGCAACCAGCAAAGACACTTACCAGTGTGCTGCAATGGCAAGCTCCAAAAAATCATCGAATTTTGATCATTTTGACCTGGAATTATTTTCAGGCTTGTAGAAACACGTTTTAGTATTTTTGCAACTTGGGACCAAACTAATGCCAAGATACGCAGTAATTTCCATGGTTTTTAAAGTTTGGGTACATTTTGACCCCAAGCGCGTTTAAAGGTTAATTAAGATATTTGCACTGTTAGTATAAATTTTGGACCTAAAGATATATTTTGTGAAAGTTTCATAAAAGTCGACTCAAAAATTTATAGTTTCGCTATCTTTCTATTAAAAATCCCAATTATAACAAAATTTGACCTTTGACCTTCACGATTTAAGAGTTAATGTTTTCCGTTTTCAGTAAAACTTTCGGCAGATATTTAAGAGTATCTCAACTGCATGGGTTTTTATTTATTTCATATTAGAAGAAAGAAATTTAGCTTATTCAATAAAATATGGCAAAGAAATTAGTTTTTCCCGAAATTCGCCAATATCAAATCGCGGGTACAGAAAAACTCTGGCAGGATTTCCTCCTATATGCTTAATAAATCCCAACGAGATATTATAAAAATTTCCAAATTTTATTTAACAAAATTTTCGAAAAATTGAAAATGAAGTTTTAAAACGGCCGTTACAAAATCAACCATTTTTTTATCATACCAGATAATAGGTTAACGTTATGCTACGTAGACAAAAACTCTTATACAAGTAAAAAATTAAATATTTAAAGTATAAATATGATTTTATTCGAATATTTCTAAAAGTTTGTTAATATTTTTTCAACAATTTTTATTTAAGTGTTCTGAAACACGTTAATGGCCTGGGGAATACTTGATAACTTTAAAATTTTTCAACCGATTTTCATCTTTTATATCTTATTAGAATGTTTATTTTGTACACATTTAGAGTCTTTTACATTGAAATGCAAAATTAATTATTTAATGGCAAAATTTTTGCAAAAACTAAAAACAATGCATATATTCCCCTTGTAAATGCCCCTTCAAATTTCATGTTATCCCATCATACTAATATTTTTCAGACTGTTTTTCTACAATCCATGGAACTATTGCATACAATCTTGAAGCACTCTGGTGCTGCAGGGTACATATGTAACTGTGTTGAGTTTATATATGCAAGTGTTTGTGTTTTCTATTTTTTAAAACATTAAAAAGGGATATTTCGTGGGACTAAAACATAAATTTGTTTGATAACTCTATGCATAATTTAAACTTGCCATAAAATTATATTGCAGCAACTCTATAAACGTAATATTTGTGGTTTCAACAAATTGCTGATGCTCAAACAGGTTGTATTTATATGTTTCGTTTCCTACTATTGACATGTCAATACTTAACACACAGAGGGCAGATGGAAAAAGGGTCCACATCTTAAGTAGGCATATAAATTTCAAAAGTTTAGATTAGCCAGGTCTAGATGTGTTGAAAGGTTGTAATAAAAATTTAAATTAAACATACAAAAAAGCAATAATTTTCGAAAATTAAAGCAGTTGAAAAGCTGGCAAAATGCTTTCAATGATATTTACTGCCGTATTTATAAAAAATTAAAGTAGACTTCAAATGTACTTTAAGCGAATTGTGTATGAAAATTTTCTCTAAAAGCATACTTCAAGTCTACTTTATTCTTTTATAAATACGGCAGATACTGTTTAAACTGTGTATAAAGTAAATGGATTTGATAGTGGTTAAATTTTTGCAGTTTCTTGGATTTTAGCAGGATACAAATCTATGGAAAAGATTACAAAAAGGAATCAGCTTCCAAGTGGCAGTCCACCAAACAAAAATCTTTACTTGTGTGTAGCCTAGCATTGTCAATCCCAGATTTGTAAAGTTTAATTTAATTTTTAATTTTATGATTTATTCTACTCATAGTCTCCTGGCTCCTTTTTTAAACAAGTTCTTGTTGCTTTTGTTGTTTCGTAAAAAATTCATATTTTTGTTTTTTTTTTTTTTTTTTGAATTCCCTTGAAATAGTGCTTTAAATATTTATAAAGTTTTATAAAGATATGTTAATGTTATTATCTCATTATAACTATACACTGCCTTTCACTGGTTTTGACTACTTTTGTACTAGTAAGTATTAAGCTGCACTCAACTTAATCTCATTCAAGGTAAATCATTTAAAATGCATTTGCATTTTCAAGCAAACATCTCTATAACAACTAGATTACACAAGAAATTTAAACAAGTTTGTTTAATATTGTTGTTGATGCTGTTATCACTTTCTTCTTAAACCATTGACCCATATAATTTCGTTGTAAATTGAGGCAAAAAAAAAAAAAAGAAAAGATATGAGTTTGCACTACTTTCCAGCAGCTGCTCAGGATGTAGAACAATGTTGAATGTAAACATAATAATAACAGCTTAGGCAGACTTGTTGTACTTGTTTGAGTTTAAGAAAGATAGTTTTTTTTTTTAGCTGCAAACAAACTTTCACTAGTAGAAAACAACTGAATAAAGGACTCATGTTATGTTATACAAGTTTGTGTGTATGTAGTTGAAAGTAGATTGGTTGCAAGTTTGTATATATAAAAATATGTATGATGCCTGTACCAGCATAATGTTTAACTTCTTGTCACTCAGGATAATGATGACTGCTGGCATTTGTTTGTCTATGTACAATATTATTTTTAATAAAAAAAGAATCCAAGTAAAATATTTTAAGCAGTTTTCACATAATATTATAATAAACGTTGCTCTCAAGCCCAGCATGATTATCAGTATGAACATAATGACAATCAAGATGTGGCATGTTGAATGTAACAATTTTAGATTTATAAATTACAACACATTCATTCATATTTGCATTTGCATATTATGAATATGCCTCATGTTGTGTAACTTTGGTTTCTGTTGTTGCATATTTGCTGTAGCCAGTTTTAAAGCTGGTTTTTTTTCTATTCATAAATCGTAAATTGTAGAAGCATGTGGAGCAAAAATATCATACGAAATTATTGCATAGTTTAACTTAAAATTTCATATGCGAAATATTTTAATGTAAATAAGTTTTAAAGAATCTTGATTATTGGGAGAAAGAATTATAACACTTTTCTCTATGGAACGTCAGCTTTAGTTTTTTCTACATTAGTTTGCTTTGTTTTTCCGCATGGGTTTTTAACTGAAAATAAGTGTTAGCTTCTAACTATTAAATTTGTATATTAGTTAATTTTGGCCCTTGATTAGAATGTTCGCCACAAACTTAATAATGTGTAAATTTCCATTAGAATATAGATTATTAAAAAGTTTTTTTTTTTTTAATGAAAAGTGAAAATGTGTTTTCCCTCATAAGTTTATGGTAATTAAAAAAAAAAAAGTTTAACTACAATCCAACTATTTGTTTATGTTGGCACTGGATGTTGAGGTTTAGAAAAGTGTGCAAAAGAGCGAAAATGACTAAAGGCAACCACTTTAATTTCCATTTAATCAAACATTAAATCAATGTCTACTCATACATGCATGACAGAGTGCTGAGAATGTGTTAGTATTAGTGTTAGAAAATGTTTAAATGTGTGTGTGTGTGTGTGTGTGTGTGTGTGTGTGTGTGTGTGTGTGTGTGCATGTTTAAGTAGTTTTACATGAAATGCTTTAGACTTCGTTTCATTGCTAGGCAAACGTCAAAACCATGTACAGACATAGAAGAGGTAGCAGTTGTATTAGAGTCAATGTTTGTATTCATTTTAGAATTAATTTTTATAATTTCTCTTTTAAGGGGAGCAGACTAGACTAACAGCCAGCCAGGCATTTAGCCATGTTAATAGAAATTTAATTATCTAAATAGAAACAGTTTAGTATTTAAAAATTCTTTAAGGAAAGTGAGAATTTACAAGTTTTCACAATTAAATAAGTAAGTGTATGAAAGGAGTAAATTCATATTTAAAATAGTTGCTTGTGGCTTCTATATACTTTAAAGTTAAAGTCGAAAAGTGAAAACAAAAATAATATTATTTAAACGGAATTTTTTCCAACGACATTTTAAAAGAATGTCCAAATTTATACAATAAATGAAACATGTTGGAATCCAAAGTAACAATCTCTAAAATTTACTTTTTACAAATAAATTTTATTTAAATTTAAATGTTGGCTGTAGAAGGTCCATTCGAAAGGTCCAATTTTGAGTCATTCTCTTTCTAAGATTTCTACCATTATCTGGCCAATTATGACTTTGATTGCACATAATCCCGAAGAAAAACCGTAAAGGTGTGATACAACATAATATGGGTGATCACAGGCCCGACCATTCAAGTTCTACACATAAAAAATATGTCAAATCAATACGTATTAAAAATAACGAAAAACGAATAAATGCAATTTAAAGCATTTGTTGGAATTGAATTGTGAGCCTTTTGTATTTAGGGTGCGATAGGGTGCTACTAAAATCAACAAAAAATGGAAATAAAAATATATTTGATAATATTTCTCAGTTTTATTTAACATTAAAGGCCTACGCTCTTGTCGCATTCTTGACCCCTTGAAATATGTATAAAGGTGCTCTATTCGTCAATATTTTTTATTACGTTTACATTTTCTTTTTTCTTTTTTGTTTGCAGCTGTTACTCTTTATTTGTTATTAATTTGAAAACTACTTTGGTTAACACCACAGACTAGCGAGTAAAGTAGAAACGCAAAAAAAAAAAAATACAACATTATGCTAAAAACCTACAATAAGTAACAACTTACATAGAATACTAAAATATTCCCATATACATATGTATGTAGGTATAGTCATTAGGGTGGCTCTGTTATTGGCCTATACCAAAGGATAGTTTTATCTTATTCAGATAGAATTTCATAGGAACTTTTCGATATCAATATCTTAGAAACACTTCTTTTTTAATACGACTTTCTAAGAATAAAACTTTTCATGCCCGTTAAAAAATCAAAAGAAAAATTACAAGTCCTAGAACACATTGCATATTTACTTGGAAACATCGACAACTATATACGAGTATATTCTGGACTATCCTAACCAAGGATATGCATGATGGAAGTAACTTCTAAGAGTCACACAAATATTTTGGTGTCATTTACTTTTGATTTTCTTGTTGTGATGCTGACATAGCTGCCGCTACCGCTGCTGCTGTTGTTTAAAACATAGATAGTGCGGCAACATTTTGTCATGCCTTTATTGGACATCTACAGCCAACGGCTGTTGTTGATAACTAAAACGTGATGAATAACATTTAGTTTTATGCTTTTCCACACTAAAGGAAAAAGAAAAAAAAAACAACTGAGTGTTTAAAAAAGACTATCATAAACACAGCTCTACCTATGCATATGTATATAAATGAGTGTCTATCTGTGTCTTTGGTAGACTATTTTGGTAATGCGCTACACACAATAGTGCTGCTAATGACGATTCTACTGAGCACACATCTACCTAGAAAATATTATTGCATAAAGGAATAATACAACATTGAAGTGGAGCATAACTGAAATAGACACTAAAAAAGATACATATTTTTTAGAATTTCAATAACAATAATTTTCCAAAGAAACCAAAAATATATATTGAAAATAACGTGACAAAACATAAATATGAGTTTCAACTGTAACTGGAAAAAGGCAAAAGTCTGCAAATTTTTTATTAAAACTAAATTAAAACTTTTTAAAGTAAAGAATAATGCATTGTTTCGTTGGCAAACCTTCGTTGCTAAAAACCTTAGTATGATATAGCACGCGACATATTTTCCCATAACCTTTATTATAACTTTTAGTTGAAGTAATTTTAACAAAATTTTTGTATTTTTAGTTTATTTATTGCTTCGGCATAGTTTTTATTTAGTATTTCCATAAATCTAACTCTTAAATTTATCTAACTGGTATCAATCAAACTTGCCTTAAGGCAGAATTAGTCTTTACTTTATGTTCCGTTCCGAATCAGCTGACTTGATTCTGTTAAATAGAAAATGTGTAGAAGTCGTTAGTTGTTTTGTTACTTTCCGTGCAGTTGCGGACGAACCTGTTGGAAATAAAAATTTGCTAAGTAATTGTAAGTGACAGCACAAAACAGCTGACATCTGCACAACAAAAAAAATTTTTGGTTTCTTGCAAAAATTTTCAATTTCTTTGAAAATAATTAAGTTTTTGTGTAAAAGTTATAAAATATATAAAAAATAAACGATGGATGACGAAAAACTCATTACTTTAGTCGAAAGTAATGACATATTGTAGAATAAAAAAAACTTTGATTTGTATTTTTTGATTTATTTTCGCGGTATGTGTTGTCTGTTTACCTAAAAAAACTAACTACAAAAATTTAACAACTGAACAACACGGAACAGAAAAGCAACAGAAAGTAAAGACTAATGAAGCCTTTAGTCTTTTTAATTAATGAACTCTGAAATATTTTCCCTTTGCGTGGCCACTCGTTATATTATTGTCTATTCTTCGAATCTCTTAAGTTTATTTGTTGGTTAGTTTTCTCACACTCTTTTAAACGACCTGCGCTCATTAATAAGCAGTTTATTTTTCTACAGTCACAAAATACTGGGATATTTTATTATATTTTTTATTGTTGCTTCACATGACAAAGTTTAATATAAAATAAAAAAATAAAAAAAATTTAATTGTCGCAATAAAAAATTGTTAATTTATTTACACAAGGCAAATAAAAAAGGATCTAAATTCAAAGAATTTTGTTTTATGGACATAAAGAACTACATTTTAGTTGTTGTCTTTGCTGTTGAACGATTTTCTAAAGGTTTAATAATAATTAAAAAATAGTTAAAACAAATTTTATTAATTTGAACTTATAAAAAGTATTTAAACTATATGTAGGTATAGTAGTTAGTGCAGTAGGCATTGTAGTAGTTACTTGAGAATAATAACAGCTGTACATATGTAGAATGTAGCTCTGTATGAAACTTAAGATTTGAAATAGTTATGCCTGTTGTGAGTTACATTAATATACAGAAATTGTAGCAATATGTACATATGTATGTACATTTAAGTACATTTTCAATATATATATTGAATAGAATCTGAGTAACGCGATGCAAAGTATATTTTGGGCAGCCCTTTAGTTCATCATAATAAGTTGAGTTTACAAAAAATTTTTAAATCGTGAATGATGAGAGTATAAAATGATCACTTGGACCCAATGTGGGCATTTTCAAAGAAAGAACCCAACATTTAAATATTTAGCGAAATATTCAAAAAAAAATTATGCCAAAGAAAAACAAAAGTTTGAGCATTATAACTGTAAGCAAACATTTAAGAAACATTAAAGAAAAACACTAAAGAATATAAAAATGTATTATAAAGCTTTTGTTGTAATTACTTGAAATAATATGCATATCAAACGTGACGGGATATGTCGCGTTATAAATGTTAAGTGTTAAATCATACTAAAATGTAGTAGCAAATGTATGCAAATATTTCAATTTCTATTTGCAGACTTTTATTAAAATTAGTCAAAAGCTAGTTTAATATTTTATCGCGTTCTAGTTTTTTGCTAGTACATTGAAGATAAGATGGTAAAACCTATTTGTCACATTAAATATACATACTTACATAGAGCTACAAATATGCCGACGAAAAATTGAAACAAAGTGAGAATGTGGAGTTCTAGATTAGCTTTATTTTATTCTTTTCACACACCTCAAATAAACATTTTTGTCATACATTTTAAAACTTAAAAACATTTACTACATAGTTTTTTGCTATAAAATGTTGACCGCAATTTTCAGTGGACGAAACTAATTTATTTCATTTGATTTTTAGTTTTATTTATTTTGATATTCCTAAAGTTGGCAAGAACTCACTAATCTCAATATGATGATGACAGTTTATAAAATATTGAATTAAATATTCACTATAGGTACATACATACATACATACATATGTAATTACCCTATTTTATCTTTTACGAAAAAAGCCAGAATTCGTTGCAACTTTTGTTTCCAAAAATAAGGCAACAGGCGGCTGTCAAGCTACAAAACATTTTGTAAAATTTATATAAAATGCATAAATATATTGTAGAAATTCTCTCATTCACATGGACATCCATACCAACATATCATACATACACACATATATATGTAAATATACAAAATTTCCCTTTAATAGAAATGGGTTTTGCATATTTTGTACCTATTTACAGTAAGCAAGAGACAATGAGAGCTCATTCAAGAGAGTGAGAGAGAGAGAGAGAGTAAGCAAAGGAAATATTTGTATTATTTAAGTACGCACTGTTTGTTTTTTGTAAGTGGATTGAAAATTTTATGGACAACACAATTTTCAGTATCAAACAAGACATTAATGGATGCGTACAACTTAAACGGTTTATTTAAAAACTACTTGAAATAATTTATAGAAAGATCTATAGACGAAATTTATAGGAAATAAAAATGAATTTGTTAATAAAGTAAAACAATAATTTAATATTAAAAAAAACACTTATTATTTCTAGATACATTAACACATTTGTAAAAAACGTTATTGTAAAGTTACTCATACGACGGTCGTCTCTAGATACCCTGATTTTTCAATATAATTGTTTTATAGTAATATGCATAAAGATTTGTTAAATATAACTGTCGGTTACCATGGAAACTTTGTTTATGAATACCGGTATTACTCTTTAAAACTTCACTTACACAACAAAATCCTTTATAAACAAATAGCGCTAGATTAGGTAAAAATCGAAACAAAACAAAAATAAGACAAGACTCAACATGTTTATTGGCATTACGCTACGAGTATGTTAAAATACTTTACACGCACATAAAACTAAAGTCTCCACACTTTTTGTTTAGGGAAATTGTGGCTCGCATCATTTAAATTTTGTAGTGAACAGAAAAAAGTTGACATTTAAAATAAGAAAGAAAAGAAAGAAAAAAAAGTTTTTATAGAAGCCGCATTCAAAAATAGTTCGCCCCGATTTTTATCACTTGGCTATTTGCAAACTTAACTTATAAATAGCAAACTTAAGTTCAAATGTCTTCCGTAATTGTAAAGTAGGTTAAGATCTTCAGTCCCGTTCAGTCAACTGCTTTATTTATGCTGACAACTTTCATAGAAGTCGACTACAGGAATTTTTTACCAGTTTGATTATTACAAGATGATCTTGTACTTTTTTAAAAAGAGGACTTTTTCAAAAACAGATTGGGTCCGTTGAGCTGGACGCTTGGTAAGTTTTGCTTAAAATTATTTTATTTAACTTAATGACAAATTTTTAAGAATTTTATTTCAAAGCTGATGGGAAAACAATGTCGCGTGCTAAATCATATCTTTAACAAATAATGTATATATTTCGAAATAACAATCATCAACAAAAACCAATTGGCTTAGTTTTGCAATATTTTAGATCTAGATGAAAACTAGTTCGAATTTTTATCGTTTCTGGTATTTTGCAAATTGTTAACCGTCTTACCTTTTCCACTGACATTAGTAATGGACATCGGTAATGGAAACAAAATAAAAGATTTGCATACGAATGTCGCATTCTCGACCATGAAAATACCCATACGGGTCAAACAATTCAAAAAACATTTATTTTACTCAACTTCGTGCTATTTTATTTAAGAGAACTTTTCTGAATTATTTGTTTCTACAGATTGTTTTCTCGATTAGTTGTAATGATTCAAATCAGACATAAAAAGGAGTAGCAAAGCTGAAATTAGCAGGAAAATGATTTTAACCATTAATTCAATTATTTTTCTGTTAAAATAAAATACAATGATTTCCTAAATACAGAATTGTAAATATCATTTTAATTATTTTTCTAACACTGTCTATAATACAGTGATGTATGAAACATGTTTGTAAATTATTTGCGACATTCCAAAAGTTGATTTTAACAGTCATCCCTTTATAAACTAAACTTTATCTGTAAAGCCCCAGAAACTATATAATTTAATTTAAATGATCACGTTCTTTATGTTTAAGCAAAAATCCCACAAATGTAGAAAGACTTTCGACAAATAAATTTAAATGATGATAAACAGGAAATGTACGAGTACTGTACACATAGAAAGTTGACAAAAATACAACAAGTTTGTTGTTATTGTTGCTGCAGAAATTTTCCAAAGATTTAGGTGTTTTACGTATAAGAAAAAAAATGGCACTCAGATTTAACGTAAAAATCCTTTTTACTATAACGGCCTTTCATTGAAATTCTTTCAATAGTTATTAATATAGAAAGAAGAAACATATTGTGTATAAGTAGAAGTATATTTTTTTACTTTAATTCCTAAGTAAGTAAAAGGATACGATTTTAGCTTGAACATGAACATCTTTTCAGCTCATTATTTAAAAAACAAATCACCTGAGTGTGAGAGTGAGCCTATGTGTTAGTTTGTTTGGGTCTTAGCAAAAGGATGTGTTTAAATGTGTGTGTTAAAAGCAGACACTTTCTTTAATGCTTAGGCTCTATATTCTTGTTGTTTTTCTTTTTCTGTACCTTTAGTGTGATAATATGATTTGTACTTGTTTCACACAGTTTTCCCTGCCTCATCCAAAGGACATGCTGGCAAATACATATTTTCACAGACTTATTTTATTTTAGATTTGGCACTCTACAGTCGTACTCACATTAAATTCAAATGAAATTTATGCCGGCTTACAATAGCCAGGCATTTGGTTGCTCGGTCAGTTGATGATAGTTTTTTTTAAAGTTCATAAATAATAAAACGGAATTTAAAACTTAAACCCGGATTATTTAACAAATGTTTTCAAGTGTTAAAATAGGATCGCTTAGTAAATGAATGAATTTGCTAAACTCATCACTAAAATACAGTTTTTGTTTGTCACTCAATTTAACAGCCTGTTTTCCTAAATTGCATTAATTCATTGTAAATTTGGCCTTTGAAATCATGAGAACTTGTTAATTTTTTCATATATTTTGTTTATCAAATTTACAAAATTTGTCGTAAAACAATTGTATAACTTAGCACTTTAAATTGATTGTAATGTTTTCAAACCGCAATTACATGCACTCTTTATTATTGTTATTATTTAATTTAGTTGAAAGGAAAATTAAATGTTAATACATGTATATAATTATTAATTATATAAGCATCACTGGGTAACTACTTGTGCAACTACACTTGTGTTTCCTAATTTTACATGATGTGTTTGTTAAACAGTATGAAACACTTGCATGCTCTTATTTCAACAAATAAATACATTTTTGGATAAGCTTTAATGCAAATAAACATTTAAAATTAATCAGACAAACATGCATACAAACATGCATACAAACATATTTTTATACCCTTCACTGCGAATGGCTGATTCCGTTTGTAACCCTACTCGTATATAAAAATTTCCACAAACTTTTGTAATTTTTTTTCTAATAAAACTGATTTTTTATTTTGAAAACTAATTTTTCATTATAAAACCGATTTAAAACCAATTTTTATATTTTATTCAAATTTGCGCATTTCTGAGATCAAAAACGCGACATTTCTATGACGATAACGTGGAATAATATGGCTAGAGAACGTGATAAAAATATTTAGTGTCATTATTATCTGCAGTAACATTTTTGTAAAGCCACTAATTTTAATAAAAACTGTCAGCCAGTTAATTAGAAGCATCAACAAACGATGATTTAGGTAATAGAATGATAGCGCACGTTATACGTATCTTCAGTGTGTTAATAATATGCAGTAAGAATTTAATTCAAATGTTTAGCCAGTTGAATAGAATCATAGAGGAATACGAGTACTGTTAACAAGCAATGATTTAGGTACTAGAACGCGACATTAAAACATGAACTAAGTCAAATAAAACAAGCTTACCATTAAATAAGCTTTGTTTGAAGATGTTTATAAAAAACTGTTTGAAATAGCTTAACTTCCTTTTCAACAATTTTTTTATAAAAATCTCACATTTAAAATCATCCTAATATAAGTTTGAAATACATTCTCAATACAAGTTCAAAGAATAATATTGACATACCCTGCAAAAAATATTGGTCTACGTGATCCATTGTAATAGTCCAATGTAATGCAGTCATGAACCATGTCATAGTTAAACAAGAGTTTGTAGTTAAACGACATGGTTTCGTGTTAACACGATTGCATATTGAGTTGTTGTTGTTTAAAACTAACCCACTTGAGTACTCCATGGAGTAGAAGCATGGAGTAGTTTTGGGACTACTATATGGTCCAATCCTAGGACATCGCAATGTTAAACCGACCACCTTTTTTCATATATTTGGAATAGTTTTGAAGTACTAGTACTAGTCGCGTTATTTGCAGGGTACATACAAGTACTTGACACATTCATTACCACAACAACACAATAACACATATGCACACCAACAATCGTACACTTACTCAATGTAAAGAATTCTCTAAAACATTCCTCTACCCTGAGTACACATTTAAAAGATAATAATAGGTTAAGTTTTTTGTCAAATATTCACCCCTATCGTGAATAAAAATTCCACATGAAATTTATTCCCTTTTATTTTTTTAACATTGAATTTTAATAGGAAAAATGTGTAAAGGGAGCAAATTTCATGTGGAATTTTTATTCACAATTGCTTATGACTGCAGTTCCATGCCAACCACCTCCACCTTTCTTCTACTATTTTAAAAATTGTTACAAATACTTAGAAAAGAAATTCTTGATTCTAAAAGTGAATTGAATTAGTTTTTTCTCTTCTTTTTCGAAAGTTTTAGTAAATGATTTTGGCACAAAGCTTGTGAACTGCGTAAAATTCAAGCTTAATTTTATGTGCTTTTCTTTCTTTAGCATTTTGTTTTAATTATAATAAATTATAAATACGCCAGTGCCTCACAAATTGAGGTTGCTTGAATGTGACCAAATTGATTTCTTTCATCAGAGAACTATAGTTAACTACATAATGGGAAGCAAGGTGTATACCAAAGAGGCAAATAACTCTAACCCCGTATCTAATTTTTAAAAACACTGCAAATTTCCTCATATATGTACCTACGTATACAAACATTATAGGATCAAACCCAAAACCATGCCAAATAAAAACAACTACCAACCAAACAATTGTCAAGAGTTCTAACCATTTTTTGTATTGTCTTTGTTCAAGTGTGTTTCTATATTTGAATTGTCTACTTTTTCTGGTTGGATATTATTTTATTTGCTTGGTTTTTTATTGTCCAATTCAAAATAGTTATTGTCCTACAAAACAATGCTTATTCTACATACACATATCAAAACCAAATTTAAACAACCCATCCCAAAAAAAAACACTCACTAAAAGCAAAACTACGAGTACTAACCCAAATTTTAAATTTAGAATTCAATATGGATTTGAAAATCCGTTAGTGTCTTTTATATTTATTCTTTATTTATTTTCCCGAAATGACTGCCTGTCGGTATAAGTGGAATTTTCTGAATGAAATGTTTTTTAGTCTGTTCAACAAAATCGAATGAAAAGAAATAAAAGTGAAATACGCGTAGATATTTGTTTTGTATTACATATTAATAGTTAGTTTCATATTTAACGCGTTTAGCTGAGACAAGTCTATCAAGCGAGGCCTAGTAGTTTTAGAATATATTTATCATTTCTTACAAGTGGTACCACGGTCTGTATAAGATTAATGCTAGTATCTTTCGGCATTAATAAATGCCATTTTATGCTCTATGTACATCTATCTACTCTCTAGATATGCCGACTAAACTACACTTTTCCAGAAACTATTAAATAATTTCAAATTTAATGCAACGTTTCCCCATTTACCCCACAATAGTTTTCTATTAAATAGCCAAACAACAAAGGAACTATTTTAAATCTGTTCCACTTATTAAAATATCTCTTGGCTCACTTACTAAACACAACAACAATAGCAAAAGCCAACTACAACTTATATGGCACAGCCGGAAACCGTTCGTGCCACATACAAAAGGCAAAACAGCTAAATTAACACAATCTACCAGTCCAATCATTTGCACACACCCACCCCAACACACACTGTGTCTGATTGTGTTTACTTTGTTTGTGATAATATTCAACCACAAAAATGTTGCATCATTAAAAAACGACAACACAACAGCAACAAAAACACATCCTTTATTAAAAAAAAAAAAAAAAAAAGGAAGCACACATCGCCTAAAGTACATTATTATATACATATGTATGCATCGAGAACAAAATTTGTAGTAAAATATAGAAACAGGGTGAGGCATATGAATTCCTACAGAATAACATGAAATTATGTTTTTTTTTTTTTTTGCTACAAAACTTGACTTTTTTACTCAACAATTCATTAATTCACATCAAGTTTTTGCAGCAGTCAAAGCAAGAATAATGAAAGTTGCTTGTTAAAATGTAAAAAAACATGTTTTTGAAAAACGTTATAAAGGGTAATTTTCAGATATGTATATTGAAATTTAAGTTGGCAGCACTTTTTCAACTGGCGGCCATTTTGTCAGCTGGCAAGAGTGTTATGTTTAAAGTCGCTAAGCCCGACAACTGAGCACTTGAAAGACAACAGTAAGCCGCGCTATTGCTGATATACGTTCACAAATGTTGAAAAAAGTCATCGAAAATTGGACCTACAGATAAGACTACGTCCGAGACATCCGTGAAGAAAAATAAATATTAACTTAAAATATGGGTTTTTGAGTCCTAAAGAAATAAATTTTATTTTTTCATTTTTAAATTCAGCCTCAAAATCGTTTAAAGTGAAATAATACGTTGAACGACTTCTTGTCTAGATAACCACACAGAAAAAAAAATCATGTTTTTTTTCAATTAAACCTTTAATTGATTTTAAAATAATTTTCAATTAAAATTTTAATTGATTCAATTACTTTTTCTGATATTTTCAATTAAATCACACATTTTTTTTTCATTGATACTATCATTTTGTTTACAGGTCCGATTTCAATTAAATTTTTAATTGATTCCACAAATATTTTAATTGAAACTCATTTTTATTTTGTTCTGTGCATCTTGTAGATGCATATTTGAAGATGATATGTATATCAGTTCCAAAATATTCTTGAAATTTAATAAAATCATCTCTTGTCAGCTGACAAAATTTCCGCCAGTTAAAAAAGTGTTGCCAAATTAAAGATTTATACATCTAAAAAAAATACGATGGAGAACGAGACACACTTTGAAAATCAAAATCAAAATATTTATTTACATTTTTATTTGGATTAAAAAGTTAATCTTTAAGATTGAAAAGAACGTGGAGTAATATTAACAATTGATGATTTCGGTACAAGAATGCGACATTAGAACCTGAAAATAATGAAGTGAAAAATTTAATGTTAATTATTGATTGGCATCTTTTCATGTTTATGTATTAAAAATAAAATACATGCCATCCTGATATAAGTATATGAATAAAAAATACTAAAAAGTTACTTTGTTTTCCAACATGGGCATATTGAAAAACATGTTGAGATTTTTTTAATTACCAAACGACCATTAAGACCTGATCTCATGACTAACGCTCAACTTTAGTTAATCATGGTGCAAGTAAACTACATTTTCCAAAAATTGTCTGCATCAACTAGAATTAAGTTACGAGATTATTAGTAGGTATTTCAATTCTGGCTAATACACATGTTTATAGTATTATACAATATATATTTTCTCTTTTTCCTTCCAGGAATATTCAGCAGGGTATTCTAAGAGTGTCTGTAGGCTCTATGAAGTTGCAGACGTTGCAATCACTAATTGAGTGCAATAGCGAGATGCTACTCTATTGCATCTATTCAAAAATACGATAATTTGCTCCATGTTTAACTTAATCGGATGCTTTTATTTAGATCAACATTTTTTTATTTTAATAAATAGCTAAAAAAAAATATATATACAATAATGAAAATATTTTACAGAGCGCAACAAATAAATAATTATGAAAAGCATAAAAAATGTCTTATGCAAATAAAATACAAAACAAACAACAGCCAGGTAAAAGCATGCAATGACTTGTTTAACTGAATTTTATTCACAACCATGCTGCACAAAGGTCTGGGAAGGAAAAGGAATGCACAAATAACCTTAAGTTCAGATGACTATAGTTCTAAATATAACCTCTTCTACAACCGAACAACCAAATAAAAAAAAAACATAAAATAAATTTATAAAGAAAGGCCGTTCCTTTTTTATGGTTAAATTTTAAAGAATAATAAAACGTGCCAAAAAAACAAATTCACAAACCCAAAAAAAGAAAACGTACTAAATATTTACAACAATACTTGTACAATACAAAACATCAGCTACTAAATAAACCGTAAACAAATATACAAAAAACCGCTTATTGTTTAGTGAAAAAGAAGTAGAAAAATAGAACAAAAAAATGGCACAACATAATTTTGTTTAAAAAAGTGTTTATAAGTTGTGGTTGGGGGAGGGAGGGGTGGTTATAAAACTGCAGGAATAATATTTTAGCAGCTAAATTTTTCTATATTTTTTGTAAGAGTTTTTCTTATGGTTTGCTGTTCATTTTCAATGTGCTGTGAAAATATCGTACTCTTTTGTGTTCAGGCAAATAAGTAGGTTAGTTAATAATATTTTTGGGCAAACCAGCATCCTGTTAAAACTGAGAATGATTTCAGCAAGAAATTTAAGAATTTATAAATTAAAAAATTTAGAAAAAAATTAGCTTAAATTTATATATTTATTAAATGTTAAACTTTATTAAATTTATGTCTTTTGCAAACAATGTATTATCCTTAAACAATCTGTCAATATGATTTATATTTTTGTTTATTTTTCAGTTTTCCTTTACACTCCTCAAAAATCTATCTTTATCCCGGCCAGTTTAAAAGACTTCAAAAGATAATGTTAAGAAAATAAAATGCAAACAATAACAAAACATGACACAGCCTTTTGAATAGCAAGCCACCAACCTTTACAAAAACAAATCACAACTACAAATAACAAAGAACAGAACTTCAAAAAGAATTGGAATTTTGAAACAAAAAATAAGAAAAATACAACCCACAACTTTGGATAAAGTTAATGGCGCCACATTTTAAATAATATGAGATGGTTTTTTTTTAGTTTTACATTATAAAACGTACTAGAAATTCGTAAAAGAAAAATTTGTTTCCGGTAAAATGGAGGAACACGGACATGTTTGTGAGGCAGACATTTTTAGCGCTAAAACGAAAAGAAACCCCTTCATAAATACCACATTTGAGGTATATACTCTTATAAGCAATTGATAAAGCAGACTGAATAAATAACACAAAGTACAGACACATGGCTTAAGGAATTTAAATTAAGAATATATGGAAAGAAGTTAAATATAAAGGTAAATGAATTTTTTATTAAATATTAAACAAAAATTGGCATTGCATAGTAAAAAGTACACGTTCCGACATTCAGTTTTGATCTTATTTACCACAAATTATTATTGTTTAATAAAATTATACGTATTGTGGTATAAAAAAATTTGCAAATTTTATAAATTTTCTGGACATTTTTCCACAAGCAGCAAAATCATTGTTATTATTATCATTGCCATTGCCATCAATAAGTTCATCATGATATTGATGTGCTGATAATAAATGTAATAATATATCTAGTAGTTATAGCTGTATTATTACTTTTATTATTGTAATAATAACGCTTTAATGATTTTTTATAGCTACAAGATAAATATCGATTTGTATTAAATGGGCGTTTAGCTTTTCTCCTTCCATATTTCCTCCTAATTCTAAAATTCAGACAAACAATCCCCTCATTTATATGTATTTCCCCAAAAATATTCTGTTTTTTTTTATGTCATTAGATTACAATAAATATGTACATTTGCTGTTTATTTGAAGATGAAATAAAATACAAATATATTTGCCAACATTAAAGTAACAGTCAGAAAATAACATCCAAATTTAACTTTTTTATATAAATTTGTCTGTTACCGCAGCTTAAAAACAATGTTGTAAGAGACATGATTTCGTTTTGTAGTTGCATCAAAAGCATTTGCTTGTTAACTCAAACTTTTATTTTGTTTGAAACAAATAAAAACTTAAAATATTACAAATATCAAAATGTTGATAACTGCAATGTTACAATGTTATACATGCTTTAAATGGAAGTGATCATAGATTGAGGTTGTTTTCTCAAAAACCACATATTTACTTAGTTATGGATGTGTTAATGCTCTTTTCAGCTGCTATAATTGCAATATTCTTTATTCTTTAGTAGATCGCCTTTAATTTATGATAGTAAACGCGACAATGCAAAAAGAAATCATAGTAAAAAAAAACAATAAAGTTTGATTTAAATTCAACTGTGCAACTACTTAATTGCTGATAACAAATTATAATCTAGGTACAAGAACGCGACATTGGAGCATGAAAAAAATCAAATAAAAAATTTTATAAACAAACTTTGTGTTAATAGAATGATGTGTGTAACAAATATGTGATAAATAAGTGAAAAGAAAAAACATATAATTGCATTTACATTTATAGTATACAACACATAGACATTTTATACCCTTCATCTTCATGAGAAGGGTATATATAAGTTTGTCATTCCGTTTGTAATTTCCACATTATAATTCTCCGACTCCGACGGAGTGTATTAAGCCATGTCCGTCTGTCTGTCTGTTGAAATCAAACAAAATGTATTAATATAATATATATATATATGTATGTATATAATATAATTATGTATCCACAACAAAGGTGAAGGGTTTTAATATAATGTTTAAAAAATCATTTGCTTATTAACGTTTTAAAATTTTGTTTGACCTTTCTATGCCAACTCTCATATACTCAAATACATTTCTGAAACAAATAGTTAAATACATTCACACATTTCTTCAAGAAAAGAAAGTTTAATTATTAATACTACTGCAAATATCGTATGCACCTGAATGCACCTCAAATAAACACCTTTTATCACGTTCTTTTGCCACAGCTATAAATACTAAAGTGTAAGTACATGTAAATGTGTATTTATATATCTAACGGTTGTTTATAACTTAAAACTGTATTCTTTTCTTTTTAGCAAAAAAGGTGTATTTCCGGTCTTTAACATGTGTGTGTGTGAATACTATTCTAGGAATATTTTTATTAGTGTTCATGTTCGCGAATGGGCGTCGTGTTAAAAAGCTTAACTACTCATCAGTTGTTTTTTGTATGTTTGAGTTTATTTTAGCAGTTTCATTGAAACGACAATAATTGGATTAGTGTTTTAAGTTTATTGTTGTGCGTTATACGCAAAGTTGTTGTGATACTCTACTGCAGGTGTATTTCATATTGTGTTATTTTGTAAATACTGGTTGTTAAATTTTTCAAATAACTTGTTTTGAGGCATGACACAGGCTGTCATTTATAAAATGCTTGAATTTCTAAATGAACAAAACGTCTTTAAACAAATTCGTTTTTTATATATCAATAGAATTATATTATAATTACAAACTCACATCAATAAAATCTACGGAAATTTTTCTTTCGCTATTGTAACGTATTGAATGAGCTATAAGTTTTATAAAAACAGGCTGTAATTTCTCATTCAAATCAGAAATTTGATCTGAATCTGAATCTAAATCTGGCCATTCAACAGTTTTTGTTTCCTTTATTTGTTTTTTGTAATTATTCAAGCAAATAATTAAACGTGCATGTATGTATAAATTTGTCCAACATTAAATAAATATTCATTAGTTTATGTATTTTTTTTTAGATTATTATAAAAATTAAAAATTTCAAATTGTTATAAAGCTTATAATGGTCAATTATACCTACATAAATTAAATAATTTTAAAATATTATTCAAACATTTATCATAAAAATAAATTTCAAAAAAAAAAAATAAAGAAAAACTTAATGAAAATATATCTAAACATTTTAGATTCTTTTGCAGTTATGAATTTCCGGCTACATGCAACAAACTTAGCTAAACACAAATAAGGGCAATTAAAAATAATGCGTTTAGAATAAATTTAAATAACTACATGGCACAAAATTTAATTACATTGCCGTCAAATGTTGACAAAACAATTTCTAAAAATTCATACTAATTTTTTTGGGGGAAAATATTTTAAAAAATGTTATTATTTGCAGAATGTTTTTATGTGTATTTAACAAATTTCAATAAAATAAAATTCATATCAAGACAAATATTTGCATTGCTGCGTTTGCATAATACAATAAAACTCCTCATAACTGGACACTCACCGACGCAGTGTTTTTGTCTGGTTATGGGAGGTGTCCGCTTATTGGGAGGGTGATTGAAGGGGGCTCAGAAAAAATTTTATTTAAATTGCTTCCAAATCATTAGAAGTTGTCGTTTATTTCATATTTTGTACGAATTTATGAATAATATTTAATAATACATTGTATGATCACTGTACAAGTTTTTACATTTCATTACTACTTTGGTTGAAAAAATGTTCTAATGGTTGATTGCTTAAATAGTGATTGTTTTAATTTAAAATGTTTATTTTCAAAATGTGTCTCGATATTTTTAATGTGTTGAAAAGCTACAAAATCATTTTTGGCAAATTGTTTTAAACGCGCAACAAGTTTTACATGTTAAAAGGGGAATCATCAAATTCGTGTTTATCAATGCAATGTGAAAAGGGGAATCACCAATTTTGGTTTTATCAGCACAAATGCGATTTCTTTTGTAAGGATTACCAGATTTTTAAAAAATTTGTTTGGGATTTTTTAAATTTTATCCGTTTATGAGGGATTTTTTGGTCAAAATAGTTTGAAGTATGTGTCCGCGTCCAGGTATTAGAGTGTCCGGTTATTGTGTTGAAAAACTAACCATTTTAGGTTGTGTCCACGAAATTTGTCCGGTTATTGAAGGTGTCCGGTTATAAGAAGTGTCCGCAATGGGGAGTTTTACTGTATTTAAATTAATATAATGTTACATACAATTTAATCACTTTTTTCCAGAGCAATTTAAAGAATTTAAAAACAACTGATCAAAAACGAATTGTTGTTCATGGTTATTGTTGTTACTTTCTCTTTGTAAAACTTATTTCTTCAATCTATTTGTTGACTTTTCTCTTACATGTTTTTTCCTGTATTGCTCTATCACGTTTCCTATTTGAATTTTGAAAACTCTATTGTAAATCTGTCTGGTGTCTTTGATTTTAATTATTTGACAACAAAATCTTTCCCACAATAACTCCAAAGTTAATGATTTAAATTGCAAAATGAAGCACACACATAAAAAAAGAGCGAAATAAACATGAAAGAAAAAACCAAAAACATCCATTGAATACAAAAACTATTCAAAAAGATAAAGAGCAATTTATTTATGTGAGACCACAATAAAAATTAGGTTAACGTCTTTACGTCTTTACGCCTTTAACATTTTCATTTCTATTCTTTCTTCCCTAGACTTTGTTATGCTTTGTTTGTTTCATAGAATGAAAGGAAAGCAAAACAACAACAACAACAAAATTAAATAGAAATACATACAAGGATTTAGCAGAAAAGCTGGACTGTTTTGCTAAAGCCATTTATTATTATTACGAAACACAAATTGCTTATCACAAGAGCTACTTTAGCCGCCCAGATACAAATACAAAAATAAAAATCCAGATTTGAATAAAAGTCAAAGAAAACTATTAAACCAACATAAGTCCGATAGAGTTAAATGTAAAAAAAAAAACAGAGAATAAAATATTTTAGTGCACAGAAATGTAACTATTATACGGAAAAATTACAGAAAAATGCAATAACTAAAAATATTAATTCTATTGCAACAGTTGCTGTATTTGTAGGTTCTACAACATAATTTTCCAATTTACTTTGACAAATTCTGAATGAAATCTGATAAATTCTTTTAATTTTAAACTTGCAGCTTATGAAAATTCATCAGAATGACGAAAAAAAAATTATTTATCTGCGACTTTATTAAATGAAATTTATAATTTTTTCAAACATTTGAAATTTTGCTTAAAAAAAAATATGAAAAAATAAATAAAATGTTCTGATTTATAAAACAGCGATTCTATTCTGACGGTTGCAACATTTAGACGCTTTAAACGTCTTTTACTAATACAAAGAAACACATTTTTAATTAAGTTATTTCTAGAAGGGGTAATATTTTTCTATATACTATTGTTATCTATTTACAAGAATTTATATGAAACGAACAAATAGCCACAAGACACAGAGAGCTTTAAAGTTCATGACGGGTGCAACCAAATTGGCCAACGTTCATAATATCATACCACAAAAACACAAAACTCTGTTAATTTTTAAACTTTTATTGTATTATTCTTTTTTATTGTAAAAGATGAGATATCACACGATGATTATGAAATCAAACATCGTATAGAAGTATAAACCT
Source organism: Bellardia bayeri (assembly GCA_950370525.1). NCBI lineage: Eukaryota > Metazoa > Arthropoda > Insecta > Diptera > Calliphoridae > Bellardia > Bellardia bayeri. Next base: position 2,029,427 of record OX493268.1, read on the forward strand.
ATAATAAGAAATTTGCTCTTTAAGACATGACGGGTGCAACATGAATGCATTTTCTGTTCCCGCCAATTCTATGAATCTTAATGCTTCGAAGTGCACAACAAATTTATATTCAAGCTCAAGTCTAAAAAAATTATACTATTATAAAATATAGATATTTTACTCTAAATTTGCATCAAAAAAGTATCAAATGGTGTGATTTGAAAATTTATGTTAAAAATTGTCTAGAATAGAATCGCCCAAAAACCAAATTTTCTAAAAGTTTTTACAGCGCAGTAACCATGTTGAGTGCATTAGCACAGCTGACTGACTTTGTTTACAATTTACTTACATATGTCAAAAGTAATATTATGTCAAGTCTTTTTGACAGTAGTACATAATTTTACACAAACAAAATGCCTGCTGTTTTTATATTGTGTTGTATTTGTTGCCGATTTGCATCCACCTTGTATAGTTACACCATGGCAGTAACTTTTCTTGCAATATCAAAACAGAGACAGAAAATAGAAAGATAATTTTGTTGTCAGCTTTAATTGTCATTACTCATTTTTGTGTTTATTCCTAGAATTTTTAATTTTTTCTGTTCTCTTCCAATATTTATTTAGCAACAATTAAAAAAGCAAAAGATACAAGAACAATCTAGAACAATAGCTATTGCTCTAAATAATTAGCTATTAAAATTTAGAAAAATCGGCCCAGTTTTTAACCAAAAATATTATCTGCATTAATGCCGTGTTTGCACTAACGTTTCAATATGCTGTTATATTTGTAATTTGTTGTCCCATTATAAATTATCGGATTTTTCTACCCAATTTTAATTTATTCTTGACTTGAATAATAAATTACTAGTTATGAAAAAAATATTTAAACAAACTAAAGTTGAATATTGAAAAAGAGAATTAAATATGAATTAACCCCAGCAATTAATGATAAATCAATAAATTGCATGCAACATTAATTTTGTGTTGAAAACATCCTTCAATTTTTAATATGCAGTAATTAGCAGTAAACACTCTCATAGCTACCAGGGGCCTAAAATTATCAACTATTTTGATGTTGCATAAAAGCAACTGGAGCGAAAATTATCTAAAGGAGCATATTTTGCAGATTTAATGTGAAAAATACAAATAGAAAATCTATTTCAATACAAATACTAATTAGATATCTTTCACATATGCCGATTATTGATTTACATTTATTAATACATTGTAAACACTGACTTGAAATTTGAAATAGTAAAATTTCAAGAGTTTATTTGAGAGGCCTTTTACTGTTACATATACAGCTATGGACAGAGAAATAAGCGCACTTTTCTATTTTAGTTGTGTAACGGGGATTGAATTCTTGGTGTTTTTCTTAATGTACAAACATTTTTCCCGTCAGATCTTTCCAATCAGATTCATTTTGATTTCACCTGTGAAATGCATTCTTTTCCAGAATTGCATATCCTTGTTCCGGTGTAGTTTTGCAAAAGACAGTCGTGCCTTTATATTATTTTTGTGACCGAAGTGTTTTTTCTACTTACATGATCATAAATTTGATTTTCATTGAGGCGTTTTCGTTTAAATCTACTGGCAACATTTAATCCATATTCGTCAATAATGACTGAAATATTATTGTTCTCGATGTCTTGAAAGAATGTAGTTTACTTTTTCAACTATGGCTTGTTGTCCTTCGCGATGGTTTCTTCCGGTTTTTCTTTACATTAAGCAAATTTGCAGCTGATTTAACATCTTTCAAAACATCTTTCGAGAATATTCTTTTATTTTAGCCAGTTTTGTTTGTTTTGTACCCTTTTGGTGAAGTATAATAACAAATAATCATCTTTTTCTTTAAGAGAACAGTGCGGTCCTCTTCCTACTTTCGTTGATAAGCAATATTTGCGTTAAATTACACAAGAATTTATCACTGAAATTAGCATAAAATATTTTTGTTTAAACTCGAAATAACTGTGAGTTATTTCATTGTCCAACCAAAAAAAAATAAATTTTTAACCAAATACGACCAACTAAGCCAAAGTTAAAAGGATATTTTCTAAGAATTTTTGGAAAAGCAGAGTGAAGCAAAAGAATAGCATGTTATTATCATTCAATATATCAATATAATACGTTTGGCACTTAATAGAACACTGGCGAGCAATTTCTTTGTCCATAGCTGTATACATTTATATAAATGATACTCATTTAAGGCTGTGTTCCTAAAACAAATTCAATATCGATGCCTTAGAAACAGTTTATAATTTTTAGTTTTTAACATCACTGTAATAAACTCTGTAAAAATATAGAAAACATGGCGAGAGAGCAAAGCCCTATGCCTGCAAAATAAGGCCTCCTAAAAGGCCTTATACTGCCTTAATTTCCCTTAGAGTATTCCTTGATTTATGACTGTGTCTGCATATAAATGATGAACAATATAAACAATACAAATTTTTTATAAATGTTTATTATTTCGAAATAAAGCACTACTATCAAGAATAAATATAACAACAAGCTACAATAAACAAACAGCAAAAATATCAATATAAATATTAATAATACAAATATTAAAATGAATAAGTAAGAAATAAAACAGCAAAATATTGCATTGTAATGGGGACAAATTTGTAAATAAATAAAAATAATAAAAATGATACAAATTAACAAAAACCCTCAAAAAAAAAAAAAAGACTTTGTTATACAATATTATTATTAACATGTAAATTACATACATATGCACATTTTTATATATGTAGCTTTATTGACATGTCCTTCTTTTTTAGTATTTGTTAAGGACCTTAGTAAATGAATGATTGTTTCAATATTTATACAAAAAAAAACAATATAAATATAAATATACATGCATATTTTTTCCGGCCTGACATTTATCAAAGAGTATTAATACATGTACGAAACAAATATTGCCATACATATGTATATGGATTTTAATAATTACATTAAATATAAAGTATTATATCTGTAAAGTGGACATTTTTAGGAGGATATTTTAATAAAAAAAAAAAAAGATTCCTATAAAAAAAGACATTGGCTTAACAAAATTGCAAACAAATAATTAAATATTGCGTATACGCAATATTCCAGATCAAATTCATAATGGGCCATAACCATAGTCAGAAAAAAGTGTACTTTAATAGTTAAAAAGTTGACTTTTGTTAAAAGTACACTTTACTTTAACTATAGACACATAAAAGTATCTTTAACCTGTAAAAAATACTTTTAATTTAAAACCAGCTAAAGTAGCTTTTAGCTAAGTTAACATCATCTTAAAATCAACCATCTATTTATGCAAAGAACAAAAACTGAATGTGTACAAAAATAAAAAAAAAGCCATAGCAGCCCGGATTGATTTCCATGTGTTCTTTTTTTAAGAATCATGGAAGCGTCGTTGCCTTTGTGTTCGACAATATCCAGGTGCAATCTAATATACTCCCGCAAATATTCTCTTTCTGCAGTAGCCCAATTCGTCTCTCTTTCTCTTTGTTTTTTTTTTCTTTTTGTTCCTGTAAAGAGTTATCAAAAAATCAACGCCAAAATAGCCTAATTATGAAATTACTCTTACCTTCTCCATTCATTTTTCCACCGCAAACACTTTTCTTAAATTTTCCCTCCCCGCTTAATTTTTTTATTTTGTCAATTTTTGTTTTTTTTTTTCAATATTCAATGACAGCTGCCACTTGCTTATTTTTCTTTACAGTTTGTATGAAATAATTTTCTACATATGAGGTGGCACCGAGTTAAAGTCGGTTTAACTTAAAACGACCTTAAATTTTGACTGTAGTTACAAAATAATTAAAAGTAGGTTTTAAGTTTAAAGTGGTTTTTGAAAAGAAGCGACTTTAGTGTTTGTCTATGGTTATGGCCCAATTTCATTGATTAGAGTTTAATATTACGTAAGCCTGATATTTAATTATTTAATCATAATACATTACGTATACGTAATATTAAGTTAGCCAAGCCTTAAATATTACGTATACGTAAATTGTGCTAAAAATTCTTGCCTAAAATTGCCTAAAAGAATTGGCGCTGGACAACAAGACAATTCAGGAACTATGCGAGATATTGTCTAGTCGTTTCCTCTTTGATTTTGGTGATCCTGTGTAATTTTCAAGTTTAATTCTTACGTAAATTTTGGCACAAATTTTCTAAATCAGAATTTAAAAAAAAAAAAATTATTACGTTTGCAACACTTTAATATTTTAAATTTAACTGGTTTGTTGAAGCTTGTAAAATTTATTTATTCCCATAAAATAATCAAAGCTCAAGACATTCGAAGTCAATTTCTAGCCCGAAATCAATACTGATTCGAAGTCTAATTTAAAACGGAAATAAACATCGATTCGAAATGTGTTTTTAAGCAGAAAGAAATTTCTAACTCTAGGCTGAAATAAACTTCGATTCGAAGTCTAATTCAAAATGCAACTAAACTTTGATTCGAAGTCTAATTCAAAATGGAACTAAACTTCGATTCAAAGTCTAACTTTAAATGGAAATAAACTTCGTCTGATTTTAGGCCGAAATAAACTTAGATTCAAAGTCTAATTCAAAACGGAAGAAAACATCGATTCGAAGTCTATATTTTTAGCGTAATTATTGAAAATATTCGCTTTGAAGTCTAATTCTAGACGAAAACTGATTTTGATTCGAAGTCATGTTCCAAACAAAAATTTAAAAATGCACTTAATTTCAAAATAATCTTCTAAACGAAAACAAACTTTGAATCTTAGTAATATTGAATAAAATATTCAAATGTTTCTATACTTAAATTAATTTTTGTATTTTTATTATTTTTTTCTTATAGATCATACAAATGAGTTCATCAGTTAACATTCATTGTTCATTCAACAGACACCCTGGCAACATTCTATGAAGAACAACAAAACATCAAACCAGCAACAGCAAATCACAACAAACATAAAAGACGGAGAAATAAATTTTAATAATTAGCAATCGCTGTTTAGTGTCATTAATGACATTTATTGTACCCTCATCTGATTCTTTAATAGATTATGAATTTCGGATTATAAATTTTTGAGAAATTGGTATTACTTGAACAATTTTGCGAAAGCAAAAACGACTGAAATCTTTAATGTAGATAACAGTTAATTGGTTTTTCTGTTCGTGTAATTTACAGTTGTTTGGACATATTACATGTGCAAAAATTAGAGAAAAGGAAAAAAGAATTCAGAAACGAAAAGATATCTTTCGATGAATGAACATAGTCAGTGTAGAAAAGATGTCAATGCAGTTTATAAGAGGGTTAAAAGAAGTGCTGGGATGATTAACAATTGTGTCTAAAGTGTTTTTTTATTTAAAGGGGCTTTTAAAAATATTTAAATTCATGCCCATATTAATAAATAAAGAATTTATTTATAATCCCATAATCAATTCTAAAATTTGAAAAAAGTTTATGAAAAACTGTTCATACAAAATTTGTATTTTAAACTTCTGATAAAGATATACGTACTCGTAAATTTAAAGAAGGCCCTTTTAACACTTCATTCTGCTGTGCCATTCAATTACTTTATACTACTTCTTTAACAAATTTATCGACTACAAAAAAAATAAAAATTTGATTTTTTTTTCTGTAAAAGTCTGTGGTATAAAATCAAGATACTGTCATCAAAATTGTGTTTTTGCAAAGCAACAGCAGCAACTACATTGATGACAAGAACAATGGCAATACTGTCGTTATGAACATCATACTCATCATCAATGTTAAAATGTTAGTGAAACCCACAAAACCCAACATCACTGACAGAATGTATCATTTGAGAAAAAAGCACCAACAAGCAAAAACTAAACAGCTCTATAAGCATGAAGGAAAAGGAAAGAGCAAAAAGCGAAAATTTTAAAATTAATTAAGAGATATTGAATGCTAGACAACATTTGCAAAATAATTTTCCGCTTGAAAAGCAAAAAATTTTAATACAACACAAACTTGAAAGTGCCAAATAAAATAGAATTTCTCTCATATATTTGATGGGAAATTAACTTTTTACAAATTTTATGTTTTAAACGTTTGAGTAAGCTGCTCTTGAATTATTATTTTAGAGTACAAATGTATGCCTTGAAAACTGATACTTAAACTCATGTCAATGTTTATTTCACCCAAATTATTATCGCACTCATTCCTAAAGCATCATTTCAATACATCAAGGTGAGTGGCTCATCTGTATTACATGCCGGTTATTGCGGTTTTCAGCCTCAATTTGCATCATAATCCATGATTTTGGGCCTAAAAATCTCCATCGCCACATAATTAGTAACAAATCAGCTGCACTTACGCATTTTCATTTTTCAATCGCTTTTTCTATCTCCTCAATTCCATATAAATTGGTGTGGGTTTTCTGGCGTAAATGTTTGTATGTTTACATGAGTAAATTTGAATGCGGGTAAAAGTTAACGTGTGTGCAATAAGTGTTACTTTGAAAATTAACAACATCATTAAAAAAAAAAGGCAACAGAAATACTAATGACTCATTAACATGAAATCAGTTGGTTTCAATCAAGTTGTAACCTTAAAGCAAAACATGTGGGAATTAATCATGAAAACGAAAATTTATGAATGTGTTTGTTTAGTAAAAGGAAGGTTACCTAACTACAACTGCAGGATTTTACAATACAATAAAACATCCAATATTGCGAAATATTTTAGAGACCTTGAGGGTATTTTTCATGTTCTAGTCAGCGTTGTCAGTTTAGGGGATTTATCCCCAAATAGAGGATTTTTTTTCGTGATTTGGGATAAAAATTTCCTCTTGGGGATCCGGGTATTTGTCGGGGATGACATCAATTTTAGGAGATTTTTTGGGGATTTTATTTATAACTGGCAAGTCTAAAAATGTGTGTTATTATTTATAGTGGATGGTTTCTAATAAAGAAGAAGTATGTAAATATTTAAAAAAAATATATTTTTTACTGTTTAAAATGGCTGCAAATACTAATTTTATTTAAAGAAATCATACACCCCTATCGTGAATAAAAATTCCGCAATAAATTTGTTCCCTTTTATTTTTTAACATTGAATTTTAAAAGGAAAATGTGAAAAGGGAACAAATTTCATGTGCAATTTTTATTCACGATAGGGGTGAATATTTCTTGGGAACGCGAAGATTCGGCAAAAGGTTTGAAATGTACATATACATGTATATTTTTAAAGTGTAACGCTTGCGTTGAACGCGTTTTTTCAATAATGAATACTACCAAAACAAAAATACGTAACAAAATGCAATATGAATTATTAGAAGTATTTCTCAGAATAAACACATACTTTAAAAATAATTCAATTTGTTGTAAGAAATTTAATCCATCTGCTGAAATGCTAAAGCTTTTTAATACAAGCAATATGTACAACAACATTTCTGAGGCTGATGAATCAGAAGATTTTTATTCTGAAGTTTTGGAAATGCTAAACTCTGGTATAATTTTTTCTTTACATGATTTATAATTACAAATCGAAGTAGTTTGCATATTAGTATATGTAGCTATCGATAAAAATTTATTTTATTAAATAAATATGTTATTTTTTACATAAAATAAAAATTTTACAAAAAAAAAAAAATAAATCAAAAAAAATCAATTTTGGGGATGACAAATCCAAAATTGGGGATAAGCTCTAAAAAAATACTGGCAGCACTGGTTCTAGTTAATAATTCTGTTAAAATAAGTGTTTAAATTATAGTATACATAGCATACTTCCCCCCACTCTCTCTCTCTCACACTCTTTCCCTCACTCTCTTTTAGGAAACGTTATACCAGCGCTGCCAGAAGTAAGATGTTACCTTATTTTTTAAGATTTTTTAACCGAAAAAAGATTTTAAGATTTTTTCACCAAAAAAAAAAAAAGATTTTTTGTTTTGTCTAGACGAAGGTTAGGTACAATTAAAAAATCTTCCTTGTTCCAATTGAAAAATTTTAAACTAATCGATCTCAAAAAATGTACAATTTAGTATAAGAAAATGAATTTTTGTTGTTATTTTTTTGATTAGAGTTAAATAAAATATGAATTGTTTTTATTATTTATAATAAAAAAAACTACTTATTCACAAAAATAAGACTTTTCCTCAAAAATAAGACTTTTTTTGGCGAAATTAAAATTGTTTGCTGAAAATTTCTGGCAGCCCTGCGTTATACATTATTAGGAAAATTTATTTTTCTACATAGTTAAGTATTTCATAAAAGTATGAATTGATTGAAAAATCGTTCTCAATGCTTTCTTAGAAAATCTACAATTGATTAGACAAAACAAATTTCATTTATTGACTAATGATCAGGTATTTCATATCAATATATCATACAGATGTACGAAACTGTAGGAATTCGCTAGAGTAACATACCTAGTTATTAAAACGTTTGAATATACAATGTATAAGTAAATGTTTTTAAAATAGATCTAACATTAAGAAGACATACAAATTATCTAAAAAAAAAGCCTAAATGTTTTTGTCTTTGTATCGTTTCCCATTTAGTGTTATGACGTAATAAATCTTATACTGTATTTTTTTTAGAAAATATTAATTTCTTTAAAAATAAAAGGCTAACTCAACGTAAAAAAATTCTTGTAGAAATAAAGTCTTTATTGTAGATTGGAGTCGAGTAATTAGACATTAATAAAAATTGTAATCTAAAAGGGATGCATCTATAAATAAGGCGTAATTTACACGAAGCAATTCGTTTAACTAAGCTTTTCGATATCGGGATGAGGGGAAGAAAAGGCGAGTACATACTAGCTATTCGTGTTACTCTCTTATTCGTATTATATATGTGTATACAAATGTGTGTTTACTCTGAAATAAAAATACAAGCAATTTAGTCAATAAGAATTGTGCTGTGTGAACACCAAAGAAATTTCAAGGAAAAAATTGTATCAATCTTTTTAATAAAAATTGCTTCGTGTAACTTGGGACTTACTTATAGAACTGTTAGGCTGGGTTACAAGTGTTCTATTTATTGCGATATTTATGTATGTATTATTTACTTTGCTTTAAACAAAATACAAATTATGATTTTATTACCATTGTAGGCATTAAAAACGAAAACCAAATTAAAGAGAAAAAAAAATAAAGGAAAATATTATTGTATATTTAACAGTTTCTTATCTATTCCTAAACATCTCCGGAAAATTTTTTGGAAAATTGCAATGGATTTGAATAATAATTAAATATTAAGGTTTTCTATTTCAATACTTTCAGATTTCTAGCTGGTTAAGTTAAGTCGATTTGAATGAATGACCATTATATTTGAATACACAATGATGCTGTTCAATTAAATTTCCAGCTTTCCGTTGTTAAATTTTATAATAAAACTGGCCTACCTTTAGTTAATGTAATAATCCACAAATTCCTTTTCAGCCGAATAACATATTGCCGCATTTTGAGGTCTGCTTAGGGGTTGCATTAATAGGTTTCTACATTTTTCTGTAATAGAGCAATGAGAAAGAATAAACGGTATAATAATAATTTATAACAGGAAATAAAAAAAACAGGAAATTCAAATATAAACATAATAGGAAATTATACATAAAATAATATTGTGCAATAATATTTTACAATGTTTTTCGCAATTGTTTGTTACTTTTTTGCAACAAAACAGGCTGTAAAAAATCCAATTTCTACCGTTCGAAATACTGTTTTATATTATTTAACATAAAATTTAAAAGGGCAGAACTGTTGCGACATTTAAATAAAATGAAAAATATATTAAAAAATAACATTAAAATAAAAACTTATTAAGTGAAAATGAAATATAGCATAAGAATATTGTTAATAATATAAAGAAAAAGCTTAGGATTATTTGAAAATGAACATCTAACAAAGAACAATCTAATAAAGTTTAAAACATAAAAAATAATAATACAAAATAAATAAAATTTCTAAATAAAATTCGAAGTACATATGAAAATATTTATAACAAATACCTGCATTGTAAATATTGCTATGTTTAATTTAAAAATCTGATTGACCCCCTGGCCCACGATGTCGAACAATAACGTTCGCTTAGATATGACTTAAGACACAAACTTGATTGTGGAATAAACAAACTTGATTGAGTAAAAAATAGATACGATAAAAAGTTTGTGTCTTAAGTCTCATCTAAGCGAACGTTATCGTTCGACATCCTGGGCCAGGCGGTAAAACTACATACTGCCAAAATTTAACTTAAAAATAGCAACAACATAAAAATACTTTTTTACAAACATCTGTATTGTATTACACTTTTCAAAAGGAAATGTTTAAAGGAATTCCGTCTGGATATTTATGTCGACATACATATGTACAAATGTATGTTATTATGAGTTTCCAAAAAAAAAAAAAGCCTTAATGATGGTCGTGTGAGTATTTTAAAAAACAAACAAGTTAAAGTTTTAAAATTATAAGGTCAACATTTAAACAATGTGTAGCATTTAAAAAGCTTGATAAAAATATATTTTTTACTAAAAACAGAAAGGTCCTACAAATAGTTTAATAATACCTGTTTACTTTATTTTGACATGAAAAATCTAGGACCGTTTCGTTCCTTATTTTTCTAGTTTTCGTTAATGTGTTATGTAATACTTATTCATTTAAAATATTAAATTTATGGTTTTAGTTATGATTTCAAACTATATATTCGATATAATTGCCATAAAAATATTTTATATTTTTCAGTACTTGAAGCAATTTCAAAAAACTAAAATCCAATATTTCGTTAAAAATTTATACAAACCTCATGAGCAATAATTTTTTTCTTATTTGCTTCTAATTTCTTTTTTTTTTATTTAAATGCAATTTTATTTTATTTTAATGAAGTGTTATATTTTTATTTGTTATTTGTTTCTTTTAGTTAAACCTCTTAAATAATATTTTTTTAAAAAAATCATTTAAAATTGATTCGAATTATACTTTATGTATGTACGAGTATGTAGTAAAAAACACACATAAATACATACAAATGTATGTATGTATAGGTATTGATTTTTTTTTATTTCAAACAAATTAAACCCCAGAGTCTTGTTATGATTTTGTTAGAACATATGAATGTCTACATAATAGTTTGTATGCAAAAATATGTTTTTTATCTCTTTTTATTATTTTATTTTTAGACAGATTTATTTAAAACAATATAAACGTCTAATATATGAATAAAGAAAATTAGAAAAATAATTGCAAGACACATTTATTTTCCAAATAATAAATATGTATGTGTCCTATAAAAATCACAGCATGATTCCCAAAGTGATTTTTCCAAGAATACATAAATAATTTAAATATCTAAAGATGCTACAATAAATATTAAATTTACAAAATTTTCAAAATTTTCAAATTTTTAATGGCAAACAGTGTTGCTACAAAATGAGCATTTTTTGCCACAAAGTTTTAACAAAATCCAACAACTACCTTACTATGGCTGATGAAAGATCAATAATAAACGTTTAAAAGCAAGCAATTGCAGTTGTGGTGTGAAGAGCACCGGATATTTGTGTTAAAGAATGCCTGCAGAAAGCTTTGCTACTTCATACTGAAAGTCACCTACATTTCAGTAAAGCTTTGCTCCAATTTAGCTGCCTGTCATTAAAAAAATGAACAATGTATTGAAATAAAAATATATGAATACCCCTTTTTGTTTGCAATTAAATTTGTGGTTCAAAAGTATTCAATCGCTTTTTCTTTTACATAAATATGCAACCCGATTTCATGTGAACAATGCTTGACCACACATAACCCAAAACTGTTGTCCATTCAAGTATATTTGGCCTTGTTCGAAAAATTATATTAAACAGAGATTTTTTTGCAATTTTCTATTTGGCACGACATGTTCAGTTTGGTCTTTAATTTAACCATGAAGTGACTTACAAACGAACAACGCTTGCTGATTATTGATTTTTTTTTAAATTCACGCTCCCTTAAGAAAAAAAGCAAGTTCAGAAACGAAGCTCATTTCTGATTGAAAGGATACGTAAACAAGCAAAATTGTCGTATTTGGGGTGTGAAGAGCAGCCAGAATCATTGCAAAAGAACTGCTCTGTTTGGTGTGGATTATGGATGGGTGGCATCATTGGACCGTACTCTCTGAAAGACGACAAAGATGACAATGACAATGCAATGGTTACAAATTTTATGTTTGCCCAAAATTAAGAGCTAGACTTGGTTGACATATGGTTTCAACAAGACGGTGCCATATAGCAGGTCCAATTTAGAGGCGAGTGAATAGTTTATTTTACTTTTGAGGCCAGTCAATTGGCCGCATAGATCGTCTTTAGACTATCTTTTATGTTAAGCCTCATATCTATAGGAACAAGGCCGCAACGTTTGACGCGTGAAATACCGGTCGATCTGTTAAAGAGAGTATGCCAAAATTGCACCCAGCTTATAAACCATTGGAGGCGTAGACGCGGTCAACAGTTACATGAAATCATCTTTAAATATTGAATAATATAGATCGTTCTATCGACTCAAACAAATATTTCATACATTTCTCTAAATTTTATTGTTTTCTTTCAAACAATATTCAAATCTCTATTTTCATAAAAAAAAAAAACTTTGACATTTGTTCACTAAACTAATGATACAAATTGTTCCTAGCAGCATATTGCAATTGTTGCAAAATTTCTTAAAATTAACATCTGCATGATGTGTTGGTTTATTACAATTCTAAAAACGTAAAAAGAAGTTGGATTATTTGCTGTTTTTTTTTTTTGAAGTAAAAAGTCAAGTGTATGGCAGTCAGGTTTATCATGTTGGCTTCTCGTTTCCGTAGTTATTTTTTGTTTGTTCTTCTTGAAACTTTATGAATTATTTGAGATTTTCCACAGATTTTAATATAGAGCATGACATTAACAAAAAAAAATGCATAGGAAAAGTAAACACAGTTTGGAAAATTGAAAAAAATCAATGCTATATTAAATACTAGCTGCTACTTATTTACAAGTTTAGGTATTTCAAAAAGGTAGAGTTATTTTTAAGAACTAATAGAATAATTGAATTTAAAATTGTTCTTTTTTAATTTCATTTAAATTAAATTTCAATTTCCCTTTCATTAAAAATTTGTGCCAACTATTTAGAATTTTGCCTTTTCAATTTAAAGTTCAAAAGTTAATTCAATTTGATTATTAAGGACCTGTAACAAAATATCAAACTGTAATTTGAAAAAAAAAACGAAAATGGTAAAAAATTCCACTGGCGTTAAAGTAATTGCGGAAACAAATAAAATGAATTTCAACATATTGTATTTCCGTTAAAAAGGTAAATTGAGTAGATTTTGTTTTCTTGTGTGTTTTTGACTACAACTACATTACAAATGTTGTAATGTATTTGTCTGTCTGTCTGTCTGTCATCCAATCTCCCCTATGTTTCTTTCCCATGTCTATATCTTTATTTAAAAGACTGTTCTTTTTGACAAATGAATTTCTATACACTGAAGCTACGTATTGCTTCAGCTCCTCATCTTCTTTTGCTCATTTGTTGCTATTATTTGTAACTTAAATTAATATTACTTATAAAAACAAGAGAAAGAGAAAAATTAAACAGCTACAAACCAAGCTTTACTTGTTTCTTTGTAGCAACTGTTGGTTCTAGGATAGTTCCATGTTATGTTCAAAATTAACAGGAGAAATTTCGAATTCATCTCCAAGTATATAAATATAACATTTTGTTTACTATTGCTTCATTGATTTGCAACTCTTTTAATTAATTATCTTTTTTTTAATTTTTGAAATTTCATCTTTATTTGGTACATTTATCAAAATATTACTTAAAAATATTGCATTTTCAAAACATTTCGCACAATATGTTGTGGTTTTAGCATTTTTTGTCATGGACAGTTTTGCTGGCTATTGCTGCTGCCAATGTGAAAGAGCTAATGCTGTTACTGCTGGTATTATGTGGCACAGACACACCGCAGCACATTTATATGTAATTAACTCAACAGGAAAAATTGTATGCGTAGGCAATTTTAAACTATAAAACCCTAATCACACCCCACTCATAAAATAATAATAATAATATAAAATACAGACCCAAAAAAAATCAAAAAAAAAAAAAAACAGCAACGGAAATTTTATAACAAACCAAAAAAACATGTTGAGCAGAGTGTTTATAAACCATTAGCTATGAATGAGTGTTTATACAAAAAATGTTTAAAAATAATTTTTCTCATATTTATAAACTAAAATGATAATGAAATAGCCACTAATAAGGATGGTGAAATGATTACAAAATTAGCAGGCAGATGAATTTTATCAATAAATGCCATTAAATTAGTGGGCTCAGTTCAATGAACAATTATTTCTATTTAAAGTATAAATTTTTCTCTGCTACAAAAATTGCCATAATTTTTGGTCTGATTTAATTTAGTTCATTTATGTTAAGTTAAGTTAAGGGCTTGAAAATTTTAAAATTTTAACCTATTATATAAAAACAGACCCACGTAAATTGACGTATCGCACCTGTTCAACAAAAGGGTAGTAATTCAAAATTAAAATAAACTAAAAATAAATCTCTTTTGTAAATATATAAAAAAAACTCTGAAGAAATGAAGAGTTACATAACGGTATTTTTTGACGAAAGCATCGACAAAATAATGAGAGATTTTTACAGTGGGTAGAGTAGATCATTATGTATCGTTATTTAATAAAAAGTGAAAATTTCAAAATTTTGAGTTAATACCCTTTTGTTGAACAGATGCGATATCAAAATTCGCTATTCAGACACTTTACAGTACAAGAAATAAATATTATCACGATATTGGCCCGTTAAAATGTAATGGTATTTGACCAGTTGGTTTTTTATGTTTGTTGCAATCTCGTTATCAAGCTTTTATTGCCCTATTTGGGCATTATTGTTTGACCTTTGAAGTGATTAAATTGATTTTTAAATAAAAAATTAAAACATTGAAAAGAATGTGATAAATTTGTTGCGAAATAATTATTTATGCCATAAAATTGCTGAAAAATAAACTTTAAATAAATTCACGGTAAGTTATACAAAAAAAAACGGCTTAATGTAACTTGCAATAACTACTAAGAGCCTGGTTTCAGATGATGATGCCCGGCAGATTGAAAGTTTTCGACATATTAAGGACATCAAGACCTCGAAAAATGCTGCAAAAGGTATTGGTAAAGATGACAGTTCCTGGTAGGTTAAACAAGCATTAAATAGAATCGGTTTAATAGCCAGTGGGAAAGAGAAAAAGCCAGAACGCTCTCATTTCTTTGAAGTCCAACAAAATTGGACATTAGATGACTGGAGACGGGTTATTTGAAGCAACAAAATGAAAGTCAAACGATACCAGTCTGATGGAAAATAATACTATTGGCATAGTCCACATGAGCGCATCATTATCTCCCTTCCTTAACGCAAAAACATCCAGACAGTTTTGCCTAAAGAATTGCAATTGAATATATATTTATATGCAGACACTTTGCGGTCTAGAAATAAAAACTTTTACCTCTGGCTGTAATTTATTATTATATTATTATATTTCTAAGTTTATTCCTTTCTAAAGAAAGTGATATTTGTAGTGGATGGAGGGTGAAAAAACAAAACAATGAATATTTAACTACAAATATTTGGCAATCTGTGTGAAAATACCAAAATAAGTACGTATGTATATAATTATAAAATTTATTCAAACACAAAACTAACCCCAGCAATATTAAAAAAAAACACACTTCTTACACTCATAAAATTACAAACTACTTGTCAGATATAAATATCTCGTAAATATTTGCCTACATTTAGTTTGCAGTATTTTTTAAATTTAATGTTCTACTTCATATGTACATGTGTGTTACTGTGGCTACTTGTTGGGTATTCGAAAACCAAATGAATGTTAACTAAAGTGTACAACTTTTACTTTGAGGTATTTTTGTAGTTTATTACACCACTCATACACTCTCTACAATATGTAGGTAGAGTAATTCGCCAACACTTGCACATTCTCTGGAAATGTTGGCCATATATATATTTATTTACCTATACTGTGCTGCATATCTGCATTGCAAAGTATGTAAATATTCGGCATATGGTTTTATGAGACAGAAAATTGTGCTAGAAGTATGAGTAATATTTATTTAATTTAGTAATAATATTGCTCATACTAAATGGAAACCAACAAATGACGACGTAAATTGTCGTTATCTGTTTGATTCAGATACTGCTTAAATTTTGAACACTTTTTGTTATATAATTATTTATGTAACAACTAAACAGACAATATTTATTCTAGACAAAATTCATATCAAAAAGTTAAATATCAATTAAAAAAGTAAACAATGACACCAAAAAAATAAAATAATAGCCCCATTAAATATGCGGGGCCATAATTCTGTAAATATTGCGAACATTTAAAAGAAAAATTTAAATTGATTCAAACAAATTAATGATTATGATTCTATACAAATGTTTTCTCAAACAAAATAAAGTCTCTGTAACCATTTAACAATTATTTGCTGTCTCTATATTTATTTCCTCTGAGCAAAAAAAAAAAGACCCTAACAGCTGAAGCGTGGTAAGAGCTATTAAATTCAAATATAAAAACGTATTGATTCTGAATTGCAAACGTTTAACTAAGTACTTTGTAATTTTTTATTGCTATTACTTTTATGATTCCTATTTCTCTGTGTGTCTCTTCATAGTTAAACATGTATAACAAGTATATAAGTAAGTGTGTATGTGTGTAAGTATAGAAGTGTATGTGTCTTTAGCTGTTTAAATACAAACGGAATTTTAAGCCTGCTTATTTCTAAATGTAAAAAGTAAAAGAGAAGCAGGCAATTTTTACAATTGATATGCAAAAATAATCAAAAAAGAAAAAACTCGAAACTAAAACTGCTCCAATCACAGATAATGTTTTTTGTCGCTGCTTTACAATTCTGTCTGTTTGCGGATATGTTTGATGGTACATTTATGTTAGTATCTCTGTTGCTGGTAAATTACATTGTTATTCAAATATT
The DNA here is from genome assembly GCA_950370525.1 of Bellardia bayeri. Classification (NCBI taxonomy): domain Eukaryota; kingdom Metazoa; phylum Arthropoda; class Insecta; order Diptera; family Calliphoridae; genus Bellardia; species Bellardia bayeri. Next base: position 2,046,350 of record OX493268.1, read on the forward strand.
TTCCTGCCACGCAGACAATTTTGGCTCATTTTCTAACAGATTTAATATTTGAAAAATATAAAGAAGAAACAAAAAAAGAACTACAAATACTACTTGCTACATACATACATATATAAGAATATTTGAGTTTGCAAATTCAAAAGAAATTTGTAACATATTAAACAAGATATTTGTAGAAAAGTATTAATTAAATAGTATGTCGATTTATAGAGATTGTTTCAAATCTTTTTATTTTATTAATTCGGCTTGAGGTCTCTTTTAGCTTTACCTAAATATACTTAAATGAGCCTGACTTTGTGATTCAAAAGTATAAAATCGTTTTGTTTTGTTTTTTCTTTTTGTTCATAAATAATAAAACATTTTAAAGACACATTGACATTGTATGTTTAATATTTAATTCTAGGTTTTGATGTTCTGAAATTATTGTAATATAATTTGCTGTTTTAGTTTTGTTGCGGTTTTACACAACTTGTTAAAAACAAAATATAATACATATACTAGAAAAACACTTCAGGTGCGTATGATTGTTATTTAATTTCATAAATCACTCATACGCCTCCTTTTATATGAAATCATTATAATTTTCATTGTTTAATTATTATATTTATATTTCATAATAAAACTGGTTTTCAAACACTTTGTTTAAAAATTTAAAACTACAACTTTAATTATGATTGTTTTTAAATATTTAAGAGCCCTTAATGTTTATCAATGCGTATGATTGATATTTAAAATAAATTAACTAACAATCATACGCCTTCTGCTTTGTCATGAAATTCCATGGCTAGCTTAAAAAAACAACTAAAAGATTTCATATATTTTTAACACATTTTCCATTAGTAGATGTTGAAAACAAATTCTAAAATATTGTTATTTTTAATTATAAAAAAATACTTTACAACAAAAGTGCGTACGAGTATGTATCCATATAATGTCATTCATTGTCTGCATTTTAAAAGGCACTATGTTGTTATTTAACTGCAAATATATACAAAGATCAGCAAATTGACAATAAATTATTTCATTAAATTGAGCGGAAAAACAATAGTATACACAGACAGACTGTGTCACAAGCAGAGGGAAGCGAAATAATAGCAAGCAAAAGAAAAGTTTAACAATATAATAAAAATATAATTTTTACTTGACATCATAAGGTGATACCAAATAGTTATTGATTTTTGGGCTACACGCTACGAAGAAAAGAAAAGTAGAATTTCTATAGAATCACAACTTGATGAATATCAGCTGATATCTTCAAATAAATCTGTATAGAAATTGCAAAAGATATAAATGTGTTTGAACAATTTTACTGTATTACCAGAGACATTAGACATTATATTTTACATTGAAGTTATAAAATTAATAAAAAAAATGCTATAATTATCACCATCATTATTTAAGGTTTACATGCAAATTTGTTGCCTTGTCCCATGGCTTACATATGTGAGCAGGCTTTTTTAATAAAAACAAATTAATGATTTAATTGAATATAAAAATATACAAACATTAAATAGATGTTTCTACAAAAACACACTTTAAACAAACAAATAAATACTTAATTGATTATCTGCTGCTGTTCACGCTTGTTTTTTTTCCCTGACATTCTTTAAAGATTTATAGTGATAACACCAAATGATGTTAAAGAACAATTTTTTGAGTGTTACCTTTTGCTATACATCTGTTAAGGTTGTTCTAGAAACCTTCATCTATGTATGTCTTTCAAGAAGTTGGTTTGGTAAAGTTCTAACGATTAATGGTTGGTAGTTTTTGATTTCCAAGAAACCAAACAACCAAACAAACAAAAACACAAGAACAAAAGATACAAAATCTTTAAAAACATGTTTGGGATAAAGAAAACAAATGATAAAAATAAAACAAAGTGATTTATAATCAGACAGTTACTAAAATTTGTAACAAAGGACATATATTAAGAAAAAGGAACTAGAAAACTTTAAATATTCTCTAAGAACAATTGAGTAACCAACAAACACAATAAAAGAAATTAATGATTCCTTAAAAATAAATGAATAAAATGAAACGATTTAACCAAAAGGTTTCATAAAATATTACATACGAGTACAAAACGTATTTAAAGTTTTGAGGGAAAACTTAAATTTATAAATTTTCTTTTTATATTGTCATTGTTTTGAGAAACAACTATAAATACATGAAGTTTTAAATGAAATGTGTAATTTTTGGCAAAAAAAAAAGGATTAATTTGATTTATTCTTCACTTGTAGCGGTAATTTAATAAAACAGCACAACTCCCGAAAACTTTATTGTATTGATTATTAAATTTTGCTATTGGTCCTTTTACGCAGTTTGCAGTGTTAGCAGCAGACAATAAGCAGACACAAATAAACTAAATAAAACTCTTGGATGTTTGATACTTCCATAATAATACCAGCATACATGTGGCTCCTGCTGTATGCTATTTTTACAGCCAATTTATGCGGTGACTCTTACTCAGACGTTGTCTTTCTTTTTCTCCTAGCATGAGTTTTCTTTTTTGGTGTGTAAATCTACAATGTTTGTATGTAAAAAAAAACACAAAAAACATTTACTTACATATATGAGGATAACCAAAAACTTAGAACTTTAAGATGATTATAACGCTAAAAGTTGAAAGATTTGACATTCAAATTTTTTCACTCTTAAGTGATTTTTTTTTCATTTCGTAACCAAATGAACAAGAACTTATCTGATTATGTTAAGAATACTGGCATCAATGTTAAAATGAGTTTAATTTACATATGTTAGTTTAGTGAGATGTTGAGCAAGGTCGAATAGAGCATCTAAATTGTTTTTATCATCAAAGTCACACTTTTAATGAATTACCCTGTATGTTTAATTTTATAAATTTTGCCTTTATTCGCCATAGTTTTTTGTCTGCTAAAGTTGTTGTTTGTTTTAATTGAAACTAATTCAAAATTGTTTAGAACAAATGACAAAATATTTTTACAGCAAAATCAAACAAACCTTTAAACTTGACTTTCTATAAAACAGATAAAATTTATGGGAAACTATTAAAAAAACACTTTTTAAAGGGAAGTATTCAAATTATACGAGTTTACCATATTAAAAAATACCATAATTCTTTGAAAGATTAGAGAATAATTTTCTGAATCTAAAATTTACACAATCCCAGCAAGTAATGCACAGTGGTCCGACGTTGTTTGTTTCGCATAAACATAATTTCTAAAAATTGTATTAGCTTTTGCTTAGACCAGCACTCTAGAGAATATCCTTACTCCTGCAGTACTTTGTGTTGAAACAAGGATGATTAACTACTCTTGGTTTATCTTCCCTTTTTTTTTGTTAGCTAACGCCTTTCGACCAAAAAAGATGACAAAAATTATGTTGAGAAAATATAAACAAAAAACCAGTTCAATGCTTTAAAAAAATAATAAAATAAAAAAACAACATAAAAAGCACACAAAAGCTGCAACAAAAATTTAACAGAATTGCAAAATACAACAACTAAATACACAGGATGTCACCAAAAAACAAAAGCAATATTAAACAAAAAAACAAAAAAAGAAATACCAACAACTACAATCCGTCCACGACCTAAAACTCTATCTGTGGCTGTGAGTTGTTGTTTTCAATTCAGGCGACCATTTTTTAGGCAGCCAGTTGGTCAACCTTTTTTGCCGTTTGATAATAATAATGCTAGCCAGTAGTCCATGGCCCATGGTTAAAGCTAAATCATGATGATGTTGAAGCTGATCATCATGATTCTGCCACACAGATGTTTTGGCTCTCATACCAAGTCAACACCAAAATGTACTGTTCTACTCAGTCACAATACATGTTTACTTACACAGTTGCATATGTCACTATGTGTTGTTGGTTGCAAGATTTTTTTTTTGTTATGCATGTCCCTGTTTTTGTCCGAGTTGTTGTTTATCACTGTGTGTTCTTTTTTTATTTTTGCTACTTTGTTAGTTTTTTGTTGAGGGTTTTTTTTTTGGGGGGGGAGGTCTGTAGCATATGTTGGGTTGTTAAAGCTGGCATAAAAATGTTTAACCGCAACCATAGTATTGCCATTATTTTTTCATTTCTTTTAAAGCAGTGCACAGTGGGTTAGCTTTATAAAAAATATTGCAGGAACTTTCAAGGCAATTTTTGTAATTATAAAAATTTGTAATTATATTATCGGAAAGGGCACACTTTTATATATTTAACCTCATAATTATTATTTGCTACACTACTTAGTTTCATTTATCCGTTAAAAGCATTTAAGAACGAGGAAAATAAATTCTACGCGTTTTTAAAATGTTCATACAAGTTTATGCCATTACAGTGCTGTAGCAAAAGAAAGACCTTTCTTGAGAAATGATTTCCAATTTTTTTTTTTAACTTGGGAACAATAAACATTTTCTGCAAATATATAAACGAATAAAACTCTATAGCTGCCAGTTACCAATAATATAACATTAACATTCAGCCATATGATGGAAATCGATATCGAAAACGAATGAGTTTTAAAAGTATTGAAAAACTTTTATCACATAAAATATAAAGATATTGGGCTACAAAAGAGAATCTTAAACCAAAAATTTTAAAAATTAGATTAAAATGTACTTCTAAAACTCATACGTTTACGATATCGATTTCCATCACATGCCTGATTAATAATAATTATTACTCATACGTCTATGTGTGAAAATTATTCCCATAATTAAATATAACTCAAGTGCTCAAGTAATACACTGATCCTTTCAATTATAACAACAAATAAACTGTAAACAAACGATGCCTAACTTTTTCAAAATTAGTACTCTCCTTGATTTAGGTTGCGTTTTTTTTTTTTTTGTTATGAATACATCTTTTATACTTTAGTAAAATTAGTTTTACTTCTTAGTATTTTAATGACATTACTGTTATTTGTCTCTCTTAAGTGCATTTTCCAAACAAAACTATTTCTTTGTTAAAGGTCTTGAGAAAAACATGCAAAGAATTCCTAAGATTCATAGACACTACAAAGCAATTGCACTAGGACACACAAAATAAACCAACTTGCTGCCTGTATTATGTGGCATTTACTACAAAGTTAAAGAAACTTTAATGTTTTAAACAAGTATGCACAATGACGGCATTGAACTTATTCTTTTTTTAAAATTCTTTTGGTGGCAACTTCTCTTAAAAACTAAACTTTTCTATGAGTTCTACAGCTTATTTTGGTAGTTATAGAAAAAGGAAAGAGGCAAAACAAAATCTACTCCAACAACTATTTAAAGTAAGAAAACCAACAGCAAGCTTCTACTGTTCAAAACAACATCGAAACTAAAAGAACTACAGCTACAAAGGAATGTCTGAAGTTTTCTTTTCATGATAATAAATGTTGAAAATAGAAAAAAAAACAAACAAATTACAAAAGGAATGTAAATTAAGATTTTTGGCAAAAACATTAAGCACTAATAAAAATTTCGCATAAAAAAGATTAAATGTAAAGTTTTGGTTAAAGAAGTTGAAATCGACGAGCAACCTTAATTGCTACTTGCCTCTAATACATACTTTACGCAAATATAAAATATGTTTGTGTTGATCATAATCGAACAGTGTTATATTATGATGGGCTTTAATGATTGCAGTAAAATCTTATTATGGTTCGCATATCATCTTATTATTACTAATGTGTACAATCATAATATGGTCCTTGTTAATTGGCAATCATAGTATAAACTTGTGTAATCATAACATATTACAACAATAATATTATATGATTATATTAAAACATTATACCTAACATGATAGTGTTATGATTAAACCAAATTCACATAGCGGAAAACAACCATGTTATGATTCAAGATCGTTAGTAATATGAAACATATTATCGAAAATCCAAAATTTATCAAAATTGTCATGGATATTTTGGCCAAATGGCGGGTTTAGTTTTTTTTTATACTTTTTGCGTTACTTTCTTTGGAAAGGGGATAGATTGAAGAAGTAAAGTTGGTGAAAAAAGAAAGCTTTTTATACTACAACTCTGTAATTGCGCATTATGTTTGTTTTTAGTGCAGAATTGCAGCGCCTCTGGTGGTGAGTAGGCGCTTGATTTTATAGCCTTTATTTAATTATTTTACTTCGGTTGGCGTTTAAATGCAATACCACCGAAGGCGGGGCGTTATTTGAGTAGCAGCGGCTGGGAATCGAACCCGGGCTACAAAAACACCAACTCTAGCTTAATGATCAAAGGCGCTAACCAATTAAGCTACAGCACCCTCACCCTAGTTGCATCACGGATTTTAAGTTTTAAGGCTACAATTGTTTCGGTTGAGCCTGTATAGACACTAACTTTGACAGAGCCCTACTATTTACGTTCATAGTAGATTTTCAGTGGAGATTTAATTCACATACAACAATCGTTAAAGCTTCTACTATTGAAATGTCATAACTTTCATGTTATTCCCATATGAACCTGTTGTAAAACAAAGTTCTTGTTAAAACCCGCGTTTTAACATATTATAAATGCAGATATATAATAAAGTTTTTATTATGTTTATGACTTCAGCTCAATCTTAATATGATTATTTTTGGGCCTGTTAGCTGACGTGGAGTATTTGTGATCATGTCATGATTATAAAAACAATTATATTTGTTCATAGTTATTATAATTTAATTGTTCACAACCATCATATTTATAACCATTTAGCGACAATTATGTTATTATAAATTCTGTACCGTAATTAAATAATTTTATTTCATTTTCTTCAACCTTTTTTATGATTTTTATTAAATAATTTTTAAGCTTGAGGTCACTTTTTATTTTTTATAAAAGATTTTTTATTTTTATATATAATTAACTCGATATTTCGATTTCCTTTGGAAATCTTCTTCAGGAGTTATTTTATTTTAATGTTTTATTTTTTTTTAATTTAATGTTTTTTTTTTAATAAAATAACTCCTGAAGAAGATTTCCAAAGGAAATCGATATGATATTGTATTACATTTATTTCTATACTTTATTTAATTGATTATTTGGTATTGTTCAAACAATTTTCAACCTTAACATAAAATTAAGCTATTTAGTTGAATTTATTCGGTAAAGGAATACTCTTTCTTAAACTAAGAACTACAGCTTGCAATCTAAAAACAAAGACTTTTTAACAAACAACCCAGCAGAAGAATTGCTGAAAGAATAAGTTCTTAGGAGCTTCTAAACTTTACTTTTGCTTATTTACTTAATTGTTCTATACCGCCCTTCTGTCCGCTAGCCGGTCTTTTTGGGATTCGTTTAAATATTTGCTGTTGTAAATATTTATTCTAGTCACGCGTTTTATTTCTTTGATAGCTGCTTTTTCTCTTAAGTTTGTTTGCCACAAATCCTCAAATAACCTTAACTTTTTTTCTTATGTATTTATATCCACAATCAATACTATATACAGCTTTGACTACAATTATCCATCTACATTTAGGACTGAGGTTACGGCAATGTATACTGTTTGTTAATTTTGGTACACAAACAAAAATGATACTTTGAGATACAGTCTGTACAGGCTGTGTCTGTTGCCTTAGCTATGTTGTTTTCCTGCCATGACTGTTACTAATTTAATTTTTTGTTTTGTATATTAACTTAAATATTCATGCTTTAGTGGGTATTTTTTTGAGCCACACGAAAAAGGGACTAATAACCATGAAATTTTTAAAAACTACTTTTCTCTTTAAATTTTAGTTAAACAAAAAACCATGTGCAAACTGCCGATAATATTTTAATATCAGTAATCAAAACATCTTATAATATCAATGCTTCTGATTATAAGTGTATGTTAAATTTGGTTGTTAAGCTGTTATTGCGCCTTTGTTAAGTACTTTGTTACTAGTTAGTATCTTTAGTAGGTACTTTTTTGTTTTGTTGTGTTTTGCTTTTCTTTGTTTAGTTTTGTTTGTGCAAGTTGTAGTCGCAAATTTTCATCTTGTTATACTTTCACCAACAGCAACAACAACAACAACAACAACCAGTAGCTAAAGTAAGAAAATGTTTGGCTCTTACTAATTGAATTTCTTTGTCAAATACGTGAGAGAACATATTCATTCATCTTTATTTCTAACAATATAAAGCTGCGAGTTTATACATGTGTGTTAAAAAATAAATAACAGTATAAGTTTCTAAGAAAGTCCTCGAAAGTAAACTGTTGTTGTCGTTGTAACACGTAGAGCGCTGGTTGCTGGAATTTTATTTTTATCCCCATACTTTTGGTAGCTGCTTAATATAAGATTTAGTAATTTGTTTATTCGGTAGCTAAAATAAAAACACGAAAATCTTTTGTGTTATGATGTATTTATTTTAAAAGTAATTAAAATGGACTTTAATTGAAGAGTGTAATCTTAATTCAATTTCTTAAAAGAACTTTACAACAAAAAAACGTAACAATTAATAAGATTTTTGAAAGGAAGTTTTGGTAAAATTTTCAAGGAAGATTAAAGGAAGTTTTTGTTGGGCGGCAGTTTTATAATGATATTTAAATGTGTTATAGGTAAATAAGCCCAAAGACTTTTATAAAATTAAAGATTTATTAAAGTTGGAATATCATATTTGAATGAGCTGAATTAAACTACAATTTAATAAAATACACTCATATTGAGTGAGTGTATACAAGTATTAACATAGTTCTTCATTATTTTTAAACAAATTTGAAAAGCATTAAATATCAACTAACTTATACATTGCAATTATGTTGAAAGTTCAGTTTTCGTAAAAAAAAAGACATATTTCAATATTTTGGTTTATACATTTTTTTCTTATAATCCCTCGAATATGGCAGAGTTTAAATACTAAACTGCCTATGACAATTATATGTATTTAAGAACAATCTTCTAAACCTTGGTCAATTATTTTAAATATGAACGTGTTTTACACAGACACAAAGATATCAGAAAAAGTTGAAATTTCATAAAAACGAAGATTTGTTCTGAATTTTTCTGAAATTTTTTCTGATCACTACTAAAGTTTCACTCTTTTATGTTCATTTTGAATGAAAACCAACAATAATTAAAGAAAATCTATTTTTACTACCAACGACATTTTATTTCTGTTCACTTAAACCAATGCTTTCTGTAAAATAAATATTTCATATATCTTATTTATTTAATGTATTTCTCTCTTTTGACTTTTATCGTTTTTGCCTCAGTTCTTATATTAATAATTCTTGTTATTAATTAAATACGATGTTCTTTTTAAAATGCCTGAATTCTTGCAAATAATTACTTGACATGCAGCATCCATCATAAGCAGAAATATGCGGAAGCAGCAGGAAACAAAAGCAACAGAAGCAAGTGAAATGAAATGTTTGCCATATTAATATGATATTTATTAATTTCACTTTTGTTGTTGTTGTTGTTATTGTTGATGGTAAAGGCTTTTTTCAGCGACAAGTAAAAGTGTTTACATTCATTTTTAATTTGCTTTTCACGCACTCTAGTGAATCTCAAATATTTTGAATACTTTCGCAATTGAATACAACTGCATACTAAACAAGTAAGAGTGATATATTCGGCTATGCCGAATCTTATATACCCTTCACCTTTGTTGTGGATGCATAATTATATTATATACATACATATATATATTATATTAATACACTTTGTTTGATAGTTTTTTTGATGAAATTTTCAGAAGTTGTCTCGGATTTTTGCTCATATCTCTGTTATTTATGGACGCATTTCGCTGCTTTTAAATAGCAAACTTCTCGATAGAATGTCTGACAGAATTATTGAATATTTTGATCCCGAAGATATCTGGGGACTTCAGAAAATTGATTTCAACAGACAGGCAGACTCCGCTATCTATAAGGATCCAGAACATATATACTTTATAGGGTCGGAGAACTATATATTGTGGAAATTACAAACGCAATGACAAACTCATATATACCCTTCTCAGGTGAAGGGTATAAATATCAATTTGCATAAAGAGTTTAAGTTAATTTGGATAAGGAGACCGTTAACATTTCTCCCAAGAGATTTCTCCAAGAGCCTTTAAATACTAATGGTGAAGCCATTGAAGTTTTCATAAAAAATGTGACACGGTAGGTGTAGCTCGAGACCATGAATATTATTAATATTTAATTAACAATTAATTGTTATAAATGTCTTTTATTCAATTTATTTATAATAACAGAATTAGTGTATGTTTTTCAAGCAATAATAATTTTAAATGTAAGAACACCTAAACGTATGATTTATATTGAATTCAGTTTTATTATAACAGAATTTGTATATGAAGCATATACGTAATAAAGATTTAATAATTGTTAGCAAATTAATTTATAATCTTTTGCACAACATCTATTACAACCACTTTTATGCATTTTCAATAATTTAAATATATTTAGATAAAGTCTCCAATAAGTTTAAAAATTGATTTTTTTTTTTTATTTATACTCAAAGTTGAATGTGCAAAAAGCGTGTGTCATCACATAGAATTTTAAAAATATGTTTTATGGGCTTCACACAAAACCCGAAAAACTGAACAGGCACCCGCCCGTAAAAATGTGTTAGAAAAATACTTACATTCAAATTACCGTTCAGCATACTATAAAGTGTAACATACAAACATACATTTGTACGTGGCCAACATAATAAAATGTATTTATATATTCCGTAACACCATAACATACATGTGTATACCACTTAAATTTTTTATATTTAAAAGTATTAAAAAAACAGCGATTACTAAAAATAGGGCTTCAGGCTGTGGGTAAACAAAACCCACCGTCATTGTTTGTGGTGATGAGTGTTGTTAACTATATAACTTTTAGAAATAGTCATCTGATACCTTTTCTATTAGCACGTCATACATTTGGTATAGAAACTTATTATGGATTCATTAGATATAAAGCTATAAACCTAGTAAGTGAGTCTCAGCTCCGTGTAGAAACTTGTATAATTTATGTAATTTCACTAACAGTTGTAGGGCATTCAAGATTCGTCACACAGCATTGATGATATGTTCGTTTTTACAGATTTTATCAATTCATTGCCCAAACAAGATGACAGTAAAAAAATACTTAAATTTGTGCAAAAAAAAAGAAAATTTAAAAGAAGCAAAATATATGTAAGAAATTTTATGGTTTTTATGTTTATCATTTTATACAAATTGTTAGAAATTTGTGTTGGAAATGAAAGCAACAGCAACAGTGCGAAAAATACACTTGAATACATAAATTAACTATAAAAAATTGTTTTTTTTTATAGGATAGTTTTGAGATTTATAAAAATTTACATACATAGTTATGACTAACAGAAGATTTACAAATATGCTAAAAATTTAAGCGGAAGGTCTAAATTAATGGTGCTCAAGCTATACCCCGAGGGCCGAACACGTTTGTTAACGAAACTCACTACAAAGAGCGTAACAAACCATAATTTACATGCCAGCTTTCCAACAAGCAATATAAACAATATAAATCCTTTTTTCAGCATTTTTAATAATTTCAGAACACTTTAAATATATATGAATTATTGAATTGTATTAAAATGTGGAAATTAGAGTGGGAAACAATTTTTTATTTCCAATCATTTCATTCCTATTTTTATTTACATAAATACAGGAATTATTATTTTATTTTAATACTCGTACAAAAAAGATTGTTTAACAATGTAAGCAGGAAATGTCTGCCAGTACTCACACAATTTAAACCGCCGCTTTTAGTGAACACCACTGGTCTAAATTAAGACTTTTGCCTACAAATTTTTAACTGACACTGTTTTTCAGAGTATTAATAAAAAAATACATATTTTATAGCATACTTTCGGCTTTAATTTCCATATTAACTAAAATCTCCTTGTAACACTTATGGCTAAATTCACAGTCTTTAGTTAGCTAATGGCAAAGGCTTAACTAATGATTCTTTATTCACAATGCTTAGTTTGTCATAAGAATACCAAGTAATAGTTAAACAATAGTTAGTATTTTAGTTTACCAATGGTTAACTAATGACCGAGAATTCGGCCATTATAGAAGTTTTTCTTTTTGGCTTTGTTTTGCCTTTCTTTTAGACAAAATGAAATTTAGATATTGTAAATTTTTATAAATAAAATATAATAATTCAAAACAAAAGAAACTCATCGTTTTCTATACATGTATGTTTATAAAAAAGTGAATTTGTAGAACTAGAAATAACATAAACATAAATAAAACTATGACACTAAGTAGATATTTGGAGTAGAGAAAAACAAACAAAAAAAAAACTAGTAACACAGTTGTACAGTTCATAAGATATATGTAGCAGCTAATATGTGCCAAAAAAAATGGTGATCTTTTAAAAGCCTCTTATAACAGCCAGTCACTCAAGTAGTTAAAGAAATGTTGTCGTTGCCTTTAGTTAAGACTTTCTTAAATGTTCTTGTATGTATTTCATTGTCATTTGCCATAAGTATTTTACTTAAACAAACACACTTTTGTGACCATAATAATATATATTTAATAGCATACTTCCAGGCTTTACATTCGTAATTTTTTTATTTTTTGGGAAATTCCTGAATTAAAAAGGGATATCTGAATGTAGCAAAACAAAATTAAAAAGGATTCAGCTGTGACGCATAAGGATTATATACCTTTCGCTAGTTTTATAAAACATTAAATAAAGAAAAAAATGTATAATATCGTGATAAATTATTTAAACAGGCAACATTTTTAAAAGTTAAACTGTTTTTTTTTACTAAAATTGTTTAATTTATAATACTTTTGTAGAACTTCACTGCGTTTTATTTAAAATGCAACAAAGTGCTGTTTAATTCACTTTATATTAAAACTATTTTCAGATTCATTTACAAAAAATTTTTAATTTATATTCTTGAAATTTAATTATATTAAATAAAAACCAAACAAAATACTTTATTGCCTAAAATTTGCTATATGAATCCACTCAACTCTTAAATTCCATGAGACTTGTCTTATTCGTCAAACCATTCCATCTGAACAACAGTCACTGTCCCTCTCCCTTTGCCCGTTTCTTACATCGCGTCATAGCTCTATATCACTGGTAATGAGTCCAAAGTTTATAGATCGATTATGCTGCTTTTTTTATACAATTTTTCAGAACATTTACATATCAAGCGTGCCCTAAGTTATTCGAAATTGTCATATGTCAAAAAAGTAAGCACATATTATGAGACAAATGGATTTCATTTGTATTTAATTATTTAATCGACTCCCTTACTTATAAGATACCACAATAGATAATAGAATCACAATTGACTATAGCAAAAAAAAAAATTCAAACACACATTTACTAATAATGATACCCTTTTCTCTATCTTAAAAATCACCATCACCCTTTCTTAGTTATTTCACCAAAAAATTATTTAAGTAAAAAACTGCTTGTTAAATTTCAATACTAGATTTTTTAATTATTCCAGTTTGGTTTTCATTGCACTCAATTAAATTGACATAGTGTCAACTATGTATCAATAAAACTAAATACAATTAGCATCAAATGAAAACTTGACAGTTCTTTACGACAAGTTTAGATATCGAAAAACTTTTTTTAATTGAATTGTTCTTCTCAACCGAATGAGAGTTATGTGTGAGTGCAGCAGCAGTGAGATGAAAATGGTGGATTGATTGAATGTATTTGTAGCCTTGTGCAATATAAATTTTATGAACAAAATCATCTCTTTAAATCACTTTTAAATCGATTTAATTTTTTAAATAAAAAATCTAATTTGTTAAAAAAAAGTACAATGATTGGAGAATGGAAGAAATATTTAATTTCAGAAACACCTAAACGTATACTTAATGTTTAATTGAAATTATATGGAATAAAAAATACACATACGCAATGTTGTCATACAATGAAACAAATACATATACGAGTATACATAATTGCATTCTTAAATAACATTGAATTGCATTAAGGTAATGAATATTCAATACGAATGTTTGCAGCAAAAATACTAATGAAATGAATGAGAAAAATTGGAAATATACAAAATGTTGGGAAGTTATTTAAAAAAGTTTGTAATTATTATTTCATTATTTCATAATAGGTAAAATCATAAGTATGTAAATGTATTAGCAACAAGTTTTCAGAAATTATTTTTTTTTAAATTTAATTTACCTAAAAACATCCCAAAACCAAAAGAAAACTTCACACGTTACAGCCTTTTGTTATGAAAACGTTTTAAACTTTACTCTTCGTAAAGTAGTTTCCCCAAAAATACCTCCTTTAAAAAGAATAATTATATATTTGCTTTAAATGATGTTAAAATAATTGATACAAACACTTTAAAATGCCCAGAGAGTTATGTTTGAATATATGTACAATGAATGAATGTTGAAGTTATATTTACATTTCAAAAATGTTTTATAACAAATTTACCATACAATTCAATGAGGCGGAAAAGAACTGAACACTACTATACACCATATATGAGCTACAGCAGCTCGTATGTATTTAAATATTCCCAAATAAATCCATTTATATTGAACACAAACAGCAAAAGAATAAGTTTTAAAAAGACATCATGCAAATTTTGCTTTTAAAAATTATTCTTTTACTTATTCTTATATTTTTACGTATTTTGTTCAGTTTAAAATAGAACAAATATTTTCAAAAGTATTGGAAAAATAAGAAACTTTTAAATAAAGCTATTGAAAAAGTTGTAAAACTATTTCAAAATGTAGAATAATTTCTATTTATAGCTTTTTTATTTTTAAAAACTTGTAATGCCTTAAATAAGTTTATATAAAACAAAGAGATTTAAAGGAGATGCTTGTGTAAAACGTTTTAAAATATTGAAATTTTCCGTTTTTCCAGAAGTGTTCCAGCATACTTAAACCACTGATTTAAATCACTAAAATATTTGATTTAAAGCAAATATATCAACTTTCAATCAATTTATTTCTAGAAACCCTTCTACGCCTGAAGCCTTTATTTAACCGTCTGATAGTTCAAGTAAATATTTTCCTTTATAGTAGAAAATAGTTGGTTGTTTTTTATTATTATATTTATTTCATGTTTTTGATCTTACAATAAATAATTCCTTAACGAAAGGAAAATCCTTTATGAATACATATTTCATATAAGAATTATTTCTCATACCCAAATCAAACAAATATTTTTTTTATTTTTTATTTTTTCCATTGCTTGCAACATGTATGAGTGATGAAAATGTTTTTTCTGCTTTTAATTTTAAAATAAACAAGCAACACGTGCCCTTTGTACGCATAATTTATAAAAACATAGACTTACCCCAAGTAAAGCAGTCATTATAGAGAACACAAATGAGAAGGGAACATTAAGTAGGGTTTATTTAACCCTCATAGAATTTTATACAAAAGAGTAGAAAAAGAATATCTATAAAAGACATGAAAAGTAGAAAAAATGCAACATAATTTATGTGAAACTATAAGTATGAGCAAGACGCATTTGTAACATGTGATATTCACTGAATTTTTTTTTTTTTCAATTTTAAAATATTACATTAAAAAAGTTCGATTTCTGGAAAAGAATATTTTTAAAGTTTTCTACAAGTTTTAAATTTTTAAAAGAAAATACTTTAAAATTGTAGCCAAAACTGTTTTACCGAAACCAAACATTAAGTGGAAAAAACCTAAACCTAACATTCACTGCTACAAACTTTTTAAATTTTTTTTTTATTTTCGTGTTTTAAACATACAGACCCACATGTTTTTTATCAGTAAATAATGAACAAGAATGTACATACATGTTCTGCATTTAACATAATTATTTTTTTAAAGCACTTCCTTGTCTGAGATTTACATTACAAACAAAGTTAAAAAAAATATACAGAAAAAACCCACGAAAACAGCATCTCACTGTTGTCCAGCCAAACAGTCTGACTAAATGGAAACCCTTTCAAAGATTAAATTTAAGAGATTAAAAATGCTGCATTGACACGCACACGTAGGCTACTTAAGACAGCATGTGATTTATAAGCGTGCAACATTATCGTTGCACATTGGGACAGTCATGCTTATAGAGAGAAGAATTAAAAAGGCGGTAAACCTTATAAAAATATTATCGGAAAAGTAAAACTAGTCTCTATGTAAAATCTGCATTACATTTTCTAAAACTATTTCCATTAAGCTATCATAGCAGTTAGAATTTCCGTAGACTACTGTTCATTAAGGTCATAAATCAATCTAAAATATTTGCTGCCTCTTTTAAGACGTCACCATCAAAAACTGCAATGGTTTGGCATCATAGAAATCGGTATGACGTAATAGCAAAAAAATTAACCCAAAGTCAAAGTAAAGCGGAGTGATACTGTAGTTTTTGACTAAGGCGGATTGTATTGCTGTGCAACAATCCATCAAAACCAAAACCTGAAATTTTATAAAAGCAAATTAATTTTAGTAAATATTAATAAATAAATATTAAATTGTAATTCAAAACTATTCACTAGCTTTTGTTTTTAGGTACAAACTAAAATATTTGCGCGGCTAGATTTTATGCATACATTACTTTAAATCCAAAATTTTTAGTAAACTCGCTCCATTGTGCGCTATATTATATTTACAGTTTCAAGTGTATGTTACCACACATTACATGTGCGGGTGTCTGTTCTTTTTCATTTTCCCTTTTAACAAGTCTAGTTATTTATAAGATTAAACATTCATATGAGTTAAACTAACCAACATGGAAATGAAAACCCACTCTCTACCTGCTCATTATATAAAAAAAAATGTTTAAATACTTTTAATTAAAACTGAAAACATAATAAATAGTAATTTCGTAATCAGGATTAAGTCAAAAGTCTTTAACAGTTATTTAATATTGGCAAAAGAGAGAGACGGAATGAAATTGAACTCTGTTATCAAGACTATTGTCGGGGTAAGTGATCTTATTTTAAAAATACAGAAATAATCGAATAGCGTCAAACAAATTTGTACTAAAAATGTGGTTACGCTATTTTGAATAAATATTTCTCGTGTGTAACTAAAACTTTACATGTAAGAAAAAACTATTCTTCTTCAAAGTGTAGTTTCCTTTTTGTAGAATTTTCAAAACCTTTTATTTCCTTGATGCTCTGTCATCTATATTAAACCTAATTCAATGTATAAACTTGAAATTAATAAAAGATATATCTAAATAAACGTGAAGGGGTAAAATAAAAATACAACCGGAAACACATAAAATAATAGAATTTTTAGTAAATAAATATTAATTATTCTAGGTAATTAATCATATTTTCAAAAAGTTAATAATTTTAAGCCCCACAACCAGAGACACAAGACGCAGAACATAAAAACACACATTTATATGAATGGTATTACTTTTTAACAAGGGAATGCTTTCAGTTTGCCAGGATTCTAAGCATAATTATGAGCTTAAATTTTACTTAAATGTATGTTGATGAAAATTTATCTACAACAAAATTGTAAGAAATCATTAGGAAAATGAAAATTTAGATTTTCATTTCAATATTTAATAAATTTCAATTTATATTTTCCAATATTAATTGAAATTTGTGTTTTTTGAAGCACTTAAGAGAAAAAGTGCATAATCAAGCGCTTCAATAAAAGCGCTGTTTTGAAGCAGAAAATGCTTACGAACAAAATATACACAAAAGAGGCTTTTTTAGTGCTGACAACGACGAAGGTTTTAAAGCGAAAAAAAAAATAAAAATGAAATTATAGCCTACAGATTTATGTATGACAACGAAAGTCAATTACAAAACGAATATCGCGCTTCTCAGTTACTATGAATTTTTCTTAAGCAAAAACATTCAGATAGAATTTGTTCTTTGATTGGTGTGCGCGAAGTGATGTAAAACACTTTAGGAAAGTGCTTTATTTGCATGTTTGATTAGGTTAAAAGAAGCGCTTATTGTCAGCAGTAAGCAGTCCTTCAAACCGGGAATAGTTCATACAAAAATCATGCATCCCATCAGCAGGTTTGAAGCGATTTGCGGTATGAATTCATACATAAAACCAGTAAAAAATGTGCTCCAAAAAGTAATTTCTTGCGACTAGCGAACATCAATAAAACGACTCCCTCTGCTATTAATGATTCACCAGCAATAAAGTTCTTCAAATAAAATGTTATTCATATAAATAATTCACAAATTAAGCTTAATTGAAATGTGTATTAGAATTATAAGCATAATTTAACAACCATATAATATGGTAGAATATGTCAGCATAAAATCGATAGCTACAAACATATACTTACCCCCTGGCCAACGATGTCGAACGATAACGCTCGCTTAGATAAGACTTAAGACACAAACTTTTTATCGTATCTATTTTTTACTCAATCAAGTTTGTTTATTCCACAATCAAGTGTGTGTCTTAAGTCTTATCTAAGCGAACGATATCGTTCGACATCGTGGGCCAGGGGGTTAATAATTACAATTGCATATATGATACATATCAACATGTGAATGTTGACATCAATATTTTATGGTTGCAGCTGTAATATCAATAATAATAGTGGCCATAACGTCACAAAAAAAAAAACTTTTAAAAAAGCTTAAATGATAGCGGTGCTCTAAAGTATAGCGGCTCTAAAACCCATATGTGTCACTGAATCAAGCCAACTGAATTTAGTTTCAAGGATTCGCTGAAAATAAATTTAAATATTCTCATATACACACGCAGAGAAAAAAAAGTTGTGCATGTTTACCACAACTATTTCAACATTTTTAACTATTTGTTTTTTTTTTTCTTATAATATGGTCACTGTTATTATTTATACGATTTCTGCCAGTTACCATTCACATAATTATAGTAATTATGTAAGTTTTATGATAAAAGATTATGATGTTCTCTACCATCAATCTATCTGCATATAATCAAAAAGCAACAAATGGATTCATCATAAACATGATTGCAACAATTGTAGTAACTATGTATTACAATCGTTTATATGATTGCAGTAATCATCTGTATCGTAACTTAACCATATAATGGTTACCGCACTCATAAAAATAATTTCAGTTACCATAACATTGTTGAAAAAGTTGTAAAAATGTTGACATTGTAGTGGTAAACATGTTCAACTATATTTTTCTCTGTGTGCATAAAATTAATTGTACCCTATATTACAAAATCTCTTAGAATCTTCCATTTTTAGCTGGTATCACTTTATGTTATTTTCTTTCTTGTTTTAGTTTGTAATTGACATCTTAAATTATCGTACACATTTAACTGACATTTATTTGTTGATTTTATACAAAAAAAAATAAATAAACATGTTAGAATAAATGTAAGAGTTTTTTCTTAATATTTTTAAGACAGAATGATATGTGAACATTTTTGCCAGTCTGTATTTATTCAGCTAAACCCTTGTTAAATAAATAAAGTCATCAAACTCATCATCGTCATAACGTCATCATTATGACGCAGTATATTTATATTTGTAGATGTTTCAATTGTTATGTACATATGAATTTATGTTTATTATGATTGAATATTTTACATTTGTAACATGTTAGTTAAATAAAATATGACAGTTTTCCAATAGTAAATAATACAATACTATCATTTTTATTTCTAGGAAATTAATAATAGAAATAAATGTGTATATATAGTTATAGTCAGTTAAAATCACCTTATGTAATGTAATATAATGTAAAGGTAACTGGCACAAATTCTGAATATATATTTATTAACAAACATTAATAAATAACTTAATAAAGAATTCAAGGATAACATAACATAAAAGTTCAGAAAATGTTTCATAAACAATTTTATTAAAAATATAAATTTTAAAAAGTGGTTTAGTTATTTTTTTATAGTTTAAAGCCAAGGAAAAATATCAGTTTTGAGATTTTTAAATTAAGATTTGAACAAGTTACTGCTTGTTGCATGTTACTCTCATATATTTTTGCAAGCTATTTATATTTAAATAAAGTCACGGACAACTTTTTCCTATATACCTATTAAGTACATTTATTTAACTCATTGTCAATGACATTTATGTCTATTATTTTTAATATGCCACTTTATTGTTTGCTGTTGTTTTCATTTCTTTCTATTGCTTCCATTCTCTGAGGTTTTTAAAAATGGTTTTCAATTTAAGCAGAAACACTGCAACACAGTTGTTCTTTTAATGCAAACTACAGTTACAATATTGCACACAAGCACATGATTAATGTGGTTTTAACAAAAACATACAAACACACATGTAATTCTCTGCCAATCTCCTCTCTGCTTACACTACTACACTTGTGCAAAAGAGAATTCAGTTGCTATGTATGCTATTGTGAATTGTTAAAAGAAAAGAAAAAATGAGTACAGCAGCAGTGAGTAGGAGATGTAAAAACATCACAAACCACTTACTTTATAACAATAAAGAAAAATGTGTGTGCATTGAAATATTGAATCCTTTTATAAAATATTATTGTTATAAAGGTTACAATGTATAGTATGTTTGAAAGACTTTTTGTTGTAAATAGGGATTTTGTTGTTATTGAAGGAATAAAAATTATATGTAAAACATATTATAGAAATAAAGCAAATATATGTAGACCACAAATCATTTGAGTTAGATGCCAACATCAAAACTAATAAAAATATGTATGTGTATTTCCACAGAACAGGTTCAACGGGACCGAAGATTAAAATGTTAATAAAAAAAATGATGGTTTTTCATATTAAACAAAATGTTAACAAATATGTTTGGAAAATTGAATTTTTTTATTTATTTTTATCGCAAGAGAGATTATGTGTAAGTTTTCATATTCTTAAATCGCGTTCGTGTACCTAAATTAACGTTTGTTATCAGTTTTTTGCTTCTTTTCTTCTCATTTTTTAATATTAAAAAAAAAATGTCGCATTCACTATCGTGTTATTATTAAAACATGCATATTTAAAAGACGTATTTGAAAAAAAGTTAAAAGATTTTAAAAGACTTCTCTAATGTATGCAGAACATATTCTTTTATCCTCAATGAACACTGACTGTCGTATTCATAAAAAATAAAGTAGGTTTGAAGTGTAGTTTTAGACAAAATTTTTTTAAAGTACATTTGAAGTCTACTTTAATTTTTTGTGCATAAGAACATTATTTTTTAATATTTTTACACCATTAACAACTAATTTTTGTAGCAGCAGCTAGAATAATGCTGTTTTAATTAAAGTTCCTGAAAAACAAACAAAAATATGCTGCCCCATTTGCAAGTTTGCCATGTACTGTATGTAAGTGTATATGTTTTTGTTTATATATTTTTTACATTAGCTGTTTGTTAACGGTAATTATGATAATTAAGAAATGTTTTTTTTTACAAATACAAAAAAGCAACATTAGCTTGCTGTATAAATTAATACATATTTGTGTTTTAAGCACACACACACACACACACACACACAAAACAATGTTTTGTTTAACAAAAAATCTCAAAATCAAATTAATAACATAAGAACACGTACTATTTACACAAATACTCTGAACGCAAAAAAAAAAGGGGGAATATAAAAGGCTACTTGGAAACACGTTGCTCAAACACGCTGCCACTCACTCACTCAGTCGACATCACTACGTGCAACGATCGTTGATGGCCACTCAAGTAAGTGCTCAGAAATAAGTTTTAATATAAACGGAAATAAAAAGGAATTGCTTGTGAAAAACAATAAATGAAATGACTTTTTATCGTGCAGCACAGCTCGAACAGCCATGTTGTGGTCATTTAGAATACGTGGTTTTTGCACAATATCAATAGAGAAAGAGCAACAGAGAATGTTATTAACACAATTACTGCAAACACCCACATATGTACGCATACATACTAACATACATATGTATCTATGTAAATGTTTATGTTTGACTGTGTGTTGGAAAGTTGTTCACTTACATGTACGTTTTTGTTTGTGTTCCACAAAAAAACTGTTACGTTTTTTGCCAAAGATTTCTTTTAATTATTTCCTGATTTATTTATGGTAATAATGCGTGGTCTGCATAAGAATACCAGTTACGTGTACGAAAAAAAGCAAGTGAGTTTTTTGTGGGAAACTGTGATGGCTGGTTTTAAATTATAGAGTCACACATATAAACATAAAATACTTTTAGGGCAACTAATATATCAAAAGATACATTTTGTTTTAAAAAACAAAGTATTACAAATGAAACGACGACTAATTGTGCAGTATATAAAAATGGTAGGGTCCACTGGAACCGAATATTAAAATGTTTACGAGCAAATCATTTTGTCTAAATTAATTTAAAAAAAAAGTCAAAATTTGTATCTTTATCTATATAATTCTACTATACGTGTGTTGTGACTGAACTCCTCCTAAACAGCTGGACCGATTTGCATAAATTTTTTGTATGCGTTTGGGTGGCGGCCCGGGTGGTTTAGATTTACAATTCGGTCCAATTGTACAAAGGGGCGTGGTACCTCCCATACAAACCCCAAATTAAAAATAAATTACTTCTGCTCCTGATAATGGCATTTGAACAAAATTTGGTACGTCGGTTTGGTGTGCATTTTTTAAGTGCTGCTGCAAATATGGGCGGAATTTGATAAAGACGCGTGGTACCTCCCCTTTATATATATAATTCTAATTCTATGTATGTCACTGAATAAATTATTTTGCATGTGTTTGGGTACCATACAAGGTGGCACACATTCACAAACCAGCCCGGCAGATGGCGCTGCAGTCGGTATCTAGGTTATTCAACTACGCTGCCCCTTTTCAAAACTGGCACTGGTGGCTTTTCTTATTATAATAGACCGATTGGCATGAAACCTTTCCAATAAAAATTAAATTTGAACACAAAGCAACGTTTTCCGGGTCTGCTAGTAATATATAAAGTATTTGCATATAATCTTAGTTGTTATCATTAAAACAAACTGGTCTAAAAATTGAAAATATAAATTTTCTTACAATCGTACTTAGCCACTTTTAAAGCTAAATTTTCCCTTTAGTATCTATTATTCACATATTTATAACAAGATTGTTTGTTCTATCAATAACAAATTAATGAAAACAAAATCTGTTATTGATATTCATGTTATAATGTCGCGTGCATGTAACTAAATCAGAGTTTGTTATCAATTTTTCAAACTTATATTGTTAAAGAATAATATAAATATTAGATATCCTACTAAAACTGTAATTAATACTCAAAATTAAAAGTGCGTGCTCATGACAGAAGATTAATTGTTATATTAAAAGAGAAGAACATTATACCGTAGCTTTAATTTTGTTTAAACATTTTCTACGACAAACCTTTATAAACATAATCACACCTCATATTACCACACCCTGTTGCAGTAAAACCGAAAGCTGCCTTAAAAATCCGCATAATAATTAAACCGATTATGTTAATAACTTTTGTCAGACATTTGAATAGTGTGTGTGTTTGCATAAGTGTGCAGCATCATAATCGTGTCTAGTCTTAGAATTAAACAAGACAGCAGCAGAAGCCGCAACATTAAATGCCCGCAGTAGCAGACATAAAACAAATATCATAACGAGCATGTAAATCAAAAGAGAATGAATTCATTTAGAACACATTCCAGATGCAACTAAAGATTATTTTTCATTGTACGTTTTTACTACTATTTACATGAAGATTTCTACACAAATATTGTGTAGTGTAATTAAAAGCGAAAATTATTTACATATACAAAATAGAAGGAAAATAAAATTGAGATTAGTAAGAGGAGATTTGAATATTTACTTAGCTTTGCAATTAGTAAGGACAACATTATTTCAACGGTGGAGAATGCGACATTCGTACGACTTTGTAGTGAAAATTTTCTTGTTAGCATTTTAGTAGCACTTTGTTAGTGATAAATATAGGTTTTTTTTAATATCTTTTTCTGCAATAAATAAGCAATAAACATGTTATACGGAACGCGACCAAAAATATAACTTGTTTCCAACTACATCTAGAAATGCAAAAATCAAAAAAATTAAGCTAAAGAGCTGCAGTATTTTCATACAAAGCTAACTTAATACTAACTTTCTCCTCTAAGCTAATGTTAATACATTTTTTTACCAAAGATCCTTACATCCTAACACTTATTTATTTCTCTACAGAGACCTTCATTAAATTGCTTTTTTTCCTTTCTCTCCTTTTAAAATTGTCTTTATTTTCGATTTCCTGTCATTTTCTCTTTCTAAAGGATATTTCCAATTCATTTGTGTGAAAATAAACTCTCATCTCAACAAACCTATTGTTGTTTAGTGCAAAAAAAAAGCAAACCCTAAATAATTGTCAAATGTCAATTTGAAATTTAGTTTTAGCAAAAGTGAATGTAACAAGACATTTAGCACCGAATATTCTAGGAAATAAATTGCAAATCAAAATGAAATCCAAAAAAAAAACAAAACTGTTAAATAGAAGGCAAAACTGAAATAGAAAACAATGATTTGTTTTGCTGGCAATTTCTATGTTAATGGTATATTAATGACCTAGAATTAATCACTGAATGTAATTATAGGGCATTAAGTTTGTAACAATGAAAGCTAATTTAGCAAAAATCTACGAAAATGAAAAGAAGTAAAAGGAATAATTTCCAATAGACGATATTAGTTTGTGGCGAATTTTAAATACCCTGCCATTAAACCAAGATTTGAATCAACATTATTACTCACTCGCTTACACATTTATGTACAACACGATGATTGCTTGTAAGTACTAAATTACTACAACCAGCTAAACTGCTACTTCTTATAAATAGTTATCGTTAAAATATCACACATTTTCAAAGTTGTCTCATATTATAATTTATAACTTTTTTTCTAGCCAATCGATTTTACTGAATTTCAATACCAAACTATTTAGAATACTTTTAAATATTTAAGATAAATCTCAGCCATTTCCGTTGTGTAGTTGAAAAGTGAACGTGTTTTACACACACCAACATATAAAATATATAATTTTTGAGGGTCTTTAAAACAATATTTTTTTAAATGTTACACATAAAACGATATTTTTATATATGCCAACAAACAACAGAGATTATGGAGAAGCATACGAAAGGGAAGACATGTAGTATGTATAAATGTGTGTTACGCTATAAATTAAGTAAAAAAAAAACTTTAAAAGCTGTTAATTTCGAAGGCAGTAAAATGACTTATAACAAGATTTGTTTAATGTTTACTTTATTGTTCTTGGGGCAAAAACTGTAACTTAAAAAGAAGGGATTAAATTTAAATAATCTTGATATTCAAAATGATTTATTTCAAAAAGACAAAAATAAACTGAAAATATTATTATAATTAAAAGAAATAAACATTTTATGGATCTAAGCAATAGACTAAGAAATATATAATGGTTATATAAAATCACTTTGAAGATATAACTTATTTCTAACAATTAAAATTTAAGTATTGGCAAGGATGACAGTTCCTGGGCGGTTAGACACGCATTAAATAGAATCGGCTTAGTAGCCAGTAGGAAAGAGAAAAAGCCGTTTTTTTGAAACCCACCAAAATTGGACAGTAGATGACTGGAAACGGGTTATTTGGAGCGACCAAACGAAAGTCAAACGATACCAGTCTGATGGAAAAGAATACTATTGGCATAGGACTTATGAGCGCATCCAAAAGCACCATCCTTAAAACAAAACATCCGGACAGTTTTGCTTCCAACTGTATGATTTTAATGAAGATAAATTTCAGAACTTAGCATATAGTTGTTGTAATTTGTATAGAAGAATGTATTAAAGTTGTTGATTTTTTTGACACTGTAAGTAAATGAAAAGCGAATGTGTATATTTAAAAGGTCATCAATGGCGATACTAGTGTAATCTGTGTCATTCTAGTTTCAATTGAAAGTATTTAAGATACGCAGCAGCCGACAATAGTATTCAGTTTTGTCTTAATATTTGCTAAGATAATATCAAAATCAATAATTCGACAACAAAATTTAGTAGCAAATAAAATAAAATTATTAAATAATGAAAAAATAAGTCATACACTTTATGATTTCGCTTGTTCAGCATATTATTTTTGGTTTCTTTTTATGACGACTTAACCCTACAAATGAATACAATGACAAACATTTTATACAAAATTATTA
The DNA here is from genome assembly GCA_950370525.1 of Bellardia bayeri. Classification (NCBI taxonomy): domain Eukaryota; kingdom Metazoa; phylum Arthropoda; class Insecta; order Diptera; family Calliphoridae; genus Bellardia; species Bellardia bayeri. The sequence continues at coordinate 2,072,298 of OX493268.1, forward strand.
AAAAGAGGAAACGTTTGTCTAGAAATGGTCTATGCAAAAATGAAAATATATTTATGGTCATCAAGTAATACTTTCTGAAATGTATACAGGAAAAACCATATTGATATCTGAAGCATATAAGTTGTACTTCTTTTTTTTAGTTTGATGTTGGACTGAATTTGTCAACTGCAGTAAAACTTATACAAGAGTGTTACCAAACCAAAATCCCTTTCATTGAAAAGGTTCTGCAACCATATCAACAAGCGTTCTTTTAGAACCATTGTTAAAAAAAAAAAAAACCATAATCACCCTTATCGTGAATAAAAATTCCACATAAAATTTGTTCCCTTTTCACATTTTTTCCTATTAAAATTCAATGTTAAAAAAATAAAAGGGAACAAACTTCATGTGGAATTTTTATTCACAGAAGGAGTTTCAGAAGCGATTGAGACATCACCATTACTTAGGATCAAAGAATATGAAGTTGTTCTGATTAGAATAAATTTAATGTTACATTTAAAGGGTTAACGATGATAAACAAACATTTCATTTATTCTTTTCACTCTTCAAGTTTAGGAGAAAAAAACAAACTCAAATAAAGAAATATCATCAGCAATTATAATTAAATAAAAGCACTAACGATGCACAATGAATATAAAAAAGCAGTTTAGAAAGAATGAAAGACAGCAGCGAATGGAAAAAAACTGCAGACGACATCCGTCTCTATTTCTGGTGAACAACGACTACGGCGACAACAACAAACGGATGAAAAATGTCAACATTAATTTTTCCATCATTTGACAAAAGCTAAAACAATCTCAACACACAAATAAAACCAAAATAAAGCAAGACATACAACAAGAAGAAAACTTACAGCATAAAAATGCAGGATTCGAAACATTTTGTTGCAAATAAAGCAAAAATGATATAAATAAAATCAAGTAAAAGTAATCACACACACACCCACACACAAATAATAAACAAATGCCAGGACAACAATACAGGATGAAGAAAACAGCTAGAATGGAATCAAGCACTTAACGTTGTTGCCACAAGTTAAACCACAAAATCTAGTGAGGAAGAAATGTATGTAAGTCCGCAAGCAAATCTAAAACCAAATAAGACTCTATAATATACATATAAACTTATGCAGTCGAACTTATAAGTATGTAGTATATTGTTTAACCACTATTACATTCACTTAAACTGCCATACTTTTTGAAAAATAATCCAAACAAATGTTAAATAAACAACACCATTTGCACATCACTTAAGAAACAGACAAATATTTTTTGGAATTTTGAAACCAAAAATATTTATTTTAATTTTCATGTAACGTGACATGCGTACGCGTTTAAAGTGAACAAAATAAAGAAATGTTAACAAATTTATGTTGTTTCCATAAAATTCTAAAGCAAAAATTAGATGTTGTTGCTTTGATGTGTCCAATATATTAGCAAAAAACATGGAATCTAGAACGCTACAAAAAAAATTTAACTCGTTTTCAACAGCATCTAGAAAAATACAAAAGTGTTAGAATTGAAATATAATTTTATTAAAACGTATTTTTTTTTAAACTGAAGTAGAATCATGATGGTAATTATTATCTTTGATATAGCACGCGACATACATATATTCCTAAGAAATATCCCACGAAATTTTTTACAACAAACAAATACTCTAACAACTTGAAATCTTTTGTAGGTTTCTTTGAATTGTGGGGAACTAAACAGTCATGTCACAGAATTTAATTCCGTTCGGAAGTGGAATTAATTCCGTATAGAAAAAGCAAAACGAAAATTTGTTTTGGAATCAAACCACTTTTAATTTGCTATGGTGAATTGTAATTTTAAGCATTTCTCGGTTTCATTCCGCAAAAAATTGTTCGTATACGGAATTAATTCCACTTCCGAAAGGAATTAAATTCTGTGACATGGCTAATAATGTAAGTTTCTACTTAACCGATTCTGCTGATTTTCAATACCAAACTATTTAAAACAATGATAAGCATTTTTCGAGCATCTCATTAATTTGCAAGTAATATTTGGAACCTGAAAATGTTTTACACACACCAATAGATCAAAAAACTAAACTACATGTTGCCATGGTTTGCATAAATATTTACTTTCCATTAAATTTTCATTCAAATAAGGAATCAGTGTATATTTAGCTGGATATTTTTTTTTTTGCTTAAAATGCATTTGTGAAAGAACACTTTTAAAACATTTAAATAAATTCATAATCACGCTGTTTTCTACTTTTGCTACTCTACATCCAGACTTTTTGTATTTTTGTTGCCATTTACAACTCATTCCTCCAGAAGTCGAGATGCAGCCAGCCAGCAGTTGGTAGCAGCTGTCAGCTTATAAATGCAAAACGACTTATGCTAAACAGAAAGAGCTCAACAGCATCACAGATGTACAGAATAAGGGACAATACATGGAAAATATTAAAAAAAATTATGGAACTAATATTACAAATGCATTGTAATAGCTGGTTCTGGTTTTTTATGGTTACAATATGAGTATTAAAAATATTAGAGGACACTTTTTCTTTAAAATTTATAAACATTATAAAAGGTCTACGTTTTTACACACCCATCCTCCCTCACAACACTCATGGTAAATGAGAGTAAATGTGTAAATGTTTGTCATTCAGTAGACAGCAATTACAAATATTCATGAAAAAATCTATTTTTTATGGCAATCTTTTTGATTTTTAAGGAACGTAATCTATTCAAAATTTATTATATTTCTTATTAACAAAACAATTTAACATGCTTAACAAATGAATAAATAAATAATAAATGAATGAGTGTCTTTAAAACAAATTTAACCTACTTAAGACTTTGATATGAACAGTATTTCAATGTCTAAATACTGAAATCCTTGTTTATTTCCTTCTTCACCACTTTGACAATGATAAATGTTATTTAAGTCATTAAAATTCGATTTACATATAGTTTTAGCAACACTTTCGTTTAAAGTTTCTAATTACCACAAAATATTTAAAGAAAATTTAAAAGCTACATATGTATAAGGAAATGTTTATCAATTTTAAATGGAAAATTGTTAAAGATTTAAAGATATATGATATGATTCTTATGTTGGAAATTTCAGAATATTAATAAGTTTTCACAAACATTCAGTCTAAAACCCCACAATATACAAATATATTGTATAATATTGATTTTTATGAAAGTTTAAGTTGAGTTTAAACTGAGTTGTTATGTGTGTGTGTAAATCATTTTTACATCTAAAACATAAAACCGAAATAAATATGATTCTTCTAAAATATTGTCCACTATATTAACCAGTATGCTATTGAAAATCAATAAAATCAGTTTAGTATAAAAAAAGTTAGAGACCAAAATATGAGACAATCATGCTCAAAATCTTGAAATTCTTCAAAAGAAAACTTTTTTTAACATTGTAATATTCCTGTTGCATGTTCTAACTGAAGGGTACTCAAGTTTCACTACTACCTAATCTAGCTTTCTAACTAATATCCTATTCATATTTATATACATACAATATACACTCATAATCATCTACATAAATCTTCATTTAAATTTATATATTTATTATTTCTGTTAAAGGCAAATTGTATCTTTAGCAGAGATTTTAATGTTATTTTTCATTGTTATCTATCTGCTATATATTCATACAAAACCTTGATAGAACGCAATAACTTCCTTATACGAGTATGAACGTACAGATTCCCAAAATAATTAATGTTTCTTTTATTTTAAGAAAACAAACAAGACAAAAACAAAACCGAAACCAAAAACTTTGCTGTTGTCTTGGCATGTTGTTATTTCCTTGTTAGTACGTACATACATACATACATGTGAATGAGTTGTGAAAATAAACTTTTTTGAATGTAACAGATTCTTGCACATGTCTGCAAACGATGTGTTTATGGCATAATTATTAAAAACTTTTTGATGAAGTTAATTTATTGAAATATATATAATCTAAAGCATTTCTTTTCTTACTATACAAATTAGCCAAATAAAGAGAAAGTCACGATTGTTATACATAAGATTTCACAAAGCAAACGCTATTACACACAAGATTTTCTATAAAATCAGACTGTTATACATTCGCTATTATATAGCATAAACTGTTATACACAAGATTTTCTATAGAAAGGACAGTTATACATTAGATTTTCTATAGCATAAACTGTTACACACAAGATTTTCTATAGAATAGACTTTTATACACAACATTATCTATAGAGTAGACTTTTATACATTAGATTTTCTACAGCATAAACTGTTATACACAAGATTTTCTATAGAATAAACTGCTATACACAATATTTTCTATAAAATCAGACTGTTATACAAAAGTATTTCTATAGAATAGACAGTTATACATTAGATTTTTTTACAGCATAAAATGTTACACACAAGATTTTCTATAGAATAGACTTTTATACACAACATTATCTATAGAGTAGACTGTGACACACAAGATTTTCTATAGTATAAACTGTTATACACAAGATTGTCTTAGAATAGACTGTTATACACAATATTTTCTACAGAAAAGACATTAGACACAAGATTTTTCTATAGAATAAACTATTATACACAAGTTTTTCTATTGAATAGATAGTTATATACAAGATTTTCTATAGAATAGATAGTTATACAAAACACTTTCTATCAAATAAACTGTTATACACAATATTTTCTATAGAATAGACAGTTGTGAAAAATTCTATAGAATAAACTATTATACACAATATATTCTATAGAATAAACTGTAATACAGAAGATTTTCTATGGAATAGACTGTTATACACAATATTTTCTATATAATAGACTGGTATACACCAGAGTTCCTATAGAAAGTACTCATATACCAAAGATTTTCTATAGAAAATACGGTTATACGAAAGATTTTTTATAGAAAGAATGTCAACAAATTACCATCAGATAAACTTTTCATAGAAATAAACTAACCATATTCAGACACAAAATCTATTTTCTGTTTTTGTGTGTTAATTTAAAAATATTTAATATAGAATTGTTGACCCAGTTCAAAGTTTTTGAAATTCGAAAAAAACACAACTTTTTATTACGTTTCTTTACGCTTGAAAATTAATTAATTACATTTGTTTTAAAATACAAAAAATAAAACAGAAACTTTAATTGCTTTAGACACATTTCTGTTGGTTGACAATAGTTTTCTGTTTTTACATCAACCTGTCTCTACATTACCACAATTCCAGCTTGATGGTCATTGAATTTTCTTCAACAAAAAATTAACCCTTAACGTATTCCATAAACTTTAACAAAGAAAATTTATTAACTAGGTCAAAAGCCACTAAAGCTGCATTTATCATTTTGTTAAGAAAAAAATGGAAAAAAACCTCAACACCCACACAAATAAAGTAAGAAAATAAAAATGTTATAAAAAGAAACTGCATCAAAATAAAAGTGTAAAAGCATGAAGCAGGAAACCATTGGCTTTAGCAACCGTAAATCATCAAATGTAAAACAGTTACAAATTGTAGGATTGAAGTACAACAAGCGAGTGAAGTAAAAAATTCCAAGAAAATCTTATATATTCACATGAAATAAATGAAAGAATAAAGGGAAATGGGAAATGGGAGAAAATCATATAAAGAAATAAAATAAAAAAATCATACAAAAAAAGTACTCTAGATAAAATGTCAGTGAAGAAACACAAGACGAATGACAATAAACTGCAAGCAATTTATTTGATGTAAAACGCAAGCTACTACAGACATCCACTTTGTAGTACCCGGCAATTTTAAAGTTACACAACTGTGATCAACAAGACTAGTCAGCCTAGAATCATTGTTATTAGTTACTTATCCGATGTAATATTATGCAGAGGGTGCTAATTGCTTCCTCCGCGATTGCCTTTTAACAAGTTCGATATCTACATTAAGTCAGTAACAATCAAAATTTAATTTGTTTTTACCTCACCAACAAGCGACCACTATCCAATAAAGACTTTACTAGCAAATGCTTATGCAAAGATGATGGATTGAACGCTACAGTTAAAGCCCTGCTAGTGGATTGCTAGGTAACCAAGGATGCCTTTTTTGTATATCAGAAGACGGAACTGGTTCCAAGTGCTGCTAAGTTGGTATTGTTTAAATAACAATATATACAATACATCACCACTCTACTCATCATTCAAATAAATTTGCTGCAACCGGAACTTTAAAATAATTAATTCTTTATTGTTGACATTCGTTGTGTTGCTCATGATTGATGTGCCAGCATTGTGGCGTTTTTAACATCTTTCAAGCAAATGAAAACAAACGGGAGAGCCACAACTGCAAAATGGAATTTTTATACCCGCCATTATCACAGGTGGTGAATGTATATGTTATATTGAGAAATATTCATCTGAGATACAATTATTTTTTAAATAATTTTTTTTTTTATTTTGATCCAATAGTAATACAATAAATAAATTTGTTGGACTTGGTTCTTAGATAATAGACAATATTTAAAAGGCAGCCGAAATATTAATTAAAAAAATTTAAATTTAAAACAAACTTCCTTTACTAGTTGCATGTTATTTTTCTTTTTGAGAAGATTTTACATTAAGTTCCTTATTTCAAGGTAATTTTTTTATTTTGAAATACAATTCACATACATATATACAAGAGTATTTGACACAACGTATTGAAATGTTTGGCATACACAAGCTCACATTTATATAAAAATGATCCTGCTGTTGTGTTATGTTAAGAGTTGCACCCTTAAGAATGTATTAAAAATGTATGATGATTCGTACAAAAATGTTGTCAACTAAAGAAGAGGGAGCAGAAGAGAGGATAAAATAAACAGGATGTTTTTAAGTAGCAAATGACAATTTTATGTTTCATTCAAGGATATTTGAGTAGCTCAACAGACAAACTCAAGTAATTTATAGAAACACATGCTACAAATAAAATCGTATTTTGTAGCACCTTAAACTAAAAGACAGCAGCTGGCCTGAGTTACTTTTTATATCCTATACCACCCCACCGTAGTGAGTTGGGTTTATTGTATTTGAGCTGATGTTTCTAACAGCCAAAAATATAAGTCGACTCGGAATCACACTCAATACTGGCAAATTATAAATATTTTGACATTTAGCAAAACATTTTTTTTTTTATTTTATTTACTATTTCAATAACCCAGCCTATTGGCCATAATCGTTCACAAATTTTTTCTTACATAAATTAAAATATATAAATTTAAATAAAATTTAACAAAATTAATAAAAAAAAATTCTTCCTTTAGTCCCTTTTTCTAGGATAAACGAGTCATATTTATCTGTTTATGAGAAGTTAAACCGATTTTCTACCAACTGTCAAATGTACCCAAACAACATTTGAAAAATTACTCTTAGCAAATACGACAAACAAGGAAATTCTACCTTTGCTTTTACAAAACTCATCTCCCAAGCAATTTTTTATTTATTTTTTAGCTTTCACTCTATAAAATGAATTTCCGTGTTCAATTCATGTATTTTACGCTATCAACTACCAAAAAATGACTGCAGCATTTTTAACAATATTGAATTTTTTTCGCGCTTTTGCAACAGCAACTAAATTGAAAAATAAAGTAACTTACGTCTCATCTTTCAACACACTATTACAAAAGATGCATGTAAATAGATGAATGAAGATTTCTCCTTGAAAAACTATCAAAGCTGGGCGATTTATTTGCTAACCACGTGAAGCTGCATGCATCTGTCACAAAAACAACAAAGAATTGTTTCACATCTGAATAAATGGCTAGAAATTTTAAAGAAAAACCTTGAATAGCGGTGTGTGACAAAAACCATGTTAAGGAAAACTTATCAACAAAAATCAAATTAGTTTTTCTTTTTGATTTTTAATTCTGAACAGTTTTACAGCATAATATGAAAAAATCAAAAATGGATTTCGATTAAAAAGACAATTTATTTATGACTGCTTTAATTTTCTACATTTTTTTTTCTATTTTCGGTACCAAATTTTAATTTATTTTGATTAAAAAAAATTTTAGGTTTAAAAAGACTCTGCACAAAATTATATTTCATATTAATATTTATGAATTTTTATCTACATAAAAAATCTAAAATCTAAGACTAGGACTCTATATATTTTATAAGTTTTAAAGTACTTTTCGGGAGTCTAAGTCATATTTATTTGTGCGGAATTCCAAAAACTCTCTGGTGCTTTTAAATACTTATCTTATACAGACATGTGATGGAAATCGAAAACGAAAACGATTGAGTTGAAGTCAATTTGTTCGTAAAATTTCTGTATTGAATAACTTTTATCACATAAAATATAAAGATATTGGGCTACTAAAGAGAATCTTAAAACAAACATTTTAAAAATTAATTTATAAATGCATTAAAATGTATTTCCAAAACTGATTCGTTTTCGTTTTCGCATTCTATCACATGCCTGATAGTTTCAAACAGTAACTTATGTGCTGAAAACACAAGAGTCCAGGACTTATAAATTCATCCCGTATTACTGCCTTTAGGTTATCCTTACATGAAATATTTCTTTGCCTAATTTTTTGAAGCAGATATTCCCACATAGATGCTCAATTGGTGCTTTTAAATACTTATCTAATAGTTTCAAACAGTAACGTATGTGCTGAAAAAACATTCATCCCGTAGGTTAAGGTTATTCTTGCAAGAAATATTTCTTTGCTTAATTTTTTGGACCAGATATATCCACACAGGTGCTCAATTGAATTGAGGTCTGAAGACTACGCAGGCTGATCTAAAGATTTAGGACAATGATTGAGCAAGAACTTTTTCATAATTTTGGAGGTATGCTTAGGATCATTATCTTGTTGTAAAATCCAGTTATGCGCTAATTCTACATTCTCTACACTAGGAGCTACATACATACATTGTATTTTAAAATGAAAAGACAATCTTACATTTTCATTTTGTAGATTCTATAAATGTCGTTGATGCAGCCATATAACTCCAGACTATTACTGAACTGCCGCCATGTTTTACTATTTTGAATACATATTTACTACTAAAGGATTCCTTCTTAAGTCTTGATATATTTGAGGGGTTTTTAACTCTAAATATCTCAAATTTACTCGTATCGGTAAAAGTATATGGGCCTTTTTAGAAATGCATAACTGCGCTGCATCTGATGCGCAGTACATTTGAAAAAGCAACAGTTGGCATCACTGCAAATGTATTGTGTTCTAAAATGTAACAGTGAAACAGCTGATGCGCAAGCAACATAAAAATAGGCATCACAAAAATGGGCCTCAGTATCGCAAATGACGCATTTCCAAAAAGGCCCTATTATTCAAAAAAATTTGAAGCTCCTTTATATTTCTTTTGCGAAATTCAAAAGCTTGGTTTGGATCTTCTAATCGTACTCGCGCTTTCAGGTGTTCTAGAAGTTTTCGTAACACTAAACGTTGGGTTTGCTCTTACTTCTGTTAATCAGTTTTTGTAAGACGATTTGGTTGTTTTGCAATAGGCAAATTTTCTACGGTATTGTGTTTGGTATACATGTCTATATATTTTTCTATTGTACAGTGATGCCTACAAACGAGTTTACATATTTCACGCAGCAATGTACCCTTTGTACATATACACATATGTAAGTCTATTATGATTTGATGAGTCTCAATTAATGTTTGTCTTTCCATTTGAAAATTTTTATTACTTTACGTCACAACTTAATCACTTTAAATGATAAATTATGAAATTGTGCAATTATTTTGAACGGCACTTTATCGTTATACGTTCCAACACAGAAACATTAAGAGAATTACCACTACTTTTAGAATGACAACGTTTTTTTTTTTTTTTGACGTTCACTGTATTTTTTCTTTTAATTAAAATTCTTCGTCAGTTTGTCTTGTTTTCAAATTCTACGCCAATTTGTGCTTGATACAATTAAATAAAAACGAAACAGTTTCATGTACTCTATCCACCCTACCTCACTATTCTTCTATTCTTTATACACACTCTCTTTTGTTGTCGTACATACTTATGTTGAGAGTCCAACAACTGTAGGACAGTTGATGATGAGATCTTGAAATTGCAGCACGTGTGTATGTTGTTAAAAACGGAATTATTTTCAACAATTTATAAAAAGAACCAAGTAATTAAATAAAATTAACAAATGTCAGTGTTAAAATTAAGGAAAGTTGTGTGAAATTTGTTTCGTATTTAAAATAAACAATTAAAAGAAATTTTTAATAAAGACATATCTAACTAATTTAATTAAAACAATTAAAACGAAATAATTGTATGTATGTATGAACTTATAAAAAAAACATTTGTGTGTTTGCAGTAGAGATTTATTTATTGTTAAACAAGCAAACAAACACCACATTTCACCACTGTATACATACTTTAAATGCTTTATATGTATACAGTGGTGGAATTTGTTAAACCGGCTTGAACTACAGCAAACACACTCTCTCACTACATATAAATACAGCAATCAGGGCTGCCAGATGAATTTGGAAAAAAAATCGTCCAAATCCCGATAAAACAGAAAAAAATCGTCATTTCGAATTTAAAAAATCGGAAAAATAAAGTCACTATTTCTAATAGTATTTTGAAATTTTTATTTAAACGAAAACAAAAAAAAAAGTTTACAAGTTATAGTCTTGTACAATACATAGCAAAATACATACATTTTAACTTTTTAAAAAATAAATCACCAAAAATATAATGCTAAACACAATCTGTATAATATTTTTCTAATATCTTAGTCCGCTTTCACACTTTTCAATTCTGACTCGTCTAGGCAAGTCCTTTTGGATAAGAAGGTAAAACAGAACAAAAGGGGTACGAATTTGACGGTACAATTTTCTATTGTTTTTTTTTCATGCATGTTGATTTCTATTAAAAAGCACGAAAATTGACTTGACGCGTGTAAATGAAATGCCCAGTTCAAAAGGGAATTGAACAAAAACAAAAACAGAGTGTGAAACAAGACTTACAGTATTGTATAAATAAATATCTGAATTTAGCATATTTTATTAATTCAGATTAAACTACAATGTAAAAACAATTCAGTTTATTAAGTTTTAAATAACATTTTCTGTATAGAATCATATACAGGTACTTATTTTCAAAGAATTCGGTATATTTGTTATTTAAATTTATTTGGCTGAATATTCTTTTGACGTTGTGTTAAAATAGGAGAAGTTTCTGTAGAATTCATAAATTCTTTCCTCTAAAAAATTTAGTTCATGGTATTCAGCATTTAAAATGCCTTTCATGTTTACAGGTAAATTAATAATTTCAACTATACTGACTCAATATTATTTGGAATTATTATACTTAAACTTAACAACTGTCAATAATTAAGAAATCACCACTATTACTTAGTTTAGTTTTTGAAATATGTCATGTTCTTCTTAATATTTATAATATTAAATGGGAAAAATAGCTGTTGTCACAAAAAAGAGAGACTTTGGTAATAAAATAAAAACATTAATAAAACAAACAAATGATAGAAAATTTTCATAATTCAGAAAATCGTCACTTTCAATGAAAAAAACGTCTAATCGTCACTTTGCTATTTTTGAAACAAAAAATCGTCAAAATGACCATAAATCGTCAAATCTAGCAGCTATGACAGCAATGTGAAAAACAGAGAGCGACATATTAATATATATAAGAGAACAAGAGTGTCTATTCACCAAACTGGAGAATAGAGAAGAATGTTTACAACGTTGAAGAGTGATTAAATCTTTCATTAATTTTGTTTTGTTTTGCTTTCGTATGTTTTACTTGATGATTGTTGTTGCTGCTTGCTAAACCAAAGCAAAAAATAACAACATCGCATTCTTGCAGTTACATATGCATTCTCATTGGATTACGTTGAATTGTTGTTACCCAGCATACCATTCTAGGGACGCTCCGAAAAAGGAGTCAGAAAAGAGTCCAACAAAAGAGCATTTTCGGAGCGAAAGAAAAATTTGCTTGTTACTGCCGACTCAGGGCACGCAGTATGACTCAGAAATTCCACTTAATTATGTGTGTACCAAAGCGTTGGTGTCCTCTTATTTGTGCTTTGAACAAAAAAAAACAGCTGTACCACACAAGAATGATAAAAACAAGATTACATAGAGCCCAAAAAAACCCTTAAAAAATACTCTTTGCTGACATTATCGAAGAGCTCTTTCTGACGGACCATTTTCGAAAGTAATGACCCTCTTTTCTGAAGGTTTATAGAGCAATTACGATTGTTTTTTGGGCTCATAAAGAGCGTTAACGCTCCGTAAAAGGTCCAGAAAAGATTCTTTTCGGACTCATATGGCTTGCTGGGTATTTTTTTATGAAAAACAACATAGAGAGCTGCAAACATTTTTAATAGCAACGATTGTGATTGTGTAATAAATTATTAATTGAAAATAGTTAACAATAATAGTTTAGTTTACTTGATTTTATAATTGTTTGAGAAATGTTATTATTGATTTTATTTAACATATAATTAATTGGTTTTATTGTAGATTTGTTATACAATGGATTCCTCTTTAATGGATGACGATGATTTGAATTTAAAGAACCTACTGGACGAATGGAATTTAATACATCATTATGATTACTTTATAGGTAAAGTAATTGATAATTAAATCCTCCGCTGGGTAAGAAAGTCCGTGGAGACCTTTTTCATTTTCAAACTGGAATCTTTGATGGTTATCCAAGGAAATTTTATCTAGAATCTTCAATCTTTTTTGAATTTTGGTTTTTTCTTTTTGTTTGAACACATCACATACCTGTTCTTTGAATTTTAGTTACCTTTTGCTTTTTTCAAATAAAAATTAAATTAAATATTTAATTAAAAATTTCATTTACATTCATTATTCATGTATAATTAGTGAAGCAAAACAAAAAAATGGCGTCTTCATATAAAATTCCATACAAATAAAAATTGTACCCTGTGGACCTTGTCCTTCGTATAAGGGCAACGGATGACTCACTCATCGGAGGGTTGATATTTATTTTTTATATTAAAAACATTATATCTTTGTTTTAGAACAAAAAATTACAGTAAATGTGCTGACCATATTAAAGCCTAATCATATAGAAAAGCTATTTAAAAATCTACCCATAGGAGATGAAGCTATGTTTGAATATAAATTACAGCTATGGAAACAAAACAGACTGTTTTCTATAAAAACTAATGCTTCATGTAACAAGAAAACCAAAACCAGTAACGAAATAAAGACTAAAACAAATAATTTACAGCGGCCAGAAGATGAATTAAGAACTACAGCTGTTATAGTGCCTCAATTGTCAGTTGCACCTTCTATACAATTATCATATACGCAGCGTAAAAGTACAGACCATTCGAAACAATCAATGCCCCATACTTCAACTACTACTTCTTTAGTTAATAAGCCAACTCCAGATTTACCCGCAGCTACGCACATGACATCGTCAATGACCAAGCAGCCGGGCATGGCTTTCATGCCAGTACGCTATAACTTGCGCACTATTTTGGAGGATACCAGTGGTGGCCAAATGATTATGAATTATTATGCCCAACATAAGATTCTGCGTGAAGAACATCGTACAGCCCTAATAAATGTGATTGCCCGCTATATTGAAGTCAATGGTGGAGTGTTATCGTTGTCGGAAAGCAATCAAATGGAACGACAAATTGTTGAGCTATTTCCAACAGAAAAGGAGGAATTTTATCGTACCAACAGACGTGGCCGTATCTATAATAAAGTGGCAAATATGAAAAGAGTTTATAGGAAATTTAACATGGCACCGGATGACATAACGCAGCCAGATAATTCTTCGATTTCTGCTTACTCAGCACCCTCGTCACCGGTTGAAATAATAAGTTAGTACGAGTATTTAAAAGTTTCAGATACTATTTGCAACTCTTACCGGCAGCACAATTCAGTGACTGTTTTACTTTGTATGTATGTATATATTTTTTACTTGTATTTTAGAAAAGGAAGACACTGATGAATATGATGACACTAAGATTAGTGAATTTCGCTCCATGACCCACTCTTCCGAAAAATACTTACAATTTTGGAAAAACACCCAAAAAATGCGCTTAAAACTTATAGAAGATACAGAGTTCTTGTCTCAAATCTTAGAGAAATGGCCAGAATATAAACAACACAATGCAGTGGGATTTGTAAGTAAAAAAAAAATAAACAAAATTTGTTAAGGATTTCCAAACAAATTAAATTTTTTTAAATAACATATAAACAGATTACTCTGGATTTTAAAGCTAAATATCCAGATGCTACTTCTTTCTCAGAGGTGTTCTATCAAAACAAAAGCAAACTGGAGAAGCTGTTATATGGTAAAGTAGCTAGCTGCTCTCCGGGCTATAAATATCTACAGCAGTACCAAAAATGTTCAACAGGTATTTAAAGCAGATACATATTGCTTTTTAATATTTCAATTGAATATACATTTTTATTAAGAGTCTCAAAATCTCATCATACTGTGGGTAATGCATCAGCTCTTTCCACCCAGTCAAAGAGTGGTGGTCGATGAAATGGGCAATAAACGCAAGAAACGTTATTCCATACAATACTCTCAGAATGCCTTTATATGTATACGCAGCTCTTTAGCCTCTCTGGAGACGGCTCTAGAAAATCAACTGAGCTCCGGCACACCGCCCATGGTTCTTGTAGTGGGCGAATTGGCCGGTGAAATTGATCAAATATATGTTTATTTCGAGGGTGTACGTTTTCCCATGGATTCTGTCATTGCGGCCGCCCAATTAGTTTGTGAATTGTTTTTCCTCTTCGATTTGGACTACCCGGAGGAGGCAGTTTTATTTTATTATTTTGTGCAGAGCTTCTTCTTAAACATAGAATCGGAAATGAAAAATACCAAAATCTATACAGTGATTAATGAAATTAAAGCCTCTTAAAATTAGAAATACAATTGACTAGAGTTTAACAAAAAAAGGTATCGTTGTGTTTTATTGAAAGTTTTAGGAAATTGGGAAGAGTTTAGAAAATAGGATTTATCAAAGTCTTAATTTTATTAATTATATTTAAAATATTTCGTTATAATTTAAAAACAGTTATAATTTAAAAACCATTTTTTTAGTAGATTTTCCTATTGTTTAAACTATTTTTCAAATGTTAATTAATTTTATGCAATCATTCCCATTGTATTCATATAGCCACTTTGACAGCCTTCAGACTATATTTTATTTTATTTCTTACGATACAATTCCATTCATACAAATTCTAGACATTGTACGAATATAAAAATATATTTAATTTGTCCACATCACTTGTAAATGACATGTAATCAAAATTAACTTAATTACCATATTTCATTGCCATTATTAATATTTACAGCCTTTCTCTAAATTGTTGCCATTTTCATTTATTTAGAAAATGAAATTTTGTTGAATTGCTGAAATCTAAAGCGAAATGAAGTCCTAAGAATATTTCCATTTTAACAATATTGAATCAAGAACACTGACTGATTTCCCACCACCGTTTTCAGCTGCCATTATTATTCACATTTCATTGCAAGTAGACAGCAACTGAATAGATGACGAACGGCCGGCGCTAAATACAATTTGTAATTTAAAAGTGTTTTTCAAATACACAGAAAACAAACAGCAACCTACAAATTGTAATAAATATAAAAGTTATGCTTTGATTAAAAAAACAAAATAAAAACCAGCAGCAGCCAAAGTTTTAATTTTCTCCTGAAATATTGAAGAATTGGACTAGACATTTCAATAAACCAACCAGATATGAACAGTGAATTAAATAAACATCAACAATTCACCATAAATATTTTTAAAGCACAAATACAAGTGTTGTGGTCTACACCATTTCCAATTGGGTTTCGAAACTTTCTAACAAAACAAAAAAAAAAAAAAACAAAAGTAACATTTCAACAGAAGTTTGTTAAGAATTTCATGATGTTTGTGTAACAAACCTTAACTTCACAACAATTTATACTAAAAACTGATTTTTACTCTAACTTGATGCTATATAAGATAACTTGATGGTGGTATGATCGTTCCTCGATCAATTCTTGAAACTTGAACATACTCGTCCTACAATAACATGCTACTAGTTGGAGCATATTTTCGCACTAAACGTTCCCTAAACAAGAGGAATGTTAACAAAAACATAACTACTGTAGGGTGGCCAAGAAAATGTATAGACATTTAGAAGTTATTAGAGAACCTGCTCCGCATGCTTCAAATAGATTTAATTCAGGATAATGAGTCTGTTTAAATCAAAGAATTGTGTTTTAAGGTAAAGAAAAAACTTTTTCAAACGTATGCGGATAATAATTAAATGCAAACAATGATTTCGTTTTATTAAATATAATAAAATCTTTAAATATGTATTTCTAAGTCTTCTTCTGACTGGCTGTAAGAGATGGGTACTTAAGTGGGTGGCAGGAGAAGAATTAATTTTTGCAAACAATAACTCAAATCAAAGTAAGCGAATTTATATTGAAATAAGTTTCATTTTATTCATTCAAGACTGCGATGAAAAGATGTTTGTTGAAAAGTTCATAGATTTTAAAATTATTCTATAATTTCTACTTAGACAAAAACAGGTAAAATGTTAAATACCTTTTTTAATTGACAGTTGGCAACTACTAGACTGCTTAAAAGTAATATTTTTGTTTTTAATTAAATTATGTGGTAAACTTTCAACTGAATTCAGAAGTATGTTTGTTTTGGTTGGATTTATAAATAAATAAAAATTGATTTTACTTGAAAAGCAGATTGTTGAATTTGATATTTTGTTATTAGTGTAAACTTTAATGTCGCGTTCGTGTATCAAACTCATCGTGTGTTATCAGTAATCCGCGATAATTCTACTTTTATAATAATTTAACTGAAGAAAATCAGTGCATAACACTAACGCAAGTGTATATTTTATTAAAAAGCCAAAGTTTTTTTAATACCTTAACATCCATATTTATTAAGATGGATAGAATGTGTGTCGAAAATGTTTATATTTTTTTGCTGCGTTCTTGACGCCAAATTTATTGCTAATATATTAGATACCTAAAAACAATAAAACCAAACCAATTTACACTTAACATGCTGCTACTTGTCGCGTTCTTGATCTAATGTTTATTAGCAATATAATGCATAAAAGAAAACAATAAAAACTGCTATAGAAAAGTGTTTAAAACTATTTTATTTTTCACGAATGTCGCGTTCTTTATCGCAGAAATACACATATACCTATGTTCATATAATAAAAATTTAAAAGAAATCTTATACATTTCATCAAATTGAAGTTTTAATTTAAACCAACTTGTAAATACAATACCAGCTTTTTATATTTTGCTCTTAAATTATAAAGAACTTGTTTGACTATTCCAGAAACGTTTTTTCTTCTATTTTTACATTTACTATAAATTGTAAATATATGTACATATAAACAAAGTATGCATATTTGCATATTTTAAAGGCAATAAGCCAAAAACTATAGATACTGCAGCAGGTTTTTATGCAACCTCAGCATACTGGTAGTACATGTGTTGTGTTAAAGCCACAACACCGACATCACCAACGCCAACATCATCAAAAAACATCATTGTCATCATCATCGTCATCAGGCTGATGTTAAAATATGATTGATGATAGAAACGTTTTTTTTTACACAGGAGTACATAGGGAAACTTATGTACTCGTATGTATGTATGAAAAAACGACATGATTGTAAAATTTACATAATTTTTAGTTTAAAATGGAGTTTCTTGTTTAACAAAAAAAAACATACAATTGCAAATTTGTTAACATTTTAATAAAACCAACTTAACCTAAACACTGTCTATGCTTGTTTACAAAAAAATAAGAGAAAGCTAAATATTTAAAAAAATCAATATTTAAAATTTAAAATCAGTATTTTACACAACTTCATTTTTAATTTATTTACATATGTATGTATAAATATTTTACAATTAATGTTGATCATTTTAAGCCATCATCTTACTTCATTTAAATGTCTTTGCAATTTAATAATTTATTGTTGAAGCATTTACATAT
The DNA here is from genome assembly GCA_950370525.1 of Bellardia bayeri. Classification (NCBI taxonomy): domain Eukaryota; kingdom Metazoa; phylum Arthropoda; class Insecta; order Diptera; family Calliphoridae; genus Bellardia; species Bellardia bayeri. Next base: position 2,090,286 of record OX493268.1, read on the forward strand.
TAATAAAATTATTCCATTAAAGAATGAAAACCATTCTTTGTTTGGTGTTTTTCGTTCTAGTAACTTTTTTTTTTAATTTCTTGCATACTCTAAGGGGCCATAAAAAATATAAATTTCAGTTGTGGCTTTAGAAGTCGATAGACCGTTTAATAAGAAATTTTTATAAATTTGTTTATTTTATTGCAAGCGTTTAACATAAAACTTAACTTGTGTCTATAAAATAGAGCAAGACTGTGCAATAACTACGCTTGACATATAACTATTTTGTATAAATTGAGAGAATATAAATCACATTAAAAAAGTCAAAAAACAAACGATAGAAAGACATTCATTTCCGTTTCCTTTTTTTAAATGATAATAATAAGATGTCTCTAATGTTGTTTTTATTTGTTCTACTTAGTTATTTATGTGGTTAAATTGTAATGCAATTTTTCTTGTCTGTTTAGAAAAGTATTTTACTTTTACTTTTTGTTTAGTTATTTTTGAATCAAATAAATAAATATATAAAGATTACGAAATGTTTTTTATTAGATATTTTTACTGTATCCAAGGCAGTGGTTGGTATAAAGAGAATAGATATATTTATAATAATTATCTGTTATGAACTTTCTTTGTTGTATCTGATCGGGTATTGATTGTCCCTTAAGATTTTTTTTAACTTCATTTATAGTCAAATACATATAAAGTAAATGGCTATGAATGCCGACCACTGGTATAAGGGGATTAAAAACGATTTTTATAACAAAGTATTAAATGAAATAGTGCTAAGAGCAAAAACTGTTTTTTGCACAAAACTATCTTCAAACTATAATTAAAAATAAGCCTTTCATAAAAACTTTTGTTATGAATATTAAATATGTGGTATTAAAATACATAAAGTATTATTTAAAAAATATTTCTTACTAAATAGTTAAACAAAAATAGTGACGATAAATGTTTGCAGGATTTTTTGCTAACATAGTTCATTAAAAATGTCGCAACAACATGTTATATTGCTGAGAATAAAGTTGCTAGAAATAATGTTTCCACAACATGTTGCTAGGTATAATGTTGACAGCAAAATGTTAATAAGAAACAGAAAAAATTTTAAAATAAAAATATACTCCTTATTATTTCCACTTGTTTGCATCACAAGTTTAGTTAAGTTTAATTTTTCTTTTAACAAATTACAATTTTTCCTCTTATAAGTTTTTACAAATATGTATATTACATAAAATTTGTTAATCCAAACAATTACTTAAATTTGTTTTTATTCCCTGAATCTGAATAAATTTTATCAATTCAACGAATATAAAAAATAAAAAAAAATTCGGCAACATTAAGGTTTTTCTAACAAAATTGCTCATGAATAACAACAATAAAAATATTTTTTTACAAAATAAAAAAAGAAGAAACAAAATGACATAAAAGATAATCTGCATTGTAATTTCCGTAAACGGAAATAAAATTTCAAGCTTAATAGCACCGAAAAATAAAATAGATAAATAAAATTGAAATTGTCGCCATAAAGCTAATAATGTTTTGGTCCTTTTGTTAGAACAAAAGAGAAAAAAAAACAATAAACGCAAAAAAGCACATAATTTTGGGGTAAAAAGAAATTGTATAATGACATCAAGTGGACAATTTAAATTAGAGAAAATAAAAATTATTCAAGTTATTTTATTAAAATTAATTATTTATAAACACAACTCTTTGAAACCTTAAATTCTGGCTTATTATTACCTTATTTTTATTTACTACTTGACTTGCTAATTTTAAATGTGGTAAAACATTTTTATGTTCCTACAAACAACAACAAACAAAGTAATTATACCTTAAATATAATTAAGTGTTGTAATTAATAAAATCCCTGTTACTTGATTACTTCAGTAAAATTTCCCCAACCTTTTTCGCACTATATACAAAAAGTAAGTGTATGGGAGTACATATCTGTATTTATATGAAATATTTAAAATAGGTTTTTAGGTTTAAGTGAAAATTTAATATGCATTTTGTTATTCTAATCCAAACTTTAATTAAATAGCAGCCCTTATACATATGAGCAATATTTCTATCTGTGCAGCTTTGCATACTTTTAGGCCCGATAAATACAAAAACTTCTTATATGCCAAAGATATCTAAAGTTAAAATCATTAAATTTCTAATAAAATTAGACTTAATTATTAAAAAAGACATTTGAAAACCAAAGAATACTATTCAATAAAAATAATTGATTTCATTTGCTTTTTATTTGTTAAAGTAAAGCAAAAAATATTGTTGTATAACAATTAAATTGTAAACAATATTACAACTAAATGGATAATAACGATTATTATAGAATTAAATAATGACTATAACAGAATATTGATAACACTTCTCAACAACATAATAATGATAATAATTATTATAATGCTGATACAATGTTGTTGATAAAACTTCATAGAGTGTGGTTTTTAAATGCAAAAATTATTATCATTATTTTGGTCGATGTAATTATACACACAATAGCAAAATCACCATACAAACATAACTATGAAATTTACATTAATATATAATTACAACAAATACATAATAGTTATAATAATTATTAACAATTATATTGCAGAAATGCGCAAAAAAAAAAAGAACAGAAAAAAATGTAAAACTTTAGGCGTATAAATTAAATGTATTTAATGTGTTTAAAGGCAAATTAAACTAATTATTAAAATTTGTTTTTAAATCAATATTTATAGAATAAATTGAATAAATTTAAATGCAATTAATTGTGTGAATGTAAAAAACATTATTAATTAATAGAAATTTAAGCTTCAAATTTGAATAGATTTCAAGGAAAAGTTTTTGCTTTTAACAAAAAAAAATTCAAGAAATTAATTGAAATTTAAATACATTACAAAGTAATAAATAACAAAGGAGTCTCATTTCATATTTATAACATTTAATTAAATTAAACTCATTATATTCATACAATTGAGAGTGTAATAATAATTACATTTTTAAGGCAGTTACAGTTCATAATCATTATTGAAATTTACATTTGAATTAGAACCCTTTTAAATTTTAATTCAATTCAAATATGTAAGGGCAAAATTAGCATATTACAATAACTAATAATAATCAGTTTAATCATAAAATCCAACATAATTATTTCAAATAACTTGATGGTGTTTCAAAATATCTCTATTAAACATTTTTAAAAAATATATCAAATTTACTGCATGCTCACACTATAAAACAAAAAAAAGAACCCTCCCAAAAAAAACCACCTTTTACTTGATTTCTTTATTTTTATTGCAAATCTGTGTAATTTTATGTCTTCTTTTACCACAAACATAGTCTAACTTTAGGGAATATATTTGGCTGGATAAAATCTGTTAGTGTAATTTAGTATATTATTAGTAAAAAAAAATATATGCCTGCATAACAATTATTAATAACAAAAACCCTATAAAATAAACACCATTATATTTTTGTGTTACTTTTCTTGGTTTTGTTTTATTTATTTATTTTCTATATAATAAAAAGCTCTTTGCGGTATGGCATATATGTACATATATTTGTGTTTGCATTTGTGTATAAATGTGTATGTAGTGGTTTAAAGCTGTGGCAATAGTTGTGCTATGGCAATAATAATTTTGTGATAAAACATAATTAATTATGTTATTGTTATTACGAGGGTTGTTGGACACGTTTAATGATTAATTAATGTTGCACAGTGAGTTCGATCACAGTCATTGTGGTAGTAACTCTGTATAGGTATCTTCTAAACTACTGGTTCAGTTTAAAAAATTATGTATGAAAAATTCTTAAAGCAGGACATAACCTTTCAATGAATATAATTTTTAACCAATTTGTTGAAACACCAGTTGAGATAGAGGACAACATCTCGTATGCAAAACTCTATTAGGAAAATAAAGAAAGTCCTGCTTAAAATAGTTTAGAAGATAGAAACCTATTACTACTACTTAATTTAGGGGATACAAGAGTATAGAATAACTGGAAATATAAATAATTAGAAATGCGGCAATACAAAAATATCTTAGTATCTTTTAGAAACTAAACTCTCTCTCGTAACTAATGATAAAGTGGTTTCCAATAAGGGGTTTCAAAGTTGTTTTTTATTATTCTTAACTTTAAAAGAGCTTTAAATATTAAAACTCATATAGGAAAAGACCTTTAGAATTTCAATAGCCATTGAATATAAGATTCAATTAAAGCATGATACTTGTTTGGCATTCATCTCCTTTAGAAACCATTTATTTACAGCAAACAGGCAGATTTATAAACATGTTACATAAATGTGCATTTTAGACGGTCTTTGTGAGTCTGCATATAGTATATTTTAATTTGCAACAAGTCTTTATGAAAACGCAACAAAAAAAATTACAAAAAGTAAGTAGACGATTTGAAAGAGCTCTACTTAAATTAAAATTTTCGATAATAAACTCTAAATTTTTTATTTTTTTTTTTCTCAAATTATCAACAATGTATGTAAACATACAAACATGAAATTTTTACTAGTGAAAAATTAAATTGAAGGAGTTACAATCGTTTAAAACTCTCCGCTATAACATGTGTTCATGTACGTATGAGGATTATTTGCCTCTGAGCATTGCCTACTTTTAGGATTGAAAAAATACACAATTAAACGTTCGCTAAAGTAAAAATCATTAAATTTGTAATAATATTATAAAAAATTATAAAAAAAAATTACAATACTTAAAAAACAATTATTTCCTTAAAACGAGAAAATCAAATGCTTTGAGAAACTTTTGCAGTCGTTTTAAAAGATGTAGCAGTACTCTGCAGTAGAAAGAAAGCTGTTTACTTTGTTGAATTACAAATATTTATGAGAGTATAAGTGCATGCTACTACATTTGCCAATTTTACCAACTACGCATAAATAGTTAATGAACATGCCATTAGCTGTAAGCAATCTTGAGCTTTATTTTTGCTTTACAAAGCAAAAAAAGATGTGGCTTTTGTTATTATGATTATCCCTATAGCTAAGTAGTATGATGCCCATATAAAGTAAGAATGAGGATTAGAATTCATAACAGTGCACAGCAGAAATATTTCAAATATTTCTTACGGTGTAATAACAGCATAATAAGTCAATGCAAGCTTGTCGTATGACAGCATAAGTAAGGCAGTGAGATTTCATTTTAAAGCTGTGAGAGTATTAGCAACAAAACGAATAGTTTCCTGAATTAATGGAGAAATAGTTCTAAATATAATTTCATTAAAAAGCATACAAACATACATAGTTTATGTTATTGTGTGCACAGTAATATAAACAAAATCCTCTTTAAAAAGTATATGAATGCAATTTGCTTTTGCAGACTTGAAAATTGCAACAACAGTTCTTACATTCACTTGATTTGTTATTATATTTTATTAATTATTTATGTTAATTCCAAGGAAATTTTATTTTAAATTAACAAAAATTATCATTAAACATTTCAGTTTAATTTAATTGCAAAAGTTTTATTTATATGCAATTGATTAACATATAACATACTCGTATATATGAGTAAATTTGTATATATGTATGTACATATATACATAATATGTTTATGCAAATTATATTTGTTAACAGTTGCCTCTTGTTGCAATTATTGTTTTAATATAAAGCCACAGGCAACTACAATACAACACTTAAACATTAACATTTTCTATAGCACTCACTCAAATAATTCACTTCTACTGCGTTTTATATGTTAAATAATTAATTTCTGCTTCATTCAGAGGGAAACAAAAAACACTCAAACATAAATACACACCACATGTTGCAATTAAAACTGTATTTTATTTTTCATAATAAATATGTAATATAATTAAGGAAACTTTAAAATATATTGTAAAAGAGAAAATGAATTATAAGTAATTATAATTACTTAAGTAGATTTCAATTATAGCACACATATATAACCACATGTATTATATACGTGTATGATTGTATACATGTATGTATATGATAAAATTAAATTGTAAGATTTAAATGATATTAAATTTAATTTTATTTCTCAGGAAATCTCCTGTAGAAACATTTTAATTATTTTCACAAAAATATAAGAAAGAAACTAGTTGCATAGATCTTTCAAATATTTAAGTTAAATTTATGTAATGCTTTGATTTTGTATTTAATAATGTTTATATAGTAGTTATGTTCAGCCCATACAACAATTGTTTAAAAAATTTACACACATTTGTTACGCTCTTGTAAAAACTTGCATTCAGTCGTCGTTGAGCAAACGATGAGAAGTCATGCAAATGGTTATTGTCACTTTTTTCGGAAATTTATTAAGCATTGTTGTTGCTTCTTGTTGGATGAAGCATAGCAAACATAAGCGATTCAATTACAATTGTATACGAAAAATAAAAAAAAAACAGTTTTAGATGGATCTTTTTTGATTTTTCTAAAAATATCTAAACTAAAATTGTTTTTTGATATTGAGAATTGGTATTTACGGTCCCTGATATTTTTTCTTCATAACAACTCTCACCAATACATCTTCATTTTTATATACAACTGCATGCGGAATACCTGAAGTGCATTTACTACCAGGCGTATGAGTGATTTTTACTACTTCACTTAATTAAAATACCTCATACGTACGTATACCTTACAAAATTTAAAGCCTATCTTCAGGCTTAACAAATGTGTAGTATATAAAACTATTCGTTCATTGCTTTTACTGGTTAATTCTAAATATTGTTGGATTTTCTTTTTAATTCTGCATAAATACCAGTGCATATATAAATTTATGTTTATATTTATGTTTATGTTAATTACCTAAAGTGACCTACATATACATATATATTAATGAGTGTGCAAAATCAACAAATGCTATTACAATAATTATTTTGTTTAATTTTTTTTTTTGCTCTATATAACTTTATTTTATATAAATCATTTAAAGGAAAGACAAATTAAAATAAATTTAAAAAAAATAAAAATTTTTTTATCAGTGTTCTCTTCTAAAAATCTACCTCTAAAATATATTTTGTTATACTTATTTATGAAAAATTTTTTGTCATCATAATTAAACTTTTTTAAAAATCTGCATTTTACCACAGCACAAGGTGAATGTGTTTTATTGAATTAATTAAAACAGCAAACTATCTAACAATCTTTTGTTAAATATGTCATTAATCAATTTAAATTGCTATAATAAAACAAACAAAAGTATAGAAATATGTCAGAATAGAATACATAAAGAAAAATCATCACACTTCTCAAAAACCATACTTATACCCTACACCACCATAATGGGGAAGGTATAATAGAATTCTGCTGATGTTTGTAATGTCCATAAATATTAGTCCAACACCCACCTTAAAGTATACTATTCGAATCAGTATCACTTCCTCAGTCTATCTGGCTGGTTGTTCATGTAAAACGTATGATCAGAGAACAGGTTGTAATTGTGAAGATATTTTGCGGACGTTTGGGATTGAAATTTGTTGAAATCGATTCATTCCTTCACTTAGCCCCCACACAAATGTCCACCCTAAATAGGAGTTTATCAGTAATAAATGTAGGATTTATGCACATATCCAAACAAACTGCGTCACAAATAGGTTGTACAGAAAACCTAATCACATCTACAAATTGTGTACAGATCGGTTCATAATCGACCATAGCTTCCATATAAGGCCCACTGCCAAAAATCACTTTAAAAGGTATAATTCTCTTAAAAATTTTGGTATCCAAATAATATTCAACACAAACATCATTCGGCCCAATGTTATGATTATCAGTCCATTATTAGTCATAGCTTACATATGTGTAAGCCTGACTTTCGAAAATTACTTTGACAAACATAAATCTCTTAAAAATGTTGGTACCCCAATAAAAATCAGCACAAATAAGTTTCGCATAAATATAAAGATACCATGATATCTAATTATCTAACGATCGGTCCATAATTAGTCAAAACTCTCTTATATACTAGGTGTATATGGTTGGACTTGACCGACTATACTTTCTTACTTGTTTCCTTTCAGATTGTAAACGTATTTTTAAACTAGTAAAAATAATGAGTTTTCAATGAAATTATACTAATTTAAAAAACAAGAAACAAGTAACACTTACAAGGAATAAAGGGTTAAAGACACAATAATGCCAGGAATAAGGAACAGAAAAAATTAAGCATACAAACAAATTGGGTGGTTAATATTTTTGTAAATCCCATTTGGCCAACCAAAAATGATATATTTTTTTTCAGTATTTTTCTCAGTATTTTCCATTTTTTTTTTTTTTTAATAAATACAATACAAAGAAAACGTTAACGTTTCATTTACAACGTACAAAATCAAATGATGCCATCCATGTATGGCATATTAATTTTGAATGGTTTGGTTTTCGCTGTATAATCCTTTTCTTATTTTTTCCTCTCGTTTTGGCCATAAAACTTTTACTTGTTATTGGGCGCACTGGTCCACTAGCGGGTTGTAAAATATTTATTTGTCTAATGTAAATATGCTAGATGTGTAAAATATATGGCAAAATACACCAACACACAACAGCGTGTAGTTGTTGTTTTTTTTTTAAGTTTTGTATAGTTAAAATTACCCTTAGGAATAATATTTTCACTTTTAATATTATTTTCAGCATTTCTGTTTTTGTTTTTGTTTTTTTTTTAACTAGTCGATGTGTTTACTTTTCTCAACTAACGACCCTGGCCAGCACGTTTTGCAAAACAACCACTAACAATTGTTAAGCCAAAGGAACCAAGTTACTAAAAACCAATCATTTTTGTTTTTTTTTTAACTTATCCTTTCATCGTGTGGTCGTGTTATTTGCTATAAAGCAATTTTTATTTCTAGAATTTATTGTTTTTTAGTTTTTTTTTTTAATTTGAACTGTTTTTATTGTGTATAGTTTATACATGAGTACAATTTTTTGTTTAGTTTATTTTAAAGATTTGTTTTTGCTGATGCTTGGAAAAATTGCGGGGATTTTTTTCAGATTTTGTTGAAATTTTTTGGAATAAATATTATAGTTTTTATTATACTTGAAAAATTAAGGTCAAACTTTTTTGTTAACAACTCTTTGGTTTTTTATTTTTGTTCTACTTTTTGGCATAAATATTTAGTTTGATTTGTACATTTACATGTCTTCTGTAAACATAAGCATTATATATTTAAATTGAGCGCTATTATTTTTAAAATTTCGTATACATACACACTTTTAGTGCCAGGCATTACAAATTTTATTTCAAAGATGTAAAAATTGCATATAGACATTTCCATGATCCAGAACGCGACATTCGTATGGCTTAAAAATTAATGAAATCTTAACAATTTTGTTCTGGTTTTAATTTGTCGATAGCAATAGTGCAATATATTGATTTTGTTGTTTTCTATATAAAAATATTAATCATGGTTTCAAAAACGCGACAAAAAAAATAGAACTCGTATAACTCCTATTTGAAACATAATTTTTAAAACGTTTTTTAGGTAATATAGAGTAGCATGGCTACCACGTTAATATAAATATTTGCAATATTTTTTTCAAAAATATTTAGTATTATTTGGCACGCGACATATTTTTCCATTATATTTGGAAATACGTACATATACATATTTAGTAATATTAGTTTAAGTTTTTTCAATAAAGGCGTCGTATTTATTATTTTTAGGCTTAATTTACTTTATATATATATGTATATGTATATGTATTTATATGTATATATAGTGCTTTTATCACATTAATTTTCAAACTGTACCACACACTTTTAATGTTCTGCATGCTCTGTCTTCTTTTTTGGTTTTGTCAATATTAAGCATAATAATAATTCTTGCTATAGCGTAGCTTTGTCTGCCTTGTACAATAATTTGTCTGATTTTCTTGCAGTAGCTTGTTATTTGTTTTTGCCAATTTCGATTCTCTTTTTTAATGTTGGCTTTTAAAACAATAAAAACCATAAGTTTTTGAAAAATATACATTTATGATAACGAACGTGACATATTTTGATAATCAAAATAAAAGTACATATTTTAGCCATTTACTTAGATGCTTGTAAATAATAAAAACATATGTTTCTGAAGACATACATTTACAATACTGAACGCGACACACTTTTAATATGAAATGTTAATTCATTTTATTATAATTTTACATTTTAATTAAAAAGCTCAGCCACTTGATTACAACGTTCGCAAAGTACTGATAACAAACGATGATTTTAATATAAAAAATAATAGTTTATCATTTATCTAGCTTTGTTCGCTTTCATTTATTTTATATATAAAAAGATTTAATGAAATATGTGAAAAAAATAAATACTCAAGAGAATATTTCATTAAAACTAGTCATTAAAAAGCAATAAATACAATAATATATTCTCAGTTTTTAGGCCAATTTTACATATACTTTTACATCATTTTAACACATTTATTACATGTCATATAACAAAATTAACAGCCAGACTTTGCGTAAAAATTTGCCAAATCTCAAGGAAAACTTTTTTATTAATAAATTAAACCCATATTGGCAGCAGCAAATGTAAATTCTGTAAAACTAAATGAATTAAAAATAATTTTGTGTAATTCCAGGGATTACTAGACATTAATTTTTTGCATGACAATTTATAACATGTACAACGCATTAATGCCAGCAACAAACCGTCAAGAGAAAATTCAACAAAAGCAAAATATTTATTTCATTTGTATTTCTTTTTTACTTTTCGTTAATAAACATGTCTAGCATGACAATAACATGGTCTATGCCGACGACAAAGACGACAATGACAATCATAATAATATTTGCAAATGTCATCAAATAAGCTTAATTGAATAAGCTTATTTATGGCAGCTGGCTGTAAACAGGTGCTAAAGTTAGCCAGATGGACAACATTAAGATGGTTAATTAAAAATGTTACAAGACTCTTTGGACTGCAGATGGCTAACAAACCACAAAGCAAAAAGTTAGTAATTTTTAGCATAAGAAACCTAAAACCGGTAAAATTTTAATTTACCAGACATTAAACTCATTAACAAATTCCATTTGAGTTTTTTTTTACTTTAAATTAATGCACAACCTTCATTATCCAACAGACTTTCAAATTGTTTGAAGGTGTTTAAAAAAAAGGAATAGCAACAACAAGATTTTATGGAAAAATACATAAAGTTTAAGTCGTTGCACTGGGCTACAAAATGTCAGCAGAGAAAAGACCAGGTCACAAAATTAATGCGGCAACTTGATTTTGATTCATTTGTATAATTACATGATTTTAGCCGATATGATCATATTATGATTGAGCTGGTATCATAGCATAATTGTGCTCAACCATAATATATTTGGCTTACAACCATAATATCATCAAATATTTCTTAATTGAACAAATTTGAAAAAATATAGTAAAAAAGAGATGGAAAGCTTCTTTAGATTATATTTTTTGATGGTTATAAGTTTCTGCTATTAAAGATCCATAAGTAGAGAAGCTGTAGCACAGTGTCCTTCAACTGCGTCAAAGAAAACAAACAAGTATGAAGGTAAAATAAAATAAAACAAAATTATTCTGCTTATTACTTAATTTTATTACCTTATTACATTGTTATTGTTGTCATGACTAAGAATGTTGCTGTTGTGACTGCAGCAGGTGGAAAACTTCAGGTTTCAACTTTAATAAAAAATAATAAACCAAGCATTTTCTTTCATGGCAGATGTTTTCTTGGTAACCTCTTAGCCATAATTGTATTTATGAATGTTGTTAATAAAAGCAATATATAGATATAGGTATGTATGTATGTGTATGTGTATTAACAACTTGGATCTGGTCTACTGTAATAAAAGAAGCAAAAGAAGTTTAAAAGAAAGTCACGAAAATAACCATAATCCTTAATATTAATTAAGAAACCATAAAATTACAGGACAGTGAAATGAAAGCTATTAAACTTCTTACAGCTTAGAATGTTTAAAAGCCCTGAAGTTGGCTTTTGAAGTTGAATATTCAAGCAAAGCAAAAAAAACACTTAAATTTTAAATAAAATTATTTAAAGTATTTTCTTAAACAATTTGCTAAAAGGCAAAATGAGAACCTCTATGATAAACTTTAGAACAAGCTTAATAACTTTCTCATATTCCAACTGAAAGAAATTATAAAAAAGTAGAGAGACAAGAGTCAAAGAGATGGAAACAATTATAATTTATTATTTTTTTAATTGATGTTGTAGCATAAAGCAGCAATAATATGAACTTAATCAATTTTGAAACGAGTGTAATTTGTTGAGCTAAAGGTTGAATAAGTTTTTGTAGAATTTTTTATAATTGAAATAGTATGTTAGTATTCGAAGCAAACCACTGTGACCAACCTTAACCAAAAATCAAAAACTTTCCATTTCACTACCATTAATGGAGCACAAAACAATAACAGCAAACCAACAACAGACCACAACAAGTAATGAATAAAAATTAATAATAATAAATTTTATATTAAATAAAAACGGATGTTTTAATTTTTTCACAAAAATATGAACGAATGAACTCAACACACTGTGTAAACGCAAACAGAAAAGAAGTTAAATGAAACAAAAAGGAAAAGCAAAAGAAAAATGAAACTTAAACATATTAAGGTTGGCAAAATAATAACAATTCTAAAGGGTAACTTTTTAAAAGCTATAGGAAAGTTTAAAAAAAAACACATAAAATTCAGAAAAATGTATGAAATCTTTATTTGAATCTATAGTACGGTCAATATAATTTAATGTTTGAAGATTATTTCATGCGCGTTAACTGGTCCATCCGCTTAGTCCAATTTTGGCATACTCTTTCCAACATTTCGGCCGGTATCTCACGAAAAAATGCTTCAATGTTGTCTTCCAATGCGTCAATTGAAGCGAGCTTATCTGTATAGATCTTTAACATAGCCACACAAAAATAGTCTAAAGGCGTTAAATCGCACGATCTAGGCGGCCAATTGACCGGTCCCGAACGTGAAATAAAATGTTCACCGAACTCGCCTCTCAATAAGTCCATTTTTGCGCGTGCTGTCTGGCATGTGGCACCGTCTTGTTGAAACCACATGTCATGCAAGTCAAGCTCTTGCATTTTGGGCAAAAAAAAAAGTTGGATCTCATCTCACGATAGTGCTCACCATTCACAGTTACGTTACGATTCGCATCATCTTTGAAGAAGTACGGTCCAATGATGCCACCAGTCCATAAACCGCACCAAACTGTGACTTTTTCTGGATTCATTGGCAGCTCTTGCAATGCTTCTGGCTGATATTCACTCCAAAATCGACAATTCTGCTCATTTACGTACCCATTGAGCCAAAAATGAGCTACGTCGCTGAACACAATTGAACTTTCTTAACAGAACACGTATTTTAATAATAAAATTCAATAATTTGCAAGCGTTGTTCGTTTGTAAGACGATTCATGCTTAAATTATAGACAAAATTGAAGATGTTTGACAGTGAAACAAAACACGAAACGTGCGTCAGCTGTTTAAACTAGTGTTGCCAAAAAGATAACAGCTAAAAAATCACCCTTCAGCTACTTGCAGTGAATAATGTTTACCCTCTCCCCAACAAAATATTTACAAAATGAAGATGATACATTTATTGATATTTTTAAAATAAATTCTGGCAATCGGGAGAAAAATCTATAGAGAAATTTTCCAGCAAAATATGGCGAAATATGTCCAAAGCAAGCGTCGTAGAAGAGCTGGTTGTAGTTTAATAGAGAGGGGTTTCCTTTTGATTTCGTTCGTTTTGTTAATAAAGAAATAAACTTTCAATTCATTGAGCTGCAAGTTATTTATTTAAACTCATTTGTTGATGTCAATAGAACGATATCAAGCTTAATAACTATAGAAAAATAAAGCAGAACAAACTTAAAAGTTTGATACTGTTGGTTATTTCAATGACTATTTTTTCCAGTACTATTTAGTGTCGGAAATTGTTTTGGCTAGAACTGCTGAAATAACACAGTCTATGTAATCTAAAAAGGAAATAGTTATAACTCTAGTAAACAAATCAGTTTCAACAGTAATGGAACTAGGTCTACAAACTCCAAGATTTTTTAAGGAGTAACTATAAAGAAGAACAAATATTAGATAAGCTCATTCTTCCATGTTAAAGTTTTAAAATGAGAAAATTTATATTTACTTCCTTCTAGCTGACTGTCATTTATGTACATATGTATATGTATTTGTATGCATGAGACAGACATTTTAAATTATTTTCCACACAAACACAAAACGCACAGCAAAAAAATATAACGCAACAGGAAATGAAAAGTTCGAAGAACATCATTTTGTATTGAAGGCAAAAATTCCACAAGTCGAAGACAAGTGAAATTGTTTCACTATTGGGACAAGTTTCACTAATTGTTGTGTCTTCTTTGCAGTTTATTGTTTAAGAATTTATAGTAAAACAGAGATGGAAAAATGGTAAATTCAAAAAGAACTTGTTAATTACTTATTGTAATTAAATATATGATTTTAACATACAATTTTCAGTCATTCCTTAAAATTGTAGCTAACACACGCGTATTAACAATCAGTACGTTCGTCCATCCTTTTAAGAGCCAGTCTTAAAGCAATATACGTTTTAGTGAAAAGCATTCCTTGAAAAACAACAAAGACAACAACAAGATTGTGAGACATATAAACAAAGAGCGATATAAAGTGTATAAACAATGTCAGCATATGTTATTAATGGTTGTACTTAATCCACTTAATGACTTAGCTACAAAAATAACAACAACACCATCATCACCAGCAATACTAAAAGCAGTTAGAACAACAAGAACAACAGCAATGACAATATAAAGACAACTTGTGATAATAATGATAAAAATTATTGATGCTGGTGACAATAGAGTGGTTGGAGTTAAATACTCTCTTATACACAAAGATACGATATATACATATATGGGCATTTCCAATAAAAGTCAAATGATTCTACTTCAAAATATTCTTTGTTGTTTTTATATTGCAAATATTTTGAAAACAACACAACGCCAAAATCTACAAAATCTAAAACTGCAAACACAGTGCTACTATAATTCTATGAAGAAAAGGTAACAAGAAACCTAATTTAAGATTTCATTTTGAATTTATTTTCTACATTGTCGCATTCTTGAGCATGGAAATGCCCACATATCTGTATATATAATTCATTATTTATATTAGTATAATCCCAGGAAAATTGAATACTTTTCCAAAGGATTTAGTCGCCTTATGTCCTTTTCCATGTTGTTTAGATATTTACACATACTCCTATTGTTTCCAAATAAAAAGTCACTCAATTTTGTGATGCTCAAGTTTAGTTCTTCATATGAACAACAGGTTTTTTTAAGGGCCAACCTAACTCCGGTATATATGTGTGTATAAGTGCTAGTTTATTGATTTAATAAAGTTGTTATTGAGTGAATAGTGACTGTTGTGTTAGAAGTGTTGCGTAAGGAGGTAGCTGTGTGTTTTTGTTTGTATTTGTTGCTCTCCTCATAGTGGCAGTGATAGTCATCACTCTTTAAGTATCATATTAAACATCTGTTTGTATGTACAGTAAAGGCTTTTGAAACGGAGTTCAAGTTTATATTTAGGGTTTCGTACTATATTAAGTAATTGCTAAATGAAAAGGTCAATTTAGGGATGAGCAAAAGGATAAAATTACTAAAATAAAAGCAGCTGAACATCCCTTTTTATGTTAAGAATGATTAAGTTATGTAAGTTAAATGCCATACAAAAAGTAAATCGGACATGGTTAAATAAATTCTTTAAATAGTCTTTGTACAACCCAAACTACAAACACATACATTGCTGTGGAGTTAATTCAAATTACAAAATACTTTAATAATCCAACTAATTCTAACTGACTAAACTATAACAATACTTCGGTTTAGTAACAATTTTCAGATAAAATTTTAAAATTTCATCATAATTTTTCCATAACATTAATTCCAAAAACTACTATTATTTACCCCAATTACACTGATATTCTTTTATCTAATCTTTAGTAACAGATGCTTTTAATGATTTCCATGCAAACTAATAAAACGTGAACATAATTTCTATTGTTAATGGCTGTTTATAAGGACCAAGAAGATAAGAAATAGGCTTAAGCATGGTTTATTAGAAATAGAAATCTTGTACTACTATACGTACTTATTTACATAAATATAAAATTAATATATAATTCCAGCAACTAAAAAAAATATTTAAAATGCAACAAATACAATTAACTAATATCTTCGAAGAGAAAAGGAATATATATAATCATCAATGAATCCGGTAGCAATTTTTTTGGAGAATTTCAATATAATTTAGATTTAAGCAGAAAGTAGAAAGAAATAACAAACTCCTATGAATAACACAAGCACAACAACACAATAACACAACATCATAAGAGAAACTTGATAAAATGTTATCATTTTATGGCACACATATGCAATTTATATATATGTATGTATTTACTTGAAGAAACACACTCACACGAAAAGAAAACTGACAGTAAACAACTACATACTTACGAGTATGCATACTTTAGGGCGAGAAAAAATGGCGACACTACATCATCAGCTTGATTTCAGTTGCAGCAACAACTGCAAAACATATCATCAAATCAATGTATTAGTTTTCCATCTCTTTCATATTAATTAACTCAAAATGCTCTTTCTGTGCAGACTAAAAACTTTGTAAGTCAGTTTTAGCACTTTTCTTCTGGGCCTCTACGATTCTTAAAAAATCTTTTTGTCCAAACAATAATATAAATTTCAAAACACGGAATCATTTCAGTTTAGGATAAAGGAGGACATTTTCTAGCAAAATAAACATATTGCAAAAAAAAATTTAATTTATCAAATAAATCTTTATCATCAGCACTTTAGTACAATATATAATTTTATTTTATAACTTCCTTGGGTGCACCACCCTAATGTATAAATAAAAATGGTAAATAAAAAATCCCATATTTTACAAATGAATATGAAACATGTACAAGATATCATTATGATATTTGCTGCTTTCATTATCCAATTATTTTTGGTGACATACAGTGCAATGTATTCACACCATGAGGGGAAAAAAAGTCTAGTGCTGCTGGGTAAACCTTTTCACTCGTTTATTGCCACAGTCATGACTGTTATCAATGAAAGATAAATCTTGGTTTGTCCTATACCAGCAAACAGAAAGTCGAAGTTTAGAATAATTATGATTTTTTCATTTGTTATAAAATGCAATTTAAAAACTCTCATTAAATCTTTTAAATGGTTGGAGAAAAACTCTTTTAAATTTTAAAAAACTATTTTCCTCCAATACTATTGTTTATCAAAGTTTTACATTAAAGAAAGACTTTGATTTTAAATAATTCTAAATTTTAGCTCAAACCTACGTGTTTACTGGGCTAATGCAAGTGTCTGTGTATTTGTAAAAATGTTGCAGACATATTAGCGTTAATGTATGAAGAATTTTGTATTTGTTGTGCCAACAACAATGTTGTCAATGAAAATCATGTAAAATCGTTTAATAATTGATGATGCAATAATAGTATTTACAGAGTTTCAAATATATATATATCTTTTCCTTATGATTTTCGTGTTCTGTACTTTCAATTTGTCTAACTAAGCAATGAAGTTTATAAGAGATGAAAGGGATTTAAGTAGTTTGTATGGCATTTAGTAAGACTCACTATTGTGAGGAATGTATACAATTTTTTTAATTCTTTAAACTTTTTATAAATAATAAAAATTAGTAAAAGTAACTTTATGCACCAATTAAGCAAGTCATATATTCCATTGTTCATTTAAATATGTATTAAAAAGCCCCAAACTATTTATTTAGTTTTCAGACTCTGTATTGATTTATTAGTCTAGTCTTTGCTAAAGTAAAGTGTTTACAAAACTCTCTGTATAAAAATGTTCAAATGGATTTCACTTAAAAGCAAGTGTTTACCTTTAAAACTTAAATATTTTTTGTTTTTGTTTCACAAAAATTCAACTTTACTCAAGCTAAATATTTGAAATTATTTTCTGAATAACTACAGAAAACAAGAGGAAAGAACAACAAATGCAGGAAATACAAAAACATGTATACTACACAAATATCAAAAGCCCCCAGGCGAAAGTGAAAACATAACAGCAAAAACAACAACATCAGTTATTTCTGCCTGTCTCTCTCTCTCTCTCCCTCTAGTTACTCTCTAATATTTTTGCTGTATATTCCATAGTTCTCTTGTTATGTTTATTATTTTAACGTACAAATAACTTGATTGTTTATTATTGGGGTGCTTGGTGGGTATCGAAGGAGCAATAGCTTTTATTTTTTATTTTTGTAGAACAGTGTGTGGGTTTTAGTGTATCTTAATTAAAATCAACAAATTTGAACTCAAAAATGCAGGTACGAGTACAAAGTAAACCTACTAAAACATCTATTGAGGTTTCACAAACACAAATGTAAAACAAAACTAAAACAAAATAGTAAAACTAAAAAAAAAAACTGTTAATCTTTGACTAAAAGGAGCCAAAGAAAATAAAAAAATTACTTCAACAAATCGATAAAATCATTTAAAAATGGAAATTACAATTTGAGCTTATTTTCTCAAAAAAAAAATGGTAAATTTACAAAGTTATACATTGTTTAAGTTTTGATAATTTTTTTAAGGTACTAATTGATTTTGGAACCAAAATACAAGTGATCACGGATTAAACTAACTGTTTCAAAAAAACCGAATTATAAAAGATTTAAGTTTTGATGAGCTTTATCTCGATTTTTTTTTATTCAAAATAGAAAAGGGATCACAGATTGAGCTTATTTTCTCAGAAAAGAAAAAACGATTTCGAGAGATTCGAGAGATTTGTTTCTTAATCTTCTAAACTAAACCAAAAACTTTCCAAAATAAGAAAATGAAAAAAAACCTGCATAAAACAAATAAAAAAACACAAAGAAAACTAATAATAAAAGCGATCAATACAAGCAATGAACACTGAACTAGTTAAAAAACAAACAAAAACTCCACACAATTCATACAAATATCTACAAAAACAAAGACTAGAATACTCGCAATTACACATATTTGTCTAACAATGCACATATACACACAAGTACTTAAGCCCAGCAAACATTTCAGCTGACATCTAGAATGATTGGAAATCGAAGCAACTTTTAATAATGATTTACTACTACTATTTTCTCAATAATAATTATTTGAATGCAACGTAGGAAATTTTTGATTAATTCAAAGTGAAATCTATAAATTTGCTGGGTTCATAAACAACCATGTCTACAAATACAAAAATCGGCTTTACAAAACATTTTGGCAAATTGATTTTTTTTCTTTATTTCAACGAATTTGCTTTATGTATGCCTGAATTTTTTTTTTTTTTGTAAAATAAACATCCATGTATGTACTTGTATTATTGAGAACGATATTTCAAAAATTTTGACAGCCATTTTATTTGTTAAAAGAACAAAATGTGCTTTTTTGTGGGAAATCTTTTTTTTAATACTCAAGTGTCTTTCATGTTAGAAATTGAAAAAAAAAAAGAAATAAAACAACATACAAAAAGCGAATATTTGTTAAAGGTCATATGTATTTTGATTTAAATTTTATATGTACATATGTATGTATGAATTTTTTGTGTACAAAAGTTTTCACCAATATGTAAAAATAATAAATTGACACATTGATTTATGCAGGTAAAATGTACATAGATATTTGGTATAATGTAGCAGATGAAAGTAAAAACATTATGTGGCTGTTTATTATTATGAAGATTGTATGTCAAAATTTTAAAATGATTGTCAAATTGTTGTTATGGAATTATGTTAAATCTGAGTTAAATCGGAAATATAAAGGATTTATTATTATTATTTTTATTTCTTTACATTTATTCACAAGTGATGTTGTAGTGTAGTAGAAGTTGCACGTCGCCTGAATTTACAATAGTTGTACAAATGTTGTTAGTAATTTCTATATAAATATTCTGTACAACAACTACATACAACATTCAGAAATATGTCCTTCAAATGTTGTTGAAAGTTTAAATGTTGCCAAAAGCTAAAATATGTATCTCAACATCAAAATTACTCATTTCAGTTAAAAAAAAAATAACCAAACGGTAACACTCAAATTATAAACTGGTTGACAAATTTAAAACAAGAAAACAAAATTAATAATAAACAAATTTTAATAATGGATATTGCTGAAAATTCTATGATGTTTTAAATTTGAAAAATATTCAAATTTTATATTTTGTATATTTGTTTTGAAAATATTTTTCTGTTTGACAACATAAACATACGACTTTGCTCAAAATTATGTTCACAATTATAAAGTTGTATCACACAATATACAACAGCACTAGTGAATTGAACAAATGCTTATAAGGCACCTAAGTTTTGTCCGTTTTGATTAGTTTTCTACAAAAAAAAAGCTTTTTAATTAAAATTAAAGCTGATTATATATTTTCTCAAAAAAAAAAAAAGACGCAGTATTTACAGAGTTATAAACGATTTATGTTCTCATATATAATAATCTAATCTAAATAATAATCTAAAATTCATAATCTATGAAAAAATCGATTTTGGCGCGAAAATAAAAGTGATCACATATTGAGTTTATTTCGAAAGTTATAATTGAAAAATTGATTTCGGACCCAACAGTGCAGTATTTACAGAGCATGGTTCTCATTAACATTTGATTTAAAATAGCATAGAAAATGCTAATTTGAATTTTAATTCGCTACTCATTTATTGATTGTACATATATTCAAATAATTTTTCTTTATTACAAGTTATTTTAAGTTGAAATTTTTTCTCTTAATCCCCTGTGCTGATTCAACAAAAAAAGCTGAAGTAAGTTGTTTCTAAATTCCAACAACATTACTTATTTTTAAGGAATGTGTGTATATTCTTATTTAAATATTTTTCTTCCGCAGTCTTCTAATCCCTGGCTTCCCTGCTTTTGTCATTTATGTTTTTCCTATTTTTCTTTCTTCATCAAATACGAATTGATTTCTCAATTTTGATTGCTATTTGATGTTATAATTTTTCATCATTGATGACTTTTTAAGGGTCTCTTTCTTTTAATATTTTTTAATATTTTTATCCACTATTTATTTTCTCTATTTAGCACTTTTTACCGATTTGTTAAAAAGTGAACAGAAAAAAGATAAATGCAAATAGCTCGGTGTCTAGATTTAAACTATATATGTAAAAATAAAATCCTTAGTTGACAGTATATTTGTATATGTTCTAAGTATGTGTGTGTCTAAATTTGTGTTTAAATATTTACGAATTAAGAGAGAGTATGTTCATGTATGTGCTGGTTAATGCTGGACCAATATTATTTCCCTTAAGAGTCTTAACATTCCAAATTTGTTTGTGTGCAATTTGTATGTGTATTTGTATGCAAAATAAATCATTTCAATGTTTGTATACACGAGTATAAGGGTATGTACAGAGTGGCAGCTTGTTGCCGAGCCGACCTGGTTGACGCTTATTGCGGGAATTATTCATGCGAGAAACAAGTTTGAGTGTTCATAGTGGATGCGAGAATCAGCGCTGATATCTTATCTATTATTTGTGTTTTATGTACATTTATTTTATTTTTTAATTTTTATTTTCTTTTTAATTTTTATTATTTTTTTAATAATTGCAATTGCAAACAAGTTGAAATCATAAAAACATAACATAAACAATGTTATCGGCACTGAAAAACGCTTTGAATCCGTTTTCTCGCATTCAATCAGCTTTGGGCACTGGCCACCTCGGCGCCCCCTATGACCGCTTCGCGCTTGCTTGTACAAATTTGTATAGAACCAGTTTTCTCGCATTGGTTCTCGCAATAAGCGTCAACCAGCTCGGCTCGGCAACAAGCTGCCACTCTCTACATACCCTAATATAATATTTTAATCCTATTCTAATTCTAACAGAGTCACAGCTATATTTCGCACAAATGTAAAAACAACATAAGTACATATCGAAAAAAACATGACCTTTGCTTAGAGTAATAAGATCTAACAACGGAAATTAAATGTGGTCATATGTTGTTGAGTGTTACAGTGTTGATGGTTACTGCTCCCATAAGCATTCCATTCGTTTGGCCTGTATCTGCAAAGATGTACGGTATTGTTATAAAATTTCCATACGTATTTATTGGTTTCTGTTACCAAAATATAACAATGAATATTCATATTCATGAGATAATCTAAGCAAATAGGAAATGACATTGAGACCTTTTATTTGTGTATGTTTAATTAAAATTAAAATTCATTTCATCAGCATAGCATTGCATTCTCTATTTTTAACGAAAAATATTGCAACAAGATTATTTCAAATTTGTATAATCGCCTTTATTAAGACAGAAGAACAGATTTTAAATAAATAATTACAGTTTGTGTGCGTAAATTCGAGGACGTTATAAACTTTATTAATATCAGTTTAAAAAAGCAATCGAAAGCAGTGAGCATACACCAGAGTATGTCATAGACTTTAGTAGAGTAGTGTACTCTAGACTAAATCTAAACTAGAGTAGTGTACTCTAGACTAGTACTCTAGTGTCTAGAGTACGCTACTCTAATCTAGAGTAGTGTCCTCTACACTAGAGTAGTGTCCTCTAGACTAGAGTAGAGTACTACGGAGTAGAGTACTGTTACCCTTTGCAGTATATTTTAATAACACCTGCCTATTATTTGTTTGTAATACACAAATCAATCTCATTCGTTGAACTTTGGCCTTTTCGCATACAAGTTAAATAAGCAAAATAAATACAAATACACAGTACAAATACACAGCTCCCTAAGGAAGAAAATCAGCTGGCACAAATTGTTTTTGATTAACGTAAAACTTACGCTTGATAAATTACATTTGAAGTTTACTAATAAAAGAGTATATGAGTTTAATCAAGTTTTCTTTAACAAACATGACAGCTTTCCAAAAACAAATCTAACACACACAATTATAGAGCTACACACATAATAAACATGATGTTGCAGGGGTGTAAAAGTAATTTGTAAATGCTGTTGGCAAAAGTATAAATAAATGTGTACATTTATATTTGGATGTAAGCGATATTTCTATTTAACGAGCTGCTAATGGTGGCAATCATGAATTTATAAAATCTTGCCACCATTAACATAAACTAAATATTTTCTTTGTCTAACATAATAATTTCATTTCATAATTTCAGAATATACATTTTAAAATGCTGTACTACAATGTATACATAATTTTTTGGAGTGCATTTCTTAACAAGTAAGAAAGATATTTATAATTCTATTATTATCAGTGCCCGATTGGCAAGTTTTATATGATTTCGTTAGCGAAATTGAGTTTATTTTTTTAACAATTCAATTTCCTTTTCATGTTTCGATTATTTTTAGATATTTTCTTCATTTTGAAATGTTGTTAACCTTTACAAGAAACTAATGTAGAAAAAAAACTAATGATGTCGTTATTAGAGAAAAATTATATATTTTTTCCCCAAATTGCGTTTCTAATTTTTGAATTTTTGACCAGCATTCGCTAAATGTATCAAATGTTGTGTAACATTTAGTTTAATAACTTTTTTTATACTGAAGCAATTTTGCCAATTTTCAATACCTACTTAACTAGGACATTGATAAATATTCCAGGTGAATCTTCTTAACTTTAGTTATTTTATTTCAATCCTGAACTTGTTTTACACATACAAATAAATGATCATAGCCCAATTCTACTAAATATTTTATAAGAATCAAAAATATGCTTATTTATAATACTGTGTACTACAAACATACTATTATTATTAAAATATTCACAAAATTTATTTATTAAATAATATAATAAAATACCAAACTAACCTTTAATATTAACCTTGGCTTAACCCCGACATACAGTGTAGCCTTTCCAGCAAAAGAAAAAAAATGAAATATAAAGTTTTTGTTAAAAAACTAAAAATTTATTTCAACTGTCATTTAACAACAGCAGAAAATATTAAAATAAAGTTAAACAAAAAAAAGGTTAAATATTAACAAAAGCAAGAGCAACTGCAACTGCAACAAACAAACAACAAAACTTTATCGTTATCAGATTTTGAACTTTTTTATGTATATTTTCCAAAAGACCACAATGTAATTTAACCACTAATTAAACTTGTCAAAAAGTAAAACCATAAATTTGTTATGGAAACTCATATAGAATATTATTTATAAAAACCCTAAACTAGTCCTAGAACAAAGATTCTGCTTCAAAATAATAAATGAAAGTAGATGTTTTAATGATTTTTCAATACAAATCGTTATGGGATAAAGAAATTTATCGATTATTGTTCGATCCCAAAAAACGATTATCCTTTCAAGATAAAAAAATTTGAACTCAAAGTTTAAAAAAATCAAAATTTTTGGCCAAAAAGCTGACATATGGAACCATAACTCCAGATCCGCAAATAATAAAAATACGCTTAATATCTCAAAATAACATTTTTATTCTATTATATATTCATAATTGCTGTTATTTTAAGTCAAACTGAAGCCGCATCGGCTCTAAAGTTTCGAGATGCATTTACAAGGGGAAAATATGCATTGTTTTCAGGTTTTGCAAAAATTTTGTCATTAAATAATTATTTTTTCATTTTAATGTAAAAGAATCTAAATGTGTACGAAGTTAGCATTCTAATAAGATATAAAAATAAAAATCGGTTGAAATATTTAAAATTTATTAAGTATTCCCCAGGCCATTGACGTGTTTCAGACCACTTGAATAAGAAATGTAAGAAAAATATTGACAAATTTTTAGAAATATTCGAATAAAATCATATTTTTACTTTAAATATTTAATTTTTTACTTGTATAAGAGTTTTTATCTTCGTAGCATAACGTTAACCTATTATCTTGTATGATAAAAAAAATGGTTGATTTTGTAACGGCGGTTTTAAAACTCCATTTTTAAATGTTCAAAAAGTTTGTTAAATAAAATTTGAAAATTTGTACAACATCTCATTGAAATTTATTAAGGATATGTGAGGGAACAAAAATATAAAAAAAAAATATGTCAATACCTGCCATAGTTTTTCTGTACCCGCGATTTGATTTTGGAGGATTTAGGGAAAAACTATTTTTTTTGTTTGCCATATTTTGGTGAATAAGCTAAATTTCTTTAGTATTATGAATTTAAAAAAGCTCATCAAAAATAATATAGCCCACATATTCCTAAATACTTTCCCAAAGTTTTACTCAAAACGGACAGCACTAGCCGTTAAATCGCGAAGGTCAGAGATCAAATTTTCCTATATTTACGATTTATAATCAAAATATAGCGAAATGTTATAAATTTTTGAGCCATTTTTTTTTAAACTTGAACAAACTAATATATCCTAAAGTTCAAAATTTAAAATAACAACACAAAATTCTAAATCAAACCTTGAAGGCGCTTGGGGTTCCCCTTCTATGAGATCCGGTGAACTAGAGTTCAAAGTTGTAGTAGTACACTGCTACATATTGTGCCTACACACTAAAGTTGTGGTGTGTAGTAGTATTGTAGTATACTCTAGAATAGTTTCG
Source organism: Bellardia bayeri (assembly GCA_950370525.1). Taxonomy (NCBI): domain Eukaryota; kingdom Metazoa; phylum Arthropoda; class Insecta; order Diptera; family Calliphoridae; genus Bellardia; species Bellardia bayeri. Next base: position 2,115,756 of record OX493268.1, read on the forward strand.
TGTAGGCTACTCTGGAGTATTTTTCCGTATTTCATTTCACTCATACGTGTCTATTATTTCTTTATCACGCACAAATAAACCTCATACACTCTCTTTCACACATTTACGTTTAACAATTTATTAAAGTTCCTGTTCTCTTTATGCCAACCACTGCTGCAGAGTAGCAACAACATACTCAGCCCACCCCCCTCCCCGCCCCTAGATAAATAAAACTACATTTATTATAAACATTTCAGCCAGGTTGCAAATTTAAAAGACTCACAAAAATGTAGTTACAGTTTGTAATTAATTTTATTCAACATTTTTTTTAATAAATAATAAAATAATGTTTAAAAGTAAAAACTTGCATGCACAACACAAACAACACACAATTACATATAAAAGAAACAAAAGGACTTGCAACAACATTTCTTCCTGATGCTGCATGCCAGCAAACTATACAGAATATAGAAAATAAATTCTGGCCTGATGACAAAGCGAGACAGAGAAGGCAATATATAGTTGTGTGTTGAATATAAAGAACAACAACTGAAATAAAATTATGCGAAAACCGTAGTAAATGAAATACTACAACTGTTACTATGGTTTATGCTGTTCTTTTGTCAATCGGTACTTTACCACAGTTAACAAGGAGAGATATGAACCGTCGTATTGTTTGTAACCAACTCTAAAATGTACTCTCTGTCAAACTAGAATTAAACACAACTTTGAGGGTGATGTTGCTTAATTGGTTAGCGCATTTGATCAATAAGCATGAGTTGGTATTTGTAGCCCGGGTTCGATTCACAGCCGCTGCCACTTAAACAACATCAGGGGGGTTATTCTCTATTGCGATGCGAAAGCAAATTCGATGCGAATTGATATTCTTACAAATGTCAAATGCTAAAGAACATAAATTATTTTAAGAGCTTTCTTTAAAGTCTTTTAAAATACTGATACACAAAATTTAAACATTTAAAGCCACACCCACTCCACAGTAGGCGTCGCAAACTCGACAATTTAAGCACCGATTCAGATGATTTCTTTTATACAAGAATTTCAGAATAATTTCGTATCGATCTATTCATGTTTTTTATTTTGTTCTGTTCTGTTCTATTCATTATCAGGCTGCATCCAAGAGTTAGCCCTATTCTTCAACATGGGTATAAATCAGAGGTGGGCAAACACATACTATGATGTTTATATTTGCCTTGGGTAAACAACAGAGAGCTTTGTGTATTAAAAGAAAAGGTCATGAATATTTAAAATATTGCTGTCTAGCTTGTACAAGTGCTAACCAGCAACTGATTTAAGTTTGATCTCTGAGACCACAACAAAACAAGAAACAATGGCCCATTTTAGTAACACACACAAGTAAGCTTATAGTGTGCGTCTGTCAACGTAGCAAAAGCAGAATTTTGTAACCAAGCTCATGTGCTAGGAAATTTCAATTTCGCCCACGACTGGTATAAATACACAAACTGCACTTAACACTTTTTTACATTGCCTATTCAAAATTATGAATTTATTGTCTTGTTTTGTCTGAATAGTTTCATGTAATTAAAGACATAGAAAAACAATACAAAAGAAAATTAAATTCATATAAAAATTCAACATTCAAAGGTTGAGTTGCTAACGAAATTTAGAGTCTGTGGTGAAACTATGTTGTAACTCCTTGTCAGTTGCCACATGCAAACATATTGTTACTTTGTTGGTTGAAGTCATATTTCATCACATTTTGTTTTTGGTCTTTTTGTTCTCTCTTTTGTTCACTTTACATTCCTTTTATGCCTTTTTTCCATTTTGTTTTATTGTTTGTAGGTATTAGAAGCTAAAACTGGTTGTTGGTGTTTTTTTTTATATAAATGTTGCTCACAGAAAAACGGCTGTGTTGTATGGTCACGACAGCATCAAACAAATGTTTGTGACAATAGGGAAAGCAGAAAGAAATAAACTAAGGAACCAGAATAGTAGTAAGAAGAGCAACCAAGGAGAAAAACTTAAAACTACACAAATTTCACTCATTTCAACATTGATGCCCCTTCACGCTGTCAGTATATGTTGTTGTTGTTTATTTTTTCTTGAACAGTATATAAAATACAACAACATACATAACATTAATGCAAATATTACAACAATAATATTAGCCGTAGAATCAAAAAGAAAAATTTATAGTTTTAGTTAAAAAAAAAAAATTCGAAGCTGTCTTAGAATTTGGTTCATAACTTTTTTTATACTGTAACAATTTGAATAATTTTTAATACCAAATGCCTTAGGAATATTAAAAAACATTTTAAGTGAAAATTGTATTTTTTAATTGCGTATTTTGATTATGAGCATGATTTACACACACAAATAAAACAAAAGTAAAAACACACTGTTTTTTAATACCAAAATACTTAGGTCAATGATAAAACAGTCTGGGAGAAACTTATCCATTTCGATGGTACATTTTGAACGTAAGCGTAATTTACACAGGCAAGTTATTTTTTTTCCTGGTTTAAAAATACTTTTATAAACGTACTTTTTTTGTGTCACTGATGCTTGCCTTCTAGCTGTCCCATCCCTGACACTTAAAAAACTACAAAACAAATCATATTCAAAAGCAGTTCAACGTCCTTACACTTAACAAAACAGAAAAAAGTTCATGACAGTTTGAACAAAAAAGTAATATCTAAAACATTTGATTTGAAGTACATGCTGCAAGCCGAAGAAGTGGTAGTGGTCAGCACACAAACAATGGACAAATGTAGGTATGCCACTCCTAGAAAACATAAATCAAAATAAATAACATTTACTTTTGTTCGAAACTGTAACCATTCATACATGCAAAAACTGAAATGTGTGGCCAAACTGTCACAAACATTTGTCAGCAGCATGGAACTCTGTAACAAGAAGGACATTCATATGGCTAAATAGAAGTGTTAATATAAATGGTAAGTTTGTTTAGGATTTGAAAATGCTTCAAAAAGGATATATTTCAAAAGAAATGAATTGATATATAAAACCTTATTTCGAACTAAAACATTAAAAAGAAAATTTAAATGAACATTTCTCAAAAACTCAGAGTCTTTCATACAAAATGTTTAAATTTAATTTCCAAGTCCTAATTTTAATTTACTAATTCAATTTTTCTTTTATATTTTTAGCAATTAAATAAAATATTGGCTAATTAATGAATTTTCAAGAAATTATCTATATCTTATTTGCCAACAATTATTTAATTTTATAATTAAAGGTTTTTAATGGTCGGTCTAGTTGTCTGACGGTAATAAAAAAATTTCTTTTGTCTTTAATACTTCGATACCATAAATTGAATACTCATTAATGAATAATTAAATAAAAAAAACAATGAAAACTTGTTCGTTTCTTCCGCTCGTAACAAAAGAGAAAATCAAATATTTTGCTTCCGCTATCAGCATAACAAAAAAAAAAGAAATAAAATGAACAACTTGCAGACAGACTTGCACAATTAAAAAAGCTTTTATTAAAACGCACAAAAACAAAATGGTTTAAAAAAACTGAAATCAAATTCCGCCACAAAAATTTCTTCATTTAAATGCTTTGAATAGATAATGAGAAATTTAAAAAATATCAAAAATTCTTGGAACAAATTCTATTAAAAAGGGGCAACTAAAACTTTTTTTCCAGCTACGAAAAGCTATAATAAAGGATTTGCCATAAATGAACAAATTTAAATAAAACACATCAAAGTATGAAATTGAAACAAAAAAAAAAATAATAAAATACATTTAAAAAAATCATATGAGATTGCATATTTTTGTTTGAAAATATACTTTGTTAAAATAAAATGTACAACATTGTAATTTGAAAACTTTTACAAACACAGACGCCACACATACAGACTCAATGGCTGTAAAGCAAGGGCTGACAAACACAGCTAACGGGAGCCGAAACTTACTGTAATGTAAACGAAACTCTGAAGATATAAGCATTTATTTTTAAAGTTATGAACTTAAACCCATTTCAAACTGAGAGGTATCTATGATATACGACTAATTTCTCATATTTCATCTTTAAACATAATGACAAACACATTTGCGAATTAATATTTTTGTTTTTTTTTTATAATTTTTCAACAATCTCAAACATTATAATTCTGTATTTGGTATTTTATAAAGAAATATACTTTCTTTCTAAATAAATATATTTACATATATACTCTTTGTGCCGACTTCCGCTTTCCAGGAAACAAACGAAAATTGTTAATGTTGAAAATATGAAAAGAGAAGGGTTGTTCTTAAGGTATTTATAAATGTTATATACTAGTCTTATAGCAATTTTATATTACTTTGAACCGCTAACTGGCAATGCCGAAGCTGCACAGTGGGTCCGATACTAAATACATTTTATAAACTAATTTAACTATAAACATATTTAAATAGTTTACAAAACTTTTTAACTATCAGTCAGATTGTTGCTTGTTGTAATTGTTGCAAATTTTCAGCAACATTTCCTATAGAAATTGCTACGAATGTCCAGCCACATTTCCTGTAGGAATTGTTGTGAATTTCCAGCATCATTTCCAATAGAAATCATTGCGAATGTCCAGCATCATTTCCAATAAAAATTATTGTAAATGTCCAGCAACAATTCCTATAGAAATTTTTGCGTATATTTGGATCATATTTGTAATCAAAATTTAAGTATATTGGTTACTTTACCCAACCCAGGTAATGGAGACTGAAGTCAGTTGTCACTTTATTGTCTTTAAGCAATCTAAACTGTAGTCACTTTATATTATTTTGCACTGAACTTTAGAAAATGTAAGAGAACGGGCATTAATGTTAAAACGAGTAGAATTCAAAGTGAGTACTACAAATGGAGAGACAGATAAGGTTCTGACTTGTGAATAAACTTTAAGAACTCACTTAGCCAAATTTAAACAATGTCTATTTACCTTCTAACCTAAACCTATACTAACAGTTTGCATACAAATATTATGTGAAAGTTTGTAAAGAAAAACAGACATCATAAAAATGGGGCTTAATCAAAAATATACATATGTATATTGAAATCTTACAATAATTTAGAGATTTCTAAATATATTCTACCCAATTCTAGTCATGTCAAAGAAATGTACACCAACTCAAAGCAACAGACAAAAATGTCTTTTGATATGTCATGAAATTTAACATTTTACCCTTAGTTGTAACACTGTATGCATGTCTTTATCCTTCTCACCTTCCATCTTCTCACAGCAGTAGCAGCAAAGAAAGTTAAATTGCTTCATAATGTTGTATATTAGAACTTTTGCATTTACATTTCTGTTGCTTTGGGATAATTTGCTCTTTTTATCAGTTTACAAAAAAAAAAAAAAAAAAAAGAAAAAAAAAAAAAAAAAACATCACATTACTTCTATGATACCTTTTCTGCTCTTTTTTCATTGTTGTTATTATTGTTGTTTTTGCTTTTGTGCGTAATGATGAAAGTTTTCTAAATATTGTTGCTGCTTCTGCTGCTGGCTGTTACTTATAGCAGTTTATGTAACTGTGAGTAGAATTTGTTTTCTTCATGCTCTTATGATGATAATTATGACAGTTTATGTTTGTGATATTTATTGTTTAAGTAAGAACAACAAAAAATAAGAAAAAAAAAACACCTTAATAAAATGCTACTTGAGTGATTTTGTAATTAAATTACAAGTTATAATTCACAGCTTAAGGATTTTGTTGGAAACAAAAAAGCGAAGTAATTTATGCAAAGTATCCCAGCAAGCCATATGAGTCCGAAAAGAGTTTTTTCTGGCACCTTTTACGGTCCGAAAATGGTCCGTCAGAAAAGAGTCTTTTATGAGGGTTTTTGGGCTCTGAAAGAGCTCTTAGATAATGTCAGTAAAGAGTCTTTTATGAGGTATTTTTTTGGCTCTGTGTTTTTATCATTCTTCTGTGGTACAGCCAAGAATTATAAAATAAAGATTACGCCAACACGCGTAAAATTTTAAAATGTTCTGCGCATTTTGGAACTGTGACGTCACACGTTCTGTGTTTCTATTGGCTAATTTTTTCTCACTTGTTTTTTTTTTACTGTCGTAATGCTTGCATTTGCTCACTGCACACTACATGTTTATATTTTTTGTTGTTTTTCTTTTTTAAACAGCTTTTATTTTAGAACTCTCAGGGAGATTTTAATTTCAAGGTTGCCAGCTATCACATAAAACATTCATTTTACGAAAGAAATTTTAATTCTAACACATTAAACATTATATTGGTAACCCTTAGAATGGAACTTCTACGTCACATAACGGGAAATCATGCGCATGGCGTAATCTTTATTTTATTATTCTTGGGTACAGCTATGTTTTTGTTTGTTCAAAGCACAAATAACAGGACAACGACGCTTTGGTACACACATAATTAAGTGGAATTTCTGAGTCATACTGCGTGCCGACTCAGGACAGTAACAAGTAAATTTTTCTTTCACTCTTTTCTGACTCCTTTTTCGGAGCGCTCCTAGAATGGTATGCTGGGATGTATGTGATAGAGAAATTTGACAGTTTATTCTGAACGAAAAATATTTAATAAATAGTTTTTAAACTAACCTTGAATTTATTTATTAAAATTTAAAAAAAATTAAATTTCCATCTTTTTTCATTACAATCAATATATAAAACATATAATGACAGTGACCATAATATTGTTAAAAAAAAAAAGACTTTTAAAAAATTTTAAATGATTTTGGTAAACTTGTTTTAAACGTTTAGTTTTTTATCTGAGTGTATGTGGTTATCATTTTAGAGACCAGCGTTTTTTTTATAATGCTTGTTCAAAGTATAGAATATTTAAGTTTTTCTCTGTCATTAAAATTATTCGAACTTTTAAGTTCAGCAAATCAAATATCTAGCTTTGCACAATCCTGAGCTGCCTTCAAATTGTGGTTTGTTCTCATTATTATTTGTACGAAATTGTTTCCTGTTAAATACCTTCATTAGTAATCATGCTTTGTTTGTGTTCGGGTTTGGGGAGTCTCTTAAATATAAATACTACATTTGTTGGTGTTCTTAGTTATATTTTGTATGCAATGAATGTTCTGAGTGTTCGTAAAGTATCTAAGAAATTTCGTGACATTTTGTGTCACTGCCCACAACCGCAAAACATTCAAAATCTACAATTTCTTACAATAGATGATGGTCAGTTGGCCGGTTGTGCTGATGCTGCTGCTGCTGCTTTTGGAAGCAAAATATTTTGTGAATCTCATTTAACTGTAACTTAACACAATCTATAAATGAGTGTGGTGATGTCCAGTCTCAAACTTTCAACGCAAATATTCTCTAATATATTAGATTATAGGTATGTGTAAATGCGCACGTAACCTTCAGTTTCCAGTTTAGAGATATTTCAACAAATTTGTGGCTCAACTTTATTCATCTAGGGATGGTAGCCATAATATTGTTGACAACAATTTCTAAAAAGTGTGTGTAAATTAATCTTGAATTGTTGTTTAATTCTAACCCCCACCCCCACTCACATCGGATCAATAGTTAGTTGATGATGATGTTAAGACGTGTATTTCAGATGAAAATTTGACTTGTTCACAAAATTTCCAGAAGTGAGAATTTAGGGGGACACAGATATTTGGAAATGTTGACAGGAAGCCAGCAACAGACTTATACTTAAACATGTACAGATATATGTACATACATATGTGTATGTATGTATAGGAATGTAAGTAAAGGCGAATATCTGTCTGTCTCAATATTGTTGGAGCTTTTGCTGAAAATATAAAAACTGTCAAAATGATAATGTTGAGATGAGATGTGACGATGACGATGACAACAATGTGATTTTTTGTTCATAATTGTTGTTTATTGTAATACTAAAACGAGGTAAATTCCAAAATTATTTTCAATTTCCAGAAACTTAGAAATGCTTTCAAGTATTTTAAAATGACTTCTACGTCTGCCTTCCAACACAAAGAACAACATCAATCAGAATTGTTGATATGTTTGTTCGTAGTAATATTTTTGTATGTCGGTCTAGCTAGGGATTCATGCCAGGTATTTATGTATATTACTATATTATTTGACAATGATAATAATAAATTGACATTTATTTCAGTTCGCTTAATTTTGTATCAATATCTCTGTTTCTCTGTGCACATATTTCCTTTCTTTGTGCCTGCGTTTTTCTCTGCCATTAGTATTTTCTTTGTTTGAAATATAATAATGCTATGTAATGTAATCACAGAACTTTGCTATTTCACAATTTATCAAACAACTGAAGCATGTTAATACAATTTGTTGGGCAATAAGAGCATGAGTATTTTGTAATCGACCTTAGGAATATTCCAGTACAATTGTATATTAGGAATTCTATAACAAATCTCTGCCTCCTGCAAATATCCTCACTGACTACCTTTAACAACTACTACTACTTGTATTAGATTGTGGCCTGTAGTTTTGTAATATTTTTCTATTTTCATTTGATTCCTTTTGTCGTTCGTTAGAAATCAATCATGTTAAATTGATATCACTTGGATTAACATAATTGTTGTGATATTTGAACAAGACATGATAATTTTATTTGCAATTTTGCTATAAATCATGGGTAATAAATGAATAAATAGCAAAGGAAATCAAAACGTAAGCAATAAATGTAAATCTTAAGTAAATATATAATAGAATACACACTATTATTTGGTGTGAAAATATTTACCTAAACAAAACTACCACTGTTTTGCACTTTTTATACCCACCACCATTTGCAACAGATCGAAATACTGGTTGTAGAACCAAAAAGTACCTATATATATATTCTGGATCCTTATAAGATTCTAAGACGATCAAGTCATATCCATCTATCTGTTGAAGGCACGATAGAGCTTTGAAAAAAAAGACTTGGAACAATGAAATTTTTTCAAAAATTCTAAGATCCGAGAAATAGACCAAAGCTTCAAATAAACTCGATATTTTTGCTATTTTCTTCAATTATAATACAGATAATATCAGGAAATTTTGCACACTTTATTTTTATTGTAGAATAACAAGTCCTGTTGAAAATTAAAAGAATAGCTACACGATTTCTCGTAGCCCCCATACAAATATTTTTCCGGTATAAGGCTTTATGTTACATATGTACAAAAATGCATATAAAAAGCAGTATTCATATATAATACAGCAAAAATAAGTTTCATGAAATATAACATAAATCTCTTATAAAAATCAGTATCAAGAGGAAATTTGACACAAATAATCCACACGTATATATAAATTAGTGTGTAATAATTGGTCCATATTTGACCACATATATATATATATATATATATATTGGTTGGTGTCAATTTTCAACTTGATAATTATGTTTATATATATATAAATATATAAATCATAATCATATTCTTCTAAATCTTAATAATCGTCTCAGTGATGGTCAAAAATAGTTCTAAATTTTCGACACTTAACGAATGCCAACATTGAGATCATATATATATATATATATATATATATATATTGGTTGGTGTCAATTTTCAACTTGATAATTATGTTTATATATATATAAATATATAAATCATAATCATATTCTTCTAAATCTTAATAATCGTCTCAGTGATGGTCAAAAATAGTTCTAAATTTTCGACACTTAACGAATGCCAACACTGAGATCACTTTATTAATTTTAAGTTTCTGTAATATATGAGAGAATTATATGTATTTCTATGATCAAGAATGTTGAAATATTTGCATTTGTTATTTTGTACAAGCGCATACCAAACATCGACATATTTGTCGGTTATGTTTGCAATAGAATTTCTTTATTTTATTTATTGAATTTCAAAACTAGCTTCGCAATTATAAATTATTTATTATATATTGTTTTAAAATACTTTGTATATACGAGCTACTATGTTCACGGTTTGCTAATTTCTGTAGCTTTTTTACAATATTCTTAATACTTTAGTGGATCTGTTTTAATTTTTCCCAAGTACCGTACTGTTGTTTTTTCGGCACACATTAAAATATTAAAAGCATTTGTTTTTAAAAAAAGCAACACTTGCGATAACGAATGCGACACATTTTAAAAATCAATATATAATGTTAATGTGACTAACATTTTTTAGTCATATTGTAATTTAAATATTCGACCACTTGGTTAGAATAAATAAATAAATAGAATAAATACATATAACAAACAATGATTTAAATACAAGAATGCGACATTAGAACATCTCAGCTACTTTATTGCTATATTCTTAATAATTAAGAGCATATATTTTAGAATGTTCCCAAGTAACCCATTGTTTGCCTTACAATACATGATTTGCTCATCTAAATTCGTGCACTTCTCAAAATTACCAAAAAATTTAATTTTTTTTTATAAAATTTTAAACAGCACATACATATTAAAGAAAATTGTTTGTTATAGATTAAAATAGTTTCAGTAATTTTGATTACTAAATCCTAAACTCATTACATTTCGCATGGTTACTTATTTTAATCACTTAAATTTCTCTAATTAAATGCCTCATTCTCTAATAATATTTAATCTAAATTATTTTTATGCCTGATTGGCTATTGTTCAATTTCTCTTAATGTGATTGGCACAATTCACTACCACCATACAGGTCAAATGTTATTTTCATATTTATTTGTAATTTTAAAAAAATATTGTAGCTACAAAAATCATTGTGAATGTCAAATGTAGTAGGTTTGTAATAAAGTTAATTAATATCTGCCATTAATTAGCTGATTTTAAAATAAGCCATGTTGAAAGCCATTTTAAAATAGCGACTAAACTAACAATTTTAGGAGAAATAACTAAAACAAAACTCCATCATTTATTATAAATAAAATATTCAGTTATATAGAATTTTGAGTAAATTAAATAGACAGTATAAACTGCATTGAAAATGTAAATGTAAGAATATTTATGTATAGTATGTTTACACTGCCAACTGGAAATACAATTTCACATTTCGGGTATGTACGTATGAGTATTTTGCAATTTTGCATAAATACACACAACAATGATACGCCTCGTTGTACAAATGCCACTACTCATTTATTTAAATCATTTATATATATCAGAGTGTATGTAGGTATGAATGTATATTTTAGTAACAATACAATTTCAATGGCATATATGTATGTATGTGTGTTTTAGTATTATGAATTGTTGAACAACCAACCAATATATAGATTACAAGTTACATTTTTACACTCACTACCAGGTACTTGGTATCTAAAATTATTCGCAGACATTTTGAAAATTTCCGTTTGCAGGATATAATTTTGTAATATTTGTATTTTAGGTGTGTGTGTGTGTGGGTATGTAAACTACCAAATTCATTGTTTAGGTTTAATACGAACAATTTTGGTTGTGGTTTATATTTTTGAAATAAATATTAAAATGAGCAAATACATCATTTGTTAAGGAGAAGTTGTAATATTTAATGATAGTAAAATGCATAATGTTAAAATTTGCCTATAAACACAGAGAATTCATAAAATGTTCATTTCATGATTCAACTTTCAAGGCAAATAGTTTTAAAAATTTGTTCAAATTAACCTTAATTTGTATAAATATTTCAAAATTATATTTGTTTTGAAGTTGCGGATATTTTTCTGAGCAGGGACGATAAAATTTTATTTATACTTTGTAATAAGCGATGTTCATTAAGCAGATTTTTTTATTTTTTTTTTTTTATTAAAAGTTATTTAAAGTTTAATTTTATCATAGAAATTTGACATATCTGACATTTATATTTATAAATAATACTTGCAATCATAAAGCATAACAATTAAATTTAGTTATCTTTTTTGGGATTAAAAATCATTTACCATTTAATTCATTTCGGAATTCGAAATTTTATAAAAAAAAAAACTGAAACATTTAACTTGACCATAATACCAGAAGAAAATTAAAAAAAAACATATGCATGTATGTATATTATTTCTTTGTATCTTTCATTTTGATGTTTGTCTGTTTTTGTTGTATTTTGTGCCTGGCCTGCCAAAGTGTCAAGAAATGAAACATGTCACTTTATCATACAAACTCTAAAAAAAATTATTTAATGCATACAAGAACATGTATAACAAACACATTTGCATATACATACATACGAGTACATACTAGAAGAACATGTTCCCGTTCAAAAAAAAACTGATTTTTCTACACGCATTCTCATATACATATGTACATATACTAACATACATACATATGTATATCAATATCCATTTATGCATCTCCTTAGTTTATATTGTTTTAATATTGTTTGCTCATACTAACGGCAAATGTTTAGTAGTCTCTTCTTTTATGCCGCTATGAGTACTCATCTCCGTACTAATTTATGTATGTATGTAAGTTGTTCTTTTTATATGTACTCGTATGTAATTGTCGTATGCAAAATGTGTCTATAACATTTATGTAGTAGTTAAAAATGTTTATAAAATCACAATAGAATTTCAACTATCATCCAAAATGACGAATTAATATTTAACAATTTAAAGTCCTTTAATTATTATTCTACTGTCATTGCCAATCACAGAAATAATGTTTGCAGAATATGTATGTATTGGCAAAGTTTATCAACAACACCAGTACGAAACCATAATTTGTGAATATTTTACCTTTTTCTTTTTTCAATTTGTTCCTGCGATTTTAACATTCTGTCATATGCATATACATACATACATAGATTCCGTAATGAAAATTTTCTTACTCAGTTTCATTTATGTTTTCTCTTTTTTTTTTGTTTTTCTGCTTCTGGTGAATAATGACACTTATGTAAATTTGGTGTTATGGTCAAGTTTTTGTGTTTGTCATGAGATCTGCTAAGGATATATTTAGTGTGCCTTATAAATCTTCATGTAATATGATGATATGAAAAGTATGCCAAGCAAAAATAAAATATTAAGTCAAAAAGTTAAAGCTATTTTTGATGTATGTAAGTCTACAATGCGACATTTGTAAGTCTTTGAAGTAAGAAATTAAAGAAATTAAAACAGCATTTTAGTATGACAATGTAGGTTTTGTAGTTTTGTGATTTCTAATATATTGGCAATAAACACGAAATCCACAACATCACAAGTAGAAATCCTTTTTGAAAAAATCTTCGAATTGGAACATAATGTTAAATGGGATTTGTTTAAACTAAAGTAGTAAAATTTGGCTATGGCTGACTTCATAAATGCAGTTTGAAATGCAACACGGCATAGATATTTATTTTCAAGACAAAGCAATACTTTGGGGCAACGCTTATTTCTCAAATATTGATAATACTCGTACATTTATGAAAGCGTAAACTTAGTTGTTTTCCTTATGTCATTAAACACAATTTTATGCTAAATTTAAATTTTTAAGATTAATGTTCAGCAATCATGCGCTATATACTAAACACAAATGAAAATATGGCACAAATTTGACAAACGTTGTGCATTTAAAAGCATTGCCATGCAATAATGAAATATTGGTACATATTGCCAAAACCTAGTCTACTATAATTATAAACAGTACGCATTTATGAAGTCAGTCTATTTTTTTATTCGTTTTTTTTACCTCTAGTATGATTTAGCACGCGACATAAAAATATACACTTACAATACAATCAAAATAAAATTTTTATTATATGCCTATAAGATCTAAATTTAATTCAAACTAATTAGAATGATCATGGAATATTAAAAACAAACGATGATTTCGGTACCAGAATGCGACATTAGAACATAAACATGGTTTCTTTTGTAATAATTTGTTGTTGCTTTCATTAGAGCTCTATGATATAATTATATGGAAAATAAAATCTCTATTTTAAAGACAATATATTCAACTGTAAAATAAAATCAAACTTAAAGTTGTACATATCAATATACAAAAAGTACCAGAAATATGAAATCCTAAATATTGAAACGGAATATGTCTCCAATCAAATAGAAGACGATTTGACGAACACGTTGCAATTGGAAATGATAAATCCGAAAATATCAAATTTTCTGTCTAATTTTCTTGATTTCTATGATTCTTTTTAGAAAAGATGAATAAAACAAAAATAAATTACATGTTTTTTTTTATTCCTTAAAAAAATCTAAAGAAATCAAAATACCACACAAATCTTACTGCGTTTAAGTAATATTAATTATATAGAAATTTATTTATTTTTTACATTACACTTATACTTTTTAAACACCTCAAACGGGAAAAGCTCATACTAATTTAAAAAAAATTAATTGTTTCTTTGTATTACTCATAAACTTAATTAAAATAATGTAAAAAAACATTATAAATATACATTTCATTATTGATATTGGTATGTGTATTGGTTTTTATATAAAGTATAATTTGTTTTCCTCATTTAATTAGTTTCCATTTATTATTCATTTAACAGACATTTTTTTCCAACACAGTAAGAGTTAATTTTATAATAGTTTCAATTAATCTACTTCTACATTGGTTGATAAAAAAAATACATATTTTTATAATTGACCATTTCATATTCATTTCCTCTCAATTAAAACTATAATTTATATACATTTTCTATTCTGCCGCTTATAAAGGAAACATTTTAATAAAAACAAATTTGTGTAAAAAAAAAAAAGAAATTTAAACGATAAATTACATGTTATATGATTTACAACTAACAAAATATGAATGATTACCTGTCATTAGTTTCAATGTTAGATATTTTTTTAAATATGAACAAAAAAATAAACAATAAAAATAACACACCTGTTTAAAAGTTTAGTTAGTCTTTGAAACCAGCAATTAATTATTAATACTCTTTATATACAATACATATGTATGTGTGTATAAACTCACGTTCCACTATAAAATATTTGAATGACAGGCTAATTATACTAATGGCCTTTCGATTTGAAATATAACACTGGCTAAACAAATATATTTTACACTTTCACACAGACGACGATGGCGATGATAATAGATTCATATGTACATATGTACATATGTATGTATGTATGTTATAGACCCTGAGTTAGAGTTAGAGTAATTCATATAAATGCATTATTATTTTTATTACCTAAAGGGAGAGTCCTTTAGTGTCATATGGGAGGAGTTTTGTATTGAAATGAATGACAATTCAAAATAATTTTAGAACTCTTCAAGTGTTTACAGAGCTACGACATTTTTAATTTATTAAATGAGCTAATCTTAAGTATACAGTATTCAAAACTCACACCGCCAGCCACAGCAAGAATGTTAATAAGATTTATAATATTTTTTCTTGTAAATCAATATTGCTGATTTTCAACATCATACAACATATAGTAAAAATAATAAACGTTCAAAGAAAAACTCATCTTAATATCGGTTTTGTATTTTGAACATAATAATCTATTGCAAAGCTTTGATCACAATTCGTTACAAATATTTAAAACACAAACTACGAAACACTCCCTACACCTACACTAGCCGGTATATAAAATACGTATTAACATGTTATTATCAGGGCAACCAAAAATATTAGTAGTAGTTAGTAGTTTTAAATTTGGCTCGGTTTATCCGTTTCATCGATTTGTTACATTTTTACATATTTTTATATTGTTCCATTTCCTTTTTTCGATCCTTTAATAGTGTTCTAAATTGAAAAAGCAAACAACCTGCCAACACTTATATTTTAAACTATTCTAAAACAGTCTCTAGATCCTTTAATACTAGTCCAAATTGGAAATAAAGGATAATCTGTGATCATTTATATTTCCCACCAAACATCAATTTTTTTATATGCAAATCTAAAATTGGCGTCAGATCCTTAAATTGTGGTCTATATTAGAATTATATTTACATAAATATTTGGTTGCCCTGATTATTATTGTTTTCAACTGCAATGCAAAACGAAATATAGCTGCTCGCTCTACAGTGTAGCCAGTATAGAATGATAAGTCAATATGTCGCGACGGTCAATTAATTATTGATTTATGCCTGGAAAACACTTACAGACAGCAGAGACTATAATAATAAATGAATATTTGTTAGCAAGTTCAAACACACACGTTGGCATATTTAATGAATGAGTTAATTGATGGCATCAAATTAAGATTATATACAAAAGTGAATCATCACCATATTGTATGATACCAATAATACAACGTGCCGACATAAACAAACACAAATAATTTTTGGAAATCATTCAGACAAAAATTTCTACAATTTCAGCAATGAAAAAGTTTCTTTCAGGCTTAACATATTGTCACAAATTGAAATTTTTTCATATGAAAAATCTGTCATAATATCAATTCTCTAAACTTTTGTTACTGAGTTCTATAAATTACGAGTTATAAGCATTTGTTTATTAATCGAGTTAGAATTAAGTCAGTTGTTAAGTTCTTGTACTTGTTGTCACATTCTCGACATATATTGCAAAAATATAGTATAATATTTATTTTCAGCAGCTTAATATTTGTTAACAAATTTAATTTTTTTATTATATCTTTATATCTTTTTTATATCTTTAATTTTTGCACTTCAAAGACGTGCGAACGTCACGTTCTTGACCCTGGAAATGCTCATATCTATTTAGAGTATAAACTTGCCTTAGCATATGAGCATACTCATGCCTTAAAAAAATACTAATTCCTTACGGCCCCTCATACCACACACTTGACCTTTAAATTCACTTCAATTAAAAGAAATCTACCTAGACAATTCTGCACCACAACTTTATTTAATGAATGCAAAAAATACTATATACTGTACATACATTTAAACATTTTTTTATTGGCCTCCAAAGGAAACCTTTACTTACTATTACACAAACCGGGAAAAAATAGTTCAAAAAATTCTCCTATCTATAAAACTAATAGAAATCAAAAACAGTATGTAAGTGGTTTGAGTTTAACTAAAATACTTAAGTAGTATGAAGTAATTGTAGCTGTGGAAACAAATAAAAATAGATACAAAAACAAAAACACATGCAAATTTTACCCCAGGCAGTGATTTGTTTCCGTTTCCGTTAAAATATTCTTAGGTTTCTTTATCGCTCTTTTTTGTGCATGTAACTAAATGTCGAAGCAGTTAAGAGTTTGCTTCTTCATTCTTTTGCTCGTTGTTAATCAAGTAAAGCTGTTTGGAAATAATGGAGAAACCTATTACGTTAATTATTTCCCAAAAACTTGTAAAACTCAACATTAAGAAGTTGTTCCCAGAAATTTTTGGTTTCAATTTGGCTTTCAAAGGTTTAATAAGTTTGTGTGTTTGGGTTCAAATGTATTATATTTAAAACAAAATTAAAGTGTCTATTTTATTTATTAATTTATTTATTGATTCCATTTCCTGTACAACAAGACTGAGTTTTATACTTATAGCACAGGAACGTATTACGTTACAAAACAAACTTGATGCAAGTAAATATAACAATATTGAGATAAAGTTAAAATAAAAAAAATTGATAAATTAAAATTAAAAAAAGTAAAAATTATAAATTATTATTTAAAACAGTTGAATAAAATTTTTTTGAAACTATTAGCAAAGACGAGCGGCATGTACACAAAACTTCCATTCAGATACAAGTAAATTATGTCGAGGTATAACAATATTTCGGTTTCGTGGCGATTGGAAAAAACGTATTTTATGCGTATTTTTAGCAAACTTTCAAAGGATACTCCATAAAGATTATGGGCAACTGAATCACTTTCTGAGTCGATTTAACGATGTCCGTCCGTCCGTCCATCTGGCTGGCTAGCTGTCCATGTAAATCTTGTGCGCAGAGTACAGGTGGCAATTTTTAAGATATTTCGATAAAATTTGGTACGTGATATTTTTTCTGCACAAGGACGGATGGGATTGAAACTGGTAGAAATTGGTCCATTATTTCAAAAATGTTGGTATCCAAGTAATATTGAATGCAAATATATTTCATATGTATACAAACAATACGGTACAATTTTATTGTGATCGGTCTATAATTTGTCGTAGCTCCCATATAAGGCCCACTTCCGAAAATCACTTTAAAGAGCATAACTCACTCAAAAATGTTGGTATCCAAATAATAATTAACACAAATATATTTCATATGTATACAAACAATACGGTACAATTTTATTATGATCGGTCCTTAATTAGCTGTAGCTCCCATAAATGGCCTACTTCCGAAAATCACTTTAATAATCATAAATTTCTTAAAAATGTTGGTAATCAAATAAAATTCAACAGAAATAAGTTTCTTATATACTGAAATAATGACACCTAATTTTATAATGGTCGGTCCATAATTAGTCGAAACCCTCCGCGTAATCAACTTTAACCTCCATAAATCTTTTAAAAGTATTTATATACTTTTTATATTCACAGAATCATGACACTAAATTTTTGGATGATCGGTCCATAATAGGTCATATCTCCCATATAGCGCACATTTGTGAAAAACTGTTTTATACATATACTGGCTGTAGGGTATTATATGGTCGGGCTTGACCGACTATACTTTCTTAGTTGTTTTGTTTTATATTAAACAAAACCAAGATACTAGTTTTTGCATAAATATGTAAAACATAAAATATAACAGGAAACGAAAATTGTGAAATGAGATGTACAAAATAAAGGCAATAGAACATCATGTAATAGTAGTAGTTCTAGTGAATAGTAATAAATAAATAAAAACTAAGTTAAATTCTAAGCAAAAGATCCGCACCTTATTTATTTTCATTGAGGTTGTTTTTATATTATACTATACATACATATGTACATACATATATACGAGTATGAATATACTATAGCAAAAATGTGATTCCTTATTTATAATGGTTTAATGATAATGACAATTTGTGTTCAACCTTTTTATAAGATTTCCAAAAAGCAAAAGTATTCAAATTACAAAAAAAACAAAAAAAAACTTCAACTATAATAATGTTTTCTATGTCACGTACTTATGTATTTATTTTGATGTTTGATTACTTTCTGAAATTGAAACCCACCTTTAGCAAAAAACGAAAAAAAATTAACATGGTAAACCTTTTTAGAAATTCAATATAGCAAAATAAAAAGCGAAAAAAGTTTGTTTAAAAGGTACAAACCGCTCGACCTTTTTCAATTTGTATTTTTTGCTGCTGCTTGCTACTTACATCTAAAGCTATCAATGAACCCTCTGTTTTACTTTAGTCAACAAATAATTTTTTTAACCAGTTTCATATAATTTTTTTTTCTTATTCAATTTTGTGATAATTCTGAACATCCTTGTTTTTGGTTGATTGCAGATCAAATGGCACAAAGTGAAAGTTTACATAAAATAAATGATGGTAAGCAAAGAACTTTTGATCTTAAAATACCAAAAAAGTAAAAAATCAACAAAAGAACTATAACATTCGATAGCTAAATCTTGCCAAGCAGAAATTTAACCAACAGCAACTAGAGAGAGGAAGGGTTAAAATCAATTTGGACAAGGGAATTTTCTAGCAGCCAACCAATAACCATTTATTAAAAAAATAAAAAAAAAATGTTTGTGTTTTTTAAAAAAGCTCGCAAAAAGTAATAAAATTAATAGTAATTGGATTTGCAAGTCAAGGATTTTTAAAACATTTAAAAACAAAGTAACTAAAAATTTGCCAAATAACACAATGAATAAAGCAATTAATCATGTGGTTTTCTTAAAACATGAAAAAAGTACGAGCTAAAAATCGTAATAAATTATATTGCAAACTAAATGTACAAATATGTATACATTTCTTCATTAAGTATTAGACATAAAATGCCAATAGCACGCTAATTACCAACTTTATTTTTCGTTCAACAAAACTTTAGATTTTCCTTAATTTTCTTAACAACATTTCTTTAACGGCCGGCCATTCTAGTCAGAATGAAAGTTGAAAATATATAGGCATATATCTCGGGAACTACTGGGTGTCTGATAATTTGTAAAACTTTAAATTAAAAGTATTGAAAATACCTTTCCAACGATATATATAATGATTATAAAATATGGACCTACTATGGGTTAAATCCGAAAAGAATATTTTTTGACCCGAATTTTTATTTAATATCTAAAAAAAATAAAAAAAAAGTCTATCAGGCATGTGATGGAAATCGAAAACGAAAACGTTTGAGTTTTAAAAGTCAATTTTTTCGTAATACATATTTCTGTATTGAAAAACGTTTATCACATAAAATATAAAGATATTGGGCTACTAAAGAGAATCTTAAAATTTTAAAAATTAGATTATAAATGCATTAAAATGTACTTCCAAAACTGATTCGTTTTCAATTTCGATTTCCATCACATGCCTGTATATAAGTGTTATTTTAGTTTATTAATATGAATAGCCAAGACATTAAGCTTTAATTTAAGGTATCATATGTATCTATAGGTACTATAATCATAGAATTATAAGATCTGAAAAATTAAAAACACATTTGTTCAGAATTTGTTCCTCTATGGTATACAGAATACCAGCTTCGCATAGTACAGATTGTATTTTTTATGGTGAAATGTCATAATCTTTCTTTAATATCTTCGGATTTATATTACCCACATGGTCATGTTAGACCTTAAATTAAAGTTTAATTTCTTGACTTGAAAATACTGTCATTTATCTACATACTCATATAGACCTTTTTCCCGGATTTTTTAGATTTTTTAAAAAAATTTCGGATCAATAATTTTGCAAAATTTATACATGGACTGATCATATAAACTCACTGGTTGGTCAAACTTATATAAAGTTACGAGCTCTCTGGTCTACACAATATTTTACACCAATAAGAATACGAACCTTACTAGCCAAGACGTATCTGATTCCTTCTCTAATTTATGGGTGCGAGTTATTTGGAAGCTGTGATTCAAGTAGTAAAAGTAAGCTTAATATATTGTTTAACAACATTATAAGATATGTGTATGGATTGAGAAGGTTTGATCATGTTTCTGCTGTTTCCAATAAACTTTACGGAGTTTCACTTGATAGCCTATTAAAAATTCGTATTCTTGTCTTCTTGCACAAAATAATAAATACTCAAACTCCCAAATATATATTTGAAAAAATACGTTTCTTCCAATCGTCTCGACATCGAAATATTATAATACCTCGACATCAATATCTAGTGTCTGAATGGCAGTTTTATGTACATGCCGCTCGTCTTTGGAACAATCTTCCACGAAATCAACAAATAAATAGTAATGCTAATAGTTTCAGAAATTTTTTATATAACTTTTACACGTAAGATGTTATCAATATAGGTTTTTCTGTAACTAATTTGTTCATGCTCATGATAAAATTGTTTATAACGTAATGCGTTCCTGTACTATAAATATAAGACTTAGTCTTGTTGTACAGGAAATGAAAAAATGCAATAAATAAATAAAAAAATAAATAAATAAAATTTATCAATATGTGTCCATATAAATAGGTCATGTTACATATCGTTAGAAAGGTCTTTAAAATACCTATCATTTGATATAAATGTCGTCTAATAAAAAAAATGTAGTTTTCAAGATATAGCTAAATATATTACAAACTTTGGAGCCCCGCCCACTCGAAAATAGGCGTAACCGTCCCTATTTTTTTTTTTTATTTTAATCAGAATTTAAAATTCTACTAGTAATAAAATTTTGATAGTGATTTAAAAAAAGTCACTAAAACCGACTTAAGCCGAAATTTGTTTGGATACTTGCATAATTCAAACATTTATGATCGGTAAACCTTAATTTCGGGAGGACGTTTGTATGGGGAACAGGTGAAATAATGGACCGATTTCTACCAGTTTCAATCCCATCCGTCCTTGGGCCGAAAAAATATCACGTATCAAATTTAATCGAAATATCTTCAATTTTACATGGACAGCCAGCCAGACGGACATCTTTAAATCGATTCAGAAAGTGATTTTGAGTCGATCGGTATACTTTAAGGTGGGTGTTGGACCAATATTTCTGAGCGTTACAAATATCAGCACAAATCCAATATACCCTCCCCACTATGGTGGTGTAGGGTATAACTACAGACTCAATTCGTTGTGCGATACGAGCGAAACCTTATGTCATACTTTTTGGTTGCAACAAATAAACTATGCAAACTCGATGGAAAGTTGATTCATATCAAGTACATACAAAAATATGCAACATAATAATGAATATTATAAGTTGAATGCCACACGATGGCATGCAGCCAAGCACATGATACATAAACCAACCAACTGCTTTCAAAATGGAAGAAAATTAAGAAGAAAAGATTCGTGATGTCGCGGCAATTTCATACATAACGATTGCATTTAAAAAGTATGTAAGTATTGCACACACAACCCCTTCAGTACATACATATGTACATACATATGTATACATATGTTGACATGTCTACACTCTTGTCTCTATAGGCTGACTAGATGGTATACATGTACAAAATTTTTCCTCTCTGACAGCTATTTTCGTAAATATTAATTTCTGTATTGTTTAATTTCATTCGAGAAAAAAACGTATTGTTGAGTACGTGCGCGTCTTATAAAAAAGTTTAATAAAAAAAAGGTGATTAAATTAATTAATAAAAACTTTTTTTTTATAAAAATGAGTAAAAGAAATTATAGAAAAAATATTAAAAAACAAACAATTCTGTACAAAAATAGAACTTTGGATTTCAATTCCCAAAAAGAGGAAGAAATTTCAAATGAAAAAAAAAAGAAGAAAAAAGTGAAAAAGTGGAAAATATAGAAGATTTTGAGGATAATTTTTCACTTCCTTATGTGACTTTTTGTGTCAAATTAAAAAAGTGGTTTCTTGAAACAGGTCCGTCCAGAAAAAGTTTAGAAAAATTTTTGTTTATATTGAAGGAGGAAGGTTTGGACGTGCCACTTTCGGCAGAAACGCTGTTGGGGAAAAGAGAAAAGGCAGTAATTAGAAATGTCTCTCCTGGAAGCTACTGTCATATAGGGATAGAAACCCAGTTAAGGAAATTGGAGCATATTTTGGAAAAATATGACGAGATTTTAGCTTCACACGCAGACCCATATGTAAGTGTTATACCTATTATGTACTAAATATATTTATACCCTTCACCCCAGGTGATAAGGATATACATAAGTATGTATATAAGTTTGTCATTTCTACAATATTCGTGACATTCTTCATTTCTTCCAGTATTAAAATTTTCTTTGACAATTTAACAAATTTTAAATTTTCAATAAATAATTTCACCTTGTCAAGGGTATACAAGATTTTACGTTGTTAAATTTAAATTCTTTCTTGTTTTTACTAAATTAACGCTTTTTACTTACTTTAGATACGACATTTAAAAAATCTTATTGGGGGTAACGTCGAGCGTAACCTGCACAATGTATTTAGTAAATCTATTATTATGGATTATAATGTAGATGGAACGTTCGGCAAACGATTAAAAGATTTTGAAAATATATTTTCAGCTGTTATAGGTAAAAATAACTGTCTTACTTAATAAAAGCTTTAAAAAATATATTAATGATTATACTTCTTTCTAATGACTAGATGCATTATCAACATTTAGCGAATGCCCCGATAAGTAAGAGAACAGCTTTCCAAAGACAAAAGAAAAAATTTTTTAAGCAATCAAGCCGAAGCAAAGACAAGCCGCAAATAAAAAATAAAGAAAATGAAACCCCTAATAACGAACAAGTCATAATTTTAAACTTTTAAATATTTATTTGTTAGTTTATGTACCTTATTTACCTAATTTTTAACTTTTAAACATTTACTTTAAAGGTTTAGCCAGCCATGAAAAAATGAGCTTTATACTAAGTTTTAATTTTAAACTTTTATTGATTTTATGTACCTTAAAATACTTATGTAGTCCTGAAAAAAAGTTACATACATATGTATACAATTAAATTGGTTTAGAAAACGCAAAAAAATCATGTTGTTTTATGAATTTTGATATTATTATAAATCACTCAAATGCACTATGGTCATAAATGGTCCGAAAAGAACCAATTAGCCTACAGTGCTGGTAGATTTCATAGGAACATTTTATGTTAAATGTCAATAATAGATAACATTGTCTGGGAACAATAAGTCAATATTGCTTTAGACAATGTCAGTAGTATGTCAATACTGATTCGCTACAGTCTCTTTATATAAGAGCTCTCTCTGAGAGCAAAATATATGTTTCTCTCTCGTACGAAATGAACAAAAAGAACTAGTAAGTCAGTACTTTTTCAATAGTGTTGAGGTCTACTGATAGATTTCGTAGGAACTGCAAATGATAAATGTCAATAGTAGATAGCATTAGCTGGGGCATAATAGGTTACTAGTACTGTAGACTATGTCAATAGTAAATCAGTAATATTTCACTGCCGGCATTGACTGCAGGGGAGTTATACATTACTCATTTTTTTACTTTTTTATTATGAAAATTAATTAATTTTGCAAATAGAAAAATTTGTTTGTAAGAATACATACCACACGCTGGCTTTCAAGCTCTACTCTCGCACTGCATAGGATCGATTTTTTTTAGTTTATATACAACATACAATATTGTCCTGTCTCGGAATACTTTTACGATAATAATTTGCAAAATTTGCACGTACGTATACATATGTATGTATGTATGTATGTATGTAGGCTTAGTTAAAAAACAAAGGCTTCAAAATCACGGAATTTATCTAAGCTTTCCTACGGTTACTACTGAAGATGCCAATCCTGATACCGAAAATAAATTTATTTTTATTTATTTACAAATATGTATAATTTTTGTTAAAAAAAAATAATTTTATTATTAGAAATTCCGTTGAAAAGTTGTATTGCATCGACTGGCAGCTCGATGTTCGGCTTTTGGCAAGGTGTATTTAATAAGGTAAAGTTACGAACACAGTTAATTATTATTTGTGTTTTTATGTTGTGTTTCTTACTGTCAAACAACTGTTTACATTTTTTTAAATTAAAAATTTTGAATAAAAATAACTGAAAATTTGTAAATTTTCTTGTGAAGGAAGTATTTGTCGCGATGATCTCACCTCATTAATATGCCTTGGAAATTTCGTTTTATATGTACCTTAAATAAATTGAATCGAACTGGCAGTTCGAATTATGAGTTTTATTTTATTCATGACACAATGATATAATTTTTGAAAAATAATCGTAAATATATCATAGAAATAGTAATTGAGAATTATTCCTCTTGCGAGAAATTGTAAAATTTTTTAAAAATTTTGTATATTTAATTTGTATATTTAACTTGAAGTAAAACTTCGAATAAAATTTTTAAAAAATATCATAGAAATAGTTTTGTTCCAAATTGTTTATATTTCAACTAATGTTGTTCCCTTTTAAAAAACTAAAATTCAATGGTATTTGCTACATGCTGTAGTTTCAGTTTTTATTTGTTTCGCACCTGTACGAAACACTGTCATGTTTTGACATTTCAGTTGTGTCACATTTTTCGTGGTGTGCGTCGTGAGTTTTACGTAGTAGTGTAATAAAAACATTACATAGTATAACATTTCTAACTTTTTAAAAATAATAAATTACACATTAAATAGTTTAATGACACACTAATTTATAAAAAAAAGTTAACAACTAGTTTTATCAAGAAATCTAATACTGCAATTAGGTTTGTTCACCAATGTTTTGTTAGCTGCTTCTAATTAGTTTTTACATTCACTTTAAAGTAATAACACGTGTTGATGTGGTCTTGCCGTACTATTAATGTAGAAAATTTTCTGTTATCCGTTTATTTTAGAATTTAAAATGTTGAGTCCGGAGGAATATATTTTGGATTTTAAAGCTGAGGAGAAAAGAACACATTCAACAGTTTTTGATATAGAAGATATTGAAAGTGAATGCAGCACCATATCAGCAAGCGAAGTTAATGACTGCAACACTCCAACACCACCACTTCTTTGCAAACTTCGGAAAGTTCGTGTTATGATTAAAAAATTACCGCGTCACGTTTTAGAAAAATATAATTTAAATAGTAATGAAACGTGTATAAGGTTTGATAATTTCTGTATAGCAAAAACGACATGCTAATATATTTCTTTAACCTACAGCTCATCAATAAAACCTTCAAGATCATCAAAGCGTATAGGAGCTAAAACAGTTCCCGGTTTATACTTGTCTTTGCATGTTAATAAACCGCTAAACGAAGTATTGAATAAGAAAAAAAGGATAAGAAGACAGTTTTTAAATTCTACAGGACCTGTAACATTAAAACAAAAACATGTCACTCAGGATACAAAAAATCTGGGATTTTTGCAAAAGAGTTTCGGTTCTTCAAGAACATCTGTTTTTCAATACAGAAAAATGAAAAACATTACTGTAAAACCGTCAAAAGTAATAAATAGTTCTAGCTCAGGCAATACTTCGTCTAGACGGCGTAATATACAAGAAAGAATAGCTGCGACAAGAAAAATTGACAAAGATCGTCAATTTATTAAACCCAATGTGCCAACAAATCATCCCATCTTTTCGACTAAGAGCAGGTCATCATTCAATCGTGAAAGAATTTCAGCCACAAGGAAAATAAATAATAACTGTCTAATCAACAAACCAGTTGCATCGATACTACCTAATTTCCCAGATGTTGTAATAACAAAATATGAGATGCCAACAAACAATCTCTCAAGAACTCCCGAGAACACGCCAATTGTTTCATCTAATCCTATAACATCATATAACTATAATCAATCAGTTAATAACGATTCCCATTTGGTGTCACAATTTCAAAATATATACAATAATTATCAAAACTCCGCAATGTTGTCTACTAGACCACAACATAATATAACTATACAAGTACCCATGACGTACGCTCCTACAATTCCAAATTTCCCTCAGACCCAAAGCACTCAGTCAACGAATGCTTTTCCTACAGTAATTATGTCTGCACCACGTCATCTGCCAATGATTGCCAATTCCGCTGCAACTGTCTCAACAGAAAATCTTCTAAGTCTAAGCCATCAATCAACAGATCTTTTACAACATCAACCAAAGATCGCCAGCCAGAAAACTGCTGCCGTACAAACTTCTACTGTACCGCCAGAAAAAACAACAGGAAATGATCCCATTATAATGAATTCCCCAAATGTATTGGTTATTACCCACCCATCTCGAAAAAGTGATCCTTTAAATATGCCAAGTACTCCGGCAAAAGATAAAAATTTGCCCAAAAGGCACCGAAAAGAAAATGAAAGTTTTGCAGATAGTGATACGGAGACATGTGATGAATCCGATTCAGATTTAGAACTATCGGATACAGTAAAACGTGCGGAGCCTGAAGTGATAAAGAGAATTATATATCACACTAAATCGGTGCAAACCAAGTAAGTAATAAATACATAAAATTATAAAATGATTTTTATATTTTATCTTTTTTTTTAAGATTCACTTGCAATGGAACTATTTGTGGTTTAGTAGACTCAGATGATTTTAATTTGAATTGTTTTTATTGTTATGAAATATTCCCACTGCACAAATGGCGGGATTTTAAGGAGCATATTAAATTTGTACATCAGGTAGAAGAAAAGGATAATGAATTAAACTCAAATGTAATCACAAAAAATTTACAATCACAAAAATGTGCAACTAGTAACGCAAATAAAGTGTATAAGCAAAACAAACCAACAAATCTGTCTACGAAACAATTAATTAAGAGTGATACACTAACAAACATAGACAATTCCATGATAAAACGTCAATGCGTCAATGAACAATTCTATAAAAAACTACCACTTGAACCTAGACTTGTTGCACAACGTCTTAATAAAATGGCCACAGAGCATGTAAAAGAATTACCGTGCCCACAAAAGAGTCCAGATAAGCCCACTAAACAATTAAATCAATCCCAAAACTCAAATGAAACATCTAGGACAGACCTCTCATCTGATAATTTTGATGACATCATAAGTTTAGAGAGTGATGATTGCGATGATAATATTGAACATGTTGATGATGTGATCGAAAATTTTGAGAAAAGACCACAAAAACTTGACACACCAAATAGTAGATCTCTTTTGGTAAGTATTCTTATTATCAGCTTTAGCTTGAACACTCAAATAAGCATTTTATAGTATTCATTAAAACATTATTCTCATGGTATATTTTAGAAAAATTCCAGTTCACTGATAGATGAAGTAGCAAAACTAATTCCGCCACATATAACAATTAAAAAAGTTCAAAATAATTTATCTAAAGCAACACCAAATGTAAAAATCAATTTATTTTCATACTATAGAAACATGAATAAATATAATTTTGAATTTCAGACACCAAAACCAGCCCCTGAAATATCAGAATCATTGAAGGAACCCTTTATTAAAGTGCCTTCTAATTTAAATATACAAAGAGTTATTAAATATATACCCAAACCAACAACACAACAGTTAGCAACAAACGGAGGAAGTACAAGACCGAGATATTTTGTTGTGAAAAAAATTGTTAAACCTGCAAGCACCCAAAAAGTAAGATGAGACAGGAATATATGACCAATTTTACAATTATAATTATTTTTTAGAAACCAAATATAAATATATCGAAGGGTACGATTATTACGAAAATGTCGGAATCGGACAAAAGCAAAATTGGCGATGATGATATGCCTTCCAATGATGAAAATGAAGACGCGGTACCAAAACCAACAAATGGTCGTGGTGTATGTACATATTTTATTACATTCACTGATGAATACTAAAAACATTTATTTGCTTTTTTAGATTTTATTCGGTGTAACAAATCCCATGGTGGTCATTGAATTTCTTTTGAAGCTAAAGACCTTCCCCGAATTGTGGCGTCCTCAATTGAAAACTAATTTTTCGAATAATTTCGATGAAAGTATCAAGAAACTTTGTTTTCATCTCAATAATCGATTCGATTTGAATATCCAAGATTTCGAAATGCGCCTGAGTATACAACGTGTAAAGGACTGGTATTGCCGCATATTAAAAAAAATTTATGAACACAATCAAAATCTTAATAACACAGAGCCATATAAGCACAAGTTTCCACTATATTTTAAAGTACTAAATCAATTTCTAACATCCGACGTCCACTTTACCAATAATCTTTTGCTCAAATCACGTTTCAAGTCCGATACGAACATGAATAAATATCCCAAATGGATGGTAAATAAAACGGGGATTGCAGCACCGAAACCAAATGTATTTAATTTAGATAAGAAAGTCATACAAAAGAAAGAAGAAGTGATTGAAAATAAATCGCCTATAACTGACTTGAAGGCTCCACAAACCACAACACCATCTAACACACCACTTCTCGATAGTCCATCAGCCATAGATGTTGCACCTTCAGATATAAATATGGACAATCTTATCGAATTTGATGCCGATACTCTATACGAAGATGAAAGTAGCGATGAAGAGATCTTAGAGCAATTTGATGAAACAAAAATCTCAAATGAAGAAATCAATAAAATTGATACGCTAAAGAAATTTCGAACAAAGGTTTATTTGGGAAATTATGAGTGTGATGTATGCAAAAAATCTTACAAACGTAGGTGTGACTTAAAACGCCATAGAATTCATCACTTCCCACCAGAATTTGAATGTGCCGTTTGTTCTCAAAAGTTCTATTTTAAGCATTGGGCCAAAAAATGCAATCACTTACAAAGGCAGAAGTATCTTAGGAAAACATATAACCATGTTCCACAAGAAAATAATGGATTTGAAAAAGTAATGCCTAAACGAATATGGCCAAAAAAAATATTTAAATTTAAACTGATTTGTGAAATTTGTGGTGCTTCATATAAACAAATTGGCTCATTGAATTGCCACAAACGAGACAAACACTTAAATCAAAGGCTGAAATGCGTAGTTTGTAATTTTACAGCTCTAACCAATTATCGGATTGTACAACATCAGAAAAAACGGCATATCGTAGAACCAGGCACAGTGGAAGAAGTAGCTAAGAGAAGCAGAGCTCGAATGGACACCAAAACACCCTTTTCCGTCGAAGCTAGACAAGAATTTGACTGGCGTCGCGAAATGCGGAAAAAATTGAAACCAGGTGAAAAATTCTACGCCTGCTGTAAATGCAGAATTATCTTTAACTCACGCAAAGAAAAGGTTCTTCACAACAAAATTGAGCATCCAATTAAAGAAACTACTGTTCTGTGTCTTTTGTGCCTGCCCACCAAGTTTCTATTATCAAACTCAAACTCTGCACGTCGTCATTACACTGACATACATAAAGTACCTTGGGATGAAATTGACGCTTTGGTCAAACGCACCAAACCTGTTTTCAATATACTGAGCAAAGAGGAAATCGAACTCTTAAATGCGAGTGAAAACTACAAAGAACTTTTAGAAGAGTTAATTAAGGATAGAGAACTGGAGCCGGTAGAAAAAATAAAGACTCAAGAAGATGGAGAAGAAGAAGAAGCAGTGAAAGCAGTACAAAATTTACAAAATGCGACTGAACTCGACGTAGACGTCAACAAAGTAGACGTGGAATGTACGCAAGAAGAAAATGTATTTGTTGATGGCATCATAGACCATGATTACAACAACGGGGAGGTATATAATGATCACGAATATGCCAACAACAATGAACACGACTACAGTGAGGAACAAACAAATGTTGAAAATAATGATGTCTATGAAGAGGATAACGATCAAAGTAATGGTCAGATATATTCTCATGGTAGAGATGTCGACGGAGTCGAGCATTTAGATTATAACATTGAATGTGCTGAAAATGTTATTCATCATCAGGCAGAAGATGAACAAGAATATCTTCAAAGTATTGTTGATGACTTTGTCGATGGGGAATTGGTGGGCGGACAGTTAGTCGAAGAGTGTATTGTGGTGGAAGAATGTATAGATGATATTATCGATGAAGAGGAAGAATATTTTTAATAATCTGATTTCATTTTAAAATTAGAATGTGTTAAATATAAAATGTAATGTTTTTCGTCTTTAAAATAAGTCCGCTTTTACACTCTTCAATTCTGACTCGTCAAGGCAAATATTTTTGGGAAAAGAGAACAAATTTTCTTATTTCCTTTTGTTTTTTTTTTTCTTTCATGCATGTTGTTTTGTAATACGAAATTGAATTGACGTGTGTGAATGAAATGGCAAGTTCAAAAGAAAATTGAACAAAAACTGATCAGCTAAAACTAAGAAGTGTGAAACAGGATTAAGAATATGAATTTATAATATAAGTTTCAATAAAATTAAGACAAATTTCCTAAACATAGAATTGAATTGTGTACAAAAAATGTCGAGATCGAATTTTTGTTCGTAAGAAATGCAAAACAATCGATACGTTAATCCAAAAAAGTTACAAGTAGTCTGACTAAAAAAAGTTCAATATTTAAATTCCGAAAAAAAAAGTCTGAAGTCTTTTACATGGTGCAACTATACAAGGTGAGTGCAGTAGCACAGCTGAATGACTTTGTTTACAATTTACTTATGTCAAAAGTAATACTTTTTCAAGTGTTTTTGACAGTAGTACATTATTTTACAAACAAACAAAATGCCTGTGTTGTTTCTGTCTGGTGTTGTATTTGTTGCCGACTTGCACTCACCTTGTATAATTACACCATAAAATGCTCATTACATTACAAAGTTATTGGCTACTTCGCCTCATATAAGTAGTGTAGTAATTCACTAATTAAATTATAATTTGAATTTGACATGTGATAATTCAGTTAATGAATGTTAGTAATATGAAGATCTTAATAATGTGAATAATGAAGAGCCACAAATATGTGTAATAAGTAAAAGGTGGAGATAGTTTCACGACCATCTTAAAGTATATTAAACGACTCACACTTTCCGAGTTGATTTGGTGGTGATCATTTTGCTCAAAACTAAATAAAACTAAGAATTTTTATAAAAACGATTGAAATTTTTATTATAACTGGTCGATTCTTATTGAAATTTTTGTACATAGGCGCACAAAAACATCCGCAGTATTAAATCACATGATTGTGGCGACCAACAATGTAGCCTCTAGGGTAGGGAAATTGGAACTGGAGCAGAACTGAATTTTCCAACAGGACAATAATTCTTATCATAACTCCAAAATTGTAAAAGAGCGGAAAAACAGTAAATCATCCTTTTTCATCCTCAGACCTCAATGCAATTGCGCATCTGTGGTAATACTAGACAAAACAAGTAAGAAAGCATAGTCGGTCAAGCCCGACCATATAATACCCTACACCCAGTACCTATATGTATAAAAAAGTTTTTCAGAAATGGGCGTTATATGGGAGAAATAACCCATTGTGGACCGATCATCGAAAAATTTAGTGTCATGATGTCTTTGAATATAAGTATTATATGTGTTAAACTTTATCTCGATATACATAAAAGCTTTTAAACGATTTATGGAGCTTAAAGTGAATTACGGAGAGGGACTTATATGGAAGTTTCGACTAATTATGGACCGATCATAATAAAATTGTACCGTATTACTTTTAGACATATGAAATATATTTTCGTTGAATATTATTTGGATATCAACATTTTTGAGCGAGTTATGCTCTTTAAAGTGATTTTCGGAAGTGGGCCTTATATGGGAGCTACGAGTAATTATGGACCGATCTGCACAAAATTCGTAGATGTGATTTGGCTTTATTTACCACTCATTTGTGATGAAATTTGTTTGGATACTTCTTGCATAATTCAAACATTAATGATCAGTAAACCCCAATTTCGGGAGGCCAGGTGAAATAATGGACCGATTTCCACCAGTTTCAATCCCATCTATCCTTGGGTCGATCGGTATACTTTAAGGTGGGTGTTGGACCAATATTTCTGGTCGTTACAAACAGCAGCACAAATCCAATATACCCTTCCCATTATGGTGGTGTAGGGTATAATAAGAGAGTAATGCAAATTGATAGTAGAATCAAATTTTTACTTGTCTTATCTCCCCCTCACCCGGATGTGTAAAAGGTAATAAGCTTAGCCATGGTGTAACTATACAAGGTGTAAGTAATACTTTTCAAGTGCTTTGTACATAGTACATTACTTTACACAAACAAAATGCCTGTTGTTTCTTTATTGTAATTGTTGCCGATTTGCACTCACTATTTAATATAATATAGTTTTTTTTAACACTTTTAAGCTATTTTACGCAGATATAACGGCGACAAAAACAAAATAATTTTGTAACGTTTTTATATAAACTTTGACTATTTCATTTCACCATGAATAGAGCAAAAAATAATCAGCTGGCGCTATGCTGTCACCTAGTATAATTTCACCATGGTGTGTTTGTTTTTTGAGTTAT
The DNA here is from genome assembly GCA_950370525.1 of Bellardia bayeri. Lineage (NCBI taxonomy): Eukaryota > Metazoa > Arthropoda > Insecta > Diptera > Calliphoridae > Bellardia > Bellardia bayeri. The sequence continues at coordinate 2,148,843 of OX493268.1, forward strand.
TTTACTAAAAGTGTTGGTTTTTTTTTTTTTTGTTAGATAAAGTGAATTTATTTTGCTATATAAAAATGCGTTGTTGCATCTTATGCCGTAAAAAAGGAGAAGCTGGAAGTGGTCCTTTCTTTAAGGTTCCTCAAGACCCAAGAAAAAGAGAACAGTGGAGTAAATTATGCCAAAAGAATCTTACTCCAAGCAGCTTTATTTGCATTGACCACTTCTCCCAGTCCGACATTATATCTGCGGGACTTCGTTTTTTGTTAATGCCAAACGCAATGCCAATGCAGCAGCAAAACAAAACAACAATGCATAGTGTTGTGCCTTTAGGGTTATCATGCCCAACAGAATTTCGAATGTCATCCGAAGTTAATCCACCAGGGAAACCTTCACATTGTTTACATTTATTTTCCATTGAAGAATTTTCGAATACTGCAGCTTCAAAGTGTCATGGACAAATTCAGAGGGAGAAAGAATCTCAAACTGAGTAAGTGATTAAAATTATCAGTAATGTCATTAATGTACTTATTTCTTTTTTGCGCCTTTTATCTTAATATACATATGTATATAAAAAATATCAATGATATTTTTCCAGTGTGCATGATACATTCTTAATCTATATTAAAAAATTCTTTATTTTGTTATTTTTTGATGAGTTTTTATTTTGCTTTTGCTGTTTCGGTTTTAGTCCTTCAATTTTTGTTACAGTATCAAAAAAAATATCAAGAAAAAATTCGCCAATTGGAATCTAAATAAATTCCTTCAAGCAAATTTAGCGCTTGATTCTAAGCGGAAAATATTTATATATGTTTATAACTTCACCATGATCAAGGCGAATTAAAAATTCTTCTTCTTGCTTTAAATGTCATTCCACCTAGAATGATACTCCAGAAAAAAATCACTTTCGTATTCGCCATGGTGGCGAATACCATGCCTTGCGCTTTCAGTGGTCGATTAACAATAAAATATTAAATGCAAAAGTGCTCAATAAACAATAAAGTATAAGTAAAAGCAAACAAAATAATTACTAAAAACAAAGCCATTTGGCGTCTCGTTTAAATATTTTGCTCCGCCGTACACAAGTCTAACCAATATTTATTAAAAATGCGTTCCTGTACGCTGTGTAAGAAAAAGTTTGCTAGAGGAACTAGCCATTTGTTTGCTGTTCCAAAAGACTTGGCCAGGAGGACACGATGGGGTGAAATTTGTGGCAGAAGTTTCGTTCCATCCAATTTAATTTGCATTGACCACTTCTTGCCCACAAGTATTGTGCAAACAAGTAAGAATATGATTCTTTTACCAAATGCTGAGCCTTTTCCTGAACGAATAGTGGAAACTATTTGCTTCCAAAAAAATGCATCCAGATTGTAAGTATACTTTAAGATAAAACAAATAAGTATTATAGTAGGTATAATATATAAATGAAAACAGTGAGCAATAATTTTACCATGGTAGCAGTGATGAGATTGAAAACCATTACAGCAAACTAAAAAAACATTTTACATATATCTCAAACTAAAAGTCAAAACGAAATGCGTAGCTGTTTGTGAAAAAATGATGCGTGGAAATGGAAATTTTTTCAATGTCCCTAAATATAAGAACTTTACACCAAACGCGCGAACCTGTGAAAATCACTCCAATTGCTCTTCCTATAGTACATTATTCTATGCATTGCTTATCAGAGAAAGTTTATCTTTTGCATCGGAATTTCTAGTTCACCAACACTTTAATGACATTTTGTATGCTGGTCCGTCCCTATTGGAGATCAATATTTTGTATGTATGTAGTGGTTCTTCACAGGGACCGATCTCGTATTATTTCCTACTCAGCAATTGTCATGTTTTTACTACTCCTCCGCCAAACATACATTTATATGAGATAATGGTTTCGGAAATTGTATTAGTTAGTGTATTAAAGTGCAGGGGGGAAACAAGTAGGCAAGGCGAATTAAAGATTCTTCTTTTTGCTTTAAATGCCATTTAACCCAGAATGATATACAAGGAAAAATTTAACTTTCATATTCGCCTCGTGTTTTCAGTGGCCAAACTTTATTTACATACATACAAAGATGTATGTATGTTTTTATATTTTTGTTGTCACAACATTATGAAGTACCTACATATAAAATAAAAAATTCCAAAATCTTGTGTTTTTAAGAAAATTTGATTAAAAAGTAATAGATTTAATCCTGCAAAACTGTTAAACTAAAGCCTTGTATCTGTTTTTAATAAACTCTGGACAACACAATGAGTTCAAAAAAAAATCCGGTAGAGCCATATTTTTTACAAGTGAACTTTTGCATTACAGTCCTTTGAAATAAAAATAACAGTTTGTAAATAAATTTGTGCAAACCCAAAATGCGTAGCTGTTGGCTTTGCAAGAAAAAATTATTACGTGGAAGTGGCACTTTTTTCAACGTCCCAAGAGACGAAATAAGGAGAAGAAAATGGTGCGAGATATGCAGAATGGACTTTACACCAAATGCACGCATTTGTGAGGACCACTTCAACTCAGTTGACATTATAAGAGCGGGACGAAACAAGTTACTGATGCCCAATGCTTTGCCTATCGTTAAGCCATTATACAGGGTCCCATTGCAACCGCTGTTAAAGTAAGTTTGGAAAAATTGTTTAAACATTTTAAATTATGCAAAATTGTTGTAGATTCATCTCCTGCAATAGCGAACGTTTATATAAGACAAGATTTCTTGCCTCATGCCTGAATTCGTATAAAATGTAGAAAAAGGGTGCTGACATTGCAATATTATGTTCGAAAACTCAAAATCAAAAACATAATTACCAACTTATGTATATTTAAAAAATTTTTAAAACTCTTGAAATAAACTCTATACCTATATAGATAAGAGTATTATGAGGATTCATAAAAAATTATAAATAATATTTTTAAAATTTTGAAAAAAAAACAGAATTTGTATGAATTTTAAAGCTTTTTAAGAAATTTTCTGAAATTTAAAAAAAAATATTAAAATTTAATACCTATGTGCTTGAGATCTTGATTTATTCCATTATATGAAGCTTTTTCGAAAGTTAATGTTTAAAAGAAAATAAGTAATAATACATTTGGCAAGACGCCTACAATTACCGAAGTCTTAAAGCAGTATAACCTCGCATACATGAACTCGATGACCACAAAAATTCAATGTATTTCTTTTTTTTTCAGACAAACATGTCCAAAAAAAATAAAAAAATCAAGGTTTGCAAAAAGAAAACAATATTGGTTAACTATTTTTAATACAATACATGAATTTCTTATATATTTTAGAGTTCCAGAACATAAGAGTTATGAAGCCAAAAAAGGTGCATTACGGCAAAATTTATTTAACATAAATAACAATGTTCCGCCCACTGAACTCCAAACGAGTCCAATTTTACAAATCCCTCTTTTCAAAACGGATTCTAAAACAACCGCAACTCAAACCAATACACGTTTCTGCGGCACCATACAAGTTTCAGAGTTTGTAGATGAATACCGCATTAATTGTTTCTATTGTTGGGAAACATTTCCATTGGAAAAATGGAAAAAATTCGAAATGCATATGAAGGAAGAGCACATTGACTATGAAGAAGCCTTTAAAATCCACAAATATGCTTCAGACGATCACGATTATACTCCTATAGCTTCACCGACACCCACTCCAGTCGAGATCAACCCTATTATACAACAAACTCTTGTAATTGAGGCTGATTCACTAATAACTTACATACTTGAATCTCTGGACTCAATGACATCTAAGCACAATGCTCCCGTAGCTAATGTTAGAAATAATAATTTTCTTTCTAAAACGGAAGAGAACGCAATGCTGGCTAATGACAACACAGGCAATATAAATAATTTTGTAAATTCTAATAGTTATGATATTAAAGTGCCAACTTACGGTATAGAAACTAAATTTAACGATTCAACTAACACAAAAACTTCCTACTTACCACAAGGTTCCAAAAACGAAAAGAAAAAACCGATTAAAATGAGCTATTCGATTAAAGTACCAACTAATAGCAGAGAAAATGAATTTAACGTATTAAACGACAGCATCAGCAATGCACCAAAAACAACACACAGTTCTGAAAGCGAAAAAAGAAAAGAGGTAAAAAAGAGGGCTGTTAAAAAATCTACAAAAAAATTAATTACAAATACGAGGAAAAGTAGAAGTAAACAAAAGGTGAGTTCAATTAAGTTTACTAATAATAAACTTATTACTTTTGATTATAATACTTTTAGGTTATATCCTCGGGTATACTTTTTTTACAGAACACAAATCAGGTAAGAATAAATTTTATATTAACTATGTAAAACATTTCGATGAAAACTTTATACTCTTGTTTACAGCAAACGTCGAATAAAACTGCTTTGAGTCGTTGTCTAAAGAGATCTAATACAATTGAAATTAAAGAAGAATTGGAACCTTCTACTATTGATAGTTTTCAACCTGTTGCCACAGAGGTACATAATTCAATGAACTATTTCAAACATTATTTGTTTATTATTATTATTTACAGCTTTCATTTGAATATACACCACGTGACATAATCGATTTTATGTTAGAGAATATGAGAAATTATCCAGTTTTGTGGGAATTTGATGAACATCCTTTTAATGAAGACTATTATGAAGCCATCGAGGAGCTGTGCCGAATAATCAACATCAAATGGTCAATGAATATAGATAATTTAAAAATGCGACGTAGCATAAATCGTGTCCTGAGATTTTACTGTTCTGTATACCCATTAGAAAATGTTGAAAATATTGACCAATTTACTAGCTTTTACGACAAATGTGCTGCTTTTCTACCTAAATCCGTAAACGACATCGCGTATGCTCGCTGCTCTCATTGTTATAGATGCTACAAAAATGATAGTGACTTGAAAGCTCATCTGTTAGAAGAACTGAAGCATTTGCAATGGCCTTACAAGTGCGTTCAGTGCAAGGAATGTTTCAGAGATAGTGATGAATATGAGTTTCATAAACGTCTAACGCACTACAAGGAAATATTTAGATGTGAACAATGCAACAAGAGATTTCTTCATCGTAATAAATTCAATAGACATATGTTTTTACACCAAGTAAAGGAGAGTGATGAACCCGGAAAATACGTATGCAAAGTATGCGACAAAGCATTTAAATCAAGTGGAGAATTACGCAATCATAAAATATATCACGGAGAGAAAAAACACCAGTGTCATCTGTGTCCGAAATCGTATTATACGAATGCTACACTAAGACATCATCTAAAGAGTCATAATAAAGAATATGACTTAATGTGTGAAGTGTGTGGCAAGGGATTTATTCATCATACTAATCTCAGAGAACACATGAAAAAACACACTGGGGCTAAAATCACTTGCAACATATGCAATTTGAAATTAAGAAAATCTAGTCTAATGCGGCATCTACGAACGGTTCATGTGGCATGTGAGGGTACCATTGAAAGTACATATAGAGCGAGATGTCATAACTATAAAAGAATATTACGACCAATGCAAAAACGTTATAGATACCGCAATAAATACAAAGAAAAGAACTACTTTTGTAAAATCTGTAACATTCGTTTTGAAGGTTACAAATTCATCGTACAACATAACAAAGACTTTCATTCCGATTACCCAAAGTTACCGTGTAAAATGTGCGGTACGGAATTTAGGCAAAAGATAAATCTAAATCGACATTATCGACAAAAGCACATGTTACATTCGTATCAAGTTTACAAATTAGTTGAACTGGACGAAGATGTAAGCACTGTTTTAGCAATAAAGACAGAAGAGCTAGAAAAATTAACGGAAACATTAGCATATTCACTGAATGGACCGAGCAGTTCAACAGAAACATATAAACATACAACAATAATAAAATCAGATCCGTCGCCAGATGAGATTTATATTGAAGAAGAAAGACTACACAGTGATACAATACAAGATCAAATAATGAAAGTTGCTGACAACATCGCCCCTCACGAAATTAAAGTCGACGATGATCATTACATGAATGATTTTTTTACAAATCTTTTAAAATAACCATAAATATTTAAAAATTGTAGTATATAAGTACATATACCTATATATTTTTTTTTTTTTTGAGAAATTTTTGTTGTAAGTCATATTTCTTGTGTATTGATAACATTTTAGTTTTGTTTAACGGGGAAATGGGTTAATAAATATATTAACTCATTTATATCCGTAAACCAATAAATTTGTAAATATGTATCTTCTAAAATAATTATTCGATCTAAAAAATATCTGCGGAGAAACAAATAATGCTCTTACTGATTTAAACAGCAGCAATCATTTGTCAGTTGATTGCAAATTGTTGAGTGTAGAAGTTATTTTTTTGAAAAAGTGTAGGTATAAATTAATTATTTGTGTAACAAGTGGAATTTTTAATAAACTATAAAATCTTACTGCACGGCTAATTTTTCGAAAATGACAACTATATAGCCCGATTCATAGGATATTTGTCTGTCGAAATAGTATAGTTTAATTTTGGCACAACGAAATTTATCGGTTTTAGGAATGAACAAACTATATAATGCATTATGTTAGTTTTTACAACTTCATAGTGAATATCCTGTAAACGGCTAATTTTTTGAAAATGACAACTTTATAGCCCGATTTGTAGGATATTTGTCTATAGAAATAGAATAGTTTAATTTTGGCACAACGAAATTTATCGCATTTAAGAATGAACATATGTTCATATGAATAACATACTTTTGCAACAACATATGTTTTATGTACAGTTGCAAAAATACGTATTTTAATGCATTTTTTTCGTTTTACATATTTAATACTACGATACTATTTTATACAACTCTGACAAAAAGTATGTTTTGTTGACATCAACATTATTATTGTGCTTGTGATTTTTAAAAAATAAATACATTTGTTGTGATTTTTAAAAAAGAAATAAAATGAAGTGCAAAATTTGTAGAAAATTTAAAAAATCTGGAAGCGGAACTTTCTTCTCTGTGTCTAATGACGACCGTAGGATTAACTGGAGTAAAATTTGCAACATAGATTTCCACCGCTACGACATTGTGTGTATGGACCACTTTTCTTCATCACACATTGTAACTGCTGGAGGAAAATTTTTGTTATTGCCGAGTGCTGTGCCAATGTAAGTATTAACATATGTATATTTAAATTATTATAGGTATGTATGTATATTAAAGATGTAATAATTACAATTTAGAATGCCAACCCATGAAGTAATCATGCCAATCCAGTTAATGTCAACTCAAACCAATTTTGACATTGGAATACCAAACTTGTGTTCCCCGTGTATTACCCCCTGCGTACCCGTAAATAATTTGTTTGCAGAAAAACAAACACAAACTGAGTAAGTTGTTTTAAAAAATAAAATATTATAATTGCCGGGTGGTAAATATTTAACATTAAATTTGATTTCTTTTTGGTATCGGCATACGAATAAATGAAACCGTTCCAATTATCATTAAGTAAAACTAACGCAGCCAAGTTTTCTGCTTTCAAGGCTCCATGTAGTAGCACACAAATGGATTCCTTTTGCATTTAATATAAAACTGTCGGTGCGACTGAAGGTGTCTTTTCATTTTCTTCATTTGTCACTTCGCCCTCAGCATCTTTCACGTCTTTGGTATAGAAGATATCTTGTTCCAGTTTCTCAAATGTCACTGGCAATCAGTGTTGCCAAAATATTTTCACAATTTCCCGTCAAATTGGGGTTTAAAAATAATCAATATGCCTTGGTACATACTATAAATTACTAGCTAACCCGCCCGGCTTCGCACGGTGTATTTTTTTAAATTTAACTGATTTTTTTTTTTCTTTTGCAAAACATCACTTTAATAATATGTTAATAGAAAAATTTTACATAGACAATTACATTATTATATATACCTACCTATATAAATAGATATAGATTAACTTGTTCTTTTATATGGAAAAAACATCGAATACACTTGTTCAATTTTCCGATTTTTCCCGAAAATTTGTCTAAATTTTTTTTCATACAAACCACCTTCCTGACCATTTCAAACTTAACATAAAAATTTAGACAAATCGATATACAATAGCAGTTTTCAAGTTATGCGAATTCATTCATGGACAATTTAATTTTTATATATTTATATAGATTTGTATGTACATATGTATGTATTTATATAACTTTTTTTTTTAACTTAGAATGCCTAATAGCGAACCTCCTGTGTTGTTCCCGACGTTCGTTGAGAGAGAACAGTCAATGTCGGCAACACAAACTCAATATGATAATTTATTACCAAATTTGAGTTCTTCGTTTATTAGCAACAACGATATTACCGCAGAGAAGGTATAAATAAAAATGAAATATTTACACAAAATTTTTTAACAGATACCAACGTTCAGCCTTCTCTATTCCAAGGTAATCCTGTTTTAGAAATCCCATTTATTACAACGGAATTTAGGACAGCATATTCCCAAACTAATACTCGTCTATGTGGCTCAATACAAATTTCGGAGATTGCAGATCAATACCGCATTAATTGTTTCTATTGTTGTGTAACATTTCCATTGGAAAAATGGAAAATATTCCGAAATCATCTAAAGAAAAAACACTTCGAATATGAGGAAGCCTTTAAAATATCCAAATATGTTTCTACTGATCACGATTATACTCCCATACGTTTACCGTCGTCCTCCCCAGTTGAAGTGGATCCTATTTTACATACGCCATCAGCTGAAACTCTTGTTATTGAGGCTAACTCATTACTACCATACTTAGCTAAACCACTTGAATCTACATATAATACATCTGTGTCAGATGTTTTGAGTCCGAATGTTTATTATACACCAGAGGAGACAAATTTAAATAAATTTGTAAACTATGAGAGCAACTTGTTTAAATTTGACGATTCAAACAAAACCATCAAAAATGGACAAGAAATAACTTTCACCCTACCATACAGTTCTAACAACGAAAATATCAAACCGATTAAGAAGAGGGCTGTTAGAAAATCATCAAAAAATTTGATAGCAAATACAGGGAAAAGTAAGCAAAAAGTAAGTTTTCAATGTATATGAAGATTAGAGTGGGCATAAACTTCAAGAAATTTTTTTATTTCACTTTTAGGTCCTATCTTCGGGTGTACTTTATCTAAAGAATAAAAAGCGGGTAAGAATAAATTTAAAAAAAAATAATATTAATTATGTATGTATATAACAACTTTATATACTTGGCTTATAGCAAACGACAAATAAAACAGCATTAAGTCGCTGTCTTAAGAGGTTTACTACAATTGAAACAATAGATCCATTAGCAGTTGGGGATGAATGTGAACCTTCTATTATTAAAAGTTTTCAACAAGAGACTACAGAGGTATATAAAACATTCAAGGAAGTGTTCTTTTAAACAACTTTTATTATTATTATTGTTTTACAGCTCTTATCCAAATATACAGCCCGTGATTATACTATACCACCGTACATAGCTAAACGACTTGAATCTACATATAATGCATCTGTGTCAGATGTTTTGAGTCCAAACGAAAATATCAAACCGATTAATATAAAGTCTGTTAGAAAGTCATCAAAAAATTTAATAGCAACAGGAAAAAGTAAGCAAAAAGTGAGTTTTCAATGTATATGATGATTAGAGTGCGCATAAACTTCAAGAAATTTTATTATATTTTACTTTTAGGTCCGATCTTCGGGTGTAAAGAATAAAAAGCGGGTAAGAATAAATTAAAGAAAAATAATATTAATTATGTATGTATATAAAAACTTGGTATACTTGGATTATAGCAAACAACAAATAAAACAGCATTAAGTCGCTGTCTTAAGAGGTCTACTACAATTGAAACAATAGATCCATTGGAAGTTGCGGGTGAATGTGAAATGACTACAGAGGTACAAAAAACATTCGAAGAATTGTTCTTTAAACAACTTTTGTTATTATTTTTACAGCTTTCATTCGAATATACACCCCGTGATATAATAAATTTTCTGTTAGATAGCATGAAGAATTATCCGGTCTTGTGGGAATTTGACGATGAACCATTTAACGAAGACTATTATGAAGCCATACAGGAGTTATGCCAATTAATCAATATAAAATGGTCTTTGAATATAGATACTTTAAAAATGCGACGCAGCATAAACCGAGTACTAAAATTTTACTGTTCCGTGTACCCGTGCGAAAATGTTGAAAATGTTAACCAATTTGCTAACTTTTACGACAAATGTGCTGCTTTTCTGCCTAAATCTGTAAATGATATTGCCTATGCTCGCTGTTCTCATTGTTATAGATGTTTCAAAAATGAAAGCGAATTAAAAGCTCACCTTTTAGAAGAATTCAAGTATTTGCAATGGCCTTACAAGTGTGTACAGTGCAAGGAATGTTTTAGGGAGACTGATGAATATGAATTCCACAAACTTTTGCCGCATTTTGAAGAAGTTTTTAGATGTGAACTATGCAACAAGAGATTTATTCATCGCAATAAATACAATAAACATGTATCTATACACCAAATTAAACAAAGTAATGAACCCGGAAAATACGTGTGCAACATTTGCGACAAAAAATTTAAAATCTGTGGACAATTACAAGCCCATTTAATATTTCACGGAGAGAAAAAATACAAGTGTCATCTGTGTCCGAAATCTTATTTTACGAATGCCAACCTAAGCCGTCATATAAAGAGTCATAATAAAGAATATGATTTAATGTGTGAAGTGTGTGGCAAGGGATTTATTCTTCATAATAATCTTAGAGAACACATGACCAAACACACTGGAGCGAAAGTCACTTGTAAAATTTGCAATTTGCAATTAAGAAAATCAAGTCTAATGCGACACCTACGAACGGTTCATGTGGCATGTGAGGGTACTATTGAAAGTACATATAATAGAGCGAGATGTTACAACTATAAAAGAATATTACGACCAATGCAAAAACGTTATACTCGTAGATACCGCTACTTTTGTAAAATCTGTAACATTAGTTTTGAAGGTCACAAATTCATCCTACAACATAACAAAGACTTTCATTCCGATTACCCAAAGTTACCGTGTAAAATGTGCAGTACAGAATTTAGACAAAAGATAAGTCTAAAACGACATTATCGACAAAAGCACACGTTACATTCGTATCAAATTTACAAATTAGTTGAACTGGACGAAGATGTAAAAACTGTTCTAGCAATCAATACAGAAGAATTAGAAAAATTAGCGGAAACATTAGCATATTCACTGAATGGACCGAGCAGTTCAACAGAAGCACATAAACATACAACAATAATAAAATCAGATCCGTCGCCAAATGAGATTTATATTGAAGAAGAAAGACTACACAGTGATACAATACAAGATCAAATAATGAAAGTTGCTGACAACATCGCCCCTCACGAAATTAAAGTCGACGATGATCATTACATGAATGATTTTTTTACAAATATTTTAAAATAAATATTTAAAAATTGTATATATTTTTTCAGAAATTTTTGTTGTAAGGGATATTTCTTGTGTATTGTAATATTTTCGTTTCGTTTAACCAGGAAATGGGTTAATAAATATAGGAACTCATTTATATCCATAAACCACTAAATTTGTAACTAACTTCTAAAATAATTATTCGATCTGAAAATTTAAATATATGTACACATGTATATTTTTATTTGTAAATAGTTTATTGCAATATATGGTCGACAGATTTATTGAAAAGATTTTTTATTAATTTGTACAACAGAAATCGACTTTTCCATTTTACAGAAGTAACAATGTTATGAGTTATTTTAAAAATCGACATATAAAAGTCATTATTTACGATTGGTTTGCTTTAAAGGTGATGATTTATAGTCTTGAAAGGGTCTTTGTGTCTTTAGTAAAAGTTTTCCCTTTGTTATTAATCTTGGCTGAATGAAAAAAGAAGAGTATGGTGTAAATATATAAGGTGGGTGCAAATCGGCAACACAATACAGAAACAACGGGCATTTTATTTGTGTAAAATAACGTACTACTGCCAAAAAGACTTGAGAAAGTATTACTTTTGACATAAGTAAATTGTAACAAAGTCAGTCAGCTGTGCTCTACACTCACCTTATATAATTTCATCATGAAGAAGAGGAAAAAGTTTACATTGTTTAATGATAGAATTTTAATTTAAGTGTAATCATAATTGTTAAAATTTGTAAATATTTTTTTTAAAAGTGTGCAATTAGGTGATTACTTATGAAAATTAGTTTCCCAAAGTTTTAGTTTGAATAATTTATTTAAAAAAACGTGCAAAATGTCTAGCTGTTGTCTTTGCAAAAAGAAAATGCAACGTGAAAATGGGACCTTCTTCGGTGTTCCAAAAGACGATAGAAGAAGAAAAAAGTGGGGTGAGGTTTGTCGGTTGCAGTTCTCAAAGAACGCTCGTATATGTGAAGATCACTTTTTGTCATCCGACATCATCAGATCATCAAAGCAACTCCTTTTATTGCCCAATGCAGTGCCTATTGTTCAGACAAAGCAAACTCGAACTACGTAAGTGTCCTGAAATCAATTAAAATGTTGAAAAAATTCATTAAACGGATTGAATTGGACCCAACATTTTGTCAAAAACCACAAAACTCGTTAAATCTATACATTAGATATCACATTACAAGTGCGGTTAGAGGAATTGAATTCGATTCCTTTTTTAAAAAATCTAACGTTATTATTATTTTTTCAATAAATTTAAAAATGTTAGGAAGGATTTTTTAATTAAGTATGATATTAAAAGATTTGAGATCGTCTAATTATTTTAAAACATACATATTTACAATTTTAATTGTTTAAGCATACAAAGCCTTCCAGCCTTCAAGGTTTTGTATTATACGAATTAATAAATAAGCATAAAAATATGTATGATAAAAATCGAAAAATATTTTAACAATATTTTACTTCCAATTTAATTTTATCAAATTTACACTAGTAATGTTACAGAAACAGAAAAAAACTTATGTGTATTATTTTAATTTTAGAAAAACATACGTGTTTTGTGCACTAGGTTGTCCATCCGATAAAGATCTTTTTAAATTTCCAAGCAGAATAAATGATGAAGAAAGGTAAATATGAAATTTTTTACATTTGTTTCTAAAAAATTACAAATTTTTTATTTTAAATTCAATTGTTCTAAAGTAGATTTATCGACTTTTAACAAGAGTAATATGAAGCCTAAGATTGTGTAAACATAAAGAATATTAAAAAGAAATACGTAAAAATTGAAGGATTCGAGCAAAATTAACAAATAAATTTATTTTTTTTTTAATATTTGTCTTTATACAAATGGCGTGATAATTTTAAATAATATATGTACCTATGAAGTTTGTATATAAATAAATAATTAACATTTCAAAATATTACAGAAGAAAATTATGGTTAAACTTTTTTAATATGGAGGAACCTTACATTGAGGATGTATTTGCCTGTGAAAGACACTTTTCCAATATGCAATCCACTGACAAAGGTATTCTAATGAATGCAATTCCAGATGTACCGTAAGTACTAAACTATTTTCAAAAAGCCTAAAAAACGTATTCGAGCAAAACTATTTCCAAATATGTTTGCATACAGTTCCTATAGTATTTTTGCATACATAAATATAAACAATTTCCTACACTTTTGAAAATTAGTTAATAAAGACTTTAATTATACATATGTATACATATATATATTTACTTACATAGGTATGCATTTACTCAATATTTACAGCGCAATATACAATACGGTAATACATACATGTAAAAGAAACCCCAAAACGTTTATGTAAGTAAATATTAAATATTGTTTAACGTATAACATGTTATTCTTTAAACACAATAATAAACATAAAATTTGTATACATTTTAGAAAAAATGCCTCCGTAACTAGATCTGACAAACCACAAGATATTATTTATGGAAATAAAAATGGAATATTTACACAAAATTTATTTAATATAAATAACAACGTTCAGCCTTCTCTATTCCAAGATAATTCTGTTTTAGAAATCCCACTTATTAAAACGGAATCTAGGACAGCATCTACCCAAACTAATACTCGTCTATGTGGCTCAATACAAATTTCGGAGATTGCAGATCAATACCGCATTAATTGTTTCTATTGTTGTGTAACATTTCCATTGGAAAAATGGAAAATATTCCGAAATCATCTAAAGAAAAAACACTTCGAATATGAGGAAGCCTTTAAAATATCCAAATATGTTTCTACTGATCACGATTATACTCCCATACGTTTACCGTCGTCCTCCCCAGTTGAAGTGGATCCTATTTTACATACGCCATCAGCTGAAACTCTTGTTATTGAGGCTAACTCATTACTACCATACTTAGCTAAACCACTTGAATCTACATATAATACATCTGTGTCAGATGTTTTGAGTCCGAATGTTTATTATACACCAGAGGAGACAAATTTAAATAAATTTGTAAACTATGAGAGCAACTTGTTTAAATTTGACGATTCAAACAAAACCATCAAAAATGGACAAGAAATAACTTTCACCCTACCATACAGTTCTAACAACGAAAATATCAAACCGATTAAGAAGAGGGCTGTTAGAAAATCATCAAAAAATTTGATAGCAAATACAGGGAAAAGTAAGCAAAAAGTAAGTTTTCAATGTATATGAAGATTAGAGTGGGCATAAACTTCAAGAAATTTTTTTATTTCACTTTTAGGTCCTATCTTCGGGTGTACTTTATCTAAAGAATAAAAAGCGGGTAAGAATAAATTTAAAAAAAAATAATATTAATTATGTATGTATATAACAACTTTATATACTTGGCTTATAGCAAACGACAAATAAAACAGCATTAAGTCGCTGTCTTAAGAGGTTTACTACAATTGAAACAATAGATCCATTAGCAGTTGGGGATGAATGTGAACCTTCTATTATTAAAAGTTTTCAACAAGAGACTACAGGGGTATATAAAACATTCAAGGAAGTGTTCTTTTAAACAACTTTTATTATTATTATTGTTTTACAGCTCTTATCCAAATATACAGCCCGTGATTATACTATACCACCGTACATAGCTAAACGACTTGAATCTACATATAATGCATCTGTGTCAGATGTTTTGAGTCCAAACGAAAATATCAAACCGATTAATATAAAGTCTGTTAGAAAGTCATCAAAAAATTTAATAGCAACAGGAAAAAGTAAGCAAAAAGTGAGTTTTCAATGTATATGATGATTAGAGTGCGCATAAACTTCAAGAAATTTTATTATATTTTACTTTTAGGTCCGATCTTCGGGTGTAAAGAATAAAAAGCGGGTAAGAATAAATTAAAGAAAAATAATATTAATTATGTATGTATATAAAAACTTGGTATACTTGGATTATAGCAAACAACAAATAAAACAGCATTAAGTCGCTGTCTTAAGAGGTCTACTACAATTGAAACAATAGATCCATTGGAAGTTGCGGGTGAATGTGAAATGACTACAGAGGTACAAAAAACATTCGAAGAATTGTTCTTTAAACAACTTTTGTTATTATTTTTACAGCTTTCATTCGAATATACACCCCGTGATATAATAAATTTTCTGTTAGATAGCATGAAAAATTATCCGGTCTTGTGGGAATTTGACGATGAACCATTTAACGAAGACTATTATGAAGCCATACAGGAGTTATGCCAATTAATCAATATAAAATGGTCTTTGAATATAGATACTTTAAAAATGCGACGCAGCATAAACCGAGTACTAAAATTTTACTGTTCCGTGTACCCGTGCGAAAATGTTGAAAATGTTAACCAATTTGCTAACTTTTACGACAAATGTGCTGCTTTTCTGCCTAAATCTGTAAATGATATTGCCTATGCTCGCTGTTCTCATTGTTATAGATGTTTCAAAAATGAAAGCGAATTAAAAGCTCACCTTTTAGAAGAATTCAAGTATTTGCAATGGCCTTACAAGTGTGTACAGTGCAAGGAATGTTTTAGGGAGACTGATGAATATGAATTCCACAAACTTTTGCCGCATTTTGAAGAAGTTTTTAGATGTGAACTATGCAACAAGAGATTTATTCATCGCAATAAATACAATAAACATGTATCTATACACCAAATTAAACAAAGTAATGAACCCGGAAAATACGTGTGCAACATTTGCGACAAAAAATTTAAAATCTGTGGACAATTACAAGCCCATTTAATATTTCACGGAGAGAAAAAATACAAGTGTCATCTGTGTCCGAAATCTTATTTTACGAATGCCAACCTAAGCCGTCATATAAAGAGTCATAATAAAGAATATGATTTAATGTGTGAAGTGTGTGGCAAGGGATTTATTCTTCATAATAATCTTAGAGAACACATGACCAAACACACTGGAGCGAAAGTCACTTGTAAAATTTGCAATTTGCAATTAAGAAAATCAAGTCTAATGCGACACCTACGAACGGTTCATGTGGCATGTGAGGGTACTATTGAAAGTACATATAATAGAGCGAGATGTTACAACTATAAAAGAATATTACGACCAATGCAAAAACGTTATACTCGTAGATACCGCTACTTTTGTAAAATCTGTAACATTAGTTTTGAAGGTCACAAATTCATCCTACAACATAACAAAGACTTTCATTCCGATTACCCAAAGTTACCGTGTAAAATGTGCAGTACAGAATTTAGACAAAAGATAAGTCTAAAACGACATTATCGACAAAAGCACACGTTACATTCGTATCAAATTTACAAATTAGTTGAACTGGACGAAGATGTAAAAACTGTTCTAGCAATCAATACAGAAGAATTAGAAAAATTAGCGGAAACATTAGCATATTCACTGAATGGACCGAGCAGTTCAACAGAAGCACATAAACATACAACAATAATAAAATCAGATCCGTCGCCAAATGAGATTTATATTGAAGAAGAAAGACTACACAGTGATACAATACAAGATCAAATAATGAAAGTTGCTGACAACATCGCCCCTCACGAAATTAAAGTCGACGATGATCATTACATGAATGATTTTTTTACAAATATTTTAAAATAAATATTTAAAAATTGTATATATTTTTTCAGAAATTTTTGTTGTAAGGGATATTTCTTGTGTATTGTAATATTTTCGTTTCGTTTAACCAGGAAATGGGTTAATAAATATAGGAACTCATTTATATCCATAAACCACTAAATTTGTAACTAACTTCTAAAATAATTATTCGATCTGAAAATTTAAATATATGTACACATGTATATTTTTATTTGTAAATAGTTTATTGCAATATATGGTCGACAGATTTATTGAAAAGATTTTTTATTAATTTGTACAACAGAAATCGACTTTTCCATTTTACAGAAGTAACAATGTTATGAGTTATTTTAAAAATCGACATATAAAAGTCATTATTTACGATTGGTTTGCTTTAAAGGTGATGATTTATAGTCTTGAAAGGGTCTTTGTGTCTTTAGTAAAAGTTTTCCCTTTGTTATTAATCTTGGCTGAATGAAAAAAGAAGAGTATGGTGTAAATATATAAGGTGGGTGCAAATCGGCAACACAATACAGAAACAACGGGCATTTTATTTGTGTAAAATAACGTACTACTGCCAAAAAGATTTGAGAAAGTATTACTTTTGACATAAGTAAATTGTAACAAAGTCAGTCAGCTGTGCTCTACACTCACCTTATATAATTTCATCATGAAGAAGAGGAAAAAGTTTACATTATTAAATGATAGAATTTTAATTTAAGTGTAATCAAAATTGTTAAAATTTGTAAATATTTTTTTTTTAATAGTGTGCAATTAGGTGATTACTTATGAAAATTAGTTTCCCAAAGTTTTAGTTTGAATAATTTATTTTAAAAAACGTGCAAAATGCCTAGCTGTTGTCTTTGCAAAAAGAAAATGCAACGTGAAAATGGGACCTTCTTCGGTGTTCCAAAAGACGATAGAAGAAGAAAAAAGTGGGGTGAGGTTTGTCGGTTGCAGTTCTCAAAGAACGCTCGTATATGTGAAGATCACTTTTTGTCATCCGACATCATCAGATCATCAAAGCAACTCCTTTTATTGCCCAATGCAGTGCCTATTGTTCAGACAAAGCAAACTCGAACTACGTAAGTGTCCTGAAATCAATTAAAATGTTGAAAAAATTCATTAAACGGATTGAATTGGACCCAACATTTTGTCAAAAACCACAAAACTCGTTAAATCTATACATTAGATATCACATTACAAGTGCGGTTAGAGGAATTGAATTCGATTCCTTTTTTAAAAAATCTAACGTTATTATTATTTTTTCAATAAATTTAAAAATGTTAGGAAGGATTTTTTAATTAAGTATGATATTAAAAGATTTGAGATCGTCTAATTATTTTAAAACATACATATTTACAATTTTAATTGTTTAAGCATACAAAGCCTTCCAGCCTTCAAGGTTTTGTATTATACGAATTAATAAATAAGCATAAAAATATGTATGATAAAAATCGAAAAATATTTTAACAATATTTTACTTCCAATTTAATTTTATCAAATTTACACTAGTAATGTTACAGAAACAGAAAAAAACTTATGTGTATTATTTTAATTTTAGAAAAACATACGTGTTTTGTGCACTAGGTTGTCCATCCGATAAAGATCTTTTTAAATTTCCAAGCAGAATAAATGATGAAGAAAGGTAAATATGAAATTTTTTACATTTGTTTCTAAAAAATTACAAATTTTTTATTTTAAATTCAATTGTTCTAAAGTAGATTTATCGACTTTTAACAAGAGTAATATGAAGCCTAAGATTGTGTAAACATAAAGAATATTAAAAAGAAATACGTAAAAATTGAAGGATTCGAGCAAAATTAACAAATAAATTTATTTTTTTTTTAATATTTGTCTTTATACAAATGGCGTGATAATTTTAAATAATATATGTACCTATGAAGTTTGTATATAAATAAATAATTAACATTTCAAAATATTACAGAAGAAAATTATGGTTAAACTTTTTTAATATGGAGGAACCTTACATTGAGGATGTATTTGCCTGTGAAAGACACTTTTCCAATATGCAATCCACTGACAAAGGTATTCTAATGAATGCAATTCCAGATGTACCGTAAGTACTAAACTATTTTCAAAAAGCCTAAAAAACGTATTCGAGCAAAACTATTTCCAAATATGTTTGCATACAGTTCCTATAGTATTTTTGCATACATAAATATAAACAATTTCCTACACTTTTGAAAATTAGTTAATAAAGACTTTAATTATACATATGTATACATATATATATTTACTTACATAGGTATGCATTTACTCAATATTTACAGCGCAATATACAATACGGTAATACATACATGTAAAAGAAACCCCAAAACGTTTATGTAAGTAAATATTAAATATTGTTTAACGTATAACATGTTATTCTTTAAACACAATAATAAACATAAAATTTGTATACATTTTAGAAAAAATGCCTCCGTAACTAGATCTGACAAACCACAAGATATTATTTATGGAAATAAAAATGGAATATTTACACAAAATTTATTTAATATAAATAACAACGTTCAGCCTTCTCTATTCCAAGATAATTCTGTTTTAGAAATCCCACTTATTAAAACGGAATCTAGGACAGCATCTACCCAAACTAATACTCGTCTATGTGGCTCAATACAAATTTCGGAGATTGCAGATCAATACCGCATTAATTGTTTCTATTGTTGTGTAACATTTCCATTGGAAAAATGGAAAATATTCCGAAATCATCTAAAGAAAAAACACTTCGAATATGAGGAAGCCTTTAAAATATCCAAATATGTTTCTACTGATCACGATTATACTCCCATACGTTTACCGTCGTCCTCCCCAGTTGAAGTGGATCCTATTTTACATACGCCATCAGCTGAAACTCTTGTTATTGAGGCTAACTCATTACTACCATACTTAGCTAAACCACTTGAATCTACATATAATACATCTGTGTCAGATGTTTTGAGTCCGAATGTTTATTATACACCAGAGGAGACAAATTTAAATAAATTTGTAAACTATGAGAGCAACTTGTTTAAATTTGACGATTCAAACAAAACCATCAAAAATGGACAAGAAATAACTTTCACCCTACCATACAGTTCTAACAACGAAAATATCAAACCGATTAAGAAGAGGGCTGTTAGAAAATCATCAAAAAATTTGATAGCAAATACAGGGAAAAGTAAGCAAAAAGTAAGTTTTCAATGTATATGAAGATTAGAGTGGGCATAAACTTCAAGAAATTTTTTTATTTCACTTTTAGGTCCTATCTTCGGGTGTACTTTATCTAAAGAATAAAAAGCGGGTAAGAATAAATTTAAAAAAAAATAATATTAATTATGTATGTATATAACAACTTTATATACTTGGCTTATAGCAAACGACAAATAAAACAGCATTAAGTCGCTGTCTTAAGAGGTTTACTACAATTGAAACAATAGATCCATTAGCAGTTGGGGATGAATGTGAACCTTCTATTATTAAAAGTTTTCAACAAGAGACTACAGGGGTATATAAAACATTCAAGGAAGTGTTCTTTTAAACAACTTTTATTATTATTATTGTTTTACAGCTCTTATCCAAATATACAGCCCGTGATTATACTATACCACCGTACATAGCTAAACGACTTGAATCTACATATAATGCATCTGTGTCAGATGTTTTGAGTCCAAACGAAAATATCAAACCGATTAATATAAAGTCTGTTAGAAAGTCATCAAAAAATTTAATAGCAACAGGAAAAAGTAAGCAAAAAGTGAGTTTTCAATGTATATGATGATTAGAGTGCGCATAAACTTCAAGAAATTTTATTATATTTTACTTTTAGGTCCGATCTTCGGGTGTAAAGAATAAAAAGCGGGTAAGAATAAATTAAAGAAAAATAATATTAATTATGTATGTATATAAAAACTTGGTATACTTGGATTATAGCAAACAACAAATAAAACAGCATTAAGTCGCTGTCTTAAGAGGTCTACTACAATTGAAACAATAGATCCATTGGAAGTTGCGGGTGAATGTGAAATGACTACAGAGGTACAAAAAACATTCGAAGAATTGTTCTTTAAACAACTTTTGTTATTATTTTTACAGCTTTCATTCGAATATACACCCCGTGATATAATAAATTTTCTGTTAGATAGCATGAAAAATTATCCGGTCTTGTGGGAATTTGACGATGAACCATTTAACGAAGACTATTATGAAGCCATACAGGAGTTATGCCAATTAATCAATATAAAATGGTCTTTGAATATAGATACTTTAAAAATGCGACGCAGCATAAACCGAGTACTAAAATTTTACTGTTCCGTGTACCCGTGCGAAAATGTTGAAAATGTTAACCAATTTGCTAACTTTTACGACAAATGTGCTGCTTTTCTGCCTAAATCTGTAAATGATATTGCCTATGCTCGCTGTTCTCATTGTTATAGATGTTTCAAAAATGAAAGCGAATTAAAAGCTCACCTTTTAGAAGAATTCAAGTATTTGCAATGGCCTTACAAGTGTGTACAGTGCAAGGAATGTTTTAGGGAGACTGATGAATATGAATTCCACAAACTTTTGCCGCATTTTGAAGAAGTTTTTAGATGTGAACTATGCAACAAGAGATTTATTCATCGCAATAAATACAATAAACATGTATCTATACACCAAATTAAACAAAGTAATGAACCCGGAAAATACGTGTGCAACATTTGCGACAAAAAATTTAAAATCTGTGGACAATTACAAGCCCATTTAATATTTCACGGAGAGAAAAAATACAAGTGTCATCTGTGTCCGAAATCTTATTTTACGAATGCCAACCTAAGCCGTCATATAAAGAGTCATAATAAAGAATATGATTTAATGTGTGAAGTGTGTGGCAAGGGATTTATTCTTCATAATAATCTTAGAGAACACATGACCAAACACACTGGAGCGAAAGTCACTTGTAAAATTTGCAATTTGCAATTAAGAAAATCAAGTCTAATGCGACACCTACGAACGGTTCATGTGGCATGTGAGGGTACTATTGAAAGTACATATAATAGAGCGAGATGTTACAACTATAAAAGAATATTACGACCAATGCAAAAACGTTATACTCGTAGATACCGCTACTTTTGTAAAATCTGTAACATTAGTTTTGAAGGTCACAAATTCATCCTACAACATAACAAAGACTTTCATTCCGATTACCCAAAGTTACCGTGTAAAATGTGCAGTACAGAATTTAGACAAAAGATAAGTCTAAAACGACATTATCGACAAAAGCACACGTTACATTCGTATCAAATTTACAAATTAGTTGAACTGGACGAAGATGTAAAAACTGTTCTAGCAATCAATACAGAAGAATTAGAAAAATTAGCGGAAACATTAGCATATTCACTGAATGGACCGAGCAGTTCAACAGAAGCACATAAACATACAACAATAATAAAATCAGATCCGTCGCCAAATGAGATTTATATTGAAGAAGAAAGACTACACAGTGATACAATACAAGATCAAATAATGAAAGTTGCTGACAACATCGCCCCTCACGAAATTAAAGTCGACGATGATCATTACATGAATGATTTTTTTACAAATATTTTAAAATAAATATTTAAAAATTGTATATATTTTTTCAGAAATTTTTGTTGTAAGGGATATTTCTTGTGTATTGTAATATTTTCGTTTCGTTTAACCAGGAAATGGGTTAATAAATATAGGAACTCATTTATATCCATAAACCACTAAATTTGTAACTAACTTCTAAAATAATTATTCGATCTGAAAATTTAAATATATGTACACATGTATATTTTTATTTGTAAATAGTTTATTGCAATATATGGTCGACAGATTTATTGAAAAGATTTTTTATTAATTTGTACAACAGAAATCGACTTTTCCATTTTACAGAAGTAACAATGTTATGAGTTATTTTAAAAATCGACATATAAAAGTCATTATTTACGATTGGTTTGCTTTAAAGGTGATGATTTATAGTCTTGAAAGGGTCTTTGTGTCTTTAGTAAAAGTTTTCCCTTTGTTATTAATCTTGGCTGAATGAAAAAAGAAGAGTATGGTGTAAATATATAAGGTGGGTGCAAATCGGCAACACAATACAGAAACAACGGGCATTTTATTTGTGTAAAATAACGTACTACTGCCAAAAAGATTTGAGAAAGTATTACTTTTGACATAAGTAAATTGTAACAAAGTCAGTCAGCTGTGCTCTACACTCACCTTATATAATTTCATCATGAAGAAGAGGAAAAAGTTTACATTATTAAATGATAGAATTTTAATTTAAGTGTAATCAAAATTGTTAAAATTTGTAAATATTTTTTTTTTAATAGTGTGCAATTAGGTGATTACTTATGAAAATTAGTTTCCCAAAGTTTTAGTTTGAATAATTTATTTTAAAAAACGTGCAAAATGCCTAGCTGTTGTCTTTGCAAAAAGAAAATGCAACGTGAAAATGGGACCTTCTTCGGTGTTCCAAAAGACGATAGAAGAAGAAAAAAGTGGGGTGAGGTTTGTCGGTTGCAGTTCTCAAAGAACGCTCGTATATGTGAAGATCACTTTTTGTCATCCGACATCATCAGATCATCAAAGCAACTCCTTTTATTGCCCAATGCAGTGCCTATTGTTCAGACAAAGCAAACCCGAACTACGTAAGTGTCCTGAAATCAATTAAAAATTTGTATTTTTGCGGTATTGTGAAACATATCCCAGAATCAGAAATAGAATGAAATATTAGTGAGTGAATGTTGAAAAAATTCATTAAACGGATTGAATTGGATCCAACATTTTGTCAAAAACCACAAAACTCGTTAAATCTATAATTAGATATCACATTACAAGTGCGGTTAGAGGAATTGAATTCGATTCCTTTTTTAAAAATCTAACATTATTATTTTTTCAATAAATTTAAAAATGTTAGGAAAGATATTTTAATTAAGTATGATATTACAAGATTTGAGATCGTCTAATTATTTTAAAACATACATATTTACAATTTTAATTGTTTAAGCATACAAAGCCTTCCTGCCTTCAAGGTTTTCGAATTAATAAATAAGCATAAAAATATGTGTGATAAAAATCGAAAAATATTTTACTTCCAATTTAATTTTATAAAAATTTACACTAGTAATGTTACAGAAACAGAAAAAAACTTATGTGTATTATTTTAATTTTAGAAAAACATACGTGTTTTGTGCACTAGGTTGTCCATCCGATAAAGATCTTTTTAAATTTCCAAGCAGAATAAATGATGAAGAAAGGTAAATATGAAATTTTTTACATTTGTTTCTAAAAAATTACAATTTTTTTATTTTAAAGTAAATTGTTCTAAAGTAGATTTATCGACTTTTAACAAGAGTAATATGAAGCCTAAGATTGTGTAAACATAAAGAATATTAAAAAGAAATACGTAAAAATTGAAGGATTCGAGCAAAATTAACAAATAAATTTATTTTTTTTTAATATTTGTCTTTATACAAATGGCGTGATAATTTTAAATAATATATGTACCTATGAAGTTTGTATATAAATAAATAATTAACATTTCAAAATATTACAGAAGAAAATTATGGTTAAACTTTTTTAATATGGAGGAACCTTACATTGAGGATGTATTTGCCTGTGAAAGACACTTTTCCAATATGCAATCCACTGACAAAGGTATTCTAATGAATGCAATTCCAGATGTACCGTAAGTACTAAACTATTTTCAAAAAGCCTAAAAAACGTATTCGAGCAAAACTATTTCCAAATATGTTTGCATACAGTTCCTATTGTATTTTTGCATACATAAACATAAACAATTTCCTACACTTTTGAAAATTAGTTAATAAAGACTTTAATTATACATATGTATACATATATGTTTATGTAAGTAAATATTAAATATTGTTTAACGTATAACATGTTATTCTTTAAACACAATAATAAACATAAAATTTGTATACATTTTAGAAAAAATGCCTCCGTAACTAGATCTGACAAATCACAAGATATTATTTATGGAAATAAAAATGGAATATTTACACAAAATTTATTTAATTTAAATAACAACGTTCAGCCTTCTCTATTCCAAGATAATTCTGTTTTAGAAATCCCACTTATTAAAATGGAATCTAGGACAGCATCTACCCAAACTAATACTCGGCTATGCGGCTCAGTACAAATTTCGCAGTTTGCAGATCAATACCGCATTAATTGTTTCTATTGTTGTGTAACATTTCCATTGGAAAAATGGAAAATATTCCGAAATCATCTGAAGAAAAAACACTTCGAATATGAGGAAGCCTTTAAAATATCCAAATATGTTTCTACTGATCACGATTATACTCCCATACGTTTACCGTCGTCCTCTCCAATTGAAGTGGATCCTATTTTACATACGCCATCAGCTAAAACTCTTGTTATTGAGGCTAACTCATTACTACCATACTTAGCTAAACCACTTGAATCTACATATAATACATCTGTGTCAGATGTTTTGAGTCCGAATGTTTATTATACACCAGAGGAGACAAATTTAAATAAATTTGTAAACTATGAGAGCAACTTGTTTAAATTTGACGATTCAAACAAAACCATCAAAAATGGACAAGAAATAACTTTCACCCTACCATACAGTTCTAACAACGAAAATATCAAACCGATTAAGAAGAGGGCTGTTAGAAAATCATCAAAAAATTTGATAGCAAATACAGGGAAAAGTAAGCAAAAAGTAAGTTTTCAATGTATATGAAGATTAGAGTGGGCATAAACTTCAAGAAATTTTTTTATTTCACTTTTAGGTCCTATCTTCGGGTGTACTTTATCTAAAGAATAAAAAGCGGGTAAGAATAAATTTAAAAAAAAATAATATTAATTATGTATGTATATAAGAACTTTATATACTTGGCTTATAGCAAACGACAAATAAAACAGCATTAAGTCGCTGTCTTAAGAGGTTTACTACAATTGAAACAATAGATGATGAATGTGAACCTTCTATTATTAAAAGTTTTCAACAAGAGACTACAGAGGTATGTATATAAAACATTTGAAGAAGTGTGCTTTTAAACAACTTTTGTTATTATTGTTTTACAGCTTTCATTCGAATATACACCCCGTGATATAATAAATTTTCTGTTAGATAGCATGAAGAATTATCCGGTCTTGTGGGAATTTGACGATGAACCATTTAACGAAGACTATTATGAAGCCATACAGGAGTTATGCCAATTAATCAATATAAAATGGTCTTTGAATATAGATACTTTAAAAATGCGACGCAGCATAAACCGAGTACTAAAATTTTACTGTTCCGTGTACCCGTGCGAAAATGTTGAAAATGTTAACCAATTTGCTAACTTTTACGACAAATGTGCTGCTTTTCTGCCTAAATCTGTAATTGATATTGCCTATGCTCGCTGTTCTCATTGTTATAGATGTTTCAAAAATGAAAGCGAATTAAAAGCTCACCTTTTAGAAGAATTCAAGTATTTGCAATGGCCTTACAAGTGTGTACAGTGCAAGGAATGTTTTAGGGAGACTGATGAATATGAATTCCACAAACTTCTGCCGCATTTTGAAGAAGTTTTTAGATGTGAACTATGCAACAAGAGATTTATTCATCGCAATAAATACAATAAACATGTATCTACACACCAAATAAAACAAAGTAGTGAACCCGGAAAATACGTGTGCAATATTTGCGGCAAAGTATTTAAAATTAGTGGTGAATTACGCGGCCATTTAATATATCACGGAGAGAAAAAACACAAGTGTCATCTGTGTCCGAAATCGTATTTTACGAATGCCACCTTAAGGCGTCACATAAAGAGTCATAATAAAGAATATGATTTAATGTGTGAAGTGTGTGGCAAGGGATTTATTCATCATAATAATCTTAGAGAACACATGACCAAACACACTGGAGCGAAAGTCACTTGTAATATTTGCAATTTGCAATTAAGAAAATCAAGTCTAATGCGACACTTGCGAACGGTTCATGTGGCATGTGAAGGTACCATTGAAACTACATTCAGAGCTAAAAATCATCATTATAAAAGGTTATTATTACGGCCCAATAGACGACATACCTATCGCAAAAGATATAAAAAAGAAAAAAATTACTGTTGTAAAATCTGTAATATACGTTTCGAAGGTTACAAATTTCTTGTGGAACACAATAAAGAGTTTCATTCCGATGCACCGAAATGGCCGTGTAAAATATGCAGTTCGGAATTTAAGCACAAGTTAAATCTCAGGCGCCATTATAGAGAAAAGCATAATTTACATGTATATCAGGCTTTCAAATTAGTTGATCAAAATGAAGATCTGGATACAGTATTGGCAATAAAACCAGAAGACTTAGAAAAATTATGTGAAACTTTAGCATATTCATTAAATGGACCAAGTGGTGTAAAAACTTCCCCTTTTCATGTAACAACGGTAAAACCGGATCCTTCAACAGAAGAGATTTATATGGACGAAGAAAGATTGCACAGTGACACAATACAAGATGAAATAATGAATGTAGCTAATAATGATTCTACGAGTACACACGATATAAAAATCGATGATGATCATTATATGAATGACTTTTTTACAAATCTCTTAAAATAACTAAAAATTTTTAAGATTGTTTGTTAGCTATAAAAATAGATGTAATTTTTCTGATTTATTACTAATTTAATATTGTTAATAGTCTATATAACTTTGTTTAATTATTTTTAACATAAAAATATATATTTATAATGATTTACAACACGAATCTTGTTTAGAAAATGAACAAAGTAATCCACTTGTAATGGGTGTAAATTCAGCAAATAACAAATTTCTTGCAGTGTATATATGAAATATTTAGGACTTGAGCGCATAAAGCTAATTTCAACCGATAGTAATTTGGACCGACAACATTAAAATAAGATTTATTTTTAGTTGAAATTTTAATAATCTCTAATTGAAAAAACGTATATTTTTGGAGGACTGGCAATCCTGCCACAGCTGTTTATAACAGTTATTGTTTTATCGTGAATAGCAACAATAAATAAAATCAGCAGTTCAATATTAAAGACTAGAAGAAAAAAAAAATCAGTCGTAATTCAGCTCAAATAAAATTAAATTTAGTTTTGTAATATAAATACCATGGTGCAACTATACAAGGTGAGTGCAAATCGACAACACATACGTTATTCATTTTGAAAAAAAAGTAGGCGGTCGAAAAAAGTATTCTTAGTCATGCCGGACTCTTTTTAGTTATATCCCGTCAAAGTTTTAGTAAGATCGGTCCAGCGGTCTGGCCTTCCCGACAGGCGTTGTAATTACTTAAAAAAGTGGGCGTTAAAGTAGGCGTGATCGTACCAACTCAGAAACCTTCCCGGGCTCATGCACAACAACTTTGCCGAAAATAATAACATGATCAGATGCATAGTTCGCGAGAATAGAATAGTGGAAATGAATTTCAAAAAAGCACCAATATAAGTGTACTGAAATTTGGCCCTTTTTACACCTTTATATGTGAGTATTGAATAGCATGTTCTGGGTTATTTTTTGTGTGGATGAAAGAATATTTTCTTTTTTTTATTTTTAAATTGAATAAATAATATCACTTGTCCGTTTTTGTCCCTTTTTTGTCACCCGTGAAAAAATAATTTTCAAAAAAGTACCTATTAATTATACGTAATACGTACTATTTGAAAATAATAGTTCATGAAATTTTTATTGAGAAAATACATATTGATAAAAAAAAGTACAAAAAAAGAATACAATTTTTAGGCCATAGGAATTCGAACTTCAAAAAGTACCAAAAAGATTTCTAGTCTTTATTGTTCTGAACCAGATGCATTTTATATAGTATTTCTATGTATATTTATGTAGGAGATATATATGTTAACGGAGCGTTCTACGGGGACTATTTTTACCCCATATGGTCACTTGAATTTAGAATTTCAGAAAAGTACCAGACACATGTCGGCTCTTTTTTCGATTAAAGGCGGACGCATTTAAAATATTATTTCTAAGTTTATTTCTTTTGAGATATAGAGGTACTGGTTTTACCCGGTTTTGACCCATTTGTCCCCCTTAACGACCGAATTTCCAAAAGTCCCTTCTTAGTGGATCTACATGTTGTAAAAGGAACCCATTACCCGAATTTCAAGTTTCTAGCTTTAGCGGTTTGGTCTGTGCGATTATGAATGAATCAATCAGTCAGGTAAGTTACTCTTTTATATATACAGTCCAATCATGAATAAAAATTCCGCGGGAGTTTTTTTTCCCTTTTCACATTTTTCCTATTCAAAAAATAAAAAGGGAAAAAACTCCCGCGGATTTTTTATTCATGATTGGGACGATAGATTAATTTCTAAAATGTACAAAAATACACAAACCGTTATTATTGTCAATCGTATATGACCTTCTCAATTGTTTTACTACAAATAAAAGTGTTTTTTAAATCTAAAATCTCAAATACTGTATAATTTTTAAATTTTAAAGTATTAGTAAAGTAGAAAACCAGAATTTTTAAATCCCAAATCAAATCTCAATTTAAAAAATTTCGGGTTTAACGGTTTTGTAAATTCCCGGATTTCGCGTTTGGCATCTCTGTTTACAAACAACAAACTGAAAAGTAACCAAGTTTGGTTATCTATAAAATATGTTACAACACTAACAAATATTTTCCCCTTGTTTTCAATAAAAAAATGTCTAGGAAAATAACAAAACAAGAATTGGAGTATGTATTCTGAAGACCCCAATCATGAAACATATTATTATGAGCAAGCATGGCAACCAAAACCAAACGAAGTAGACCTAAGTCTCCTGGAAGATTTGCAAAAAGAACAATCCTGTTTAACAGACAATTTTCCTATATGTGCCCTTGTAATTGATGAAGGTATAGTACACTATATGTAAAATACATATCGTATGTAAATCCCGATGAAATTCCATTTTATTTTCATTATTTTTTAAACATATTTTAGCTTTGGATCGCTTTTTTTCCACTGGACTTGTGCCTGGTTGCGTTTGCTATGCCGATGTACTCAATCAAGAGCCAATGAAACTTACTCAAAAGGTTTTTGTGCCTGTAAATCATTATCCTAAATTAAATGTAACTGGTATATTCAGGAGTTCCATAGTACGTCTCCAAGACGCAACACAGTGTAAGATTGAAATCAAAGGACGCAATTCTATGATAGACAAGCTTAAGGAAGAAGAATTGCGGCAATCAGGAGATCCGCGTTTTAAACATTTAAATAAAGATCTGTTCTTGCAAATTAGCACAGTGGCTACACCAATTGAGTGTTATACCCGTATTTCGTATGCTTTGGCAGAAATACGTAAATGTTTAGTACCAGAAACAAATGATGAAGAATTAAGTGAAATAATTAAAATCGAACCGGAAGTAGTTGGTAGCCAACAAATTGTGAAGTGAGTTATGATGCTCTTGCTAGAAAGATTGCGTTTTATTGTATTAAATGTAAAATTTATTGATTTTTTGCTGTACACATGTTCATTAAGGTGTGAGAAGCTGGAAAATAGCACTATTATGGATGACTCTCCACTTCGAGTAGTTTTTAAGGAGCCAAAAACACCACCGCCCTTATTAGATAAACCACAGGCACCGGAGCAAAAAACATTTATTTTTGGCTTAGCTGACAAACTCATTAAGCTATTGGATGAAACTATTTTAAATCCCAATTTTCAGTACTCAGAAGAGGAAACTATGATGGTTTCAAACAACATAGATATTTTGAATAGCTTTATTGTATCTAAAGTCCCATCAAACTCAAAAACAACTTCTATTAGTACCAGTCTGGAAAATAAACTATTAAGTAGGACAGCGTATTCGTCCAAAATTCGTCCTCAAAGTAAAAACTTGGGTATAACAAAAAAACATACAACAAAAAGAAAAATTACTAGAGATTTAACTAATTTCAACAGTATTAAATATAAAAACGAAAACGCAAGACCTATTAGATATAACAAGTTGGTTCAAAACACTTTTTTAAAGAAAAAGGTATGCTTTTTGAATATTTATAAATGAACTAATGTATTAGCGCTGTGCATAACAAGCAACCTTTTGCTAACTTTTTTGTAAAAAAATTTTCATAAGGGAAATATGATGAAAGCTCGAAAGATAGCATCAAAATCTCGTTATGCATATCGCGGTAAGATTTAAGCGGATTAAAAACACACTACAATTTAATTGAAGAGCTCGGAATGAATTTAAAATTTGTTACAATCTGATTTGTTTAAAAATTAATATATGACTAAAAACTTTTTACAATTGTATCTACTATGTTTTTAGGAAAAGTCTCCGGGATTATTTTATATAAAAGATAAGAAGAATAATAAAATAATAAAGCGTGTAAGCATATAAACTTTCTTAATTTATAGAATTTTTAAATAAATTTTGTATAATTTTTTTTAGCAAATTTCAAATAGAACTACTTTAAGCCGCTGTCTTAAAAGATCTGATAAGGATATTATAGAGCCAGAAGAAGAAATTGAATACAATCCATTAGCTTTAGATTATCTTCAACAGACTCCTACCGAGGTAATTTAAAAAGATCTTCCATAAAACCATATTTAAGGGTTGCATTTTATATTTATAGCTTGTTTTTGAATATACTCCCCGAGATATAATTCTCTCATTACTAGAGACCATGAAAAACTATCCAGTTTTGTGGCAATTTCATGACAAACCATTTAATGAAGACTATACTGAAGCCATCGAAGATTTGTGTCAAATAGTTAACGTCAAATGGTCATTAAATATAGATTCATTGAAAATGCATCGCAGCATTAATCGTGTGTTAAGATTTTACCGTTATTTATTCCCATTTGAGAATATTGAAAATTTTTCTGAATATTTCGACAAGTGTGCTGTATTTCTGCCATCAACTGTTATGGAAATTCCGCATGCTCGATGTTCTCAATGTTTTATATGTTACAAAGAGGATGTCGAATTGAGAAGGCATATTGTAGAAGAACATAAGTCTTTAAAATGGCCTTATAAATGCCAACACTGCGCAGAAAGTTTTAAAAACAGCGAGGAATATCAGTTTCACAAACTTCTGCCACATTATGTTGAAATATTTACATGTGAACAATGCAATGAGAGATTTAATCATCACAGTGAGTACAAACAACATTTAGCTAAACATCAACAAAAACAAATTGAAGAACCTAGAAATCATGTTTGTAACGAATGCGGCAAAAAATTTAAATCAAATGGGGAGCTACGAAGTCACAAATACTATCACGAAGAAAAAAAATTTAAATGTCATTTGTGTCCGAAATCGTATTTTAAAAGCTCAACTCTTACACTTCATTTAAAGAAACATCGTAATCAATTAGATTTTATATGCGAAGTGTGTGGGAAAGGATTTCTGCAACAAAAATATCTGAATGAGCACATGGATACACACAATGGAATCCAAATATCGTGTAATATTTGTAATTTAAAGCTGAGAAGAGGTAATCTATACCGGCACCTGCGGACTGTACATGTGGCAGTAGAGGGCACCATCGAAAGTACATTTAGAGCAAAAGGTCATAGGCATAATAAACTCACACAAGCTCAAAAACAGGCTTATAATCTCAAACCTATTTACCAGCGATCAAAACGTTCAAAACGATCCGAAGAAAAGGTTCCTCGCCAATACGATTGTAAAGTCTGTAGCATACACTTTGATCGACTCAAATTCCTCAAAGATCACAACAGACAAAATCATGCCAATATAAACAAAGTATCGTGTAAAATGTGTGATTCACAATTAGCACAAAAAACAAATCTAAAACGTCATTATCGTGAAAAACACAAGTTGCATGACTATCAAGCATTTGCCTTAGTTGAAAAGGACGAGGATATAAATATAGTGTTATCAATGTCAATAAAGGAAATGAATGAACAAAGCGGAAACCAAAGCGAGTAAAGTTTTTCATTAGGAAAACACTTTCCGGGATCCACCATATTTCAAGCGGGATATCCCGCTGCTTAATAAAATAGTAAATACATAGGTTCCTATGTATGCATATGTGTAATTTAATATTTGACAATTATTAAAAAAATTAATAACAGCATTTTTATACTTTCAAAACTATTGGGCGTGAGCTCTTCCGCCATTTTGTAAACTAAACAAAATTAGATATGAATTGTTAAAAATACCTACATAATTGTTAATCTAATATTAATTTAAAGTCTGAAATTGTTGTCTGAATGGATAAAATATTTATTATTATTATTATTCTACAAAATATTTTCATTCATTAATACTACAAATTATATAATTTTGTTAATTTTTCAAGTTATTTATTTGTACATTGTATGTATGTATGTACATACAGTGACTCCCATTAATATTCGGTATTTTCATTTCAAGTTATTTAAACCACCATTTCAGCAAAACTGTAAATGAAACTCAGAATTTTATGTTTTGGAAATAAAAATATATATCTCGAGATCAAATTAGTTTATTGTTAGAGTTAAGAACATTAAGAAAAATATACTTTAAAAAACTAAAAAGTTAACAAAATTCAGACTTCATTAATATTCGGTTTTTTCATAAAGGTACACAAAATTCAAATAAACTGCATTAAGTTTTTGTTAAACGGTAAAAAAAACTAATATCTTGTTGGACGATTCGGCATATTAAAAATAATTTTTTGCAGGAATTCTACACTAATCTTATCCCATTCTTCCTGCAGTCTTTTTTGAGCTCATTTCTGGATGAAATAGGAGTTTTACGCACTTGGCGGTGCAAGTGATCCCAAAAATTTTCAATGGAATTAATATCAGGGGATTGTGCTGGCGTATCAATAACTTTTGGACAATTGTAAAGTAACCATTGTCTTGATATAACTTGAAGGTCGAAGAAATCCCCATTTTTTTGGCAGACTGCTTCAAATTCTCAGGCAAAATGTTTAAATATATATCTTTGTTCATGATGCCGGCGATAAAAAGCAGTTTCCCGACACCCTTTGCTGATATACAGCCCCAAACCATTACGTGTCCACCTCCATGCTTTACTGTTGGAGTAATGTTTTTGCCTCTCAATTCTTCATTGGGTTTCCGCCAGACCATTGTTCTTCCGTCGCTACCGAATATGTTGAATTTGCTTTCGTCTAGGAAAACAACATCTTCCCACCAATTTACAGCCTTTTTTATGTGTTCATTAGCAAATTTTACCCGATATTGCCTGTTCTTCAAATTTACGAACGGCTTCTTACGAGCAACACGGCCATTGTACCCCTGTCTTTTAATGGCCCGACGTATTGTTTCTGCAAATACAGACTTATTAAACTCCTCTTTGACTTCACTACTATTTTGGAAGCACTTAGCCGCGGATTAAACTTAATTTTTCTTACAATTTAGCGCTTTTCCGCGTCGGTTAACTTTTTTGGCTGACCAGTTTGTTTTTGAAAGTCAATCCGGCTCTGGTTTTTGAATCTGCGGACAATGTCACCTACAGTATTAGGCCTCAAATTTACTATTGCAGCAATATCTTTATAAGTCTTTCCACTATTGTAATGAAAAATCACTAGTTCTCTCTTTTCCAATGAAGTATTTTTACCTTTACGACCCATAGTTATTAATTCACGCGAAATCAAACGAAAAAACGTTGTAATCCCTATATATTTAAAAAAAAGTGTTCATTTGTCTTTCAAAAAGTTGAATTTGTCCGTTATTCCAACCATTTTTGCACAGTTGCAAAATTATTTGGTTGTATTTTTTGGCAACATGAAAAAACCGAATATTAGTGTGGCATATATTTGTTGATTATTTCAGCATTTTAAGTTTCATAATTTTGTTTGTATATTTTATCTAAAACAATTCTAACACATAAACCAGTAACAAATTCATCTATCATTTTATTAAAATAAAAAATTTAAATAGTATAAATTTTATTTAAAAATGAAGGAAATATTCAAGGACAAATAAATACCGAATATTAATGGGAGTCACTATATATCTAGTTTTAATATGATTTTGATGGCAATATTATTAATTTTACTCAATTTATTAACAAAAAAAAACCATAACTCTTTTTTACTTTTCTTACTCTTTACAAATATATATATAAGATGTTTCTTCTTTTAAGTTTGGGGTTTGGGGCCTATTTATTTATAATATAAATTTAAAATTTTATATATTGGGCACATGGTGTAACTATACCCAGCATACCATTCTAGGAGCGCTCCGAAAAAAAGTCAGAAAAGAGTCCTACTAAGGAGCATTTTGAGCAGTATGACTCAGAAATTCCACTTATTTATGTGTGTACTAAAGCGTTGTTGTCCTGTTATTTGTGCTTTGAACAAAAAAAAAACAGCTGTACAACACACAAGAATGATAAAAACAAAATTACACAGAGCCCAAAAAACCCCTCATAAAAGACTCTTTTCTGACATTATCTAAGAGCTCTTTTAGAGCCCAAAAACCCCTCATAGAAGACTCTTTTCTGACATTATCTAAGAGCTCATGGTGAAATAACTACAAGGTGATGGCAATATTACAACAATACAAAAGAAACAACATGGTATTTTTGTTTTTGCTTTCATGTTTGTAATGTCAAAAACAACTGGTTATTGTTTACAAACATTTTTGCAGGAAAAATAAATACATACATACAATTTTTTTAATTTCAAGATGAAAATAAAAATAATTTATAAATTTGTTAATTTATGAAACATTTAATTTATGGACAATTGTTTTTTTCACTTTTTTTGTATAACTTGATACGTTTGCTGTTTTTTTAACACAACTTGAGCATACATACATACATATGTATATAAAGTTTGACATAACGAACATGACTAAAAAAAAACAGCTTGCGTTTCAACACCACCTTGTAGAGTTGTTTCACCATGTGACGGACCATTTTCGAATGTAATGACCCTCTTTTCTGAAGGTTTTCGGAGCAATTATGATTGTTTTTTGTGCTTATAAAGAGCGTTAGCGCTCCGAAAAAGGTGTCAGAAAAGACTCTTTTCAGACTCATATGTCTTGCTGGGTACTCTCAAAGAGATTTCAATTGCAAGGTTGCCATTCTAAGGGTTACCAAGAATGTTTCATGTGTTAGAATTAAAATTTCTTGCGAAAAATGTATATGTTTTATGTGATAGTTGGTAATCTTGCAATTGAAATCTCTCTCAGAGTTCTAAAATAAAACTGTTTAAAAAAGAAAAACAAAAAAAAAACAACAAAAAATATAAACATGAAGTGTGTAGTGAGCAGATGCAAGCCAAACGACAGTAAAAAAAAATTACCCAATAGAAACACAGAAGGTGTGACGTCACAGTTCCAAAATGCGCAGAACATTTTAAAATTTTAAGCGCATTGGCGTAATCTTTATTTTATCATTCTTGCATGTACTCGTACATATTTAGTACTGGCAAAAAAAAAATAATAATTTCTATGTCAATTTAATTTACTTACATATACTTATATATTTCATAGTATGTATTTGCAAAGGTGTTGAAATTCTATTGCAACAATAAACAGGGGGAGATAATGTGTTCTTAGAGAAATACAGTAATACAGTCTATTTCTTTTTAAATTTTTTGAAAATTAATTTCCTCTTTTTATACCCTTCACCTTCATGAGAAGGGTATATAGTATAAGTTTGTCATTCCGTTTGTAATTTCCACAATATAATTTTTCGACCCTATAAAGTATATATATTCTGGATCCTTATAGATAGCGGAGTCGATTAAGCCATGCCCGTCTGTCTGGATGTTGAAATCAGTTTTCTGAAGTCGCCAGATATCTTCGGGATCCAAATCTTCAATAATTCTGTCAGACATGCTCACAAAATTTTGTGAATTTCGGTCTATTTTTAACCGTATGCCCCATATAAAGCCCTCTTCCGAAAATCACTTTAATACTCATAAATCTCTTATAAATAAGGGTACCAATCCAAAATTTTACACGGATCATTTACATACATGCCTAAATCAAACTGCAGGATTTTGAGAATATCGGTCCATATTTGACTATGTCCCCCATATAAAGTCCACTTCCGAAATCCACGTTAATACTAATATATGTATATCTTCCACCACCTGGATAACTATCTTGCCGCGATGTGGTGGCTTAAATGCTGGCTGTAGTGTATGTCTTGAAACTTGAATCGGCAAATTTAGCCGGTACAAGTTAGAAGGCATAAGCTCTAAGGCCAGCATGACCAATGGTTATCCATCCTTCCAACTCCTATCCCATTACCCATTTCCTATCCACATCCCATTTTCCCATATCCCCCACTTTTAAGGTCAAGGTGGTTGATAGCAGTGCCGAAGACCTGAATGGCTAGTTAGTGGTTAAAGAAACTAGTCGCGAACAGCTTCCCTCCGACGCCAGGGCACGGGTCGGTTGTAAACAAAATTTTGCCTAATCCATGTACGCCGTCACTGCATGGATGGTCCATTCCCATACGTGCATACTCGTGGGACCAAAATTGAAGGAAAAAGTAACAAAAAGAAAAGAAATGATGCGACTCTAGAAGTCGTTGCAGAGAATGTCTCTGACAACTCGGCAGTTTCGGGGTCAAATCCAGACTCCGATTGGCTGGGTATCCACAGGGATATTCTGTTGCAAGAGGGTCAGTTACTCACAGAACTGACAGAAGAAGTGGAAGAAATGGAATCCACAGTTGGCTCACCGTCTAGAACTGGGGCCTCTGAAAGACTCGTTGGTCTAACTTTGAGTTCTGATGATGAGCATGAAATCACAGTGATTCAAGCTCATGATCAGAACCAGAAAGCTAGAACTTCGGTTTCGGGGGTCACACTCGGAATGGAGAGCGGACTGGGGAGTCCATTAAAGCCCGTCGTTCGGCAGGATGCGACAGAACAGGTCACATCAGACTGTCGAACAAGTCTTGAAAAAGCCAAGAGTGGTGTGAGAGTCTCCTTAGCCTTTCTAGAAAAGATAGCTAAGAAAGACCCCTCGCTGCACGATGGGCGGGATAGGCATCTACTGAGGAAGCACCGAAAGAACGTGTCGAGATTCGAACGAATCCACGGATCTATCGTTGCTATCCTAGGTATTCCCTATCCTGCGGGATACACAACAAAGACGGCTGTTGATTCAAATGTTGTCAGAAAAGACAATGAATCCTCAGCAGTTTTTGCTGAAAAATCCTTTAAAAAGGCAACGGGTGAGCAGGAGGAGGGTAAAGGCTTAAGGCCTGGCAATCTTAGCCGCGACAAAACAGTCACGGCTGGGGGAGCTAAGCCTGTAAGCGAATTACCCACCAGTAGCCGCGCGATTAGGACTGGGAATGTCTTGATAATCTCCAACAGTCACTCCCAAAAGGGAGTCACTAAAGGTATTATCAGGGCAGACCAGTCAAAATCTGCAGGGAAATTGGGTGATCATCGACCAAACTCTGCTAAGCCCCCCAACAAAGGGGCAGTTAAAAGAGTTCGGTCTGATGATGACCAGAAATCCCCAGAGGCTAAGAGGACTGGTCAGACTGGTGTTGGCCCTCTTGTAGATTCCTGTAAGGAAATCAGCAGGAGGACTGGTTCCAAAGCTGACCAGCCCTCAACGTCAAAGAAGCTAAGGGATTCGTCGGGTAAGGACGGTATTCTGGCAGCTGTCATTGATCGTATGGATCCCGATGGTAGGATCAGCGTTGAGAAATGGCAGGTGCTAGAGAACAAACTTCTCGACGAAATCTTTAGCGTGAAAGGAAGGCCGGACGAGGTATCGTTCAGAGGGGCCGACTGGGCAAGAGGTGTCAAAATTGTCAGTTGCGGTACTCAAAAAACCTTTGAGTTTTTAAAAGCTGCAATTGGCAGGTGTGGCAGCACTTGTCCGGAGGCCAGTCTGGACGTTATACTTGCGTCGGAATTACCACTGAGGCCGGTAGTCACAGTGTGGATACCTCCACCTATAAAACCGGTGGAAGTCATACTGGGACTACTGTCCAATCAGAACGAGGGACTCATTACAGCACAATGGAAGTTGATAGCTTCATTGGGCTGTAATGAGAACCAAGGGAGGGACTTCAGGTTCGCAGTAGACCAGGAGTCTCTCAAGAAGTTGAGATCAATGGGAGGGGTTGCAGTTTTCGGGTTGGGGTCTATCAGGTTTAGGTTTCCTAAAAATGATAAACCCTAAGAGGCTGAAAGTGGTGCAAATAAACTTGCATCACTGTGAAGCAGCCTCAACCGAACTAGTAACCCATCTCATTGACAACAACGTGGATGTGGCTTTAATCCAAGAGCCCTGGATTAACAAAAACAGGGTAGTTGGATTAAAGGCCACGGGGTATACATTGTTTGCACCTCAAACCGATGAGAAGGTACGAACATGTATACTAGCAAGAAATGAACATAAATTTAATTTATCTCATTCTTTCAGTGGTGGAGACCTCACGGTCGTGACGGGAGAAGCCAAGGACAGAACGGTTCTGGCTCTAGCATCGGTATACTTGCCATACGAGGCTACCGATCCTCCTGGTGGAAAGGTAAAGGAGTTGGTGAAGCATTCGGGCAGAACAGGCTCGAAGCTGGTACTGGGGTGTGACGCAAACGCACACCATACCCAGTGGGGAAGTACTGACATCAACAAAAGAGGTGAGTCTTTGTTTGATTTTATTATTGCTAACAATCTCTATATCTGTAATATGGGGAATACGCCAACATTCAGGAATAGGGATAGGGAGGCAGTAATAGATATTACGTTGACGAACTGTAGGGAATTAGTGAAGGATTGGAGGGTGGCTCTGGAATTCTCCTTCTCTGACCATAGTCGTCTATCCTTCAGCCTAGTGTTTGAAAGATCGAAAAGGAGTCCGTATAGGAATCCGAGAAGGACGAATTGGGATTCTTTTTCGGAATTAGTGGTAGATAACCTTAGGGTTACACACGAGTGGAGGTCGACTCCGACCGGAGTGGAACGACTGGTAGGTACCTTTACGGAGGCACTAATCAGTAGTTATGAAAGATCCTGTCCGCTGAACTTCCCGGGCAGACGCGAACAACCACGATGGTGGACGGAGGAGTTGAGGACTCAGAGATCCACTGTGAGAGGGTTGTTCAACAGGGCGAAATATACGCGTAGGGAAGAAGATTGGAGTAACTTTAGGTTGAGTTACAATAAGTACAAGAAAGACATTAGGAGAGCTAAAAGGGACTCGTGGATCAGGTTTAGCGAGTCAGTTGAATCTGTAAATGAGATGTCCAGGTTCAGAAGAATCTTATCCAAGGACCCAGCAGTCCCAGGATTTATTCAGAGACCAGACGACTCTTGGACAGAATCTAGCTCTGAGACCTTATGCCTTCTTATGGAGACTCACTTTCCGGGGTGTGTGGATCCTGGGGCGGGGGAACGGGTTGAGAATGCCGACTCCTTCTCAGGGCCGCGCTCAGGCGACGAGGCAATGGAGCCAGTGGGAGACATGATCACCTTGGATAAGGTAACATGGGCGGTCAATACTTTTGGGTCTTACAAATCGGCAGGACCAGACGGTATCTTTCCGGCGATGCTACAGAATATCGGGAGATCATCTCTCCTACTGTTGGTGGAACTTTTTAGGGTATGTATATTGAACGGATACATCCCTAAAGGATGGAGAGAGGTTAGGGTCGTGTTTATACCCAAAGCAGGGAGAACCGGTCACTCTAAACCTAAGGATTTTAGACCGATTAGCTTGTCGTCTTTTCTTTTGAAGACACTGGAAAGACTGATCGATCTATATCTGAGGACGAGGATAGACGCCGGCATAATCAGTTGCGCTCAGCATGCCTACCTTAAGGGTAGATCTGTGGAGAGTGCGCTGAATGATGTGGTGGGTTTTATAGAGAAGGGACTGCGAAACAAGGAATACACCTTGGCGGCATTCCTTGACATAGAGGGTGCCTTTAACAATTTGAGAGTAGAGGCTGTTAGGCAGGCACTATGTGACCTAATGGTTCCGTCCTTCCTGGTCGAATGGATAACTCTGATGCTTAGCAGTAGAGTCATTCACTCGGACTGGGGAAACGGACGCATGAGGAAACTGGTGACCAGAGGAACCCCGCAGGGGGGTGTTCTCTCTCCCTTACTATGGCTCTTGGCTGTCAATGTCGTTCTGAGACTTTTTGACAGAATGGGTCAGAAGGTCGTGGCCTACGCGGATGATGTAGTTATTTTGGTATCGGGCAAGTTTCTGCCGACAATTAGTGAAGTCATGCAAGGGGCACTGGGCGAACTGTCAACCTGGGCTAGTGAAAAGGGCTTGGGAGTTAATCCGGAGAAGACAGAGTTAGTTCTGTTTACTAGGAAGTACAGGGTGGAAAGTTTCAGGCTGCCGGTACTGGGAGGAGTAGAGCTTAGGCTATCGGATAGTGCTAAGTATCTGGGAGTTTTTCTGGACAGAAAACTGTCTTGGAAAAGAAATACTCAGGAGAGGCTCAAAAGGGGTCTCAATGCCTACTATACTTGTAGATCATCGATAGGTAAGAGTTGGGGACTTCGGCCGTCAGTGGTGGGATGGCTTTACACTTCGGTGGTCAGGCCCATTCTTACATATGGATGCTGTGTTTGGTGGGAGACATTGAGATTGGCTAATCGAAGAAGCCTTCTGTCTAAAGTTCAGAGGTGTGCTTCAATCGGCATAACGGGGGCCATGAGAAGCACTCCTCAAGCGGCTCTGGATGTCATTCTTCATTTATTGCCTATAGAGCAGTATGTGATGGGAATGGCAGCCAGAAGTATTCTTAGACTGAGGGAGCTGGGACTGCTAAAGGGTCACATGCAGGGTCACTCGCGAATCCTGTGTGAGATTGAGGCAGGTGGAAATTGCCTGGGATCGCCTGGCTCTACGGATTATGTGAGCACCTTGGTAGACTTTAGGCGGTTGCCGGAGGTGACATTGCCGTCTAGGGAGAGCTGGTCTGGAAGGGGCAAATTGTATGACGGATTTGCCATCTTCACGGACGGCTCAAAGATGAACGGCACGGGCGCAGGGGTCTATATTGAGGATCTGGACATCAGAATGTCATATAGGCTGTCTGACGACTGTAGTGTCTTTCAGGCGGAAGTTCTAGGGATCTTGAGGGCCGTGGAACTGATGAGGGACAACATCGACAGAGGCTCGGAGGTCACGATATATGTGGACAGCCAGGCGGCCCTTTTGGCCATAAGGGGCTGTTATGTGAACTCCAAGCTAGTCGACAGTTGTAGGAGGGCTCTAGAGGCAGCCTTAGGGTGTTATACGGTCAGGCTGTGCTGGGTACCGGGTCACTCTGGCATCGCCGGTAATGAGGTGGCCGATGAGTTGGCAAGATTGGGCTCAAGCACAGAGATGGATGACCGTATGGAGGTAGTCGGGCCTCCAATAGGCTTCTATTACGGAAGGATTAAGGAATGGATTGTAAACGCAACCAATCAAGCCTGGGGGAACCGAACAGACTGCCAAGTCTCACGGACGTTATGGCCGGTGCTTAGGAGGTCTGAGTCGGAACTGCTGTTGGGCAGAAGTAGGATCTGCGTTAGGACCATGATTGGCATTATCACGGGCCACTGCATGATAGGCAGGATGGCGGTGAGAATGGGATCCGAATTGTCGGATATGTGCAGGCTATGCGAGGACCCGGAAGAACTGGAGACAGTTGAGCACATTCTGTGCCACTGTCCCAGGTTACAGGGCAGTAGAATGAGATGGCTGGGTAATAGATTCTTGAGCGAATTAGGGGATGTCTCGAGCTGTGGGCTTGAGAGTCTGATAGGATTCGTAATGGGAATGGCCTGGTTACGTACCAATATACGGAGTGCGGGTCTCATAAATGGAGGACATACGTCCGAGTAGGTTTTTGGTCAGGTCTTCTTCTTCTTCTTCTTCTCTCTATTCTAAAAATCTAATATTCCTCCTCCTCTTCTTTTCTTTACTTCCTATTTCTATTACTTCCTCTATCAAGGCATCGCAATGGGCCATATTGGTCTCTGGGTGAAGGTGTGAGGTGACTCACACCAGCCTTATTACCTACCTACCTACCTATGTATATCTTAAATATACGATTATTATGTTTAAATTCAACGTGAAATATCCTCATATGCATGAAAATCACTGTTCCAAAATTTAAGAAGATCGGCCCATAATTTGTCATAGCTGCCATATAAGAAACATTTCCAAAAAACAAATAAATTCGGGTCAAAAAATATTCTTTCCGGATTTAACCCATATTCGGTCCATATTTTATAATA
The DNA here is from genome assembly GCA_950370525.1 of Bellardia bayeri. Classification (NCBI taxonomy): domain Eukaryota; kingdom Metazoa; phylum Arthropoda; class Insecta; order Diptera; family Calliphoridae; genus Bellardia; species Bellardia bayeri. The sequence continues at coordinate 2,191,984 of OX493268.1, forward strand.
ATGATATATATCGTTGCAAAGATATGTTTAATACCTTTTATTTAATGTATTACAAATTATCACACACCCAGTAGTTCCCGAGATATAGGCCTAAATATTTTCAACTTTACGGGCCCGCCCCCTCGAAAATAGGCGTGACCGCCAACAAATTTTTTTTGCTGGCATCTCCTCTAAAAGCCCTATTTGATGAAGTTTTTTTTTTTGAGCAAAGTGACTAAAACCGAATTGTTCCCCTTTTTTATACTCTGTTTGTTAAATTACACTCAAGATTATTATGAACATCAGACAAACTCTATAAATTATGGTAAGAATTGCATCCACAACAAAGGTGAAGGGTATATAAGATTCGGCATAGCCGAATATAGCACTCTTACTTGTTTTCTATTGTTATTTTATATGTCTTTTATTTCTAACTACTCTTCCCGCTAAAGTTTAACTGCCGTATTTATAAAAAATAAAGTAGGTTTGAAGTGTGCTTTTAGACAACATTTTCTTAAAATACATTTGAAGTCTCCTTTAATTTTTTATAAATACGGCAGTAAGTAAATTGCTCCAATTTAACTATACATAATATATTAATATATTATTATAATATATTTCTTATGATTAGAACTTGTACAGGTTTTATTATTTGAATTCGTATATGTCATGCTGTATACAAAGTGTGCATTCCATTATTGTCCATTTGCCAAAGTTACTCACTCACTCAATGCTCTCAAATATTAGCGTAAAGGGTAAAGTTTTAAATTTAATGCAAATGCAAAAAAGTGCATCTAAAAACTGAAAGTGCCTGCCAATGTACGAGTATGCAATAATGTTTGCTAATCTCTGACATTATCTAGTCGTAATAATAATTTTTACATGTAGGTACATACATATGTATTTTTACACGACTTCGAGTAAATGGTAATTTTGTATGTATTGCATGATTAATGTTGCAATTTTATACGCATTTCTTGTATTGTTACTTGTGTGCGTCACGAGTAAGTTGGTAAATAAATTGAAAATTTTAACATAGTATGTATGTATGTGTTTATACCCTACACCACCATAGTGAGAAGGGCATATTGGATTTGTAACGCTTAAAAATATTGGACAACCAGCCTAAAGTATACCGAGCAACTCAGAATCATTTTCTGAGTCGATTAAGCGATATCCGCCCGTCCGTCTGGCTAGCTGGCTGGCTAAAATTTACAATGAGAACTTTTTTCGGCCCAAAGTCGGTCCCATACAAATGTCCTGCCGAAATAGAGTCTATCAGTCATAAATGTTTGATTTATATACGTATCCAAATAAATTTCTCCATAAATAAGTTGCACATGAAGCCTAATCACATTTAAATTTTTTTGCGCAGATCGGTCCATAATGGACCATAGCTGCCATATAAGGCCCACTTTCGAAAATCACTTTAAGATACTCGCAACTATCTTGAAAATTTTAAGATAACTCTCTTGATATTTTTTCGAAGTTGCGTCGCTGCTTAATTATTACTATTTTTAACTGTGCGTCATTATTATTACATTTTAATTTTGTGTTTTGCTTTTTATTTTATTTTATTTGCTTTACGCATTTTGCTATATGGTCAACACTGTTTTTGTTTTGACGCTAACAAAAATAAAAATTAGTTAATAGACAGCGACGAAGAAATCAGCATGGACAACAACCTGCAGTCGTGTTGCCTGATGTGAATATAGTCGCTCTCATATAAACGTGTGTATTTTATGTTTGACATATTGTCGTCGGTAGCTTGCTGTCTCGAATGTGTTTAATGTTTAACAAGTGTTTTGTAGCGAAATTTTCTAAAAGAAAGAATGCAAAGTAAGAGAGGTAGCTGTATAAAAAGAACAATGAAATTATTAGAAAAACAAAATATTTAATGATATTATTGCTCAGTTTGTTAAATTCAAACTCAGTAGAAAGTTTTACACTACAGCTGACTTTTTTATTTCGCTGAGATACAAATCCTGACTGTTTTTATATTTTTTAGCCGGGTAATGCGAATTTTACAGTAAAATTATATTTTAATGAGCTCATAATCCATTTTGTAACATAAAAAATCATATAGATTCCACTTGATTGATTGTGTGCTACCACGTCCTAGCACTTTATATTCAGGACTATATCAATAGCCGCGAAAAGATCCACGATTGTTTTATATTCAGGACTAGAGTCACGAATGCTCTATATTCAGGACTCGATAAAGGCCACGATTGTTTTATATTCAGGACTATAGACAGACCAACAATTGCTTTATATTTAGGACTAGAGAAAGAGTCACGATTGCTTTATTTTCAGGAATAGATAAAGAGTCATGATTGCTTTAAATTGAGGGGTAGAGAGTAGAGTAGAGTAGAGCCACGACAGGACTGGAGAAATATCAACAATAATCTCTAGCAATGAAATGAAAATTTTTACTTATGCCTGAGTGCAAGCAAGTTCCCCCAATGTCGAGAAAATCCCAATGCAACCCAGGAACGAATTCTTTCAGTATTAAATATAACATTTAAATGTTAGAAAGTATTAAGGTTTAATTAATAATACATTGTAAATAAATTATCTTTAACTTACCTTAATTGTAGACAGACCCCATATTATTTTAAAATTTTCGTTATAAATAAACTACATGTTTCGATGTTTTAGCACAGCACTTTCTTTTTTATATAAAACAGGCCATAGTGTAATAAAAAATACACTTTTTGCAATTGACTTTTTTTGATTAATTTTATTGCAATATATTAATTTCATTTCATTTTCTTTATATATGATTTTTTTTATTTTTTTTTTTTTAGAATACACTAATTTTCTTTATTATTTCATTAAAAAGACAAACAAAAGCAAACACACTAATACACTGTAAGGAAGGGGCGAACGAATAGCAATAAAACTCAAATTTCTCAAAAGTAAATTTAGAATTTTGTTAAATATTTTAATATAACAACATAAATAATGTAACAAATATTTCAATTTCATTACAATTTTATCCCAATTTACTTAAACTTCCTATAACCACTCGCGCACACCTTCAACTAAAAGGAAAAACTAAAGAAATACACCAATTAGCACAATTTATCTAAGAGTAAAAGAGACAACGCTATGTAATCATAGTAAACAGCTTTTATTATACAATAATAGCACAAATAAAATGCTGGCTATATCTCAATACTTTTTAAGCTTTTATACTTAAACGGCGGGAAACGGATAACGAAACAAAAGGAAATGAACAACTAACTTTCGTTAAGTGAAAAACTACATGTAGATTTAGTTTTTAACAAATTTAACACTTTACACAATAATTCTTGTTAAAAAAATGTTTGAATTTAATTAATTAAGAGTTTTTCTACAAGTGTGTTAACTTTTTTAATTCTTCACAACCGTTAACCGTTTCTATAGGACACCGAAGTGACCAGTCACTCGCGCACGTCTGACTGCATCAAATTTTCTAAAGAGACTAATGAGAAAATATAACGAAGGTGTTTAAAGAAGCTTTTTAATGGCAAGACTGATTTATTAAAGAAACAAGTGTTACCATAAATTTAATATAAGGATTAAAAAAGGGATTATGGGTTTTAGCAACTATATAATAATAATAATATATATGTACCTATTATTTGAATTCCTCGGGATTAACGAAATATTATGTTTTTAAAGAATTTAAATCAAAACAAATTCTGAAAACAGAAAATTATTCTCTTTAATCTTAAAAGGAAATTGTAGCTATAATTAAGGATCTAATTCAGAAATGCGGTCACAGGTTTTTATTTTGAATTAAAGTCTCTTATTTTAATTAACCCTCCACAAACAAAATATCTTATCCGCACCTACAAAATTGTAATTCATCGCTCCAGAGTACATTTCTCCAGAAAATTATTGGTTTTTCTAAATGATCATGGACGAAAGAAATCCGTGACAGTTTGTTGTTTTTTGAAACATGTTGCTTATGCCGAAAAATGCATTCACGCAAATTTTTTTTCTTATACTTCTAGAGAAGTCGTCAATACCGAATTTTTATTGAAAGATCCATTTGAATTGCTCTTAATGTGTAAATAGTCCTATTTACGGGTTATTTGTTTACGTTTTAGATTCTATGCAAAAATTTTATAAGTTCCATAGGTTCGAATATGGCCTAATACGTTGTAGACCATCTTTCATAAACAAATTACTCGCAGTCTCTTCATCTAGTGAATAAGCTTACGCTGATCCTCTTTGCACCTGATCTTAAACTTTTGTTTCATAAAATATTTTCAGAACTTATTAATTCCTAAAAACTAACCGTGAAAAATTAACAAAATATATGAATTTAAGTTCACGTTCTAAATTATTGTCCTGCTTAAGTTGCCTATTAACTTCGATTAACCACAAATAGAGGCAAATATTTAGAAATAATGCTGATAACGCCACAGGGTACATATTGGAAAAAAGTGTGCTTAATTCATGTCCACTACTGTATATTATGTGGTATCACTAGTAAATTTTGTAATAAAATAATGCTTTATATGATTTCAAACCTGTGTAGAATTATTTTCCGGGAATTACGAAAAAAAATTTTTCGCGGAATATATTTAATATTTCTTTTTGATATTGAAATTTGTTATTCGCATTCGAGTTTTTCTTTACTTCATAATTTGTAAAACAATATTTCTGCCATCTTTAAATACATAACCATGGCAATCCTTATTTTCTTTCATGATAAAGTTAAATATTTTAATGTAACAACATAAATAATGTAACAAATATTTCAATTTCATTACAATTTTATCCCAATTTACTTAAACTTCCTATAACCACTCGCACACACCTTCAACTAAAAGGAAAAACTACAGAAACACACCAATTAGCACAATTTATCTAAGAGTAAAAGAGACAACGCTATGTAATCATAGTAAACAGCTTTTATTATACAATAATAGCACAAATAAAATGCTGGCTATATCTCAATACTTTTTAAGCTTTTATACTTAAACGGCGGGAAACGGATAACGAAACAAAAGGAAATGAACAACTAACTTTCGATAAGTAAAAAACTACATGTAGATTTAGTTTTTAACAAATTTAACACTTTACACAATAATTCTTGTTAAAAAAATGTTTGAATTTAATTAATTAAGAGTTTTTCTACAAGTGTGTTAACTTTTTTAATTCTTCACAACCGTTAACCGTTTCTATAGGACACCGAAGTGACCAGTCACTCGCGCACGTCTGACTGCATCAAATTTTCTAAAGAGACTAATGAGAAAATATAACGAAGGTGTTTAAAGAAGCTTTTTAATGGCAAGACTGATTTATTAAAGAAACAAGTGTTACCATAAATTTAATATAAGGATTAAAAAAGGGATTATGGGTTTTAGCAACTATATAATAATAATAATATATATGTACCTATTATATGAATTCCTCGGAATTAACGAAATATTATGTTTTTAAAGAATTTAAATCAAAACAAATTCTGAAAACAGAAAATTATTCTCTTTAATCTTAAAAGGAAATTGTAGCTATAATTAAGGATCTAATTCAGAAATGCGGTCACAGGTTTCATTATTATTACATTTTAATTTTGTGTTTTGCTTTTTATTTTATTTTATTTGCTTTACGCATTTTGCTATATGGTCAACACTGTTTTTGTTTTGACGCTAACAAAAATAAAAATTAGTTAATAGACAGCGACGAAGAAATCAGCATGGACAACAACCTGCAGTCGTGTTGCCTGATGTGAATATAGTCGCTCTCATATAAACGTGTGTATTTTATGTTTGACATATTGTCGTCGGTAGCTTGCTGTCTCGAATGTGTTTAATGTTTAACAAGTGTTTTGTAGCGAAATTTTCTAAAAGAAAGAATGCAAAGTAAGAGAGGTAGCTGTATAAAAAGAACAATGAAATTATTAGAAAAACAAAATATTTAATGATATTATTGCTCAGTTTGTTAAATTCAAACTCAGTAGAAAGTTTTACACTACAGCTGACTTTTTTATTTCGCTGAGATACAAATCCTGACTGTTTTTATATTTTTTAGCCGGGTAATGCGAATTTTACAGTAAAATTATATTTTAATGAGCTCATAATCCATTTTGTAACATAAAAAATCATATAGATTCCACTTGATTGATTGTGTGCTACCACGTCCTAGCACTTTATATTCAGGACTATATCAATAGCCGCGAAAAGATCCACGATTGTTTTATATTCAGGACTAGAGTCACGAATGCTCTATATTCAGGACTCGATAAAGGCCACGATTGTTTTATATTCAGGACTATAGACAGACCAACAATTGCTTTATATTTAGGACTAGAGAAAGAGTCACGATTGCTTTATTTTCAGGAATAGATAAAGAGTCATGATTGCTTTAAATTGAGGGGTAGAGAGTAAAGTAGAGTAGAGCCACGACAGGACTGGAGAAATATCAACAATAATCTCTAGCAATGAAATGAAAATTTTTACTTATGCCTGAGTGCAAGCCAGTTCCTCCAATGTCGAGAAAATCCCAATGCAACCCAGGAACGAATTCTTTCAGTATTAAATATAACATTTAAATGTTAGAAAGTATTAAGGTTTAATTAATAATACATTGTAAATAAATTATCTTTAACTTACCTTAATTGTAGTCAGACCCCATATTATTTTAAAATTTTCGTTATAAATAAACTACATGTTTCGATGTTTTAGCACAGCACTTTCTTTTTTATATAAAACAGGCCATAGTGTAATAAAAAATACACTTTTTGCAATTGACTTTTTTTGATTAATTTTATTGCAATATATTAATTTCATTTCATTTTCTTTATATATGATTTTTTTTATTTTTTTTTTTTTAGAATACACTAATTTTCTTTATTATTTCATTAAAAAGACAAACAAAAGCAAACACACTAATACACTGTAAGGAAGGGGCGAACGAATAGCAATAAAACTCAAATTTCTCAAAAGTAAATTTAGAATTTTGTTAAATATTTTAATATAACAACATAAATAATGTAACAAATATTTCAATTTCATTACAATTTTATCCCAATTTACTTAAACTTCCTATAACCACTCGCGCACACCTTCAACTAAAAGGAAAAACTAAAGAAATACACCAATTAGCACAATTTATCTAAGAGTAAAAGAGACAACGCTATGTAATCATAGTAAACAGCTTTTATTATACAATAATAGCACAAATAAAATGCTGGCTATATCTCAATACTTTTTAAGCTTTTATACTTAAACGGCGGGAAACGGATAACGAAACAAAAGGAAATGAACAACTAACTTTCGTTAAGTGAAAAACTACATGTAGATTTAGTTTTTAACAAATTTAACACTTTACACAATAATTCTTGTTAAAAAAATGTTTGAATTTAATTAATTAAGAGTTTTTCTACAAGTGTGTTAACTTTTTTAATTCTTCACAACCGTTAACCGTTTCTATAGGACACCGAAGTGACCAGTCACTCGCGCACGTCTGACTGCATCAAATTTTCTAAAGAGACTAATGAGAAAATATAACGAAGGTGTTTAAAGAAGCTTTTTAATGGCAAGACTGATTTATTAAAGAAACAAGTGTTACCATAAATTTAATATAAGGATTAAAAAAGGGATTATGGGTTTTAGCAACTATATAATAATAATAATATATATGTACCTATTATTTGAATTCCTCGGGATTAACGAAATATTATGTTTTTAAAGAATTTAAATCAAAACAAATTCTGAAAACAGAAAATTATTCTCTTTAATCTTAAAAGGAAATTGTAGCTATAATTAAGGATCTAATTCAGAAATGCGGTCACAGGTTTTTATTTTGAATTAAAATCTCTTATTTTAATTAACCCTCCACAAACAAAATATCTTATCCGCACCTACAAAATTGTAATTCATCGCTCCAGAGTACATTTCTCCAGAAAATTATTGGTTTTTCTAAATGATCATGGACGAAAGAAATCCGTGACAGTTTGTTGTTTTTTGAAACATGTTGCTTATGCCGAAAAATGCATTCACGCAAATTTTTTTTCTTATACTTCTAGAGAAGTCGTCAATACCGAATTTTTATTGAAAGATCCATTTGAATTGCTCTTAATGTGTAAATAGTCCTATTTACGGGTTATTTGTTTACGTTTTAGATTCTATGCAAAAATTTTATAAGTTCCATAGGTTCGAATATGGCCTAATACGTTGTAGACCATCTTTCATAAACAAATTACTCGCAGTCTCTTCATCTAGTGAATAAGCTTACGCTGATCCTCTTTGCACCTGATCTTAAACTTTTGTTTCATAAAATATTTTCAGAACTTATTAATTCCTAAAAACTAACCGTGAAAAATTAACAAAATATATGAATTTAAGTTCACGTTCTAAATTATTGTCCTGCTTAAGTTGCCTATTAACTTCGATTAACCACAAATAGAGGCAAATATTTAGAAATAATGCTGATAACGCCACAGGGTACATATTGGAAAAAAGTGTGCTTAATTCATGTCCACTACTGTATATTATGTGGTATCACTAGTAAATTTTGTAATAAAATAATGCTTTATATGATTTCAAACCTGTGTAGAATTATTTTCCGGGAATTACGAAAAAAAATTTTTCGCGGAATATATTTAATATTTCTTTTTGATATTGAAATTTGTTATTCGCATTCGAGTTTTTCTTTACTTCATAATTTGTAAAACAATATTTCTGCCATCTTTAAATACATAACCATGGCAATCCTTATTTTCTTTCATGATAAAGTTAAATATTTTAATGTAACAACATAAATAATGTAACAAATATTTCAATTTCATTACAATTTTATCCCAATTTACTTAAACTTCCTATAACCACTCGCACACACCTTCAACTAAAAGGAAAAACTACAGAAACACACCAATTAGCACAATTTATCTAAGAGTAAAAGAGACAACGCTATGTAATCATAGTAAACAGCTTTTATTATACAATAATAGCACAAATAAAATGCTGGCTATATCTCAATACTTTTTAAGCTTTTATACTTAAACGGCGGGAAACGGATAACGAAACAAAAGGAAATGAACAACTAACTTTCGATAAGTAAAAAACTACATGTAGATTTAGTTTTTAACAAATTTAACACTTTACACAATAATTCTTGTTAAAAAAATGTTTGAATTTAATTAATTAAGAGTTTTTCTACAAGTGTGTTAACTTTTTTAATTCTTCACAACCGTTAACCGTTTCTATAGGACACCGAAGTGACCAGTCACTCGCGCACGTCTGACTGCATCAAATTTTCTAAAGAGACTAATGAGAAAATATAACGAAGGTGTTTAAAGAAGCTTTTTAATGGCAAGACTGATTTATTAAAGAAACAAGTGTTACCATAAATTTAATATAAGGATTAAAAAAGGGATTATGGGTTTTAGCAACTATATAATAATAATAATATATATGTACCTATTATATGAATTCCTCGGAATTAACGAAATATTATGTTTTTAAAGAATTTAAATCAAAACAAATTCTGAAAACAGAAAATTATTCTCTTTAATCTTAAAAGGAAATTGTAGCTATAATTAAGGATCTAATTCAGAAATGCGGTCACAGGTTTCATTATTATTACATTTTAATTTTGTGTTTTGCTTTTTATTTTATTTTATTTGCTTTACGCATTTTGCTATATGGTCAACACTGTTTTTGTTTTGACGCTAACAAAAATAAAAATTAGTTAATAGACAGCGACGAAGAAATCAGCATGGACAACAACCTGCAGTCGTGTTGCCTGATGTGAATATAGTCGCTCTCATATAAACGTGTGTATTTTATGTTTGACATATTGTCGTCGGTAGCTTGCTGTCTCGAATGTGTTTAATGTTTAACAAGTGTTTTGTAGCGAAATTTTCTAAAAGAAAGAATGCAAAGTAAGAGAGGTAGCTGTATAAAAAGAACAATGAAATTATTAGAAAAACAAAATATTTAATGATATTATTGCTCAGTTTGTTAAATTCAAACTCAGTAGAAAGTTTTACACTACAGCTGACTTTTTTATTTCGCTGAGATACAAATCCTGACTGTTTTTATATTTTTTAGCCGGGTAATGCGAATTTTACAGTAAAATTATATTTTAATGAGCTCATAATCCATTTTGTAACATAAAAAATCATATAGATTCCACTTGATTGATTGTGTGCTACCACGTCCTAGCACTTTATATTCAGGACTATATCAATAGCCGCGAAAAGATCCACGATTGTTTTATATTCAGGACTAGAGTCACGAATGCTCTATATTCAGGACTCGATAAAGGCCACGATTGTTTTATATTCAGGACTATAGACAGACCAACAATTGCTTTATATTTAGGACTAGAGAAAGAGTCACGATTGCTTTATTTTCAGGAATAGATAAAGAGTCATGATTGCTTTAAATTGAGGGGTAGAGAGTAGAGTAGAGTAGAGCCACGACAGGACTGGAGAAATATCAACAATAATCTCTAGCAATGAAATGAAAATTTTTACTTATGCCTGAGTGCAAGCAAGTTCCCCCAATGTCGAGAAAATCCCAATGCAACCCAGGAACGAATTCTTTCAGTATTAAATATAACATTTAAATGTTAGAAAGTATTAAGGTTTAATTAATAATACATTGTAAATAAATTATCTTTAACTTACCTTAATTGTAGACAGACCCCATATTATTTTAAAATTTTCGTTATAAATAAACTACATGTTTCGATGTTTTAGCACAGCACTTTCTTTTTTATATAAAACAGGCCATAGTGTAATAAAAAATACACTTTTTGCAATTGACTTTTTTTGATTAATTTTATTGCAATATATTAATTTCATTTCATTTTCTTTATATATGATTTTTTTTATTTTTTTTTTTTTAGAATACACTAATTTTCTTTATTATTTCATTAAAAAGACAAACAAAAGCAAACACACTAATACACTGTAAGGAAGGGGCGAACGAATAGCAATAAAACTCAAATTTCTCAAAAGTAAATTTAGAATTTTGTTAAATATTTTAATATAACAACATAAATAATGTAACAAATATTTCAATTTCATTACAATTTTATCCCAATTTACTTAAACTTCCTATAACCACTCGCGCACACCTTCAACTAAAAGGAAAAACTAAAGAAATACACCAATTAGCACAATTTATCTAAGAGTAAAAGAGACAACGCTATGTAATCATAGTAAACAGCTTTTATTATACAATAATAGCACAAATAAAATGCTGGCTATATCTCAATACTTTTTAAGCTTTTATACTTAAACGGCGGGAAACGGATAACGAAACAAAAGGAAATGAACAACTAACTTTCGTTAAGTGAAAAACTACATGTAGATTTAGTTTTTAACAAATTTAACACTTTACACAATAATTCTTGTTAAAAAAATGTTTGAATTTAATTAATTAAGAGTTTTTCTACAAGTGTGTTAACTTTTTTAATTCTTCACAACCGTTAACCGTTTCTATAGGACACCGAAGTGACCAGTCACTCGCGCACGTCTGACTGCATCAAATTTTCTAAAGAGACTAATGAGAAAATATAACGAAGGTGTTTAAAGAAGCTTTTTAATGGCAAGACTGATTTATTAAAGAAACAAGTGTTACCATAAATTTAATATAAGGATTAAAAAAGGGATTATGGGTTTTAGCAACTATATAATAATAATAATATATATGTACCTATTATTTGAATTCCTCGGGATTAACGAAATATTATGTTTTTAAAGAATTTAAATTAAAACAAATTCTGAAAACAGAAAATTATTCTCTTTAATCTTAAAAGGAAATTGTAGCTATAATTAAGGATCTAATTCAGAAATGCGGTCACAGGTTTTTATTTTGAATTAAAATCTCTTATTTTAATTAACCCTCCACAAACAAAATATCTTATCCGCACCTACAAAATTGTAATTCATCGCTCCAGAGTACATTTCTCCAGAAAATTATTGGTTTTTCTAAATGATCATGGACGAAAGAAATCCGTGACAGTTTGTTGTTTTTTGAAACATGTTGCTTATGCCGAAAAATGCATTCACGCAAATTTTTTTTCTTATACTTCTAGAGAAGTCGTCAATACCGAATTTTTATTGAAAGATCCATTTGAATTGCTCTTAATGTGTAAATAGTCCTATTTACGGGTTATTTGTTTACGTTTTAGATTCTATGCAAAAATTTTATAAGTTCCATAGGTTCGAATATGGCCTAATACGTTGTAGACCATCTTTCATAAACAAATTACTCGCAGTCTCTTCATCTAGTGAATAAGCTTACGCTGATCCTCTTTGCACCTGATCTTAAACTTTTGTTTCATAAAATATTTTCAGAACTTATTAATTCCTAAAAACTAACCGTGAAAAATTAACAAAATATATGAATTTAGGTTCACGTTCTAAATTATTGTCCTGCTTAAGTTGCCTATTAACTTCGATTAACCACAAATAGAGGCAAATATTTAGAAATAATGCTGATAACGCCACAGGGTACATATTGGAAAAAAGTGTGCTTAATTCATGTCCACTACTGTATATTATGTGGTATCACTAGTAAATTTTGTAATAAAATAATGCTTTATATGATTTCAAACCTGTGTAGAATTATTTTCCGGGAATTACGAAAAAAAATTTTTCGCGGAATATATTTAATATTTCTTTTTGATATTGAAATTTGTTATTCGCATTCGAGTTTTTCTTTACTTCATAATTTGTAAAACAATATTTCTGCCATCTTTAAATACATAACCATGGCAATCCTTATTTTCTTTCATGATAAAGTTAAATATTTTAATGTAACAACATAAATAATGTAACAAATATTTCAATTTCATTACAATTTTATCCCAATTTACTTAAACTTCCTATAACCACTCGCACACACCTTCAACTAAAAGGAAAAACTACAGAAACACACCAATTAGCACAATTTATCTAAGAGTAAAAGAGACAACGCTATGTAATCATAGTAAACAGCTTTTATTATACAATAATAGCACAAATAAAATGCTGGCTATATCTCAATACTTTTTAAGCTTTTATACTTAAACGGCGGGAAACGGATAACGAAACAAAAGGAAATGAACAACTAACTTTCGATAAGTAAAAAACTACATGTAGATTTAGTTTTTAACAAATTTAACACTTTACACAATAATTCTTGTTAAAAAAATGTTTGAATTTAATTAATTAAGAGTTTTTCTACAAGTGTGTTAACTTTTTTAATTCTTCACAACCGTTAACCGTTTCTATAGGACACCGAAGTGACCAGTCACTCGCGCACGTCTGACTGCATCAAATTTTCTAAAGAGACTAATGAGAAAATATAACGAAGGTGTTTAAAGAAGCTTTTTAATGGCAAGACTGATTTATTAAAGAAACAAGTGTTACCATAAATTTAATATAAGGATTAAAAAAGGGATTATGGGTTTTAGCAACTATATAATAATAATAATATATATGTACCTATTATATGAATTCCTCGGAATTAACGAAATATTATGTTTTTAAAGAATTTAAATCAAAACAAATTCTGAAAACAGAAAATTATTCTCTTTAATCTTAAAAGGAAATTGTAGCTATAATTAAGGATCTAATTCAGAAATGCGGTCACAGGTTTCATTATTATTACATTTTAATTTTGTGTTTTGCTTTTTATTTTATTTTATTTGCTTTACGCATTTTGCTATATGGTCAACACGGTTTTTGTTTTGACGCTAACAAAAATGAAAATTAGTTAATAGACAGCGACGAAGAAATCAGCATGGACAACAACCTGCAGTCGTGTTGCCTGATGTGAATATAGTCGCTCTCATATAAACGTGTGTATTTTATGTTTGACATATTGTCGTCGGTAGCTTGCTGTCTCGAATGTGTTTAATGTTTAACAAGTGTTTTGTAGCGAAATTTTCTAAAAGAAAGAATGCAAAGTAAGAGAGGTAGCTGTATAAAAAGAACAATGAAATTATTAGAAAAACAAAATATTTAATGATATTATTGCTCAGTTTGTTAAATTCAAACTCAGTAGAAAGTTTTACACTACAGCTGACTTTTTTATTTCGCTGAGATACAAATCCTGACTGTTTTTATATTTTTTAGCCGGGTAATGCGAATTTTACAGTAAAATTATATTTTAATGAGCTCATAATCCATTTTGTAACATAAAAAATCATATAGATTCCACTTGATTGATTGTGTGCTACCACGTCCTAGCACTTTATATTCAGGACTATATCAATAGCCGCGAAAAGATCCACGATTGTTTTATATTCAGGACTAGAGTCACGATTGCTCTATATTCAGGACTCGATAAAGGCCACGATTGTTTTATATTCAGGACTATAGACAGACCAACAATTGCTTTATATTTAGGACTAGAGAAAGAGTCACGATTGCTTTATTTTCAGGAATAGATAAAGAGTCATGATTGCTTTAAATTGAGGGGTAGAGAGTAAAGTAGAGTAGAGCCACGACAGGACTGGAGAAATATCAACAATAATCTCTAGCAATGAAATGAAAATTTTTACTTATGCCTGAGTGCAAGCCAGTTCCTCCAATGTCGAGAAAATCCCAATGCAACCCAGGAACGAATTCTTTCAGTATTAAATATAACATTTAAATGTTAGAAAGTATTAAGGTTTAATTAATAATACATTGTAAATAAATTATCTTTAACTTACCTTAATTGTAGTCAGACCCCATATTATTTTAAAATTTTCGTTATAAATAAACTACATGTTTCGATGTTTTAGCACAGCACTTTCTTTTTTATATAAAACAGGCCATAGTGTAATAAAAAATACACTTTTTGCAATTGACTTTTTTTGATTAATTTTATTGCAATATATTAATTTCATTTCATTTTCTTTATATATGATTTTTTTTATTTTTTTTTTTTTAGAATACACTAATTTTCTTTATTATTTCATTAAAAAGACAAACAAAAGCAAACACACTAATACACTGTAAGGAAGGGGCGAACGAATAGCAATAAAACTCAAATTTCTCAAAAGTAAATTTAGAATTTTGTTAAATATTTTAATATAACAACATAAATAATGTAACAAATATTTCAATTTCATTACAATTTTATCCCAATTTACTTAAACTTCCTATAACCACTCGCGCACACCTTCAACTAAAAGGAAAAACTAAAGAAATACACCAATTAGCACAATTTATCTAAGAGTAAAAGAGACAACGCTATGTAATCATAGTAAACAGCTTTTATTATACAATAATAGCACAAATAAAATGCTGGCTATATCTCAATACTTTTTAAGCTTTTATACTTAAACGGCGGGAAACGGATAACGAAACAAAAGGAAATGAACAACTAACTTTCGTTAAGTGAAAAACTACATGTAGATTTAGTTTTTAACAAATTTAACACTTTACACAATAATTCTTGTTAAAAAAATGTTTGAATTTAATTAATTAAGAGTTTTTCTACAAGTGTGTTAACTTTTTTAATTCTTCACAACCGTTAACCGTTTCTATAGGACACCGAAGTGACCAGTCACTCGCGCACGTCTGACTGCATCAAATTTTCTAAAGAGACTAATGAGAAAATATAACGAAGGTGTTTAAAGAAGCTTTTTAATGGCAAGACTGATTTATTAAAGAAACAAGTGTTACCATAAATTTAATATAAGGATTAAAAAAGGGATTATGGGTTTTAGCAACTATATAATAATAATAATATATATGTACCTATTATTTGAATTCCTCGGGATTAACGAAATATTATGTTTTTAAAGAATTTAAATCAAAACAAATTCTGAAAACAGAAAATTATTCTCTTTAATCTTAAAAGGAAATTGTAGCTATAATTAAGGATCTAATTCAGAAATGCGGTCACAGGTTTTTATTTTGAATTAAAATCTCTTATTTTAATTAACCCTCCACAAACAAAATATCTTATCCGCACCTACAAAATTGTAATTCATCGCTCCAGAGTACATTTCTCCAGAAAATTATTGGTTTTTCTAAATGATCATGGACGAAAGAAATCCGTGACAGTTTGTTGTTTTTTGAAACATGTTGCTTATGCCGAAAAATGCATTCACGCAAATTTTTTTTCTTATACTTCTAGAGAAGTCGTCAATACCGAATTTTTATTGAAAGATCCATTTGAATTGCTCTTAATGTGTAAATAGTCCTATTTACGGGTTATTTGTTTACGTTTTAGATTCTATGCAAAAATTTTATAAGTTCCATAGGTTCGAATATGGCCTAATACGTTGTAGACCATCTTTCATAAACAAATTACTCGCAGTCTCTTCATCTAGTGAATAAGCTTACGCTGATCCTCTTTGCACCTGATCTTAAACTTTTGTTTCATAAAATATTTTCAGAACTTATTAATTCCTAAAAACTAACCGTGAAAAATTAACAAAATATATGAATTTAGGTTCACGTTCTAAATTATTGTCCTGCTTAAGTTGCCTATTAACTTCGATTAACCACAAATAGAGGCAAATATTTAGAAATAATGCTGATAACGCCACAGGGTACATATTGGAAAAAAGTGTGCTTAATTCATGTCCACTACTGTATATTATGTGGTATCACTAGTAAATTTTGTAATAAAATAATGCTTTATATGATTTCAAACCTGTGTAGAATTATTTTCCGGGAATTACGAAAAAAAATTTTTCGCGGAATATATTTACCACTAATTTCATATAAATAAAATTAATATTTCTTTTTGATATTGAAATTTGTTATTCGCATTCGAGTTTTTCTTTACTTCATAATTTGTAAAACAATATTTCTGCCATCTTTAAATACATAACCATGGCAATCCTTATTTTCTTTCATGATAAAGTTAAATATTTTAATGTAACAACATAAATAATGTAACAAATATTTCAATTTCATTACAATTTTATCCCAATTTACTTAAACTTCCTATAACCACTCGCACACACCTTCAACTAAAAGGAAAAACTACAGAAACACACCAATTAGCACAATTTATCTAAGAGTAAAAGAGACAACGCTATGTAATCATAGTAAACAGCTTTTATTATACAATAATAGCACAAATAAAATGCTGGCTATATCTCAATACTTTTTAAGCTTTTATACTTAAACGGCGGGCAACGGATAACGAAACAAAAGGAAATGAACAACTAACTTTCGATAAGTAAAAAACTACATGTAGATTTAGTTTTTAACAAATTTAACACTTTACACAATAATTCTTGTTAAAAAAATGTTTGAATTTAATTAATTAAGAGTTTTTCTACAAGTGTGTTAACTTTTTTAATTCTTCACAACCGTTAACCGTTTCTATAGGACACCGAAGTGACCAGTCACTCGCGCACGTCTGACTGCATCAAATTTTCTAAAGAGACTAATGAGAAAATATAACGAAGGTGTTTAAAGAAGCTTTTTAATGGCAAGACTGATTTATTAAAGAAACAAGTGTTACCATAAATTTAATATAAGGATTAAAAAAGGGATTATGGGTTTTAGCAACTATATAATAATAATAATATATATGTACCTATTATATGAATTCCTCGGAATTAACGAAATATTATGTTTTTAAAGAATTTAAATCAAAACAAATTCTGAAAACAGAAAATTATTCTCTTTAATCTTAAAAGGAAATTGTAGCTATAATTAAGGATCTAATTCAGAAATGCGGTCACAGGTTTCATTATTATTACATTTTAATTTTGTGTTTTGCTTTTTATTTTATTTTATTTGCTTTACGCATTTTGCTATATGGTCAACACTGTTTTTGTTTTGACGCTAACAAAAATAAAAATTAGTTAATAGACAGCGACGAAGAAATCAGCATGGACAACAACCTGCAGTCGTGTTGCCTGATGTGAATATAGTCGCTCTCATATAAACGTGTGTATTTTATGTTTGACATATTGTCGTCGGTAGCTTGCTGTCTCGAATGTGTTTAATGTTTAACAAGTGTTTTGTAGCGAAATTTTCTAAAAGAAAGAATGCAAAGTAAGAGAGGTAGCTGTATAAAAAGAACAATGAAATTATTAGAAAAACAAAATATTTAATGATATTATTGCTCAGTTTGTTAAATTCAAACTCAGTAGAAAGTTTTACACTACAGCTGACTTTTTTATTTCGCTGAGATACAAATCCTGACTGTTTTTATATTTTTTAGCCGGGTAATGCGAATTTTACAGTAAAATTATATTTTAATGAGCTCATAATCCATTTTGTAACATAAAAAATCATATAGATTCCACTTGATTGATTGTGTGCTACCACGTCCTAGCACTTTATATTCAGGACTATATCAATAGCCGCGAAAAGATCCACGATTGTTTTATATTCAGGACTAGAGTCACGATTGCTCTATATTCAGGACTCGATAAAGGCCACGATTGTTTTATATTCAGGACTATAGACAGACCAACAATTGCTTTATATTTAGGACTAGAGAAAGAGTCACGATTGCTTTTTTTTCAGGAATAGATAAAGAGTCATGATTGCTTTAAATTGAGGGGTAGAGAGTAGAGTAGAGTAGAGCCACGACTGCTATTCAGGACTGGAGAAATATCAACAATAAACTCTAGCAATGAAATGAAAATTTTTACTTATGCCTGAGTGCAAGCAAGTTCCCCCAATGTCGAGAAAATCCCAATGCAACCCAGGAACGAATTCTTTCAGTATTAAATATAACATTTAAATGTTAGAAAGTATTAAGGTTTAATTAATAATACATTGTAAATAAATTATCTTTAACTTACCTTAATTGTAGTCAGACCCCATATTATTTTAAAATTTTCGTTATAAATAAACTACATGTTTCGATGTTTTAGCACAGCACTTTCTTTTTTATATAAAACAGGCCATAGTGTAATAAAAAATACACTTTTTGCAATTGACTTTTTTTGATTAATTTTATTGCAATATATTAATTTCATTTAATTTTCTTTATATATGATTTTTTTTTTAATTTTGTTAGAATATACTAATTTTCTTTATAATTTCATTAAAAAGACAAACAAACGCAAACACACTAATACACTGTAAGGAAGGCGCGAACGAACAGCAATAAAACTCAAATTTCTCATAACTAAATTTTGAATTTTGTTAAATATTTTAATGTAACAACATAAATAATGTAACAAATATTTCAATTTCATTACAATTTTATCCCAATTTACTTAAACTTCCTATAACCACTCGCACACACCTTCAACTAAAAGGAAAAACTACAGAAACACACCAATTAGCACAATTTATCTAAGAGTAAAAGAGACAACGCTATGTAATCATAGTAAACAGCTTTTATTATACAATAATAGCACAAATAAAATGCTGGCTATATCTCAATACTTTTTAAGCTTTTATACTTAAACGGCGGGAAACGGATAACGAAACAAAAGGAAATGAACAACTAACTTTCGATAAGTAAAAAACTACATGTAGATTTAGTTTTTAACAAATTTAACACTTTACACAATAATTCTTGTTAAAAAAATGTTTGAATTTAATTAATTAAGAGTTTTTCTACAAGTGTGTTAACTTTTTTAATTCTTCACAACCGTTAACCGTTTCTATAGGACACCGAAGTGACCAGTCACTCGCGCACGTCTGACTGCATCAAATTTTCTAAAGAGACTAATGAGAAAATATAACGAAGGTGTTTAAAGAAGCTTTTTAATGGCAAGACTGATTTATTAAAGAAACAAGTGTTACCATAAATTTAATATAAGGATTAAAAAAGGGATTATGGGTTTTAGCAACTATATAATAATAATAATATATATGTACCTATTATTTGAATTCCTCGGGATTAACGAAATATTATGTTTTTAAAGAATTTAAATCAAAACAAATTCTGAAAACAGAAAATTATTCTCTTTAATCTTAAAAGGAAATTGTAGCTATAATTAAGGATCTAATTCAGAAATGCGGTCACAGGTTTTTATTTTGAATTAAAATCTCTTATTTTAATTAACCCTCCACAAACAAAATATCTTATCCGCACCTACAAAATTGTAATTCATCGCTCCAGAGTACATTTCTCCAGAAAATTATTGGTTTTTCTAAATGATCATGGACGAAAGAAATCCGTGACAGTTTGTTGTTTTTTGAAACATGTTGCTTATGCCGAAAAATGCATTCACGCAAATTTTTTTTCTTATACTTCTAGAGAAGTCGTCAATACCGAATTTTTATTGAAAGATCCATTTGAATTGCAGTGGAGCTCTTAATGTGTAAAAAGTCCTCTTTACGGGTTATTTGTTTACGTTTAAATACATAACCATGGCAATCCTTATTTTCTTTCATGATAAAGTTATTCCTTCGTCAACTTTTTTCATTAGTCTTCCTCGAAAAATTGTGTCAACTGTATCTTATAAAACCATTTAAACGGTTGCGAAGAAATATAAAAGTGTGTTTAACTTATAGAGAAAGTATTAATTATTAAAATTCTAACATATACACATGTATTTAAGGAGAAATATTTGTATATTTGCTAAAAACTAATTCTATATGTAGTTTTCAACATAACGAAAGTTAGTTGCATTTCTCACCAATTTGTATTAAGATAGGATTTCGTTAAGTTAACCAAAGCTTTAAGTTACTTTAAGTATAAAGCTTTATGGAATTGCAAAACTATGTTAACAAACTTTAGATTCAAAACTTTTACTGCCGTATTTATAAAAAATAAAGTAGGCTTGAAGTGTGCTTTAAGACAAAATTTTCATACAAAATTTTCTTAAAGTACACTTGAAGTCTACTTTAATTTTTTATAAATACGGCAGTTAAAGTTTAACTTTATCCAGTTTTTGGTGCTAAACCAAGATAAGCAAATGGTTTAAGGATTTAATATATTTATTAGTAGTATAGTATATTTTTGATAACTTAAATATGCACAATAATTTATAAAAGGTGTAAATTTCATTTTAAAAACTCACTCTCTTTGTTGTGTTAAATACTCCTTAAAATGCGCAATGGATTTAGTTTTTTATATGTTTTATATAAACTTCTAAAAATTAATGCAAAAATATCCCAACAAATTGCAATGCTGTTTTATAATTTGATATAAACTTATTAATAACGATGTAATAATTTCGTACCAAATTGAGTCGTTAAATAGTCAAGATTCATTAGTGAGTTCTTTTATTATAAAATGAAATAATAAATATAAAATTATAATAGAAAAATAAGATGTGCTTTATTTGCACAATGGCCTGTTTATTTAAAAACAAAGAAGTGAAATTATAAAAAAATAAATAAATATATAAAAAATTATCGGTTAATTAAAATGAAGTGTTACGTATATTTTTAACTAAAATCCAAAAAATTATCGATTCTTGTTAATTGTGAGTAAAACTGTTCTTTAAGCTTATATGTACATACATACATATGTACCTATCTATTTAAAACATTTTTAGAAAATTTCTATTTAATTTCCATTTCCCAATTCTTATTAACTTCAGATTTAAAGCATTGTTCCCATAAAATCCAGTGGTATAAATATTTTAATATTAATGTAACAAAAAAAAGATTGAATATATTTTAAATACAAATTGATACTGATTTATTAATATTTAAGAAAAGATATACCTACGTTTGAAAAATAAAACCGTATTTGCTATAATTAGCAACAGAAACCAAGTGTGCTAACCTCGTGTCAAGATTTCACAATAAAAATCAACAACTGTTTAACAATTTAAGAATTGTAAAATACCTACCTTGTCACTTTTTATTATTTATAAATTTCCCTTAAAATCAAATAAAAATCCATTATAAATCAGGGATGCAAAATAAGATTTTACAAATTGTACTAAATTTCAAGAAAAATTGTACTTTTTTTATTTATGGTAACACTTGTTTCTTTAACAAATCAGTCTTGCCATTAAAAAGCTTCTCTTGAACACTTTCGTTATATTTTCTCATTAGTCTCTTTAGAAAATTTGATGCAGTCAGACGTGCGCGAGTGACTGGTCACTTCGGTGTCCTATAGAAACGGTTAACGGTTGTGAAGAATTAAAAAAGTTAACACACTTGTAGAAAAACTCTTAATTAATTAAATTCAAACATTTTTTTAACAAGAATTATTGTGTAAAGTGTTAAATTTGTTAAAAACTAAATCTACATGTAGTTTTTCACTTAACGAAAGTTAGTTGTTCATTTCCTTTTGTTTCGTTATCCGTTTCCCGCCGTTTAAGTATAAAAGCTTAAAAAGTATTGAGATATAGCCAGCATTTTATTTGTGCTATTATTGTATAATAAAAGCTGTTTACTATGATTACATAGCGTTGTCTCTTTTACTCTTAGATAAATTGTGCTAATTGGTGTGTTTCTGTAGTTTTTCCTTTTAGTTGAAGGTGTGTGCGAGTGGTTATAGGAAGTTTAAGTAAATTGGGATAAAATTGTAATGAAATTGAAATATTTGTTACATTATTTATGTTGTTATATTAAAATATTTAACAAAATTCAAAATTTAGTTATGAGAAATTTGAGTTTTATTGCTGTTCGTTCGCGCCTTCCTTACAGTGTATTAGTGTGTTTGCGTTTGTTTGTCTTTTTAATGAAATTATAAAGAAAATTAGTGTATTCTAAAAAAAAATAAAAAAAATCATATATAAAGAAAATGAAATGAAATTAATATATTGCAATAAAATTAATCTAAAAAAGTCAATTGCAAAAAGTGTATTTTTTATTACACTATGGCCTGTTTCATATAAAAAAGAAAGTGCTGTGCTAAAACATCGAAACATGTAGTTTATTTATAACGAAAATTTTAAAATAATATGGGGTCTGACTACAATTAAGGTAAGTTAAAGATAATTTATTTACAATATATTATTAATTAAACCTGAATACTTTCTAACATTTAAATATTATATTTAATACTAAAAGAATTCGTTCCTGGGTTGCATTGGAATTTTCTCGACATTGGGGGAACTTGCTTGCACTCAGGAACAAGCACAAATTTTCATTTCATTGCTAGAGATTATTTTTGATCTTTCTCCAGTCCTAAATAGCAGTCGTGGCTCTACTCTACTCTACTCTCTACCCCTCAATTTAAAGCAATCATGACTCTTTATCTATTCCTGAAAATAAAGCAATCGTGACTCTTTCTCTAGTCCTAAATATAAAGCAATTGTTGGTCTATCTATAGTCCTGAATATAAAACAATCGTGGCTCTTTATCGAGTCCTGAATATAGAGCAATCGTGACTCTAGTCCTAAATATAAAACAATCGTGGATCTTTATCGAGTCATGAATAGAGAGCTATCGTGACTCTTTCTCTAATCCTGAATATAAAGGAATCGTGGCCCTATCTGTAGTCCTGAATATAAAGCTATTGTGTCTCTTTATCTATTCGTGAATAGTCCTGAATATAAAGCAATCGTGGCTCTTTTCGTGGCTATTGATATAGTCCTGAATATAAAGTGCTATATGATTTTTTATGCTAAAAAATGGATTATGAGCTCATTAAAATATAATTTTACTGTAAAATTCGCATTAACCGGCTAAGAAATATAAAAACAGTCAGGATTTGTATCTCAGCGAAATAAAAAATTCAGCTGTAGTGTAAAACTTTCTACTGAATTTGAATTTAACAAACTGAGCAATAATATCAGTTAGTATGTATATTAAATATTTTGTTTTTCTAATAATTCCATTGTTCTTTTTATACAGCTACCTCTCATACTTTGCATTCTTTCTTTTAGAAAATTTCTCTACAAAACACTTGTTAAGCATTAAACACATTCGAGGCAGCAAGCTACCGACGACAATATGTCAAAAATAAAATACACACGTTTATATGAGAGCGACTATATTAACATCAGGCAATACGACTGCAGGTTGTTGTCCATGCTGATTTTTTCGTCGCTGTCAAATTTCTAATTTTGTTGGCGACAAAACAAAAACAGTGTTGACCATATAGCAAAAAAGCAAATAAAATGAAATAAAAAGCAAAATACAAAATTTAAATGTTATGATCATTTATGCATCAAGAGTTGTTAAATGTATCAATAATATCATATTAATAATATTATATTTTATATTAATAATAAATAAATAAAAAAAAGAATTTTGTAAGAAACGCTTTTCTTTACCTTAATATATTAATCAGTTGTGAACACAAAATAAGTATGAATACTAAAAAAATCGACTAAAAGTCAAAAAATAAGAACATTTCAAACAACATAAACTTTTAAATCAAAATGGAAAAAATCTCACACATACCTTAAAGAAAAGCTTCTTCCAATTAAATATTTTTATTTTAAAACTAATTATTGAATAATAATAATTGAATAAATTTCCTAATCTTTTACAATTATTTTTTAGTTAAATTGAATAAAATTCTTAATTGTGAAGAAATTTCTTCATATTGAAGAAAATATCGTAGAAATTAAGAAACTTTATTAAAATAAACCGAAGTATGTTAGTCTAATTGAAATAAATTCGTTGTTTTGAATAAATTTATTCATATGTAGTAAAATAACGTAGATTTGAAGAAATTTATTCATTGTGTGTTAATCAAAAGCAGTTATTTTCTCTTCAATGATTGTTGTTAATATCAATTACTATTGTGTGGTGTACAAATTCAGCACTGATTTAAAGACTTATTTTAAAAAAATATAGATAAATAAGTATGTATATAATTATAAAGTGTTTTATATTTAGTGTGTATTTTAAGATTAATAAAAAAAAAATAAAAATAATACAAATAAATAATAAAAAAAAAATAATTAAATTACTATTAACATAAAAAAAAAGTGATAAGTACTTTAAGCTGGTCCGAAAACTAAAAAACAATGGTGCTTCCCAAAAAATATCATATTCAAATAAGTCATTCTCGAGTGGTAAAAAAAAGAGATTTAAAATCTTGGTAAGAGCTGTATAAAAAATGCATTTGGTATAGTTATTGATTTTTATATGCAAAATTTTTATTAGAACTTCCAGAAGTAGATATCGATGATAGTATTGAAGCAATATTAAACGACAATTGTTCTTGGGCAGAAGTTGAAAAGCATTGGGCTGCATCTAAAAACTATAGACTTAATGAACTGATGAAGACTAAATGTATATCTGATATACTAAGTAAATGGGTGCAGTACAAAAAGCCATTAGGATTACAACTGGTGCAATATAATATTAGTTTGCTCGTTTTTATAAATCTTTTAATATATGTATTTATTTATAACTTTGTAGATCGATATGGACTTTAAGCATTTACAGTAAAACTCCTCATAACCGGACACTCACCGTCGCAGTGTTTTTGTCCGGTTATGGGAGGTGTCCGCTTATAGGGAGGGTGATCGAAGGGGTTCAGAAAAATTTTATGTAAATTGCTTCCAAATCATTAGAAGTTGTCGTTTATTTCATATTTTGTACGAATTTATGAATAATACCTATTTAATAATACATTGTATGATCACGGTACAAGTTTTTACATTTCATTACTACTTTGGTTGAAAAAATTTTCTAATGGTTGATTGCTTAAATAGTGATTGTTTTAATTTAAAATGTTCATTTTCAAAATGTGTCTCGATATTTTTAATGTGTTGAAAAGCTACAAAATCATTTTTAGAAAATTGTTTCAAACGCGCAACAAGTTTTACATGTTAAAAGGGGAATCATCAAATTCGTGTTTATCAATGCAATGTGAAAAGGGGAATCACCAATTTTGGTTTTAATTAATTTTTATGTAATAAATAGCGCTAAGATATTTCTCATTTACGTTGTTTGTTTTATTTCATGATAATTTTGTACAAGTATGTAGAGAATAAAGGTTTTATAAAGATACTGTATACTATACGTATATATTGGGCCTGATTGTGTAAGGGTTTGTCATAAATGCCCAAATTTTTTTTTGTAGTTACATAATAGGTTAAAGTAACACAGTGTTATTTAGTCTACTATAAAAAAAACACTTAGGCTTTTATGCCAACGCCTTACACAAACAGGTCTCTAATTTAATAAAATTTTGTATAACTAATAGTTTAATTTAAGACATTAACTGCCAATTTTACAATATCGAAAGAACGCTTTCTTTCGCACAAATACATTTAAAACAAAAACTTGTCCAAGATAGACTAGTCAGATTGACCACAAACTTCAATAGCAGATGCTCAACTTCTCAGCACCCACACATTAATGAACTTCATTCAATGTAATTTTACCAGTAGTATAGTTTTATAGTTTTATTATTATTATTATTATTTTTCTTTCAAATAGGTTTTTGAACATTTTTCTCCTTCAATTCAAATAATAATTCATCCGTATATATGTATATATTAGAATTCATAGCTTATCATTAAGTAGAAAAGGAGCATTAGCCCTAAACTCTTTACCTTCTAAGACAAATTTATATAAATAAGATATTGACTATTTTACTAAAATTTAAAATTTGACTAAAAATGTATGTTAAATAGACGGAAAATTTTGTTTGTTGTATAATGACCTACTTTTCTTCAAATCTACATGCCATTTTGCGCTATTTACCTCCCATTTTTGGTTCAGTGTATACAAGGTGAGTGCAGTAGCACAGCTGACTGACTTTGTTTACAATTTACTTACGTCAAAAGTAATACTTTTTAAAGTGTTTTTGACAGTAGTACATTATTTTACATAAACAAAATCCTCGTTGTTTCAGTATTATGTTGTATTGTTGCCGATTTGCACTCACCTTGTGTATTTACACCATGATTGGGCATTTGTAAATTCCTAAATTCACAAAATCGCTCTTTTTTGAAGATTTCTCAGCAAACCGCTAAATTAGCATCATCATTGTGTGTCTAATCGAAATAAAAGGAAGAAACAAGAAATATGCTTTGATATTTTCTTTTGTAACTTTTAAAAACTTTAATAAATTTAAAAAATATTTGTATATAAAATGGAAAAAAAAATATGTGCTTTAGGTTGCCCACCATCCAAAAATCTTTTTATTTTTCCTAGTAGAAAAAATGACAAAGAAAGGTAATTTATTTGCATATCTTCTAGTAATAAATATGATGTTTTGCATAAATTTCGTAGAAGAAAAATATGGCTGGACTTTTTTGATATGGAAGAACCAAATATTGAGTATATTTTTGTATGTAACAGACACTTTTCACATTTACAACTCACTCAAGGAGTTATGAGAACTGATGCAGTTCCTGATATACCGTAAGTAATAAAAATGCGTCTATATTTAAATTCTATCAATATGTTTTTTGTGAAAATTGCAGTATAATATGTGATACAGCATCCCTTCCTTTTAAAAGAAAAGCTATAAATTGGAGGTATGTATTACAAATAAAATACGTAGCTTTTTTCGCAATAGTGTATGTTTATTAATTTACATTTAAAGAAAGAACGTCGTTGTGGTCACTCCTAGAGATCCAGAATTCGCAATTTATCGACATGAAACTGGGGTATTTCCGCAAAATCTGTTTGATGAATATAGTACCATTCAGCCTCTGATACAAATTCCTATAATAAAATCAGTATCTTGCTCAACGTCGACTCAAACTAATACACGTCTCTGTGGTTCAGTACAGATTTCAGATAAAATTGAGGAATACCGTCTTAATTGTTTCTATTGCAGTGAAATATTTCCATTAGAGAAATGGTTAACATTTGTGGATCATTTGAGAGAGAAGCATTTCAGAAAAGAGGAAGCCTTTAAAATACCAAAATATCTCTCACAGGATCATGACTATACACCTATAGGATCTCCAAAGATATCTCCAATTAAGCCAGAAATAAAATTGAATATGGTTTCTAATCCTATAATACAAGTACCATCACCTCAGCCAGCTTTCAAAGAACCTATCACACTACCACCCTTATTGGCAAAACCACACAAATTTAATAATAATAAACCGATTCAAAAAAATTTGATAAAATCAAATTTACCACCACCTCTAATGGCCAAACCACAGCAGTCCAACAATAAGCCATTTAATATAGGATTAGCTGATAAGCTAATTAAACTTTTAAATGAAACAGTTTTTAATAAAAATTTTCTTCAAACAGAAGAAGACAACATTTTGGTCATAAAAAATTCGGGGTCTAACAATATCGAAACAAGTAATTTTTTAACAAATTTTATGAATTGTGATAATATCAGTCCAAAAGAGACTGTATTTAGTGCTAAATTAAATACTCCAACTACATTGACTTCGTTTCCCAAAAATACTCGCCCAATCTATACCTTAAACTATGGTCAACAGAATATTCCTTTGAGAAGACATTCATTTTCACGCGCCTTTTTATCACAACTAGCAAAAAACAAGATGACTACACTTTTACAAAAGAGAGTTGCTCAACAAACCTTAAAAAACATAAATGTATTTGAAAATGTTTATAAAACTGTGAAAACAAGACCACCTAAGGTAACGCGAAAATTTGTTAATTTTTATTATACATATGTAATTTAGGTATCATATTTTTAGGTAATGGATTCGGGAGTACAATATTTTAATACTAACAAAGTGAATGAAGGGGTAAATATATTTCAAATTTCTTAAATTTATTGACTAATAAGAACGCCATTTTTAGCAAACTTCAAATAAAACTCCTCTAAGTCGTTGTCTTAAGAGAAGCAGTACGGTCACAATTGACTCGGAACCTGAAAATAAAAATTTTTCTATTGACTGTCTCCATCAAAATTCCATCGAGGTAATATAAAATGTTTCTATACGAAATTTTTCCCAATCATTGTACAAGTTACATTTTTCCTTATAGCTCGTTTTTGAGTATACACCAGAAGACATAATCGTTTCTCTGCTAGAGTGCATTGAAAATTATCCAGTACTATGGAAATTTCATGAACAACCATTCAACAAAGAATATTACAAAGCCATAGAAGAATTATGTAAAATAATTAACGATAAGTGGTCACTAAATATATCTTCGCTTAAAATGAGACGCAGCATAAATCGTATATTAAGATTTTATCGCTTCATGTTGCCTAGTGAAAATATTGATAAATTCAGGGATTATTTTGACAAATGTGCTCTTTTTCTACCCTCATCTATAGATGAAATTCCACGGGCTCGCTGCGACTACTGTTCTATATGTTATGAAAAAGATAAAGAACTGAGAAAACATTTAATAGAAAAACACAAATGTTTAAAATGGCCATACAAATGTCAACAATGTCTAGAACGTTTTAGGCGCCGTGATGAATATGAGCTCCACAAACACCTGTCGCACTATGTGGAAATTTTTAAGTGTGAACAGTGCAATAAACGATTTAATCGTCGTCATTTATACAATAAACATGTAAGTTCACACCAACGAACAATACAACGACGCTTAGAGTCAGCTGTACAGAATGCAGAACCTGCAAAATACTCTCACATGTGTAATGTATGCTACAAGCGATTTAAATCCAGTCAAGAATTAAGTCGACATGAAATCAATCACGGAGAAAAAATATTTAAATGTCCCTTGTGCCCAAAAGCTTATTCATTGAAATCGACTCTGAAGTTGCACTTGAAGATGCATCGCACCGAATTAGACTTCATATGTGAAGTCTGCGGAAAGGGATTTATCCGCCAAGCAAGTCTCAATGAGCACATGAATACACACACCGGCGCTAAAATCACTTGCAATATTTGCAACTTAAAACTAAGAAAATGTAGTTTATCTCGTCATCTGCGACTTGTACATGTTGCAAGTGAAGGGACAATCGAAAGTACATTTAGAGCAAGAAGTTACCGTTATAAAAGGTTTCAACAAACAAATCCCAAAAGAGTGAAACAAATTGAAAAAATGCCGCGTCAATACAATTGTAAAATTTGTAAAATACACTTCAGCCGTCTTAAACAACTCAAAGACCACAACAAACAGAAGCACTGTGATGTACAAATGATATCTTGCAAAATGTGTAATACACAGCTTAAACATAGACATAATCTTAGACGACACTATCGTTATAAACATAATCTACACGTATATCAAGTTTTCAAATTAGTGGATCTGAACGAGGATCTAAATACTGTGTTGGCAATAAAATTGGAAGAATTAGAGACTATGAGCGAAACTGACCACATATTCAGACCACATTGTGCACTGAATAAACAACAGGAAAATGTAAAAAGATCAACTTTTTCAACTGATGGGAACTTCTTTGAGCCAGAGTTAATGCACAGCGATAAAATACAAGATGAAATAATGAAAGCTGTTGAAAATATCGATAAACAAGAAATCAAAATCGATGATGATCATTCAATGAATGAATTTTTTACAGATCTCTTAAAACAGCAGTAAAAAAAAGAATTCTCAAAAAATAATACATACATACGTATGTATGTACATAATGTATACATACATATATTTTGTTTTTAACTATTTTTAACAAAATTTCTTTAGTACGTACATTAAAAAAGAAACATAAGTATGGTATGTAGGTATCTTATTAATAAAAAAGAAGTAGTTGTTCGTAATCGACAAAATCAAAAATTGTCACACCAAATTGGACAAAAAAAAATTAAAAGTTTTAAAGAACAATCATGATGTAACTATACATACAGTGACTCACAGCTTATTTCGTGTGAGATAGACTAGGCGATAGTGAGCCGGACTATAAGTCAAAGGGTTGCGGGTTCGATTCCCGCCAAAGACTCTGGGTGTTTACTGTATATAAGCCAAAAGCTTCGCAGTTTGTGTTTGTTAATTATTAAAACAACAAAAATGCAATTTAACTAAAATTGTTTTTTGGTATTTTATTCTTTGTTCACTTCGTGTAACAAGACGAAAAGAATATAGGTATGAAAAATGTTAAAAAAAAAGAAAAACTATAACAAAAACAAAAATTCATAGAACATTTTTAGTCACAGTTTATTTCGTGTATATACTAAACTTAAAAACAATTATTATCTAAAAATTAAAAAAAGGTTGATTAATATTTGGTGTGGTATCCTTTTTGCTTTATCACACTTAAACGAGAATACATCGAAGAAACTAATTTTTCCTGTAATCCGTGGAAATCTTATACCATTCAGTTTTTAGGGCCTCTTTTAGGTCGTTTATATTGGATATGTTATAAAGTCTGATTTTTGTTTCAAGCAGATGGCATACATTTTCAATTACATTTATGTCTGGTGGTTGGGGTGGCGTTTGGAGCACATGTGGACAGTTCAAAATCAACCATGTTTTGACTACACCCGACACGCAAACCTTTCTATAAGACTCGAGAGGAGAAAGAAGAGTGGTATTTGGTGCCACCCATCCACAAACTCAAAAGTTGAGCAGCAAAGGTGGCAGTGTGTGACCCCGGGACTAAGAACACAATTAGAATTGTAAAATGCAGATAGTTTTGACAACCAAATACATGATTCAGGCATGTGCTGGAAATCGGAAACGAATGAGTTTTAGAAGTCAATTTTTTCGTAATATTTCTGTATTGAAAAACTTTTATCACATAAAATATAAAGATATTGGGCTACTAAAGAGAATCTTAAAACAAAAATTTTAAAAATTAGATTATAAATGAATTAAAATGTATTTCCAAAACTGATTCGTTTTCGATATCGATTTCCATCACATGCCTGATTATTTCATATGGATTTCATTGAAAATTTTTCTTTATTGTAATTATAAATGCAACACTGCAAGTATAAAGGCGTTACTTTTTGCTATTGAGTGCCTGAAAAAATAACCAGTATTGAGTGCATAATAAGTACCCAAATACTCAATGCTTTTACAACTCTATTCTCAATACATACACTGTGTGGCTACAGCGGAGCCATTTTACTTTTCTGTAAGAAAATATTAGCTGAAGGTTGCAAATTTTTAGTATACAAGAAAACCCAGAAAATATTGAAATATGTCTCGTGAAAGTGAACATACTGAATCACAAGTAGGAGGAATAGGATATCAACCTAAAATTAATGAAGTTGCCCAAAATTTTTTGGAAGATCTACAGAAGGAACGCACTCGTCTTACGGAAGATTTTCCATTGTGTGCTCTTTTAATTGATGAAGGTATTGTATATTCATTACTATTTAGTGAGTGTTCCAATAAGATTCCATTTTCATTTGATTTATTAAAGCTTTCGATCGAGTTTATTCTACTGGGCGTATACCCGGACGCGAATTTCATGCTGATGTGCTGAAGCAAAAACCGATGAAACTTACCCAAAAGGTGTTTGTGCCAGTAAAACAATATCCAAAATTCAATTTTACTGGAAAAATTTTAGGACCTAAAGGAAATTCCCTTATACGGCTGCAGGACGAAACACAATGTAAGATAACAATCAAGGGACGTAATTCTATGCGTGACAAGGTTAAGGAAGAAGATTTGCGTAAATCAGATGACCCTCGTTATACTCATTTAAAAAAAGATTTATTTTTGGAAATAAGTACAGTAGCTACACCAGCTGAATGCTATGCTCGTATCGCGTATGCTTTGGCCGAAATTCGAAAATATCTCATACCCGACAAAAATGATGAAGTCTCTCACGAACAGTTACGTGAAATAATGGAAATCGATCCTGAATTAGCAAAAGCTGGCTATGGAGCTAACGCCGAAATTTACAAGTATGTTGGTTGCTTTTACCTTTAAAAATGTTCTTAAATCAATTTAAATGTGTACTTAAAGATCAGTATTTGACAAACCTGGAGTTTCAAAGGGAACACCGAGATATTCGGGAATTTTGAAGCATACTTCATATGCAGAGTAAGTACATATTACTAAACAAAATATATGTAAATGTTATTGCAAAAACCTAACATTGTAATTCATACATACATTCCTGGATTTCTTTTACGTAACTTTTTACCATTGTAGCTTAAAATTTCAATTTTTTTTTTAATTTTAAATCATGATTTTTTCTTTTGTTACTCTGCAAAATTTAGCCGGGAGGAATTGGAGGACGAATATGAGTATGAACAAATTTCACATGCCCCACCGGCAAAACGACAATCAAGTTCAAATGCATATGAATATATTAAAGGTAAGAAATTATATTCATCCCTATCGTGAATAAAAATTCTAGATAAAATTTATTTCCTTTTCACATTTTTCCTATTAAAATTCAATGTTGAAAAAATTAAAGACAACAAATTTCATGTGGAATTTTTATTCACGATAGGGGTGATTATAAATAAATTAGATTTCTCCCTTTTTAATTTTTTTTGCATATGTATCTAGTTTGCACCAGGGATGGAAAATTGTTTTTTAATTTAAAGATTATATTTTAAAATTATTTTCTTATTGACTTAAAACCTTCATAACTTCATTAGCAAATAATCATAATTTGTATTATATTTTTGTCATAGACATTCTTTTGTGGTCACATCAGCTCATTTGAGTCCGCTTGATCGATCCCTTTGAGTTAATTATCGTATAGTGAATCATAAATACATAATGAAGTTTCCAACGAATTTTATTGGTGATAATCATTTAAAAAAGTTAGGTGAATTGTTACATAATTGATAATTGTTTTAGCGTGTTAAATAACTTAAGGAAGAACTATTGTTTTATCAAAAATTAACAGAACGATTATATGAACTATTCCATCCCAAGTGTGTATTCTAACGTGCGGTTTATTCTATCATTTTAATAATTATCTTTAAGGCCCATGTTCACTTCATTACTCTTCATGTTTTATACATTTGAGTTTAAAAAATGCTCATCCATCTAAATTTCCAATATTCAATTATAAATCCTCGTGTCTTATTTATAATAAGATAAAACTATAAAATAAACAAAATACGTACCTACATAATTTAAAGAAATAATACATAATTCAAGCAAATAATTTGAATAATTTTTTAAAAAATATTTAACATTTATCAAGAAAAACTATATACATATAACAAAAATAAAATAATGATAACCTTGGTATGAACTGAAAATAATTAAACGATTAAAAAAGTAAATCGAAAAAGATGTAATGAAAAAACAAACAATTTCAATAATTTTTTTAATAACGTTACGAATGAAAATAAAATGTTATAAACTCGTCACATCCTTGGTTGGTTTTAAATCGTTTAAATATAGATTTTCAGTACATATCTGAATATAATTAAAACAAAAATTCATAAAATCAAATATAATTTTATAGTTGCATCATCTTCAAAAGGAAGCAAACGTGCTGTACCAATGTATACAGAAAACAAACGCGTACGTGAAGTCTCTTCATCCAAACCGTATAATACAAATATAAAAACATCTCATATGTACGGAATTTTAAAAAAACATAAATAAATCTAACAAAAATGAAAACACAAATGCAATTATAAATAAATATAAACATTATTATAATAATTTCAAAATATATCCACATATTAAATATTAACCAAAATATATATGTATATATACATATTTAAATTACAAACATAAGAAAAATACACATAACGAATTAAATTATATAAGAACGTTCTTACATAAAACTAAAGTAAACCGAATTAACAATCTAATTAATATATTCTTAAAAACGTACTATAAATTATAAACAAATAACATTAAAAAAAATTCTGCTTATACAAAAATTAATAGATGCTGCACATCATATAGTATTGTAAAAATTTTGTGAATAATTTTTTAGCAAAAGCAATTCAAAATTATTTCAAAATACATAAATTTTTTTTAAATATTTTTTCATGATAAATTTTAATTCTTTAAAAGCAGAATAGCACTACCTCTGTCCGAAGAAATATTTTTGGAATTTTACTCTGATTCAAATAGAGTTGAAACAAGCTGATTAGGATTCTTATAAAAAGTATTTCGTATCGACCCATAAATACATGACTAAAATTAAAAAAAAAAAAAAAAAACACAAAATTAACACTTAACACTTATACTTAGAAACACTTATAAATGGAAAATCACCTAAGTAGGTACTACATACTGGTCGAGGTATAAACGAAAACTGTTTTTTTTTTCTTTTTTTTCGGTAAAATCCCTAAATATTTTGTTTGGCACTGAGGAGTATTGTGTTCTAAAAATACAAATAAGAAATAAAATGAATTTTATATAATAATATAGAAACCTGAACATACAATCGCTTAGTATAAACTCATGACAAGCGTATTGTGAGAGATGGTGCAAATAAATTTAATAGAAATTAAAATGTTATAATTATTATGAGTATAATATGCATAAATATATATTTGTCATACATAAATTTTTTATTGTAATAAAATAAAAATATAAATATACTATAAAATTAATTTAAACTAACTTAAATAATAAATAAGAAAATAAAACACAAAAACAACAATATTTAACAAAAGTTGTGGTGAACCAAGGGTAAGTATTTTAATGAATTCAGTTTTTAGTTTTAAGGCTTCTTTCCTTATTGTTTTTGCATAATGTATATACATTTTTCTTTAATAAAAGCAAA
This sequence comes from Bellardia bayeri, assembly GCA_950370525.1. Taxonomy (NCBI): domain Eukaryota; kingdom Metazoa; phylum Arthropoda; class Insecta; order Diptera; family Calliphoridae; genus Bellardia; species Bellardia bayeri. Next base: position 2,227,239 of record OX493268.1, read on the forward strand.
TAAAGCACATAATAAAAATTGTTTCATTTCTTTTCAAAATGATATACTAATAATTACAAAAGGTATTTATAAACTACTAAATTACTCTACTTGACATTAAGAAATTGTTCGTATAAATTGTTTTTCAAAATGTGTATTGAAATAACTGGTTAACCCGTATATATATGTATGTCATATATACGTTCCGAAATTTTGTTATTGTATATCAGCAAAATCGGGCCATAGATTGCAATATATGAACAAAAATGCGCTGCTACTACACAAAACATTTTATTCGAAAAAACATTGATTTTGGTAAAAATAATTAAAACTTTCGTAGTAATAATCTTTTAAATATTTACATATGTATATTCGTTTAATAAAAACAGCTATTACACAAATAATAAAAAATTGTTTTATTTGTATTAAAAAATTACATACATAATATGATACATTCAAATAAATTGTATATCAGATTTTTGTTTTTTTGCTCACAGATGGTTTTCAATTAAAAACAAAAATTACCTATAATACATCCAATAAATTTCAGTTAATAATTTATTTTTTAAGAAATAGTTTAATCTATTACAATATAATTCCTATATAAATGTTTCAGTTTTAAAAATCAAGAAAAACTAAATGCTAAAAAATATATAAAATACCTAAAATGTTTTAATCTTAATTGTAATGAAAAATATGAACTAATTATATTTATGTGGACAATACTACTAACGACTTAATCGTATAAAAAAATGCATGTTGTGTTGTAGTCGAGACAACACAACATTTTAGTGTTGTGAACGATAATCGGAGCCTCAATCTATGTCGACAACTTCATGTTTTAAATTCATATGCGTTTGATATGCTTCCTTATGTATAAATTCCAATGAACAATAATCGCAATAATACACAATCACATCTATTAACTTAAAGCAATCATCATTCGTTTGACTCTCAATTTTATAATTTTCCTGTATGTGAACCAACTGATGTTTCATCAACGTTTTGTTGGTCGTAAAACGTCGACCGCATATTTCACAAGTAAAATTATCAATAGATTTGTCGGACATTTCCTGCTCTTCGTGCATCCAGATATGACGTTTGTAACGATATTTTTCATAGAATTTCTTTTTACAAAATTCGCACTCGTAGGCGGGCAAACTATGGCTCTTCAGATGCACGTTTAAATTTGTTTTTGTTTTATAGGACAGACCACAAATTGTACATTTATGTGGCTGCCGGGATGAATGTGTAGCCAAATGTTTAATATAGTCCGATTTTGAAGGTGCTTGATACATACATATATCACAGGGCCATACATGCACTTTAATATGTCTGTTCTCGTGCATCTTATGCGATGACTGATGTATGAATCCATGACCACAGTATCGACAATGAAATGGTACCTGCCCATTATGATATTTGTGCTTATGTGCCATTAGAAGATGTTCGGATTTAAAGCGTTTGGCACACTCATCACATTTCATTGGTTTTAAATGTTGATAGGGTAGAAACTCCAATAACTTTTCAAAATATTCACTGTGCATACAAACAAATTGAAAATCATTTTGCTGGCAATTTAGGAAACGTATATATTCCTGATCAAACCAACGCAGAATAGATAGAACACTGGCCCGTGTGCCTTGTGGGGTAATGTTGAGATTTAAACCCTCATTTAGTTGTTTGGTCAGGCTCAATGTACTATCGATCCGCTTATCTTTGTGTGTAAGATTGTAATGTTTGCTATCCCATTGACAAGGATGTTGACGCAATAATTCAATAAATTTAAGCATTATTTTGCAGTCTGTAGTATAAAGGCGAAAGAAGCAGGTACTGACGGATTTGGTGGTCTATAAGAATAAACATTTTTTATTAAAAATATTTTAGGCAGATTATAGTATCGACATTGTCGAAAAAGATGAAACTATTATCTGTACAAACTTAAAACCTGAGGATTATTGTGTATTTCGATTCAAAAGCAAATATTTTCGAAATAGGTACAATGTATAAAGTATACAGAAATATAAAAAAATTTAAATCTATCAGGAGTATCATAGAAACCAATATTGTCAGAATTGGTTTTAAAACCGACAAGAAAAAATGCTTTGGTGTCATAGGGCACTGCTACACATTAAATAAATATCGAGATATTTCTAGTATCATGATATATATTGTATGTGTAGCAGTGCCCTATGACACCAAAGCATTTTTTCTTGTCGGTTTTAAAACCAATGACACCCCAGTATATTTTTAATTCACGCTTTTGGGTGGTTTCATAAAAAATGTCTAAGTAGCAAACGGCAATAAACTTTTCAATATTTTTATCTATTTAAGTCTTCTATGAAAAAGTTGATTTAGGACCATAAATATACTGTGTTTAAGACAACCTTAAATCCTTAATATCTTTGTAAATATACATTTAAATTGGAAAATCTGTGATCACTAATATTTTTAACTCAAAATCTATTGTGTGATAAGAGATTTAGCTATTTTCTTAAAAGTTATAAAAAATTTAAGTTTCCTAAGAAAAATTGGCGTTTGGATGTTAGTGCTTCAAGGCACCTTAAAATTACTTAAAAATGCTATAAAAAATATTTTTTCTTTACATTCTTTAAAACTTAAAAGGCTATCGGTTGATGACACAATTGATCTTTATTAAAGAAACTTACTTTTTCCATAACTAAGTTTTCAACATTAACCGAAAGTTTTTCACGTTCTTCATAATCTTCCTAGAAAAAAAAATATAAAATTATAGACTTATCCACATTTATTAAAATTAATCTTGTACCATTAAATACTCTTCTTTATTTGTATACTCCAAATCATTTGCTAACGTTTTCTTTCTAATATCACCAGCTTTTTCACTGTAACAAGAAGTTTCTTCATTTAGATATTCATTTTCCAATTGGACATTTTCTTCTAAATATACACTTTCCACATCGAGCTCTTTCGCCAAAATACTATCACCACTTTGCTGCATTCGAACATTTTCTAAATGATGACAGTGTAAATGTTTGTAAAATTTTAACCATTCACTATAATCCTTATTGCAGTATAAACAATTTATTACAAAAAAAGTGATATTATCTTGACTGAGCAAAAAATAAACACGAGCACATTCTGTTAGATTATCCGGCGATAATGTTGTGGAGTCCATAGTACTGGTAAGAATTATTATGGTCTAAATTAAATAATCCATTTGTTTAGAAAAAAAAATATCCAATTGCAAATAAAGAACTTTCAATAAGAAATTTAACAGTCACGCTTGAATGATATCATTAAAGCAAGTTGCCAGATGATTAATAACCAAACAATGTGATACTAGTTCCATATGTATATACATTTTACTTATTTTAAAAGTAATATTAATTTAATTGTAATTTATATATTCCCTCTTTCGGGTAAATACTTTATTTTTTAATATTATATATAAATATAGATACAAGTTCAACAAAATAAATTCTTTGAAGTACGTTTTTATATGTAGTAAAGTATGGCATTGTCTCATTATTCCTTGTTCTTTTCAATATTCTTTCTTATTCTAAACTTTGGCAACACTGTTTACATATACAAATTTTACATTCTTTTTTTTTTATCAATTATTGAACTTTTTTCTTGACATTTGTCATTATTTTGTATAATTTTCTTTGACTGTGTCTTTCTTCACAAAATATTTTGCATCTTCCTTAAAAAATTCGTAAAAAAACACTAAAAATAAATAAAATAATTTGAATTTGAATTTTTGAATTTTTTAGTCTATAAAGCATAAAAACTCCAATGAAAAGATGGGCGACAAGAAATTCGTACAGGATTACACCATGGTGTGTCGGACATGTCTGCAATCAAATGTGGAAATGCTTAATTTAAGCGCGCTTATCAATGATAATATACTGGAAGAACATTCAAAAATATCTTATATGGATTGTTTACAAATGTGCATACAAGTGGAAGAGGCCATAGACATTGAGATGCCACAAACAATTTGTTTAGAATGTGCGTCTGCCTTACAAGTAGCTTACTGGTTCATGAAAAATGCTAGCCAAGCCCAGGAGCTATTAAAACTAAAATTGAGAGAAATTAAACGTAAAAAACAACAAATTGTAGTGGAGGTATAAAACAAAAAACAAATATATTGATTAAAAACATAATTTTTCTCTTATTATATATTTAGATGGCGGCTGAGGAAATTAGAAAACCTAAAAGATATCGTTGCAAAATTTGCAATGTAAAGGTTGAGACAAAGAGAAATCTTAAAGAACATGTTAAACTACATTTAGGTAGGTTCAAGTTTTATGAAATTTTAAAAATAAATATTTAACTGGAAATTGAAATTCCAGATATTATTATATACAGCTGTCAAATATGTTCCTTTGAAAGCCATAATCGAAACAGTTTATGTGATCATTATATACAAATTCATGGTATAGAAGCATCAAAAGATCAATTGAAACCAAAAACGAAGACATCAACGGCGTCTTTTTCGTCGCGCGCCACAATTACATCCCAGGATCAAATGATGGGAGCCATAAAAAATGAACATTTTCAAATATTGCCCGAAGATACACAACAAACAGCTTATGCAACATTTACAACAAGTAGTGGACCACTGCAAGTGTCTACGATTATAACAACAGCGCATCCCAATTACAGTACAATACCGGTATCATTTACTGCCTTGGCGGGTGATCATAATAGTGTTACTAATGATCTTAGCATGGCTAATGAATTTATGGTTATGGCTGATGGCAGTTTAGAAAAAGTCGCAAACAAAGGTATGATTCATTGGTAACTTGATTGTTATTTATATGTATGTATGTATATATACCTACATATAATGTTTTAACGTCAATTTTCTTTATTCCAGGGGTAGTTATAGAGTATATAAATGCACCTAATAGTACGAGCAATTTAACTTTGGATAATGGCCTTATTTTGGACAATATAATACAGGTGCAAAATATAGATAACACGGTCATGCTGGAACCGCAAAATAATATTGTGCAAATGGATGTTGATGACATGATCATAGAAGATCAAGGTGATGTAACAGAAGAAACACAAGGTAAATTAAACTTAGTTCATTTAATATTGTAATCCAAAATATAAAATTATTACTTACATATTATTTATAAAAGTTTTAGAAAAATGAATTTAGCATCTTACTTTTTTATTTTTAGAGCTCATCCCTCCACCTCTCGAAGAGGAAATAATACCTGTTACTATTATTGAGCAGCCTAAGAAGATTATTTGTAAAATTTGTACCAAAGACTTCACGACACAAGAACAATTAAAGAACCATATGTTAACGCACAATGGTAGGTTTTAAACGGCAAAGGCGTTATATTTTCACATAATTATTAAAAAAAATGATTTTCGGTACCATTAATATTATTACTTTTTTTATATCTTTAAAGAAATACCCCATTTCTTTTGTGATCAATGTAAATTTTATACATTTTTTAAAATCGATTTACATCAACATTATAAAAGTAAACATAACTTAAAACCGACCAACAAGCAGTTACAACCAAAAAACAAAAAAAAGACTGCTAATGAGTTCTATGCCTGCGATTTGTGTTTTTATGAAGCCGAGACAAAGACGGATATAAAAAGACATTACAAAGTTAAACATGATATAGAAGCTAACGAAATACATTTAATGCCGACCAAAGTAGAAAAGTTGAATTCAAAATTGTCTCCGCTCTCGGCCAAGGCGAAAGCAGCCGCTATAGTATGCAAAGCAACAATGAAAGCAGCAGCATCTACAAATGTTAAAATACGTTCCATCGAACAGTCAACACCGGATTATCCAAATGGATTAAATTGCCGCAAATGTCATGAAGTGTTCTATTGGCGCAATAAACTGTATGAACATTATAAATTGCATAATGCAGAAGAAGCGGCTCTTAAGCAAGAGAAACAGACGATAAAGGTTCAAAATAAGCCAACTACAAATTTATATCAAAACAAGACGAAAACCTCAAAAACGCCGTCAGTACAAACTCAAACAATAGTTACATCTGTTCAGTTGGAAACAACGAACTCACGAAACTACTCTAGCTTAGATTCGTTGACGGCCTTAAATGTTACTACACCGAACAACACGACACTCAGTTCAGTAGCTCCGCTGACACCATCTTCCACTTCGACTTACACCTTACCCTCGGATGCCATACCACAAATTGTAGAAACCGAACAGACCATCGAATATGACATGGACTTCGATTTTAATGGCGATGACGCCTTGTTCGCCGACTTTGATGACGATGTTGATGTAGAAAACGATACTGATGACAATGATACTGAATTTCGCAATGTATTACTAACGTCCGATGATGATTTTGAGGACATTTTACAGGAAAAAAATAGTCTAAATAATTCTGAGGCAACGACGGCGACAACCGCAACTGAATCCTATTGTGCCCATTGTCAAAAGTCTTTCTTAAGTCAATATCAGTTTGAAAATCATATGTTTGTTCATAGAGGTGAGTACTGCTAATTGCCCTTATCATTTATTTGTATATAATGAAATGGTATCTTTCTTTTAAAGGACTGGCTCCTTATCGCTGTGAAATGTGCACAAATATCTACAATACGAAACGTTGTTTGATACGCCACTACAAAGCTGTACATAAAAGTGTGCCTACCCGAGATATGATCCAAGCCAAAGGTGATAAAGGTTTGTATTCCTGTTGATATGACAAATTTATCCTTATTAGCTAATTTTGTGTGTTTTTATTTTAAAGTGTGTGAAGATAAAACTCCAGTGGAACATTTAAAAATAGAAGAAAGAACCTGTAAGTAGCTGTAATCTATTATTTATTATTTTAACATAACTTCCATTCTTATTAATTGCAGCTCTTATGTGTGCTAAATGTCCTTATGAATCTTCAGAACCTTGCGATATTAAATTTCATCTCAATTCTAGTCATAATATAAGTGATGGTAAGTAAGACAGAATTTGATATCCCCCCACAATTTGTTAACAAATCGTATTTATTTTTCAGAATCCTATATCATGAAAAGTAAGTAAAGTGTGTTATTATATTTTTTTAGCATAGAAATAATCTCGTTTTGATATTTCCTAGAACTTCCATATGAATGCCCGCGTTGTATACGATCATTTGGAAGTAATGCAAAAATTCTAAGGCATTTACAACGTAATCATAGTTCGACACCAATTAATCAGCATCAAATACGTTTTGAAAGTACAGACAATGAGTCGTCAATGGCAATGGCAATAGCGACAAGCACATCCGCAACATCAATTACTACAACAGTAAATAATCATGTAAATATGATGAATACAGAAACTAGTGAAACAAACGCAAGTTGCGGTAAGATATACAAGGTCAATACTAGTGCTTCTACCACTAAATTTCTAACAAAAAATCCAAATGAAAATACAAATATAAACTATAATAACAATAACAAGAATAACAGCAATATTAATCCTATAAATAGTAGTTAGTTACTGGAAAAATGGAATAATATAATTTTATATTTAAAAAAGTAAACACTCTACATTCTGAAGATTTGTTATGGAAATAATAAATTAAAAAAGGGATACCATGCCAAAAACTTATAAATTTATGAGAACTTTTTATTTTTCTGGTTAATAATGAATTGAGAATGTGTCTCTCTCTATCTCTCTCCTTTTCTTCCTTTGCCTTTTTGTGTTTAATTCATTCGATTGCCACACGCAGGACACAATGATTTATTCATTAAACAAGAACAAGGACAACATCAGTGTCAACCACAACAACAATGCTCTTATCCAGACTCAACAAGAAAAAAACTGTCAATTGAAGATGCCGTAGCACCCAATGTTATTATGGCCCGCTTCCAAGAATCCACGACTTCAACAACATCTCTGGCTTATAATGAAACCTTTAACAACAGCGGCGATAACTCCTCCATTACCAACATGCCATCTAGCTCAACCAACTTTAGCACGGCCTCGGTCGCACCAACCGCTCTAGACAAAGCTGAGCTTGACCAACCCTTATTTAAATGTAAAATATGCCATTTGACCTGTTACAATCTTGAATCATTTAATGAACATAGCAAACGTATTGATTGCCGTAAATTTAGTGTAAATAGTCCCGGCGACAGAATGCTGTTCGAGTGCGAAATATGCCATTGCTATTATAAGACCATGTATTTATTAAAACATCATCTTAAACGACACATAGGTAGGAAATTTCTCTGTGCCAATTGTCCCAAATCGTTCATAAACAAAGTTGAATTGGAAGCGCACAAACATGTTCACAGCGGAGAGAGGCCACATAAATGTGATGTGTGTACGAAATCGTTTCGTTATGTTCATCATTTGAAACGTCACAAGGACAGTGTACACTTTGGTAAACGTCACGATTGTACCATGCCCAATTGTGGTCGAAAATTTACAACGCTGGCTCAGTTAAAGGTGCACATATGGACTCACAACGGCATTGTGCCCTATAAATGTCCATTTTGTAATCGTTTATTTAAAAAAAGATTGCTGTAAGTTAATTATTTATAGTTTTTTTTTTCAATAATTTATTTGTTATTTTCTAACTTATAACCTATATTTTTGTTTCGTTATAATTTCAGTCTACGTGGTCATTGTTTAAAAGTCCATAATGTTAATTTGAGTGAAGAAGAAATGGCTGAAATATTTCGTAATAGTCTGGGCTACACAAATCCACATGATTTTACTGTAACCATTGGCAATGGAAAGATGCTACGTCGTGGTGATTTAGAAACTATGGGTGCTTCTGGCGTTATAAAATCTTCATTTAAGTAGATTTTAAGTATATATTTCTTTGTATATTATAATATGTATGCTTATGTTTACACACTCTAAATGTATCAGGCATGCCACAGAATTCGATCGGAATGGTTTCAATTCCGTATTCGTAAATCGATCGTTTTTACTTTGCGTTCTCTAGATTTCGATCGATTTTGTTATGCCCAAAAAATTTTTAAATCTCGGTTTTAACTTAAATATGGTAACGTTTTGTGTAACGAAAACAAAAAAAATATGATTTTTGTAATGAAAATTATAACAAAAGCGAACAGAAAGAGCGCTAACAAAGAAATTTTAAATAAAAGTGAACAAAATTTTTCAAAAATGCCCGGAATTTAAATTGTTGCTGTTGAAAAGCTCCGAAGAAGAAATTTAAGGGATGCATCTGAAAACGACAAAAGTTTTCTTGTTGCTGACACCAACTTTGAAATTTTTAATATTTTATTTAAATATCAATGAGATAACTAAAACAACAATGAAATAATAAAATTAATTCTTTAATTGTTATTATAAATTAGTAGTATGAGTTTTTTTCAGTATAAAATAATAAAAAATAACAATTTCACTTTAGAAATCTAAAGTGGTCTCATTCCGACAAAAAAAATCGTTTTTCGTTTTCTAAAGACTCAATTGACGGAATCAAAACCACTTTCGATCAGAATTGAGTTCTGTGACATGGCTGTATATTTTAAAAATATTTTTAATTTAAATTAAAATTATTCGAATATTTGATCTCTTAACACGTTTAAAAAATATATATGTATATTCTTAAAACTATAGATACACAAGATTAAATTTATTATTATTTGTTTAATAAAAAATTTAAACAAGAGAAAAACGATTAGCCATTTGAAGTGCTTATTTATAGTTAAAAGTTAAAATTACTAAACAATCTATTTTCATCACAAATTTTATGGAAAATCTTTTTGGAAAAATGAGCCTTCATAATACAACGTTCCCAATTGTTTCTCAGAAATTTCTCATTGCATTTTCGAGTTTTTCAAGTTAATTCTTATAAGATTTTAGAATTTGCCAAACTAACGATGTATTTCTAAAATAAAATTGTTTATATTTTTTCAGAACAGAGCATATTTTTCTATTAATTGTATTAAAATTTAGTTCAAAAATTAATTGGAACAATTTTCAATACAGATATGCTAGAGAAAACATAAAAAATTCAGTATTCAATAACAAATATCTTTTAAACATAATATCAACAGACATTTTATTAAAAACATTGTATTATTTGGAATTGATTTGTAGAGTTTGCGAAACCTTTGTAAACAATATCGGTTATGGCAGAACATGAAATAGCGGTTTTGGTGAAACTTCTGATTTATATAATTAAATAAGTAATTTATCGTTGAAAACAGTAAAAAAAATACGCGATAAGTAATAAATAAAATCAAAAAAGAATTTAGTATTTCAGCATATACCTACACAAATTTTTATCTTTCTTATAAAACTTACGTATGTACATACGTATTCTTTCATAAAAGTTACAAACTCTGCTAAATTTTATATGGATATAATGGACATATACTTTACTAATACATACTATAAGATTATTTTGACTGCATTCATTTTATATACATACATATATATATAATAATGGGCATATCCCCCTGTTCTGTAAATCGATGGATTTCAAAAACGATAGAATTTTAAAAAATCGTTTAGGCAACTATTTGATTTTCTTTAAATCTCAAGATTTTTGATTTTTTTTTTTCAATTCAATTCTTATTTCAATACATATGTAGAAAGCCTTTGTGGCCAATTATACATGTATCGTAAGATCAATATTCATGTCGTTATACATATATGTATATTATTTAATTATATTTTAATTAAAGAGATATAATAAAAATTGAAATTATATATAAGCGGCTCCCCAGCCGTATAAATTATTACCATAATTATTTTAATTAGAAATAATGTTTTGCATGTTTGAAACCATAAAGCAAGAAAAGGAGAATAGTTTTGAAGAAAGAAAAAAAAAATTAAAGGTGTTGAAAAGGATTTGTAACTTATATTTGGTTAGCAATAATTATTACTATTATTGTTGAGTAGTTGATATATGTATATATACATATATCGGATTTAATCAAAATAAAAAAAATTACAGAACACCAAAATATGCGAATTCCTTTTAAAACGAAAACGTTTCTCGGATTCATAAGTTAAGTTAATAAGTTATGTGATGAAAATCGAACGATTTTTAATTCCGATCGATATTTTATTTTTACAAGTCTAGCTGCTGAAATTGCATTAAATATAACAATCGACCAGTCCATCAAAAGAGGATACATACCGTATAAAAAAAAACGAATTCACTCATTTGCGACAAAACACTCCCCGTTCTAAAATCGTTCAGACTGTTACATTCTTCAATATAAATAAAAAAAAAACTATTTTTTTTTATAAATATTTTAATTATGAATTTAATTACTTTAAATTATTTATATCTACTACACGTATAAAAAATTTTAATATTTTGTATGTAATCTTTACAATACAGAAGCGAAGAAAATATAATTATAAAAACTCACATTACTCACATCACATCTTCATTTACAATGACATAGAAAAGTAAGTAAATATACCGAGATCTAAAGGTACGGTCACACTTGGCAAATATTTGCCAAAAAAGACGTAACCACTAAATAAAATATATTTGAACTCGTTTATTTATTAAAAAAAACCTTGTTTATTTAGGACAAGACACATCAAAAACTCTTGTAAGAGTAAACAACGTCAAACAAATTTGTGCTAAAACAAGTGGTTACGCTTTTTTGAGTAAATATTTGCCAAGTGTGACCGTAACTTAACAGCGAACAAAACTTACTGTTTTAAATTATTTAATGTTACCATCGCTTTATATGAAATTTTGCTTACATTGGTTTACCAGCCTGTGTTATGTTTCTTTTTGCATAAGGCTGCTAACATTCTTAAGTTCATTTACGTTTACAAGAAATTGTTTATAAAACAATTATTATGTATATTATTATTATTATTAAATTAAAAAAAAACAGGGGTCTTATTTTGTAACTCATTCCGAAAAGACAATCGTTCATACATATTTGTATACTTTATACATTGTACAGATCGAAGGAATTTAAAACAAAAATCGTTAAAGAGCGTCAAATTAACCAACGTCTCCATAGTTAACTTTTAACTATGATTTGCGTTCAAAATATACTTACATACTTACGTATGTATGTATACATATTGTTTTTTCTTTGATTTTCTTTTTTTTTTGCTTTCTTAAACCAAAACAAATTAATGTTATATTCGACTATACCGAATCTAATATACCTCTCACCTTAGTTCGCACTAAAAAAAAGAAATTAAAAACCGTTTTGGTGCAAAATCAGTTATTAGGTAAAAATTAGATTTTTGTGATACAATTTTGGAAATTGAACTGAAAATATAAAATTCTTTTCTTACATCCACTTCTAACCTACAATGTCAATTTAATACAAATTACAAATGAAGTGACAAACTTATACTTACATCTTATGGAGAAGGGTATACAAATCCGTTATATTTTATAGCGCGTTTTTGTATTATTTTACATAAAATCTACAAACTTTTCAATCAGTTTATAACAAATCCTTTATACTGATAGCGTTCAAACAATTACTGAATCAAAAATGTTTCCAAATTATTGCCGCTGTTGCTTTACAAAGACTGGAATTTTACTGTCTATAACATCTAACTCCTCTCACATGGATGGTAAAACTTTATTAGATTATTTCAACATAGTTTTTTATACATTTAAACAAGGACATGATACGTCAGAATATATTTGCCTAAGATGCAGCAAGGCATTGCAAGTGGCCTATCATTTTATCAGTATGGTCGAAGAATCCAGAAAACCTGGTGCAAGCGTTAAGGAGGCCTCAAAATATTTGGGGAATCAGTTGCGCAAAGAAATGGAAAACATACATCAAGAAGCAGAGGTTGGTACATATTAGTAACTCACAATAAATAGGTAATAATATAGAACAAAGTACAATTTATTTTAAACAAATTAAAATTTTGTATTATTATACTTTGTATCAGAGAAAAAACTATAAGCTTTAACTTTATAAGATAGATCCCTTTATAACAAACTACTTTACCAGCAACAGCTAAAGAACAAGACTAAAATTAAGCCATCAAATGAAAGGTATTTTAAAGCGCCATAGCATAGATTTAACTCGGTTCTATATTTTTTAGTATAGTTTTTACATCGTTAGCTTAAAATAAAAAGAAAATATTTGAAACATTTAATTATTAATTAAACTATACTATGTGCTCGAGTTATATATTTAAACATACATTCTGACATTTACCGCTTCCAATTTAGAGTTCCCAATCGGCTTCTGAAAATCAATTGAAACTTCGAATTAACAAAAATGTCCTGCCGGCTAAACAATTTGCACCATTAAACAAACCAACAAACAGTATTAAAATCTTAATGCCGGATTCAAATAAAGGTAAAAAAAACATAACTTAAGAAAAAAATATTTAAAAATTTATGAACTTCTAAATTGTGACATTTATTTTAGATGCTGTAACATCTGTAGTAGGCAATCATTTGAAACCCGATTTGAAGTGTATTATTTGCAATATATTCTTTATGGACAAGACTAGATTTTTCGAACACAATAGGCAAAAACATAAAGGTAGATACCTACAAATTTTGATGTAATGCCACGGCCAGAACTTTGAATTAATTGAAACTGAAATCAGAATTTCGGATTCAAATATTCACCCCTATCGTGAATAAAACTTCCACATGAAATTTGTTCCCTTTTCACATTTTCTCTATTTAAATTCAATGTTAAAAAAATAAAAGCGAACAAATTTCATGTGGAATTTTTATTCATGATAGGGGCGAATATCAGCAATTCATTCCATAAAAGCTTCATTCAAAGACTTTTATTAGAATACAATTAAATTAAAAAAATATATATGTATTAAAAACAATTACTATCTCACAAATCATACGCCTGGGCAACAAGAAAATACATTGATTTAATATGAATGATATTTATCATACCTAATCTAATCCAAATTGAATTAAAGTTCACACAAGCATGCAATTAATACATTTGAAATACTAGTGAACAAATTAATTTCTTGTGAATATTTTAATGAAATGGCTGAAAATCAATTTTAATTTGGAAAATGAATTTAGGAATTAATTTGTTTAAAGCTTTGTGTACAGCTTTATTAATTAATTTTCAAATTATTCTCTTCTTTTTAAGAACTTGTTCCCTTTAAATGTAAACTGTGTAGATTTTACACATGCTATACGGAAAGTCTTTTCAAACATTATAAAAAGGATCATGGTCTAAATAATGTGGAACTTAATTCATATCAAACTGAACAGGGTAAATATTAAAATATTTAAAGAAAATTAATAAATTTCATTCATTAATTATTTAAACTCCAGTCTCCTCTTTGGCTAAACAAAATCCTAATTTTGGTGAGATTAAAAAAAAAAAAAATTATTAAGTGAAATAAATAAACTAAATATTTTTAGGAATAACTTATACATGTCTACAGTGTGACTTTCAAAGCTATAGCCAAATCAATATAGATGATCATTTATTAAACACACATTTCATAGACGAAGATAAGGATTTGTTTATAAACAAATTTTTCAATTGCCCTTCTTGCCATCGTTCATTTAATGACCTTAAATCGGCAAAAATACATTATAGCATGTCTCATAATTGTTCATATAAAAGAAGCAACAGATGTGGCAACAAAAAGTATGCTTGCGAAAAATGTGGTATGTAACTTCTGGTTAAATATGTATGTACATAAATAAATAAACGACATAACATAAAACTATCTGATTTTCATTAAAAGGTAAACTGTTTGATTTAAAATCAGGCTTATTTTTGCATAGACGTGTGTGTGAAACACGGAATGATGTTAATTGTAACTTTTGTAAATTAAAATTTAACTCGATCTTAAAATATGAGGAACATTTGCAGGCCAAACATTTTGTGGCTGTTAAACATGAATGTGAAATATGTAGTAAAACATTTAGTTGTTCCGTGTATTTGACGGTTCACCGTAAGCGCCATAATGAGCGTTATTATCAGTGTGATTTGTGTCCAAAAAATTATATTAGTAACGCTGAATTAAAAGTGCACAAACAACGTATACATGCCAACAAACTATCCCAATTGGCACTTTTAAGAAGTCATGACAAGGAGTCTATTAAACGATGCTACAAATGTGAATTTTGTGATTTTATTTCATATTCAAGATTTGCCCTTAAAGTTCATCAATATAGTCACACCGGCAAGCCTTATAAATGTCAACTGTGTCCAAAAGAATTTGCATTTCGTAACGAGTAAGTACTTTTTCCTGAAATGTTTACATTTTTTTCTCTTCTTATTTCTTTTTATAGTCTGAGAAAGCACAGCGAAAGATATCATTCCCTTAGTGTAACCAATGAAGAAATGGCTAAATTGTTTAAACAATCTAATGGTTACATCAGTCGCTTTGATGCTTTTTCCAAACAGAATAATAGTCTGGAGATAACAGAAATCAATGATTTGGAATTGGAGGGAGAATTAGAGGAATTTGGGTTGACTTTGCAAGATATTATGCATGACTTGTTTGATGATGAAAATGATAATAAATTACCTTGGATGATTTAATCGTAGTGTTTTTTTTATTTTATTTATTTCATATATCACTTAACACACATTTATTTTATTGGTTTTTGATAATAAGACTATTCTGTTCAAATTGCTTAGTTGATACCTTGCACAAATTTGGAGAGGAAATCTGTGGGTTTGGGATCTTGCGATTCTTTCCAGTAGCGCATAATGTGACCCTTTTGTTTCCAGATTTCAATTGTTTCTTTAAGTTCCATTTGACCCTAGAAAAAAGAAGGAAATTATATAAGTACATAGGTATTTCATGTTTTTTTTTAATTGTAATTTTGGTTTGTAGAATACAAAAAAATTAAGAAAATGGCTTACTTTAAATCATATATTATAAAATGTTATGGAAAGTATCTTTTGTTATTGTTACTTAATTTAAACTTATTAAAGAAACTCGTATTTCGAAATCAAACAGGATTAGCTTGTTTCATGTGTCCTTATTTTTTTGTTTCATTTCAACAACTTATATTCTGGATATAGTTGATTGCGAGTTTATAAACAATGTTTCCCTAGTAATGATGTCAGAATAGTTCCTTGTTGGCATTAAAATATTAATTGTCTTCCCACTTCCAGTTCGCCATATAAACAATAAATAAATAGAATTATTCAGCATTATCTTACCTTAATAACCAACATATCAATGACACGAACATCGGTCACATTGCGATGCTTAAGATATTCCTCCCTCAATTTGGAACGGCATTGTGCAATCGACATGGGAATATCGTAGTCCATAACTGCAAGATCACAATTTGTTTATATACGGACAATTTCAATATAAAAATACATCTTCCATGATGACATAACATAGCCGCAATATGCATACTTACCAATATATGGAATCTGACGATACCAGGCTTTGTACAAATTTAAAGCACGTTTGCGAGCCTCCTCACGATCAACGGATAGAATAGGACGTACTTGTTGTACGGCCCTTTTTACAGCTTCGCGGCTAGCCATATTTTTAAGGATTTTTGTTTAATTTGCACAAGAATTTTGCTCTGCTAAAAAGCTGCACAAATTTCTAAAATGTTTGACAGTCAGCTGCTAAATGTTACATTATAGTGTTTTGTTGGTAGCACTGCGTAGTTTTAGAGATGATTGTACCCGTTAGATTTAATAATTTTGTCGATAAAAAAGGAACGTTTTTTCCGATATTCCGCTACAACAATGTGTAGCATTTTCAGGGAAACAAATTTATACGTTAAAAAATAAACAATATTTTTTAAAACAAAATATAACAATAATTGTTATATTAAAAACTTATATTATCCCTGAAGAAGCTATCCATTGTGATAGTGAAATATTGGAAATAAATATATAGAAATAAATCAAATATTTTTATATAAAATTAAAATGACCTAATTGCTTGTAAAAAGAAACTATTAAATATTAAAAAAGGTCAAATAAACGAACTAAATATATAAAAAAAACAAATTATCTATAAAAAAAAATATCATTAAAAATTGCAATCAATCTACCTTCGATAATTTATAAAATATTTGGATTTGTTTAACAAACAAATATATTTTTATAGAGTACAGTTGAATGTACAAGTATTATTTATTCATAATTATTTGGATTAATTTAATTCGAGCTTGGCTCACTTATTAGTTCATTCACATACAAATTTGGAATGAATTTTTGTTAATTCAAATCGAATGAATATTTCAAAAAACTTTGTTTTTACTTTTAATCGTTTAAAAACATAAGGAAGCAAATGTATTTAATTAGATTTTCTATTAGTCTAAGTTTCCAAAAAAAACTTAGTTTGTAAAAAAAAACAAGTAAGAGTGCTATATTCGGCTATGCCGAATCTTATATACCCTTCACCTTTGTTGTGGATGCATAATTATATTATATACATACATACATATATATATTATATTGTTATGTTTTTACCTTTTAAAAACGGTGGTTTATTTCCTTTAAATAAACCGGATTCTTTTTAATTGCAAAATAAAAGCGTCAAGTAGTTTGAAGAAAATATTACGAGTCTTTATTTATTTAAATGTACACAAACATAATTAAAAATGAACACACTGTCTTTTTACACAGTTATATTACGATTTAAGAACACACTTAAACACTTTGTGTGATCAACGCCATCTGTTGATGAAATTATTTGTAACAATATTAATGCACTTATTTTTTTGATGAAATTTTCAGAGGTGTCTCGGATTTTTGCTCATATCTCCGTTATATATGGACGGATTTTGCTGATTTTAAATAGCAAACTTCTCGGAAGCATGTCTGACAGAATTATTGAAGATTTGGATCCCGAAGATATCTGGGGACTTCAGAATATTGATTTCAACAGACGGACATGGCTTAATAGACTCCGCTATCTATAAGGATCCAGAATATATATACTTTATAGGGTCGGAAAATTATATTGTGGAAATTACATACGGAATGACAAACTTATATATATGTACCCTTCTCATGAAGGTGAAGGGTATAATAATGATTATTAAAGGAATGAATTCTTTACGTTTACGAATTAAAATTTTGTATTAATTCGTAATAAATATAATGCTAAGGAATCATATTTTATTTGATTTTAAAAGTTTATTTAGGAATTAACTCATTCCATTTTGTTTATGCACTAGACTTAAATATTAGCTATATTCATAATGTAGAACTCAATGATACAACGTAGAATCATTAGGGAGAATTCTCTATTTTTGTGGAATGGAATGAGAAATTATAAAAATATTTTCTTTATGCGTTCATTTATTATATTTTATAAATTGCACATTATTTCGCTCGAATGAGCATTCGTACACACAGCATTTTACGTATAGAAATTTTTTTTTTTTTTTGTTGACAAAAATGTTTATTGGAAATTGAAGCAAATGTATAAAGTAGTTCATATGTTTTTTTGTGGTAATGTTCTATTTTACTACATTACCAGGACAAGAACTTCTCATTGTGAGTAGGTACCACAATTATTTCATTCTTAAATTAAAAAAACCTTGAAAAATTCGAAAATACTTTACATAGGTATTTCATATAAAAAAATCAATCAAAACAACTTTCATTTCCGATAAAATCAAATAAATTGCGATGCAAAAATTTTATTCTATGTAGGTACATATACATATATGTACATACATATAATAAAACACCATAAACAAAACTTCTCTTGTGGAATCCTAAGTTTGAAACATGTTTGTTGTATTTACAGATACATATGTACATACATATATGTAAAAACAATAAAAATGAGTCACTTAGGCTAATTTTAATAATTTTGTTAAACAACAATCAGGTTTCTTAAGTACAATTCATACAAAAACAAATCTACACAAATAAACTAAACAAACTTTATAGTTTTCAATATTAAAATAAATGAAAAAATAAATTCAAAACCAAAATAGAGAATGTGAAAGAGAAAGAAACAAAAAAAAAAAAAACGTCACAACATTTAATCTAAAGACACAAGTAAAGCTTAAAATACAAATGAATGATATACCAATGTGTGATATAATAAAAGCTTCTCCTCACACACGAGTTGTGCACAAAATCCAATTGTATACAACTGATGTTTAGTGTTGGCCGTTTTTCAAATTGAGTTTAATTTTTAACGTTGAAGTGTTAAAACGTCAAATTCATTGTACTTAAAGCTAAAGCGCATGCGTCAATTTAAAATATTTTTTAAAAGTAAAATTAAAAAACAAATAAAATAAAAAAAAACGATCTGTAAACGGACATTTGTTTTTGAAAACGTGCGGCAGCAGAATAAAACACCTCAAATACCCTAAACAACACAGTTTTGAACTGAATAACACAAAACAATTCATTGTTGGATTGAAATAAATTTATTATGCAAATAAAGTAAGAATTTATTTAAATATGTATGTACGTACGTATGTATGTATGTACGTATGTATGAATGTACGAGTATAGCGAAAACAATTACAAAATGTTTATTTGCATACTATGTTGTGTGGTAAAGTGTACGGTGTACTTACATAGATAAATATTGTAATTAGAAACAAATATACAATAAATACCACCACTCACTATTTATTATAAATAACAATAGACAAAAAGAAACAAACTTAAAAAGACAAAATTAACACAAAAAACACATTCATACACATATGCATGTATGTATGTAAATGTAATAAATTTGTCAGAAAAAAAAGTGGTTAACAGTTGATTTTGTGTTAAAATTATGAATTGAAATTAATATTCAAATTATATTTATAATTAATTATCAACAAAGTAATTAACACTTTTAAAAATTACAGTGATTCGTTTAAACAAAAATTATTTCAATATTATAAATATAATTTTATAGAATAATAGAAACTTTTTTATTAAAAAAATAATAAGAGACATTACGAAAGAAATATTGAATATTCTTTAAACGCTTTTATAGAAGTTGGCTTCTTTGCAGAACTTCTGAAAGCTCACAGAAGACCAAGAAAGTTGGAACTCGATACTTTTCGCATTTCAAATCCTAATGGAGCCAGAGTTATGGGCAGGAATAAGTTATAAATTTTTACATTTCTGATTTCTGAAATCATTCAATAACGAAACAATTCACCAAAGTCTAAAATTTGAAAAACGAAGTTAATAAATTTGAATTTATCAAGGTATTCTTGCAAATGATCAGTTTCAATTATTACACTTTTGACAAGTGATAAAAGGCTATAAAATATAGAGATTATAAAGGATATATATATATATATATCTGTCAACCCTAAGTCAAAAGTTTGAAAATCTATGTCATTTTCATTTGTTATCAAACGTAGTTGTGCTAAATTAAAGGTTTAATGCGGCATTTCAATTGAATTTGTGACTGCTTTGGAACTATTTAATATTTACATATTGACTATTACAAACAATTCTTAGGGGAATTTTAGTGAAAATTGGCAATATTCAGTTTTTTTTTTTGGATTTATTATTATTTTTTCATTTAATAGACAAATATTTCTAAAAGCAACTTTAGGAAAGTTTAACACTTGTTTAAAGGAATAATATAAAATTACCTGACAAGTCGTATATAAGGCCCAACAAACATTCGCAGATCACATTAAAGCTTATACATATACAGTATGATCGAAAAAGCTGTATAGCATCGTATGTTCGGATTTGACCTGACCTTATTTGAAAAATCACCAAGAACTCAAGTGAATGCAAATTTAATTAAGTATTAAAATTGTAAAATATTTTAAAATATTTGACATGTTTTAAACAACAAATTTGTGATTTGAATTTAAAGTTTCATTTTATTCGAGAATGCTATTAATGTAAATTAAGTAAAACAACTATAACTAATTGCTTTACACTGGACTCAGGTTTTAAATTACACTTATGTTTAAATTGAATTCAAGAAAATTTGAAATTTGATACCTATCTAATGTTGTAAACTTAAACAATATTGGGTAAAATTATTTTTTTTTCAAACAAAATTGATTTGTTCAGCTTGAGTTTATATACTTTTTCAATTTCAAGAATTCATTCTAGCAAAAATGATTTCTGACTTTTAACTGCCTGTTTTCTATATCAAAATTCATTTGTTTATATTGTGATAACCGAATTTAATGCTAATTAAATGATTCAGTCATAATTACCGATTTTTTTCATCAATTTACCATCATCCTATTGATAAAAACTTAGTGGCAAAGTTTATTTTGTAAGGAAAATTATAGGATAAAGCATTAATTTTTTAAGGCGTTTTAAATATTTCAATTTTAATTATACGCCTTCTATACGCTTAAGGGATAACTTAAAAATCAAACAAACAACGTTTAACTTGTATATGATGATGATTGTTCACTATTTAAAGTCTCCACTGTACATATCTACATATTTAGCAATTAAACGTTTCTAATTTTATTTTGTTTATATATTTACTTGAAAGCAATAATCAAGAATATTAAAAATGTTATTGAAAATAAACAACTTTCATTGCAATATTTATGTAAATTTATACCAAAATTATAGCAAAATTTTTGGATTTTGTTAATCGTTTATAAATTGACAGTTGTTAATTAAAAAAAAATAAAAATAATTTTTTCTATTTACATATGTAGAAAAGTGTTTTTTTTTTGAACGACGACGACAAGGTGGGGTTTTGAACTCTTAGATACACCATATTTTTTTATTAAATTTACAAGTGTGTACGAATAGTATTGTATGGCACATAATTTACATGCCATATTTATAAATTAATAGTTAGCTACGGTCTCCCAATAAGACCCAAAAAAAAAAAAAGAAAATAAAACACATGGAAACTTAAACACACACCACCTTAGTGCGAGTGCCATAAAGTTATGATTAAAACGTTTTTTTTTTCTATTTTTTGTACTTTTTTCATTACCAATTGCTATCAAAATAAGTCAAAATAACAAAAACAACAACAAGAATTTGTCTATAAAAACATGCCCACACGACCAAACAATTGAAAATGTTATTCGTGTTTTCGAACTTTCACAAAGGCGAAAAATTCCCTCTGGTGATAAAATTTAATAAATAAAATTCTCGTTAATTTAAATGCATTAAATTGTAAAGAATAAAGGTTTTGCTGACATAAACTGAGTTTTGAATGTTTGTACTGGGGCCAAATTACCGCATTCGTGATCGAATGAGCTATCGTATCGAAAAATGATTTCGATATCGAAATTATGATAAAATGTACTAAATTGCTTGCTCGATATCGAATGTCATAATCTCAAATAAGAAAATTACGATCAATTTTACTCGATATCGAATGCGGTAATTTGGCCCCTGGTTTCGAAACACTCGAGGGCCCTGGTCAGGTGGGTGGTTGTTCATATATAGATTATATATCTGTTTGTAGGTTTGTAGCATGAGGAGTATTTGAGCACTTACCTTTAATAAGGCCCAAACTAATAAACAATAAAACACAAATAATAAACTGCTAAATAAAAAAAAGTTATCAAAATCAATATCAGTAAAAGCTGTAAAAAAAAGAGCTTTGTATGGCTGAGTGTAGAGAGTTTTATAATTTCTTGCAATTGTGTGATATTTATTTTTTAGAAAATAATACCCTATGTTAGGTAAGGTTTATAAACATCCATATCAAATTTATAAATTTTGAAAATAAGTATTATTTCTGCACTGATTAAACAGATTCGTTGAAATATTTTGCCAATCGAATGATTCGATTCTATTAATAGATTTTTTCGATTTTAGCAATAGAAAGTCAGCTGACAAACAAGAATTATGTTTGAAATAACAAAATTAACGTATAAACGATTGAAATAACCAAACTTTTGTCACCTCAACATAAAAACAGAACAATTCGTTCATTAATACTGAAACATTTGATTAGCAATAGATTTGATTATTACACCTAAGAAATGATAAAGTTGCATAACATTATCAGGCCTGTCACACGAATATGCTATTAGAAATAAATTTTTGTGTCAAATTCTAAATTTTCTAGGTCTCCTCGTATAGGCTCTATCGTATTTTTATTGTTTTTTTTGCTCGTAATTTGATTTGTTGCAATACCAACATTTTGTGATTAACAGAGAATTTATAAGGAAAATTACATGAGTTCCTTCCCCCTAGAATTATAGGAAAAATTTAAAAAATTTCCATTTTCAAATGACGAATAATTCAAATATTTTATGTAGAATAAAACGAATATTTTTCTTTTAATTTATAACATAAATTTATAATCATTCCAAAGTTATGGTCAAAGACTATAAATATTTACTCAAAAAAGCATAACCACTTGTTTTAGCACAAATTTGTTTGACGTTGTTTACTTTTACAAGAGTTTTGCAAGATCAAACAGCATCAAATAAAATAAAATTCAATATTTGTTGTGTCCTAAATAAACGAAGTTTTTTTAATAAATATATTTTATTTAGTGGTTACGTCTTTAGTGGCTAGGGTTTTTTCGTCAAATATTTGCAGTGTTTGACTCTACCTTATGTGATGTGTTATGATTTAAATGCGTTTAGCTTTTTCAACGCCTACTAAATTGGAGAAACATTCTAAATATTCATTTAGTTATTTATTTATATTAAATAACTTTATAACAATTTAGTACATCCTGTTACTGACTTTATTAAAATCCCTTTAAATATACATACATATATTAATTTAACCCCTTTGCCAATCAAATTCCAATAACTTAATGACCTATTATAGCTCTAGCGCATGATAACTACCATTCGCTTTAGCTTATTCAATACAATTTTCATTTAGTCTCGCGGGGTTTGGCGATAGTTCGAGTTTGTTGAAGCAACAATACCGTCGTTGTCATCTCCATACAATACAATACAAAATAAAATTCAGTTACGTTTCTGCTGTGTTTTGTAGCACACTATTATTTTCTTTCGTCGTTTCTTTAATTCTGGAGGGTTAGTTAGTTCAGTTTATAACATCAAAAATATAATACATAGTCCATATAAAAGTAAAAAAACGAAGTTATAAAAAGACTAAAAAAATATTTGAGTGATTTATTAGAAACTTTACCCTAATTTGTGTTCTACAATTCATTCACACCTTTTTTTCACATTACAAATATTTTCTGTTCTGGTTTTTCGATTATAATAACTTAATAATAAATGTATAGGTATTTGCTGTCGTTAATAAGAAACGGACAAAAATTAATTTCAACTTTTGATACAGCCGTGACTTTGACTTTGTAAACGTTATTAACGGTTACAATAAATACTTATTACTCGCAATAACGAAATAAGAAAATAAAAATTGTGTTAAAAGCTTTTACCTGTTTTAAGTGTAAAATACTTAAACAATTTTAATTTCAAAAGCTGTTTACAAATATTTTTTTAATAAAAACTGGGTTTTATTTCTCCTACGCTAGTCTAAAATCTTCAAGATAATTGGAATTTCTTAAGGGAATTTTTGGATTAATATTTAAAAAGAAAACCTTTTGGTGAGTTTAGTAAAAAAAATTATAAAAAAAACTTTAAAATTTAAAACTGTTATTCTTAATTTAATAAAATAGAAAATAAATATACGCTGTCTTGTATAGACTTAAAACAAAAATATTTTTAATAAATTTGTTCAATCAAGTATAATTTGAATGCCAAAATATATATTCTCTTGTCTTTATTATTGATACGTATAAATATAAATAAACATTTACTTTTATTTAAAAACACTTGAATAATTTATAAAACCTTTAAAAGATAATAAAACTAGGTCATTTTTAAACTTCTTTTTGAATTATTAATATCTACATTCATTGCAGAAGAAAGCGTGTTTTATATGTTTTAAAATTGTTTAAAAATAAAACAAAGCTATGAAGAAACGAAATAAGTTTTAAAGAAAAGATTCAGAAAGATAATGGTATAAAATAAACCTTAACAATATTGGATGTAATAAATTCTAATAAAATAAAATTATTCAAAAAAAAACTAAATTAAATATTACAACACAATTTAGAACGTTTTTAAAATTAAACAATTCTGGAGTGAAAAAGCAATTAAATTAAACAAATTGGAACTTTTTACTAATTAAGTACATAATTCCATAGTGAAAAACAAAATAATATACATAAAAAATAAGTCCCAAATGTTAAAGTAAATATTTCCATAAATTTTACGACCGCATTCCACTTTAACGAACTTTATTAAGCGTAACTGGTATTGAATATTTTCAGAAGAGAAAATCTATGAGACCGTTTGAAGGTCAAATAAACAAATTTGTATTTATAGACTAAAATATCATGTGCTTCTTTTAATTCAACAGGCAAGAAACCTGTCACACACTTTTTTAAAAAACGTGTTTTTATTTATTTCTAGTAAGATATTTTAACGTTTATCTGAAAAATGTCTATGTTTGTTACCTTCATGAACTTACCGAAGATATTTTATAAACTAATTGCAATTGAAAACTATTGTCTTTTTTATTAACAATAAGTCATATTTTCAAAGCTATAAGTTTACATTTATTAGACTGACATATTTAGAAAAAAATCTATGTAGTTATCCGTTTCTTATTAAAACGAATCTACTTGATTTCTTAAGTGCAGTGAGCTACCTGTCCATAGTGTTACACTAGATTTATGGTTGGCAATATGATTGATTTTAAACAATGTTGTTTGTGAAAATTCTAACTTCAACTGAAATTAAAAAATACTGTTATAACATGATCAACAATACTTCATAATATGGTCCTACAACTGAAATTAAAAATATACTGTTATATTTATAATCATAACATTATAAACAATACTTCAGAATAGGGTCATGTTATATAATAGGCTGAAATCATATGGTCGGCCTCAATCGTAATATGATTAGTGATATAAATATAGAAAAAATAACAATTTCCTACATCCACAAACTAAAATTAATAATTGCCTTAAAAATTAAACAAAATTCATAACAATTTTAATTTGACTTTCCTAACGATATATTTTATTAATACTTTTTTAAATAATTAATTTCCTCAAGCATAACATTTTTAACTTTCAAAAAGTTATTTCGCCAACTTTTACATAACAAAGTTCACAATATAAACGAAAAACCCATAAGTTAAAATGGCATTTAATTTGTTTGCTATTTATAATTGAATTTATTGAATTAATATTAATAAATTCTTTTCATAATCTAATCACTAGAAAGCTCGTCGTCTTTTATGATTTTATTATTATTAAACATATAAAGTATGCGAAAATTTACTATTTGCAGATTTGAGTAATGAAAAGAAAGCATTTAAAAATAAAATGTTTTGAAAACAAATAAAATTTTTGTTATTAAAAACTAAACAAATAAAAATGATTAATTTAATGTCTTTAACAAAGATTGCAAAATACAAAAGAGAAACAATTAAAATAAATTATTTGTATATTTCAGACAAACATTGAACACTTTCAGAATGAAATAGAAAGTTTTTGTTTTTATTATTTTGCGTTTTTAAGATTTAGCGGGTTCATAGACACGTGGAGTTAAAAGTTATAGATGTATAAATATTTATTTAAATTAGTTTCAAATTTAAAATTAATGATTATAAAAACTATTAGATTGTGTATACGAATTTACATATGCTTTAAAATTTATTTATTTATGTTGTATAAATGAATATCTACATACATATACATATTTATGTTTGTATGTATAAAAAAAACAATCAACCACCACCAGCCAACAACATCATTGTCATTATGTTGATCATAATTAAAAATAAACTAGAAATCTGAGCTTCTACAGATTTCTAGTTTATTTTCTTTGTTTTTGTTTTTCAAAGTTCAGAGTATTTATTAATCAACCACAAAAACTGGGTGAAAGATCTATTAATATTACTTTTTTCGTTTTATTTTTGGAAATATAATATTATCATTTTGAATACTTTTACTTTTAATTCATCTTCATTTGCGGTATTTGCTTGCTTTTGTTTCTTCCTCAACCTTTGCTGTTTGTTATAAAAATTTGTAGTTTATTTAACTCTTCTTGTTTGTCTTTTTCACATTTATTTAATTATCACAACGCTTAAGTCGACATAACGGGGGAACACGAGGAAATTTTGCAAATAAATTTAGAAAAATTTATTTCAACTACATATGTATTTATTTTCGAATAACAAAGTTTTTGGCAATACTAGTTTTGCTTCTTACCTTTATAAAAGCAACTTAAAACGTGTATAAAACAGACATTTTATACTGTAATTGCATTAACTTTTGTAGAAAATATTGCAGGGTAACATTTAAAAAGTTTTATGCTTTCCTAATGTTAATAACAAATGCAACAAATTTCAAGTAATCAAAAGTAAAATGCACAAATATAAATGGTAAAAAAGACAACATTTTCTGACATTATTAGACCAAAACTTGTTGTGGGGCAACATTACCCTTACCTTCTCAAGTAATAATCTTTTATAAAAAAAATACGCCCTATTAGTATCAAATGCATGAAATTTCAAGAAACAAAAGCTCTGATTGTAGAAATAAAAATGCCAAAAAAGGCAACATTGTTCGCCTTTGTTAAAACGAAATTTTTAGAAAAGATACCAATTATCCAAGTTAGAAACAAATAATAGTTGTGCACAAACTTTAAACATGCATTTTACTTCAATGAATCTTGTTCAAAATAGACTTTAGCGTTTTCATTTTTGCTTTATTTTGTTTAAATTCTGTTGACATTATTTTTTCATGTTTTGTAAATGTATTAACAATTGTTTTCGTTTATAAAATACGTACAAGTATTCTTAATGAAATTAATGTAAACATTTTATATAAATATCAAGTGTTTAAAAACATAATTTCTTAAGATTATTGTCAACACGTTGAGTGTTAGGTCTTTGAAAAGCTAATGGCTAGAAATGTATGAGTAATAATGGTATAATAATAGTTGATAATTTCTAATAAAAATCTGAAAATATATTTATTTGCTTTATGCCAGTAATCGTGAGATTTATATAGGTTGCCCTCAACTTAATATAAATATAATATACAGCTATGTCACAGAATTTAATTCCGTTCGGAAGTGGAATTGATTCCGGTTTTTGCTTTTATAGAAAAGGTAAAACGAAGAATTTTTTCGGAATGAATCGTGTAGTTTTTTTTTTAAATTTTAAACACACTCGAGAGCCACGGGATATTCTAATATAAATATTATACGGTAGGAATTAATTATTTCAATGAATTTTTATAAAATATTTAACATAGAATCTTATCATTAAGTAAACGTAATATTAAAATTTGATTTAAAACTATTTACTTCTACTTTCATTAAAATTAACAGCAGTATTCTTGCTAAATACTGTAAATTAAAAATATTTACTCACTTGTTCCTTTATTTAAATTCCCTAGATTTTTTTGTTTGCTTATTTTGCCCATTTATAAAGTTATAAATTATAAATAATAATAATAACAATATACCAAAATGACGCATATCAAAAATTAAACATTTTGAAATGTCTTTCAACTTTATCACGTCTAGCAAAAATAACAAAATATACTTAAATATATGTATACGAACATAAGTTGTAAATTAAAAAAAGAGTTTGAAACATTCAACGCACTTTGATAAACAAAATTAAACACAAGCAAGAAAGGAAAAGAAAAAACTATATATGTATACATATAATATTTATAATAATTATCTAAGAATTTTAAGCAATTAATTTTTTTTTCTGCCAACAATATTTGCATAAAAAATTTTAACCAACATTTCAATTTAACCTTGAATTCATCATCATAAAAATCAACAAAATAATAACTTTAATGGATTTTTTAAATATTTTCTTAAGCAATAAATATAACCATGTATATAGCTTGAAGTTAACATACATATACATATATAAAGTACATATTATTACAACTTATTTCAATTGTTGTTACTCATAAATATTTATTTATTTACTTAAGATACGCGTTATACTCTTTAATTAAACATTTGAAATTACACTGAATACTAAATAAATGGTTCAAAGTATTGTGAAACATTTAAATAATAATGTTACTATAAAAATAAGAGCATTTGGAAACGTTGTAAAGTCTCAAGTAAAAAAAAACATATGTATTTAGAGGTACATACAACAATACATCATCTAACATGAAATTGTATTTCATTAAATTTTGTTGAGTTAAAATGTGTTAATGGTGTATCAGTGGGGTGTTGAATTGTGAGTTTAAATATATCCATTCAATTGTATTTGACCAGTTAGTTAGTTTAGCTACAGTTTATCTATGACCTTGAAGTGTATAACAAAGTGTTTTATTTGATGCATATTTCTACAGTGAACGAAAGTATTATAGTAAAATTTTGTTACGCTTGAGTACAATATAAGTTAGTATGTCAAAACTTAACAAAAGTTTTGTTTGTGGTATTTTCTTTAGATCTGCCAAATCCAAAACTTTCAAGTAAAAGGGGGATTTTTTTACATTTAAATTTTAAATTATTGCTTTACAAAACATTTGCGTTTGATTATAAAGAATATGAGTCATAATGTGTGTTTACTTCTAATTACATATATTCTAATTTGTTCTTAAAAAACACTATGTTAAAATAAAAAGCTTAGTCATTTATTTTTAAAAAATTAACAGTATTTTTTGTGTAAATATGTATGTATATTAAGTGTTTGTTTGTGTATGCTCTGCTAACTGCAGTTACGTACGTTAAGTTAAATAATCAAATAATTTAAGTAGTTTCTGTGTATTTTATACACATATGCTTTTTGTAACTAATAGACTTTTCTTGTTGTTAAATAATAACAATATTATTAAGTATAAATATAAGATGTTGTTGAATTTGTTAAATATTTAGATATTAATGAATGACCTTAACAATAGTAATGGATAAAAAAGTGTTTTAAATACTGTTAATGGAATTATTAACAGAGAAAATAAACAACGTATTAGTTGTATAGTTATAGTCTTCACAAACAGCTATATTTTGTTTTGAAATTTATTTTTATTTGAAAAATATACAATATATTAATAATTATTATTGTTATTACCGCTACTCACACGATGTATTAGTAATGAAATGTATTGTTTTAGTCTAAGCAATTTATTTAAATGCAAACGTGCTAAGTCACTTTTTTCATGAATTTTTTAAGAGAAACAAAAATTGTTCTAACATTTGACGTTTTTAACTAGCATTTAATGAGCTTAATACAGGCTTTTTCCGTAAAAAAAAAATAGTTTCTTCAAAGAAACTAAATTTGTAATCAATTTAAAATAAAAAAATTAACAAATGTTTCCACTAACTTATTTTTTAAAATACTTCAACAAAGTATACTGGAGATAATGAAGAAATTGATGATTATGTGTCATGTACATACAGTAATCTAGATATAGGTGAAAAAAGGTTAAAAATCGAGGTAGTTGTGTTTTTTTCATATACGTATGTATCTCAACCATTTGTGTTCCAATTATTTCGATTGTAAATAGCAAACGATAGAGGACTGTACTCGATATATTGAAGTATTTATCATGATTGCAAATTAATTGTGGGTTTCGAAAAGTTGATTTCCACAGACAGACATTGTTTTATCGACTCGGCATTTTAAAGCGATCATGTGATGAAAAATTTAGACATTAAAAATGGAAAAACAAACTTATTATCATGTTGAAATAAAATAATGAAATACAAATGAAACATCTAGTTGAATAAGAAAATTGTGACTTTTTCTAAATATTGTGTAGCACTTCAACACTATACATTTGTATATACTAAATTACGACTCTTCCATATTTATTTGGTAACTCATGTTTCTGATTTTTAGTATATTAACTATATGTAGTTTAAAATGTTATTTATTGCGATTCTCTTACCATCCACCCTACAGTGCGTAAAAATAAAAAAAAACCTAAACAAGCGTATATAACAATTATACGTATAATTGTTTGGTTATAGTTTTTATAAGAGAATTCAATATCTTCGATTTGATAAAATACTTTAAACAACCTAATCAGGAAGTTCATTAACATTAACGTGCAAAAGCCATCATTTCGAACACGTATTTATCAAACCAAAATAGACAATAAACATAATTTTATGTGTTACTAACCATTTTCTATGGGTGTGCTATATTTATTTAACAAGTAATTGTGGTGTTTTGCATAAAGACTAAAAACAAAAACACTTAAGTTAATGTTATATTAATTAACAAATCAAACAAAGACACACCTGCATAAACTATATTCAAACATACGTACAATATAAAGAATTACTTAAAATAATAGAATAGAATTGAAAAAGACAATTTAGTAACTTTTTAGTTAATAAATTTTACTTGATAAACTTCAAGTAGGCATTCAATTTAAATTGTGCTACAAAAAATATTCGTAAGTAAGGGCTGCTTTAAGACATTTAAAGCTGGTGTCACGCGTTCAAAATATTTTAAAACATTTATCAAATAATTTCATTAATTAGCCAGTTGGTGGTTTTTTTCTGTTTGTTTGTTTCTTTGACGAGTTTTAAATGCAATGATAAAATACCTTGCAAATTGTAATTAAACAAATTGAATATCAATGACTTTGGTTTTAAATAACAATTAACCATGATTATGAACAAGACACGTAAAACACTTGAAAAGAAAATTATTTTTTTTTTCTATGTTTTGGCTTAAATCAAAATTTTGATAGACAGTCAGTTAAAGCAGGTTACATGTGTTATTTATGAATTTGTCAAGGCATAGTTCGAGTGTGTAGACAGTCATGATTTCTATTATCATTTTTTTATAATCGAATACTGGTCGTATGCATTTTATTTGCCAAGATTTTGTTTTTTTTATTTTTACAAATTACAATTAATTTAATTTGATTTGAAGGTTAAATGCGCAATACAAATTCACAGTTTTTATAACTATTTGAAGGTACATATATGTATGTATGTTGGCTATTTGAGTGTGGGAAAGTATGTATGTAGCTAAGGTGAACTGGATATTAAATTTGTTAAGCAAGATATTCTAGATTCAATTGTTTTAACAGCTTTTAAAGGAGTTCAAAATCAACACTTGTTTTGTTTAATAAAGAAATTTGAAAGTTTTATTTTTTTTTATCAAATTTCAAATGAATGGTTTTATTAACGCCTGGGTACTTGAAATTTTTTTAAGTATGAATTACTAATTCAAAAATCTCTTGTTTAAAATTCGTTTTTAAAACGTAAATATCGCATACATTTCAAATGACATCATGTTTTAATGTTAATTATAAAAAAAAACATAATTTGTTTATACAATAATTCTTAAATTATTATATTCGTCTGTAGATACAAACAATATTTTCCACTAATTAAATATTAAAAATATAAATTAAAGAAATTATTATTTGTTTGTCTTGATTAACATGAAATTTTAATTAAAACTTATTTTCTGTATTTTTTTCTTCTCGTTTCATTCTCATTGGCAGTGTTGCCGTTATATCAACAACGTAACTACTACAACAACATGGCTGAAGTTAACAAACCAAAATTACAATTGCGCTCTAGTTTATCCATCAACGGAGACAAGGCACCATCTCCAGCCACCAAACTTTTGATAAATCATGGCAAACCCAATTTTACCATACAACGCTCACCCAAGGCACTAAACGGCAATGCAAATCCTTTGTCACCCACACCAGCAGCTGTTGTAAATGCCAACAACAATAACAATGAGTTTGTGGTTAAGAGCACCACATTTAATGGGGTTTTTAAACCTTCGAATATTAGTGCAGCCACCAAGCAGACTTTGCAAGAAAATGGCAACGGCAACAGTAACACCATTAATGGCAATGATAATGAAGCAGCTAAGGTCGTTTTAAGGAGGGCCAAAGTTGTCCAAACAGAAGCGAGGGAGGCGGCAGAGGAGGATGGAAATGTACCTGAATTCATACTTAGACAAAGACGCATACAGGAGCGTTTGGCCAATCAAAATATATTGGATTTTGAAAATAGACGCAGTGGCTATTTCACCCAAGTCATGATATCGCCTTCGAGTCCCAATCGCCAATCATTTGTGGAGACCATGGCCAGTCCTGCTGTTAAGCCTGGTTTGGAAATTCCACCACCCCAGCAACATGAAGACATTAGGGAGGAAACCGCACAAGAACAACAAGAACATAAGCAGCAACAACAAGAAGAACAATATGAAGCGCAAAAGTGTGTAGAGAATGTTGTACATGCCGAACCTGTAACGCTTAATGGCCAAGATGAAGAGGAAGAAGTTGCTAAGGCCATTGAGGAGGTGAATAAGGCAGTAGAGGGAGAAGATGATGATAAAACGGAGTTGGAAGAACAGCTTGATAATCACTTAGAAGAAACTGTAACAACTCCAAAGCAAGTAGAAGAGACTAAACCAGAACAAGATGAGGAAAAACAACAAGAAGTACCAGCTGCCGTAGAGACTGTAGTTACCCCTGCAGCTGTAGCAGAAAAAGAAACCCCAATTGTAGCAGTAGTCGTTACTTCAGCCTCAGAAGTTGCAGAAGAGCAACATTTACCCCAACAAAATGGTCATGTTGAAGTGGTAGTCACCTCAGCTCCTCTTGTAGAGGACACAGCTGAAGAGCCCCAAACTAACGGTGTTGTTGTTACTGAAGAATCAACAGAACCTCTACAAAATGGCCACTCCACAAATGGCCAAGCTTTAGACAATGAAATCACCATTTCTCATACCAATGGCTTAAGTGGTCCCACATTACCCTCTCCAGATCCAAAAGGCGAAAAGGGTGTTAATTTCGAACCCAAAACTGTAGTATCTTTCTCTCAAGAATTAGGAAACAATGTCAACAAATATCCAGACACTGTTAAAGTGCATAAAGAAGGTGAAACTTCAGAAGTAGACAATGAATTAAAAGAATTGACCAAATTGAAATTTGAAATTAATGGCGATGATAAAGATATTGAAGTTAAACCTGTACTAATAACCGAAACAGCTTAAATCTTGCGAGTCAGAAGTATATACATACATACATATGTACATATGTAGCCAACAAGCAAGTGTTATAAATCCCTAAATATCAATCTATTTATTATTATATAAGTTACTGAAACTGGCATTATGTGTAAAGTTATTCAAAGTACAGTGATAATCTGTAAAAGATTTTCGTTTATAGTAAGGGGGTGCATGTTAGAGGAATGTATGTATGTTAATTAATTGTATACAAAATATTAACATTGTGCAATATTTTTTATGTATTTTATTAAAATGACCCTTGATAGTCTTTTGTTTTCTTATAGTATATATACTATTTTTTTTTGTTTAGTTTTTAAGTTTAAACTGTTGCCAAATTATTAAAATTAAATTATAATTTAAATAAATAAAAATGAAGAAAAAAGCCAAAACTTAAAATGTTCATTGAGCTTAGGAATATTGTTATTGTTGATGAGCTATTAAAGGATTTGTAACAGTGAAAAATTAGAACGACTTGATAAATAAGTCTGTAGTCCATAAGTAAGAACAAGCTAATTTTTTAATTTATTTGCACTTATTGCACTGTGTATTTTAATATACTTTTTAGCTAAATGCTGCATTTATAGGTTTACAGTAAAATGTTTTGCTGGTTTTTAAAATAAATTAATATTCTTTTCGAGAAAAACCAATAGGATTCGTTTATTTTTTTTTGTCTGACATATGAGCACGATTACCTGAGTTTTTTTTTTAGTTTTTTTTTCACAGAATGCAACTATTGACTATTGAACAGAGCAATTACATCAAACATAAGTAAAGACTTCTGTTGGTTCCCATTTGACCATAGATTCCAAAAATTTTTAAAAATGTTAATATCGTAATAATCGAAAATAATAATAAAATATTAACATGAAGTGATATATATGTATATAAGCAGACCCATATACATACATATATACAATTGGCTTGAATATAAATTAGAAACGATCTTATACACATACAACAATAGTTGGCCCTCATAACCATTAGGGGCCAAATACGATCGACTGTTCAGATGTACTTTATACGAATGTGAGTAGAACTTAATAATTTTAATAAATTGAAATTGTTCATCACAAACACAATCAGAAAACTCGTTTTATGCAACATTACTAGACATTTACTACTACATTCTGTTTGTGCCGGCCACTGATATATTGAATAATTTCATAAAAATGAATGACTGAAAAAAATATAAAAGATAAATAATCTACCACGCACCTCAAGAGTTGGTCAAAAACCTGTTTATTTAGATAAAAGCTATTCAAAATATTGCTATTATTAAATGACGCATTTGAGCACATTTAAAATTGAATTTTTTAAAATTTCTAACGATAATCATTAGTTTTGTGAGTAATAAAACAACAACACAAAGTTTTTTAAATAACAATTATTGTCTCGTGATTTTATGAGCGATTACACCTGCTTGCCTTAACAAAAAATAATAATAATAATAAAAACAGTTCATCAATTTAAAAAAAAACTCATATCTAAAATCAAATTAAAAAGACATGAGCCATCAATTTTCTAATTAGAAAAAGTATAATTTTTCACTTGAAATATTAATCGGGCATGTTTGAGGGTTTATTATATTTATTTTGAATTTTTAGGGGTTTTCCTTCAATATTGTTTTAGAAAAAAAAAACATTTTGTAAATCATCTAGAAAAGTAGAGAAATAAAGTAAAACACTTGTTTTTTATACAAACAAGAAAATCCAATTAACATGACTCTGACATTGACAGTGACGTTTAGCTAACTGACTGTCTGATCTGGACTGCTCTGGCTGGTTATACACATTTTTTGTTTTGTTATCAACTTTTATACAATTATATTATTCTTCTAGCCAAGTTGCTAATCTTGAGTTCTTGTTTGTATGGCTTTTGTTTTTTTTAACCATACCGCAGGTTTGATACTTTTTTACTTTAATATTTTAAAGGTTTTTTCTTTCTTTTTTTATGTGAATTATATTTCGAGGTTAAGTATTGCTATAAATTTTGTGATTGATTATATTCTGCAATATATGTAACTGTAAATTCATATATTAGTATTCATATAGTAAATATGTATAATTTTATCTTGAAAACAAAGCTGTCAAATGTGATATGTGATGATATGATAGTACATTATATTGGTATGTAGGTATAGGTGTGGTTTTAAATTACATACAAATTTCTAATTGAATTTGTTGTATTTTGGAGGAGTTCGATATATATGAAGGCAAACTAAAATTTTTTTAGAAGTTTTTATTAAATTTAATAAACAACAAAAATATATTTCAAGCGCAGTTTATAAAACCCGTAAACAAATAAATAAATAACTACACCAATTAAAAAAAATAAGGATACCTATGTATTTAAAAAATAAAATAAAAATTTAGATGAAGTCTATGTTTAAATTTAATTAAGAGTATTATTTCAATATATTTTTATTTAATGTAAATAAAAATGTGTATGAATTTAAATATGTATGAAATTTAATTAAAATTTTAAAATTAATGTGGTTTTATTAAAAAAATTACATATTTCGAAATAACATTTAGACTTTCTTTTTTTAAATTAAGTTTCATTTAGAATTCTATTTTGCATTGAGAAAATTCCAAATTAAGTTTATAATTTAAAATAAAAATTGTGAAACTTCTAATAATATTAAGAATTTAAATTTTAAATTGAAAAAATTCAAATTGAAATTGAGAAAATTTTAAATGAAATTTAAAATTTAAACTGAAATTGCGAAATTTAATATAGAAAATTTCCAATTTAAAGTAGAAATTCAAAATTCCACTTCGAAATTCTCAATATCAAGTACCTATAATGTTCTCAGTTTCAATTAAAAATGGTAAATTTAAAACATAAACAACTGTTTTAAAGAAATTTATTTGAAAGTGAAAACTGTGAATTGAATGTGATAGGTATTTTTCAAAATTAAATAACTATAATTGAAGAAGTAGAAAACTCTATACAATTTGTATTATTTTAAACAATGAAAATTTTCAAAACAATATGTCAAAATCTTTTAAGAAGCATACATTTTAGTACAATTTAAAAACTAAAGACAATCTATACAATCGGCTTTAATTAAAAAACTAAACTAATAATAGTAAAAAAGTTGTAGTCGAAAAAAAGAGAAATAAAATAATTACAATTTACATATTAATTTAAAAATGGTGTAGTTAAAAAATATAAACAATTTAATTAAAAAAAAATAAGTATAAGCAAAAACTTTCACCTGTGCGTCCAGAGTACAAAAATAAATCCAATATTCATAAACAAATAACTTTGAATTTCCATAAAAGCAATTTAAGATCCAGCTAAAATTGATGTTGCCGTTTATCGTCTCGTCCTTAACTCGTCAAGAAATCATTCCATTCATCTCTTTCCACATTATGTAATTTTCTTAAGTGTGTTGTAGCCGCCTTACGATTTGTATATTGTTTAAAGCATAATTTGCACACGTAAGGATAAAAGTTCATGTGTTGATTCAAATGACTTTTAATGGATCCAAATTGCTTGAACACACCATCACATAATTTACAAAAGAAGAACCATTTCTTTTTGCCAAACATATTTAAGCGTGGTTGCTTGTGCCACAATTCGTTTTCATAGGTTTTGTAGACTCGGGTCAGCCACATGGCATTCATATCGGTGAATTCCACCACGATATTTAGTTTTTTCAGAGAATCATTCACGTTATCAAATAATATTTTTATATTTGTGCCAATAGGATCAGACGATGTATTTATAAAATCCGCATTATGACTTACAAATGTAATTGGCACTGCAGCAGCAGGACTTGTTGTAGCCAACTCACGATTGCCCTTAGCATTAGTGTTTTGTTTGTTTGAAAGCTATTTTAAATAAATTTTGTTTTAAGTTTAAGCACTATCAAATTATGACAAACCTTTTTTCCAATAACTTTATTGTTCGTAGAAGCAGCTAAGGACCTCGAATTATTTTTTAATTTCATATATTGAGAACGTAATATCTAAAATTTAAGTAAAATTGTAAAAAAAAACATCAGAAAATTTAATAAGTGGTAAAATTTTAGCACTTTTGAATTTTACCCTCATTTTGCTTAATTTTTCCTGAGAATTTTGCTTATTTTATACTAATTAATGAATTTTTGTTGAAAAACTACACTTTCGGCAAATTTTTATTGTAAACTCAATTATTCGCCGAGTCTAACGGTTTTACTTGTAAAAACAGTGTTGTACATATTTTTCTAATTTGTAAAAGCTCCAATAAAAAAAAAAAAAATATGGATACTTAAGCTTTGTACAGATGGTTGTCGGATCTTACAACGTTGTTCGAAAAATGTTCAGAAAATGTCTGAGAACCGTGTGAACTTAAAATTTTTATCTTCCAACGTTGTAAGAAAAAGTATGATCTGACAACCGTCTACATACATAGCTTTATTTTAAGAATTATAATAATATATAAAGTAAATGTGATACTTGACATAAAATGATATAAATCATTTGAAATTTGTAGCTGGATTTGAAAAATTAT
This sequence comes from Bellardia bayeri, assembly GCA_950370525.1. Lineage (NCBI taxonomy): Eukaryota > Metazoa > Arthropoda > Insecta > Diptera > Calliphoridae > Bellardia > Bellardia bayeri. The sequence continues at coordinate 2,265,531 of OX493268.1, forward strand.
AAGATTAGCAATTGCTAAGGATTGTAGTTTTTTGTTTTCATAGCCAATTATAATAATAATTACACTGATTTAATATTTGTTCGAAATATAATCAAAAAAAGCTCTAAAAGTAAAGCTAAAAGCACTTAATGTACAGCACTGGTAATATGTAATCATTCAAGGAGTTGCCAGTTTGAGTTTAATTCGACAATTTTATTCTTTGAAGAGTCGACTTTCTACTTTTGTACATTTCTGATTAAACTACTGCAGCTAACTTATGAAAATTGAAGTGTTTTGTAAATAATTCGGTAGCTCGTGAACAACTGGATATATTTTACAGTCAGAGCCTGTCTAATCTAAATTGATTTGAATTTACATGAAACTTAGAGATATTAGTTGGAATGGGGGCAAGTGAGTGGCTTCCTATTTGCTTTGTTTCAGGAATTTTGGTATTTCGTTAAAGACTATGGGAAAAGTTATTAGCACATTGGTAAAAATAAATATATATCGATCTATTTAAGTTAAACATTTAATGGCATACATTTATGTTGGCTTTATCTAACCGATCGTTTAAATTTTTTTACCATTTATAAGGCTTTTAAATCTAAGATTAGAGATATAGGTATATATGTATGTATATGTACTTTGGGCAAGGAGCTTTCAGTTAGGTAGTTATATAGTTTAAAGGTTATATATATGTATATAATATTATGTATGTATATATGTACATGGTAAGTTGTTTTTATTTTTCTAATTGGTTTTACAAAATTATAAAATATCACTTAACTGCCGAAATCCTAAAGTTAATGAAGAAATTGTTAACTAGTCTCTTTCTCCTATATCCTGTGACGATAGGTCTCTCCCATTGAAACACCTGTCGCCAAAAACCGCACAACCAACAAAAAAAAACATAGCAACCAAAACAAAAACAATGAACCACTTCTAGCACTAACCCTTGCCCAAAATCAGGGTGGATTTAGTTCAATAGAAAAGTGCAGTCTATAGAAGTTCGTAAAGGTCACAACAGGGTTGAAACTGCCAAATTTCAAAAAGCAAAATAACAACAAAACAAAAATGCACCTTGCTTGACCATTTCAAACAGACTGAAAATACGAATGAGCAATAAAATCAATATTTTGTATAATAATGACGTCGTCACACATACTCGTAGTAGCGTTGCACATGGCCAAAACAAACCATCAACGCAAGTCCTACTGCATGGACGTCTGATTTTACAAAGTAGGACAAGTGAAATTTGTTTAAATAACTCTTACTGAAAATAAAACTACTCAAATACATAAATTATTCATTCATACAGAGAGAAAATATGGTCAAGGAAAACAAATGACAAATTTTAAACAAAATAGAACTTTAGTATGGATTTAAGTTTAAAGGGTTCGCAGGTGGGTTGGTGCTGATACGCATATAAGTTTCGAATTTTTAAATGTATTTGTTTTTTTTTTTGTTTCATTTAAGATAAATTTGGTTACACGACAGAAACCTAAAACCAAGTACTCATCGCAAATAAACCTTTTCAAAACCACATCTCGTTGTTATTCTCGACCTAGATCGGCCAGTTTTTTCGAAAAACGATCCCATACTTCTTTGTATTTAAGGCCTCAATCGGCGGATCCTAAATTTGGTAGAAATTTTGCAAGTCCATGTGGTTCTTACAGTACACAGGATTCTGATTTTTCCAATTTGAATTTGAGCAAAAGGCAACAGAAAAAGTTTCAATCTGTGTCTTCATCAAATCTATTGAAATTGTTATTGGATGAACCCATTAAGAGATCGTGGTTGTGTAAAGATTCTGCGAATTATAGTGAGGGAGATGCATCGGACTTGAGTTCTTCCAGAAAGAGTGGCAGTTATAATTCATTGAATAAACCAGTTAGTAACGAAAAATATATAAGCACACTAAGAAATCCTACTAGAAAAACTTCATCAGCTACCTCCTACTCTATGTTACACGGCGCCAAAGACAAAATAAATAGAGAGGAATACTATAATTATCGTACATCATCTAAAACAGATCTTCCTGGTAGAGTATCGTTTTCAAAACCATCTACTCTGCAGCTGCAAAGTGATGATAATGATTCAAGTGATTATGAAAATTTAAATACTTACGTGTTAAAAAGGTCCTCAATTACAAAATCAGAAGATATATCAGCACCTGGACCGATAAATCCCATAGATTATTCATTTAAACCAAAAACAGAAGTGGCTGTTCCAGCTCTGCACAAGGAATTGTCTTCTTCAAGTTTAAAAAAGTCTGTACATTTCGGTTCTTCCGCCAATGGTGAGGAAATTTTAGCTGAGACATTCGAATATCCTAAGTGTCCTTCTGAAAATTGTTCTTGTAGTACCAGATCATCATCTTCTGGCTCTGTACAAGAGTCTCCAAGCCCTAAATGTTATTGTGCATCAGCTACTTGCAAGTACTTAATGGAACCTTTTGATAAACACTCTGAAGCAGGCCGAGAAATGGAAACAACTGACAATACAGCCACATCAACAAGCCAAAAAACTAATAAAATCTCTATGGATATAGCAGAACCTGAGGAATCGCAAGTTATTCGAGATTATAAAAATGCCATAGGAGAGCAACTGGAAAATTCTGTAGTAAAAAATCTTCTTGAAGAAAATAAGCCAATAACTTCCGCAAACTCGAATTTTAACAATTTTGAATTGCCTTCTTATTTGTCCAAGTATTCAAAACCTACACAAAGTCCCGATTCCATAGAGAAGCCAAATAATTTAACCGAACATAAAACTCTCAATTCAAACTATAAAACGGAAGCGCCCAAAAAAGATTTTCTTAAAATGGAAAATAAATTGGAAAGTTCAACAAAGAAGAGCTCAAGTGATACAGTCATTAACAATTATCTTAAAGTGGCAGCCTCGACATCTGCCATTATTAAGAAGAAGGAAAACAATCACAACAAACCTGAAGCGAAAAAATCGTCAACCACGGCGAATAATTCGTTGTCAAAGTCAAATCCCAAAACACCTTCCATAGCGCCCTTAACGCAAAATAACATTAAAAAAGCCAAAAGTTTTGGTAATTTAAGAGAAGATTCAAATTTACATGAATTTAATATTGATAAAATCGACACTTGGATGTCTATGCATGAGGAATCCTCTCAAGAGATTAGCACAAAATCTTTGCGAAATGAACATGCTTCTTTAGAGGAGTCATTTGAAAAATTTACCCAGGAAACTCTGGAAGCCATGTCAGCTCTAGATGCCGAAGAGGAGGAGGGTGATGAAGGAGATGGTAAAAATTCTGAAAAGTCTATGGATCAGTCACAAGATGATTCAACATACGATGAGATTGTCTCGGTGATTAAAGAAATAGAGGAGGACAAAAAGAAGGGTAAGTTAATATGAGTTTATTCTAACATCTTTGGTATTTTGAAAATAATTCTTTAAATTTTATAAGATAATTTAGCCGAACGTGTTAATTCGGAAATGAATTTAAAATTGAGTACCACACCCAGTATGGAAACACCACATAGTCCACCGGAAACTGCAAAATCAAAAGATTCCCCCGATAAATATAAAGATATTTTAAGCTATTTGGATAATGTTGAAGATAGCTGCGAGAAAACTTTAATGGAAACCAGACGTTCTATGCCAGATACTAATCGCAGCGAAGTAGAATTTGTGGTAGAACCTGATATAGCAGAGGATGTACCCAAGTTAGTTTTCAATTCAAACCAAACATTTGTTAAAAATTTCCTTTAATAGACCAACTATTAATTCCTTTTCTACTTTAAAAAAAAGGCTTTCCGATTTATTAATGCTGCCTAATCATCAGTTAGCTCGCCGCGTTATAGCTCTCAGCTTGAGGGCCAATGAACTGGCGAATGCTGTACACATGTCCAAAGAACATGTAATGAAAGTGCGCACCGAAAAACAAAAGAGCATTAGATCTGAAAAATCCAATGCCGCCAACCGTATGAAAGAACAAAAGAAACACTATGAGGCCATAGTCAAAAGGCATCAGGGATTTATAGAGCAATTGTTAAAAGACAAAGGATCGCTGTGTGAAAAAGTGGCTGCTCTTACTCGGCGTTTGGAGAGTCAAAATCAAGCTTGGGAACACAAATTGGAGACAGAAGTAACACGTGTTAAAGAGAACACTATGGCAGGAGAAAAAATACGTCGAGAAAAATGGGTGAGAGAGAATACCAAGAAAATTAAGGTGAGTTGAAGAAGACGTGTAAATATTTGTATTATAATTATTGAAATTCAAAATTTCAGGAGCTTACAGTTAAAGGTTTAGAGGCGGAAATTAATAAAATGAATTGTAATCATCAAAAAGAAATAACCGAATTAAAAAGAGTCCATCAGCAGCAACTGTTGGATGCTTTGGAAGAAGACCGTTTGAAACATGAACAAATCGAAAAAAGCATAAGAGAGTCTTGTGCCCAAGACAGAGAATCAGTAATAAGTAAAGAAAGAAATGCAATAAGAGAAAGGTGAGTGATAACAAAATCATTGGAATCATGGTTCGTGCATAGTAGTAAAGTTATTTATTATTTTAGATTCGAGCGGCAATTGGAAGAAGAACGAAAATCCTTTGACGAACAAAAGCAAAAGTTAATAACAGATCATGTTGCGGAAAACCAGCGTTTGCAAAGTGAATTAAAGTTCAAGGAAGTAGAATTGCAAACAAAACGTGTCGAATGGCAGCAAGAAAAAGACACGGAAATGGAACAGGTCATTTCGGAACTGCAGGAAAAAATGTCAAAACAAGAAGAAAAATTCCTAAATCGTTTAAATACCATGGAAAAACAATATGAGGCTGATTTTGAGATCTGGAAAACTGAATACGAAAACAAATGCAAAGTTCAGCAGGTAGAAAAGGAAAATGTCATACGTCAACATTATCGCAGTGAGAGAGATAGACAAATTGATGCAATTGTTCAAAGAATGGATGCAGAGGCTGTCAAAAATAATGAAGAGTTTGAAAATAAAATAAGGTGAACAATGTTTTATACAAAATTATTGAAAGATTATGTATGGAATTGTAACATAATTATATTGCAGCCGTTTAAGGGAGAAATACGACAAGGATTTGCAAGAGCTAGAGTGTGCGGAAAAATCTCTAAGAGATAAATATGCTGAAACACGAAGTAAATTGGCAGAGTCTGATGCCCAAGCACGGAATTTCCAGGCCGAAATTAAACAATTGCAGATTGAACTGGATCATAGTAAAAAGGTGGGTATATACGAATGGATTTGTTTGCTCCCCAAGGAGTTAAACAGAAAAGAAGTAGAGTTCAACTTTTAATGTTTGTTATTTTTAGATGTGCTCTGAATTTATTTCCGAACGTGATCAATTACGAGAAAATCTGCGCTCGGATATACAAAATGAAGTGCAGTCCTTAAAGCTCGAACGGGATCAAGAAATTCAGAAGATTCATAAAAGGTTTCCTTTAAATTATAAAAAATACTTTTTCAATAGTAATATTGTAATTAATAATCGATAAATTTTAGAGTTCAACAAGCTATTGAGAAAAAGGATGCTACCATCGATATATTGCAAAAGGAAAATGGCTGTTTGAGAGAACGTTGTTTGAAGTTGGAGGCTGTTGTAAGACAACAACGTAAGGACTATTGTGTCAAGTAAATCAGAATATTTTTTAGTTATTAAAAATAAACATATCTGAGTCTAATTTATAAATTTAACTTAAAAACCAACTATGTAATTATTTTTCATTATTTTATAAAAACACAGCCCAATCATGAATAAAAAATCCGCGGGAGTTTTTTCCTTTTTTATTTTTTAACATTGAATTTGTATAGGATAAATGGAAAAAAGAGAAAAACTCCCGCGGAATTTTTATTCATGATTGGGTTGATAATGATTTGATAGTAACATATTTGATCCTTTTCCAATCGTACGCAATCTGAGCTGAGTATATTGCTGTTTGTTAACTTCAAATCCAAAAATAATGCTAACGCCTCTTCATTGGAGAATTGTTTTTCATCGCTTGGCGTTGGAATACTTTTTAAGAATCCGGTTTGTTCTACTGGACTAGCGTTAAAAACTTTTTGAACAATATCGACTTTTGTGAGTTGTTTTTGTGATCACAACTGATATTGCAAAGTTTCTTGAATATTTTCACAACCGATTTATTTCTTCATTGATATCCTTAGGTTTCCACCTTTTAGATCTATCAATTCAGTTGTCCGTATTTTTTTAAAGTTCGCATAAAAAACTAAAACAATCCAGCACACACGACGACGGACGAAAAAATGACTGAGAAAAAATTAAAGAGTGAGAGGGAGGAGAAATAAGGTGGGAGAGGGGGATTCGCCACCACCCAACCAACTCGTCCAGAGAATTTTTTTGCTCGTGTGGTGAATTAAAAAAGTGGTGAAAAAATTGTGGTGAGTATAGAAATTCACCACATTAGTTGTAAATTTTCAAGGTTATTGAAATTTCCCATCCTAAAAGTAGGCAATATGTTTTTAAACCGTTTTACGGGGTGGTTGTTGAATTAGCTATAAAGAAATAATTTATCGATTTTTTCCGAAATTTATCTGGCAGCCTAACTTTTTTTTTTTACTCACAGTTTTTGTTAAATAAAAAAAAACGGACATACATTATAGCTGCCAGATTGACTGATTTTGAGATACCGTCATTTTGACGATTTTTTGTTTCAAAATAGTGACGATTTTCTTGAATTATAAAAATTTTCTCCATCCAACAAAATTCTTCAAATACAAACAATTCTTTACATTCTTAACGCCAAATTTTGTTTCTTTTTTTGAATATTATTTTTTCTCATATAATTTTAAGAAGAAGAACCTACATATTTCACTAAATCAAGTGATAATTTTTTATAATATGTTATATACATATATGTTTCCTATTATTAAAAAAATTAAATTGTTGATTGAATTTAATTAGGGATAATAATTTTCGAGTCAGGATCGTAGAAATAAATTACTTATTTTTATTGGCAAACATAGAAAAGCAATTTAGATGTTGAATTTTCCGTGAATTAAATAAAGTTTTTAGAAAAACAATTTTTGTAATTCAACGGGAAAATTTACAGAATCTTTTCCTATTTTAAATAACGTCGAAAAATACGAAAAAAAAAAATAAAATAAATTAATTTAAATAAATAAAAAAAAAAATACTTTGAAAATAAATAAAAACTCAAAATGTTTTTAAAACTTATTAAATTAACTTATTTTGTTTTGAACATTGTAAAATTAAATCTGGGGCCAAATTACCGCATTCGATATTGAGTAAAATTGATCGTAATTTTCTTATTTGAGATTATGGCATTCGATATCGAGCAAGAAATTTAGTACATTTTATCATAATTTCGATATCGAAAACATTTTTCGATACAATAGCTCATTCGATAACGAATGCGGTAATTTGGCCCCTGAATTATAACATCTGAATATTTGTAAAATACTGTAATATTAATAAAGTTGTGTTTTTAACATTATACTTTTGTGATTTCTTATTTATTTTATGTATTTTTATATATTATATAAGTATAAATACAACTTGAATTTTTATGTTTTCGTTTTAATTTTTTATTTTCCGATTTTTTTTTTATTTTTAAAATTTGAAATGACGATTTTATCTTATTTTTTTATCGGGATTCTGACGATTTTTTCCGAAATTCATCTGGCAGCCCTGGTTATGTATGTATCAAAGAAAACTCAACATTTTCACTCAAATTTAATTTAGTCGTTTTATTGTTGGTAGAGTGGAGAGGAGTTTAGTTGTATGTTGTTAAAGAGGATTGATACTGCTGCTACTGACTGACTTGAAACGTAAAATTTGAAGATTTATTTTTCAATGTTATACGTGTTTACGTTGAGAACGGTTGTGCGTTGTGGATTTGAAAATAAAATTTTAAAATAAATTAAACAAAATTTATTTGAAAAAAATATTTAATAGAAACCTAAATTAAAAACGTGGTATAATATATCCAAATAATATAAACAAATTTTAACAAAACAAAGCATTTTGAAAAACAAATTTCAATTTTCAATACTACTTTTGTAAAACCAGCAAACAACAACAACATTATTATTAAAAATGTTCAGCTCTTTCACAGGTATTTTTTGTTAACATATCTATCTTATTAAAAAATGTTTATAAAACATATGTATGTACATATGTAAAATTCGACAATAATTTCATAAGTTAAAATAAAAAATAAAAAAGTTATTGGAAAAAAAACTGTCATATAACCGTATTAAATATTGGTATGATTTCATCAGTTTGATTTGTTGGTTTTTGAAAAATTGTATTATATTTATTGATTTACATTCGCCTTTTTGGCATTAGTCATCAGAATTAGTCCTTTCAAAAACACTTTCTTCTTATTTATTAAATACAACAACAATACAATTTAACAGTCATATGTAGTTTTGTTTATATACCTATGTATGTAAGTATATAGTGTAAATAGCACTGTACAATAACCTTATTATTTTAATTTATTGTATGCCCAACAACTTTACAAGGATTTACTTCCTTCCTCGCTTCCTTATTGCCTCTGCTCCTTCTCCTTACATATGTATGTATGTATATTGGCACCACTAAAAAGCATTATGTCATCAACAGTTTGGAGAAGAGTTGTAGGTATTTTATATTTCAATATTTTATTTTATTGTATGTATCATCGCCACCACTAAGAAATACGGAGCCATAATATCACTCTTTCAGCAATGCCATTCCTACGTATTAATCATCAACTCTAACTTTTTGGTTATGAAAACAAAAAGAATTGGATTTGCTGGAGTTCTTAACATTTGTAGGGATTTATTTTATGATTTTGTAGAACAATTGGGTTCCAAATTTTGGTATTAAAAAATGTTTTCGAAAAATTTTTTAAGAATAGGTTACAATTTATCTAAGTTGGGGTTTTTGAAAGTCTATTCTATATGTTGTTCTTTCACAATCTGGAAAGCTAAAAAAACAAAGTGTTATTTGAACATACTGGGTCTATTCTGTATGTGAAACTTGAGCACCCAGCCCCTGAAACGACACCAATCAGGAAAGTTAATATAAAAAGACTGATAAATACAGAGTTACAAAATTGTCTATTCTGTAAGTGGAGTTTATGGGGGACACAGCCCTTGATTTTAATATATTACAATTAGGGAAGCTAAAATCGAAAAACCTAATACATACATATAAATATTATCAATTAGTACATCTAAAATATTAATCCAACTGCAATTTGTTTTCAATTCAATCCTATTGGAAATTTTCTAAGCGGTGGTCTTTATTTTTGTGTTTTTGTTGCTGTTGTTTTTATGATTTTCAAGTTTTTTTATCTTTCTCAGCTTCTTCTCATTTCTTAACATATGCACACAAAGTAAATGAATTGATGATGTTTGAAAATTTATTTGGTTTCCATGTTTTTCTGCGGTCTTTGAGGTTTAACATATGGACACGTCTCTTTTTTTTTACTCCAAACACTTACACAGCCGACTAGAGATACGGGCAGACAGCCAAACAGTAGCAATCATGGTACTTTGTTTTTTAATTTAATGGAATTTTAAGTTTTTTATTGCTGTTTCCATACAATATTCCCTCTTTGCTGCCCACTTAAATTAAATACTCACCCCCTCAATAATTTAGTTTTCTTAAATGCAACAACGCAACACATACACACACAACGGATACAGAGATGGTTTAGTGATATAGACAGCAAGTGCAAGTGAACTCAAATTGAAGATTTTTTGAAATAACGGGAACTATAAATAATCAGAATTAACGGATGATTTATTTTAATAAATCTTTGATATTGTAAAAAATAATACATACATTCACAGTTTTGTTTAATAGTTTTCAATAATTTGATTATTTTTCCTAAACTTTTCACGGCTAAACTTTGCTAACCTATAAAAGCAATACAAATTTAAGAACTCTCACACTTTCTTAATAAACACCTTTAAAAGAAATCACAAAAATATTGAGGTTAGAATTAATTCTCAATTCAGGCCGTTGTATTCGTGACTCAATTGTATCACACTCACTAAACCAACTCTACTATAGTTTTTGTTATTATTGTAAACTCTTGCTGTGTGTATGTGTGTAAGAGATTGAGTGAGTGTATGTATGTGTGCAAGTATGGAAATGTAAGTGGAAATGTTTGTGCGTATATATTTTTTATATTAGTTTTATTTTTGTTGTTATTATTTTTTCATTTTCTATTGTACGAACACACCCTTTTTGGTTTGGTTGTTTTTAGATGAAAATACAACAACAATAAAAATTATTAATTCTTAAGGAATTTATGTATGTATGTATGTACATATATTTTGTTGTCGTTGTTGTTGTCGCTGTTGTGTTTGTTGCGATTTTATTACACACTTTGTTTTCGGTCTTAATTGATTTCATCGGAAGACTAAATCAACTAGAGATAAAATATTAAAACGAAGTTTAATATTGCAATATTGTAAATCTTAATGCATCCATGCTAATGAATCAGCTTTGTCAGTGTAGATTCATTTACCAACTACAGTATTACATATGTATGTATGTATGTGCAAAATAAAATGATTCTAAAACGCGTTTTCTCAAATAGATCTGATCTAATTTCAAAATACAGTGGTTTCCCGGTTTAACGTATATTCAATTTAACGAATTCGCGATTTAACGAACAGTCAATTCCATGGTGCAACTATACAAGGTAAGTGCATATCGACAACAAATACAACACAAAACAGAAACAACAGGCGTTTTGTTTGTGTAATATAATGTACTACTGTCAAAAACACTTGAAAAAGTATTACTTTTGACATAAGTAAATTGTAAACAAAGTCAGTCAGCTGGGCTACTGCACTCACCTTGTTAGTTGCATCATGGTCAATTCTTTCCATTGAGTACCTTAAATTACGAACAAATGAAAATGTCATGTGCTCAGTTTAACGAATTTTTGCAAAAAAGTTAAAAAAATAAATGAAATCAAAAGAGAGTCATTGCAATTACATTTGTACAATGCTATAAGAGAAGATGGATTAAGAGAAAAATTTATTTGTATGTAAAGACATTTTTCGCTCACCAAAATCAAAATTTATACCATGGTGAAATAACTCTACAAGGTGATGGCAATATTACAACAATACAAAAGCAACAGAAACAACATGGTATTTTTGTTTTTGCTTTCATGTTTGTAATGTCAAAAACAACTGGTTATTGTTTACAAACATTTTTGCAGGAAAAATAAATACATACATACAATTTTTTTTAATTTCAAGATGAAAATAAAAATAATTTATAAATTTGTTAATTTATGAAACATTTAATTTATGGACAATTGTTTTTTTCACTTTTTTTTGTATAACTTGATACGTTTGCTATTTTTTTTAACACAACTTGAGCATACATATGTATATAAAGTTTGACATAACGAACATGACTAAAAAAAAAACAGCTGGCGTTTCAACACCACCTTGTAGAGTTATTTCACCATGATTTATACGTTACAAAGTCATTTTTTAGTGTTGCTTACCAAAATCAAAATTTATACGTTACAAAGTAATTTTTTTTAGTTTTGTTTGAACTAATTATTTAATTGAATGTGATATGAACTAATTATTATTTTTTTGTGTTTGTTATAAATTATAATAAATAAACATGATTTTTTATTTAATAAAACATATTTAAAAAACTGCCGGATTTTACGAATTTTTCGATATAACGAATGTGCCTAACAATATATAATTCGTTAAACCGGGAAACCACTGTAATATGAAAGACTATGACTTTCATGCATATGAAAAAATACTATTGCGAACTAACGAATTTTTAATATATTGTTATCGGTTTTTTAGTGCATTGGTATTTTGTTGTAAAATAATATTTGTGTGTATTTAAACACATTTTAAAATAGACGAGGTCAAAGGTCGAACGTGGAAATATTGAAAATTCTCATAAAAGTATAGAGCTGACGTCTGATGACGAAATTTCATTAAACGAATTCATGTTCAAACCCATGAATATAATGCATGCATTTTCATGACTCATGTGAGCATCCATATAGATCTCATACACTAAGAGAAAAATAATTCGTTTATTAAAAGTTCTTCATTAGAAATATGACAAATTTCATTAATCCAATGAGCATTTTCATGTGTGGAATGAAATATGTCATATTTTTATTGAATAACTTTTAATGAACGAATTATTTTCCTCTTAGTGTATAAGTTCTTGTGGAAATTTTTTATACCCGCAAATAAAATACACCTTATTTAACTAACTTAAATTTTTAAATAATTAAAACAAATTTCAAAACTAATTCAAATACTTTATGTTAATAAATAATTCTTTCAAATTTAAATGGTTTTATTTAATTAATTTGAATTATTTATAGCTTTTTTGTTTATACTTAATATGTACCTAAGTTTTGATATTTTACAAAATTTCTGGTTTGTGTGTTTAGTTTAGTTTCTTTAAATTCAGACATGTGTTTCTTTTGTTTGTGTGCGTAGTAATTTTTTTTTTATTTTGATTATGTATTTGAAATTATTTCTATTTCGAATTTCAATTTCCTGCTGTGATTTTTTTCACTTTAATCAAACTCATTTTCCATTATGAAAAAGGAAAAAACCATAAAATACCATCAACTCAAATAAGTTTTCTTTCATTTGCACTTAGAAATAACAAAAAGTAGAAAGAAGAAATACAGAAGAAAAATAAAACATAAATGTATGTGTTTTATTTTATTTTGTATTTTTCAGTCTAAATTTAGAAAACACTAGAAATGCCAGCACGTAGTGGTCACTAACTTAATTTAGTCAAACATTAAAAAAAAAATTAAAAATTTAGGATTAAATTTAAGCATTAAAGGGAAATGGCGAATAAAGAGACAAACGGCAAGAAACGTGATTAGAAATTTAAACAAATCAAATGAAATATAAGTAAATTATTGAAGAATATTGCTAAGCTAAAATTGGAAATGTTTTGAAAAACAAACAAGAAATAAAAATATACCATCCTTGTCAATTTCCTATAAAACTTGCTACATTACAATTGGTTTTCAAAATATTCTAAAATTCTATAAAGTTCCAAAAATGTGTTCGCTTGAAACTTAATGTTTGTTTCATAAGCCGTTCAAAATTACGTCATTCTACTTTTTTTTTTTTTTAAATTAATAATAATAATAATAAAACACAACAACAAATATACATAAATATTCATTGTTTATTGTTTGCGACTCTCCTCAAAACCTCACTCCCCGTTTTTCTTACCACAAATATTATACCTATGTAGGTATATTATTGAATACCAACCATATTTTAAACATTTTGTTCTGAAACATTTTTGTTTTCAAAGAATTTTTCTTTTTTTTTTTTTTTTTTTGAAAATTGCCACTAAATTCAACAAATATTTTTAAGTCTACAATTTAAATTAAACATTTTCGACTTTTTGCTAATAATTTTCTTATTTGAAATACACGCAGACAGTTCTAAATGTAAGTATATAACTTCTAACTATCTTTTCTTTCTATACTATACTGAACTATTCTTTCTATACAATGATTGTTATAGTTTTTTTTTTAATAAAAATTTAGACTTTGGCTCCTTTTTATTAGAGCACTATTGCATTAAGATTCAGCACTTTTATTTATAAGTTTGAAAATTTGTTGCCGTTTCAGTAGCATTTTTGCACTTGTTAGTTTTCACCGCTTTTCAAAATTATTAGAATATTTTCTTAATCCTTAATTTTTCAATTTGGTTTGAAATTTGAAATTTCTTTTTAGTTTTAAATTTGTCAATTTCAAAGGAATTTTGTTTCATTTTGTATTAATTCAAATCATGTATTCGAAAATGTAGTGAAAATTAGTTTAAATATTTTAATATACAATATATGTATGTATCTTATTAATAATGCAACAAACTATATTTTATATAAAACCTACATACATATACATATATTTATAAATAATATTAAGAATTAAGGAATAAATCTTCATCTCTATTTTCTAGAAAAGATAAATTAGATGTATTTTAAATCAAAATGTAGGAAATTATATCTTCTTACTAAAAATATATAAAATCATTAATAACACGGTGCTACAAAATTTCCTTTTTTGCAAGCACTTTCAAAGTGACCTAGTATATGTTATAGGTCTAAATGAGTGTATAACAAAACCGGTTTTAAAAGTTTCAATATACCTCCAAATTCCCGAGTTATGGACTAAAGAAATTTTTTTGAGGCTGCTACTTTTTTTATTTATTAACCGATTTTTGAAATTCATTATGGCGGACTTTTTGCGAAAATCAGACAAAAAAGTTTTCAGACTGGAAAGACTTTGTGAGTTCGCTCAGTAACAAAATTTTTTTTAGTTTATACAATTTTTGTTTGTTTTATACAAATATTTCGTATTTGGAAAAGAAAGTCTCTCTCTTTTTTTTTTTTTTTTGATTTTTTGTTTGTTAATTTTTGTCGTTAAATAAATGCAATGAACTTTAATTATAACACTGTCTATAGAGCTCTATCAAAAAACATATTTACGGTACATGTGTATCTAAATGTACATATATACTTGAGTACATACGTACGTACATATGTATGTACCTCAGACTGTACATAAATAGTGAAAGAGTAGTGAGTAAATGAGTGTATGCAAGTTGTGTAAAGAAAATATTCAAAATCATCAACGAATGTTGTAGTTTGTATTTAAATTTTAAAAATAAACAATGACCATTAAATTTTACGGTGTAAACGAGTGGATATATATAGTTTTGTAGGGATGCCCTACATAAATGAATTGTCATTTTTCTTTTGTCTATTCTTTATTTATCTTGAACCTTCTGATCATGGTGCAACTATACAAGGTGAGTGCAAATCGGCAACAAATACAACACAAAACAGAAACAACAGGCATTTTGTTTGTGTAAAATAATGTGCTACTGTCAAAAATACTTGAAAAAGTATTACTTTTGACATAATTAAATTGTAAACAGAGTCAGTCAGCTGGGCTAATGCACTCACCTTGTATAGTTGCACCATGCTTCTGATTCTTATTATACATATTAGAATTGTGTCGACTTTTGTTCGATTGTTTGACATATATTATGATTGATTGTCTATCAAATTTATATTTTTAATCAGATTATGTATTTCTATATTTAGGAAATGACATCCTAAATTTGTGTTTGTCTGCTCTCTACAACAATTTTACCTATTTGTTCAGCTGACAAACTGTCTGTTTAATTGTCTACTACACAGCTTCAAGTTTTTTGAATAACTGTCAAACAAAGATGCCTGGCAGCCTGCTATATACATCAAGATTTCTATGTCTTGCCGTACATTACATTCATGTCTGTCATTCTAGTACAGGGTGTAACAAGTTCGTGTAATACCTTCTTCTTTTTCATACATATGTACATATGTATACATATTTTACTTGAATGAAATTAAACAAAAGCGAAAGTTTTCTTTTGTATACAATTAAAAGGTAATTCACCTCTAAATAAAAAAACTGCTAAAAAAAAGACAAAAAATATCTACAAACATTTTTTTGACAATATTCCCCACAGCCGGATAATGTTTTGTATGTAACCTTTTCTCATTGGCCTACATGTACATATGTATGTATGTATGTATATTTATAAATATATACATATGTATATGAAAATTCAAATCTTTTAAACTAGCAAAATATTTTCTTTTCCAAACCAGATGTGTATAACAAAAACTGCAGCAGATATAAATTTATTTTGTGAATGTAAAGATTTTTCGTTTGAAATAACAACAAAAAAAAAAAAAACAACAACAAATAAAAAACACCAAAGTTAATGCACTTTTGTCCCAGAAATGAAATTTACAGCATTTTTTTAGCTGCAACTAAAATTACAGGCCATTTTGAATGAGACACAAACAAAAACAGAAAAAAAGAAAAATCGTAGGAGAGAAATGTGAAGCAATGTAAAAAAAAAAAAACTGTATATAATTGAATAATAAAGTAAATTAAGCTGCATAATAGCTACTTACACTTGACAACAACTACGAATCAGCTTTATAAATTAGATTAAAAGATATAACAACTATAAAAACTGAATTAAGAACAAAAACGCAGCATACAACTATATACATACACACACACACACACAAAATGAATCTAAGAGATGCAATTTGTACTGCACAGTACTACGCTTAAGTATCTGATGTTTAAGCAGCAAGTAAAAAAGGAAATGCTATAATTAATATAGATTAACGTCAATATAAAATGTATTTGAAAGAAATGCTGACAGAGAAGGCATTTGTAAAAAAATTAATGCTTAATATTAAAAATTTACAAGCATAGATACATGCATACATAAACGATATTTATAATAGATACTTTTCAAGTTTGCTACATTTTGTCTTTCTTTGTTTAGATTTTTTTTAAACAAAATTTAATATTTTAAATTTCATTTAACAGTGAAAATTAAAACAAGTGTTTACTTTAAATATGTATTTATTTCATTCTATAAAATGTAAATATTTACATAATTTCAACGCATTGCCTGCCTGTACATGTTTTGTTGAATTCTTTATCTGTTTATTTGCTTATTTATTCAAAGTTATTGCGTATTAAGCTACAATTGGCTAAAATATTTGATTTTAGATATTTTACTTAATTTGTAGAAATTATTTCAATTTGATTAATTTTTTTTAGCTACAATATTATTGAAAAAGTTTTGTTTTATGAGAAAAGCAACAAGATTCCTAAAATTTAAATTTTTATTGTTTTAAAAATCGAGATGCAAAAAATTAAAATTTTTAAAGTTTTTGTTGTAATTTTTTTTTTATTAAACTCTAAAATCTAGTGTAGATTATCTAAATATATTTTATTTGTATTAAAAATCAAGAAAATGCTAGAAATTTGCTGAAAATAGCTGATATCTCTAAAAAATGAAATACGAAAACATCAAGATAAACCAAATTGCTTCGATTTGTTAATTTCGAAGCCATTTTTTTGACGAAAAAAAAATTTCCTTGTACTTTTTCTATAGAATCAAAATACGGAATTAATTCCACTTCCGAACGGAATTAAATTCTGTGGCTGATGGCTGATAATACAGACTTAAGACTTAACTTAAATTTATTGAACACACCTCGTACTTCTTTAAATTATGCGTTATTTATACAGCTATTATCTTATTTTTATTTATATCTACAAATTATACAAAAATATTTGCTTGAAAGAGATGTGTGAATATATAAAATACAAAACATGGAGAAATGCGCAGTATCTTTTAGATCTTTTTCGTTATATTATGTACATATATTTTATTTCATTTGTCTACTGTGGGGAACTGAAAATAACTGTCAAACTAATGTGTATATGTATGTATGTATGTATTGTTATGATTTCTGACTTTTAGCTGCAGATTAAACAAACAAATTTCTCAAACACTTACATATAAATAAACGGTTTGAAGTAAATGAATTTGAAATGATTCATCTTTTTCTTAAAACCTTTAAAGTGGGGGGTATTTTCAATAACATTAACAATAACAGCCACATTTGGAAATTGAATATTGTTTATTATGTCATGTTCCTAACACAAAAATTTAGTTTTTTTTTTTTTTGTATTTACAGTGAAATCTTTTTAATTTAGATGATTGATGAATTTTCATTTAAGAAACTATAGTGAAGTGATCGTAATAGAATGTTAAGCAAAGTAACTAATATAGACATACATATTTAACAAATTTCAAATTAAACGATTATAATTTCAAAAGTTCAAACTGCTTCAAAAGATTGTCTATTTCTCTGTATTATTGAAACACAGCTGTGTTAAGGAATCAAAGTTTTACGTTGGAGGTCTCGATTTTGAGCTTTTACTGTAGTAAATACATATTATTAATTATCAGCAAATGTTATTCGTTATTATGAAGATTTATTACATTTCAAATAAGTAAACAAAATTATATTTTCTCTATATGTTTAATAAGTCAAATAATTTCAAAACAAATTAGGCTTTCAATTAAAATGTCGAAAAGAAATTCCGCTAAAACTAAATATGAATTTCAACAGAAATATTAAATACTTGTTTATTGTTTATTTACTTAAAATAATTCATTATTTAAAAAATCAAGATCAATTCTGTATGTCAGTCATTTTAAAACTTATTGACAAATTTCTGATTGCCAATTTGCTCACATCTTACAACATCTTACAGACACAACAATTGTTTTCACAATAAGTGGCGTTAGTTTTGAGCAATTAATTAATAAATCTTTAAAAAAGGAATTCTAAAAATGTGAAAACTATCTTATTTGAATATTTAACACCTGAGTGTTTAATACAAAGTGCGTATTTCACATTCCAAATTTTTTTTAGATTTGTTGTGATTTTAATTAAAAATTTATGATCGTGCTTAATATATATTTATTTACATTATTAAAAAAAAAATCAAATTTTTTTTGTTTTGAAATTCTAAACTCGTTCTAAATTTATAAACAAATGATTTTTTTTTTGTTTTTTTTTGCTTTTAGTAGAAACAAAAATAAAGCTCGTTATGAAAATAAACCAACCATTAAGTTTTATTTTATTTATAAAATATTTTGCGCAGTTTTATAGCCCACTAAGTTCTCTACACGTTTTTTAATATGTCTGTCTGTATTACAGATGAAATAATTGCTAGAAAATGTTACTTACTTATGTATGTATGTATGTATGTATGTATGTATGTATTTATTAATATGTAGAATATTTTTTCATTGAAATAATTTTCTTTTTCAAAAAATACTTGGGCGAATAAAATTACTAGAGAATTTCGTTTATTTGTGAAGCTCTTCAATTAGTGCAAGTATTTGCTGTTACTTATTGTATAATTAAATTAATTCTAGAGCATAAAAATATTCGTAATAGTTTTACATGTCTGATGAGCCAGCCAGCTACTTTTCTATTTAGTTAAACTTAAGTTCAAGTTTAAGTTCAATTAATTGAAAAAGATAGGAATTAGAGATTTATATTTGAGTCATATTTATTTAATAGGAAAATGTACTCGTATCAATATTTCAGGGTTCTAAAAGTAAACTATATGCTAAATTATACAAAAACTAACGCTTAGTTAATTTCCAAATAAAACTGTTTGGAAGGTTGGTTTTCTATAGGTATACAGAATTTAGGACATGTTAATTCCAATCTTTAGGATTAATATTAAAAGCTTTAACAAATGATTTCACTATATTTGTTTAACGTGAAGCAAATACTCAAAAAATCTGAAAAAAAATATTTTTAGAAATTTTTAGAACTTAACGAAACTTTTTTTTTTAAAAACAGTTGTTAACAGAAGCTTTCATCATAAAAAAGTTAATGTGACAAAATATTCTTAGTCTTGGAAAATTGTTTAATTTTGGTAATTTTTAAAATTTTATGAAACTTAATTTTTAAACCTAAAAGCTTTCAACAAAAGCTTTTACTATATTAATTTAATGTGCACAAAATGCACTGAAAATCAATAAAAAGTTAATTATTTTCGAATATTTTAAAAACTTAACGAAACTTTATTTTTGAAACAAAAAGCTTTGAACAAAAGCTTTCAGCATATTATGTTCATGTAGATTAAATACTTTTAAAATCTAGAAAAGTTGATTATTTTTGAAAATGTTAAAATAAAATGTAAACATTTTTATTTTTGTAATTAAAAGCTTTAAATAAAATATTTTACTATATTCATTTTAAATCGACAATGAGAAAAGTTGATTATTTTTGAAAACATTAAAAAACATAACGAAATTTTATTTTTGTAACCAAAAGCTTCGTACAAAAGTTTTCTCTATATTAATTTAATCTTGACACAATAATTTTAAAATCCATAAAAAATTAAAGTTTTGTAAATTTTAAAAGTGTAACGAAACTTAATTTTTGCAATTAAAAGCTTTTACTATATTCATTTCAAATAGACAATAAGCTTTTAAAATCTATAAAAATTTATAATTTTTGATAATTTTTAAAATTTAACGAAACTTAATTTTTTGAAACCAAAAGTATTGAAAATGTTTTATCTTCTTATTTTTAAATTTTAGAACATGTTAATTGTAATTATAAAAAACTTAAACTTAAAACTTAACGAAACATTATTTTTTTAAACTGAAAACTTTGATAAAAATTGTTTATATACTATTAAATGAGAATTCTTCCTCTTGCGAGTATTTGAAAGTTTTTAAAAAAATTTTATTCGAAGTTTTACTTCAAGTAAAAAACTTAACGAAACTTTATTTAAATATTTCAACAAAAAAGTTCATTATATTCAATTAATGTGGATAAAGAGATTTTAAAATATAGAACAATTTTTTTTATTTTTAATTTATAAAACTTAACGAAACTAGATTTCTTCAAACCAAACGTATTAAAATCTACTTTTGCTTATTTAAACTTATTTTTTTCTATTAACATGTTTTCTTTCTTCTCTTCTCTAAAACAAAAACTAATCGCTAAAAACATTTTATTTATTACTTAGAGAAAGTTGTACAATAAATTGTGAAATGCTTTTAATTAAATCGAACATTTTTATATACAAATTAAGTATTTCAAATAAACAAATAATTTATAACCAATTATTACTATTAATAGCAAACTCAGGCTATTACATTAAATTCTGTCTAAAAACAAGAGGAGAATTTTAATGAATCATCAAAAAGAAAATGTCGTACACATTTCGAAATGAAATAAACGCAAGAAGAAACGAAATGAAATGAAATGGAGAATTAAGTTTAAAAGGTCATATGAAACTGAAAACATCTGAAGCAGTACATTTGACCCTTTTCAATCACTCACACTTTTTTTCGGCAGCCAAAATACACTCAAAGTAAAATGTCAGTTAAAAGCTTGTGTAAGATGCCTGCCCTTCACTTTAAAAAATAATATTAAAAACAATAAAATTTTTTGTTAACTATAATTATAATTTCCCACTTTGAGTGAAAAAGAAATAAAGATATAAAAAAACTTTAAACAATTTTGTAGAAATTGCTTATTTAGTGTTAGTTTGTGTGTTTAGTTTTTGGAGTGATAAACCCCCAGTGGTGGCAATAAATCCTTGCGTGTTTATAAGTAATTTAGTAGCAGTATCAGCAGTAATTTTTTTTTGAAATTCAAGTTCCTTTTTTGCTGCTGTTGTTGTTGTTGTTGGTCTCGTATTCCCCATAACAACAGAAATTGTCTGAGGTCATTAAATTTTGTTTGGTTTTTAACGAAGACAAATAATGCAAAAACTTAAACGTGGATGTAAAAAAAGATAATTAAAATAAATTACTGCAAATTTTTTGTGTATTTGCTGTTTAATTGTGAATTGTATGTATCTTTAATCACATTTTATTTTAGGTAATTCTGTGGTTATTCCTTCCTTATACATTAAAACACCGCTTAATAATAATAAAGAGCAGGAAAAATATCTTCTCACACTTGAAATTTTCTCATGTTTCTTAATTAAATCTCCAGTCCGGCCACATGATGTCATTGTTAAATTCTGGAAAATTCTCACCCAAAATTAATTCACAATCAAACTATTGCATATGTACCTACATACATACATATACGAGTATGTGTGTATAGGTAAACCCTAAAAATAAATAAAGAAAAAAATAATTGGCCTTTAAATATTTAAAGCACTGCCATACTTTCAAACTCCCTAATCCGTAGAAAATTCAACACAAAATAAAGGAAAAATGTTGACGTACTGCCTGCAAGTGCCATAAAATAGACACGAGCGTAAAATGTGGCAACAAGAACAAATAAACAAACAAAAAACATTTGTGTGAGTTCAAGGTTACATGGAAAGTTTCTTTTTAGTTTTTGATTTAGTGTGTGTTTTATGGAGAAGTTGAGCTGCAAACAAAGTTTGGGAAAATTGCAGTGAAAATGTGAAAATGAAGGTAATTTGGAAAGTTTAATTTTTAGGAGCTGCATTAAATGCAATAAAGTTTAACACTACAAACACAAGGGTTTACTATTACATTGAGATTGATTTGAAACTAAACTTTTTCTGAAAGCTCAACGTACCTCATATTCAGTTAAATTAATTAAATATTGAAGAAGAAATTGATTATTTAAAGAATCATTTAAAAAATTAAGGTTAAGTTAAGTTCTATAAATGCGCAAAAACTAATTTTTTTCCAGATTTAAATAGTTGTTTTAAACATTTAATAAAAATGGAATGAAGTCTGTTAAAATATTTTTTGTTTAAAAAATAATGTTTCGTTAAGTTTTTTAATTAACAAAAATAAAAAATTTTATGCAGCTTAAAAGTAATTTAGATAAGTTAGTTAAAAATGGAAAAAACCTAATTTTTATAAAATCATTTCTAAAATTAAATTTTCGTTAAGTTTTATAAATTCTCAGAAATAAAAATTTATTAAAGCTTTAAATAGTTGATTAAATAGGTTTAATGAATATTGCATAATTTTTGTAAAAATATATTGCTTCGTTAAAAAAAAGTTTTTTAAATTCTTAAAAATTTCAAATTTTAGTGAAATTTTAAAGAATGGTAACTAAATAAAAGAAATATGTTAAAAATAAAATTTTATTTAAACTGGTTAAAAAATAAAAATTTCGTTAAGTTTTTTAATTTCTTAAAATTTTACTTTTTTTTCTAGATTTAAGCGGAATTTTTTCCGTGTTAAATAAATATGGAGAATTGTTTGTTAAAATGCTTTTAGTTTAAGAAATAAATTTTCGTTAAGTTTTATGAACTTTTAAAAATTAATATTTTTCTTAGATTTCAATATATGTACATATTTTTATATAAGTTCAGCGAACATAACAAACAATTTTATTAAATATCTTTGGTTTAGAAAATACAGTATCGTTAAGTGTTTTTAATTAACAAAAATTTAAAATTTCTTTTAAATTTTAAAAAAAGTGTTGCTTAATTCCGTTTACAAAATAAAGTTTCGTCAAGTTTTATAAATTTATTAAATTTAATTATGTAGTTTCATTAATAAGTTAAAGAAATACACTAAAAGCTTAAATTAAATACTTTTGGTTTAAAAAAATATAGTTTCGCTAATTTTTAAAAATGTTTGCAAAGTAAGAATTTTTTCAAAAAAAAAAAAAAATAGAAAAATAATAATTATAATAAAACTAATAATAATATAAAATTTCATCATAATAATAAATAAAAACTCCTTTATTTCAAGCTCGAGGTCATGATTTTTATTTATTATACATAAAAAGGTCGAACAAAAACTACTTGAATTAATTTCATCAGAATTATTTTTTTTTCGAATTTACCAAAAAAATCAATAATAGCCAAATTAGGTATATACTTTTACAAATATTAGGGTCAAAATAGTTTTCTTTACAATAATAAAACAGAGAAATGCTTAAACAAAAATTGTCTTACACCGTAAATATTTATCGATTTTAATAAAAATCGTTTGTAATTTGTTTAAGTGTTTTATTATATAAAATAAATTTATCAAACACATACCTACATAGTTTTAACATCACTTGCACTATTATTTGCTGGTGCTGGTGGCTTCGTACGTAGTATCCTGAAATCAGACAATAAATTTATTCCAATTTTTTTCGTTCAACATCTATCTACGTTTAAGCCAACAGAAAAACTTGTAAAACTACATGTTTTGGCAAACACACAATAAAATACAGCGATAATAACAGCAACAACAATAATAACAATGGCCACAATGCAATAGCAACAAAAACAACAGCAAAATATGTCTAGAATGAACAAAAAAAAGTTGCCCTTGAATTAATGAACATGACATCATCACTACTACTACTACTACGACTCTAGCTTGTTGTTATTGTTGTTGTAGAGTACGACTATGAGTACGAGTACGAGTAAGAGTACGAGTAAAATGTAGTAGAACGAAACGCAAAAACGAAAACAAAGAGAATGCTTGACTTAAATTTAAATGCATTGGTTGGTATGTATGTAGTATTCATATAAATATGTAATAATAACAGAGAATGTTCCAAACAGTGGTGTTCGAAAAAGCAGCAGTATATGTATTTGTTTGTTTTACTGGTCAATAAGAAAAGTGTTTTTAAATACTTTTTTAATATTTTATTATTATTTACTGTTTTGAGCAACAACACAATTTTCTTATTAAAATCTTGTTACTGCTGGCTTTTGTTTCGTTGTTATTTATTGTTGCAAGAAGTTCTTTTTGGTTGCATGGCAGCCCCACAATATTAAACTTGTTTTAAGTACAAGTTTAAGTAATACTGTTGTTGTTCTACAAACACCTTTCACGCCTTTTATTATTTAGTCTGAGCAAAAAAAAAAAAAATGCTATGAAATACGAAAATGAAATGAACAGAGCTTCATCATCAATATGGCTTTAGAATATATACTTACATAAGTATTTACTACTCAACACTCTTTGTAAAGTTGTTATTGTTGCCGTTGGAAGTTTTAAAAGCCGGTTTCTGGTTTTTTTATTTTTTATAGGTACATATTATCATTTGTTGCCAAATGAATTGAGTGTTTTTTCCTACTTTACTTTAAGATCAACTTCTTTTATGGTTAAAAATAAAAAAAGATACATACATAGGTATGTGGTTTAATTTAGTTCTTTTATTTTGTGGGCAAAACATGACTGCGTCACAAAGTTTTTGCTTAAAATTTTAACTCTATTTTGGTTTTTTGGCCAAGACTTATATGATATATGATAAAAATGAAATTGTGGTTTCATAATGTTGGCAGTTTGCCGCCATGAAACTTCTACCACGCAGTTGAGAAATTTCTATGAATAGTTTTTATCTTTGAGCAATATAATTTTAAGAGAAATTGTAAACATATGTACATATTTTTATTATATTTAATAAATTTGCATAACTGTTTAGGTTTCTCTTAAGTAAGTGGTTAAAATATTAAAAATCAGGCAAAAGGACTGACATTTTATAAAAAAATATTGCAAAAGTTTAACAAATACCTGGAATGCCTTTACGAATGAATTATGAATATCAATTGAAAAGAGACTTTAATTACACAGAAAAAAATCATTTTTTTTCAATTAAACCTTTAATTGATTTTAAAATAATTTTCAATTAAAATTTTAGTTGATGCAATTACTTTTTCTGATATTTTCAATTAAATCTCAAATTTTTTTTAATTGATACTATCATTTTGTTTACAGATCCAATTTCAATTACATTTTTAATTGATTTCACAAATATTTTAATTGAAACTCATTTTTATTTTTTTCTGTGTAGCTTTCAAATGTTCTTTAAATCAATAAAATCACACTTTATCTTAAAGGGATATGTTTGATTTCAGTTCTACTCATTGAAAAATAAAATCAATATTAAAATGAATTTTTTTCGAAGCTTAAAAGCTTTAAAGTTTCCTTAAGGAAGACTGAAGCTGTACAATTAACATTCATTTATTAAGTTTCATTCAAAACTTTTTGTATAAAAGTTTAAAAATTGTTTGGGGTATCTTTTTTAAAAACTCATAACTCGAAAACTATTTAACTTTTAAACACCGAAAAAATTGCAAGAAAACAATTGACCTTGTATAAAGAGGTCATAGGTGACTTTTTTGAAGACTTTTATTTAAAGCCTCATAACTCGCTAGCTTAGCCTTAGTTAATAAAATAAGCTTCTCTTAAGAAGATGAATGCTTATTAAAATCGTGAATCAAATCTCTCTTAATTGTTTTAAAATAAGCTAAAAATTTACTTATTGTTTAATAATTTTTATACACAATATTTTAAAAAGCATTTGAATTGATCATTAATATATGTTTGTAGTTATTCTGTCATTTATTTAAAATAATCATGATGTTCTAACAAATTATTTAGTATTTTTAGATAATTCTGTTAAGTTTTTGCACAAAACATGATTTCATTCATTAAGTTTAAAAAATGATGAGGGGGGTTTTTTTTCGAGAATAATAGAAAGCTGAAAAATAATTGTATTTTTTTCTAACTAAAAAAGCAATTGAAAAAATCTTATAATATTTAAAATTATTTTCTGAAATTTGCTTGTTAGTATGATGATTATTTAAGACAGATTTCTGCTACAATAATAAATTGGAATCTTTTTTCACTTGTTTTAATTTTATTTGAGAGACTGTAAGAGTTGGAAAATTGTGAATTAAATGATTTTAAGCATCATTAATTAAAGCAAGAATGTGTCGCTGTGGAAAAATTCTAAAGGTAATCAGAGATTTCAATTGTTTTGTGTAAGAATATTTATTGCAGACTTTTTTTAATTCTAATCTATAGCTAAAACAATTTTCGATTTTTATTCATTTTTTTTTATATTTAGAAAACTTATGTTTTATAAAATTATTTAAATTTTGTTTTTTATCTGCGTTTCCGTTAAATATCACCTTTATTGCCCTTTTTTTAAATTTATTTTAATTTTTTATGTTGAAAAAAATCTGTATATTCAAAGTAAATATTTTGTATAATTTGGAATAATTTTGTATTGTTAACAAAATATATTCATTGTTCTACAGCTAATTACTAGTTAATTAATTTTCCAACCCACCCCCCAAATAAGTTATAAATTTTTTTTTGAACTCATTGCATGTAAAAAAATCTATACAAATACAAAATCTACTATTTTATGCATCAAATAGTTTGAGGTTTTCTATTTTATTTTACTTCGGTGACTGTTGTCTAGAGTGGAAAAGAAATGGCGTCATTAGATTTCTAAAATACTCGTAGTTAAAACTCAGGTTACTTTTACTACATAGTTTCTATTTAGCATCCAGCGAAAACGGTTGTGTGAAGTCTTGCGAGAAATAATAGATAGTACCTAGAAATAATAATAAAATAATAAAAATGTTTTCGGGTAAAAAGAAATTTTCATTTAGTAAATTAAACACAACTATTTTTATAAGGTGTTAAAAAGGTTAAATGACACATTTTTTGAGGAATGTTGTTATTACTGAAAATTAAATTCAGTATGAAAATAATGAAAGTGAAAAAGTGGTTTTCAAATTAAAAATTTTCTTACAATTAAAACATTTAAACCTAGTGAATGAATAGATATCTAAATGCAAAAGGGAGTATTATTTTGTGGCTGTGAAAACATATTAAGATTTTTTTCTCAAAGATTTTGAGTTAAATATATATGAGATTTTCAAATGGCTGCATTATCATGATGCCTGTAGCGGTGCAGAAAATGCAGAAATATCTGCAAAGTGTCTTAATTATTTTTTATATTCTTTGAACTATTAGAAATTAATGAATTATAATTAATAATTTCATATAATTAATTTAAACATGTTATGCAAATCTTTTTAAAATATTTATTTTTATTATAATTCAATTGTAAAAGCTTTTCAGAATCTTGTAACGAAATATTTGAATTATTGAATGCTCTTCATGTGTTAAAAGTTATTACAAATTCTGTAAATTTTAAGCAAAAGTTTAAGACTGCAACTTTTGCTTCAAATCTAAGCAAGTTTTAAAAAATTACAAAAAAAAAAAAACCGAAGATTTCCTTTAGAAAAATATTTGAAAGCTGCACTTTTAAATAAATTTTATAAATTTTATTTAAATCTAACAAATTAGTTTTGTTCCCAATTAGTATTGGCTGGTAGTTTGTAGAAAACGTTTAGCTAAAGTTTTGTCATTTTAGCAGCATGTTTCTTAGTTTTTTTTTTGTTCTCATTGTTTAATAAGAGTTTTTGTTATTTTTGTACCTTCCAGCCTCTCTTAAAAATTTGGGCGATAAAACCGCCAACCTCTTCAGCAGGAAGAAGGATGAAGCCGAAAAATTGGCCAAAGAAAAGGCTGATAATGCCCAAAAGATGGCTGAAGAACAGGCCAAGAAAGTAGGCGAGTCGGTGCAGCAAACCAAGAGCGAAGCAGAGAATTTGGCTGCCAGTGCTGGTGAGTAATTGGGAAACAAACAATTCATAAAAATTAAAAACAAGCGAAAAAAAGTTTAATTTAGGGTGAAAAAGCTTTCTTTATGGTAAAAAGCTTCCTTTTTTGGGTAACAACTGTGTCTATTAATGTTTTTGTGGTAAAGATTTGTTTTTTTTATCGGAAATTAAAAAGCTTTTTTAGTGAACATTCTTTTCAGCTTTAAAGCTTTTTTAGAAAATAGCTTTTATATGAAAATTTCTATTATAACTATTTTTAGCTAAGGAAGCTGCTGAATTAGCCGCCCAAGAAGCCCAAAAGGCTGGTCACGCCCTTGATGCTGGTGTTAACCAAGCTGCTGCTGCTGTAGACAATACCAAGAATGCCGTCAGCAATACCGTGCAACAAGTTAACACTGTTGCCGCCAATTCCAAACAAGCAGCTGCTAACATAGCCGATGCTTCACAAAAGGTTTGTATTTAAATTAAATAAATTTTAATTGGAAACCCCTTTTGTATATGTTTAATGATTATAACTGTTGTCTATTGAAAAGGCTGCTGCCAATGCTGTCGATCAAACCAAAAAGGCTGCCAACGAGGCCATCAACAAATCCGTCAAGGCTGCCGAACAGGTGGTGGAATCAAAAATGAAGGAAGCCGAAAATGCCGTCGATGGAGCCATGAAAACTACCAGCCAAGCTGTTGATCAAAAAATGCAAGAAGCTAATCAATATGTTGATCATAAGAGAGAGAATTTAGAAAAGACCCTTCACGACACCGCCGTACATGCTCAAGAATCTGCTGGCAATCAGGCAGCCAATCTTATGGGCAAATTGAGTTTGACCAAGTAAATTGCTGCTAACTCTGGCAAAACAAAAACTAAAAATAATTAACTTTAAACCGTAAACAAAAACAAACACAGCAACAACAACTTTTTAATATAAACACACTAACTCAATTATTAAACAAAAAAATCAGAACAAAAAAACAGAAAACAAAATCAGCTTCATAGAGAAAAAATCGTGTGCCAGTTTTGTGATTTAAAAAAAAATATATTTTTTTTTTGTTGGGAATTTACATATAAATAAGACAACGTCAAAATAAAGTGGAATTTTTTTTAAGCATTATTGCTAAAAATATTAAAACAACACGTGGCCTATATAAAACAAAAACAAAAAAACTAAAACACAAAACATATAAACGAAAAAATTTAATAAAATAATTCGCTTGTCGTTTAAATTAAAAAAAAAGAAGAAAAGAAACAATCAAAGTCTATAATTAAAAAAAAATTAATTACAAAAGAACAAAAGAAGATTCTTTATTATTTCGCAGCTATAACAATTATTAAAATTAAATAGTTTCCCTTACTTTGTTAAATCTCTTTATCTATGTTATGTATCTATACATAAATAATATATTTTATTTTCATTTTATTTTTATATATGTATGTATGTACGAGTAGTTGTTTTCTTTAAGCAATTTGTTTTTGCTAAAAATAAATTTATTATTAAATATACCCACAATATATTTAACAGAGAAGAATTTAATTTTTAGTTTGGCTTGAGTAGTTTTTCAAAGATATTTTGTATTTCTTTTTTTTTTTTGAATATTATAATTTTTGAAATCATAAAATTCTTATTTACATTGATTTATATTTAAAAACAAACAAACAAAACAAAACAAAAACAAAAACACATAAACAACAAGAACTTTGATATTAGTTTTATAATTTATTTTGTATTATATACTATTTTTTTAAATAAATGTAATTTCTTAAATGAAAATAAAAAAAAAAATATATATAAAAAAAAAACAATAAAGAAAAGAGAATTTTATTGTTGATAAATAAGTTATAAATAACACACATCAGGCAAATATTTGAGATAATAACAGTAAAAACTAAACGGAAAAGGTGGAAAATTCACCCGTAGGAACAATTTTGTGAAGAAGTGCTTTGAATGGTTAAATTCATTTAAAATCCCATTATTAACTGTTGTTGTAAATTTCACATTTCAAACATATTTATTAGAACTGCGGACAAATTTGGAATTATCAAAATCTGTTAAAAATGCAATATAATTCCTAAATTTTTAATGAAAAAACAAAAATATGCAAACATTTTCCTCCGAAAGTGATTATTTTGAAAAATATTAAGTCTACAGAAAAATTTCTTCAGCAAAATCTACCAAACAATTCAATTCAAATTCGTATAATTTTTAATAAAACATTCAAAATATTAAAAAATTTCACATTTAACAAGAAGAGAAAAAGTGTTAACATTTATCGATTTCTGTAAAATCTTCATGTATTACTGAATACTTTCTAGGGATTTAATAATTGTTAATACTCTAAATTAGTTTTATTATTACTGAACAACAATATAAAATAATGATGTAGGATCGATTTAAAAAAATTGTGATTTTTTCAAAAATTCTCAACTGTAGTAACTTTCTTAAAAAAAAGCACATTGCCTACTTTTAGGATGACAAATTTTCAATGACCTTGAAACATTTGTAATAACAGTATTTGTGGTGAATTTTTGAAAACACACCACGATTTTTTACTCACCACAATTTTTTTTTTACTCACCACGATATTTTCACCACAAATTCCCTCACTACACGAGCAAAAAAAAATTTCCACCCACCTGTTTTCTTTGTTTTTTTTTTTCTTCTCTTCTTCCCCCTCATGCACTCTCATAATTTTCTTCTTCCGTCGGTCGTCGTTATTGTTTGTGTGTGTTGTTTTGGTTGGTTGCTGTGGCCGTTGAAATTCTTAGAAGAAACCGGATTCGTTGTAGATATGTATAGTGAACTTTAAAAAAAAGAATATGGAAATTATTATTTCGTTTGTTAGAGATGACCAGCGTTGTCAACTTTGAAATTTCAAAACGCACCAAAATAGAGAAAAAGCGCACCGCGCACCAACTAAAAAATTTAAAAAAGCACCAAAAATGGTGCGAAACGCACAAAGTTGACAACGCTGCTGAATACCCCTGTTGTTGCCAACCTTAATAGTATTTAGGTGTATGACTGTACTATATTACACGCAAACTGTAAGTAATTTAGTGAAGACAACTTAGATATTATATAATAAGGGATATTAATGAAAAAGGGAATTTTTTAAATATTGCCATTGAAATTATTACATATATTGCCAACTAATATAAGGAAATTTCTAATAGAAACTGTCTTGTGGCGTAATACTTTTAGCAGGGTTTTAAACCAAATATTTATGCCTCACACTTTAACAAATTAATTTTTTATTAAATTTAAGCACAATTAGAATAAGTAAGAAAGTATGTATAGTCGGTCAAGCCCAATCATATATGTAATACCCTACACCCAGTATTAGTATAAAACCGTTTTTCAGAAATGGGCGTTATATGGGAGATACAGTGCACTCGGAAAAACGTCAACTAATTAAAACCGCGTGTGTTGACGTTTTTTTAATAAAAAACATAACGATTATGTTCTTTTAAACGTTTTTTTTATTGATTATAAACAAAACCAAACATAAACAAATTCACAAAGGAAACAAAAAAGGCATTCAACCTGACTAGAACCACAGAAGACAACTAGAACCAAAAGAATACATTTTAAAAGAGATCATATTTTTATGTCATATGTATTGAAAAAAATCTGTTATTTTTTTCTGCTATTTTTTTCTTTCCAACACTTGGAAGAAAGCCTTCTCTCTATTTATTTCATACACACATGTGTGTGTGTACAAATGTGTGTATTTTAACTGCTGCTATATTCAAAATTTTGTTTTATTTAGAGTTGACGTTTTAGAGCTTTGTGGTTGGATTGACGTTTTAGAGTAAGTAGGCAATGTAAATAAAAAAGGGTTGACGTTTTGGGATGTTGATGTAAACGAGCGTTGACGTGTTCCCGAGTGCACTGTATAACCTATTGTGGACCGATCATCCAAAAATTTAGTGTCATGATGTCTGTGAATATAAATATTATGTATGTATGTTAAACTTTATATCGATATAAATACTTTTAGACGATTTATGGAGCTTAAAATGAATTACGGAGAATGTCTTGGTAGAAAGTGATTCTGAGTCGATCGGTATACTTTAAGGTGGGTGTTGGACCAATATTTCTGGGCGTTACAAACATCAGCATAAATCCACTATGGTGGTGTAGGGTATAATTAACTAATTCTTAATTCGATATAAAATAACTAAAATACGTTCAATAAAAAAATTTCCAACAACATTAATTCTTAATTGAAAGACATTTATTTTCGTAGAATTAATTCATTGTTATATACATAAATTCATAACAAAATTCATTCAACCTTTGAATGGTTGAATTTTTGTTAATTGAAATCTAATTCACATTTAATGTTCTTAATCTCAATAAATTGTAAAAAATTGTTATAGTTATGTAAAATAAATTGACCAAATTTAATAAAAGTAAGAAAACTTGAAAAATTCAATGAGAAATTATTTCTGTAAAGAATGAATTTTTAAAGGAATGAATTCAATATGTGTGTAGTACTAAGAAATTAAGCATATGAATTAATTCCTTATGAATTATTTAATAGAAAGGTTAAGAGATTATATTAAGATTTTCTGCTATAGCTTAGAATTAGAGAAAATTTGAATAAGGAATTAAACCCAATAATTAATAATTTCACATTAAATTCGCTTCTAAAAAATATATTAAAAATTAATTCTTTTTGAATTTAGTTTGTAAAATGTTTGATAAAAACAGAACTGGCGCTTCTAGTATGTCAGCTTAAATAAATATTTGAAAAATATTCTACCGTTAAATCAATACATTATTATTTTTGTAATAGAACTTCAGGAATAAAACTTCGTATGATAATTAACCAACCAATTTATTGTCCAACTGTCCTACTGAAAATCTCAAATAATTTGCTCTGAATAAATTGTAATATTTGCAGCTACGTTTTATTTATACCATACTTTAGTATATTTAAACTTCAGTTAAACTTGCTCTCCCAAACTGGTCTCACATGAACACCGTTTTAAATAGCTTTTTTCCACTTTTAAGGAATATAATAGATATTCAATCAGATAAACATAAATTACATATAACGAGTTAAACAAGGAAATTGATAACATTACCAAAGAGTTTTATGATTCATACGTTTTTACCTTTAAAAAAAAGTAAAACGAAAAAATGGAGGTCATTTAAAATAAATGATAGTGATAGGTGAAAAGCACTACAATTCTTACTGGTACACATTTAGTTAAGTGTTAAAAAAGGCAATAAAAGTGAGTCTATTATTTAGTTAAAATTGACAGTTTGATTAAAAAAGATATGAAAAGTAAATATAAGTTCGTAAAGTCAAAAACAAGTTGAAAACAAGAATATTAAAAATCTGGTATCTAAAATCAGAATTACACAAACATTTTAATTGTTTCAACCTTGAGACTCATTCTACATACTCGTACATATGACATAACAACAACAATTAAAAACTTTACAATATGTTTGTTTATTTACATTACATTTACAAGGTAATATTTTGAGCCATGTTGAAAGTAGTTTTCTTTTAAAATATCAGATAGTTTCGTAAATGTCTCATATTTAGCTTTAAAACTTTTTTCATATTGAACCAATTTGGCTAATTTTCAATACCAAACCACTTAGGACAATGATATGTATTTTAAGTGATTTATATTAATTTCTGTTTTGTATTAAAACAATGAAGGTGTTTTACACAAACATATCTATGGGCTTGAAATTTTATAAGCATACAAAGTATATAACTATATGTATATGTATGTATCTTCGTATTTCCTTTGTGAGGTCTTATCTAGATATTTTATAGTATGCGTTTTTGTAGTTCTTAAAATATTAAATTTTAAATCCTTTTCTTTACATGATATAATAAATTGTGCAATAGCAATATTACGAAATACCAAATAAAAGCTTTCATTATGGCTTTAAAATGATTTATTGTTTCAGTAAAACTTTTATACAAAGTTATTAAACTATTGTCCGGTGTTAAATTGCTTGCTTTTATTTCATTTGATTTCTATGCAAAATATGTATTTTAAAATTTCATAAAACTTTTAAAACCCTCAACAGTAGTTTAATTGCCATTTCATAGTGTATGCTCTTCCTTCAACCAACCTCATCTATATCGTGTTTATGAGTGCAACTACTACACTGTGTTCAAATATTAACACACTTGTCTACAATCCATTTTTGTGTTGCAAATGACTTCATGGATTTTGTTACCAGTTTCTTTTTTAGATGTTTTTTGTTTGTCTGTGTTCTGCACCAAAATCGCATTTTTTGTGCTGTCAGTTAAATAACAAGCAGTATTTGCAAAGAAATAAATAAAAGGGTTTTATTGTAAAAGTAGCGTATAGTGTAGTATGTAAATGCAGTGTCCTTTGTAATGTGGGTTCATTGTAGCATTGTTGTTATTTGGCAGAGTTTAACCAATATATATTCGTATATAAAATATATTTAATTAAATGGAGTTTGTTTTTTTTTTACAAAAATATCAGTAAAATGTAGAGAACGTGTACAGAGAGAAATAGGGTTACAATTTTCAACGAAAGCTTTTTATTAAATAAAAGCTTTTTTTTAACCTTTCTTTTTTTTACCAAAAACTTTAAACTTTTTACATTTTACTATTACAGATTTCCTATATTTTGAGATTTTTATATTTAGATTTTAATATTTAAAAAAAAGCTAAAAAAGCTTAAAGTTTTTTTTAAGATATTAACTTTTCAAAAATTTATCTCAAAAAATCATTAAGTTTTAAATCATAAATTACAGATTTCTAAATTTACAGAAAGCTTTTCTGTATTAAGCTTTTAATAAAATCTGTTTTTATCCAAATCTTTCTTAATTGAAACTTTTTATAAACAAGTATTTTAAGAATCTCTCATTAAAAAAAGATTTTGTTTAAAACACATGTACATTAAAAGAAACATATATTAAAGCTTTTAAAGCTTCCTTTACAAGTTAAATTTTTTTTTTGATTTCCAATTTCTCTAAGTGTTTTTATTCTACATATTATTTTCTTTTTCCCAAATATTTCTGTTCTTTTTTTTGTTGAGAAATTTAAATAAAAGTTACTTATTTTCTATTCATTGTGCACAAAAGTGCTGTGAAAAAATAAGTCACTTGTTAAATCCATTTTGTATTTAACATTTTACACAATGTCATATTTACGACCATGATGAACATATTTAAGCTTTAGTTCAATATTGTGCATAAAATGTATAGAAAACCAGAGACGAATCTCTGATACCCTGCAACTAAAACTGGAATAACTGACATTCATCACAACATTGAAACACATGATTATAGGAACATAGTTATTGTTATGTCAATCATTTAAACAGTATAAGAGATATATTAACAATCAAAACTACAACAATACGCTTGATTGTACACATCACAACAGTAAGCTAAGCAACAGTAACAATGTTGAAAATTGTTTGGGTTTTTTGAGTTCTTCTTACATTTTAGTTCATAACTTTTGTAATGTTTAACCAATTTTAATGATTTTTTAAACCAAGCTGCTTAAGACAGTCCTAAAGGTGCTATGTAAATCCTATTGATTTTTATATTGTACTTCAGATGAAAGCAAGTTTTACACAAACAAATAAAAGATTTAGAATGCTATAATTGATAATCAACAATTGTAAATGTTACTCATGAAACAATTAATATAAATACGCCCTCCTTCACTACAATTGGTAATGGTGGGTATCTATAAAAAGATTTAAAACTTTTGTGTTAATAATGAACAAAATTGTCAGTTTATTTAATACCTAAATGAATAGAAAACGCAAAGAAATGTAAGGACATATGTATGTACATACATACACACATGTATGTATATATGTATGTAGGGTCAATTGAATAGATTGTATGAGAAAAAATATATGTATATATATGTAACACCTGACAAAGTTTCATAACCCCTCTTTATATGTTTTATAAACAACATTTAGTAATGAGATGTTTTAGAAATATATACATATTATGTACATACATATGTAAATATGTAAATGAAAGTGTAATGAAAGTTTTACAGTCCAGACTTAAAACAAAGTTTTTATTTATTTATAATTAACATTTTAGATTTATCGTAAATTTTTTTTAAATAACTTTATTTTCATATGATTTTAACATACATATGTGTGTGTGTTTTTGGTGTTTTAGGACATGCATTTCAGGCATAAATTGAGGGCTAATTAAGTTGGCAGTACGTGTGTAAATGTTAAATGACCTTTACGTAATTTGATACAAACAATAAAAGTAAGTTTGTTTTTCGAAAAAAAGGTAAAAAATGGGGCCCCGGCAATAAACTTACTTACATATTAATGTTATCATAATAAAGATCGTTTTGTATTAATTGCAAAGGTCGCAGTGAGAACTGGATTTTAAAATTAAGCAGTACACTGAAAGAAAGTTTTATTATACAAATTACATTCTATAAACTGAAATGGCTTTAAGTTGGATACCAGTTTGGCTTAAAAGATATAAAGCACAAGCTAATGAAATATTAATCAAACAAAAAGCAGCAATAGTTTAAAATATATATTTTTAAAATAAAGGTTTTCAAAATTTTACAAAAAATGTTGTTTAAATTTAAATAAATAAATAGTTAAATAAAGTTAAACTTACTTTTTGCTTTTATTCGGGTTTATTTAAATTGAAAAAAAAAACGAAACAATATTTATCGACAATTTTCTTACTGTGTTTTAGTTTTAAATTTAAATAACGCAATTATTATACCTACATTTTCCCTTGCAAAAGGTCGTAAATTTAATATTTCAAATGGTTTTATATTTATTTACAAATTAGAAATTCTATTTAAAACTACAACAATAATAATAATAATAAAACTAAACAGCACAATAAACTAAATGATGCCTGTTGCTAGCCTTAAGGTCTTTTTTTTTGCAAATTCAAAATAATGAAAACCATAAAGAAACCAACAACTACAAAACACGTCAACTAACAACAAATGTAAAACTTAAATTTAAGCATGAACCTGCATGTTTAACACAGTTATGAATGAACATAAACATATATGTATGTACATATGTAAGAGTATGTGCGTGTGTAATTGCTACAATATTAGTTACGCGAGTAAATAACGGCGAGTGTATAAAAAGAGAGAGAGAGAGAGAGCATGAGTTAAAGAAAGATTTTTAAACACGATAAATGTATGTTGATAAAGCACAAAGTTACGTTAATTAATCGTTAGGTGTCGCTACAAACACAAGCAAACAAAACAAAAACTTTAAATCAACTTGTTTGATAAAAAAATTATAATCTTACGAAATGCTGTCGCTCTCTCCAACCCGTAATAAACCTTAAACTAAACTACCGCCATTTGAACAGGTATAACCATGTTTATTTATTTTTTTTGTATTATTGCAGCTTACACACACATACACACATACACATACATATGTATGTATGCATTTATGTATATATGTATGTATTGAAGTGCGTGTTATGATGTTATAAAATGTTTAAACTAAAAATTTGTGTTTATGTTTCATTATTAAAATAAAAAAACCAGAACGTTTTCATGCCTGTTGCCGACAAACCTTAGCCGGGGGTAAGAGGTTAACGTTTTACAATTTCCTGTTGGTTTAAAGTTTTTTTTTTTTTTTAATTTATTTTGTATTATTTTAGTTTTTAGTTTATATTAGTTGGTAAATTTATTGTGTTTCAGTTAAGTTGAACATTAACATTTTTCTGTAATATAAACCGTGATAAAAGTTTAATAAATGACCAGGCCAGGCGAATTTAGCTGGTGGTACAAATGAAAATGTTAAATGTGATTTTTATTGTTTTTGTTTGCTTCTGGAAATTTGTTTTTAGTTTTCACGTTTTGGTTGTTTAATAATAATAATATTTTTCACATAGTCAAGTTAAAACTACAAATAATGAAAATAATAATATGTAATAATATATTGCAGGGTTTAGTGTAGCAACTCCCCGCAGGCTAAGTAAATAAAAGAGAAGTGAATGTGACCAACTTTAAACTGATTAAGGGAGATTAAGTTAGGGTAGTATAAATAATAGGCTAGCCAAAATCGAACTCTTCAAAAGCGAGGACTAAGCTCTATCAGTAATTCATACAGTATACAAAATACATAAAATACTTAATTAAACTATTTCTTTATAAGAAAGAGAAAGATAACATTGATTTGGGCAGTATCAGAAAAGTTGGAACTAAGTTTGCACCTATTCCTTATTATGACAATATCAATGATGATTCATTCATTATACGACTGCTATTCATTCTCCTTTCGATCGGCTAATTCTTGATTTATGTTGTCTTCCCAATTGGTTCTTCATTTTGAAGGCATTTTCCAACTATACCTACTTTTGTCTCTTTGTTATTCATATAATTTTCCTGATATAATTTTTCTGACTACTCACTTTTTGGAAGTGCTTCCTTTATCTTCTAAATTTTCTTCAGTAGTATTGGTTTTTGAGTTATCATTAATTTTCAGCTGATGTTTTCTCTTCATATTCTTATTTATTACATTAAATTCTTCTTGTTCGTGTTTGCCTTTATTTGAAGATACAAAAGCCTCCTCAAACTTTTCTAACTTCTTAAGCATCTTCTTAAGTATAAATTTTCATCTTATGCCTTTTCTTCACCCTCCCCTTCATCAACATTTTGTCATATACATTTGTTCCTCTTGAACTTCTCAAAACAGCTTCACTAAATTTTTCCTGGTTTTGCGCTTTCGGTATCATTATCATCATTATCATCCAAACAAGCTGAAGCAGATTTCTTACTTATTTACTTATTTCTGTATAATTTTCATCTGCCTCCATCTCCCCTTAAATAGTTTTCAATGACAACTTTTTCTATACCTTTTCTTAAACAAAGTTGGTCCTGTTAATGTTCCATTGATCTAATATTGTTGCTGTTGCGGGTTTTTAAGTCAATGTCCATGACGATATAAGCAAAAAAAGTTGTTGTTACAATTTTAACTCAATACCCCGGAGTAGATATTATTAAAAAAAAAACTTGCATTATAATTTATAAAAATTAGGGGAGAAAAAAAAACTACATATGATACTTATTAGAGATTATATGTGGAATTGCATGTTAAAATGTCCTGACATGCACACATTTAAGTGAATGTTCAGTCAGTTATTCGGTCGCTCGCAGTAGTTAATTCAATCGTTCAGTCATTCATTTATTTGGACAGTCATACGTTAGTTAAAGTGAAAAAGTTTTAAGTAAAAAGGAAAACTAACATTAAGTCATCAAACAGGTTAAGGCGCGCTAAGGATAATAATACTCGTAAATGTTATTGCTGCTGTTTAATAAAAGAAAAAAAAAAACTTATAGTACAAACTCACTAAATACATTGGCTATACAAAACCTCAACGAATAAAGTAAAGTAACATCAACAGCAACATCTACACATAGAAATTTACAGGCGTTAGCGGCATTAACAATGAGGTTAAAGTCACTGCAAACAACTTCGGCAGCAACAAATCAAAGACTTAAAACATGTGTTGGCAACATTTTTATGCTCTGTTTGTTAAGCTCGCAGGTTTGGTCGTATGCCAACATTAAGCAACGCCGGTTTGTTAGGCAACTCAACGCTGAAACGGCAGTTAATTACGAGGACACCTCAATGTCAAACTTACATCATCAACCACATTTCACTGGCAATCGTTCTGTTATAGTGCAATTATTTGAATGGAAATTTTTAGATGTAGCCGAAGAGTGTCGCAGCTTTCTGGGACCTCACGGCTATGCAGGAGTTCAAGTGAGTGAAGCGGAGTGGGGGTTAAATACCTTATTAGCTACATGAATATGTATTTACTTACAGCTTTCGCCCGTCTTAGAGCACACGGTGGTGAAAACGAACACACTAAATCATCCTTGGTGGGAACGCTATGAAGTGATCTCCTATCGTTTGGCCTCACGCTCGGGCGATGAGTCAGAATTCTGGTCTATGAGTCGCATTTGCAATGAACAGGGTGTGCGCATTTATGCTGATGTAGTTCTCAACCACATGGCTGCTCCGCTGCACTTTGTTGTTGAGGACAATGAGATAACCGACAATAAAGATTTCATTGTCAACACTTTGCTCGAAACGAATGTCAACATATCACAGTTAAATTACTCTAATGTTTCGTATACACAAGTGGACTTTCACCGGCCATCGTGTGCGGTATTGGCCAATACACAGGATGCTCATGAAATACGTAATTGTCAGTTGAATGGCCATCCTGATTTAGATCATTCACGTGCTGCTGTACAAAAGCACATTGTGCAAATGTTGAACAAATTTATTGATATGGGTGTTGCTGGTTTCCGCATTGATACGGCCAAATATATTTGGCCAATTGATATAAAGGTTGTGAGCAGTAGAACGTTGTTAAAGTAGGAATTGCAATTGATTTCGATTTCCTTTTTTTTTATTTGTTTGATTGCAGAAAATATTCAAAGAAGTGAAAAATTTAAGCACAGAATTCAATTTTAAGAAAAATTCCAGACCTTTTGTGTATCAAGATGTTTTTGACTTGGGCTTGGATACGGTATCCAAGTAAGTGTATTGCGAATTTTTTCGATTTAATGTCTATTTGATTTGTTTTCATTCTAGAACGGAATACTCCACCTATGGCGTGGTCTCTGAATACCTGTATCCCGCTGAGTTAGCCACCGTTTTCAATAGAAATGTACCTTTAAGCTCTCTCATCAATTGGGGTCCTGCTTTGGGTTTCCTGTCCCATGAAGACTCTCTGGTTTTTGTAGATTCCCATGATACACAAAGAGGTCTGCCGAAGCAATTGGGCAATAACCATATGTTGACTTATAAACAGCACTTTAAATATATAATGGCCAATGTTTTTATGTTGATACATCCCTATGGTGCCATTAAAAGGATTATGAGTTCGTACTATTTCCCTGACACAAACATAAATCAAGGACCGCCAGTGGAAGATGGGGAAGAAGGTGAGCAGATTAGTTCACCCAAGTTTAATGAACAACAGCAGTGTACGAAAGAGTCTGGTTGGGTTTGTGAACATAGATGGCCGGAATTGGTTAATATACTT
The DNA here is from genome assembly GCA_950370525.1 of Bellardia bayeri. Taxonomy (NCBI): domain Eukaryota; kingdom Metazoa; phylum Arthropoda; class Insecta; order Diptera; family Calliphoridae; genus Bellardia; species Bellardia bayeri. Next base: position 2,306,362 of record OX493268.1, read on the forward strand.
AAAGTGGCCAACTATTTTAAAGCGACTGGCCAGGCAGAGCGTAGCATAATATATTTTCAAACTAATGGTGCCAATCAAGTGGCATTTTGTCGTGGCTATAAAGCCTTTGTGGCCATAAATAATGAACCTGAAATGGATTTTGTGAAGGAAGTCTATGCCTGCTTAGCGCCAGGCACATATTGTGACATGGTAACAGGTGGCAAGAAGGAAGGAGAGGAGAAGTGTCAGGGTAAAATGTTGGTAATAAATGAACAAGGTTATACTAAACTAAACTTAGCTGTAGCAGATGATGTTCGTGGAGGAGATTATGAGCAGGAAAATGAAGTGGAAGAGCAAAATGAAGAGGAGTCGGGTAAAATTGAAAGTTATGGTATTTTAGTAATCTATGTGGAATCAAAAATTCAACCAAAGGAGGAATTGCAAGCAAATGGTAATGAAGAAGAGGACAAAGTGGATGAAGATAAAACCGAAAATCAGCCACCTGCTGGAGTAGATGAAAATCAAGCCGAAGATATTGATAATGAGACTGAAGACAAAGAAGATCATGCTGACGATAATGAACCTGATGGCCAAAATGATGTTCAGACAGACGAAAATATAGATAAGCCAATAACATCTGGAGAGAAAGAAGTCATTAATGAAGCTGAACAGACCGAAGAAGTGGACGTCGCAACATCTAAGGAAGTGCCTAATGAAGATGATAATCAGCCAGAAACAAACAAGAAAGCTGATGAAGAAGAGACTAGAAATGATGCTAACGATACTGAAGAGTCTGCTCAAGAAGAAGGAGAGGCTGATGAAATAATTGAAACTAATGTTGAACAGCCGCAAGGGGATAAAGAGGAAGATGAAGAAAAGACATCAGCTGAAAATGGAATAGCTGAAAAAAGTAACCCAAATAACGAGGAAGGCGAAGAAGAGGAGAATAATGAAGAACATGTAGAAGGTGAAGCTTATGCAAAAGGCGAGGAAGACAGTGAAGTTGATAATTTAAAAATAGAGAACGATGGACAGGAAGATATTGATAATGTAGAACCCCCTGACGAAAACCAAAATAACGATGGGGCTGATGAAAAGGATGACGAATTAGGAGATGAACACCAAATTAAAGAGACTGCAGATGAAGAAGAGTCTAACAATGAAGGAAATGAAGATGCAGCAGTAGTAGAAAATAATCAGGAGGAAATGCCAGATATAGAAGAAGATGAACAAGAACCTCTACTAAAAGAAAATTCTCTAGAAATTATTGCTGCCGAAGCATCAGTAGAACACCAAGCTGAAAGAGTAGTAGAGCAACCAGATATAGAAACTGTAACAGCAGACGAAAACACCGAACACAATCAATCTAGAAATATGGACGAAAATGGCATCGAAGCCGAGGAACAAGTGGAAAAACCAACAGCCGACATTGTAGACGACATGAGTGAAGGTACTATACCTATAGTACCAGAAGTACAAAGAGCCGGCATTTTCTCAAAACCTAATGATGAAGGTAACAATGGATAACAAAGAATTCTGGCACGATGGCATATAATAGTTTTGTGCTGTCTAATTTTAAGTACATTGCATGTAATTGATTTTGATTTTAACAATAACACGAACACACCTATATGAACATATGCAAATATTAGGGTGGTCCCAAATAAAATTTATAGATGTTTCCAAAAGTCAGAACTGCTTGGAAATATCTTTTTTTTTCGTTTGTAGCCGATTTCACAAAACTTTCTTAAAACAACAAGATTGCATATTGCGTTGCTACAAATATGAGGAAAATTAGCAAATCCTTGAAAAAGGTCTATTTGGTTCTTTGATCCAGCTTGGAAAAATAAAGAAAACTTTAATTTTAATATATTAAGAAAGTGATCACCCTACTGCTCACCAGTATATTTTGAAACACACTTGTTCACACACTATTTTTCCTAAACGATCTTAAGCGTAGCACAAGAATCTTTCAAGCAAAAAAAAAAAAAAAAAAAAGAAATACAAACAATGTATTCATAAGGTGCTTTTGAGTCTATGGACTTGAATATATACATACACGCTTACAAACACATCTAAAGAAATAAAAATAAAAAATTAAAAAAAAATGGAGTAAGAAAATATATATTTCTGGACATTTTAACAATAAATGCTTACAATGTTTTGTAAATTGAAAACGGAAATAAAAATGTTTGTTGCAATAACAACAACAACCACTACAACTGCAATAATAGCCGTATGTACTTATTATAGCTGCAACTACTACCTCTAGTGTTGGATTAAAGTAAGTCTTAGTTGCTCGTGCTGCATGTTACACCTGTAAATATTCCAGACAGAATGTGTATCATTGTTCTAACTAATGCGGTATTAAAAATTAATTAAATCGTCGTGGTAGAAAAAAAGTTAGGAGTGAAAATGTGGGGCAATCTTATGAAATTGTGTATTATATATTCTCATTAATAATACTGTTGCTTAACTTGTTGTTGTAATGTCTATAAACAAGTAAAATGTTGCAAAATGTTGTTGTGTTAAAGTTGAAACAGCCATTCACGTTTTAAGTTTGTGCATGGCTATTAAAGTTGAGATAAGTATAAATTGTGTAATTTTAGATTTATATGAAGGGTATTTCCGATTTGTTGCAGCCGACTTTAGCATTCTCATTTGGTTTTTTGCTTTCTACTCATACAGCTGCAAAATACTAACTGGTAAATATTGAAAGTGGCATACTCTTAGTTGTTTGTTTGACAACGAGGGTGATTTGAACATTAATTGGAATATAATTTCTTAAATATTCAATATTAAAGTTTTCCAAATAAAATAACTTTAAAATGCTTTATTAATGAATTGAGTAGTGCAAAGCAGGAACTAAAGTAAAAGAAACTAGAGATGATAATGATGCTGAAGATAAAGAAGATTAGGTTTATGAAGGCTTTGACTGGATGAAACGGGTGAAAATTATAATGACACTGAAGAGAATGATGGTTAAAATTAAGAGCAGCCTGAGATAAATGTTAATAAATAAAGAAAGTTGAAGAGAAAGAAATCAATGCTTGTGATAATTAGCTAGAAAAAGTTGATATGAAACATTGGAGAAATAGGGTGATGCAGTTGAATATCAGCCAGAAGTAAATGAAAGAACAAACAGGTGCAGGTAATAAAACTAATGATACTGATAATATACTAGTAATTGTGTTGCCAGAATATGTGAATTTTTGTTTGTGTGTGTAAATTACGTTCTTGTCCTCAATATAAAAATCTCATTAATAATATTATCCTAAAATATTTATTATTATACTAAGCAATTTGGTATAAAACATCAGAAAAGTCGCTTTGGTAGAAGAAAAGTTATAAAGACAAATGTGAGACAACCTCGAAAAAGGTTGATATTAAAAAAAAACATAACATTGAAATTGCCGGTAAGTTTGTTGTTGTAACGAGTATATGAATTAACTAGGTACATTTAAAAATAATGCTATTGTAGATTTCAATGTTTCAGCTTTACACTGTGCGCAATTGAGCATCATTGTTGCTACGATTATTTTTTTTATCATTCGATTTCTAGGCAAAAGTCATTTACGATTTGCATTTTAGTATGTTTCTTTGCATGCATTTATTAGTAACAAATTTTGTAAAGTTTGCTGGTGTTTTCTTTACAATCAGCCCTCCTAGTTAACATTTATTTTTTCTGTAACAAAATAACAAACTCAATTATGGCGATTTTCCAATATATTACCAAGCACTCAAGTTATATACCAACATACAAATGAAAGAATTCTCACAGCAACAAAAAAAAGGGTAAAATTTAATAGAAAAAATGAAAACTACAAAAAAAAAAAAAAAAAAAATAAACCAAATCTACACAGAAGTGAATAAGAAAATAAATATATGTATGTATGTACGAGTATATATGTATCTATGTATGTATGTATGTATGTATAAGAAAATAAAAGAAATCAAAGCATCTAATAACCAATGATTACCAAAAATGAAAACTATTGTTGAAATAGTCGTACTGGTAATAGTTGTTACTACTACCACCACCACTACTAATACTGTTACAATAATTTTTCCATATATTTGTTATTGTTGTTGCTAGATGGGCCAAAGCAATAAGTAGCCAGGCAACCCGTTATCGTTCTAAACTGGATAAAAATTTAAAGCTTTTATTTAAAATGGCAACAGCAGAAAATGCATATTAGAAAATGCTACACATATAAACACACGCACACAAATGCACCTTAAAAGGAAAAATCTTTCAAAAGCTGGATAAATGTTGTGGAATTGAAAAATCTTCTTAACTATGTTCTACATACATATGTACATGTATATGTATGTATGTATGTACGTGTGTACATTGGCAAACGTATTAGATATGTTGTGTAAGTAAAGTTTTAGATTTCAAAAAATATATATTTAAATGCATTTAAATGTATGGCGTTTATTCTTATCGCAGTCTTGTGTTATTTTGTATTGTTTAGCCACTTGGCTGGCTGCACAAATGATTATAGTTCTTGAGAGTTCTTGTACAATAATTGCATTTGCTGGGTAATTGATGTTAAAACTATTTAAGATATTTGTGTGATTGCTTTGCTTAAAAAAATAAATGATTTTAAGTTTAGGTGTAGAATTTGGATTAAGGTATTTCAATTTTCTCGGTTAAATATCCAAACCTTAATAAGCACATTTAATTGTTTATTTAGATGTTAAATTAATTTGCCATACATACACTTGGTCATTTTGCTTAAGTAGTACTAATAACAATAACTTGGTAACCGACAAAGGGTGAAAAAAAGCTTAAAATAAATTAAAATGCTTCCGTTAATGAGAAATGTTGTTAGAAACATGCTTGAAATGTAAGTTTGTTGCCAGCAATATGTTTCTAATGAAAATATGCTGTCAGTAATATGTTTTTAATGAAAATATGTTGCCAGTAACATGTTTCTTATGAAAATATGTTTCCAGTAATAATATGTCTTTAGAAAAATTTTTACAATGAAAATACGTTGTCAGCAACATCTTTTTAATGAATACATGTTGCCAGAAAAATATTTTTTTGATTTAGTCGAAACATGTTACATCAGAATTTGTTCATTAACAAAAGTTGCTGGCAGCAACATCTTGCTGACAATATATATATATATATATATATATATAACATGTTTCTAGTGAATATATTGGCAGCAGAATATTTATAGTGGAAATATAGCTGTTAAATATGTTGCCAGTAACATGTTGCTAGTGATTTTTTTTACAGCATCATGTTAATAGTAAATTTGTTGCAAGAAACATGTAGCTAGTAAACTAGTGTTTAACGTATAATTCAAAATATTTCATGCGAAATAACTACTTTTCAACTAAATACATTTTATATTTAATTTTAAAACAAAGAAACTGTGATGCGCAGAATCCTGTTAAAACATTTCCTCTCTGTTTACATTTTCTTAACAAATTCCACTTGCACGTGTTTTGCAGCAATTTGTATTACTTTTTCCAACAAAAAAAAAAAAAAACGAAACACTAACTGTTGCTTGCCAACACTGTTAACTTAGCATCCACTTTAACAGTAAACTGTCGCTAACGGTTAAATGTTCAGGACAAAAATGTTTAGACACAAACAAAAACGAAGTGCTTGAAGCACGAACAATTCAGTTTAGTAACGGTTTGCGATGGCACAACATGTCTTTATAACGAAAGCGGTTGTCTAAGAAATTTTCTTTAAATATATAGAGAGAAAATGAAATATTTAAATACAATTGTAAAGAAAGCCAAGTTTTAAGTGTAAAAGGAATATTGAAATACAAACGTGAAAAGAAAATGTGCCACGTAAAAGTACATATGTGGAAAAAACGCTGATTTTGCGCTTGTTTAAATAAAGTGAATAGAATGATGCTCAAATAAAAATGCACATATGAATGAATAATGAATGAGCATATTTGCGAAAAAAGAATTACAAAGTTGTAAGGTAAAAAATGATGTTGGTAATATATTTAAAAAGGGTTTTTGAATAAATCTTAAAAAGGTGTTTTTGAAATAATAAAAAAGGCATAAATGTGTTAACAAAATTGGGGCGTCTGGCATCATAAGAGGAAACAGTAGTTTTAAACTATTGAACTTTTTGTCACTTCCGGTTTTGTGAAATCTACTAAAACCGTTTGTTTTCAAAATAATACATTGCCCCCGTAACTAACGAGATATTAATATTTACTTAGTTTGAATCTGGATCTTTTGTTTAAAGTATTGTTTAATTAAATTAAATATTAAAATTATAAATAAATATTAAAGAAATGTTTTAAAATGCCAGTTATAAGCAGCTCAAAGTAGAAATCCATTAAGGTCAATCAAAAATGAACAAAACAAAATAGAATTTCAACTGATTATTTGTCTTTTTCTTTTTGTAAAATTTTTGTATTTTTTTTCATTTTGTTTAAAACAATTAATGTTTGTTTTGCTTTTTCTGTTGTGCAGTGATTTGTTGTTGTTGTTGGTTTGTATGTGTATGTGTGTGCAAGTGTTTAACCTGTATTACCACAAAACATTTTATTTAAACTCAGGTCTGGGGTTGCTAAATAAATGTCATTCATTTAAATTAAACAAAACAACACAAACAACGATGAAAAAGTGTAAATATTTGAAAAGTGCATTTATGTATGTACAACATGTTGTTAAGGGACATACATACATGTTCATATACACACATATACTAATACATATGTACATACTACGTAGGAGTACTTGGTTGTTTCTTTTTTTATATCAAAAAATAACTGCTAACAATTTTATATATTGTAAATTAAAATAAAATAAAGTTAGAGATAGAGAGGAAAGAATACCTACACATTTTATGCATTCTACATGGTAAAGCCAAAGAATGCAATTTAGTTAATTGAAATTTACATTTGATGTAATTAAATTTTAATAAGTTATAAAACAATATAATATAGAAAACAACAATACAGCACAAAATGAAACTAAACAAAAAAGACGAGAATCTCTTTTTATTGCTAAACATCACAAGAACACAAACATATACTCGTACATACAACAATTCAGTTTAAACACATACAAACCGTAAAGTAGATGAACATGAACATGCATGCACTCTTACAGCTACACACATGTATAAGCTACAACAACAACAACAACTACAAAATGATTGTATATATTTGATATTTCATTGTTTTACTGCAGCAGATTTAACAACAATAACAATAACTAAACAAGAAACAAAAAGAAACTAAATATTTTTTCTCATTGTTGGCAAAAAAAAAACAAAACAGACATAATTTTTTTTACTGTTACTTTTTGTTTAACTCTTGCTGCGTCGCTGCTGCTTTGCAAGTGTTTGAGCTGGTGCTGTTTCCGTTTGCCCTCATTCCAGGGTTTTCAGTCATATTTAAGGTAAGCTTGAATCATATTGAATAATTAATGTTTATAAATATTTACTATACATTATTCTCTATACTATTTTATATACATACATGCATTTTTCTACATTTACACATACTAAGACATCTATGTATATGTAAAAGCATATATGTATGTAAGCTTATAAATGTTGATATTTCAGTTATTTTTTTGCGTACGTTTTTCTTTTTGTTTGTTAGGGAAAATACTTTGTGCAAAATTTCTTTTATGTCTTTGTTAGGGTTTTTTTTAGTTTTTCCCCATATTTTCAGTTAATTGCAGTTTCTATCGTTTAGTTTTGTCTTTGTTCAGAGAGTTCTTTATGTAAGGCTTCTGGCAATACAGAAAAGCTTTTAGGCAGTTGTATTAGAATGCAGCATAAAGGATTTAAACAGTTGTATAGAATTGTGTTTTTGAAAAAGAAATTTTAGTTTTGCTGTTGAATTTATTTGGAAATATTTTTAATATACATATTGTTACGAAATTGTATTTCAATTTAAATTTAACGGTCGGTTCAATATATCAACATCTTTATCAACAGATTGCATGTTTATCGACTTAGAACTTGTTTAGCTTTTGTATAAGTTTTAATTTATAAACATGATTGAGAACACCCTGTTATAAACATAGCTGAGCAATATGGGAACGTTAAGTTTTAATGATTGAGGCTGAATATTCTAGACACGAATATTCTAGAGTTGCAGTCATGAACCCACTAGTATCTTAGCTTCGAACCCTCCAGAAATTAAAACTGCTGCATAAATAGACTAACAGGGCCAATTAAGTGAATCAGTTTATTGTGAGTCATCAAGCGTCCTCAAACTTTAATTTAAATGTGTTCTTAAACCGTAATATAAGTGTGGGTAAAAAGACAGAGTGTTCATTTCTTTAATTTTTTTATTGAAAAATCTCGTTGGACATTATAAGTCTCTTTTAAAAATTTTTACTAAAGACACAAAAGACTTTTTTACTTTTTTTTTACGTGTTTTTACATATTTTATACGTTTAGTAAAAAAAATTCTAAATTTAAAATCTAGTTAACGATAAACATATATTCCATGGAAATATTTTCAGATGTACGTTATTTTTTAAAACATTTTACTTTTCAAATTTGATCACGTTACTCTAATTTTTGTTTTATTAATTTGTGGAATTTCGGGGTTTTTCTTTCCAGAATATAACTACAAAAAAAAACTCTGGACATTAATTTAGTACTAAAAAACATTTTTATTCTCATAAGAAAATTTATCTAAATCCTAATGTTTGGTAGGATATCTTTTGGTTTTAATAACAGCTGCCATCTCCTGGATATACTCTCCATCACAGCGTTATTTTAGAATTGTTCCTTTTAGATTTCATTTCACAAATCGGCCAAATTTTTGGGTCTTGCTGCCATTATATGTTGATCTTTTGCTCTATTGCTCAAATTTTATTCTGCTTCAGGCAGCTACTCACAATTTGTGAGATGTGTGGTATAATGTCCTCAGAGTATGGAATCATTTTATTTAAAAGAGTACTTTGATAAGCATACTGATTCGTGCGTAGACCTAATGTATAGGACCAATACCATGCTACTCCACTTAATCACATTCCCACCACTTTGCTTTATGGCTTTTTGGAAGGAGCCATACGTATCTTTTTCCATCACATCGAAACCTACACAATTTTTATTCATCGCTCCAGAGGACATTCTTCCAGAATATTTGATTGGTTTTTCTAAATGCTCATAGGCAAAAGAAATCCGGGATTGTAAGTTCTCTTAAAAAAACATGGGCTTGTGCTAAGTTTTTTTTCATTGAGTCCTCTTCTTATAGAGGACTTGTCTAATTTTGCTGAAAGATCTATTGGGTCTGCCACTGAGGTTCTCTAAATTAAAGAGTTTTCTTTTTGGTTTTTTCTATCTTGAAGTATTTGTATATGTGTAATATAGGGTATTTTTTTTACATGTATAGAACTTTAAGTTAGCAACACTTTTTTAACTGGCGGCCATTTTGTCAGCTGTCAAGTGATTTATGTTTGTAGTCGCTAGTCTACGCCGATTAACCCAAAACGGTGGACCACTTGGAGGAAAATATTTGCCGCGTTGGAAAAAGTAATCGAAAATTGAACTTCCAGTTTAGACTACGTCTGAGCCAGTAATATGCTCAAAAGTCTTATTTAATTTATAATGCCAGAAGATTATCTTTCGAATAAAGTAAATTATTTTATTCCATTTCAAAGTTCCATATTAGGCTGTTGCAAATGTAAGAAAAAGCAAATACGTAATTGCATTTACTTGTTTTCGTTTACTTGCTTTATTCGATCTTCTCTTTATAAAGTAAAATGCTCCTTCTTTTATACAAACACAATAAATATTGTCTTTATACTAAATAAATACAATAAGTGTTAAAGAATACGAATATGCAAGTATTTGGAGAGGCAGTTCTTAAACTACTTATTGAAATACTCGAGTATTTTACAAGTGTTATTTTATTTGCAGGAAATTAGAAAAATATTACAGGAGAAGAAAAAGACTAAAAACAAAAAGCAGATCGTTAGTTGAAATGCAAAATATGTAATGTTGCATATTAAGATATAATTATTTAATTAAATCACAATATTTTTATTAATTAAAATTTCTTTGTATTTTTATCGGAAATAATAAAAACTGCAACTTTTTCATAAACATTTTTGTACTAAGCATTTTTGGCTTAAGTTAGGCGTTCTTTTTAAAAATTAGTTACGTTTTTTGGAATTTCAACTAACACTTATTAAAAATAAAAAAAATTATAAAAATGAAAAATTAAAGTTTATTAAAACAAAATAAAAATAACTTTAAAATTCAATTGGTTAATATCATATTTCAATGTCCATTATCTATCCATTAATCTTCTTGTTCATTTATTTCATGGGAAAGATCACAACGATTTAAAAAAAACCATAACCATAGCTTGCATTTAGTTCTTAAAATACCCATATTGTAAAATAAGAACCTTGCAAAATACTACAGTGCATTAGCAAAAAAAATTGTTTACTTTAGTTTACTTATAGTGAGCAAGAATGAGTAAATACAAGAATTCTGAGAGTATAAAAAGAATAAAATTTTTCTTTGTGCTTTTTTTTTGTTTGGCATTTATGTTTATGAGAATATTTAAAAAAGCAAATGTTTTTGAATTTAAATGTATTTAGTGCAACAGCCTATTCTATACATCTAAAAAAAAAACACAGAACCATGATTTGCAAAATAAATTTGCACAATTGGAAAGCGATGTTCAGGCGTCAGTCTATTCATGTTGAAATGCCAAACCAAACTAATCATACATCACTGGACAGCTTACGAAAAGGACGCCAAATAAAAAAGTGTTCTATACTTCTAAAAAAAACACCCTTTATTTGTATATATTTCAAGGTTCGAATATGGGATAGTGCATTGTAGACCATCTTTATTGAGTAAATTAAGATACTTGCAATTTACCCAATAATGCTAGAGTTCATCTAGTGCTTAATTTCATGCTGTTCCTCTGTGTAACACTTTTTTTTAGCCCCGTCAAAATATTTTGTTTCATAAAATATTTTTAAAATTTATTAATACCCAAAAACGTACCACCGAAAACTAACAACATAAATAGAGGTATAAAGAAATTTACGCGAAAGTTCTAAATTATGTCCAACTCAAATTGCCTACATACTCGTACATATTAATTAAAAGCTACTTACAAAGAATAATTAATTATTTTTTGTAGTCATATTCTTCAGTATTTATTTTCATGATTTATCCATGAAATTCTTCATTATGTAGAAGAAAAAGTTAATAAAATTGTGTTTAAATGTAATCCGTTTAGTGTGATGGTTTTATTACACAATGTTTCGTTATAATGCTGTTTTTTTAGCTATTATTTACATTTAATGTTGGAATTAAAATTAAAAAAAAGTTTGTTCATTATATAAAAATATAGTTACTTATTTACTTGAAAAAACTAAAAGCAAGAAGACATTTTGAGTTTTTAAAGTTTATTGTTTAAGTTTAAACTAATATTTTCAAAGCTAAAGTATGGCAAGTTCATAAATATTACAAAATCATTTTTATATTTGCTATAAATTCATATTGCTGAAATACTTTAATGCTATTATGCTTTGATTTTTATTTAGAAGTTAAATGAAATTTTTATACGCAACTAACATAAATTTTAGAGATACTAATTTAATTTGACACAGCATTATATGCTACATATGCTATTTTTTTTAATACACAACGGAAATGGTTGTATACACAGGGCAAAAAGCATAGATTCGTAAAACGGATACACTCGTTATACACACTCACATACAAGTTAAATGAGTTTGGTGCAGACAAACTCGGACATAAACACTTGCTCTGAAAATAGTTATTTTAACAACCAACATCACGTTTCACGGATCACTATTATTCAATGTTAAACTTTTCGCAAAATATATGTACAATGGACAACAAAATATGTTTGGCGTTTTAAGGGAGACGACACGAACTACTTTTTTAACTGATACATTTAACTGATCATATTGATATTAATTAATTGATGTTAAATATTACTGTTGGAAGGTAATAATGGCTTGTTTTTAATACTGCTCATATTCTCAGCTACATGAGTTTGAACTAATTCAGTGTTTGGCTGAACATATTTGGTTGTGCATAAAGTTTATAAAAATTAACATACATAACTCAAAAAAACATCGAAAGAAAATCCATATTATAATATTGTTATTGTTATTATATGTTCTATTTGTTAATAACTTTTATTATATGACAAATAATTTTTCGCAATTTCTAATTTATTTTCTTACAAATATAAAAGGCACTTTCATAAATTTTAGATTTTTCCAAAATCTTTCAGAGCTTTGAAGTCATTAAAATACCAAATTTATGGCATTTGCAAGTTTACTGGCATTTATAACTCAAAATGTCCATTAATTTAAGCGAAATATTACTTAAGTGTCGTTAAGAGTTTTCTATGTTTAATTATTCTTAAATATTTCCTTTGAAATATAAATCATTTCGTTTGTTTTTCTTTGGCACCTGCCTGTGTCTGTTGTGTCTCTTAAGTGTTTATCTTTAACGTGTTAAAAATATTTAATTGTCTGATTAACATAATAATTTTCAATATTATGAGGAGGATTTCAATTCTATTGCCCTCCTTTAACTAATTAGCATTATTTAAATGGCTGTTTAGCAGGCTTAGCGTCGCTCACAGCCTTCAAAAAGTGTTCAACAGACCTGTATTTTCATTTGATTTCAGTTATTTGTCCAGCCCATCTTTCCTTCCTCAGCCAGTTTAGTTTCATTGTTTTGACGGCGTAAAATATTCTTCACACAGCAAGTGTTTTTGATTTGTATGTCGTCGGGAGCAGGCGTTTTAAATACAATTTTTATTTAAGCGAAAATTAATTTTAATGTGTATTTCACTGTTTGTTGAGTTGTTGGAAGTTGGTTGTGCAAAAGTTTAATGTTTAGAGAATATTTAATTAAGTTGGGTTAACGGTTAGAAGCAGGAGTGGGGGGGGGGGGGGAAATATGAATTATTATAAAAGGAATTTGTTTAATATACTAGTGGTTTTAAAATAGAAAACTGGGATTAATATAAAGATTGAGAACCATAAAATCTAAGCAATATTATTGCCAGCAGATCTCTGTGTAAGACAACCTCCTTTACAAAATACAAAGCCGAAATTTATAAGATTTCTAAGTGCGTTTATGTTTAATTTCAACGAAATTGGTTCGGAAGTTATTAAGCAAAATAAGAGAACATCTCGAACAAATTTTAAATTTCTAAAGAAAACTAATTTTAGTAATTATAATTAACAAAAAGAAGGTCCTAAAAGGTCTCAAGTTGCTTTATATTTTTTTATAGTTCAAATAAATCTTTAAAACATGACAAAAGTTTTTTTTCACAGTTTCTTTTACAAACACATTTTTATATTTCAACAACTTTTTTAAAACTGTGATTCTCTACTTCATTTTATTTTCTTACAGAACTGCTACCTGAACAGTCAGATTTTTATTTATTTTTTATGCCGAGATGTTCAACAAAAGTAGCAAAAAACTTATAAAAATTTTATGCAGGATTAAGCAAATAGAATGTTAAAAAAGTGAATAAAAACTAATAAAATATAAATGACATTGATTTGATTTAAGCAAGCAGTAAGCAAATATAAATGGGGAAAAAATAAATGTGCAAATATGTACTTAAAGATAAAAAGCTGCAATAAAAAATGAGAATTCTTGAAAAAAAATAATAAAATTATTTAATAAAATCGGTTGAGAAGAAATTGGATTATTTTGGTAAGAAAAATGTTAAAAAAATACTAAAAATTATAGAAATTTGCTAGGAATTACAAAGTGATTTGAGATACAAAGTAGCTTTTCGTTAAATATTTTATTTTATATTTTATTTGACGTTAGCTTTCACAGATTCCTTGCATAGCTGTGAAATTATAAAGTAAAAATAAGTGCATAGTTTAGGGAGTATTTTAAGTTTTTATATGTATGTAACAAGGAGTGTTCATGGTCCCTGCTTGAAATAAAAAAACTAAAATTTTCTTTAGGAAACTTGCTTCTACAGGAAATTTCAGACAGTTCTATTAAGAGGGAATTAAAAATATTAATATTAAATAAATAAAAAACATGTTGTTTAAAAAGCAGTTAATTGAGATTGTTTTTATTGAAGGCATGAGTTTTATAAGTTGCATGTAGCATATGTCATAAAACACAGTCAGATGTCATAAACATAGAATTTATCGCAAATTACAAAATGAAAAAGTAAAAGAAACAAACCTTTTCTTGAAATTGCTGGCATACTATGATGTGGCTTCTCTCTTATCTTCTGGAAAATTAAACAAGCAGGAACATTTAAACGGTGGGTTGAATTTTCTAGTTGTAATTTTAAAAAACCTTTAAAAAAGGTACTTTACCTATATTGAAAACAAAATACTTTATTTATATCAAGTTACTGTAACAAGTTCCATTTTTAAGAATTACTTTTTTAACGTTCAGCTTTGTTTTAAATTTTTTCATATTTCCAACTATTCTAAAGAAGTTCTTAAGCTTAACGTATGATTAATACTTAATTGGTATTAAAAATTAAATATTGATCATACGTTACCTATGATACTTGGAGTTTTATTAAATTTTGAATCACATTTATTCATAGAAATAACTCTTTTACAATTATTTATATGCTTTCTTAAAAAGTTTGTATTCTTTTTAATTGTTAATTAAAATTGTAAAAACTGGTTTTATAAAATTGTGAATTGATACCACTTAAAAATATACCCTTTTGAAAGGGTACCACTAAAAAGAGTACTTTTTATAAAAAGATTATTGTCTATATTGGACAAATATTTTTTTAAAATATTTTCTTTTGTAAAATCGCAGTTTTTAAGGGTTCCCTTTTATATTTACATTTTGTTGCTTTTTAATTTATTTAGCTTTGGGTGTTACGTACCTTGTGCCAAACTGTTGTTTACCCTTTTTTACTTGTGCCGTAGTTTATATTAATATTATAAAAGTAATTCAAGTAAAACATTCGTTTTGTGAAAAAAAATAATATTATAAGTATGAACAAATAAAAGAATTTTAGTTAATTACTTAAAAAACAAGAACTTATTAAGATTACAAGTAAATGAGTTGATATAAGTAAAATGCCTTAGCATATGCTAAGGAAAATAAATTTATTGTAAGGAGTATATAACCCAACATACAATTGGTATTAAGAAACAAATTATGCTAAACTTTTAAATTGCAAAAATTTCATAACAACAATAACTGATTTATATGTTAGGACGTTTTTCAGTATATTTAGGTATTTACATTAATTTTTCCGAAATCTTATAAAAATTCAGCAGAGTTAGTCAGTTGCTATTCAAAAATTTTTTTTTGACTTTTAGAGAAATAATTTTTATCAGAAAGATCACCCTTAGATTTGACCATATTCTTTTTCAGCTGTATGAGTTAATATTAATGTTGTTAAATTTTCTTTTTGTGGTTTTTATTTACTTCTCTGGCTAGAGGTTTTATGCCGGGTTTTCTCTTAATTCTTGGCGCTTTATGTTTTATTTATTTTTCTGTTTTTGTTTTGTGTTTTTAGCACAAACTTTTTAATTCATTTAACGCCATAAGCTGGTTATAAAAATAAAAGAAACAAAACTGAACCCATATTGTTTTAGTTTACTACATATAATCTTTCTGCAAAGGGAAATAAATGGAAAGTATGAGAGAAAAAAAACTTTTGTGATTCATTTAATTTTGATGGATACACCAAGATTGTAGACAAATTGTGTTTGGGTACTGCTACAGTTTGAAAAAGAAAATTAAGATTTATGGCGACAATTTTACAGCTTTAAATTAAGACACTTTAGCACTTTATTCGTTTAGCCAAGAAGAGTTGAAGAGTTAATTTGTAATGAGAAATGTTAAGAAGAAACTTTTTGGTTATGTTTTGTTTTTGTACTGTGGTTAAGCGGTGTTTAAATTTTATAATTGCGTTTAAGAAAGTAAGTGGTTAAAGTATAATGCGGGGTGAATTAAATCATGAATCATTAATTATAGGATTATGTATAGAAAAGTATATGGGAGGAAATTTACGATCTGCGGCCGCTACATAATATTTTAATTTGTTCTTTTTTCGCGTTAATTTAGAAAATAGTGCAAATTTATTGGAAAAACAATATTAGTAGGTGTCTTATAGGTTTTCACCCTAAACTTGTTATT
Source organism: Bellardia bayeri (assembly GCA_950370525.1). Classification (NCBI taxonomy): domain Eukaryota; kingdom Metazoa; phylum Arthropoda; class Insecta; order Diptera; family Calliphoridae; genus Bellardia; species Bellardia bayeri. The sequence goes on from OX493268.1 coordinate 2,322,467, forward strand.
GATTACTCGAGAGCTATTAATTACATTTAAAGCTTTTTTTTTAAGTTTTTTTTTTTCATATTTTAACTATTCATAGAATTTTTTTTAGGAAGAACGTATGATTAATTTTAAATTGTTATTACATATTAAATATTAGTCATACGTTAATTTTGTATAATACTTTGCATGCTATATTTTATGTACTTAGCTGCAGTTAAATGCTTCAATTGTTTATAAGGTGTTTAATAATTTCAGTAAAATATTTCTAAGGCTTAACGTATGATTAATATTTAATTAGTATAAACATTGGAAATTAATCATACGTTGAATTTTATAATAGGGTTATATTACAAGAGAGATATAAATGTACAGATTTGTATCAATATATTTGTTTGTCGTTACACTATTTCTTTAAAAAATATCAAGTGTTCTCATACTTCCGAATGTTGATGGAAATGTTGTCTATAAAATATTTCTAAGATTAATATTTAATTAGTATTAAATATTAGAAATTAATCATACCTTGAATTTTACAATAGGGTTATATTAAAAAAAGAGATATAAATGGATAAATTTGCATCAATATATTTGTCTTTCGTTACACTATTTCTTTATAAAATATCAAGTTTTCTCATACTTCCGAACGTTGATAGAAATGTTGTCTACTGAACTTATAAATATAGAAATAAATATTACTCTTACGTTACCTATTAGACTTGAAATTTCTATATTAAATTATCGGTTTCCGTTAAATACTTTACTTCTTTCTATATTTCAGTTTTTTTTTTAAATATTTTCAACTGTTCTACAGCTTTTCTTAAGCTGAACGTATGATTGTAAAAGGTAACGTATGAGTAATATTTAATTAGTTGCAGTTGCAGTAATTAAATATTACTCATACGCCACCTTTTACAATCGAATGATAGATTTCAATCGACAGGTAAAGTAATTACTAATTTATAGAAATTCAGTTTTTTTCATGCATAAAATTGATTAAATATTACTCATACGCTACTTAAAAGACTTGACTTTTCTTATATCTATTATAACTCGGCTTTTTTTAGATTCCCTACTTCTGTATAAAAAAGTTGTCAAGTTGTTAGAACATTGCATTAAGTGCTTGAAATTTCTTTAGTATTAAATTGTACTTACACGTTACCTGTAGGACTTCAAAGTTCTTATACCATAAGCATATACTTGGTTATCTTTAAAGTTTTTTTTTTTGTAGATTTTTAGTTCTGTTACACACTTCCAATTGTTATAATGAATTTCTTAAGCTGATTATATGATTAATATTTGAGTAGCATTAAAAGGTAAATAGTAGCATATCATACGTTAAGTAAAACACTGGAAATTTCTTAGGGTTAAATTAAATGGAATTTATATTTATGACAGATTTATTTAAATTCGAAATATTTAGCTTTTTCCTTCCTTAAACACATTTATTTAAGAATGTTTGGGTGATTTATTTTATTTTGGTAGGGCATAGGGAATTTTATCTAACATTAATATAAAGATTATCATTAAATCAAAATGTAATAAAGTACTATACAAGTATACAAGTACTCTATTATTGTACGATAGATATTATCATTTCAAAGGGATTTTTTTATTTTATTTCTTTCCTTTTGTTGTTTTGGCATTTTTATGTAACACGAGCCAAGGCTTGTAAGTTATTTACTGCATTGTTGTATATTTGTCACGCTTGGCAAATCATCTTTACGAATGTATTTTATATTTTAGTTTTTTTTTTGTGCATACTTAACAGACATATATAATCAACACAATCTTCATCATCATCAGCAGCAAGTGGAATAAAAAACAAGGAAAAAAACAACACACAGAAATGTTGAAAATAAAAAAGCCACATTTTGTTAGTAGATTCTTTGCAAGAAAACAAAAAACGAAATAAATGTTAAATGAAAAAAAAACAGATTTTTTATGTTTAAGAACAAAAACGACAGGAAAATATTGTGTAATATAAAATAAAAATAAAGAATGTATTTTCCTTAAACATTTCCTTTGCGAGACAAACTTAACATCCGCTTAAACACTCACAGCTATTGTTGAAACCAGCTGTAAAAATTCAAATAAAAAAAAAAAACTTAAGTTTCTTTTCCTGCCTCTTAAACACACTCGCAAACAAATACAATACTTACTCTTAAGGTGGATTCACCCATTCGTTCTTAACAAAACATTTGTTCGAACAAGTTTTTTTTTATATGAAGTTTGACGTCTCTCTTACTGAGAGAGAGAAAATATTTTTTAGGAACTTGAATTGGTTTAATTTTATATTTTTTCTGGACAAAAATGATTTGAGTTGCCAATAAGTTGCATTTTTTTATACAAATAAGAATGCCTTATGTATTTTCATGGCCATCAACAAAATCAGCTTTCTTTTTTCATTCATTTTGAATTGTTTTATGTATTTTGACACAAAGCAAAATAACTCAATGGCCGTACTTGTAAAACTAATAGATTTTATGTACATATGGCAGCTTTGATTTTCCAGAAAAATCGTTCGAAATGGATGAATCGTGCTGCAAAAAACTCTCAGTAAAAAAATTTTTCTCTGGAAAAAATTTTTGTTAAGAACAAATGGGTGAATCCAACTTTAGTCTTGCAAAAATATTGACTTTTTAAAGTATTGTGGCAGTAACCTCGAAAACAAAATGAGTATAAAAACAAACATAAAAACAATTTTGATGTTGTGTGTTTTTACGCTCCAAACATATGTACAAATGTGTAACTAAACGAGTATAATTTTCTAAGTTTTTGTGTTTAACAAAAAATTATATAGTAAAAAAAGAGGAAAAAAATCAACATTAATAGAAGTAATATTTATATATGTATATACTCGTAATAATAACTTTTACAAAATAATAATAAACATTTGCTTTAAACATTATAATTTTTTGCCTTTCTCACAACACTACTTACGATATTGCTCTTTCTTTCAGGCTTAATAATGTGTATGATATGAAACATTTATGTTTAAGTTGTTGCTGGTTTTCTTATTACAATAATTTTGTTGTTATGACACTTGTTTCTGTTATAAAAAAAAAATTCTACTTCTACCTCTAGCTCTCTCGCTCTCTCTTCCTTTGTATACTTATTTTACAGTTACTCATACTCATTCTTAAAAGCTATGCGTTTAAAGTTATTGTTTTCCTTTATTATTTAAGTGCTATTTATGTTTGTGTTGTAGCACTACTCTTCTCTTTCCTCAAGCCTTTCAGCATTTTCATTACATATTCTTACTCTTGTTACTCTATTATTGTATCAATTTTTATGTCATTTACATACATGTTTGACTCTTATGTTTTTTGTTTCATTTGTTGCTGTTGTTAAAACTTACAAAAACAAAAGAAAACATTTATAATATGACACTTAAATTGTCTTTGGTAATGAGGGTTTATCTTTATGTTTAGTTATATTGTTTGGTAGTGGGAGTATAATTAAAATTGTTGTTGGTCTTGCAGATATTTTGCCTCTTCATATAAATTTAATTGGTAATTATTATTGCTGAGTTTTGGTATTGTTTAGCTATAATATGTAAAAATGTACATTCATGTACTTTTATGAACATTAATTACAGCGATAATTCACATAAAAAGAAAATTTTGTAAATTCTGAAAATTTTATAAAATTTTCTTTTTAGTGGCTGCTTGTCAAATAAGCGTTTTATTGCATTTGTTTTTCAAAAAATTAAAGGGTTTTGAAAATAATGCTCCTTGTAAATGCATTTTTTCTCTATAGATATGTGCAATTTTTTAATTGTTCTAAATCATTTTAAAGGCTGAACGCATGATTAATATTAATTTAGTGTTAAAAATTAAATATTAATCATACGTTACATTTTACACCAGAAACTTCTTAAGGGCTTTTTTAAATGCTTTACTTCTTTGTAGATTTGCAGTTTTTCATATATCGCTTTCTTTTGAAGACTTTATCACACTGAACGTATGATTAGTGTAAGTAATATAAGCTGCAAAAATTAAATATTAACCATACGCTATCTATACCGTGTAATTAAAGTAGAGTTTTAAATCTAAACACTTTTATCAACACTTCATTACCCCAGAACTCTTCAAATATTCTCCAAAAATATGCAATTTTTAAGCAAAGTGATTAAATTAAAGAAATGAAACATTTATATGCGAATACATGTAAATCATACTCCTTTATTTCTCTAATACTCAAAGTAAATACTCAATTCTTTATCATATTTAACAATGACATCTCCACTTAAAAAGTTTTAAGTATTTAAAAATGGCATACATATCAAGAATATTTATGAGCCTTTTCAAAGGACTTAAAATTTATAAATTGCCAGCTTCTTCCAACAAAAATATAAATAAAGAAAGTGAAATTTCAACATAGTAGTCTTATGTTTGTCATTTTTGAAATACTAACATAGAAATCTCGGTATTTGTCTACATACATACATATGTATCTATGTTTGTATTTTAACCCTTTTTTCTAACAGACATTGGAGTGTTTGTTTTGTATAGACTTACAATTGTTAGCCGTTTTGTTAAGATGTTAACATCTATCTACTCTTTTAGAATTTCAGTGAATGTATTCATATTTATGAATGCATTTAAGAAAACACAAATATTTACAAAAGAAAAAACTACGGTATGAGTGTATGTAATTGGTTGTATATGTATATATGTATGTATATGTATATATAATATAAAAAGGGCTAAAGAAAAATATTGTTATTATTATTATTATTCTGATTATTTTGCCTTCGGTTTAATAGTGCCAGTGTTTTTATAATGCCAGTGTTCAACTAAGACTTAGTTGAGAAACAAAAGGATGTGGCTCTTGAAAAACGAGTGAAAAAAAAAACACAAAGTTTGAGGTCATATTTTTATGGTTTTTAATATAAATAATAAAGAAAGTGAAATGTAATGAATATAAACAAAAGAAAAATTACTAAGAAAATTGCATGAGTTTTTGCCTTTATATTATTTTCACATTTTTTTATCTTGAATTATAGCTCCGAGACATTTTCAAATGTTTTTAGAGAATACCAGGGAACACTAGACATTTAGACGTAAGCCATCAAATAGTTAAAGATAAAATAAAGTATATTATGTTTTTATCAAGGATTTTGTGTTTATTTTTGCTTCTGCTTCTGCTCTACTCTAGTCTACTCAGTTTTGTTTTGTTTGCTGCTGTATTGAAATGAAAATTTCCATTAAAATTAAAATAATTACATATATGTATGTTTACAATGGGTGTATAAATGAATGTGTTTTCATTTATTTATTTAACATAAACAGCTTTAAAACAAGACAAAACAAAACAAAAAACAAAACAAAAAAAAAACATGAAGTTTTTAGTACATATTCATTTTATCATAGACATATCTAAACACATACATTGTCATATAGCAATATTTAAGTAATATAAAAAGAAGAGTCTGAAAAGTTGTTTCATATTTGAAAATAAACCTTCAATATAACAAGAGAATTTAGTTGTGAAAAGAAATCAAACTTAAAACACTGATGAAATTTTATCAATATGCATCTTATGTTACTTTTAATACTAACCTCGTATACTGTATGAGTGCATTTACAAAATTTACTATACAATCAAATATATATTTATAAACTACTCATACTACACAGACTCTTCACATACATAATTTCACACAAACATCTATATATGATTGTACTTCACACACACACACACACACACACACACACACATACGCACGCACATTCATACATATATGTATCGTATATTTATGCCCTTGTTTATATGTAGTTGTGTGCATACGAGTACATTGTTGTTTACATGAAATAGAAAGTGTTATGTTTACTTACAACATTTAACAACAGGAACTCCAATGTACACAAACAGCACAATAATATTCGAATTCTAAATAGAAATTTACGTCAACAACAATAACAACAACAAACACAATAACAATGTTCCATGTTTACATTTGTATTTAAAATATTTCAATCTCTCGACTATAGCAACAATATACCCAACAACAAGTGAAATAAATGTTGTAATATTTTATACAATATTTTATAACAGATTAAAGGCGGAAAATGTACTTTTCTGGGTACTTTAGACAGCAAAAGAAAGCTACAAATAAATTTGTTTATTTTACCAGTACTTTTGTATTCAATTTTGTGAAAACTATATTTTATAAATAATCTTTGAAAAGAATAATTGTTAAATATTTTGGTCATCATCCTGCTAAGCAGGATATATGAATTAATAGAATTGCTTTCGAAATTCACTTTAACGATCATAAATTTCTTAAAAAAATTAAAAATATAAAAATAAAATTTGACACAAATAAGTTTCTTAGAGACAGAAATAATGACACCAAATTTTATAATAATTTATAATTTTTATAATAATTCGTCGAAACTCCTAAAAGCTCCTTTAAGCTCCATAAATCTTTTAAAACTATTTATATCGAGATAAAGTTTAACGCATATAATATTTATATTCACAGACATCATGGCATTAAATTTTTGGATCATCGGTCCACAAAAGGTTATATCTCTCATATAACGCCAATTTCTGAAAAACTGTTTTATACATATACTGGGTGTAGGGTATTATATGGTCGGTTTTGACCGACTATACTTTCTTACTTGTTTTTATTTATATTGTTAAAGAATGTATAAAACATTTAATCAATTTATATAGAATAGTATAAGAATGAAAATAAATGAAGAAAATAGTAAGAAATCGATTCAAATTACCTGATTCCAATTAAATTTAAAAAAAGTGAATTTTTCCCACCTACAGACTGCAACTGCCCCCTGCAATTGCTTTTTAAAAACCAAAGATTTTGTAAAAATTTTGTTTTCAAATCAAGTATATGTATATTATCGTAATGTGCTTTTCATATTACAAATACTACGAAACTTTAGCACTTATATTGGGTACTTTTTGCATGCCCTCAACAACTTTTCAACTTTTGCCACTGTTATTTATCTTTAACAAAAAAAAAAAAAAAAAGACTACCAAAAAAGCATTAGAAAGTTGTAAAACATAATATTTTATTATGTTACCAAAATTCAATTATAAATTTTAACAACATTTATTTAACACTACAACAAAGTTATAGAAACAATAAGCATACACACATACATGCATGCATGCATATATTTTAACATATTTAAATATATACTTAGTTAGGTTTTTATCATGTAAAGGCTGACGGGAGCTTTTAAATACTAAACAAAATCTAAACATTTTTTTTTTAACAATTTAACATTTAAATTTAAACTCAAATGTCAGGTAGATGGTATTTTTTAGCATATAAAATTCCCTTTTCATTTCCTATTGCATCTATTGTATCTATTATTTTTTTTTCTTTTTTAAGGAATTTGTTCATTCATCATTTTGTTTTGTGTAGCACAGATTTTAAAGGTCAGTGTTTGCTTTTTATGAAGTTTATGAGAGTTGGTTTGTAGGATAAGAAATAAATGTGTGGTTGCTGTTTTCTAAAAATAATTTGCATATATCAAGATTTACGACCTTTCTCTTAAAGTCCGTTTCTTTATTTTGGGGCTCTTGTGTGTTTTTATTGTACTTTTTTAAGGAAGAAAACTGCCCATTCTATGGTTATTTGGAGATTTCTAAACAGAGGCGTCAAAGTATAAATAACTTCGATAATAGAATTAACAGAAAATTTCACATTTTAAAGCCTAGACTTGGAAATATAAAACCAATTTCTAAAACAATCATTAAAGTAAAATAATATGTGAATATTTGATTTTAAAATTTACCGCCTGGCCCATGATGTCGAACGATAACGTTCGCTTAGATAAGACTTAATACACAAACTTGATTGTGGAATAAACAAACTAGATTGAGTAAAAAATAGATACAAGAAAAATTTTGTGTCTTAAGTCTTATCTAAGCGAACGTTATCGTTCGACATCGTGGGCCAGGCGGTTAAAATGCTATTTTGTCATTTGTTTATTTGGCAATGATTTCTGTTTTTTTTTGTTTGTTCTTCCCTGCCTATAAACAGCTTAACATTTTTATTTTCTGCTAAACGAGCCTTGAAAGATACAGGCACATTTAACAAATGTCAGAAAATAAATCGTTTTGATTTTATTCATTTGTTAATAAACATTTTGTTTTCATTTTGTTTTTGTAGCTGTGGCTATACACAAAGAATTTTAAAGTTGCATATTTTTGCTTATCAATAGTTCTAAGCCTGGAAAAAACCAGAATGAAAAGGTCAAACATAAATTATATTCAACATATGATAGATAATTCGCAAAAAGAAAAGAAACCATATGCAGACCATAAATAAACTTAAAGAAATAATTTTAAAGTTTAAAAATAAAACAAAATTACTGTTTTAAATAAAACAGAAACACATAAAGTATATTTTAGGTGGTTATTTTGGCAGATGTTCAAGTAGTGGTTATACGAGTATGTACCAATAGTTACATTTAAAGGATTTCTGAATTGAATTCTCTTGCCTTCGCTTTTAAGTCTAATGAAGGTAAAATATTTAAATGAGATTGCTGAATGCACTAAATACTATAAAATCCCTTGCTTAAGAAATATCCTTGTATACATTTGCTACTATTCAATTAATATAAATTTAAAAGTTAAATTTAATATAAATTTTTGTTGCTTGAATTATTTTTGATTATTTCAACAGCTTTTGTTTATAAAAAAATTATTAAGGATTTTCTCAAACAATAGCATAGGTAGTAATAGTTCCATAAAGTGTGATAAGTTTTCTTACAAATTCCTTTTCGATTTTGCAATTGATTGTGTATATTAGAAAGGTATTAAGGATTTGCTAAAAAAACTTCTTAATTAATATTAATCATACGCTCTCTTACACAAAAACTATTTATAAGAAAATCACTTTTCAAGGAAATAAAATAATTTTTGTTTGAAAACAAATGTAGTTTCTATAGGAACCACAGTATAAACAACAAGCAACATTTAAATTTTGACTTAAGAGAGAATTACAGCAGAGTTTTCATTGTTAAACAATATTTCAGGAATGTGGAGTCCACAGTGCAGCATAATTATTTCAAGCAATGAAGTACTTTTTCACTTTGAATACTCAGTTTGATTCTTATTATCGGCTGAAAGATCATACTTGCTGTCTTTATCCTGAATTCTTTCTGGATAATAATGATGTGGACGACAAGTGGTGATGCATTCAAACAGTCCGTGAAACAATTCAATTACTGCATAACACATTTCCTAGTCTTGTACTCTCTCATTTTTCTGTTCAAAATTGGCCGCCTAGGTCTTGTAACTCAACACCATTTGTTTTATTTTTATGGAGTTATTTTAAGTCAACAATAACCACATTTGCCTTAATGGGTAATTCGATGTTGTATCAAGGAATATCAAAGAAATTCAGCCAATTCATAATGGTCATTAAAAATTTCGACAAAATTTAAGTATATTGTGTTCTTAAAAATTTCATTGTTTCATATAGAATGAAACGATTCGGGCAGAAATGTATCGGTTTAATCGAATAAAAATAGCCGGTTCTTAAGGAATCGAATAAAAGTAATCTATTTTTGAAGAGTCAACTAAGAAAACCCCATTTCATAAGATTGTAATAATGAAATAATCTCTTTTAAAATAATCGTTTCGCTAAAATTGTAACGGTTCTTAAATAATCGCTTAAAAATTTTAATGGTTTTTAAAGAATTTATAAAAAATTTAATAAGTTTGTATAGAATGATAAAGAAATATATTAATTGTAAAAAAATATTAAAAAAATTAACCGGTACTTAAAAATTCGAGTATTAAGGAATCGAATAAAAAGAACCGCTTCTTAAAAATTCGAATAAAAAATAGTAAATTTCTTGATATTCGAATAAAGAAACAATATTTTCTAAAATAATCGATTTTAAAATTTAACGGTTTTTAAATAATCGTAAACAAATTAACGCTTTTTTAAGAAATTGTTAAATATTAAATAAATTTATAAGGCAAAAATTGAACGATGAATCTAATAAAAAATGAAGCACTTCTTAAATAATGCAATTAAAATTTAAACGTTTCTCAAATAATCGTGTAAAAAAATCGTTTCCTTAAGAGTCGAATAAAAAAAATAAACCATTTCTAAAGATTATAATTGCTGGTTGGCTATTCTTTACCTGTGGGCATTTTGGGGCACTGCTTTGAAATGAGTTCTAAATCATCTGAAGTTTTGTAAAGAAATTTCTTAGAAGAAAATCTTCAAATTGTGTTTTGAAAATACAATTTATTCAAAAACAATTATTATATTTAACAAACGTTTATTAAGACAGATTTGCATATAAAAATTTGCTTAATAAACGTTTGTTAAATTTAATAATCGTTTTTGAATAAGGGGGTAAAACTTTGTTTTTGTGATATTTGAATAGTTTTATTTTATTACAAAACTATAATTAGCTAAATTTTGATTTCCCTAAAAATCCCCTACAAATTTCTAGTTATTTAAATTAATTGCTTAAATTTCTATTTAATCACTTATTAAAATTTTTACTTTTACCACAAATAAAAAAATCTCATTGTCAATTTAATTACAGCCAGTAATTTTAACAGAAATAAACACCCTTTACTCAAACACAACACCACACAACAAATCACAGACTATAGAAAACTTGCTTCATGCTCCACAGTATTAAAAAATTAACAACTTATTTTTAAATTTTTACCAACAGGACTTAAGAGAACTTAAAGGATTTAAAACCAAAAGCAACATTAAATATTTACCAAAACAATCTGTAGCAAAATTTAATACCAAAAATACAAATTTAATACCAAAAGTCTGATGTTGCTGATTTTAAAGCAGTTACAAAGTATTTCTCTTTATGCTGCAGCGTTGGCTGGTTTAGCACTGAAACAAATTTTTATTTCATTTATTTTTTTATATAAACAAAATTCATACATTAATGTAACATTTAACAACAAATAATAAAAAGGCGAAATGAAATCATCATCATTATTTTGTTTTGCCATCACGGTTTCCTGCCATTGACTAACTCTCAGCGGCAACATTTTAAATACTAATTTAAGCCTCTACTTGGTACTGTACAACCTTTTCCAAGATGTTTTCTTCTGGCTTGATTTCGCCATGAAAAACTTTTTAACATTAGTTTAGTTGTTGGAGTTGTTGAAAAAAGGATTATTGCCATAAATTTGAGCATTCAATGCCTTTTTTATTTCATTATTACTTTTTTTTTTTGATTTTTTTTTGTAAAAAACCAATGGCAACTACAGCCACATCATCATGGCAGTCGTTACTGTGAGTTTTTATTTTCAGATTAGGGTTCTGTTTGAAACAAAATATTTTCTTGTTTTTTTTTAACACATCAGCAAAAAATCTTTAATAAAATGAAAAAAGAATATGAGAAAAATTATGATTTAATTTAAGTTTTTTTTTATATATTCAAGTGTTTTAAGTGGAAAGAGAAAATTAAAAGAAAATACATTTTTTGGAAATTTCGTTAAAGCTAATTTATTGTATATGTAAAGGCAAGTGTTAGATTATATTTTTTAACCTTTGCATAAAATATGTTCAACAGCTAAAGCTTAAATTATAAATCATAAATGTTTTAAAATACGTGCTCAATATGTTTTCAATATTTCTTACTTAAGAAAGCTATACTAAAACAGCCGGTATATTGAATTTGTTATCGAGTTCAATCTAGACAGTTTTGCTGGAACTTTTCAAAATTTAAAAAAAAAAGTTTAATAAATATCTTTTACACAGTGAAAACAGTTTCGTTGTGATAACCGCACACGCAGAGAAAAAAAATATAGTTGTGCATGTTTACTACAACTATTTCAATATTTAAAAAATTTTTTTTTAAATATTATGGTCACTGTAATTATTTACCATGATATGGTTTACATACAGTACCATTTACATGATTATAGCAATCATATATTTGATTATAGCAATTATGTAATGTTTATGGTGATCAGTTTTATGATAAAAGATTATACCATATAATATTGTTCCTTATCATAACCAAAGAGCAACAAATTATGATAAATGGACATAGTACATAGTTACTACAATCGTATATATAATTGTAGTAATCATTTGTAACTTAACCATATTATTGTTACCGCAATCATATAAATAATTACAGTGACAGTGAATTGTTAAAAAAATTATACAACTATATTTTTTCTTTGTGTGTATTTGTTGAGAATTTTATGAAAGGATCTTAATGATCGAAATTTGTTTTTTTTTTTTGCTGCAAAATGTTACAGGGAATAACTAGTTGAGTTGCTAGAATCGTATAAATCTTTGTACACAATTGAAGAATGATTTCAGTTGTTCAATTTAAAAAAGATGTACCAAAATTTACGTAATATTTCGCTATTTCTGGCAGCTACTCAATATCGAAATTATCGAAATTTTCCTTGACAATGTTGCTTAAGTATCGCTTTTTAAAAACAACAAGTAGGCCACATCAAAAACATGGTGCAATATCAAGCATCAGTAGCATTCATTGCTTGGCCAACCTCATTTTCAGGAACAAATTTTTAATAGCTTCCTGCAGCCTCTAGACCACAAATTCGAAACAAATTTAGGGAAAATTAGATTTATCTGACTAATAATGAAAAATTGCTAAACATTGTATTGCTTTATATATAATTGTATAAAAATTAACCGTATTATAATAAGTCGAATAAACCATCAACCGATTCATAAGCAATCAAATAAAAAAGAACCGCTTTTTTAAAATCGAATGCAAAATAATAAATTTTCATTACAATCTTAAGAAATTACAACTTTTTTTTTAAATAATCAATTTAAAATTTAAGTGGTTTTTAAAAAATTACAAAAAGGAAACACTTGTTAAATAATTATATAGAATCGATTAAAAATCAATCCAATTTTAATAAAAAAAAAAGATTTAATCGGTTCAAAAAAATTCGCATAATAAAAAAGAAATTCGTAAAAAAGTCGAATGAAATAATAAGCTTTTTTATAAAAATCTATAAAAGTTAACTTTAATCACCATCAATTAAATTAATTGTAAAAAATAAACGAATTTAAATGGAAATTTAATTAATCGTTTCTTAAATAATCAAATAAAAAGGAACCGGTCCCTAGAGAGACATATAAAAAATTAATAACTAATTTCTTAAGATACGAATAAAGAAAGAACTGTTTTAAAAGAAACTAATATTTGCTAAGACTTGACTTTTCTTATTTGTTTAGCAACACTGCACAAATTGTGGCAAATTCAAGTCCCTCGTGAATTTTGCGCCATCCTTAGTTTGCTTGTCTATTGTTTTGTAATAATATTTACAAAAAAAAAAAAAAAACGAACATAAATACATATTAAAATAATACCACATTACATTACACATAAACATATGGTTGACACACTCCGTAACCTCCGTAACACTCTGATTGCCACAAACCCCAGCTATTCTTCTCAATATCATTCTGTCACATCTAGTGTTCCAGCAAATGTAAAAATGTATTTGAGACAATAAGCAAACATTTGATGACAATAACATTAACATAAGCCTGTATACATGCAGCATGTACGAGTACATACATACATACATACATACATATGTAAAATGTATGTAGTTTATTTATTTTTGTTATAAACTCATGCAGACTTTCATATACATATGTACAGACTGTGAGCGTCAATAAAAAGTCAACATATAATATTGTAATATTGTTTAAAAAATTTTTTTATTGTAGTATTTAAAAAACAAATTTAAAGCAAAATATATTGCACAATTCATAAATAATTTAAGCAAAATGTAACAAATTAACAAAAACTAGCAAAATGAAGAACCAAAAAAAATATTAAATTTTGACGGGAAAGTGCCAGTTTTTTCACGTGCTACAGCACCCTCAAGAAAATCTTGATCTCTTTTAATGATAAATTATGATACTTGCAATTATTTTAAACGCCTCTTTACCGTTTCAAACAAAGGGAAATTCAATGAATTGCCACTACTTTTGCAATGACAGAAGTTTTTGTGTTTACTTTATTTTGACGCATAAAAATTGGTCTATTTAAAAAGTAAATCAATTCAATTTGTTTAATTTTTTATGAATTCAATTCTACTTAAATAACTACATATATAAAATGCAATATAATTTTCTACTATATTAATAATTATATTAATATAATGAAACTCTTCTCTTAATATTATGTGGTGTTGACTTAATTTTTACCCTCATTGTACATACATTTAAATATAGCTAAATGTGTAAATGTATGGTGATGTAAATATAATATAATTTATCAGGAAAAACACACATACACACATACACACACAAATTATAAATATGTACTCGTAAATAATAATAAAACCTAAAAAAAGACATTTTTATTTTATTTCATTTCAATTTGTATAATTTTATTTTTTTATAAACTTGAATATTGACAATAACCACAAATGATAGGGAGCTCTTGAAAACCAATTTTAATGGCAATGATGAGGAAATTTGCAAAACAAAACAAAAAAGGAATATTTAAAAACAAACACAACAAAAACAACCATAAAACAATAATAATAAAAATAAGAACAAACAATGTCATTTAACAATTATATAAACTTCCTGGTATAAATCGAAAAAAACCTGCCTTGTAATTTGTTAGTCCACAGTAATACAAAAAAAAAAAAATGTTATAACAAAAATGTATAAACATATTGTTTTTATTTAAAGATTCTAAGCAAAACATTGCAATAAAACTAATGAATAAATTAAAGATTTATAACAATCTACTTAGGGACCATAAATAATCAATGTAAATACTTTTTTGTTGTTAATATTTGAAATAACAGAAAATTCTATGGAAAACAATTTTATTTTAATTGGCCAGAGATTTCAAGTGTTTTGTGAAGAAAAAAAATTAAAATTTTAATTGAATATCTTTTAATCTTAATTACATTTTTCTATCTCTCTTATGACATATACAAATTAATAGAGTTTTAAATTGAAATTGTGCCTTAAAGCAAATCTAAACGATTATTTTAAAGCAGCATATTTAGACACATTTATATGAAATTTAAAGCAAGTTTAAATAAAATTAAAATTAATTTTTATAGATAAACCCAGCGGGAAAAAAATGCTGGCTTAATTTTACATATCGTGTCATTGTTAGTCAAGGCCTTGCCCACTCACTACTGGTTACATGCCTGCTAGAAAGCCTATTTGAGAAGGGCAATTGGAAGGTCAACCAATTAATGCCTCTTACAAGCACAAAGCGTAAAGGTCTGCTAAATTAATAATTTAATTGAGGATAGTAAAATGAAGGTGTTTAAATTAACATTAAATTAATATTAAATAAATTTTAAATTAATTTAAAAAATCACTTGTTAATAAAGTACTGCTTCACGCGTACTTTACACCACAAACTTTCATAAAGACTAACCCCCTTATTCAAAAATGATTATTAAATTTAACAAACGTTTATTAAGCAAATTTTTATATGGAAATCTGTCTTAATAAACGTTAGTTAAATTTAATAATCGTTTTTGAATAAGGGGGTAAGTTTATAGACGCGCTCTTTACTCGTATAACAAAGTGAGCAAAAATAATGTTTGTTGTTGTAGTGACGATATACAGCAATAATCATGAACCAAATAATAATTACGCATTGCGTAGGTCCGTTATATTTTACAAAAACTGTGAGAGTAAAATTGAGAACGAAACGTCACAAGTCAAAAATATTTTTATGTTTGCTTAACTTCTATATAAATTTCAATACTAATAGAAGTTTTAAAATTAAAATTGTGAAAATATTAAAAAAAAAACACAAATCTAAATTTTTTCCGTTTTCCAAAAGAAAATAAATTATAAAAACAAAAAAGTAAACTTTTTCTGATACATTTTAAAATGCATAAAATAAATAATTAAATGTTTTATTTTGAAGCAAAAAATGTACGAAAAATTAATTTTTTTTTAAATATTGGTAACAAAAGTTGTTTTTTAAATGTTAATTATAAGGGAAAAATAACTTGTGACGTCATGCGCAGAGAGAGGAAATTTTGTATACACTCTTTGTGCAATCTTTATTATTTGATTCATAAGCAATAATTGCAAAAACATTCGTGTTTCCTATTGAAATCATGATTTGTTGACATTCTTTTAAATTTATAATTTTGAATGTACATACATATATGTATGTAATGCCTTCCTGAAGGTCTTCTAAAAGAAGGCACAGTAGAATATGTATCGATTTTTTAGAATGAACAGCCTTATAGAAAAGCTTGCTAATGCAAGCACATGCAATTTTTCCCACTGGGTAGTCGTATTACTCTCACTCTAAACCAGAGTTGGACAAATACCAAGAATGATAAAATAAAGATTATGCCAACGCGCGTAAAATTTTAAAATGTTCTGCGCATTTTGGAACTGTTTTTTTACTGTTGTTTTGCTTGCATTTACTCACCTCACACTTCATGTTTATATATTTTGTTGTTTTTTTTTTGTTTGTTTTTCTTTTTTAAACAGCTTTTATTTTAGAACTCTTAGAGAGATTAAAATTGCAAAGTTGCCAACTATCACACAAAACATACATTTTTCGCAAGAAATTTTAATTCTAACATATGAAACATTCTTGGTAACCCTTAGAATGGAACTTCTACGTCACATAACGGGAAATCATGCGCATGGCGTAATCTTGATTTTATCATTCTTGGACAAATACATAATACATATGATAAATTTGTAATTGTGTTGGTTAAGCTTAAACATTTAAATAATTGCGTATCGAGACTTTGCTTGCACAAGTGTTAACTTACAACTGTTTTAAGTTTGATTTCTGAGATCAAGCAAATGCTCATTTTAGTAACACACAAGTAAGCTTGTAAGCACGTTTACACACGTGGCATAAGCAGAATTTTGTGACTAAGCACGTGTACTGGGAAAGTTTAACTTTAGTCTATCTCAAAAGTTAAGCTCTAAAAGTTTAACTTTAGTCTATCTCAAGCTAAGTAAATATTTTATATTTCATTAATAAATATAAGGGCAAATTTACACGAAGCAATTCTCATCGGTGTTCACAGTACAATAGTTATTGCTTAAATCGCTCTTATTTATATTTTTCAGAGTATACATACATTTTTATACACATACATACATATGTATGTAATACGAATAAGAGAGTAAAACGTCATCGTGATGACAAAAAATTAATCAGCTTAGCTTAAAGAAGTGCTTCGTTTAAATTGGCACTAAACGAAACTTTAAATATTGTATGTCCATTATGAAATAATTCATTGTAAACATATGTATGTATGTTATTTTTAAACACTTACAAACTCATTTGAAATTTGTTTTAATTTTACCATATTTATTAAATCTACTTTTAATATGCCGGCGAACAACATTATCTAAACTTTTGGCACAATTTTATGCAAATAATTGCAAACTGAATAATTTATAATTCATTTAACCGTCAAATATGTTTGTAATATAAAGGTACAAGCGAACATTTTTGATAATTTAAAAAAAAAAAAGAAAAAAAGTTTTCAAATTTAGCTGAGAGCAGTTGTTTTATAATTACATTAAACAAATAACTTTAGGTATGCTCAACTCACTTGTATTCAATAAACATCAACATCAACAATTTCACATACAATTTAAATTACAAACATGCAATGTACATATGTATGTATTTTTTCAATTAACTTTTTTCTTGTTGTTGTTTTGTTTTTCAGCAAACAACTCTTACATACGAGTACATAAATTATTTTGGGCAAAATATGCATTAATAAATAATTACAAGTTTGAGTTGAGGTTTTCAGTTAAAATGGGAAAATTGGAAAATGGGAAAATTTTTAAATAAAAATATGAAAATATCTTTACAAATGAGTGAAAATAATTATTTTGTTAAACCTATATATGTACATATGTACATATGTACGTGTAATAGAAAGTAAATACTATATTATTGTTGGTAAAAAAAATATTCAATAGACAATTTGGTGCTGTAGAAGTTTAACATTTTACATTTAAAATGCTCTTTGTTTCTTCAGTTTTACTTGTAAATTGTTAGCTCAAATTGAACCTGGTAAATGTACTTTGTCGTAAGTCTGCGTGCGTCTGTTTGCTCCGTTGTGTGGGAACATTAATGTCATTTTCAGTTTTCTGCTACAAATTCACAAATGCAATGCGTTGTTAACATGTCACAGCAACTACATGCTTGCAAAAAGTTCAAAAGCTAAAAACTTTTGTATGCCAAGTTATTTGTGTGCAGACGTTGCTGTATATCTTGTTTTGCTGGAAAGTTTTGCAATAAGAATTTTAACAAATACTAATACCTACTCGTACATATGCAACATGTTAGAACAAAAGTCAAAAAACGTGACTCTAAATTTTGGTAAAGGGGGAAATACGTATTTTGACAAAGCCATAAATAGAATCGATAAATTACTTAAAAGTTTAAAGAAACTTTTTGTTTTGAGGTTTAGTTTAAATGTGAAAATATTCACAAATATAAAGTATTAAATAAAGCTATTTACCGATAGTAAGTTTTAAAGTTTTCTTTAAAATGAAAACTAATTACAATTCAAAAATTGTGGTATTGCTACGTTGCAAAGTTTAACATGTAAATGACTGTTGAAGGAGATTTTTAGAATGTAGCTATTTCTTATACTCGATACACTCCTGATATTTATTTAATAATTAATAATATGCGTTATACTGTGTTCAGACATGCAACTTTATTGAGTGAATATTCGGTTAATTGACAATATTATTTTAAGTGTTCAGGCATACGCAATTTTCAGCTTACTCAATAATCATTTGACAGCTGGAAAACAATACAAAAATACTCTAAATGTTTGTTGTGTTTCTATGTAAACAAACTTACCTTCACAATGATTATTTAATGATTTTTTTTGTTTTTTGTCTTTGTTTTGACATTTGCCATTTTATACAATTTTGCTCACTAAACACAGTTGTGAACAGTGTTGCATTCGAAATCTTAAGAATTTCGTACTTATTGCGCAATAATTAATTGAGATTTTATATGGAATATTGAGCTCAATAATGGCGTTTATTGCGATTATCGCAATAAAGTTGCATATCTGAACACAAAATAAATGTTAATTCTATGATAATACATAATTAACAACACATTCGCATACGTCATTATTTTGTATACCAACGCGTATGAGTAATATCAATAAATAAATAACTGCCTGCTATGAATTTCAAACTGATTTAAAAATAATTTTTAGGCTTAAAGGGTGTCGCGAATAGCAGTAATGAATGAACGAAGGAATACTTTCACTGAACAATTTTAAATATTTCACGTATTTATACAGACTGCTACTAAATAACTCAAACGCTTTAGACCAAATCTGTAAAAGCAAATCCTTTACAATAACTTACTCAAAAAGTTGTAGAATATTAAGACTTTTAATTCTTTATGTTTTCTTTTTAGAGTGATATATTGTTTTGTTTTTGATTTATATATTTAAAGATTCATACTCGTACATTGGAATCTCTTTTTTTTTAAATACTTATGAAGACAATGTTTTTGTAAACATTGTCTAGACTTTAAAAATAATAAACGAAATTAGTTACAATAATGCGAGTAACATTAAAAATGTCAAAGATATTGCAATTATTTCGAAAAAAATTAAGTTATTTAAGAGGAAGACAGAATAATAAAGAAAACCGTATGATGAGCAAACGTTTACTGTAGTAAACAAGGCACTTTATTTTAAACCCAATACTTTATTTAAAACAAGGAACTTTATTAAAAATAAGAAACTTTAAAACGTACTTTAAAAACATTTAAAAGTTACTCTCAAGCGTACTTTTAAAGGTATTTTACGACATAGTTTGAAAACATTTTAAAAAGAACTTACAACGTGAAAGACATTCTTTAAAATGTAGCTTGAAAAATATTTTAAAAGGTAGTTTAAAAATTACTAAAAAGTTTCTTTATTTAAATAGTAATATTAAAGGACTTTTTATTTAAAAAGTACTTTCAAATATTTTTCAATTATTCGCATTCAAGAACGCGACATTGGAACCTAAAACAAATTAAGATTTCAATTCTTTTGGTTGATAGAAAGATTTTATAAAATGTGTAAAATAAGTACCAAAGTGTAAAATCTAAATCAAAATTAAGTGTTTATCGTGATTATTATTTGCACTAACTTTTCTTTAGTTAAAGCCACTAAATTTTGATTTGAATTTGCAGGGATTATTATTTGCAGTAACTTATTTTTAACTTTTATTAAGTTAAAGCATTAATTTAAAAGTTTCTGCCAGTTGATTACAATTGATTACAAAAGGTAGATACAAGAACGCGACATTGGAACCTAAATAAACTCAAATTTGATATTTTTTTTAGTTAATAGAAAGATTTTCTAAAATATGTAAAATAAATACTAAAAAGAAAATGCCATTAAAAGTAGCAAGTAATAGAAAAAATATTTTTTTAATTTTCATGATAATAGTTCTTTTAATGGCCTTTATTTTAATGGAACTATAAAATATTCTTCTTTTAAATATTACTTAAAATTCCTTTCAAAATACTTTATTTAAAAAGTTCTTTAAATTAATTATTATTCATTATTTATATTAAATATTATAAAAAAAAATATTTAAATATTACTTTGAATGCTACTTTACAAAGTACTTTATTTGTATAGTACCTTAAAATTCAATGTGTTGAAAAGGTTCGTTATTTTCAAATTTATATTTATAAAATAATTTTTCTTTTCATTTAAATATTAATTTAATACTTTTGATGAGTTTCTTTTTTAATATATCAAAGCAAATTTTATTTGGTACAAAACTTAAATTTCCAGAAATTTAAGTAAAAAAAGTATATAAAATTTTCTGCATGATTGTTAATTTTTAAGTCTGCATTTGAAACTTGTGCAGGGAAAATAAACCAATTTGATGATCCAGAAAATCAATTTTTTAAACTCGTTTGTAGCAAGTTAATTATATTTACTTTTTAGTCTTAAATATCTACTTAAAGAATCAATTATAATCCTTAACAGCTGAATACACCGATATTTTTCTTATTAAATCGACATAAATATTTAAGTTTTCCTTAGGAAAAAAAAGTTTCTGTAAAGTTGTTAAGCATGATTAATATTAATTTTATTTCAACAGTAAAATTTCATAAATACTTGTTAAAAGAAAATGAACTTTGAACTTTAATATTTTCCGGTGACCTTTTTTTTTAATAATAAAAACCCTAAACTTTATAAGTGTTGGTGTATATAAAGCTTAGAGTGTATGGATTATTATGAATTTATAGCTCTTGGGGCTTTTAGTTTCATTCTGGCAAAATATCAATGGTTTGTTAAATCCTTAACCCTAAACCCAGTCTGTTTTGTGTGACTTTTTCTTTTGTTTAAGCACTATATAGTGCGTATGTATATTTGTTTTTGTTAAACTTATAAATAAGTCAACTTCTAAGTGTTTATGTTTATATTGTTGTAACAAATTTTCCAATAATTTCATGTTCATAACCATAAAAGGGTATCAATGTGCTTAAACCAATGTTTTTTTTTCATGCCAATATTTTTAGTTCGTGCTTTTTTTATTAGTTTTAGTTTTTTAACCCTAATTTTTAGTTCTTTTTTTGTCTCCCTTCTATTAGTTTATGTTTTGCCAAAGTAAACTCAACTGTTTGTTTCTTTGTTTGTTTGTTTTTGTAGTAGAAATATAAATAATTTTGTGCTGGAGTTTGTGTTAAGTTGTTTTTTCGACTGTTTACTTTGTGACTTTTGTTATTCAATACTAAAGTATTTTTACATACCAGTTCCCTTTTACCCGTAATTTTGTTTTAAGTCGATATAATATGTTTTTTTATGGTTTATTATCGTAAGATTAAGGTTGTATTTAGGTTTATTGTTGAGTTCGTAACAGTTTGCTGGAGAACATCTTGCTTTAATTTCTAAAAAATTTACCTTGTAGGGTACTAGGAGCACTTTAGGTAAATATTTATTTAATTAACCAAAGGTTTCCAAGGCTTAGTAATCACAAGGTTTCAGTCAACAAATCCGATTGTTTTTATATTTTAAAGTATTTTTATATAAAACAATTTTAGTAAGAAAAAGTTGATAAGGAAGCAAAATAAAAACTATCGTTTTTTTTTAATATTTACATCATGTAAAGAATGATTACATTTCTTACTATACTATAATAAGAAATATTTTTGTTATTAAATTTAAATTTATTATTATTAAATTTAACATTTGCTGAAAAACAAATGAAAATTTTATAGAAATTAGCAATTTTTTTTATAAATACAATGAATTTGTTATAATTTACATCATGTAAACAATGTAATTTTACACAAAATAATACAAACTTTCAGAAATATTCTAGTACTTAATTTACACCATGAAATGATATAAATTTGTGGAAAAATTAAACATTTCTCAAATGGAAAATCATCTAAATACAAAACTTACACTATGTAAACTATCATCAATGTTACAAAATTTAATTCAGTTCGGAAGTGAAATTAATTCTGTATTTTGCTTCTATAGAAAAGTAAAACGAAAATTTTTTTTCGGAATGAAAACTAGAAATGCTTAAAATTACAATTCCACATTGCAAATTAAAAGTGGTTTCATTCCGAAATTTTTTTTCGTTTTGCTTTTTCTATTGAAGCAAAAAATAGAATTAATTCTACTTCCGAACGGAATTAAATTCTGTGACATGGCTGTATAATTTATTTAACAATTAAATTTGTAGCAAAATTATTGCAAACTATTTTTATGCTGTTTATATAAAGCGATATCTTATAAATATGTACAATTTACAACATGTAAAGAATATGTAAACAATTCAATTTCCTGAAAATTTAACATTTTTAAAATGGAAAATCTTGCCAATATAAAATTCAATAAATATACTGCATTTTACATAGTTTACCCCATGTAAGCAATTCAATTTGTGTAGAAATTTAACATGTGGGAAATGGACTATAATGCCAATATTACTGTAAATTACTTTATTTTACATAGTTTACTTTATGTAAAAAGAATTTTTAGAAAATGTTCTAGTAAGTAAAAATTTTAAGAATTTGTTGAAGGGATTTAAACATTATCCAAAAAATCAATCAATCAAAATGTTATTTAACAGGGATATTTATAATTGTTCGAAGCAGTTCGAAATTAAAATACAATTTCTGAATACAAGATATAATATTAGTACCTCGAAAGATGTCGTGTAGTTTAAATTTCGCAGTTTTGAATTCTATTTCTATTATGGTTATTCCAAATAGAGTGCTAAATAAATCTCCTATGACCAGCTCTATCATATTTTGAGATATAACTGTTGTTTTTATACAAATTTGGTTTGTGTGTTTTTTGGGTAAAATTTTTGTTTTTCCTTTTTTCTTGTTGCCATATTTTTTCTATTGGTTTTGGTTGGTTGCCTTGGTAAGCAAATCGTATTTACTGCTTTTTCTTCTTTTCACAATATTATCCTGTTCTTTTTTTTTTTTTGTTGGTGGGTTTTAAACTGGTGGCTCTACATATAGTGAAAACTGTATATATAGATAAATATATTTTAGTCAGTCTTTGTATATTTTAGCATGCTTTTACACTCTCTACTTTGCTAAATAAACATGAACACAATAGTTGTTATGTCGATGGCTGTTGTCTTATACTGTATTTCATATTTTATTTATTGTTTTTTATGTTAGTAATATTATTGTATTTTTAGTTTATTTTTATATTGTCCTGATTGCATTTATTTCAATTTCATATTTTATATGTTTCCTTATTTTCATCTGCAGCTGTTGTTTGTGTGTGTTTTAAAAAGGGGCAAAAGGAAGTAGGTGCCAGCCAGCTTAAGGCAAAACAATTTGTTGTTTTTTTTTCTTCTCATTTCTCGGTTTTAGCATCACACATACACATACATATATTTTACTGTCAATAGCAGAGTCAATTGTAATGGTAACTACAATGACATGTAACATAAGTTTTCATAAATATTCTTGCTTATTGTTCTTGTTCAACAATAATCCAGACAATACATAATAAATGTATTTAAGGCAGAAGAAGACATTTATTATAAACTAGTGCCTGTTTTTAGGCAATTTTATTATTAAAATAAGGTTCACTAAGGGTCAGTTCAAAATTTATTTCTTAATATTTCTTGACTTATGGCTAAAGATTACGACTGCCAATAACTCAATTTCTTGTAATATAAGAATCATTAATTTTACTTGTGTTTCTGAACAGGAAGAAAGTCATTGATTTTGTTGTGTTCAAATAAAGAAGTAAATATATAAAAAAACAGCATATTATGAGGTATAATAAGAAGTATCTTGTATTATATTTTTGATTCTTATAAAAATATATTCTCTTGAATTATTCGTAACAAAATTTAAAAACTTTACCATATATTTATTATAAAGCAGCCAGATTATGTTATTTTTTCTGAGTAGATACATTTTAATGTTATCTTATAGTCGATATACACTCAGAGAAATAACAGAGAATAATGTTTTTTTAAATCCAATTGTTTCCAAAAAAGAAATCTACTTTTCATAAACTTTTTAAATTACATTCAATTAAAATTTTAAAATTTTACATTTACATAATAGTCGCACGACGTATGATTAATATTTAATGAAACTAAAAGTTAAATATTAATTATACGCTTTATGTTTATTAAAGTTTATTTATAGGAAAACTATAATTTTCACGATTAATTTGCCTAAACTCAAAATTGTGATAAATTAAAGGTGTAAAATCTGAAAAATTAAATTTTATATCAAATTTCAATATTTTCAGTACTTTATGTTTTATAGAGAATATCAATTTGCCAATTCAATTAATCCCATCAAAGTAATTTTAGTAAGAACACTATAAAAATATTTACCCTTCAGACAAGAGCTCGAAAAGAGTTTATTAAATTTTACTTAAAACTTCCAGCACCTTTAGCTATAAGAACCTCTTTGATTTTTTTAACACACATACATAAGTAGTATTTCTAAGCATGTTTGTTATTGGATGTTAGATAATTTATAACAAATTCAATTTCCATTTATGATACTTCAACATCTACATCTACTACTACGACTACTTTTGTGCTCTTCAATAATAAAATACACTCCTGTACTCATTCAACTGAGTACTTGCTATTCATAACACAAAAGATGTGTGAATGCATGTCTGTGTGTACATGTTTTGATGTTAGTGTGTAAAATATTATTACTTGTATAGTTGGTGTTGTTGTTGTTGTTGTTATTGTTGCTGGTTTATTATAAAGCCAACCAGCAAAACCAAACAACAACATCAACACAACACAACACCACAATGACAAAAAAGTAATATGAAAAAAGACCAGAATTGTATATGTAAAATAATAATGACGCATGTTAGTATTAGGTTAACGAGATGATTGACAATAACAACAATATCTAACGACAGCAGCAATGTTGAAAGCCATATATTTACAATAGACGTACATACGTACATACATTTGTACAAAAAAGCTCGTTTGCATATACAAGCGCTCATACTCGAATTTGTATTAAAATATGATTGTTTAGGAAAACCACAAATTTTGGGCAACCACTTTAAGCACAACAATACAACCACATATCAACACACCACACACTTGATGTCTATAATGGGTTGCTCATACTCCTGAACTCTTCTAGTTGTAAATCTTTGGAGGGGAAAACACTAATGCACAGTGGCTGCTTATTTGACAAAAATGTAAAATATATGTCTGCTGCAGTTAAGGTACTTACTGATGCGCTGTAAAATATCCAAATTGTTAACATGACTTTATGCTGTGTATCTGCTTTATTGCCTTGTTTGTACACGTAAAGAAAAAAAATATAGTTGTGCATGTTTACCACAACTATTTCTACATTTTTAATTTTTTTTAAATATAATGGTCACTGTAATTATTTATATGATTACTTTAGCCATGATATGGTTAAGCTTACCATTTACATGATTATAGCAATGTTTATGGTGATCAATTTTATGATGAATGATTATACCTTATTATGTTGTTCTCTATCATAATCAAAGAGAAACAAATATATACATAGTTACTACAATCGTGTATATAATTGTAGTAATCATGTGAATCGTAACTTAACCATATTACAGTTACCACAATCATATAAATAATTACAGTGACCATGAACATTGTTGAAACATTTGTAAAAATGTGTCATTTTTTTCTCTGTGTGTACTACTGTGTAGTACCATAAGTTAAGTTTTTATTGCCAACATTGAACAATTTGTTAACAAGTGAAATTCTTCATATTAACTTTTCTTATTACTTCGTTTTTATTATACAATTTATTTGTTTGAAAAATAATTTTATAATTTTGTTGAATAAAACCCATAAAATTAGAAATGCAAAACAAAAAAAAAAAAAAAAAAAAAACGCAATGAAATATATTTACGCCTAGAAATTTATGGTTTTAGCAGACTGTTTGACTGAAAAATATTAATAAATCAAAAAGAACTTTTATCTTTTTTCGTTCATGCTGATTTTACTACTTCTTTCTTTTTACTAAACAGCTGTTTCGGTTTCTTTTATTAAACAAAACTACTCATACATTCAATATATTTTTTAACAAATTTTATTAAATATTGTTTTACTTCTTTAATAAATTAAACATTCTCTTAACCAATTTATGTTTTCATATTTTTGAAAAGTAATAAATCAAAATATCATGACAACAAAATTTGACATTTCGGTTAAAAACAAGCAACATAAACAGCAACAGCAACAGCAACAGAAACAGCAACAACAAACGAACTTATTCATGCATTTGCTGCACGATATATTTGATCTCAATGTAGAGTGCAAGTAAATATTAGAAAGAAAATAACACACTCATATATAATAATATCCTTAAAATGTCAAATTATTAACAAATATTGTTAATATTTGTTTGGTTTTGACCTTTTTTATTTTGAAAATGCAATGAAATGTTGGTTAAAGTAACCAGGACCATAATTTTGAAACAAGATAAAAGTTATTTTTTTTTATTTTTAAATTTATTTTGTGTCCAGATAATTGTTGTCACTGCAGCCATAAAGTAAATCGTTGTAATTAATGTAAAGTCTACAAAAAGGCGCATAATAAATTTTCAGGTTAATGGTTTATGTAGGAATGGTTTAAGAAGTAATATTTTAAATAAATAAGAAGTGTATGAATTTTTGCATGTTTAGAAAATGTGAATTGACAAGATTTTACACTTTAAGTTTGATAAAAGAAACACAATCCGTGATATGTAATAATCTCGGTCCAAAATCTATTTGCAAAAAGCAAGTTCTACCAAAACTCAAAAGTTTGAGCTATGTGATCATTGTTATTTTGGATTCGAAATCATGATTTTAATAGAAAACTCAATCAAAACATAAATCGTTTAGAATTTTGTAAATACTGCGTTTTTAAGAAAATAAACTCAAACTGAGATTTCTTCTACATTGAATCCAAAATCGGGTTTTCGTTTTTTTTTCTATAGAAAAGTACCACCAAACTTAAATAAGTTATTTTTAGCTTCATCAGTAGGTCTTTATTTAATCACATTTTAGCTCCAATATAAAGTAATTATTTGTGTATTCTATTAGAAAAAAGGATATATGGATGACTTTTAGTTTAGTAAATCAAATGGAATCTAATTTCTGTCAAATATATTAGTCTTAATTATGTTTTTATTCTTGCAATTTAAAATACTAAAATGTTTATAATATTTTTTAGAAACACATAAATAAATCCAAAATATTTTTAAATAATTTGCCTTAATATTAATTTCCATTTATACAGCCAAAATTTTGATTATTAAATAGAAAGTTCACCATATACTTTTGCTATGACAGACTATTTTCTAGAAATACTAAGGACCCAACTGAACATTCCTTTGCTCAATTTCAGAAAATTTTCTTAATTTTTAAAAAATTCAGAGAAAATTAAAAAAAAACATTTCCTTTAAAAAAATGAAAAATTAAATATTTCTTTTAAATTGCCAAATTGTTCGTTATAAAAAAATTGCCAAAATTCTGTTTTTTTTCATTATGGCAAAAAAAGGATATATGGCCAACTTTTGCTATAAAGAACCCAACACGTTAAATTTTTGCTAAACCATTAGGGACCTAAATAAGCAATCATTCTCATAATTTCAGTGAATTGGCTTCTGGTTCAAATAAATTATAGAATTAAGAAAAACGTTTCCTTAAATTTGTTTTAAACATATTTTATCTGATATATAACTTTATATTGCCAAAGAATTCGAAAAATGTTTTTATATTTTAATTTACATCAAATCTCTTGAAATTTATTTTTAATAAAGTGATAAAGCATAGTTAAACTCATTGGCGTATATGCTGTCTATATACATTTAATTCTAATACTTAATAGTATGTCTTCGTTTAATGCTGTTTATTATTGTTAGATGTTAAAATTCATCTGCTTGTTTTTTGGTACAGCTTATTAAACTGTCAAAGCAAATTGAAAGCGATTTCTTGTCTAACACTTTTTTGCTTTAGTCCGGTTTCACACTCTTCAATTCTGACTCGTCAAGGCAAGTATTTTTCAATGAGAAGGAAAAAGATAAAAGATAATTCTCTCTTTCCTTCTCATTGAAAAATACTTGTGTGAAACCGGACTTATTGCCAACATTTCGGGCAATTTATCATTAAATTTTGAATTTCGTTTTCTTCTCTTTACAATCTTGTGATGTGATTTTCCGAAAGCCTTTCAAAGTAAAAACAAACAACTACAAAATAAAAAGTTAAAATATCAAAAACAAAAACCTAAGTACCACAAACATTTCCAAGAATCATTGTCATTAACCTAGTGAACCTTTGAAATATCTTCAGTATTTAAGAGCCACACAAATTTGATGTTGACTGTTTGTTTATTTTTTCTTTTCTTTGTTTTTATTATTTTAACGTCATTGTCAATTTGGCTGATGCTGTTTAAGCCATCATTATCATTGAGAAAAAAAATTAAGAAAGGATAGGAAAAATGTAGTTGAAAAAAGGAAACACTCATGGAAATATAAACAAACTAAAAGTCAACAAGGATTTCGGAAGCTATTTTAGGAATAAGTAGAAGAATTGGAAATGATGGGGGGTTGTGGTGCAGCAACTTGCGATGATCAAGAGCATTTGAAACTTAGAAGTGTTTAGTGTTAGTTAGAGTTAAGCTTTTGTGTTTGAGTAATAGATTTAGACCATTTACGGTTGTGTTTTCTTTCCACAACTTTTTAAAGCTATCCAAGGACTTTTACTTTTAATACTAGATTTTATTTTTTCATTATGAAGTTGTCTCCTATATAGGAGTCTGATACATACATAAATATTTAGTATTAGTTATAAATAATTCATAATAATTTTTTGCATTTCTGATGTCATTTAAGTTTCATTGATATTTTTAAATAGTTTGTTAATTTATTGGCTTTAAAATATTTTTAATTTATTCTGCAATTATTTTTGTTAGATTTTTTACTATTTTACATAAATATTTTCATTAATATTTAGATAATAATTTTTTGAATTCTTTATAAATTTTGACATTTCGATTTAGCAGTTTTTACTTATTATTGTTTTTATTTCCTTTCCGTACTTTTTTTTGTGGTGGTGGAAATAAAAACCATCTTTTATAAGAAAAGAAAACGAAAAAAATAAGCTGCCATTAATGACGCCATTTATGCGGTCATTGAAAGTAATAAAGGAAGTGAGGAAAGTAAAGTAAAATTATTATTTAAAAGCCTCGAAATGGAAAATAAAATAACGCCAGCTACAGCAAAAACACATTCACCGAGTTGTGTCAAATGAAATATAGCCTGCTAAAGTAAGAGTTATAGATAACATTTCCTGTTTTAAAGAAATCATATCTTAACACATTAAACACAGTTCTTCGTATATAAGAATATGTATAAGACTTTTCACAAATTAAGTACAAATATACTCTTGAATGTTTTACAATTTTTAAACGAATAAGATTGCTCTTCAGTCTGTCAGTTTAAATTACTATCAAGTCCAAAATAAACAGCCAAAATTATTCAGATTCATTAATAATGTTTTTTCTATATAAGCAGTTTATTATTTGATATTAGTAAAATCAGTTGAGCTGAAAAAAAGTTGTAGGTCAAAATATGAGATAAACCCGAAATCCGCAATATGATCAGTTAAAACTCATTCTTATTTTGAGACTAGAAATTCTAACAGCATTTGACTGAAATGAAATTTGTTGTTTCTGTTGGTAAGTAGATATTTGGTTTAGTTTTGTAAGCCTTAACAAAGTTTTCTTTTCGACTCTATTAAAAAGATTTTATGACAAAATATAATAGACCTGGAACAGTAGAAAACATTTAAAGTTGCTATAAATGAAATAAAATATAATTGAAATTATTTGACTGCGATAATAAATTGCACACATTTAAAATACAGAAAATTATTTTAGAATTTAAAACTTCATTTAGATGCTTTAAGGAATAAATTTATAAAGAGCATATTTTATTCAGTTTATATCAAAGACATTTCTTTACAAAAATAACTATTAATATGTTTTAATGACAAAAATGTATCCTCTACCAACAATAGGTTTATGTGAATTTCAATGAAAAACAAAAAATTATAAAAAATAAATTTTGATTGAAACGATTTTTGATTGATTTACAAAGCAAATTTTTACCATATTTTGTTATACTATTTGCTTCATTGAATGCTAGTATACTTCACCATCATTAATGGTAAAAGAGAGAATAGCTGTTTATGATGTGACATTTTTAAATAATGAACTAAGTCAACGCTAAGTGAAAATAAATCATCAATATGTTTGTGTAAAACATGCTCACATCTTAAATAAAAAACCAAAATGAATAAGATTTACTCGGATTACTTATGAGTATTGTAGGTAGTGTGGCAATTAAAATCAGCAAAATCGCTTAGGTAGAAAACAAGTTATAAAGCAAAATGTGATAGAACTTGAAAAAATCTGTGATTTTTAGCAGCCAAACATTTTATAACATTGCTGCTGTTAAATAACTTGTTATTGCATTTAAATAATGAACAAATTCAACGAACAGTGTCAATATTTCAACCATATGTCTGTGTAAATCATTCTCTCATCCAAAATATTCAACTAAAATAAACGACATTTACTTGGTTTACTTGTGAGTATTGTAGATAGTTTGGTATTGAATAGCAGAAAAATCACTTCAGTTGAAAACAAGTTATGAAGCAAAATGTAAGACAACCTGAAAAAACTGTATTTTTTATTAACAAATCTATTTTGAATATTACTACTGTTATTAAATGTTATTGTTGTTTTTGCATATTTATTGTTATTGTTTAAGAAAAAGCACAATGAAATATTTATTTTATTAAACATTTATAAAAAAAAAGTTTATGCCTAAACCTTTTTTAAAAAATAAATTTCCTATTTAATCATTTTTAAAAAATTTTCAAAAATACACAAATTACATAAAAATTTGAAAACATTTTCCCACATATGCGTCATGGTTGAAGGTAAAATTGATGTCTATTTTTATTATATTTGGCATTATTTATTTATTACCTTTTAAAAGAGACTTTGAAAGTGCTCTGCTTATGTGGTTGAAAGAGCGTTTAATGAAATATATTTTATTTTATTTTATTTTATGCATGTAAATATGTGTGTATATATATTTTTTTAATAATAGTGTTATTTTATTAAAATCTTTTGCATTTATCCATTCACTCGCTGGCAGTCATTCTTTCATTTATTCATGCTTGAATGTGTTTTAATTTGTATGCCTGTGAGTGGCTGTGCACAAAAAGTGTTTTTATGCAGCAATAAAAGTGATTTAATAATGAGGTTTTAACAGCAAATTACTCTTGTTTTAAGTTTCATTTCAATAAAAATTTCATTGGCTAAATACAAAATGGTTTTTTGTTGCAGTTGTTGTTATTGTTTATTATGAATATTATAAATAAAGTTCAAGTGAAATTATTAAATGCTTCAGTTTTTATTGATTTATTAATATATTTTTTTATATTAAAATTATAATTTACACTGGTTTACAAAATAAAAACTGAAGTGATATTTTGGTGTTAATAATAGATTTTTGATTAGTATTTGCAAAATACAAAAAAGTTTTCTGCTAGACCTACAAAAAACTAATGACTTTTGTAATAGTAAATGATTGTGATATGCTCTTACAATAATTTAAATTTGACAATAAGAAGGAAACTTTGTTACTGTATTTTTTACTGTAGCTTAGTGTAAAGTATTTGTTAATATTTATGACCATTTTAAGCAGAAGAGTGCTTTTGGTTTATTGTATTCTTTTTCTTTTTGTAAAATTAATTAACATTGATAATATACAACATTTTAACTTAATGTCGGTCAGACAACGGATGGTATTGTATGTATTTTATTTTTGATTTACTTTTAAACACAAGTGGTTGAATGTAAATAATGAAATTTTATTAAAGAAATTTTTAAAACGGATAACAAATATCTATAGCAGTAAAAGTTGTAATAAATCGATTTTATAATGCATACTTTTAGGCGTAGCGAATATTTACTGCCGTATTTATAAAAAATTAAAGTAGACTTCAAGTATAGTAGACTTACGAAAATTTTGTATGAAAATTTTGTCATTTTAGAAGTTTTCGTTTTATATATTAAATTTAAAGTATAGTTTATTAAAAAAAAACTATATATATCTTTTAACACTGGTATTACTTGTAATTATTGTTTCGCTTCAGTAGAAAACAAGTTATGCACAAAACTGTGACACAAAACTGTGACACAATCTCTGTGATTATAGAAACTATTTTAAACACTGCTACTGTTGCTTGGATTGGATCAGTATGCAGGTCATACAATCAATTGTGTTTGAAGTAGGACACTAGATTATATGTAGGAGTATAAAGCTGGATGTCGGTATTTTCAGTTTAATACAACTGCGATCCACTGTGCAATTCATCAGAACTGATTTTTTAATTTCAGTAGATTACATTTTATTGCTGAATTAATAAACCAGTTAAAATTATAACACTTTGCTACAATGCTTTACATATTCAGTAGAGTTAATAACTGTCAACAACTTATATTTGTATATGACTCAAGGTTTTAAATTTTGGCATATCATGACACATGATATATAAAGTTAAATTTTCTATCAAATCAGGTCTTCTTTAAAATTCTTTAATACTTTCAGCATGAAATATTAGAAACTGCACTGCTGTCTGTTTAAAAATACCTCTTACAGATTATCCTCTTTTTTTTTTCCTCTACACTTAATATAAAGCATATTTCATATTTGTTTTATAGTAGTGACATTCTTAAAGCAAAACTTTTTAATAAATTTTTGATTCAGTTTGTTACTTGTTTTTCATTGATTTAATCATTAAAACAATAAACCTCAACAATCAAATTATTTATAAACAAAAAAGCATAAAACGTTTACTAGTATGCTACACTTTACTTCAATGAATTGGGACAGGTTTTTGTTTAGGTTTTTGTGTCATTAAGCAACTACTACTTTAAATCAAATACTTCTTAATATTCTGTTGACAAAACAACCATTATTAAGATGATAGTGATTACTGAAGAATGATAACAATATGGAAACCTTATGACTCACAAGCACAAAAACAATTTCCCTAAAGTTTTTTCCCTTGTTTGTCCTGACTACATACAGTTTTTTTTTGTAATGTTTTTAATAATGCTTAACTTAGTAAATGAAGGGCAAAATACAAAATAACACAAAATTGTGAAAAGCAGCCTAAAAAATGACACAACACCTGACAGGTGTCTTTTTGGAGATGGAATTAAAAGAATAAAAAAAAAAAATCTTTTAGAAAAATGTGACAAAAAATAAAAAAATAACTTGGTAACATTGTTTGTAAGCGGATATCCTCTATATATATATTGTATACATATATACAAGTCACACCAAAGGAAGCTGGTGACAGAAAAATGTATGGAAAAATCGTGCTGGGAATTCGATTTTCCATTGTTTTTTTGTTCGTTATTGCTCTTCAGCTTAAGTACTGGTAGTTGTGCTTGTTTGTTAAATTTAAGGTTGTATCAGGCTTAAATGCAAAAGTGGGTATTATAACTGCATGGGGAATAAGATGATGTTATCAATGTGAAGTGATTTGAACACGTGAACAGCAACAGCAAAAACAACATCAGGTAATTGAGCTTGCTGATTGGAAACAAAAAGAAAAAATATTACAAAAACCTATGTAAATACATATGTATATATAAAATGTATGTATGTATTTATATATGTATGTATATGTTTTTGAGTTTTTGTTTTCATGTTAAAATTATCCAGAGATTTAAACAAAATCAATAAATCATGTTTTTGTTTGTTTGACATTTGTTCTAGTGGTTGTTAATCTTATAATTCTATACAACTTTGAGTTGTTTTATAATTAATTAACCTCATAATAAGGTTGTAACCAGAACAAAATTACAAACATATTTACAAAAAAAAAAAGATTCAAAGAATTTATTTACTCGAGCATTTAAACATAAATGTGGTTAAAGAAATATTTTTATAAAACGCCACATGAGCCATGTTGTTGTACAATGTGTATTACACAGTTACTTCACATTTATAGTATATATGTACCTATACATATGTATGTATGCATATGAATGAGTGTGCATTTGCGTTTGTGTTAAATTGAAATGTTAATCATTTAAGCGGAAGTCGGCAATGGTTTGTTTATCACCCAAATACTTTTGCAAAATAATAATAGTAAAATAGTAGAATTATTAAATGTGTAATGTCGTGTGTTGCTGTTGCCTGTATAAATGATGAAAGTTAACAATTAAAAAAATATCATGAAAACACATGCAGACATTATTCGCACTTCAATAAATATTGGTTAAGAGGAAAACTAGTTGTGAAATAATTAATGATTTCAGCAATAATGACATTAGATCTTGATATAAATGAATTTAAGAAAAAAGATTTACTATGTTTAAAAATAATAGAATTAAAGTTCAAACATTAGAATTTTAAAATTTATTCGCAAGGAACTGTTTGACTTAACTTACATATCATGTGAGTTCTTTAGTTTATAAAAACTTTAGAGCACATTTTTTAGCACATTCAAAGCGACAATTTTTTAATAGCAATATAGCTCTCGCCTTCTAACAAATAAGCTACAAATAAAATGTTCTAAAATTCTGTGGTCTTCTCTATAATGCTTCCATACATTGTTTTTAAATCATTTCAATAGTTTAAAAGTTATGTAATGATAATCATTTCTTAGTCTAACTCATTAAGAACTTTTTTTCGTTGGTTCCACTGCGTATACTTTATTTTGAAATAATTAATATTAATCATACGTCATATATTATATGATGATAATTATGATGATATCTTTTAAACTACTGATCCAATTGAAAAACAATGTACATAAGAAATATAAAGAAGGGCATAAGCTTTCTGAAATTTTAATTTGTAATCACCCTGTATTACTTCGGGATGATCAACAGGATGTCAAAGTTGACTACCACGTATGGGAAAAATATTTTTAAGCTCAAGACTTTTACAAATGTTAACTGATTGTGCTCAATTTGAACTTTTGTGTTAAATAAACAATTAAACTCAAAATTTTTAACCAAAAATTAAAAAAAAAATTAAAAATATATTAAAAAAAAATTAAAAAAATTTTTATAAAAATATTCATGAACCATATTGTACTTTTAAAATTGACGTTTTCACTAAAGAGAAGTTGTTGTTTAACAAATGTATAAAAAAATTAATTTTATCTCAGCAAATGATTTTAACATAAATTTAATTTATTAGACTTCAAAATGTTTGACAAATAAATCACTCTTAATTGCTATTTTTACTTGCAAATTTTTCTTTTCAAAATTTCTTCTCCCACAACCCTACATTCAGGTACACCAGCAATACGGCGACAACAAGCGGCAAATGCGATAAATATAAACAGTAGTGAATTAAAGTAAAAAAAAAAACTACAAACAAAAATCACACGCACCAATAAATTACATAAAAACCCCGTCAATATTATATTTGTTTCTTTTATTCAATTTTTGGGTTTTGCCTTTTCCGTTTATGTTTTGGTCACAGCAACAAACCACTTGAAATGGGGAAAAAATTTGTTAAATAAAATAATGTTCAACAGTCATACAGCAGGCCAACCAAACAAATTCAAATACATTTATAATTATTTTAAATAAATGTAATTATGTAAATGTTTAAATTAAATATACTGGCAAAATGTATGTAAAATGCTGCTTAAAAGCTGAATATTTTTCCTTCATTCATTTGTACAGTGTTTGTAAACGTTTTAATATAATTTCAATTATATTGTGCACAGACACATTTACTTTTATTAAGCATAATAAACATTTTATTGCATTGTTTCCTTGTTAAATTCTATGATTTTTGCATTTTGTGTGTGGAAAAATCTGTAAATATAATTAATTTGTAATTTTTAATTGGATTTTATACACATAATTTAATAAGCTACTTAATTTGATATTTTGCTGATTTAATATATTGATACAAGTAGACGTTTGTTTATGAAAGGAATATTTATAGAAAATTGAATCAAATGTTTATTATCATCGACTGGCCTTCAAAAAGGGATAGGTGTTATTGTTAATCATTTTTCAGTAGATCTGAAAAAGGTAATTTTAAATATGGAAGCAATAGAATTTGTACGTGAGATGTTCGAGAATATATTGATAATTTAATGAAAGATAAATAGGACTCAAATGATTAAATATCAGTAGAATTATTGTTTTCTGTTTCAGTCAGCATTACTAAGAAGCATACTAAACTACTCAGTAGTGCTATAATGGAAACATTTGCATTGCTTGCAAAGTAGTTTTACGTCATTTCTAATTTTAGTGGTTCTAATTTGTCACTAGTATATTAACAAATACAAACTTCCATAACATATTTCATAGTACGATTTATTTACTTATAGGTGAGCAGTTGGGATGACTTGCATCCCATGATATTTGTTGGTCTATTTGGTTATATAAATTTGAAATCATTACGTCACCTGTTAGGTTGGTTGGTTGGTTGGTTGGTTTACGTGGTAGTTCACTACGTGCGAACACTTAAATAGAGTCGAAGGGACCCCGTTTTAATAAGACCACACCACTCGTCAGAATTAATGTCGTTTACATCATAATGTAACTGAAATGTGTACAAAAAAGTCGTGCTTGCTAGACCCAACCTGTAGCTGTGAGATATCTCAGTAGGTCATTAAGTTTTGACCCGGCTACCTCACCAAGGTTGTTCAATGTACAGTTTCCCATGAATTTATGACTCTTGACACTCAGGGCCGGGCATTCGCAGAGAAGGTGGAAAATCGTTTCCTCTTTTTCCCTATCTTTACAACTACGACAACGGTCGTTAAAAAGGAGTCCCAGGCGATTAGCGTGCTTGCCAAACGTCCAGTGTCCCGTTAATACTGCCAGCAACCTTGATATATCCTTTTTATTCCGGGTTGTTAGTTGCATAGTACGTTTCTCATTAAAATATGGCCCCATCAACTTGGCTACAATACATGTGTCTAAGTTACGCCATCTATACTCAGCCTTTGTAAGAAAATGTCTGAAGATGATCCCCAGTGAAATTGCTACTGAGACAGCATCGGAGATATCTTAGGCAGATCCCATTCTGGCTAGTTCGTCTGCCCTTTCATTGCCGTAGTGGTCCCTGTGCCCAGGTACCCAAACCAAAGTAATATCAGATATACGACCTAGCCTTGAATTCCTACATTGCCTGACTAATGAGGATGAAATTGTGTAGACATTCAGTGAGAGGAGTGTCGACTGACTGTCGCGGATATTATAATCATATAGTGTATTACAAGCTGTCATGATTGCAAAAATTTCCGCCTGTTAGGTGACTGCTCTAGTTTTTATGATAACGATATTATTATGCTTTGAAGAGACTTTGATGGATTTTAATAAGAATAGATGAGTTTTCTTCAAACACCATTAAATTACATTAAAAACAGGTTCAAACACTAACATTTAAAATTATAAATAAATAAATAAATTTTTGTAGTCTCATCTAAAATTCTTCCACATACTCGTATTGTTCTTAAATCGTTTTAGTAGTTTAAAAGATAAGTAAGAGCACTAATTTTTTGGCTTGACTCATTGCAAACTTCGCTTAGTGGACATTGCAGCGTATACTTTATTTTGAAGTAATTAATATTAATCATACGTCATATATTATATGATGATATCTTTTAAACTGCTGATCCCATTGTAAAACAATGTATATAAGAAATATAGAGGAGGACATAAACATTCTGAAACTTCAATTTGTGTGTGTGTGTGTTCCATGTGGAAAAGAAACAGGGGTAATTTTAAATTTTAGTTTTTAATTGAAGTCGCTAACTTAAAAATATTTTCTATTTATGACTTTTTAACATATTTTAAACTCAAATACACATTTATTTTTACCACTTTTTTATGGAATTGTTGAAACACTCGCACAAAAACACATAGTAGTTATTTTATTTTATTTTATTTACTTTAAACCACAAAAGCATTAATTATTATTTGCCTTTTGGTGGTTGTAACAATAAAAGTTCACACATACACAATACGCTTAACTACAAACACTTGTACATTTATAGACATGTACATTTTCCCCATGGCTTTGGCATAAAGCGAACTTTTGTTTCCCCGCCCGCTCCTCCACCAAAACTCTTAACTGCTGCATAAAACTGTAAACTGGGTAAGAATGTTTTTGAAATCCAACGTGATAATTTCCATCGAAATGAATGAGATGCTGTAAAATAACAACAAAAACAATAATAAAATCTCAATGCCAGGGAAAAAATTAACAAAGAGGGACCCACAAAACCAGTGATGAGTTGATGTGGCTGGAGATATTTATACATGAATTGAGTTGAGCTGGTTTAAAAGATGTTCCTTTGTTTTTTGGTGGCGAATGGGGTTTTAGAATATGCGCTCTTTTCGCTGGTTGTTTATATAATTTTTTTTTTTTGTGAAAAGGAACATCAATTTTTCATGGCATTTATACAAACAATAAATCAAATCAAATATTCGTTGTTGGGTTGTTTTATGCAGATAGCGGATAGCTCTACAAACATCCAAGTAAAAAGTTAGTAAGTTGTTGTTGAAAGGCCTTTTAAAGCTGTATTTAGACAGTCAGCTGGCTAGAGGTTGGATTCTAACGGAAGTCTTTAAAACAAATATGAAAACATATTTAATTTTTTGTAAACATTTCACATAGAACGACTTGAAGACGATAAAAGACTCCAGCAGGCCTAGAAATGTGCGTATGTGGGTTGTAAGACAGGTAGGCAGGCGATTTAAGCAGTTTAGGTGTTTGGTTGAGTGTGTGTTTGTTCAGCAGGATGTTTAAATGATTATATAATGCTTAACTAAGTGGCTTTAAGGTGTAGCTGTATTGTATTTGGTTACAAAACTTATTTTTCTCTGTGTTTGTGTATGAATAAGTGTTTTTAGTTTAGTTTTGTGTTGTTTATGTGTATTGGTGTTTTCGGTTTTCTCTTTGTACGAGTATGTGTGTAGGTATTTGACAGCAACATTTTAATGGTTTATTTGTAACATCTGTTCCTGCTAAAGGTATTTTAATGTTGATAAATGATTTTTAGAAGGGTTTTAGTTTTCTAGGTTTTAATATTGTGCATGTGTATTTTACTTTGTGTTATTTAATAATTCTTTGTTGCTGCTTAAATACTTAAAGGATTTCTTGTGAGGGATTATTCGATTTAACAAAAAAAAAAAAAAAAACACCAAAACCAATTAAGTATTATAGGTGAAAACAAATAGAAAATGGATTTTAATGGATGATGTGGCACAAACGAAACTATGAATTTTGGCATGATTGAATTGATGTCTGGCGTGGAGTTCGTTTTTAAAATATAAAACAAAACTTAAATACTAAAAAATTTGTAAAGAGCCTTAAAGAAAGAATAAGAGTAAAAATAAGGAGAGCTGAATTTATCAGCAGTCACAATAATAATATGTCGTTTTTAAATCGGTTTAGTAATTTATAAGATGCACAATTATTTGCTCTCATTCATAAAGAACTTCTCTGAGTGGGCACCATTGCGTATACTAAATTCTAACCCCCTTATTCTTAAAACAGGTTTAAATAATTTTGTATGAAAATTTGATTTATAAACCTCTTATAAACCTGTTGTAAGTTTTATGAATAAGGGCATAAATCATGAATATTAATCATACTTTACTTTATAAAATATATAAATTTCAAAATACTACTGAACCGATTTTTAAACAATGTATTTAACAAATATAGAGAAGGACATGAGCTTTAAGAGGCATACATTTTTAAATATCTACCCGGTATTTGAAGTGGGTGCACTGCGTTTACTTTATTTCTAAGTAATTAATATTAATCATACGTTATATTATAGATAGTGATAATAAACATCTAAATATCAACTAAACTACTGCACTGATTGTAAGACAATGTAAGTAACATATATAGAGGATGATGCGAGTTTTGAGGAACTTAAACTTTTAGGTCTTTTGTGTTTTGAATGGGTGAACAACAGGTGTCAAGGTTAACAACCTTGAGTGTGGGAGATATGGTTTTGTTTGTAGCTTTTATAAAAATGATCCCATTTTGATAAATTTGAAAATTTTTGTAGAATAGACAAGAAAACAAAAATATAAAATAAATTCATATTTTAACTGAAAAAGTTAAAAAAAATGATTTTAAGAAAAATTTTTTTTCTTTAAAACATTTCTTGTACTATAAACTCTATTGAAAAAGCTTACATCTTGTTTCCGCTCCTTGTTTATACTCCAAGGTCTAGTGTTATTAATTTTATAAACTTTGCAATATGCAAATCAGCCTTATTAAAAATTTCAAAATATTTGAGAGACAATTGCTTGCATCAGCTGGCTGTTGAGCTTCAACAAAACAAAGTTATAAGGCTTGTTTTAAACAAATAAATGTATTACAGAATTTTGAAAAACTGCAAACAAAACTATGTAAAATATGCGTTTGGCCATCTCTATTAAAATTAAGTAGGAAAAATTTGTTTATATTAAACATTTTGGAAATAACTAACTATTTAAGAGACAATAACTTGAACAATAACTCTCAATTATACAGAATCATATCGCAGTCTTTTGAAAACTACAAAACAAATATTAATATCAAAGAAAAGAACGTTATAAAAAAATCTAAATTAGGAAATTTGTTTGTCATTCTATTTTAAGATTAAATATAAACAACTTAGTTAATAACAAACGTTTTTGAAATGATGTTAAGCTACTTTCATTTTCCATCTTATGAAACTCTTTATGATGCCTCATATTCATTACGCCCATAATAACCTCACGTCGGGCTTATGTTCAAAAAAAAAAACACACGACGCACATTGAAACAATATCTTAATATTTAACTTATTGCAATTATTATACTTATGATTAATATTAAATTTCCTTTACAAACAAACATCACACAAAAGTCTTCAATATTTTGATATTTCATTTTATTATAATTAACTTGAAACATAAATTTCACAATAAAAACAATTTAACTTCCTTCTCCCCCATAAAAAACAATCAAGAAAGAAAAACCAACAAATAAAACACATAAAATCCTTTTGAATATAATAGAAAGATAAAACAGCAAACAAATAATTTTTTTTTAATAAAATTTATTTTGCAAACCTTTTTAGATAAATCTGTGTGTTTATATATTTCTAAAGACAATTTTACAGTTTCTAGCCACAATTTATAACTCGAAAGATAAAACCAGTCAAAGCCAAAACAAGCCAGAACTTAAACTAAATGTGAAATACTAAAAGTAAAGGCAACACAACGAAACAAACAAGAGCATCAATTATGTTTACTGCTTTCAAATATCTCAAAGATATGAAAATGGTACCAAAAAAAAAAAAAAAAAAAGTTAAAACATTATTATTTTGCTTTTAAGGCAAAGAGTTTTGCAGGAATTAAGTAGAATATTATTGCAAATTGGGGGTTTCTGTAGGTTTGTTTGTCTCTATTTTTACTAAGAATGTTGTGATGATTTTCTTAAGGTTGGTGTAAGAAAAAAAGGGAAAATTATTAAGAAATGAAAATATAGAAATATTAAAATATAAACAAGTAAGAAAGTATAGTCGGTCAAGTTCGACCATATAATACCCTAGACCCAGTATATGTACAAAACAGTTTTTTAGAAATGGGCGTTATATGGGAAATGTAACCTATTGTGGATCGATCATACAAAAATTTATTGTCTTGATTTCTGTGAATATACATAAGTATTATATGTGTTAAACTTTATCTAGATATAAATACTTTTAAACGATTTATTGAGCTTAAAATTAATTGTGAAGAGGTTTTTATATGGGAGTTTCGACTAATTATGGACCGACCATTATAAAATGAATTGCCATTATATCTGTATATAAGAAACTTATTTGTGTCGAATATTATTTGAATACCAACATTTTTGAGAGTGTTATGGTTTTTAAAGTGATTTTCGACAGTGGGCCTTATATGGGAGCTACGAGTAATTATGCACAAAATTTGTAGGTGTGATTTGGCTTCATTTACCACTCATTTCTGATGAAATTTGTTTGGATACTTGCATAATTCAAACATTTATGATCGGCAAACCACAATTTTGGGAGGACATTTGTATGGGGGCCAGTTGAAATAATGAACCGATTTTCACCACTTTCAATCCCATCCATTATTGGGCCGAAAAAATATCACTTACCAAATTTTGTCGAAATATCTTCGAAATTGCGACCTGCACTCTGCGCACAAGCTTTACATGGACAGCCAGCCAGCCAGACGGACGAACGGACGGACATTGTTAAATCGATTTTAAAAGTGATTTTGAGTCGATTGGTATACTTTAAGGTGTGTGTTGGACCAATATTTCTGGACGTTAAAAACATCAGCACAAATCCAATATACCCTCCCCACTATCGTGGTGTAGGGTATAAAAAACAAAAGAAAGGTCAGGTAATTATTTTAGCAAAAAGCCAAAGGTAATTACATAATATAAATAATTTAGAAGATAAATTTGCTTTATGACACTTAGTGTTTCTTATAAAATCATCATCAACATTGAAACAAGTTAAATATTTTTTGTAATATCAATTACGTTTAAGGATTACTACAGCTAAATGCGTTGTTTTGTCAATAAATATTTAGCTGTCCTTTCCAATTAAGATCTTGAACAGCTTGCTTTTTAGCTTATTACTGTTTAAGCCTTTGTCTCCAAGCTTTTTATTTAAATTTTATCTAAAAAACCATAAAATATTTTATGGCAGTTTTTATAACTGCACTTAGTTAATAGTAGTTCTCTCTAAGTTTTTCTTTCAGTCACTATAAAATAAAAAAACCAAGTGCAAGTTGGTTTTTGAAAAAGCACTAAACTTAAATAATTATTTAAAACATTAACAAAGCCTGGACAGAGTTGGTAAGCTGCATTTGTGCATTCCTGGGTGAATTAGTTAGCGTGAGTAGCTGGCATTATAGCTAAAACTAAAACTAAAGAGCTGGAGTAAAAACAAACTAAAGACAAGATGCACACGATAATAAATGAAGACTTATTTTTGTAATGCTTAAAGGAAATTAAATTAACATAAGAGCAAAAAAAAAAAATGTATTTTAAATATGAAAATTATTCTTTAACGGCTAAGCAAAGAATATAATGAAAAACAAACCTAAAGTCAACAAAGTGGAAAGGAAGATGTTCAGCTTAAATGTGGAATTAAAGAAATAATATTTTATAATATTATATTTAGTTTGTTGTTTGTTCGTTCATTTCCTTTTAAGCGGAAATACTAAAGAAACAAATAATAACTTAAACCTCATTAAGGTAAATACACCAAAGAAAAATACAATTTACAGGAAGTATACCAGGAATTATTACAACTTGTTTAAATTCATTTTCGGTGAAAAGTTTCATGCAAATAAAATAAATGAGTTTTTGAGTTACAAAAACCTACAAGTCAAAATCGTAGGTAAAGTTTGCAGAAAATTAGAAAAATGTTTTCAAAAAATATTTATCTTGAAATTATTTATTGAGAAAGAGTTAATGTACTGGAATTTACATCTAAGATATGGAAAATTTATACAAACTTTAAAGATAATTACAACGCAATGTTTCTTTTATGATGTTAAACAAAACAAACTGAATACGTTTAATGAGCCCTCTCTATTAACCAGCTTTTATACTAACAATAACAAACCAAGCAAACTTTAACAAAGGCTACAATTGTGAGGCACAACAATACAAAATTGTGCTAAAAAATGGCTGCTTACTAAAAAGAACAGCAAAAAGCTAAAGTTAAATAAAACGGAAGTTAAGATAACGAAACCTTAACACCTACTGCAAAGCAGCTACAAACACATACATACATACACAAACAACTCTTTTACCTAAATACAACAAAAAAAAACTTCTACAATAAACTATTATACAGAGAGACACAAAGAAAAACACACAACAACAATTGAAGTTTTAAAACCAAATATAAAGTGGCTTAACTACCTGATCAACAATGTTTTATTTTTTTTTAATAAAAAAAAAATATATTATTCACATAAAATCTGGCGACACAAAAAAAAAAACTTTTTTAGAAACCTGCTGGCATTAACTTCTGGTTTAAAAAAGAATTATCAGTCGGTATATTTTTGTACAAGTGCTGACCAATGGAATAACAAAATATAAAAAAAGCTCAAGTTTCCAAAAAATAATGCA
This sequence comes from Bellardia bayeri, assembly GCA_950370525.1. Taxonomy (NCBI): domain Eukaryota; kingdom Metazoa; phylum Arthropoda; class Insecta; order Diptera; family Calliphoridae; genus Bellardia; species Bellardia bayeri. The sequence goes on from OX493268.1 coordinate 2,367,157, forward strand.
AATGATGTTCTAAACGATACGAGCCAACCTAAAGCGCAGATCTTTAACAAACAGGAAAGAAATGTTATTGAAAGAAAGTAGAAATTAACAAAGAAAAAACTACGTTCAATAAAGCAAAATTCGTTCACTTCGACAGTGACGAAATAGTTTTGTAACAATTACCGAAAATATCTATGATTTCAGTGGGGGGGTGGGTTTACTATATTTAGAAAAAAGTTTCTTATTTTCTTAAGATTAGTGTTAGAAAAGATAAAATTGTTAAGAAATGAAAAATGTAAAAATTAAAGTAAAAAATACTTTTTTGGTTTTATATTCAAATTTTTAATATTCCCAAGAAACCAGAGAAACAAATAAATTACCTGCCATTATTTTTCTTTGGCAGAAAGAGAATGTTAGGAATTGTGAATTGTTTGATTTCTAGATGCGCTTTTTGTTCAATGAAACGTCTTGAAAAGAAAGAAATTTCTATAAATAAGCACTATGCCTGAAGCAGTATCCCTCGAAGCCAGCTCATCCATTAGCTGCACTTTTCAGTATATATATTTTTTTTGAAAAGACAAGTAACACTCAGGTAATTGATATTCTTTGGAAAGGGGTGAAGAATAGGTGGTGAAAGTAGAGAAAAGCTTTTCATATGACAACACCGTGTTCAATACCATGTTCAGACGAACACTGAAATTTGTGTTTCGCTCTCTCATTCGTGATTCGCACCCCAATCATGATTGAATCAACCTGTTTCGCAATACAAAATTTTGAGAGCGAAATATCTTGTTTCAGTTTGAAACTACTGCCCAAATACGAATATTTTACTGTCTTCTCTAATTTGATAACAAATAATCGCTAGTTTATCTGAACTAGCTGTCAAAATAAAATGTAAACAAAAAACTAAAAAGGTAAAAATAAGAATTGTGAAAAATAATAAAAGTGAAAATAAATAAATAAATAAATAATAAAAGTTTCTGTCCATTTTTAAAAAAATATTCTTTTAAAAAAAGCAAAGCAAAAGAATTTAAAAAAGTCGAGCCAACTACTTACGTTTTCATGTACATAAAAAAGAACTGTCAAAATGAAACACGAATATGCCGTGTGAACGGGATGATTCACAATCGTAATTCAATAAACGAAACAAGTGTTTCATATTGCCGTCTGAACATGGTAGAATTGCGCGTTATGTTTATTATTAGTACAGTATTGCAGCTCCTCTGGTGGTGAGTAGGTACACTAATCAAAGCTTGATTTATAGCCATTATTTAACCATCGAAGAAGGGCGCTGTGATAAATATTAGTTATGATAGGAGAGAGAACTGATAATTATAAGAAACTGAAATGCCCAAATGATTGTTTAGGTGGCTGCAGCTGGGAATCGAACCCAGGCCACAAATACCAACTCTTGCTTAATGATCAAATGCGCCAATCAATTAAGCTATAGCACCCTCAAACAGAGATTGTGTAAAGCAGCTGATGTTATGTCAATATTTTTCTAAAATATTAAATATTAATATGTATGTCATTCCAAAGTTTTCAATCGCTTTATTTGTTAAACAAATATTAAAATGTTTAGGCAAACGGATTTAAGGTGAATAATGCTTTAATAAACAAACAGGTTTAGGTGAATAATGCCTCTACACATACACCTATAAACGCAAATGAGAGAAGACATTGTTAGTAAAACGGAAATTAAGGAAATCCGTTTACACATTTTATTGTAAACTACAGGCAAAAGTTAAAGGAACATGTGAACAAATACAAAAGTAAAAAACTCTAGACAACCTGCTGATATGCAAAAATAATAACAATCTCACATATATATATACAAGTGAACGAGTTAAACAATTCAAAATAAAAAAAACACATACATATACATACATATATATATACTGAATAAATGTTTGGATAATGTTTTTTTTTCTTTGTGGCTGTTGTCTTGTAGACCATAAAAATGTGGAAGTTTACAAACCCCAATAACTTTCTTAATATGCAAAAAAAAAAAAAACACAAGCTGACTAATGCCAAAAGAATTGTTGGCAGCAACAAAATCATCAACACCCAACCACAACAACACAAAACAAGAGAGTAACCCCGCAAGTGCAATAATAACATTTACTGTCAACACAATAGAAACCAGCCAAATAAATACTCCACAACAGAGTTTACATGAAGAAAATGAAAAAATTCCCATACAAACAAAAACTGCTGGCTGGCTTTCTAACAAATTCTTCACTTTTTCTTTTACATTTTATGGAAATTTTCATTCAATTTCTTTTATATTTCATTCATTTATTTTGCTGTTTTTAAAACACATTCATACATACTTTCATACGTTCCTACATACAAGTAGTTTTGAAAAACATTTAGAGTTTTTTTTTATTCTATTTTGTTAGGTTTCAGTCTCAGTTCTTTTGTCTGCTTTAGCATTCTTAAGCTGGCTGGTGTAGAGCTTTTTTTTTTTCTTAACTTGTTGTAAACTTAAATGTGTGTGTGTAGCTGCGTATAAGTGTAAACAAGTATTTTTGATTGTATGTATGTGTATTTACTTCTAGATGTTTTAAAGAATTTGTCTTTTGTTATTTGATTGTTGTTAAGTATTTTGTCAACAATGTGTTGTAGTTATGTCTACATAAAAAAAAACAAAAGAACAAGACAACAAAATATTCAGTTCAGAACTCAACAGTAAATGTTTTGATATTTACTGAACACAGCCACATTAAGAGGAAAATAAATTGATGATGTAGTACTTTACTTAACTGAACTTTACTTTACATTTACATTTACGAGTATTTAGTTTTACACATATATGTATGTTTTGTTTGATTTATGTCTTTTTATTAGTTTTGTGTTTGGCAAATTAAGATTATTTAAAAATTTTGTTGCTGATTTTCTAAATCGTATACATGTGTATTTTCAAGCTTCATTTGTGTTCATTAAAAACTCAAGCAACATTTCAAAATAGTTCTGGCATTTTAAGTAGGCAATTTAAATAAATGATGCTGGCAAATATTTACATACAGAGAGTTAGTTAATAAGAAGTTGTAATAGACTTGGGAGAAAGGGCTGCTTGTACACTGAAAATATTTTGTAGGTAAAATTAACCGAAAATGTAATTTAAAATAAATGAACATTCATTTCAAAATCGGTCAAGTAATTTTTCATTTAAATTACATGAAAGGTTCATTTAATTTTCAATGTTAAAAAATTAACTGATCTAAATATTATATTATATTGATTTTTCTTTTCTTTTTTTTTATTATAAAGGGCAAAAAAACTAATCACCAGATACGTAAAAAATAACTGATTCTTCCTTTAATTCGATTATTTCAACTCACAAAACTATAGTTTTTCAGAATTTTCTATGGGAAGTGAAGGACTGACTATAACATTGCTGTTGGGCGAGAATTACATTAAATTAGCTGCATTATAAAATATGTGAAATTCCCAGACATGATTCAGTGTCAGGAATAGTGATTCTTCCTTTCATTTCAAAATGTTTCATTGGACAAAGAGACAATCTAAAACTTAAACTATTTTTTTCTTTGAGCTAAAAAAATTCAAGTCTTTTATTTGTTTCTTTGGTTTTTTGCGAACATTACAAATGTTAATAAAACCTTTTCAGACCTGACGCAAAATTACCAGGAATTTTTTTTTATAATTTTTGGAATAAGTAATCTCTACACCATATGAACATATAATCAATGACTAGGTTTTATCATTTTTATATCCTTAAAGGATTTTCAGGACACAACCAGTTGATGCGTCTCGGTCGATTTTCATTAATATTTTTAACTAAAACACATTTTTATTGCAGGAAACGATTTCAATTAGTTTAAAATATTAAAATTTATAATTTTTTTTAGTTTATATATGCACTTATTATATGTGCACTTTATTATTTGTAAACGATTAATAGTTTTGTAATTAAAGACACTGAATTACTTTTACGCTGAAATAATTCCCAATAATTCAAGTAATGGTAAATCAAACAGAAGAGAAATGTGAGAAGCAAATATAAAAAACATTCAGCACAATAGATGCATGATAGTCTTTTTCAAATTGGGTTAACAGAAGCAAACAAATATTGAAGCTGAAACCCACCCGCATAATCGATGCATCACGCTCTGAAAGGGATAAAACCCTTCATGGTTTTCCATGGTTTTCCATTTTAATATTTATATTTTTCATTTCTTATACTAACCTTAAGAAAATCATTAATAATGTTAGCAGTAATAGAAAGGAATCATGCATAAACTCCAAAATTGCGTTAATATTCTCGTTAATGGCACCAAAACACTTTGGTTATTGTCGCAGAAACCCAGATTTTCTTTTACTGAAGTAGTATTTTTTTTTCTTAAGTTCCTGGTTACTTTTAACTACAATTTTGCTTTATATTTGTTTACAATCCTAGCTTGTGATATACTTGTTATCTTTTTTAACATCATTTACAGTACCTTTTGAGAACCTTAGCTTCTTCCGTTCCATTAGAAATCGTTACAAAAAAAGAATCGCTACAAACAAATCCGTATAAGTGTTTCAAGAGTTCTTGCTTTAGTTTTTCTGCACACAGAGAAAAAATATAGTTGTACATGTTTGTGGTAAACAATGTCAACATTTTTACAAGTTTTCAATAATATTATGCTCACTGTAATTATTTTTTTATGATTTCGGTAACCATAATACGATTGAAATGATAACGATAATCATATGTATGTGTATATATACTATTTATATATTTGTGGCAATCATGTTTATGACAACTATATTTATCATAATTTGTTACTGTTTGATTATAATTTTTTATCATAAAACTGATCACCATAAACATTAAATAATCATATATATGATTGTTATAATATAGTGAATAGTAACTTAACCATATTGTGGTAGCAGCAATATGAATAATTACAGTGACCATAATATTTAAAAAAAATGTTTAAAAATATTGAAATAGTTGTGTTAAACATGCCCAACTATATCTTTTCTCTGCGTGTAAGTTTAGTTTTATTTAATTAACATTTATTGAACTCGCTTTTAAAAAATTTAAACTATTTCCTTAATTTTTGTTTAAAAATAAAACAAGAAAACTTATCTCTGACACTTTTTCATATGAAAAAAGAAAAAGTTGTTTCGTAATTCTACACCAAAAAAAAAAAAAAAAACTTTTTACAATTTTTTACACTTTGAAACTAAAACTTAAACATTATTTAAAGGGAAATTCTTTGTCCACCCTTTTGCTTCCTTTAAACTTTCTAGTTGTTTTAGGTATTAGAAACAAAAACAAATAAAAAGTATAAAATACTGCATTGATTTTCTTTACATTCAATTGTTATACAAACATTTTGCAAACATTTCAATGAAATAGAATTTCACAGACAAATTTGTCGAGGTACCTTTCAAAGATTTTAGTTTTTGCCAGTATGTAGTTTTCTAAAAAACATTTTTTGCTTTCAAATAATAATCATTTATTTAAAAACACACAGAAAAGTACTTGCGCTACTTACACACTTAAATATAAACGGTTATAATACATAAGTGTATGTGTATGTAAAGTAGGTGTATGGTTGTGTGTATGTCTGTGTATTATGTAAGTATTTTAGAGAGTGTTTCTAAGTAGCTGTGCGTGCATATGAATGCATTTTTATTTGCTGCTATTTTTTCGTTCCCTTTCCGTTTTGCACTGGAAATGAGGAAATTGAAATGTTCACACGTTTCACACATTTCATACAAATTAGCATAATAGAGTTTTTACTTGTAAGAGTATAATAGAGTTTTTCAAGTATTTTCTTTAACTAATATAACTAGTATTTCTTTTTTTGTTGTTTTTATTATTGATATCCTTGAGCACATTACAATGTGCAAAAAAAAATAACTTTTTTTATGTGCATTTGTCTATGTGTATTTTACTTTTACACACAATTATCTACATTGAAAACAATTGACAAATTTGTTTGTTGTTGGCGCGCTCTTTATAAAAACACATGTGCGCTGTGCAAGTTTTTGTATTTATCAGCGAGTGCCTGCCATTTTATGTTTTAAAGTTTGCATATAAATGTTTATATCTATGTGTGTGTTTATTGAACAAAATGTGGCATATCAAATTCTATGTGTATATATTGTAAATACAGGATGAATTTTAAATGCACAAAAGTTGGGTTATTAAACGGATGTGTGTCTGAAATAAAGGAAAATATTAAAAAGTTGTTTTGCGGTTATTAGTGCCAGTTTAAAGATTTTTATGTTTAGATTGTTTTAGAAATTTTATTAAGTTTTAGAATTCTTAATATTTACAGTTGTAATTCTTTGCAGGCATTTGAATAAAACATTTTTAAAGCACTTTTTTTCTAAGCGGTCTTGATTTTAATCAGTTTTTAATACCTATTAGTTATGTTATAATTATATTGTGTGTGTAAAACATCCTAATGTGCAAACTACTTATCTGAAAGTAAAGACAACTATGTAGAAATATTTGTTATTATCATAAAAAGATTATAATCGTAAAATAAGCAAAATCTGGTTGGCAGCAAAAAAGTTACCAACAAAAATGTGAGAGAAAATGCGCGCCAAAATTTTAGGCTTGTTAAGCAAAACGAATTAGCCTGCTGTTGTGGTGTGTATATGAATTGAATTTTTAACACTGTTTTAGTAAAATAAACAATAAAGAAAAACTGATTGTGGATACAAAATAGAAGTGATCACAAACTAATTTTATTTTCTCAATATTTACAGAATTATAAGCGATTAAAAGTTTCTGGTAACAAATTTATTTTCCAGCTAAAATAGTTGTTATCACAGATTTGGTTTATGTTCTAAAAATCAAATGCTGTATTTACAAAGTTATAAATGATTTAACTTGCGAAGGAATTTTCTGTGAAAACATTTATTTTCTATTCAAAATATTTACAGTATTCTTAAGTTCAAAGTTTTAGCTTCTTTGGATTAATTTTCAAACGATTTCTTATTTAAAATCGAATGCAAAAAATTCAATTAGTAAAGACAAACATTCATTTTGGCTGGTGAAAGTGGTTTCAATTCGAACAAAATTCATTTGAAATTTTGTCATAAAAAATTTATGTAAAATAAGTCTTTTTTTTTTGAAAGAGAAGTAACACTCAGACAATTAATATGTTACTTAAATTGCGTTACTTTCTTTGGAAAGGGGATAGTTGAAGAAGTAAAGGTGGTGAAAGAAGAAAGCTTTTTTTTATATCACAACTCTGCAATTGCGCATTATGTTTGTTTTTAGTGCAGAATTGCAGCGCCTCTGGTGGTGAGTAGGCGCATTAATGTTAAAGCTTGATTTTATAGCCTTTATTTAATTATTTTACTTTGGTGGCGTTTAAATGTTTATATCTTAGCAATTTTTGAACCGATTTTGATGATGTACCTGAAATATAAATCTGATATAATGATATTACTGTGAGTCCGTAGGGCAACTTATATAAGGGCATCCCAACTTTGTTTAAATGATTGCACATGAATGTTATAGAAATTACAAATAGTAAAGAATATAATAAGCTGAAAGTTATATAGAAATTTTGATATTTCTTGTATAAATGCAAAAACATTAATACCATTTTAAACTTGTCATATCATACACAAATTATTTCAACAATAACAACCTCTTCCAGCTCCAGGGAGCCAAAGCAGCCACCCTAATCAACATGTATGTTTATGTAGGTATATTTATTTTCTTATTCTTATTACTGAGACTAGGAAATGAAATACTTTTCAATTCCTTATTTATATAACATTTAATTTACTTTTAAACAAATAAATACCAAATAGCCAGCGGTAATTTTGTGGCTTTATTTGTAAAAATATCATCATGTTTCTATTTATTTATTTATTGCTATCAGTATTTAGTAAATAAATAATTATACAGGTCTGGAGATAAAAAGATAAATAAACAAATTGTTAGTTTAGTTAAAGGGACTTGAACGAAAGGCAAATTTAATATTTTTAACATAAGGGTGGAAAAATTGTTGACTGAAAATGCCTACAAGTTTATTGTATTAAATAAAATTAAATTAAAATTTCCATTTCTAAATAGCTAAAGGCAAAATAACTTGAACATTTGTTTGTTGTAGACTTAAATATGAAATTGCAAAATTTTTAAACAAATTCAAAATATTTTAATTGTTAAGAAATGTGTTTAAAAAACGTTTTTTTTTAGTCATTAGTTAGTTGTCTTAAATTAAAACTTAAATTCTTTAGATATTAAATCTTATTTGGAATTTTACATTAAATAGAAGTCACAACTATATTGTATGACAATTCCATTAAATAGACTCACTAAGGAATCTATTTAAGCAGACCATTTATAACACTGTCGTGACTATTTTGATATGGTTGGCAAGTTTAACAAACATATTGTCTGTCTCATATTCATTGCTATAGACATATTGATGTGAAAATGTATTAAATAGTAAACATTTACTGCTTGTATAGTTATAATAAAACTTTTACACACTTATCCTTCCAATACATACACATACACATATGTACATACATAAGTAAACATTTGTTTGAGTGTATTTGCCTTTGTGTAAGTAAGTATTGTCAAAATTAATGATATCCTTTTTTCTCTCCCTTTTTTGTAGCAGTTGTACATTAACTACCACAAAAGCAAATGGTCTAGAATTGTTTAGATTTCAAGCAAAAAATATATATACATATATTTTGTATGGAACTTACAAAGGACATGAAAGCCAACGTAATAATGGTTAAAAAAAAATAGACAGATAGTTAGATGAAAAATTTAAGAATGACACATGTTAAATGCTTTCATAACATTTAGGTTTTGATTGACGGCTAAAATATATTTTTTTAGTTCATCATCAAATAGTAATTGTTGAACCAACAAAAAACAATTTTATATTTCTTTAAGAAACCCGTTTAACAAATATTTCTTAATCAGTTCCGAAAACTAAACTAAATAAAAATTTGCAATCTCAAGGGATGTTTTAGTCTTGTAGCTTGTGTTACAGTGGGGTTAAGTTGGCTACTTTGTTTTTTAAAAACAACGGTTAGCAATTCTTTTCAAAGAAAATTCTATCAAAACTTAAATCGTTTGTAACTCGGTAAATAATGCGGTTTTTATATAAAAAACTCAATCTGTGATCACGTCTACTTTGTTAAGCAAATGGATTTTATCAGATAAATGTAGATTAAATAAAACGCAATTAACTCGACCACTTATCAAAAGATTGACATTTATTTTCGGTTCAAAAAAAAAAAAAATTATTGAAAATAACTTTTTTAAAATAGTTTTGTTCTGCCAATTCTCAATTCCCTTTCATCATAACTTTGCTTTGTGGGGATGACTACTTAAACATTTTCATATAAAATATGGACGAAATGTAACTCGTTCACTAATTCAATTGTTTGATTTTTGTAAATTTCTCATCAGTACAATTTGCCTAACGAAATACTTGTTTGAATTTTCCCTGCGTTACTAGAGGTTGAGATGTTCTATGTAAGTGAATGAAACACAAGCTGTTAGATGTTTTTATCAATAGTCATAAAGTAAATGATAAAAGTTTTTCTGGTGACTGTTCTTTAACAAAAATGATTGAAATTGAATTTTAATCTTTATATGAGCTACAGACCGCTAAACACAGCAAACATTAATGGTTAAAAATCATTAAAATAAAAATTTAAATAAATAATTTTCTAATTTTTTTAAATATTTTCTGAGTGATTTTCATATAAATATTCACAATTTACTATTTTTTAAGTTTTAATCTAAACTTAATCTAAAGGTCAGAGGTCATGAAAAATTGAGTTGGCATATTGAAACAAATAACACAATACATCCAATAAATAACCTTAATTTTGAAAATACGAATCTTTTCTGTTCCAACGTACAGTAGAATTCATTTCTATAGTTTGTAGAGCCTGATTTAATATTTCTGTGAAAACTATTCAAATGTATAGAGATTCGTTAGAAGAGTAAATTATGAAAATCATTAGAAAAACTTATATAGACACAAATTTTAACGGGTTTACTTAATTTATGTTTAGAGACAGAGAAATATGTTAGAAATGCATTTTTCTATCGATAATTATTTAAATAAAATTTACATAAATTTTCTTCTTTCCTTTTCCCTTAACAAATGTTTGCTGTGTTGTAGTTTTATTTTTTTTTCCTTAGAAAAGTTCTAATAAAATCTCCCTTAAGTACTATTAACAGATTATAAAAGCAAAAAAATAAAAATAATAATGAGAAAATGATAATCTTAATAATAAATAAATGTTCCAGTTTCAGTTCTAATGTTAAAATAAATAACAATGATAAATAGTAATGATTATGGTGTAATAATAATAATAATAATGACAATGATGATGCTAATAATGATGGTGATTATTATTATTATTATTATTTAACTTAATAAGTATTATTAACTTTTGTATAGGAAAACGAAAGCTGTATATTGTATTAGATTTTGGTTGAAAATCATAAATAATTTTTATGCTTCACTGAACTTCTAAGAACTTTTCGAACAACAAACTCAACTGAAATGAACTGCATGAATCAACTGTTAAATAATGAATTTTAGTAAATAGATGTTTAAGCCTAAAAATCGTTGGCCATAAATAATGAGTGAGCGGGCGATTGAAGGAATGTTTTATTATTGACTTGTAATGGTAATTGTTTCAAACGCACGCACCCACAAATTTATTTAAATTGTAAGATTTTGTGTGGAAATCATTTGTGTGGAAATGTTTTTGTGTTAAATTTAAATGAGAGAAATTAATTTATGCTAATTTCTAAATTGAAGTGATTATTCCTAAGACAAATTCACAGAATGGGTAAGAATTATTCTATAATCTAATATTGCGAGACTGTGTCACATTTTATTTAATAAATTTTGGTTTACGTAGCTGATTTTAATGATTGTCAAAAACAATTTGATTAGTAATATAATATTAAATACAGTTAGAGAATTTCATAAATTTTACTCGTTTGTTTTTTGTCGCGGGACTATTTTACACAGGCAATAAATATAGTAATCCTCATTTCATTTCACATAATCTAAGTTTCGGTGTAAACACATGATTATATACAAATTTTTTTTTTTCGTTGAAAATTCCATCAGAACTTAAATTGTTTATAACTGGTTATTTTTTTTTTGTGAAAATAAGCTCAATCTGTGATCACTTGAATTTTCAATTCGAAATCGATTTCGCATAGAAAAAATTAATGGAAACTTAAATCGTTTTTAACTTGGTAAATACTGAATTGTATGGGAAAATAAGATTAATTTGTGATTGCTTTTGCTTTAGATTCAAAATCCTTAAATTGTATATAACTCAGTAAATCTTGCCTTTTTTTGCATTTTTTTAAACAAGCTCAATCGGTGATATTTGGGAACCAAAATCGATTTTTTCATAGAAATTTCCTTCGAAGCTAAAATCATTTATAACTTGGTAAATAAGCGGTAATTCAGTTTTAAATTTCATATCAAAAATCTATAGCCTTTAAATACTTTAATAGTGGTTTATATTAAAAATAAAAAAAAATAATCTGTGATCACAACATTTCTTTACAAAATCTATTTTTTATATGGAATTATAATAGATTCTTTAATATTGGTGTAAAGTTTTACTGAATTAATATTTTATCACTAATTCGAAAAACAAACTTCCAAAAAGCCCAGCTCGTCTACACAAAACAAATAAATCAGCTTAATTTAAGGCTTTTATTTGAACAAAATGAATTCTTTGTGGTATAAATTGATAACAAGTTCATTTAAAAACTGATTGGAAAAAACGTTTGAGGACTCAAATTGAATCCAAATTTAATGTTAATACCATTACTTTCAACAATTTGTTTGCCATCATTTACAACATGATTGGAAAAATATTGTCTAAAGTCTAATTTAATGATTCGCAAAATTTTATTAAGGGATTTTGTAATGAAGTTCAAATAAAGAGAAACTTGAATCATTCAATAAGGAATCATTTCTATTAAGAATGAAATCTCAAAGGAATGAATCCAATAGTTTTAAAATATTATTTAAATAAAGCCTAGCTAGGTATTAAATATTTAAAGGAGTTGTGTAGAATTAAAATTAAATTATTGTTAGTTAATTTGTCAAAAATAAAGATTATAATTATTTTTATTATTGACTAAATTTTGCTTACCAGATTTTAATAAAATATCAATTCCTGAAGAAGTTGAAAAAACCAACAAAACGTCGGATTTTATTGGAAATGGAATAAATAATCTTTTATTTACATTAAATTAATGATCTTGAAAAAAAAGGTCGATCAACACTTATAGTTATAAAATTAAATTTGGTTTAATAAAATGGATCAACATTACAAATAAACTTTAAAATACAAAATAAAACTTGCAGAAATGTTAATATCTGTTGAAATTAAACTTACAACAAACAGTTAATAACAAAACACCATCATTTTCTAATAAACAAAAGCACAACATAAATCATAAATCAAGCCTATAGAATACAACGAATAGCCTATAATTATCTTTCTTTTTCATAATAAACATTATCAGGTCACAATTTCTCAGGGCGTATGAGTAATATAATAAGAAACAAATAATTAAATATCAATCATACTCCTTAAGAAACACAAGGCTGACTTAGTAATCGATAATTTAGGAACAATCATACTCATATGTCTAAGATAAAAAAAATCCATATATGTACTAGGTACGCATATTTGACCCTCAGTTTATGTAAAAGAAAATGCCCCTGCTATATCCTTAAACACATTTGATGAGTGTTACGTTCTTTTTCATTTTCTTTCATTAAACCAACTTTAACCCTACATAGTGGAGTTGGAGAAATATTTAGAAGATGATAATAAATAATGAATATAAATGTGACAGTAATTTATATATATATTTTTTATCGATTTCTATGCTTCGGCTTTTGGTTTGTCTTGGTGTAAATTTTTATGTATTTTGTTATGTAAGTGTGACGCTGTGTGTGAGTCCCACTGTCATTATTTATGACCAGAGAACAGTAATGGTATACGATTAAGTTAATTAAATCCATAGACAGTTGCAGATAGCTACAAACCGAACAAAATAAATACCATTATATTTAAATACACACTTTCCCATTTACACAGTTCAAACAATAACTTAACGAAATTGGTGTTTGAGTTTACAAACGAAATCAATGATTGAGACATTTGTATTAAGTATACGTTACACACACACACGTACACGTAAGATACATTTTTATAGAAAGCCAAGATATTGTGATTCCCCTTAAGAATAAAACTCATAAAAAAAACCAAACACTGTTACTTTTATTTTGGTATAAACTCTCCAAGGACACTTGAAAGAAAATTACTTGGTTTCAGATATTTCTTTTCTTTAACTAAAAACTGACCTAAATTAAATGTTTGCCTCAAACCAAAAGCCTCTTACTTAAGCTTTATATTCCAAAGGATTTTTGTTTTCTATTTTTTTTTGAACTTAATTATGTATCAAAATGACTTTGTTATTTTAAAACAAAGAAATTATAATTTCAAGAAAATATCGTTTTTTTTCAGTTAATCCATATCTTTTTATGGTACCTTATGCGCTCTTATTAAGCAGCACACTTTTTTAAGCCTTTTCATTATTATTTTTATTATTTTAATGTTTGAAAAGGAGTTTTAAAATTCAGTTTGTTTTTATTTTCTTTTATATAACTTGAGGGGATTTTGTCTTTTTTTTTTAGTTGTATGTATAAACTTGTGAGAATATTTTATCATTATTATAATTTCTTAAGGTTAAAGTTTTTATAATGCACATTTTCTTTGCAGTCATATTAGTGTTTTTTTTTCTTACTTTTATATCAAGAAAAGAAGAAAATTATAAAAGTGTTTATTTTAAAAAAAGAGAATATGAAATAGATACTGCTTGATTTCAGTTTATATATATATTCTGTGACAGCCATGTTCGGAAGTGGAACTAATTCCGTATTTTGCTTCTGTAACAAAAGTAAAACGAACAATTTTTTCGGAATTAAACCTAGAAATGCTTTAAAATTACAATTACTTCAAGAAGCAACCAAAGGGATTAATTTCACTTCCGAACGGAATTAAATTATGTGACATGGCTGATAGAAGAAAAATAGTTTTTAAATTGAGCTTATAAGTATTCAAGACTTGGAAGTCAACATTACTCGGGTAATTAGCTAGATGCCAACAGTGTTCTTGTAATTCGTGACACCCATAGCAATGATATCTATTAAATGGAGCATCTATAGCAAAGTCACGAAAGTTGATATATTGTAGCATCAACATAAAATGAAACTACATCCATCCTAGATAAAATACGTACTAGATTCCAACAGTTGATGAGAAACATGTGTATCAAAAATGAAGAGCCGGCCATTCACAGAAGAAATCAGTTTCTCAGTTTCTTTCTTTTGCCGGCCCTGTTGTCAATATTATATAAAAAAAATCTGATTTTAATTGTAATAGTCCAAAATACTACATTGTTACAGATAATCCAATGGAGTTAGTTGATTCTTAGTCTGTCTGACTAATATAGAAGAATTAGGAGTTGAATGCTGTATAGAATTGGAACTAAGTGCATCAACTGTAGCGCCTTTTAAGTTCAGTTTTTAATATCTAGTGTATTCAATTCGACCCGAATCGATTTATTTATAATCAAGAAAATGAGTCGAGTTTATCTTGTAACGACCAACTAGTTTCGACTTCTGGCTTATTTCAAAACTACATCAATATTAGAAAGCTGCTTATGTACATTTCAATAGCTTCTAGAACCTGCTGAAACAATTCAGCTGTTGCATTGTTTTTTTCAAAAACATCGTTTGAATTTAAGAACTGTCTGCATTAAACAATCTAATAGGTAGACATGTTAGCAGTTCAAGTGTCCAGCTTCTGCCTTGAATTTAAAAAGATTATATATAATTTTGCATTCTCATGACAGCTCTTTACATATTTTGTAATAAAAATAACTGTCACCCTTCTGAACAGAGACATAGTTGAGTGTGTTATTACTTTAGAACAAGATTATAGTGGAATCCTTTGTACTCTGCTCCAGGTATCCTGGTAGCTTGTAAGGTAAAAACCGATTTTAATGCATGCAATAATAAGACTAATTTTTTCTCATTTTTTAAAAATATTTGATCTTAATAGCAATTAAAGAAAACTAAATATTTTAAGAATATTAAAATTTGTGCATAAAAACTTTTTCCTAAATGAACAGTGTCTTCTTTAAACATATAATTTCATATTCTCTTTTTTTACGAAAATGCCGCTTATCTCTGTTCTAGTGTTTTCTGTACTTTAGTTTTTCAGCTTTTAAGTTGATTATTTGTTTTTTGTCTTCCATGCGGGTGATAATGCCTTTATAAAGTTTAATGAAAACAAATTAAAAAGTTTGATTAAATGCGAAACTACTCAAGTTTATCACACAGACAGCCAGAGGTTGCAAAAAATGAATAACAAGCTATAAAAGAAAAAAAACTTAAAAGAAAAAAAAAAATACAGGACCAAGTCAGAGGAAATTCAAATAACCTAAGAAAATTGCATTAAGTAGCATTTAATAATGTGAAGACAAAAAAAAATTAAAAAAAAAACAAGTTAATGAGAAAAGCAGCAGAAAATGTAAGAGTTAAGTGCAGTTTTTTTTAAAGCTTCAATAACAACACCAACAACAACAATAATAATAAGTGCAATAAAGATTCAAAGGATAATAAGTAAATATAAAAATGTCCCTTTTTCCGTTATCTATTTAAAAAGCACAAGGAACTTATTAATTAAGTTAAAGTTTAGTATTTAGTTTAAACAAATTGACAAATGTTTATTATAACAAATTTGTATTTATTTATTTATTTATTTATTAACTCATTTATGTAATATTAAGCCTTACAGGCCAAAATAACAATATTACAAGTAAATAATACCTGATTCTTATAACTATTTTCAATTCATAAATTCAATAAAAACAAAAGAACTAATCACTTAGATTAAGGCTCTATAGCCACATTAAAAAAAAACATGTATTAATAAATATCATAATTATACTATTGTCCATCAGTAGCTATATTTGAGTATTTAAAAAGTCTAAGATTTTTAAACGACAGGCATTGTTAGAAAGAAGATAAAATACATGAGATAATAGGCAAAAAGTTGCAAAGTCTTGCTATCCGCACAATAAAAGATTTTTCAAATTTCAGATGTTGAGATTCGTGGTAAATTTATTTGGGGATTTCTAGTAGATCGCGTAAAAACAAAAGTTCTGCATAACCAAGGAGGTTTGACAATTTTTTTTATAAAACAAAAACAAATTGTGACATTTAATAAAGTTATTAAAAGTACATGCAAGAAAACGAAAAGCAAAGTTCGTAATACGTTCATGGCGTCTAACATTATAAACAAAACGCACTATTAAGTTAAATATACAAAAAATCCTTCTCAATCGCATAGAGCCAGTACCAGAGTAAACCTCAGGACCATATAGATTTGTGAAAACATTAAAGCATGAGCCAAATTATACCTAATTCGCGCAATGGTAAATATAAGTTAGTAGAATAAATTTCACGTAATGTTGTGGTACATTTTCCATAAACCATATCTATATGGGGACCAAAAGAAAATTTGCTATCCAAAAGTATACCTAGACACTTAATACGATCAACTAAGGCTATTTGAACGTCGTCCAAAACTATATTAATGTCGGGAAAGAAACGACTAGTTGGCCGAAACATAATGGCTTTAGACTTTGCAGGGTTAATAGGTAATGAATTCAAAGAAGTCCACTCACAAATTCTATCCATCCAATCGATCTGTAAAACATCACTAAAGTCAATTTGGCTATTGAAAATGAGTTTTATTTAAATATTAAATATTACTTCAATAGTATTAAAAACTGTTTTGTTTGTTTCTTTTTTTTTTTAACTTTTTTCATTTCTTATTAAATTTTTATCCTCAAATGTTGAAATTTTATTTTTATAGACCTAATAAAATTCCTTAACATTATTTAGACATTATCTTTGTTTTTTTTTGCAAATATTTGTTGCGCGTTTTGTTTTATTTTATTTTTGTTTTTATTTTGTAGAAATTCAAAACAAATATGCAAATTCCACACATTCAGGCTGTAAAAATGCTGTTAAAAGCTGTAAAAAAAAAGTGTTAAAATACGATATATAGTTACACACACCGTCAGACATACTTATACTGCATGACATTTTTACGCTTATGTAAACACACACACACACACACACACAAATATCTAAATATTTTTTTAACTTATAGATACATACAGTTGGGAACATATAAATAGGGAAGTGTTGTTAAGTAAAACTTCACATAAAAACAAAATTGTTGTTTTGTAAAATTTTTGGATTTTTTTCATTCTTTTTTGTTTGCTGTTTTAGTTATAAACGTTTAATAGAATGATTTAAATTTCAGTAACAAGTTTTTTATTTTTGTAAAAAAAATTTGGATAAAGTCATTGCGCAAAAATTTTCCCGAATCTAAAATACTGATTCAAACTAAGTTTTTCCATATACAAAATCAAACTCAATGAATGATGCTTACATAAAAATGTACCCAGTATAAACTTTACTTGTAAATTAAGTTGAAAAGTATCTAATACGAAATTGTCGACCAGACTACATGTAAACCTATTAGGAAAAGTACTTATTTATGTTCGCAATGTCCCAAAGGTAATCCATTATAATTCTGCCAATTTTAAACAAAAAAAAAAAATAATAACTTATTTTTATACTTAAAAGCTTTATGAATCTCTTTGCTTGTAGACTGATTACAACAAAATGCTACAGAATATATAAACGAACTTAAGAATGATTAAGGAAAGTTATGGCAAAATGATATGATGTTTGTTTACTTCTGTAAATATATTTATTTACAGTGAATTTTTAGGATTTTATAATAATGACCTTTTTAAGATATATGTATATAAAGTTATTCTTTAATATATAATTAGTAATACCAAAAGTGACGAATAAAGCTGCGAAATAATGAAAATTGGAAGTCATTAAATATAAGAGTGTAAGTAAAGTTTTTGAGAATGTATACAAGAATTTGATCCATTCCGAATACACCAATACCTCACTTTGCAACGGGGTTATGTTTCAAAAAAACACGACACAAAGTGAGTTAAGTCGTCGGCTTTCTTTCACAAAAGATTGGTACAATGTTTGCTGAACAGCTTTTTCTTTCAACATAAAAAAAAAAAAAATTCCTGGTAGCAATTGTTTATATTCCTACCACTATCATTATCGTTGGTTAATGCTTTAATTTTTTTGTCATAAAATAAGCTTTTTGCTTTTGTCTGAAATACCATTTTACTTAATGGTGTTTTCTGCGCAACTTGATTTTCAATACAAATAGAAAGCAAGGACTCTATTTTGATCTTCAAATCACTTTTTGTACGGGTCATCATTTTAGCATCTAATAATGTTGCAGATTTTGCAAACATTTTTAAAAAGACTCGTAACCAAAACAACACAACCTCGAAAATCTAACGACGCACAGTGAAAATTAGTACTAATTAGGCAGCGACGCAACTTTGAAGAAAAGGCAAAACAAAACGACGCAAGGCTAGGTATTGGTGTACTCACAATTATCACAAAACCTTAATTAAGGGTATTTAAAGGCAACATTTTAGCAATATTGAGAAACAATTCTGATTGCAAGACAAATGTTTAATTTAGTCAATGTATTTTATTCTATTGCAAATTAATGATTTTTTTTTGTATTGAACAAGTAAAAAGAAAATTTATTTTACCATATTCAAACAATACTGGGTGTTTATAGACAGCAATACAAATAAAACTGTTTTTTTATGTCTTAAAAAAACAATAAAAAAAACCAAAAACACCAAATTTAACAACAGAATTGTATGTCAACTTAAGTATTTTCAACAAACAACAATAACCAAAACCAAAACTCTTTATATGCATGTATGATTCAATTTAATTGCGTGTGTGCGTACTTATTTACTCACACTGTATATGTGAACACAAGATGAAGAGTTGAAAACTTCTTATATTCATTCCTATTCCTGATATTTGTATTTGATTTTTTTTTTTTGTTGTTTTGGTTTTTGTGAAATTGTGTGAGTGGCATAATAATTATACAGGACTGTTTTGATTTTTTAAACTCTAAGCTTTATGTATGAGTTTTAGTCTCCAAATTATTTAAGCTTAAGGAACAGAGCACATATTTCTGCCTGCTAAAGGAAAGAGTTTATAAATTTTTGGTTTGCCTTTTAACTATTTTTTATTTATTCTAAAAGCAACATGTAGAAAATAGACAATTTTCTATTGTTGTTATGTTATCACAAGTATGTATGTATGTGACAAGATTTTGTGTATGAAAGGAGTAAATTAATTTTTAGTAGGTTGTTTGTATTTTGTGAGAAACCACAGGAAGGTTTTAATGTTTTCAATTGAGAACCCTATTGTCGAAAATGAAATTGCAAACGTTTGAAAACATTTGTATGGAAACAAATTTATATTTGCAGAAGCCTCCCAGTATTTTTTCACATAATTTGTTAACAAGGTCTTCACATTATTTATTAAACGAAACATAATCAAATTTGTACAAAAATACTGAAATGTTTTTTTTTTCGAAAGAAATTTTCGCAATACATTGGATTAACTTTCATTTCATTTCTAATCAAGTTGTTTTTTAAAGTTAAATTTTGCCTGAATATCAAATACTGATCAAACCCAATGTTTTTGGCAAATCTCTAATCAATCATGAATATTCGTTCAAACTCATTTAATGATTTTTACTCTGAAGTGCGTTAGGCGTATGTGGAATATTTATTTGCTTGTATGAATTAAATGTTGCGTATACGTACTGCATATAAACATTTGATTCATTCTGAATCTATACAATTATCTTGACTTCTTTTTATTATAAAAATTAATTAAAATATTGATATACAGTTAGATTTAATTTTAAATTCTAAATTTCAATGTGTGCTTTCTCAATAAGAATTTGATTTTTCTCAATTTAAACTTGAAATGGTGTAGCCAAATGTTTATATGTATGTATAAGCGTTTTTGTTTAAATCTGTTTGGGTAACTGAATGCGTTTATTTTTATAAAAGTCGAAAGTGTTTTTAGTGATGAAAATACGTCACTACACCAGCAGCATAAAAAAAACCAAATTAAAAAAAGTCTAAACGTGACAAGATTTCTTTTTTCTTTATTTTTTCAAACAAAAACAAAACTATGGTGTAAATAAGTTAGTGCATGAAAAAAACAAAAGTTTAATTTCAACAAAAGTTTGAATTTATTCTCTATAGAAGAACTTTCATAAATTTAGTAAAAAAAAAAAACTTAAATTACAAATATGACATTTCAGGACAATATTGTTAAGTTATAAACTCAATTCTAAATTCGTTGTAAATACTTATTGTTCTGCGATTCCCTAACTTTACCCGGCATTTATACATGCAAGTGCAAGTTCGAAAAACTCAATACACTCACATTTTTTTCACTTGCACAGCTACTCGAGTTTTTTGAATAAGTTTTTGTATATAATACGTACACAGCACTCGCGTGCAAGTACTTGCATGTGTAAAGGCAGGATTATACAGAAACACACACATTTATTTTTTCCATTCCTATGACTAGGGCTTTTGAATCTAATAAAGCAATACATTTTTTTTCAATTCTAAACAAATTATTCAAGAACCCATAAGAATTGCACGAAAAACTTGCCCGTCTCTCAGCGATGTTAAAGACTGTTTCAAGTCAAATAATTTTAGAGCTTTGTTACTTTTATTATACATATATTTAAACAAATGAACTGATCAGCTGAAAATATATATATTGTCTTAATTTAATACATTTGTATATAAAAAATTGATAATTTTCAACAAGTATTTTGTGACAATATGTGTCAGTACAAAACAAAAAAGAAAAAAAAACTCTACTATTTACTAAACAAATTGAAATTTCATTTAAATGTCGTGGTTAAATCTAAATTAATTTCAAACGTGTTGTTGTTGTTTTAATTTCAATACAAATGTTCATTTATTTTGTTGTTTTTAATTAAACAAGCTGAAATGTATTTACCAAAAATTTTCATCAGACTGAGAGACAAAACAAAAACAACATTAAAAAACTAAATTTTAAATGTTTTGCAAAAGAATTTTAAATGAAATTTAAATATCAATAAAATATTGATAAATAAATAAAACTGCAAGTAAATATTTAAATATTTAAGCATTAAAATAATTGCTTACTCTAACAACATCAAATACTAAAAACATCAAAATATAACAAAAACAAAAAAAACTATAACAGAAATATTAAATTAACAACAAACAACTCTTTTAAACAGTACATTACAACAAAATGTTGTCCGAAAACATTTCTAATATCCTTTTGTGGAGAGTTCTGAAATAATGGCATTTACTAAGGAGACTGTGTGCATGTGTATTTGTAACATTAAGTTTGCAACAAAAACGAAAAATATTTGTTTTAAAAACATTCAATACATTCGTACAAATAAATCATACGAGTATGGTAACCATTACACCCACAAAACTCAGACACACAAATTTACACACAAACACATATCACCCGACTTATGCAGTCGAATTGAAAATACATCATTAACATTATTATGTTAATTTCAAATGCATTTTCCAATATCGATCATAAAAGGAAAGAAAATACTTATCAACAGACATACACACACACACACACAAATACAAATGCACATATCATTCATGCATTAACATATTTATTTTAGGTATTTTCTCATAGCATATATTTAGGCAACAAAAAACACTTCTATGGAATGTATTTTTAGAGGCAGAATGAAAAGTCCTTTTAAATCCATTAGATAATACAATTTCTACCAAAATTTAATTTCTTCTTAATTCATATTTACAGTCAAATACAATAGTAATACTGTTTTTATAAAAACAATTTAAAATTTTAAAATAATTTACTTATGGTCCTCGTTATTATTGTATCATGTTACACTGTGTGCGTGTTTGCTTTTGAGTGTCAGTGTGTGTATAAAGATGAGATTTATAATAAACTGCAGACTGACCTCAATGTAAATGCTACTACTGGTATGTCAATATAAATTGTATTGTTGTGTGTGCAATCACTTACAAAAGGCTATTTGTATACACACACACACACACATAGTTATACTACGGGTTTCTCAACAAGAACTTGGAGCATATAGAAATACCAGGAAAATGGTGGATCTTGCTAAAACTGAAATTCTTAAAATTCAAGATATTTTCAGTTATGTTTCATCAAACTAAGCACTAAAATGTTGGTGAGTATTCCTAAAATCTAAGAGCAATTGTTGAAATCCCTTTGCATTTCGAACGTATATGTTTATTAAAATACAAGCAGCAATTTGGCGAAATGTGATTGAATATTTGTTAAAGGAATTGACAACTGTTTCAGTGAAAAATTGTCTGCTATAATTACCCTACTCTTTCCAATACAACACACATTAGAGTGCATTTCATATATAATCGTTGTTCTATTTTGTTTTTAAAGCAACAAAGTTCTAGTTGAAAAAGCCTATAGTATATGTCAATATGTATGTATATGGGTTTTTCAGAGTGAGCTTATGTGTCTGATTATTTGTACACTGCATAGGTGAATTTGTGAGTGTGTCCTACAGTATGTTTGATTATCTATTCTATACGCTATGTATAAGTTTGTGTATAAATATAATGTACTCGTATGTCAGTGCTAAAACATATGCATAGTATGTATGTATGTATGTATGATGAATACCATTTTAGAGATGCAATATAAAAGATATAAATGCAGTCAGTTTCTAAGTATGTCATGGACAGTATTCTTACTCTTATACAAACGCATACACACGATGCAAACAAACACACCAAGTTGTAAAACATAACATGTCATCATACTTGTATACATACATATCGCACCTTAAATACAAAAGGGTCCCAACTCAAAATATTAAAATTTTCAGGAGAGACAAAAAACTTTATCCTGCAAAAGCTTCACACTTAACATAAAAATAGAATTGTGTCTATTTTTTCAGTTAATAAAGATAGTGATGTGAAAGAAACTTTTCCAGTAGTTAGAGATGTGTACTCTGAATTAATTTATGGAAAAAAGTCAGTTTTGGATAATTTTGAGTTGAGACCCTTTTGTATTTAGGGTGCGATATATTATATACCGTATATAAAGACAAAAAAAAAATAGCATCACAAAATCTTTCATCGACAGAAGAAACAAAAACTAAAAAAAAAAAAAAAAACTAAATGACACAATCTAAGAAGTATGCGAAATATTGTTTGACAGATGAACCTGTATAAGCTTCCATTTAATCTTTTAATGAAAAATTTAATTTGTTTTAGAGATGCCGAAAATTGATAAAAGCTTTTCGAAAAACAAATACTTACACACATACATACATGCAATAAAAATATTTTATTTTGTTTAATTGCCAAATATTGAAATGGAATGAATTTTGTATTGTTTGGATTTAAACAAGTAGTTTTGGTTGGATGTTTGTTAATAAAGTAGTAAAATAATTAAAATGCTTACAAATTTCACCCAGGACATTTAATGTGGTAAGTTCACAACAAGAACTTTGTTTTGAAATAAGAACATTTTGACACATAAGTAGTAGAAGCTGAGATTGTAACAATAAATTAAATTTGACACGTTGAAAAGCAAAACAGCAGCAGGAAAAATTGCTGAGAAGCATTTTCATGTTGAACGTGTCAACATAGGGTGCGATAATTGGTCTCTAAACTAGATTGGAATATTTTTTTGAGTGCAGCACACAACAACTAAATTTTGTCACTGAATTTTGGCAATGAATTTATTGCAAACAAAATTTGCCTATAATCGCATAATTTCCTGAAATTCAATCGATTTTTTTCCCCATATTATCGAAAGAGTTTGGCGAATAAATTACATTCTTAAAGTTAAAAAAATAAACCCCGAAATGTGAATGAAAATGTTGATAAAAGAATAGACATTTGTATGATGCGTAGTCGTGGTGCACAACTGTGCGATATCATTCTTAATTTCTAATTGTCAAGCCCTTATCTTACAAATACAATAAAACTTTTAATGATTTTTCATAAAAATTGTTTGTTTTATTTAAAAAAAAATAAAGCTCCTGTTGAAAACCCCTTTAATTGAAATGCTTGCTAATGAAATTTAATGTGGTAGAAGTTAGATTTGTTTTACAATTTGGCTTGATAAATAATTTACCTATTAATATTTTATCTTAGCAAAACGTCTCATTGTCATGCTAGTAGTGTTTCACTTGTAATGTGAATCACATCCAGCCTGCACTACGTAAAAATAGTCAAGTAATGTATGGCTTACAATCTGATTTAAAATTAAATATTCATTAAATATCAATAATGCGCACAATTCAAATTCACATTCAAAGTTATTCTAAAGAAATGAAAATTTAAGAATAGGTTGCTCATCAATAAATATGGTTTCGTCGAAGTAGAGAAAACATATAAAATTGTAATTATGATACTGTAAAATAAAGTTTATACACCGCTACTTAGGAGGCAACATTCCCCTCGCAACTAACGACGATAACCTTTTTGCCACAAAGACATTTGAAAATGATACATGATGCACATGTTAAATAATGTTTGTAATGTTAAACGTATTCGTGTGTTTTTGTATGTGTGTATGTGTTAAGCAAATACTCACACACATACATACGAGTACATACATACATAGATTATGACATGCATTATAAAATGTCTTACGTTATATAGTTGCACAGTCAAGTGTAGAAATTGTCTCCCCTTTCATAAACTTTACATCGTGCTGTTTGTTCTTTTTTTTTCACAAATAGTGAAGAATTTTTTTTTTTTTACCATAAATAGCTAAATGAATCCTGTCATTAATAATTATGATGATGCTTAAACACATAATTATATACAATTGGATATATGTAGGAGCTTATAAATAAAATAACTCCTTCTTGTTTAAGCATTAAACAAATCTGCCTTTATATTATTTTACCTCATTTTAAAGATTTTATTGTCTGTCTGCATA
This sequence comes from Bellardia bayeri, assembly GCA_950370525.1. Classification (NCBI taxonomy): domain Eukaryota; kingdom Metazoa; phylum Arthropoda; class Insecta; order Diptera; family Calliphoridae; genus Bellardia; species Bellardia bayeri. The sequence goes on from OX493268.1 coordinate 2,392,179, forward strand.
GACACAAATGAACTTACGAGTATGTACATATTATATACGGCTAATGTAATTATCCTTAGAAAATTTATGCTTTTCGCCTTGAATATATGTACATACAAAAATATATATATTTATGGCTGTAGACTATTGTGTGTTTGTATTTAAGTGGTTTTTGGTGTTCAATAATCATGTTCGCTGTACATATGAGCAACGATTAATTGCTTCGATTTGCATGTTCCTCAAATACAGACTCTAGTATTGAAATGTAATAAATTTTCAAGTTCTTTTGTTGGGGAGGCATAATGATGGTTGATGGTTGGTTAGAATTTCATATATTTGAATATTCGCTGTTTCCGTTTGCTATACATTTCATGTTCTCTTAGAAATAAACAATATAATGTTGCTATTGGCGTTTTAAAATACATATTCTGATATTCTAGCATATTAGGGTGGTCCCAAACTAAAACATTTTCTTTTCATACAACAAATACTAAATTACTGCCAGGGCAAACATTTTTCCTCCATACAAACGGATACGCCCTATTGTTGTGCATAAGTAATTATTATTAAGGTGGGGTTGTATTCAAAATGTGGTTTAAAATTTAGTATTGAATTACTTACTTAAGCAAAAGCGGCTTTATTACTTAATTTATTAAAAAGGAGTTCAGTTAACACGTATAATATTTATTAAATTATATTAATCTGTAAACTTTAAAAAGATTTTCATTTAATTTATCAGTTAAATATGTGGAAATATAAAAAATGAAGCAACGAATAGCACATACTCGTACACATGGAAGCACAAATAATAATGCTGGAGACTATCAATCAATGTCAAGGTTTTATGTTCAATAAGATTTGTTATTGTGTCAAATTTAATTGAACTATTGCCAAATATCAATGACCTCCACCCAGCTATACAAACTTTCCCACCAAAGATTTACATTACAACGTAATATCGTCAATGTTTATACTTTAATTTCAACTCGGTAATATATCACATTTCAGCTATTACCAAATTAGTTCTAAGTAATGCTGATGTAATGTAGTATTCATTGACTTGAGTAAGTTGTCCCGTAATTGCAGGCTATTAAATCTACTTTGATATTACTATTGGCTGTCTCTTAAAGAATTTATAAACATTTTATCAAATTCTCACATCTTGTTAAATAACCCTTTATAAAAGCATTTGTACAATGATCCACCAAAATCCGAAATATTTACTGTCATAATTAATTCAAATGAATTAACATTTTATGTAGATTATTTGCTAACATATCGCTACTACTCTGTTTCTCTGTAGTTCTTTTTAAGATTTCATAATGAAAAGTTGGGCTTTTTAAGAATAATATTGCATATTGTTGGTTTTATTATTAAAATACTTTTAAACAATAAACATGCTTTTGTTAGCGTTGCTAATTTGGCGATTTAAATAATGTAAAAGTCGCTTTTTTTTAAATGCATTTGATTTGGCTTTTTAATTCATTTTAAAAAAGGCTCAATCTTAAAATTGACGCGTTTACAGGTATTTCAATACATATATGCAATTTAATCTTTAGTATCCTCTTTTATATGTCAAGATTGTGAATATTTACTTTTGGAGTAATTAAATTAAGGGAAAATTTAGTTTCTAAATATGTCTGTTAATACAAATTGGAAGCTACTTTTTAAAAATAATCTGATTTAACATCAATACTCAGCAGTTTTAGTTTTTGGCGCATTTTGTTTACAAATAGTAGACATCACTGATTTTTACCGTTTAAATTTGTGTGTTTACATGCGCCCAAACACATGACGCACTCCTCTGAAACAAAAAAACTTTTCTCTTTACACTCTTTTATCACACAATGTGCTTGAATGCGTGAGTGTATGTGGTAGAGACAACGTTTTATTACGGTGAATTTGTTAATGTGGCTGTTTTGCTAAAGGGTTGTTCATAAACAACTTTGTTTTTAAAATTAAATAAAACAAGCTACTTTTATGAAATTCATTACAATTTTTTATTATATTGGAAAGAGTTTAATTGACAGTTGTCTATCACGATTTTGCACACAGAAGTCGATTCTTTCATCAAAATTATCAAAACCATTTTGGACAATATCAGGGATATTGAGTTTTAAGGCAGTAATCGATTCGATTATCTCTTAAAAATAGCTACACAAAAAGTAGCCCAGTGTTGAATTTCGTGCATAGCGTCTTCCATTCACAGTAACAGCTTTTCATTGACATGTTTAGCATGCAATTAATCTTGGATTTTTAGAAGCAAAAATGCGGCAAGCTTTTAAATAGCGCTCTCACAAAGACGTTTATATAGACAGAATGCAGCATACTGAATTTCCGAAAGAAATTTAATTCATTTCAATAATAGTCTAAGCCTTACTACTGATATATGAACAAGTAAAATATTAAAACTCTCATGTTGTAAAACAAAGTTCTTGTTGAAACCCCCTTTATATTTGTATTAATATGCACCTTGTGTTGCTTTATTAGAATTAAAAACATTGTTGTAAAAATGTAAATATTCATGCTAAAAGTTGAAAGATAATTAACATTTCGAACATGTGCTTTAGACAGTTGATTACTTAAATATGAATATGCTAATTTCCTTTTGCTCTCTTTTTTACTGCTTCTTTTTACAGAGTTTTTTTTTTTTTTTTTGGTTGGTAGACACGGAAGTAGAAAAAAGTTTTTATCAGCCACAATTTGTGTTTTTAATGTGTAGAAAGAGAAAAGTTTAAAGGTCACAAGTAAATGGAAATGACATACAAATAGTTTTAAATAGTTTTTTTTTAAATATTTCTGTAAATATTGAAACAATTTTTAAATTCATAGAAAGCAATTTTACATAAAATTTTTGCAATTTTTTTAAACGGATTTTTTTTAATCTGATACTTTTTTTTTAAATTGGTTGCAAATTTATTAGTAAATTTATTGAAAATGGCCAAATATACATTTGGTACATAGCCAGGGAATCACGACCAATAAAGTTGGAATCTATCTAATTAGATAGCTCGAGAAACAATTCAAATTACGGAATATACCTTTGATAAAGGATCTACATGATATTTTGTCATCAATGTTTTTTTCGAAATAATTTTGTGCATATCTCGAGCAAATTTTTGAAATTCATACCTTTACCTAATTGGGAATAAAAGCAAAACGCGTTCATCGATTTTCATGATTTATGTCTGCATTTGTTTATTAGTTATGAAACTAATAGGACTTGACATTTTCTAGCGTTTTGGATTTTTTATGAATTTAAAATAAAAAAAATTCTATTTTTTAGGCAAAAAATAGTTTTTTCTTAATACATTTATTTATAACTGTGAAACTGTTGCTTATGTAGCCAAACGTTGTATGAACAGATTAAAAGAATTGTAATTCTTAATTTTTTTACATTTATTTCAGCTTATTCGGACTAGTGGTTCTCGAGTTATGACAAACAAAAGAGCCTAAAACGTGACAAATTCCTCTATACGATACTTACTAACATCAAATTAGTTTTTAAATTATTATTTGATGTATCATGACCAAACGAATGATGCAGAAGTTCTTCTTTTTGGGGCTACTTTCATAAACAATTATCATAATTGAGTAATCACCTGAAAAATGTTGTACTATTAATTAATGGTAGTTAGTTTTTTCTGAATGTTGTCTTGAAATAGTTCTTACTTCAACTGATCCTTGAGAAGATTTTTTCAAAGAAAAACTTTTTAAAAAGTTGTGACCTTACGCAACATATACATATATAAGATTTGTTAAGCTAGATTTACACGATTGAAATGTTCTTCAAAATTGCTCTTCAAAATGCTTCAAACTCGTGTAAACGGCAAAAATTCTTCAAAATTTATTTATTTGAAGAGCAATTTTGAAGAAAATTTCAATCGTGTAAATCTAGCTTTAGTTTTCCAAAACTAATTTCAACACTAGGTATCTTATGAAAAAACATTTCCAATTATAATTTTATACATTGCAAATTTGTATTCCTACATTAGAATTTGTTATTAAAAGTTTGGATAAGAAACAAAACTTATTTAAGAATTTTCTTAGAGTTTGAACCAAATTTAATTTAATATACTATTTAAATATGTATGTTGCTAGTGTTATTTAAATATCCTCCCAGAGATGCATTCATGTCAAAATTAACTTTCATTTACATATATTTAATTTGTTCTTATTGTTGTCGTGCCAGAACATTTAAATAAATTTAACCTAAATTTTTCTTAACATACTTGAAATTATTTTTTAATTTATTTGTTGTACCACTTCAATTGTAGGAGGGCTGTCAACATAAACTAAATTAACAGCAACTGCAACAATAAATACAACAACGTGTACTACTACTACTGACAATAATGAATGTGCAACAGCAGCAGAAATGGCAATACAACAACAGCTACATGGCTGCAAAAAAGCAAAACAAAAACCAACAGGGGCTGGCTAAATAAAACAAAAAGGAAGAATTAAATGCAACAAAAAACAACAGAAACATTTAAACTACAAACTACAGACATTTAAACATTTTAACGAAATGTTGTGAAACAAATAAGAATGAGAATGTGAATGAGAATGAGAATAATATTCAACATCAAGTAAGAATGAGAACTTGACACAACAGGCGTATAAAATTATAAAACTACCAGCAAGTGATTTGTTTAAATAAGTGTTGTAAACAGTAAATGAAACAGCAACAACAACAACAACAACAACAAATAATTAAAACAAAATAATTACAGAGAAACACCTACTACCAACACTCACACACACACACTAACTATCACTTAACTATTTGCAACAGCTTTCAAATACATGACTTAACACATTGTTAAAGTGTAAAGTAGAGTGCAACACAACTTACAACACAACAAAAAATCGACTAAAAATTTATTTTTTAATAAATATTCTGCACAAATAAATTCAGCTAAATGTCTGTTGTTGAAGTAGATGATGTTACATCAATGCTTCAAATATTAATGTTTACTGGCCATTTAAAATGTCGGACGTTGAAAAGGCGATATCCGGCTTAGTAGAGGATGAAGAACTATTACAACAACACCAACAACAACAGCATTCCCAACAGCAGCAACATCATCAGCAATCAACACCTTTAAACAAAATAAACATCAACAACTATAATTTGCAAAACGAAACCGGAAATAGTAGTTTATTACAAAAGCACAATAATAGCAATAGCGAGCCACTGTCGCAACAACAGCAACAACACCACCACCAGCATATAACCTTTCAGCAGGACTCGCACACAAACGCCACCAATAACTACTTAACGGCCCAACAGCACAACTGTTTAAGCCGTTTGGCCAAGTTAATATTTTCCACACCTGGCCTGGTCGTAATGGTTGTAGTTTATACCATAATGGGCGCATTTATATTTCCTTTGCTGGAGGCACCACAGGATATTAGCAAATCAGCTCTTATTGCGAAATCAAGAGAGGAATGCCTTAAGGAACTGTGGATAATAACAGGTACTTATGGCCATAAATAGACGGGGGTTTTTTTTTTGTTTTGTAATTTCTGTTTGTTTTTGTTGTTATTAATTATTGATTATTGTCTGGTGTGGTTTTTATTTCTGTTTAGTTTGTAGGTGGAAAAGTTAATTATAAGTTCTATTGCTAATTGCTGGTTTTTTTTGCTGGTTTAATTTGCAATTTTTAGCAATTGAAAAAGAAAATAGCAATTAAAATCAAAGTGATTTTGTGTATTTGTTAAGATATGTTTGGACTAATGAGCTATGTTGACATCTGTAGAACTTATTAACGTGATTAATTGATTAATTAAATTGAAACCTGGACATTTTGATAAAAGCTACTGGGACTGTCATTGTTGACAATTTTATCAAATTCTCAGTAACTGCCATTTTGTTTGGCATTTTTTATCTCTTGATTTTATTTTATTTTAACAAACTATTAATTCAATTGAAATATTGCATGAGTCTATTATTATTATTATTATTTTGCTGTGGTTATAAATTTGCATTGGAATTGTTGTGTTATTTAAAAATTTATGACACGCTTAAAAATTCATAAACAAATCATTGTTGTTCAAGTACTATTAGTTTGTTGTTTCACTGGTTCATATAAAATCACATGCAAATGTTTGTTTTGAAGAGAAAAAAAAAACATAAATTAAAGGTAAAATATACCGGAAAATACGCTACTTTCAGTGTTATAATACAGCGAACTTTCAACATGGAACGAACTTTCGAAGGAGCGAAAGAGAAATGCAGCTTTCAAAAGGAACGTATTGTAAACAGACCAATAAATTGTAGACATGATTACTCTGAAAAGAGTATTTTTCATTTGGATTCTTGGATAGGCTCCACCATGCTATATTGTGTTGTTGCAGCCTTAAGATCAAATTGTCCTTGTAAACGTAAACATACATAGTGTGTTATTTATTTGTCAAATTCCATATTTTATTTTGTATGCACTTGCTTGACTCTTTTAAAGTGATGAAATTGTATTTCCTTAAGTTTCTGTTTCTTGGTTTAAAATCTTTTTAGAACAAAAGAAAAATACAAATTTTCTTTTAAGGAACCGTTCTGTGAAAACCAATTTCAAAATTACCCATTATAGCGTTTGTTAGCTTTTTGTGTAAAAGTAAATTTCATCATATTGTATGAACAACAACTATAATGTTGTCAACACATCATTCATAATAAAAGCAGAAAGGAACAAAGACAGACAGACAGACAAAATGCAGTCAGAGGACTCAGTTTACAACAAGAGCGCATAATTTTCAACATGTCATGAACAACAGTTTATTGTAATTAACCCTTAAAAGGCATAAATATTTTGGATTTATAATGGGGCATTTTAAGGTGACCCAAAGTGTTGCAAAGGCTGTAAAATGGTGGTCAAAATTGCATTAAAGAATATTTGTTTAAAAAATGTTGTTTTTCATTTAGTTAGAAAACTTTCTATCATCGAAAAGTTTTCAACATTTTTTACGAAAACTTAACAAAAAACTAATTTGGTAATTTACAAAATTATTTATTCGTTATATGCCTAATAATAATTTGAAATTACTAATTCTAATATTTTGTAAAAATGCTTTGAAAATTTATTTTATTGAAAGCAGATTTTAAAACATTTTCTGGCTTGCTACTGCATTTTGTGGCAAACTTCGAAAAAAGCTCATCTTAGAGGCGGTTGTGTAAGTAAACAACCGGTAAATTTTAAGCAAGAAAACTACAGACACCAGGTGCCGAACATAATTTTGTAATTACCTGCAAACAAAACAAAAATCAGACTACTAAAAAGAGAATGAGTAATAAAACTTTGTTTCGATTTTCCAGGTTCTCTTTAGGCCGATCACTGGTTTAAAATAATTGACTTTGGTTTCTGGCTTACAATTGATTTTAGCACATTACTGCTTCTAAAAGTCGCCTTTTTCAAAGTGTATTATTTTTTTCTTAAATCCTTTGAGAGATTCCCTTAACAACACCATTGTACATAGCAACGGATTAAACAATTTAAGGGTTTAATTTCATTTCCCTGGAACTCCCAGTTCACATAATTTCAATTAAAAGCTATTACAGTTAAAAAATGTTAATTAAATACTTAAATACAGCAAAAACTTTCAATTAAAATCCATTTGGAAATATTTAAAATTATAGTACTTGTATAAAGGTTAATTTAAGAAAAAAAAAAAAAAAAACACACACCTTCATCTCTCTATCCCCACCCAACCTATATACACTTCAACACAATATTCTGTTGCTCACCTTACTTGAGTTTTAGTCATCATCTCCAACAGCATTGTGTATTAAAATGTCAGCTTGTTCCTTCCTTTGCAGCACATGTCTCACAAGTGTTTTACAAATGTAATGCAAAGCCAACTGCTTTGCTGGTTGCCTGCCTCACTACCCGGCCTGACTTCTTGTCTTGTCTACTTTCTGCTGCATGTGAATGCTTTGGGGGGAGGATTGGTTGTAAGTGTGCCAATGTTGTATTCTGTTTTTTTTTGTCGTTCTTTTAAAGTGCTTGAATAATTATGCAAGCAATTTTCATTTTAATTTTAAGTAGATTTTTGTTCTTTTCTGTTGTGTTTTTTCCAGCTAGCTCTTGAATAAAATGTTAGACAATTACTTTGTCTTGTCATTTTTATCTTGTAAGTGAAAATTTTATAAAAATTTGTCAAGTTTTTTTTTTTGGGAAGCAGTTCAAGTATATGTATGATTGGAAGCAAGGATAATTACATAATTGTATTTGCTATAACTCAAGTTGTGTTTATATATGTATGTGGCAATTTGGTAGCTATATTTTATAATATAGCCATAATATGTTAAAATTCACATTATTGCAACTATATATATATGATTGTTTTTATCATATGTCAAACAATTTACTTTCTCATCTTAAATTTACCCAACCTTTATTAGAAAAAAAAACAGCAGTAACATTTCAAATTAATTTATTAAAAAACTTTTTTTTGCAACATTACTTGTTAATAATTATTTCAATAATGTTGTGTTATTAATTTGTTTTTCTTTTTTAATAATAATAATAATAATAATGATTCAGTAGCAATAATAATAACTGTTTGTTTTTATACTCCATTGCGAGAGTTGGAAAATATGAAAATTATTTTAAGTATTTCAGCAAGAAAACAAATTCTTTTATTGTAGATACTTTTCAGATGTAACATGTTGCCTTTTTGGGCATCATTCTAACGAATAATTTTATAGTTGAAATTATGAAAAAGAAACATTCATTATATTTGCCTGCTAATTAAATGAAAAACCCAGCTCTTTTTCCTCAATTTTACTATGATTTTCTTTTAAAGCACTGCATCACACAGACAGATATTGTTTTCTTTTTTTGACTTGACTACACAACTTAAATGAGAAAATACGAAAAAAAAAAGATAAAAACAAAATTGTGATAAATATTTTCCGCTTTGCCACAAACATTAATGAAATTATTATGAATTTTCTCTTCTATTTTGTGTGTTTTTTTTTTTGGATTTATTTTGTCATGTTGATGCTGTTGCCGCTTGTTTTCCATGCTAAAAGAGAAATTGAATGTCCTTTATGAACGCAACTGGACAATGTTGGTGCACGAACAATTGAGACGTTTCGAGGGCACTATTGTGGCAGCGACACGCAATATGGCGGCTGGTGCAACAGCCACATCAGGTGGAACGACTGGAGGCTATGGCTTGGCTACCGAGACAACAACAACGTCGCTGGGCCGTTTTGGCGGCAACAATTTGGTGGAATATAGTGATTTAACCGCAACAAGATGGTCATTCAGTGAAGCCCTACTCTATTCAGTAACTGTGATAACAACAATTGGTGCGTAAAGAAATTTATTACAATAACAAAAACATTTGCGCTATCACAGAGTTTTGTGGTTTTGTGTGGCAGACAGCAATATGCCCGCCTTTTTAAACTAATTAAAATTTTCTGATTCAATTCAAAAAGCAACAGCAAATAAAGGAGGAAGGCAAAAGCATATATTAAACAATTTATTGGTTGAAAGACAGCGAAAGGACAGTTTTTAAATGAATAAATAATTTATTTAGTGCAAGGTTGCAAATTTTAAAGAATTTTGTTTAAGGGAATTTAAAGTTTTCATATCTAAAATCTACTTTAGAAATGAAGTTAAATAGTCAGATGAGTAAAATTATAGAAAATACCTAACAAGTTTGCTCAATTTGTCTATAAGCAAGCAATTAAAGTCAAAGCTTGGCTACGTTTTAAATAAATTCATTTAAATTTATTGTTCAATTACGTTGCTTATGCCGCGAATAGTTCATACACGCATATATGGACTAGTCCATAATAAGCCAGGAGTACTCCAAACATAATCCATTTATATGAAATATGAATTTTTTTAACATAACCATGTCCTACTCCTTGTAACTACTTCAAATATTTTACAACAACGATTACGGTCGTTAAAGTACTATTAATGAAATGGTCCATGAGTTCATTACATAGAACCATGATGTAGTCATTACATTTTAGCTACAATGGACCACGTACTCCTGAGATTTGTGCAGGGTTTATCAAACTATTAGAGAAAATTAAACTAACTTTATAATTATTCTTTTTAAATTCAATAATAATTACAGCCAATCAATTTGCAGTTTAACGCTTGACGCCATTAATGTAATTTACTTTAATTCCAACTCACTTACATCCATCTGTTAATAGCTCATTTATTTTAATATACATATTTCTGGCAACACAATCTAAATTTAGCTAAGAATTAATTTATATTTCTGTGCAATCTTACATTAACACGTTTGCCTTAAATTACTAAAATAGGTAAATTTATATTATTTTATGAACAAACTTTGCTTCAACTCAACCTCCCTTGAAAATCCCAATTTATTTCATTTCCTGTTTTTAACATTAACATTTTTCCGTTTGCCTACAAAACGAGACATCATATTCGAATTTACTTAAAAACGAAGTAAAGTAAATACAAACATAAAATATTATTAAGATGATGAAAGAAGACTTATAAAAATTGTTTTTTCTTTCTTTAATTTTTTGTTTCTTGTTTCTCTTTTTTAACAAAAATGAAATGGAAAAACACAAACACAAACACACTTAGGTCATGGCAGCTTAACACCGCGTACAGCTGGTGGTAAAATAGCAACTATTTTTTATGCCTTAGTTGGGGTGCCACTGATGTTGATGTGTCTCTCCAGTTTAGGTGCCCTACTGGCCGATGCTCTGCAATGTACTTACGCGCGTTTATGTTGCCGTTGGCCACAATATGTGGTAGATGCTGGCGATGATTTGCACCAAGATATACAACACTCCAAATCATCGCAACAACAGCGTATTAAACGCCAGCAAAGGCATTCCGAAATAAATGTCGAAAAATCAGCCGCTCATCATGACATAAAACAACGTTTGCCGCATCCATGTGATTTTCAGGAACATAAAAATGGCGTAAGTATAAACTATTACTTACTCTTTAAGATAATAAGGAAAACATGAACTTTTATTTTTAAAATTAAAAAATATAAAATTCCAAAATATACAAGGAATACCTAAACATTTTATAAAACCCTTGAGGCTGTGCAAGTGCTTGCTCCCTCTTGTTTTTATTCTAATTCTGTTACGTTTTCAATATTTTTTACCCTGTAAAAAGTAGTCGCAATCGCTTAGGGGTTGAGTCTAGCTCAAGTGTAGTAAGTTGTTGCCTACTTTTAGGCTTTTTATACCACTTGTTTAAGTAGTTTTTATTTATAGATATTGTATTACAATATAATATTTACTTCAATTCTGTTAACATGTTTTTCTACTAAATATTCATGGTTGTTTGTGCTTTATTAAGTTTATGTTTTACTACCACTGCGACTGCTACAACAAAGTATTGATTTTTTTTTTATTATTTGCTGACAAAGAAATTAATAGTTTTTGATAACTTGATGTTGTTAATATTATGCATAAATTTAATAGTAAGCTACGATTTTTTGCTCTAACATGAATTACACATATTTTGTTACATTTTTCCAGCAAATATTTGTTATTAAGGGGAAAGTATACATACATATGTATATAGTTTTAAAGATGAAGTTTATTCCTTTAAAAACAAAATTTATTTATAAATATAGGCTTTTGTTTTAAAAATTTAACAGTGTTTTTAAATAAGCCATTTACATTATATAAACTTATTGTAATTATACTTTAAACTTTGGATAATAAGATTGTTAATGCAACTTTCACTTTAAACACTGAAATTTAATTATTGTACTCTGCAACATGTTGCTAATGAAATGCTTAAAGTTTTAAAAAAAGTTAGTAATTACTAACGTTGCTAAAAAATAATCTAGAAATCTCGTTTATTTGCATCATATTCCATCATCTAGCAACATGTTGCTAAGAAAATGTTTAGTTCTTTCATAGAATTTTGGCGTAAAAGTTTCTCAAGAAAAAATTACGGTTACTAATTAGCAACAGTTTCCAAAGCAACATGATGCCAAGCTAAATTCGTGCAACATATTGCAGAAATTTCAATTATTTGCATCATATTGCATCATTTAGCAACATCCTGCTAAGAAAATGTTTAATATTTCTTTTCTTTAAGTTTCTGAAGAAATTAAGTAAAAAATTACGGTTACTAATTAGCCACATGTTAATGCAACAGTTTCCAAAGCAACATGTCGCCAAGCTAAATTCGTGCTAAAAACTGAAACTAGAAATCGAATATAAAGCAAAATGTTGCTAGAATATAATGCTTGGCAACATGTTTCTTAACAAATGCATACTTTGTATTATAAATTATATTCTTGGGAAATTATATTCTTAAAAAATCTGGAGTGCTATCGTTTGTTAATTCTATGCATTAATTCTAGCCTCGAGAAATGACAACTGTCAAACCCTATTAGTAATATAATTCCCTTGGCACTTTCTAGTTTCTTCTGCTTCCCTCAGAATGGGTTGATTACATCCATATCCTTTCAAAGATTTCTATATGTTCTTCGCAGATGAACTATTCGGAACTAAATTAAAATAATTAAAAAATAATTACATATTTTTTTAACAAAAAATTGTATTAGGTCTTCATATAAATTCTCGAATAATACAAATATCTTTCCTTTAATAACCACAAGAATTATTAAAAAAAAATTAAGCTGGTCTCTTTAATACATAAATGTTTCGATTTAAAATTGTTTTCCAAATAACGTGATGAAATGTTAATGCTGGTTTTAAATGGGGGGAAAAACATGTTCTAAAACCCTCCTCCCCCCGCCAGTTAACAGCAGTTACTAATTATAAGCTGATGGCAACAAAGATGAAACAACTACAACATTATTCAAACTAAATAAATATGTACGAGTATGTAATCGTATGTAAAAATAAAAATAAATTTAAATTCCCACTCATGCCACATACAACTCGTGTTTCAACATGTAATGGGCGCTTATTGCAAGCTCTGAAGGTTATGAAGGATTATTTCTGCACGAATTCATCGACAGTTAACTAAATATAGTTTTACAAATTTATATTTAAATAACAGTGAAACATTAAATAACAAGTTAACATGCCAACAACTAACAAAACTAGAAATAAATAAATACAAAAGAACGATTAAAATATCATAAAATAAGGGGAAACCAAAAAAAACTAATTTATATGGAATTTAAATTGAAAAGACATTAAACCAAGGAAATTTAAGTGTTAAATACAATATATAAACAAGTAAGAAATTATAGTCAGTCAAGCCCGACCATATGATATCCTACACCCAGTATACGATGTATAGGCAAAAACAGATATTCAGAAATAGGCGTTATGTGGGATCTATTATAGACCGATCATTAACAAATGTTAGTGGCATGACTTTGTTACATTTTAATATTTGCTGTGTTCAATTGTAATTTTTTTTAATGATTTACATACATATACATACATATGTACATATATTTTAAAAAGATTTTCGAAGGGGATGTTATATGGATAACATCGGTCTGTAATTACAGACCGATCGTTATAAATTTAGATGTCATGATTTCTGTATTTGTCTGCAATTTTATTTAGATGCCAATATTTTTAAGAAATTTATGTTTGTTAAAGTGATTTTCGGAGGTGGACCTTATAAGACTAAGAGCTAAGACTAATTACTGACCAATCACTATAAAATTGGACCGAATGATAAGTGTTTATATGAAAAATATTTGCGTTTTATATTATTTAAATACCAACATGGTCAATCATGGATCGATCTGCAACAAATTTATAGGTGTGATTATGCTTCATGTACAATTTATTTAGGGCGAAATTTGTTCGGCTACGCGTATAAATCAAACGCTTATGACCGATGATGTTTTATTTCAGAGACACATTTGTATAATTTACCGATTTTAATCAAATTCATTACCAACCGTCCGAATAAAAGTCGTATACTAAATTTTATCGAAATATCTTGAAAATTGTGACATGGAGTCTGCGTACAAGGTTTACATGGATGGACATGGTTTAATGGGTGCAAAAATTGATTCTGAGTTTATCGGTAGACTTAAAGGTGGGCTTTAGACAATATATTTTTGAGCGTTACAAACATCAGCACAAATCTAATATTCAATCAACACTATGCTGGTGGTAATTGCTTTTATAATTACATTTCATTTCATTCATATTCATATAAATAAGTTTTTATATTATACTATTATACTATTATTAATTTGCGTGTTCTTTCATTGATTCATTCACTCATTCATTCATTCATTCTTTTGAATATGGCATGAAAAGTGATTAAATAACAAGTTGTTGTTTAAAAGCTTTTAATGCTGCCTTTACTGACTATTTTCCTTTTCAATGCAATCAACTGAAGATGCGTCTAGTGTTGGCTGTTAAGTTATACTTAACATGCTGCTTTAAAAATAAAATACGTACCTACATACATATATACATTAGTTAATATGTTTGTACAATGTACATAATTACATATGTATGTAAATAATAAGAAAATAATAGCAATATCAACCATTATTTTAAAAAGGAAATTACAAACTTATGTAACACTGGCAACTTGCTTGTATGATACTTGAAAAGTGTTTATGAAGTTAAAAGGGAATATGAAAACTGAAATGATTTGCAGAAATAAGACTAAAGTTGGCAAATATTTAATGAAATTAATTCTTTTTCTCCGTAAAATTAATAAATAAATGATGATTCTATGATATAAAGCCCCAAAGTGAAGATGTTTTCCCTGCAAACACAAGTAGTTTAAATAGCTACAGTTGTCATTAACAGTAATTGTGTGAATGATAACTGTAATATATTATGATTGCTACAATCATACAAGTATTGTTTGCGGTCATAATATGGTTGCTTAACTTGTATGTATATATAATTTAGTGTTTCTCTGATGCTAGATATACATATATGTAATTTTATAAATACAATGTTTTATTTACCAAATAGATTAACTCCCTAAAACATTGATTAGATACAGAGGTAATCAGTGGTAAGGAATTTGCTCTTGAACATTCTATTGTAGCAGTTTTCAAGAAGAAATTATATTTTCTTTAAACAGATATTTAAGCTGTTGTAACCGACAATTGGTATCTAAGTGTAGAGTCTTGTAGGATCAATGAGTATTTAATTTAAAGCATGGTGAAATCATTGTAGACATTCAGCCTTATTATGAGTGTCGTTAGTTTTGGTTTAAGTTCAAATGGAAATTGGTTTACTTTTTATATTTTTATTTGAAGTCAAAGGTTTAGTTTACAAACTATATACTCGTACAGAATTTCTAGCGTTCAAATCTAAAAATCCAAAAAAGTCAAGTTAGTCATTTTAACCACTAAGTCAAACCGTTTCTAAAAATTATTACTGGCACTTTATAAAATGACTTAACCTTATGGTTACATTTGTAAAGATAATATTTATTTCATTTTTTTGTCTATTTACTTTCATCTTAATGAATTTGGTTCTAGCAAGACATATTTGTGTTTCACTTCTCTGGTGTGTGTTGGCCTTATAAACTAAAAATTTTATTTCTATTTAAAGGTTTTTCTTTTTACGAGTATGTCTTAAAATTCTTGCCTTTTTTTTGCCACTGGTTTGCTCAATGTCTTTCTTATATGGTTGGCTGGTTTGGTCCATTTTATTAAAGTAACATTAACCGTAAATAGACAGCAGTAATCAGCAAGCATGACAAACATATAAACAAAAAGTGGAACTGCAGAGACAAATGGAAGCCATTAAATAAAATTGTATAACCTGAGCTGGCCAGCTAGACAGTCAGCCATCCAGTAAGTCAGTCAGTCTCTGAGTTAGTAAGATTGAAAGGTAAAGGAAGAAGTTAAATGAGAGAAAGTTTAACCTTATTTTAGTAGTTTTAGGTGGTTATTTTGTAGTGCCACTCCCAGCAAGCAGAAATTCCTTAACCGTAGATGGTTGCTTTTAATTTTTGTACATTAAGGTTACTCTTCATTGAATCGACGAACAATTTTTAAACATAATTTTAGCGGAACAGTTTTTAAAGTTAAAAATAAACAAAAATATTTTTATTTAAGAATTGTATTTAAGAAATAAAAAAAAATAAAATTTAATGTAACACAAATTTGTTTTTCTATCTTAAAATCCGATACGAATTTTTTTATGAGTTATATGATACAGAGTAAATTAGCTTCGTCGTTACGACGAACAGTAACCAACCAGGGTTAAAAGTCAAGTTATTACTACTGCTTGTAAAATTGATGGAATTTTTCGAAATACCTTTTGCCCAACACAATACATTACTTGTAAGATTTTAGCAACAGGAGGAAATAAAGTTTATTTTTCTAGACCAGGGAAGCCTTAGATAGTTTGTTTTTGTTTGGTTTCATTTCTGTCGTCAATTGCATGCGAGTATTTCATTTGGTCTCGGACTATAAGGACAGCAAAGCAAGTTTGTTAAAGCAGCAGCCTTAAGTTAGAGCTGTAACTAAAAGTTAGAGCAATTAAAGTTAACATTCTGCCAAAAGCAGCAACAATACTTAAAGTTATGTATTGTCCAGCATAAATTTGATTCTTAACTTTTATTTTTACTTGTTTTGCTTCTTTTATGTTTGTTGTTGTTTGTTGCAAAGTTTTCAATTAATTTGAAACTACAATTTGCTGGCTGGTTTTACAAATTTGTTTATACGTAAAACATAGTCGTATGTTGAGTTTTATATTTCATTGCTTGCTGGTTATTGTGTAATTTAGGAGGATTGGTGTAATTTTAATCTTGGGCTTTCTTTCATTGATTTCATTGGAAAGTTAAGAAACAAATTAAATTGACATAAGATGAGCAGAAGATTTTATGGGGCAGAGTGTTAATTAATGATAAATGTTTACTAAATATAGACAACAAGTATTGCTGCTGTTTTTTTTTATTTACCAACATTTCTTTATGATCTTTATTCGCTATTAGTTGGTATGGTTTTATAAGAACATTTATCTTTCAAAGGTCCTTTCAAATTAAACAAGCTTTGCTCTTCTTTGAGTTCTCACAGCAACGCTCCTGAGAGGTATGTAGGGTGCATCAGAACTCAAACTCGAATACTCCACTTATGCAGAACTTCATGTTAGCAAAGCAGTATTATTATTGAAATAAAAATATTTTTTTATTTTTTTTTTTTAATATTTATAAACCTTTGTATTATTTAATAGTTATTTGGTTTAAAAGTTATTTACAATAACTTTGTGGCTTTAAAATATATGAAAAAAAACAAACCATGGTTTTATAATCCATATTTATTTTTCCAGTTATTATGGTAGATTTTTGTATATTCGTAAACAATTTTGTTGCTGTATGTGTTTATTTGTTGTTGTTGTTTTTTTAATTCACAGTGTTTATGTGTAAATCCCAATTGGCATTAAAGTTTTGAGTCCTTTTTATAATATACACACTTTCTCTCTCTCTCTCTCTTTCTCTTCCGTTTGACTCTTAAACTATAAAACTACACATAATACCGAGATGTAGTGGCAGCATGCAACTTTTTTTCTATTCCTTTTTTTGTTTGTTGTTGTTAAACTTGGCACATAAAAAATTTTAAAACTTTGTTATATTACAATTTTCTACCACATTCTTAACAATTCACGCCACTTTCAGTTAGAACAGAGAAAGAGAGAGAGAGAGAGATGGGGAGAGAGTTTATAAAAGAAAAGTAAAAAAAAAAATTTATAGAAATAGTGAACACAGAAACAAGTGAACAACTTAAATAAATACAATGGAGTTTACTATGCCAAGAGTATTTAAGTTCATTTTGTTGTTCTTGTTGAAGTTTTGGCCAACACAACACAAAAAAAAAACGAAAATAAAAAACTGTTAAAATTAAAATGTAAGTAACTTGACGCACTCACTTACAAGTGAATTGTGTGCATATAAAATAATAATGAAAAATAGGGTTAAGTGGCCGTTGAGGAACAAGAGTATTTAAAATATGCCAGCATTTTATACTCTGTATTAACACAATGAAATACAACATTAAAAGTATATTAAATAAATCAAACGAGTGGCCACAAATCAAACATAAAAGTGCTACTAAAACTCATGATATTGTTCAAAAACAGTTAAAATTCTTTCTCTGAAAATTAAAGAATTCTTTAATAAATTATTGTGCTTGAAATACTGACTACGTTTAAAAATAAATTCTTTAATTTAAAAAAAAAAAACACTCATAGGGTATTTGTCGAGTCGAGTTGTTGGTCTTTAAGTTTTTAAGTTTCTTTTAACTGTTCTTGGGTTGTTGCACTGCAACAATTTTATTAACTGGCAAACTGTGTGGAAACACCCTGAAAGACTGGTTGACAGCTTAATTTCATTTGAAACACATGCACCAGAGTAAATAAGTAAATCTTGTTTAAATGCAAGAAAATTTAATTGAAAATAAAAGTAATAATACAATACGACATTAGGTTATTTCAGTAGAATAAATAAATTTAAATTCAATAATTACTAACCTAAATAAACATTTATATCCTACACCACCATAGTGGGGAGGATTTGTGCTGATGTTTGTAACGCCCAGAAAGGTTGGTCCAACACCCACCTTAAAGAATACCGATCGACTCAGAATTACTTTCTGAGTCGATTTAACGATGTCCGTCCGTCCGTCTGGCTGGCTGTCTGTCCGGCTGTCCATGTAAAGTTGTGCGCAAAGTACAGATTGCAATTTTTAAGATATTTCGATAAAATTTGGTACATAATATTTTTTCGATCCAAGGATGGAAATCGGTCCATTATTTTAACTTGCCCCCATACAAATTTTCTCCCGAAATTGGAGTTTACCGCTCATAAATGTTTGAATTATGCAAGTATCCATACAAATTTCATCATAAATGAGTAATAAAACAAGCTAAATCACATCTACAAATTTTGTTCTGATTGGTCCATAATTACTCGTAGCTCCCATATAAGGTCAACTTCCGAAAATCACTAGATAAAGTTTAACACATATAATACTTATATTCACATACATCATGATAATACATTTTTTGATGATCGGTCCACAATAGGTTATATCTCCCATATAACACCCATTTCTGAAAAACTGTTTTATACATGTTTGACCGACTATACTTTCTAACTTGTTTTTCATTAATTATAATTAATATAATTATATTCAAATCAGCTAACATCCCTAGGATACTAAAAATTTTGATTTAAGCAGTAAAGAAATCGGCTGGCTGTCAAAAGTGCTAAACAAATCTATTAAAAATATATCATACAACATTTCAGTACTTTTCAAAACTTGCTTGTTTTGTTCTGCTGATATTTGTTTTAAAAAAAATTTACAAAAAAGAGATGGTGTTAGTAGGTCCAAAGAAAGCCAGCTTGAACTTTCAAATTTCAGCTGTCAAACATTCCAAATAAATATTTCCCTACTGCATGGTTACCGCAGCGTATACTTATTATTAATTTGTAAATATTACTTATACGTCTGTGTGTCACACGTGTACAAGAATTTTCAATTTAATAAGATAATTTGAACTACAAACTGAATAATAATTTATTTAAATATATTCCTTAAAATTCTAAATAAGATTCTCTTTATAAAACAGGATAAACACTCAGTAGTCTAATTATAATATTTATGCCACAATATACTTATTAGGGACTTCCAAATACTTGCTTCCAGTTTTCCAATCAGCATCATACAAATATACAAATATATGTTAGAATTACAGATCTTAATCATCCTGCCTACGATTTTTTTAGTGAATCTGAAAATATTTATACTCAAAGTATTTGGAAGAAGATTTGTATTGAAACTCCGTAAAATCGGTTAAGCAGAAAGTTATAAAAACCAAGATTCGACCTGTTAAACATTTGTTATTTTTACAGCAACTTCCAACATAATTGGCAACTTCCAAAATAAAATTCAAATTGATGGGAATTACGTAAAAAATTAATATAAATATAATAACAAACAATACCACCCTAATGTACGTACATAGAACGAATGTTAGTTTAAGTGTACATCTTGTTGTACGTGTATCTGTGGTTTCGATTTAATAATTCAAGTTAAGTTTATTTTCCTATTTCTTTTTACAGCCTGTACAAGAACGTGTGTATGGTTTTCATATTTTCATCAGCATCAAACGTTCAATGTTCGACTTTTCTTCATTTCCTGGCAAATTAGTATTTTACTTGTTTTCGCTGCTCAAGCAGAGGAGTGTCAAACTAAAAGCCAGATGATTTAAATCGAAAAGAAAAAACTATTTAGAAATTAGATAAATTAGATAATAATTTGTATCCATTACAAATGTATGTACAGATATAAAAATTTGACATGTTTGGTTGCAAGCATGTGAAAGTAGTCTGTCAAAATTCTACATGGGTTTAGATTTGAAGATGATGATGGTGTTGATGAGCCTGAATGATGTTTCGTTTGGTTAATTAAGATTAAGTTTTGAATGAATGGGGATACGTATAAATAGATATTTTCCTGTAATAATATTTAATAATATTAAATATCTATTGGCAAATTATCCAAGTCTTATGGCACTTAATAGCAACTAGAGCAGTGAGTAATGTTGGTACATTAGACTCTATATAGAAAGAGATAAAAATTAATAGTTTAGCTTATAGTTATGAATTTAGAATGCTTTTTGTATCGTTTGTGTGTTTAGAAAATATATTTTTTTATAATTGCACAAATAAATGTACAATTTGTTAAGGATCTATTTTAAGAGCCACTTATAGGCACAAACATTCTAAATGGAATGGAAACAGTGATGGGTAAATTGCAAGGTGCATTTTATAATATTTATTAAAGGGACGTTATATTTTATATAACTAGTGGATACTTAATGTTGAAAATCTAATCTAGAGATTTCAGGTCTTTTTATGTAAAAACAATGCTGTAAACCTCTCCTCTAAATTTATCATACATTTCGCTGCAGTTTGCTAATAATAAGAAATCTTTGTTGGTACTGTTCTCCTATGGCCAAAGAAACTTACCAGATGCTATTGATGGCTGAAATTGACATTTGAAAAATGTATGCACACATATTTTAATTCAAGACAATAGCGTAACATTCTCACATATCAACAATTTGAAGGATTTAAAGAACCCAAAAGAGCAACTGTTTGCACTTGCAACAGAAAATTTAACCAAACTCTTAAAGCATCGATAGATAAATCACACCCTTGGACAAGAAATCGTTTTACTTAATATAAAAATCCGTAACTTCTTGAAATATAAAAATTACATAAATTTAAATAACCTACAGACACAAATCAATAGTCTATCCATTCTTTACGAAATCACATTTTATCTTCTGTGCCCTAAAGTTAAATTGGTTTGATTGTTTCGTTTTAAAATTAATATTCAGTTCATAATAATTTATTTATAAATTATTCTTTAAGTTTTACTTTCAAACTCCAAAAAATTCTCTAACCTGTGTGAGTAACAGACGTATAAGTAATATTTGTAAATTTAAATAATAATCATACGCTCTGATATCCAAGATTTTACTAATTCTTGGATCTATTTTTAGACTTGACACCAACAGCAAACAGAAAGAGAAAATTAACAGGCTTTTAAAATATTCATGCGCTAAAGAGGCTACTGCATCTTAAATGCTTCTTTATCAAAAATATTAGTTTTAATAGAAAATATATTTTGACTAAAATGGCTTCATAGTTATTTGTTTTTACTATTTTTACTAGAAAACTTTTTTTCACTTAAAAAGATTTTTTCCCATAATAAAAATTAAAAAGTTTTTATTCATAAAAGTGGGGGTTTTTAACTGTTAATTGATCTAATCCTAAATGTTTGTGTCATTTTTAAAATATCAAACCAAGACTCTATTTTCTAATTCATTTCAAACATTTTCTTTTCAAAGTTTTTGTTTAGATCAAAACCACAAAAAAAAAAAAACAAAAGGTATATAATTTAATCATACTTTCGTAACTAGATTGTTTTGTCACCCACTGTCTTAGAACTGTGAATGGTATTTAGAACAAAAATTTAAATCTACCAACTAATTGCCCGTAAAATACTCTAAACAATACAACAGCAGATTGTACAACTATGATGCGACTATATAGAGAAAAATTAAATATCCATTGAACAAAAGGAAAAGGAAATACTAAAACTATACACAAGTTAAAATGAAAATGGTTTAACTTGTAATGAAAAATAAAGCTCTTTTTTATAACTAGATTTTGCCATAGAAAACACCAGCATAGCAGCAAAACAATACAATTTTAAATTGCATTTTATTTTTACACCATAAGCGTTTCATTATTATTTTGTTTTTTTTTTCATCTGCTCTTTATACTTTTAGAAAAATTGTAAAAATTGTAAATATGATGCCATAATTGGAGAATCGAATACAAACCATGGTTATGACTATAAACTGTGTAATGATGCCACAGCAACGACAACAACATCGTCATCGTCGTCAGCGGCAGCCACAACAACAACGACAGCCATGACAACAATGAAACTTGGCCATAAAGAAGGTAAGTGTGAAACAGATATGAAATGTAGACAACAAAAAACAAAAAAAAAAAGCAAATAATCGACTAACCATATTAATTTTAACCCGTTTGAAAAGGGTAGACTTCATAAATGGAACAAAGTTTTACAGAGAATAATTTTAAAGGGGAAAATATGTAATTTGCTTAGTAGAAAATAATAAAATAATAAAATAAATAAATGTCTGTTTGGTACCTATTAGCATGAAAACAATATGAAATGGGTAAATTTAAACTTAAGTTATTTCTTTTGGAAATAACAAACTGAACTGATTTTGAAATTTTAGCAGATCATTATGAACAAAATTACAGGTTTATAAGTGCGCAAAGGTACAAAAACCGGGTTTTTAATCGTAAATCCGGAGCTTGAGGTGTCCAGCATATTTCACTATTTGAATCTTGTTTTACTCGAAAAGCCATACAAGAAAAATAATATCCTGTCCTAGTTTGTTTGGATTATCGTACCGTGTAATATAATAAAAGCAGTACGAACTTGACGGTACTAGTTAATTGTCCTCTTTACTTCTGTTTTTTTTTCTTTTATGCATGTTGACTTGTATGAAAAATTACGAGAACTGAATTGACATGTGTGAAGGAAATGGCAACTTCAAAAGAGAATTGAACAAAAAATAATTAGCTACAACTGAAGAATGTGAAGTAGGACATACTTTTGTAAAAGTTAAAATTTACTTTGCAAGATAAAAACTAGCTAGAGCAATCCAAATTTAAAGGGTTAACTTCCATTTCAATGGAACTTTAATGCATACAATTTTTAATTGCCAATGTTAGTTAAGATCTCTGACTCTCGGTCTATGGTATTGTATTTTGATTGTTTCCTTTATTTTATTTGTATACGTTTATTTTTGAACTCGTACCAATACAAATACAAAACAAAATTAATTGAATAGCAAAATATATCCACAACAAAAACATCAGCAACAACAACAATAAAAAATCACTTTATAATTCATTTCATTGCAATATGTATGCATATGTATGCCTTAAACGAAACGAGTACATATTTTTCATTTATATTTTTACACCAGATTGCTGTCAACTTTTGCAAAACTCTCCGGGAAAATTCACTCAACATTTATCCTCTTGTATGCAATTGAAAATGTCGCCTACAATGATGGTCAGTGGTAGTGCCACAAATACAACACCAGTTCAGCAGCAACAATACTATCAGCAAAGACCAGATGTCATGCTAATGACAACCGGCCACAAATTGTCTTCACAACAGCCAACATCAATGGCTACGCCTACGGCTACGGCCTGTCGCATGGTCTTGCCACCCTCAATACCACCCTCGCAAGGACAACGTTTCTATACAAATACAGCGCCTGCCATGGCAACATATCATATTGTTTCCTCAGCCTCGGCCAATTCATCACCCACCCATCAGCAGTCCATACGGCACTATATAGTTCCGCAATTGCCACCACCTCCAACACTAACAACATCGTCTTCGACTTCCGCAACAGCTACCCAGCACTTTATGGCTGTGCCCTCAAGTATGCTACGTTTCCATCAAACATCGCCACAGACATCAATGCAACAGCAAAATGCAGGCAATGCAGCATCAAATATTAATATAAATCCATTGGCATTACCCGTATCAGGTTCAGCTACTGTTTACTTTCCGATTGTTACACCAGCTGCTGCCTCCCAAAACAGCACATTCAGTATTAGTGGCGGTCCCGGCTCTCAGCCTCTGGTCAAATATCACACCATACAAATGCCTCATAAGACACAACATAATTTGTCGTTGTTGCAACAAACCGATTTGCACGATAATCAAGTCACAAGTCATGCCGTTGAAGAGGTTGACTGCACTCTATTTCCACCACCGCCGCCACCCGCCTATCAGACCGCCACTGTACATGGTAAGTTGGGGTCGTTTAGTTTTAAGTCTTTTAATAACTATTCCAAAAAGGAAAACAATAAGCACGTGCATTTGATTTTTGTTTCATCTTGTGGCTTTATTTACAACTAAAAACAATTCAACTTGTCAGTAACATTTTTTTTTTTTTTTTTGTAAAACTTTTCCAAACATTTTCTAGTTTTTTTCTCTCACATTAACTTTCGATTTGTTGTGTAGGGAAAAGTGAAACCAAATGGAATATTAATTTGTTGTAAACTTTATAGCAATGGGTGACATAAAAACTAGAAAAATTTTAGAGTATTTCGTTTTAAATTAGAAAATTGGCAAATTAATATAAAGAAATCCAATTATTTGTAGAATCGTTGTAATTAAATTCAGATGGCTTGTATTTCGGTAGCGTTTCAAAGATTAAACAATCATTTATATTATATACATACTCTTACATATGTATGTATGTATGTAGGAGTATACACACATTTTCAACTTGATATTGAGAAATTGAAAATTTAAATTGAGAAACTAAAAATTAAATTCAGAAAAGCTTATTTATATTGAGAGAAAACTAATTGAAATTAAGAAATGTTAATTAATATTGAGAAAATATAAATTGTAATTGAGAGATTAAAATTTGTATGAAATTTTTTAAATATTTTTTTTCTTAATTTTTAGAGACTCTTAATGACAAATTATTGAACGTTGTATTTCTTATTATTTCTGCTTGAGTTCATATTAATTAATAATTCAAAGAATACCATTGGAAAGTTATATTTTCTAGACAACTAGCAGATTGGAATGCATTTTCTACCCTGCCAGGGGCGTCATCAACAATGTTTGTTGTCCAGGATCTATTTAACTCACCATTATTGAGAAATAAAGTTCCGGAATTTATCATATTTCTAATTACATGTTATGAGTTAGAACGAAATTTACATATGTATGTTTACAATGTGTGTGTATATTCGTCTTTATTATTATTATTACAAATATTGTATTACTACAAATTTGTTGTTACTTTTATTGCTTTTATTCGTCGTTGGTTGACAATATCAGCAATGTATGTTATTGTTGTCATTTCTTCTTTATGGTAGATTCTGCTTTTTATTGTAACTATGAAGTACCGGAGATGGGATGACAACTTTTTTTACATCGTGCCTTGTGTGTTTTGTTAATTTTTATATATTTATTTAATATTTATTTTTCTTAATGAAAAATACATAACGCGATTTTGAGTTACAAATCTAACAAAATTTTTTATTTCTTAATTTCAATTTGTGTTTTTTCGCTATCTATTTCGATTTCTCAATTTCAATTTGTTTATTCTCAATATTAATTTATATTTCTTAATATCAATTTGTTTTTTCCCATTATCAATTTGTAATTCTCATTTTCAATTTGTTGGCAGTTTTCTTTTCTGAATATTAATTTGGTTTTTCTGAATATGAATTTGGATTTCTGAATTTCAAATTAATACCAAATACTGAAATTATTAAGAGCTTAAGGATTTACAAATTTCTGATTAAATTTCACATCATGCGTATACTTGTTATTTAATATTTACAAATTAAATATTAATCATACGTCATGTGCACAAACAATTTTGTTATTTGTAAACATTTAAAAGAATTTTTTATAATTTTTACAATTCATATCCTTTTTTCCATATCACACAGAAAAGTACTTTTTTAGTACTACTTCTTTTTCTTATAAGTACTTTTATAAAAAATATTTCCATATAAAAACGCCATTTAAAAAAAACTTTTCTAGAAATGTATTTTTTATTCGTTTTAACATATTATCACAATTTTCATCAAAATTTATGATATCCTATGTATAATATTGTTCCATACAAAAAAAAGAAAAACCAAATCCAATATTAATTGTCGCCCAGAGAGGGTATTTAAGTAAAAGCGAAAAAAAAATAATCATTATTATTTTAACTGCATTTACCACAGTTTGGCGCCACAATTTTGTTGCCAATTTTAAATATCAGCAACAAAAACGAAAAAAAAACTTGCAACAATTTTATGGCAAGCGGAAAAAAACAAACTCAAAAACAACAATAACAACAACAACAACCAACATTAAATGTAATTAAAAGAAACGTTCAAAGTTCACATAATCGCAACATTACAGATGCGGAAGAGAGTGAAAAAATAACCGCAGGTTTGCAACTCAACAAAATAAAAACAACTAACCAGAAATCTGCGAAAGCACAACAACTACTTGTAACAAACTCAAATGACATTTAACGTTTATACAATAATAGTTTTTTGTTACTCTTTGCTTGACTGTATAGGATATTGTTGCATGGTAAAATGAAACAAAAAACCAACGAACGTCAACTAGAAAAACTAAATTAAAATTATACTCATCACAAATTATAGTTATCCCTAGAAGGTATATATGCGGTAGGGGAACAGGGAGACAGAGACGTAAAGCTCAACACACGAGTGGCTTTGAAGTGGCTAAGAAGTGTTTAACGACTTTAAACAATGTAGTGATGATGACGTGACCAAGTTTATAAATGTTTGGGAAACAAAACAAACTACGTAAACCTTCCGCCAGCACAAAAATACAAAACAAGGCCAATAATAAATTTAGCTTGAACAAAAAAAAAATAAACGACAGCACATTGTAGTAAAATCGTACTTTTTTAAGGACTTTCAGCAAAAGTAATTAAGAAAAATTTTATAGGATTTTCCTTTAAATTATTAAAATAAAATGTAAATATTACTTTACTTTTGCTTAAAATTTTACAAGCTTTGTAAAATTGTTCATGCATCTGTGGTGTTCTTTTTTTCTTTTTTTTTGTATAATAATCTTTTCTGTTCTGCTCTTATCACCTTTAAAATTGATAATCAATCAGAACATTTAATTTTTACTTATAACTTATGCACTTAAAATCAGTTTCTCTTTCTGTTTTGATTTTAATGTTCAAGCCTTAAAAGCAAGTGTGTGTTGGTAGAAACGGTCTCATCAGTAACGAAGTACGTGCTTGATTAATGAAATTCACTCATCTTTATTTGAAACCGCTAACTGTCGATTTATTTCTCTCTTTTCACCTACGTTTCTTTTTGCGGTTTTGTGTACATGAAGTTTAAATTGTGGAAATTAAGTAGGTTCTTAGATGTATTCGTTACAAGTTTTAGAAGAAATCAATTGCAAACATGTTCAAAGGTGACCATTATGGGGGTCACATTTTTAGAAAATGTCATGAAAATTATATTAAGAACTATTTTATATAGTAGTAACATAAAAGTTTTTTGATGTAAAAGTAATTTCTATAAAAGTACTTTTCTGTAAAAGTATGTATTATCTTTATGGTACTCATATTCATATAAAAGTACATGTGCGTATAGTTATTATTTGGTAAAATTAATTATATTTCATACGTCGTGGGGATATGCCATTTCCTAAGTTGCAATGATTTGATATAAATTATTACAAAAAGTTTGTAGCAATAGTTATTACGAAAAATACTTTTTTCAAAGTACTTTTCTGTGCAACTATTTTCTTCAACGAACTTTTCTTAAAAGTACTTTTTTGAAATATTACCTTTTTTCAAAAATGTACTTTTTTTAAAAAGTACTCTGTGAAATAAGTACTTTTTTTGTAAAAGTATTTTTCAGCAAAAGTACTTTCTATAAAAGAACTGTAAATTACTTTCTCATCTTTAATTCAAACCGCAAACTGTCGATTTATTTCTCTCTTTAAAAGTACTTTTCTATAAAAGTACTTTTCTATAAACTTTCTATTAAACTACTTCTCTATAAATATATGTACTTTTCTAAATTTAGTTTTGTATAAAAGTTCTAAATTAAAAAGAATTTTTCGCATTCTAGTGCATTTTATAAGTGGCGTATGAGAAATATTTAATTGTAGAATATTTAATAATACGTATACGCAGTGTGCAACTTACAAAGGGGTAAAAATATTGAAAAAGTGCTAGAAAATAATTGTTTATTCAATATTTTCCTAGAAAAAAAAGTAAGTGTTATTCCATTTTAAACCTTTAAATCTAGTTACGGTGCGTAACTGGCCACCTTAAACATTTTCCAATACTCGTACATCTGTGAACGTTTTCTTTATTGATTATAATTATGATGACAGCATTGACAAGAGCATCTTGTGTATGCTGACGAATGTGTGCGAGAATAAAATGTGTTTAAAATTTGCATAAAATTTGTATAAAATGAAATGATTGAAAAAGTTTTATGATTTTGCTGGCTATTATAAGTTATTTTCAGCAATACACAATAAAAGCAAAAATATAAACGAAATCTGTTTAATCATTATGTTTATATAACAAATTTCTCTCTTTGGATTTTGTATTAATTTATTGAACAATAAATGATTGATGGTTATTTAAATAGAAACATGAACATGAAAATATGAAATTATTTTTTATATTTTTTTTTGGTAAAACTAAAAATAATACTGGGTTGTTTTTGTTTTTATATATTACCAGGTATAAGAAGGGCGAAATTTTTAACGAAACCACTACCCCAAGAAATCAATACATTAATGCAAGAAAGTGATATTTCCTGCCGGCATGATTTATCACATAACTTGCCAGCATTTAAGAACAGCAGTCACAGTTTAGTAAGTGAACAGCAGCTTACGTTAACAGCGGCACCATCAACAACAGCATCATGTGTTTACACTCCTACATCAGTCATGCTTTCAAGCGAAACATCACTGGAAACAGAAACACCTATGATACAAACAACAGCTGGCCACAGTTTTTATGGTAGCAGTAATACCTCAACTAACACTGCCTCAACATCACCAGCATCCTCGGCAACATTAACAAATAATACAAATTCTAACAATACAGCAACTATTTATGAAAAACATGAATCAACAACAACACAGCAGCAACAAAGTCTGGCTGTTAATAGCCAAAGGAGTTTGGGTTCACAAGGTGTAACCTCAGCAGGTGGTGGTGCAGCAACGGTAGATATAATGGAGGATGAAGAGGAACAAGAGCAACAACGTCTGGGGTAAGTGTTAAAGCAAACAAATGAGATTTAACAACAAATGAACAGAACAGAACATACAAATGAAAAATGAAAAGCAAAAAGTAAAACGTAAATAGAAAAAATCTTTATTCTTAAAATAAATTGCTTTAAATGACCACAGCTACTACAGCAGCTAGAGATAACAGAAAACAATAGTCAGAAAAAGATCCATTGAAAGTTCATTTGGGCAGCAAATTGAAACTGCTGTAGATTTTAGTGTTACAACCGGCTGGGATGTCCTTGTTGGTAAAGCATACCTTTTTTTTCTCTTTTCTTTTCTAACATTTTAGCTTCAACAGTTACATGTGTATGTACTAAATATAGATTAGGGTTTCTGTGTGCTGTAGGTGGTGTCTGTGTGTTTAACAAGCTGTAGGTGCTTGATTTGTTGCAGATACATCGGTATGTTTAGACATGCTTGATTTATTGTGTTGTCACTTGAGTTAAAAGGTCTAATAGAGTTCAGACAGAGAGCAAAATAAATAAAATAAAACTTTAAAAACAGCAAGTAGAGGAGAAGCAAAATAATTGAAAGTAAAAAAAATATTAAAAATAAATATTTAAACAAAATTGTAGGGCATGAGATTTATTTAAGAGAAAAGTATTTTTCTCAGATTATCAAGTTGTTCTTCAATTTAGTATCAATTAGTTTTCGATACCCAAGTATAAATAAGATATAACTACAACCAATTTATTGTTGAAGGGCCAGCCTAATACATGCCCCGTATTTCACAATCAATCTAGCGCTAAAGTCGTTCATTTCCCGCTTTTAAATTTATCAATCCCTTATTTTCTTTTGCACATTGTCTCGCAAATTACAATCATGATTTAATCATTCTATAGACGATTTTCTTTGTGCGCTTTTCCCTTATTTTTATATCCTTATTTTTTATAATATTCAATACAAGATTTACGAAATGAAGTGATACATTATTATAAAATCCTTCATGTTTTTTTTTATTACAGATACACGTACATATCTACACTTACACACATGCCCATCTGAAGTGTTGCCTTTCAACATAATGTTGCTGCACATTATTTTCTTTGCAAATTTTCAAAAGAAACCAACACATTCATACTCTTGTTAATACACGACAATGATGGGTGGTTTTGTCTGCCTCCCACCTCCCCTTTCTCTATCTCTCTCGCTCTTTCTGTAGTCTTTCAATCGCCATTTATTACTGCCATGTATAATGTCATGAGTGTATTGAAGAGTGTAAGTGTGGGTGAGTGATTGTTTGTAATTTTATGTTGTATGTGTGTATGTTTGTGTGTGTGTGTGTACAATTTTGTTTAAGTGTTGGTAATTAATTGTTACTTGAGCTTGAATCAGGTCAATTAATTTTATTTTTACACCAGACATATACAATGTAATTTCTTTCTTTTTTCTTTCTTTTTTTTTTTGTATTGTTTATTTCATTTTACCGCATTTTCAATAATTCTTTGTGTTGCTTTTTCTTTTGCAAATTTAACTGCTGATACGGCAGTTTTTCACACAGTTCTATGCTTGTTGTGCGAACAATCCACTTAAGTTAATAAAAAAATCGAATAAGGAATAAAGTAAGGCCGGAAGAGAAAACACAAAACAATCAGGAAATAAAATTAAAAAAAAAATAAGATGATTTTCTCCAAGTGTTTTTAATTTATTATAATAAATTAAAAATAAATAACTAAGCATTATAGAGAATTAATAACTTTTATGTTTATTTTTCAATATAATTTCAGCAATTGCCACCACGGCACTCCTTCTCGAGTACCTTTACTTACCAGTTCATCAGTATCCACAGAAGACAAGTCACATGCACGCAGTTTTCTTAATGCCACAGCTGCCTCCTTTCATCGGCATACCCTAAACACCTTTCAACGCTCTAGCCATACTATGGGCCAGCAACGCAAGTCCGTTATTATCAATCGCAAAGGTGAATGTAATTTACATATACCTAAACGTCGCAATTCTTCGGGTGCCGCTATCTGTTATGGCGACCACTACGACGATAACTCCGATGATGATTGTGGTGGCTTGGAGGGCACAAATATCTATAAACTAAAGCATCTACATCATGCACAGACTGATAAACAGCTCGGCCAAGACGATTTTTGTGATAATCATTCGTTAGTGTCGCTCAGCGACTCAAGCTCACAAATACCTCAGGTTCCCATCATAGTGGTGCTATTCATCTTAATCTTCTATGTCTGCCTGGGCACGGTCATATTTGCACTGTGGGAAAATTGGTCTTTAATCGATGGCGCCTATTTTTGTTTTGTCACCTTGACGACCATAGGTTATGGTGATTTTGTGCCGCTAAAAACATTTCAGGGCCCCGAAATCCAGCTCTTTGCCTGCTGTGCTTATTTGCTGTTGGGCCTGGTGCTAGTGGCCATGTCGTTTAGTATTTTGGAGACTCAGTTAATATGGAAGTGTAAACGTTTAGCGGTTAGACTGAAATTAGCCAAAGAATGATGTTGTAAAAATAATATAAGTTTTGTATAAATATTTCCAAAAATTACAAATAATTATCTATCTAAATAAGGAAACTTTAGGAAGTAAATGTTTGGTTAAGTAGTTTTAGAGCAATTAGAAGGAAGGCAAAAAGGATAGATAAGGGCATACATACATATGTATAAAAATTTAATATTTCTGGATATGAGTAGGGAGATAAAAAGTTATTTCCTTAGACTGAACATAAGGAGTTTTTCTTTGTGGGTAATTTAAACATTGTTAGAATTTTTTGAGGTACATTTCAGAAATTACTTTTTGTGAAAGTTGGTTGGTTGGTTTACGTGGTAGTTCACTACGTGCGAACACTTAACTAGCGTCGAAGGGACCCCGTTTTAATATGACCACACCACTCGTCAGATTTAATGTCGTTTACATCATAATGAAATGTGAAATGTGTACAAAAAAGTCGTGATTGCTAGACCCAACCTGTAGCTGTGAGATATCTCAGTAGGTCATTGAGTTTTGACCCGGCTACCTCACCAAGGTTGATCTATGTATAGTTTTGCATGAATTTAAGTCTCCTGACACTCAGGGCTGGGCATTCGCAGAGAAGGTGGTGTGAAAGTACTTTTGTGAAAGTACTTTTTGAAATGTTTCAAAGGTTAAAATACATTTTGAACATCAAAAAAGAACTTTATTCAAAAGGTTTTTTCATTCAAAAGATAATTTATTCACAAGGTAAAAAGGGTAAAGCAGAAGGTGATTTATTTAAAAAGTACTTTATTCAGGTTTTAATTCAAAATGTACTTTATTCAAAAGCGTCCTTTATTAAAAAAGTATTTTATTCAAAAGGTTTTTAATTCAAAATGTACTTTTATTATTTATTAACAATGTATTTTATTCAAAAGGTTTAAATTTTTAAAAGTTGATTTATTTAAAAGGTAAACAGGGTAAAGCAAAATGTGATTTATTTAAAAAGTACTTTATCCAAAAGATTTTTAATTCAAAAGTCGGGTTATTCTAAAGTACTTTATTCAAAAGGTGCTTTATTCAAAATGTATTTTATTCAAAAGGTTTTTAATTCAAAAGGCCCTTTATTGATAATGTATTTTATTTTTTGAAGGATACATTTCTAAAATGTAATATTTAAAGTAATACTTCTTCCAATATTTACTTTATAATAAAGTACTTTTAGAAAAAGCTAGTCTTTAACAAGGTATATTTTTTTAGGCAGTTTAGAAAGTAATTTTTTTAAAAACAAATCCTTTCAAAAATTCTTTCTATAAAAACATTTAACTCTTTTTAAATATGTAATTATGAATTGAAATTCCTGAAAATTAAAAAAATCTTCGTTAAGCTTAAAACGGTTATTTTCAAATTTAAATTTTGTTCATAATAAACAATAAAATATACAACAAAATTTTTATATTTTTAAACACTCAAGTTTCTAAGGAAATACCACAATTAGCCTCACATTACGGCCAATTTGTTGTTTTTGTTCTTTATCTAGCTTTTTCAGAACACTTACTACCATTTAGCAATACTTTACAAACAAACAAACAAAAAACCCGTAAATAAATTTCCTCTTTAATTAATTATTTTTCATTTTTGTAAAAAATTAAAAAAAATGCTCATATGATGTTAATAATTAAATAAAAAAACGAACCTAGAAACAAATGTAAAATGTGTATGTAGTAATTAAAATGAAATGTAACGTAAATTTCTATACGTAAATTTAACCAGTAAATGATATAAATATAAAAACTTAATTAATAACAACATAAAACAAAACTTCAGAAACAAAAACAAAAAAAAAAAAAACACAACAACCACAGATTAAATGTAAAAAGTTATAAACGTGATTAAGTGTGAAAAAAACGAAAACATAATCATAATAATACTGTTTAAATAAGTTTAAATAAATATGAATAATATGGAAAAAAACTGAACGCGAAAGGAGAGAAAAAAAAACCGACCGTTAAAAAATAAAATATATAAAATAATTAAATAGAAGAGAAAATAACAATAAATAATATTGAAAATTAAATCAAATATTGAATAATAAAGAAAAACAACTAGAAATTTTTTGCAAAAACTATTTATTTTTATTAATTGGAATTTATTTCAACAAGCAATTAGTGAATGACAAGGTAAGTTGCAGGTAATAGAGGTGGGTTTTTATAATGATCCAGAATATAGTTCAATATTATAACCCTTCAATGCAAATTCAAACAAAATAAAGAAAAAGTTTGTATTTTGAACCTAAATGTTTGAAATATTTCTAAACAAAACTAAACCTTTTACGACAATATTTAACAACCCTCTAAATACTACAACTATTTGTAATGCTGTTACCAACTATTTGTTAAAATACCATTTGTTTCGTTAGTAAAACATAAAAATAAACTATTTATTTAAAATCCCTCTAATTTCTTAAAACATCCCAAAACAATTTAGAAACCAACCTAAATATCATTGACAAAATTGTATTCGTTTGTTTTTTTTTTTTTTTTTGTTAGATTATTTAGATATTTTTCTAACTGTTTAAATAAAGATAAAACAATTTAGTGGCAGAAAAAAAAAACAAAACACAGCTAACAGCAAAACAGAATTCCGATTAGTCAAAGAAAATATTTGTGTACAAATAAAAGTCCCTTCCGTTTGGCCTACAGTTCTACTCACCCTTAATAAAAAAAACCAAAAAAAAAAAAAAAACAAAATAAAAAAGAAACTACGTGCTTAAAACATTAACAAAACAAAAAAATTCATTCTATTTTCAAAGATGAGTAAATTTGACTATAGATTTCCATTTAAAATGCTTTGTATACGATTTTAGCACAGTTTTAAACGTAAGGGATCATCTCTCTGCTGCCAATATTATTTTATAACCGGAAGTATGAAGAGCAATAAAATGTTTGGCGTTGTACCCAATTTACAATATATATGTATGTATTCTGTAGGCATGTATTTAGTTAAAGAACGAACAAATACAAGTTAAATTTCAAATCCTTAAGGGATTTGTGAGGACATGCGCCACCTTGTGATATCCTGTCTTTTTATTTTTTCTGTGTGTTTGAACTTGATTTTTAGTGTTTCGTTTCATTATATTTTGTTTATTGGTTTTTTTTTGTTGTTGTTGTTTTTACATACAAATTGAATTAGTTTTTCTAAACATGTTTAAACATGCTCATGGGCATCAGTAGCTTCATTATATCACAAAAACGAGACAAGGAAATACAAATAAAACAACAACTAAATATTGACTAAAACGAAAATGAGGCTTTATATTAAACAGTTTTTTCTGCTTTCAAAATTCTACTAGAAAGAAATGTAAATATATACATATATACATACGTACATATGTATGTGTATGTATGTAAATGTTTATAGATGGCTTATTTATCTATAAATCTTTAAAGTTTTTTAGAACGTACATTTACTTTAACTTATGGCATAAATCAATAAAATTTATTTCATTTATATTATTAATATTAAATATTTACCATTAGTTATAATATCTTTGTCATCAGCATAAAAATCATGTCAATTCATCTAATTTTATATTGTTGTATTTTATGTTTTATGGCTGTTAAAAACATTTTCTTTTGTCTCACAATAAACAAAATTACCATCAATTTAATTTATGCTAACCAGTATCATCATTTCAAATCTGTCTGAGGAACAAAGAAATAAGGTCAAAAATATTTTTTTTGTTTCGGAGCAACCACACAAATTGTTTGGTAAGGAATTTTGTTTTAGCTTGTAAAGTACATATTTAATTTTATAAGACTTTTTAGACCAAATAAAAAAATATTCTTTGCATATTTAAATGCAAATAATTGAAGATTTTAGATAGAAAAATGTAGCATATGTAATGGCCATTTAAAGGGGTTTTCAACTAGAAATTTGTTTTTCTACATAAAATAAAACTATTAGAAAACTGTCTGAAAAAAACACTTTACCCATCACTTTTTCCATGAGAAAACTGTCTGGAGAAAAACACTTTTTCCATGCGAAAACTGTCTGGAGAAAAATACTTTTTCGAATAGAAAACTATCTGTTTTTCTTTCATTTAGAAAACTATCTAAAAAAATGTCTTCCTTAATTTACTGTGTTGTTAGAAAGAATTTCTGCTAAAAATAACCTTGATAGAAAATATTGACCCTAAAAGTATGCTAATTATTTATTCTCATTTTTAAAATAGTTCAATTTACTTGACATTATCAATAATAATACACACACACATCTATGCAAAGAAAAGAGAAATGAATGAAGCCCTTAAATATGGAATTCAATAAATTTTGTCATGTCATATAAAGTTTTTTTTTTTTGTAAATTACAAGTATTCATTATTCAAATAACAAAAACTGGCAACTACCTCAACTCTTGACAAGGTTTATTTATTGCTGCAACAAAAAAAAAATATTTAACAACTCAAATGTTGGTTAGCAAATTCATAAGATAAAGTAAAATTTGATATTTAACTTTATGAAATTAAAATGGTCCATAGCAAGGGGAGTGGTTTAGTGTACTTTCAAACATTTCTATATTTTATGCATGAATATTGATGACTTCAAGAACAAACAAAAATACCAACATTTAGAATGAATACTAGAAAGGTAAGGAAACATTTTGGCAGTTTCCATCTCCAAGGATCAAATAAAATATGTTTTATATAAAAAATAACTGCATACTCATCAAAGACTCATACTCATACATAGAATGTCCTGTTTTGTATAAAGCATATGGGGAGCGTTTTGTAGGAGAGAATAAGTCCTCATCTATTTATGGTCGAAAAAGGTCAATAGGTTTGTTTGGGGAGTAAGTAGTAATAAATGGTTGTATGTGTTTTTCTAAAAGATAAAAGTATAGAATTTGAAATAAAATTGTGTAAAGTCATGTCTCGATTATGAAGTTACTTTTTCTGTATAATTTCACAAACATTTATTGATTGATGAACATTTTATTTGGTAGATTTTTTTTCTCAAGAAAGAATATTTTATAAGGTCTTATTTACTTATTTTTTTCTGTTTGGTTTTTCATTTTAAAATACGTTTTATGAATTGTAATATCATATTTGACATGTGTATGTAGTAGGCAGTTAGTATTTCAGTTATTTAATAGCAACAACAAAATTCAGTGCTTTTAAATTATATGGATAATTTAGTTACAAAAAATAAAATTTTCTGTTTATTTTTATATTTAAAAATACTTGTTATTAATAAACATAACGAGTATGTATAAAATGTATTTAGAAATGTAAGTCAGTAAGTAACTAAGTCTATGGATTTATGTGCATTGAATAGAAATCCAAAATATTACTAATTTTATGTGATATTTTCCATAGAATTGTGAATGTTAAATATCTTGTATGTTTTTCTTATTACAACTATTCAGCTCAAACTCATTCATTCATCTATCCGTTTATACATTCATAGTGAGTTTGTTTCTTTACAATTGATTTAAAGTATAAATAAGTTCAGTTCATGTATTATCCACAGTATGTATACATGAATAAAAATACACTTAATTCTGTTTTTACACGTTCCTTTTTTACACGGTTTGATAATAAACAATTTTCAATTTTTTTACACGATTTTATTCCATTAAGCACGATTCAAAATTTTTTGGGCTTAAATTTTTTTTGATTAAATTAAATTTTTGCGACATGTTCACAATTAAAATTTAGAGGAATTTCCTGTTACTGCATACAATCAAATGAACTTTTCATATATGTTTTTTTTTTACATTATTTTTATCTTTTTTCTTTAATAACTTTGTATTTGTATTGTATAAAAACACATTGTGTATTGTATATGTAAGTATGTATGTGATTTAATATTATAAACCTGAATAGTTGTTATTAAAAAGTCCCTGTTGTTTTACTAATTTCAAAAGGTTTTAGAGATAAGGAAACCATCACCTATTTTGCATACAATGTCTTTTTTTACACGTTTTTTTTGTTACACAAACTTTCCTGGAACCAATTACCGTGTAAAAACAGAATTAGGTGTACGTACATACATATGTATGTATGTATATTAGTCAGCATTAGCGTGTGGGGGGTTTAAGGAAGATTTTGCCAAAAATTTTGTTTTCATTTTCTTTTATATAATTATAATATATTCGGTATTATACATATTTTACTTTATTTTCTTTTAATTCTATTGCTTTTAAAAGTTCAATATTGTATAATAAAGTTTAAATAAATATTTCTAATACATATGTATTAGTATCTCAGATGGCCTTTTGCTTACTTTGGCTATTTTTTAAGAGGATTTTTCTTAACAAATATTTTAATAAACTTAAGATTTGTATAATACCTATAAAAACTGATTTGAATATCCACAGATTTATTACAAACTAAATATTATTGAGGAATATGTATTGAAACTTAAAATGGATTTTTGCTGAATTTGGATGTTTTTTTTCTTTATACTTTGTTCTTTACTAAAAGCATTTCAGTTTAAATAAGTCTTAAATTTAATTATATTAATCAAATTAAAAAACTCATATTTTGTAAAAAAACAAACTAGAACCATATAAGCAGAAAATGTAATAATGCCACAGAATATAAAGGGTGATGCTTTTAGAACTTTTTTAATTTTTAGCATGCGTGACTAGTGTCATAATATCGTATTATTTATTCAGTATTCTTTGTCATTAAGCTATAGAGTACGAAAATCAGCATTCTGTGAGAAATGCATGAATAATTTTGTTTTTTTTCTTTGAGGTTATGTGTCAAAAGACGTTAATCGTGATATACCCGGATACCGGTATATGCGGGAAAAGTAATCGAAAGCGTAGTTACGTCCAACATTTGAAGAATCATTTTTAAAAGTATATGTCAAAGATTGTTCTTGCGAACCATAATAAATATTCCGTCATCCAGTTTGAAAGCGTATCACATTACGCCATTTATTTCCAGTCCTTTAAAGGTATTGCCTGGAAATATTGCCAGTGAATTTTAATTTTGCAATTATTTTAACCTCAAATATACTATATTCATTCGGAAGATGGTGGGCCATTTCCTTATATGAAAGAGTTTTCGTATAGGGTGTTTTTTTTAGATGTATGGAACTTTAAAATTAAATAAAGCAAAGATAATTTTTTTAAAATGGCATGAAATTAACTTTATTCGACAGATAAAGTTCTGGCATTATAATTGAAATATGACTGCTGGCATATGACTGGCTAGGACGTAATCTAATCTAAAGGTCGGCAATAACGCGGCGAATGTTGTCAAGCTTATCGGTGTAGACTAGCGACTGACATAATGGCCGCCAGTTAAAAAGGTGTTGTTAACTTAAAGTTCTATACATTGTAATGGTAAAAAAAACTCTATTTATTTGGAAAAAGACTTAGTAAAAGAAAACAGTGGGACAAACTCTTATTTGATGCCACTACGATCTATCTAATAAAATCATTTAGAAAGGAGATTCCGTGCCATCCCCCCTAAATTCAAGGTTTTATTTAGTTTTTGGCCACTATTTCTAAAAATTTGCGGGCAACGCTTCTTAAACACTACATTTGTGTCTTTCGTTGCTGGATTTTTAGTTTGGTATTTAATTAAATGAGTTACAAGTAGCTGAGGCTTTCGAAAACTTTCTGCACTTAAGGCACCAGACAAAGTTAAAAGACTGTTGAGTTAACTGAAGCAGTACACGTTTTCTAGTCTCCTGGTTATTAATGCAGATGAATGTCCTCATGCCTGTGCATTAGGATACAGTAGCAAATGAGTTGACAGCCATTGGCCGAGTAAACTCGGGTTATTCCAGTGCGTTAAAGTTGTCGTATGCTTCGGTTTTGATATCTGTCATAGGACACCAAAATATTATATGATTTACTTAAAACAAATATGAGAAAAATCTAAAAAACTCAAAACAAAACCAAAAATAAAAAATTAAAAAAAAAATATTTTTATTCCTATCTGACCGTTAGTGTAAAACATTCTCACATTCAAAATACTAAACCGATATCAGTCAGATTCGCTTTTGCTGTTTATTATTCTACTAAGTAGTCTGCTATTGAAAATTAGCCAAATCGCTTTGCTCACTTTGGAAATATGAGACATTTCCTACATTATATGCAACAACTTTACAATTTTCTTTCAATCAAAATTTTAGAGATTCGTTTTCTTAAAGTGGGTTTCTGGTTACCATTTCTCCTGATATCGTTTCGTTACTTACTGTATACATTTTAATGATTTTTATATCAAAAAAATCTCAAAAGATTTTAGTTAAAGCGGAAATAAAGATTCGCTAAAGTCGAATATAATTATTTTATTGTAGTTTTCTATAAATTAAACTAAAGCATACACTCTACATTTATCAATTATTTGACTTTTAATGGTTAGAGGCACTTAAAAATTCTCAAAATTTATTGACTTTTGTATTGTAAGGATGTCAGCTCTATTAATTTAAACTTTAGAATAAATCAACAACAGTTTATATGAATTTAATAAGTCTCTATTGCTAATATTGATTAAGTAACAATTATGTTTACATTAATTAAGTTTATTACAGTCATTTGGCTTATGTTTTGTATTCCTATTCATTACATCAATTTGAATTTAAAATCATGTCTTAAATCTCTAAATACGCTGGCAAACATAAAGAATGTCTTAATTTGTTAAATATTTTATTGTTAACAATAGCTTTTGTATGTAAATATTTGTCTACTTACAGCTGTGTAAGGATATACTCGTTCGTATACATACATATGTATGTATGTATAAATGTCTTTAGTCAGTATTTGATATTTGATATTTTACAACTTTTGGGATAAACTTTTAAAATCTTCAGTCTTAAATTTACTTTTTATACAGAGTCTACTGAATCTATAACATTGTAATGGTATTTTATTTATTTAGTTTTTAGGCAAATCCTGATGATTTTCGTTTCTGTGATATTTGGGCCAGCAAAATAACTAAAAGAAAGGAAACATTTTATTTATTTTGTGTTATATTTATTGGCAATTTTACACAATATTTTGTGTTTGCAGTGGGAAATTGTTAATGGTTAAAGACGATTTGTTTACACAAACAAAAACTGAGAAGGAAAAAAAGGCCATTCATACTTAGATACAGCGACAATCGTTTGTTTATACAAACCCAAATATACTTTTATATCTACAAGTATTTGTATCTAAGTGTCAGTTTGTATTTGTTGCTTTATGTTTCGCTGGTAATTTTGTTGTTGCTGATATTTATTCCTAAAATACATTTGCATTTAATTCGATCCATTCTATAGAATTTTTATTCTATTTTATTATTTTTCTGTTTGTTTATTTAGTTTTTTTTTTTTTGCATATATATGTTTGATAACCTTGTTATAAGGATATTTAAGGATTTCATTTTGTTTTCTTGGTAGCAAAATGTAGCTATTTGTGTCGTTTATTTGTTATTCACTTATCATGATTGAAATATGTTCAAATAAAGCATGAGTTTTTTTCTTCGACAGACAAACAATGAAAGTGTTAAGTTCAATTTAGCAAATCTGCCGAATTTCTGCCTGTCAGAAAAATATAAGGATTTTTATTAGAGCTGTCGGCTTAGATGTGAATTGCACATGTTGTTGGGTATTCTATAGATTTTTGGTTTTTACAAAAGCAAAGAAAATAAAACAATTTCAATTTCAAATAAATTTGTTTTTAATTAAAATATTATTTATTGCATTTGTTAAAATGTCCCTGTTTAATAGTTTTGCAGTTTTATTTTCTTGATTATTTTATCTAATATAACAATTGTTAACCTGTTACTGTTATCACAAATTTTTCACAAATATATTTTTTGAAATAATTGAAATAAATGAAATTATTTCTTGTTTTTGTTTTCATGTTTGGGAGAGCTACAGGCATCCGAACTGAATTGTGAGATATCATCCATCATGTTGTCATTGTCATCTTCCAAGTCCACCACATTCAAGTCAAACTGTGAGGGTATATTTTCGTATGTTTGTCTATAAGGAGGTCTGGCATAGCCCGGTTTTCGGCCAGCTTTACCCAATTCCACGGCAAATGGTGTTTGTCTACTTTGCACAGGCTTAGATGCAGGTGCCAAGGGAGCTGCTTTTTTATTTGCAATTGTTTTAGCCAACTGACTGGCTGATAAGGTTAATTCATTGCCTTTTGCGTAAGCCGTAGTTTTTGCGGGTGCTTTTTTAGCCGTTTGTATTTCTGGCAATGTCTGGGTTCTGGTGGTTACTGATTTACTGGGATTTAAGGAGGCTGGTGATTCGATTCCGTATTCTTTTATTATAGGCCTAATGTCTTTGGCTAGAGGAGGCCGTGATGGTTGTAAAAGAAATTTCTTTTTTATTTCATCTGTCTGCAATCTTTGTGGCAATGTGGAGGTTTTGGCGTCTTTCAGTTCTTCACTGATTTGATTCAACAGCTGCAACAAAGTAGCAGTTTTCTCATCTTCAAAATCCACCGCAATGGGAGACTCCCTACCCGATACCGTAGGCGGAGACTGTAAAATTAATCTAGAAAAGAAAAAGAATATTGAATTTAGTTCTAAATTATTTTGAGAAGTTTTGTTTTCTTTTAAACTACTTTTTGGCTTCTTCTAGAGCTTTGCTTAGGTGCTGTAAATTCTTGGCACTCTCTTTAGAGCATCGGCCAATTTGTGAATTCTTTAGGGTACTCTGCAACACTACTGTCCATTTGTGTGCCGTTGATTGTTGTGCCACTTGCCGTGCCACTCTTTGGAATCTTTGTTTTGGAGTTTCTTTGTCTGGCCTAGAGGGTGCTTTGTCCACTCGGATTTCGTTGATATCACCTTCACCATTTACATCGCCATTCAATATTTCCTCGTTGACATTTTGACAGGGAGCCACCTGGAAACCTTTCATAAGCTGACGTTCCCATACCTTGGTTTTCTTGGCACGGCAGGCTAAAATGATGGATGGAAATAGTTTGTTTAGTTCTACTTATTTATATTTAGGTAACAAACTATAACTATTACTTTATACTAAATACTTTAATGTCTTTGTACTTAATACTTAGTGCCTTTATGTTAAAGACCAGAGAGTTATTTTTGTATAAAGGCAGCTAGTTTAGGATGTCTTATATATTTTCTAAAGCCTTTTGTTTGCATTTTCTGAATACTTTCTTTTCTATATAAATTTTATTGTAAAACAAACAAAACACAATCTTGATGAAGGTTTATTAAAATTTAATAAAAAGCTTCTAATATTACTATTAAAGATAATTATTTAACATGAAATGTTGGTGCCTTTTATAAATTGTACTTTAGCTTACGTTTCTCCTTTTTAGCGGCCGATGAGACATCCATGCCACTATTCTCAAATATCTCCAGCATTTCATAACGCATTGTGGATATTTCACTTTTGACTTCATTGATGTCATCCTCTGTCACCGGATTATCTTCAAATTTGCGATTTTGGGCAGCAACATAACGCCAAACCAAAGAGCGCATTATGTTGTCATAAGCATTTTCTTGTTCCTTGGCTTGACGTTTCTGTAAATGCAAAAGGAAAGCACGACACAACATTAGAAAAGATTAGAAAAAACAAAACAAAAATGATGTCAATGTAAAGAGAAGGGAATTCACATACATATTTATATGAATATAGACATGTTTGTTTTCATATTACCTTGGAACGTTTACGATCAATCTCTTTGCTTGACTTTCTAAACACTCTGATTAGCCACTTGACAGAAGGCAGGATATTAAATGGTGGTGGCAAAGTGCTGGTGTCCTCAAAATAGCTCATCCATAATTTGGTGCGAGCAAATTTCCATTCAGTGTCCGAATGTTGCTAAATTAAATTATAATATACACATACATACATACGTGAGTAAAATGCATGTTTTATTTTTCTAAAGAACTGTTTGTTTATTTTTTATATCGTATTTAAGGATATTGTTGGTGTTGCTGTTATTGTTTTCTATTGAACTTACATCAATCATGGCATACGAATTGGACATCATGGCTATTAGTAGATTTAACAAGACAATCACATTGATGACACTGTAGGAGCCAAACATGAGCAGACCCCAGAACCGTGTGTAGGACTTAATGCCCGTCAATTCAAAATCATCCAAACCCACCATACCAAAACTGGCCCAAAACAAAGACTGTGATGATTCAAACAGACTGAAAGATATAAAAAAAATGAATAAATAAAAATGATTCAAGTTAATTTTTTAGGCCAACATTTTTGTGTGTAGTGTCATTGAATACACTTGAATTAACATTTAAATCTTTGTTGCTCCCACACAATTATCACTTTGTGTTTGTTATTATCATTATTATTATTTGCCTTTTATTACATTTCATTTACTTACTTGCCAAATCTACGCCACTTCATGCAAGAATCCGAATGACCAGTCCAGTCTGCCTGCCCACCCGGCAAAGTGTAACATTTACTTTTCTCCAAATCAGCAAAATACCACAATAATTGATTTAAGCCACAGGCAAAAGCAAACAATACCAATGAGTAAATGAAAAAGAATTTCACAATATCTATAACCATGCGCCCCAAAGATATTTGCAGTGGTCCCAAATGAGGATTAATCGAGAACATGTGCACCAGCTTAAGGGCTGAGAAAATATTGGCAGCGGCAAACAAGCCCTCCGCTATAAGCTGAGGATCAAAATCATTCCATTGCTCTCTGGGCACATAAGCCATTTGGGGATCTCTGGCGATTTCCGTCGCCTGTTGTATATAGGCAAACGTTCTG
The DNA here is from genome assembly GCA_950370525.1 of Bellardia bayeri. NCBI lineage: Eukaryota > Metazoa > Arthropoda > Insecta > Diptera > Calliphoridae > Bellardia > Bellardia bayeri. Next base: position 2,436,663 of record OX493268.1, read on the forward strand.
CAGGTAAACGGAAACAATTAAAAGATTTCTTTAATTTTAATTATTTATTTCTTTAAAGATACTACTTAACTTACCTTAAACATATGACACTGACATACAAACTATTCCTTAGAAAATCTATAAAATTCCACATATTCCGCAAATAACTTCTTATGCCGACACTAAATATTTCCTGTATCTCTTCCCACATAAAACCAAAGAGATACAGCACCACCAGCATTTCTAGTTTGGTGGGTCCTTGACCACGTTGGCGCAATTGTTGCTCGACTAACTCCTTTTTCATACGTTCAGAGCCCAACATACGTATAAAATCGTCATCGGCACGTTGAGAGACCAATATTAAAATGACTGGTAAATTGGCAAGAAGGTACAGAAAACAAAACAATAAAGCAAAAAGGATTTACTACAAATAAAAAATACAAATAAATTCTTTATAATGAAGATACATAAAAAGATACAGTGAAGTCACTTTAAACTTAAGAAATAGATAGATTCTGTCAAAAAGTTAAACATTTTTCCAAGTTCGAAAAAAGGATATATGGCGGGACCTGTCTTACTGATGACATTTCGAAAATATTTTTACTGATTCTTAAAGGCCATTAAATTTAACGTTCTTTAACCTACTACTTTTTCAAATAATTTCATAAATATTAATTCTATTTAAGTTTAAATATTATAACATGATAATTTCAAATACAATAGTTAACAACAAAATGCATCTTTACTGATTCTGAAAGGTCATTTAACTTAACGTTCTCTAGTTTACAATTTATTTAGAAAATTTTGCAAATATCAATTTTATTTAAGTCAAAAAACTATAAATATATAATTTTGTTATAAAGGATATATGACAGGATCTATTTTATTAATGACTTTTCAAAAAAATGTTTACAGATTCTTAAAGGCCATTAAATTTAACGTACTTTAGCCTACAATTTTTGCAGAAAATTTCACATATATTAATTTTATTGAAGTTTAAAAATTAAATAATTTCATATTATTATTATTATACAACAAAATTAAAGAAAAATGTTGTTAGAAAATATTAAATATACTAAAATTTAATAAAAGGATATAAGATAGGAATTGTTTTACTGATAACTTTCCACAAATATTTTTACAGATTCTTAAAAGACATTGAAGTTAACGTTTTTTAGCCTACTAAATTATAATTTTTTTTTTCATAATATTATTTTGTTTGCATTTGTTATTTAATAATAATAAAGAGACAATTACTATAAAAGGTCTTGTTTTTTTTGGATAATTTTATTCTAATAAGCTTTAGTCCATTGCTTAAAGACTTTACTTTATGTATTTATAGAAAAGAAAAAAAGAAAATTATTCATGAATCTAAAATCCATTTGAAAGTACATACATAAAGGACACTATATGGTCACCATGTACAAAAATCATACTCATCATTATTGTTTTATGCAGTGCATGAGTTTTAACAATTTGAAAAGAATTTGAACACACACACAAATACACGAAAAACACACAAGTAAAATAATTCTATTGTTTTCTCTCAGTTGTAGTTTGGTATGCTTCTGGTCAAGTACAAGGACAGTGTTATTGTGGCTGTAGTTGTAGTTATTATAAGCGTCATAATATCAAGTTGGTATTATGGTGAATGTTTGTTTTTATATGATGGCTTAGTGGTTGTCATAAAACTGTGTGTGTGTGTGTGTGTGTGTGAGTAACAAAGGGAGCGTGCATGTAGTATGATATGATGGAGAACACATTCTTCCGGTTGTATACTCTTTAGTTACGCTTTACTTAAATACAATTTCATTCTTATTTCTAAAACTATTCGCACTACTACTATTACTTCTATTATACAAGAAGTGTAATCATCATGTAAGTGTGTATATATGTATGTATTTCTATGTACGTATGTATGTACATATGTATTTATGTGTAACAATTGTTGGTTTATGAGATTAGATAATGTCCACAAATGGTTTTGTGAGCAAGCCATAGATGTATGGTTAAAGAAAAGCAAAAAACAAAAGAAAAGAAAATTAACAAAAATCTTGTAGAGTCATCATGTCACTTAAACAAATGTGAATAAACTTAAATAGTTTCCTGTTTTCTAACATACACTCACTATTTAGAAAGTTCGCAATGAGTGTTGACATTTCTTTTATACAAACACATACATATACATAATTTTAAAGATGCAAGTAAATTATATATTTTCTTTGATTTAATACATGTCAAAAAAAAAACAGTACTTACACAAAAAGAACAAATACGATGAGGCATGTATAAGAAACTTCATAAAAGGTTTACGCATTAATTGACCAGTCTTTGTATTCGGAGTCACCATGTAGATAAGGCAATAGATAGGAAACAATAAGGCCACTTTGACTATGCACAATAGTTTTTCAAATAAAGTTTTGCGCCTAAAACCAGGCAAACCTTCATACCAAATGGACGATAATAATTGTTGTATATTTGCATGGGCCACGAACTGCAATTAAAATACATGATTTATTTTTAATTTCTAAAATAAAGAATTATAAGAACCTTTTTCTGTTTATAATTAATAGCTTGTGTTAATCTATTTAAGGACATCCGATCTCCCGGCTGATATGTGGACATATCAGGATCGTAATTTAGTATAATGGCCAATTCATTGGAGGTTCTAGTTTGATCCAGTAAATCAACGGCAAATTGTTGACATTGTTTTCTGAGGTCCATATATTCAGATTTGCATTCCTAAAATAAAAAATATATATTGAAAAAAATCAACAAATATCTAAAGTATTCAGAAAGATTTTTTATTTAAATACTAAACACCTAAATATATATTTTAATGTTATGAAATATTTTTAATAAAAGACAAAGTCTTTAGACTTTTTTGTTGCTTAAATTGATTTATTTACCTGTTCAGTAAACGCCAAATTTCTTAGTTCCCATGACAATTGAAATGCTGTCAAGAGGGGATCGTGCGATGTCTGGCATATTAGTGAAGGGCTTGATAAAGCTTTATAGATATTAACACGAGACAAGGAATGACGTAGAGAATCTTCAGAAGACATACGCACGCATTCTTCACAGCCGCATCTATGACCACAAAGAAGAATGTTTCAATAAAGTAACAAAAAAAACAAGGTTTAAAAAATTATGAAATATGAATTTCCAATTTTTCAGCCTGACAGATTTTGGTGGTTCTTAATATAAAACTATTTAAAATATAAGTAAAGATTCAAGTGAAAATGTCGATTGTCAACAGTTTCAAAAGGACATGATTAGATCAGCATTTTATAGGGACCCACAAATATTTCCAGTTACTACACTCGAATATCCACATCCAGTAAAAGTTTTTGTGGATGGTATCCACATGAATTCAATGTTCATTAACTCACTATTTCAGAAATAGAAATTTTCCTCTAATTTTTTAATATTTCCACAGAAAATATAATAAATTATCAAACCAGACGTATGATGAATTTACAATATCTAACACCACTCATATGTACCCAGGGTATCTTCAACAAAAGTTAATTTTTATGTTTTATTTTAATTTTTTTGTACAAATTTACCAAACATTTCTTGTGATAAGACATTGTTTTAAAACAAAAATATGAACACATTTTCCCCTTAATATCATACTAATACGAGTATATGTATGTATATCTACATACATGTATACATACATGTATACATACATGTATATCTACATACATATACATGGATATTTTCACAGTCACTTATTTGCAGCACAATTTTATTCAAAGCATACTTGTGGGTGAGTGTGTTTTATATCGTTTTTTGCATACTTTTTTTTTTGAATACTTACATAATCTGACAACTTACCTTATGTCATGTGGCACTGGTACAGCAGCTCCTCTATCTAATAGAATTTTTAAAATTTCAAAATTGTTTTTATGTGCTGCCAAAATTAAAGGTGTTATATCCGGTGGAAACATGGCTGTATTAATATCAACTTTTTGCCAACTCTACAGAGAGTATAACACAGCAAAAGCAAGAAAACATATAAGGGGAAAAAGATAGGAAAATTAAAGAAAATGTGAACAAAAATTTAAGTAACAGTCTACAGTTAAAATATTTCGCACGGATGCTTGATTAAGTTAATTTTTGTAAGCATATTTTTTTCTTGGTTTTAATATAGTTTTTTTTTGCACTAAAAACCCTGAATATTTTTCTTTTTCAGTTTAATGTTCCATATTTGGGGCTTTTGTTCTTTGTTCTGCACTTCTTTTAGTGTCTTGTTTTTTTTCACTACGGGTTTATCCACATTAAAAATAAAGTCAAGGGCATGTGTTGAAATGCTAGAGCAGAATAAAAAGTGTGTGTTCTCTAGCCGAAATACATTTAAAATGTTAGAGATGAAAACGACAACAAATGTGGTACATTAAGTGCCTAATCAAGCAAACATTTATATAGCACAGACGCTTATTTCTATTCTGCTTTGTACTTAAACGACACACAAGCATTTAAATTATGATTTTGTGACTCGCATTTTTTTTTTGTTTGCCACAAATGTGTATAATTTTTTTGATATTTGTTTTGTCTTTCATTTCCTTACTACCTTTAATACCTTGCGGTATAATTTTAAAAACCTTAATTGAAAATTTACTAAAGTTTTGCATTTAGCTTAAAGTCATAAACAAGTTGATTATTATTTTTAAAATCAACTTGATGGATGGGGGTGACCTACTTTCTCACTTAAAATTGAAAGGCAAACAGGAAGTTGATTTCTTGACATAATTCCTTGATTTGCTTATTTTTTAAATGCGATACAAAGTAGATTAGGGTAGTGGTGTTTTGTCAATGCCTTTGTGACACATAGATAAGTTGTGAACTAAGATAAAGAAAATAGTAAATCGTTTTCAGAGTCGACAATTAATATAAATGTATAAGAGATGATTTACACAAAATCACAGCTTTAAAACAAAGTAACATTTTTCGCACAATAATCTGTTTAATAATTTATATAATTATAATTTAAATTTATAATTTAACCTTCTTTTACAAAAAAAAAATTGCTTCTACGCTAAAACGTTTGTGTTTACACAAAACCATTGTTTTTACACAAAAACGTTGTTTTTACACAAACACGTTGTTTTTACACAAACACGTTGTTTTTACACAAAAACGTTGTTTTTACACAAAAACGTTGTTTTTACACAAAAACGTTGTTTTTACACAAAAACTCTGTTTTTACACAGAATTTTATTTTTATCCAAAATACAAAATTTACACAAAAATTTGATATTTACACAACAATCAATTTAAAAGGAAAATCTCAGCGTTTACATTAAAATCACCTTTTATACAAAAATTCTCAATTTCCACAGAAAAGACCAGATATTTTACAAACAACATGCTAAAGGGATCTTTAGAGTCTAATTTACCAAACCTGTTATTTTCATTTTCTTTAAATAAACAAACAAAGCATGAAAGAAACAACTTTACTTCATCTCATTTCCTAATGAAAACGTGTCTAATGACTGATTTTTATTTCAAGATTATTTTAACTCAATACGTACTTAAGGAAACCTTAGTGCACATGTTTTTGTCTTAATAAAACACACACTTTTTACAAACACACATTATACTACCTAAAATAAATCTCATTTTTAACACTTACATAAAGTTCTCCTTCCTTGTAGATGAGTTCCTCATGCTCCAGCAACAACTCAACAGCTTCAACAAATTCCGCATTGATGGCATGTAGTAGAGCATCTTTGGTCTCGACACCCATTATAACCAGCAGTTCAACCATTTCTAAGTTTTCATTATCGATGGCTAGAGTTAAGGCACGTCTGCCGAGCGGATCCATGCAATTGATGTTGATGTGATGTTTTCGGTGGGCTTTTTGTAGGATTCTAAAAAGTAAGCAAACAATTTAAAAACAAAATGAAATTTTCTCAAACAAAATTTAATGCGTAAAAACTACATATTTTTTTAATAAAGCCAAAGTTTTAATCGCATGACCAGCCTTAAGGGTTTTAAGTATAAAAACATGTTGCAATAAAAGTATTTATTGTTTAAAATTTAAAAGGTATCAATATTTTATTATGCCTTATAAAGTATAAAGAAAAAACAGATTTGTTTAAGTTTCAGTAAAAATTGTTTAATGTCAACTAGCAAACATTTATTAAGACTTAAAATGAAAATCATCAAAAAAGTTTTCAAACCAAGCAACACCAAAAATGTTGGCAAAACACGAAACATACAAAACTCTGCTTGGCAATAAAAGTGTTCAAAAATTGTTCTAAAGTTTGTTTTAAAGTACTGAAAGAATCAATAGGAAAGTAACTTAAAAAGGAATTGAAATGAATTTTGTAGTCATCAATGAACAGTTTGAGAAATAAACATTTACACACACACACACACGCCTAGTGAACAGTGGTTAAATAAAGTTTATGTTGGATATTAGTTTTTTTTTTTCTTTAAATTGTTATTTTTTTATAGAATTAAATGAAATCCAATGGCGTTACATCATAGAATATAAGAGCCCAATGCCGACCATAAAATTTTTAATAGACTGAATGTATTCCACATAGGAATCCTTATTTCCTATAAGAGATAGCTTTCTCATATAGCTTTCTAAAAAATACACAATATATATTTTTCTCTAAAAAAAAAAACTTGCACTCCCTTTTAACAACTTTTGTCCTCAGCATATCACATATATTTATATTATATTTCTTTACAACATTATTAGTTTATTTAATGCAAAAAACACAAACAATAATGTAAAATTAAAAACTATTGTGATCATTTGAAACCAAAAAACTTAACAACTTGGTTTTTTATCTTATCCTCTGCACACAGAAGCAGTAAAACTCCATGCCATACAGGAACTACTACCCATTCCAAAGTGTCTTTTCTGGCCACTTTACAAAGTTGACAATGGTCACAAAAGAAAAGCAGGTATGAATTTTTTGTGTACTAAACACAATCATATTATAATTGTGTTTGTTTTACTTGAGTTTATAGGTAAATAGAAAAAAACAAAACTCAAACATACACATACACATAAGTACCACAGGATACAACTGTCCTTTAGCCAGAGCAAGAGGACATTGTTATGTTTGTATTTGAATTTAAGTAGAGCTGCTATATGTTAATATCTGTTTGTACAAATATAGGTGTATATAAATGGGTATCCTTTTATTGCAGTCCTTATAATTGTTGTCCTTTTTGAATCCTTTTTGTTTAAGCATTAAAAAGAAAAACATAAACAATGTTGTTGTTTGTTAGGTTGTGACAAACATGGCAAAGTTATTTGTGTATATTTTTAGGGATGTCCTTTAAATTATTTTGGTTAGAAAAGTTAAAGTTTGTGGTAGTTGTTATACTTATACTGCAATATTTCCCTACATACTTACACTCCTCTACATATTTTCTATTATTATTTACAAGTTTTCTTTGTTTAGATTTTGTTCACTTTTATTTTTGCTTTCTTTCTCGTCTTATTTCCTTTTTATCCCTTGGTTTTGTGTACACTTAGACAGTTTGAAGTGTGTTGCTATAAGTCTAAGTATTGTGTTGACAAATTAAAATGTAAACTTTAAATTTTCTATTTGTTTATTATAGTACTCTAGGTGTTAACGATTGTTGAGCACAACATAGTCAATAATAAACAAAATAGCCACAAGAACAAATTTTAAAAACCCTTTTCATTTCCTTTTGTTGCCTTTTTTTGTATTAAACAAAGTGTAAAGATGTTTAACTGCGCTTTCAAATATGTTTTAAATAAACATTTAAGCTAAAGCCTCTATATACTTTTAGTAGTTCATAAAAATGTAAAGTTATTGCCTACTTTTAGCAGTAATTATTACCAAGCCTTAATGTTTTTCTTTATATTCAGTTTAATTATGTTAATTGAACAAATAAACAGAGAAGCAGAATTAGTATGTTTAGAAATATTTATATAGTTTTAAGTAGTTCTAGTTGATAGGAATAAAATGTGTCATGTTTACTAATTAAGTGGTTTGTTGAGGGGTAAAAGTTGCATAAGCATAATTGCAAAAATAATTGCCTACATTTAGGAGTTATAGTTTAATGTTTATAATGAAGAATTTTGTTGATTAGATAAACAAATTAACTAAAAGACTAGAAAAGGCTTTTGGAAAATGATTATAATCTTAGGGTTTTCATTTTGTAAATTTAAAGTTAGAAATACTTGTTTAATTTAAACATGTTCTTTAAAGGTTTTTTAATTGTTTTTTAACTTTTGGTAATCGTTTGTTATTAAGCAGCTGTTTTTAGAAGAAACTTATTGCCAATTTTTATTTTACTTTAAATTTGACCTTTAAAATTTAGTAACTAAATTTTCTTTTTCATGTATCAGCTAAAATATAAATAAATAAATTCTTTTCAAAATAAACCGTAACTGTGTTTAAACAAAAGTATTTCTTTGCATTATTTAAAAACCTACAAAACTTTATTTACTCCTGGTAAAACCCCTAAGAATGAAAACAAATAAAACTGCTGTATACAGATGCGATGAATCTTAAATACCCTGCAACTCAAACTAAAATCTCATCTCAATATTCAAGCTCATTCACACACACGACCATATATAAAATCAACATTTGTCAATATTTTCTGTAGATGCGTACAAATGTTATATTTGCAACGTCGTTTATTGTAAAATGCTATCTGCTGCTATTGCTATTGGCTTACTTCATATTGACTGATGAAATGCAGAATGTCTTTTCAGCAAACCCATAAAAATCCATAATTATTTAAATTCGCAATATGCCTTTTATCTGCAGCTGCTTAAGTGTTACATACGAAATGGAAATATAAGTTTTCACCAATTTCGTTGGGGTAAAAACTATTTCTTAAAATTGTATACTTACAGTGATACATTTATACATGTATACATACATGTGCTATTATACTTTTACTATTTTGTACTAAAGATAAAGAAAAGTTTTTCTTTATTTATTTTTTCTCTTGTAAAATAGCACTTGTTAAAAGCTTTTTCAAGTTGCCTACTTCTAGGTACAAAACAAAAAGAAAAACAATACACGGAAAAATGGCTGTATAAATAGAAACATAAAGAAACGATTCACATGATTGGCATACTTTTAGGCAGCTAGTAAATTACTTTAAACTGATTATTTTCTTTTCACTAAATAAAACGTAAAAAACATTTTTCTTTCACATGTTATGTCATGTTAATTTAATTTTTTTCCATTTCGTTAAGGTGAATTTTTTCAATCATTTGTAAAAATCATCACATAAATTCATTTTTCAAAAGTTTTTCTTGCTGCCATTTTCTTTCTCTTCTTGTTCCTTATTTAAATTAATTGAAAATTTATTAAAAATACCTGTTCCTTCTTGAAATATATCTGTAGGTGTGTCTAAAGAAAAAGCATACTTAGAAGAAATATTGAAATTTTCCCTTGTGCTGGTATTTTTGAGATGTAAAGATAAATTACTTTAAAAGATATACATATAAACACCTCTTCAGCAGCAAGAAAACCTGTAGTAAAAAAAAATACAAGATAAATATGAATAAATAAAATACTACAGCAACAGCAGCGTAAGAACATAATATGCCAAATTTAAAAAAAAAATATCTATACATGTACATTATACATCTTATACATATACTATTACACTAAACTAAACATAACATCCCAGCATACCATTCTAGGAGCGCTCCGAAACAGGAGTCAGAAAAGACTCCAACAAAAGAGCATTTTCGGAGCGAAAGAAAAATTTGCTTGTTACTGTCCTGAGTCGGCACGCAGTATGACTCAAAAATTCCACCTGATTATGTGTGTACCATAGCGTTGTTGTCCTGTTATTTGTGCTTTGAACAAAAAAAAACATAGCTGTACCACACAAGAATGACAAAAACAAGATTACACAGAGCCCAAAAAAAACCTCATAAAAGACACTGTCTAAGAGCTCTTTCTGACGGACCATTTTCGAATGTAATGACCCTCTTTTCTGAAGGTTTTCGGAGCAATTATGATTGTTTTTCAAAAATATTTTATAAAAATTACAAAATTTGCGGTGACAATTCATTTACGTAATTTGGGCCACCTTTCAATTTAACCTGGAGGTAATTTTTCATCAAAAATACGATTAAGTTTAATAATGAAATGTGACCCTAAATTTGATCCTTTTTCGGTTTTTTCTTGGGTGCCATTTTTCCTGGAGCCATTATTCGCAACATCGAATTATTACAGTGTTAGATTTTGCAGAAAATTCGGAAATAAATTTATTTAAACTATTTTAATTTCTATACGAAAAATCAGATTTAAATAATAAAATCTTTGTTAATGAAACATCATTAAATGTAATAAAAATTCTTTTAAAGGTGGCAAGAACTCTCACTGTTGTTTAATTAGACACACAATAAATCAGATAAAAGATGTTTTGTATGTCACTTTCAAATAATAGTTAAATTAATTAAATTTAAATTATTTTTATATTTGTAACACAGGTTCTCAAGATTTCAACCAGAACTCAGCTTCCACTGTGCAAATATTTATTTGCAGGTGTAAAAAATTGACAATTAGACTAGAAAGGGGAGTTTTATGGGTTAAAATGGAACCAATTGCTTCAATTTATTGCTTATTTAAATTTTTACATAATTTTTTGCACAACTTTCGATGACGAAATACAAACATTGCCAGAATTACGGACACAAAATTTGTTCATGATCTTTTATGTAATAAAAATGTATTGATGTTCATAGTTTTCTAGAAAATGTCATTTTATCGCAATCATAGTTATGCGAACATAACATCGATAACTCTGTCCACAGGCGACAAATTAATATGTGGATAAGAAATTGTTAGCCAAGTGAAGAAATTAATGGCTTGACAACCAAGTAATGGATTTAACACAATCTAAGTTAAAATATTTTTTTGATTTATTTTTATGTCTCCGTAGTTCTTGCATTTAATAAAAAATTATTTCTTAAATCGTTTAATCATAATAAAGCAAATTTCGCATCAACAAATGTGTCTTGACATGGATTTGTGAAGACATAAAACATAAATAAATCTTCATGGCATACCTTTTTCAATTTCACAAGACATAATTTTGTTTGACATGAAATATCTGTTATGACAAACTTTAATATATGATATAAATTTATGAAGATGTACATTTATCATAATTAAAGTTTTTGATGTCTAGATATTTTTTTATAATAATATAATTTTTACAAAATTTACAAAATGTTTTCAAATTACTAAAATAATTTCACATTATGGTTTAAGTTTAACCTGATGTAAAATAATTAAATAATTATATAAACTGTTTATAACACAGGTTTTCCATGATAGAAATTGATCATAATACAAGTTTTTCATGACATAAACATTTCATAACATAACTCTAATATGATATAAAGGAAAACTCTTATAAATATTATTATGAAAATATTGTTCAGCTCACTGAATACAAACACATAAACTTTTCCAGTTATTTTGTTCATTTTCTTACTCATCATGAAACGTTCCACACATAATCCTCCACACAACTAAACATTAGCTTTAATTTCAATTTGTTGTTGATTTTTGTTTTCACATTTCCCCCATTTTCAAACACAACAACATCCTTTAGCAGAAATTTGTTTTTGTTGTCTACATGCTTTTGTAGGCAATAACAATGACTTTACACATACCAACTCATACACTAACACCTGCAACTCACACCTGCACTAGACACAGATATATGTACTCGCATGTATATATATGAATACAACAACACCTAACCCAAATAACAAGTATTTGTGAAAAATACAATATTTAAACAGTACAATGAAGATGACAACAACAACAACAAACAAACAAACAAACAAGAAAACAAGAAAACAATTTTTGCTGCAAAAATAATGTATTTGCTAATTTTGTTGTTGTCGTTGGCAGTTATTTGTAGTCATTGTTTTAGTTCTTGTTGTACTTACCTGCGTACATTTGCCATATCGCCGCGTTCAACAGCCAACAGAAATTTTTTCTCCTCCATTTGTAATAGTTGTGGTAATCCAACTGGCAGACAACCATGTTTGCTGGATTGCGAAGTGCCTCCTGTGCATTGAGCTGGTACAGGGGCCACCTGCTTTCGTGGCGTAAGAAAACACATTTTAAATGCACATAGCAGCAGCAACACCAGCATCAGTCACATTAGTGTTAGTGTTCAAAATCATTGCAGCAAACAGGAAATCAACGTTGTTGTACCAGCAACAATAAAGTAAGAAAATGTTAAAAAAAAATCAAATAAAAAATCTTGTAAATAAATACAGAATATAGAAAAAAAATAAACAAATAAGATATTCATTAAACCATCTATTTAATAGCTACAAAACACATAGAAATACTTTATAATCTTTCACTGGCTTTAATGTGTGTGTAAAGAAGCAAACAGTGAAATAAGAAGGGAGAATGAGGAAAAACGCACCAACTTGTAAACTTGTACTTAGCTGGAATGATGTTTGAGTGGTAAATGATTTTTCAACTGTTTAGGAGATAAGAAAAATTGTAAACCAAAACAAAAAAACAGGAGCTTAATGTGACAGGCCAGGAGAGATAAAACTAAGTGTATTTCTGAATGTAAGAGAAAATCGAACAGTTGTTTTTTTTTTTGCATAAAGTAGCTGGTTACTTATTTATGTAAATGAGGAAAAATCAAATATTTTGGAGAATTTTACAACAAATAAAAAATATATTGTATTATAAATTGTATTTTTTATGAAACGATTGCCGTTTCTTATTTGTATTACACATAAGCTACAAATTCAAATCTCGGACCAGTGTTTGGCCAAATTTTTAAATTTATATATTCAAATGCATTTAACTTCAAAAAAAGAGCACACGCGTTTAAACAAATTACATTTCATAGCATGCGCCCCACTTTAAACCTCCATAGCTACAGAGCTACAGTGTTTTTGGGGCGTTCAAACAAAACTTAAATGCCAATTCTCCTTGGCTATTCCCGTGTAAAATTGTATCTAAATCAACCGTTTAGAAATGACATGTTTAAAAATGAATGTTAAAGCGACCCATAAAAACAAAAACCCGGATTTTTATAAGAGAAAATTAATTTTTGTTTCTTATTTTTATTGATTTTCCATGAAATACTACCAAATGAGAACAATAACAAGTTGTGGTTCAAAAGTATTCAATTGCTATTTTTTTTTGTTGTATAAATATGAAAACATTTATGAGACCCAAGTTTTATGTGAACAACAATAGGTATTGCAAACTCTGATTAAAGGCCCTTTTTTATGTCCACGCAAATGCTTCCCTTTTTAAAATAATCTTGGAATTATCTTAATATTAACAACATTTATATACAAATTATTCATTTCTTCCTCGTGTTTTGTCTAAAAAAGTAAAGTGTATTTATTTATATTTAATCTTGTCGATTGTTGTTGTTGCTGCTACTGCTGTCTCCACTGCAGCAGCACAGTTCTATATATTTAAAACATTATTGAAACGTGATTTAAGTTAAAACGTTTAGTTAACTTTTATGGTAGAAAATCTACTCAAGTAGGCTTTTATAATATAATTTAAAATAACGTTGTTGTCATTGTGCTTGTACCCATTCATTGTTATTGGTGTTGTATTATATGGTGAGTGTATACCTTAAATGTTGATAAACATGCATTTATAAACAAATAAACAACCCTGAACTTCTTCAGTTACGAGAGAGTAAACATGTACATATACATATATGTATATACACATTAATACGCTGACAAACATGGAAGAGATACTTGAATAAAATACTTAACATACATTCAGGCGGTTGGAAGACAAACAACCAAACAAACAACCAAACAAACAGCCAATTACATTATGAGATAAACTCTATAAACTCCTGTTGTTGTTGGCTTTTTAAATATAAATTATTAAAAAAACAAGAAAAATTTAATGAAATTTATTTAAGGCTCACATAATGTTTAATTATTTTTTTTATGTATTCTTAATATGAAAAAATCTTAAATTTATATCTTAAATAACAGGTAATACATTTTTGTAGAAATTTCCCAAACAATTAGCAAATATTTTTGTTTTCTTTATTTTAAAATTTCTTTTACTTTTTGTGGTTTCTTTTGAGGCTTCTTATAATTTTCATCATATTATTATTTATTGTTTAAATTTTGGTTTTTCCATCTGACTTACTTATTTATTTGTGTACATAATTGAATTTCAATTGGTTAGATGATTTGTTTAGAGAATTTAATTTCTAATTAAATTCAAATTATTTATAACCGCAATTTTGTGTGTAAAAAATTATACATATTTATACGAATTAAATGTTTTTCAGTATCTAGCAACATGACGTATGAGTGTTATTTATTATAAATCAAGAAAATATTTATTACTCATACGTATGAAAATATGTTTTAGGAGTAAGAAACATTAATTCCACATGAAATTTGTTCCCTTTTCACATTTTTCCTATTCAAATTCAATGTTAAAGAAAATAAAAGGGAACAAATTTTTATTCACGATAGGGGTGAATATAAAACTGCTAAACTACTACGCCGATTTATATGAATTCTGGAATTTTTAAAGTGAAGCTGCATAAATGGAGTTATGAAAAATTTTCTAGCCATTAATTACCCATAATTTTTCTTCATGATATTTCAACATGACATAAATTTTGTAAAACATTATCAATATGTAAATATTTTATGACAAACTGTCATCATAACTTAATTTTCTAATAATAAACAATGTACGTCTTCTTGACATAAATTTATCACAATATAAATTTATCTTGACATAAATATTCTCATGACATAATTTTCTCACTACAATACCGAAAATTTTACATGTGGATTTAGGTACAGAAATTTATTATGTTAGGATATATATTCATCATACAGTAAAAAATTTATCGTAACATAAATGTCATAATATAAATTTATCTTCATAAATATATAGCTAAAAATTATATGAATTTAACATTACATAAATTGAAATTGATCTAAAACAATAACTTGTTAAGACATAAATCTACCATAACATAAGATTATCATGACATAAATTATATGAATTTAACACTACATCAATTTACGTTGATCTAATATAATAAATATAATATAAACATTTATCATAACATAAACTTGTTTTTATGTAAAACACAAATACTCTATCTTTCAAAATTTTTGTGTGAATTTTAAAATACTGAAATTTTTTATTGTATAAAATTTAAAAAATGCTATACAATAATAACCTGACTAGCTTTGTTATTTACTAACAAAAGCCATTAATAAATTCAATGTTTTCAGCAATAAATTTTAAAAATTTACTAACACCACTTAATAAAATAAAACTTCTAATCATATAAAAGAAAACACAAATAATTAATTTTTATTCTATTGTTATAGAATTTGTTAAAAAGTAGTTAATAAAAATCATAAATACCCTGACGTATGATTGTTATAAATAACAAAATCTTACTCATACGTATAAGACAAAGTCAATTGAAATGTTCATGAGTTTTTCAAAAAATCACTACAAACTTTTAGTAACTACTCCAATGAATAATAACAACTTTACTACAATTGCCAATTGCCAATAGAGATAAAAGAGTTAGAGAGAGAGAGAGAGAGAGAGATTGTCAATATTACTTACACCTTTGAAAATATTCTTTTTCACGTTTGCCATACTGATAACTGGTGGCTGCTGTAGTTTGGTAAACAAAACCGCAAAGTGTATTTTATTTGCAATGTTATTTACTTTACTTTTTACTTAAACTCTGCTTACATTATCAAAAGATGAAAAAAGAACATGCACTTCTGGAGAATAGTGAGAAAGTGTTTTTTTTATTTTTCTTTCCAGCAGACACAAAAGTCATACAATAAAATCTAAGTTTATTGTTTGAAATAAAATTGTAATCACAAACTTTGTTATTGTTTTTGATGCACACACACACACACAGTCAAATTAAATATACCGAAAGTTTGGAGAATATTTTGGCAAGACAATGAGCTTTGATGACACCTTTATACACCCTGGTTTAGTTGAGGTATTTGGTGAGAGTGTTTGTAAAGTGCCAGTGCCAAGCAGCTTAAATTCTGTTTCAGTATCTATTTTGGAATTATGTATAAAGAACAAAATTTAGAAACTTTTGTAAAACAGATTTTTTTATTTATTATTTGGTTTTTGTCTTTTTGTTTATAAAAAAAAAGGATTTTCAGTTATTTTCTTTTTTCTTGTGTTTAATTTTTGTTATATATTTTTGCAATTGTTTTTCTGTTCCATTCATTTATTTATTTAGCTTAAAATTTATTTTATTTATGTGTTTTGTTTTGTTTTGTTTTCCTCTCGTAAACTTCACACTCAAACTCACACAGTGTATGTTTGGTTTTTGTTCTTGTTGCTGTTGTTTTTTTTCAGTTGTATTAAATGGGATTAAAAGTTGTTTTAAACTAAAAGCTGCTTATAATGTATGTACATATGTATGTGTGTCTGTCTGAGGTTTTTATTAATGAATTTTTCTTTTATTTTTTTTATATTATATTTGTGGGTTTCATTTACCAGCTCTAAACAAAAATCATTGTTAATTAAACTGTACACAACTGTAAATAAAGTTAAATGTATTAAAAATTTAAACAAAATTTATTAGTTAATGGAGGAAAATAATTAGTTTAAAACAGTAGAGTATTTTTGTTTCTTTTTAAATTTAATTTAAATTTAATTTATTATATAAAATTTGTAGTGTTTTATTTTTATTATTATTATTTGGAGTTTTCTATGTTATATATATATATATATATATATATATTTGTACATATAACGTTAACATTTGTTTTTCTTTCGCGCTTTAATTTTTTAAGGTGTTAATAAACAACATTTTTTTCTTAAATAAATCTTGCTAGTGTGTTCTGTTATAAAGCCACTTGAAAACTACTTTGAATATAAATTCTTTATAGACTTGGTCCAAAAGAGATGGCATAATTTTTTTGGAAAAAAATTATTAAAAATTGTCTTAATGCCCTATAATAGGATATAACTGTTTAGATATCATGCTAGTAACACAATCATACTTTATTGAAGGTTTTATTTATGCTTATGTAAATTAATAATGAGTAGAAATTTTCAGGCAATTAAAGCCATAGAAGTCGCTTCGAAATAGTTTTCAATTCACATTAGGTCAATATTAAAATAAAGACTACCTATTAGAAACTATTTTGGGATATAAAAATATTACCCATAAAGACATAAATTTATGGCAAATAATTATAAAATTAATAATAATAAATTTATACATAGCATGACATAATATTATCATAACATAAATCCATCTTAACATAATTTTGTCATGATCTTGTTCTAAATTTTATAATAAATATATCTTGAATGTTTATCATAAAACAATTTTATCATAATATAAATTTGTATAATGATGACATATTTAGTTTCATGATGTCATAAATTTATAAATATATCGTGAAAAATAAATATATTTTTCTATACAAGAATTTATGGTAAACAATAATTAAAAATTTGTATCCTGACATAATTAGTTATGTCATGAGATAATTAGTTAATTAGTTATGTCATGAGATAATTTTTTCATAACATAAATATATCTTGGCATAATTTTGTTATGACATAGACTTAAAGTTTAATATAATATTCATTTTAGATGACATGACAAAAAAATTAGTAATTTACGTTATGACATAATTTTATTATAAAATAAATTGCTATTGACATAATTTTATTATGATATATAATTTAAATTGTTCTAATAATAATTTTGTCATACTATACATTTGTCAATACATAAGATGTTCATACCATTTATATCATAACATAAATATGTCTTGGCATAAATTTTTAATTTTAATAAATTTATATTGTTATAATTATAAACTTATTTAAAAACTTGATATTATGATATAGATTATCCTCGATTGACATAATTTTGGCATAACATACATTGGCTATAACATAAATTTATCTTGACTTATTTTTTTCATAAAATAAACTGTTTTTATATCATCAATAAATAATATTATTTTATGATAATATGAATTTGACTTTAGTTTTCATAAATTTTCGATGATATAATTATTTAAAAAATGTTAAATTATAATTCCTAGATTTAGAAAATCTATTATAACTCAAATAGTTTAGAAGATTTGATCAACAAATATTCAAATTAATTTAAATTTTTTTTATCATGAGACTTGAATTTTGTAGTAAATTTTGTTGTTATTATAACCCTCTTTCAATTCGTTTACTGCCACACTTTCCTCTTCGGAATATTTTCAAAGAAATTTAATTTATCATTCTAAAATTTGGAAACTTGTTGAGCTATTTTTGTTTGCAAAATAAACTCTCCGCCTGCGAAATGGAAATCCATAAGTAGTACATTTTATTTTGCTGTTTTTTTTTTACAATAAATAATAATCAAAATTGTTTTTGAATTCTAATAATTTTAAATTTCTGCACACAAACTCTCTCAGCGACCACAAATATTATGGGGTTGAAATAAAATGCATTGTGTACTCATGTAAATAATTTCAATAATGAAATGGTTTACAAAAGTCCAGTACAAAAGAGAATTTAGTTTTTTTGAATTTTAGAATATTAAAAAAAAAAAAAAATTAAAAGAAATTTACTCTACAACTTTGCTACTACAAATGATTTGACATAAAAATGTCTTCTTTCAAATAAACATTTATTAACAAATGTCACTTTGTTTTATAACATTTAAAATTTATATACTTTGTAGGGTATTTTAATTATAAATCCGTCATAGTTCTCTTTTCTTGAGTTGAAAAATAAAATAATTACATTTCAATTTGTCAGTGGCTGTATTTCATTCTTTTGTGATTTTTCTTTTGTTTGTTTCCTTTTGCAAACATATTGAAATGCTCATGTATTAAATCATTAATTTGCTAATTTGCCATTTATATTATTCAATATTTTGAGTTATAAACAATTTATTATTATTATTATTTTTGTTTTCATTTGCAGATTGCAATTGTTAAGGTTATTGCTACATACATAGATATTTACGTATGTCTGTATGCATGTCTGAATGTCTGATTGGAATTGGTTAATTCACTAGTAATGCAAAAAGCAACAGAAAATTTGTGAATGTTTTTTTAAATAAAATAGAAATGAGCAAATATTAATTTGATGAAATATTTCTTAAACAGACTGCAACGATTTTTTCTCTAAGAAAATCAAATTTAGTAAAGCCACCAAATTATATTAAACCACATGGAGACAATTTTTAATTCCTACTAAAATTTTTAATGATTTATTTGTTTGAAGCATTAAACACATTCGCCACAGCAGGCTACCAACTACAATATTTAAAAAATAAAATACACACGTTTATATGTGAATGATTATTTTGCCCTGCTGTCGTCCTGTAGTTGGTAGCCTGCTGTGGTGAATGTGTTTAAAACTTCACTCGAATTCTCACAAACACTGCAAGTATTTTTAGAGAAATATTTTAAATTTTGATTCATTTATTCTGCCACTCATTATATTTGTTTTTCAACACCTCCACTTTATTAATCAATTTATTTAATCCGTTCATTTTTTTTTTAATTTAAATTCTCTACTCACATTTCATCAAAAATTGTGTTTTTAACATAAAACTTATATTAATTTTTGTGTTTTTCTAACACTAATTTTCATTTGTTTTTTATTTCAAATGGCCGGTGTTATTAAGCCATTATTAAATTGTTAAATAAAATATAAATATGCAATATTAACATTACATATTGGCAAAAACAACAAATGGAGCAAAAAATAATAAACATTCATATACATAGTTACTGTTAAATAAATATTTACATATACATACATATAAATAATATATTCATGCATACATCACTTATGGACATAACTTTAATAGACAGAGTGACCCAAAAGAAATGCTACAAATTTACAAAATTATAAAAGTTAATTAAGCCCATTAGGGTTTGTGAATGACATTTTTAATTGTAAAATTTACATGTAAAATTGTTGCTAATGTTTATTACATCTGTCTAGTGGATTTTTCCAGTTGCAAATCATACGTGTTAGTTAATCAAATTAATCAAATTCTTCTAGTTTTATAAAATGTAATTTTAAGTTCTTTCAATTTCTCCAAGTTGGAAAAAAATTTGTTTATTAATAGGAACTACTCTGCGTTACACTGTGTAGTTATTTTTGGTGAATTGTTAAAATGTGTGCATTTGTCACACACATATGTCATTTGAAGTGTGTATGTAATAGTTTGTGAGTTTGTATTTTTGTATATATTTTTTATTAAATTATAAAACAAATATCTTAGTGAGTCTGTTTGAGCATGTGCATATTTCGCAAATATTAGAGTCCACAAATAATTTAAACAAAAAGTTTTTGATATTTTAAACTAAATTGAAAACTAATTTGAAATTTAATACAACATTTCTTTCTAATGTTTCGTTGTTAAGAGAACATAAGAAATGTAAATATAAATTTTAACAAATTTTTAATTTTTTGCCAAATATTTAAGTATTGGAATCAAAATTTAATTTAATATTGGAAAATGTTATGCAGGCTTGTTTTGAAAAAGCTATACTACTAGCTCTAGAAAGCATGCTGCATATTGCCATTACTCGTACTTATTCCAGTTTAGCTTTGCAACTAATGATTCTTGTTTGAAGTTGTCAAATTCAGAACATGTTGTACGAAACGTTACAAAGCAGGTACATCTTCCTTGCTTCGAAAGATTTTGGCACCAGTTTTTAAATCAATTATTTGTGCTTAAAATTCTCATGGGAGCAACTACTTCTACGAAAGACATACATAACTAGCATCCTTATTTTGAACACTTAAAAAAGGTTTTGAACAGGATTTAGTATCAACTTGTTCACAATATTTCAGTTCATTTTAACACTCCTAATGAAACATATGTTTTATTATTATTATTTATCTTTGTTAAATAAAAATTAAAAAACAAACTCAAGAAAAACTGAAAAAGTAAATATTCACAGCAGAACATAAACTGTTGGCTCATACCATCTTCAAATGCAGCAAACTTTAGTTTTTAAACTTTATAATGTTATAATTCAAAGCTGTTTTATATTGAAAATCATCCAAATAATTTATAATTACAACCACTTTGAGCATTTTTTTAAGTGATTTCAAAAGTTCCAAACTTTATAGACTCTAATCTTTAAAACATGATAAACACATTAAATTCAAGGTAGTTTTATGCTAATATACCTTAAAATTAATAGGATTTTGTTAGAAAACAAAAATTTTGTTCACCTTTGCGTATGATTAATATTAAATAATTTTTTCAGCTACAACTTATAAAATTGTAAGGCTGTTTGAAAGATACCAAAATAGTATGAATTAAAACATTTAAATTTTGATAAAAATTTCACTAGTTTCATCTTAAAACTTCTGGAAATGGAACCCCCTTAATACAAATCCGAGTGTAAACATGTTGTGTGCCATGAAATATCCATGTAATTCATATTTATTTAAAATTCATAATTACATTATTTTGTTAAATTCCATATCATTGTTATTATTATTATTGTTACAATATTTTCTTGTATTTTTTCAAAGTAACTTACATTGGCCATTTTTTTACATGCGTAGAAGTAAAATGTTTCCAATTTTTTGGACACAATTTTCATAGGTGTAAATAATTTTGGTTTTAATTTTTAAATAAGTAAATAGTTCATAAAAATATAAATAAACAACAGGATTTCGTTTATATAAAATAAAATAAATTTTTATAACACTCTTTGTTTTTTTGTTTAATAAAGTTTTTTTTAAATTTTTATATTTCACTGTATTTTTGCTTAAATATTTTATATAGAATTATTAAATTTGTTGAACTATTTTTATATTTTTTACAATTTATTACTTATATGCTTTAAACCGCCGAATTCAAAGCATTTAAATTAAACTATTAATAATTCTCTTTTTTTACATTAAAGAATATTGTTCTTAACATTCTAGAAATTAGAAACGCCCCGCTACTTGCGTTCACCACCGGTCTTTACATTGGACACAACCTTTTAACAATGTTGTATTTCCTTTACAAGACACTGAAATTTATACCTTCCGCTTTAGCAAAATACTGCCTAACGCCTGTTTATGCTTCTTATTATAACTTTTTATTATTATTCTGTCTTTTTGTTGTTCTTTTTTGGCTACATTCACATTCGCTAGTCAAATATTTAGTTTAGTGTTTGGCTACGCTAATTTAATTAGATTAGAAAACAACTAAATAACGTTAAATATTCGGTCTTAAAGCCTACAGTTTTTATTTTTTTTTGCTTTGCTGGCTTGATATTTTGTCATCACATTGCCTCTGTATTTATTTGTGAATTTCAAATTGTCAACAACAAAACCAAAAAGAAAGAAAAAAAAATACGCTTTTATGTAAACATTGTGTTTGCTGAAGTATGTGTGTATTATGTATGTGTGACAGCATGAAAACCACATTTTCACCAAATTATTAAATACGATATTCCCTAATGTGCCTACGTATTGTTGTCGAAAAAACATATATGTATGTATTCTTTTCTATTCAATTTGGTGGTTTATTTTGCAGTTTTTACACCTTCCCCTATTTTTGTACTTTACCAAATAACCACTAGAAATTCTAGGCATAATTTAAGAGAAAGTATTTGATTTAAATTTAATCACCATAGACGGAAATTTACTATAAACTGCAATTACATTTTAACTTAGATGTATACTCAGTGTTTGTTATTGTTGTTTTACAACAACAACTGCAACTACAACCAAAATCATGCTTATATATACTACAACAACAAGCAAAATACTTAATTCTGTTAATGTTAAATTTTGTATCATTAAATCACTTCGAGGTTGCCTCATATTTTCGCTGCTAACTTTTTTAATTTTTAACAGATTTGCTTGCATTTTAATACCAAACATTTTAAGACTATAATTTAAACATTAGTAGAATTCCACTAATCTGCGTTTAGTATTTAGCTCAAGAGCATGATTTACACACACAGCGAAAAATTGCATAAAAATTAATAATCAAACTTTATGGGGTTTTCAGAAGAAAACAATGGAAACAACTGACTTTTCTTTAACACTTTTTCCATAATTTATTCTCATAAAACCTTTTGCTGTGTTATTTATGTTTTGAAATATTTCTATATATAAAAATGCCTGTCTCCAGAAAGTATGAAAATACACATGTAAAGAAAAATTTCAATGGCAATCAATCATTTGAAGAATTTTGTAAGTTTTTGATTGAATCTTCTAACAATTTATTAGCACATATTGATGTAAACGTAGAAGTATTTCAAAACAAACAAACAAACAAAAAATACGAGGGTTAGAAACTAAAGCTTGCTACAGATTTTGCTTGAGGTCTGATTAATATTAATTATGAATTTTTAGCTATTTAGGTTAAAACTTAAACCGTGTTAAAATGTTTAAAAAAATTCCAAAATTATACGAATTTAAACCTTTTTAATGAAATAAAATGTATAATTCGAAGCAGTTTTATATTGAAAATCATCCAAATAATTTACATATACATATATACCATCACTATAAACAAATTTTTAACCGTTTTTAAAAGTTCCAAAACTTTATAGACCCTAATCTTTAAAACATGATAAAAGATTTAATTAAAGGTAGTTTTACCCAATATACCAATATACCTTTATTAGAAAACAAAAATTTCTTCACCTTTGCGTATGATTAATATTAATTAAAATTTTCTGCTTTTTTTTCAGCTACAACTTATAAAATTGTAAGGCTGTTTGAGCGATACAAAACTGTATAAATTAAACTATTTAAATTTTAATAAAACTTTAACTAGTTTCATCTCAAAACTTCTGAAAGTATTATTTTAACTTAAAATAATACTAAAGCTTTGTATAGACGGGTTGCAGAATGTTAAGAAAATGTCTAACCACCGTGTGAACTTAAATTTTTTGTCTTCCAACGTTGTAAGAAAAAGCATTGACAATTTACCATTTGCTAACAATTTTGCAATATCAGTACATTGTTAGCACGTTGCTAGATCTGACAACATTGTATGATCTGACAACCGTCTATACATAGCTTAAGAAATTAAAAAAAATATATATATATTTAAAATTATATGTTTTTTTCTTATTTCTGTCCTCGTATATTTATTTTTATATGAAACCTCTTACCAACTACATATAACATTTCAATATGCTCAATTTGTAAAACAACACGTACTAAAATATTGAAATTCATATAAAGAATAAAACAAAAATTTTAAAAATTTCTGGCCAGACAAACTACTTAAGCACAATGGTCAGGTGTCTAAGTGTTAAATGGAGTAAGGAGAAATGCGGTTGAATATGTAGTAGAGCAATAGATTTAAATATTTGATTTAAAATACACAAATTTATATTTTATTATCTATGAAAATCTAATAAATTTAATACAAATATTACAGGATTTATAAAAACAATTTTATTTATATAAAATAGAAAATATTTAAACATAAACTAAACTGAGAATGTTTGTATTATTTATCATGTTGGTAGAAAAATCATGCAAGATGGCTTTTAAAACATTGAGAAAAATCTTCTAACTTACAAGAAATTAATATTTATTTTATGCAAATTATATTGAATCATAAATTTATCTAAAGCTCAAAATATCACAAGTGCTGGAATACGATTCATTCAAAATATTTATAATTAAAACCTCAGCAGTTTCGTATTGAAAATTAAGAAAATCGATTTATTATATTATTTTACCTTTTCCACTGTAACTCAGCCTAATGTTATTGTAGCAATACTCGTATTTAAACAAGAATAAAGTAAAAAATTATGTTAATAACATGTATGTATGTGAATGACCATCAATGTTGAGTTGCAGATTGAGATGAGATTTAAAATATCTTTATTTCTAGTTTTAGCTGCAGAAAATTTAAGATTTCGCACTGCGTTATATTTCATTTTAACATGTCTTAATTCGCTTTAAACGTTGCCCATATTAGACTTAATTTCTCTAGGTATTTTCGTGTTTAAATTATAAATCTTTTCTTAAGAGAAATAAAAACATTTGTATAAAAAATAAAACAACTAAAAATTGTTGCTACAATTTTCTTTCTGCATACAGCACGACTTTCATGCATGTTGGTACTTCTTTTATTAACAAAAAAAAAAAAAAAAAAACAAGAAATACTTCCCCTGCAACACCTTTTGGAGTACTTGACAGAAGGTTTATGAGCTTTGTTTTTTCAGCTTCTTCTCTATCTATCTCTCTCTCTCTCTCTGTCTCTCTTGGGTGAAGCCACATAAACTAACTGTTGGATGCCACAACATGAATTGAATTGCAACCAAGTGTAACGCTCTGTATGAATGTGTAGCTGTCTAGGTCTGTGGGTTTCTTCTTTTAAGATAAATGCATGTCTATTTCAAAGTGGATTTGTTGTTGTTGTTTTTTTTTATATTATTTTTATCAACACACTCTTCTACACTCATGCTTAAGCTTTAAAATCCTAAATCCAGAGTGTTGCATTAAAGAATGAATTGACTTTAAACCACAAAGGATATTTTTCTTTACCTTCATCTTATTGCATCAAACTGTATGTATTTTGCGTTTAAATCTCAAGATACGATTTGAATGTGTTATGGCTTCTTAAAACAACAACTACAAATAAACAAAAATAACATTAAATTCAAATATAGAAGTTTGTGCTCATTAGGGTGGTTCCTTATTTATGCAGACAAAATTAATCGAAATTTTTAGTTAAAAAAAAACAATCTATTTCATTTTAAGAAGTTTTTGTTCTGGTCATTGATCAGGTGTTTCATAAAAACACTTGTTTATAACATTATATAAAATACTGTCTATAACATAGTCGATTTTTTCCATCTTAACGTATGATTAATATTAATTTAGAGTTTTTAGTTATTTTAAGTTACCAACTAAACAATTTTAAAACTAATAAAAAAATCTCCAAATCAAAACAATTTAAAAACTTTTAAACTTTATAAAATCATATTTCAATTTGCAATTTAAACAATTTTCAAACGATTTTAAAAATTGTATGCCCTTTTTGACAAAAAATTAAAGTAGACTTCAAATGTACTTTAAGAAAATTGTGTATGAAAATTTTGTCTAAAAGCACACTTCAAACCTACTTTATTTTTTATGAATACGGCAGTTAGACTTTACAAAAACTTTAATCTAGAGTATTTTTATATTAAAATTTATTGTATAAATTAAAACATTTGAGATTTCTACCCATTTTTTTTTGGTACACCTTATTATAAATAAATATGTTTATATAATAGTCTAAAAAAAAAACTTAGTTTAAAAAAAAAACTTTACTCACATACCGGAAAACAATGTATCTAAACTCACACATGCTTTTCATATGAGCATGTGAAAGAAATTTAAACCTAAAATACCGCAAAAAAACTACGAGATACATTTAAAGCGAAAAAATGCATCACGTAAGCATGATATAGGAATACATATAAAGATCATGGAAAATATTACAGTAAAGGAAGCAAAAATAGCAATAAATTAACATTCAAACTAACCACAATTCGCTAAAACTCCTCCTCAAAACAAAATTACACAAAATATTCTACATTTTGCCATAGTGATATTGTTGTTAATCATTAAAACAACAATAAACATTACAACGAAACGCTTACTTGAATACATTAGAATTCATACATATGCACATGACATCATCAAATTATTATTATTTATTTCCAGCAAATTTTTCAGGTTGTCTCAGATTTTGGTTCATAACTTTTCTTCTAATGAAGTGATTTCATTGATTTTCAATATCAAATAGCTTAGTATACTAGTGAATAGTATATGTGAATCTTGTTAATTTCGGGTTTGTATTTAAGAAGTGGTTGTGTTTTACACACACAAATCGAGAAATATTTAACAATTACAAAGTAAAATATCATCAAAATTAATAATATCGGGAGTTTAAATTTCTTTCTTTCTTTCTCTTAACTTTTTGATATATTCTGTAGTTTATGAGATACTTACTTATTAGATATTTTTTAAGATGTCTGTTACCATAGTTCTTACCCTCACTGTTGTTATGAGTGCAATCAAACATGAATACATCTGATGATGGAACACATTTCTCATCTCTCTTGATGCAAAATACCAAACTAGAGTTTACATTCGTAACATGAGGGAAAAAAAAATATTAAAAATTTTTTCTTTTAGGTTTTCCATCAAAATCAAGAAAAGAATTTTTTTTTATAAAAGAGTAAAAAAGAAGTGCAAAAGTAAATAGCAGAGTCTGAAGAGCAAACTTTTTTAAATAAATATTATTAAAAAACTTTAATATGAATAATTCTTTTTGTTCGTGAGTTTAAAAATAGTAAATACAAAAAATTTCTTTATTCGTAAAATTAAATACATATAATAAATGCAAAAGTAGATATCAATGTATAAATAATGCTCATTTTCCGTTCATACACTAGAGAATACTATTTTAAAACTATAAAAGAAAAATAGTTTTTTAGTGCGAGTGTTATAAAAAACTTGTGAAAAATTGTATTTATTATATTAAGTAAATGATATATAAGGATTAAAAACATAAAAGGACTCCAAGACAAAAAAATGCGAATTATATTTTTTTAACTCTTCATCACATGCTTTATACTACATCATAAACTAACGCACAGAAAATACAAAAAATTGCATGTAATATTTTAATAAATACTTTTTCCTTCATTATAAGAATGAATAAATTATGTGATCTTTAATTACTGCATTAAACTTGGAAAGAATATTATAATTTTTTCAAGAGTTAAAAAAATAAATTGCGAAAACAAATTTATTGAACAAAAACACATTGAAGAATACTTTAAACTTTATGGAGAAAAAAAAATTATTAGCCAACAAAATCAAGTTAGCGAACGTAAATTTTACCCACCCTGTTACATATAAATTGCATAACTAAACATATTCACGTCTAGTGCATAAATATACATACATATAAAATGTCATCTTTATATACACGATTCATGCATACGCATCTAACCATTTTTAAGTTTATATACTACGATTTATAGAAATATAAAAGTATTTTGTTTAAATCTCATTTTCAGTGGCATATTTCAAAATTGTTGAAAGAAGATACTGCTGCACTCTAAAATCTAAAAATTATGCTTTCTTTACTTAAAGTTACTTACGTTCAAATGGGAAGCAGTGGCAGCAACAGCAGCTGCAACCGGTGATTGTCAACTCAAATGCAATTGCTTGAGTATATGCTGCCAACAAATTTACTACCAGCCAAGTGAATCCTTATTATTATAAATTGTGTATGTATGTATGCTTGTTGTGTTTTTTTTCGCTCATTTTATTAAATAACGAATCATCAGCTCAAATGTTTGCTTATGATGGATATTTTTAGAAGAAAAAAAAAAAGAAAAACATACATAAACTTGAAGATTTTATTATGATTTTTTGAGTTGACTTTCTTAAGAATGAATGAATTCATGTACGTAGTTGTTTGTTTTGTTGCAGCTTTCACGAAAATGACAAAACATTTTACAGCTACTTTGTTAGATAAAGGATCTGCGAGTATATTCACATTTACTTTGCATCTCTAAGGGGACTCAACTCTCAGCTGCATATTTTCGTAGATGCCTTCAGTTACAGTTCGTGAAAATACAAACAACATGAGTTTTACATATGCGCGGTATATACTCATGTTAGTGTTGCAGTTCATGTCACAGAGTTAATATGTATGACAGAATGTTCTTATAGGGAAATAAAGAGATTTGAAGATAATAAAATCATATAATCATATGTCTTTGTGACATGAAATGCAATATCAAATTAGCCCAGATAGAGAGGTTTGAAATGGCAGATTTTATGATGACAATAAAACGAGATACGTTTAAGGGCGGGGATTCTAAGATGTATTGAAGGTAGCTGTTTATTAACGTAAAATACGGAAGAAAGAGTTTTGTTCTAGCAAACAAGCTGAATTACTGAATTGTGAAAAAAAACATGGCAAGAAATTCAAGAAAATGTTCTTTAAGAAAGACATTAAACGAAAATCCCTTTCAAACAAAACAAGAAAAATTTATCAATATATATTAGCTTGAAATGAACAGCAAACATTACATGAATAAGTGTTGGAAATTAAAATTTACATAAACTTTTTTGTCTCGTACGTTTTTTCTTTGTCCTAAAGAAATCGTCTAATGACCGTCGCAGCGATTTAATGCCATTAGAAGAGCATTAAAACCAACAAGCGTAAAAAATCGCATAGACACAGAAACAGGAAATACACACTAATAGAGAAATTGGCACAAACCAAACAGCAAGTTCTGAAAAAAATCTTGGAAAAAGAAATAAAAGAAAAATCCCTAAGAAGGTTAAAAATCCATGCCATAGAGCAAGTTCGTTGTTGAGCATTTCTTTGTTAAAGAAAACAGAAACAAAAAAAAACGTCATACAATTTTAAGCCAATTGGTAATAGACGGTCATTTACCTGAAAAACAAAAACAGAAACAAAAAGGAACTAAATTTTAATTACTAATCAAAAATATACACACACACACATACAACAAAACAACTATAATAAAATGCTGACATAGAAAATTACATTGTAAAATCTTTGTTAACACAAAATGAAAAATTTAAATTACATCGAACAAAAAACGGTTTGCAAACATTTTTAGCATAAAATCAAAATTGTGTTGCATTTCAATGGACAACAACAATCAAAACAAATGGTCCTAAACGAAAACAACAATAACAAATAATCCCTGTCATCAAACATTAGCTAAAGACCCAAAACTATGTTTGTGCACATTTACTAACAACTACAACCATGATAATATCCCCAACAACACCAGCAATCTTAACAAAGCAAAAACAATAAAATTTTTTCCCAAAAAAAAAAAAAAAAGTTTCATCATGAGAGCGAAAATTGAACCTTTCATATCCTTGGTTTTCAAAGTTTTAGCTGTTTGCATTTCATATTTTATGACAGACGACAATAACTTTAGCTGAAAAAAACACTTGCACACAAACAACCAGACAAACAAACCTGTCAAAATGACAATGAATCCTTGTATCTGTTTCTGTTTGAACTTTTTTTTTTATCCGTCTATCCGTCCATCCATCCATCCATGCAGTCATTCGCTCATCCATACATAACTATAACCCTTAAATACATGCATATGCAAGAATATGCATGCATGTGTGTATTTAGTATTCATGTCTGTGTGTGTTTCCGTTTGTTGTTGTTTGTTTTGCATTTCAATTAAATTTGAAATTTTTAGCAATTTTTATTTTCGTAGTGGGTTTTTTGGCGCCATGGGAAGCACAATGGGAAGAAATTAAAATTAAAAAATATACTTTGTTAAAAATAATGCGTAAATATCACTAATATCTATCAGTCTCTATAGAATAGCATAAAACAGGAACGGGTTCCTGGAGAATATAATGAAACTGCAACCAGTTCCTACAAAATAATATAAAGCAGTAATCAGTTCCTGGAAAATAGCATGAAACAAAAATTGGTTGCAATAGAATATTATGAAAAATTAAGCTGGTAATATAGAAACTAGTTTCTATTTTAACAAGTATTTTAAATTCTAAAAGATTTTACCTAAACTTTTTTACTACAAGTCACCCACAGTGCTGTGTGCGTTTTTTTTTTTAATTCCAAAGATTTGAACATGTCCAATTATGAAATCTTAACACTTGTATAAATGCCATTAAAATAAACATCACGTGTGAAATTCTTTGGAAATTGAATTCCTGCCTGATGGGAAGCCATTCAAAAGCAGAAACTAACAAATTATCACAAATGAAACTAGAAAAGAAAAACATTTCAATAATGATAAAAACAGCCAACAATAAACTAATGTCTTTTTTTTCTTTCTTTTTGAATATAAATTAGGTTGGCGAAGAATTAATCCCTCAAATTGCCAGTTTATCCCACGATCGATTTAAATAAGTCCCAAGTCGACGTATACCTTCATATAGGAAGCTGGAACGCTTAAATCTTGTATTAAAAAAAATTCAGCATATGACTAATGCACAACTCCGAAAACCCATAATGCGGTACAGTTAGACGACGCCAAGCATTAACCAATGCCAAAAGTGAGACGCAAATCTCTCGAAGACAGGACGGCCTAATTGCCCTTAAGCAATAATGACAATGACGCGCGAGTTCTTTCTCCACCCAGATCTGAATTACGACAGCTAATATCTTTAATTAAATCAACTAAAATTTACTTCTGCTTTAAAACTCAATAACTAATCAAGCTTTAGTTGATTTTAACTACACTTAAAAACTTCAATGCTTCATAGCAATTATTTCCTTTTATATTCAAATACATAATTTCATTTTCATCTTAAATAAATTTTCTCTTAATACTGTTTATTCTATATTTTGTTCTTTTATCGTCTTTTGAATTGTATTTAATTTTTTGCTGAAACTTTCTTATTGACCAATCATCAATATTTGTTTGGTTCTTACACCAATTTCACAACTTGTTGCTTCACTGCAGCATCGTCATCATCAGCATCAGACATCCAGTGTCATTCAGACCAACTGCAGTACGTATTTGCTTTCTTGTAGACTTGTATTCTTTATTCTGCCATTTTATGTTGTATATTTTGTATGTTTTTGCTATATTCACTTAACAATTTGGCCAATAAACCAAGTCAACTACTCAACTCAACTAAATAACAGCAGAGTTGCCAATAGTCCTCAGTAAATACGCAACAACAACAACAGCAACAACAACAATGCAAATACAACAAAATCACAACTCTGTTTACAAATTTCCATATCATTCTCAAAGGGGAAAGGGAAGAAGAGAGCAGGATGATAAACATACAGTTCTACTGCGTTTGACACTTTAAATGTACGAAATGAAAATAAAAATAATAACAACAATAATATATTTATATTTATACATAAATAAGCTATGTCTACTTTTACTTTTTTTTTTGTCGAGTGTATTTTTTATGTAAAAATAAACATATGCTATAATTCTTTATGTATAGACACACACATAATCATTATGACGTACACTCAAGAAAAATGTTCCATTGCTTTATATTTTTTGTAGGAACCGATTACTTTTTCATGCTATTCCATTAGAACTGCTTTCTATTGTATTTTTTTCTTTAGGAACTGGTTCCTATTATTATGCTTTCCATAGGCATTGGCTGTTATTTTATGTTACTCTCTAGGAACTGGCTTCTATTTCTTGCTTGTCTATAGGAACTGGTTCCTATTTTATACTGTTCTCTAGGAACTGCTTTCTATTACATGCAAATGTAGGAAAGGAAGTGGTTCCTATTTCAAGCTATGCTCAAGGAACAGCTTTATGATGCATTCTAATCTCTAGGAACTGTTTTCTATTGCATGCAATTCCCTAGGAACTGGTTCCTATTTCAAGCTATTCTCTAAGAACTGCTTTCTATTTCATGCTGTTCTCTGGGAACTGCTTTCTATTGCATTCTTTTCTCTCTAGAAACTGGCTTCCATATCTTGCTTGTCTATAGGAACTGGTTCCTATTTCATACAATTCTCTAG
This sequence comes from Bellardia bayeri, assembly GCA_950370525.1. Taxonomy (NCBI): domain Eukaryota; kingdom Metazoa; phylum Arthropoda; class Insecta; order Diptera; family Calliphoridae; genus Bellardia; species Bellardia bayeri. The sequence goes on from OX493268.1 coordinate 2,469,177, forward strand.
GAACTCCTTTCTGTTGTATTCTATATCTATAATTTCTATTGCATGCAATTCTCTAGGTACTGTTTCCTATTTCATGCTATTCTCTAGAAACTCGTTAATTTTGCATGCCATTCTAAGCGAACTGGTTTATTTTTCGTGCTATTCGAAGTAAACCGTGTAATTTTTAAAGCTATTCCAAAAAAAAAAATATTTCAATTTGAGTAATTTTATGATTTTCATAAAAAATGTGCCACTCTGCCATTTCTACTCAAGCATTTTTGTCAGTGTATTTAATGTTATGGCTTGTTGTATAGACCATGGCAATGGCATTTTTACATGTGACATGTGGGTGTATTTCTTTATAGTTTCGTTTTGTACTATTTTTGTTCAATTCTGTTCTCTTTTTCCTTCTCTGGGTGGTCATTCGATTTCGGTCATTCGTCTTTTGTGTTGTTAAATAAAATAGCAACAACAAATTCAGCAGTACACTGTATTAAAATGTAGGAACGAACGAATTGGTCGCACTGTTGGTCGATTGGTTTTGATATGTTAACAACAACAAACAACAACTACAACAAACATTGTCATATATTCATTTACACACACAACAACATATATAAATTAAAAAAAAAAAAAAAGACACAACGAAACATACCAGCAAATAAACATTCACTCAGTCAAGAACACTCTGACTATTTAGTCGTTGCTTTCTTTTTTTTATGAAAGAATTAAAAAAAAGAAATAAAATGAAAACCTGCAAAATAAAGAAAACTAAAAAAAGAAACACATGTATGCAGTGAACATTATTTTCATTTAAATTTTCATTAATCAATTGCAACAACTAAATACAATTTAATAAATTAAATAAAAATCTCAGCAAATATGCACAAATTGTTGGCATTTTATTGCTTGGACAAAACTTAAATAAAAAGAATTTTTATTAAATTGGTTTTACGCGACGATTGTCTTTGTTTAAATTGTTAATAACATTTGAAATGGAAATTTTAGTGCAAGTTTTTGCTGTTGTAATTGCTGACATTATAACAACTATCAATATACGAGTATGTATGTAAAAGAAACTTGTTAAAGATTTGTATGTCTTTTTTGTCTGTGTGCCAAGATAAAATTGATTTTTTATTATTATTATTACTTGAAATCAAATCAAAACAAAATTCTCTCAATTTTCATATTTATGACAAAGTTTATGGGGCAAAAAACACATAACAGCAACAAAATTATAAAGCAATAAAAATTTTAAGAATAACAGAAAGTGATTTTTTTAATATTGCTGTAAAAAAAATGCATTTGTACTTTTGAAAACTTTATAGTTATAGCAGAGTTATTCGTATGCTTTAGTATACAGTGAGTGAGAAAAGTTTTCCATGCGATTCAATAGGAATCGTTAACTGTATGAATCATGCTATTCTATGCAATTCTATTTTCAATCATGATATTCTGAATAAAACGATTCCGATTCATACTACTCTTGAAAATTGGGTTCCGTTTTATTGCTATGCAGTTTTTTTTTATATTTAAACAACTATTCAGTTTTCATGCTATTCTACGGTTCCGTTTCATGACTTAAAGGAATCGGTGGCGTTTTCATGCTATATACAAAGCGGTTTCGTTTTTATGCTGATTTATATAAAACGGTTTCGTTTTCATGTTATTCTGTGTAAAAACTTTGCTTTCGTGCAAAGTTTAATTTTTATGCGGATTTATATAAGACGGTTTCGTTTTCATGTAATTTTATGTAAAAACTTTGCTCTCGTGCTATATAAGAACCGGTTCCGTTTTTATGCTGATGTATATAAAATGGTTTCGTTTTCATGTAATTCTATTACATTGTATATAAGAACCGGTTCCGTTTTTATGCTGATTTATATAAAGCGGTTTAGTTTTCATGTAATTCTGTCATAAATATGAAAACGATTTGCTTTGAATGCTATTTCATTTCCATGATATTCTGTACGAAACGGTTCCGTTTACATTATGTTTCATATAAAACGATTCCGTTGCAAACATACATAAAACGATTGCGTTTTAATGAAATTCAATATATTATATATGAAACGATTCCTGTTTTATGGTACTCCATGAACCATTTTTTCCTGACAATTCGATATGAACATTTATGCCATCCTTCATGCAGCAATAATATTTAAACTTTCCTAGTTTTTTTGCTTCTCACTGTTAACTTGTCTGCATTGGATTGTGCCAATTTATAATCTCACTGTTATAAGCATATATGATGTTGTAAATCCTTTAACTAGCTTGGTATACAATATCTATGTGTACAGCCAATCATAGTTATAGTATTTCTTTATGTGCAAGTAGAAGTTTATTGTAAAATCTAGTCGTTGCATTTGCAAGATACAATAAAGAGTTTTAATGTTATAAGCAGAACTTGTGACATAAAGTTCATCAACAATAAACTGTTGAATTTTCTAGATTTTATATTTGCTTTTTAGCTTTCACTCTTCTAAAAATAAACACAACAACGGCTTAATAAAAAAAAGTGATACAAAAATCATATAAATTAAATAAATTTTTTAATGAACTTTATAACAAACTGTAATCAGTTTTCATATAAATTTGAACAATTTTCATATTTGATTAACATTAAAATTACTCAATTTTGATTTATTTCATCTGACACAATTTTAAAACATGCACATCGCTATTCAATACAATAATTATTTTTCACTTCTTTTTTTTTTTTTGTAATTATTTTTGCAAATAATTGACAAATTATTAGCTTGTTCAAATATAAAATGTTAATTATTTGAAAAATAAAAAATATATGCTGATTTCGAATATGTATGCATGTTTTGGCCATCGCAATTAAATATCTCTTGTAAAAAAATTGTCATGTTTTCGTTGTAAAAACATTTGACAATATTCCATACATTTCAAATATGAAATATCGCTGCTAAGAGCAATGGCTGCTAAGAAACAAACGAACAAAATAAGTAAAAATTTTAATTAGTATTTAAAATAAATGCCACCTAAAACAGAAAAGAGAGGTTGGAGAAACTGTTCAATGACGCATTGGAAGAAATTTTTTTTAAATATTTGTAAAATTCTTTAGCAACAAAAACAATTTATGTTAATAAACAAATAATTTATAACTTTGACCTTTACGCTGAGTGAGTGCGATATTAAAAATTGTGGGGAATATTTATGAGCGTTTTTGAGAATGTTAATGGACAGGATGCTATTATATATATGAAAAAAATGGTATCGTTTTCATGCTATTTTATATAAAATGGTTGCGTTTTTATGAACGTTTTTATAAAGACGTTTCTGCGGTTTTGTTTTAATTTTTTTTTATATAAAAAGTTTTCGTTTTTATGCTATTTTATATAAAAAAGACTTGTGCTTTCATGAATTTCTATATAAAACGATTTCGTTAGTTATAATTCCATAAAAACCGGAACCGCTTAATACCATTTCAAATAAAAATTAGCCGTTTTATACTTTTCGGTATAAAACGCTACGATTATATATACAACGGTTCCATTTTTATCATATTTTTATATAAAGTAGTGCCAATTTTATACTATTGTTACAAAACGGTTCCGTCTTCATTTTGTTATATAACGGTTGCGTTTTTATGCTATTTTATATAAAACGCTTGTGCTTTCATGAATTTCTATAAAAAAAACTGTTCTGTCTTCATGCAATTACATATAAAACGACTTCTTTTGATATTATTCCATAAAAAAGGAACCGTTTACTACTATTTCAAATAAAAAATACACGTTTCATACTATACTGTATAAAACGGTACCTTTATATATACAACAGTTCCGTTTTTATCATATTGTTACAAAACGGTTCCGTTTTCATGCTATTCTATTCAAAATGGTTCTGTTACATACTATTCTATATAAAATGGTACCTTTTCATACTATTCCAAACAAACGTTTAGTACTATTCCAAATAAAAAGGACTTGTTTAGTGTTATTATGTATAAAATGGTACCCTTTCCTTGCCATTCTATATAAAACTGTATTGTTTCATACTATTCAAAATAAAACAGCTCGTTAATATACTATTATGTATTTACAAAATGGTTTAATTTTTATACTCTTCTATATGAAACGTATTATTTTAACACTACTATATACAAAACAGTTTCGTTTTCACGCTATTCTGTTTAATGCGGTTTAATTTTTTTTCTATTCAACATAAAACGATAACGTTTCACACAATTCCAATTAAAACTCTTTCCTTTAATACTATTCCAAATAAAAATTACTATTCTGTTTAAAATGAAAACGTTGTCATACTTTTAATTATAAAACAATTCCGTTTTTCTGCTATTCTGTATAAAACGGCTGCAATTTTATTTATATAAAAACGTTCTACACTGACGGCTCCGTTTTTATGGTATTCTATATAAATCAGTTTCGTGTTCAAGTTATATTGAATCGATTGTACTTTAATGCTGTCCTATATTTCAGGTTTCGTTGTAATGCTATTCTATATAAACTGGTTCATTTTTCAAGCTATTCCATATTTCAAACTGCTTAAAATTTAAAAAAATGTACAAATATTTAATTGCATTTTCCTTGTAAAGACTTAATTCGTTAGATTATGTTGTCTATTTGGGCATCTTAAAAGACTTTGAAAATTCTGTTGTCAAAACTTTTTTTTGTTGTTTATAAAACAAAACGCCAAGAGACAAGAAATTTATTTGCATCTGTATTTCAACCGGATGTTTTGGTTTTCATTCTTGTTTCATTTTCATTCAAGAATTTTATATGCTTATTGTTGTTAAGTTTAGAAAAATTATTTTTAATTTTTTTGTCTTGCACAGTACTGGTGTATGTATGAATTTAAATTTAGGTCAAAGATATAATTTGGTTTTGCCAAAACTAAAATAGCAAGAACACAATACAACACATAATTATAACAAGGCCAATCAAGTAGCATAAGTCTAAAAACTATTTAGATTTCAAATTAAAAACGCACAAGTATTTAAAAGAAAATACTTAAAAAAATTCCATATAAATATTTCAAGAATACAAAAAATTACACGGACAACAGTAAATGTTATTTAATCAGTAGCAGTGTAAGTTTTAAATAAAATTTATTTGCCATGACAACGAACGAAATGACAATCAAGAACTTTACAATGTTCCATTAATTTATTACAGCAGCATTATTGAGCATCAAGAAGATGAGATTCAGTTGTTTTATTTGCCCCAAACTCACACGCACTCATATGCATGAACTGCTCACTAAAATTGCCGTACAAGAGTCAAGAGTATCTACCTGAAAGGTCTGTCTCTGTTTATCACCATCTTATTTTGTTTTTTTGTTTTTGCCACAAAATATTAAAACTTAATGTTAAAAAGTTTTAAAGTTTACAATTTGTTGTACAAATATGCAATACTCTTTGCAGTAAGTATGTATTTATGTACAAGTATGTATGTATGTATATGTCTTTGTTGGCTGACTCGTCGTTGCTTCCATACAATTTACACCGGAATTCCTAAAATTTATTGATGTCTGCAGTTTCTGAGATTATTTTCATGACCCACTAAAAGTGAAATATTTTCACCACTAAATCTACACAAAACGACAACGACAAACACAACGCCAACCAAATAGAGAACAATCTACGGTGAATAATAAAATAAACTGTTTAACAAATAATTCACTTTTTATCCAACGAAAGGAATATAAAAAATAACAGCAACAAAATAGCATCTATAACAATAGCAACGGCATTTAAATCTCCAGCATTTCTTTCCTACATACATACATACATAACTACATATACATACATATATACTACTAGAGATTCTTAAACTTTCTCTCTTACATCCAAAATTTCATTTTGGAAGCATGTAACGTTTAAGCAACACTGATGTGGCATGTGAACTGGCAGCATCTTTGAAATGGTTTGCTGTTGTATAAATTGTGGCAAATCTTTAACATTTATGTTGAGAAAATGTTCTTAATAAAAATCTATGGTGTCATTTAAAGGCTTATGAAAATCATATATTTTTGTAATTTTTCACTCAATTGATCGTTAACATTTTGACCCCCACACTTTAATTGGATCCTTGTTTTATTGCTTTCGTTCTTAGAAGGATCATTATAATTGTAAAACAAATTAAAAATAACAATTGAAAATTTAAAGTAATTTATACAATAAGCGGTTAGTATGAAACAGCATGATATAGGAAGCAGTTCCTATAGAATAGCATGACATATAAACCGTTTGCTGTAAAATAACATGACATAGGAAGCGTTTTCAATAGAATAGCATGACATTGGAATCGGTTCCTGTGGAATAGCATGACAGAGCAACCGTTTCTTATAGAATAAATGACATGACATTGGAAGCGGTTCCTATAGAATACCATGACTTGATATTGAAAGCGGTTCCCATAAAATAGCATGACATAGGAAGCAGTTCCTTTGGAATAGCATGAAACATAATTTATAAGTAAAAGACCTTGAAAACGAAACTGTTTTATATACAATAGTCTGAAAACGAACCGTTTTATGCAGAATGTTATAAAACGAAACACTTTTATATAAAATAGAATGAAGAACGAATATTATGAAACAAACCGTTTTACGCTAAAAAAAAATATGAAACGAAGCATTTTTATAAAAAAAAGTATAATGAACACAAGACCGTTTTATGTAGGAAAGCACGATAAAATTAAACCGCTTCATATAGAAATTCAAGAAAACGGAAACGGTTAATATAAAATAGTTTGTAAAATAAAACGATTCATATATGTATAAAATAAAGGATTTTCCACCTGTTGCTGTAGGGTACTTAAATATTTAGCCACAACTAATTTTATATTTTCCATTCTTTATACGAAATTCAAAATATTTTGAAAAATAAATCTCTACTCTCTCTCTCTCTTTCTCTCTCTCTCTTTCCGAGAGCCATTTAATTTCGAAAATTGTTTGTATATCTTTTCTTTCATCTGCTTAAATTTACATGTACATGTTCATTTTCATTTAAATTGGTTTCTTAATTTTTTGCCAATTCAGAATTTCGAAAAACAAAAAAAAAACAATTCAGTTCGTTTGTTTCATTAGTTGCTTAACAAATGGTTGCTCGTACAGACTCAAAACTTTTCAGAACAGTGGTGAACATACAGTGTGTGTTTATGTTAAAAAAAAATATTTAAAAGAAATAAAAAGAAAAGAATTGTATTGTATAAATTTGGAAATCAATTTTCTCGTTAAAAGAAAAAACAAAAATATATTAAGGCCTGCTTGGCGCCATAAAAATTGGCTGGAATTTTAAAAAACAACTAAAATTATAAAAATAAGAAAATGTGCTAATTTTCTTGTACAAGTTTTAAACATAGAATTTGAAGTGGTTTTGATGTTATTTGAAAATTAATTGAAGTGGCTAAAATAGTTTTTTTTTTCTTTTTTTTTTTGAAAATAAAATTGTGCTTGTGATTATAAAAAAAAGACAACTCTTTAGCGTTTGGTATATAAACGGGAATTATATTAAAAGGTATTTAAAATAAATATTGTTATTTAAATTAATTTAGTTTAAGCAAAGTAATTTGAAATAAACTATGAAATAGATTTTAAATTTCTTTGATGTTTTTGCTGTAGGCATGTTAAAGTTAATCAGATTATAAAGTTTTGAAAATATTTTAATTTTATTTAAAAAATTTCTGAAATATTTGATTTTTGCTAGCAGTATAAATTGAAGTATATACTCGTACATACATACGTGACCAGTAAATCATATTAAATTTAATTTTAAACATATTTTTAGTTTTAAAATTTTTGTAAATGTTAAAAGTGGCAGATTTGCATGAGGCAAGGAAATGCCAGACTAATAGATAGACAGACAGACAGATGTTTACATAATGTGGACAAAATATGAATTTATTTCATAAACTACAATTTAGCTGAAATTACTAAATGTTTATTTCAAAACAACAAATCTAAATAAATGTGCAGTTGAATAGAACAACAGTGTGCAGCAAAATAATGGAAATATTAAGAAAATTAACATTTCATTTGTGGAATAAAAATTTTTGATTTTCATTAAGTCTCATTGGCCGATATCTTATACTTGAGAGTTTGATTTTAAAAACAAACCCTGATTTTTTTTGAATATGTTTTTCAATTTTCAATTTCTTTAATTTCTTTAAATTGTTTTAAAATAACATTTTACGAAAAACTTTATTCTCAAAAACAATTAAGTTGTCTGTGTATATAACAACTTCCTAAGCTCTTCATACAATAAATTATTCCTTTCAAAAGATTTACATTTATTTCTTCTCTAAGAGACCAACAACAACAGCCAATTACATTATTCACCTGACTGCATGAATTATCCAAACGTCCGTCCATCCTTGCATCTGTCTGTCTGCAGTTACTTAGCAAAATTCCTTCGTTCTTTCTTGCACCTTCAACACTGTAGCTCTATAATAAACTTCCTGCCAAGCAACATATCTAACCACAGGCATAACTTACAAAATAGCACTGCAAAAAAACGGCATTTAAACCATTGAAAAATGATGTTGTTTTTAGGTTTTAAATGCATAAATTTAAAACTAGAAGCCAAACTAAAAAAAACTTGCAACAAAAAACATTCCAGAATTTAGAAGTGGTAATAGAGGAATCAATGAATTTCAAATGCTTTTGCCATCTAAAATAAAAACAATAACACATTCTAGCGCTCTGGCTAAATACAAAGAAAAAATTTCATTGTAAACAAACAAGCAACCAACCATGTAAACAAACGTCAGCCCAGCGCTGAGGTCTTGTTAATACCAGCCAACCTGCTGGCCCACAATGCATATAATCGTATATGCAGAATGTTCTGGCTGCACTTCTCTAGCTAAAGACTCCATAGGGCTTAATAAATACTTTAGCAGCACAAGGCAAAGATTACCTGATGCTGATGTTGGTTTTCCAAAAAAAAAAATAAATAAAAAAAAACAAATATGTAAATTTTTATTGAAAATATTTAAATCTCTTTAAAATGTATTTATTTTATTTCGTTTTTCTATGTGTCTAATTTTTGTTTTATTTTTGAAAATAAAATTCTACTTCCTTTTGAAATATGCAGCGTGTATTGTTTTCAAAATAAATAAATTTAAAAAAAGAGAATTTTTCGTTACTAAAAACAAAACCCTCATTTTTTTGTATTTCAGACAGCCATCTCTGGGCTTTAATAGATTTTTAGTGGATTTTTTTATAAAATTTATAACGTGTAGCAAATGACAGCAGAAATATCTACAAAATTCTGGTTTCATATAACAAAGAGATCAATTTGGTTTGTTAAGGGAATGGTAACATTTTGCAAAAGTGTATAATTATCAAAATTTACACATATTATCAGGCAATAATTCACTTGCCTAGAAATCGAAAAGTTAAAGTAGAATTTTTTAATTCATAACTAGTGAAAATAAGCTTTTCTTGCCTCGAATTTAAGCTGTGCTTATTTATAATTTCTTCATTTTTGATTTTTATTAATAGAATCGAATCTCACTTTTTTGAACTCTGTGATTGCAAATGACAAAATAAATACTTGTTTAGTTTTTTCCTTTATCTCGAAAGTAAAGCATATTAAAGTCAATAGCAATTACGTTCGATCCAGAAAAAGTTCAAAATACAGAAACCGAATTTTGTATGTAGACTTGAAAGCTTTTGTGGTAGTCATCGTTCATAACCCAAATTAGATTTATTTCCATCTATTTCAAAAGACAAGCCAACAAACTGAGTTACTCAGCCGATACGTTCACTTGAGTTTCCAAGATTACAAATTAAAAAACTGAAGTTTGTGTGAAAACGAAACTCAATTTCTAAAAACCCCAAAAAAAATTTAAAAAAATCACAAAAAAAACTGCTCTGAAACTAAAGAAATGCATTTTTTAAAGTTACAGTTTACTTTAATAACTATAGTTATTTCCACAGTCTCCTAACACCTCAAGATTTATACCTGTAACACATTTTGTTAAAATAAAATCATACGTTTTATTCATATGCAAGTGTGTTAATAAAAATAAAACACTAAAACGTATGCAAGTCTGTAAATGTGAACGGTTCGTTTATAAATACATATAAAGTAAACACCATCAACCGGAAGTTTAGTTTAGTTTAGTTTAACTTTAACAGTTTTATTTGTAGCAATATTTTTTTGCATTTCGATTCTTTTCCCAAACGTGGTACCATTTTTTGCAGTTTGGTGTGTGGGTTGTTTTTCAGATTTGAAATTGCTTGTATATTCATGCCATACTTAGAGTAGTTTATTTAAGTTGCTGTTGAACAAACAAAACAAAAAAAAAATAGAATTGTTTTATTGTTGTAGTTTTGCATAAAAATTCCATGAATTTCATGGCAGCACTTAACAAGTTTCAGGTGTGCAATTCATTTTTTTTAACTCTACTACAAAGCACTCATTCTCTCTCTCTCTCTCTCTTTCGCTCTTTCGTTCTTTTACCGCAGCTTAGTAGCAGCATAAATATAACACCAGCGCCACAAACATGCATCTACATATACATATGTACATATATGAAACATGAGCCACCAACTATTTACTACTACCCACTTTTTCCCCCAGTAATACCGATGCTTTCACTACAACTGTAAATAACAATAAACATTTTATATAGTTACATACATATACATACATACTTACCTAGCTACACTTACGTGGCTCATGCTCGCCTCCTCCAGTTTATTGTTGTTATTATTTGCATAATAAACTCTTTCATTCTCTCTCTCTTGTATTCTACCTCCTCCACCACCTGTTTCTCGTTTATCATGCAAATACTAAAATATTTAACAACACAAATCTCTAACGACAACATCAACTAAAAGCAATAAAAACATATAATGTCCTTTTAACATTTCAATTTTTTTATTTGAATTATGAAAAATTATTTCAGTATTATTTGAAATACATATAAATGCTTTTGTTTAAACGGGAAAAAAACTTTGTTAACCCTTTTGCCAATTAATTTAGTTTTCATTTTCGTTTTATCTGTGTCAATTTTTGACGCTTTTTTCTTTTTTGTTGCCTGCTGATTATTTGTTATTTTATTTCCCAAGGATTTCAACTTGATTTGCTTTTTCCAATTCAATAATTTGTTTTTTTTTTAATTTTTTTTTTTGCTGTTTTGTTCAATTTGTTCACTTTTCACAACTTTCTCCTTTATTTTCTTTATACACTGAAAGTGAAATTTTTATGTGGCTTTATGAGTTTGTTTTTACTTTTCAATACTTTTTATAGATTAATAATTTTTGATAAAATCAGGAAAATAGCACCTTCAAATATATGTATGTACGTAAGTGTGAACAGGAAAATCCGCAAAAATGTTTAAAAAATATTCCACTTAAAATGCTTGACGGTTTAAAAGCTGTACTTGTTGTTTTGTTCAACTTCTTATTATTTTTAAAATGACCTTGGAAGTATTAAAAGTTATTTTTGCAAAAAAAAAAAAAAATGGTGCTTTGATACATTGTATTGATTATAATGATTAATACAAACCCTTAAAAAATATAATTATCAGACTGTTTATGAGTTTATTAATTAAAATCACAAACAATCAAAGAATTAATAGCAGCTCAAATTTTACCAAAAAACTTCCAACAAATTTAATGAAAATATCATTCATAGGAACCACAGTCGTATGAGTGATATTTTTCTGGCCTATATTCATATTTTGCAAGAAGAGGATAAAATAAATGAACCAGGCAACATTACTTAACAATTGAGCTGCATTTAAATGCCTTAATATCTCCTATACAAATTTATTTAAACACTGTCTAATGTAGCATACGCCATAAAAATTACTACCATAAAAACACCAGGTATTGAATTTGTATAAAATCCTACATTAAACAATCTTTTTTTTTAGTTCTCTACACAATAACAAGAAAAAATAACTGACTCTCTTACAAGCAAAAAAAAACAAAAAACGTTAAGCAAAACTTTGAAAAAAATGGAAAATAAAAATAACACTGAAAAAAATTTAAAAGCAAATCAATCATTCGTAAAGAATTTCATTTTTATGTTAAAAAGGCATAAATAACAACAGCAACATCAACATCAACAACAAATACATAAACAATACAAATATAAATATAAAACAAAAAGAATAATCTTGGAATCAGCACAAAAAAAACACAAAAGGAATGTTAAGTATTCCTGAGTGAGAGTTTACAAATCTTTAGTACAAACACATGTACATACTATATGTATGTCTGCATGTATGTTAAGTTGACTCACACACATGCCTGTGTATGTGGGCCATAAATACAAGTGTCTGCTTAATTGGCTGTATGAATTTCTATGTCAGAGTGTAGATTTGTGCGAGTGTTGCATGTATTTGCTCAAAGGAATAACATTGAGACTTGAGTGTAGGCGCACAATTTGCAAAATCTACAAAAAGATCTCAGTAATGGACAAGCTTTCAATTAAACTGTCGCCAATAGGAGATCAATGTATTTTCTGACAGAAAGAAATACAAGCAGCTTTTAGCAGGAATTTGTATATTCCATATAGTTGGCAAACAAGTGATGAAAACAAAATGCGATTTGTCAGAGACCTTAATAATAGTTTTTGGAATTTAAAATTTATTTTGCAAACCGCAATTTTTTGTATAGAAATTTGTCAGCTCTTGTTACAGACTGACATTTTCCATAAACAAATTATCGGCTCTGTGTTTAGAAAATAACTATATATTTTTTGTATAGAAATTAGCGGCTCTATGTCATTTTCTATATGAGATTTGTCGGTTCCGTGCCAAAGAGAGACATATTCTGTAAAAAATTTGTCGGCTTTTTGGTCAAAAAGACATCTTTTGTAGAAAATTTGTTCGCTCTGTGTCCAGACAGTCATTTTCTACAAAAAAAATATTCGGCTTTATGACGAGAGAAACATTTTCTATAAAAAATTTTTGCCGGCTTTTTGACCAGACAAATACTTTTTATAAAAAGTGTGTCGGCTTTATGACCAGACAGACATTTTATGTAGAAAATTTGTCAGCTTTTTGACCATACGGACTTTTTCTAAAGAAAATGTGTCGGCTTTATGACCAGACAGACATTTTATGTGGAAAATTTGTCGACTTTCTTTATCCAGACAGATATTTGCTTTAGAAAATTTGTTGCCTCTTTGTCCGGGCAACCATATTCTTTAGAAAATTTGTCACCTTTATGACCAGACAGACATTTTCTATAAAAAAATTTGTCGGCTTTTTGAACATACGGACTTTTTCTAAAGAAAATGTGTCGGCTTTATGACCAGACAGACATTTTATGTAGAAAATTTGTCGGCTTTCTTTATCCAGACAGATATTTGCTTTAGAAAATTTGTCGCCTCTTTGTCCGGGCAGACATATTCTTTAGAAAATTTGTCATCTTTATGTCTAGACAAACATTTTCTAAAAAAAATTTTTCGGTTCTATGTTCAGACAGACATAATTTATCGGTGCTTTGTTCAGCTTTTTACAAAGTTTGTCGGTAATAAATGTACACAAGACTTAAGATTTGTTTGTGAAAACTTTCTCATTGCTCTTATATTTAAAATTCTGCGTGTAATATTTAAAAATAACTTTTTATTTATTGTGAATTCAAACTCGATTTATTGACACTAAATTTAACATGTTTTTGTTAAAACTTTTTTTTATTTGTAGAAAAAAAAAGTGATAAGAAAATGATTTTGTTTTTATCTCTAATTTACTTTTGAACGGCGATAAACATACACTTTGGCATTAGTTTCTTCACAATTATTGTTGGGGCTTTTGTTTTCTTTGTACTTGTTGATGACATTCGATTACGTAGTAAAAGTAAAATAATGAAATCATTTGTTAAAACAATTAAATTTTCTTAAACAGAAAAAAAAATAACAAAACAAAACGAAATGAAACGAGCGATGAAATCATTTTGCACAAAAAAAACAGTTTAAGGTTTGGACAAGGGGGCCAAGTGCAAGGCTGTTAGACAAACTGAAGCCCAAAATATTTTCGGTTGTGGTAAATAACATTTCAAAGGTCAGTTATGAAAATTTTCTAAACTATTACGTCAATTTTGTTTGCATTGTTTGGTTGTCGTACTCAATAGAACAAAGATTTTAAATTGTTGTGGAAAATTTTTAAACACAAAATAATTGAATTAATTGTTGATTAAATAATTAATTGCTGTCACCACTAGAATATATTTGGCCGGAAATGTTGCACACTTTTAGCTGCATTTCTAGATGTTTGTGGCTGTAACAGTCTTTATTCAACCAAATTTGTGGCAGTTTTGATGGATTTAATTGAAAAGAATTTGTAAATTTTGAAATGCAATTTTGAATAAAAAAGTTTTTCATGTTGTTATTTGTTGTTGCTGTTGTTATTCACTTAAACAGATTTCGAAAGATTTTAATCAGAAAAACCACTGCATCATGATATTTTATTTTAATTTGTTTTTAATTTGCTACTTATCTGCTTAAATCTTTTGAATTTTTTGATATTTAAAATTAATTAAAGAATTTTTTTTATAAATTTTTTTTTTTTAATAAATGAAAAATAAATTAATTAACATACTTTAAGAATTTTAGAAAATTTGTCGTGTCTTAGGTTGGACTACAAATTTCTATGAATTTTTTTTTTTTTTGTGTTTTTGTCTATATATTTTCTATTGAAACTGTTTCGGCCGTAAGTCTAGACAAAAATTTGTGATCTGTATCTAACTCTAGGCATACATTTCCCGTGGATCATTTTTCGGATCTTATTCTGGACAGACATTTTCTATAGAAATTTTGTCGGTACAAAATTTAGACAGAAATTTGCTTTAAGCAAATCTGATTGCAGCCATACATTTTCTCTAGAAAGTTTTTCTAATCCTTATCTGGACAGACATTTCCTACATAAAATTTGTCGGATCTGATTCTAAAGAATATTTGTTGGATTTAAATGTATATATGTACATATAAAGATTTTTTTTTAAGAAATATTTTGCGAACAATTTTTTTGCTGTTATAATTTATATTAGTTTTAGTTGTATCTCCTCCCACATTTTCCTTAAATGTTCCTGTTTTTAAAATTTTTCAAAACAAAATTTTTGTATCGTCTGTCTGTTTTCCTACATGAGGTTTGGCACGAGTATCTTAACAAAATTTATTAGTCCAATACTTCTGAAATACAACAAAATATATTTATGTATATAATCATGTATAAATGCTTATATGTAGATACATACATACATACATGTATGTAGAAAAACTTAGTATATATTTTAAAATTTATTTGGTTATATTAGAAACTTTTTTGTCTATATAGAACAAAATAGCAACAACAACAACAAGAAATAAAATCTTTATCTGGTTGTGTTCTATTCTATTTATTTTTTGGCTGGTTTATTCTATTTTGTAAGAGAATTTAGTTTTTATTTTTTGTATTTTTTGTGCTTTTAAATATTTGAAGCATGTGCTTGAAATCAGTTTGTCTAGTGTGGTTTTCTATTCGATTCTATTTTTTCTATTTTGCTTCTTCATTTGTATACTGTCTATGTTTAGTTTTTTTTAATGTTGACGACTCATGTAGTTGCAGTTCAGCTGCTAAACTCTTTCAAAGCATTGAGACGTGTTTCATTTACTAGACAAATTTGTGTTTAGACCAAAAAGCTGCTTAAAAACTAACAAGAGCTAATAAAAAAATACTAATAAGATTATTTTTAACAGATTGGAGAAGAAAAATAGCAGAAATTTTAAAGAAAAATGGTAAAAATAAGTGACTAAAACAAAAAAAATCTAAAGTAATCATTCAATGTATCTAAATAAAGAAAGGATTTTTGGAATTTTTTTAAAAAAAATTTACAATATGTGAAGTTGTGTGTTACATATAAGTACATACATATGTATGTACATATTTATAATAAATCTTGTTTTATTAAGGTAAAAGTACCATAATTGTATTTTATTTAGCTTTTAACAGTGTTACAATGCTCTAATCAATTAGTTATAAAAACTACTATCAATATTAGTTCTACTTTATTACTTTATATCAATATTTCTTTAATAAAAAGCTTAAAAATTTCCTACATTTTATATTTTCTAACAGCAAATTGTTTATTTTTCTTCTTTTTTTTCTAATATATTTTTAGATTATTTTTTGCGCTGCTAAAGAACGACAACTAAACGAAAATAAATAGAATTAAACAACAAAAAAGAAGAGAAAAAATAACAGAAGGGAATTTAAACGTAACGGACAGTTGCTGGCAAACAGCAGCAATAATAATAACAACTGTAAAACAAATAAAATCAAACAAAATTACACAAAAACACAGCAACAGCAACAGCAACTATATAAAATAAGCAAACAAGACGAATCACGCACACGCAACACACAACAACAACAACCGAGAAAAGCACAAAATAATAACAATAACAAAAGCAACAACAACAACAATTAGAAATAAATAAAAGAAGAACCAGAAGATCATCGTGTCTATACAAATCGTATGTATTTTGCTTTTGTTATTTTCATGTTATTGTTATAGAACGGCAATAGCAAAAACAACAACAAGGTATTTATACCAATTTGAGTTGCTCATATACTAAACAAGAAAAACAACGAGCAAAGACAAATCAAAGCAATTTGTACCAGGGAGCCATTAGGCACCGTTACATTTCTCTCTCTCTCACTATCTCTACAATTAAGAACAAGCTGAAAATACTTGTTCGTTTGCTTGTACTCACTACCTTAAAACTCAAATAGAAAAAACGCAACAATAACAACAACTATATACAATACTTTGTATATGTAAAAGAAAACAAATAGTCGACGTACTTGTGAAAACTAACAGAAAATAATATTGAAAATTCGAAACGGAAAAAAATAAATTAAAAAAAAATTAATTAAATAAAGGTAATAAATAAAAGTGCTTTATAACTAAAATACATTAATAAACAACAAAAATAATAAAAAGATTAAGAAAAAATACAATTTGCCAAAAAAAAATCTATACAAATATTAAAAATAAAGTTTCAGGCTAATAAAAAATAGCTACATACAAATATCAAATAGTAAAAAATATGAAATTTATTTATAACTTAACAAAGAAAAATACTTACAAAACATACATATGTACATAAGTATAAGAAAATATAAAAAATTATTATTTATTTAAAACGCAAAAAAGTGGTCAATTACTCGTAAGAAAATAAAAAAAAAAAATAGTACATACGAAATATAAAAAAATAGAAATCTTATTTAAAAAAGTGTTATTTAAGTGCTAAAATCTCAACAAAATCTTTTTTTTAATTTCCATAAAAACACCCATTCGGATTAACAGCCCTCAACATAGGTACCCGTTTGCGTGAACATACTCCTCACAAAACCAAAATGATTTATATCGATGATTCAGAACCGGAAGGGGGTAAGTAATTAACATCTAAAAAAATCAATATAAATTCAATTAACCAACTTCTCAAGTACCCACAAATATCTTTCTAAACGTGCAAACTCAAATTCTTGACAAATAATGTAAAAATAAAACATACCTACATATTAGTACATGCACATGTATGTGTGTATGTTGTTGAAAAATTAGTGCAGATAACATTAACAGGCGGCATAGCAATACCATAATAATTCATTATTGAATAGCGAGATATCAAACTGAACAATAAAGCCATAAAAAAAGTTATAAAATATAAACAATTTATAAAACTCAGTTCTTGCAGATAGTGCCAAAATGTGCCTCTTAGATAAACTTGACTAATCTTGAACTTTTTTAGACATCTTGTCGCCAGGTGAAGGTCAAGTTTAGTGTATTTTATTGAAGCGATGACAATTTCAGTTTTTGTGGTATTTAAATAAAATAAAAATTAGTTTTATGGCGCCTTCAAAATTTGGCTTGCCATGAACTTGCTGTTTTCTATAAAAATTCTTTTTATCACCAAATTTTTATAAAAAAAAATGTTGGAAAAAAATTTTTTAGCTGAAAATAAAATTTTATTCAAAAAATATAATGCTGAAAAGAACATGTGTGAAAAATAAACTGTCAATGAAAAAAAATGTTGGTTTTATTAGTTTAAGAAATTGTTTCTACCAAACCAAACTTCTGTGTCTTTGATTTAATACTTTTAACAAACGAATTTTTGACAAAGTTTTATATACTTACATATGTACATATGTATGTATGTACTCGGATGTATGTAAATAAAAAGGTTATACAGTATACTCTCTCATAAGCGGAAACCAAAGGGACTGACAAATTTGTCCGATTATAAGAGGTGAGAGTACTAAGCAATTATTTTTACTATGTATTCATATTGATCTTGTAACAACTTTATTAAAACATAACATAACAAATATAAAGCAAAATAACTTTAATGAAGTTTTTCAAAAAGTGAAAAATGCAAAGTAAATTAAATGGAGTAAGAAATAATTTAAATGAATTTAAAAAAATCACAAATTTGTTTACATTCAAAACAAAAAATTGTCCGTATTAAGAGAATTTGTCCTTATGTAGACAAGTAAGAACATGAAAGAAAGTAAACAAAAAACATTGTTGCATTTCTGTAATATGTCCGGTTATGGGGAAAACAATCTCCTTTGGTATGAAAAACAAGTGTCCGCATCCGGTTATGGGAATGTTGTCCATTCAAAAAGGAAAAATTGCAAAAATATCAAAGAATTTTTTTGGGACTGAAAAAACTATCAGTATATGGGAGGTATCCGCTTTAGAGAGGTATCCGCAAGGAGAGACTACAATGTGTATGTAATTAAAGCTTGGTATGAAAAATTATTTAGTTTAGAAAAACAGTAAAATTAAATAAAGCATAACTTTTCATTCCCAAACTGTTTAACATACTACTTGTTATCTTATGTATTATTCAGAAGTAGTTAAGTAATAACGACTTAAAAACTACAAGTATTATGAATATATGGATGTATGTAATGTCTGTATAAAACATGCTGCCGTCCAAGATCCTTAACCGAAATTAAAAATATTAATCCAACATCTTTGTTATAATCCTAGAATGTTTGGTATTAAAAATCGTTATTTTCGCTCCTATGCAAAAATGGTTATAGGCCAAATTGTAGAGCATCTTTGAAAAAACTTTGTTTTAACAAAACAAATTTCCAAATTGGTTTAATTTGTAATATATGATTTTAAAGTTTTCTTGTTATTTTAATTGCTTTTTTGTTGTTGTTTCAAATTAAAACATGAAAGTGGAAACGGTTTAAAATACTTCATTATTTAAAAGTAGTTTAGTCTGGTTGCCTAACTAATTGTATAATTCACAATTAGTTAAGAATACTTTAAACATATAAAAGTAATTATGTGTCTGTGTAAAACACGCTCGCATGCAAGATCCTTAACCGCAATTAATAATATCAACCCAGCATGTTTGTTATAGTCCTACAATGTTTGCTATTTAATATAATAATTGTATTATTCAGTCATGATGGCTTATCTGGCTGCTTAGTAATGAATAGCACTTATATATAATTCACAATTAGTTAAGAATACTTAAAATATGTCTGTGTAAAACATGCTGGCATGCAAGATAATAAATCGAATTTCATAAGATTAATCGAGAATGTTTATCAGAGTTCTAGAAATTTTGGTATTTAAAATCATCACAGAAACTTTACTATTAAAAAATATTACGTATCTGTAGAAAACTTTTTTATAACAAAGTTTAACAACATTTTGTGCATTTTTCATGTTAAAGTTTTCCTTGCCTTTTCAGAAGTAACATATCATTGTGCTTTAATAAAATCATCCTTCAGCTCAATATTTCAAAAGATTTTGCAAAACATCTATTTGCAAAAATATTATTTCAACTACTCTAAGTGTAGCTACTACTATCCTCACATAAGCAATATGTTGCAGCTTAAATAGTACATTTTCACACAACAACAAGAACAACAAAAATTATTGCTCAATCAAATGTAAAATGCAATTGCACTTAAATTTGAATTTCTTACATTTGTACACAAAATATTTGTATTTTTCCAAAATGTGAAATTTGTACATTTGTAAATAAATTTTTAAAATTTAAGCAAATATTTCAGTTTTGTTAAATTTCATATGAAATAAACATGATGATGATGATGTTGATGGTGATGTTGATGGTGATGGTGAAGACAAATATTGCACAACATATGTACATATGTACATACTCCAATTACGAGTGAAATTTAAAACTCAAAAAGCAAAAATATTCCTTTACAATCACAACTATAAAAGAATTATTAAAGCTTTTAGAAACGAAACAAAAGAAAACAATTTTAATACGATTTTAATGAGAAAATAACGAAATTACTAGTGTTTAATGAAGGTAGTTTGTTGGTTATTATTTAAAATCAATTATTAAAAATTAATTGATGAAATAATTTATTTAATTATAATTTCATTCAAATTTTAAAGCTAAAATCTAATAAATAAATTTAAATGTTTATCTTTTTTTATTACTTATTATTTATTTCTTAAAGAAAATCTTTGCATAAAGTTGCCATTTGTTTAGAAAGCCCGGCAATAAAATCGTTTTTAATGCTTTTGTTTCTTTCTTTTTTAAACATTTTTTAATAAATCCCTTTGTAATAATAAATTATTTTAACAAATCACCTGGGTATATCATTAGCACATAATTTACTAAGCCTTGTTCTGCTCACACTCATTCATACAACAATAAATAAGAAAATAAGTTACAAAAACTGTATACGACAATAATATAATTTAGCAAAATTGTAACAAACAACTAAACAAAACTCCGATTAGTGGCCCAAATTCCATTTTAAAACAATAAAACAACCATTAAATGCAAATAAAGATTAAAAAAAAAACACTTTCACAAACATTGTCTTAAGGCCCTTAACAGCCATAAACCAACGAAAACAAAAACCAAGTAAACCTTTTCATTTTTTAAGCAACCAAACAATAAAAACAAAAGCGCCAAAAATATTTATTTGTTTTCTTTTTCGGCCGTTTCGAGGCCAACAAATGGTGTGTGTTACACACAATTTCCGTTTAATTTGTTTAAGAAAATTGTTCGTTAAAAAGCTTTTGCCTTGCACTCATCCTGTCTCTTTGATTTAATAAATGTATTCAACAGAAGATTTTGGTAAAAGTTTTTTAGAAAAAGGATTTGTAAGCAACCAGTAACTAAAGTTTTTTTATTATTCGTCAAAACATATAAAACCAGGAAGGAAGTATGTATATATGAAAAGAGAGAGTTTGCTTTGCATAATTTTGAAATCTAAACATTTTAACACATGTATAGCAAAAGTTTAAGAAAAAACTTATTTGCAACTTTCAATTTCCAAAAATTTAATAATTTGTTTACTAAATACAGTTTGGCTTACTTGGAAGTAGTTTAGTAATGATGACTTATAACCAGTTGCCATCAATATAGCAAACGCCACTTATTTGTGTTATATAATATACTGCTCAAAAAGTAAAGATTGTAATATGTATATAAATGTAGTTCTGTAGTATTTAATGTCTGTATAAATCATGCTCACGTCCAAGATCCTTAACAGACATTAATAAGATTCGTCTAAATTCGTTTGTCATAGTCCTAGAAGGTTAACTATTTAAAATCTACAGAGTCGGTTCAATATAAAAGAAGAGACAACATCTAAAGAGATTGATGTTTTAACAAAAATAATAACAAATTATTTATTGATAACTTGCAATCCCCAAAATTTGAGTAATAACGTACTACAATACTAACTAAACTTATGTGTAATAGATACAATTTACCGCTTACATTACTTAGAAGTAGTTAAGTAATGACGACTTAAAATGAATTTTGCTGAAAATATCAACCTACAATGATAGATAACATCTATACTAGTATAATATAATAATTGTATAGATATTGAAATTTAGTTCTGTCATAATTAATGTCTGTGTAAATCATGCTCACATCCAAGATCATTGACAGAAATTAATAAGATTTACCCTAAATAATTGCAAAAGTCGTAGAAAGTTAGCTTTTTAAAATCATCACTGCCAGTCTATTTCAAAAAAAGTTATTAAAAAAATATTGAGATATCTTTGTTTTATTTCCAATTAGGAATTTTTATTGTTTTGTTTTTAGTAATTCCAAAAATTAAAATTTTTTTTATTAAAAAGTTTCTTTGTGAGAGCCTTACATCAAGAACTATTAAAATATAGAGATATACTTTACAATTTTGCAACGTAACTACAAATTTTAGATATACAAGATCATTTTGTCATATTTTTTTATCAACAACATTAAGCAAATCTGTTAATAATTTCAACAAACAGTTTTGTATTAATAATATATATTTTGTTCATTTTATTAAGCTGCATTTGTGATTATATATTTTACTACACTAATTAATTTTACAATTACTTTTTATTACTTAGCAATAAATTGTATATAATTCATTAATGAATGCATGTACATTATATGAAATGTTTCAACTTGATAATTGGCAAGTAATCAACAGCACAACAATTTCTGAGTAAATTTAACAAAAAAATTTTGTTTGTATAAAAACAAAACCAAAAAATAAATCCTTTATTATTTATATGAATAGTTTAGAAAAAAATATTTGCAACAATTAACAAAAAAGAAATAACACATACAAACAAATATACACAATCAAATGTAAACAATCGCAAATATTCAAACGCATTTCTAAAAAGCGGGTAAATGAACGAACGCATTTTTAATATTTATAAATACACACACACTTACTGAAACACAAACACCTATATACACATATTACACATACAACAACAACAGTAGGAAGTGAGTGTTACAAGACATTGTAGGAGTGCTTAAATAGTTTTTCATTATTTATTTAATTTTTAATTACAAAAATTTACAGAAAGGCCTTACTCAATGTTAAATGACAAATATAAAAAAAAATATGTATATATGTGCATATGTATGTGTATAGAAATAAATTTTTAATTAAAACAAATTGTAGAAAATGTTTTAAAATTACAAAAAAAAATTAATTTCAAAGCAAAGAACACTCAGCCACTTAAAAGTTGTATGATTTTCATAAAAATTCTTTAAAGATGACACAACTTTTGTGTGGCACAACAGAGATGTTTAAAAATTTTTAAAAGAAATTATTTTTTTATTACTTGTCGCTGTTAATAAACATTTTTATGATTGCTCTAATAGAAACACGTGTTTCTGCTAGGAAATTTATTTATTTATTTAAATAAATATCTTTTGTTTGTTGTTGTATTATGCTTTTAATGATCATAAACAACTTGAGAACGTTATTATTTCGCATGTTAACAATTAAAGAAAAGAAAAACATAAATAGAATTAAATGCAGAAGGGAAACATTTTATAAATGAGCTGAACAAATAAAAGTAAAACATACAAGAAGTAGGAGCAGTGAAGCCTCAATTAATAATTGTTGCTTTTTAAAAAGCAACATACATAATTTCTGCTCATTAACGTCATCATTTTAAAACAATTCAATATTTATTTCAATACTTTAGACAGCACAGTGTTTATGTATCAATGAAAAGTACACAAAAATATAGAGAAATTGCGTTTTAAATAAAATTAACACAAAAATGTCCATTACAGACTAAAAAAAGAAGACAGAAAAAAACATAAAATCTCATTTCGCAGATTTTTATAAATGACTTGAAAATATTCCTGGCAGTATATATAGTCTTGATTTTTATGAAATTCTAAGTAAATTAGCTTTTTCTGACTATGAGTGTGTGTGTGTAAATCAAGCTCATAACCAAAATACTTAAACAAAATTAATAATATTCATTAAAAATATTTATCATTGTGCTAGGCTTTTTGCTATTGAAAATCGATTTAGTAGAAAGAAAGTTATAAAGCAAAATGTAAAGCAATCTAAAAAATTTTTAGAAATTAACATCAAAAAATCAAAACTAACGCTTTTGTTAAAGTTGTTGTTGTAAAATATATGCTTAAGGAGTAGCAGTCATATTTTTGTATCAGTTTGTATGTTGTATTTTTACTACTCTTTAAGTTTAACAAACAAAAATTGTATGCATTGAGTATATGTAGGTTATTCATTGGTTGTGTGAATCACATTCAATGATGAAATGATTTTTATATAGCATTTTCATTCAATATATAATTTAAAGTACTACTTGTGTTTTCATTGTTTTCTTAAAACATATTTTCTCATTGGTGGCCAAAGGTCTTAATTTTTACAGAGTTTTTAAATGGCAAAAATCTCACTTTAGTTTTCCAACCACTGTCTCTGATCTGACAACAAAAATTAAAAATATTTTCAGCATTTTTTTTATTAAGTTTTGCTTTTGGAAATACCTATATATATAAACTTATTAGGGAGGTCACATCACAAAATGTTTTCCAACTAAAATTAAAATTTCATTTAAGTCCTTTTCGGATTTCACTGGGTTTTCTTTTATGTGTTCCATTTGAAACACATACAATTTTGGTTTCATACGAAATTATTTGAACAGTGAATTGAACGTAATGGTATGTATGTTCATGTAGGAACAATCAAGACTCATTTTGTTTGATTTTTCAGACACATTTAAGAAAAATTACATATTTTCAGCACGTTTTCTGTATATTCTGTTATCTATTTCGAAGTTATCCCCTACGATTTTAGTATCATATGAAATGTAATTGAAATGCTTTTACAAAGGCTGAATGAATTTTAAAAAATACGAAATTTAAGTGAAATTTGTTGAACATTTTCAGGTTTTTCTGCTATTTGTTTCAAAAAACCCTATACAAGTCTGATGTCCTATTAAAAGCTTTTTAAAGGTGCGTTTAATGACCTAAATAAATGGCCAAACAGCAACAGCCAAATCTGTATTTTTTTTTTATTTTTTTTACATTTTACTATTTTATATGAATTTTTCACAGTTTTCTGCTTTTTGTTGCATGAAAAATAATTTACAGGCATATTGAATTATAAACCGAAAATTCCCTATCAGATCAGCCATACCTGAAATTATTGATTTACTTTTTCCCAGGTTGTTATGGATAATAATCATCATACCTTGAGGAATTAAAAAAACATGAAAAACTAACTAAAGCAGTTTAACAACAGCTTTAATAAAACAACCTTTTTGGAAACTGGTATTATTAATTTAAGTACATATTGTGAACTTTTTAATTTTTGCAGTAAAAATTTTCAGTATTTTTTGTGTGTTTAGAAAAGCAGCCACCCTACTGCATATAAAAACAACAAGAAATAATGTGAATGAAAAAACTCCTAATTTATGATATAAATTTTCTTGCTTTTAAAAAATTCATAAAACTTTTCTTGTTTTCCTTTCGTAATAAATTGCTGACAGAAAACGAATTAAAAACATTTTGCAAAATAAATAAATAAGAAATTAAAAAAACAACACACTGAGTACGTTTTAAACAAAACAAGATATTTTGATATTTCAACAAATACTCGTATACAGACAAATGTATCTGGTAGTTAAATGTGGTTGTTATCCATGATATATAACCTTCACCTGATGAAAATGAAAATAAAAACAAAAACAAAGTTCAATAGCAAGACGAATATCTCTCTCTCGCTCGCTCTCTCTCTCTCTGCTCTGTGTCCTCCTCACCAAATATTCGCAACTGCTAATTATGATGAATATGTTGGTGGGTGTTTATGACGTCAGTAACGTGCATTCTGCACAAAATAAATTTTTATTTATTTAGATAAAAAAATATTTGAAATTATATAATAATAATAATCAAAAGCCCACAAAACGCCTCTCATCATCAAGTAGTAACAAAACGGAAACTTTATAAAATCAAATTTTAAAATTTGTGAATTTCTAATTCATATCAATTTTTGTTTTAATTCAAGGAATTATTTATTAGAAACATAAATATTTTAAATGAAAATATAAACTAAAAGATTAAGTTTCAGTTGCTCACAGTCTAAAAATCATTATGCAGCCTTTTTTTTTTTTTTTTTTTTTTTTTTTTTTTTTTTTAGCCTTTATTTATTTATTGAATCTTCATATAATGAAATGACAATAAGTTTTCGAATCTTAATACTAAAAGAAAATAATAAGTCCAGCCAGTGCTAGACAAAAATTTTATGATACTAAAAAAATTTCACATCAACTGATCCAGTCATCTATTTTGCGCGTGAGTTAAAGCAAGGGTATCCCTCCTTCTCAACCGATTATGGCCACTAAAGTTAAGGATGTCTCGTGCAAGTGGGTTTGGGTGGTGTTCAAGTTTGCTGACATACTTTGACGCGTGTTTTGTAAATTCAACTTTTACTAATGGCACGCATAGATCTTTGTGAATTCGAGAATTTTTAACATACCATGGAGCTGCAGTAATTATACGTAGAATTTTATTTTGACCCCTTTGAATTTTTTCAATGTTTGATGCTGAGGCAGTACCCCATAATTGAATTCCATAGCACCAGATTGGCTTTAGAATTGCATTGTACAACAATAGTTTGCAGTCCAACTTTAGTGAAGAATTTCTGCCAATTAGCCAATTAAGTTGCACTGCTTTTAATCTCATCTGTGTAAGTTTCGCTTCAATATGAGACTTATGCAGCCTGTTGAAATACATTTTGTATGAAAAGTTTCATAAAATATAACCAGACATTGAGCAAATAGCCATAATTTTAATAACTGTTAAAAAATAATATATGAAAATCATTTGAAAAATCATTTTATTCATAAAATAAATAAATAAATAAATGCATTATTTAAATCTCTGAAACATTAACATTTGCTGTCACTTCTAGTGCTGGCTGGAGTGTTTATGATTTCTTGTTTTTTTAATACTAGACATGAAATATTTGCCATGTATTTTAAATGCAAATAAATAAATATATATAAAACAATAATAAAAACCTAAATATGACAGCATAGTCCAGCATTTAGAATATGTATTTGCAGCATTTATCAGCATGCCTAAACATGTTTAAAACTTGTTGCAAAAAAATTCAAAAAAAACCATGACAAATTTGTGAAATTAATGCAAAATGAAAAATAACTATTTTTAAAGCAGATTTTTAAATTTGTTGAAAGCTGTCGTACATTTAGTTCAAAAAGTTTGTTGCAGTTAATATATTTCGCTGATTTTAAATAACAAACTGCTTAGGCGAATGATCCATACTTTGAAACAATATTGATCAGTTTGGTTTTGTGTTTTGAGATCCTTAGCAATTTCAAGTGGTATAAAATAAGGGCTGATTTTTTTAGTACAGAAGATGTCAGAGACGGTTGACTATCATCTTCCATATTCCAAATAATTTTACACAAGTCGTATTTTAATCTACAGGCGTTTAATCCGAATATGCATTGACCAGTACTACTAGATAATGTAGCTGTTGATCGAATGACAGACCACATTGTTCTGGTCATCCTAAAGTATTGTCAAATAACCATCATTTGGAATATAGACATAGAGTCTCGAATTGAAGCAAACAATTGATTAATTGCCGCTTCTAGGAGTGATGTCCCTCTTAAAACCAGAATATCGGTAACGTTATTACCTGTTACACTTTCAGGATACAGTTTTAGTAGAGACCAAGTGAGAAATATTTTGCCATCTGGTTGAGCGATGTCACGATTTCCAGTACAAAGTTACCTCTGATAGATTTCAGCGCTACTGGGCTATAGGTATAGATATCAACGTCGTATATAATTAATAAATAAAACTTTAAGCAACCCAAGGCTTTCTAGATAAATAATTTAAATCTCAGCCTGTAAATTACTGCATTGACATGCAAGTCTGTGAAACATGTCCGTCCCTGTCTGTTTACCAACTACTTCCCATCAATACAAAATACAACCTCCTCAGATTTTCAATCAACAATAAATTATAAAACAAATTTAAAAGTTTCATCTATATTTATACGAATACAATATGTGTTTAAAATTTTTATTTATTTAAATCACTAATAAGTTTTTCTTCATTAAATTCTCACTCAGTCGTATACTTAATATTCATCTAACAAATATTACTCATACTCGAGAATATGTGAACAAATTTAAGAAAAGCAAATTGAAAAATAATGTTTTCTTTCAATAACTTTTATACAAACTATTTGCTCTAGAAAAAACTGTTATACAAACTATTTTCTCTAGAAAAAATTGTTATACAAACGTTTTTCTTTGAAAAATTTGTTTTTCAAACGATTTGCTCTACAGAAAATTGTTATACAAAAGATTTTCTCTGAAAAAAACTATTATACAAAAGTTTTTCTCTAGAGAAAAAGAAAAAAAAAACTGATATAGACAAGAAAACATATATTATGATATGAATATTTCTATCTCTGGATATATTTAGTTAAAGCAATTTCTTTGTGTAGTGTTAGTAAGAGTACAAGTGTCTCTGTGTGTCAATAAAATGACTGATTATTGGTTTAGAAAGGTTTTCCTAGTCTATCTCAGCGTTAGTTTTTTATTTCTTTGGTATATGTTATTGTCGTTTTGCTTTAATTCTTAAAGGTTGTCATGTTTACATTGTGGTTAAAACATTTATTTTTTATATTCGAAAGTACAGTGGGCTTTTAAATTTTATTGATAATAAGAAATTATGGCTAAAGATTTTGCAACATTTTTTTTAAATAAAACTCTACCAAAAACAATATATATAAATTTTGTTTTAATAAAAAAATTTCTTCAATGAAAATATTTTATTATTTTTTGTTTCAAATATTTATTTTTTTGTGTTTTTTACTGTTAAAATAATGAATAACAAGCTTAGTACCCATGTTTTGAATGTTATTTCAAGTAATTTAAAACATTTTGAATTACTTTTCAAGTGTTCTTTTTACTCTTTTTACATTTATACATTTTTTTAAATTACGGTCTTTTTCTTGAGTTGTTTGTGTTGATTTAACTTTATTTATATGCAACTTAACAGACAATTTGACACTTTATCAGTCTTAAGTATTCCCAGGGAAACACACTCAAAATGAAATATAAAAGGAAAAATGATAAGGACTGATTGTCATTAAATATTAAATTGGTTCAATTAAATTGTGTGGTAAAAAAAGAAATAAAACGGAATATTCTGGTTTATAAGGATTTCAGTAAACACTAATGAAAATAAAAATCTGAAACAATTTACTAAAGTATTGTACGAGTACTTTTCAAACACTTAAAATAATACAATTCAGTTTTAGATTTTATTCTAAATATAAGTATCACAATAACAGCTTGTTTTTATAAAATTTATAGCTTTTTCAATTCGTCACAATAACCAAAGAAATCTTTTTTAATAATGACTTTATTAAATGAATCTATAGTTTTTAACGCATTTTTTTACCATTTTAAAACTTTATTAAATAATGCACAGTTTAAAGCATATATGCAATTATTCTCTCTCTCTCTCTCTCTCTCTCTCTCTCTCTCTCAATAAAGCAGAAAAAAACAAAATTATTTGTATTCTTGTTTTGTTGCGAAAATATTTACAAAACTAGTTCATCAACATTTGTTAATTGTCATGTAAATGTAAATGAAAAAAAAAACAGACAAATATAATAAAAAAAATACAAATTTTTACTAGACTTGCGACGCCATCATTAAAGCCAAATATATCCGTACAAACAAACACACACAAAATTTAAAATGATAAAAAATACTTAAACAAAAAATTTAAACAAAAAAGAACACACATGGACAGACATATAGGGATTATTGTAAACTTATTTGTATGTATGTATAAGTTTACATTTACACAAAATAGAAGCTTGTGTTAATGAGAGTGCGAGTGTAAACTTACAAAATGTATTACGATGTTTTTACTTTTTTTTAATTAATTTAATGAGCAAAAATTTTGTTAGTATTTCGCATTTTTTTTTGTGTAACAATAATTTTGTACAAGGATTTTAAGGTTTTATATATGTGTGTATATTTGTAATGTTATTAAAAAGGGGAAATAAAATTAGTGCTCCAAATCTTAAATGAGTTTTAGAGTTTTATTTAAATGATGTACAAGTGTGTATGTTGCTGTGTATGTGTATTTGTATTTTATTTGAATTTTTGTTTATAGTTTTCTCGGTATTTTGCCACTCTCACCTACATTTTAGAATGTCTGATAGTTGGTACTGCTTTCAAATGAAAATGTATGAAAATGAATGAGTATGTCTGTTTCCATTGATGTGGTTTCAGCAGACATTTATACATTCATTATTCTAAATATTCTACTTCAACTTATATTTGTAGACTTGTTTATATGTTTGTATGTATCTATGTTATCTTATATGTATATGAGAGCTTTGTTGTTTAAATGAGAAATTGTTTGTATGTTTATAACTCTGTGTATGTGCGTGAAATTTTAATGGTTTGAAGGGTGTTTTCATGTGGCACAAACATGATTTTATATTGTTTATGCTGACAGCTACGATTATGTTAATGTTGCTGTTGATGCTTCATGTTGTTGATTACAATGCACAGAAATATATAGTTTAAAATGAAAATAAAAACAACTACAACAACATCACATATACATATATAGAGGAAGCAAATATGTAACAGCATTATTATTTGCAAAAAAATAAATTGAAGAATTATATTTATATGAAACTGCAGCTATTACAATGATTTGTAGAAACTTTTAAACCAAAAACTTTTTGAAAATTTAAATTTAAAGAGGTAATT
The DNA here is from genome assembly GCA_950370525.1 of Bellardia bayeri. Taxonomy (NCBI): domain Eukaryota; kingdom Metazoa; phylum Arthropoda; class Insecta; order Diptera; family Calliphoridae; genus Bellardia; species Bellardia bayeri. The sequence continues at coordinate 2,499,729 of OX493268.1, forward strand.
TTGTTATAAAAAATACACTTGTTTTGTATAGTACTTTTTCGAGAAAGTATTATTGTAACAACAAAAGGTTTTTCTTAAAGTTCTCAACTCATCACTTAAGTATGCTAAAAAAAAATTAACAATTCCCAGCTGCTGTGTAAAAAGAGCACAAAAGTATTTATCACCCTCTCCCCAAGCCATATTTAGCAGAATTTTTTTAAACGTTTCTTTCTATTTCTTTATTACCCTTCAAAAAATTTTGCAAACGTCATCATAAAAAATACTTTGCACATTCTTTTTTGATTATATTTTCATCATTTACTTAAACATATTCCATATAAATGGTAAAATTTTATGGCTGCTTAAAGTTCTGCAAACGCCCTCTTCCCTTTTTTAGGAAAATAAAAAAGCAAACAATTTAAAAAAATGATTTTAAATTAGAATTTTATAACAATTTTCGTTTTTTTTATGCTACTTTTAAGTAGAGATAATTGTTAACAATAAAAAAGAAAAATGCGAAATAATGACAATAAAAAGTCACAAATAAAAAAAAACAATTAAGCAAGACGAATCTTAAATACTCTATACTTGAAAGAAAAATAACACAAATTATACTGATGCTCAGCTACACTTACGTTTAAATACAGATTAAGCATTTGTTATGATTGATTTTGCATCTCAGCTCGTCAACCTTATTTTTTTTCTATTGCTAAAAAATTGTTTTCATTTAAGAAAAATTAAATTTGTTCGAGTTTACTTTAAAACTTGCTTCATAGCTCTTTTTCTACTACCACGATTGAAATGAGTTTCAATACCAATTTGCCTAGTAAAATAATGAACATAATAAATGAATCTCATTAATTTTTGTTGGATAATTTAGTTATGAGAGTGTTTTACACATACACATACCTGTATAAAATTCTTTGAGTTTGTTTCATTACTACCGCTGCGTTTCAATTTCATTTACAATATTAATTTGCTAGAACCATAATAAAATTTTTAAGAGATTCTTATTCATTTTGGTTTGATATTTAAGTTTTTAAACATAGACATATGTAGGTAAGTACAGCTAAATCAAAAATGTATAAATGTATAAACATTGTGGCATCTTAGTTTAATATTTCTTAGTGTTACATACATAATAACAAAACTCTTTAACCGTATTTAGTACAATTAATGATGTAGGGTATAAAAATGAACTAAATACTAATGAAAATTATGCAAATTTGTTAAAGAAAAATATAAAGAATATTTCATAAAAATAAAAGGTAGACTATGTGTGACTATATGACATATTTGTAATCATCATTAAAGTTAAAACACCTTTAAAATTAGCCCAGTAATAATGAAATGTACTTAGCTGCTGCTGTATAAAAGAAAATAAGGACTGATAAAAATGCAACCAGTATAAATGTATTCAGCTGTAAATATTAATTTAGCAAAACCATAATTTTATTTACCAACTTAAATAAATTCCCTCCTTAATTTTCCCAAATCAAGACAATTTTGTTTATAAACTGAATTTTGAACTTGCTGGCGTATGATTAATATTAATGGAATTCTTTTTTTTATACTTGCTTTCATTTTATTTAATTGTAAGCAGAAAATGATGAAAAAACATAAAAATACAATAGACCCATAAAAGTGAATTCCTTTTATAAATATTTATGGCTACAACATTGTCATCATCAAAATCCACTTATACGAACGACATCAAACAGGAATCTAAAGAAAATATTTAATATTCTTGTATAATTTTATTGAAACATAAAAACAATACCCCAACAAACAAAAAAAAAGAAAAGAAATACCAAATGAAAATTAAACCATACACAACAACATATTAAAATGTCATCAAATTAATATTATAAAAGTTACACATGAAAGAACAATTATGTAGGTACAATATAACATAAACTACTATATACGATTACATGCGAGTACAAACAAAAAACTTGAACATTTTTATGTTTGTTCATATATTTATATGTATGCGTACGAGTATTAAAAGAAAATATTGACGAATAAAAATGCCCAGACATTAAACGAACTTAATGACACTTTCACGCACCACACTGACATAAATAAAGGCAAAGTGTGCCCTTTAATAACTTTCCATATAACTCGCTGTCATTTTAATTGAAATTTAACATCGCCTACACAAACGCAACAGCACTTCACATGCAACAATATACTACATACATATATACGTACATATATATACATATACACCTATACAATAGTCTAATGTACATATTATAAAATACAAATAAATAAATGTATAAATAAAAGAAAGGAACAACTTAAATTCATACATTTTGTTTGCAATTTTTTCCTGTTTTACCTTTGTATTTATTTATTTATTTATTTCTTTTTTTGATTATTTATCTTTTGTGAGCCTTTCAGTACATGTTCTTTAGGGATTCACCGCTTTATGAATAAAACAAATCAATTTCATATTTACCACCATCACTGATATTTGGACAATGCTTTTTTGTTTATTATACCAAGCATGTAGGTAGACTCAAATGTTGTTTAGGGTCTGCCGACTATAAGTAATATTTCTATAATAGTGAATGAAGAAAAGTACTCAGACTTAACAAAGTTGATGCTTATGAAATTGTAAATCTATTACAAAATATATGTCTGTGTAAAACATGCTCAGGCCGTAAATATTCTACTGACACATGTGAGATCTAGCTTAAATATTAATCATTGTCCTAAGCAGTTGTATACTGAAAATTAGCAAAATCAGTGTTGCAGATAAAAATCTATGAATCAAAATGTAAGACTACTTGGAACAAATTTCATGTTGTACATTAATTACATTTAACATTGAATTAACTTAAACATGTTGTTGTAGTTGTGATTGTTGCTGTTTTGTATATATGCTTATGTATTTGTGCAAATGTTTATTAATGCTAAAATGAGGGTCATTTGCCTAACTCTACATTTAGATGCAGGAAATTTGAAATTTCGAAACAGCTTAAAAATATTTTTTTTTTCCATATTTCAAACTCTTTTTCAAAATTATTAAAATGATATACATACATGACAAAATTATTTATTAAATCTTCACTTTTGGTTCACCCTTTATATATGCTCATGAGTGTGTTTTTTTTTGCTGTTGCGTGTTTGCTTTAATTACCACGCATCTTCAGATGTTTTTCCTTCCTGTGTACGTGCAAATATGCAAGTTACTTCTCATGAAAGACACACTGCTGTAAAAGTTCAATAAATAACTCGTTTAAATAAAAGTAAATATAAATCAATAAATTAATAAATAAATGTTTATTTTATGCACATGATCATTTTCATTTTAATTCAAGAAAATCAGCCATGAACAGGATTGGTAAAACAAATAATAAGAGAAATTTACAACTTTATGGCTGTACACTTGTTAACACATTAATAATCGAAATAATGTAAATGCTTGGAGAACAGCTGCACTTACCTAAAAGAAAACACACTAATAATCCTAACAAATAATCTATAATTTGGAAAAAGTTTTTTTTTTGTGAAACACTTTAAATTGTTCTAGACAGTCTTCATTGATATTACTGAGAACAAAATAATTTACAACAATGCTAATTCTTCTGACAGAATTCTATTCATTTATGTTTTATACAGAAAATGTCAACTTAATTTACACAGACAAACATTAGAACAAACGGGCGCAAGATTTAAGCTAAAATGTGACTCTACAAAAATCTACTATTCTAGCTAAAAATCTGACTGTATAAAGTTATAGTTACTCGAAGCCAAGATATGACTGCATAACTTCAACCGCTATTAATAATGATATTTTGTTGTGTAATCTATAAATTTTTCATTGTCTTATATTTCACCTTATAACTATGATACTACTAAAAAGATTCAGCTAATTTTCAATATCCAATAGCTTAGAATAATAATAATTAATCTAAGAAAATCTCACACATTTTGGTTTTATATTTTCGACGTGAGATTGATTTACACAAACAGCTATTTACATTTGTCAGGTATAAAGCGTGTGTTAAATGAATATCTTAAATGTTGTACATGAGCCACAAATTTATTCATCATATTCATTAGCAGCTCATTATGTACAAAGCACCTAAAGAGAAATTGTTTTGCTCTTTGTTAAAGAAAAACCTTAAACTTTTGTTTTGTTTTTTTTTTTACTCTTAACTTTTCCTTTTCATCATGTAAATAATAGTACAGTCTTTTATTTCATTATTATTTTAACCTTTACTGCTTTTGAATAAATATAAATTATATAAAAAAACATTTTATTTAGATTTTTTAAATACATTTCTATGAAAACATAAAGAAAGTTATAATTACAAAATTCTGTTTTTTTTATAAAAAAAAAAACCTGCAAGGACAAGGCACCAGCAAACTAAATATTTGTTTAGCACAGAAAGAAAAAGAAAATTCCAAGATAAATATCTTCAACTTGCAGCTAGTGTGAATAAAAATTAAAGAATAATCAACAGCAGGGTTTATTTTATAAAAAAGGAAAACATAAAATTTCTTATTGAGCATAATAAGTGACACTAGGAGATTATGAAGCAATTCAATCAGATTTCACACACAATAATAAATCGCAACCATAAACGTGACTTTAAACTGCTTAAACATGTTGGCTTTTGTTGTTTTGTGACCCTTATAATTGCTATTGCTATTGCTGCTGCTTTTGCTGCTGCTGCTGTTGAGTTCACTCAATACAAATCATTAATTGCTGTTGTTGTTGTTGTTGTTTTCCATGTTCCATGATAATGGTGTGTTAATATAGTTGTTGTTTTAATTGATAATTTGCCATAAAATTTTATGGACATGTTAGTTGGCGCATGGGTTAATGTACACATATAACAATAAAACTGTCCACAGCAGTGATCGGCAATCGTAGCCAGGAGGGGCGAGCACAACTGATTTTTAACCTGGAAATATGTTTACAATATTCATAAAAATTAAAAAAAAAAAGAAACTAAACTTACAATCAATTGCTCAAACAAAATATAACAGTGAAGAATTTGTCAAATTCATGTTCTCTTTATGCGGGCCACTGGTCCAAACTGTTCGTAGTATGAATGCAGGCAGCAAATGTAACGTAATGGTTAATGAGCAAAATAATGCAATTGTCAAGTACTTTGGTTCGTTATGAATCTAAACTGAAATAATTTTATGCCACACATACACATTTCCACTCGCATAAATACTCGTACACAACACAAACGTTTAATACATAAAACGTCATTATAATATTGTCATGTCACTCTTAGTTGTTGTTGACAAATGTATGCAAGTATCTGGCTGTCTGTCTGTCTGTCTGTCTCTTTATATGTATGTGTTGGCATAAAGTGTTTGTAATGCTTTATTGTTGAGTAGTTAAAGGTTGTCATTTATATTTTACTCTTATAGAGAATAATTATAACTATCTATAGTTTAATATACACATTCAATGAATTCGTTTCAATTGTGATATGGTAAATTATCTACTAATTAAAATAGCAACACCTACTTGAGAGACTGTCCGTCTGTCTGACTGTGTTATAATCATCATCAAGTGTACAATATTGGTGATTTGAGTGATACGATTTATATTAGACAGTAATTTGTAGTTCTAAGTGACAAAGTTGGGAAAAGATCTTTGCAACACAAATGCAGTATGTATGATAAAAATAGAGCCTCGTAAATGTAGGCTTGTAACTTTTGTGCTATTTTATAATATGGCCAATAAATGTTAGAAATAGCGAAGTAGCGTAAGCGAAATCAATTTGAGCGAATCTAGAGATATAAAATAATGAAATTGAATTCTTAAGTATGAACCTTATTTACCCTTTAAACTTAAATTTTCTTAAAATTTAGCAATTCTAAGATTCTATTGCAGAATTATAGAAATAATACACGTTTCATTCTATTAATAAAAATTATTTATACTTTGTGCAATAAATTCGAATATATAAACAACTTTTCACAACATCTCAATCACCTTTAATAGTTTTTACATTCCTTTGTATTTAATCTCTACCCCTTCCCCAAAATGAAAAAAAACAACAATTTCAAGTTTCTACATGACGTATGAGTAATTAAGAATTTTATTAATAATACTCATACGTACCGACTTTATAAACTATTTCCCAATTTGGTTAGCAAGAAAAACCTATAATCAAAAAGAAAAAAACTGCATAAGCCCACAGTTTTAATAGAGATTTTTTAGCTTTTAACCAAATTTACATGTACTCGTACTCGTACTCGTAACTACATATAGTATATGTTGTCTCTAGTTTTTCTTTTTCATAAACGTTATGAATATCACTCCCCTAAAGTGCATAAGTTTGTTGCTAAGTTTTAATCAACATTTACTTTAGGTTTTTTTGTTGCAAAAATTTATGTGATTTCATCTTTCTATTGCCATATGTCTGCAGACAAGACACACATACTCTGTGTATGGTACAGGCATCGGTTCAAAAATTAGTTGGTCTTTTATTATTTGTTGAAACTTGCATAACCCAACAATTTTCCATTTATGAGTTCTGTTTTTGCAGTTTCTTTTTTGTTTGCGTGTGTGTTTTTTTTTCTTTGTTTTTGTGTATAGTTTAAGATATTTTTTTTTGTTTTCAGGGCCATTTATGTTGGTTTTCAAATTTTTTCTTTTTTTTTTGAAGCTGGTTGGAATTTGTTTAACTGAAGACAAAGGGTTTTTAGCTGCTATTCTCTTTTTGATGTTATTCCAAACGAACTATTTGAGAGTTAATGCAATTCTAAAAGAAACGGTTTAGTTTAATGCTATTCGAAATCATCAAGTCAATTCTTATACTATACGAAATGTTATACTATAGGTACAGATTGCTATGTCACGCTATTCCATAGGAATCGGTTGCTATGTCATGATGTTCTATAGGAACCTTTTTCTATGTCATGCTATTCCATTAAAACCAGTTGCTATGTCATGATATTCTATAGGAAAGTGTTTCTATGTTATGCTATTCTATTGGAAGCTGTTTCCATGTTATGATATTCTATAAGAACCTGTTCCTATGTCATGCTATTCTATAGGAAATGCTTTTTATGTCATTGTTTCAGATGTTCCTATGTCAGCATTAAATAGCAACTGGTTGCTATGTCATGCTATTGCATAGAAACCGGTTGCTATGTCATGCTATTACATAGAAAACTGTTCCTATGTCATGCTATTTTATTGGAAGCTGTTCTCATGTCATGCTATTCTATAGGAACCTGTTCCTAAGTCATGCTATTCTACAGGAACCAAATCTAGTGTCATGCTGCTCTTCTATAGGAACCGTTTTTATATAAACCACTTAATTTTTCATTGTATTCTTTCTGAATATTACAATGGCACCTGACTATGTTTGTAAAAATGTTCCAACTGACTTTCATTTGTTGTACCCCTTCTTTCCCTATCAGTCAGTCAGTCAGTCAGACAGTCAGTCAGTCATACACTCCATTTGTATGCTGCTGCTGGTGATGTTGTCATTGTATGCCAATGCTGTCAATGTGCACATTTTTTTATCATAATGTAAAATGACTCCATATACGAGTACAGATATACAAAAATATTCTGCATAGCTAGACTTTTACCCCATTTGTAGGACACTATGTGGCCATTTTTTCTTGAATACAAATATGTTGCAAGTATTTGTAGTTTTAGGTTTTTATATTTTTTATTCTTTTTGTGTGTGTGTTTTTTTTTTGTGTATGTGATTTTTGTGATATGATTGCACTTATGCTGATTAAAGTTTTAGTTGTTGTTTTTGCAGTTTTGATATTTTGGAAAGCCATTTGAAATACTAGTTATGAGTAATTATATGATGATGGCAAACAAATTTGTATATATGTATGTATATTTATCTATATTTTAAAGGCAGTCGGTTTTTTTTTTTTTGGTAACAGAGATTTATGTTAAAGGCTAATAATAAAAGCTGAATTAAATATTGCGAGGTCTTAAGGAAAACAAATAAAAAAAATCAAATATATTTTATATTGAATTTACAGCAACGAATAGTATATATACATAAATTTATTTTAAAAATAAAAAAGTTTATACAATTATAACGTTTATTTCCTTTACATTTCTTGCAATTTACTAACTGAACTTGCGAGTAAACCTTAATATTTAAGTAAGTACGTAAGTACGTATACTTAATATTAATTTGTTTTGATATTTCGTATACGTTTAGGTATCATATTTAACGTTTATAACAATTATATTCTTTTCCCGCCTGTCTCTTACTTTCTGCTATCTCTTTTCCTTGCCTGTTATTTGCATATTTATATTGCTGCTGTATTATTTAATTATCTCTTGTCTCTTGTTTCTCGCCTTAAAGTCAATGTCAAGTTTATGCGAGTATGTAATTGCAAACGCACATTTCTCTTTGTTGTTTTCTTCATTTTGTTTATTGTCACTGTCTGTCCATTTGGATTTTGTTCGTAGTAATTTATCTATGCTGCTAAAATTCGTAACAATACAAATATATTTCTATATATATATATATATATACAAAAAGCACAAGAATAACAAAAGAATAAAAGTACACTAACAAAAAGTACTAGTTGGCAAGCACAATATTTGGATAACAGCCCAGCAAATACAATAAAAATAAATAAAAAATACACCGAAAAAAAGTTCCTTATTAAGACAAAACAAACTGTAATTTACAATTATAAATATTGGCTTTTTAGTGCATTATTTTTTAACCAGTGAAATTCCTACAAATTCCGGCCTGAATAATTCATAGGCCACTCAAATAATTACTTACCTGAAGGATTTATAATAGCTAATTAGCCATTAGAACTTACTTAAGTTGTTATCAATGATAAGGACAGGTTGGTTAGTGTAAATCACGCTCACATCGAAATTATTAAACTGAAATTATTGAGTTTCATGTAGAATTTTTATCATTATCTTGAGTAATTTTCTATTAAAAATTACAGAAATCGGTTTTGTAGAAAAAAATGTTTACAAAAAATGTCACACAACCTGTAAAAAAAATTTATATTTTTTACGAATATTGTTTTCAACATTAACATGTGTTTGCAATTTGTTTGTTATCAATATAATATTATTTTATGTCTGATTTTTGTTGTATTTTCTTTTATTTTTATTTATTGAAACAAATTTAATTCGTGTGTCTGTAAATAATGGCGTTTTCTTTTCTGGCAAAAATGTTACACTTTTTTCTTGTTTTATATGGGAAATGGGTAAAAAGTGTCACATATATGTAACATTTTTGCCAGAAAAGAAAACGCCATAAGCTTCAATGTTGAAACAAGTTCAAATTTATGTAGTTTAAACATATTATTTATAATTTTTCTCATTGTAACTAAGTAATTAAATATATGTAGTAAGCCTAAAGTATTCTTCTAAATATTTAAAACAAATAAACAAAAAATGCAATATATTTAAAAGAAAAACAAACACAAAGTCAAGGTGTTTTATTTGTTGGTTTTGATTTGGTTTTTAGTTTTATTTCAGTTTATGCAAATATTTTTTAAATAAAACTTTTGTTATTTCCTTGATTAAAAAGAAATTAACAAATTTGATCACTTGAATCCATTAAAATCAAATTGCATTCAGAAACGAGTTTTGTTTGTTTGAGTAATTTTTATTCAAAACTTTATTATTTAATTTCTCTTTATGTATATTGCCACTGCTCTTCGAAATAAAAAATTACTTTAACTTGTTGTCATAATGATCTCTTTGAACTGTCATATTTCAGGTATCAGCAGTCAATATAGTGTGAGATTTTTATACTTGCAGGTAAAAAATACAATATATAAAATGTTATCATCAGTTTATATTTAGCAATTTGTGCAGAAACACATATTTAATCAACAATGACAACTACTCTCTGGCAGATATTAGGGTGGAAGATAAGAAAATACAAGGCTGAACAGTTGTATTTAGTATATGTATGTACATACATATGTTGCATTTGTTCGTCTTATATTGTATACCAGCAATACTTACATACATACATATGTAAATATTAAAATATGATTAAAGATCTGTTGAAGTTCTAGTTTTAACTATAATATAGGTATAAGAACAAATTTACTTTCCATTAAAGCAAACGTTTCACCCTATTGTTTTGCAGTAAGTATAAAAAATAATTTTAAAATTTTCCATATTTTTCCCCCTATTAGTTGTGGTAGTTTTTGCTGGTGTAGTATGTTGTCAGTTTAACTATATTAAACTGCAGACTGCGGTATTATAGTTTTTAAATACATTTTTATATTAAACAAACCCTCTGTATGAAATTGAGTTAAGCTGCAGTTAAAAGTTTTACATATTTTATCATATTTTCTTTTTATTTTGGGGAGTTCTACTGTGTAAAAGAAGAAGAGTGTGGAGTTTTTGTTGTTATTAGTTCATGTGATAAAAAAAAATAACGGAAAAATGCTCATACAAGTTTAAGCTACACACAAGTTTACAGAAGAGCGTGAAAGACTCATGCTCTCTCTCACAGTTATAATGAGTGTTTATGTATGTTCGGTTACGTTATTAGTTCTCAGTATTCATTGGTTTTTGTGCAATGTATGTAAAATGTCTGCATATGTTTCTAATAGACTAAAAAGCTGTTTGGTTTAAAAAAATTAAGAAGAAAGGAACAATTTTTTTTTTTTTTGTTTTTCGTTGAAGTGGAGTTTCAAATGTGTGGAAATTATAAACGGAAGTGTAAAAGAGATAAAAAATAACGACCAGAAAAATGTCTATAAAAAATTTCTATTACTTTAGGAAATATTAATTAATTATGATAGCACTTAATATACATAGATACATAGATTATTTTAAGGTACAACTTTAGCAATTCAATAAAGGTTTATACATATAAAATTGTTAAACTATAAAAATTTATCTAACTTAAACTCTCAATATTAATTTAGACTTCTATCTGTTTTATAGAGTTATTATTTTATAGCACTGGCTAATATTATAAAATGTTATGTCTGCCTTGTTTTAAGCATATGTATGTATGTGTTACATAGTTTCACATAAAAACAAGAACTGCTAACTCAGTAATTTTTCCCCTTTAAAAAAATATGAAGAGGATTTTATCGCAAACTCAGGCCAAAGGCTTCAAAAGAATATTTATGAAACTGTTATTTTATTGTTATAAACCCTTATAAAACCATTTATGTATGAAAAAATTGGCTTTATTTAAAACCTATGAAAGCTTAAGCGATGACTGGGTAAAACGTCCTATTCAAATCATTGGAATTTTTCTAAAGCTTTGCAAATGAAAAGAATTTTGTTATAAATTTTTCTTTTAAAGTTAATGATATTGTTTTGCTTTTGTTCTTCAAAAGTATGGAGACAAAGCAATTGCTATTTTATAACTCTGTTATAGTTATATACTCGTATATATTTACTGTGATTTTTTTATAAAATGTAAAAAAATAAACTTTGTTGTTTGTTTATTAAACAAAAAGGAATGTTGAAAAATCGTTTGACCAGTTGTTGTTTACAATAACGTTAATAATGTAACATATATCTATAAATATGTTGCCTTCATTTAAATGTTATTGAAAAAAAGTGACTTGACAGGAAATGAAAAAAAGTTTTTCTTTACACTTAACAAAGTTTGTTCAATAGAAAAAGGTGAAGAGTATTATTGGTTTATCAAATTAAACCTTAGAGTAGAATATTGTTAAGAAAAACAATTGAATCCTTGAATATTCAAGGGTCTACTTATTATTTATAAATAAATATCAATCAAACGTCTTAGTAAACTTTAACACGTCTGGTTTATTTTGTTTTTCTTTTAAAAAGAATGATTTAATTAAACAAAATGTTAAAAATTGTTTTAAAATTATGAAATTTACTTTAAAACAAAACAGAAAATCAAATGCAAATAAAATTTACATTGAACTTGATGATGTACCTATACAAATAAATATCACTTATAAGTCTTAGGAATAATTATATATTTCTTATTAATTTTAATGGAAAATCTTTGTTATAATTTTCTTTGTACTATATTTAAATTTGTTTGAGCATAAAAAAAACAGAAAACTTTGTTCATTTACTTAACACCAGCCAACCTGGCAAAATACTTAAGAAAATTACTCATAAGAGTATTTAATATTTGTTGGTAGAAAACTTTGTTTATTTGCAGCTTAAAGTATTCGACGTTATAATTGCTGCAGAAGATATTAGTTGGGGATACATTAATAGCAAAGACATTTAAAGTTAACAAGAAAGAATGCTGTATTCGGCTATGGCGAATCTTATATACCCTTCACCTTTGTTGTGGATGCATAATTATATTATATACATACAATTTGTTTGATAGTTTTTTTGATGAAATTTTCAGAGGTTGTTTCGAATTTTTCCTCATATCTCCGTTATTTATGGACGGATTTTGCTGATTTAAAATAGCAAACTTCTCGAAATCATATCTGACAGAATTGTTAAAGATTTGGATCCCGAAAATATCTGGGGACTTCAGAAAATTGATTTCAACAGACAGACAGACGGGCATGGCTTAATAGACTCCGCTATCTATAAGGATCCAGAATATATATAATTTATAGGGTCGGAAAATTATATTGTGGAATATACAAACGGAATGACAAACTTATATATACCCTTCTCATGAAGGTGAAGGATATAAAAAGTACAAAATTCAATTTTACACAAACAAAAAATTTTATTTAACAAATTTCTTTTCAATTGTAGTTCAGTTCAATTCTCTATTTTACCAAACATCTAGAGAACGATTTTTCACATTTAAAAAAAAATAAAAAGTAAAAAATAAAAAATATTTTTGAAAATTTCAGAAATTTCCGAAAAGTTTTTGAAGTCTTAGGTTTTTAAAATGTATGTATGTATGGCTAGATTTACTCGGTTTTTCGATTTTGGGATTAGATTTCTGATCCATCTAGTGATGAGTGTCTTCCAAAAAGCTCTACTTGTAAAATTCTAAGCTTATATACTAAACTATGTGTGTGTAAATCAAGCTCACATTCTAGATATGGATGGAAATTTAATAAAACTCAGCTAAAACATTTATCATTATCTTAATTTATATGCTATTGAAATTCAGTAAAAACGGTTTAGTACAAAAAAAGTTATGAGCAAAAGCTCAAGACAACTTTCAAAAAGTTTTATTTTTTAAGTAAAAGGTTGTTTTCAACACGGCTGTAGCTGCTTAATTTGTTGTTGTAATTTTTTTTTATGGATGAAAACATTGTTGTTGTCATTTTAATTTAATTTGTTGTATTTTTAAAACTGTTTAACAAAATGAGAAACATAAAATGAAAGAATGCTGAAATGTGAGTTGCAAGTAAAGGCTTATTATGAGTTTGGACTTAAATCACAACTTTACAACATTTTTTATCCTTCCAAGCTGAGCTATTGATCTATTATAATTTCGTTCCATCTACTGCTATTATTTTATTCACCGCTTAACTTATATGAGGCATGTCTCTATTGTTCACTAAAACCATTAAAACTCTCTCCCTCACGCTCCCATATAGACTTATACGAATTGTAATTAATAAAGCTACAAATTTTCTACAGCTAAGAATACCTACATATAGAAAAGTTAAACAAATAAAGCGAAACTTGTACGTAAAAACCAACAAACAAACTTTAAGAAAAACATACAAAAACTTTGCCTCAACAGCCACACAAAAAGTAAATTCTTAATGCGAAAAGGAATTGTTAAACAAATTCAGGTGAAATTAAGTGATAAAAACAATAAAGATTTGGAATAATTTATTAAAAAGAGAATTAACTAGAATGGTTTTAGGAAATCTAGTAAAAAAGTAAAGATAGTCACGTGAGTGGTAAATTTTGGTCTGTAATAAAAATAAAAGTAGCAATGTTTAACAACCAAACAACCCATAACTAGAGACAATAGGATCTTATAAAAGTTCATTCCCCAGCAATTTAAAACAATTTCCTGTTTATAAATTTCTATTTCAAAAATAGTCTTTGAAAGACAAATTGTTAAAAGCTTTCCGAAAACTAATTAAGGTTTAATCTTTCAATTTGTTAAAATTCATTAATCATTTCGCTTGTAAAATCGATATAGAAAACAACAAAAAACTAAACAAAAAATATTGATAAAACACCTGTCCAATTTAATAAATTCCTCTTGGTTCATTTCAACACAAACTTAACAAAATTCATTTTTATATGGCCTTTCCCTCACAACACTTACGATGACACGCTCTATCTGGCTTCGCAATTACTAAAATATTTTTGATTAATAATCTTTTTAAAACGTCTCTATTAATTGGCAATTGCTAGCCAACTGTCAGAACACTAAATTGTTAGCAAGGAATTTTATTGAATTGTATAAAAGATTTAAAAAGATAATAGATAATTTGGTGGCAAAACATTTGGCATTAAGAATTTGTAATACCACAGCTACTAAATTATATGGCTGTTCGTATGATTTATCATTGAATAATTAATATGTAGATTTAAAAAGATATCTCTGGGGATTTGCAAAAGCAAATTATTCAATCAATTTTATTGAAATAATTTGCAAAAATTAGAAATCTATTAATTCATAAAATTTGTTTACAATTACAGAATTAGAGCCAGCTTTTCCCTATAGAGATGTGACCATACAAAGAGGTGTAGATGCCAATGAATTATACGAAATACTGGGGGAGGTAGGCAGGTAAGTTTCAAGTTTGCAGTTAATTATAAATTTAATTTTCTTATGTTAAGATTTTTTGAAGTCTAGTAAGATTTCTTTTACCTTTTTTTTAAGGCAATTTTTATTAATTTGTTTATTTTGTTATTCCAGAGGCAAATTTGGCACTGTCTACAAGTGCCAGGACAAAAACAATAGTCTTAAATTGGCAGCCAAATTTGTGCCCATACCCAAACGTGAAGATCGCCGTAATGTGGAACGTGAAGTGGAAATTATGAACTCTTTGCAGCATCATTTGATCATACAATTATATGCGGCGTATGATTATCAGAAAATGATGTGTGTCGTCCAAGAATTGTAAGAAAATTATATAAACTTTTTAGGTTTTTTTTTTTTGTTTTTTTTAAAATAAAGGTTTGTAAATAGCAATTAATGCAGATATCATGGTGCAACTATACAAGGTGAGTGCAAATCGACAACAAATACAACACAAAACAGAAATGACAGGCATTTTGTTTGTGTAAAATAATGTACTACTGTCAAAAATACTTGAAAAAGTATTACTTTTGACATAAGTAAATTGTAAACAAAGTCAGTCAGCTGGGCTACTGCATTCACCTTGTATAGTTGCACCATGGCAGATATAAAACATATAAAAAAGCTTATTTAATAAAACAACAATTTAAGGTGTCATAGAAAAGCTCTTAAAATTCATATTTCGAAAGTCTCATAAAACACAAAATCTATATATTTCTACATACGAGTATATTAAAAATCAAAAGCTTTTAATTTTGAAATAAAAGTTGTTTTATTCGCTTTTAAATGTCGATTTATGTGAATTAAACATTTTTAAGAATAATTAAAAAAAGCTTTTAAGATATTTTAGCAACATTTATAAAACAGCTTTTTAATAGCTTGTATTTACAAATTTTGGCAGTTCTTCTATAAGTAGTTCTCTATAAAATAGTATTCTTTAGGTAGTTTTCTATGAGAAAGCTAAAAAAGCTTTGTGTTCAAGACACTTTTAAACTCAATATTTGTTCAGACCATTTTATGGGAAAAGCTTTCATTAATAGCCAACTTTTAGCCAGCTTTTAAATGAATTTAAACTGTTTGGAACAGAGTTTTGAAAACCTAAAGAACGAAAAGCTTTTGTTAGCTTTAATTGTATTCAATTCAAATATATATGTATGTAAATTGATTTAGCATACATTTGCTTACAGTCAGCTTAAACAAAGAGCTTTCTTTAAGTACTCTCTGTATATTTAAAGAACAAATTGCCCTGTTTACTTAAAAATTTAATGAATAATTTATGAATTTCACAAAATTTTTTAATTCAAATATCTAGGTACTTTAATTTTTGCTATTAAATGGTATAAAGAACTCATTAGTTGTTCAACAATCAGGCCTGCTAGTTGTATTTCTATTATTTGCAAAATAGAAAAAACAATGTGTTTTAAAATTGTGGCGGATACATTAAGAAAAATTATACACTTTGTCTTCAATGTTAATATAAGATTTGCACCATTTATGCTGATACGTATAGAATACTTTGAAAATGCCAATAAAAAGGAGGTTTTGAAGAAAAAAACTAAAAACAAAAAAAGAAGTTTCAAGAAAAAGTAACTCTTATCTTAAATTTAATTCTAAACAGCAGTATTTGTGTTAGTTAAAAATATTGAAAATACAATTGTAACTTCTTAACATTTAAAATAAATGTACGTTAATTCAAAACCCATAACAATAATTGGCTTAATAGCTGAAAAATATGTATGTATATTTAATTTATCCTTTAAATTCAAAAGAAATAATTCTAGTGTTCTTCGAAATCAAAATATTTGCTTAAAGTTGTTTTCAAGTATTTTAATTACATACTTGAAAATATAATTCTAATCTCTTCTATTTAAATGCTAATTTATTTGTCTATACCTATAAGTTTTATATATTTTTAAAATTGTAGTTTAATAATAACCCAGCAAATTGTATTTCTTTACAATTAGTGAAAATCCTAACAGCTATTACTAAAAACTTTCAATACAGTTTGAACTAAGCTTATACTGGATTTAGTCCAAATAAGTTTCGGACTTCTTATTGAATTACAAATTACTCTATTTTATGACAATCGCTGGGTTTTATTTAAATTCAATGTAAATGAAAAACTTATTATAAAATCAAAATATTATTGCACTTTAATTGTTGCATAAAAATTGAGGATAGACTTTCAAATTTTACCAACCTTGACCCAATTATAAAACTTATGAATATTGTAAAAATAATAAAACAATATTTTTGCAATTGCTTTTCTTCATTTTATTTTTTACCATAAAATTTATGGACAAATTAAATTTTAATAAATTTTCCAATGGTGACCATAAAATAAATATTGTTTTTGTTGTTATTACTACTCTCTCTCTTTCACTCTTTCTCTCACTCTCTCTCTCTCTATAGAAACAAAGGAATGAAGCTAAAAATAAAAATTGTTCTTGTTATGGCAATTTTATTATCAGAAAAAAAAGTCGAAAGAAAGAAAACATGAAAATGTATTGAAAATAAAAGTTGAAAGTTGTTGATATTGAAGTTTATAAATTTATATAATGCAAGCAACAAAATCTCAAATACACACACACATTTTATGGAAACTTAATAAATTTATTTAAAAAGTTTTTAAAAGGAAACCAGAAGTATACTCGTAAATGTTAAAAAAAAAAATAACAATTTGTCTTTAATTAAAATATTTTTATAGAAAAATTAAAAATAAAACATCAGCATTGGCAACATTCTTAAATTTTGATGGCTTAAATGTGAAAGAAAATTGAATATTCATTAAAATTGAAAATTATTAATGATTAAATTGAAAAGCTTTCAAGGCGTAAACTTTATGTTTATAGTCTCATATATTACATGATGAAGTTTTAAAAAGAGTAAGGATATTTTCTAATATTTTAATTACAAACAAGGACATGTAAATGTTTTGTGTTTTTTTTTTTAGCAGGAATAAAGATTCACAAATGAACAAGTGTAACTAATATATGGTAATTCTTTCTAATTATTACTATCATTTGTTTCAGTCTTTGCAGATGAGAGTTAGTTCACTTCTGATTCAGTTCTGGTTCAGTTCTAGTTCAGTTCTAGTTCAGTTCTAGTTCAGTTCTAGTTCAGTTCTAGTTCAGTTCTAGTTCAGTTCTAGTTCAGTTCTAGTTCAGTTCTAGTTCAGTTCTAGTTCAGTTCTAGTTCAGTTCTAGTTCAGTTCTAGTTCAGTTCTAGTTCAGTTCTAGTTCAGTTCTAGTTCAGTTCTAGTTCAGTTCTAGTTCAGTTCTAGTTCAGTTCTAGTTCAGTTCTAGTTCAGTTCTAGTTCAGTTCTAGTTCAGTTCTAGTTCAGTTCTAGTTAATTTTGCACCTGCGTACCACAATATAATCCCCTCTAATTTGAATTTTTACTTTAAATTCACTACACATTATAAATATTTGAACTTTGTTTAGCAATGCAAATTTCTCAAATATGTACACACATACCGAGTGCAAGCATTTTCAGTGCTTTTTTTATATGTTTCATACTCTGCCCTGTATATGAGCACTATATTAAATTATAAGTAACAAAACTTAAAGCAAACTAAAGTAAATTTTTAAATACCGGCATAAAACCTACAAAATATTTGAAAAATTTCATTAAAAACTTTACAAAATGTAATCAAAACAAATTAGATGAAATTTCATCTTACAAAAACAGTTGAAATTTTGTTAAAATGGAAGGCAGCAGTTTATTCTCTGAATATCCTACAAAATTAAAATCAAATTAATTATGAAACAATATTTGCTTTATTTTACTATTGCTATTTAAAAACTACTTAAAACTAATGTACATAAATGTAATTAATTTATTGTAAAATAATTTAAAATTTACAGAGTAGAAGGAGGTGAATTGTTTGATCGTGTGGTGGATGATGAATTCGTTTTGACGGAACGTGTTTGTATTGTGTTCATACGACAGGTGTGTGAGGCCATGGAGTTTATACATCGCAACAATATTTTACATTTAGATTTAAAACCGGAGAATATTTTGTGTTTAACCCAGGAGGGTAATCGCATTAAAATCATAGACTTTGGTTTGGCAAGAAAATTTGATCCAGACAAAAAACTACAGGTATGAATTTAATATCACTGTTGTTTTCTTGTTTTGTTTGTGTTTCGTTTGTGTTAATCTTATTAACATATTTTGTAATGTAATAAACACCTTGTTAATTACATGCTTGTGTGGAAATTTTATTTAATTTGATTTGATTTTAATTTAACGAATGCTTGGAAAATAGCAAAATGGAATAAAAATGCTTTTATTTTGTTTCCCTTTTTGTTGTTCGTAACTACAGATTTGATATAGTTCAATGTACGAGTACATGTGACTTTAATTTGTATTTTTAATTTCATTTTATTACTTTATTCACATGTATCCATCCATAAAAAGCTAATTAAAAAGTTTAAGTTCTTTCTTTTCGTTACAAGAAGGGGTGTCTTATGCAATTGTTTTTAAACATAAACCAGCAAAATGTTGGCAAAGCTTTTGTTAAATATACATTGTGTAACTTATAAAGCATATTTTTGCTGGGTTTTTAATATTTTTACTAAGAGATTACAAGAAATACTATTAGTAGTAGGGTGGTTTAAAAGTAAAATATTTCAACAAAACATGTTTGATTTTCTTTAAAAGCTAAATTAACTTAAATTTTTCAATCACATTGGTTTTTAAAGAAAAGCTCTCAAAAGGCTTGTATGTAAAATTCAAAATTTCTTAAGCAATTGAAAGCTAGGACATACATAAGTCCCTTAAAAATATAGAATTTTTAAACAAAAATGTGATTTAAAAGCTTCCAAAATACTTAAATTATTTATTTATTATAAATATTTCAAAAGCTCTAATTATTCCTCTAGTAAGAAAATGAGAAATATTGAAAGCATTCTATCCAAAAAGTCCAAAAAATTATACAAAATATTGTTCAATTGCTAAAGCTTAAAAGTTTCATAATTTTGATCAAATTAAAAAAAGCTTTTTCGAGAATTTCTTTATGAAATATGTATATCACCCTTATATTTTGTTTATATATTCATTGTAATCTTTCTTTTTATTATGTTCAACGGTGTTAAACAAAAACTTCTTGTCTTATTAACAGTAGAGAACTGAAAAACACAACTAAATTAAACATTTTTTGGGGTTAACAATATTTTTGGAAAAATGAACAAATAAATTTAAGAAATTTTTTTTTAATTGAAAAACACTGTGTCATATTTTCATAAAGGCCAATAGTTTTTGAATATATTTTGCCTTAATTTAGAAAAATCCACCAATTTAATAAAGTTATAGTTTTATTGTTTACAAAATCTGTAGAAAGCTTTTAAGCTTAAATATGCAACTTAGTTTTTTTATTTATATTGTTAAACTTTTGAAGTTTTATTAGCAGAGATTTAAGGGTTTAATTAACTTTTATATTTTTAGAGCTTAATTTATCATTTTTAAATTATTAAAAAACAGAGTCTTTCCAGAACTTTAAGCTATTTTGTAAAATGAATAGAAACACGTAAAATTAAAAAATTTAGGGCTTGAAGTTTGTTAAAAACTTTCATTTTAAAAGCTTTAGATTAATTTAGATATTTAAAATTAGTAAACTTTTTAAAAAATTCAATCTTTTGGAGCTGTGAACTTTTTAAAGATTTAATTTTGAAATTTTAACTTTTTATAAAGCTCTTTCATTTCATCAATTGCTTCTAAACTAATTAAAAGCTTTATTTTTTAAGATTTTAATTATATTTGTAACTCCCGTTTACTAATTACCGCCACTGCTAACAAACAACATTTTAATCTCAACTTTCTTTAAGTTAATTTTCTTTTCAAATTGCAACAATTAAAATTTGATTCCCTTTTCATACACATGGAAATAAAAAATTTTACTTTTTTTTCATTTACCAACCCCTTTAGATTCTCTTTGGCACACCGGAATTCGTAGCGCCAGAAGTCGTAAATTTTGATAGTATATCGTACGCCACAGACATGTGGAGTGTGGGTGTCATAACTTATGTGCTGTAAGTATTATTTTTGAAATTTCAAAATAAAATTGTTTAATTATAAAGTGTTGGTTTAATATTGTTAAGTTGAATGAAAAACACCTTAATTTCAGCAACTTTTTTACTTTACACTTTACTGAAGTGAGTGCAAGACATAACAAGTACACAAAACAATTGAAATCACTAGCCATGTATAAACTAATTAAAAACTTGGCTTAATTAATCCCTAAAGAAATCAGAATCTGACTGGTTGTTATTTCTATTTTGTTTCTTTTTTTTGTGAATTTTTCTTCATACTCTTCATACCTCAAAATTCTATTATTTTGTATACTATATAAGTATTATAAGCACTTAGGTTTAAGCTTAAAGACATTTAATTAATTTTGTCTTAATTTTGTATTGTTATATTATTTTTCTTTCTCTTTCATATAAATATGGTGGATTTCCAAATAAACGACAAAAAAAAAATCATGCAATCCTCATTATTGCTGGATTCTATCCCTGACTTGTTTTGGGTTGGAATGACTACTACCAAAAATGACTTAACAACAATTACTACAATACAATGAACGACGTACAACATCAACAATTACAACCATGTAATATGTACCAACAACAACAACAATAAAAACATGATAATTATAACCTCCTCCATAACATGTTAAACCACCTCCACCAACAACTACATGAATGTTACTTCATTTAACTTGATTATCAAACCCATACATGAACAACCAACAAACCATCCAACCATCCAACCAACCAACCATCCAAAAAACCTTTATCATCTACAAATGCTGAAATGCTTTTGGATTTGTTTCATCTCTATCTCTGCTTTTCCTGGCTGGATATTTTAAACGTACACAGCATCTCTGGCCTGTCCCCCTTTATGGGTGAAACCGATATAGAAACAATGGCAAATGTAACAATTGCCAAGTATGATTTTGAAGATGAATCCTTTGCCAATGTATCGCCCGAAGGTATTGATTTCATATCAAAACTATTAGTAAAAGACTTGAGGTGAGTTAATGTGTATGTACGAGTACGAGTATGTAAGTATGTATACATGCACATTTGTGTTGCGTGTGTATACATACTACACTTTTATAGCTTTTTAAATGTTGGTTGTTTTTTATTAATTAATTTATGTTTATTTTGCTTTTATTTTACTGCCTCTTTTAGCACCCGCCTGACAGCTGCCGAATGTTTGAAACACAAATGGTTACAGAGACGTCCTAAAAATTCGCCCAAAGTGGCGCCAAAACCTTTAAATATACCAGCGGCTCAGTTGAAAGCCAGCACACCTTCACCCATACCGCCAAATATCGATAACGATGATAGTTTAGAGTTGCTGACACATAATGAGGAGGAGGAATTGTCTGGGGTAAGTTTTGTAAGAAGAAAAAATTACCTTTGAAAGCTTTGAGCTTTTACAGTATTTAATTTATATACAAAAAAAGCATTAAAAAAATTATAATGCTTTTTTAAAAGCTTTCGATAAAAAAATAAAGATATATGCTTAAAATTTATTTAATAAACTTTTTTAAAATTACAATATTAAAGTTTTTTTTTTTTAAATAATGTCAGAAAACCAAGAAGTTTAATTTTCTTTCAGTTGATTATTTTAGATTTGAAACTAAGTTAAAAAAAGCTCTTGAGATATTAGTTAAAAGCTTCAATATTAACAATAAAGCTTTTTATGATATTAATTTTCTGAAATCATAAAATTTAAAAGCTTTCATAAACTAATTAACCAAAAAAAAATAAAGATATATGCTTATATGCTTAAAATTTATTTAACAAACTTTTTTAAAATTACAATATAATAAACATTATTAAAGCTTTTTTTTAAATAATGTCAAATAACAAAAAGGTTTAATTTTCTTTCAGTTGATTATTTTAGATTTGAAACTAAGTTTAAAAAAAGCTCTTGAAATATAAGTAAAAAGCTTTATTATCAATAATAAAGCTTTCTTTGAAATTAATTTTCTGAAATCATACAATTTAAAAGCTTTCAAAAAATAATTAACCAAAATCTTTAATACTGTCTCAATTTAAAACAAACGCGTTTTTAAACTAATTTGAAGAGAAATCATGTACGTTTAAAAAAGTTCGTATTCTTATAAGCTTCAAAAAAAAGTTTTTCAAAACTGTTACTTTTTAAAGCTTTAATATTCAAGAAAATTGTAATTGAAATCCAAAGCTTTTATTTTAAATTAGATTTTTTTAACAACCTATCCCTTTTTTGAACCGTCTATTTTAAAAACCTTTACTTAGTATCACATTTTACTAAATACCACCACTTGCATTGTGTGACGGAAAGAACAGTCTTATAATCCTCAGATGCATTGGATATTCTCCTTAACACAGGCATTCATAGATTTTGATGCCTTTTGTTAACATTCCCACTTATTGTCCTGATGTCACAAGACACACATACAACTAACAAAATGTATTTTAATTAAAACGACAAAAAAGAATTTGCAACTGGCAAGAAGTCTTAAAGCACAGTCATGTCTTAAAGAATAATAGATATTGTCTTAATAATAGTTTGTTTGTTTCTTTCATATACTTTTCCGCGTTCAACTTTAACTTGACTGCTGCAACAGACAAAGGAATTGGACACAACAAAGGATAATCTGAAAAATTTCATAGAACGCTGGGAGGAACATCCCAACAGTCCGTATGTGTTTGATGTCGAGGGAAATGTAATTGCGCCGCTAAGCGAGACGGAATATAAACAGGCTCATGCTGCTGACAGTAT
This sequence comes from Bellardia bayeri, assembly GCA_950370525.1. Taxonomy (NCBI): domain Eukaryota; kingdom Metazoa; phylum Arthropoda; class Insecta; order Diptera; family Calliphoridae; genus Bellardia; species Bellardia bayeri. The sequence goes on from OX493268.1 coordinate 2,523,141, forward strand.
ATCATCGTCTAGAGGTGAGTACTGTTGTTTAATGAAAGCAAAAAACTACAACAACAACAACAACCACAAATACAACACCTAAAATAATAACAGCCACACTAACAAAAGCTACAACAACAATACAGTCCACCAGTTTATCGGAAGCAACTGAAAGGAGACAACAACAGCAACAACAATTAATAAGACGCAAATAATAATGATAAACAACAAACGAAGCAAAAACCAGTTTTTCAATTGAAACTAAAACTTAAACTAAGTTTAACATTTAAACTCGTTTTGTGAAAAACTGATTTTAGTACGATTTTCTTTTTCTTTTTTTTGGAATTATGGTTTGTTTGTTGTTTTACCATAACTACCAAAACATATACAAATTATATGTATGTATACCAGTAACTAACTTAAGCCAAAGATTAAATTTAATTTGTATTAAATTTTCTGGCACAAACAAACAATGTTTTTACTTACAAAATTTCTTCCCTAACCCCAAATTAAATACTTCTTTTGTATATTATTTTTTATTATTATTATTATTATAATTAGTATCGTTGTTTTTTTACTATAATACATTTTTTTACAATAATTTTACTTTATGTCTTACATTTTTATTGTACTGTGATAAGTATGTATTGTTGTTTTCCTGTGGTGTTTTTTTTTTTATTTGTGTTTGAGAAACAACGAAAGAATGAAACGGAAAACAAAACAAAACTACTAAGAAATTAATAAAATATTATAGATTTTTAACCTCTTTTTTTAACACTTGTTTTTTGTTGTTGTTTGTGTCTTTTATAAAAATTCTCTCTGTATGTTAAGTTTTTCTGTGAAAAGACAAAGAAAAACCCATGAAATATCTATACGAGTATCATGATGTTGTTTATCATTTCATTTTTATTTCTGGTTCGTAAACTCAAGCATGTAGACATGGTTCCATGGAACTCTTCACCAGAAATACACGGGCGCTATAGTGGTAGTGTTAATTAAGTTTGTTGAAATGTTTGTAGTTTAAATTTTTTCTGTTAACTGCTTCTAGGGATGTGAACATTGTTCTGTAGTATTTTAAGTATGTTAGCTGCAAAAGCTTATGTAGACATTTGGAAGACCTTGATTAAAAAAGCTAAGAAAAGCTTTAGTAAAGATTTGTGCGCAATTTCAATGGAATATTTCTTGAAAATTTCAAAATATCTTTTAAAAACGTAGTTTCCTGTGCAATTCAGATATTTTAGCTTTAATCATTGAAAAGCTGTAAAGCTTCAAACTAATTTAGTAAGAAAATTAAAACCTTAAAGAATTTTTGCACTTATATTTAATTTTATAAAATAATTTGCACAGATTCTATAGAAAAGCTTTACATTTCTTTGATAACTAAAGTATAAATGAAAAGCTTAGAAAGTTTTAGGGAATATACAATTTTAAAGAAAAGTAAAAAATTTTCATATAGTAGAGTAACATTTTTCTTTAAAGTTTAAAAAGCTTTAAAGAATTTGATAAATTAAAAAAAAATAAAATTAACAGCTTTATAGATTTCAACATTAAATTTTAGAGTTTCTTGTAAGTTTTTTATAAATTTCAAAACAATGCAACATTAAAGCTTTTTTGGTTGATAGAAATTAAGAACAAATATATTTGTACACTTTCATAAATAGACTTTATTTATATTTCTTTAATAATTTAAAAATAGCCGAATTTAAAGCAATCAAATTTTTTTTTAATTATTTTAAAGAGAAACTTGGTATAAAAAAGGTTGTTTCAGAAATTCTTATTTATTAATGTTAAAGTTGTTTATGAATTTCATTGCTAAATATGAAATTTATTTAAAATATTTTGTTTAACATTAACATATGTAGTTTGTAGAAACTTTTGCCACAATTTCATAAATTTCCCTTTTTAAATTTTCCAAACTTATACATACATACATATACATACATATATATGTATATAAAATAAACATTTAGGCTTAGGAAAGAAATAAGGTCATTTTGTAGTATTTTGTAGTAAATGATGAAGGGTATAAAGTACTCGTCTTAGCCTTGTATTTAACTCTTACTTGTTGTTTCTTTCTACATCATATTATTTTCCTATACTCGTATGTTTATATTACTGTGTATGTGTTGTTAAATATTGTCGTTCTACTATATAAAATACTTGTAAGCTGTTTTTAAGCGCCTTAAGCATAAATATACTGATATCACTTCTGCCATACGAAAAAAAAAACCGTAAAAGAAAATAAAATCTAAAAGGCTAAAAAAAACACATCAACAACAACAACAGCAAATAAAAAATAAAATTAACAACAACCCACGTCTACAGTTTTCCCCATCAAGCAAACAACATTGCAACAGCATGCTGATACAAAATCGCCAGCAACAACTACTATTCACTCTATGGGTGCATGTAGTAGATGTACGTACTCCTGCAAGAAATCAAAACAAAAATAATAGGAATATTGCATCATCCTTACAAACCAACCCAACATAATACTTTAAACTAAGAAAGAAAAAAAACCAGCTACAACAAGAAAATATGTGGCATATACATATAATGTTATGAAAGGACACTGATTGCAACAAGGATTTATTCTACATATTTTCCCTACATTTTGTTTTTTTTTTTATTATTTCGGTTTCGTTTCAATTTGTGTTTATTTATCGCAAGCTGATACACTGGCGAGAATTGTCCCTTTTCCATGTTTTATAGTTTATTTGTGGAATAAACTAATCACCCTCATTCTCTCAGTGTATTTGTTTGAAAAGCTCAACTCAACTTTGCTTGTCTCTTGTTACTTGCTCCCATATCATCATCACCACAAACATACATATATACTCGTACATACATTATGAGTATTTGATCCTGACTCTTTTGTTGTTTTTTTGGTTTTTTTATTTTGCTTTAAGAGAGCATCATACAATTTATGCATTTTCAATAATAATTTTATTTATCCCACTTTTTCGTTTATGTATTTTTCTATCTATTTGTTTTTGTTTGTTGTTTTTCTAACGTTAATCTTCAGTATCATTTTCTTTATTTTATTTTGTTTTTTTTTTTTATCTGTATTTAAGTTTTTAAACATACTTGTATACAAATTGGTACAAAAATACTACTGCAACATAATCTTTAAATAATGTATTCTGTCGTACTAGTAAAATAGTAAAATCCCAAGAAAAAAAAACACACAAATTCCAAAAACTAAAACAAATTGAAGCAAAACAAACAATGTACAAAGTACACTTTGCATTAGGGTCAAAAGGAAAGTTTTTGTTTTGCTCTCATTTCAAGGTAAGATGAGCTTAATACTTAATAAGGTGTCCTTTTGAAAAATAAATAATACCTTAATGGCACATAATTATTATGTATTTGCAGCAAAATTATATTATGCACAAAATTCTAAAAGTCAAAAAAAAAACGTTTTAATATTCATTCATTCACACATAGGCATACAAAGTCATCAAGAAAAATCATTAAAATTGTCTGTAAAAAGAGGAAGATTAAAATTCAAAAGCAACTTAGAAGCTTTATAAACTAAAATTGTTGAACAAATATTTTTAAAAGCTTTATATTCTAGAAGGAAAGTAATACTTAAGATCCCAGCTTCTCTAGATCAATTACTGTTTATAGTAAATATGTGACCAGCAACATGTTTCCAGAAAAAATGTTGCCAGCAACATGCTTCTATATAAAAATTGTTTTCACCAACATGTTTTTAAAACAAATATGTTGCCAGCAACATGTTTATAATAAATATGCATTCATGTTTTTATAACAATTATGCTTACAGTATCATGTTTAGCTTTGTTTCATACATACATACATATATTCAAATAATCGAATACCTTACAAGCACCAGCTTTTTTAAATAATCCCTTAAAAAAATTTGTAAACTGAATTAATTTTATATGAAATAGAAATGTGGTCCAAGAATAGTCATGTTTTACAAGCAATTTAAATGACACTGTTGTTTAAAATTTTCATAAAACATTACTTTCACTTTACTTTATGTATATCCTCTATTTCTCTCTCCCTCTCTCTCTCTCTCTCTGTCACTCTATATATCATTTAAAATAAATGTTTTTATTTTTTTGGTATTAAATTCTTTAGTTTGTAAAATGCTTTAATGTATCCTTTGTAAAAGTGTCCTTTCATACGTATAAAAGCTAATATCTCTTTTTAGTAGTAAAAAGCTTTAATAAAGCTAAATAAGCTTAACAAACACAAAACATCTGAAAATGTTTATAATAATTAAAAATGTATTTTATTTTTCCTCTATTTACTTAAAACAGTCTGTTCTCCATCTCCCTGTGAATCTTTGGGCACCATTACTGATGAGGAAACTGCACATTTCACCGAAATCCAAGAAGAAGATGAACCACCTACACCCATTAATGAGTCCCGGGAGAAGCTCTTTCCCTCCTCTAGTGGCTCGACTACACCCACACCGCAAAATCTTAATTTTGGCTATCCATTCGGCAGCAAATTGGATGAGTTTAATGGCAGCAGCATGAATTTGCAACAGCGTTCTTTGAAATCGTATCTTCATACATTCGATCGTAGAAATTCGGATACAAATTATTTGCTGGGTAGAAGGTCGTCAGGAGAACGTGTCAATTTGGCGGATGAGATTAAAAAATTATCCGATCATTTGTTAATGTTGGCCGAAATTAATACTAAATTTAGCAAGGACTCCAAACAACAGGACGAAGAGGCTGAAGACCAAGATAAAGAGGAGAAAAAGGCCAAGAAGTCTGAAAAAACGGGAGCTGAAAAGAAATTGTCCACAAAAGCAAGTGCCTCCAAAACAAAAGACAGTAGTAGCGAGACTAAGTCTGCTAAAGTAGCAAGCAAAAGCAGCAGTTCTTCTACTAGCTCTAGTAAAACTACGGAAAATTCAATGACAATTCAATCATCATCAAGCTCGAATTCTTCCTCTTCAGCCACTACTAGCAGTTTCTTTAGTAATTTAAATCCCGGCAAAAGTCGGACTAGTACTTTAACCTGGCGTCTGCAGCAGTCTATCGAAGAAACACCCAAATTGAATACCAACAGCTGGTCCAACAAATCAGTTGAAGCCAGCAGTTCCGCAACTACTACCAAAAAGTCCTCAGTCCGAACAGTTACAACTAATGCTAAAACCTACAATGAACACAAATTCAATGAAGCCGCCAGCATAAGAAGAGCCAAATTCCGCATCAATCAAATGAGTCGTGATGTACCCATTGGCCTGCCTGACACCCATCAGACTGTCAACCTCGAAGAGGCCGCCAACAATACAAAAGATTGTCTGTTACACTTGCTGGAAAAGTATAATGACACCAAGACACGCAATCCCTTGGGACGCCACCAGAGCATCAGTGTCGACTGCAATGTGCGCGATAATTTGGAATATCGTTCCATGAGCTCGATAAACGCCTTCTTTCAAAGACACAACAACAATGGCGAAATGGTGAAACAATTGCAGGCCCAATTAAAGGAGAAAACTAGTGAATCATAATGGGAAACCTGTTGTTCAAGGATATTAATTTTGCATGAGTAAATTCCTAGTCTTTAATAGTTTAATTGAAAAATAATGCTCAAATGGAGAAAAAATCCCAAAAAGAAAGTTATTTAATGCTTAAGTAACAAATCTTAAACAATTTTTTTTTTGTTCATTAAATATTTTATTTATTATTTATTTTAGTTAGATTTGTAAATAATAATGGAATGATTGATTTATTAATAAAGAATGTGAATTTAAAAGTTGGTGTTTTTATAATTTAATAAAAAGATTGCTTTAAATTTTAATACAAATAGAACAAAAATAGAACAACATTCAATATAAAATAAAATAAAACAAAACAAACCGAAAAAAGTTTGCATAAATACAACAAACCCACGGCTAAAGTTAAAAACCCTAAAATTAGACGCAGGAGATCGTAAAATTACACTTTTCGACCCCGCCCTGTTTTGTGGGCGGTTACATAAAATAATATTTAAAAAAAAAAATATTACTAACGCCTTTATACTATAAATATAAAATTTTTTAACTTTTATGGGCAGGGGTGGGCTTGGAGGGCCCAATGTTGGCGCAACAACGCGCAACATTTTTTTTTGGAATTTAAAAGTAGAGATTTCAAATTTTATCATGACGTTAAAGATTTTACTTGATACAACAAAACTCACTTTTAAAAACCTTTTAATTTTTTTTTTTACAAAAAAGTGAACAAAAAATTCGTTTTTTTTTTAATTTCGAACGAATTTTTTTATCATAAAAATATTTATAAGTAGCTCGTACTATAGTCTTTCAAAGAGAAAAAAAATCAATGTAAAATATTTATTCATTTACTCACAAAAACATATATTGTAAACCTCCCAAAACCGTAAAAAGTCAATGAACACGCATGCAATTTAAATTAATCAACTTTCCTGACTTTAAAACACTGACCCAAAACCACAAATCTCAAGGAAACGACTTGAAAATTCACTATACGATGCAGAACTTTGTTGTCTGTCGAGCTGCGTACTTAGATTTTTTTTTCATTCCTTCAATTAAATTTTTTGCTTAACGTCCGGCTAGATTGGCAAAAAAACCCCTATGTGCGACGACGACACAGACAGGAGAGGAGGAAAGAAGAAAAGAGAAGAGAAATAAAGTAATCACAGCACTTATATATATATTATACTATGACACAATCTTCAGTAAATTAATTATTTAACTAGTCTTTGCACTATCAGTGTAAGAAAAATTTATTTATATTTAAATATTATTTTCATAACTAACAAAACAACTAATTTCCTTTCCTGCTGTCGCCATATTAGTTTTGTGTACAAACTAAATGGTTTGTGTATTTGCTAAATATAGTAAAGACAAAGTACTTAATTAGTAATGTATACAAAAGTTTATTTTTAGTTAGTAAAGAATTCTTATTGGATTTTGTTGGAAAAAAATTTGTGTGTTTGAATGGCATTTACCAATGATTTTGAATTCATTCGAATCTAGGTTTCAATATTCCACTCAATATTTAAATTGTTTTTTTAATAAGTCAGTATTTTGACGTTATTTCATGTTTGTTTGTTTTTTTAATATTAACATTTTAATAATAATATCTATATATACATATTAATTATATTAGGATGAAGTATTTATTTCATATTTTTATTTACAACATATGTATTTGGATAAAAGGGCGTTTGGTTGAGTAATTTGAATTGGAAATTAAAACATTTTTAGATTCCATTGTATAAAACATTAAAATTCAAAAGATTTTCTCTTTGAATTTTAATAGACTCCCAGTGTATCAATTTGAAAGGGAAAAAATCTTTGAATTTCTTTAAGAATTCATTGTCTTCGTTTTGAATAAAATTTATTATAGAGGTTAGTTGTTATATTGCAAGGGAATAAAAGGTTGCAATGAATCAAAAATATATTCGGTAAATAATTTATTATAAAATCTAAAAAATTCAAACAAATCATACCTATTTAGACCCCGATCACCGTTGACAACAACACTAAGTATTTTGATGTTGTATGTTGTAAACTGCGATTACGATTCACAACACTTATCGGCAAAATCGTACGAAAAATGCAAGTTGTGTTGTAGTCGAGTCGAGTGTTGTGAACGATAATCGGGCCCTTAATATTTAATTAGTTTCCCATAAATAGTAATGTAAACTTTCAACAAATTTCAAACCTAACCTCAAGATTAAATTTATTTTTAAATTCCTATCACGGCGTAACTATACAAGGTGAGTGCAGTAGCACAGCTGACTGGCTTTGTTTGCAATTTACTTATGTCAAAAGTACTACCTTTTCAAGTATTTTTGACAGTAGTACATTATTTTACACAAACAAAATGCCTGTTGTTTCTGTATTGTGTTGTATTTGTTGCTGATTTGCACTCACCTTGTATAGTTACACCATGATAATAAATTTTGCATTTCTAAATAAATTTTGCATGTTTATTACATTAATATATAAATAAAGTTTAGACTAAAATGAAACAGTTTTGTTTATAGATTTTAAGTTTTTATTTTTGTTTAAATGTATTTTAGATCTTTTTCAATTTTATGTATTTTTTAAGAATTGTATTGGTTGGTTGTTCTTTTGTATTTTATTTAATATTTATAGCTAAAGTTTTTTTAAGTGTTTTTTTTTTCTATAAAATAAATGAGGAAGGAAATTGTAGTTAAATGGGTTAGTTTGTTAAATGACGATGAATGTAATGGTTTTGTAAAAGAGATGCAAAGTTTTTATGAAATGACAAAATGCAAATGAACTTAGTGTTTTATTAAAAACTAAACTAAAAAATAAAGTTTATAAAAGTAATAATAAAATGTATAAATTAAAAAATATAAAGAAAATTACAAGTTCTTTTTTATATGTAGATATGGTACATATACACATTATATATATATGTATGTATATAAAATATAAAACAAAGTAAGATGATTTCAATTAAGGCTGTGCCAAAATTAAGTGGGGCGCTAAATGGTTAAAGTATAAAATTTACAAAAAAATTTTAATTTTCCATAAAAAAAATCTGTGTTTTAAAGTCTACACACAGTTTTAAAGACTTTAAAGCAGAGATTTTGAGCGTTAAATTTTTAACATCAACAATTTAAAGTCAAATTTAAAATTCAAAAGAAATAAATTTTAAATTCAAGAGAAATTATTTTTGTTTTTTTTTTAAGAAAAAAAAACCAGTAAAAGAAATTTGTTTTATTTGGTAACAAACAGAATTTCTTAAAAACATATACAGCAAATATTATTTAAAAACCTTTAATAAATTTAAAAATATAAGGATTTAAGCTTAAGGAAACACTGGCGATTGTTAGTGTTTTTATAGCATAAGGAAATGAATGGTTTGTACTTTAAATTTGTTCGAAAGAAAAGAAAATTCTTTAAATTTTAAACCTAATTAAACATCATTTACCGTCTTCTATAGCCAGAAAATTAACATTTTTGTTTGCAAAAATGATAAAATTGTGATTATTTTTTCAAGAAATAAAAAAGTTGTCATAAATTTAAAAGCTTTACAAAGAAAATTTCAATTTGTGCTAAAATTTAAAGGTTAATGAAAGATTTCTTCAAAAAAAAAAACCTTACAAAAAGCTTTAAATTATTTGCTTTAATAGAAAAAGTTATTGAAATAAATATAATTCCAATTTGTTTTAAGTAAAAATAAAATTTAAAAACAAATTAAAGTTTAAGGAAACATTTCTTTCAAAAAAACATTTCGAAAAGCTTTAAATTACTCGTTTAAATGAAAAACATATGGGCATTTTTTGAAAATTAGTTAATTGAAATTCATACTTAATGCAATATGTTTTTTTAAGAAATTTTTGGCGTGGCTTTTGAGGCAATGTAAAAAAAATTTTAGTTAGTTTAGTTAGGGATAGGGGTATTGGGTGGGGGCCGAAATGGACACTTACTAGCTAAATTATAAAATAATTTGTTTAATAACTAATCACTTAGTTTATGGCATTCATTAATTATTTTTGCATTTTTGTTGATTTTTAAAGTTATGTTTTTAAAAGTAAAGAAAAAATTAAAACTTTTTTCTTTACTTTATAGGGGGAGTTTTTGTTATATAAAAAAACTTATGAATTATAATATTATAGTTTAGTTTAGTTATTATAAAAATACAAAGTTATTTAATAAAAAAATATAAAGGAAAATCTTAGTAATTGCTTGAATTTGCTTTTGTTTTCTTTTTTTGTATTAAAAACTAATTATGACGCTGTGTTCTTACAGAAAAATGCGCTGCTATGCTGTTGGCATTGACAGCATGGTTGATATGTGATGCAGATGACGACGACGTGGATGATCCAGAAGAAGTACGCATACGCTTAGCAGGAGATACTTTTTTGGGTGTTTGAGCCAAACGTTTGCGTTCTTTCATGTACTCTAAAAATAGACAAAAACAAAATAAAGGATTAGTGAAATGTTATGTTATTGAAATGTTACATTTAACAGACAAATCCTGCAGCTTATTTGTAGGCATAAATGAAAAAAGAGAGAGGTCATTGTTCTTTTTTTTTTTGCTATTTCTAATAAGAAATTTAGTGTGAGTTTTTCATCCCTGCGAAACAGGATTTTTGGGTATTTTATTAGAATAAACCATCCCTAAATAATTGTGTGTGTTGTTTTAGTAATTATTTATCCAACCCCTTAACAAAATTATGTAGAAAAAGGTGCTGTTTGTAGAATTGTTATTGATCTTGGTGTGGCACGCGCTTAGCACAGGACTTTTGAAATAAATCAAACAAGCTAGACTGTCTTAAATAAAATTAAAAAAAGGTAAGGCCTAACTAAACTTCATGAAAGGAATTTAAACAGGATGTTTGTAAAGAAATGAGATTAACAAAAATTAAAAAATATCAACTAAATGCTATTAACAATTAGACAACTTCTAGAAGATTTGTTTAATCTTTAATTAATAACTACATACACAAATTTTATGATTTATGTAAAACAAAAACCATGGTGCAACTATACAAGGTGAGTGCAAATCGACAACAAATACAACACAAAACAGAAACAACAGGCATTTTGTTTGTGTAAAATAATGTACTACTGTCAAAAATACTTGAAAAAGTATTACTTTTGACATAAGTAAATTGTAAACAAAGTCAATCAGCTGGGCTACTGCACTCACCTTGTTTAGTTGCACCATGACAAAAACTAAATTTTTTCCTCAAGATTTTGTTCAACAAAAAACGTTTATTTGTCATAAACTAAAACCTTTCTAACAAAATTGAATGTAGATATTGTAAAGAATTCGATTAACATTTAATTACTGTTAAAAATTTTAAATTTCAAAAAATTTCAGTGAAATTTTAAAATTTTCAAAACCAAGCGCTAGATTTTGATTTTTTGAAAATTTTCTTCGGCTTAAATTTAACATAATTAATACATTGAAAGTTACATTATTACAAAATTACTTTAGAATCAAACAAATTTTAAATTAAACGGAAATAGTGATAAAGAACGCTTTAATCTAATTTAAAAGAGATTAGTTTAAAATAGAAACAAAAGAAAACATCAAGCTGAATACGATATGTAAAACAAATGTTTTCAAGTCTCTGAAAAAACTATTTGAAGTTCTTAAAATACGGGTCAATAAAAAACAGCTACAACATTCAAATATATGTATGTATGTATGTATGTGCTATGTACGTTATTCCAGATAAACGCAAAACAAATGACAAATTTTGAGAAAAACTAAATAAAAATTATGCCACGTGTGCTATCAAAAGTGTAAGATCATATAAAAACTTCCCAAAATAACAAGATAAGGGTTTTTAAAATAGAATATTTTGTCCTAAACTTCCAGCTGTTATGATTAAACATCTAAACATTTTCCCATTTAAGCAAATTTTCATTACAGATGAACATGATCATCAATATGTGTTTACAAGGGATGTTTGTAAACTCATTAAACACGCAAAACTTAAAGCCTTTAAGGTAGGTAATATTTCATATGGGGGTTCATTCATTTATTACAACCAAAATGATCACAGCTGTGACCGTCATCGTAATCCTCTAAAACACAAAAAAAAAATCAAACACTTGTGCTTTATGTTCCTTTCCAATGTCAGCACGAAAAACAACCCCTTTTGTTTAACTTATCTGGCTTGAAATCAGGTTTTGATTTTATTCAAAAACTACAATATATTATTATATACATATATAATTATATCTAGAACGGAAGTTAATTTAATCGAAAGCTAAACAAAAAAACAAAAAATCAAACCGCAAATTGAAAGTAAACTCTAAAAACTAAAGCCTGGACTAAAAAAAGGCGTGTTTGATTAAACAATTGTACAAACATAAAGAAAAACCCTCTCCTACAACTTGGTATTGTTTAATTTACACATATTTAATAGAATAGAAGTTTTGTTATGTTTTGTCCGTTAAAAAAGAGTATGAAACCATGACGTAAAATCTCTGGTTTTCTTTAGGGGGTGAATTCATTGACTGATCTATATACGAGTATATGTTCACATGCTTTGTTTATGTTGGGTTGGGTTTGCATGTGAAGTTTGTGGAAAACTGTTACTAGAGTAAAGAAAATAACGTACAATTCCCACAATTGCTAATGTCTCTTTTTGAAACAAGTGTTTTAGGGTTTAAAGGAAATTGGCTTTTATGGCTAAAATTAAAGGCATGATTGCACTTTGAATTGGTGGGAAAGTGGGTAAACTAAGGCAAATGTTATTTATGGCCAAAAAAAAAATATATAACAGGAAGTTGATTTCTTTACAGTTTAATATAGACAAAACTCTAAACTGAAATAGTAATGATACTAATCAAGTTTTTTTTAAAAGACAATTTAAAGATTTACATGATATTTTGAATATTTGACAGACATTTTTACACTTTTCTACAAATTAGTTTGTTTTGACATTGATTTGATTTTACAAACAGAAATAATGGTTTACATAATCAAAAAGTTTTAAGAACATTTAAACAAATTTGCTTATTCTTAGAGATATTTTGTAAATTTCTAAAACATTTAACACTCAATCTAATAAATTTCAAAATTATCATGAAACTTGTTTTTGCTTGTTCTAAAGCTTAAAAACGTTTTACGTAATTTAAAGATAATTTAATTAAAGATCACACTTTCTTCTGACAAATTCTTCATTACACAAACTATTTCTACTTTTGCATAGACACTTTTACTTTTACTATTTTTAACATTTGCAAATATGTAAATTGATACTCGCTTCTTTTAGTATTTTGAAGTTAGTTATTTTTCAACCTACCTGTTATTTTGGGTTGTCTTTTGCGTAATTGTGTCTTGCGGGGCACCGCCAAAGTAGTTTCAGCATTATTGGGACCAGCAGGAACTTTGAAAACAACCACTGATTCATCTTGTGAGTCATCGCAGGAATCTGTATCGGTGGCAGACTGGGAGATATTTAAATTTTCACGATCAGCACGTTCCTCTATTAACGTTTCCATGTGACTTTTGGGTGCAGGGGTAGCGGATAATGGTCTAACATGGGCGGCGCGTGTTAAAGTGTACATTTCAGGAGCAATGCAACTTTCTTGTGAGGAAACGCGTTCCCAGATGTACTGAGAGTTGGCCGTTAAGGGTGAGCCATTGCGAAAATCAAAGCCCCATTTCTTGGCAGCCTTCTCTTGTCTTTTTTCCAATTCCTCATTGAAGATTCTTTAAAAAAACAACAAATAATTTAATTAGGAATTTGTTTTTATGATTAACACTGAAGTGCGTAAAATAGCTTACTTGTTGGTTTCAATGGGATTTGATGGCCCAAAGAGATCTCTTTTGATGCGATTCAATTGACGTCCACAAGATATATTTGTTCTCATGGCATGAGGACTTGAGGTCATTTTGCAGAATTCATTGATCATTGGATTCAAAACACGAGCAGCCGTCATTTTTGTGATTTTTTGTTAATATTTTTGTGTTATTGTTTAGATGTTTTATTTGTAATTAGTAATAACCTTTAATTGTTTTTGTGTTTTTTTTTTGTTCAGTTCTACAATTTTTTCACTTTTATGTTTTTTATTTTTACTTATTTGCGTCTTTTAGTTATGGCAACTGTCAAAAAATTGGCGCCAAAATCACTGACAATTTCCCCACTTTGTGTAGAAAATAAAAGCTTTTTGCTCCACCTCACCCAGTACAGTTGCTGCAATAAACAGCACAACATACAACAACAATTTTGTGTTTTCTTTTTTTCACTAACAATTGTTGTTGAAGTGAGGTTAGGTATAGTTAATTAATTATATTATTTGATAAATAAATATAAAGATATTTAAAACTTTATTTTATTTCGGTTCGTTTGATACTAAATTAACAAATATTTGTTGAAAATTGTTTTTTTTTTGTAGAAATGTTTTTACTTTTAGGAAAATTTATGGCAATATAGTCACTCTATTATTGTTTATGTTACACACTCTTATTTTTATTTGTTCTATTGTGACTTTGGAAAAAAAAAAGCTTTTTTCCAGTGTTGTTTTTTTCTTAGTTTTAATAAAAACTGTTTTAGCTTTTATGCGCAATAATTTTTGTTAATTGTTTTTTTTTAGTTCATTCACAATTAGTTGTTTTTGATATAATATACTATATAAATTAATATAAATTTTAAGCAAATTCAATATATTTTAAAACTTGCGTGATTTTATTTGAAACACACAGTCCACACACACATATCAGAATACGAATGATGTTCACTGGCTGAGTAGTTTCTCTTAACTAAATTATAAAATGTCTCCTCACTTAGATAGACTCTCTCTCTCTATGCAAGCTAACGAACGAAGCAAGTTGAAAAAACTACGAAAACAACACATACAACATTAAAAAAACAACAACAACTACCTAACACACAAGGCAACATTAAAGGCCGAGGCGCAGCATAAACAAAACAAAGCAGCAGCATAAAAGAAACTAAAGAAAAACAAGCAAATGAAGAAAAGAGAGAGTATAATAATATTGAGAAGTAGGTAGAAAAAATAAACATTAAAAGAATTAAAAATGTAAACAGTGACTGACACACACACTTACACACTGGCAACAACAAACAAATGGTGGTGGATTTTTTCGTTTTTACCAAAGCAAAACAAACAAACAACCATGGTGAAATTACTCTGCAAGGTGATGGCAATATTACAACAATACAAAAGCAACAGAAACAACATGGTATTTTTGTTTTTGCTTTCATGCTTGTAATGTCAAAAACAACTGGTTATTGTTTACAAACTTTTTGCAGGAAAAATAAATACATACATACATACAATTTTTTTAATTTCAAGATGAAAATAAAAATAATTTATAAATTTGTTAATTTATGAAACATTTAATTTATGGACAATTGTTTTTTTCACTTTTTTTGTATAACTTGATACGTTTGCTATTTTTTTAACACAAAAGTATGCTGTATATAAAGTTTGACATAACGAACATGACTAAAAAAAAACAGCTGGCGTTTCAACACCACCTTGAAGAGTTATTTCACCATGCAAACAACCATGATGCATGGTGCAAATATACAAGGTGAGTGCAGTAGCCCAGCTGACTGACTTTGTTTACAATTTACTTATGTCAAAAGTAATACTTTTTCAAGTATTTTTGACAGTAGTACATTATTTTACACAAAGAAAATGCCTGTTTTTTTTTCTGTGTTGTATTTGTTGTCGATTTGCACTCACCTTGTATAGTTGCACCATGGAAACAACATTGACGGAAAGAAAGAAAACAAAAAGACCAATTTGAATTTGAATTGAACATTACTGTGTAGGTCTTTTTGTCTTCTAATTTTATATTTTGTTTTGACCCTGCTGTACTTTTTTCAAAAGATCTTTTGAATCCTATTAATAATTTATAATATTAATTCTAGTTTTCTTGTATTTATATCGTTCTCTATCAAAAAAAAAAAAAAAAAAAAAACAAAAACAACTTTTTGTACCCATGTATCTTTTACTTTTGCTTGTTATTTATAGTATTGTTGTAGTTTTTTTTTTAGGTTTTCTGTTTATTTTGATTATGAAAATTCTTATTTATATTTTGCTGCATCTTATACCTATTCTTAACAGTTTATTTATTTTTTTGTTGGTGAAAGAAGAATTCTTCTTGGATTTTATTTTAAAAATTTCTTATTGTAAAACAAAGAAAGAAGTTAGTTTTCGGTGTAAGTCTTACAAACCATCAATAAAACCTTAATTAGGATACAAACATAAAAAAGTAAGTTCAATTTAAAATGTAAATAAGAAAATCAGTTTTTGGGAAAGATCAGCAAATCCAGAGAAAATTTTAGGAAAATTTATGGCCGGCCATGTCTCCACTCCCTCAATTGTTTATGTTACATACTTTTACACACACTATATTTTTATTGCAATACATTGTAGGTACATATTGACAATTTGGAAAAAAGCTTTTTGCAGTGTTGTTTATTAGTTTAGGTTAGGTTCCATGGGCAGCCGTTCTTGGAAAACAGCTCACTTAGGTCTACATGTTGATCCCATTGTGTTACCCAATTGGTAGACAACCCGTCTATCACTCGGTTTTGGTTGTTTTCTTCTCAAACCATCCATATACCTTTGCGAAAGTATAGATGCATTTTGGATTTAACCTCGCCAATTCCCCAAACATAAAATGGTCTATAAAATATATGTATACTCTCCCTTTTTATTGATAGGGCCGGACATTAACAGAGAAGATGGATAATTGTCTCATCTCCCCCCTCGTTATGAAAGCTTCTACAGTAATCATTCTACTGTAGATATAGTCTTCTGGTGTGTGCTCCAAAAGTGCAGTAAAGAGACAGCAAGGTTACGACGAAAACTGATTTCGTTCTTGCCACATCAAGCCAGATAGACCACGCAATGCAACAAGTGATTTCGTTCGACCACTCTTCTTAAGCATGTCTAAACATTTCGTTTTTAAAAAGTATTTTCAGACTCGTAATGATGATGCCATTAAAGGGGTCAATCGCCTCTTCAGTCAACATTCCTGTCTAAATCATCAGCAATATAGTTGCCCTGTACTGAACTGTGTCCAGGGAGTCATAATAACGTTATCCTAGAATGTTCCGCTATCTCGTTCAGAGACACCCGGCATTCTGGGGTTAACCTAGACGTCGAGTAGAGCCCTCTATTTATTGTATTTATTTTAATCCCCAATATACATACATACATACCCCCAAAAATAACATAGGTTTTCAAATTTCTGTACATACATATGTACCTATGTCAATAATTTATGAAAATTTTATAATAATTTAAGTCTAATGACAAAAACCTTTTGAACTGGTGCCTACAAGGCTTTGTTTTCTTTCTTGCAACAAAAGTAAATACATACATAGGTATGTATCAATTGTTTCAAACGATTTTCTTTCCAAAATTTATATGTACCTATAAAGGCAAAAAACCTTGTTTCAAAAAATTATTGTGCAAAATCATAAAAATTTATAAATTGCCTTTAAAAACGTGCATTGTGTAAAAAAAAGTAATTAAAATTGTTTGTAACAAAAAACATGAACTTTTTTTAAGAGAACTGAGGGTCAACATTAAAGATGCTATTTAATACAAAAAGAAAGAAAAGAAAAAGTTTTAAATTACATAAATAAAATTATGCTCAATAAATTGTTAAAAAAAAATAAACCCTTATTTGAAAAAAAAAACAAAATATTAGAAAAACTGTTTTAGGGTCATAAAGTTATAAAAATTATAGACGTTTTATTATTTGTGTGTTGAAAACCAGCATCATTCCCTTGCTTCCCTGCCATTGTCATTAATGTAGCAGAAGTTTGAATAGAGATGATCTGCGCAACATCAATGATTTTTTGTAGGTTATCAATTGCACGATCAGAATTTCAAATTGAGTTTTAGATGAACGATCAAATCAGCAACCGCACCACACCGCACAGTAAAAGATCAGCACATTTGTTGGGTAAATTGTTTATTGCTACTAAAAGGAAGAGATGAGTCGAGAGATACCCATGAAGCTAAAGGAAGATATGCACATAGAAAAAGTAAAATGCCACCACCATCGCCTTAGTAGAGTTGTGAGTTTGAGTTGGACATTTCCAGTTTGATGTATTTTGTTTATGAGACACACCCTCAGATATTTTTATTACTCGTCACTTTTTTTTAGGGTTTTGTTGAAATTTTGAAAATTATTTACACAGTAGCTGGTTGGTTTAATGTTGTTTTTTCTACATAAAATTATCAATTTTTTTGTAGAAACAAATATATTTGTTTTAGGTTTTTTTTCCCTTTTTATGAAAGGAAGGGGTTTTGTTTACCGGATAGATAGTTATTGTTCATTTTTTTAGATGTGTAAAAACGTGATACTTTTACTCTTTGAAATTGTTGCACTTTTAATGTGTCATCGTTGTTGTAAGGATTTGTTGTGTAAACATTGTATTAAAAAAAATAAAAGAACAATTGGGGTTTATTCAACAATATTTGGTTCAAGTAGTTTCCTTTTGTTTTTTCCAAGTACTCGTACGCGTACTACATTCCATTAAGGAGGAGGATGTGTGTGTGTTTTTTGTTGCCACTAAACGTGCATGTAATTGTCAAGATGTTTGTTTGTTCAAAAGTTTCATTTACACTTTTTTGCCCATACATATTTATTATAGGAAATTCCTCTTTAGGATATTGAACGATAAGGCATTCCAATAAAAACGTGCGGGTTTTTATTAAGTGTTTTCAATGATCGTTTTTAATTAGTTTGTTTTCAATTTACAATATAAAAAAAGGATTATCGATCGTATGGAAACATGCGGGATTGTGTTTCAATTAGTAAGTACCCAGTAACAAAGAATTTTCTATAGTTATTACAAATTGTCCCCATTTTATGAAGAACAGCATTTCAAAATAGACAATACCTATGTAGGTATACAGTAGTAAAGGAATTTTTAAACATTTTCTAAAGAACATTTAACAATAGCATTTGTATTACGCGCTAATATTTATAATTCAAAATGCGTTTTAAAATAAAAAATGTGAATATTTTGTATAATAAAGAAATTTGTATAAACAAAAAAATTATGCTGAATTGAAAAACAGACTTCATAAATACATTAATTATACTAATAGCTTAACAAAAAAACACGATGCGTTTTTAGTCATCGGTCGGTACCGAACGCTATCGACTGTTAATCGACTGTCGTCGCAGCTCTCTAAGAGTAGTTGCGGTTTGGACTTAATCCTTCTGGTTATGAAATATTTTCTACAGATATTCGGTATTATAAAGATAAAACGATTTTATTCCGATGCTTTTATAAAATTATACCCGAAAGCGACTGTACAAGCCTTTCACCTTGCGTCCACACTAGACATCTTTATTTACATATTTCCATTATTTTTAATCAGAGTAACACTTCAAACCAATTTATATTTTTTTTTAGTAAGAACTTATTTAACCCTAAACAAATTATAATCAAATTTACTTAAACCTGAACAAAGTAAAATTGTATTGAAAAACAGTTGTTTATATTCATATTCATCATTTCTTTTATAAACTACAAATTATTAAAAAGAACAATTAAATTCATTAAATTACCAAGTATAAGTACTTAAAAATGAGTAAACAAATTTCTAGAGCTTTAACCACAAATCTTTAGATCAGCTGCCTTTGTTCAAACATCAGCCAGAGCACCACCTCCCTCAACTCAGAGAAGTTATTGACCCACTAGGTTCAAAGTGGTCACAGACTGTTGCATTTTTATGGCTTTAGTTTTTCATACAACCACAGACGAATAATTCTTATATTGAAATGCTAATTTCTGCTAAAATTCATAGAGACTAGCAAACAAATATACGAGTATGTACATATATGTGTATATTTATGTAAAACTAATTTCCTCCAAAAAATATAAAAAAATTAAAAGAAATTATTTAAATTTGTACGTTACGATTGCAAAGCGTTAAAAATTTTACTATGGTCTTTAGGTTTTGTATTTAAAAGTTGAGAAATTAAAAAACATTTTCTTTGTTACGCTTTATGATTCTATAGCAGCGATAAGAATTCAGTCTATAACATACATACATACATACATACATTCATTCAGTAAGATATATTTACATTACATACAGTTGTATGTTTTCATTCTGAAAATGATAAAAAAAATGCCCTTAAACAGGGAGTGGACAGTTGATATGTCTTATGAATCATTTACATAAAATACACCCCTGCCCTGCTTGGTCAGTGAAATTTTTATCAAGCAAAGTAGCGGAAAACGCGTGTCAAAGCAGAGAAAGAAAAACCTATTTCACATATTGTACAAAATTGCATATTTAATTAAAGTAACGTATATTTCATTGTAGATATACATATGTATATGAGTATGTAAGATGCAAAACTCGTTCGTTTTAAAAACGAAAACAAAAAAAATCGAGATACTCATTGATTATGGCAGTCCTTAGGTAATGCTTTATGGTAAGCAATATAGAGATTGTATGAATTCATAATATTTTCTATATTTTTGCATGACTTTAAATTCCAGCAGCAAAACTTGTTCGTTCCACTCATAAGTCATTTTCAAAACTCTCTCATTACATACTCGCCTTCTGTAGCAAAACTCGCTGGTTCAATGTTTTATGTATGATTGGAAAACTTAATTTTAAATTCAAAACTTCAATTCGAATGATAATAGAAAAAACTCGGAAATGACTGCGGGGGGAGATTAAATACAGAAGCAACTTTTGCAACCCTAAACATTCTGAAAGCGAGGAAAGACAATTAATGGAATTGATCCACAACTACTTCCCAACAGTGTGAAAATTGAAAAGAAAAAAGATGTTGAAACCCTTTTTATCACACCACTTTGGGAAAATATTAAGAAACAATAATGACCTGTAATTTGGTCTTGGATAATAATATTGATCATGACAAGGGGAAAATAATGAAGAATACAGTGAAGGTGAGGATTTCACTTTAGCAGTTTAAAAATTCATAGTTTTCTTTTCTAAAACTTTTGAAAATTTATTGTAATAAATAAAAATAATTTTAAAAATATAGTAAAGTAGAATAAAGGTGAATTCACCCATACGTTCCGAACAAAATATTTGTTCAGACAAAGTTGTTTTTATATGAATATATTCTCTCTATTAAGAAGAGAGGCGTCAAACTTCATATGAAAAAAAAACTTTGTTCAAACAAATACTTTGTTCGGAATGAATGCGTGAAACCACCTTAATAAAATTTCCTTGTGAGCTATAGTGTGCTGGAAAATTCGTTCATGCCATATGGTATGTAGCAAAACTCGTTTGTTTGGAAAATTTGTTGCACAACTCGTTTGTTCCAAACTTTATTATCTATTATTTTTCTATCGTATGTTGCAGTGTGTGTCAATTTTTCAAATTTTAAGTTTTAATCAAGAATCAAATAACATCTAAGAATTTAAAGCATTCAACTAATTTTGTCCATTTAATCAGCCGCTCTACAAGTTTTTAACTTTTTCCCAAAATTCTGTTAACTTGCAACGAGCGTTTTCATTTCACCTACTCATGTGTATGTATTTGTTATGTTGTAAAATGTTTTGAAGATCACGTTCTTTTTGTATTTCTACCTTTTCAAATAGTCAGCGATTGTATGTATGTATGTATGTATCTGTAACAACTGCTAGAGTTAGAGTTTGTTCAAAGATTATGTGGGGCTTGCTCCATTGTATAACTTAAGCCTATTTATATGCAATTTGTTACCTATACCTATGCATGTACATACATATGTATTCCATGTATTTGCTTTTTATAATGGGTGGCTTATTAATTTAAATACTACACACTTTATTTTTATTTTGATGCCTTTTTTTAATCATGTTCTTGTATCTACCTGTGGTTGTTGTCTTTTATAATCTCTGTAAAGATTTAATATTTTTTGTTTTTGATTGGAAATTTGATTGGAGCCTATCATCAAATGTGATCATTTCTAAACATTTCTTGTTTTCTGTTTGGCTTTCTTTAATGCATAATTATGTATTGTTGTTTTCGAATTTTACCTGTGAAATCTTACAATTTAGAAAAGGAATGTGTAGGTTTTTATATGGAAATAATAGATAATAGTCCATGTTTTTTTTTTTTGTAAAGGTTTCTATGTAAAAGTGATCAATCAACATTAGGTAAAACCTTTGTTATTTTATGAATATTTTTTTAAGATTACTTATATAGAAATATTGTTTGATAGAAATTGTGTACATATGTACTCGTATGTATACCTACAGTTGTCGCTCGGTTATATGAATATCCAGAATATCCACTGACATTTTCCACCAAAAATCGGAGTTCAATCGAGAAATTTAAAATCATTCATGATTCCTTAAAAGGAAATCCCAGATTAAAGTTATCAATAATCTATGATCATTCATATTTTCAATTAAATATCAAATTTTATATCATAATTCTAAAATATTTCATAATTCCTTAAGTGGTTGTCAAAAAGCAAAGAGGACAATCATTTGTGATCGCTCATATTTCCCAGCAAAAATCGGTTTTTTTATGATAAATCTAAAATCAATTATAGTTTGTTAGAGATCCTGGAGTAAATAGGACAATAATCTGTAATCACTTATATTTTCCAATAAAACTCGATAATTATATGTATGTATGTAGGTACTGCATCAAAACAATCAGCTGAAATCGTTTTTTATTAAGCCAGGTAATTTGTATTTCATTTTGGAATAGAACGTAGAATTTTTATTTTGGATAATGAATTATTATTAAGCTATTTACATAAATAAAATACTCTAAAAATTCGCCATTTTTTAAAGGTGAATGTCCTGTAAGTGAAATTTTTTCAATTTAATTAATTACAAAAACTTATTATTTATTCCCTAATGGGAAACTATTAACAAATTTAAGCAAATGCTCAACAATTAATAAACATTTGCAGACATATATGGCAGCATTTTTTTATCCCTAAACGATTCCTTAGAATTTGCGTGTGTGGCAGGAATTTTAAGTGAAAAATCAATTAATTTTTTTCTGGTCACTCACCCCAAACTAAAATGTAACAACTACAGAAAACCATAACAATAAATGAGTAATGAAAATGTACTCCAAATAGCTCTTAAAATAAAAAGAAACAACATTTTGTATTGAAAATATTGTTTGGTTGCTGCGGTTAATAATTCTTAACGATGATTAGGTGTTTTGTTGCAACAAACAGCAAACTGCTGACCGATCAATGAACCAAAATACAAAACCCTTAAACTACTTTATAAAATGTTACATAACAACAATTAAAGATGTGTAAGAATGTGCTGTATCACAGGATCTTCAACAACCAAAACTACAACATACAATAAAAGAAAAATCTAACAAAAAAAAGGATACAATTTAACTAATGATCGAAATCTTAAATTGATACCTTAAACTCCAGGCGAGCGAGCAGGCACCATGTCATTAGTCAATTTCAAAGGGATTTCCAAAACTAAAAATTAAAACATTTTGTTGAGAGTCCTGTTGTTTGGTAAAGCAAAAAAAAATAAGTTTATTAAACGCCTTTTGTGTGCGGAAAGGTCTTAAGGTTCTCTTATGATTACTATCAATAAGATAAAGAGTGCAACTATTTTGATTGGTAATTTGAAGTTTTGTAAAAATAAACCATTAATCAAGTATTTAAATATTTAATGGGAAACAGAAAGGTATTTTGATATTTGGAAATATATATTTTTGAGGAGTTTTAACAACAAATCAAGGCTTTTAAAGGATATTGCAGCATGCTTAAGAACGATAAAGTTTATTTGACATCCGTGTTTTTATTTAAATTATTGTAAAATTGTTGTAGAATGTACATACGAGTATAATGAATGTTAGCTGCATTTAAATGGAATATTTTTAATATGTATTTCTTTATTATTTCAAACCAATGTTATTTGGCATAAAATAAAAAACTTGTTGTTCCCCTTTTTGAATGCAAAATCACTAAACCGAACGAAACCTTAAACAAATACATCCCGTACTTCCCGCTTGAATGCCTTTTTAAAAAAAGCATAGATTTGCTGTCATTTAAACCGAGATACAAAGCACAGTAGAACAACGAAAAGCAGTACGCTAAGTTAAAAAGATGATAAGTAACTATATTGAAGCAGGATTTTAATAACAAAAACGCCTCTAATTTATTAGACAAGCATATCATTGGTAGATACTGGTTAAAAACTAGACACTAGTTTTAATACTTAGTGTACATACGTAGATAACTAACAAACTAACTAACTGACTAGCAACTGAATACATTGACATCAACATCCCTTAATAACTCTCATATATATTATCAAATTAAAAAAGAAAACCCCTAACAAACTCACACATCAGACGTCCTTTTCTTTGTACTGTACTGAAACCAAAAATTTTAAAAAATTTCTACAAAATTTCCAACATTTCAAGATACGATTACAAACAATAAACAAACAAACCTCAATACAACACACACAATTTAGATTTGTTTTTTACGTTTTATTTATTTTTTATTTTATTTGCTTAAAATGCACGTGTTTTTTAATACCAACAAACTTGCTTTTTTTTCTTCCACAACTAAAACATTTCTTCATAGAAATTGTAAAAAAAAACCTGCCATAGAAAAAAGGGACAGTCAAATCAGTACTCACACAAACGCTCATACTCGTGCACACTTAACAAATGTTTAAATAATTTTCCAACTGATAACTGAAACAGACATTAACAAACATTGTGTTATTTTTGTAAAAGAACTGGAAACCTTATATAACCTTATAAAACTAGGTTTAAAGAAAAAGGAGACAATATTATTTTACATTTACGAGTAAAAACCCACCTTTCTCAACGTTTCTGTTTAAAAGTAAAAAAAAAATTACCTTGCGCATGCTCGGCGCACTTGTAAGATTTGGAAAATTTAAAATGAAAAGAGAAAAACAACAATCCAATACTATATTTAAATCAAACAAGGTTCCAGGCAGTGTATGGATTGTTTTATTATACCAAACAAGTAATAAAATTAAACAAACCATATGAGAGAGAAAAGGAAGTATAGAGAGAGTGAGAGAGAATTAAAAAAGCGGTTTTTAAGCATTCAAATATCCCTACTCAAAATTACACGTTTTTTTTTTTTGAGGTTGCTGGTGTTAAAACAGAACTTTAAATTGTGAATTCATTTAAGAGAAGTTTAAAGATACGGTCACACTTGGCAAAAACTTATTCAAAAAAGCGTAACCACTTGTTTTAGCACAAATTTTTTTGACGTACAAGAGTTTTTGCAAGATCCTAAATAAACAAAGCTTTTTTAAATAAATAAATAAATTCAAATATATTTTATTTAGTGGCTTAGTGGCTGGGAACTGGAACTGAACTAGAACCAAACTAGAACTGAACTAGAATTGAGCTAGAACTGAACTAGAACTGAACTAAAACTGAACCAGAACTGAACTAGAACCAAACTAGAACTGAACTAGAACTGACCTAGTACTGTTCTTAACTAAATCAGTTTTAAAATAAAGCAAAAGTTTTATTTTTAGAATATGGGATTAAGTTAAATTCAATTGAAAACAGAAACAGAGATAATAAGAGACAACTCTTTTATACAACTGCTTTTATCCAGAAGTTAAAATTTCAAGGTGTCCCTTTTATTCAAAAACTAGCTGGCTGTCAGTTTACAAAAACTACAAATATTGAAACACAAAATTATTCAAGACAATGAATGTTTGGTATAAAAATAATTGAAAACTCTACGCATTATCTAATGGGAACACTAATGGTTAACAAAAAATCACGGGACGCGCTTAGACTCCTTCGTCTGTATTGGGGGAAAAAAAAACTAATGATCATAAAGGATTTCATAGTTGTTTGTGTTGAGCTAACACAAATAATTATAATAAGAGTAGAAACCTGTTAGTTGGTTGGTGTTTGTACCTTTATTTATTGAAGATTGTTTCAATTCAATTGATTGTCTTTGAAAGTTATTCACATCAATTATTTATGCAGTCGGACGGACTGAATGTCTGTTTGTTCATTAAATTGCCTGGCCCTGGCATGTTTAAGGAGTTGCTTTTTTAAAGGATCGTTGATTTCGTATTATTGGTTTCATTGTTTTCTCTTAATTCCTTTAATATCATGCTGAGTTTTTCATCTGATTTTTATTTAATTTTTTGAGTAAACAGCAACAATTTATTTGTTCTACAATCTTATAAACGAATATATTTAAAATCTTTTAATTCTAAAGATTTTTTTCTCATGTTTTTGTTATAAAAACATAATTTTTTATTTCAACCAATAAATATTGTTGGAGTTTAGTTATTATTTACCATGAGTTTTGTTTTTCTTGTTTAGTTTGTAATAAAATTGTTGTTTAATCGCTTACATTGTGTACCCAAGAGTGTAATAGAGATAGAGAGAGAGACAGACATTTAATTCATAATGTAAGCTTGTAATCTTATTTACATTTTATTTTGGTGTTGTTATTAATGTTTATTCTTTATTTTACGAGTACTGTACTTGAAAGCGATTAAAAACGCTAGTTAATAATTAAACTATTAGTAATTATTTGAGGTTTTGCAGAGGGTTTCAAATCACAGATGTGGAATTTAAGGATATAAAACAGAACCAAAAAAATACCCACAAACATTACAAATAAAAAAGTATTCAAATATGTACAAAATTAAAAATAAACTCCTTAGTGGTTTTGATTGCACTTCATTTCATATTGAAATATTGAATCTTGACTTAAATGGTTCAAATTTAATAAGGCTATAAATATAAAATTCAAAGTATTGTACTAATGTTTGCTAAATCCTTCCTTATAAAGTGCATTTGAAGCATAAATTTATGCCGTAAATTTGCTGAATTTATTCAAAAAACAAACCGCTGGTTTTTCTGAAACACCATTTCTGGTTATGGTGAATGGAACACGTTAATGCGTTAACTAAATGTTTGCCTATTATTGATTTAAGATTGAATAGTTATACAATATGAGTAAAATCGATAACAAAAGAAATTAGTATGTCATTCAGGAATACCGAAACAATTTGAATACCGTTCAATGCGATAAAACATTGAAGAGAAAACAATGCAAGGATAAAATGTATCGCAGTGCGTTGGTGTAAATATTAAATAGAAACTACTTACAGCAACTACTACTCTTACTCCTTATCCCCCTCAAACACTTAAACAACTGTACAAGTAAGTATTTGTGTTAGTTTAAGGATTCCGTTGTGTGATTTATGTTTATGTAGATTTATGTTGTAGTTTTCAAAAAAAAAAAAAAAAACAACATTATCGCCATAACAACAAAACTAAACTACACTATATGGAATACCAGTAGTCATCTAATTTCTTAAATAAATAAAGACAGACAATCAGGCCTAAGCATGTTTTCAACAACAACAACAACAAAAAATCAACCCGCGTTTTCCTTTAAGGATTTTTTTTTTAAATTTACACATTTTTATACACGTTTTAAAAATACAACAGAAAAATAAACTCGGCTTGTGTACGAGTATGCAGGAGAGAAAGAGTTGTTGAAGAAAAGTGTTAGTGGAGGTTTCTGTGCTACTCAGTAGCAAATACTTGGCTGGTGGTTAGCAAAAGGACATGATGTGGTACTTGTAATCTTAAAGTCATTTTTGTTTACAAATTCTCTACAAACGAAATTATGTTGTTTTTTTCTAATTCTATTGATCTTAGAATATTGTTTAAATATTATTTAGGCGTCTTTTGGGAAAAAAAAAGTGATTGATAGACAGACCGACAGTTTTCCAGAAAAAAAGATTTTTGAAAAAGTAACAATTAGGCAAGTGTTTTTCATTATGTATTTAATGTGGGAAACTGAACTACTCAGACTGGACAGGCAACTCAATGTTGCCATTGATGTAATCAAAGCAATGACTTTGGTTTCCAACAAATATTTAATTAGAATTGATTATGGAAAAGTAATAAAAGTAGTATGTACATATGTATGTTGTTGCAAAGGCCAATAAACTCAATAAACTTTTAAACCAGCTAACAACTTGGTAATAATTAGCAATTACTGAATAACATAAGTAACTTATCAATAACTAATACTACTACTACATACCATTTTTATTATTTAGAAGTAATTGTAGAATGATTTCGTTTCGTTTGAATTATTTTTTCAGCAAAACCAGAGATTTTCAAAAAAAAAATTATAATGAAGAATCCATGAAGAAGTATTTCTTTCAAATAAAAGCTTTAATTAAACATTTACGCAGAGTAGTTTTGAAAGTGATAATTTAATATTCGCTGAATAAAGAACTAGTTCAGAACTAGAGTATTTAAAAACTGAAATTGGTTTTTTTTTTTAAATAAAAAAAAACCGACCAGTTTCGAATATTTTATATTTTAGAATTATTCGACAATCCGGATCGGTTGACCGGTTTTTATAATTAAGAACTTTTTGATTTTTTGTCATAAAAATATCCAACTTGTCTAACTTTTTGTATTTGTAAAAACTAACAAATATATAACCGAAAAAATTAAAAAAACTTTCGGTTCTAAGACTGATTCCAACTGATTTGCGACGTATATAAATTCCAAGGAAATTTTAAGTTTCTATTTAGATTTAATTTCTATTTAGATTTAATGGTGTCTTGCACGGGAACGTGTGAAAAGGTGCGCTGGGACCTTGTACTGAAATTTCAAGAAATCATTAATAAATGCACTTTCCTTTGCGTGTTTTACTGCTTGAACACATCACAAACGTGTTCTGTGAATTTGAGTTACTTTTTGGATTATCTTATTGTACCTATTTGAATTCCGTCCCATTTTGAATTTTTGTTACCTGCTTTATGTTTGAACACATAACAAACAAGTTTTTTGAATTTTAGTTACTTTTTGTTACTTTTGTTAAAAAAGAATTAAGTTAAATAATTATTTAAAATTTAAATAAAAATTTCATATACATACATTCATTATACATGTATAATTAGTAAACAAAAAAATTGCGTTCTCATATAAAATTCCATACAAATAGAAATAAGTCCCTGTGGACCTTGTAATTCACATAAGCGTATATGCGCAACGCATGACTCCTCCCAGCGGAGAATTAAAACTGAATTTGATTTGAATTTACTCGTACATTCAAATTGTTGAAATTTTAATGTCACTTCTTTATTCTTTGAATTTGACTATTGATATTGACCTTAATTAATTTTAATACTTCAAGACCCACTATTCATTTTTATCAACATTCTGTGTCTCGTTTGTATCTTCCCGACTCCTGTTCTTCCGTATTTGTTCTATTTTTGACTGTTTGACAAACAGTCAAAGTTGTTTTGTTTATTATCATCATTAAAACAATGACATTTAAAAAAGCAACCAACTCTGTTGGTGTACAAGTAAATAGATAAACAATTAGTTTTTTTTCTTTCTTTAAAGGAAGGTGGCAAGATACATTCTCCTTAGTGAAGAAACTCACTTGTAATGTTTTGAAAACAATTTTCCATCTTCAATAAACAAACGTTTTCATTTTCATAAAGTTAGACAAAAGACTTTTCCTTTCTTTTAGTTGTTTCAAAAAAAAAACTATGTAGTTCATCATTGTTTAGTAATCCAAATAAAAATAGAAGGAAAAATTATGTAATTTTTCTCCCAAAATTTGTTTAGGGGATATTTTTTTTATTTAAAACCTTTTTCAGTTTCTAGTATTTATTTATTGGTATACACACACAATTCATAACATAATATTTACTTATTGTATAACATGAAAATGATCAATTTTCTTTACAGTTTTAGGGATCTTCTTTTTTTTTGAGATTTTCCCTCTCTTTCTGTTTTCTAATTTAGGTACTCTCCTTTTTTCCAACACATGTTTCTTAAATGCTTGTTTTAAATTTAGATTTTTTCCCCCATTAAAGATGCCAAGTCATTCTTAAAGGCTGTTGAACTTTAGTATTTTTGGATTGTTGTATATTAAATAAATAAAGGATTGTTAAAATTTTCTTTGTATCTTTAAGTACTTATTTATAATATAGTTTTTAGAAACGTTGAGGAAATTTATGTAGTGTGTAGAAATATTTTAAATATAAATTACAAGTAATTGTAAGGAAAAACTTGGTTGTAAGTAATATTAATGTTAAATTATGGTCTTATTGAGAAAGTTACTTAAAAATACACATTTCTAAGTAACCCTGCTATGAAGATTATAGAAATAAGCAATTTCAAGTGGTGTTGCAGGACATTGTAATTCTAGAACTGATTTAGTTGTGGTTGTACGAGTGTCGGTGTGTTTAAATCTCGTTAGGGCTTAAACGAAAGTATGTAGGAACGGAAAATTTGTTGCACATATTCTTGGTGTATTAGAAAGTTGTGGTATTGAAAATAACACAAATCGATTTAACGGAAAGGTCTTATAATTCATCAAGAAAAATAATAGAAAATTTTGTGTATAACACTATTTTTTATAGGAAATAGTGTGTAGAACAGTTTTTTTGTACAGAAAATTTTGTGTATAACAGTATTTTTTATAGGAAATAGTGTGTAGTACAGTTTTTTTGTACAGAAAATTTTGTGTATAACAGTATTTTCTATAGAAAATCTTGTGTATAATAGTTTTTTCTATGGAATATCATGTGTAGAACAGTATTGTGTACAGAAAATCGTGTGTATATATTTTCTTTAGAAAATCTTATGTAGAACAGTATTTTCTACAGAAAATTTTTCTTATAACAGTCTATTTTATACAATATCTTGTGTATAACAGTCTACTATATGCTATATATTGTGTATGTCAGTATTTTCTATAAAAAATCTCGCGTATAAGAATATTTTCTATAGAAAGTCTTGCGTAGAACAGTATTATCTATAGAAAATTTTATGCATACCAGTATTTTTTATATAAAATCTTGTGTATAAAAGTATTTTCTAAAGAAAATCTTGTGTAGAACAGTATTTTCTATAGAAAATTACGTGTATGACAATTGATTTTATACAATATCTTGTGTATAACAGTATTTGGTTAAGAAAGACTTGTGTAGTATTTTCTGTATTTTCTATAGAAAACCTTTACTGTATTTATGTTTTATCCAGTAAACTTAATGCTTGGAACACAACTGGAACGAACGACGAATTTCGCCTAACATGACAAACTAGTTGGTGACAATTCGCTGTTTAAATTCGTCGTATGAATAACGACAAAAAATAATAAATAATTTTTTATAATATAATGTTTTTGTTTTCGCATAACAGCTGATAGGTAGTGTGACCATAGTTAAAAAAATACAATATATACATATAAAAAATAAACATTAACAAAAACTTAGATAAAAAGAATGTTTACAGTTAACTATTTTGTATATTTATTTCAAATTCTATAAAGTAAAAAATAAATCAATAATTAAAGTAAAAATTAACATTATTTACTAAAACATTAAAAACTAAAACGAAATATGGTCACCCCGTATTGTTTGTTAGTCGCTCGCCGATGTAAAAAATAGAAATAGACTCTATTTCAGAGTTTGTCGTATTTGACGAATTCAGACGACGCCGTTATTGTGTGTATTTTCATATACACAAATGTGTTTTATTTTTAGAGACGAACATTCGCGACCAAAAATTCGTCGTTCGTCTCAGTTGTGTTTCTAGCATTAGTTTGTTAAAACCACTTCATTCCACTCAAATTCCTTCCAAAACACATCTAGTTTCAAAGTAAATTTATTAGTTTTACTACTTTATTAAATTAGAAACTTGCCAAGAAATTTTGTTCACAGGAAGAGCAAATAAATCCTGTTAAAAAAAAGAAACAACTACGTGACTAAAACAATTTAATTCTAATTAATCTAATTTCGTTAGTTACTTAGTAACAACTACTACTACCTGCAATAGAAAATAGAGTAAATATTTCAACAAATTAAGGAAACAACGAATAAAGATAAAGGTGTCATGTTCAGCAGAAATAACATCTAAACAAACAATCCCAAAAAAAAGCAGAATCACAAACTGCAATCTTAACAGAAGAACTTCCTTAATGCTCTCAAAAATAAACAGCAGCAGCATTGGCATCAGCTCAAGTGTTGAAATAACAACAAAAGGACGATTTCAAGGAAAAATAGCACGAGTTTTGTGGCAAAAACAACAAATACGAGTATAATGCAACTAAAACTAGCTGCAACAAAGATGACAAGAAATATCAAGGATCTGCTCCTTGAGCAACAACATGTATTTAAAACCGCAAAGTACCGCACACACACAAACCAACAAACAAATAAACACTAGCAAGGCAAAAGGATAATTATATTTAAGAGTAAACAAGTAAGCAAGCAAATTAAAGAGCATGAGAATGAGAATGGTATTCTGCTGTGATGTGTTGTATTGACAAGTGTATTTAACAACAAACAATGTTTTGCCAAAAAACATGCTGACTGACATTGATGAGCCAGTAAGAAGAAGTGTTCGGGCAAAAACTACTCTTTATAAAACACTTGAAAAAAGAGGATTTTAGGATTAACAAAATTATCTTACATATTTATTTATATTTTACATTGTGTTTATGTCAGCTTAAGATTATTTTTGTGAAATGTTTGACTACATACACCACAACACACATGCTTCCCATACACACACACACACACTAACAATTTATAAACGATTTTATTTAATAAAAAATAAATCATTAGAAATTCAATTTAAATCGTCTTTATTTTAAATTTCTTTATGCTTAATTTATTTTTTTATTTAAACGTTTTTTTTTTTTTGTTTTTAATTAACAAAAATGTGTTAGTTCTCATGGAAATTTCTTTTAACACTTGTCAGTAGTTTTTGATGAATTTCCTTTGTATCACACCTTAGAATTGAAAAAGGATCAAACGTGACGTGATTTCCGTTACTTTATAAATGTTATAAATTGTTATAAAACCCACGAAGCAAACAAAAACACAAAACACTTGTTTAAAATTGTTAAACTATATTTTTTTTGTAGGTAAAAAGGAACAAAAACCATTCAAAAGATATTCAATGTATTTGAAACAATTGAGACAATAGCATAAACTGCGTTTTATAGGCCTGGGCAACATTTGGAAGATTTTTTTTATATCTTTTATCTTTTTTGATTAATTTGTCATTAAAACATCAAATTGTTAAATCGATTTGTATAAAAAAGTCAGCCGTTTCAATTGTTAGAGAAGGTTTGTAGTTCTATGCTCTTTTGGGTACAAGAATACGATCTACAATAGCAGTGATCACATTTTGAGCTTGATGAATTGAGTTTTGATGGACTTTTCTAAGTAAAAAAAAAACTAATTTCGATCAAATATATAAAAGTAATCACAGACAGATTGAATTTTCTATAGATTTTGAATTCAAAATAAAAGTGATCACGGATTGAGCTTTATGAATTGAGTTTTGATGGTCTTTTCTAATCAAAAAAAAAACTAATTTCGACCCAATATATTTTGAATTAAAATAGAAGCGATCACAGATTGAGCTTATTTGCTTTACCGAAATATAAATCATTTACGTTTTGATAACGAATATGAAAGAATCGTATTTAAATCCAAAGTAGTGATCATATATTGGGATTATTTTCTAAAAAAAAAAAAGCAGTGTTTCCACTACAATAAGCAACATTTTCAAAATAAACATTTAATAAGTCAAAAACATTTGTTTAACTGTTTTTGTAGCGTTCTTCATTCAACAATTTAAAGATGTTTTCCCGGCTTTATCGGTAAAGCAAAGCTGTAGAAAATCGGTAAAATTTACTATTCCAATAATATAATTAGAACAATTGTATTGAAAATAAAAATGATCACAGATTGATGTTATTTCCTCAAAAAACGACTTAAGTTTTCTATGAAAAAAGCGGTTTTGGATTAAAAATAGAAGTTATTTCCTCAAAAAACACAGTATATAACGAAATATAGACGATTTAAGTTTTCTATTAAAAAAATCAATTGCGCATCCAAAATAAA
Organism: Bellardia bayeri; assembly: GCA_950370525.1. Lineage (NCBI taxonomy): Eukaryota > Metazoa > Arthropoda > Insecta > Diptera > Calliphoridae > Bellardia > Bellardia bayeri. The sequence goes on from OX493268.1 coordinate 2,556,474, forward strand.
AGTAATTATAGATTGAGCTTATTTTCTTGAATATATTCTACAATAAGCCAACTGGGCAATATAAGCATTAATGAATATATTCTTTAATATTCTCCTAAACAAAATAGTTTGTAGCGTTCTTCATTCACGACGTTGTTCTGACGTTATCGTTTAAACAAAGACTTCCAAACTAGTATTGTAGAAAATTGGTAAAATTTACTAGTCGGAAATGCTGAAAATATAATTAGAAACAATTAGTTTAATAAAGTATTAAACTAGCAAGTATATAATTTATTTAATCTTATTCATAGCGTCGGAAGTTGTTCTCTTAATGCAATGAAAACAGAATTTCTTCTTTTTCAAATAATTGTACATTTTTCAGCTACTTGTTCAATTCTTTGAATACCCACATATCAGAAAGTATTTTATAAGCCTAATTACAAGATTTATAACTAAAAATACGTTACTTTTTTTTTTTTGTTTAACAAATTTGTAATCAAACTTGTAAACAAACCCCTTTTGATTTAATAACACTACCATTGTCTTTAACGTGTTAGAAAATGTAATTATGACTTTGTGTTAAAATCAAAGGGCTTTTCTTTTCCTCAACTGAGTTAAATTATAAATCGGAAGTTTTCATGTAATTAACACATGTAAAATAACACAACACAAACAAAAAACAATGAATCTCCACAATGACTCGTCACGACGCACTGAGTCTCTGAGTCTTTAATATTTGGTTGGCTGGGTCATTACTAAAAATAAGTACGAGTAATTACTCTAAAAACAATAAAATTCATTTGAAATAAAAAAATTTATGTAATGAAACAAACATTTCCTAACCTAAAACAATGAAAATGATAACGAAAATGTGAAAAAGATTTTTAGTTAAATAAATTCAAATCAAACAATTTCCGATTCAAAAGAAAGGGGGAAATAAATGTAAAGAGTAATTATTATACGAGTACTGTTCAACTTGTTAACCAAGCGTGAGAAATATGGCTTAAAACAAGAGTAATGAAATGTAATGGGTTGGGTTTTGAAGCTGCTTCAGAATTATTTGTAAACTTAAATAAGCCTGAATTTTTGAAATTTCAATACACAATTTTATTAATAATTTGTAAAAGAGGGATTTTAGGGTTTTTATTTTGTTTCATAAATCTCTAGTGACAAACTTAAAGCAGCTGTTTAGCCACTTGAACACAGTTGTGCTCTTGAAAATCTCTCCCTTTCCCCTTCAAAGTCTAACACTAATGCTCCATATTTAAAATATTTTTTTTTTTTGTTGGAAAACAACATCTGTTTCTTGGTTAGTTTTATTTAAATTTTATGATTTTTATTACATGTTTTTCCTTATAAGAAGTAGTATTCGTTAATAAAAAAAACAAGCAATAATATGTTGAAGATGTTTAATATATATTTGATAGTTCACACCTAGAAATGTTACATGAAATATTGAACAGAAAACCAGCTTTAAGCTATTGATTAAGTTTTAATTAAAAAACCTTTCAAATGTAAATTAATCTGGAAAATACTTGTAAGTATTCATAATGAAAATCAGTTTATAAAAAGATTCTGTTTGTGAAATAAATGTATGTATAGCCGCTTGAACTGTTGACTGTTAGTTAGTATTAGAACTTCGCGCGAACAAAATAATTTTGAAACAGTTTGGAAAATATAACAAGTTGTTGGATTTACTGAAAAGAAATTTTATCCGATATTAAGCACCTAACTCTGGTAGGTACTTATTGTTCATAAAGTTCGTGAGATGGTCTTATTAGTGAACAACTTTCACGATCCCCGTCGTTGTATGATTCATACAGACGAGAATAGGGCTACAGTAACACGCTATCCAAAAACACTGAAACGACATTTTGAGTTTCAATAGATATGTTTTAATAGATGTATGTATATACTTTTGAATTAATTCAAAAGAAGAATTACTTCGTATACTCTTTATTAGCTTTATTTGACTTTTGAAAACGAAAAGTTGGGCATGTTTTATAACAACGGAAATCAAATTGTGTCTACTTTTCATGTATAATAAAGAGTTATTAAAGAGTTTAGTAAAAAAAAGGCAAAATTTTAATATTTAATTAAACTTTAATCAAAGTAATAAAACTAGCTCTGCATACAAACCTTTTAAAGTTATTTAATTGCTATGCTGAGATATGTAAAAGTGCTAACTGCAGTTAAACATTTTTAATTTTACCTTTAAAACGAATGATATTAGAATGCTTTTAATAGAGTGCCTCGAAAATGTTTAAAACAAGCGATACTACAAAGTTATTTGTCTCCCTTTAAAATGATGTAAAAAAGGATTGAGAAACCTACAAGCTTGTAAAAGTGCTAAGTTCATTTTGAAAAATTTTAAGCTGAAGCTGGGAAAGAAACTACATTAACAGACGCAGAATATGTTTCAAATAAACGATTTTATAAAAAGCTAAGGATAGGGGTTTTTGTTAAAATCTTGTATTTAATGTTGCACAAAATATAAACATAATGCTAGAAAATTACCGGCAGCATTTAGGGTTTCAAATTTGTGTTTATTAATTTCAAATAATTACTTTAATTAGCAATAAATAAATTCCCTTTAAGCAGCATTACTAGTTAGAATATTCAAATTGCATCTGAAACCAACTGGCATTTCAGCAATTATCTTTGAAAAAACCAAGAACATGATGAGAAATGAAAGCGAAATCATTACACACAATCAAGGCGTAACTTCAGCATTAAAACTAAACTAAATACAACAAATATTGTATGAAATAAAGCACAGATTTTTATATTATAAAAACAAATACATAATTAAAAAAACTGCATAAAACTGTTTAATTCATGTTGCTTTGTCAACATTTTGTTTTGGTTAATAAAAATTTGTTTGAAAACCTTTAGAATATTTTCCCAGAAAAACGTTTAAAAAACAAATATAAAACTATTATTTTATGAGTGTAGTGACATGTTTTGTTTTAACACTTTAACTTTCTTAAAAAAAAAAACAGATAATAATTTTTATTATTGGCAATTTAAATTAAAACACAAGGGGTTATTTTACCTACTACAACTCTTCTTACCCTTCAAAGATGTTTTTTATTTTATTTTAGTTTTACTTTTAATTACAATTGCTTTTTTATAAAAAATGTTTCGTACACACCCATTTATAATTTGCGAATTTGAGATCCTTTTTTTTTGCGAAAGAAAGAAAATATGCCAAATTGACAAGACAAATCAATAAACATACAATTTTATTACCAGCCGAGAGTTGTTATAGTGATACTGATCTGTCAAATTGTCTATTGTTATCAGTGACAATTGTGTTAACTGTCAGATACACACACACACATTATTTGAGTGCCTAAAATTCAATGTGAAAATATGTGTTAGGACAGACAGACAGACAATTGTTTATGTCATTTTTGGGTTGGCATGATGGTTCTTTTCACAATTTTCTAACATAAGGGTTTTCTTTTCTTTGTGTTTAATATTGCAATTTTTAAATTATGATTAGTTTTCAATTTTTTGTTATTAAAAAATTCTTATTGTATTGTAGCATTCTCAGGTTTTAGCTGCTCATCTGTAATTGTCATGCGTCATTGAATTTTTAAGTTTTTGGTTCAATCACAGTTCACAGAAGAGAAGAAGATCATCAACGATATTTGGTTAAGATTTCTTTTTTAAGTAGGTATTTTTCTAACGAACTTTAAACCATTTAGGTCAAGATGTTAAAATTAAAAATAAAATCATTGATCATTGGATAAGATCTGTCATCAGTTTACCTTTATTGTTATATTCCATTTTTTGTGGATATCAATAGAAAATATAAATATTTAATAAAAAAAAAACATTGCAAGAAACCCCATTTTATTATGTAATATGTTTGAAATGATCTACTATTAAAATACCTTTTCAAAACTTTTTCAATTGAATTATCTTTTTCTTAAAGCAAATATTTAATCAGAAAAGCTTAACCACTTGTTTTAGCACAAATTTGTTTGACGTTGTTTACTCTTACAAGAGTTTTGCAAGATCAAACATCAGCAAATAAAATAAGACTAAATATTTGTAGTGTCTTGTACTAAATAAACGAAGTTTTTTTTAATTAAATAAACGAGTTCAAATATATTTTATTTAGTGGTTACGTCTTTTTCGGCAAATATTTGCTAAGTATGACCGTACTTTTAGGCTAATTCTATTATATATGATGAATGAAACGAATGATTTGTATATATGTACATTAGGGTGTCCCCGTTTGTATGGAGAAAAAAAAGGTATCGATACTTTTCTAAATTTTTTTGTCCTGGGGTCAATGTACATTAGGGTGTCCCCGTTTGTATGGAGAAAAAAAAGGTATCGATACTTTTCTAAATTTTTTTGTCCTGGGGTCAATATTTGGTGAGCTGGATCAAAGGATAAAAAGGTCCTTTTTAGAGGTTTTATGATTTTTTCACATTTCTTCCAATTTGGTATCTTTTGAAAGGTCTTTGAGAGGCGCATTCATGGGTTATCAAAAATTAAAAAAAAAATTTTTTTTTAAATTCAAAAATTTTCAAAATTTCAGACAAAATTTTAGTTTTTTTTTTATTTTTTTTTTCATAGAATTTACTTAAATAAATAGTTGAAATTTCTTGATTATAAATAAATCAAATATTTATGACCGATAAGCTCCTATTTTGGGAGAATATTTCAACAAATTTCAATCCCAACCGTTATTGGGCCAAAAAAATATAATGTACCAAGTTGGATCGAAATATATTCATCATATCGAGGGACGAACGGACATATTTAAATCGACTCAGGAAGTGATACTGATACTGATGTATACATTCTTTTTTGCAAATTAAATATATGCGCTTAAAAATCCTATTATTAATTAAAAAAAAAAGAAAAGATTTTCTTACAGCCATTTTTATTAATTATCCTATAAAAAAAAACAACTTAAGGCGTTTGTTTTCTAACAGCTGCTTAAAAGTTCTTAGATTCATTTTATAACTAAAAATTTATGTCTGGCCCATAAAAGAAATGTTGCATAAATTAACAACAATAACAAAAAAACTGTCATACGGCAACAAATTCATCATCTTTAACATCATCACTAAAAAAGAGAAAACTTTAACACACATGCCACCATGTAAAATTTTGGAAAACTGTACAACTACAAAAAAGAAACATGCAACATTTTACACAAATTTTAAACTATCCCAAATACTAGAGCAACGAGTTTTAGTTTTTTTTTTTTTATATCTATTTATATGACAAGAGAACAAGTAATCAATCCATAAAGATTTTGACATTTACACACACACATACAGCTTAATGTAATAAAAATTTGAAGAATTCTTTTTTTTATGTTTTGTTATGAACTCGTATCAATCAAAATTCGTCAAGCTGTCAGGAATTATGTCACTGAAGTGTCTCAAATTGCAACATTACATTAACAGCCAGACACACAAATTTGCATAAGAATATTTTACTTTCATTTTTTTTTATTTTCAGCAGAGTTTTGTAAAAAAAAAACTGTAGCCGGAGTAAAATTATAAAGAAAAAAGGGGTCACTTTGAAGTTTAAAGAAAAACCGTTAAAATTACGTTTTTATATGAAAACAAATTATATGAAAATTATGTTAAATATTCAAGATTTTCTTGAAAAATATCTAAAATTGTTAAAACGTTTTTTCAAGTAACTGTTACTTTTATTGTTACTGTCACTTTTACATGTTACGTTAAATAAAAATGGTTACTTGATATTTTTTATTGCTTTATTTTGCATCTTCCTTTACACTTTAATCCTTTCGTTACTTTGCGTTCCGTACATTTTTTTATAATGAAATTTGAGCTGTTTTTTAACGCTTGTTATAAAATCGAAATGATTTAAAGCTAAACTGACACTTCTTTTCTTCACATCCTGCAACTTCAACAACACTTTATTGGAAACATAAAGAGTAGAACTGAAAAATGCCATTTAACCGGAATATTCGTCAATCTGCTGGCAACAAAGAAGCAACAAAAACAAAAATAGTAACTTTGTAAACCCGGTGTTCTCCTGACAGTAAAAAAGATGTGATCTTATCGGAAAATTGTTAAATGAAAATATTTTGTGCGTATGTATGTTACAAAGATCAAGCGGTTTTTACAGCAACAAAGAATTCCTGCTAACAGAAACCTTTTGTGGTTTTATTACATTTAAATCCTTCTTTATAGATTTCATAAAAACAAATACCACCAACAGCACAGGACTTTAACGACTACAGCTCGTTTTTGTTTATTGTAGGAGAGTCAGTTTACATTATAGTTTCTTCTACTTCATAGTTTCTCTTTGATGAAGATTAACGATCTTTTAAATTCATTGTTTTCTTCGCTTTTAAACAATTAAAACATTTTGTTACAATTTTCCTCTATTCAAAATTAAATAGTTCGCATGTTTGGTAAAATTTTTTATGGCGGCTTTTTCTTTCAGTTTGTTTGTTAGAGTTATAAAAAACGTTTGTTAAATTCTCTTTACAAAGGATGTTTAAACTCTTTTTTTAACTCTTTGATACAAACAAAAAATGTAGCTAGTAAAAAACAGAAAAGATAAGATTTTGTTAAATTTTCTTTTGATTTTGTGCTCCCATTTAGTGATTTTAATTTTTTATGTGCTTTACCCAAACTTCTGTAAAGATAAATGTCATATAAATTATATTATTTGATATAAATTTTAATAAGCGTAATGAATTATATTATAATATGATGAATTGTATGCTTTGGAAACATGCTGCATTCAAAAGTAAATGATCTAAGAATAAGCCTAACATTTCGGTTACCAGTTTTATGTACGAATATAATCTACTTAATCTATTCGGAGCCCTGAAAAACTACAAACTATAAAACACTTAAGAACATGATATAAGTATTGTTGGATATATCTCAATTGCTGGTCGAATTGATATTTTATCAGAACTAATCTATGGAGTAATATCACTAGTTTTCTAGTTTAAACTTAAATATGTTTCTTGATTTGGAAAAATTGGTCGACTTGAAACTAGGACTTACCAATGAAGAAAAACATCTGAGTATTTTTTTCATGCGAATCCAACTATTCAACCATTTTTATTTATGAACATAATCAACTTAATCTTTGCAGAACCCTGACAAATTACCAAATCAAACTCTTTAAAACATAACCTAAGAACTCTTGGAGATCTTACCTATAAGGAAACCAGGATTTAGCTAGTCTGTTCGATTTATATTTTAAGATTACAAGACTGAACGTTCTCAAGTTCGACTTGAAACTTCCACAGCACTAAGTTACATCTCAGTTGCCTTAAGTATGATTCCAACTATTTAAGATTCCTTCCGTATGCTAACAACTATTCCATGTTTTTGGTAAAGTTTGCCTATAACATAAATTATCACTGTGGAACTTAGAACTTTTTGGTAAAATTTATCCATGACAAAAGTCTTCAAAGCTGAAATCAATTATTATTCCAATTGCTGACAACTCAGGACGAAAAACCTTTAAAAAAAAGCCAGAATTTTAGAAAAAGCTAACAATGACATCCTTGTCACCGGAGCGACATAGATTTGTAGGGCCTTTTGATGCCAAAAGTTACACTGAACAAGCACGATGAATTGCCAAATGGGTATTAGTGTGTTTCTGAAAAAATGCATTCCATTTAAAAGCCACCTTGGATCTAACGATCTTCACTTAAACGTATCTGGAAGTTTTTTATTCTCATTAAATTGAACTTTGGGAGACTGGACACAAAATTAGAATCTCATCGTATCAATATCAGCTAATTCCAGTGATCTTTGCGCATTGACCTCAGCAGATTTTTTTATTGGAACTTGAGTTTTAGATTACCTATCTATCCACAACTAAATGAAGCATAAATTTCACTAATAAAGTGGTGGCAAAGTCTAAAGGGAACCTATAAAAATTCTTAGTACAAATGGAACAGAAACGGTTATGAAGGATGAAATCTTCGTGGCTTGGTAGAATTGTCAAATTGTTTTGGTTTGTATAGTAGAGTGCTAGTAGCAGGTGGCTTGACTCAATCCAGATTAATAGCCATATTGTCAAGCTTATAATGCTGTCCGCCGAATAGATTTCGTACAATAAGTTGAATTATTTTTAATCTTCTTGGTTTTCAACTCCGCTAAATCCTAAACGGAAGTTTCACACAAAACTCAACTTTTTCTTCGAAAATGCAGACAGTTTTTGGCATAAAACCTTTGTATGCTGTACGTATTGCTCGAATGTTTTTGAACACATTTAAAACATTGCTGGAAAGAGCACACGTTGCTGATTCACACTCACACCTCTTCACACTGTTTTAGTAAAAATTTATCCACAGCGTTTTACGCCAGTTATCTATTAAATTACGGATCGCCCATTAGGCATGTTCCAAGAGGTTGATCGAAAACAAAATAAAATAAAAAAAAGCATATATATGTCATTGGTAATGCAGACCGAAAATCAAAAATCAGAGTTCACAGTGTCCCCCTCCTGAATATTCTGAAGATTCCCTGAAAATTTCATCAAAATTGGCCCAGCCGTTTTGCAGTCTATACGTTACATACATACACACATCCTGTTTTATATATATAGATAGATATAGATATACTTACATACGTTCAGGAATTTTGGTATTAAAAATAAACAAAATCGATACACAAATAAAACCTTGATTGTTGGAAATATTTTTAGATATTACTCGAATATTAAGATTTTGAACATAGACAATATGTACAACATATGAAGTTATTTTAATGACTTGCCAACGCAATTGATACTTAAGAATTTCGTTGTGACTTTAAATTTAAACAAAATGTACAATAAATTTAGTCTTTAGGTATTCTGCCGTTTAAACATTTATTTGCATTTTTTAAGTCCTTATCAATTAGACTCCTTGTTTGTCCAATGAAACCGTCTGTCTGTCTGTCTAATGTCCTTTTTGTGTTTATTTATTAGTTAGTTATTTACTCTGCAGGATTTTTGTATTCCTTTTCTTTAATGCTTAGCATGTCGATCTTTAAGCAAATAATAATAATATTTGTTTGTTTTCTGTATTCTATGTGTATCTTTGTCTCGTTGTTTATTATCTTATATATTTCATGTTCAGTCAATGAGTACAAGTAATTAGTCAAGTTTAAGTTAATTTGTCTTAGTCTTCGTCTTGCTCGTTGCTTATCTAATGTCAACAAAATTTAATTATTAAAGATTTTTCTTGTTTGGTTTTAGTTAAAATTTATCAAAGACTAAATGTAACCAAAAGTGATTGAAAAGTTGGACTAAACATTTAAGGCAGTTGATTTCTAATTTGAGTTGTACAATGTACATGAATATAAAATTTATTTTCTTCAAATTCGTTGTTTTAAGAGCAGAGACCGAAAATAACAGTTGCACTTTAATTATATTGCTTAATTGGCACCATTTAAAATTTGTTATTTGTTTTATATCACTGAGAGAGTAAATTATAAGAGAAGATTTTAGGTTAGTGGTTGAGAGAAACAGAAAAGAAAATAACGGAAATATCGAAATGAGTGATTTATAATTAAATGTTTTTTTTTCACAAACTTTATAACTTTTATTTTCGAACTTTAAAAATAAATAACAAAAGCTAATTTGATGCAAATAAAATATGAAATAATTGTTTGTACATACATATGTCTATTAAATTTAAAATTTTACAAAAAAAAAACTTAAAGACACTAAAAAACAACAAAAAACTATAAAGCTCATAGGTACCAAACCATGTAAACAAAAGTCATTTTATAACAGTTATTTTCAATGATTTATTTTTTAAAACGAACTATAAATCGATATTTTGTATTTTTATCATATGGGACAAGTTATTTTCGATCTCTGATTGAAAGTAAATTTTTTTTTAAACTTTTCTCACAGGGTAAATTTAGACCTGCATTAACGGCTAAATTATTAAATAACTTCTTACAGAAACATAGAATTTAAAATGTTTAAATAAAAACCTTTAGAATTAATAATTTAAAACTTTAATTATAAATACTTCTTGATAAATTTTTAGTTAGGCTCGAGTTCATTAAATTTAATTTTCATTAAATTATTTTTACTGAAGTTAGGAATTACAACTTGAAAAATTTATTATTAAAAATTTTTTTTTTGATTTTTTTTTTTCGATTATGAAATTAATAATTATTCTATTTAATTATAAATTTTCAAGTATTTACAATATTTCCTTAAGAAAGCTCTAAGACTAAACATGGCGAAGATCGTTATATCCATGAATGCAGTGATATATTTTTAGCAGGGAACGGCTATCCGGGGTTAAACACGATCGGCTTAATCGAATTAATAACACAAATGTCAAAATAGTTCTTAAAAATTATCAAAAAAGACTCACAAATCTTAATTAATAGTGCATTGCAAGTTTCTTGCTCCCTTTATGCCGACCACTAATTTACACAGTTTAACATCTAACAACAAGTAATAGTTTAGAGAAACAAAAAAAAAAAAAACTACGTAAAAACGAAATGCAGTGAAGTGGAAATAAGGAGCAGTGTAATTAATACCAATTTATTTGCACGTAACATGAAGGACACTAATAAGTAACAGCGCAACAACAAAAAGGAAACGGATGTTATAAGAAAAAAAAACAAGAAAAACTAACGCTCTGGATCTACAATTTTAATTTGTTTCAATTTCTTAAATGAGATTAATGCCAACGGCTAAGATAAGGGCATATTCTCGTAGTAGTACTTTCCTCATCACATTAAGGTTCTTCTTCTAAGTTTTTTTTTTTTTTTAATAATAATATGACATAAACGGCAAACAATTTCACCAAAGGTTAAAAGCAGCACTTAACAAAACTACAGTTAAATAAACGCACAATACACAGTCTAGTTTAGTAGCAACAAACACCCTTATAAATTAACCCCGATACTAAACAGCAGTCAAAGACTCATTTATATTTTCCTGGTTTTTCTTTATTTTTGTTTTTGCATAAAACCTTAGCAGCATTGTTACTCATATTAATTTAGTGGATTACTTATAGCAATTCTATGTATTAAAATGTTCTTTGTCAGGGTTTTGCGACTAATTGATTTCATGTATTAGCTAATAATAGAGCACCAGAGGGGTCCATTGTGCATTCAATGCATATTGTCCATAGTTTATTATTACTCTCAACTTTTAATATGTTTCACAGTTTATTTATGTATTAATAAATAATATGTAAAGGAAAAACATTAATAATGACAATAATTTAAACATGATTTTTAATGGTTTTTGCGTGTGAAACTAATGCTTTAATAATAAGTCTTATATGTATATTAACAGAGCGAAAAAGAATTTATGTATTTAAATAACATTTTAAATGAAAAGTATTTATATTAAATAGATTTTCATAAAATTTTTAAACATTTATAGAATAATTATTAATTTCATAATCGAACTGTTAATTTTTACTTCTTGACCAGAACTAACACTGGTTAAAGGATTGATGTTTGTCTGTTGGCTGACCGGCACCGCAGTGGTGTAGGTGGTAGAACGCAAAGAATTCTGATGAGAGAAAGTGGGATTTCTCGAAACATATGTAAATTCAACAACCCAGGTTCGAATCCTAGTCAAGAAAAATTATCAAACATTTTTAATAATAAAATTTTTCAAGTTGTAATTCCTAACTTCAGTAAAAATAATTTAATGAAAATTAAATTTAATGAACTCGAGCCTAACTAAAATTTATCAAGAAGTAAAAATTAACAGTTCGATTATGAAATTAATAATTATTCTATAAAAATAGCTAGGGCACAAGCCATAATGTTTACATGTTGTACGAAAGTGGACAAAAAACATAATAAACAAAAACAAATGTATTCAAGTTTTCGAGACGAAGTCTTGACATGAATACGAAAAAACTGAAGAAAAGGGAAAAAAACAACTATGAATAGAAATTAAATAAACAAATGATAATTACAGCAAAAACTTCGAACTACCAGAACTAACACTGGTTAAAGGATTGATGTTTGTCTGTTGGCTGACCGGCACCGCAGTGGTGTAGGTGGTAGAACGCAAAGAATTCTGATGAGAGAAAGTGGGATTTCTCGAAACATATGTAAATTCAACAACCCAGGTTCGAATCCTAGTCAAGAAAAATTATCAAACATTTTTAATAATAAAATTTTTCAAGTTGTAATTCCTAACTTCAGTAAAAATAATTTAATGAAAATTAAATTTAATGAACTCGAGCCTAACTAAAATTTATCAAGAAGTAAAAATTAACAGTTCGATTATGAAATTAATAATTATTCTATAAAAATAGCTAGGGCACAAGCCATAATGTTTACATGTTGTACGAAAGTGGACAAAAAACATAATAAACAAAAACAAATGTATTCAAGTTTTCGAGACGAAGTCTTGACATGAATACGAAAAAACTGAAGAAAAGGGAAAAAAACAACTATGAATAGAAATTAAATAAACAAATGATAATTACAGCAAAAACTTCGAACTACCAGAACTAACACTGGTTAAAGGATTGATGTTTGTCTGTTGGCTGACCGGCACCGCAGTGGTGTAGGTGGTAGAATGCAAAGAATTCTGATGAGAGAAAGTGGGATTTCTCGAAACATATGTAAATTCAACAACCCAGGTTCGAATCCTAGTCAAGAAAAATTATCAAACATTTTTAATAATAAAATTTTTCAAGTTGTAATTCCTAACTTCAGTAAAAATAATTTAATGAAAATTAAATTTAATGAACTCGAGCCTAACTAAAATTTATCAAGAAGAAAATTTTTAAACATTTTAAAATAATGCTAAAAATACTACTTTTTTAAAATCTATTTAAATTTAAAGAGAGACATGGAAAAACAGCATACAAAACTTGTTTAGATACTCATATGTTGATTTCATACATTTAGAAAATAGTAGTAAGTCTACTACTATTTTAAAATTTTTTAAATTATAAGAAAATATGCTTAATTGCATACAACTACTCCCAAAACTCAGTGAGCACTATTTTTATGAGTTTAAAAAAAGTACCAGAAATACTACTATTTTTTTGTAATATAAAGCCAAATAAGGCTAATAACTGACATAAAATACCCAATTGCTTTTAAATTTACTAAATTTGGAACAAAAGCACCAAACACAAAACTTTAGAAAATGTATTTAAAATACTACTTTTTAAAATAAATGAAAATTTTAGGAAAAATCGATTAAGGAATTTTTTTAAATTGATCAAAATTTAAAAGAAGTGCAAAAACACAACTTTTGGCAAAAGTACTAAACCTACTACTACTTCAAATTGCTTTTAAAATAAAAAAATACCTAATTCAACATAACTATTTCCATAAATTCGTAAGGACCAGTTTTAAGCATTTCAAAAAAAGTATTAAAAATACTACTATTTTAAATTTGGGAAAATTTTTCATTATTTTGGCTTGATTTAATTAATAACGCGAAGAATGCAATTCTAAAGTTAAAATGGTTAATAATAATAATAGAGAAAATTTAAATAAAATTGGAAAATAAGCAAATTAAAACCCAAGGCCACTTCTAGAAACCCTTGAGGAGCTACTACTACATATTTGTAATAAAGTACCAAAATACTAAATTAAAAAATATATATGTATTTAATAACATACTACTGCTGTTAGAAATCATTAGCACTAATTTTTATACATTTAAAAAAAAGCATCAAATATACTACTATTTTAAAAACTTGTGAAAATTAAAGAAAAAACTGAAATTTCTTTTTTAAACCAGGTTGATATATTTCTAGATAAAAGTTAATTAAAATGTAAAAGTAAATACTAAAATTATAACTTTAGAAAAAAGTACTAAATCTACTACTATTTTAAAACTGCTGAAAATTAAAAATAAATATGTTTAATAGCATACCACAACTCTTAAAAATCAGTACGCACTATATTTATTCGTTTTGCAAAAAGTATCAAATATACTACTAATTGAAAACTTGTGAAAACTGAAACAAAACTGAAGCTAAGTTGTTTCCTAAATCATTTTAATAAAGTATTAGCTAAACGCTAATTAAAATTTTAAAGTAAATACAAAAAATACAACTTTAGAAAAAAGTACTAAATCTACTAATATTTAAAAAAAAATATTAAAAATTGAAAACAGATTACATATGACATATCCAAAAAACAATAGGCCACATTTTTATTAATTTTGAAAAAATGTATAAATACTACTATTTTAAAACCTGTAAAAATGTTAGTAAAAACTGATCCAATTATTTTTTTTAAAATATGTTGTTCTACTTTCAGATAAAAGCTAATAAAATTTTGAATTTTTATTAATTTTTAAAAGAGTATGAAAAATAGGAATATTTTAAAGCTACGAAGTTAAAGAAATCAAAAAAAAAATTAATTAAAATGGAAAATAAAATATGTACTTAAAATACAACTTTAAATAAAAGTACCATACTACTATTTACTAAAGTGTTCTAATTTAAGGCAATTTCTTTGCAAGATTACTAATTAATTATGTGCTACAATTTCCCTTTATATGTATTTAAAAACTAGAAGCATGAAAGCAACTATGTATTTGACAATAGTGTTCAACAAATTCATTACAGTTTTAATGATGGCCAGTTATAAAAACGCCTACTTAGATACCAAACAAATGTCTCATATACGAGTAATGATATAGATTTCCATTAAAACAACTCTATTAAGATTTCCATAGAAATTAATGTTCCAATTTACAACAAACTTAATAGATGTTCACACAATTTTACCAAATTGTATGAATAAATATATGAATGAATACTTAAATACAAAACCCTTGATGAAAACGTCATCATTAGAAAATTAAAAGCAAAAGAAGAAAAAAAAGAGGAAACCTCCGCTAACAAAAGCCATTGAAGATGAAAATGATACAACAACCCAAACTGCTGAAACTACTGTTTGAGGGTATTAGGAAGTCATCACATAAACTGTTAGAAAATTAAGCTATAGCATCGTAGTTTTAATCAATTTGAGGGGCAAATAAAAATCATAAATGGAAGGAAGCAGTGTCATTAAAAGTAGTAAATCAATCAAATGTCATTGGAAAAACAAAAAACTTTCGATTCAATATATTTTTGCTTTTGCAGCCCAACAAAATAGTTAAAATTAATAAAAATGAAAATTAAATACATTCGTTTGTAATGAAAATGAAATTGTTTAGCTCATAGTCGTAAAAAGAGTCATAAATATTTAAGGCTTTAGAGTGCAGTAAATGAAAAAAATGCGTTGTAATGAATAGCAATTTGATACACTTTCCTAAGATGTGGGGCTATAATGCTAACTGAACATATGTCCATCATTTATTCATCATTGAAAATTGGATAATATTCATAAACTAAATTTGAAAGTACCAACATAATTTTTCTCTTCCTCATTGGCAAAAAGTATAAATGTGTGAAATGCAAGTCTCATGTTTATGACCATAAGTAATTGTAAAGTAGTCTACTGTTCATACAACAAGACACACAGGATATTTTCCACACACAATAGCAGGATTAGCTCAAGGATAACAGCTGCTAGTGGTTTGGGAATCCGTTGTATTTACAACTAGTTAATATTTGTAATACTGCTAGTATAACAGGGTATTAGAGGAATATTTTTTTTATTTCAAAATCTAAGTTATGACGTGTAACTAAATTCAAATTGTGCTAAAATTGACATTTAACAATTATGAAATCACAAAATTTATGAATTTTAACAACTGACTGCTCAAAAATATTTCAAATATGTAGAGTTTTAATGAAATTGTATGGCAATTGTAATTAGTTTGGTTTTATAGAGCCGCATTTATTTAAAGCGTTAAGCAGATGACAAGATATGCAGAAGTCGTTGCAGTCTTATTGTTTATATAAAAATGACATTACTTAATCAATCACTAGGTTAAATTTTACAATTGTTCAATAAAATATGAAATCGTTTTTCCATTGTCATAAATAAAAATTTTAAGATTTCTAATTTAATTCGAATTTTCGAACATGAATTTTTTCAACTTAAAATTCAAAAAAAAAAAATTGTGAAAAAGTATTGAATACAGTAAATCGTTAAATAATAAAAAAGGTCAAATAAACGAACTAAATAGTAAATAGTTAATTTTAATCATAAACATTTGTGAAATTCAAAAATCGAAATTGGAATTCAAAATTTTGTTCAAATTTTGATAAAATCTTGTTAAAAATTATAAAAATTTTAAGTAAATGAAAATTTTTTTTATTTTGAAATTAAATTCGAATTTTTAAAAATGGTATTTTTGGTTAAAAATGACAAAAAAAAATACATAGAAAAACAATAAAATCATTTAATACAGTAAATCATAAAAATTTTCAGAAAAAATCTAATTTCGAAATTTAATGTTCGAATTCAGAATTTAGTACAAATTTTTATAAAAAATTACACAATCTAATAAAATTTGTTAGAAGCTATAAAAATTGTAAGACAATTTAAAAATTGTTTCATTACGAAATTAAATTTAAAATCATAAACATTTGCGGAATATTTAAAAGTCTAATTTCGATATTTAATTTTCGAATTTTCAAATTCAAAATTTAGTACAAATTTTGATAAACAAAAATTACTGATTCAATTAAAATTGTTAGAAATTAAAAAGATTTAATAACTTTTTATTTCGAAATTAAATACAAGTTTTCGAGTATGAAATTTTTCGGTTTAAAATCAAAAAAAAAATAGCAAATGAATTAAATATTATTTAATGCAGTATAGCATTACTAGAAACATTTATTTTTGTAATTTAATCTATTAAAAAAAAATTTTAAGAAAATTTAAGAATTTTTTATTTCGAAATTAAATTTCAATTTTTTAGCATGAAATTTTTCGTTCTATTATCAAAAAAATAGTTTTAAATTCAATAAATATTATTTAATACAATAAATCATAAACATTTGAGTAAAATTTAAAAATCTTATTTAATGTTGAAATTTTCGAATTCAGAATTCAGCTCACATATTGATAAACATTACAGAATATATTAAAAATTGCTAGAAATTATACAGATTTTAAGAAAATTTAAGAATTTACAAAAAAAAAAAATTATATTTAACTAGAAGTAAACTTCGAATAAAAAATTTTTTTAAAAAATTTTTACATTAAATACTCGCAAGAGAAAAAATTCTCATTCAGTAAATTTAAAAATTTTTTATTTAGAAATTAAATTGAAATTTTCGAAATAAGTGCAAATCCAACTTTAACAAATTTAATCAATTTTAACTAAAATTTTGATAAATATTACTGAATCTATTTGAAATTGATAGAAATTATGAATATTTTTCGAAAATTAAAAAAAAAAATATTTCGAAATTAAATCAGAAATAGAAATATTAAAAATGTTCGAACTTTCGAGATATTTTATAAAAATAAGAAATTACTGATGGAAACTATAACATTTTGAACAAATGCTTCAATATTTTATTTCGAAAAAGTTCGAATTTTCGAACATGTAATTTTTTAGTTTAAAATGCCTATAAAACCAACAAAAATTATGTAAAACTATACATGTACGTATGTATATGTATAAAGCTCTGTTCGAAGTCATGAATATAATTTCAAAATAATTTCAGAAATATTCTTGATTCTAGATTGTACGTCTCCAGTAATAATCATATAAACACCAACACCTTTGGAATCCTCGCGTTCATTTTTTAGTTGTTTTGAAAATTTGTCATGTTTTTTTTTATTATTCAACGCTTAAAAATATATTTGAAGACCACCAACAGTTTTCTTCAAGATTCAAAGAAAATATTGCTGTATCTAAAAGGTACTAAAGCTAAATCAAGTCTCAATTACACAATAAGTCAGATGACGATCTTTCAATATCAGTTTCATCCTAGAGCAAACAAAACGATGTTGTACAATACTTAAGATCAACAAAACGCGCTGGTCCGTCAGGAAAAAAAAATAAGTAAATCTGCCCATTAGTGTTAAGTTAAACCAAGTTGAAAATCATTTATAAAAAATACTAGAATTTTGTAAAGTTATCTTCTCAAAATTTTGGGGAGCATAAAATTTTATGTTATTGTTTCAGGGATTTTGTGATTGAGTAGACAGCTAAAGTATTAAACTTTTTTTAACACTCATTACTAGTTTAAACTGGTTGAACTTAAACATCTGTTATTATTAAAGCGTTGCAGATTTAAGCAGCAGTTGTTGTATGTCATCATCAGAACCAACATACTCGTATGATGATCGATACATAATAATGTTTAACCAAACATATGGACAAAATAAAATACCAAGGTGTAGACTTACATCGACAACAAAGCAAAGAGAAAGAGAGAATAATGAGAAATGAAACAAAATTAACTGATATAAAAACTGCAATTAGAAATTTGATATTTTTATTGAAAGGATATAAAACCACAAAACTGCATTTAGTACCTAAATATGAAAGCAAAAACGTGTAAAAACTCAAAGAAGCCCTAAATTAAACATAAAAAAACAAACTGAAAATTAAAAAAGAAATAAATAAAATTTTAACTAAAAGTTATAAAAATGTTTAACTGCCCTTAATTTTTATATTATCGAAAAACAAAACGAAAATAATATTATTTAAAATACTTTTACTTACTATAGATATTATGCTATAATCATTTTAAAATGAAAACTATAAAAAGAAAAGATTTATCAAATTCCTCTATCTCTAAGTTATTACATATTTAGTAGCATTTTAAAATAAAAAGTAATAAAACTACTAAGTCTATTAAAGCGTTGACAAGAGGATTTGAAAGAAATTTTCTCATCATTTCCCATTTTCGCTGTAGTAACAGAACTGCAGACATTTCATTCAAATGACTTTATACGAGTACATATGAAGAATAAGAAATATTACTATTTATTTTCTTTGACACCATTAAAGGGATTATGTATGGGCTATAAATGTGGCAGCAAACTAGGAAACATTCTCTTTACGATTTCCTTGCCTTCCTTGTTGTATGCAAAACAAAGGGAAAAGGGTTGTTGTAACTAAGAGCTGGAGAAATCTGCATGCAAATCTTATTAAAACGGCCGTCATGTCATGGAATCATTACAATACAGTTGATCCATCGTTACTAACGTGTATTGACATTTGAGTACCATCCTTTTTTATCTTTTGGGAAACAAATATTGTTCCTTTGGTTTTGGAAAAGGGTTGTTTTTTTTCATTTCTAGGAAAATTCGCCAATTCTTTTTTATATTCTTCTTTTACCTTCCACTACTTTCTGTTACATTATTGTTGTTTTCGGTGTTTTTGTTTTGTTATTTTTTTTTTACCAATATCCTTTTTCTTTACTTTAAATGTCCATTTTTACATGTTTATTGCAGGGCCTTTTTTAAATGACGTTTAAATGAAGACTGTTAAACATTTTAATAAAATGTTTGTTATCTCTAACGCTATCTTGTCGTTTTACCCTTTAGTTGTGTTGTTCCTTAAATTTTCGCCACAAAAAAGTGTCAAAATCTATTTAAGATTTAAATGTTGTGATAGACAGTTTTGCAAATTATTTTAAAAAATTTATTGCTGGCTGCTGCTGTAAAAAAGGCAACATTTTTGCCAATTTGTTAGACATGGGTAGTGAAGTTAAAGGGTTGCTAAATATTCTTGCTGTTATTGTAAAAAGGTTGTTATTTGTTAAATGTAATTTTAGACATAATTTATGTTGTGCAGTTAATAGTTTTCTACGAGTATTGAATTATTAATGATTTGTTGTCAATAATCATTCATTCATTTTATTGAAATGATACTGGAAACATGGAATGAATTTGAATAAAAATTTTTTTAAAAGAATTGCAATAATTGTTCTCACGTCTGAAGGAGGAGTGTTAAATTTAATTAAGTACATATTGATATTTTTACATTTTAAGAACAATATTTTAAACAAATATGACTTGTTTAACTAAAATATAGAGAAAAAAAATATGATTTTTTTTTCAATTAAACCTTTAATTGATTTTAAAATAATTTTCAATTAAAATTTTAATTGATTCAATTACTTTTTCTGATTTTTCTGATATTTTCAATTAAATCTCAAATTTTTTTTAATTGATACTATCATGTTGTTTACAGGTCCGATTTTAATTAAATTTTTAATTGATTCCACAAATATTTTAATTGAAACTCATTTTTATTTTTTTTCTGTGTATTTGTAACAACTGACCGTAATGCCTCGAGGAAAGGCAAACAATACTGAACTCAGCCTATGGATCGTTGCTAGTTCCAATACTTTTTATGAAAGAGACCTGTCACACAAATTTAAAAATACACTCATTAAATAAGGTGATTTTTTAGCAAGACTGTTTTTGGCAGCTCAACTGTTTTCGTGTAACATGTTCAGTTTGTTCCACAGATAAGACCAGATACGACACGGCCAGTGGTGCTATTAAAATGTGTCAAAGTGGCATCGCACATTTAACCCCATCGTAAGTAAGAGATAGAGAATTTTCTAGTAATATTTATTGCTGTCCTTATCTTTCGAAGGGTTTAATTGAAGTACCGCTGATATACCACTTTGGCAAACGTCAGTTTTGACGAATCTAAATATATCTGTGGTTGGTCTATAATTTAACCATAAATCGACTTACAAACGAATAACGCTAGCAGATTATTAAATTTTATTATCAATATTCATGCTTGATTAGGGAAGTGCATCGAAAAATTGTGTTTAGCGACGAAACTCATTTCTGTTTGAAAGAACTGCCAATGCATCTCAAAAAGACACTGTTTGGTGTGGATTATGGGCCGGTGACATCATTGGGCCGCATTTTTTTAAAGACAACAAAGGCAGAAACGTTACTGTAAATGGCAAGCACTACTGTGCGATAATTACAAATTTTGTTTGGTCAAAATGAAAGAGCTGGACTTGGCTGACCTGTGGTTTCAAGCAGACGGTGCCACATGCCACGCATGCTAAACAATGGTTTTGGTTTATTCCAATTTTGGGCTGTACAATTAGCCGCCTAGGTCGTGCGATTTAACGTCTTTAGACTATTTTTGGAGGACTATGTTAAGGCTCATATCTATAGGGACAAGCCAGCAACGGTTGACGCATTGTACGCTAATATTGAAGAATTTATTCGTGAAATACCGGCCGATATGTTGAGAGAGTGTGCTAAAACCGCGCTCAACATTTATATGAAATCGTCTTTAAACATTGAATTATATAGATCATTCTATCGACTCAAATAAAGATTTCATACATTTCTATAAATTGTATGTATTTTTTTTAAATCAAATCCGAAAGCTCTTAAAAAATCACTCTTTATTATTATTGTTATATAACTATCAACATTCGTGACAATTTAACCTTGAAATAAAACATAATTGTTCGAGTGTTGTTCTAAGTCGCAATTTATACGAAGCAATTCTATAAGCTTGATTACCTTTTAGATATCGGAGTGAGGGGAACATAAGACAAATGCACACTTGGTTGTACTAGCAATTCTTGTTTCTCTCTTATTTTTATTTTTTTTAAGAGAAGTAAAAAGAGCAGTAACACTCAGGCAATTAATATGCCTGTATATAATTGCGCTACTTTCTTTGGAAAGGGGATAGGTTGAAGAAGTAAAGGTGGTGAAGGAAGAAAGCTTTTATATCACAAGTCTGCAATTGCGCATTATGTTTGTATACGAGTATATAATACGAATTTTACATGAGTATACATGAGTATACATGTAAAATATATATTAAAATAAAAATACAACTGATTTAAGCAATTATATTGTGTTGTGTGAACAACTACGAAATTTAAAAGTTTTGTTTACATTTGTGCCGTAAGCATCTTAATAGTCGTTTGCTTTCTGTCTGCCGAGCTCTAGTCTATGCTAATGATTTCTCTTCTCCGAATGTCCATTCTTATAGTCCTCCCTTACTAAAAAAAAAAGTAATTAGAGAATGAATAATTTAATTGCCTAAAAACAAAGTATTATAATTAATCTTAAGGAATTACAACAATTAGAACATATTTTTTAAAGATTTACCAAATTTTTAAGTAAAGGATTACAACAGACTTATGAACCTATGGACAAATACTCGTACATGAAATCCTTTTTCAAATAGCATTATATTTGGAATATACTTGTTGGTTTTAAAATTGAAAACTCAGTTACACGATTAAAGTCAAGTTTACTTTACAATAAAATTTTTAAAAATCTTTAATAAATGATCACAGGGGAGTAAAGTTTTACAAAACAAAAAACACTGAAAAGACCCAGCTGTAATTAGAAAAAAAACAAGCACATTTCAAAGATGCTCATTTGATAAATTGTTAAACCCTTCTTTTTATATCGTCAAGGAAATTCAATCTGACCAGGCTCTAGTGAGGGCTGATTTTTTAAGTTTCACTACAATGCATAATAATTATTACATCCTTTTGTTTTCCTTTTCTTTTTTTTTCTGTCATATTTAGTCAGATGTTATGAAGAGGGAGAGCAAAGTAAAAAAGAATTATATGTACACAAGGTGATGTAATGATTCAATTATTGTTGGAGAAGTTGACCAAAGTTAAATAAAATTTATGGCCTCTACTGTATTTGGTTTTTCGTTTCTGTACAGATTTTTTCTAAACAAAATCTTGTTTATGATTTTCTATTTAAATATTTAAAAGGGATGTTTTGTTGTTAATGATAAATTTCTTTTGTTTTCCCTTTTGTTTAGTCTTCATATAAAAAAGGATACTTTTTCCACTAATTTAAGTCTCACACTTGTCATAATTTATAAAATTTATGATGCACAAACAAGACATGGATGTAAAAATTAAAAATGAACAAGTATTTTTTTAAAAACCAGGACCAGGACCAGTTATGTTTGTTGTGTTGTTTTGTAATCTTTAAATAATGGTCATTTGATAGTTTTAGTTTTAAGTTTTAAATGAAAAAAAAAAGAAAATGAAGGTTAATTTGTAAGTTTTAGAAATAACGGCTGAAATATTGGAAATTTTCTGCCAGAAATACATTTCATACAAGTAAATGGTCTAATTATTATGCTAGAAACACAACTGGAACGAACGACGAATTAATGGTCGCTAATGTTCGTCTCTAAAAACAAAACACATTCGTGTATATGATAATACACATAATAATGGCGTTGGCTGAATTCGTCATGGACGGCGAATTCTGAAATAGAGTCTATTTCTATGTCTTAAGCCGGCGAGCGACGAACAAACAATACGGGGTGACCATGTTTTGTTTTAGTGTTCAATGATTTAGTAAATAATTATTATTTTATTTTTTTACTTTATGTAATTTAAAATAAATATACAAAATAGTTAACTATAAAAATTGTTTTAACCTGAGTTGTTGTTAATGATTATTTTATTATATATATATTTTTTTTTAAATATGGTCACACTATCTGTCAGCTGTTAAACGACAACAAGGCGAATTAATAAGTTGTATACAATAGAACAGCTGATTATAAATTCGCAGCGAAATAAACTGTCAAACTTTGTTTTGTTTACATTTGTTATTTAAAATAAAAAACAAAGTCAGGAAAAATAAAATTATGTAAGTCCTGTTTCACACTCATCAGTTCTGATAATTTTCTCTTTCCTTCTCATTGAAAAATAACTTGACTTGACAGTCAGAACTGATAAGTGTGAAACAGGTCTAAGAGTCTGGAAAAGTAAAATTGGTAAAAATAAATAAATTGTGTGTTGTTTTGAAAAAAAAAACTGTGAAAATAAACGAAACAAATCCAGTTCGCCTGGATTTTTACATTTAACATACAACATATTAACAAAATCAAAATGCTTATTGTTGTTGGATTGTTGTATTTGTTGCCGTATCGCATACACCTTATTAATACACCTTGTGTGCTTCATGCGAGGAATTTATACAGCGAATTGTCACCAACTTGTTCGTCGTGTTGAGTGAAATTCCTCGTTCGTCTCAATTGTGTTCCTAGCATTACGTTTATATGCTTACATTAACCCTTATATAGTATGTGTATATACAAGTTCTAGGCCTCACAGAAAATGGTTAATATTTAGATTTAATCTGTCATTTGCAAAAATCGTTGACAGAATCGTATTCAGTCTTAATTTAGCTCTGGGTGTCATTATCGCTTAAGGGCAATTAGTCCGTCCTTTTTTCGCTGCCTTCGAGAGATTTGCGTCTCACTTTTGCATTGGTTCATGCTTGGCGTCGTCTAACTGTACCGCATTACGGGTTTTCGAAAATGTGCAATAGTCACATGCTAATTTTTTTTTAATAAAAAATTTAAGCGTTCCAGCTTCCTATATGAAAATATAGGTCGACTTGGGACTTACTTAAATCGATCGTGGAATACCCTCGCAATTTGAGGGATTAATTATCCGCCAACCTAATTTATATTAAAAAAAAAGAATCGTATTGAGTGAAATTGTTTAGTTACACTAAATCCATAACATATTACTTATTTTTGAGCAATTTAAAGCCGGAATATTTAGCAAGTCTTTACTTTTAAAGATGAGTTCAAAGGAAAGTTGTAGTTATGGAACTAGACTTAGATATAACTAAACTAAGTCTCTTTAATCTGAAACTTACTAAACGTATATGATAACAAACACTATTTAAAGCCCAAGCCCAAGCCCAATCTGTTTGTAAATACTGAGAAGCAACCGTTTTATTTTCAAATGAATTTTAACGGTTTTCCTTTATAATAATCACTTCCTTAATTTAGTTCCTTTATTTATTCAAAAACTATAATGGCATATTTTTTTTTTCATTATCATAAAAAAGGACATAAAAATTTTAATTTCTTATATTTCTGTAAGTAATTTCTTCCTTAACTTGAAATCTTCTTTTTAAAAAATAACTGCCAACAAAAATTAATTGTTTTATATAAAAAAAAGCGAAAAACGTCTTAAAGTAACGTATTTTTAAAGAAATTTCTCAAGCAATTATTTAAAAAAAATAAGAAAATAAGATTTTAAGATCTTGATAAAAAAAAAATATGTCAGAAATAAATACCTTTTCATGGCGGTAGTTGTAGTTGGTGGTAGTTTTCTGTTAGGGAAACCTTACAACTTTAGGATTCACTGTTGAGAATTATGATGATGGTCATCAAGTGTTCTCGTTCTCGCTTTTTTATATGAGAAAGAAATAAATAATAATAAATTTACAAGTAGTAACTAAATAGTTGTTGCCAACTTGTTACATACACTTTTTTCAGTTGACATTAAAACAACAGTTTAAATATTTCTCTCTTCCGTTGTTATATTGTTTGTTTGTACCATCGACCGTCTTTGGTTCTCCTTATGTTCTGCTGACTGCACACCGTGTGAAGTTTGAAAATATTCAGTTGCTAGTCAAGTCAGTCAGTCAGCCAGTTCTTGAAATTATGTTTGGTAGCTGTTGTTGTAGACAGATTTAAAGTGGTTCATTTGCAGTTATTATGTTAAACATGTTTCAGTCTTTGCTGTTGGCCAACTTAATCATGACTAACAAACAGGTGTGTAAGCGTTAGAACAGCAACAAGTTATCTGCTGGTCTAAATATGTTCCTTCTCTAAAAATGTAGGGGTCCTTTTTGCATTAGCTGTTAATAATTGCTATGTTTGTTGTTAGTCAGAGGTGTTGAGGAGGAGAGTTCTCTCTGTCTGTCTGTATCAACCTAACTAGAAGATAATTTCCACTTGAGGGCAGTTTTTGTTTGCTTTTGTTCTTGCAGTTAGTTATTCATTGAGATTGTCAAGCATGGGAAATAACTAGTAAAAAGCAATTTACTTTAAAGTCTTTAATGTGGTCTTTTACAAAGTCATTTACTTTAATAGTTATAAATATGTATTTGAATTAGTTGAAAGTAATTTAGTTAAATGGCTGAGGAAAATGGTATGAGAAAATAGTTAAGGTTTTAATAGACTGTTTAGGAATAACAGTACGTCTTAAACTAAGTTCAAAATAACCTTATATACGTCATATACGAGTATATACTAAGATAGCCAATCTCTTATACTGAGCAATTTTATTGTTAGTTTAAAATTCTAGTCCGATACCGAGAGCACAATTATGGACAAATTGCTAGTAATTTAAATATTGTCTTATACTGAGACTCTACAGTCTTATACTGAAACTCTGTAGTTTTATACTGAGACTATATTCGTATACTGAGACTCTACGGTCTTACACTGAGACTATATACTCTGTAGACTCATGCTGAGACTCTATTGTTTTATACTGAGACTCTATTGTCTTATACTGAGACTCTATAGTCTTATACTGATACTGTATTGTCTTATACTGAGACTCTGTAGTCTTATACTGGGACTCTACAGTCTTATACTGAGAATCTACAGTCTTACACTGAGACTATATTCTTATACTGAGACTCTGCAGTCTCTTAGTCTTATACTAAGTCTATATTCTTATGCTGAGACCTATAGTCTTATACTGGGACTCTCAGGTATGTGATGGAAATCGAAAACGAAAACGAGTAAGTTTTAGAAGTTAATTTGTTCGTAATATTTCTGTATTTAAACAGTTTTATCCCACAAAATATAAAGATAATTTGCTATTAAAGAGAATCTTAAAACAAAAATTTTAAAAATTTGATTACAAATACTTTAAAATAAACTTCAAAAACTCACTCGTTTTCGTTTTCGACTTTCATCACATACCTGTCTATAGTCTTATACTAAGACTCTTTATTCTTATACTAAGACTCTGTAGTGTCATACTGAGACTATGTGGTCATATACTGAGACTATAGTCTTATACTGAGACTCTGTAGTCTTATACTAAGACTCTTTATTCTTATACTAAGACTCTGTAGTGTCTGTAGTTAAGATTTTAATAGACTGTTTAGGAATAACAGTACGTCTTAAACTAAGTTCAAAATAACCTTATATACGTCATATACGAGTATATACTAAGATAGCCAATCTCTTATACTGAGCAATTTTATTGTTAGTTTAAAATTCTAGTCCGATACCGAGAGCACAATTATGGACAAATTGCTAGTAATTTAAATATTGTCTTATACTGAGACTCTACAGTCTTATACTGAGACTCTGTAGTTTTATACTGAGACTATATTCTTATACTGAGACTATAGTCTTATACTGAGACTCTATAGTCTTATACTGATACTCTGTAGACTCATGCTGAGACTCTATTGTTTATACTGAGACTCTATTGTCTTATACTGAGACTCTGTAGTCTTATACTGGGACTCTACAGTCTTATACTGAGACTCTACAGTCTTACACTGAGACTATATTCTTATACTGAGACTCTGTAGTCTTATACTGAGACTCTACAGAGACTTGAGACTATATTGTCTTATACTGAGACTCTGTAGTCTTATACTAAGACTATATTCTTATGCTGAGACCTATAGTCTTATACTGGGACTCTCAGGTATGTGATGGAAATCGAAAACGAAAACGAGTAAGTTTTAGAAGTTAATTTGTTCGTAATATTTCTGTATTTAAACAGTTTTATCCCACAAAATATAAAGATAATTTGCTATTAAAGAGAATCTTAAAACAAAAATTTTAAAAATTTGATTACAAATACTTTAAAATAAACTTCAAAAACTCAATCGTTTACGTTTTCGATTTTCATCACATACCTGTCTATAGTCTTATACTAAGACTCTTTATTCTTATACTAAGACTCTGTAGTGTCATACTGAGACTATGTGGTCATATACTGAGACTATAGTCTTATACTGAGACTCTGTAGTCTTATACTAAGACTCTTTATTCTTATACTAAGACTCTGTAGTGTCATACTGAGACTCTTTATTCTTATACTAAGACTCTATAGTCTTATACTGAGACTATATTCTTATGTTCAGACTCTACAGTCTTACACTGAGACTATAGTCTTATACTGAGACTTATACTAAGACTCTGTAGTGTCATACTGAGACCATGTGGTCATATACTGAGACTATAGTCTTATACTGATACTCTGTAGTCTTATACTTAATTTATAATATATTCAATTCATATCTGGAAATGAGACATTTTAAAAAGATGGGCTTACCTTTTTGAAACGAGTTATCAATTTCTCAAAAAATTTACATTATATGTAAAATCACACCTTACAAATGTCAAATTGCAGTACATACATTAGTTTTTTAATAGATAAATTATATTTAGGTAAATGTGTTTTTTTTTTCAAAAATGACAAATAATAGAAAAAGTTTTAAACTCATTAATCTTGTTACAGCTTTTCATATTATTCAAATTGCAGTTTTTCCCAAACGAAATTATTTTTCAACATAAAATGACAAATGTTTGTCATATGCAAATTTCCAACAAAAATGAGGAAAACATAATTGTTTTTCAAAGTAAAACTATTAAGAATTTTGGAAATTAAAGAAATATTACTACACATTTTCAAATGGAATGAAGATCATTAATAATAAACGCAATATTTACAAAACAAATGTGTCGTTTTGTTTTATTGAAAAAAAGGAAGTAAAAGAATAATTCCGGTTGTTATCTCAAAAAGAAAAAAGGTGTGACAATCCTTTGATTCTTGTAAATATTGTAATATTTTTAAATAAAACAATAACAATTATTACAGAAAAAGAGACATGTCCCTGAAGGCAAAGAAAGTTTTTTTTTTATATTTTAGATTTTACAAAGCAAAAGTACTTGAGTATGAGTTGGTATATTTGAACCCTTTTTTATGTTTGCTGCACTCAGTATTACAATGTTCTTTTGTATTATGAATGAAAACATTAAATTGACAAGAAACAAAAAACTATATAGTGAAAAAAAAAAAACTGTCCGAAAGAAGGAAACAATTATAATGATTACAACTTCATTGCATACAATTATGCAGGCAGACAGTTTGTTACTACAAGTCATAGAAGAAAAAAAAGGGTTGGTTTGAATGTTATGTAGATATTAAGAGCGCGCATCCTTTCCACAACAGGACATGTATGCATACAAATTATCATTTTTCGGACATTAATCTTATACTATTTGCATTGTGTTTTCGAACACATAACACTCAAGAGGAAAATCCCTTTAAATGACACAACACAAATACGAGTACGTTTAACTCTTTAAACTGCCAGCCAGCCAGCCAGCCAGCCAGCCTACCACCCAGCCAAACAATCCATATCCTTGAGACTTAATTTACTAAGAATTCAAGCAATTGCTCCTTTAGATTCCTTAGCGTGTTGTTAAAGCAAGACATTTGCATTTTTCTTCTCGGCTTTTGAGCCCGTACTCGTACAACGTTTGTAACTTTACCCCTATTCCTTTTGCTGAATTGTTTAGAGTCCTTTTAAATATTTTGTCTTGAGGTGTTTTGTTTTTGTTTGTTATTTGTTTCTTGCTTATATTGTTGTTGTAGTATTTGCTGTTTTCAGCATTCTTAAGGATTTTATTTTATTTTGTTTTCATTGTTGTGAAGTTTTGACACTGCGGGTATATTTAACTTCTTGTCCTTTTGGTTCACACCTTTTTGCTGCTGCTGCCTCGCCGCCGTTCACTCTTTAAGCCAGCCATTGACGTTGTCTGTGATTTTGTAAGAATTACTGTCATTGTGTTTTATTTTGTTTTGCATTTAAATGTTGCTATTTTAAATATTTTGTCAACTTAAAAGGTGGGATTACACGAGAGATTACAGACACTAAGGTTAATTGTTAAATCCTTTAAATAGAAGATGTAAATTGTATTAAAAGTATTAAATACTTGAATGAATATAATGATGGTTGTGTTTAAGGCCACTTGAAATTGCAAAATTTTAAAGGTTTTTATTATTTTTTATAATAGTATGAAGGAAGGTCACTTGAATCCGATTAGTGAATCCTGGCCCCAACTTTCAACAAGTTTTAACTCAGAAAAATTCTGCACAATTGAGAAGGTGAATAAACAGAAACCCCTGAAACAGGGGAACAAGAGACAATATTTCAGTTAATTAAAATGCTTTAAAAATCAAATCCATACAAATACAGAAAGGCTTTAGAATGGTGGATTTATTGGAAAATCCACCCTTGCATACCGACATTGTCATACTGCTACCAGATAAAAAAAGCAGGAAGAAAGTTATGGGAGGATAGTGTAACAATTTTAATTAATAATGAACATTAAACCTTTTCTACTTGGAATGGGAAAGAAACAAAGCTCATTTCGTAATTAAAAGGTTTTATCTTTATTCAAATAAATCATATTTAGAACAATTTCTAGAGCCTAATTAAAATAGATTAAAAATAAATCTCTATATAAAAGAATTTTTTCATTTAACAAATAGGCTTGACAATATAAACGTTCGTTATACCGAGATTCGCCTGTATGTATTTATTTAAATATTGTAATTAGTTATAGTTTAAATATACTTCTGTATCTATACGAACATTATTCCCGTTTACTATAACGATTATCTATAACATTCTTATTTATGAAGTATCGGGTATATGGGAATTTATTTCCAAAATGCCCAGATTTATTATTTTAAGAATCTATTTAAAAAATAGAAGAGTTAAAACTTCTAAAGTTTTTGAAATACTGATTGACTTAGTCTTTCGCTTTTGGATTGAGACTCAAAACAATTTTATTTGAAATAATAATTCAAAGGCTGCCTTTTATTCATTAATTCAACCAACAACTTGCATATTTAAAGATCATATGGATGGTTTGGAAATTTCAGAAACACAATTAGTTAGTTCTAAAATACAACTAGAAATTTCTGAAATATAAAAGAATAAAATTCTGAAATACAATTGGAAATGGTGTACTACAAAATTGTGTAAAAAAAAAAAAAAAAAAAAAAAAAAAAAAAAAAAAAACATTGTTTCTTAATACAATTTATTTTTATTTAGTTTAAAAAAAATGTTCAATTCACAAGTTATGTTGTACATTGTACGATACAACTATCTCTGATTGTGAACATAATTTTGAGTAAAGTCGTTTGTTTATGTTGTCAAATCTTCAAAATGACAAAGAAATATATTTAAAAAAAATATACAAAACATAATTAAAACATATCGTATTAGTATTCCCAGTATATTAATTATTAAAATTTTATGTTTATTAATTATATTTTCTTGTTTTAAATTTGGCAATCAGTTCATGATTTAAATGTGTTTGGTTATTTTTTTTTTTTTTGAAAGTAAAATTAATAATTTTTATGTTGAGATAAATATTTTAACTTTTATCAATACTTGAACTTTCCTACAACATTTGAAAAACATAATTACCAGCAACATTTGTACAACTATTGTAAAATCAGATGACGCGTCGTACAACTCCTACGACACTACAACATTACTTGTGAATTGAGCAAATGAATTAAAATTAATTCTGAAATAATTTGTAATAATTCATTAATGGAATGTTTAAGTTATAAAATTTAATTTCATTCTAAAAATTTTATTAAGTATTAATACTTTCAAAACTTTGTTTTAGAACTACATATGTAGTGCTAAAAATAATTTTTTCATTAATCTAATTGCTTTGTTATTTTTTTAAAACATTTTCTTTTAATTTCCAGCTTTTTGTCACTTGATTCTATTTAAAATCACCTTGAACCGGAAGTCACAATTGCCAGTAGTCAGCATTATAGTATCAATGGAAGAAAAATCTGGACCTTAATTGAATTTCAATTATTCGAAAATTGACATAATTGCATATGACTCAACTATGGCAAGGTTTTCAAGAATAACACCTTTAATTAAGTCATGTTTGCTCCCAAGACATCACAAAAGAACCCGGAAGTTATTGAAAAATCATTAAAATGTAAGTAGATAATTGTTTAAACCAACAGCCATGGTTGATGTCCTGCGGTTTTAAGGCATATACGAGTAAATAAGTAAAACATTTTTACTAGCAGCGATAAGATGAAAGTGAAAATCATTGAGCAAATGCCACGTGAGTTAAAGAAAAGACAAACTAATAAACAAACAAAACAATAAAAAGACATGCTGTTAATTCTAGGAATTTAAATTACAGCAGAAACAGAGTTCATTCTCCTTTGGAGTTGGTATTGGTTTAGAAATTTCCTTTTCCAAATTTTCGGAAAAAAGTAGTCGAGCAGAAAAATATTTAAATTCTAGTTTAAAAATAGCAAAAAAACAAAACAAAACCTTCAAATCATTTAGTTGAAGAGGGTGCAGAGTCGTTTACTATAGAGAAAAGGATATAGGAAATAGAAAATAGAAAATATTAATTTGTAGAAAGCATAATAGTGTTAAAGTGTTAGGTTTACAGTTGTTAGCTGCATTAGAAGTGATGGCTGATGGTGGTTGGTGGTGGAGGAGTTAGAGGGAGTTTAACTAAATATAACAACAGCTGCTAGGCTAATAATGTAAAGGATCCAGGCTAATAATACTTAAGATACAAACAACAACACTAATAATAACAATGTGACGAGTGGCCATGAAAAATTTAACTAAATGTACTTTTGTTGTTTTATTTTAATGTTTTAAATTTGTAGTGGGCCTTTTAAAGTGGCATATGCGTAAAATGCATTTTAATTATAAAAAAAAAAAAAATAGATATTATTCATGACTCGTGTCTAGATCTAAAACACAAGATAAACATATTTAAATATTCCACAAAAAAGGACAATAGACAGACAATCCTTCTCCTTATGGGCTGACTGCTGCAGTAGGTGGCATGTTAGTTTGCGGCTTGTTGCGATAATAAAACTTTAAAACATGGTTAAATGACATGGCTTGGTGTATTTATTACATAAATTAGCATAACAACCCCGTGCCAAAAATAATGACAATTAATGTATTTTAGCTCTGCACTCACATTTAAACCCTCAACCTCAAAAACGCAGCTGTTTTTCTAAAGAATTTTCATCAAAAATTTAACCCATTTTTGAAAACACCTTTTTGGTTGAAATACTCCTGCATTTAACATGTGGCCACCAGCAGATTTGTTTAACAATGATCACTACTTCATTTAAATACTTCTTTCTAAACAAATAAAGCAAGTAGTCTTTTCCAAAGATATCTTCATCATCATTCAAAAACTGACTTTTCAAAGGATCTTTTACATTCATTCACCATAATTTTCACTTTTCACTAAACACAAACAAAGGAGAGGGAGGTTTATTTTGCGCATTTCAATTTTCACATTTTGTAGTTTATAAATAAACTCACAGACAGTCAGTTTTCTTCATAACGTTGCTGATGATTTGAAACAACATCTGTTATTGCGGTTTAAATGCAAACAAAAAATGTGTATTTTTAGTTTAATTTACAGGATCATTGCTGCTGGGTCCTGCTTATATTTATTTTAAGAGCTCGTGCCATATTGCGCATGTTTTTTCTGAAAAGTAAACAAAATTAAAAAAAAAAACTAAAACAAAAATGCCATTATAACACTCCACTTTATTCATATGGCACTTTTGAGGAGTATGTTTAAGGATAATTAATGAGGAACAGCGGAAACACACATATAAACAGAAATCAGAGGAAAACCTTATAATTTTCAGCCGTTTTACAAGTAAAATCAAATTCAATAAACTAGATACTACAACACATAGATAAATTTAATTTATTTTAAAGGAAACGCTTAAGCACTTAAGCATGTAAACAAAGAAACAATAAAACAGCGCTTCCTTTATATCCCAAACTAACATAAATTTGTTTTTAGTTCTTACTTAAATGCTTTTACTTTTTATATTATCACAACCATTTCAAATTCAGAATCTATTTCAGCATTTTTAAATCATTTTTAACAATTTAAGGAAGTACTCACAATTTCCTTTCAAATGATATAAAATATGCCTACCTACTTTTCAAACTATTGTAACAAAGACGCTATTAGCGAATTTTCATTAGTTCTGGGCTTAAGATCTGAGCTGAAAATGTAAATTTTAAAACATTATAAAAGCATTGAAACAAACATTAATATGATAAAATTAAATGAAATCTTATTCGAAAAACTTGGTTTTCAATTCGGGTCTGAAAATGTCAGTTATAGCACCATCTGGCATTTACGAGCTAACAAATATGGTTGAAATCTATGATGGCATTTATCACCAACTAGACTACTAAATTAAGCATCCAAGACAACAACCCTTTACAAACTAATGTAAAAATAAAAAACATTTTTTTTACCCACAGTATTTTTTAAAAAATATTTCCACAAAAAACAAAGTGGGGTTTTTATACCACAAAAAACTAACGACAGGACTTTTGTGTCTTTATTCTATTTCTTTAGCTAATTCAGCAACCATCCTGTAAAACTGTTAAAAAAGGTATATATTGTTTACTTTTAGGATGACAAATTCCAATGACCTTGAAATTTTACGGATAACGGTATTTGTTTGTGGTGAATTTCTAAAAAACACCCCGATTTGTTATACTCACCACGATTTTTCACAACTTTTTTAAATTTACCACCCACCACACGAACAAAAAATTATGGTGACCCGACGCCGACGGGTGGTCTTTTTCCCTCTCCCCCCCTTTTCCCATACCAGTTTTTTCTGTTAACCCGTACTGCTTTTTTTTCCTTTCTTTTTTTTCCTTCTCCTTCGGCTTTCAACTTTTTTTTTCCTGTCCGTCACTGCGTGCTGCGCGTTGTTAATTTTGAGACTGGTTTGGTTTGTTGTATTTATGCGAACTTTAAAAAAAAAGAATACGGGAATTTTATGCAGAAAACTTTGTCATTTCTATAATAGAAAAAAGTACGCCCTCTACTGGCTGCTGGTAGTGCTCAGTAAGTAGCTGTTACAGTAGTTTTAAAAACAGTGTTGTTTCTAACAACAGTGTTGCATTTTTGCTTGCTGACAATGAAGAACCAGCTAATGACATTTTATGTTTTCTCGATACACCCTGTTGTTGTTTTGTTTTTATCAACCAGCAATGATGGTAACTTTTTCTTTTTAAAACCGCTAGAAAAATTTTAAGTTCAAAATGTTATGTAGGTATATTTGGCTATAAAAATATATGAACATACGGAAAATTACAAAAATTATATATACCTATATACAATTATTAAGTTAAAAAGCCCTAGACAATTGTCCTTGGTTGTAATGAGAACATGGGAAGCTGCGAAGAATGGGTAACTAACTAGGTTTTTTTCAAACACGTTTTTTTTTTTCAAATTTCAGATAAAAATAAATAATTCAAATTTTTTAATTCAAATTTAATATAAGCTTAATTTAAGATAAAATGACTGTTACCTATACGATATAGCCAATTTTGCCAACGCAGTTTCTCTGAAAATTGAAAAAAAGATTGAGCTAAACAATAACTAAATCTATAGAAAAACGCCAAAATTCCTTCTAATGTTGAAACTATTTTTTCATCGCTAAGCTAAAATGGCATCGAAATCGCTTAAAAATATATAACAAATTACCATCATTGTATCAGGTTCAGTTGACTAGTTTAGTAGTTACGTGTTTTTTTATAGGAAGAATAAAAGTTGAGTTAATTTTTGTTTAATGATTATTAAAGCAAAAAAGTTTATTTTAATTGATAAAAGTCTGCAATAAATGAAGTAATTATCTCTTATTTATAGGAAAAAAAGTGATACTTAGTGAAAAACTTGTGAAAAGTGCAAATTAAATTGGCCAGGCCATAAAAAGTGAAATTCGTATCTGCCGCACCAAAGAAAAAGACATTCAAGAGATTTTTTGTTATAAAACTGGCATCTTGAAAATGCCGTATAATAATATGTTTCTTTTTATCACAAATATTTGCGTAAACCAATCAAAATTGTTATTATAAAGAAAGAAAAAAACATTGTGTTAAATATTTTATGATGAGCGAGACATTGAAATTTTTGTTTAATTCTATTCTATTTTTTTCGGTGTTTCCATTCAGTTTACATACAGTTCGTTGCACCTTTTATCTCGTTTATTTCTTTCTTTCTCCTCTTCGGGCTCTTGTTGTTTTAGTCTGCAATTTTCTTGTAGTTGTTGTTGGTATTTGTTGCAATCAGACTAGGCAGGCCCTTTAGCAACAAGAGGGAATTGAAAAACAAAAGCAAAATAGTAAATAATAAAAAATACAAAAAAAAACTAAAGTGAGCAAGTTGCACCCAGCAACGTCAAAAAATTTTTCCTTGTGTGTCATTTATACAATTAAGAAAAAAATGAAACGAGTTTTCCAGTTTCTTAAATTTTTTCACTTCATCACCATCGTCATTATTATCATCTTGAGCTACAACACCATTACAGACATTGCCACCACCATGAACGTGTTGTTGTCGTCATCAGTCAGTCAATTTAGCTAGTAATTTCAATAAATCTCAATTGATTCAATTTTGTTTCCATCTAAAGAAATGATTTCCTATACATAAGTGCATTTTTTTGTTGATTTTCCACCACCAAACCACCACAAATCACATTGACACCGCCTTTTCTTTGACATACACACTCAGGCATTTTTTAACCAACACATTTATAGCAAATATAACCAAAATTATAATTTTAATTGTTTTTTAGTCTTTATTTAAAAAATAAAACTTAGTTCTCAGCCGTTTTTTTAACGTTATTCATTACGGAGATTTTCACAATAATACAAAAACCCTTTACTAATAAAATAAAAACTATTTAAAATATTTAATAAAAATTCCAAAAAAAAAAAAAAAGCATTCATTTAATTCTTAACGTTCAAGTGTGTACTTTAGCATGTTGTAAAAAAAACTTCATTATCTGCTGTAAATGTCATTATCATGCTCCTTATCATAATCAACATCATCATCTGCTGTAAAAGAGCGCAGAGAGTTGGTTAAAATGTAAAAAAGGAACATGGCTGGAAAATAAAATATATTTTTAACTGGAAACAAAATTATATTTTTTGGCTAAAAAAATTATAGTTTTTGGCTAAAAACATAACAAACATTTTATTTTAGAATTTAAATTTGTATTCTATAAAAACCAATATGTTTTTCACAGTTTAAAAACCCTTGTGGGCTTCTACATATGGTAATTTAAAACTTTAAAAGATTCTATTATTACCAATTCTCCATCCCTGGTGAAAAAAAAACAGAACACAAAAGAAGAGCCAATAACAAAAATTGTTCGAGAATAAAAATCTACACACAGCGGCAATAAGAACAAAAACACATGCACATCAATTTCGGCGAATTATGCCGACAACAACAACCACAGCAATCGTCATTGAAACACGAATGTCGTGGGGGGAGAAATTACTATAAGAATAATGAATACAGCAACAATAAACAAACACAAAACAACTAAAAAACAACAACAGAGACTGAAAGCAAACAAAACAAAGACGTCATCGTATTTAGTATTGCCAGCATTAATAAAAGTATTTATTTTGGTATGGAAACAAAATTCTCGGTAATGCATGGGTGTTTATGGGCTGGAATTATGTCGTTATTTAAACT
Source organism: Bellardia bayeri (assembly GCA_950370525.1). Classification (NCBI taxonomy): domain Eukaryota; kingdom Metazoa; phylum Arthropoda; class Insecta; order Diptera; family Calliphoridae; genus Bellardia; species Bellardia bayeri. The sequence continues at coordinate 2,593,689 of OX493268.1, forward strand.
ATTAGGTACCTACATACATATGTATGTATGTACATAATATGACTCATTAGCTAAATTCTTGAAATAACTTGCTTTACATTTTTGCATAGCGCATGTATTTATTATTGTCTTAATATTGCAATTAAAACAGACTTTCTATTGAAAATTATTTTGTGACAGAATAATGATGCCAAATATTCTTCTAAATTAATGAAAATTAATTTGTGGAAAGTATGTATGTACATATGTAAATAATTCTCAGCTGATTATCTTGTTAGCTGCTTAACACAAACAAACAAACTGTTCTTCTATAAAATGAAGATAAAAGCAAAAATTAAAAAAGAAAAAAAATTCGACACCGATATTGAACAAAATTTGACATGAAGTGTGAAATGTAAATCAATTCCAAATGTGTATCACATGTTATCGTTATCAACAAAATTCTTTTAAACGATAATCTTTTTTTAAGATAATCTCTTTAACTCTTGTCAAAAAAGATGTTAATTCAAAAGTTTTTAATTTGTTTCTACAATATTTAAAACTGTAATTAGTTTTATGTTTAAAATCACAGTAAAGCACCTGAAAAGATAAGACGGTTGTCAAAAAACTTAAGTTATGGTAAATATATACCAGTGGTTCTGTATAGGTATACGGTGGTTATCCTAGGGAAAGTTAATTGACCTTCCACAGTTTTCAAATATATATTTCAGTAGCAGGTCCCAATATCTTACAGTGGGACTGTTACAAAGGTACGATTAAATCGTAAGTTGACACCAATGTAAAGAAGAAATTGTGAAAATTATGTAAGGCATATGTATCTCCTAGTCAACTCTTTCAATAGAATTTTTAAGCACATTTTGCAAAAACTTTTATTTTGTTAATACAGTAATACAAGTAACCCCGATTTTTCCAAATATCTCGGAGAAAAAAAACAGCGACTTTAAATTACAAAAACGAGGCTGCCAATTAACATCATCAAATCATGAAATTTTGCTGAAAAGAAAGATGTCAAATGATGACTGCTGTATCCTTTTGTGTTGTTGTATATTTGTTATTCAAATAAAATTTTCCAATTTTAATAGCAAAAATGTGAAAAGGCAACAAATTTCGTGTGGAATTTTTATTCACGATAGGGATGAATGAGTTATTTACCTATAAATAAAAAATGTTTAAAATTTTCCGTGTCGACTATTAAACGTCTCTGAGCCCATTGGCTTGGTTCTCTTGTGGTTTGTTTGTTTTCGTATAATTCTACGCAGGTATTCAAAATAAACTTTCCATTGTAGAAAGGAGTTAGTAGTTGTGGTATCTATTAGAAGTGCATATGTGTAACAAAAATAAACCAAAATTAATGTCTGCAGGCAATTTTCCATTTGATTATTCACAGCTGAAAAGCAACGAAATTTTAAGCATTTATTATCATTTACTAGGGTTAAGTCTAAGATGTAGAGATTTTTCCTAACATCTAAAATGTTTTTCTCTAAATTTAAAATTTTAAACCTGAAATTCAGCTTGAGGTAGGTAACGGGCTTAAAGTAGTACTAATATTGTAGATAAACCCAGCCATAACAAAAACAAATTAAAATTAATATAAAAATTTATACTGGTAATACCTACTTGGCAAGTAAAATACATTCATAAATTTACGTATTTGTGTACATATGTATGTAAGTATGTATGATTTTAAGTAAACATCGTCACATGCTCGCTCTCTAGCCGTTTTGCTCTGCTCTAAAGTTTGTATGAACTACATTCATCCCAGCAGCCAGTCAGCCACTAGCCAGACTCACTCATTCTGTCCGTATATTCATACAGCAGCAAGATGCCGATTATTTTCATACTCTTCATAAACTTGAACATACAACACGTAACTTAGCTGGTGGTGGTAGTCAGTCATTCATTTATTCAGTCCGCCAAACAGTCATACAACCGGTGGATTCGCAGTTGTTTTATTTGGATTTTTCTTCATCATTTATTAAATTTCGTATAGGTTAAATTTAATAAAAAATAATATATGTATAGGTATAATTTAATTTTGTGTATTTTTGTCATTTCTTGCTGTGATTCAATGACAGAGTGTTTTAATGTGTTGTGTTGTGCTGTATTATGTTGAGTTAGTGGTGGCTTGCAATAAATATACAACAAACTTAAATGCAACATATCTTTGAAATACTTTTTTTTACACAAAATATAATATTTAGAGATGCCGATTTATGCGGCCAACAACAAGTATATAAAAAGAAATCCTTAAATAGCTCAAATATTCGTAATAAAAATAAACCGCAAAGAAAATAGATTTAAAAAATATACCTATATGTATAAATGTAAAAGTATTTTTAAAGTGTAAAGTGAAACATTTGAAATATAAAAAATTAAATTACTACATACCTACATACAAAAATAAATAATAATTTAATATTTTTATTTTTTTTTTATTATTAAAAAAAAAACTATATTACAGATAAGAAAAGTTATAAATAAAGTGTAATGATTTATGATTGTGTTGCAAGAAATATTTTAAATAATATTTAATAAAAAGAAAAAGAAAGAAAACACAACGAAACATCATAAAACAAAATTAAATAAGAAATACCTATTTATAATAAATGAATAATTAAATAAATACAAGTCTATACAAGGTTCTATTTTACTCAGTTTTATAAACTAAGGATTAAAGCACAACAATAAAAACAAGATCAAACAACAGCAACAAATTTTTAACACAAACAAGAAGTTTTTACAACAATTATTATAAAAATCATAAAACACAACAATGGAAGCAATTGCCAAACATGATTTCTCAGCAACAGCTGATGATGAGCTTAGTTTTCGTAAAAATCAAATTTTAAAGGTAAATATTATTGTTAATTACAATACCAAATAAATACATATACATGGGTATATTTTATTAAGTTTTTTGTTTTTTAATTAGTACATAATTAAAAATATTTTACATTAATCAATTACTATCAACTAATACACCGAGACAAATTGTTTGTTTATAATTTTAAGATTTCTTCAAAGAGGTTTAAATAATCTATAATACACCTACTAAAGTTCTGCGGCCAAATTACCGCATTCTTGATCGAATGAGCTATCGTATCGAAAAATGATTTCGATATTGAAATTATGAGAAAATGTACTGAAAATCTTGCTCGATATCGAATACGGGAATTTGGCCCCTAGTTCCATTTATTACCAAATTATTATTTGTAATTTGTTTATTTTAGAATGCCAACGAAAATTGTTTTTTTTTTGTCATGTTTTCGATATTTTTACCACAGAAAAAGTTTCATCATAAGACTAGTTTTTCACCACAAAACGATTGTTTTTCTAAATAACAAACACAGTTTTTCACTATGAAAAGCATTTTTCAATTCAAAACTATTTTTCACCACAAAATTAGTTTTTCAAAACCAACAAAGTTTTTCATCAGTTAGTTATTCACCACTAAAAAATTATTTCAACACCATAATCGTTTTTCACCACAACCAATTTTTCTCCATTAAAACAGTTTTCACAAAACAACCTGATTTTTTTTTCAGAATTGTCGTTTTTCACCACCTACAATTTGTTCACCACAAAACAAAATTTTTCACCACAAACATCGATTTGTAGCAGAAAAGAAAGCTTTTTCGCCAGAAAAATTGTTGAACCAGTAATGTCCACAACACCACATTTTAATTTGTGCAGTTCCACACGTTTCAGTTTTAGTCGTCCAGTTTTTGTTTCAATTCTCTTTTGAACTTGTCATATCATTCATACACATCAATTAAATTTTCGTACTTTTTCATGCATGAAAGAAAAAGCCAAAATCGGCCCAATCATGAATAAAAATTCCGCGGCAGTTTTTTCTCTTTTTATTTTTTTAACATTGAATTTGAATAGGAAAAATGGGAAAAGGGAGAAAACTCCCGCGGAATTTTTATTCATGATTGGGCTGAATGAAATAAGAAAATTGACTAGTACCGTCAAGTTTGTACCCCTCTTATTCTCTTTTTCCCTTCTTAACCAAAACTAATTACATTGAAGAGTCAGAAACGTTTGAAAGCGGATTTTAGCAATAAGTAAATTATTCCCAGATCTCAAAAGAAATTTATTGATATTTATTGTAGTCTATTGAAGTAGGATTCTTATACGGATGACGAGACAGTTTTTTGACATAAATTGTTAAACATACATATGTAGATAAAACGTATTTTCCATGAAAATGTTTACGTTCTCGTTCGGAAGATAATTTTCAAAAAAGTAGACCTAATGAACACTAAATTCAGTGAGGATGATGATAAAAAGCTAAACATATTGAAAACATGTTGTTAGTTTTTATTTATTAGACATATGGGAAAGACAAGCCATCAATATAATTCTCATAGGTATGACAAATATAATGTGAATAAAACTTAGAAAGATATGGCTCATTTAGAATATTGAAAATTACAGTTGTCACCCCGTGATATGCAAAATTTCTTTGTTCTGTATGGTAAATTCTACATCTAATTCAATGATTTGGAAGTGCTTTTTAGGCTTAATTAGTTTTGCTCAGTGTACAGAAATAATTGCCATATTTTTAACAGTCTTAATTTATCTTCAATTAAAGTTTGAAAAAAGAGAAAAATAACCTAGTACAGAAATATGTACAAAAACCAGTTAACCAGTAATGAAAGCGAAAATACAAAAGTTAAAAAATAAAAAATATAACATGTTTAAATCAATTACGTAGATATTTTTTTGTGGTTTAAAAATATGTATGTATGTAGGTATGTGTTAAAGCACAGAAATTTTGGGTGTCAAGTATTATGCAAAATACAACTATACCTACATATAAATTCATATTCTGAACACGTTTTTTACACAAAATGAAAAATGTATTGAAAAAAAAAAACAAAAAAAAAATACTTAAAAACCTCAATGCAATTGTTTGCATTTTTTCATTGTACGGGCCATTTAAATTTTTCGTGTCAACAACTACTCGTAACCTTCCTCAAGTTAACAAAATAATCTGAAAAAAAAACGTTAAACTAATTTTAAACAAGTGAATGCATTGTTATTTTCTGTTTTATGGCTAAAAGAGTAAACATAAATTATTTTTAGTAACATAAATATTACAAGATAGCAAAACATGCAAAAATAATAAACAAAAAAACAACTTGTTCATATGTATGTACATATGTACATATTTACTAAACTAAAAAAAATAGGTCATTTCAATTCAATAACACGTATCTTATCAACATCCACTTTGTTTTCTTTAAGACTTTCAATCATATTTTTTTTTGCAATATTTTTTTTTTGTATATTTAACCCCTGCTTTATAAAGGCAAGGTGGTTTTCGATTGGGATCTGTAATATATAAGATAACAGTTACAGAGATTATAGAGATTTTACAGTTTTGATTTAGAAGAAGTATAAAGTAGTTCTTTCCACTTGCCTCTACATAGTAATGTTTACTCACATTTTCAAAATTTTGCCCTGTGTTTTTTGTGATTTCGTAGCATGTACAGACTTCATTTAAACCCTATAAAAATGTCAGAATAATTAAAGACAATTTTATGTCTGCGGTTTTGTATATTTATCTATACAAAATATCTAAACATTCAAATATATGCGGTGTATTGTATATATTTCTAAGATTAAATTCAATTTGATATACAAATTTGTGCAAAATAAATTTTCTATCTATTTGTGTGATTGTTTGCATGTCGTATGTATTTGGCAAAGTTAATTATTTATGACTTAAATATTAAAAATAATAAAAATAGAAACCATTATATAACCATTTAATATCTATTACAAATATTTTTGTGCAATACGACATTAAATTAACAACAACACTAGAGTTTTTAATTACAAACACAATTTCAATATTTAAAGCCTTGTGTGACAGCTTACCTTAAACTAACAAATATTTTATCTAAATACATATTTTTTTATTAAATAAATTTCAAAATACAAAGAATTGCTTTGCTCGCTTGCTTATTCAAATTTACTTGTTCATAAAGAGGTCACATTTTAACAATTTTTTGGTCTTTGGAGGGTTTACGTTTTTGTAGTTTTTTTTTTCATATTTTTTTCTACATTTCTTGCGATATTTCCTGCTATGAAATAATTGTATAAACGAACGTGAGTCATTTTTCTTTATGTATTTAGATACTTATATGCGTTTGCTTATTTTTTTCTGTTTTTTTTTTTTTTAAGGAAAAATATTCAATATTGTTGATAGATATTTTAAAATGATTCTATACAAAATATTAAAAGGGAAACTTTGAAAAAAATTGTTTCATTTTCTATATCGAACATGTTTCTTTGTAATTTACAGTTTTAATGCAAATGACAGTTTAAAATGTTAATACTTGGTCTAACTGATTTATCTTAAAAAGAGTGTGCCGATTTGTTGGCAAATAATAGGTAGCCCACTTTAGGCTCAAGGGTCTTGAAAAAACAAAGTTAAAAACCTTTGGCCAGAAGATGTTTGCAGAGAAATTACGAGTATGTTTCTCATTTGTTTGCACAACGAACTAAATTTAATTTTATTTTTAAAAATTTCTACGGTCTAAAGTTACAATTTTTATTTTTACTCAAATTAACAGAAATAAAACTGTCAATTTATTTTTCATATCTGTAGATTTTTTTTAATAATGAATAATGTTCCAAATTAATAATACATTTCAATCTCTTAACCTATATATAAATAACCATTACACTCATTAATATTTCAATAGCTCGCCATGAAAAAGATCAATTTATATTAACGTTTACGACCTTGATAAAGTAAATCGCGCTTATATTGCCAAATATTTATGCATTTCCTGTCTTTTATTTAATATTTTGTTTAACTATTCAATAATTCTATACAATTCTCTGTACATTTAGGTGCGAGACATGAAATTAACTGATTTAAAATTTATATAAATTTATAAATTTATATAAATTTTAAAATAATTATTTTTTTTTAGCAAAAATTAATGTAAAAAAATAGTTCAGAATTTTAAGTAAACTTTTGGCAATTCGAAAATACTTTTAAAAACTAAACAACATAAATTTTTTCCAAATACATGCACCTATGGCCAGAGAAATAGCTCACTTTATTTTTTTAGTAGTATAACGAGAATTGTTTTTTTTTTCTCGATATACAAACGTTTTTCCGTCAGGAGCAATCAGATTAATTTTGGTTTTATCTGTGAAAAGCAGTCTACTGGAAACATTTAACCGAAATTCCTCATTTATTTCAGTCATTATTGTTTTCGGCTTGTGGCTTGTGGCTTGTTACGATTTTTCTTTATATTATTACATTAAGCAAAGTTGCATCTGATTTAACACATTTAATGACTTTATAAACCATCTTTCGAGAACATCCAATTATTTCAGCAATTTTTGTTTGTTTTGTACCTTTTGGTGAAGTTCTTTCCATTTTGGCTGACAAAATTAATGCCAGACAATATTTGTATTAAATTACACAAGAATTTAACACCGAAATTAACATTAACTATTTTACTTTAAAATCGAAAGAATTATGCGCTATTATATTGTCAAACCAAAAAACTTGAAACGTGCAAAAGTTAATAGGACATTTTATTTTTGTGAAAACTCTGCTTTCACAAAAATAAAATCATAGAATTCCATGTTATTATCATTCCATTTAACAATATAAAACGTTTGGCACTTCATGGAACATTGGTGTGCTATTCTTTAGCTGTATTTATATATTACATTCTGAAAAGGTGGTCGAATGAAGGTTTTTAGCTAATTATTAGCTGGTTTAATACTACTATTGATCTTATAAGCTAAATTTAACTTAACCCACTAAATGAAACAAACACTTAAATGCAAAAGTTTTTTTTTTTTTTTGCTTGATTGTTTGTTTACGCACCATAGAATTCAATATTGAGGACATAGAAATTGGTCACCCTTCTCTATCTACCCAGCACATATTATGTGTGGTACAGATTGCTGTTTTTTTTTTTTTTTAATAGTAATATTACATCATTAAAATAATCTAGTCAGTCGCTGATGTAGCCAGCCAATATATACACAAAAAATTGTACCAAGAAAAAAAAAGTTAAACAAACAAAAATAAATAAACTATGACGGCAAAAATAAAATTTGTCTATTTTATAAACACACAAAAATCTATGGCAGAAAAAGAAAAATCTACCAGAAACCGAAAACATGAAAAATGTTTTGGTGCGTGTTGGCGTTGAATTATACAATATTTTGTTTTTTTTTTCTTATTTAATAAAAATTAATAAATCTATGTATGTATAGAAGTAGAAAATATAAACAAGAGTGCATATGTTAGTACAAATAATCAAAATATGTACATACATATGTATATAACGAAAATATTTTGCTCAATATCATTTCTAAATATGTTCGAAATATGTGTGTGTATGAGCATGGATGAACTTTGTTCAAAACTATTTTGTAATTATGGAAGCAGCAGCCAATTCAAAAAAAGTTTATAGCTAGGAGTTTACCCGAATTTTTAGGGGAATTCGGCTGGAAATATATTGAATGGAACTTCTTATCCACTTTTCATGGCAAATGAGCAGTCGATGGAGTAGGAGCTGTAATTAAAAGAAAAGTTTGGCAGATAACGAAAGCAAAGAATATTATTTTGCACGACGCCTTCGCTTTATTCGAATGCGCACGAGACCACATATATGGAATTCATTTAACTTTTATAAGTGCAGACGAAATTGAAAGACTTTCCCCACCGTTAACGAAAAAATGGAAAGAAGTGAAGATAATTTCAGGCATGCATAAACTTCACTACTTATCATGCGAAGAAGATTTACAAATAAAAGTAGCTCGAACCGCAATTTCGTCAAAGAGAAATATTTAATAAATAACCTGGTTGTACTGTTTTTTTTTTATTCTATGTACCTTTTCAAACATTTACCTGAAGTTGAATTTTCATTTATTGTCGTTGAATTAAAACTTAAAAACCAAACTGCATCAAAAATTATTCAAGTTTGTCATAAGGGGAAAAATGTCACGTAACACAATGTCACGTCACGCTTCATATTATGGCTTGTATCAATAAAACTAAACATAAAATCATCAAAAAACCAGTTATGAAAATAATGCTAAACTATTCCTTAATAATATCCATAAAAGTTTTAAGCTTATTTCGCTGGTTTTTGCACTTTAGTAAATGAAGAAAAAAAACACTTCTATTTTTTGTCACGTCACGCAACTGCTTTTGTTGACCAATATGTCAGGACCCCGACTTTTACAGCACACATGCTTTCCACTAAATAAAGAGCTCTAAAATTGCTTCCCAAAAACCTAAATTAAGAAAAAATATTTGTGCCTTGTTTGATTTTCTTCATGTTGAATATGTGCAACCAAGAAAATACCCATATAAATCCGCTAAACTATCGTTATATCTGAAATACCGTTAACGAAATAATCGAAATTACTGAAAATCGTTACCGTTATTCTGTATACATATAAATTTTAAGTTATGCAAATATGAAATTATGATTTAAGATATTAAAATCACTACTTTACAGTAGTAAATAATAATACACATTATCGTTGCCGTTATTTTATTACCGTTTTGGATAAGTTCCAAACCCTTGTTACATCAAACAAAACCACTATTGGCTAACGTTATCACTATGCTACCATTATTCTCAAATTACTCTTTTAGTACGATTGTCATTACCTTTTAAATACCATTCCAAAAGTGCAATTACCGTTACCGCTAAAACATCGAAATCGCAATAATCGCAAATACCGTTACCTCTAAAAACCACGATCGTTTTTAAAAGCAATTGTTTCTATAATCAAGTTTATTGAAATGTACAGAAAGTAAATTGTAATTTGCAATAAAACAGAGTTTTCATTAAAACGGAATATAACAACAAATACTACTACCGGAATAAGTTACCAAAAGCGTTACCGTTGCCCTAAAGATAAACAATTCCCTAGTCTCATATCACGACTAGGGTTTGGATATTTCCGTTAGTAGGTTTTTGAAATTCCCGACAATTATTTTACGGGAATTCCCGAATCACAAAACATTATCACAACAATACATAGAAGCACAACATCCGATTCAAACAAATTTTTTCAATTTACAAATTTTAAATTTTACAGGTTTTTCGCTTCTTTGGAAGTACTTTTTCTGTTTCTCTTAAAACTACCAAGCTTATCAAAAACTAGGGTTAGGGTCATACAGCGACCATTATAATCATAAAAATACTTGGCTTTTGCTTTTCGTTTAATATAAAGAGGTTTACTGAATCTTTTAAACCTGCAGTATTGTTTACAGATAATATTTCTGTCTCTCTATTATATGGTCATGACTCATGGCAAAAAAATTAATAATTCTATTAAATTTTATTACATTTTACTGGCAGTAAACAATTATCTTTTTGCTTTGAGACGAATAGGTAAAAAAACTTGTTTTCTTTTATCTATTAACAATAGTTAATTTTCTGTTCACATAAGTAATTCTCATAAAAACATTATTTAACAGTTGGAAAATTAGTTATTAATTCAATTTATACATTTAGGCGAAGAACTAAATTGTATTTTGTTTTTAGAAATTGTTGAGATAATTATTACGTAGATACAGCAATTCTTGGGTTATTCTTGTTTTTAGATTCATTATATTCTAATTCTAAAAGTTTTTAAGTAATAATAATGAATCTTTCTTTATTATGTATATGAATTATTATTATTTAAAATATTAAGTATGGTTTTATTATCTTGAAAACTTGGTGATGATTAAACAGAACAGATTCAGTGGTAAGTCTTTTTAAGGCTCTTTTAGAACTTTAAATCTCATGCTAAATTATCGACCAAACATATTATTCGCTTTTGCCAGGTCGATAATTCTCAAACAAAAAGGTTCGTAAAATTGTTGTGTTTTTTTTTTAATACTCATTAAATCGAAATATAAATTCAAGAAATAATAAAGAATCATGTAAGGAATTATCGTAAACATCGTTTGATATTGCTGAAGATTCGTTATTGATATTATTCTCGAACCTTTCAGAATACTTGACAATTTGCTGGCAAAAACCTTCCGATCAAACAAGCTATTTTCACAATTTCTATATACCTATTCCAAAAATTCTAGAGAAAGTTAAATCCGATAAATTGTAGAAATTTTCTAATATGTATAACAACTCTTTATTATATCAGACAAATGTCGATTTATATTCATTACTGATATAATTATCGAATATTCGAAAAAAAAAAGATTTTGCTGTACCGAATAATTCTCGAATGTTTGCGAATGGAAATTTTTTTGCCACAAGTAGAATTGTCCAATAACGAAATTCCATGAATGTTTTATTTACGTGTTAATATGTCATTATTATAAATTGTTTGTATTTTTTCTGTTTTAAATAAATTACTAAACTATGCAAAACATTATTATACTCATTTGCTACTTAATGCACAAGATGAAATTAATTTAAAATACAATTCGTCACGATTTAGAATTTTTGTTATTTGAATTATTCTTGAAAAAGTGAAATGTGTTAGGTAGCATATTAGATATTGTAAAGCAACAAAAATATTTTAGTAAATTTAAATTGTTTTTTTTTTTATAAATTACAAAACTATTGAAAGATTGTATAATTTGTGGAAGCTTAAAAATATACACGAATATTAAGAAATAACTATGTTGAACTTATAAACACATTTATTAAGTTTATATACACACATATATATGTACATATTAATTAAATATCTGTGCTAAAATGGTCGTACGATTATTTTACAAAAAAAAAACTACAAATCATGATATTAATGGCACTTTTACTTTATTAACTACCGTTACCGTTAAACTAAGTCAACTAACGTTAACTCTAAGTCCGCTTTTAACTCCTCAATTCTGACTCTTCAAGCCAATTATTTTTGGGTGAGAAAAGGGGTACAAACTTGACGGTACCAGTCAATTTTCTTATTTCCTTTTGTTGTTTTCTTTCATGCATGAAAAAATATGAAAATTGAATTGACGTACATATGTATGTATATGATCGAAATGGTAAGTTTAAAAGAAAATTGAAACGGGTCAGCTAAAACCGAAGAGTGTGCAACAGGACTAATATACTATTAGCGAAAAATTTGCAGAATTATTCCATAAATAATTTAATATTAAGGAAATACAAACAAACTATTGTTTATTATGTATGTATATACATATATGTACCTACATATTACAGCGAAACCTGGGGCCAAATTACCGCATTCGATATCGAGTAAAATTGATCGTAATTTTCTTATTTTTTGGGATTATGACATTCGATATCGTGCAACAAATTTAGTACATTTTATCATAATTTCGATATCGAAATCATTTTTCGATACGATAGCTCATTCGATCACGAATGCGGTAATTTGGCCCCTGACTGGCGTTAACGGCATTCGTTACCGAAATTACTAAAAATATCATAGCCGTTAAATTTTGTACCGATAAGCAATCCTGATATTTATGTATGTATGTATGTCACTTTCAATAATAAAAAGAATCAACTGTACTGGAAATTAATACCAGACAGGTGCTGCATCAATTAAGCAAAATCAAATAATTTTATTTAAGTTTTATTTCTGTATTTTTATACAATAAAAATACTTCCAACCAACGAACGTTTTATTTATTTTTTAATTTTGAATAATTAAAAATAAACATGTGTGTGTGTGTGTGTGTATTTAATAGTTTTGTATTATTTCACTTTTATAATTTATTTATGAAAACTATTTTGCCTGCTGCTGCCGCTTCTGCTTGCTATAATATTCTTCTTGTGATGACACAGAGAATGAAATAGAACTAGAAAAATAATAATGACGTTTTTGCATAAATTTGAATTTTAATTCTCAATCAACGCGCAAAACTTATCAATGAATAAAAATAAAAGAAATAGAAATAGAGCTAGAAATAATATAGCAACAAAAAAAAAACAATAATAAAAAGGTTTTTGTTTTATTTATTGAAACATGAAAACTCTTTTGTTTTATTTTATTCTACATTTATTATTTGTAGGTTTTTACAATTTGTTTCTTTTGGTTTTAATTAAAAAAAAAACGTCTGATGCCTTCAATTTATGTTTGTTTATTGTTATAAAACGACCCAGTTTTGTATAATTTTTATTGTTTATAACACACAACCAAGTCAGACAGACAAACACATGGCACAATATTTTTTTATAGTAATTTATACATGTTTCTATTCTATTCTATACTACTCTTCAATTTTTATTACTAAAAAGATGAAAGTAGTGAAAGGCAAAGAAAAGAAGTATGAAATATTTTTAGTAAACCAATAGTAATGAATGATTATGACTTTGTAAATTCTTGTAAGTCTTGTGTGAGTTGCTAGGTGCCTTAAAACCGGCAAAATTACAGTTTATAGCTAAAACATTAGGTTTTATGATGAACAAGCAGTTTTTGTTTGTTTGTTTGTTTGTTTGTGATGATAAACTGTTTTCGTGGTGAAAAACGAGTTTAGTGGTGAAAACGCTGTTTTTGTGATAATAAACTATTTTAGTGTTGAAAATTTTGTCAAAAAAAATCGTTTTCATAGTGAAAACACAGGCTCTTTTTATTGCTTTAATTTCAGAAATTATTACGAGAATTTTGCTTCTATCGCCAGCTCAAACTTTATTTATAAAGGTATGGTCGGTCACACATGGCAAATATTTACTCAAAAAAGCGTAACCACTTGTTTTAGCACAAATTTGTTTGTTTTGCAAGACCAAACAGAATCAAATAAAAAGTTTAAATGTATTTTATTTAGTGGTTACATCTTTTTCGGCAAATAGTATGACCGTACCTTAAGAAATCTGTCGCCAGTTTAACCTTATATTAAATCAAATTATCTAAGCCTCCTTTTAGTTGAATTCACCCATTCGTTCTGAACAACATATTTGTTCGGACAAGGTTTTTTTCATATGAAGTTTGACGTCTCTCGTTTTGAAAGAAAGAAAATAATTTTTATGAACAACTCTCAGCTTGAATTGTTTTAAATTTATATTTTGTCTGGACAAAAAGAAACTGGGTTGCGAATAAGTTACATTTTTCCATACAAATAATAATGCCTTATGTATATCCATGGCCATCAGCAAAAAGCAACTTTTATTTTTCATTCATTATTATTTATTTTTTGACACTTAAAAACCAAAGCAAAATAATGTCCGCCCTTGTAAAACTAACAGATATTGTTAATATATGGTAGCTTTGATTTTCCAGAAAATCGTTCGAAATGGGTGAATCGTGCTGCTAAAAACTCTCAGTAAAAAATTTTTCTCCGGACAAAATTTGGATAATACCTATAAAGATTAATTATTAAATCAAAAATCTTTTAAACGAAAACATCTAATTTATAGTAAAAAAAAAACTCTCTCATCTGTTATTTATATCGCTTTACAAACGCTTGTATATTTATGTTAATTAAAAACTGTTTGTTTGTATTACAATTAGACTAGACAGACTATCAGCAGCTACTTTTTCTCATAAGAAGCCTGTAAATCTATTTACCAAATTTATTGAAAATACTCGTTTATGACTCATTTATTTGCTATTCAAAGATTTAATGCACTTAAACACAATAATAAGAATTTTTCTAAGAAATATCCAGCTAAGCAAAGGGAATTTGTTCAAACAATAAGCAAACTTTAAGAAGACATTAACACCAATAAGAATTCAAAAGATGCAAGGGTGATAAAATCACTTTAAATGAAAATATAAAAGAATTTATACCTACTGTAATGCATCATAATGGTAATATTGTGAACAAAGTCAGGCTGTCAGCTTTAATAATAATAATAATCAATGAAAGAGAAAGTTCAAAGGTCATTTAGCAGCAGATAACAAATACAAACATTTTTGTAGATGATTTCTTCGCTTAAAGCAGAATTATAGAAATTTTATAATAAACCCATAGAAAGGGTACACGAAAAAAAAATATACCTATACATATTGTATAAATAGCTGTGATATATTTCCATAATGACACTGAGAGAGAGAGAGAGATAGAGAGAGAGAATAAGAGACAATGAGAGCTGAGCACGATAACCAGAGGTTATAATGTAACAAAAGCAAAATAAAACCATTAGCACTTGGCAACTGGTGAAATAAATGGTTTAAAGCGACAACAACAATAACAACATCAACATTATTTCAAAAAAGAGAAAAATAAACAAAAATAGAGCCTTTGAGAAATTCTGTAAAAAAAACAAAACCAGTCAGAAAACCTAAATCCAGACAAAAATGTTTTGTTGTATATACATACCTTTTTTTTATTAGGTTCGGTATGTTTGTTGGAGTTGGTTTTTTTTTCAAAAAAGATTTTTTGGCCAGTCAGGTTTATTATACCTCCTCGTGATAGTGCAGCCAGCAGCCATGGTGTGAGGTACACATGCTAGTCAAACAAGATTTAAGCGAAAACTTCTCTCACATTTCTTACTCTCAAATCATTTGCTGCTGCTGCTGTGCTTCCAAACAATGTAATCTAGTATGTTGCATGCTTGGCTTTTCCTTATAAAATATAATTTTAAACAATCAGTTTCAACATTTAGTCTCTGGGTTGAATGGATGCGATGGGATGGGAAAAAGTGCTGCTGCTGCTTAATGTTGTTAACATGATAATGATGTAGTTTGTTAATGATAATAATATGACCATGTCAGGTACAAGGCTAAGCTAATGGCAATGCACTTTTATTGTGTGTATATTGTTTTTGTATGTTTGGTTGCATTGCTTTTTTTTGCAATTTTTTATTTTATTTTGGAGATCTACTGTTTGTCTGTCTGGACCGGTCACACGCTTATAAGACAAACCTCTACTACAACGGCTTTTGTTGCTGCTGCTTGCTAAGTTTTTGGGTATTAAGTAAATGATATTGGTTGATTAGGTTTTGATGTTTTCTTGCGGAGTTTTGTATTATATTTTGTGTGTTGTGGTATATTTTTATATATCGTATTTTGGTTCAGTAGAAATGTTAAAGAAAATTTTGTAAGTTAAAATTTTGTTATAAAATCATATTTTTCTTAAAAAACTCAATCGCCAGTTCCATCTTTTTTAATAGAACATACATATATTGCCAGATCAAACTTTCTTAAAAGAAAAAATATCGCCAGCACAAACATTCCTAATAAGAAATCTCTGGTCAGCTCAAGTTGTTTTAAGTATAAATCTATCACCAGTTCAAGCTTCTTTAATGAAAAATCTAATGCCAGCTTAATATTGGTTAATTATGAACTTAATCATTAGCTCAAGCTTTCTTATTAGACATTTATGCACAGTTCAAGTTTTCTTATTAAATCTAAATTTTTATCTCAGTTTTTTTTAGCTTAATTTCACTTTAGGTATAAAATCAGCTTTTCACCTCAAAACCAATTTCTAACCACATAAATGTTTTTTACGAATAAGAAACCAAAATTCTATAATTTCTTTTTCAAACAATAAGGTCACTTAAATTTTTATATAAAAATGTTCTATATACCTATGTATTTATATTTATTTATTTCTAATATTTCGCTATCTCAATGGATAGCTTCTTCAGGGATATTAATTTTTTTAAATTATAATAAAATAATACATAATTGAAGTATAAATAATAAAAATGAAAATTTAAATAAAAAAAATAAAAAAATTTTAATTTTTATTATTTATACTTCAATTATTATTTTATTATAATTAAAAAAAAATAATATCCCTGAGATAGCGGAATATTGGAAATAAATAAATTTTTATTTAAAAATTTAAATGTCTATTGCTTGAAAAAGAAACTATAGAATATTAAAAAAGGTCGAATAAACGAACTAAATAAATAAACCAAAATTTTATCCACGAAATCCTAGTTTTCTCCAAAAAAGTCATATTTTCACCTCTAAACCGGGTTTTCACCACAAATTCGAAATTTTCCCGCATTTCCAGTTTTTCTAAAGAAAATTTATTTTTTCACCACAAACAACTAGTTTTTCATCACAACATCCAGAATTCACCACAAAAACAATTTTGCACCACAGCACCATTGTTCAAAAAAAAAAAAAACATTACAAAATCAGTTTTCCCCAAACAACCAATATATCATCAGACAAAAAAAAACGAAGTTTTCCAAAAAAAATTGTATGACACTTCTAAAATTTTTAGTTTGAATAATAGATACATAATAATTAATTTCTCCATTTCTGTCTTCTTTTAGATTTTAAATATGGAAGATGATTCAAATTGGTATCGTGCTGAACTAGATGGCAAAGAAGGTTTAATACCCAGCAATTATATAGAAATGAAAAATCATGAGTAAGTTACTATTAATCAAATAAAAATTATAAAAAAAAAACAATTTAATTATTATTTATGACAACAACAACAATAACAATAATAGCTGGTATTATGGTCGCATAACTCGTGCTGATGCTGAGAAACTATTATCCAATAAACATGAAGGCGCTTTTTTAATACGTATCAGTGAATCCAGTCCGGGTGATTTTTCATTGTCGGTCAAGTAAGTAGTAGTAGTAGAAAATGTGTGTTTTACTGTTTGTTTAGAATAATAATATTTAATGGAAAAATTCTTTAATATTTTTTGTGTGTGATGCTTGTTACTTGTGCCAATTTCAATATCCAAATTGAACAGATGCCCCGATGGTGTTCAACATTTTAAGGTATTACGTGACGCACAAGGTAAATTTTTCCTTTGGGTGGTTAAATTTAATTCCCTGAATGAGTTGGTGGAATATCATCGAACGGCTAGTGTATCAAGATCACAAGATGTTAAATTAAGAGATATGATACCTGAAGAAGTAAGTTGAAATCAAAGTATTTGTTATACCTATAAATGATTATATTATATATAGATATATATATTTATGGATTTTTTCTTTTATTTAGATGCTTGTACAGGCTCTGTACGATTTTGTGCCACAGGAATCAGGTGAATTGGACTTTAGACGTGGTGATGTCATCACTGTAACAGATCGTTCTGATGAAAACTGGTGGAATGGTGAAATTGGCAATCGTAAAGGCATTTTCCCAGCTACCTATGTAACGCCATATCATTCATAATTATTGCTAAATTATATTAATAATAATAAAAATTTCAACCACAACAAATACAACAACAACAACAACAAACATATACAAAATAAAAATCCTATTAAATTATAAAAGAACAACTGCAGTTAAACGTCAGAATCACACACATTGTAAACACCGTCACCTCTCTTCTTTTTTTTCTTTTTGTTTGAATATTTAGACAACTACAATACACAACCACAACAACACAACATACCATTTTAAGTTAAATAAAAATAAACAAAAACAACAAATCCTAAATATTATTATAAAAATATTAATGAAAAAACTCCGTGAATATGCATTTTTTTTTTTAGAAAAAAAAAAAACAATAAAACATGAACAATTATTTTTTACTTAAAAACAAAACGTAAATTTAAAAAGAATAATATTTTTTTAGTAAAAAAAAAACAACTTTTTTACTTTATAAATAATAAATTAATTACAAAACGAAACAAAAATATGATTAAAAAAATTTTTACATAAAGTTTGAAAAACAATTTGCTATAAAATCATGTATAAAATAAAATTTAACTTAAATATAATTATTATTATTGTTTGCTTCCATTTTTGTTTAAAATAAACTTTAAAGAAATGAAAATTATATAAATTTGTATTAACACAAAAATTTACTATGAAATGCTGTTAAATACAAAACAACAACAAAAAATTTGCCATATTTATAAAACAATTTAAAAATATAATTAATAAACAAAAAGTATTTTATTTAAAGAAAAAAACCTATAACAAAAAATATTAAATTAAAAAAATTATCTTTATTTAAAGTAAAATACCATAATTAAACAGCTTTAAATTTATTTAATCTTTCTTTTTTAAATAATTATTCTGTTAACAAATTCAGCATTTCGTTTTTTTAAATCTCTTGCTCTTTTCTTATTATTATTATTATTTATAAAAAAAATTAAAAAAAAACGACAAATCATAATTTGAATTACCATTAGGCCATATAGTAGATATATGTATATATGTATATGTATGTATATTAGCTATTGTTTATTTTGTGTTTTGAATTAAAATAAAAAAAGTTTAAATTTTGAAAAGAATTTTAAAAAATATAGAAATAAATAAAATGAACACAAAAAGTTAAACAAATTTTAAGTTCTAAGTATGTTTTGTATAAAAGAAATGTTGCCAACCGTTTGTATACATGTTGCTAAAAATGTTTGTTAATGTTGCTGAACATTTGTATAAATGTTTCTTAGCCTATTTTATAAACCTTTCTAAAAATCTTATACATGTTTCTAAACATTTAAAAAAAATGCTGCCAAACATTTTTATAAATGTTTTTAAGCTTGTTTAAATGTTTCTTAACATGTACAGTAGGCGCTTGTAAATTAGAACCACTTTGTTCCTGGGGTAATTCTAATTTTCGAAAAATTTCCAAAGGTTTATTTTTTTAATAAAAAGCAACATAAAAGTGCATCTTCGTTTAGAAAATGCATAAAAAAGAAACACTACTGCAGAGATTTTTTAATTTATACAATATTAGTAGAATTCATCACAGATTAAAGAAAAAAACGTATTTTAAAAATACGTATACTATACATACATATGTATAAAAATTTCAACTTATGCTGCCGAAATATGACTACGCGATTCAAATTTCACACAATAATGAACAAAAATTCACTGACAATAACAATTACATATGTTAGTAACATGGGATTCCCCTTTTTTAATGTGTGGAAGCCAAATAAAAACCATAAAAACAATTTTTCAGTGCTGAAAACAAACCAAAAATAAAAACGATCTCGGAAATTAGAACTGGCGGTTCTAATTTTAGAGCATGTAGTGTGCTAAAAACGTTAATTCTAATTTCCGAAGGATTCGAATATCCAAGAGTTCTAATTTACGAGCGTCTACTGTATAAATATTTCTAAATATGTTTAAATGTTTCCAAATATTTCTAAACTTGTTTAAATGTTTATAACCTGTCTACATGTTTCTTAACATCTTTCTGAACATTTCTAAATTTTTCTCGACATTTGCTAAATGTTTAGAAACATTTGAAAATATTTTTTAGGTTTGTTCATTTTGCAGATGTTTAAAAACTTCTTGTAAATGTTTATGCACATATAAACATTTATAACATGATTTATAATGTTTATAATCAGTTTGTAAATATTTATAAACATTTTGTGAATGTATACAAAAGTATTTAATGTTTACTCATTTGCATTTCTTAAACTGATTTAGAAATTCTTTAATAATTTTGAAATTAATTGATTTTAAATACATAAATCAATTTGAAATCGAATTTGAGTAACATTTTCATTTTTAAAACTTATTTATATAACATTTTGATGTTCTGTAAATCAAATCCTGATTCAATGTAGAACATCGTACTTCTTTAAGAACATTAAATTGTGGTTTTTGATAAACGCACATTTTTGAAATCACTCGATTTAAACCGAGTTCCGATAAAATTTTCGCTTTAAAAATGTGATCGCATATTTTAGTATTCTGTAAATCAAATTCACATGATTTATTCGTTTCATTTTCGAGTAAACAAATTTGATCCAATGATCCAGCAATTGGTGATTTATTCGTTTTTGAATGTTTGATGCCTTCAGATTCTGGGCACTTTAATTTTTGGACCATTTCGGATAAAATGCGGCAAAAAATTAAATGTTTGTTACAAATAGAAATTTCAATTTATTTTTTTTTTATCGAATTGACATTATTGTAGGGTTCTGTAAATTGAATCCACATGATTTAGTCGTATTACTTTCATGTATAATAAATTATGAGATTTATAGAACATCAGTTTTGGCAATTATGCGTTTTTTAAAATCGTTCGTTTTTAAAATCACCCGATTAACCGAACAGGACTTAAATATATTTTGGAACGATTTCTATATTTTAATAATTTTGTTTAGCTAAGATTACAATTACCTATTAAATTTTGTATGTTTTTTCAAATCCTTTCTTTTTTTTTTTTGCTTAATTTTGAATGAAAATTAAAGCCCCTAATTGATATTTAATACTAAAAGTAAACAAATAAATAAAAAAATCTCTAAACAGCATGCAGCAATATTAATAAAAAAAATAACTAAAAAAATATTTATAAAAATAATTTAATTATAAAAAAATAAAAACAAATATGGTTTGCTATTTTTTTATTATTTAAACTTAAGTGTTTTTTAGTTTTGTTTTAAATTCTATAAAAAAAAACTTCTTTTTTAAAAAACAAAAAAAAAAACATGTGTGTATATTATTTGTTTTATTTTTTTAATTTTACTTCATTTCAACTAAATCATTAAAGATTTTTTACATTAAAAAAAGTATTTTTATTATAAAAACAAACAAAAAACAACCATAAATTTTGCTTAAAATAAATCATATGTTTAATGCCTTTGAAATAATCTTATTATATTAAAACTAAATAATAATAACAAACAAAAATAAAAAAAATAAATTATAAATAAAAAAAAACAATTTTAATTTATTATTTTTAAACTTTTCTTTATTTTCTTTTTTTAAATAAAAATATTGAATATTTGCAAAATTAAACACTAAAACAAATTGGATTTTAATCAAAACTATTACTAAAAAAATCACACACATACATACACACAAACAAGGAATTTTTATAGGGATTAATAAAGAATATAAAAATAATAATAAAATAAACTCAATCAATAACTAAGACAGCTAAAAACAAATTTATTAATTTAAAATTAAAGTACATAAATCTAAAACACCAATATTTTACTGACAAACAAAATACTTAACATACATGAAATTTTTTTTACCAACAACTTCGTAAACAAAACTAAAACACAATAAACAAATTTATTAACAAAATAAAACATCCCTCCCTTGGAATAATTTATAACAAATTATTGCTATAAAAAACATTGCCAAAATATAATAAACAAACAAAACAAAAAATCCTACTCACACTTCATCATTATAAATATAAATATTTAACATTAACATTCAAATTAACATCGTAAATAAAATGCCAACAAGTTAGGAAACGTGAACAATTACATCAGATTTCTTAAAAAAAAAATTAAATAATCTAACGTTTAAAACAAATTATGTAGTTTAGCCCACATTTTATCTCATCATAAACTTCAGTTTCATTTCATCAGATTTATACAACTCAAACAAAGCCAAATTTGTTTTAAGTTTTTATGTGTTAAAAATTTTTCTTAAAAACCAAGTCCACAATATATATTCTTTTTATATACAAAAAACAACATCATATAATAAAAACTTAAAATTAATCACTATACAAAAAACTAAAAAATAAAAACAAAAGATAATTGCACTTTTTAGTAATGATCAACACACATAATTATTAAATATATTAATTCAAATAATAATTTAAATTAAAAAGTAAAATAAAAACATAAACTCAAATATCCATCAACAACAAAAGGAAAACATCCACAAACTTATACAATTCATAATTATTAAGAATAAATTTATCTGATAAAAAAAAAAAACAAGAAAAATCACAATTGTTTGGTGATAAACAAAAACTGATCAGTGAGTACATAAAATAACAAGAGAAAATATGAAAATAAAAATTATATATATTACAAAAAAAAAAAACTTGAAAATAAAATACAAGTTTTATTTAAGCTGGTCTAAATGTTTGTTGGGTCAGCTTTATCTTCTGGCCTGTTCTGCAAACCGAATATGTTCTATAAATCGATATAAACAAAAAAAGAACGTCAATTTGTAAGTTATTCGTTTTTGAAAATCGCTAGTTTCCCAAATCATTCGATTCGACCAAATAAGATTTGGTTAAGTTTTTATTGGATTAAATTTTTGGGTAAGTTTTGGTCTGATTGAAAATCGTTGCAATTCATATAAACCTTATATAATAAAATGAGAAACGTTTCATTTTTAAAACTTTTTGATTGTGACTGTTCTGTGTTTTACTTTCGAATAAAAAAATCTATTTCAATGTTTAAAATCGTGCGATTAGCAGAACATGGATTTGGCAGTTATTCGTTTCTTGTATATATAAAATTACTCAACATAAAGAAAAGATGCATTTGTTTTAAAAATAGTATTTGGTCTAAATTTTGTTTAAGTTTTGGTTTGAATCAAGGACGTAACATTTCATATTAATCGTACGTGTTCAAAAATTATATCAATTTGTCAATTAGTCGTTTTGAAAAATCTCTTGTATTTGAAATCGATTTTCAGAAAAGAGGATTTTTTGGTTACCTGCATATGAATATTTTAAAATAACAAAAACAATCTAAACTTTAGAGTTAATAAGCCAAACCGCTACTCGGCATATTCCGTAGGTAAAAACCATGCCATGCAATACCATTTACTCAACTGGAGAAACAATTTCGACACCGACTTTTTATATAAAACTGCTTTAGTATACAAAAAACATATATGTACTTATATATTATTACAAAACTCGATCTAAGACCTTTTAAAATATGTAAATATCTTTGCAGTCGAATTATTACTTTAGGATATATTTACGATTTTATTTGTTTTCTAATGCAAATGAATTTCGAATGACTAAATCAGACATGTATTTCGTTTGATTTTGTAAATTCCAAAAGATTTAATAATTCTGCTTCCCGATTTTAGTTTGACGTTTTGTATAATTAAAAAGTTTGCTCCTATTTTATCAAACTTGAAGCAAAGAAATTACTTATGAGGTTGTTTGTTGAGGTTCTCTTTGATTGTAATAAGTTTTGTATTGCAATAAGTTCCTAGGAAATTTTTATGAAAGTAGAATAAAAAGCTATTTGTTGGGACCTTACAGCGTGTCTAAGTAAATCGAATTATGTTACATTCAGGATAATATAAACCACTTATCATTCATCTCGTGACTCCTTTTCTGATCACAATTTTATTAAAAAAAAAAATATATATATATATATATATAGAATAATATTCTCTCAACACTAACATATTCAAAAATAATTGTGTTTCATATTGTACTGAAGAAAATCAGACTTTTACATTTCTATTATAAACCTCTCTCTTTTTAATTATTAAATTTTATTAAGTAATTAATATCCTCTACATATAATCAATTTTTGAATTTGACCAATATTTGACAGACGTTAATATTGCTTTTTTAACTACCAAATTCAAATTTACTGATACAATTTGTAGGATTTTGTAAATAAAAACCGCTTTTTTAGAGCATTACTATTTATTTACGCATTTCTGAAGCAATTGCGTGAATTGATTAACTTTACACAATATTATCTTCTTCCGTTCTGTTCCTCCTATGCATATTTATTACAATTGATTACGAAATCTCCTACCTTTTATGCAACTCTGATGAATAAGAAAATTAATATTCGTTTGTTCGCTTAACATACATATTTTGACACTTCATACATACAATTTTTAACATCTCTAAAATACTCATACGATTATTAGCTCTCTGTCCGGTTGGAAGAAATGTAAAAAAGAAAAAGGAAATTTCAGCGGCTAAATTAACGCAGAAAATCGTAAAAAATAACACGCAAGCAATATTAATAAATAAAATACAAAATATATCTAAATAAAATATATATAATAAATCATTTTTAACAAATTTTTCTACCAATAACACAAAGTCAAACACGTGAAGTACAGAAAGAAAAATAGCAAAAAAAAAAAAAAAGAGAAATTTTTAGGGTTGAGCAGTGTTAAGGGGTGAAGGTAAAGAAGTACAATTTAATGAGAATATAAAAAAATACCAAAAATTTAAAAAAATGTGTGAAAAATAAATACACATAAAAGTAAATAAATTATATATAAAATAAAAAAAAAAACATTTTCCTTTTTGTTATAGAATCGCAATTTGCTTAAGCCCCATCTTATGCAAATCATTAGGCAAAAAAATCACTTCATAGTAAAAGTGTGGATATAAAAAGAAAATTTTGTATATGAAAAGAAAAGGGAAGAGAAGGCAAGGGGAGTGATAAAAGATAATATAAAATAAATACAGTTTTTTTATTATAATATACAAATAATAATGGCCTACAAAGACCGCATACTCACACCACAGCAATTGAAGAAATTGTCTGAACATAAGTACTCATGCAGCAGTTCAAGTTTAATGGATCCTTGGCTGCAGCCCTGGTGGAATTGGTTGGTCTCCAAGACACCGCTATGGTTAGCTCCAAATCTTATAACCATAGTGGGTTTAATTGTTAACATAGTGACCACATTAATTTTAGTATCGTAAGTATTTTGTTTATATATAATTTAATTGCTATTTTTTTTAACACATTCAATCATAGCAATTGTAAAATTTATTTATTATTTTTGTTTGAGTTTCACTTGTTGACCCTGAAATTTTCATTTCTATTTTCTGTGTGTGTAAATGTAAATTCGGCCTTGCAGTTTTTTTTTTTGTAACAGATTCACATGTCTTTATGTTTGAATTTGTTTGTTGGTTTGTTGTCGCCATCATCATCATCAGCAGCATTTCGTTGTCTTTATTTACTGCTACTGTATTGGGTTTGTGGAGCACAATTGCATATAAGAAAATAAATACGAGTACTACCTATACTTTTTTCTTTCTTCTTAATTTCCGGTTGTATTTTCTTCTCTATACCTACGTTTGGCTATTATTATATCAAAGATTTCACTTACAATTGCACTTATTCTTAATGCATTCATTCATATTGCGGGCAATATTAAAATAATTTATTATATACATATGTACATATACATATATAAATTCGGCATGTTATTGCTTTAAATTTGAAAATATAAATGTTTGTAAATTGTTTATAGTCCAGTGAAATTGTTTAAATAGTTTTTTAAAAGCTTGTGTAGGTTCGTAGTTGTATGAAAGTTCATAGATTATATTATTATGTACCTACTTGATTGAGTCATTAAACATTTAGTAGGTATATGGGGCGAGTCAAAATTGGTTTGTATTACATATTTTCTATATTAAAAGCTAAAACTTTAGCTGTACAAAAAAGCTACGCTTATTATCCTCTAATACAGCCCAATCATGAATAAAAAAATCCGCGGGGGTTTTTCCCATTTTTATTTTTTAACATTTTTAACATTGAATTTGAATAGGAAAAATGGGAAACAGAGAAAAAACTCCCGAAGAATTTTTATTTATGATTGGGTGGTATAAATTTTGACACTCTTTTTGTAAAAATGTATTTTTTTTATTACATTTTCATCATATATTCCAATAAGAATGTTTCAAGAAGGAAAAATTAAAAAAAAACTTATTAAAATTTTATGTTTTAATAAATATGTATTGACATTTCTTGTAAATTTATAAAACAACAAAATGCCTGTTGTTTTTACATTGTTTATTTATTACCGCGCAAGCCGTCTGAGCCGCTGATAAATGTTTAAAACTGCTGTCGCCGAAATTGTTGGATGTAGTGTTAAGACCGGGGTAATCAGTCTTTTTCGAGAATTATGAGCAACACGATACAGGGTGACGCTGGAATATACATATAATTTTAACGATTTATTTAAATATATACCTACCTATGTAACTTTCTTACATATACTTATGAATATTTATATTTCAAACTATTTTTATACCCATATCATTCTTATTAAAAAAAAGTCATCCCCAAAATATCAGTGTAATAAAAATTTAAATCCCACAAAACAACCCCAATTAAAAAATAAAATCAATACTTCCATTCCTATATTATTTAACAATTCTTGGGAAAAGCAAATCAAATCATTTCTTAAGAAAATACCTATAATCTATTATATTTGTAGCAATAATTAAAAAAGTTTCAATTTAATTTCCCATTATAATAAGGACATTGTTGAAAATGTTTGTTTTTTTTGTTCTACAAAACTTATTATTGAGCTCAAATAAAATGTTTTTTATAATACCTATTTTGTTGAAAAAAACATTGTTAATGATTTAATAGTTTTAATAGTTTAAAGCTTGCTGAAAAAAAAAAACTAGATTTGTAGCTATTCATATATGGTTATGTATGTAGGTCATTAAGCAAGAATTTCATAAAGTACCTATATACCTACATAAATTGAGTTTAAACACCAGTTGATGGAGAGCAGTGAGCAGTTCACTAAAACTGAATAGAGAAATAGATGTAAAATAATATGAAAAAATTTATTTTTAAAGTGTTTTAATAGTTAAAATAAAAATATATAAATATGTATAACATTATTATGAAGTATTTAGCATGTTGAGAAGATCAAGTACTTTTCATTATAAAAGTATGATTTTAAAGGAATTATTCCTATTAAATTTTAATTTTAAAAGATTACATTTGCTTTTTTATAAGAACATATAATTCTCATTACAAAAGCAATGTTTTAAGGAAATTTTTTTAAATTTAATTTTTATTTAAAAATCAGCAAAGTATTTTTTAGCGAAATTATTTCAATCCCATTTCTATTCTACTACTTGTTGCTTTTACTCTATAGTTAAGATTTTTTGTATTTTTTTTTTTTTAATTTAGAAGCAAAATTTTTGTCTCTAAGGCCATTCAATTGTCTTTGATTACCTTCCATAGTTTTGTTGACTTATTTATAATCTATTTTTTTTAATATTAAAATTGTCTCATCAGATGCTAAGCTAAAACTAAAAATATATACATTCGTACCTACATACATTAATACTCATACGTACAAACCATTTAAAACTGATAAGAAATTCTATGTTTTATTTTTTATTAGATTATTTCCACTACATATATTCATTGTTAAAAAAAAGAAACTAAAATCAACAATAAAAGAAAGCTATTACGTATGCAAATTGAAATTTGAACTTTGACCCGAATCTGGCGACAATATAATTTGATTTTTGATTAGATGGTTGTAACAAATACATACATATGTAAACTATATTTAAAAAAGATTTAAACAATTTTTTTTAATTAAATAGAACTTTTCATAGTAAAACTTATTAAGTAATTTTAAAATTTCAGGTACATATTATAATTTTATAAATTTTTCATAATTTTATTTATATATCTAATATCAATTTAAACAGAAATTTGTTTGCAATATCATCATGATATAATAATTGTTTAAATAAACATTTGCATTTATTTATAAGATTTTAATAATAGAACTCCATTTAAAGTCATTTGAATACAAAACTCATTTTTTACACACATTTAATCACAACAATTCAAATTTCAAAGTATTTATGTATATAGTTGCTATTTAGTTCACAGTTTGATTTTGTTGTGTATGATAATTTTATTTCTCGTTAATATGTTTTTGTTAAATAGTTTAGTTTTCTATCTTGGCAAATTTTATTGCAACAACTAATAAAAAATAAGTAGTATATTTTTACAAACCCCTCACTTTTTATTGTAGTTTCATATTTTAAATATAGAAAATAATAGCGCAATCTAAGAGTCTTTGGTTTTATAAAGAGTTTGTGGAAAATGATGATAAAATATAGAAATTTATTGCGAAAAATGTTCAGTTTATTAAATTGATTTAAGAGGATTTTCTTTGCTTGTTTTGCGATGAGTGAGTGATACTTTTAATAAATTACGACATATATTTGTTGCAATGAATTTGATCTCAAGATGAGTTTATGAATTCTTTTTATATACATAGTATATTTAAAAAATTTAAATTATGAAAAAGTACATTTTGATACATATTTTTTTTTGAAAGGTAACAGAGTTAAACATTTTTTTCAAAATTCATTTGTTGACATTATTGTGTAAAGTATTAAAAATCCATTTTTATAAATATTTAATAGATTTCTTTCAAGTTTTACTTTAAATTTAAATTCTTTACATTTTATAAACAATGTAATTGTTGGTGTTAACAAATAAATAATTGCATTTTCTACGTTATTATATTAATTTAAGCCTAATAAATGTTTTAAGAGGAATTTTACCTCAAATTTCAATTTTTTCATTGTGTAAATAATGTAAATTTTAGATGTAAACAATTAAATACAGAAAAATTTTAATTTTTACTATGAATTAAAAGCATTAAATAATGAGTTATGAAAATTTTTAGCAGAAAATTTCGAGTGTTGAAATCGTGTAAACAATTTAAATTTTTGATGTAAATAATGTTAAGTTTTGTGTAAACAATTAAAAATAACGGAATTTTTATCAGTTATTATGAATTTAAAAGCAGAAATGAGTTATGAGAAATTTTACCTAAGGTTTTAATTGTCGACATCATGAAAACAATGTAAATTTTGGTGTAAACAATTAAATATCATTGAATTTTCATCATCTACAATAAATATGACACCAATAAGTTATTTATAAGGTACAATATCTTTCAATTGTTGACATCGTGTAAAAAAGTAAATTTTTAGTATAAACAATAAAATATGGAATTTTCTTCATTTACTGTGAGTAAGGGAGTTATAAAAGAAATAAAAAAAAAATCGATTGTTGTTATTATGTAAACAATTTAAAATTTTATGTTAACAATTACATAACACGGAATTTTCATCATCTACTATAAGTTTTACAACTATAAATCATTCATGAGGAATTTAACCTGAAATTTCTATTGTTGACATCGTGTGAACAATGTAAATTTTAGCGTAAACAATTATATATCTCTGAATTTTTAGATATGTATACTATGAACTTAACGCCAATAAGAGAAATTTTACCCATAGTTGATGACATCGTGTAAACTATGTAAATTTTTTGTGTAAACCTTTAAAAAAATTTCCAAAATTTTATTTTAAAAAATTATATTTTTAAAAAGAAGAAGTACATACTTTTTTTTTTAAATTCTTATAAATTTAAAAATAAATTGTTTTGAAATATTTATTATTTTTGCAGAAATTGCAAAAAATTTTATAATTTAATGCAATACATAAATCTTAAATAGAATTATTGCTTTAATTTGTATAAATTATGTATATCTAAATTATTTTTTTTTTAGTACTTTACTCTTATCAACAGAGTATCAAATTATTTGAACTTGTTCGATTATTTGTAAAATCTAAATTCTAAATATTCCATTTTAAGTTGGTAGTTTCTCACAGATCTTACGTACATCGACAGAAATTATTTATTCAATTAAATTGAATAAAAGTGGCCTAAAAATCTAATTAAGTGAAAATAATTTCTGCGTAGAAGTGTGCGATCTGTGAGAAAGCCTTAATTAAAACAAATTAAAAAAAATAAACAAAAAACATATGTTTAACACGTTTCATTTGAGAAAAAAAACTATACAAAACAAATGTTTAATTTATTTTATAACTAAAATGAACGTCGTTTTGTCTGGTTCAGTTATTTGTTTAAATTTTTTCATATACATATGTAATTCAATTTTGAGAAACACTTTTTTTGTAAAGATTACATGCATGCGCCAAATGATTAATTTAAAATTTAAAACAATGATTACTAGTCATCGCCAACACCACCAGCAGCTAAACAAAAGAGATTATTTTATTCGTACTTAATTATATATGTATGTAGGTATAAAGAGGTTTATAAAAACTGGTATAATGTTGTTTAAAACAAATGTAATTATAGCAATTAAAAGAATTTATTTTTATTTAAGAGAAAATTTAAATTTTTTAATTTATTTTTTTGCTTTATTGAATTTCATTTATTTTCGCTTTTATTTTAAATTACATACACCCTCTTTTATTATACTTTTTGATTTAAATTTATTTATCTCTGCTGTCTTCTTTTACTTGTTTCAGTTTTTTCAGTCTTTTAGGGGAAATAAAATTCATTCAATAATTTATTTAATAAAGAAAATTCTCTGTTAGTATCTTTTATTTTGTTTTGCTTTGCTATTGACTTATACTTGCCCTTTTAGAAATATTGTGCATACGATCTAGTTTTTATTTATTTAATTGCTAATTAAAACACAATTGAGGTGAACAAAATGCTTTATAGCTTTACCAACGAATAAAATTTCCGTTTAAAAAGTAATGAACTAAAATGTACATATTTGATAAAATAAAGCCAGGTGTATCTATTCCTCTGACCACAAAGCAACTTGATAAAATTCATTGATTAACAATGTGAACCAAATGCATGCATATGTATAGTAAACATTGGAATATGGCCTCGTTACTAACCACCCAACATATGTTTAAGTTATATTTGTAAAGTTTTAATATAAAATTATTAATAATATATTTATCTATTTCTATTTTTTTTAGTCACAGCCCAGAAGGTACTTCACCTCCCCCACGATGGACTTGTTTACTGTGTGCCTTCGGTTTGTTTGTGTATCAAAGTTTAGATTCCATAGATGGCAAACAGGCTCGTCGTACAAATACTTCCACGCCCTTGGGTGAATTATTTGATCATGGCTGCGATTCCATATCTACTGTATTCGTAGCTCTCTCAGCATGCATATCTTGTCAATTAGGCCATTATCCAAATTGGTTATTCTTCCAGGTGGATTATTTTTAAATGTTTGATATAATTTTTGTTTGTTATTATGTAATATATTTTTTCTTTTCCTTCAGTGCTTTTGTGCTATATCATTATTTTATTGTGCTCATTGGCAAACGTATGTTTCGGGCACTTTGAGATTTGGCAAAATTGATGTAACTGAGGCACAATTTACAATTATGGGTATTCATGTTATCTCATATTTATTCGGTCCAGAATTTTGGATGACTAAGGTAAGTTGAGAGATTTTTATTACAAGTTAATTCGATTTAGTTTTTTTAATATAGCTGAGATATAAACCATTTTTACTTTATGTTCACATTAAACTTTTATATGATAAGTCAGTCATTAAATGTCACAATTCGCGATTACAAACCAAAAAATTTTTTTGGTAAGATGTTTAAAGTTTTTTCTTCAGGCTTTCAAAGCTTTTCTAAAAGAAAAAGATTTACAAAAATCTTGTTTTTTTTTGTTTAGTAAAAAAATTAATGCAAGCTTTATTGTGAAAATGTATCCTTTCACTGAAAAAATCCTAAAACAAATTCGTTTTATTGAAAAAGCTGTTTTAAGCATTCTTCTATTTTAATAACAGTCTTTATTTTTAAAAAAATTCTTGGCGGCAAATGTTTGTTGAAATCGTCCTAGGTCCCATTTAAACAAAGATTTAAGGAACCATTTGCTCCGAAATTGGTTGTTAGATTTATCTAGCCGCTCGAGTTTGGTTTAGTTTAAACTTTGATTTCTGTACCAACTACCGATTTGTACTAGAGCCAACAATAATGTCCAGTATTAAATTCCGAAAACAGTAGCCTATAATCAATCAAGCGACGACTAGCGACTTTATCTCTTATAGTTAAAGTGATAAGTTAATTCATGACGATATTTATAAAGAATCACAAAATTTCTTTTCGCGAATTTAAAATTTTATTTATTTATTCGCTGGCAAACAAACTGAAATTTTATTTTTTAATGAAAGAAAATCATATAAAGTATGAGAGCATACATTTTATGCACTCAAATGATATAACAAATAACGAATAAAGTTTGCAGCATTCTCTTACGATTGAAAAATAAAGAACTGACAAAATTAGATGTTTGCGAATTTTATTTTTTAATGAAATAAAAAAAAATTAGTTCAAAAGCATAAATTTTAGATACTTAATTAGTATAACAATATGAACTGAAGTTAAGTACCATTATAATCCCCATTTCCACGACAGCCGGTTCTACGTACCGGAATGACCCGAGATCACTCGGCCCAGGAATGTTAACTCAGCAATTACTGCTGTTACAACAACAACAACAACCATTAGAATCTCAAAAATCCTGAAAATATGCTGCTATTTGAATTTTTATAACTTTGTCGATAATGCCGCAAAGGCAATTAAAAGAATTTAAATATTAAAATATAACTAATTACAATCGTTTAAACTTTTATTTATTTAATTACTTTTTGTATAATAATTTCATAAAATTATAACGGTTTATGTCTTGGCTATTTTTCAACATACTTTCTTATTTATTTATATTTTTTTTTTTTTAATTCAACTACAAATTCTATAATATTTTCATTTTTTTTACCAAAAAAAAAAATACAATTTCCAGGAGATTATTAAATTTATTTATAAATTAAACCATACAATGTTTATTTTTTTTTTCATTAATTTAATTTATAACGCTACAAAAGAAAAGAAAAACATAATATCCTTAAACACATTTACCACATATTCTGAAAATATTTGTTGCTTTATTTTTTTAAATAAAGTTATTACATACATGACATAATTATATATATAAATATGCTTACATATACATATATAGATATATATATATATATATATATATATATATGTATATATATATACCCTCCTAACTCCTCCCTTAGATATTTGGTAATTTAGAATTATGGTCTTCCTTATGCCTAATGACAATAGTTTGTGGTATTTGGTCATTGTCACATATATTCTCTGTTGTTTTGGCTGGAGGTGTTGGCAAGAATGGCTCAACAGTTGCCGTAAGTTTTGCTAAAGAAAATAAATTTTAACCAAAAAAAAAGAAGAAAAAAGAAATTGCCATTCTCTAAAGTATTACCTACCTTCTTTTGGCTAATTGTTTTTTATTAGAAATCAAACAGAACTAAACAAATATTTAACGAACCTAAAAACTTTAGTTTTTTTACGTTTATCCTTAACTCCTAAACTCTGTTATTTACTCTCTTTATACTCCTACCAATAAAACCCTTACTCATGTTTTAGTATTTAATACTTTTTTTTATATATACATAGTTATAAAAATTTGTTTTATTGTCAATTTGTTTGAAAATCTAAAAAATTTAAATTGGTTAAAGGACCAGATTTTGTTTAGCCCATGAAAGATTTTTTTTTAAATAAATTGAAACCATTTAGTAGAATGATATTTTCGTATGCTATTGTTTTTTGTTTAATGTCTTCTAATTTTTTATATAATTTGTTATTAAATTTTTATTTAACTATATTTTACTAATCAAGCAAAATGAAACGATTTTAGTTATTTTCAAAACAATTAGCTTTATTAGTTATATTAACAAAATATGTTACTCTTTATACAATTAGGGTTTTAAGAAGGAGATATTCAATTTATTTACACACTTATTAATTATAAACTAAACGTTTGGTATCATTAATTTAAAAATTAAAGGGTATAAATCAGTCATCACTTGGCCAACAACATTTTTGTTCGTAAAGCATTCCATATACTGCTAGTTTCATCTAAAGAATCATTTAAGAAATATTCTATTTTTTATTTAAAATTTCTCATGTTTTATTTTGTATTTTTTTTTATTATTTATTTTATATCCATTAACACCTGGAACTATTATATGGACACGTAACTTATATACATATTTAAAACAGGGGTTTATTTAGTATTCATTAACCTCACACCATTGACGATTTTTTTTTTTTGTTTATAACTTACATACATATGTTTTTTCTTATATATTTTTTTTAAAATTTAGCTACCTATTGTGGGCTTTAATAAAAATTATTTTATTTTATTGGGTATAACCGTCTGTTACTTTGTAAATTTTACGAATTTTTGCAAAATGTTCCTACAAGGCGGCAGTGGCAAAAATGGCTCCTCAGTTGCTGTAAGCATTGTTATTTCAAAAACATCACAATTAATATAACTATTACAAAAAAAAACTCTAAATTGGCAAATACCAGGCTTTAACATATATACCTCAAAACAAACATTATTTATAGCTAAAATTCATTAAAATGCTTCAATAAAACTGTTTTAATAATCAAAATTTTAGAAAAAGAAAAAATAAACCGAATTTGTTACAAAACAGTTTAATTTTGAGCACTTTTTTGAATTGAGTTCTTTAATAATAGCATTTATTGAATTGCAGTTTAATTGTATCCAATACTAAACATTAATATTAATCCGCTTTTCCTTGTGTTTAGTAATTTTAAATTAACATTTAAATGGTGTCTATTACATTTTTCTGTTTTACTACTACAATTGGGTTTATTTTATTTAGATTGTGTAACATCTAATAAATTAAGCCGCCCCATTTCATTTTATTTTTTCTTATTAATGGTTTAAACCAATAAACACGGTTAAGTCCATTGCTGCTTAAAGAATTTTTTGTTTTTTTTTTTACAATAAATAAAATTGGTTTTAAATAGATTTAGAGTATCGGTCCATTATTATCTCTATATGTATTTGTATTTGTGTATATATATGTATATGTACATATGTATTTTTATTTTGAAAATAATTTTATTAAGATTTCAATTATTAACAGCTGTATGCATCAACAATTATTGAAACTCTCTAAAAATATAACAATTTAAAAGTTGTACTAAAATATTTTGTTTATGCATAAAGCCGAACATAATAATTTATTTCGTATATTACTATTAATAATATATATCTATTTTATATAGCTTTAAAATATTTATGTACTCGTATGTACATTTAGTTAAACATATTTATTTTTAATTAAATATATTATGATTGATTACATTCTACAACTGACTGATTTAGGTATATATGCACATACTTTATAATCTAATTTTAAATTATTTGAAAAATTAGATTTTTACTGAAAATATTTATTTTTAGTGAAAAATTTTAATTTGTGAAAAATCGGATTTTTACCGAAAAATCGTTTTTGTGAATAATTTAAATTTTTGAGTTTTTGTGAAAAAAAAAAAATCATTTGAAACATTGAAATGTCGTTTTTTTAGTGACAGATTTTAGCAGATTTTTGAAAACTTTACAAAAAATTCTGACAGATATGATATAAAATCAAATTATTAAACTTTCATGATGTATGTATTTCATAATTTGGTAGCTTATTTTAAACCAAGACAATTTTCTTTTTTCACACACTCCATAGTAAACTACACTTTGCAAGATCGCAACCAAAAATACCGAAATTCTCTCTTTGTAGTAAACTATCTTTGCCAATCCAACCCAACACCCACAAAATATAAGAAACCGTGATTTTTCTAGACTGATGATAATGTTGCAAGACATTAACTCATTGTAAACAAGATGGATGCAAGAATATTAAACAATAAACGAATACAATTTTTGCAACAACTAAATTAAAAATTTATCCCTTTTTTCTTTACTTGCTAACATTCACCACAAACAGTGGACATTGAAAAAGACTTGAACGTTTTGAAGCAAACAAATTGTAAAACTCTTGCAAATATATCCGCTATTAGATAAGGAAAGCGTAGCAAGACCATAAGATAAAAGTACTCGAAACTGAGTTTTACTACATATGAGTAAATTTGCAAGACCAAAACAGCTGAATATTTTATTGTTTTTCTATAAAAATAGCAAATTAAGCAAGTAAAGCATACAACGACTTTAATTAACTATATGTTAATATTGACAAAAACAATAGTACAATTTACAATCTAATAAATTTAAATTGCGAATTTATGCAATTGTAAATATTTTCTATTAATTGTGAACAGCTTTAAAAACATAAAATTAACAGCTGATTGTCAAGAATTAATTAATAATATTTGCTTTCAGTTTTAAATTTTTTACATTTGTTTAATTATGTTGAAAATTTTACAAAAATAATGTTGAGCTTTTATTAAAGCTATTCCCGTTAAAAAGCTTATCGCAGGTTACAGACAAAAGCAGTAACGCAAGGAAAACTTTTGCGATTTTCTTTGTGAAAGCAACCCAAATATTTTATTATAACCATTCCAGTTAAAAGCTTATCAAAAGAAGCTGGAAGACTTTGGATATTTTTGGAAAGCAATTAAAAAATTGCAAGCCTTTTTAGTTTGACAGGCGCCTGACCATTTTTAGAGCTCACTAGGCTCCCTTTGCGTTGAATTAAGCGTTTACAAGTGGGTAGTAGAAGAAAGTTCAAATAACTTGAAAACTAATTGTCAGCTAGTTGAACTATTTTCCCATATTTTAAATAATTTTTGTATTAAAAATGTCCAATGTTAAAACAAGAGTAGCTAATGAACGGACTCTTCATAAATGCTAACTATAGTAAATAGAAGTTTTCAAATCAATTCAAAACAACATTAAATGTCTCTTTAATTATTTTTATTTAAACACCATATTACATTTAAATCCTGTATCTGCCTATCACTGCTGTAAATTGTTGTCTCTAGAATTCGATATAAATGTTGTTTAATAATTTAGCTTTTAATTATAGTATATATTTTTTATTTTGACTACGATCTTCTGGAAATTTTAAATTATATTTTGTTTATTATTTAACAAAATTTATTATACATATAAAATTAAATTTTATTTTATTATATTATATTTAAGTTCTTTTTGTTTTTTGTTATTATTTTTAATAAGAAAGGAAAATGAATAGAAAAAAATTATCACACTGATTTAATATTTTAACCAAAACATAAATCCAAATCAAAAAAAAAAAAATGAAATATTGGAACTATAATTTATCTATAGCTACCTTATGTTGGCTGTGAATTACGCATAATGCCTTTATATTTTGCCTGTGGCATTGATATTTTATTAGCTTTACGTTATGCCAAAGTTATAACAACTGAAGGATGTGGAAAAAATGGATCTTCAGTGGCTGTAAGAGAAACTTCTATAACTACATTATACATACTTACATACATATATACTATACTTATTTACATATTTAGTTATAAAATATAAGTGTTCTTCTATCTGCTAAGTGTGTGTGTGTGTTAGATAAATAAATCAATACATATTTTCTTTTCATTTTATATATTACATATAATTTTTTAAGACAACAACACACTTTGTACTTTGATTTTGTATTCAATTTATATTTAGATTCAGTGGCAACAAAATTGTTTTATTATTACACACACTTTACACTTTATTAAACCTGAAACTGAAATTAAAATTGAAATACACACATTGAAACACTGTACTATATACACTTCTAATTTGATGACTTTATTGTTAATTAAATCCACCCACAAAATTATACTTAAAAGCTTTTTGTTTTCATAAATAAACAAACAAATAAGTCAGCTCTATTCTATAAACTTTAGAACAAATTCAAAAGATTTTAAAATTATAAACAAATCATTAGAAGATTTTATGTATGAGTACATATGTATATTGCTTAAAACTAGAAAATTTGTTAAGACTTTTCGCAAAGTTTGTGTGTGCAAAAGTTGTTTAAAGCAATGGGGCTGATTTGTTTGTTTCCATTCATAGCAAACATTATATTCAATTCGCTATTTATTTAACAAACCAGTAGACGACAGCAAATTACAGTCATACTTTTTAAACACAATTGTATATAACTATTTTTTTTCTCTAGATTAATTGTAGTAAATAAACAATAAATACTTTATGAAGTACTTTTTGTAACTTTAGTTGTAAGTTTTACAAAATCTATTTACTCTGTAAATTAGTACCCAGAAATGTCTCCAGTCTCTCTATCTATACTAACTTTTATAAATTGGGGTTTTGGTCTTTATATTTTAGTTACTTTTTAACTTTAATTTTTTTGTTTTTTTCTTTTTCTTTTGTGTCTAATTATTTGTGTTTTGTTGTTTTTATTTGTTTACTTTCCACCACACCATATAACTAACCTAGTTTGTCTTATTAACTTACTGAAAATAAATATTTCTTCATTCTCACCTTTTTTTCATTTAACTACTACTTGTAATAAATCTGTTTTAATTTTCACCTAAACTTGTTAACACCCAACAAAAAAAAAAAGCTTTATATAACAAGCTCAATCAATATCACACCCTGTTATAAGTAATTAACAATTAAAAAAGCCAAAAGATTTATTTAGAAGTCATGTTTTTTCGTAAAAAGGTTTGAAAATGAAATGATCGTAAAACGACTAAAAATTTAAATGAAATAAAGAAATTGTACTCGTATGTTTTAATAAATGCACTCCTTTTGTCGCCTTCTCAACTATGACTTGAGATATTTATACAAAATGCAGAAATGTTTGCTGCCTGTCATTATTCAAAACGGTCAAATATGATATATGATAATATAATAATGCCTGCTGAATCGTATTAAATGTCACGCACTCTTCAATAATGTTTGTTTTGAACCGATTAGGCTCCCGGTCGTTATCCAAAGAAGTTAGGTCGAAGAAAAATATCATCAATTTCTGCCAATTGAACAATATTGGGCTACTTTTAAAGCTAATTCGGAGTGGTACTGTAGTTCTTTACAGAGTATCCATCGCAGCAGGCTTTAAATGTTGATGCGATCCATCAAAACAAAAACTTGGATAAAACCTTTGATTTCAATTAGTAATTATTAAAACTATTTTAAAATATCATTTCATTTTCAAACCTTTTGTTTTTAGAAATACAATTTCTTTACTCTCACATATCTTAACAACATAACTAATAAAATGTTATTTCTCATTTAATTCAACAACAAATTGTACAACCGGCCGTTTAACATCTGCAACATCATCAGGGTACTAGTGTATTATCTCCTAGTATACCATTGACTTTGGTAGTATTGCCTGCATTTATAATTGCTCAAAAATCGCCGGAAAATATTTTCACAGAACATTCGTCTCTGTATATAGTAGCATTCGGTATGGTGGCCGCTAAAGTTACTAATAAACTAGTGGTGAGTATAACTTATTACCTTTTTAGTTGTATTGTTTTATCATTTCCGAAAATATTAGATTGCCCATATGACTAAGGCTGAAATGGAATATTTGGATTGGTCTTTGTTGGGACCTGCATTGCTGTTCCTTAATCAATACTTCAACTGTGTCGTGCCCGAAATCTGGCTGCTTTGGTTCACTTTGATATGGGGTACCCAAGATTTAATCAGATACTGTTCTCAAGTAAATGTTTTAAAGTTAATTTGAATTTTCTGTAACTAAAAGTAAATCTTTTATTTATACAATTTCAGGTGTGTTTGGAAATTTGTGCTCATTTACATATACAACTGTTCACCATACCTTATCCAGCTAAGGGTGCAGCGGCAGCTAGTAAATCCCATGCCTCAAAAGCTGGCCAGACTAACAATCATGGTGTCAAGCCCAAGGGTGTACAGACTGTCAACCAGGGCACCAATCCCCCTTTGAAGCATAAAAACAAAAAATCTCTATCCAATGTCAACAATGATCTGGGCGAAGATTCGGATGCACTTTGAGTGTTATTAGATGGTTCCTTTCTTTTCTAATAATAATTATTATCATTTTAATTTTAGAATTTATCATGATTGTTTTTCCTTTCTTTTGTATATTGTATGTGTGAGTGTTTCAATTAAAAGAAAAAAAAAACAAACAAACCGAAACCGGAAATCCAAATAATTTAATGAAATGAATCAAATAATAGTAATTTTTTTCAGTTAAGAATTTATTTGTTTATTACAATAAATGATAAGCGTGAAATAACACAACTTTAATACATTTTAGAATAAATATTTGTGCTACAAACTAAAAAATAAATCAACAAACTTTATGAAAAACATGTTATATTAAAAAATAAAAATTATGGAAAACATTTATGTATGTGACAAACAAAATTAATAATAAAACTGAATTGTTTGTGAATTTTCTTTATTTTTTACTTATAGTACAATTGATTAAGAGTTTTAGCGTGGATTAGGGAAAATTCGGATTATGTTTGTATAGTAATCGAAACTGTATAAAGAAGAAAAAAAATAGATGAACTGAGAAATAAAAAGAATCAAGTTTTGATTTTTTTTTTAAATTATTAGAAATACAGTTTTGCCAAATTTAAAAAAGCTAATGGAATCTGTAGCTAAAACAAAATCAATAGTAATCAATACCATTCTGAACGGGATTTATGACAAAACTGAATAAGGTTAATTAAATGTTAAGAAAACTTAAATATATTTAATCCAGTTCTTAAAAAAAGCGGGTGCATGGACTAAAATGAATTTAAAAAATTCTGGTTTATATCGAATTAGGTTCGGTTCGAATCTTAAAATGAGCTAATTTTAATATTTTTAACATTTAGCTTAGAACTTAGTCAGATTACATATTTTAAAAATAATTCTACTGTAACACCATTATAAATTAATTTTTAAATAATTTATCAATTCCAAATCCTTAACATCTAGTGTCACTCGGCCCCTATGTAGTGTCAGCATGTAGGCATCCTGCAGCCTTTGCGTAATATACATTTCCGACGATGTCTGTAAAGCCTCCATGGCTGTGGGTGTGATTTTAGTTACCTCCATGGAAGCACTGTGCATGAGTTCGCGCACCAAACGTGAAAACGGCAACATTGGTATAAGATGATCGGTGCGATTTTGAAGAGTTTGAACTTCTTTCCAAAATCTTTTTCCCAGTTGCATAGGATTACGTCGTTTTCGTGGTTTCCTAGTGACTTGTGCACCTGTTGTTACTGGAGTTACTTTGGCCCTTACATTTTGTTCTTTAAGTGGTATGGATTTGGATTTTTGCGCCGATTTAGCCAGAGTGGACGGAAGTGTCGCATTTTCTGTGAAAAGATGAAAGATTGTTTTAATAAGGTTTAACAAAACTTTATGATTATATTATAAACAATATGTAATAGTTATACTGGAGTGAAAATGCCTTACTAAAAAAGTTACTTAACACGATTATCATGAGTTTCTTTTTATGCATATTTTGGGATAATTATTGATATAAGTAATGGATATTGATAGATTTTAAGTTTAATATTGAAACCGTGATTGTTTTCTGCCTGTCCTGAAGAAAATAAATACACAAAACTGACAAAACTTTTTAAGAAACATACATGGCAATATAATAAATTTAAAATTACACATTTCTAGATTAAACTAGAATGTATACTTGTTTCATTCACCTTTATTTGATTTCTTTGTATTAGGACCACCTTCACTTTCCTCTTGTGAGCTGGTGGCGGGTCTTAATGTCGAACATCTGCGTGGTGATGGATTTGGTATATTTGTGGTTGTAAACTCCAAGCCATAGTCGGTGACATCATTTTGTGCATCGGGTGTACGAAATTCAGACAAACTATACGCTCCTCCTGATTGTGATCTTAATGTGTTTCTAGTTTCTAGAGTGTCTAAAGTTTGTTCTGGGATACTATCATCAGAATCGGATTCAGTACTCGCTTCGCCCAAACTGCCACGTGTTATAATTTTATTTCGTGTAGCAGATTTGGGACCAGGCTTTCTTCGCATAACTTTGGTCATTTCCCACTATTTTATTTATTTCGAATTTTATTAAAAAACTTATAAACTCCGTTTGTTAATAGAGAAATATGTACGTAAACAGTTTTACTTAAAAAGAAGCGCCTTTTATGAAAACAGTGTTGTAAAATGTTTAATGTTTTGTTTACAATTTATTATTTTGACATTTCTTTAGTATTGTGCAAGAGATTAAATACAAATTTTTGGTTTGAGAATTTGCTAAGTTTTCAACATATTCTGTATTTTTTTTTCTTTTCTTTTCTATTTTAAATTTATACTTGTGACACTTGTTTTGTTTTATCTTTCTTAACGAATTTAATTCTGACATTTGTTTTAAAGTAAAATTTTCATTCAGTCTTGTTTTTTGTGTCGTTCAGTCAACATCGTTTGGTAAATTTACGGTCGTTTGGAAAAACGCGTTTTATTGTCTAAAAAAATAAACTAATTTTAAGAATTTAATATCAGAAACACATAGCTTTCGAAAGACAAAACAACTATTTTAAATTATGTAGTGAAAAGTGTTCGAAGTTTGTAAATGCTAAGCAATTTATTAAATAAAACAAAAATGCCGCAACATTTTTAATTAAAACAAACGAAAATCTATACAAAACAAAATAAGCAAAAATCACATTACATCAATCATACAGTCAGTGGAAAAATACAAAGAAAAAAGTGTTTTTTGCTTGAAATCAATTAACGGAAGGTTGGAAAGTGTTTGATTTAGTGTTAAATAAATGAAATTAATAAACTAAAAGTATTTTTTATGAACAAATTGAGGCAATTTTTTAGTAAAGTCCATTTAAATATTATGTTTTTCCTTTCTTTGTTCTTGTTTTTCTGATAGTTTATCTATGCCTTTCGTGTTGTTCTATCATTCATCCGTGTGTGTGTTACAATTTTTTATTTGTTATTCCTGGATTCTCTTGTGTTTCTTCTTGTGTAGTTGCTTTTGATATTCTTTTTATTGTTGTTTTGTTTGTTTTTCTTTAAATATTATTTTTATTGTTTATTTTTATCATGACATTCATTTGTTTTGTTTGTTTTTAATTCTTGTTGTAATGGTTTGTTTTATTACAATTTCCTTTTAACAAATCAGTGCGTTTGTTTGAAAAATGTATTGAATTTTATTTTGTCTGACGGGTTCTTAAGAAAAATCGCGCTTTTTATTTATTCGATTTTATTTCGGTGTGTTCTTTGGGTTTGTTTTGATGTGGTTTCGTTGAAAACTCCATTAAAGGGCGTACGTTGCACATCGTTTATAATATTTACTTATTTTCAAACTTATAGTGATTAAAAATGAATTTTATAAAGTTTTGAACCTATTTTGGGTGCAATTATATCTATGAAATTCGTAAATTTTTTTTATAACTATTACAAATGATAGCCAAGACTGATTGGAATGATTTGGCCAAGAGATTGTAAAAGTGGAGCACACCGCCAGGCTCAGACATTAAAACAAATAGGTACATGGTATGTATGTAGTTCTATGTTTGGGTTGAGATTTGTTGTTGACTTCAATTTACTTGCCTGCATTCGGTGCAGACATGCAGAAGCGCAATTTGTGTTAGTAACTATTGATTTTTTATTTTATAATATTGGGTCAGACATTTTCAGTTTTGCACCATTGATTTCGGAAATTTTAAAGAAAATTTATTTAGATGCAACTATATTTAAGTGTTTAAACTGTTATGCAAATTTGTAATAAGAAACTGTATGGGAAACTCAAACTAATTAGCGCATTTGTATCCTTTCATTGCCAATAAAATTTATTCCAAATTCCAGTAAGAGTTTTA
The DNA here is from genome assembly GCA_950370525.1 of Bellardia bayeri. NCBI lineage: Eukaryota > Metazoa > Arthropoda > Insecta > Diptera > Calliphoridae > Bellardia > Bellardia bayeri. Next base: position 2,637,470 of record OX493268.1, read on the forward strand.
TTAACATATGTATGTCTTAAAAGTGGAAATCGAATATTACGAGTCTTTTAAGTTAAAGTTTAATATTTAAAATTGCTCCATCTCGGTTAAATAGGTACATCTTGTGACAAATAAATGTCAAAAAATGACAAAAATAATGTTAACGTTGCGAGCGACGACCTTTCTAAACATTTTCGTACGTTTCACTTAATGGAATTTGTGAATTTATTTTTTTTTTTAAGTTTAAAAAAGTAACTTAGTGCGAAAGTAAATACAACGTACTTTTGCAGCAATACTGCAATACATTTACACGTGTGAACTGAAAGCAATTGCGACAAGATTGATAGATTTTTAATAAAAAAAACAAAGAAAATTTTTCAAAAATGCAAAACTTAGTCCTCTTTCACACTCTTTAATTCTGACTCGTCAAGGCAAGTATTTTTGGATGAGAAGGGAAAAGAGAATAAAAGGGATACAAACTTGACGGTACCAGTCAATTATCGACGAGTGAATAAATTGCAAGTTCAAAAGAGAAAGTTAAATGGAAACATGAATCTTAATTAAAGAATAATTCACATTTCTACATAATAAGTTCAAATAATAATAAAAATCTGCGGTGAAAGGGATTTATGAAATTAGGAAATCTAAAGTATTGCATTAAGAGACGTAAGCTTTAAAATTTAAAGCTTTTTCTTATAATTAAATCAATACTCAATAATTAAACAATAGAAAATTCCTAAATTTAAACGGAACCTACCTTTTAATAATAAAATTTAAATTTCAAACAAATTGTCACAAAAGTAGGAATAAGTTGTTTAACTTACTTACATTGCGAATGAAAATAAACCAATAAGAAACAATTAATATAAAAATTAAGTTCCTATGAAATATATTTAAATATTTCTTAAAACTGTTCTTTGCAAAGCTATTTTTTTGAAGGAAAATAAAAAATTATAAGTTATAAGCTAAAATTCTGGAAAATCCTTTTATTTATTTAATTATTAATTTATTTATTCATTTATGTAATATCAAGCTTTTTAGGGCGACATATATTCATGAATTTTCGATGAATTAGCCGTTACTTGTAAGAATACTTAACAAAATTAAACATAATTATAACCAATAAAACATAAACTTAAATTTCGATAAATTTCTAACTAAATTATAATAAAAATATAAAGAACAGCAAACAGTTAATTAAAGGTTATTAGCAAAATTAATAAATAACAGCAAAAGGTATAATGTCTCTTAACGAATTGAAGATCAATTAAATAAATTATCACAAATCATAAATTTCTTGAAATATTGAATAAACTCAAGAGGCACAATCCACCTTTAATATTTTAGTGGACTCTTGTAAAGTCAAGTCTTGCCAAACATGTGATAAAGCTTAAAAGTAAAATAACTTTTTCTTGACTTATTATTATTTAAATAATATCAATTAAATAATTTACTTTAATAATTTCATAAACTTTTAATCGTCTTACCTCGCTCGTACGGCGTGACAATTTTAAGTAAATAATTTTTATTTAATAAAAAAAAGGCAAAAAAATAAATTCGATCTTTTGATCACGCAAATAAGTAAACAAAATTAATAAATTGTAGCAATTTTGTTTATCAATGTTTAAATATGCTTATCACATACCATTTCCTTTGAACTCATGCCGATAGTGGCGACAACGACGACTATTTAGTAATATTTAGCAGCAAATTGGAATAGCTGCTAAAGTAAACAACAATCAAAGTATACAATTAGCCCATGTATATAAGAAATAAACTTCAAATATTTGTTAAATATTAGAAATAAATACTTGTAAGAAAAAATACTTTAAATCTTTTAACAAAACTGATTAATATTCATGCTAAATATTTACTTTTTTTAGCAAATAAAAACAGCTAAAACGTAAAAAAAATCAAAAATAAAAAATGGTTTTAGAGAATTCTAAGTAAAGACTGAAAAGTTCCTAAATATTCTTATTTAAAAGTGAAAAATTCCAAAAACAAACAAATTGGCTGGCTTTTAAGGCCTACAATTTGTAAGCCATGGCTTACGGGGACAATAAGTCATCTCTAACAGCAACGACAGCCATAACTATTCATAATTTGGCTTTGAGACTTTTAAAATGCAATAAATTGTCAAATTTACCAAAATCAAAGAGCAATCTACACAACGCGCAGCCGGTCATTAGACATATTAACAACACAACTACAAATATAAAAATACCTAAAAATATCATAAAATCTCAAAATGTGACAAAATGTAGTCACTTAATTGCAACAACTAATAAAAAGTATTTGCCGCAACAACAAATTTCCAACATATTAAAACCATTAACAACGTCAATACCAACAACAACGACAACATCAACATCAGCAGCAACATCGTTGTCATCATGTAATGAAACAAATTTATCTTGTTTTTGCGTTTCCAATAACAGCAATACAATCACCAATTCCAATTCCACCTCCACCGCCAATGCCACCACTGCAACCTACTACAAACACCACAATACCTTCATCAAGCCAACAACCATTACTACCACATCATCATCACCATGTACACCAAAAATAAGAACAGCAGCAGCTACAGCAACAGCTTCAACAACACAAATTTCTATTACAACTCGGAGCAGCAACACCTTTAACTGCACATCGTTACGTTTCATTATCTTAGTTTTATATTTAATTTTAACGAGCTGTGTTGGCGTTAGTTTGCAATTAAAAAATGGTAAGTACAACATTTTTTCTTTACCATATACAAAATTGTTGGTGTTTATATAAGTTTTCAGCAGGGTTTGAGGGGGATATATGTAGGTGTGCGTGTTTTCGGCACAACAACTTTAGATTATTTTGTTATTATCTATTGTTTTTAACTTGCTTAAGACAAAAAACGAACTGTCGTATTTTTGTTAAGAGAAGAATAAAACTAAAGTAAAATGGTTTTTGTTTTGTTGGCGCAATAAATTTTGTTTAGGTTAAATATGTAGTGAATAACTATCATGTTTTAACAAATGCAAACTTTATTTCGAAATATCTTTAAAACTTCTTTTCACAGGTTTTTAATCAACAAATAAGCAATTGGTGCGAAAAATTCGAACATAATCACCCCTATCGTGAATAAAAATTCCACATGAAATTTGTTCCTTTCAGATTTTACCTATTAAAATTCAATGTTAAAAAAATAAAAGGGAACAAATTTCATGTGGAATTTTTATTCACGATAGGGGTGAATATAAAATTTTCCAAATTAGCCTGAAAATATTAATTAATATTTACAAATCATAAAAGCGTTTTAAATTTGAAAAATTTTGCATTAATTAACAAAGTTTGTTATATTCGGAAATTCGAACTAAATGTTGAATTTACGATATTGATAGAAAAACTTTTTTTTACAAAACTTGCGTATTTTTCTATTTCAATACTTTTTCATTTGTTTGAAAATTTTAAACTTAATTTAGAGTTTACGAAATATTTTTAAAACTTCTTTCCAAATTTTTTTATTCGGATATCTTCAACAAATAAGCAATTTTTAAACTTTTTAAGAAATTTTTATAAGTTCAAAGTCATATAAACTTATTTTATATGCATAATTGTGCTTATAATATCTCAACTTTTAGCTTTGATCTTTATGATACTAATATATGTCCGGAACTTTAATGCAATTTAATTTGACAAAATAAGCGTATTCAAGCATTGAATTAGGTTTATCACATTTATTCTAAGCAAAATTAACTGTAACGTATAATTAATGTGTTAATACAATGTTGTAAATTTGTAAACATATTCTATTTTAAACATCAAGCATTAAAATTTTTTGCATTACATTAAAGCTAAGATAAATTTAACTTTAACAACGTCTAATCAAGGCCGTAAATGTTTTATTACAATATTGTAAATTTGTGTCCAAAAAAACAAAAGACCACAATGGTATTTAGCTTTAGTTTTTCAATGTTAATTTACAATCCTAATCAGTTTGTGTTTCTAGAACTCAATTAAATTTTTCAAAATTGATTTTTAGTAACATTTATTATTCATATAGTGCATGAGTAATTAAATTCATATAACGAAAAAAAAAAAACAAATAAATTGGCCTAATCATTAGAGAACTTTAGTCTTTGATTTTTCGCAAGTGCTATTGTATTAATTTTTTGTATGCCTTTTTTAATAATATCTCATGCCACACCAACACCATCGTCGTCGTCATCATTAGCAGCAGCCAAGTTCATTAACATGCATTACGCCTTCGAAAATGTAATTCGAAGGAATGAAATTATTTAAAAAAATAAAACCAACTTCAAAAGACGTCGATTACAAAAAAGAAAATATATTCACTATGAGTAAGAATGGATGACTGACTATGTTTATGTGTGTATTTAAAATTTTAGCCCAGCAAACACAGATATTTGATATTGGTTAGTTTCAAAATTAAATCTTAAGCTGAAATACCATACCAAGCGTTTACACATTTCTCGCGTTCTAAACAACTGTCAAAAAAAGTGGAATCAATGTAGTCGTATGTTTTAAGTTACAAACTTAAAGCATAGGAAGCGTTGACGCTTGAAAAGCGAAAAGTTCGTTTACTTTCTACTTTTGAAAGCATCGCAAGCGTCGAACAGCTGACATCGACAAATGAAAAGCAAATTTATTTTAAATGACTGTTGGAAAAAATTTTTTATAGGAAATTGAAAATAAAATTAATAACACTTAAAATTTAACAATTAAAATCAAATCAAAGCAACCACAAATTCTTGGTTGGCATGTTCTGCAACTGAAGTTACCAGCTGACAATTGCCATTTGTAATACTCGTATGTTTTTGGCAACTGTCAACTCCACTAAGGTTCGGTTTCCATCCGTAATCTACCCATTAAACTCATTCTGGGTTTTGCTTCGCACCTAATTATTTCTGCTTAAAATTCTTAAATTCAGAAGTTGTAGTTGTAATCTAGTAAAATGTAAAACTATTTCTAGTTAAAAAAAAAACTTTTTAATTTTATGCGTTTAAATGTAAACAAATCATGTATTGTGTTTGCTGGGTTTTATTGTATGTATATTTGAACTTGTACAATTTCGATTTTTCTTTTTCAATTCTACAAATTATTTTACAAATTTTCATGTTTGTGTGTATTTATACATACAATTTAAGGTTTTTGTTGCGGTCTTTTACTGTGTATGTACATATGTACAAGAAAAACAACAAGCACGATATTCTGCAAGTGGCATCACATAAACAACAAGAACAACGGCAAACAATTTACCCTTGAGCGCCCTTAATGCATTGAATTTTCAATTGTTTGTTTGTTTGTGTACATGTACATCGTACATACATATTTACAATATTTTCTTTGCTTTTATTATTTTTTTATTTTATATTATTTTGTTGTTGTTGTATACTTGTGTTTGTTTGTTGTTTGTATTTATATTTACTTAATGATTGTCATTTGGGAAGTTAGCTGCTGTTGATGGCAGCCCCCTCCCTACCCTTGTTCGGAAACACAGATTTATATTTTATTTACATACATTTATACATACAAACGAGCACAAGTGTAAAGTGTATGTGTTATATTTTGTTCTGCTCTTATTTTGGCAAATTTTCCACTGAATTTACTTTCCTATGATTGTTAAGGATGTTTATTTTCATTTTTTTCTATTTTTTTTTGTTGTATTCTCCGTTTTTTTCTTCCTTTACTCTGTGCCAAAATGTATAAGAAGAAGCAGAAGAAAAAATTGTATGTACTTTGTCGGCACATAATTATGGTCTAGTGATTATCATTTAATTAAAAAGTTAAAACAATTTTGAATTTAAAAGCGTATAAATTATTTGAATGGTTTAAGAAAATATAATTACGAAATTATGTTTAATAAAGTTTTTATTTTGTGTGCGTGCTATTTGGTTTTATTTAGAATTGTGAGTAAAATACTTTTGAAGAAAGTAAATCCTTTCAGAGCAAGTTCATCATTTAAAATATTAATTAAAAGTAACTACATAAGTATTTAAATATAATTTTTTTCCAAGATGATATAATGTTGCCAAAATATACCTCGATTAAAGAATTATATATTAATAAAGGAGTCAAATTATTATGTGTATATATACATATTACTTTCTATCTTTTGACATTTTCGCTATGGAAAACCCTCATAAATCGATAGTAATGACTTTTTAAGGAATAAAAATATAAAGTTTTCTAACCAATTTCGATAATTCAAAATTATGTTAGAAACTTTCGAACATAGTATAAAAATATGTTACATATGAAAAATATACTCGTACATGTTTAATAAGGTTTTTATATGTAAAAATCAAAAATTAAGGTTTTCCGACCAATTTGAATATTTGAATATGAAAAAATTAAATAATTAATGCAAATGTGCATATATGTATGTATATATATATATATCAACATACCAACCACTCAACAATAATAGTAATTATTATTGATATCCAAATATAAATTACAAATCTATGACCTTTTTAACACACTTCATGTTTTCCTCTCTAAAACTATTCTCCTTTTCTGGCTTTATATATTCAAATATGCAAAACGTTAATTCTAATTAAAAAAAAATTATGGTAATAATTTATACGGCTGGGGAGCCGCTCATATATAATTTAAATTTTTTATTATAATCACATTAATTAAAATATGAATTAAATAATATATGTTTATAACGACACAATGTATAATTGGCCACAAAGGCTTTCTATGTATTCAAATAAAGCATTGAAAAAAAATTCATGCCTATGTTGTATACTTTTATGCTTTAAAAATATTAAATAAAATTTTCCGACAAAATTTTAAATTTTTGAAATATTGTTCGAAAATTTCGGACATATAGAAACTGTTAAAAATAGCAAAAACTTGTTATTGTTGAATATTTTTAAATAAAACATTTTAATCGAAATCTTAAAGCTATTTTGAAAATTCGAAATTAAGTTCAAAATTTTCAAACACACAAACATAAATATGTACATACATATGTACATACATACATACATATGTATACAAATGTGTTACATATGGTAAATATGCAGTTTAATAAGGTTTTCGTAGATAAAAATCAAAGGTTTTTTGAGCAATTTTGAAAATTGTTATCAAGTTGGAATTTTTGAATATGACAAAATTAGTTAATCAATGCAAAATTAGGCATATAAATATAATAAGTTCTTATGAATTGTAAATATTAAATAATATTTTCGGACAAATTTTGAAAATTTGTATCTAATTATGTTCGAAATTTTGTATCATATGAAAATATGTTTATTATGGAAAAATATATATGTTTAAAAGATTTTCGAATATATAAATCAAAAATTAAAATTTTCTGAGCAATTTCGAAAATTCGAAATTAATTTCGAAAAGTAGCATGATTTTTCGCATTTACTATTTTAAATCTTTGCGGAATTATAAAAATAAGAAAAGGTTTCAGCAGTAATAAGATAAATATAAATAACAAAAATGTATTAAATAAATATTTCAAACACATTAAAGGCCCTCAAACACTTAATTCGTATTTAAAAAATTTAAAAGATATACATATGTTCGAAAAATTTAACGGTCCCTGACATTTTCTTTATTACTTTATGCTAAACTTTTTCTGACGTAACATCATCCATATTAAATTTCTTAAATATTCTTTATGAAAAAGACAACGATAAAAGCGGAAAAAAAACTGATGACGATGATGTCAATAAAATAAATATTTGTATAACACAGCTCTTTCTTTTGATGTCCTTTTCACTATTATTACTTTTATTACGAATAGTAAGCATACACGTTGCATCATGTAGCACGTACTTTTTCCCTTCAATATTGTAGTGCAGTTTCTCATAGCTTTTTTCTTTTGTTCTTCCTACCATTCTTTCTTCCTTTTGGTAACTGCAACATACTTCAGTAATCAAAAAATTCCTTTACTACTCCAAAAACTCTTTACAAGGACAACTATCCAAAAAAAAAAAAATACAGAACATAAACTCCAAAGATGAAAAAAAGTAAAATATAAATTGTTAACATAAACGTGAGAAAAAACTATAGTTCTGTGAACATGAAAAATTAAAACTGAATTGAAGGAAAAAGTTTGTTGTTTTTTTATTTTGTTGTAGTTTTTCATTATATTGTTATATGTATGTATAATGACGACAACAACATACTACTTACTTTGAACTAGTACTAGCTACCGAAAAAGGGAATAATGGAATAGTTGTATATGCTGGTGAAGTAATGTACAACTAGTAGTACATATATTGAATATAGTTTGTATATAGTGTGTCACTGTGAGTCTGTATAAACTCTAGTAACGTGTGTACTTGATGACAAGAGCTCATGATGATGTGAAGCATATTCATACATCGTTCATATTGTACTAAAGGTACTTGTACTCTTCTATACTTGTAGTTAGTTTGGTAATGGCTTGAAAGGAGCGCATGAAAAAACCAAAAAAAAAAAAAAAACACTAAAGTAGAAGAAAAAATAAACCTACTTTACTTCTTCTTTAATGGCAATGGCAGAAAGAATTCAAATAGGAAACAAAAAAGATTCGAAAAAAACAAAAATAAATTTAGTTCTAGTAAGTAAAAGTGTTAGTTTTTCGACAGAAACGAATTTAAAAAACACTTCAATGTACACCTACAATTCGGTTAGACACAGTAACTACAATTGATAGAACTGTGGGTTTTAGTTGTAGGTCCTTTTCTGAAGGCTCAGTTGAATATAAATGACAATAAAATGAAAATAATTTTGTATGCTCAAATTACTGCTAATTTTTTAATACACCTTGTTTGTAGAATAATGATAACTAGGCAAAAGTTTGTAATTTTGGGGTATAAATGGGGAAATGTGATAATTTCCTGAACTGTTTCGATTATTTCCTTGACAAACTTTAGCTTAAAATCCCTAATTAAAGCCAAAGTCGAAGGTTTAGATACATAATGGTTGAGTCCAACCATATTATGGTTGCAACAAAATCATAAGTTAAATATGTTAAATATATTGATTGTGTTTTTGACTCTTAATTTATTACCTTTTTATAATTCTAGCGGTTATCGATCACATTCGTTTTGTGTACATCTGAAGAGTCGATCGTTCCCGTTCTGCCTCTGATGGCATGTGTAATCTAATCTTTGCCCAAAATAATTACAATTTCAAAAGACTTCTCCTTTAGGTACATATTGTACCAACATTCTAATTTACTTACCCAAATTCTGTAAACGCCAAATGAAAATTGTAAAGTTGCTTAAAAAAAGTGAAACTTTTAAAGAATCTGCTTGTTTTTTTTTTTCTTCATCCTACCAACAGTACAAAGTGTGTACAACATACGCATACTTTTGTTATAAGGATTTTTTAATATATGTACATACATTTTTTCTTTTTCTTGAGAATGTTGTGTGAGTAACCCCTTCCGCATACTCAATTACTTTTTTATACCTTTTGCTAGATTTTTGCAAGCTTCTATTTTCATTATTGCACTTTCTCAATGCCTTTGAGATTTGTATGTTTTGGATAATGATAGAAAAAAATTGCAGAAGGAGGAAGAAAAAAAATTATAAAATAAAGAGAAAAAGAAAATGCAAAGAACTGTGAAAAATTGGTGCAATGTCAATGACAAAATAAGGATAAAAAATAGTTAGATAAATGGTTTGGTACTCCTATACGTTTATACCATTTTTTTAAGTTTTTTTTTTTGCTTTTCTTAGAAAACTCTGATTATTTTTGTAGCTGTGTGTGCATTTCCTTTATTTTCTTGCTAACATTCCAAAATGCTCAGAATTCTATTTTCCTCTGAAGCTTTATCCTTTTTTTCTGCTTGTATAAACAGCACTGGCAGCGAGTATATTGAATTGAATTTTAAACGTTTTATTGAAGCATATTAAATTGTAGTTTCTTTTATGACCATCAGCCATCTAACTCCAACTACTCCAGCTCATCATTGTCATGCATCATTGTCGGCATCAGCATCGTCATCCTCATCATCAACGTCTACTTGTTATAGTTCTTAAGTCTAGTATGTCTTTTTCTCCTTTGACTTTATATACGATGCGTATTTTTATATAATTTCTGATATTTTTCATTCATTTTCGGTTTTTTTTTTTCATTTGAATTCCTGTCAACATTTTTTTAATCCTGCCACCACAAAGAGCTGCTTGTTTTTCTCTTCACATTTCTTGCTTTATTACGTTAAACATCCTTTTTGTGTAGATTTTTTTCAACTTTTTTAATTTTTTTACTATATTTAGTTAGTCAGTACTTATCTTTTAGGTAAATGTACTTAATACTATTCATTCATTCATTTATTTTGCTACAAACTACTCTTTTATCATTAATTTCATTTCATTTTTACTTATTTCTATTTTATGTCTCTATTAAGAGTTTTTTTTTTGTGTTTTTTGCTTACGTTACTCTATTATTTTCTACAAATTATGCAGAAAATAAGATAACTTTAGTCATATCATTGATATTATGTTTATTTTCTTTTTAATTACTTTGAAATAATAGTGGTTTAAGGGATACAAAAACGATTGTCAGGGACAAAGTAACAACTTTGTAAATATGTTTATGTTTTTTTCTTTCATTCATTTGGTGAGTTGAGTACTTGACTTGACTTTAAAGGAAATTACTGAATATTTTGTTTAAACTATTAAGAGTAATTTAAGTATTTCTTGCAGACCTCTTTTAGCTCAGCTTCTTTCTTTTTAATGATTTTAAATTAGTGAATTTATTGATCTCACATTTAAAGAAACACTTATGTATTACCTAGTAGTGCACAGGGCAGTTAGTCGGTATTATTAAAATTCAAGAGGTTTTTTTTGCGTAGAACCTTTCTCTCAGAAAGTTAATCATACGACTATGATACAAATTTATACCTTACACAACTATTAAGACTAAACTGTCTTATAATTTACTTGAAACCATGCTAGCAATCTGTATAAGTGCTTAATATTGGTTTTAAATACAATATTTTGTTACAAATGGGTTCATGGGTGTGAAAACAAATATTTTGAAAATAAATTTAAATTATTCTGGTTTACATAATTTTCATTTAAACGAATATTGTTTCTTTACTAAAAATATCCATTTGTTCACTCAAAAATCGTTCATTTGTTTGTTTAAAAACCCCATTTGTTTGTAGAAAAAACAGTATGTTCACTAAAAACCGTTTCTTAACTAAAAACGTTGTTCAGTAAAATCTGATTTGTTCATTGAAAACCCGTTTGTTCACGTCTAAGCATAGACGTTTTTCTGCAAAAACAAGATTTTTTATTAAACAAAATTTAAAAAAAATAATTTTCACTAAAACCGATTGTTTACTAAAACTCGTTTTTTTCATAAAAAACAGTGTGTTTTTTTTTTAGTAAAAACTGTTTTTTTTAACTAAAAAACGTTTTTCGCTTAAAATCCTTTTTTTAACTCTAAACCGTTTTTTCCAATTTCATCTTTCAACTAACGTTGGCGATATTTCAGAGGTAACGGTATTTTTTCTATTAACGAGCGATTATTTCTGTAACGATATTTTAGCGAAACGGTGAAACTGAAAGGTTATTTTAGGATGCTAAATATAAACCAATCAATTTATCAATTTATCCATATTCCCTTCAAACTAATTTAAAACGCTTTATGTTAATTCTTAACTTTAACCAGTCAAAGAAAATTCTAAAATTGCAAAATATTTATTTGAAACAATGTTGCCTTCACGGCTTCTTAGCCGTCCCAGCACAGTCCCAGCAAAACTTTGTGCTCTTGCTGTATTTTTCGCTTATTCTTCATACAATTTTTTTTTTGCAGTTCCCCCTTTATAAATTTATGGTAACATACAAGCCGCGGCCAAACATGAGCTGTTTTTTTTTATAATGTTGGGGATTCTTTCTAGCTTGTTATTTCCCCGGCTTATCACTTATTGTAATCTTGTAATTACGTGTGTACCACAAATGTTACTGGTGGCCAAAAGAAAAGAAAATCATTGGGAATGAGACATAACAGCAGTGTGATCGTGATGCATTAAAGGAAGCAAAACATGGTAAGCGTGTATGTTGAAGAAAACAGAATTATTGTTCGATCCGGCAAGCATGGAATGGCAATGAATAAGCATTATAAGTAAAAGTGTAATTAACGAGATATCAGCGGCAACAAAAGACAGACAGACATTCATTGCACGATTAACAATCTAGTTAAAGCAATAAATGGCATGTGGAATGTTTAATAATAAAATTAACATTAATGACGCTGTTATCAGCTGGGTTAAACTAACTTGCAATTGTTAAAAGCTTCTTAATATAAATTACAAATTTTAGATTTTTTTCTAAATTAAGTAGTATAAATTCTTTTTTAAAACATACAAATTTCACAGAGATTTAAAAAATAAATTTTCGAAAACTCCAGTTAGAAACATTTTTTTTTGCTACTAACCCTCTGTTAGCCTTACCTTCGAAGTATCAGCATTTAAGTGCTCTCTATATGTTAGTAATTTATGTTTTTGTATTTAAATATTTTTTTAACGATCTTTTTTAGATTGTCTATTGATCTGTTTTGCTTTTTTTTTTTTAACGATAGCTTTATCAGGTTGTTTGTTTTGTTACGGTGTCTTTTTACGCAAGGTGTATTAAAACAAAACCAAAAGTTTGTTCTTTCCAGGTAAATGGTGTTTTAAGTAAATTTGGAAATTTAATACTTTGAACCTTATAAAAAAGGTTTCTTAGAAGTCTTTTTTGTGCAGATGTTATGAAAAAGGGCGTAGGTATATTTAATTTTATAATTTTTAAAAGACTTAAAACCATCTATCTAGTAGTTTTAAAATCACAGTTTAAAAAAATTCTTTGAATGAACTGTAACGTTATTTCAGCGTTATCGCTGAACTAGTTCTAATTAGAAGCACTACAGATTCAGATTCTTTGACAACATCAATAGATATATCACAACCACATCTATGGTACCCGTATTCTCTACAATTTAAGAAATGTTTATTTGGCAATTGAAATTTGTTTATAAAATTCAAATTCGAAATGACTTTGTGATGTTGAAATCATATTTAATATGTCTAATAGCCATCTTTCATATCTGAAATATTCTGAAAACAACCTCCTACTAATTTTTATGTGCAGGCTATAACAATTTAATATTTTGATCATGTTTTTTTATTACTAGACACAAAATGTACATAATTTTTAACTGTTACTAACTCTCTGGTGATAAAATTTAATTATATTATTATAAAAGTTGAATTTTATATTCTGTTTAAAAGTTTGCATTGTAATTTATTCTAACTTTATTTGAAGTAGTGTCCAATGTTTTGCCATTTTGGCATTTTTATAACACTTTAGTTATTTGGTCATTATGTTGTTGGTGTTCTTGCTGCAGTTGTTATTGTTGTTTATGTGTGTGTGTGTGTGAATGCCTGCTGTTGCCACAGCTACACAACTGTCTGTGCTAACAAGACACATTCGTTGGGCCTTGTCTACTCTCTGCTGTTGATGATGATGTTGATCATCATTATTATATTGGGATATGCTGGTGCTAGCTGTTTGCTGCTTGTGGAGGTTATTGTTGTTAGTTAGTTGTTTTGTTAACTTTGCCTTAAGACAGGCAACAACTCAAAACCAAGAACACACAGTGTACCACCACACTCTACAAATGTATATATGTATGTAGTGCATCTACACTCTGTACGAAAATGAACTGACTCGTGTTCATTTGATGGGGAACATAAAAAAAACAAGTTCGAGTGGTATATTCGGCTAAACCGAATATTATGTACAATTTATTATAATTATTTTCTATAGAGAAAACTGTTATACACAGCATATTCCATACAAAATCTGTTATACACAAAATTTTCCTTAAAAAATTGTATCCAACAATTTCCATTAAAAAAACTGTTATACACACAATTTTCTACATAAACGACTGTTATATATAAAAGTTTCTATAGAAAATATTATTATATACATACATATGTACGAGTACATATGTATGCATATCAATCAGGGGTGTCATAGAAATCAATATTGTCGGAATTGGTTTTAAAACCGACAAGAAAAAATGCTTTGGTGTCATAGGGCACTGCTACACGTTCAATAAATATCGAGATATTTTTAGTATCACAAGATATTTCTAGTATCACGATATTTATTGAACGTGTAGCAGTGCCCTATGACACCAAAGCATTTTTTCTTGTCGGTTTTAAAACCAATTCCGACAATATTGGTTTCTATGACACCCCTGAATAGTGTTATAATATCAGCAGAAATAATTAGTATATGTAGATATGTATGTACTATGTATTATAAAGAATGGGGTTTACTTCTTACCTTGTTATGTTTGTTCTCCTTATTATTATATTTCAAATACTTGTCGATCAATTTGATCTGATCCGAAATAGTAATGTCAACCGATTTCTTGTGTTAAGGGCAACAGATTTCTTGTGAGCTCTTAAAATTTGTTTTATGCGACATGTTTCAATCAATATATGTACATACATACATACATATGTATCTATAAATATATATGTATGTATTTATGTAGATATCCAAAATATTAAATACGGACTGATAAACTTAACACATAAACCCTTAGAAATAATAGTGAAGAGTGTAAAAAAGAGAATCCTACAAAAAAAAAACAGGGAATAAAAGCAACAAAAATATAAAAATTTTGATGTGGGGAAGAGTACGCAAGAACAACAACAGCAGCAACATACATATGTACAACACTCGAGTTTCATGACCGAGTTGAAGAAAACAAAACAAAAATTAAATAAAATAAAAAAGACACAAAACAAAAGCAACATTTATGTACGTTGCACGTTGTTTTATTGTGGGCTTAAATATTGTTTTGGCGTTTATTTTGTTACGTCGGCCCTGCCCTGCCCTGCTTTGTCGAGGTTTTAAACTCGTACATGAAGTGTACAACAAACAGGCAGCAGTAGTTGAGGAAAATTAACAAGACGAAGAAGAAGAGAAAGAAGCAGCAGGAGAGTTTGATTCTTTTGTTGTGGTTTGTTTTGTATTCAACTATAACAACCGTTTTAATGTTTTGTTGTTTCTGTTGTTGTTTTCGATTCTTAAACTTAAACTCTTTAACATTTACATAGTTGATGTTTTCTTCTTCTTCTTTGTTTTGTTGTTGGTATTTGGTTGTACTTTTGGTGTAGTTTCGTTCTTTTTTTATTTTCTTTAACTATATTTTCAATGCCAAAAGCGATTTTGGTTTTAGATTTCAATTTCAATACCATTTTTGTTGCTTTAAATTGTATGTATATAGTGTGTATGTGTATGTAGATGTTGTTGTTTGGTTTTTGTTAAAGTTATGTATAATAGGAGTCAGTCCTCCTTATCTTTTAAAAGGCTTCTTTTTTTAATTTTTGTTGTTAGAAATTTTCATGGTCTCTGGTATTTAGTTTTGTTATTTCAGTTAAGGTAATTTTATCAGTAATTTCAATATATAAAATCGTTGATGGCAGTTAAAACTTAAAAAGTGTTGAAAAAAACTCTTATAGGTACACAAAATGTTCTATAGAAAACTGTTATACACAAGATTTTCTATGGAAAGAACTGTTAAACACAAAATATTCTATAAAAAAAAACTGTTATACACAAAGTTTTTTTTTATAAAAAAATCAGTCGTACACAAAATTTTCTATAAAAAAAACTGTTATTGATAAAATTTTCTATAGAAACTACTGTAATACATAAAATTTCCTATAAAAAAAACTGTTATACACACAAATTTTTTATAGAAAAAGCTGTTATACAGAATATTTTTTTAAAGAAACAACTGCTATACACAAAATTTTCTGTAAAAACACTGTTATATACAAGATTTTCTATGTAGAAATCTGTTAAACATAAAATATTCTATAGAAAAAACTGTTATACACAAAACTTTCTATAGAAAAACTGTTATACATAAGAGTTCCTATAGAGAAAATTGCTATGTACAAACATTTCCATAGAAACTGTTAGACACGAAAGATTACAGTTATTAAAAAACTTATTGAAGCCACAAAATGAATGCATTTGCTTAAATATGTACATTTTATAAATTTAACTCTTGTTCTTATTTCGTTACGATACGAGACGAACATATTTGGGGCTCCCTATTGAGTTTCAGACGATACTTGTTTAAGACCAAAAAGAACATTTTTAACTTGATGTTTTTATTGGGGTTTGTCGTTGTTGTTCTTGTTTTTTAATGGTGCTTGCAACATACAATCAACCTTTAGCTAACTAAACTCAAATTTACCTTTCATTTCTTCTAAACTTGATTATAGTATTTTTTGCAATTTTTTTTCAGAAAAGGTGTGATGTTTTTGTTTGTTTTTGTAGGATTTTTTGTTTCTGTTTTAACTTCCTATGGTTCGTTTAACTTGTGAAAACATTAATTTTCCAAATAACAAGGTTCTATTTAGCACACAGAGTGCAAAAAATATCGAACAAAATACTTTAAAACACAACAGCAGCTACATACATACGTGAAGATAAGAATGTTTAAATTTTATTTCATTTGATTTGTTTTTATTTCTTTAAGTTCTTTGACATACATATAATCATGTTTAATTATAAAAAGAAAAAAATAATAATAATAAATTATAGATTTTTTAAAAGTTTTTAGTGGAATGCCCGTTGATTTCAGTGTTTTGATAAATATTGTGCAAAAAATCTATTAGCAAAACACAAATCAAAAGTCTGGATGAAAATTTATGTTTATTTGCTTAAACGCTTTTGCTTTAAAAGGTAATTTGAAGCTCAGATGGGTTTTGTGGAACTTTAAATAGAATTGGAACTTCATATTCCACCTTCAAAGGAATGGTTGAAATTAGTCTAAAAGTATAAGTTAAAATAAAAAATTGTGGCACTAATAGCCTCCAGTGTCCGAACGCTATCAACTATTCAGATGTTTACAACACGAACATGACAGAAATTAGTTAACATTAACAAAAGGAAACATTGGGTTGTTTAATTTTTGTACAGTTACCACTAATGTAATAAGTTTGTGCCGACCACTGATTTGAAGTCATGATACTTCACATAGTTACAAATATACATATGTATATAAAATGTTTGAACTTGTTATAATGCCTAGAGATTTCTTTCAATTTAAAACTAATTATTGAGTGTAAGTAATGAAAGAACCAAACGAAGCCGAATCCAATAGTTTTCTCTGTAACTAGTCCTTTGTTGTCTATAGTTTATCGTTTATAGTCTCTAGTCTAGTCTTGTCTCGTCTCTAGTTTTGACTCTAATCTCTAATATCCTCTCGCTTTTAGTTCTAGTCTGGTCAAGTCTCGCTTCTAGTATCGTCTCGCCTCTATTCTCGTTTCTAATGTCGTCTCTAGTGTTGTCTCAAGTTTCTTTCTCTAGTCTCATCTCTAGCCTCGTCTCTAGTCTGGCCTCTAATCTCGTCTCTAGTGTTATCTCTAATATAAACTCTAGTCTCGTCTTTAGTCTCGCCTGTAGTCTGGTTTATAGTTACGTCAATGGTATCGTCTTTAGTCTTGTTTATAGTCTCTTATCTAATCTCGACTCTAATCTGGTCTATAGACTTGTATAGTCTCTTTAGTGCTACCACTTTAAATAAATTTGCTTTGATTGTGTTAATGTCGAACTGGAAATCTAACGAGTCTAGTATCTTATAGGTATTTCTTAATTAAAATTATTTTATATATTTTTTGTAGCAACAAACTATCATTGTGTTTATAGTCTCACTATAAACATAATTTTTATATTGTAAATAACTTTTCTAAAAAGTTTTGCAAATTATTGAAGATGTTAGGAAAACTTTTTTATAATCTTTTCTAAATATAAAAATTTTGAAAACATTAGTTAAAGTTTGAAACAAACAAATAAATCTAAGAAATTGTTAAAACATTTTTTGTTTCTTTTTCAAATTCCTTTATATAATAATTTACATGATAATAAACAATGAATAAGCCAACGCCATGTCATATTCAACACTTTCAAAGTAAAAAAAAACAAAATGAAATAGAAACTTAACAATTTTTAATATACAAATAATGAACAGAGAAACACGTTATAAAGACGGTAATCTTCAAAAAGATTTAAAAATTTTGGTATAAAACTAAATTTACTAAAAATCTCTATTTGTATAGAAGTTGATGGCTTTAATTTTGAGTGTGTGTGTGTGTGTGTGTTTGTGTTACAGATGTTTCAAACTTAAATATACGTTTACAATAGTCTTCTTCATTATATTTTTGCTTCGATATTTTATTAATAATTTAACACTTGTTAAATTAAAATAGACTAATTTAAGTAGAATATATTAGCGTAAAACACTATAACATTTGCATAATTTTTAATAATCAAATTAACCCGTTAATAAAATAAATAACAAAATGTAAAGGTGAAAAATTAAATGTTCAACAAAACAATAATAAAAAACAAATTAGAAAACAAAACAACGGGAATGATGTTGGTCGAACGCTGGTATACCCTGCTTTTGCTAGTTTCATATTAATGGCAAAAATTTACTCTTCTCAACAAAAGTAGCACAATAGTTGCCTATTTAAATGAAAGTTAGCTTATTTTCTTAACAATAATTTTGGCTTTCAGAAAATGTAGGTATACAAATATAAAAAATTTTTAACAATTTTTTAAATTAATTGCCGCTAAAGTTGAACATTTTTAAGAAATTGTTTTCTCAAAATTCAAAATTCTCTTCTCAGTAAAAGTAACACAATTTGAACCTTTGTCTATTAATTTAAATGAAAGTTAGCTTATTTTATTTTCAATAATTCATTATTTCAAAAAATGTATACAAATTTCAGGCGTTCTATATTAAAAGACTTAAAATTTTTAATATGTTTGGGAAATTGTTTTCTCTCAAAATTTTAAATTATCTTCTCAAATTTGCATGGTTGCGATTGAAGTGCCGACGAAAATAGTACCAAATTCCATTACAATTCGTTCGTAGTATTAAAACGAATAATTCTTTTTAGTTCACGAGATATTGTTGTATATATTTGAATAATTCTTTTTACTTCGAATAATTCTTTTTAGTTCGTGTTATAAAAAAATCGCGATCTCCGAAAATTATTTATTAAAAAAACATTTGTATATATTGTTGTATGTATTTGTAGTAGTATTAAAAAAAATAATTCTTTTTAGTTCAAAAGTTCAAAAAAATCGCAAAATTGTAAAAATTATTTAACCAAATATAGATCTTTCCGCAGATATAGCACTTTCCGATTTAAATAACAAAATCCATCAGAATTTGTTCGTAATATTCTATAAAAATAAGCAATGTGGGCCGGTAAACGTATTATTGTATGGATGCTTCCTCTTTATTGGAAGAATAAAGAACATTGAAAGCAAACTCTCTTTTATTTAAAATATTTCCGACATTTTTTACTGAAGCCTTTTGAATTTTTTCATGGAATACCAATTCAATAAGATTAACTTTAACACAAATAAAAATGTAATATTTTATTTTCCTTTTTTGTGACTTTACATGTTCATATTGTATAAATGCACAGATATTCCAATAATTTTCTATGATTTCCAATAGTTTTTTCTTTTAAAGTTACAGAAAAACATGATATTCAAGAGCATTTCTAAAATACCCATCACATACTGTGAAAAAATTTCAATTGCAAACTAAAAAAAATGCAAAAAAATAGGGGAAAAAATTAAATAAAAAACAGAGAAATGGAAGAGCAAAAAATTAAAGTAAAAAAATACAAAGTATCAATGAACAAACATGCCACAAGAATCATTGAAATGTGAACTGGTAATAGTTTACTTTGTGGTTGATTAAAGTTTGTTGCATAGAGAAAACAACAACTGAAAACATAGGAGTATCTGTGTTACTATTTAACTATCTATCCAGCCATTCATCTATGCAGCCATCGAATGAACCATCCATCCATCCATACGTCCGTCTGTCCATGCAAAACCCCTTCCTGTAATATTTATATCAGAGAGATAGTTGCCATTACTATTACTGTTTAATGACTAAACAGCTAGAGAGATATGTACGTATAAATTACAAAAACAAACTCAAATGAAACGAATTATATTGAAGAAGTTGTAGGTGTGGCAGAGTGTTTGTGTGTTCAGGGGTTTATTATTATAATTATAAAAAAATATGTTTATAATTAAAAAGAAAGTGTAAAATAAAAATCTATTGATATTGTAATAATAAAATCTCTTTGTAATCGTTACATTGCTTTTTGTGGCAGGAGAATTTAAAGCAATTGTTGCAACAAACATATTTTAAATAATTATGAAAACCTTAAACTAAGATTTTTATTAGAATAGAAAATATAAATAGAAACTAATTATTGTAATTGTGTTTTAATTATAATTACATTAAAAATTTAGCTTAAACTAAATTAAAAGCAGTGGTCGGCACTCAGAGCTACGAGGGCCGGCCAAACCCTATCGATCGTGAGCAAAAAAGGGAACAAAAGAAGAGTGTGTATTAACAAAAATTCGTTTTATGCACCATTACAATATATTTACAAATGTGTCATGGGTCACACATGGCAAATATTTGATGAAAAACACGTAACCTCTAAGTACAATATATTTAAATTCTTTTACTTATTTAAAAAATTTATTTTTTTACGGATATTTATTTTGATTTTATTTGATGATGTTTGATCAAAAAACACTTGTAAGATTAAATAGCATCATATGTGCTAAAAAAAATGTGGTCACACTTTTTGGCGTATACATTTGTCATGTGGAACCATACCTTTAGTAATTATTAAGGAATTGTCTCCCCAATTTTCAAGACGTATTCTTCAGAAGTTTAACAAAATAATTTAGATGTTTTGAGAAACAAAAGTTGGAAAATTGAGATGGCTCAAGATTTATTTAGCTCAATCTATAGGAAATTGTTTCATTATACCCTACACCACTATAGTGGTGTATACCGATCGACTCAGAATCACTTTCTGAGTCGATTTAACGATGTCCGTCCGTCTGGCTGGCTGGCTATGCATGTAAACCTTGTGCGTAGAGTACAGGCCCCCATACAAATGTCCTCCCGAAATTGGGGTTTACCAATCATAAATGTTTGAATTATGCAAGTATCCAAAAAAAAATCATCATAAATGGATGGTAAATGAAGCCAAATCACATCTACAAATTTTGCGCAGATCGGTCCATAATTACTCGTAGCTCTCATATAAGGCCCACTTCCGAAAATCACTTTAAAGAACATAACTCTCTCAAAAATGTTGCTATCCAAACAATATTGAACGCAAGTATATTTCATATGTATATAAATAATACGGTACACTTTTATTATGATCGGTCCATTATTAGTCGAAACTCAAAGATAAGACCCTCTCCGTAATTCAATTTAAGCTCCATAAATCGTTTAAAATTATTTATATCGAGATAAAGTTTAACACATATAACACTTATATTCACAGACATCATGACACAAAATTTTTGAATGATCGGTCAACAATAGGTTATATCTCCCATATAACGCCCATTTCTGAAAAACTGTTTTATACATATCTATACTGGGTGTAGGGTATTATGTATATGGTCGGCCTTGATCGACTATACTTTCTTACTTGTTTTCATTTAATTCAATTAACTTGTCTTCCCTGTTAATTCTTATGCACCGTGTAAATGCTCAGCCAGCTAAAATATGTTAAAAATTTAAATCATGACAGCTTAATGACACATTACCCAGAGTAAAAAAAATTAAAAAATTAAGTTACGAAAATAATGAAGAACCAACCAAGGAAAACCGAAAAGAAAAAAGAAAGAGCAGGAAAAACATTAAATGAAACTCATTGAACCGTAAACATGAGGCAAACTTTTGCATTCCTGCATTCGTTTTCAGTTTTTGTTTTTTTTTTCGTTTCTTCTGTTTTGAGAAGAGTTGCCAACGAGCAAATTCTGATTGTTTTAAATTGCATAATTAAATTTAAATGATGACGAATGTTACACACACACACACTCAAACATATACTAGAATGCACCTCATGTCAAGGCATGTGTGTAAAAAAAATAAATGTTTTAACAAGAAACGTTAACGATACGCAATTTCAGCAACCGATTTTTTTTTTTGTTTTCTTGTTACATACATATTTATTTTTTCAATTTTATTTATTTACATAGGAAAATTAATATCATTTACAAAGCATAGCATGTTTGTAATAAATATTGTAGAAAAAAAACGCACACAATAAAAAAAAATATATAACAATTGGGAAAAAATGCAAATGACAGTAATTTACTCGTGGCTAAAACGAATTTGAAAGGCACTGCAGAATTTATTCAAATCATTTAACATTTATTGTTAATTCAATTTTCAAAGTCTGTTTAAATTGTATGTAACTCTTAATCATTGCCATAAGTAAATGTTTGCCGCTAAAACTGTTATGTTAAATAAAAACATTTTACATATTTCAATTATAACTTGCTTTGTACAAATTCTAACTATGATAATTACGAAAGAATATCGTTGTAGTAGGTATTTATAATCATGAAATGATTGTTTTCCATGCCTCTATGTTTTACTACAATGACATGATTCCTAATTTGGTTAGAAAAGTTTCAATGCTATTTATAGGTAGGTAGTATACGAGTATGTAGTATTTTAGAAATTTAACCTGCTATATTTCCATATTCGTTCATGTTATCGTGTCTAAAATTATCCTTACTCAATCGGTGACGTTACAAACGCCCTGAAAAACTAAAAGGAACACAAGCTGATGAAGTGTATTTATTATAAACGATATGTGTATGCAAAAACCAAAAGCGTATGCATATATATATGTATGTACATGTAAATGTATATATGTAGGTACATATATTGTTTAAACAATGCAACTTAATATGGTTGGTAGGCAAAATATGTCATTATTAACATGCCAAGCAATCAGCAAACCAGTCATACCTTGTCAGAAGAAATACAGTGAGAGAGTGAGTAGTCAGTCGACATGTAAAACGTACAACATGCATACGTCACAACATTGCATGCTTCGAATCATTGGTTGTGTTACCTCTTAATAAATACAAACGTCATAATAACAAAAATAACAACAACAACAACTGCAATAATAATAATAGTAACAACAACAACAACAACAAGAACAAGAAACTCCTGTAGATGTTAATACATATTGTAATATGATTTTGGACATACTTACATTCGCCCATCCATCCATACGAAACATGCAGGCAACCAACAATCCAAGCATACCTCTACCTACCTACCTTTTGTACTTATAACAAACATATCATATCCATAATGTACAGATGTATCCTTGCAAAACCAAAATCATCTTCCAACTCACCACTTAACAACGACTGCTGCAGCAAGTAACGTCAAGTAAAGTAACCAACGAAGCCACCAGCCAACCCAGCGACCGACCAAACAAACACCAACCAACCAACCATACATACTACATGCAACATTATTTCCTACCTTAAGTTAAGTACTCGTACATACAACGAACGAGCCAAGCAGAGCAGAGTAAAGCGAGCTGGCACATTCATATGACAGCATAGCTAATGTGCAAATTGTAACACATTCTTGTGGTAATTAAGATAAAGTGTACTGAAGCAAATGAGATAAAGAACCGATTTAAACAAGGGGAAAAACAAGATAATAATCATGTAGCTTTTATGGTTAAGTGATTTTTATTTTGTTTATACACATTCACTCAGATTCACGCAAATATCCCCACTTTAATTTCATTTAGTTTATACCTACCTATAGTTTTTTTTTTTTTTTTGTTGTTTGTTTCAGCTTCTTCTGTTTTTGGATAAATGAATATGACAGACTTTTGTGAGGCATATGAAAACATACTGCAATAAAAACAATTTTAAAGGATTTCCAAGGAGATAAGTGACAGAAATTTGTCAGAAAGGTATTACATTGGAGTTGATTTGACACACTGCAAGTAGACTTGGTCTAATGTTGTGTACTGAAATATGAAACCTGAGTCATTGCCAGACCTGTGTACTAGTATTGTATAGTGGGCTCAACTCAAAAAAACTAAAATTTCTACTCTAAATGTTGTCTTCAAAAGAAACTCCTTTCTATCAGCACTTTTCTAGCCTGATTCGGAATCATGTTTTAAAAGCAAAAGCACTAAAAAAAAACAAACTATAAAGTATTTTTGTTAAAATATAGACTAAATACCTCAACTGCCCAGAACTGCAACCAAATTAAAGTTATTGGACTACAACATTTTTAATAAATTTAGAAGCCTAGTACTAGAAATGTCAGCAAAAGCTTTGCAAATTATCTTATAGAAGTTTAGTTAAATACATTTTTAAGTACCATAATGAATGATTTAAATATTATTTTTCAGGCAGAGAAAAGTCATGGTTACCATACGATTACGGTAACTATGCTATGCTCTATGCAGTCATAAATGTTTGATGTTTGTCGCAAACAATTTTATTGTTAAATACGTTTCATTTCAATAATAACTTGGTTTTACCAACAAACATAATATGGCTGACCTCAAACATAATATGAATGTGCTGCAATCATAATATGATCATATTTGTTAAAGTGAAATCGTATGGTTGTGATTCTATTATAAATAATCAAGGAATTTTATGGTATCTAAGACTACATTGTTCACCAAATGGTCTTGGACGTACTCTTCCATTTTGAGACTCTGTTATTAATTTGTTATTAATTACAATACTTTGCACAGACTTTTAACGACTTTCTATTTTAGTTGTTAAACTATTTATGTATTGTTTCTTTCTTTCGGTCTAGTTCTACATTCTTGTATCTGTCTCTGATTCGGTCATAATGGAAATGTTAGCATGATCAAACTTAATTGTTAGGCAAGTTTCGAACACTATTAAATATGTATGTATGTACTATATTCAATCCATTGTTATCTGGGATTTATTAAATTTTCAAGTATTTTTTAATTTAACAAAATTATTCAATGTTTTACTTTATTTTGCATTCTCCTAAGTCACTGTATTGTTTTGTTTACGTTTTTTTTTATAATAATAATTCTACACCCAGCTTAAATTTAATGGTTGGTATAAAAACAAAATATAATAACAACAACAGCAACAACAACAATATCGGCAGTAATAAAAAATAACACATTAAAAAACGTGCAACGGGCTTAACTAAGTTGAAATGATTTAAGCCTCGTTGTTAGCTTGTTGTATGTTAAGTGCTGGCTGTCTGGTTCGTTGGCTGCTAAGAAACCAAGAAGCAGGCAGGCATTCAGCCAATTGAACTGTTGTAAACGTTAAACGAAATACAGGCAGCTAGCAGCACCAACCAACACCACCATCCAACAGAAAAATAATGTTCAACTAGAGAGTTTCTGTTGGAAGGGTGTGGGTACGTACTACATACTACCAGTATGATAGATAGATAGATATATACAAGTCGAGATGTTTGCATGTTGTTTATATGCCTGCCGGGCTTAATGTCGTTAACGATAATGCCAGCTTATTTAGCTATAGAGCTGCTAGAATCTGTGTGCTTTGGCCACAGTTTCAGTTTTACGAATAATTGTGTTTTTGGATTTCGATGATTATGACGTTTTATTTAATGAAGAACATGCTGATGATCATGATCATCTCAAGCATTATTAAACTGTGAGACTCTGTGTGATGGTGATGCTAGTGGTTGTGTTTTGTTGATAATTTAAGTTGATGTTTGGGTGTGAAGTTCTTTATATTTTTTAATCGTTTTTTTTTGTTTGGTTTTTACATAACTATGCGTAAATTTATGTCTTTCATATGGGCTATAAGATATTTAAATGTTTAACATAAAAATATACAAAACAACAAAAACACAATAATTTTTATTTATTGTTAATACAAGTTGGTTTGGTTTCTTATATTTTTTCATCTTTTTTGTTGCTCTTTTTTTTGTGTTAAATTATTATATGTATTTCTTTTGTTAGTTGTGAGTGAGGAATAAATTTTATGCGTTCATTGGCTTTTATACCAAAAAAAACCGAAGATTTCTAATAAAACATAAATTTATTGAGGTGTATTTTCCTCGATGGCGTCCCTACTTTTTAAGTTAGTGTTATATAAAGTTGTTTATGTTGCTAGGAACAGGTTAAAGGTTTATAGTTGTTTAACAAATACTGATATTATGTGAAAACCATGAAAAATCGGCTAATTTCTCTGAAATTTGAGTACATTTAGAGGAGCCGTATTATGCTTTAAATTAAAGCTTAATTTCTTGGCAATATTCTGCTATTCTTAAAAAGGTTTTAACTTAATTTCAGTGCATCCAAAAAACTTGGTTTCGCAAAAATCGGTGTCGCGAAGGTTGTAGTTATGTTTCAGTCTTCAAAAGCTGAATCTATGATTATGGTCTTTGCTAAATCTGCTATAAGAATACAGAAAATATGGTTATACTTTATAAGGTTACCAGCAAATGTTCTAAAGAATTATTTTTTAATTCAAATTTTTAAATCAAATTCAAGTTTATCTTATCCATTCTGTCAAAGGACTCATGACGGATTAATTCATCGACTTAATTCTTTCATACTTTAAACGTATTTAATTTATCTCTTTATTCCTTTATATTATAAAATTAATTCCTTATTGATTCAGTTTAGTTTTCATTTACATATTTAAAACTTTTACAAAATAACTTAAACAAAATTTATCAAATGATAAAAGTTTCCTCAATTCATACCGATTAGAAAAAGGCTTAAGACAATTTGATTTAATTAATTTTGTAAATGATTTAAAACTACACAAATTGAATAAGGAAAAATATTTTCGTTCAATTTGAATTAGATTTGAATTAACAAAGAGATTGAACGTATTTTGTTATGAACTAAGTTCATAATAAATAGATTCTATTTTATATTAAAAGCCTATGGATGAAGCTAAAGAACTTGTATTCTTGGGAATGGTTTTGTTAAATGAATTTCCGACATTTTTAATTCCGATTAAAAATTTTAGTGAATTAGGCTAAAATTAATTAATTAAATCTAAGTTTTTCTCCCGGTCACTATTTAAATCTTGTTCCTAGAACTACATTTAGTTCCCTCAGTTCTTTTCATTTTAAAATTCTCATCAAAGGCCGCTTAAACTCGTATCCAGTTACCAATTCAATTAACCTTTCTAACCTTTACAAAACACTATCGTTAAGTAATTTTTTCTTTCCCACTTTACATTTATTTCTACATATTTTTTAATTAACTTTTGTATAACAAAAAAATAAAATCCATTAAAATAATCTACTTTTCTTACGATTATAATACGAAAACCTGTCTCTGTCCCCAACTTTATATTTTATATTAGTTTTGTTTTTTATGTATTTTCAATTATAATTTCCAAATCACAATCAAACATATCATCTTGTATTAAAATCTTGAACCATAATGGAAACAAATCACTTTTACAATTGACAAGATAAGGAAACTGCAGGCAGCGCAGGAGAAACTTAACGAAAAAATAAATTCAACGCTCCATACAAATGTATATGAATGAAAAAGAAATAAATAAAGAACCAGCGATAATAAAGTGAGTGTGATGTTGTTTTATGATCATAATATAATAACACGATCAAAACGCATACATCATTTGTAATG
This sequence comes from Bellardia bayeri, assembly GCA_950370525.1. Lineage (NCBI taxonomy): Eukaryota > Metazoa > Arthropoda > Insecta > Diptera > Calliphoridae > Bellardia > Bellardia bayeri. Next base: position 2,664,978 of record OX493268.1, read on the forward strand.
GCATGCCATAACATGGCTATAACCGAAAACGTTAATATCACAGCTAAGCTGCAAAAGAGTCACAGACTGTCAGACGGACAAACAGCACACAGTCAAACGCATGAACGTTATTATCTCAATGATTTTAGGGAGACCGTATTCGGAAATTTAAAAGACGGAAATTTTTACCTATGTAAGTTTTTTAATATTTAGATTAAAATTTTGTAATTATGTAATTATGATTCTGCTTTAAATTAAGGCAACACGACATTTGTAGGCAAAGCCGAACACTATTCAAGTGAATAGTAAGTAGCCACTTCTTAACAATGTCATACCCAGATATGAACAAACCCACCTAAATAGTTATTTTTTTACTAGACAACATGGTCACTCGAATAGCGTTTTATATTTACTCCTGATATTGGTCTCCTCAACACCATGATCATGCAACCGGCTGGGTAAGTGAAACAAACCATACAATACCAAACCAAACGTACGAAAAATAATCTGTGTGCAACAAAAACTAAAGAAGACATCGTTCGTTTGTGAAAATTGAAATTTTATTGAGACTTGAGTCTTAACTTAATGCTATAGTAAAATAAAATAATTGAGGTATAAAATATGGCTAAAGCTGTTTATAAAACGTTAAACAAATTGCTATTGAACAACTGGTGAAGAGGCAGTCAGGCAACTGATTCAACACAAACTCCATGCAACCCGATGCTGCGTTATATCGCTAGACAGAATACGTTTTTAAGTATTAACGCAAAAACTCATGAGGTGCAGAAATTGTATCGTAATGTAACTCAACAAATTTATAAATCAATTTCCGTGTCTGTCTTTAGATTTTGTTGTTTGTTGTTATTGTTTTAACTTCTTACTTTTTAGTTTTGGGCTTTTATCTTTATTTTGGTAACAAGCTGCAAATGTAAGCAAGATTTTTTTCTTTGCATTTAAAAAAAGCTGAAAACAAAAACATTTTCTATACATAAAAGTGTTTACAAACATTAATATTTATGTAGTACATATGTATGTATGTATATCTATTCTCGTTTATAACGTTCTATTTTCTTAACACCGTGTTGCATTTTGATTGCATTAAGTTGTTGTTGTTGCTGTTGTTTTAGTTTTTAATTTTTTTTTATACTTTTACCCATATTCTGCTTAAGCTATGTGTCCACGATCGTCAGATATTACAACGTTGTCATATCTACCAATGTGCTAGCAATGTACTGACATTGAAAAATTTTTAGCAAAAGGTAAATTGTCAGTTTACACGACTGTAAGAAAACTAACAATTTCATTTGCACACAATTGTCACACAATGAATTTAGCTGTTAACCGAAATTGTCAGTTCACATGGTTGTCAGATTATTGTGTTGCATTGTCAAATTCGTTTTGCAGCTCTGTGTGTGTGTTTAAACATTTTAAATATTGTCATGGAACAAAAAAGAGCAATTGAAACCATTTTATCTGCCCTCTATTAAACAGGATTAATCAAAAAATATGTCGCTATCCATTTTTTTTTTCTTTAAGTTAATTCTTTAATTTTCTTCCACTTTTTTCAAAAATTTTATTAATGCACACTTGTTTATTTATTTGTGACAATGCTGCAGATGCATAAACTTTGCACATATTACAATGCAAAGTGTTTGACAATTGTCTTAAAACAATGACAATGCCAAAATTGTGTGCTTACACGATTGTTAGATGTGTGACAATATTTTTGTCTTCCAATGTACTAAAAATACTTTTTCTTACAACGTTGGAAGACAAAAATTTTAAGTTTACACGGTTGTTAGACAATTTCTGCACATTTTTCTGACAACGTTGTAATATCTGACGATCGTGGACACATAGCTTTACTCTTTTATTTGTGAGGATATAACAGAGTGTGTAGAGAGAAGAGAGCCAGCTAATTGTGTGTTTATTATTGCGTTAGTTTATGTCAGATAAAATAGACAAATATGTATGTATTTGTGTGTGTAATTTACTTTGAAGACAACAAAAAAATAAAAAAAAAACAAAACTAACAAAGATTATTTTTTCTATTTATTCAAATTATGTGTGTTTTTTTTCAAACACCATATGGTGTTAGACGTTTAACAACAATAACAACAATATTTTCATTAAAAATTCAATATTTACTTAGTAAATCAAAGCAATAATTCTTTTCATAAAGATATTAAATAAAAAAAAACTGTATTTTCCGGTGACATGTACGCAAATAAATACTTATTATAAATGATTGAAATTAGGTGTAAGTAAATAATTAATAACTATAATTCATTTTATTTTACGTTTTATAGAGGTTTTAAAGTAGTAGGTACCAAGGAAAATGTTGAAATGATTTTAAAACTTTTAAGGTTTGAAAAATTTTAGTTTTTTATGTCTGAGAAGATTAGACATTTAGGACAAAAACGCCTTCATGACTTTTAGGTTTATGTGCGCTACTCTCTTTTTTATTTCGTTTAGCTATTAAAATAAACCTACATAGGTACATATTAATATTTATAGTTTCCAAGCTTATACAAATATTTACATAAAGTCACTTTTTAAAAAACAACATAATTATAACGGTTTTGTTTTTGTTTAATTTAATTCTTTTAAATTGCTCAATTTAAAATACATACTACATCCATACCTAACTACTGCGACAATTTCTTTAAGAAAAACACATAAATATGTAAATTATTTCTGTTGATTTGATGCTATATAAATTTATATCAATGTATGTATAAGAGTACATATTGGTATGTATGTACATATATTTTGTACATACTTTCATTGATTATATGGCACAGACCATACATTGATTATATTTGTCCTAAAATGTTGATGTCAGTTGACGAAGCTGCTGCTGCCGTTGTTGACGATATTGATGATGATGTCGATAATAATGATGGTTGTTATTTTTACTGTCAGTCAGTTCTCAGTCTCTTATTGAATCAATTTAAATCAATGCAAGCAAAAGTTGTTGTATAATATTTACACAGTTTATAACTCTAAAAACATGGATGGAATCTTATACTTACATTAGGATGCCCCGTTAAAGTATACTTATACTTTACTGAACACTACATTGCCAGAAGCGTAGGTAAGTAAGGTTGTTTACGTGAATACCAATGATCACCAATGATTAACGTATTGAGATTTAGTTCATGGATTCTTCTTTTCTGTTTCCATGATTTTCGTCTGTATAACGATATTTTTTTTAATTTAATCTGAAGGAAACCAATAGTTAAAAATTTTCCAATTTTTTGTTCTTTTCCATGATTCTTAAGGAAGAACTCAATGTTCTTTTTAAAATTTTATTCAGGAAAATATTTTTTTTTTAAGCGACATTTTCATTTTTGTTGGCAGCATCGACATTTTTTCTGGAGCCATGCTAATTTATATACATATGTACATACAATCAATTTAATATACATACATATGTATTTTCATATATGTATAGAAGTTAATATATGTATGTACATATATATTTACATATAAACGAAATTTATGCTGCAATGGTGTAAAATCACCAGGAACAGTAAATACTATATTTATGTATGTATTTCTTCATATAAAATTAGGGTTTGCTATCATTGGCACAATTTATATTTTGAGAAAGAAGCAATTAATAACAAATATATATTTTTGTAAATGAATTTAAAGATAAACTTTAAGCAGACCCTTCTGCGTTTTATACTACAAATGAAATAATTTAAAATCAAACATTTTAAAAGCATCCACATCTTCTTCAGGTACGAATTTCAAATACATAATTAGCTATTTGTGATGGACACATTATTGTTGGATTAATTCATGCAAAATATCAAGCAATTTTAATGCCTGTAATTTGTTTGTAAATGTAACTGAACAAACATAATTTTTCTCAAACCTAAATGTAAGTTTCACATTTGAATTTTTATGATTTGAAAAGTGGAATTTTTTCAATATAATGTCAAATGTAATTCTCACAAAGTTTGAAAAAGTTTTATTTTTCGTAATATGGTAGCTGTGTCCACAATATGTTTATAAATTTGCCTGCATTAATATAATACTCAATGTTTTCTCAAACCCACAATAAATTTTAAGGTACGGTCACACTTGGCAAATATTTGCCGAAAAAGACATAAGCACTAAATAAAATATTTTCGAACTTGTTTATTTATAAAAAAAACGTTCGTTTTTTTAGGACAAAACACAACAAATCTTTAGTCTAATTTTATTTGATGCTGTTTGAATCTTGCAAAACTCTTGTAAGAGTAAACAACGTCAAACAAATTTGTGCTAAAACAATTGGTTACGCTTTTTTGAGTAAATATTTGCCATGTGTGACCATACCTTTAGTTAAATACATATGTATTTCAATTAAGTTTGAAGTTATTTTTTTTTTCTTAATTTGATATCTAGTATTTTAACTCGCAAACCAATAGACAAGTCAGACTATCTTATTATTCTCAAATTTGTATCAAATCTAAAACCTAAAGAATGGCTGAGAACTTGATGAATTCGTTTGATAGTTCCTCAAAATTGTACTAGTTCAGTAAATTGTTGTTGTTACAAACAGTAGATTTAAAGCATAACTTCCAAACTCATCTACAGCTACAGTATTGAACAATATTTTTAAAAATCTTTATAAATTAAAGTGATTTCCTGGAAATCAATTTCCCCAAACAGACTACGTGCAACCAATACTAGCAGCAGAACCCCTTGGAAAAATACTATATCGTTGGAATGAAATATTTGATTATAGACACTGTGAAAGGCGAAGAAGAAGGATGATAATGGGAGAGGGAAGAAACAGCAGTGGCAGCAACAACATTTAAATTAAAACACACATTTTTTGGCTTCATTCTGTGGTGGGTTATTTGTTTTGAATTCCTTGTTACTACAACATACTACCAATTAAATAATCATACATAATTTTGTTTATTTTATACGAAATACATATTTAACTGTCCACGGGTGGACAACTTCTTGATTTTTTCTACACTTGTTGGTTTATTGGTTGGATGACTGGATGGCTGGGTAACTGGCTGTCTATCTGTCCGTCTGTCTGTCTGTGTGTATATTTATGTTTGTTGTTTATGTGTAAACATTATGTATGTTTAGAGCGTTCCTCCTCTAAATTCTTATTAAACTTAATTTTATATTCCACTCACATAATTGACAGTCAGTTATATATAATTTTTATTTTCTTAGCTTGTTGATTTAAGGCAGTAAATTAAAATCATGTATGTTTACTTTTATTTTTAATTTTTTTTTTTATATTTATTTTGCCTTTTTTGCATATTTATGAGAATTTTTTTATATGCATACAGACGGAAAAAAACATTGAACATTAACAACTTTGTTTTAAATTACCTACCTAGTCCTTTTCGCATCGAAAAATCCTGTTTTTTTTCCTTTATTTGGTTGTACTATAAGTTTTTTCTGGTTTATTTTGTATAATAAACTGTCAATAACAAGCGAAACTGTCATAATCAAACAATTTTATTTTGAAAATAAAAAACGCTGTACAAATTTAATACTTAAGGGAATTTTCGTTTTATACAAGGGACATTAAATTTACTTTAATTAATGCAAAGTATTTCTGTTTAAAAGAGCGTAAAACCATCAACTTTAACAACATGTTGTGTGCGTATCAGACATATGTTAATGTTTCCGCATGTAGAACATAAATTTGTTATTTCATATCCGCGTTGTGTAATTTTTAATACAGTCGAGAAATCAAATTGCTGTCAACCGTTTTTGAAATATGACATTTTCTGTTTAAGAAACATTTACACAGAAAGTTTGGCTTTTGCAAGCGATCCTTTTGCCAATCTATGGCAATTTTATCAGCTTTTATTAAACATATTAATAAAAAGTTCTACATAGAATTATTACAAATTTATAAATACTATTAATTAAACATTTTAAATATATATATAATTCTAATCATGGTTTTTTCTTCTTATTTTTTTTTTAGGTAAGTGTACATTATTTACCATTAACATTTAAAATGTTTAAATGTTTGGTAAGTGTTTCTTTATTATTTTTATACTCTACACCAATATATTTGATTTGTGCTGATATTTGTAACGCCCAAAAATATTAATCTAAATATACCGATCAACTTAGAATTAGTTTCTGAGTCGTCCGTTCGTACGTCTGGCTGGCTGGTTGCCCATTTAAACTTTGTACGCAGATTACAGCTCGCAATTTTAAAGATATATTTTAATAAAATTTAGCATGAGAATTGGGTTTGATTTTGGTTGAAATTAGTCTATTATTTCACCTAGCCCCCATACAAATGTCCTCCCGACATAGGTATTTACCGGTCATAAATGTCTGATTTAAACACATATTTCGCCACACGTAAGTTGTATATGAAACCAAATCACACCTACCAATTTTGTGCAAATCGGACCACAGCTGCCATATAAGGCCCACTTCACTTTAATGAGCATAACTCTCTTAAAAATCTTGGTGTCCAAATAATATTGAATACAAATATGTTGCATATAGGTACATACATATATACAAAACATTGTGTACAATTTTTTGATGATCGGTTAATAATTGACTATAGCTTCCATATAAGAACCACTGCTGAAAATCACTTTAAAAATGTTGATATCCAAATAAAGTGCAATTTTAATTAATTTTATAGCGATCATAATTAGTGTTAACGCCAAAAACCCTAATTCTGCTTTGGCCTTAATATTAATGATGAGCAAAGTTTTCCCCCTTTGTATCATCATATATAAAGGCTGAAAATTGCAGAAATCTCTTTATCTCTTTTTCTCATAATGCCTAAACGGTCCGTCAAACAGGTCAAAATGTCAAAAATGTGGTTTCCGGTATGTAAAATTACTAACTTGACCTTCTTGTTAATCCAGCTCCCACACAGAAAGGTAATCCTGATCCAATAAATGCCATATTACAAATCCTAATTGTTTTCTTTCTCTTTTCTTACGATTTTCTATTGGGGTTTTGTTTATGAAAAAAAACAAAATACGCTCCGAGAATAATTTAATTTTCCATCCAGATTACCAAAAGAAGCTTTTCACACAAACAACTAGTCTTAGCTCTCATAAAAGGCCCAATTTCTAAAACTCTTTGCATATATACTGGATGTAGGGTGTTATATCTATGGTCGGTCTTAACTGGCTATTCTTTCTTCTTTTTTTACACAAAGCTTAATGGAAAGCATAACAAAAGAAATATTTATAAAAAATATTCAAATATTTTTACAGATTTTGAAATTTTTCCGACAATTTCGTACTTTAAATTTTGAAAAAATTTTACTTGTGATTGTATGTAAATGACTAAAATTATTATTATGCAATATGTTTTAAAACCTTCTTAATTATTTAAAAGCAAGTATTTGCTAGTAATTTAGTAATTTATTTGAAAAAAAAAAAAAAAAAATATATATTTAAGTATTCTGTGTACTTGGAATAACTAAACACATGTTTCATGTCCATTGGTGGGGGCACTTGCTGCTGCCCTTTCATTGAAAACTGTTTTATTTTTACACCCAACAAAAAGCAAACAAATAATTCAATAAACCCAAGGTAACCCTAATTCAATTATAAAATTAAAATTTTTTTTTTCAAAATAATTATTTACTTTAGCCAATCGAAAAACCAAACACAAAAAAAAAAGAACTCAAGTGTTGGTTTTATGCTAGAATAATAGTTTTTTTGATTTAATTTTTAAGCTGAAATATTGCATGTAGAAAATAAAAAAATTGTGTAAAACATCCAAGTGTTCCTTTTTTTAAATATGTACATATATTTCTAACCCCCTTTAATTGAAGTTTTGCTCAGTTTTTGTTTTTTTTTACCAGAAATTTTAATATTTCACACTTTTTTCGTGTTTTTTCGCATTCTACAAATTTATTAAAAACTTTTCGTTTTTTTCATAAATTTTCTGTTTCCTCTTAGTTTTCAGTTAATATTTACTATTAAATTTCTGGATATAAAAAAATGGTTGGAATAAAAGTTTTCACTAGTTTATAAGCATTCCCCTTTTACTATTTTGGAATAGTAGGTTTTTTTAAACTTATTTGCTTAAAGTGTTGTTTTTGGAGAACGAAATATAAAATGGTTGAAATTGTGTGTATATACTGCTGTTGCTTAAACTCCCTTTTGAAATATTTAAGGGTAAAAAGGGGTAAATCTTTCAGAGCAACATACACTCAAGAAAAAGATGCTCACATTATGATTGGATTTTATGATTGCTGTCCAACTATATTATGGTTCGTATATGATCATATTACTACTAATTTGTAGCAGCAATAATAAGTATTTGTTTATTGTTAATCATTATATAATAATGTGTAATTGTACGTTTATGGATCATAATATGGCACAACCATATTATGTTTTCTATTCAATCATAATATTTTTATTTTTAAACCTATTAGGTGGCATAACCCTATTATTACTGTAGCCACATTATGTAGTATTTTTAATCATTTAAATATATCAATAATTGATCATAGTTATCATAATTTATTTGTAGTTACAATTTCGACAAACATAACATCGTTTAAAATCAATCATAGCCAACTATATAGCAGTAATCAGGCAATATAATTATAAAATATGTTCCAAAATATTATTGCTGAAAGTTGTTAAGTTTGTTGCAACAAACATTTGTAATTGTAGTATAATATTATCAGCATGAAAGAAATCTAGCACTATATTTATCATACTTTCTTCAATTATACTTTTTTTATTTTAATCTGTGAATAAAAATATACATTTCTTTAGCTCTTTAAATGTGCATATGTAGGATTCATTGTGGATAAGGATGCTTGAATTCTCCTAAACATTTATGATTGCGTAGAACATAATACAGTAACGGCAACCATGTCTTTTCTCTACGTGCAGGCAGTGAAGAACATGTGCAATTTGAAAGTATTAAGTTGAAACTAATTTTTGCTATTGCCGACGAACAATGCTCCTCATTACCTTCAGCAAGAAAGAAATCAAGGAAGAATGTTTTATCATTAATTCTTCAATAGTATTTTTTGAATTTTAATTAAACCTCTATACTTTGCTATAGCTTTTACTTTTGCTCCCATATTGATCTTTAAATGTATGTTCGTTACATTTTTGAAATGTGTCCAGAATTTTAAAATTCTGCTATTGCCATATGTATTTATTTATCCATGAATTTTACTTTAAAAAATATGAAGTCTGATATTAAAAATTTGAACAGGAGAATAAAATGTTTCGGATTATAAATATTGATAATAATAATAAGGAGTTCTGGAGGAAACTTATTAAAAATCTGAAATATATTTAAAACAAATTTACTTTCAATAATCAGTTTATTTTATAGTATAGTCGTTAAATACAAATTTGAAATAAGATTTCTAGAATTCAATAAAACGGGTTCATTATGCCGAATCTAAAGAAACCACTTAGCGCAAATAAGAGAATATTAAATAAATATGTATGGCGATAAATAGATAAATAGATCAAAAAAGTTTGTTATTTTATTTATTTTGAGTTTCAGAAAGAGTTAAGTTTTTAATTTTATTTATTGCATAATTCTTTATTTATATATAAAAGTTGTTTCCATAAAAAGCTTTTCAATATCTAAAACTAACTCAATAACTACGATCTTAAAAGTACATATCTCCAACTCTAGGAAACTCTGCATAAAATATGAAATTCATACTGATTAATTTACCTGCAGGCTGTGAACAGTCAACGAAAGCAAAACGTTTTTCACTCACGCCTCTGCAAAAAAGAAACGAGTGAAAAAAATTGTAATCGTTACTGTCAAAATGACAAAAAAAAATGCAGCAAATATCGGAACCAATATGAACCAACAGTAACAACAGCCAACACCTCTTTTTTTATTTTATATTTTAGGTTTATTCCTTTTTTGTTAAATGCCACTTTAAGCCTCCATATGCACGAGTAATCGTACGTGCAATATGTATTTCTTACAAACTAACTAGCAAACAGTTCGTTCGTCCGTCCGTTTTATATATTGCCTATATGAAAATGTAGTTTTTTTAGAAAACTAAATTGTAGTAAAAACTATAAGCAATATAAGATAAAGCTAAACCAAAAAAAGACTGAAAAACTTAAGTCAATAAGAGTTGACTTTTTGCAGCTGCAAATATTTCATACTGCTGCTGCCGTATTGAGTTGTATGCTAAAAGAAGGAGCCTGTCGTAGAAAAGTGTGGTAAGAGTAGCAGGCAATAGTACTTCGTTGTTGTACATACTATATAGTAGATATAGTAGTAGGAAGTTGTAAACACAGAAGAAAGTTATTGGCAACATTTGAGTATGGTCACGAAACTTAAAATTCGTTATTTATTCTTCCACGTCTTTTTTTCTTGTCTTCCTTATAAAAAGTAAAGTATAGAGAACTTTGTGAAGCTGTTGAAATTTTTTAACAATACTGAATGTGTTGAGAAAAAGTTCAAAAAGAAAACTATATTAGCTAGATAAGGGAATGCATAAAATTTAACACATTTAAAAATATGCTAGCATTACTAAGTTTTGAGATAAATTTGGCAAAAAACGAAAATTTATTATTAAAAATGGCTTTATTCTTTCTTTTAAAAGTACTCTTCAGATTTGCATCTATTTGTCAGTATACAGAGATTTATTGCGTACTCAAGAAATTGGTTCTCAGAATTCGAGGAGCCAATTCTGAAAATTTGTAATTTGATTGGCATGTGATCTTCGTTGACATTCATGATTTTTACAAGCAAATAACCGATAAAGTTCGTCACCGAAAAGTCCTTATCAAGGTTAAAGGCCTTTTAAACTTATTACAAGATTAACTAAAACAAGTTTAACTGCATAAAATAACTTAAATTTTCTGTTATTTTTTCTTTCATTTAAAATGTTCCCCTTTTTTGACGTTGTAACATAATGGCGCAATAAATTAATTTTTGTTAAAATACACAACTGCCCACAACTTTCTGCAAAAATGTTCTTTCTTTAAATTAAATTCGTTAAAATATATTATTAATTTTTTTCTGTTTTATTTTGTTTTGTTTGAATGCAACTAACAACAACCAGCGAAAGGGAAAAGAAAAATAAAACACACGGCTGGCACTGAAGTTTACATTATTCATCAATTATGCAGCTGCATTTTTAAAGGAATATAAAGAAGGCAACGCAAACAAAATAACTGAATCAACTCCAAAAGTCTCCTCCAACTCAATTCACTCTAAAATAATTGTGATGTAGTACCTATGTAGGTGGTGTGGACGATGAGGAGGAGGCTGATGATGATGTCGTTGATGATAATAGTGATGGTATTAGTTTGGTGTTGAAAACTTTTTCATATCCCAAAACCAAACTATTGAAAACTGGCTGAACGAACGGCAGCCCTAGGGGCTTTTTTCCACATCATGATGCAGTTGTCAGTTGTTTTTTTTTTAATTTTTTTTTTGCTTTAATTTTATTTTGTGTATCTTGCAAATGTCCATCTGCCTGTCATATGCCTGCTTAAGTTCTGTGCAATTCTTTTTTCCTGAAATTTTTAGCCCAAATACAGTGGTGATTGTGGAAGGAAATATTGCAAGGATCTTGCGGTAAAAAATTTGTTCTTGTAATAGCAAAAATTTTAAACATAATAAGTGTTATTTTCATGGAAATAGTAGACACTTTTCTTTGTATAAAATGTTTGCCTAGTTTTTACCACTGTGCCTCGCAGCTTTTTTTTGTGCTTTTGTTTGGTTTGTTGGTGCTTCATTCGTTGTTAATTTAAGTTTGCAAAAATAATGCAGATTTGTTTGGTAAACACATAATGATGTTGGCTTGCTCCATAGCTGCTATTACTCGTCGTGGTATCATCGTCCATGATGTCTACCAAAAAAAAAATAATAAAAAAAAATTTAGCCCTGTTTAGTGCTGTCCTTATGCTTGTGTCATGGTCAACATTTATTGCTTCAACTGAAGTTATGTTGTTGTTGGGCATTTATGCAACTCATCAACTTTCTGCTTGTTCATTATGTTTATAAATGTCAGTCAGTTAAGCTAAGTTGCTGTCCATTTTTTTTTAATATTTGTAGTTACCTGGTTCCTTGTAAGCTTTAAATTATTTAGTTGAAGGGCTTTTTTCTTGTTTAAATTATATCCTTGTTATAGTCATATGTATGTACATGTGTGTGCTTTTTGTGCCTGGATGGTTCGTTCGTATGTTTGTTTTAGTTATAAATTAACAGCTTGTGTTCCCTGTAGGCAAAATAAATATTGTTGACTATTTTAAATGCCACTTATTTTAGTTTCTCTTTTTCTCTCTCACACAAACTTAACTTCTATGTGCAATTTTTTCATAATTTTTTTATATTCCTTAGAATTTTTATTTTCTGCATTAGTCTATTAAATCATGACTGTTAACACTGCTGCAGCTTTGCTGGGAAAGTTAATTTGTATGCGAGAGTTTAAATTTATAGAATAAATGCAATTTAAACGTTGGATGCTTATAGGTTCCTAAATTTTTTTTATCTTAAGCAATGTTTAAGTTAGCTTAAAAGTGGGGTAAGTTAAGGTTTAACGGGCTATTATTTGGGTCTGCCCTATAGAATTTATATACATACATATATTATTTATACTAGGTTCCAGGGACATAAGTAAAAAAAGATTTAAGAAATGTCCGTTGAAAACCACTTTTCAAAGATCACATATACCGTAGTTAATATGTACATACAGATACACTAGGTTTTATAATTTCCCTAGTTGTTCCTGGAGAATTTGCAATCCCAAATTCCTGAAAAATAATTAAAAACATTTTTTATTTTATTCCCGAGATTTGCCGTTTAAGTTGCTAAAATAAGTAGTTTTAAAAACTGCATTACATAGAATAAACTGAAATATTGAGAACACACTTAATAACGGTAACGGAATTTTAGCAGAAACTGTATTTTCCCATCCATAGCTAAGGGCAATTGCAGTTATTTTGGTAACGACAGTCGAGATAAATGGATATTTTAAGGATAATGGCGTAATGTAAAATCAAAATGCTGACATGACTAACTGCTGACCGTATAACCACAAAAATAAAATAAACACGAAGGTAAAACTAACAACTAAATTGCCAACAAATGCTAACACACTATAATCGACATGTTGGCAACATTTCTAAGCTATGACAGCAAAAACAACAACTATGTATAGGTATGTATGTATGTATATAGAACGGTAAACAAAACATTCACAATAATGCAATTATGTAATTAAAGGAAGAGTTATTTCTCGCTGTGTGGATGTTTGATTTGAAGTTGTTAAATTAAAACAAAAATAGAGAATGAGAAGCAGTTGCCCAACAAATTAACCAAATGTGAAAAAATTTTATATTTTTGATGAAGCCAGTTGTAGTTGTCAGTGTTGGTTTTGGTTTTGGTAGTAGTGTAGCGGAAAATATTTAGTTACTGCAGGACATAGTGTTGTATTTAAATGAAACCATGTTGGCAACATTAGTGTTTAAGTTGCGGATGTTTTAGTTTTTATGATTGTAACTTGTAAGCTAAACAAAAAACAAAACATTTACAAAAACTAAAACCAAAACCACCTTAATGTTTAAATGTTTAAAAAGCTGCAAACAGCAACAACAACAACAAATATCATTTAAATTATGTTAGTTAACGAGTGGCTCCTCCGCCACCCTCTTTATTTTATCTTATAGAAAAACAAATTCAACCAGTTGGCCAAGCAAATATGCAGTCATCCATCCATCTAACCAGCCAGACAAATAAACAGCGGTTTAAATGTCAGATGTTGAAGGAATTAATTCGTTGCTACAGCAAATGCTCTTGGATTTTCAGAAGCCCAAATGTCAAACAATTTTGTCAACCTATTTTTTAAATCTTAGAAGGACGATAATATTGATCGAAAATATTACAAATTTTATGAAATGTAGCTTTTACAGATCCACCCTAGAACATGCGAAATTTCATATTCCAACATACCGCTGTTAGAAAACGTTTTTGTTAAAGAACCCTTTAAAATATACTTTTATAGATATTAAATTCGGACAACTATGTAGATCCCTCTCCTCAATATTACCAGTTTAATTTGGGAAAATGTCCTCAAAGTGACTTTTCAAATAATGTCTAACTATGTATTCAATATCGTTACCAATATAATAAAAAATATCGTTATCTATAAAAGACCGTTACCGTTAAATCCAAAAAAAATTATTTAAATCTAAAATCGAATTCTCAGGTTCCATTGTGGTGAGAAATCCGCAATATTAAAATTTCTTGAACGCATACTTTGTCTACGCTGTGAATCCCATAAAAACATACTATAAACATGTTAAAATCACAACACATCCTTGTTATAAACGTCACCATCATCATCATCTTGATAATATCGTCGTCCTCATAAGCATCAGCAACCATGGGTAAAAAAAGCGAAAAATAAACACAAACAAATAAACAACTACAGCAACAGCAAAACATAAACATTAAAGTAGCAGTTAAAATAAACATGCCTCATGTAGATGCAACAACAATATGTAATATTAAAGCTTTTTTACTCGTATGTATTTAGTTTTGTTTGTCTGACTGTTTGTATTCGTATGTATGTATGGCAATGTGAGCATCATTTTGGGATGTTTTTTTAATGTTGTTGTTGCTGTTGCCAGACGGACAGAACACTTATTTACAAACAACCTTACCCAGCAAGCCATATGAGTCTGAGAAAAGTCTTTTCTGACACCTTTTTCGGAGCGTTAACGCTCTTTATGAGCCCAAAAAACAATCATAATTGCTCCAAAAACCTTCAAAAAAGAGGGTCATTACTTTCGAAAATGGCCCGTCAGAATGAGCTCTTAGATAATGTCAGAAAATAGTCTTTTATGAGGTTTTTTTTGGGCTCTGTGTAATCTTGTTTTTATCATTCTTGTGTGGTACAGCTATGTTTTTTTTTTTTGTTCAAAGCACAAATAACAGGACAACAACGCTTTGGTACACACATAATTAAGTGAAATTTCTGAGTCATACTGCGTGCCGACTCAGGAGAGTAACAAGCAAATTTTTCTTTCGCTCCGAAAATGCTCTTTTGTTGGACTCTTTTCTGACTCCTTTTTCGGAGCGCTCCTAGAATGGTATGCTGGGTTATATTCCCAACTATCTACTAAGAAGATGACTGCTTGGCTGGCTACACACAGTTGTACGAATGTAGAATTTGTATGAGTAGTTAGCAAGCAAGCGAGCAAAGAAATCACCAGCAGCAGGCAAAAGCAAGTAGTCAGTCATTGTTGTAGCACGGATACGCAAATTCATGGTTAAATATACAGCGTCAGCAACAAAACAATTCACAAAATGTATAAGAAGGCAAAGAAGGTGTTGTTGTAACAAGCCAACTTAATGCAAATACCTAAATAAGCATTAAGTCAACGAGATAAAGAGATACAAACAGAAAGCCAGACAGACATTTAGACACAGACTCTCCTGCAGACGAGACATTTTAAATGGGGCAACAAATACAAAACACACACATCCTCCTCACAGACGGACTGGAAGACACTGTCGTAAAGTGTAAATAGTTACGAAAGTTAACGAAACCATCAAAAGTATTTAATCATCAACGCTATTTTCTACGCTGTAGTTGTTAAAGTATAATGTACAAAATCCTTTAGATACAGTTGATCGTTCGTTGTTGATTACAAGTTTATGCCCAGTTGGTGTGTTTTATATGTAGGTATGTAGTTGCAAAAGTGTGAGGTTTCATAGAACTTAAAAATTAAATACTTTAATGGGAAATAATAGTGGAAACAATTTCTTGTAATCATAATAACAGATATTTTAGCGATTCTCACAGATTTGCAGAAAACTTAAATAAATGTTATTTGGTTTTTAACAAAAAATAAATCATGGCATGTTTTGTAGTGAAGCGAAAACTTCACAGTGTAACGAAATGTACATAATGAAGCTTTTAAACTAAAATTTAATAGTTGAAGAATATTTTTTTGTGAGCTGGAAATTTATTACAAAAATCAAGGGTGGTGTTTAAACACACAGATCTGAATTATTTGAGTCTATAGTAAATATTACAGCTAACATTGTATGAAATTGGAATTTGTGATGGAAATCATTATTTATTATTTGATAGTAACAAAAATATGAACTGTTCCATGTTCTCTTTATGCCGATCACTGAGACGTGAAATTAGATCTACTGAGAAGATATTTAAAAAAATCTTACTTTTTTAATATGTATTCTGTAAAATGAAAATAGAGAAATAAAGATCAATTCTGAATTGAAAATTAGGACCATTGCAATGCTATTTAGCCCAAACACTACACCACACTCTTTGTGCAATTTTGTACAGAGCATGAGCCCGGATTTGTTTATTATTTATTTACTTTTTAAATTATTTTTTGTATATAAAATTAAAATTACAAACGAAAAAAAAACCCACCCTACTTAACAATTATATTCAATTTATGATAATTATAGTACTTGTCGAAAGATTTACTCTCCACAAGTTTACTCCTTATTTAGTTTATTTCTTCTTATTATTCATCTTCTGTTCAGTCTTTCTCCTCTGAAGAGTTCTTCATGTACATGTTGTAAATAAGGCAATTTTCTTACTATGTTTTGAAGAAACCAAAGAAAAAAGTTTCCTTATTTCTGCGAGCAACGAAACAACACACATCATTGTTATTATAATCATGTTTTAGCATTGTTTTCAAGTGGCTGATTTAAAAATCTGTTGTGTCTGTTGTCGTAGTAGAGTTTATTTTATAATTTTTGTACTTTTTTTTTTAAAAACAACTTATTCATCGTTTCGTCAATCAGGCGATGACATGCAAGAACCGCCTTAATACCTTTAAACACTCCTCAATATAATCGAGTCAGTTGAGTCTTCAGACGCAGTCAGCGAGCCAGACAGACCCAACAGATATCAGACAACATACACTCTTTACTGCACTGGCCAACTAACTCCAAAGCTTCATCTAAACAAACTGACCCACAAGAATAAGTAATTTTTCATTTCTTCCTATTGCAATTTGCTTTTTATGCCAAGTTTTATATATTTATTTTGTTTTTATTTTTCTTGCTGCATGTTGTTGAATATGTGGAATATGTTGTTTGCAAACATATTTAAGATTACAATTTTAGTTGGCACAACAAA
This sequence comes from Bellardia bayeri, assembly GCA_950370525.1. NCBI lineage: Eukaryota > Metazoa > Arthropoda > Insecta > Diptera > Calliphoridae > Bellardia > Bellardia bayeri. The sequence goes on from OX493268.1 coordinate 2,682,064, forward strand.
AACAACAACAACAGCTTCAGACAACACATATGGAGACGATAATAATACATGCTCCCTAACTAGTGAAGGCTTGAGATTTAAAGTATGTTGTGTTTTGGTCCTGTTTGTAAACTCAATTTTTAAATGATCAATTTTAAGATACAGGATATCCTAAATTTTTCTTGTTAAAGATGTTAAATAAATGTGTATGTTATATCATATGATTTAACCCTTTAAATGAAACAGTATTTTATATCGTAGATTTTTTGTGTTTTTTGGTGGTTACTAGTTTCTTTGATAGTGTTTCTTTATACCCTTCACCTTCATGAGAAGGGTATATATAAGTTTGTCATTCCGTTTGTAATTTCCACAATATAATTTTCCGAACCCTATAAAGTATATATATATTCTGGATCCTTATCGATAGCAGAGTCGATTAAGCCATGTCCGTCTGTCTGTCTGTCTGGATGTTGAAATCAGTTTTCTGAAGTCCGCAGATATCTTCGAGATCCAAATCTTCAACAATTCTGTCAGACATGCTTTCGAGAAGTTTGCTATTTAAAATCAGCAAAATCGGTTTAGGCCAACCAGAGTTATGGACCGATATGTGAGACAACCTCCATAAAAATTTGATATTTTTTATCCATTTTATTGCAATATTTTGAAATATATTGCAGATAATGCCATGCAATTTTGTATACGTTGTTTTTATGATAATAGAAGAAAGTGTGCAGAAAATAGTATGAATCGGTCCTTGATTTCTCATAGCCCCCATACAAAAATCTTCCCGAAATATTGCTCAATTATACATAAATGCCTATAAAATTGGAATATCAAAACAAAATTTTAAAAAAGTACCAAACTTTTTACTCGTATTTGGCCCTAAACCCTCGCACTAGAGGTTCAAATAACACCCTGTTAGTCCATTTTTGTGTGACTAAAGTATCCAATGTTTAAAATTTCATCAAAATTGTCTCAATATTGTTTTAAGCCCTTTTGATTTTATTTTTGTTGCCCTTGAGTTAACAAATTTGTATTTAAATAATTTCTTCAGTACCATTAGGTATGTATGTCAGTAAAATATAAAAAAGTATCATTAGGTCTTCTTATCCTTGATTCTGTCTCAACTCGGAAACATAGTGGCAAGTTCATTTAATTAACGAAGAAGTTCCATTAAATTAAAAAAGTACAAATTTATTTTAGAACACCAAATATCACTCAAACCAGGCAAAACTATGTTTCAAAAAAGTAAAAAATGCTTTACCCTTATTTGACACAATCAACACATTTGCACTTGAATTCCAAATAGATAAGACGCTGTTAGTTAATTTTAAGGTAACTGAAGGAACCATTGTTAATTAATAAAACTTAACTCACTAATTTTGAATCATTTTTTCCACTTTATCTCCTTTTGGTACTTTTTTTTTGCCATTTTTGTCCTAGCATTTGGGCTGTTGATAGCGACTTTTGTTTATATTTTGACAATTTTTATGAATTTTGTTGCTTTAGGAAATTGTGCTGTGCAATGATGAAATATCAGTCTTTACTCATTTATATAGATATAACTACATACCAATATACTATTTAAAATTGTAATAAAGTACTTTAGTTCTTAAACCTTGAACACAAAATTTTAATATTCAATTTATTTCCTTAACAAAAGTTCACTGTTCCTTAATTAATTTTACTCCTTAGTGGTCCAAATCCTATCGGGATTGGACGCAACCTTGCATAATATTTTAAAGGAAAGTATGAGTTATAACAAATGCAGGAAACCCATTTTTGTTATACATTTAAAAAAGGGTTAATTAGAGTTTCCTTATGTTTTTATTTATTTGTTACTGTTTTTATTTTAAATTGTACTTTCCTTTCCTTATTTGGTGGCTACTCTTTTTTATATTTTTTGCTGTTGGGATGGTTGGTTGTATGGATGAGATGTATTCATTTTATATTCCTTTTACATATTTTATTTAAATTACCATCACGCATCTTAACGAAGCAATGTACAAAATGAATCCACTTAACTTCAACTTAACACATATGCTCCGTTGCCTTCGTTCCTGCTGTCGAAGTTGCTGAAGTTGCTGCTGCTGATGATGAGGATGATGGTGATGGTGATGACAATACTTCTGCTTCAGCTGCAGATGATGATAATACTGTTGTCAGTCTGCTTAGTGTTGTATGTGTAGTAGACCTTCTTCTGAATTCGTATAATTTTTTATTCATACATTTTGCTTGGCGTTTTTGTTGTAGTAATCATCGTTATCATCAGCCCCAGCATCATCATTATCATCATTAACAAACAATAACAACATCGTCGTCCTCTTCATCGTGGTGTAGAACTTGTATGTATTTCTGTTGAATTCTTAGTTTTGTGTATTTCTCAGGTTTCCCCATGCAGCTCCTTTTAGACATGTATACATTTGGTCGTTGTTACTTCCAGCTAGCGATACACACATTGCTGCTCTTATATTGTATGGAATTGAATATTCTTCATCATCATCCAGTTGGACCTACAAACATACATATTTATTTATTTATTTAGTTAGTTGCTTTTGCTGGTTCTTTAAAATACAATGAATGCATTTTAACTTCTTGTTCAGGTTCTGTGGTGTTTCGTTATTTATTCATTTATTTTCCTTGGAGTGGAGTTTTGTTCTTGCCAACGTTGTTGCTGTTTTATTTTATTTAACAAATGCTTAAGCTTTCCTTTAAACATTGTTTCTCATTGAACATTATCATCGTTATTTTAGCATCCACACATGCAATTGTATCTTGCCACGAAAAGGAGTTTACTCACGTTCGAATTTTCTGTTACTTTATTTATTTATGTAGTTTGTGTTCTTGCTGTTGTTTTTGTTTTTATTATTGTGTATCTTCCCTCATTTAGCAGCTTATATGGTTTTGATTCATGCAGGAAATACATGATTTTTTAAATTTGCAAATCTATTCAGTTGTTTTATTTGAATTGTAAATATAGAGTTAGTTGTTGTTTTTGTTATCAAAAGTAAAGTGAAGGATTTCTTCAGAACGAATATTGTTTAATATTAAATTTTATATATGTATGTATGTACTGAATCAATCAATAAAATCGACGATTTATTTAAATCGCGTTTTGTATTAAAACTTAAAGAATAACTTAAATCTCAATACAGTATTTTGGCAAAGGAGGAAATGGTGGAATGGAATAGGAATCATTAAAAGCTAATAATGGCTCTCAATATAACCAGTGCTATCCTTTTACTAGGGACCTTAAATCTTTCGCTAAGTTGGTATTAACCCATCTTAGAATAGCTAAATTACTTTAAATATTCTTTTTAAACAAAATTTTATTTATCTATTGATGTACAGAGGAAACTAGCTTCTGTGGCCACTAACCCATTGCAACCATTAATCATTACATGACCCATTATATCTTTCTTATGACTCTTGAATCATGTTACCTGGTTGCATGTAGCTCCTTTGAGTTTGCGAATGAGTTTGAAAAGTTTAAAATATTTTCTATTTTGCACTTTATCTTTCCGTTTGCGAACTTAGAACGCAGCCGAATTTAAAAACACAATTCTCACAATGAGTTCAATTTCTCTAGAAAATTCACTATGCGTGCTAAACATGTCACTGTACTGTATTCCGAAAATTCGGCAAGAAATTAGGTTACGGTGAATGGTTATCAAACGATGTTATTTTTTGGCAATTTTACCTCAGGAACTTGAAATTTAACTGAATTTGATCAAAACTGCAAATGGTGTTAAAATCCACAAAAAATATTTAACTCTTAAATTCCATTTGTTACTTTAATATTTGAGGATGTTTGAAGGATTATACAATAAATTGTACCTATATAAAATCATATGTGTGTTAAATTTAGCAAGCTTGAAAAAATACTTCATTTCACTTTCGTTTTTGCCATTATATGAAGAAATGTTTTAAAATCTAACAGCATCAAATATATTAAGAGTTATTTTCCTATTTGTTAATTAAAATCTTATTACACTTGGTTAATAAATTGTTGATGTTGCTGTATAAATTGTACAAACATTATAACGCAAATCCAGCATCCCTTATTAAATATAAAACTAATAAGAAAAACACAACTTAATTTCCATTAAGCAGTAACAAAAAAAAAACTTGTCAATTTAAGCTTCACTAATTTCAACTAAAAACAACAACAAATCAAAAACTACAAGCATTCATATCATAACAGTGAACTCAATAAAAACAACTACAAGCAGCAGCAACAACAACAACAACAGCAACACACAGAGAGAGAAAAAATAAGTAAATAAAACTATTTTAATGAAAATACACCCCAAATATATTTTCATCAACTTTATCAAGTGGAGTTTGGTTCCAAAAAGTTTGTTTGTTGAAGGAGACTCTACATTAATTAATCATGCCTAACTTGGCAATTATGTAGGCTGCATTTGAAAACACACACACACACACACTACTCGATAAGATTGAAAAATTAAGAACAAAAAAAAAATAAAACCAAAATTATATACATACATAGAAAACTATGGTTAGAATAGATTTTCCTAAAACCAAAAACAACAACTACAGCCACCCAGTATAGAAAATGTTGCATTCATTCATTTTGTCAAGTGGCATCATCAGCATTCAACAACCTCAACCATCGTCATGACGAAAAAACCCAACTACAGCAACAAGAACGGCTGCTAGAACAACAACACTAGAATACAACTGCAATTCCACCTGAAGTGGTTGGCTATGTAATCGTGTATGCATGTTTGTATATACATATGTACCTATGTACCTATGTAACATTTAATAAGTATATGTATGACTGTATGTTGCATGTGTATTTAAACTTATACATATCTATATATGTATGTCATTATGTGTATATATTCATGTGTGTATGAACGTGTGTGTCTGTGTGTGTGTGGACATGTAAATGTAATTGGTGCAAGTAGGTTTGCATATGTTTATATATGGGATTTTTCCAAATCCCTCAATGTTCACTTCTTCCACTGCTTCTGCTTCTTACCTTTCCCAATCTAAATATGTTGATGGAAGCTGAAGGAGGTTATGCATAAAATATTTCAAGAGGGTAAAAAAAAGTAATGTTCTTGTTGTTTTCATACTAGTATTTGCTTTTTTTTTGCCCTCTACATTTTCATATATTAAATAAATATTTAAGCATGTTTATCAGAGTGTGGGAGTATGTACGAGTAAATATATGTATACAGTCAGACACAATATTTAGTATGCAGCACGCTATGAAGCAAAATATTTTTTTATTATTTTTATTATATAAATTTGAGTCAACTTTAAATTTAATTTAAGATTTAATGTTTTTTTTATTTTTAAACATTTTTAAAGTTAAAATTGATTTTATGGAAATTTTTCGAAAAGAAGAAATAAGTACCTGAGAGAAAAAATTTAAAATTATGTTATGTAAGTAGGTAAATATTTTGTTGGTCGTGCATAATTACAGATTAATTACAGCCTCTATTGGCCTTTTCATAGAATTTACAAGAGGTTCAGTCACATCTCTAGTAATCTGTACTGTACTCTTCCGTTAAAGCTGTTCGGAGTTCGTCTTTGGATAAATTGCTTCTTTTTCTGATGTTCCTGTTTAAAATTTCCCACAGGTGCTCTATCGAATTAAGGTCTACAGATTGCGGTGGTGAATTTATTTGGGTCGTTGCCTTGCTGAAAGAACTACATTTTCAGCACTTACTTTTAAATTGTTCTTTAAAATTTGTAAGTACTCTCGGCTATTCATTGTACTTTCAATGAATACAAGATTACCTGGACCTTCAAATACCCACCGCCGTCTTTTACTGTAGCACTAAGGTTATGTGGAAGCAGCTCCCTTTGTTTTTTTTTTCTAAGCACACTTCCATGAAGGCCATAGTTATTCAACCGTCTTCTATGCGCTTACTGGATCACCGCGTGTCTTAGAAATGTCTTTTGCTATTTTGAACGTGCTAGACTTTGAAGTTTTCTTGACCTCTTTTACTATTTTGCGCACCACATTTTCAATTAAAGAGCTTGGTCGACCGGTATGTTTTACAGTTTTGGTGTTTCTTCGAGCTTTACTTCTTTCAATAACTTTTTGAAAACTTGACTGGCTTTTGTTTTAGCAATTTTCCGTTTGTTTCGATGCAACACTATTAAAACTCTAACCTCCACTGGTAAATCTTTACCACGTGCCAATCTCTCACAAAATTACTACTAATTTTATTTATAATTGGAGAAAAAAGTGCTTAATGTACGATCGGTACGGTACTTATTTTATTCTATTTTAACATTCTGTATACTAAAAATTGATTGCATTTTTAAGAGCATTTTCTCTTTTGTTAGCTAAAACTTATAACATATCTTTCGGTAAAAGGAAAATATAACTATTTAATAAAAGTTAGCCTAACCGAAACATTTTTCTATAAATAAATTTTAAAAATTTAGAGGTCTTTTAAAGATAATATTCTTTACTGAAATTATTGTTCGGTGTATACTAAATTTTGACTCTGACTGTATATATGTGTTGCAAGTGTGTGTGTGTGTGTTTTAGTATATGTAACAGAATAAAATTAATGGAATTTAATATTATACATTTTTGTCATAAATAAATTTAAATTAAATTTCACTGCTTATAATCACACTACCACACAAACTAACTAACAAGCAGAGTGGTAGTTGATGATTATTTTTTTTTTTTAAGTTTGTTTTCTATTGAAATTGTTTGAAATCTCTATTTATTTCCAAGGTTAAGACTAAAATGAGTTTCGTGTTCGCTTTTAAATGAAAACGGAATTGAGATTTTTCATGGCTTAAAACCGAAATCTAAAAACTGATATCTATTCTTCGGTTATTGTTTTCACAACTACTATTTGCTATATTTCAGTTTTTCTTTTTTTTTCTACTAGAACAAATTTAATTGCAAATATAGTGTGTACAAGTGTATTTTTTGAAAACAATAAGCAATTTAAAACAAGAAATGTATTAAAAAATAATATTGATCATAATTATATTTTAACTAGCTTGTTAAACCCGGCGTTGCACGGTGATTTCTTAGCTTTTATTCCTGACCACGAATCATTATAAATTTTGAATTTGATTGGTATTGGTATTGTTGGTATTGTTGACGTTGTCAAGCATAGATATATTTACGTTTCAAATTTCAATAAAATTTGTTCAGCCGTTTGGTTTTACCGATTTTTGCCTTTTATGTCCCGACCTGGTCCAAGTTTTGAAAAAAATATTTAGCCCTGTGACAATTTCAAGCATGGATATAGTTACGTTTCAAAATTCAATACAATCGGTTCAGCCGTTTGGTCTACCGGTTTTTGCCCTTTATGTCCCGACCAGGTCCGAGTTTTGAAAAAAATATTTAGCCTGTTTACGCTTTCCAGCAATCAAAGCCATTTATAATATATATGGATTAACAATAAAACTGTTCACCAGCGAACGTTCTAAGCCAGGATTTAAGCCAAAGATTATTAAAAAGCTGATCTTTTGAATGATTTCTGTAATATTATTCATAATATTGTTGTTAAGCCGTAATTAGGTGTTATCGGTTTTGGAAACATAAACTTTTTCTTTTACTTTCACAAGCCGGCTGGCTATGTTCGGTTAATAGTTAGCTTTTGGAACAAATTTTAATCAAGAGGTTCAAAGAAACAGTAGACATTTTTTTATTTTTTTTAAAAAAATTTAAAAAGTTACTGAAACAAACAAAAAAAACCGACCTGTCGATTATTTAAAAAATTCAAAAATAAAAAATCCGGTTTCCAATTTCGGGTTTTAAATACACTAATTCTGTTGATCCAACATTCAACAAATTCTTCCATATATTACATTTACTTGACTGTGTAAAATACGATTTTCTGAAGACAAGTAATAGTAGATGATAATTAAATTACGAGTAATATCAGATAATTAAATTGGTACAATAGAAATATTATTAAAAACAATTATGTTTCCAGTTTAACCATAATATGGTTGTTAAAAAATATGATTTAGCTCAAGCTTAATATGATCAGTTTTGAATATATTAGATCACATGATCATATTATGGTAACCACATGAATATATTATAAAGTATTTGTGATTATCTCATGATTAAAAAAGAAATACATAATATGAAAAATTAATATAAAAAAAAGCTATCAGATATAGAAAGACAACAATAAAGCTATTAATTATATTTTGTTGAATTAAAAAATCTTTTAATTTAAGTTTAAATTTCTTACATATGCAACTAATTATAACTGCTCCCTTGCTAACTGCCTTGCCATCTACTCCCCTGTTTATAAACTGTTCCATAATACGTTATTGTGACAATATTTTTATTTTATTTTTGTTTTCTAGATTAAATTTTTTTATATGCATATTTTGTCATGCATGCCTACATAAATGCCAGTGATTGTTCTTGTTGTTACTCTTATTATGATAAATTAAAATTTATTCATGAACAAAATTAATTATACACCATGATGGCAAGTAAACTACTATTGCTGCTACTAGTAGTAGTAGTAGTTGTAGTTAGTACACACAATAACTAGTATGTACGAGTACTTTCATTGCACACACACTCGTAATTTAAACTACTTTACATGCAACATACACATGCATCATCATCATGGTACTTAAAGTCAGAAGTTCCTAAATGATGCAATGTGGTTTGGTTAGCAAAATTGTGGATAATTAATTAATATTTTATATGTATTTAAGTAGCTGTATGAATAAATTTTGACTAACAATCTGAAACGGTTAAGAAGTAATGGTAACGTTAATTTGTATTATTCTTCTGGTAATTATTTTTTAGTGTTAACTGTATTTCGGATTATTTCGGTTGTAATTTGGGTCTGACAATATATTTTACATTAAAGTAATTCCCTTTCTTTTGAAAACGGTAATTGCAGTTATTTTGGTAACAGTTTATTTTAACAGTACCTTAGTGGTAGCCAACCTTGCTGAAATAGGTATTTGTCATAATTAGCGTAGCCACTATTTTCAATAAATTTATTATGTATTTGATCTAGCTTGACTCCTGTAAGAGCGAACAACGCAGTCAGTTACAGAATCCTCAAATATAATCAAAATAGGTTCATCTCACAAAATTTAAACACCTAAAGTGTATTGGGGTCACTTATTAATAAGTAACGTCGTTTTACTTATCTTGGTGTGTGATTTTCCACACATAAATATTTTGTATGTTTTTTTTTATCGACAAATGTCCTGTTTCGGTTAAAAAGGTATCTCATGTACTCATAATTGTAATGTTTATGTGAAATGTGTTAAATATGAACTTATTGAAGGTTAATCATGATTTTAAAAACAATTTTGTATATTGCTTGTACAAAATACGTACGTCATAATTTAATAATGGTTACAATTCGATCAACTTTAAAGTTTATGTTTGTTTTCGTATCTTCAGAATAAGAGTATTTTTCATAGAAAATCTTGTGTTTTTTAAGAAAATCTGCCCTATAACAGTATTTTTTCATTTTGCTGATAGATATTGCAAAACACTTTGCAAATCCCTGATTCAACTTAAATTTGTAAGTTTGTGTATTTATCGCATTAAAGTGTATGAGTATGTATGTATGTACATACATATGCACGAGTATGTCATTTTCATATTTGCATCCGTTGGTGTGTATGTAAATAAGTAAGCAAGCCAGCAAGTAAGCCAACCATTCAGGCAGTCAGTCAGCCAGCAAGCATAATCTGATATCGTCCTTCGTTTTGGGTTTTGCACCATCATCATAAGCATCAACTACTTACTACGTACATACATATATACATAGGTATGAATTTAGTATAGCATCTCCTTACATCCTGCACTCATCACCCCCACTTACAGCACCTTCGTTGATATACTTACATTTTAACAAGTAGCTAAAATTTACTGCTGTTTGTTCTGTTCTAGGGAGCACCTCTCAATTGCTGCATTAAGAATAGAGTGGGACTTGGCTGGTTTATAGCTACGTGTGTGTGTTCTTGTACTTAAATATTAAATTCTGGTAGACGAGTACTAACTAAAGTTGGGTGCATGACGTGTGGGAGAGTGTATCTTCGGTTGATTTTTGTATTTTGATAAGTATTTACATATGTATATTGTTGGAGTAACCAAGGCTTGTGCATGCTCACTTAATGTCATGAAGAATGAATTTGTTTTTGTTCAACATAAAAACTTCCTTATTACGTTGCTACGGTTTGATTTGGCTTGGCTCAGCTGCTGGTTTTCAACTTGCTGCCAATGGTACGTGCAACCGTATATTGCAAACTTTTTAAGCATTTAAGTGTTGTTCTTATTTATTTTCTTTTTTTTTCATGCGAATATGTATGTATATATTTGTGTTATTTTTTTTTTTTTTTTTTTTGTAATTCATTTGTAGAGTAAGCTTTTTTTAGATATTACTGCTGTTGGTGCTGTAGCAGTTTTAACCATTTTGTTGTTTAATAGTATTGCTGTTGTTTGGCGAATGTTGCATTCACATTTACATACATATATAGTATATTATAATCCTTAACAGGGCTCTGCTCTACACCCACTCTCATTTTTAATTTACCTTCTGGTGCTACAGGGAATTTTTCATCTTCTAATATTACATTTTCCTACTACACTGAAAGAAATTGCTATTTTAATCTACAGCTGGTAATAATTAAAATTTTACTTAAACATTGTTAAACTCTACAAAACTTGTGTAAACTTTAATATTTGTACATATTTCTGTACAAATGAATTTTCTGTTTAGTTTTTAGATTTTTCAACATGTCTTGTTAATGACGTTGCCTGTGCATACACATTAACAAGGTGAAATGTTGACTCGGTCATTTGAACTATGCCATTTACGATAACCATCTTTTACTTACACAACCACCTAAACTTATAGCAAAATCTTCTCTTACCTGTGACCCCTTCTTCTCGCCCCCTGCATTTTGCATCTCCCCTTTTTTGTAGTAATGTATTACATTTTGTTTTCGTATACACTTTTTTATTTTTCTTAAATATCTCCCCCTGTTTAAAAAAAAAACATACGTCGAACATAATGTACAGTATTTGTTCGTGTTATGGGAAAGATTCTCGAAAGTTTCTTTTCAATTTAAAAAAATAATCATTTTGTCTTTAATTTTTGCTACCATTTATTCTACGGGAAAAATAACTAAATAAATATGTGAATAAAAAATGATCGATACTTTTATTTTCAATAGAAAAGTTATTGATAACTTTAATTTGCCATTAAAAATGTATCGATAACTTTAATTTTCTATAGAAATTAAAAGAACAACTTTAACTTTCGCTTGATTTGATATTTCTATAGCTAGTTTTTTTAAATTGTTATTTTAAATCACATTAAGACTGTATTTTCATTGTAATCTACTGCATTATTTTAAAGCTCTTATTATAATTGTTGTTGTTGTTGTTGATGATGATGTTTTGTTTTGCTGTATATTTGTATGTACTTGTTATTGTTGCTGCTGCTGTTGTTTCATAATGATGACGTTACTATTGCTCTTGATGGTTTTTGCTACTGCTGCATGTGTATACATTAATAATTAAAAATATTCCTGCGTTGCATTAAAATCCATTTTTTGTTCAGCTTTAACTTTTTTTCCTCTCCAACTCTACTGTATTCACGACTCTTGTTGCTGTCGTTGTTGGTTATTTGTTAAATAGTCAACCATCATCGTCATCCTTCTTAACGACAGTAGCAGCAATATCAACAACATGAAACCACCTTCCTTGTAACAACAACAACAATTAATGCATAAAAACACACAGCTACATTAACACAATATTCCTCGTCAGAACTGAATGACGATGATGAGGAAATTTCGTTTTAATAATGATGGTGATGATTTCTGCTTCAATATGTACTGCCATCCATCAAGCATCCATGTTGGTTGGTTTTGTAATTTTTTTTTTTTTGTTGTTGTTTCGTTATTTGTTCAGTTATACACCCTTCATCACACTGGGATCGCTAGTGGTGATATGTTTATTTTTTCACAGCTTTTGTTGCAAATATATTCGTAATTTAAATTTAATGCAATTTCAATTAAATCATTTTAAAAATATAGAAAAGATATTAACATTTATTATATGTTGACCATTTCTTGCAAAAATTTTTCAAAATATCAAATTTTTTATTGTTGAATTTTTCTTGTGCAAATATTCAGCCTTATTATGAGTGTCGTTTTCTTTTTATGACAACGACTGTTTCGTAATAGATTAAAGAAACAAAATTAATTTTATCTTTAATTTGTCGTAAAAAGAAAACGACACTCATAATAAGGCTGATTATATTGTTTTTTTAATTTTACTTTTATTATTATGTTGTATGTAAGCTCTTGTGAGTAGTATGATTGGAGCCGATTATGGCCTTTTTGGCTAGGATTCCATAATTGAATGAATGAATTAAACAAATAAGTATGTAAATAAAATGAACATTTAGCATATGTACTCGTATATGAATATGTTTCAAATTTAAAAGCTGCCTATGAAGAAATGATGCTTTGAGACATGATAACTTTGTTGAATAACTACCAGCGTGATCTCTTTTTGATCACATTTTGAAACGGAATCTGGATGCCTGAAGTTTTATTTTATGTTTGAAAATTAATTTTGTATTGTTTATGGTTAAATTCACAGTCTTTAGTTGGCTAATGGCAAAGGTTTAACTAATGATTCCTTATTCGCAATGATTAGTTTGCCATAAGAATACCAAGTAATAGTTAAACAATAGTTAGTATTTTAGTTTACCAATGGTTAACTAATGACCGAGAATTCGGCCATTAGTGTACTTTTATTATTCGTCTTAACCAGTACTGCATCATTATTATTTGCTTTTTTTTTTTGTTTCGTTTTACCACTAGAGCAAAATGTTAAAAAAATGTAAATTATTTACAAGAATTTCAATGTAATTTTCTCTCTCTGCATACAGCTGGTTGTTGGTGTAGTCGTATGTAGTTTTAGATTGCTAGCTTGCTATACATTTACAATAAACGAGTACGCTGCCCAGGAAATCTTTAGGTTTGCTTACAAATTGAGAATGAATGTATGCATATAGAATATACATCACAAGTTAGAGGTATACGAATTCGTTTAAGCTTTTAACCAAAATGGACCGAGTTTTCATTATTTAATTAAGTTCTTTCTATCAGGTTGGGTAATAAATATATATCTAAACTACTGGTCCTTAGAGAAGGACATAAGCTTGCACCCTGTTAGAAAACAAATGCAGACCAATTTTTATCATTATAACACTACAATTTATGTGTGCTGGGAGTTCTCACTTACTGCTACATGCACACACTTACATATACATATGTACATAAGTACGTAAATATAGTATGTTTATTTAAACTTGTAGACTTAACTGTGGGGTAAAATATTTACTTCATACCCTTAACGCCTACATCCGCCTACACCATCAACCCCTCTCCCAACAACCCTTCTAAATGAAGATGTGTTTGTATATATTCCTAACCTATTGAAAATATTTACGGTTATGTACACATATGCACATAAATTTTAATTGCACTGTGTTAAGGAAGTTAAAAAAATAGGGTTAAAATGTGTTGTTCTGCGTTGAGTTGTGCTGTACTGTGCTGTGCTGTGCTATTCTGTTGTGCAGCAGTAGTAAGTGTAACCGAAATTAGGTTAAAGATATAATAGGTTTTTGTGTAAGAAGATTTTAAGTGCTGCCAGACTATTGTTTTATGATTTTTTTTATTTAGTTTCTATTTGTGCTAGGAATTACTTTTTCTAAATAATTGTGCAAAAAATTTAGAAGAAAATTAAGAAAGTGGCAGGCTTTAAGTATTTATGCAATTTGCAACCCTTATATGTATATTTCACCCTAATATTTTATTTACACAATATGTATCTAACTATACAATGTATGCAGAAGACTAGTTGCAACTATGTATTAAATTTGCCATTCATTATTAAAACAAAAAAGCAAGTTAGTTCCCCTTGCCAAAACTAATGCATGCAGGGCATAACAATTTATTGAAATCTTAAGAACAAAGATAAAAGTTTTGGAAAATGAATACATTAACCCTTTCAAAGGGTTGGAGTTAAATTCATAACTGCTCTAAACTTTACTATAAAAATTTCAAGTAACTGTTGTCATGGGTGAAAAAATTGTGCTAAATTTAATATGAGTAAACATCGGGTGCAGCTAAATTTCCAAATTGTCAATTCTAAATGTACATATTTATTGTATTTTTTCTTCAAAAAAAAAAAACGAAAGAAAACTGGCATTCATACAGATCTTAACCAAACTCTACAAGATATTGCAAATTTAATATAATAAAAAGCAATAAAACGCGTGGCGGTTACGATCGATACCGGTTATACATACTTTACTTTTACTATTATACTTTTTATAAAAAAGAAACTTCCACTTTATAACTTTGATTAATTGGCCCAATCAAAACTAGTAGTTTTGTTTATTAATTGCTTTAAATTTAATTAAAACTAATATATTTTTTCCAATTTTGTTAAAAACTCTTATCATGTCCTCTTTTCAAATCTCACTGCATTAGTATATTTTAAACGCTGGCATTATTCAATAAAATCGAAAGGTAAATAACAAATTTGTAATGATTTAAATCTGTAGCACTTCGAGATTTGTTAAATCACGGGAATTTGATTTTAAAAATCCCGGTATTATTTGTTTTCAAAGCCATCAACAAGAATTAACATTTTACAAAAGCATGTCAAAGATATAATCACGAAAGAATTAAAATTAATTTTGGATTGTCAAACTTCAACGCACTATTGAATTATTCTACTGTGTGTGTAATTGGAAATTCCTATAAAAAAAAAGCTTCAAGATTTGAGCTTTTAAGCTCAAACAACAACAAAAACAAATAGTTGTCATTTTAAATCCGGTTAAAATGAATTTATTAAAAAAATGATTGCATATTAAGCAATGAACTAGTGAAATCTCTTCCTAAAAGAAACCACAAAAAGAAGGATGATTTACTCAACACTTTAAAATTTATTTGAGTAAACCCAAAATTAAACATTGAATTTGATAATGAGCTGGAAATATGTGTTATTAGAAATGAATTGAAAACGTTGACTGTGAAAAGAATGAAATATTTAATGCAATGTGAGAATGGATTGTTCATGTAATCAGCATGCAACAATTTGCTGAAAATTTTGCCCACAAACGATGTGAACAATGTTTTTCGTTAGCTTTATATATTGGTAACAAAATTATAACAAGATTCACTTTACTTTAGATACGTTAATATTTAAATAGCTTTTTTAAGATCGAACGATAATATTGTATTGCTTTTAAATTAATATAGAAATTAAAGGCGAAATGACAGATTGGTTTATTAATAATATTAATAATAAACCAATTTGTTTGAATACGAAAAAAATCCCGAAATTCCGGGATTTACATTATAAAATATCGAACCCCGGGATTTAAAAAACCAGTCCCGTTTGTAACCCCTTTGAAACAAGTGCATTTTAGGATTAATCCAATCTCGGACACACTTAATTCAATCTTATATTATTCTCAAATCAAGATACCTTCGAGCTTAAAATTATTATGTATATCAAGTACGGTTAGAGATCGATTTGATCCAAAGAGGCTTAAAGAGCGCTAAATTCAAGATTTTCTTACTTGACAAATCCGTACTTGAATCAAGTATTTTGATTAAAACAAATCCGTACTTACCGTTTTATTAATACCGCTACGGATTGATTTGAGTACGGAATTCTTGATTTTTTTTCGGTGTAGTAGCACTTAATTACCTCAACCTGGTATCATCTTCATCGTCACTCATAGCCACCAGGGGCTAATAATACGCATGCCAGCAAAACTCATTAAAACTATCAGAAGAAGAATTGCAACAAATTGGAAATTTTGCTTCAAAAACACAAACAAAAAATTCATTTAATGCAACATTTTAATATTGTACCACAGTGGCACGTTTTCTTTGTATCGATCACTGGTTTCAATTCACATAATATTTGTTTTAATCGGACTTTATATAGTTTCAAACAGATTCCCTAATAATTTCAGAAAGTACGAAAGATAGCCTAAATAAACCACTGTATTTTTTAATTATTTTCATAATTCTAAAATTGAATTACTACATATTCATAAATTGTAACTATTTCAATGCAAATCATATTCACATACATACATACAACAACTACATATAACAACCAACACTAGACCCAACGGATTACATTAGTTATTAAGGTAATTTTTAGACAAAAAAAAAAATATGTAGTAAATGAATCTTGAAAATGTTTATTCAACATAAATCCTTTTAAGACGAGTATACTAAATGAGGATGATGCAGATGCTAGGTACATATATTTAACTAATACTAATAATAAGAATAATAATAATAATAACAAATCTACCAAATCCTTGTTGTATTTAGTTGCTAATGGACTAAATACATGGCTGAGTTTTTGCTTACATTTTCGTACTTGTGTCTTTTTAAGTAGTTGTTCTAGTACAATTGTTACTCTTCAAATGACTCAAGTAATATTGTAACTACATACATAGATATGTACTCATATGTATGTACGTATGTATGACGGAGTAGTATGTTGTGGTAGTAAATATTTATGAACGTTTTTATTATTTTCATATTTTCATTGTGGAAAAACAATGCGTAACCCTGATGCAAATTACTGTAGAATATCGTTTGCCCGTAGTAGAGTACTTGGTCGAGCATCCATCTTCCAGCCATCAGCCAGGCATTCATTCATTTATTCATTCATCATTAATCAGAGAAAGGGAAGAAAGCAAAACTACTAGTACTTGTACAAATACTTGTGTGTCATGCAACATGAATAGCAATACATATGTACATCCATTTCATATTATTTAAATATTTATTTACGATTGTTGGTCTACTCGTATGTGTAGGTATGTGTGTTTTGTACATTGGAATGCACGCATCTCCTTTCCGCCAGGGAAGCATCATCATCCTGGCAGGCAGTTTCTTTTCTATGCTATTCTTGCTGGTAGAATCACACCATTTTGTGCCATGCATCATGCATTTTTTTGTTCTTGTTGCTGTTGCCTCTGCAGCATCTGTTGAAGAGGTTGCAATTGCTGAATATAATACTTGTGTGTTTTAGTTGTACAAGTATTTTGTTTTAATTATTTTTGCTCATTCGTAGCTGTTGTGTTTTCTTATTCATTTGTTTGCATTTTACGCGTATTCATTTGCAATTAGACCAACAACACAAACATTGTTAACATGACTTGTTGTTCGGGTAAATTCATTGCACAATTCAACAAAAATTAAATAACTTAAATTTTCAAGGAGTTTTAACTCTCAGCTATACACAATTGACAGTTAAATATAAAGTTGATTTTCCAATCTGTACCAAGGCTTGAAAAAGTCAAGCTAAATACAAATATCACCAAGTTTTTTCGGTACAAAGTTTTTACACTTATTAGTTTTAGATTTCTAACCTCTCTCACTTTCTCCTTCTTTGTTTCAGTACATACTAGCTTAACATCTGTATCGTCAGCGTCTTCCACATTCTTCAATACACCCGCCACCCTACTCTTTACCACATATCATGACATACAGGTGGCAAATATAACCAAACCCACCGGTGGACCACAAATCGATGTTCTTGTCAAAGATCTCACCGAAACGATGGCCATTGATTTTTACTACGCTAAAAACTTAGTATGCTGGACCGACTGTGGTCGCGAAATCATCGAGTGTGTTAATGTAAATACAACGGGGCCGATCTTGAAGGCGCCCAAACAAACTGTGATATCAACTGGTTTAGATAAACCTGAAGGTTTGGCCATTGATTGGTATACTGATAAAATCTATTGGACAGATGGTGAGAAGAATCGCATTGAAGTGGCCACGCTCAATGGTAAATATCAAAAAGTATTATTTTGGACGGATCTGGATCAGCCGCGAGCCATAGCTCTAGTACCTGCAAAGAAATTTCTATTATGGACAGATTGGGGTGAATATCCGAAAATTGAAAGAGCCAGCATGGATGGTGATCCCTTGACTCGTATGACTTTGGTTAAGGACAATATATTCTGGCCAAATGGTTTGACGGTGGATTTAAAAAACGATTTGATTTATTGGGCCGATGGTCATTTGAAATTTATTGATGTTATGAAACTAGATGGCAGTAATCGTAGGAACATTGTCAATAATCTCAAGTATCCCTATAGTTTGACCTATTTTGATAGCCGTCTATATTGGACAGATTGGGCTCAGGGATCTCTTAATGTTTACGATTTAAAATCGAAGGAAATGAAAGAGTTAATTGATACACCAGAAGCTCCGAACTCCGTACGCACTTGGGATCATTCACTGCAACCCTATGAGGATAATCCTTGTGCCCATAACAATGGCAACTGCAGTCATCTTTGCTTACTTAGCACCAATTCCCAAGGTTTTAGTTGTGTTTGTCCTACAGGTGTCAAACTAATATCAGAGAATACATGTGCAAATGGTTCTCAGGAAATGCTGTTCATTGTACAAAGAGGTCAAATCAGTAAAATATCTTTAGACTCTCCCGATTTTACGATATTTCCCCTGCCCCTGGGTAAAGTTAAGTATGCCATAGCTATCGACTATGATCCAGTAGACGAGTATATCTACTGGTCGGATGTGGAAGCCTACTCCATTAAACGCGCTCACCCCGATGGCACAGGTGTTTCAGATTTTGTTACCTCCGAGGTGAGACATGCCGACGGTTTGGCTGTAGACTGGTTGGCAAGAAATCTTTATTGGACCGACACGGTTACTGATCGTATAGAAGTATGCAGACTAGATGGTTCGGCTCGAAAAGTTTTGGTTTACGAACATTTGGAAGAACCTAGAGCAATTGCTCTAGCTCCAACATTGGGTTGGATGTTTTGGAGTGATTGGAACGAAAAGAAACCCAAGGTGGAACGAGCCTCATTAGATGGCTCCGAAAGGGTAGTTTTAGTATCAGAAGACTTGGCATGGCCTAATGGCATAGCCCTTGACATCGAAGCTAAAACCATTTACTGGTGTGATGGCAAAACGGACAAAATTGAAGTAGCCAATATGGATGGCTCTGATAGACGTGTAGTTATAAGTGACAATCTTAAACATCTCTTTGGTTTAAGTCTGTTAGATGACTATCTGTATTGGACCGATTGGCAAAGGAGATCCATAGATAGAGCTCACAAGATTACAGGCAATAATCGTATTGTGGTAGTCGATCAATATCCCGATTTGATGGGTTTAAAAGTTACACGGCTAAGGGAGGTGAAAGGTAGCAATGCTTGTGCTGTTCGCAATGGTGGCTGCTCTCACCTTTGCCTAAATCGTCCTAGTGATTATGTGTGCCGCTGTTCCATAGAATTCGAACTTGCCAATGACAAGAAGACATGCGTCATACCTGAAGCTTATCTGCTGTTCTCCAAGCAAGAGTATATAGGCCGTATATCCATAGAGAATAATGAGGGCAATCATAATGATGAAAAAATACCCTTTAAAGATGTACGCTACGCCCACTCACTGGATGTCGATGTAGCGGATAAGCGCATATATTGGACAGACCAGAAATCCAAATGCATTTACAGAGCTTCTCTTAATGGTTCCTATGTACAGCGCATAGTCGATGCTGGTATCATAAGGCCTGAGGGTATCGCAGTTGATTGGCTTGGCCATAACATTTACTGGACCGATTCGGAAGCTAGACGTATAGAAGTTGCCCGTTTAGATGGCAGCAGTCGAAGAGTTTTACTATGGAAAGGTGTAGAAGAACCAAGATCTTTGGTATTAGAACCACGCAAAGGCTATATGTATTGGACCGAGTCTCCATCGGATTCGATAAGAAGAGCTGCTATGGATGGTTCTGAACTGCAAACTATAATATCGAGTGCGAATCATGCTACCGGTTTAACATTGGATCCTGAAACTAGACGCCTCTACTGGGCGACTCAGTCACGTCCTACTAAAATCGAATCAGCTGATTGGGATGGCAAAAAGCGACAGGTTTTGGTGAGCACAGATGTTGACGAACCTTATGCCGTATCGCTATATCAAGACTATGTTTATTGGAGTGATTGGAATACGGGAGACATTGAGCGAGTACACAAAATAACGGGACAAAATCGCAGTTTAGTGCACAGTGGCATGACCTATATTAGTTCCTTGGTAGTATTCTACAGTCAACGACAAGTTGGTACCAATCCATGCAAAATTAACAATGGCGGATGTTCTCATTTGTGTTTGGCTTTGCCAAACAGACGCGGTATGTCCTGTGCTTGCCCCACCCACTATACGTTGGCGAAAGATAACGTTTCATGTATACCACCTAAGAATTACATCATCTTTAGTCAACGCAACAGTTTTGGTCGCCTAATGCCCAATACTACAGATTGCCCCAATGTGCCACTGCCAGTAACGGGAAAAAATATCAGAGCTGTGGAATACGATCCCATCACTCATTTTGTTTATTGGGTAAGCATTATAAATTAGGTATATAAAATGGGATTTTGTACAAATTTTAAATTGAACTGCTAATTTTAGGTTGAAGGTCGTAGTCATAGTATAAAAAGAGCCTTAGTAAACGGAACCCGTGCATCTGTGCTAGTGGGTTCTGGTTCCCAACCGTTCGATATTGCCATTGATGTTATAGGACGCCTACTCTTTTGGACTTGTTCGCATTCGAACAGTATTAATGTTACCAGGTTTGTTGTAGTGAATTTAATTAAAAAAGAAATTTACTAGACTAATGAATTTGATTTAGCTTTACTGGTGATTCAATTGGTGTTATAGATACAGGAGATTCAGAAAAGCCTCGCAATATCGCTGTACATTCTATGAAGCGTTTACTTTTTTGGACTGACGTAGGCAGCAAACAGGCCATAATACGTTCGCGAGTAGATGGAGCCGAACGTGTGGTATTAGCTTTTAAACTGGAAGGTGTTACCGCCTTAGCAGTGGACCAACAAATTGATATGATTTATTATGCCCATGGCAAACGTATTGATTCCATGGACATAAATGGAAAAAATAAGTAAGTTGCAATAAGTAATTTAAAAATAAATATTTTATTTAATGTTTTTCTTTTAACAGGAAAATTTTAGTGTCCACCCACATTTCTCAAGTTATATCTATAGCTGCCCTGCAGGGTTTCGTTTACTGGTTAGATGACAAAACCGGTGTTGAACGTATCACCATTAATGGTGAAGGTAGACGCGCTGAAATGCAGCGTATGCCACAAATAACCGATGTTGTTGCTGTATGGACACCCGAATCCAAATTGTTTAGAAATCACACCTGTCTACATGCTCGCACCAAGTGCTCACACATTTGTATAGCTTCGGCAGAGGGCAGAAGTCGGGAAGTATGCTCTTGCCCGAAGAACTTAATGCTATTGGAAGATGAACAAAATTGTGGTGCTTTACCGGCTTGCGGCCCTGATCATTTCACTTGTGCTGCCCCAGTAGCGGGCAGTGGAGCCAATAATGATATGAACAAGGATTGCATACCAGCCTCATGGCGTTGCGATGGCCAGAATGATTGTCCCGATAAATCCGATGAAGTGGGTTGTCCCTCGTGCAGGCCTGATCAATTCAGCTGCCAGTCGGGTGAATGTATCGACAAGGCTTTGGTATGTGATGGTACCACAAATTGTGCCAATGGCCATGATGAGGCTGATTGTTGCAAACGACCTGGAGAATTTCAATGTCCCATTAACAAGGTAAGTAAATAATTTGTAAAAGGTTTAGTAAAAGTTTAGTTAATGTTGTTTTTTTTTTTTTTTTAATTTTAAGCTTTGTATATCTGCCGCTTTGCTGTGTGATGGCTGGGATCATTGTGCCGATGGGGCCGATGAATCTGCTGATATTTGTTCCCAGGCTAATACAAGGCGCATGGCACCGTCTTCGGATAAAAAGGCGTTTATGATTTTAATTGTAGCCACCATGATCACTATATTTTCCATTGTCTATTTATTGCAATTTTGTCGCACGCGCATTGGTAAAAATCGTAACGAGCCCAAAGATGACCAGGCTTCAGATCCCCTAAGCCCTTCGACTCTCAGCAAATCACAGCGTGTATCGAAAATCGCTTCCGTAGCAGATGCAGTACGCATGTCTACTTTGAACTCCCGCACCAGCATGAATTCATATGATCGTAATCACATAACAGGAGCCTCAAGCTCCACCACAAATGGCTCCAGTATGGTGGCATATCCCATCAATCCACCACCTTCGCCGGCCACACGTTCAAGGCGACCTTACAGACACTATAAAATAATAAATCAGCCACCACCTCCCACACCCTGCTCCACCGATATTTGTGATGAGTCTGACTCAAACTATACCAGCAAATCGAATAGCAACAACAGCAATGGCAATACAAAACTGTCATCTTCATCGGCCAATGCCAATTCCTGTCTACAGTATGGCTATGACAGTGAACCCTACCCACCACCACCCACACCGCGTTCTCACTATCACAGTGATGTTAGAATATTGCCAGAATCTTCATGTCCTCCCTCACCTAGCTCTAGGTCATCAACATACTTCTCGCCACTGCCACCTCCGCCCTCACCTGTTCAATCACCTAGTCGAGGTTTCACGTAACAGTTTGAAATTTTTATGTAAACTGTTTCATTTTAAGTTAATTTTTCCTTAATTTTAAAACTATTATGCTTCCATGTTTCGTACGAGAAATCAAAAAGAAAAAACAAACTTCCCCTATTTAGTTTTGTTGTAAATAGTTTAACGATATATAACAACAAGTATTAAACTTTTATTAAATTTAACATTGTATATAAAATATTGAATTCTATAACAAAAATAAGAATTAAACAAAAACAATGTTGTAAAATCATAACTATACAAACATATCCATTTAAAAAAAAAACTAAAAAATATTGTTTTGAGGACACTTCTTAAACACCCATCCCATAAACATAAACCCTCTTTAAACAACGAATGACGTAAAGAACTTTATAGAGACAAAAAATTATTGGTAAGGTAAGGTCGCTAACTAAAGAAATTTAAAAAGGAAATATTTCAAGTGTCTCAAAAGTTTTAAAGTTTAAACCAAAACGAATTTGTAAAACGATTAAATTTAAAATGAACATTTATGAAATTTTATATGTACATTATTTTCGAAATTTCAATTCCCAAACTGTGAATTCAGTGTTAGTGTTAATTATACATATACATACATATAAATTTTAAATCAAACTAAAGGCCATTGGATTGTAATGAAAAAAGCAACATTTATTAATAGACTGCATGTTTTACATTTAATTTAATGAGAAGTAGGAAACGAAAGTAAATAAAACGGGATTAATTAAAATATTATGTAAAAAAAGAAATGTTCAAATTTAAAATAATGTGCCAAATTTAAACAAAATAATACTTACAATACATAAAATAACTTATATATACACATATTATTAACAAACAAACAAACAAATATCAAAAAGAAACTAACAAGCAATTTTAAATTTGTTCTCTCTCTATATTTACTCCTCGCCTCTCTCTCTCTCTCTCTCTTTCCCTCCTGATTTTTTGATGTGTTTAGTGTATTAAATTTATACAGATTTAATGCAAAATCTGTCAACTAAAGATAAGATTCGATAATAAATTGATTATTAACTGAGTGTCGGATGTCATTGTTATAGACTATTTATATCAGAGATAAATTTGATAGTAAACTGAGAGCATAAAGACAGTTGCATCGTTATCGGATGTGATGTATGTTTTATGATTTATTTTAAAAATTAGTGAAATTATGAAATATATATGTATAGTGAATTGATTTTAAAGTTACCCTAACGATGCAATTGTCCTTTACTCTAAACATATTTATACGCTAAACATATTCTTTTTATGCCATTTTTATTATATTTATTCAATAAAACCTTTCCTCCCTCTCTTAACCCGTTTTGTAAATATTTATTTATTATTATTGTATTTTATTTAACTTTTAGTTAAACCATTTAAAAGAAAGAAATACTTTCCGTGTCATTTTTTTAAATAGTTATTTAATCTATTACTAGTTTAATTATAACATTATTATAAGTATAAATTTAATATTTTTTTATAGTTAAAAGTAACGCCAAAAAGTGCCTCAATTTATTAATGTGTTAATTTTAATAGACATACATGTATGTTAATAATGTTTTTTTTTTTAATCGATTTATGTTTATACTACCATAATTGTTTTACAGTTTTTTCTTTTTTTTCTTAATCTGACTTTTGTATGTTTTATTTTTCAAACACTATACAACAATATTTATACATACATACATATATAAAGCAAATTATATTATTATAATAGTAATAAAATATTTAAAACGTAATAAACTAAAACGAAAAATTACAGACAAATTTAAAACAAAATAAACATGATAACAACATATTTAAACATACAATATTATAAAATTAAAATAAAAAAAAAAACAATTATGATAATGTTACAGAGTTTAAGTGTTTTTTCGATTAGTTAATAATATTTAGTGCAAATATAATTTTCACATAAAAAATTTTAATGAAAAGAGAACAGATGAAAGAATAATGAATTACATATTATAAAAATACATTAAATGTTTTATGAAAAATATTCCCTTTTGGGATGAATTTTTTATTTGACTAAGTCGGAACTAGGACTAAGTGCAAAAAAAGGTAAGTGCAGTCAAGGGCATAATGGAATTTGCGCATCGCAACTAGTTTATGTATACAACTGTTTAAAATAAAGTTGCTAAAAGAACTATTAAAATTCATGCATAAATCTAATTGAAAAGTAAATTCAAGAACATTTTTAGAACTAGTTCTAGAATCAAAACTACTTCAGATTTCTTAATGTCATCTTTAGAACTAGTGATGTCTGAATTACTTCTGTCATCCTTTCTATGGAACGCTATTGCGAAATAGTTTTTAAGAAACTAATTTTTTGACTCTGCATGGCTATTGTGATTTTAAAGTATTTCTAAATAGTTTTTTTAAATATATCTAAATAGTTTTTTTAAAAACTAATTATTTAACAATTGGAACGCTACTGCGATTCTTAAATATTTTTAAGGAACTAAATCTTTAGCAATTTCAAATAAAAAACCGTTGATTAAATAATAAGTTCCGCAGCGTTTCTTTAGAACAGGTTCTGGTAGTAACTTCAAACGGGAACAGTACTATTTAAATGTATACTCGTACATTCTGGAAAGAGTTGCAAAACTAATACAGTTTTTACTGGGTTGTTTTATTTATTATTCCTGTCTGATATAAAAGTTTCTTTTAAGTCTTCTACTAATCGCCATAAGTTTGTGGTCTTGTAAATTCATTAATTTAATGCAATCGTAACTACAATTCGTAGTGAGCAATGGAGCCCATACTAATTGTATGCCAACCTCAAATCACTGTCATGATCACAATGATTAACCACATAAGTAATAAGTGGATTATCTTTCTTGCAGGCCTTATCAATTTAGTTTTCAGTCGGATAAATGTTTAGACAGGCCTTTGGTGTTTAATGGCATCACAAATTAACAATTATTAATAAAGCAAGTTATTAGTGAAAACATCTTTTAAAGAAGATATTTATCAATTTTGATTATTGAAAGTGAATGATCAAAAGGGCCCAATTTAACAATTTTTCGAAACTTCAACTAGCCTCTGAATAGCTGGTGATATTATCAATTTACTAATTTAACCGCCACCACAAAAAAATATTTATAAAATTCATAACTAAGTGTCAGTAAATACAACAAAAAATAAAAGCAACTTAAGCTGAAAACAAACACAGAGATTAGAATAGACATGATCATGATATATATGATATACATATGTATATAGGTACGTATGTATGTACATAAGGTTATAATCTAATATCTTTATTACCCAGCTTCCTAAAGATATTAGCAGAGTCTCAGCTCATCACAAGCGTTACAATAAATCATATAATAAATTTTAACTCTCAGTAACACATTGAACATCATACAATCAACATTGCAGAAAAGAAAATGTCGGAATTAGCAGAAAAAGGACTTTTAAATACAAAAAATAAAATTACTTTAACAACTAACACAAAGAAAGATACACCAACGAGCAAACCCAAGGAACAATGGGGCAATGACATAGAATTTCTATTTTCATGCATTTCTTTGTCGGTAGGATTGGGCAATATTTGGCGTTTTCCTTATATAGCATTTCAAAATGGTGGCGGTGCCTTTGTTATACCCTATTTAATAGTTTTATTAATAATTGGGCGTCCGGTATACTATTTGGAAATATTGTTGGGACAGTTTACGGGCAAAGGTTGTATTAAAGCTTTCGATATGGCGCCAGTATTAAAAGGTAAGTAGGATAATTCAAATGTGTTTAAAATAAAAACAATCTGTTCATGCTTATTATAAATGTACATAAATTTTTATTTGGATTCAGCAAAATCGATTTGCTGGAATTTTAGTGTAAAAGCAAGAGTAATTCCAATCTTGAGTCCAGTGTCAAGCAATTGAATAATATTTGTAGTAAACTTTATAATTATTAATAACAAACATTCTCAAGTGAAAAGTTAATATTAAAATTAAAAAATTAAGTTAAATGTTAAAACAATTATATTTGCATTAATATTAAAAATTTTATTTTTTAAACATATCTAATTATGATTTTGGCCTAGGAAGGCTTTTTATATTACTTTGAAATAAATAAAATAAAAAAAATTATTTTAATTACAACTATGTATATATGTATGTAGGTGTTGCTGCTGGTCAGGTCTTAGCCACTGGTGCTTCAATCACCTATTATTCCAGTATAATGGCTTTAACTCTAAGATTTTTAATAGCATCATTTTCAAAAGTTTTACCCTGGAGTTATTGTCGCAAAGAGTGGGGTTCAATATGTTTGGAAAATGATTTAATGGAAAATAATACGACGGACAGCTTGAATAAAATGTCTCCAGCTGAGCTTTATTTTCAGTAAGTTGAGAATAAGTAAACTACTAATGTTACATTACAGCCTTTCTCACTGAAAACTCTTTGCAGAAATGAAATTTTACAAGAATACTCTCATATCAATGATGGCATTGGCTCACCCAATTGGGAGTTAGTGGCCTGTTTGGCCTTATCCTGGTCTATTATAGGCGCTGTATTAATAAAAGGTTTGATTAGAAAGACTATGCAAAAAATGTAATTATTATACTATACCTATATAGGCATAAAAAGTTCGGGCAAGGCTGCTTATTTCTTGGGTGTTTTTCCGTATGTAGTTTTGATTATACTCTTAGTAAGAGCTGTAACTTTACCAGGAGCTTTGCAAGGTATAATCTACTTTTTTAAACCACAATGGCAGGAATTACTCAATCCTTTGGTAAGTTTGAGTTAATTATCTGTTTTGATAATTTATATGTTATAGAAAGCTTGTTTTATTTATTTTTAAGGTCTGGTATGCTGCTGTCACCCAAGTTTTCTTTAGTTTAGCCATATGTTTTGGCACTTTGATCACTTATGCTTCTTACAATAATTTCAATCGAAATGTTTACAAGTACTTATAACACTTAACGTAACCTTTAAATTGAATCCTACACTTTTTTTAAATTTTAGCGATATTGTCATTATAACTACTATGGATTCATGTTCCTCGATTATTGCTGGTTGCATAACATTTGGTATTTTGGGTAATTTAGCTTCTCAAACTGGTAATACAGACATTGCTAAAGTGGTTAAGGGTGGTGCCGGCTTGGCATTTATATCTTATCCAGATGCCATAGCAAAATTTGAATTCATACCACAGGTAAGCATTCGCGGCTTTACGGCACCGTCGATGCTTTAAAACACAACTACCTAAAGGCGTTTGCGGTCCTTTTCTTTTTGATGCTATTTGTCTTAGGCATAGGAAGTACAGTGGGCATGGGTTCCTGTATTATACGGGTACTAAGAGATCAGTTTGTAAACATCGCCAATTGGCCACTGGCATTGGGTTTAACTGTTGTGGGTTTTGTCATCAGCATTGTTTACATGTGTCCTGGAGGTCAATTCATTTTGAATTTAGTAGATTTTTATGGTGTGTCTTTTACCGCCTTAATTTTAGCTATTGGAGAACTATTAGCTGTTAGCTGGGTCTATGGTAAGTTTTTGTAGTATTTTTAAGTAAAACTGGAATTTATTAAACTACAATTTCTCTGAGTAAGGTCTTAAACGGTTTTGTGAGGATATTAAATTTATGGTGGGTTTAAAGACCGGCCTATACTGGCGTATATGTTGGGGCATTATAACACCTGGCCTAATGATGTGTGTCCTGATTTATACTCTGGCCGATTTGAAACCTTTAACCTATAAGAATGCAGACTATCCCAACATAGCTCATGGTATATATATATATATATTTAACAATTATTAAAAATACTCTTTCTTGATATATTTATTTCTGTTTTTAGTTTTCGGTTGGTGTTTGTCGGCTTTAGGTCTTCTACAAATACCTGGCTGGGCTTTATATCAACTTTGGTGCCAAAATAAACAGTCAAGCTTTAAACAGGTTAGTTCTTGTCTCTTGAACAAACACACGCACTTATTATTTATAAATTTATATATTTAAAAAATTTCTTTTAGAAATTGTTGTCTTTATTTAAACCTTTAGCAGATTGGGGTCCTTTGGATCAAAACGTACGGAATGAATATGACAACTATCGCAAGACTATCGATAATAAGAATGAATTCAATAGAAATGGCCTTATTTCAAAAGCATGGGATAACTTATTTCATTAAGTTAAAGGATATATAAAACATGTAATTTATCATGAATTAATAAAAACAAGCGTTTTAGAGAATTAAGTGAATTCCAAAATTATTTAAGTGAAAACTACATCTTTTAATTTTTAGTGTAAAACAATTATTCGTTTTCAAATTAGTTCTAAAATATGAATTCATGAAACATTTGCCCGCATACCGAATCTTTTACTAATAATAAACTTAGGTTATAAACTGTTAAACTAGAAACATGTTTAAAATACTATAACTCAAATTCAAGGACCCAAATGTTATTGTAGTGTCTAAAAAAAAAAAGACTAAAAGATGCAAGATGTAATTAAGAATTCGAATTATGCATAATATGGATTTTTTTTGTCAAATATATATAGGATTCAGTTTCAGTAGAACTCTACACACTTTTAAACTTTATCGTAATAAAAATCTGTGATATTTTCAAAGTTATTTCCAAGGATTAAAGGTTTTTAATACAATGTAAATCTATCGCGATGTCTCGTTTCAACTTACCTTTTACACGAACCATATTATACTGTTTCAGTATGTTAATTTTACGTATTTCAATTAATATATTTTTAAAAATTCTATACTTTCCCAATATTTTTTTAACGAAGCTAAAAATTAATGAAAATCACATGCTTTAATTTTCGTTTTTTGTAAATAAAATACGCAGTCTTGTTTCCTGATTTAAGCCTTGTTGAGCAAGATTTTTTTGCAGTAAACATTTTGCAATCTTCTTTTTATTTATTTATTAAAATTTCATTATTTAGTTTTCCATTAATTTTAAATCGCTTACCGTTAGCTCAGTCAAATAAACTCTTTTCGTTATCAAATAATCACGCATCAACTTGAAGAATGTAAATTGATTAGTCAAAGTAATAAAGCTTAAAGATAAAATAAAATGCCATTCAATGGCATAATACAACAATGAAATGCCTGATAAAACTATACAAGTTTGTATAATAGTTAGGGTGGCATATATCAGAGAAGGATTATGGAAAAGTTTCTAAAAATAAATGAAATGTAAATATATTACCATTACGTATGCCATCAAATTTATCGCAATACTTACATAAAATCTAGCATGTGATGAATTTCCTGGAGTGGCAACCGTTACCGGACCGAAACTACGGTACAATTCACCGCTGAATTTGGCCACTGTATTGTGACCCCAGAGAGCACTTTTTATCCAATTAGGCGCTGTGGCACTCACAACGCAATCTGCCCCGGCACGCAATTCTAGTTTAAACCAATAGCCCAAATGCAGTGCAGCTCTATGTAGAATATCGCTATATTTGGAGGGGAAACTAAAAACTGTGCACATGGTGAAAACACTGAAGAATACCAATAAAATATGTATGCTGGCCCATATAACATTGTAATACACTTGTGTGGCAAAGTAACAGGGAAGAAATGTAGAGAAATATGTATTTAAAAGAGATGTAAAGATGACTTGCTTAAAGCGGCAATTGAAATCGTTGCGTAAAACATCAATTTCAAAGCGTATGGCATTAGGATTTGCTGAACACGAATGCAAAGGGAATCCATTGAAGTAAGCTCCTTTTACTTCATAATTGAAACGCAAAAAGGGTTCTAAAGTAAACCCAAAAGCCAGAAAATAAACTATGAATCTAAAAGAAACTATGAATTAAAAAACTTAAGTATGATAAAATATTTAAATAACGACTTACGGATATATTAACAAAAATATAGTCAAGTAATTGTTGTTGTTGTACAGCATTACTATGCAAGCAATAAGCAAAGCCAAAATAATATCTTCTACGACATATTTACATATACCCATCATTTGTTGCATATGCGTTGGCAATAACAATTCCACAGCCTTCAAGCAGACACAATATACTAACCTTCTAGCATTTATGGACACAATTAAAATTATCAAAAAAGGTTCAATGTGATATAGATTCTAAGAAATAGAAAACGTTGTAAAGTACATTCGCCCCTGACCACGAAATAAATAAATTTAAAATTGTTTTTAGTACTAACCATTGTATTTGTTATTTGCGAGTGGGGTAACCACCAGTTTGTGCGATATATATTGATAAATTGCATGGCAGCTGCACATGTTGTAAATAAAAACATTAACAATTCATTTAGGATTTCTGATGATCCTGGATAGTCTGGAAATGGTATGTGTTTGGGCATTGGTGTTGCAGATTGTGCTATACCACTCGTATCTTCATCTTTATTATCACGCATCTTTCGTAATTATTGGTATATTTTTACCAGAGAAAATAAATTTCAGAATAAAGTACGTTTTTCAATTGTCCCAAAAAAAAATGTAAACAAATCTAACCAACTTAATAATATTGCCAGATGAATACAAATAATTTCCCAACAAGAAAAGTTCCATCTCTAAATTTTAACCCATTGAAGCATACTGTTAAAACGTTATTTCATATGCTAACATATTTCAGTTGCATTTGTCGTTATTATACTTTTATTTAAAATAAAAGACATTACACATGAACTTACTGAAATTTAAATATTTATAACTATTAAGTAACATGACTTATATTTATTTTTTATTGATACTAATAGTTAAATTAAACAATTAATCTTAAATATTACTGTTTATCTTAACTAACGATAACATTTTTCAAAAATAACATAATGCAAACAGCACTAGTTCTTGTTTTCTATAAAATTCCATGAACTACCTTGAGAGTGATCACGTATTTCAATGCCATGTTGACGCAAACAATTCCTTAAATCATCACATACTTTGAATAATTCCTTATTTTTCCCCTGCACTGCATTCTTGCGTATGTTTTCACGTGTATTTAAAATATCTTCAAGTAAGATATTCATATCCAAGTGATTGGTGTTATTATTTATTCTTTGATTGGATTTCACTTCAGCAAATATAAATCCAAATGATTGCAAAATATAATCAACATAATTATTAACAGCGGCGATAGCATCTAAACAAGATGTTTCATTTTCTACAGGATTTGTCGAATTTGTATTAATGCAACGACTAACGCCAGAGATTTGATCTAAGAGTATACTAATTGAACGGGAAGTATCAAAGTCATCTCTGATACATGTGTCTATATTTGATTTGGCATAGTGCAAATTTTGTATTATAGTGCAGGCATTTAAATTTGAACCAACTTTCTTGCCACTTAAGTAGGCTAAACAGTCAGATTTGAACGTTTTGAATTTGCTTAAAGTATTTTTAGCAGTTTCCATTAATTCTTTGCTGTAATCCATTGAATTTCTATAATTTGACAATGCACAAGCCATCCGAAAATCATCAGCACTATACTGCTTTAACATTTCATCTACGGATATAGTATTTTTCAAAGATTTAGACATTTTTTCTGTGTCTCCTTTAATGTTTAGATGCCCAGTATGCAACCAATAGTTTACCCACTGACGAATATTGTGATATACACAGCTTTGAGCTTCCTCGTTTTCATGATGTGGAAATCTGAGATCCATACCACCTGCATGAATATCAATAGACTTGCCAAATATCATATTAGCCAAAGTGCTGCACTCGATATGCCAACCGGGTCTTCCAGGACCCCAAGGCGATGGCCAACTAGGTTCTGTTTCTGTCTTACGTGCTTTCCATAACGCAAAATCAAAAGGTGAAAATTTGTTTTCCGCCTGCAAAGCCTCATCTTCATTTAAATTCAAGTTTTGCAATTTGCCATATATGGGAAATTGTTTTACATCAAAATAAACTGACGAATCTTTACCCACATAAGCGCATTTCTTTTGTACAATATCAGCTATATAATTTGTAATTTTGGGAATATGATCCGTTACTCTCATCTTAATATTTGGCTCTATAACGTTTAGTTTTCGCAAATCTGACCAAAATTCTGTTTCATAAAAGCGCGAAATTTCTCTCCAATCTTTGGCTTCTTCTTGACTCTTTTTTATGATTTTATCATCGATATCAGTTATATTCATGGCACTTACGATATTGTAGTTGAAATGCTGCCGAAGTATTCTTTGTATAATATCTAACTTTACATAGCAACTGGCATGACCTAAATGAGAAGAATCATAGACTGTGGGACCACAAGTATACCAGGTCAAAAAGTTTTCATTAGGCAATATTAGAGGAACTTGACGCCTGGCAGCACAGTTATAAATGCGTATACCGGTATCTATACCAGCCGGCTTAAACCAATGTTGTTGCGTACACATAGTTCGCAAAGGGTTAAAAAGAAATTCCAAGCGAATTTTTGTCATGTTGCAACTGCACAATATAAAATTTATATTATTTATGTATTCCTGAATTATAAGTTACTCCTTACCCCGATTTAAACATATTGTCATACAGTTTTATTTCTTATATTTTAAAAATACTTTTTAACGCAAAATACAAAATCTAGGTAATAATAAAACCCGAAACAGATGTTTAGAATTTGTTCCTTTCAAAATATTGCCATATTATGCAAACTTGAAAGTATAATCAAAGCAATATGGCATGCTTGGCAATGTTTGGGAAATTTTTTTTTTAACTTGCTAAAAATAATTTTTATTACATATGGCATTACTTCACTACTCATATGTTTTGTATAATTATTATAATTTTACTTGGTTGTGTCGTTCCAACGGATTTTCTTCAATCATTTTACAAGAATTATAAAATAAAATCGTTTAAAAATGATGCGTTATGAAGATAATGAGAAATTAGCTGATAATACAGCCTGTGCCGGCGTACGAGCTGACTTAAAGATGTGTTTATTGAAAAGCGATTGTTGCAAAAAGGTAATAATGCCACACTCAATAGGAATGACAAGTTATGTACATATGTAGTTATGATTTTTAGGACAAGAAGACACCCAGGGAATGTTTACAAGCTAACTTGGTGCCCGAAGAATGCCAAATTCTGCGCAATACCTTTTTTGAATGTAAAAGATCTATTGTAAGTTATTTTCTTTAATGGTACAATATTCAAGAAATAATTTTATTAATTATTTACAGCTTGATAATCGTATGCGTTTCAGGGGTCGTAAAGGCTATTAAAAATACGTTTGAGTTGATAATATATTCACCCAACAACTAGGTTTAAATAAAAAAATGTTTTTTTAATTTGAAAATATTTTTAAATTATTAATAAATAAGCAAGATTTAACATTTTTATATCGTATTTTTAATTAACTAAGAATTACATAGTAGCATAATTATACGATGAATATAAAGTACACTGAGGTAATTTGTAAAATAATTATTAGCTTTAGATAATATATGTATCAGAAATAGTAATTAGACATTTCCGTGCTATCATTCAGATTCAAAATGTACCATATTGTATATCATATTAAAAGTGTTTGCAAGCATTTTTCAATGAAACCCATTATGTTCAAATAATTTACTGATTATAAGAAATATTTGCTATTATATAAAAATACTTTAAATTCCAATAATATTAAATACACGCTTTTGTCACGATCTTGATTTATGTCCTCTTTGAGATAAAGTTAAAATTAAAATATATAGTTGGTTTACTATTTTTGTTTTTCATAAAACCAATTTATTTACATTTAGCATGTCGCAGTGTAATAACTAATAATTAATATGGTATCTCTAAGTGCTACAAATGCAACACTGTTTTTATTGACAAACAGCGTTGCCATATATAAGTTTTCCCTTTTTTGCAATGTTTTTGTCAGGCAATAAGTTTTTTTTATGAAAAAAAGTTTTTTGGAATTCAAAAACTATGAATAATGTTAACAAAACTCACATGAAATGATTTTGACATGCTTTTGATGTTCTGCATTATTGATTTGGATTACTAAAATAATAGATTAATAAATAAAATTGATAACTTTCTTAAACAAATTTAAGTTTTTTTTCCAAAAATAAAGTTTTCTTCAAAATGTATATGGCAACGCTGTCATTGACAATCCAGTAATAAAATTCCTTTGCATGGGAAATTTCATTGTAGAAAAAGCCGAAGCGCCATTTATATTTTGTAATTTATATTATCATAGATTATATCTGTGATATTTATCGGGCGGCGTTGCAGCGAGCGGGTAATTTGTATTTTAAATAAAATTTTATCAAAAATGGAACATCACAAACAATTATATTACGATGTTCGATCCCAATCTCCAAGACACAAAATAAGGAATCGTAAGTTTCAAGAAGAAAGCCGCAACAAACACAGAATTGATAGATTTCAAAATTCGAGAAATATCTCGGTTAGTCCTGTGCGACACAAAGAAATTATAATTCCATTATGCCCAGAAGATAAAGAGAATGGGACCCTGAAGGAAAATCAGGAATCAACCCGTTTAGCCAAATTAGTGTGTAATACAAGTAATCCTGAGAAATTAACAAAACAGGAAGCATATTTGAAGCGTTTTGTGGAATATATGGACCAGAAAAAGATCACGAAAAAGCAAGAGTTAATGAACAAAAAAACTCCTTTTGTATCGGCTGTAAATAGTTGCAGCAAATCAGCTGCATCTACCTCACTAGTGCCAAGAGGACATCATGATGGATTTCGTCCGCCATTTTTAAAAAATGGCCTTGGAAAAGAAAAGGTAGGTTACAATTTTCTTAATACCTAGAAAAAAGCGACTTGCTATTGCTACTAGCTAGCTATAGTATTGACAATTGTTTCCAACAGTAAATCTATGTACCTATGACGATTGTTTCAATTTAAATCACCCCATTTTTAAAGATTTCATAATATACCAAAAATTTATCCTAACGCCAGATATTACTATTTGTATACATCCCGACCCCAAGTAATGGACAACAAAATGTCAGAAAGAAAATTTTTTTTCCATATACATAAATTCTATTCATTTTCAAAGAAAAGCAACCTAACAAATTTCAACAATTTGTTTTAAATATTTGATACCTATTTTCTTTTTCATATAAAGTTGTCATCGGGATTTACACAATTATGCCCTTAATACATTTCAAGTTCCTAATAAGATTATAAAAAACAAAACAAAATTGTTTAACTTTTATTTTTTTATATTTGTAATAAAATTTGTTGCTTTTACAGGCTGAGGAAAATAAAACTGTCATAAAAGGTAGACACTCAATATATACAATAGTACCAACTCCACCAAGAAAAATTAAAGAGGCCGATGAAAAATTAAAGAAAAATTTTCCAATTGCTCGAAAAGCATTGCCAACAAATTTTCACTCACAAATGTTATGCTCAAATAAAACACCAAACGTTGCTACGGCAAACCTTCACGCAAAAAATGTAGGCTCAAATAAAACACCGAATGTTGCTGCGACATGTTCAACACGAGCTGGCAGTAATTTGAATCATAAAACGTCAATTGAAAATCAAAAGCCTGTAATAGGAAAAATTCCTGCTACGAAACCTACGTTAGAAGCTAAAACTGCAACCTTGCCACCACCTTTAAGGTCAAAACTGAAGCCTCGTGTTTTAAAAATGCCATCTCCACCTCCTCTAACCAAGTCGACGTCAAAAAAAACCTCAGAAATAAAAAAATCGGAGGCTGTTTCAAATGTCGCAAATAGGCAGACAGGGGCCATAGCAAAGGTAACGAATATGAATTCAAAGCGTCTGGAAAACGTAAAACCAGTAAAGAAATCTCCTTTAAAACGCTTGGCACAAAATTTAAAAGCCAAAAAGCCTTTAAATACTTCTAAAAAATTAAACGTACCTAACATACAGGTTAATTGTAAAAAAATTAAATTAAATTTATTAAAAACCAACAACCAAGAAATGGCAATTCAAACGCCTAAAGATTTCGCATTAAATCCCTTCGAAGAGTTTGTCACCTCCACAAAGTTGAAAAATTCTAGCCAAGATATGTACAATTCACAAGTTGCGGAAGACATAAGTCCAATAGAATCTTCGACTAAACGAGCTCATGTAGCAATGAAATTTAATTTTATACTGCATTCCGAAGCGACAGTTAATGATAATGCGGACAATAATATTCAAGCTAAGGCAGAGTCAGATGAAGAAAAGACAAAAAAAATACACACAACGACGAATGCAATCGACGAAAAAACTCCTACGAAATTCGGTCCAGAACAAAGACCCACAAATTATTTGAGTCCATTCGTTAGTGTCAGCCGTGGTAAGGTCAGTTTGAAGAAGGAGAAAGAAAAGCGTAACAGTGTATATCTACAAAATACTGATAATTATAATGATTTGCCAACGGAAAGCAATAGTCCCAACAAATCACCGAAATATTCTGTCGAAGTACGTAGAACACTAGAGGCTGTGCGCTATTTCCGCAAACAATTACAAGATGAAACTGAAAGACTACATCAGCTTTGTAACATTTGGGAAGTTTATAAAAATGAAAATCTTGAAAAAATACAAAATGCCAATGGTGAGGATATGATCAATGTAACGATTGGTCAAACTCGCCTCTTAACAAGCAAGAAATTTAATCAATTTAAGGGTTTAATAGACCGCTGTGAAGCCGGCGCAACGGGTATAGGTGCTGTTGAGAACGATGGCAGTGAGGACACTAAACCTATAAATTCAGTTGACTTGGAAGGATTTTGGTCCATGTTAGGTCTGCAGGTTGATAATCTGGAAAAACGTTTTGACAGTTTAAACCGTTGGAAGTTGAATGATTGGGTTGATCCAGATGAATTAAAGCCCAAAACCAAAAATAATTTAACAAAGGTAAGGAAAGCCAAAGCAGCACCAGCTACTAAAGCTAAGACTAATTCAGCTTTTCAACAAATGCTGCGGAAAATGCAAGCAGAAATGCGGAAAAATAAGAATAAGAATTATGAGATCAACGGAGTCGTTATTCTAACACCGCCAAAACAAAAACATAGGCGTTCGACTAACAGTAATAATTCAACTCCACGCAAATCTTTAGATAATAGCTCAACACGTCGTCTATCTATAGTAGTAAAAGATCGAAAATATTTCTCTCCTGCTGCTACAGTGATTTCAGTTTCCTCTTCATGTCGTAGGGCATCTATCGTGCAACGAAAATCATCACAAGATTCACCAAAACTGTTAAACCACATAGAAAAATTCAATGAAGATTTGGACTATGTACAATCGTCTTTTAATCTAAGAAAATCTGTTTTAATCAATGGAAACTCACGACGTATGAGTTTTAACCCAAAGTCACCAATGATGGCTGCGGGTACTGTCGCCGTAAATGGTTTTTATACCGCTGACAACGAAGTGCCAACTTCAAATCATATGGCTATGTCCACACAGTCACCTCAACATTCTCCCGTACCTAGCGGACGTAAATCCATTTTAAAAACGCCAGGTACAGCTAAAAGTAGACTACGCAATGTCATTTTTAACGAAAAGTTACGTGTGAAAAAGTTTAATTTTTTACTTAATGAAAATGATTCATTGAATGGAGCTAATGATGTCAATGACTCACATGAAGAAGACTTGGCTCAAAGGGAAGGTAAAATATAAACATATTAACAAATTTGTAATACTATCGTAAATTTATATGTGTATACATCTAATTTGTTTTTTTTTCTATTTTTTTAGACGAACGCACGTTGACTTTGCGCAACCGTAAAGTACGATTGCGTCCATCTTGTGAAATTGTAATACCTTCCTTGCCTTCTAAATAATATACTTTACTTCATTTGTAGAATTATTTTAAACATTTTTTTTATTTTTATACTCTTAATGTTAATTGTTGCATTTTTAAATTCACATATTACATATAAATACACCTACTTTTATTTATTTATTTACTGCACCCGCCTTTAAATACTCCTTAGATGTGAGAAAGTAACATTAAATTAAAAAAAACTTGATTACTGGTTTTAATATTTTTGGTTGTTTTTCTTTTAACTTTTAAACGGTTTTTACCTAATAAATATTAATTTGAAATAAATTTGCTGTTGATTTATTTTGTCCTTGAAAATGTAGAATAAAAAGTAAGTACAACATCCTCTTTTTTGATAAATTTTTATGTAAGCAAGTAACATTAAATTTAAAAAAAATCAGAGTACTGGGGGTTATTTTGTAACTCATTTCGAAAAGAAAATAGTTCGAATTTGTATACCTTCTATTTCGAAAATGTTTGCTTTCGAATCGAAATACATAATAACCCCCCTAGTCATTCTTGTTTTGATTTTGAGACATGAAATTCTTGTGTTCCCCTTCCAACATAAAGTACAATAAGGTTTATAGTCGTAATTTTGGAATTTTCTATACGCTAACCAGAAACAAAAGTGATATTTCCCAATAGGAGACTAATATTTGTTGTAAGAGCAGTGTTCGTCGAGAGAACTCGAGAAAATAAACCTAATCCTAAATGAATACGAATCGATTTAACTGAAAGGAATAATTAGTAAATTTAAACATTTCTTATAGTATAACTGGAAAACTACTTATAATATTTGGTTGGGATAAAAAGTGGTGAAAGTTAAAAATTTTATATACGTTGTATGTAAATAAAATAGTATTCAATATTTATTGAAAACTATATAAATGAATTTTTCTGTATGCATTATAGTTAATATATATGTAAATGGGAGCAGTAATTTGGCGTTGTACATAACATACACAATGAATAATAAATAAAGTCTTCAAAATATGTACTAATTTTTTTTTTAACCATTTGAAATAAATAATAATTAAATTTATGTTATATGAGAATTTGGTGTGAAACGTCACATATAAAGTAAAGTAAGTTGTAATTAACTAGTATGTTCAAAACTATAACAGTAGACTAATACAAATTCAATAGTTAAATCTTACTCTATAATATCAAATATTGTATTTGCACTAAATTGAATTAGATTAATTTTTCTTACACATTAATACATTATAATGATTTTAATATTAAGTTTTAGGTCCATTTAATACATAGATATTTTTTTTATTGTTTAAAAACTACAGCTAAAAAAAAATTCCTTTATTGATGAAATGCAACTCTGTACTACGTAACATGTACAAGTTCAAATACATATTACAAATCATTATTGTATTATTCCAATATTGGAAAAAGTTTTACCTAATTTAACTCAGTTTAGAAATAAATACTAATAATAAATCATTTTATCACTAGACATATTTTACATTTTTTTATATTTATTTCAATTAAAACTACAAAAAAAAATCCCTTGTTCCTGTCTCTCCTTAACAGTACAGCCAACATTTACAACACAAATAAAAATACAACCCTAAGTTTATTATAACACAAATGTCATCATAAAGCAAAAAAAATCTATTTCAATAATAAATGAAAAAAATTTCCTTCTACACACGATAACGCAGAATATAGCAAAAAATTTCAATTTGAAATTTTATTCAAAATATAGTTAAGTAAAATGTGTTAAAACTATTCTAAGTGGAACAGGATTTAGTGCTTAGGTGAAAATTGTATAAACGCGTTGGACTTTTGGTATAATAACGCGCCTATTTTATGGTCTTACTCTCCCACAAACTGTCGTAGTAGTGCTGTGCAGTGTTTACTTACTATTTTGGTAAACTTTTTTTACAATAAATTGCAACTATTGTGATTATTTTAATACGCAATAATATAAAATTCACTAAGGAAGGCTCTAACAATGGATATCAGTGATAATATGGGTAAGTGCTTGCATATTTATCTTTTTGGAAAGATTTTCTTTTGGATTTCAAATTGAATTTTCAATTGCTGGTTGTTGTTGCCTGTACCACTATATGTAGCTGTGCGAATGTCTAAGGCATGGAAAAAAATTACATTTTTACGTAAAATTTTAGTATTTATTACATATATATGAATTTTAATTGTTATAAATAGGATTTCATTAATTTATTAGTGAAATATGTATAAAATAATCTCATTTATGGAAATAGTATTTTCGTTTTGTTCGGGTGTACATTATGTAGATTGCCAACGGCCACTGTCGGTTTATGTTAACGGGATTTTACTTAAATATTTGAAATGAATTTACCAAAATTGTAAAGCGGAACCTTACATATTTTTCTTAATTAGTTTTATGTAAATGTATTTAACATTTAAGAATTTGTTGAATTTTGTAAAAAAAATCATAATGTTTTTATCATTCGGTGCCTCCAATTTTTTTTTTATAAAAAATGTTGCCATATTTTGTTTAATTTAGATATGCCATACTTAAAAAATTCCCTATTTAATGTGAGAACAGAATAATCTGGTCAAAAATTATCATATGGAGGGATATTTATAATTTGACATTTTTCTTTGCACATTTTGAGGGTTAGTTTTACGCAATTGCTTGCTATCTTTGTGAACGTCTAAGAAAATTATAAAATTTTCTGAAAAATATCTAGAGATATTTGAATATTGGTAAGTTAAATGCTATTCATTATTTAGAATGTACATAATAAATTATACTTTTACTTTAGTTCTGGTTAAATTCACAAGTAAAACTGTAGTCCGGCATCATGTCTGCATTATGTGCTATGCGTCAAGTAAGCGGTGTGACCTCTTCAGTATTGGGAAGATGTTCTTCAGTGAGACGTGCTCTTAGCACGTCACGATTAATGCGTTTGGCAAAAGGAACACCAGCTGCCCTAATGCAACTACAACGCTTTACTCCTATTTCGGCTACCACCCAAGGATTCCAACAATTTGTTCGTGAATATGCCAACGAGAAGAAGGTGTTTGAGCGTACTAAGCCTCATTGCAATGTTGGTACAATTGGTCATGTAGATCACGGAAAAACAACATTAACAGCTGCCATTACCAAAGTATTAGCCGACAAACAATTAGCCGAAAGTAAGAAATATAATGAAATCGATAATGCCCCGGAAGAGAAGGCTCGTGGTATCACTATTAATGTGGCTCACGTTGAATACCAAACTGAGAACCGCCATTATGGCCACACTGATTGTCCTGGTCACGCTGATTACATTAAAAACATGATTACTGGTACCGCCCAAATGGACGGTGCCATTTTGGTGGTTGCAGCTACTGACGGTGCTATGCCCCAAACCAGAGAACATTTATTGTTGGCCAAACAAATTGGTATCAATCACATTGTTGTTTTCATCAATAAAGTGGATGCTGCCGATCAGGAAATGGTGGACTTAGTAGAAATGGAAATCCGCGAATTGTTGTCTGAAATGGGTTATGACGGTGACAATATTCCCGTGATTAAGGGTTCTGCATTGTGTGCCTTAGAAGACAAAAAACCAGAGATTGGTTCCGAAGCCATATTGAAATTATTGCACGAAGTTGACAATTTCATTCCCACACCTGCTCGTGAATTAGACAAACCCTTCTTGTTGCCAGTTGAAAATGTGTATTCCATTCCCGGCCGTGGTACCGTAGTTACTGGTCGTTTGGAGAGAGGTGTCGTCAAGAAGGGCATGGAATGTGAATTTGTAGGATACAATAAAGTATTGAAATCGACCGTTACCGGCGTTGAAATGTTTCATCAAATATTAGATGAGGCTCAGGCCGGTGATCAATTGGGTGCACTAGTTAGAGGTGTTAAGCGTGATGATATCAAACGTGGTATGGTAATGTGCAAACCTGGCAGCGTAAAAGCACTCGATCAATTGGAAGCTCAAGTATATATCCTTGCCAAAGAAGAAGGTGGTCGTACCAAGCCATTCATGTCTTTCATTCAATTGCAAATGTTCTCTCGAACCTGGGATTGTGCTGTGCAAGTCCAAATACCCGACAAAGAAATGGTTATGCCCGGTGAAGATACAAAACTCATTCTTCGTTTAATACGTCCCATGGTCTTAGAACAGGGACAGCGTTTCACATTGCGTGATGGTAACCTTACTTTGGGAACTGGAGTTGTTACCAAAGTTTTACCCCCCTTGTCCGAAAACGAACGTTTATCATTGACAGAAGGCAAGAAGGCACGTGAGAAGAAAGTTGCTAAAAAGTAAAGCTAGTAATAAATAAAGATTATCCATAATGTAAGAATTTACACATTACTTTTCTTTTAATTTCTAAAACTTTGTAAAACGAAATTTATTGTTGTTTAGTGTGTTCTCTGATACAATTTTTAAATCGACAATTGTTAAATTTTCGTTTTAAAAGCATTTGTGGTATATTACTTCGATAGTTGCCTGGGGCTCTGAACAATAGAATCGTTTTTTATTTCTATATTAAGTAATAATTGATTTATTTTTTTCTTTTGTAAAATTATTTTACGAAAACTAAAATTTAATAAAAATTAAATAAAAATATTACAAAAAACTG
The DNA here is from genome assembly GCA_950370525.1 of Bellardia bayeri. Lineage (NCBI taxonomy): Eukaryota > Metazoa > Arthropoda > Insecta > Diptera > Calliphoridae > Bellardia > Bellardia bayeri. Next base: position 2,724,877 of record OX493268.1, read on the forward strand.
AACTTATTAAGTGTTTTATTTATAAGTTTTTATATTGTTGATCTTAATGTGCGTAATTGTATATGATATTTACCATAGTTTGTAATAAAATGAATATATCCGGTATGTGGTGGATAACGAAAACGAGTGAGTTTTTCAAGTCCATTTTAAAGTATTTCTAATCAAATTTTTAATATTTTTGTTTTAAGATTCTCTTTAATAGCAAATTATCTTTATATTTTGTGGGATAAAACTATTTTAGTACAGAAATATTACGAAAAAATTAACTTCTAAAACTCACTCGTTTTCGTGTTCGATTTCCATCCATCAATCGATTAGCCATAAAATAACTTAAGCCACAAATAAAATAAAACTCAAAGCGTAAATGTCTTGGAAACCAGATGTGGTACAGAAAACAAATGATAAAATCCACCAATAATCGTGTTTTACTGAAATATTTTCTAAAATGTTTGGTATTAAATTGTTGAAATTAATTTTAGATTCTCTAGACGACTCATCTGTTTTGCCCGAATTAAGTTTTGACGATCTTTTAGAACCTTCGCCCATAAAGAAGAGCAATAAGTCTAGTTTTGATGATGATGCTTTGGAACTGGATAGTGAACGAAAAAATCGTACAGATGATACACTCAATACGCCCGGACCTAAGAAGCCACCTACGACGCAAAAAAATCTAAATACCACCATAGTCATTTCAAGCGGATCGAAAACATATACACCCGTTAGAACGCAAGCTGTTAAATTAGGAAGTAGTCCAAGTACCCTGACCAATGTTACTAAAAACAATGGAGGCTCATCGACAACCCCAGTTTTACTTAACAGTAAGAATGTTTTACCGAAAACATCGGCCCAAATTTCTAACAACTCTATTAAGTTAACACAAAAAGTAGTGGGTGGTAGTACTGGCACATCAAACTTATCAATGTCGGGTAAAACTGCGGTAAGAACTTCAAATGGACAAATTATTTACATCCAAAAATCACCGGCATCATCGAATATGAAGGCCACTGGTGCAACGAGCGTTATGAAATCACAGACCTTAGTGGGCAACAACTCCAAACCTGTGACTATTCAAGTTTTGCGTACAGCAGATGGCAATTACGTACCGATTAAAACAACAACAGCTGGAACAAATGGAAAAAACACCACATTAACACTGTCACCCACCAGTTTGGCTGGCAAGAAGATCATATCGTCTGCCGGGGGACAGGTAATAATAAAGGGTCCAATAAATTCTACAGATTCTACAGGCTCTGTATCTACTGCAAAAACAATGACGACCAATTCCATAACAGGGGTCAGAACGATGGTAAAACCCATGACTTCATCATCTTCAACTACCGGACAGATAAACGATTTGAACAAATCCAAACCTATAGTAGTTCATGGAACGAGTGGTAAGCAAATCATAGTATCAAATCAAAATATTGTAAAATTATCGCCAAAACCCCAAACTATAACTACTACTGCTGGCGGAGGTTCTCTTAATACGTCTACTACGGGATCGGGACAAATTCATGCCATACAAATACCTGGGAAGATAGGTGTACAATATGTGCGTGTTTTGCCCAATACAAAGGTTCCCGCAAAAACTTTAAATACCTCGGCGTCATCATCAGTAACATCTACAGTATCAACAGCTACAAAAACAGTGAATACATCAAACCAACCTGTGAAAATTTTAAATTCTTTACCGCAAAAATTTACTGTAGTAAAAGGTGGTACTACGAAATTGGTGGTAACTCAGAAGAAAGATACGACTGGTGGCAATAATACGGAGTTTTCACCCATGACTTCTAAGGTTCAGAAGACCATAGTGACTGTGCCGACAATAAAGTCGTTAAGCGAAGATAAAAACAAAAATCCACAAACGCAACATCAACAGCAATCTCTAATTAAAACCACACAGCATAATTTGTTGGCCAACAACAGCATCACAAGCCAGTCATTGATTAGAAAACATAAAATTTCGGAAATTAATTCAGAAATACAACGAATTACAACTGCTGACAATGCAGGACCACCGGAAACAAAAAAGCCCACGCCAAATAATAGGGTTGTAGTCGTTTCAAATAATTCACAACCAAAAATTCTCAATAATAGTATACAACAACCAGGACGCATTACCGCTTCTATCTCCTTACCCACTAAGCCGCACACCACTTCTACCACAAGTAAAATTGGTGGTGGAAATATGGTGCAGGTCACCCAAGTAACACAAAATGGCAATAAATTGTATACAGTTTTAAAGCCCTCATCGGTTGATCAGAAAAACAACCCAAAACTATATAGCGTGTTGAAAACTAATAATCAAACATCATCAGCGTCAACCACAGCATCAGCTAACGGTGGCGCTATTAAACCTTTGATTAACAAACAACAACTAATACAGCAGCAGCAAAAATTGTTGCAACTTAAAAAACAACAGCATCAAACTGCACCAAGTCAGAATACAAAATTTTTCAATGCAGCAACAACATGCCCGTCAACGTATTTATTGCCTATTCAAATTAAAGAAGAACCAGCAGACACAAACTCAACCACAACCAGCAATGCAGAGGAAACGGCTGCTCAACTTAATTTACCCACATCTATGGGCGAAGATGAGGTCGAATCTTTAGATCCGATGGTGGGTGGGGTACGCCGCAAACATTGTAACTGCAGTAAATCACAATGTTTGAAATTATATTGTGATTGTTTTGCCAATGGGGAATTCTGTCAGGACTGTACGTGTAAAGATTGCTTCAATAATTTGGAAAACGAAGATGAACGTCAGAGGGCCATAAAGGCTTGTTTAGAAAGAAATCCAAATGCTTTCAAGTAAGTATACCTAGTTAAAAACAAAAAATCTATAAATATAATATAAAATATTCAAACCAAAATGAAAGAAATACTTGTAATTTTGGAAATGTTTAAGAGCAGGAACATCCTTAAAAATCAATAACTTACAGTGTTGCCATACCATAAATTTCAATTCCATAAGTTGTTATAAATTCAAATTATTTGTAAAATGCAACACAGTAGGCATGGTTAATTGTTTCACTAAAAGCACATTTGCCCAAAGAACACGAATTATTTTCACGAACAATTTCTGTTGGTTAAATAATTTTCATATATTCTCTAATTTAGACCGAAAATTACTTCGTCAAGAGATCAAGCTGATATGCGTTTACACAATAAAGGCTGCAACTGCAAACGTTCAGGATGTTTGAAAAACTATTGTGAATGTTACGAAGCTAAAATTCCTTGCAGTTCGAACTGCAAATGTGTGGGTAAGTTAATGAAAACAATGTTAAGTTAATAACTCGTAGCTAAAATTTAAAATTTCTTCTGCAGGATGTCGCAATGTTGAAGATCGACCAGACTTGGATATGGACCCAATCGATCCAAAAATTATGGCTACTATAGCAATGGGAGGTACAACTGATAGCCTTACACTTAAACGTAGCTATGAAAAAACTCAAAGAGATTTCAGTGGGTCATTGCCAGGCATTACCGTCAAAACTGAAAAGCTTTCTAAGGAGCCAGCAAAACCTTTCAGTAGTTATGACTCAATGGCTACTGACGTTTCACCAATACTAGAGCGACAGCAATGTAATTTTATTACCCAAGAAGTAATTGATGCAACAATTCAGTGCATGATAACTCAAGCTGATGAATGCGAAAAGAATAATTTGCCAGTATATCAAACGGAAAAAATGGTTATGGAAGAGTTGGGTCGCTGCTTGGTAGAAATTATCGACTTTTCCATACGCAATACAGATAATAGTTATTCACAAGATTAAGTGTTATAAATCATATATTGTAAAGATGTTAAATACATACATATACATACACACACGTAAGCTGCGTTGTCAATATAGTTTTTATTTTAACTTATAAGGCCTTAAGATTGTAAAATTATGCTGGGGCAGTTAAGGTGAGATTTGTAACCATTATCCTGTCTATCATTTGTACAGTTATAAATAGTTCATTGAACTGCAATAGTTTTGAAACAATTTTAAACATTGTACTATAAATGCACAAGCATAAGATGTGGTTTGTAGCATGTTACTAGCTAAACCTGTTAATTGTGTATTTTAAAAATTTCCTCAAAATATATAAAAAATTTTTCAATTTGATTAAGGGTTTGTCCAACAAGGACTATTATCATTTTTATTTTAAATTTTAATATATAGTACTAAAACCAACAAACTAATAAATATTTATATAACAACGTATTTATATCCTCTTAAATTAACTGTATATAGTAATAATAAAAACTCAAACTTATAAGCCCTATATTAAATTTGTCTCAGAAAACTTTCTGAAAGTTTTTTACATTTATGCTCGTAAAGGGTATAAATAATAGCTATTTTAGGCTTTTGTTCAAAACAATTTGTTTTATTATTTTTTTCATTTGTTTTTTTTTTTTATTATAAATTAAATTAAAAATGACATGACTTTTATCCCTTTCTGATTACTGTTCAAGAGAAAACTGTTAAAAGAAAATTATAAAAATATTAATGTTCGATTCTATTTATAAGTTAAGAAATTTACTTTATTGTAAATGTAAAAAAAAAAATATTTTAATAAAAATATACGTATAAATTTGAAGTGATGATGTTTAATTTCTGCAAATACATACATATGTTTAAGATTTGTTTGCGATACGTTTGAATTATTAGTAGATTTATATTTAATCGATCCTAATTATGTTAATTTTGTATATCAGCCAAATTGTTATATTATTGCTAAAATTTAAGCGAAAGCTCTATAAAAATTGAGAAATGTTTCATCGAAATTCTATTTTGTTTTTTTTTAATAAAAAGTTAAGACACTAAAATTGCGAAATTTACAACAATTTTAAGTATTTAAGAAATTTTGACTTTTTGTATGAAATATTGTTTTTGAGTCAGAAATATGGGTGATTACAGATGAGATTCTTTGCTTATATAAGCGCATATTTACAATGATATTGAGAACTTAATATTTTTGAGTTTTTTTTTATATAAAAAATAGATTTTGAGTTTTAAATATGAGTGAAATAGCATTACATTGTAGACTCTGGTAATCATGTTTTTTCAACCGAAAAATGTTTTTGAGGGACCAGTTTTTACAGTATTCTAAAATAATTTACAATAAAATATAAGTTTTTGGGTTCTATTAATTATACATTACCGCTCTTGGAGGATTTGTGGGGTCCATCTTCAAAATTTAAAATCAAATACTCCTTTACTATGTCGATGGAAAATTTTATTACGATCGGACAGAAAGTTTAGAAATGTCAGAATTAATTCCAAAAAAAATCTCACTGTACATTTTTAGATACATATGTACAGTGGTGGTGGTGGTTGACGTGCAGTCATCGCATGGGATTAAAGTTTCATCTAGATTCGAGAACAATATGACGAAGGTTTAATGACATTTCTCTTCGTGGCTGCATCGCACAACGCACAACACAAAAAAAATTTTGAAAAAATCGATAAGTTTTTGAAATAACGTACTTTGGACTGGTGAATCAAAGTTTTGCTGCTGAGGATCTGATGAAAAACGGCATGGCATCCGAATAATCAGCAGCACCATCCAAAGTATACCATAAACATGGCGGTGGTAATGTAATGGTTTGGGGTGAGTTTTCTTGACACGGGATTGGGCCAATAGCCAGAATTTTTTCTATAAGGGATCAACATTTACATACATACATATATACAAATCTGAAGAAAATTTGCCGCTACTATGGAATTTTATTTACGACAATGATCCTAAACACTCTTCACGTCTTGTGAAACGTTGTTTAGAGAAACGAAACATAAATATTTTAAAATGTCCGGCATAGTCCCCTGATATCAATCTAATTGAGAACTTGTGAAATGAAGTTGAGAAAAGTTTGGAGGCAAAAGCAGTACAAATTTTGATGAATTGTGGGAAAACATTGAGGCGGCCTGGAAAGCAATGTATTTCCATTTCACTTTGCATGTAAAAAAGGACTATACGCCAAAATTTATAAAATTTATAATTAAAGCAGAGTCCGTAACTGTTATGACTTTTATCAAAAAAATCAAGAAATAAGAGTTATTTTTGATTTTTATATTTTTAGATAGAAAATAAAAGTTATTTTTGATATTTATTATTTTAAATGCAAAAAAAAGGTTTTTTTGATTTTTATATTTTTAGATAGAAAATAAGAGTTATTTTTGATATTTATTATTTTAAATGAAAAATAAAAGTTATTTTTGATTTTTATATTTTTAAATGAAAAATGAAAGTTATTTTTGATTTTTATATCAATAATAAAAATCAATTCAAAATTCGTGACATAGGTAATATGTTTATTAATCTTTGTTACGTCACATAATATATTATATTTATATAGAAATTTGAATGAAGCAGCATATTATAATACATACGGCATCAACAAATAAATAAGAGTTTTGAATTGATTTTTATTACTGATATAAAAATATAAAAATCAAAAATAACTTTTATTTTTCATTTAAAATAAGAAATATCAAAAATAACTCTTATTTTCTATCTAAAAATATAAAAATCAAAAAAAAACTTTTATTTTTCATTTAAAAAAAATAAAAATCAAAAATAACTCTTATTTTTGACTGTTAAAATAAAAATCAAAAATTTAAAAATCATGCAATATGTTGGATGCATTTCGCCTAAGAATCATGATGGTATAATTAAAAGTTTTCTACGATGTTCATTTATGTATGATTTATTTCTTCAAAAATTGAAAAATAATTCTTATTTCCGGTCCCTGAATTAAAGCTAAATTTATGTATGATTTATTTCTTCAAAAATTGAAAAATAATTCTTATTTCCGGTCCCTGAATTAAAGCTAAATTTATAATTATTTGACGAAAATTGAAAAATTATTTATTAAACGTTATTAAACAAAGGTGAATGTTTTCATTATTTGTCCAACTCCATTAACGATTTTTTTATTTTAATAGATTTATGACGATGAAGTAGTTAAATTTTTTTTTTTTTTTATAAATAGAAAATAAATTAAATAAGCTATTGATCTGAATAATGTTTTAATTATATGAGCACCATTGTATGTGATAGAAATCGATTTTGAAAATGGATCGTCTTGAAACAGCAACAAGTTGTGATGAATTTACTACATTCGTTTTGAAACACAAACAAGTTGTGATGCATTGCATTCGTTTTGTGTCTTGATCTGGATAGATTCCAACTATATAGTATTCCATTCATTTTTATTTATATTATTATGTTTGTTCGTTTAATTCTTTTAAAATTTTAGAAATTTGTCTTCTGGTAATTTGACCATTCTTGAGATCGGACGAAATTCATTCACATTCTGTCAAATATATATGTACATATATACCAATATGTAAAGTGTATAATTTTTTATATGAAAGCGATATGATACTTTAAAATGGCGTTGTTTGCGAAACAATGGCTTCTTTGATGAATTATCAACAGTTTGTGACCGTTTTGTTAAAATGTCAAAAACTTACGCACCTTTGTGACAATTGAAATAAAAAATTATAAGACGTTTTTTTTTTTTTTGAGTGTAGCTCAGTTTTATTCACCAACAACGTGTTTATTTCTTTCAAATTTGATCATATTAATGATTTCAATGATTTAGTAATTTGTTAAGGTTTTGAATCAATCCATTTATAATAAATTCTTAAAAATCTAAAATATTAGGGTATTTCAAAATACATTTATTAATTTTATATATAAATATTAAATTTAGTTGCTTTTGTTAAGGGTTTCCTCTTAGTTTTTTTTTAAGTTATTGTTTGTTTGTTTTCAAATAACTTTTTGGTTTAATGTCAAAGTGGTTTCTTTTTTTCTATTGCAATTTAAATGTAGTTGTTTTTTGTTATAAAATATAATAATATGTAAAAGCTAATAATTAATGTTGTAATAATAAATTTATAATATTATTCATAATGTATGTTTATGTATATATGTATATATTTTGACTATTATGCTCAAATGCAAAACAATTTCTTTTATTATTTTTTTTTTTTTTTAGGAATTTTTGCTATAATTTTGTTTATAGATTATTAGATTACATACTAGATTTAAGTTTAAGTAGAGTTATGTCTAATATTTGGCCACAAAGCGCTTATATGCTAATGCCCTAATTCATATAAAATTAAAGTAGACTTCAAATGTACTTTAAAAAAATTTTGTCTAAAAGCACACTTCAAACCTACTTTATTTTTTATGAATACGGCAGTAAGAATATTTTGTTTTTTATTTGTTTCGTAATATAATGTAATATAAGTTAGATAAGTTGATAAATATTATGTATGAATAATAATGTATTGAATAGTTAGGTTAGGTTGAATAATATAAGTGAATAGTGTGTTTGACCCCATACCAGCTTTTTATTATGTGCAAATATGTATGTTTTTTAAATGATTGATTATTAAATATGTTTAGTTTAAATATATGTAGGTAGCAATAAATTGTTTATTTCATTTTATTTTATTTAATACCTTGATCTTATATTGTCTAATTCACACAATAATACTCATTAACGGATTAATGGTTTTTTATTTGATTTTATTTTTGTTTAATAATTATATATGTACTACTTTATAGTTTAGTAATATATTGAAAACCGTTTAAACTTTTTTTATATGCTTTTATAATTACCCTGTACATAAGCTTTTTTTTTTTTTGATTTTTTAAGTTTATAATAATGATTGCATTTTTGTGGCAATTCTTGGTCGCGTTTTTTGTTTTGTTATTAATTTAAAAACAAACGTTCTAAAACATCAAATACATACATATTTTTATTTTGTTTTCTTCTAAATATCAGCAAGTATTTCAGCTATTTTATTATTTACAATATTTAATATAACTTTTATAAATACCTGCTTTCAACTACAAATGTTTGCTTGTCAACTTTGGTTTTGCAAATTTAACCCAAATTTACATTCAACACGGTTAAACTGGAAATTTATGTCAGTGTTTATGGTTTCTACTTAAACAACTAAAACATATAATTTGTATTTAATAATATGTGGTTTTTGATTTATTTTAAAAATTAAGCGAAAATTGTTTAAAAAAGGGAAAATTTGCAATTGGCATTTTCTGAAAATCAAAAGTTATTAGAAAACAATTATTGCATTTGTGTAGTAATTAAGTTTACACACTATTTTAAATATTAAATTAATAATATTTATTAACTTTTGGACAATGACTAAATTATAACAAAAATGTTAAAATTTTCAGTTCTATTATTATTTTGTCATTGGCAGAAAGTTCAGAATACGGCATGTAATCAGTTAAGTTTTTTGAATCTATTATTGTGTTTTTATATTTTAGCTTCAAATTGGTAGAAAAAATTCTAAAATTATATTTTATAATATGTACTAAAATAAAAGCCTTCCAGCAGTAGCAAACAATTTTATAATTTAGCAAATATAGAAAGATTTGCAATACTTTGCCTAATTGCCAGTAACGAATACTTAAATATGGTCCTACCAACCAAAGTTAAGAAATTTAAGTATCTAGATTTAGATGTCTTTAAACTTTTGTTAAATTTTCTGTAATTGTTACTTTAAAATATAAAATAGAAATCTTGAAATTTCGTTTGAAAGATTTATTTGTTATTTAAACAAATGATTTCAAATTTCGTATAGTAATCAGAATTATTGCTGAAATTGTTTGTATTTTTATCAACAAAAATTTGCAGCCATTCAAATTTTTGCTTCAAAAATACTTAAAATGCTCTAAATGTTTTATTTTTAAACAATTTTCTTTTTTTTTTTAATTTATTTTATTTAATTCAATAACAATATTCAGTATATTTTTTTCTATTAATAATATTAATAATTAAGTACTAGAACTAGTTTATTCCCTTTTTGTGTCAGATAACTTGTGCATTAAAGTAAAATTTTACATACAATTTTATTTAACATTTTTATTTTGATTATCTTTAGCAAAATTTTCTATTTAAATTTTCTTATATATTTATATTTAATAACATATTTTATTTAAACGAAATAACTTTAAAATGTTGTCATATTAAAGCCATAATAATATTTAATTTATAAATTGATTTGATTAAAAAAGATTTCAATCGGGATTTTTTGTAAGGAAAACCCCTTTTGTCATCGCTGCTCCATTCAAATTTGTAACATGTTTCAATAAGTTTCTAAAAAAAAGTTGATTTTCAAACCCTGTTCAGTTTTATTAATTTAATTTTGTTTTGTTGTTATTTAGGAAACTTTTGTAATTAAAGTCAATATATTTTGATTTTTTTTAACAATTAACTACTTTTAAATAGCTTTGATTTTTAAAAAAACATTTCGGGAAATCAAAATTCTCTAAAATCTTTATAAAAATTTACTATGAGCTTAAATCGCGGTAGAAATATTTGTAAGTTGTCTTCTCTTCGCATTTTTAACTAAAGGAAATATTTATTGTTCAACATTTTCTTTTTTTCAGTCACTTTGGGAAATTTCCAAGCAAGTTCTAAGAGACGTCAGCCTAACGATCCGTTTGAAAGAGATCCATTCAAAATTCAGTCGTACAATTTTCGATATGCCGAAAGGCCATCGTTTAAAATGCCAGCTGTACAGCAAAGAGTTAACAACAATAGCGAGTCTGTAAAACAATGTCAAACCTATTTTTATAACTATGATTTCCCCGTGGCCCACAATTCTTGTGCACAAAGAAATACAAAAACGGATTTGAACTTGAATAAATTTCAAGAACATCGTAGAAGAAAATTTTTACATGAAACTACAACTAAGAAAAATTCACATTTAACAGAATGTAATCAGAAACCTTACGATAGCAAAATTTTGAATTTGTATTATGGCAAACAAAATACTTATTCATCTCTGGACAATTCTACTTGTAGTCAAAAGTCTAAATCGAATTATACTCACAGCAACAATCAAAATTTATATATTACCAGAAGTTCATCTAATAGTTTGTATAAAAATTTCACAGTTAAGCAACCCTCTTCATTGAAAACTCTTAACAGTGGTCACCAATTGTTGTCTTCAACTTCACAAGATGTTTGTAACGGTCGTACACGTAGCTTAAGTTCGGGCTGTGAAATTAATATTAATATCAAGAGTTTGGAGGATAATTCCCTACAGGACAATGTCAATATTAAAATAGAAACCGACTCCTTGAGCAAGAATTTAAACATACCCTTGACGAAATCCTCTAGTAGCAAAGTACAACGTTTGATTTCCTCAGATACATTTATTATAGATAAACGATTGTCTAAATTCTCGGAAAATCCTGTTAAACCTTGTGATATAAAAAAATCTGATAAGGAACGTGTTAAAGAATTAACTTCTATATATAGTTCTCAGATACTTAAGAAATTTAACAGCACGGGCCAAGTTAAATCGGCAGAACGTATGCCTACTTTAATACCTTATAGAACAAGCACATCCAGAGTCAAAAATGGTTCATCATGTGCAAAAGAAAACTTCTTGCAAAGAGTCAATGATAATAAAGCTGCCTCAAAAGGCAGTAGTTATAATAATAACTTATATCGTAGTCCTTATGTTCAGATTAATGGACAGACTAAAACTTTAAACTGTCCTTCATTAACAACTAAGCCGAAAAAACTTAATAACACAACACGACCACCTTTGAAATCTTCCATACATTCTTTGACCGCAGCAGCCAATAGATATGAATTCAAGCCCACGGCTCCATTAAGGTTGCGTAGCAGCTCAAAATTACCGCTTAATGTGAACATCAATGTATTTGCCGATAAATTGAAATTATTAAAGCTTTAAAATTCAAGTCTTGAGAATTCTGTGATAAAGATTAAGCCACAATAATAAGTTAGTGCGTATTGCGATACGAAAGAAAACACTTTCGAATTTCAATAAATTCGGTTATTTTTATTTTCGAATCCTAATACGGAGTAACCCCTGTTTCAAAGATCCACAGAACGCACTTAATCTAGTGAATTTATAAATATGAATATGACGTTGAATGCAAAACAGTCCATGAATGAAATTGTTGTAAATCTATATTTGAAAGTTACCAAATCCATTTATCACATTTTTGTGGTCTATTATAAGTTGGTATTAAATTTCCGAAAATGTTTTCAAATATTACAAGTCGTATTTATGGTTGATAAATGTTATGCCATAAATATGGCTGGTAGTTACTATTAAATGTAATAAATTTTAAACAAATGTTAATCCATAATTATCATGTAGTTGTTATTAAACATGATCGTATTTAATAATATTAGAACAGATGTTGTCTTTTAAATGTTGGAAAACACAAATAATTTTCACAAATTTAAAATTTTTTAAAATTCAATTCGTGAACTTGTTTTTAAGTATGTGTTTAATTCATTCAATATTTTTGGTTTGTTATTATTATATTTTAGAAAAATATTGACTCATCTCAATTCCAATGGTTACATTGACAACAATCTTCTTTACTGGGAGTAGGAATTTTCAATTTGAAATTATGAAAATTCCTTCTTAAGATGCTTTCCAATTTGCAAAGCATCTGGGTTTTGATTTTTTTAAATAAGAACATTAAATTTAAAAATCGCTGCACTTTATTTAAGGAACATTTTCATAAAAAAATTTTGAAATTCTTTGAAAATTCAAAAATTTTATGGAAATACTTTTAAAGTGAGGTGAAGAGATTTACAAATTAAATTATATGAAATTTTAAATAAAAAACACTTCAGTTTTTCTTAAAAAAAAGGCAAAATCGGCTCGGTTTTGTAGCAATTAAAAAATTGTTGTTTTAATGAAAAGTTTTCAGTGTTTTCTGTTTAGAATTTTGAAACAATTTTCTTCTAAGTTACTTAAAAAACGGCCAATGTGTTATAAACTTAAAGTCCCAACAAAGGTAATTGAAAAGTGTTAAAGTATTATAAATATTATGCTCAATAAAATTCAATCATTATTGTTCCTTTTTAATTCAGGCATTTTAACGCAAATTGAAAACCTAATTATCATAATACTTCAAGCTTTAATAAAGTCCCTCATATAAATCACTTCACTTTATTTTCAGAAGATGTTTATAAAAAATTTGAAAATTTGCTTTTCTTTAACTTTTTATGCAAATTTATTGAAATGAAGTTAGAGTGTCTTATAAAAAAGGTTATTCAGTTTATATCACATAAATAGAGCAGAATTCATTACAAAATTATAGCAAGTGTTTGTCTTCCAAAATTTCAAATTAATTTGAAAATCTTTTATAAACTTGTTAAAATAATAAATTAACAGGGGTTTAGCTATAAATTATTTTTTGTATTATATTTTTAAACAATATTTTTTGTTTTGCCTATAACACCCGCTTGAACGAACTATTTTGGTATTTCATTGATTTTTTTTTTTAGATTTTTGTGGTTTCTTTTTGTAAAACCATTTGCTTTATAATAATTTTTATAAATAGTTTAATATTTGTTTTAAATTCCATAACGTGTAAAAAATAAAATTTAAAATTCAAAACATCAAAAGCTTTTTTTAACTAAGAAACAATAAATTGTTCATATGATATTTCTGATATTATTGGTTGATTTTTTTTTTAAGATTTTTTCTATTTTTTTTCTATCCAGAGTTTTGATTTTCGTTAGTTTTAAGTGAGAATCGTTAGCCGTTTGAGAGAGTTATTTATTCGTCATCGTCGTAATTCTGATAAGTAACATAACGTACCGCAGGTCGTTCGCCAATGATAAGGGACTGGAAAGAGAGTTTAAGAGAAAGATTTTTAAGTTGAGGTATAAAAGAACTCAATAAAAACTGTGTGCTGCAGTCGATATAGAGCTGATGAATCAGAAGTTATAATAAAGTGAGTCCTCGATTTGTGCAACTAATAAAACCCTAGTTTGTTGCAAAAGCCGTGGTTGCTGGGAAAACATATTTGGTTACTACAAAAAATAAGGAGTTTTTTTTAAATACAAACCAAGGTCGCACTTTTTCATCAGCTTAGTTCATGTATAGCGAAATTTCATATTTGTTTAAGAAATAAACGTATTTTATAATTCTCATTGCCAATAACTAGTTTTGGTAGTATTTGTTAACCACAAATTAAACCCAAAATATTTTTATGTTTTATAAACAGACACATTTTCAAAAGTGTTTATTAATAAAATAAAAAAAAAAATACAAAAACAAAATATAATAATAATAAAAGTAATAATAGTAGAAGTAAAATTTATAAAATAATGAAAACTTAAAATTACAATTTACAAATAATAATTAAGAAAAAAAATATAAATAAAATATTTCTATAATATTAGAAAGATATTTTAAATGATTATTACAATATTTCACTCTAAAAAAGGAAAACAAAAATTATATGTCAAGACATTTGTATACAAACTCATGGCAACCAGTTTTAAGTACCCGTCTTGACAAGCCTTCAATTTGTTCGCTCGACGAACATCTCCTTGTACGCACATGGATTTGTTTTGTGTGGACAACTCTTGTTAACACAACTAAGTCTGTCATCAAGTGTCAGTTTCAAACGAAAAGACCGTCAAATACAAAGTAATTTATGAAAAAGGACATCAACACGTTTTCCCCATATATAAAAACATGTACAAATTTGCGTCTGTAATTCTGACGGCGTTTTGTTCTTGTGTGCATAAATCCATGGCTCGTCAAGACGTGCGGTAAGTAAATGTTATGCCTTAAACATGCTTTAAATAATTTAAACAGATCTTTTTACTTACAAAACAAAATTACAGAAGCTTAATAAAACTAAGGAAATATACTTCAAATTTACACAAACAACTAAAAGAAAATCAAGACAACAAATATATTAAATTAAAACATATACATATGTATGTATATAAAAAATAAGATTTCTAAAGCCTTTCACTTTCATAAGAAGTATTTACAAGGCCATCTTGTAAAATGGCAGGAGTTGTGGCTTGCACCGACGTTGTTACATCATCTTGCGTTATACTACCCACCTTCTTTTCTTCCCGGGTCGGGGGATTCTTAAGCAGTGTCAATAGCGGTGCATACAGGAAACATATTACAGCAATACCAACTAACATCCACTCAAACCCGATCGTTTTTACCAGGGTACCACTCAAGGCAGGACCAACGGCGAAACCCACACAGAAAGCCACGTCTCCCAAAGCATAAACACTGCCGTACACCGCAGAATGACGTATGTCCACCAAATAACCTAATTCGGGCATCATGGAGGAATCAACCATGCCAATTGCAAAACCAAGACCGGCGTTGGGTATAATCAAACGGGTAATCGAAGTGGCCGTGGGAATCTGTTTAAAAATATTAATGTTGTTTAAAGAAATTAAATTCGATAGATTTGAAATTTCACTAAAATGTTTAATATTTCTTTGTTCACACACACAACTTACCATTATCAAGCAACATCCTATTATAATTAGACCTAAACATGCGGCAAACCATCTGCCAATCTTGTGACCCAAAGGACCAAACAGATTGGTGCCCACCAAATAACTTATAGAAGCAGGCAGAAAAGCTACACCCTGTTCCCAACGGCTAGAGCCCATGTTATCTACCATCCACAAGGGTAATGAAGGTTCCAGCATAGCAATACCCATATTGGCAAAGGTGATAGAACCTAGAATATAAAAAAAAAACTAAATAAAAATTCAACAAAAATATTGAAATAATTATTTAAAACCCACCAGCTGCAATCAATATATACGGATCCGAAATCAAGGCCTTTAAAGTGGGTGGTTCTGTCTCTGCTTTCTGTATGGAGGGCTGCAGCATAAATAATTGCAATACACCATCGCCGAGAGCCAATACTGAAAGCACTAAAAATGGTGCCGATTTCCCAACAAACTCATACATTATACCACCGAAGGGCGGACCAATTAAAACACCCAAAGCTAAACCACCCAAAGCTATGCCCATAGCATTGCCACGTTCTTTGTCGTCGGTATATCGATCGGCTAACATACCCATGCCCGAGACAGAACTGCACGAAGAACCAATGCCTTGTAAAGCACGAGCGATAAAGAGCACCAAATATGAACGGCCAAA
Organism: Bellardia bayeri; assembly: GCA_950370525.1. Lineage (NCBI taxonomy): Eukaryota > Metazoa > Arthropoda > Insecta > Diptera > Calliphoridae > Bellardia > Bellardia bayeri. The sequence continues at coordinate 2,740,854 of OX493268.1, forward strand.
AGCAAAAACTAGGGTTAGAGTAAAAAAGATTAATAATAAGTTGAGAGAAGGCGAGATTTTTGTTTTACAAATGAGACTTACTTATCGTGGATACAAACATAATAACAAAACCGGCAAACATGGGAATACTGTAACCAATTCTGCAAGAGAAAAGCGGGTAAAATTTATAAATATTTTTCATTTCTTCTTCAATATTTCCCCTAAAAATGTGTTAAAACTCAAGTGTATTTAATTTTTTAAAACATGACTAGTTTCTTCTACCTGTTGATTAAAATTTACCTATAATGAATCTTATAAATTTTCTTTTATTCTCTCTTACCTGTGTGTTAATGGCCCGACAATTGGATTAACCAATAACTGCACAAATGCCTTGGAGGCAAACAGTAGACCAACTTCCACAGTTTCTCCCACCAACTCCTTATGTCTCTCATCCATTTCACGGTAGAATGTTTCATTTTCTAAATTATATTAAAAAATCCATTTAAAAAATCTCGCTCTCCCTTTCTCTCTCTCTATTTTTAATACTCGCTCACTCTTTAAATAACTGGTTGTTGTTTTACTTATGGATATTAATTGTCTATTAAACTTACCCTCTGAACTAATTGTTGAAACTTCCACAGTGGGTATGTCTTCACCATCCTTCAGGCAGGGACATTGGGTGGGAGTTGGCGGTGTGTATAAGGTTAAAGGAGTACGTGCATAACTATCCAAGGGTGCATCTGGATGTCGTATATCATAAAGGAACTCAGGTATAATAGGAACTGCAATGTAAAAGAAAAACAAAAGCAAAATAAAAACAATTCCATGAATAAAAGTTTGAGTAATTAAGTTGTTGTTATTAAAAGCTTTAACAAAATAATTTTGCCAAACAATTATGTGGAATAAACCCACTTTTGTATGTACTTTTATGTGTTGAGTTTTAATTGTCTTTTGAAAAATGTTGCCCAGCTCCTTAAATTGTTAAATTGTGTGTCACAAGTTTGTGTGTCCGTCTGTCAGTTGGGTTCGACGACAATCTTATTTTCATTTAAACCCGAGTAAATTGCATTAGGAAACTTGTTGAGGTTATGTTTTACAAAATTTGTTCCTATTTTAATTACTTTTTGTTCAACAAAAAAGTATGTGCACTAACGAGAAGCAGATCTATTTCTTTTTTCTAGAAATGTTTGCTAAATTGTCTAGCTGTTGGTGTTTTAACAACATACAGTTAGGTTTAAAATGTTAGCTGTATACAGTTATTGTGTAAATATATTTAAAAACAAGTAAGAGTGATATATTCGGCTATGCCGAATCTTACATACCCTTCACCTTTGTTGTGGATGTATAATTATATTATATACATACATACATACATATGTATATATGTATATTATACTGTTACGTTTTTACCTTTAAAAAACGGTGGTTCATTTCCTTTAAATAAACCGGATTCTTTTTAATTGCAAAATAAAAGCGTCAAGTAGTTTGAAGAAAATATAACGAGTCGTTATTTATTTAAATGTACACAAACACAATTAAAAAATAACACACTGTCTTTTTACACACTTATATTACGGTTTAGGAACACACTTAAAGTATTCGAACACTTTGATGTTAAACACGCCACCTATTGATGAATTTGTTAGTAACAATATTAATACATCAACCATCTGTTGATGAGTTTATTCGTTTTTTTTTTGATGAAATTTTCAGAGGTTGTCTCGGATTTTTGCTCATATCTCCGTTATTTATGGACAGATTTTGCTGATTTTAAATAGCAAACTTCTCGAAAGCATGTTTGACAGAATTATAGAAGATTTGGGTCACGAAGATATCTGGGGACTTCAGAAAATTAATTTCAACATCCAAACAGACAGACGGACATGTCTATAAGGATCCAGAATATATATACTTTATAGGGTCGAAAAAGTATATTGTGGAAATTACAAACGGAATGACAAACTTATATATACCCTTCTCATTAAGGTGAAGGGTATAATTAACTTTAGAGTTTAAAACTGTAGGATGTTGTTTTGTATTGAAAGCTTATATGTAAAACTAAATTGAACTTGATTATGGTGAAAATAATTTTACTTCCTATACTCGTAAGTATTATTTTAACCTATCATATTTTGTGTTTGAAATATATAAACATTTATCCTTTTTTTTCCAACTACAGTTCAACATGTTGCATGTTGTATGGTTTTTTTTTCTCTTTTGGTTTATTCATATTTACATACTTCATAGTTGGAGTTTATCATGTTTACGTTGTTGTAAATTCAATTTTATAGTCTAAAGTTTAAAATTTGTTTTTGTTGCTGTTGTTTTGCTGGTACTTCTAGGCCATAAAGTGCTAAACACTTGATAATTGCTTTGGCATAATATTGTGGCCATATTTAGACATTTATCCTTTGGGCTGATTGCGTGTCGGAAATATGCCTTTATATGTATGTATGTATGTGGGTATGAATGTTTATAATGGCAGCCAGTCTGCCTATTGTATGGGTCTTCATGACTGAGTGTTATGTAATTCTCTAAGCAGTAATTATTTCTATTATTTAAATGGAGGGTAATTTTTTCAAAGGTTTAACAGGAATATATACACTATGTAGTACAACAAGTATTTTATTGGCTTAATTTTTTCATTTGTTATTATTATTATTATTATTATTATTATTATGGTATATTATTCAATATTATAATTGCCTTTGTTTTGCTGTTAAAATCAGAATTTAATTTTAAAATCCAATATTATAAAGCTATTAAATAATTTAAAATTCTAATAAATTATTCTGCTTATGGAATCATATTAATGGAAATCCTTATGAATGGACAATTCGGTTAAACGATGTCAATTTTTTCAATACAAATGACTGTGATATGAATGAATGAACTTTTTGAAACAAATTGTAAAAATACATTTTTGTGGAATTCTTCCAGAAAACCTTTTTTTAAAAATTTTTTTTTTGTTAAAAATGATTTTTTGGATGAAAAACTTTTTTTTTTGGTGAAAAACGATTTTTGTATGAATAACGGTTTGTGTTTGAAAAAACGGCTTTTGGATTAAAAACGTTATACATATTTGGAAAAAAATAGTTTTTTATGATAAAAACAGTTTTTTTTGTCTAACAATGGAGATTTATTGTGGGAAATACTTTTTTTTAGTGAAAAAATCTGATTTAAGTGGAATTATGAACCTAAATTGGACGATTTATTAATGTAAACAAACTATAGTATCAAAAAATATTATTTGCAAAATAAAAAGAAAAATGCTTCATCTCGTTAATGCAGATTTGATTTTCATCTTTCAGAGCATCTGTTTTGTTCACATTAACTCGATCTTTCAAATGGCACCAAAGAAAAAGTCTAGAATTGTCTAATATCAAGAATTTGTGTGACAGGAGAGTTTCTCATGCTATAATTGAATATTTTTACCGGCTGTGTGGTACGTGGTGCCGTCTTGCTGGAACTAAATTACTTGAGTTGCTGTACATAACAGCATAATTGATCTTGAGTTTAGTTTTAGAGATGGTTGTGTTGAAAAATCTGATGTTTTTGAAAAAGTCGATTCATATGTATCCCTACCGTTCTCTGGTTGAAATTTCCCATGTTTGTATTTAATAAATGTTAAAGAATCAATCACAGTTCAGTTATTAACATTTAATTATTTGACAGTCAATTTGCTTCCTAAACCCAAATTTGCCCATCCTTCACAGCACTGCTAAAATCGGGTTACAGTAAAACAAAGTCTACAGTCTAAGATATGAACGTGTATTCTCTATATACTTTCATTCATTCATTCATTCTTTAAAATGGAGAACACACGCTACTAAACTCTTATGATAATGTTCTCACAATAAGCCAACTAAATATTTCTTTTTAAGCACCATATTCTTTTAGAACAGGAAAGAGCGCTTTATTTACAAAATCTAAATTAAAAAAAAAAAAAACAAAACAAAACAATAATTTGCATATTTTCATCAGTCTTTATTTACTTACAATTTAAATAGTTTCATTTGTTAAGTAAATCGTTAAATTTAGTTTTATTAGGTTAAAGCAAATAGTGCTCATCATTAAAAGCTACAAAATATACAAAGAAACTCCATTAAAATCTTACAAATTACAATGAAAACAACTACAAGTCTCTTTCATGTTCCATAAACCACGTGCTGGCAACAAACTTTAGAAAAAAAAAAAAATAAACACAACTTGTATGCAAAGACAAAATTTCGCATGTCAAAGACACTTTTAGCCGCAACTAACAAACTTTATCCTTTTTTTTTTGTTTTTTTTTTTTCTTTGGGGATTGATTAACTTTGGTCGCCTAGAGAACAAGAGCGTTGTTTGCTATTTAATATGCCATTAAACAAAAAAAAAAAAAATCCAAAGCAAAACTGTAATAACTAGTAAATACTTTGGAGACATTAGAAAACTGGAAATGCTACTTGCCGCATCACAGTAACTCACGGCTGCCAGAAAATGACGTGTTTATTGGGGATATTATTGGAAAAAAGTGATTTAAGTGATTAAATTAACATTAAAAGTTGTATGAATGTGCGAGACAAGTTTTTGAACTTTACTAATAAATAGTATTATGAAAAATTCTACTATTTGGGAATCAGCCAGTCGTCCGCTATTTGTGCGCTCTGTATGGCTGGAGAGCTCTGAACTAAGACGTGGCCTGCAAAGACATTTTCTCCTGGATTATGATACCAAAAGGCCCTTGGAAAGATTAAATTCGGCCATAAATCCCTTGCAACGAAGGCGTAAAGGTTTGTTTGTAGTTTTCAAAACAAGCTACACTTATTTAATATTTTATTTTGCAGAAACTTTAAAACGTTCCATTTCCTTTGAGCTGAACGATTTAAATGAATTGGATGATTTGCACTTGAGCGATCAAGATGCTTTTTTAATAGGCTCTGCCAAGGTGAAATTACATGAACCTTCTCGACCTTCTGGTCGGGGAAAAAAGTCCAAATTTCTGAAATTACGCAGAAGATCATCTTTATTCAATCGCAAATATCAAAGTTGTGATAGTTATCATACCTGTTCATCCAAAGATACTAGTAGAAGACCTTCGGACATTTCGGCATTGCAGAGCAGGAAGAACTCGTTGCTACATCAGCAGTTTGCCGAAACAGCTGATGAACTTTTAGCGGAAAGAGTTTTACATTGGTTGGATTTGGCGGGTAAAGAGGAGTTTCTGAAAAATCTACACGAACTTAAAGAAATGGAGGTGAAATTAAGTAAAACCTCCAAACTAAGGCAAGATGTCATCAAGAGATATGCTAAAGGACAAAATACACAAAGATCTAAGTCACATAAAACAAAAAGTAATCAACGTGCCGCCACAGCTAATGCCCAGAGCAATAAGCAAAGGAATCTTAAATCCTCAGAGGCAGTTAAACATATAACCATTATATTCAACAAGGAGGGCCAGCCCATACGTTTGAACAGGCCAGCTAAGAATATAGATCTGTGTGCGTTATCCAACAGCCCCAACACTACACGTAGACTGGCTGGCACTTTGGCCTCTGCACGTTTGTATAAAAGTGCTGAAAATCCACGTTGTTTGAATGTGCCTAAAATGCAATATACAAAATCTAAAACAGCGAATGAATGCAATACGTCTTTGTCTGCTCGCCGACGTTTGGATACAGTGGCAGATTTAACCAATTCTACTTTGCAGAAACGTTTGCATGAGAATCCCATGCAGGGCAGCGGCAATATTTTTCATGATTCCAAGAAACAGTTGCACATATTTATGCCCACCTTGCCGAAAAAGGGTTTGGCCAAATGTGCCTACACAGCGGATGATGGTATCAGTGAACTGAGTCATAATTTCAGTGAACTGTGTAGAATATAAGTATTTTCATTGGGGAATTTATTAGCAAATTAATCCCTTTAGGTTATCTAATAGTATTTTCCTAATAATGAATTGTATTTTCAAACTATTTTAAATTTAGTGCATATTTGTTTTTCCTAACAACAACATGGGTTTTTTTGTAAATCCTCAAAATTTACCTGAATCCTTTGGATTGATTATTTTATTATTAAGTATATCTGGTTTATTTCCTTTTTACTTTGAAACAAAGCTAAACACATTTAAAGTTTCTCGGAAATTATTCACCCTAACCGTGTTTCATGTCGCAATGTACGCTTATGTGAACATAACCTCATTGCTGGAGAATTGGAAGGATTTTGCTCAACCCATGATTGGTGAATCATCGCTGACAGCATTTGGTAACTTGGTTTTACGTTTACTGGCCATATTAATCACAACTCTTATACTGGCTCCCCTGCTGGTCGGCAGTCGTTATTATGTCTCATCTCTTAATATTTATGTGCACATTGTTCAGGAATATAATCGTTTGGGTATTGATGTTAAATGCATTTACCGCCGTGTCTATCAAGTATGCCTATTTACATCGGTCACTATTGTTGGTAGTTTGTTGCTAACCGCCTGGCATTCGATTTACTTTTACGAAATGATAACAAATCATCCGCCCGCCTGGAAATACTATTTGATGGTGTTTTTGGCAAATTTTTATAAAGTCTTATTCATATTTTATGGCAATTTGCAATTGTTTTCGATTTACTTGTTAACGAAACAATTGAATTATTTCCTGGAGAATTTGCTGTTGCAATATCAAGACGATTATAAAAGGAAGCGGGTAATGAGAGAGTTTAGGAGAAAGAATGATCTAAGGAGGTGGTAATTTATTAAGTAATTAATTAATTAAATAACGTATCAATAAAAAAGCTTAAAATGAATATGATTGTTTTCTTTCCTTTCCATTTGATTAAATTTTGGAACGACATGCACCTTCCGTTGCAGTCTTACCAGCTGAGGATAAAAAATATGTGAAAGTCAAATCCTGAAATCCTAATATTACTTTATGAAAAGTAATTTTATTTTGTTGGTAGTAATATTCGAAAGCAATCGACTAATATGTTTTTAATATATGTATCTAAGTAATTTGAAAAAACAATTTCCCACAGGTATAACAAATCAATAAATGTTTAAAATGCTACAGAATATAAGTACATATGTGCTTTTATTTAAATTTATTTAGCAATAAATTCAGTCATCAACTATTAAACCAACGCCATAGGCATGGCTTTCTTCGCAAATCCCCGAAATTTAGTGGAAGCCTTTAGTTTAAATTTACGTTTATTTCGCATAAGCGGCTTATTTCCATACCAATACAATTATGCTACAAATGAATTTAATATATCGTGGAAACTCTTTACAATAACCATCCTTCATCTAACAATGTACGCTTATGTAAATATAACCTCACTGATTGAGAATTGGTATGACTATTCCCAGCCCATGATTGGCCATTCATCGCTGACGGCATTTGGTAATTTGAATTTGCGTTTGCTGGACATCGTTATAACGTTTCTTATATTTATGCCACCACTGGTGCATAATCAATATCATGTGGCATCTTTAAATCTTTATATGAAAGTTTTGGATGAATTAGAGTTGATGGGCATAAATGTCAGTAGTGTTTATCGACGACTTTATTATTTAAGTTGTGCATTTCTGTTTGTTTGGGTGATGGCAATGTTTTTTTCGGCTTGGCATTCTATTTACTTTTTTAAGCTGATAACTCAAAGGTCACCGGAATTGAAGTATTATTTGGTGGTTACATTATCAAATTTTTATAAATTATTATTTGTATTCTATGGTAATTCACAATTTTTTGCAATTTTTATGATTTCCAAGCAAATTAATAGATATATAGAGGATTTAACACGGGAATATCGAGAATATTATGAGAAGGAGAGATGCTTGAAATGTCAGTTGTTGGTAAATAATAAAAAAGTGCATAATTTGTTGCCATAATAACACAAAATGTTTAATTTTTAATGTTTATTTAGAATGAAAATGCGTTAATAAAAATGAATTGTAATCACGTAAAGCTGTTTTATTGTGTTAAAAAATCAGTTTTTGTAAACTCTGTTAAGAATTTTTAAATACTTTGTTTTAATTGTATAGGTTTGAACGACTATTTCGTTTATGATTTTGGCCACAGAGTTAAATATGTAATTAGTTTTAAAGTTCATGCTTTCAAAATAATCCAAAAACGGTAGCAATATTTTAGAATTTTTGCAATAAATTGTTCATATTCCCTCAATTGCAGGTAAATTGTGTGATTTATTAAAAACACACTAATTTTGAACGTTTCCGTTGCTAGACAAATAGTTTGGAACGTATTTTATTCGTTTTGTTAAGCATATGTGGCGTATAATTGTTATTTAATTCTCCTACCAAAACTGTTTGACATATGTGACGTATGATTAATATTTAATACAATTGTTTAGCATATGTAGCGTATTAGTATGTTTTAATGACAGCCATTAAATATTAATTATACGCATTTTTCATATCAATAGGAAAAGTTTTTATTGAATTTTTGTTTTTTTCTTAAATTGGCTTCCATAGTTTAATACGAGTATTTTTTTTAGCAATTTGTTTGTAGCTTGATTGCTGTATATTAAATTGATATATGTATTACTTTTTAGTATGTAAAATAGGCGTAAACCTTTTTCACCTTTATAAATGTGGTTGCTATATTTTTTTTTATCTGGAATAAATATTCAAGTCTGTCCCATAAAAACTCACATGTGTAAAATATTTAAGGAGTATTGCTTATTTATTATTTGTTGGTACACACATGAAAATACACAAACTAAATACATAATAGTTTAACATCAATAGTGTAACGCTACTGTAACTGTAGAAAAATTATGTTCATTGTTTAGTTTGTATTTTAATATTTAATAACAATTTTATAATTTTATTATATAATTTTATTATATAAAGAAAAGAATAATTGTATTTATCCTTAATTTGATTTGAAAATATTTTTTGTTGAATATTTTTGGTTGAAAATATTTTTTAATGAAAACTTTTTTCATAATAAATATTCCTAGTGAAGAAAATTGAAGGTTCTGGGCAGAAGTTTTATAAAGCTAAATTCCATGAACAGTTTTTAAACAGTATTAACCGAAATGAAAACGCAAAAAAATCACTAAACATCTTACTGCATCAATGGGGTCAATAATTCGTTGCACTTGCCTCAATATCCTTAAATGAATTAATATAAAGGTGTCTAAGCAAAAAAGGAAAGTAAACCAAATTAATTAAACTCATTTACTATTCCATAAACTTACGGCAAGAGCTTATAAAAACAAAAAGTTTAAACCATAAAATTAAAAACAGAATCTTGTAAAGCTTATACCTGTTATAACAAATACTTTAAATGATATATATATATATATGTAGATATATATATATATATATGTAGATATATATATATATATATATATATATATATATATATATATATATAATATATATATATATATTATATATATATAATTTATAACAGTTAATAAGTGACAATTTCTAATATTTTGATTTGTGGACAAGTTATTTTTTGGATAAAATCAATGTTGTAATGCAGTTTTAAAAATATTGCGATGCTAGTGAAAACACAATTACCAATACCAATATAAAAATACAAGCCCGCTCTAATATAACCTCAATAACATTTAACATTTAACATTTTGACATAACTTTTTAATGTCAATTTTAAATGTTTACTTTCTTTAAGTTTAAAACTTTTAAGGAGTAAACAAAATAACATTAACCAAACATTAAGGGATATTTGTAATAAAAAATAAGTAGTTTGCAGTTCATGTCTTGAAGACATTAAATGTTTATTTAATACTTATACACATTAGGTAGTAAATAATTAAAGGTACATATGTATTTACACATGTACTCGTACAATCATATAAATATATATATTTGTATTTTTATTAAATGGGCATATGTATATGTATATAAAAATATATATATATTTGTATAAGTATATATAGGTAAATAAAATGTCCTTTTTGCCAAGAAATATAATATTATGAGTTTTAAATGGAATATGTATATAAAACAATAGCAAAAGCCGTCAAAATTTTTACCGAATAGTTTTTAAATATAATTAACATGCAAATGTTGACAGAAATTCACCATGAAATAGTTGCTTGACATTTGTTGATTTTATTTAGTCTTGTTTCTGTTGTTGCTGTTGACTTTAGGCACATAAATACTACACATCATAGAAAATGAGTCATATGATTCTTAAGGGTATGACAAAAGTTGCGTGACCTTTTGAAAGTACGTTGTTCATATATCTAACATTTCTTCAACAATTATCACTCAGTGATAACAATGTAGCGGTTAAATTTTGTTGATTTTGACAAAACAAATTGAAGTATTAAAAAAGAATTACAATATTATAAAGATGTATTTTTAGTTTTTCTAAAAACTTTTGAAAGTTTGCTTGATCTGCTGGTAAAAAACAACTGTTAAGCCGGCAAATAAATTTAAATTAATAATTAAATAAATACAGGCTCTCAATTTTATATTTTGTTATTCCTGTTTCTTTCATATAGTTGACATCACTGTACCTAGTAAATACATTTGCACATGTTACCATACCACTGATATTTAAAAGAAAACAAAAACAAACATGTAAATAAACTTGAAAAAAAATCAAAATTAAGACAGAAAAACTGAGTGAAATATCTTCAGCAGACAATCTAAATATAAACCCAACAACGTAAGAAAAAAGAAACATGGAAAAGCACAAGAATAAGACGAAAGCAGCCACAAACCCTAGTAACTATTATAAAATAAGTAAACAAATATTAACATTACAACTGTAACTGTCACTAACAACGGTTGTTTTGCTTTGCAAAAAGAAGTAAAAATTCTAAAATAATAAAGAAAATTAAACGGAAAATTAAAAATTAAATCTTAAAAAGCTTTCGAAAATGTCTTCAAAGGCTACAAAGGAAACAGGAACGTCGGCTACAACATCCCGCTGCCAGTCACCTGTGTTCCCTTTAAAACATCAACACAGTTTTGAGGAACGTTATGCAGCCATTATAAATCAACAAATTTTGGAAAATACCATTAACAAAGACGCTTTGCATAGACAAGTGCAGGCTTTCTTTCCCTTCAGTCGGAGTGCATCCCGGGAATGTGCTGATGATAAGAAAATTATAACCAAAGACTCAAAATCCGAAGAGGTGGAGGAAGATTTGCATAAGAAACTTTTACAAAGATTGGATACTTTGGATATAAAGGATAAAGAGCAGTCTTAAAAGAAATATGAATTAAAAAAAAAAACGAATAAAGTGTAAATAAAATGTGTTCTTAAAATGCTTTAAGAACATATCATTAGTGAATGAAAACCTAAATTTAGCGAAAGAAATTTTAAGATATAAATTTTTGCAAAACTTAATAAAATAAGCTGTCTAATAAAATAAATAATTTTTGAATAAATTATGCTTAAAATGAGTATATGTTTCATTCGCAAATTAAGATTTTCATACTGTAATTCGTAATTTTTCATTGTGTACCAGATATCTGGAGTAATCTATCAATTTCTTCAATATTTTATATCTAAAATACTACTTTTTTCGATAGTAAAATGTTAAATACAAATTAGATATAGTGAATGAAATAAATGATTTCAAATAAGATAAGTGCTTATTTGAACTGAAGTGTATTTAAAACGACTTGTTTTGAAAGTCAAGAAAATTAGTATTCAATGAAATAATAAGAAGTCTTTAAAATAATAATTTTCAAGTTTTCTTTAATTCAAACTCATTACAAAATATCTTAACAACTGTTTTGGAATAATTAAATTCTTCTTCAATCCAAATGGAGTACTCGTCGGCTTTAGAAAGTGGTTTATAATTATACTCTACACCACCATAGTATGGAGGATATATATAACGCCCATAAATGATGGTTCAACACCAACCTTATATCGATCGACTCAGAATCACTTCCAGAGTCGATTTAACAATGTCCGTCCGTCTGGCTGGCTGTCCATGTAAAGTTTGTACGCAGAGTACAGGATGGGATTAAACCTAGTGAAAATCGGTTTGAATTATGCAAGTATCCAAATAGATATTCATCATAAATGAGTGGTAAATAAAGCCAAATCACATCTACGAATTTTGTGCAGATCGGTCCATAATTGATCATAGCTTTCATATAAGGTCTACTTCCGAAAATCACTTTAGAGAGCATAACTCTCTTAAAACTGTCGGTATCCAAATAAAATTCAACACAAATAATTTTCATATATATGTACATATATATATACATATGTATATACATAAATTTTAAACTTAAAATGCTGATAATGGTATTTCACTTTAATCTTAATAAATCTTTTAAAAGTATTTATATGGAGATAAAGTTTAACACACATAATATTTATATGAAGAAGTATTGATAGAAATTTTTTGGTCCATAATAGGTCATATCTCCCATATAGCGCCCGTTTCTGAAATATTGTCTTATACATATATCGGGTGTAGGATATTATATGGTCTGGTTTGACGGACTAAACTTTCTTACTTGTTTTTAATTCTGAATAAAGTTTTTAGTTAATTAAGCTTAAATAAAATTACCTAATTCTAATTCTCTGCTGCATGCATATGATTGTTTTTTATAGGCATCAGAGATGTTAGAGTGTTTTATTGTTTAAATATTTTTAGTATTGACCAATATTCAACCCAAGTCTTTTGATTGATTAAATATGTATCTAAAGTAGCTTGCATTAATACCTTTTTATTTATTTTATTCGTTGTATTTAGTGTTCAATCATTTGGAAACTGTCCAATACCTAAGAGAGATTTACTCGTATTTAAATGACAATTGTATACAAAAGAAATCGTTATTTCAATGAAAAACTAAAACACTTTAGTTAATGAAAGCATGTACATACATAGATAAATAAAAACACTTAATAAACAAACCATGAAATAAAGATTTACAAAAACAGCTACAACATTTTAACCCAAAACTAATTTGCAATTCTAAATACTTTTTCTTATTTAGTTAAAATAAATTTATGGTTTATAGCAAATCTCTCATTTAAACATTATTTATATAAAACTAAATTTATTACTTTATTATACAAAATTGCAAATATGTTCTATTTTATTTCATTTCATTTCTCAACACTTATCAGCTAAATTAATTTAATGATTTGGAAAGCTTTTCTGGCGTTCAGCAAATGTCATGAATAAATTTTTGCACACCTTTTTTTTCTTCTTGAGAATTAATGCTGTTCCTTGCTATTTGGAAATCCCCTTTTTGTCTTATTTGCCAGCCAGGGAAAATGTTTAACAAGACGTTTCATACTTGAACTCAAATAAAGTCAGATAAAAGTAAATGTTAGATTTATCTTTAATGTAGCCACTTAAAGGTAAAGTTTATTATACCTACTCGTACAACTAACAATCGTACAACCAAAAAAAAAAAAAAAAAGATGGATTTCCTTAATAGAGTGAAAAAAGAGAATTGAAAAAGAAATGTGTGTAATGTGCTGGCCCTTCTCCCCCTAAGCATTTATAGACATTTTAGTTTTCTTTTATATTTATACTTTCTTTCTATTATCCTTGTCTATATTCGTGCTGGCTTTTTGCGGTAGAAAAAATGTGTGTTCTTTGTATGACTTAGTGACTTCCGTTTCCCTGCTTTTTCGTTTAAGTTTCAACAAGTAGTTGTAAAAGTTTTTCTTTCGTTCTTGGAATTTACTTTTGTCATCTATTTTTTTTTCTTCAATAATTTTTTGTTTGAACTTGTTGGGGAATTTGAACAAATCTCTATACACTTGTGGTCTTTGTGTCATGTACAAGTATTTGAATACATTTTTTTCATCTGCTTAACAATTGTCTGTTAAAATTCAAATAGTCATTTGGAAAATAAGTGTTTTTTCTTACACGCTAAAATGTTTGTACAGAAGGTTGGCATATTAGTTCTAGTGTAACTTATGAGTTTTTTTTTTTATCTTAGAAGCCCTTGGTACTTTATTTCTATCAAATAAGCACCCTATTTCAAATTCCTTTAATTAGTTGGCATTTCAAACTGATTTAAAGTAACTTCTTTTAATTAAGTTCCACTATAAAATATTTACAAAAAACCTTGCATTCTTAAAACAGATTTTGTTTTCTTGTTTGCAAAATTCTCTTACTTTTTATTTGCTCTGTAAGTCCGTATTTTATAGAATTTATGGCTGGAATATTTGTTTATTGCCTTTAAGTGTTTATTTAATTGATTCCTTTGAGAAAAGTGTGAGTGTGACAAGCGGTGTGTGTGTGTGTGCAAGAGTATTTACAGCCAATACACTTATATCTGTACTTTCTTCCTCACTCAACCTCTCAAACTCCAGCTACTTAAGTGCGTGTTTGAGTTTGTATTTGTCAGACAAATAAGTAGGAAAAGAACTTAAAGTTTGATGGGTTGTGGACAACGGCCATTATTGTTGGCCGTATGCTGGCCGTTGCACAAAGTAAAGGAAATAAATTGTCAGTTAACAAGACAAATACATACTCCTAAAGGAAGGAGAGTAAATAAATGAATAAATTGAAGCAGTTTCAATTAATTTCTTGCGTTTATTTTTTATAAAAAAACAAAAACGAAATTGATTGCAATGGTAAACTTACCGATTGTAGTCAACAACATATTATCCAAAAGCAAAGCAATGGCCACTATTATCAACACCAAACGATTGGAGCCGCGCCATCCGATTATCCAATTCTTAAAGGCGGCCCAGGACCCGGCAGCTCTATAATCTTCTTGACGACTGTGATCTGGTGGTGGTATAGGTGGTCCACCGCCACCACCAGCTCCTGGCGAGCCGCTGCCATTACCCGATTGCGACGTCATTTTGTGGGCATTGTCTGAGGGTGGTGTTGTGTTAGCACCCACACCCAATATCCCACCGAAGTTTGCGCCACGTTCGACATTGTGGACCGCATCCGAGTGGCCATTTTGATTGCGTGGTTGCTGCTGCTGTCGTTGACTTAGTTGCTGTTTGAAGGGATTCTTACTGGGTGTATCGTTGTTGAGTGCTGTTGAGTTCGGTGTATTGGTAGTGGTGAAGGATGTTGTTGTTTCGTTGATACCCGTCTTGGCGGTATTCGTCGTCGTTGATGATGATGTGTTATGCTGCTTCAATTCACCACCAGTATCAGTCGATTGCATTGCGTTACAAAATTATTACTGGAATTAAACCAAGAAATAAAGATTATTTTCTCATTATATTTCAAAACGACAAATAAAAAAAGAACTTGTAATAACATTTAATTAAACCTAAACTTTTTTTCTTGTCTGCAAAATTTCTTAAGTAAGAAAATGAAAAAAAGCTAGAAGCATCTGTTGTGAGTTGTAATTTTTAACGTTAATTTGATTTACCAAAGTTAATGCCAAAATAATCCTATTAAATATAGACACAAACCATCCCCATTTCCAAGCCTACAAAAATATATAAAAAAGTTATACACAATTTAACAACAAGTTCCATGTCATTAAATTTGAATTTTGTATGCGATTCTTTTAAATACTTTGCTTTACTTTTTAATTAATTTTTAATTATTTATAATTTACGAATTTGTTTAACATAAAATTATCATATTCATAAGTTTTTCCCCCCACACAATTCCCACAAATAAAAAGTTAGTAAATATTTTTCCCATGTTGTGTTTCTTACCTTTAACTGTATTTAAATTTGTTTGTTTTTATGATGAGCATTTTCTTTAGGTTGTAAAATTCTAATCCGATTTGGATTTGTAAATCATTGAAACTCAATGTAAGCAGGGATTTTAATAATAACTTTATGATGTGATTACAATTTATGATGAATGTATTTGAAAATATATCACATTATTGGGGATTATGTTAAAATGTCATATTGTTTTCATATTTGCGTTTTATTTATTATATCTGCTTTTTCATTTACAATAAAAGGCAAATATGTCTAAGGTTTTAAGGAAAGTTTAAACAGTTTTTAAATTGGAAGTTAGTTTTATTAAACTAAAGTTTAAACTGTTACCAATTGCTTTCTAATGCTATGTGAGTTAAACTGAGTTTAACGAGTTGTTTAGTTAGTTAAAAAATGCAATGTTTTGTTTAGTTATGTAAACACACAACGACAAATTTAGAAATTATGCCATGGTGGTTTAACTTATTACTTTACAAATTCTATGTAACATATTTAAATGGTTTAAATGGTTTTAATGTGAATCAAAGGCAAATATATCAATGGATTTTTGATAAAGTTTAAACAGTTTTGAAGTTGCGATATAGTTTAAAGTCGCCAATTTATTTATCATTACATGTTAGTTAAACTTGGCTTAAACAATCGAGATCTTGTCAATTATGCTGTATTTTAGTGTTGTTTTAATAGCTGTCAATTTCTTTATTATTGTTCAACTTATTGGTAGCATATATAAAGGTAATAATGAACATTTAAATAGCTTTTAAATTGCAAATTAGTTTTCCTAAAGGGATAGTTTGAACAGTCAATAATTGATTTGCCAAGGCATATTAGTTAACCTTGAGTGTTTTGTTATGTAAACACGAAGTTTAATCTTACTAATTATGCTTAAATGTAATGGTGGATAAATATCAATTTTTCTGTTATAAAACGGATAAATTAACAGCCGTTAATTTAACTATCAATATTCCTGTTTCTTTTTTATAAAAGAGAAGAACAACTCAGGCAATTAATATGCCTATATGTATATTAATTAAGTGTGTTACTTTTTTTGGAAAGGGATAGGTAGAAGAAAAATAGGTTATTGTTAATCTTATGTGTAGTATATCTGAAGAGTATAAAGCTAAACTGCCTTTAAATAGCGAATTAACATTAGATCAAGTAGAAAACAATAGATAAATAATTGATGTATAGTTAGAATTAACCAATAATGATACTAGTTGGCTTAACAATTTACCTGCCATTTTAATACATTGCTCAACTTATATGTAGTATACCTTTAGGTTATATCTGCCCCTATCATTAACAAATCTTGTTTACACCTGTCTGAAACTGATGATGCCATTACGTTTGACAGCTTGATAGAAACTATAACAAAAGTTCACACAGTAGCAATTAATTTTACTACAAATATGATTATAATTACCTCAACTTAAGTAATAAACAAATAATAAAAAAATATATTTAACAATACGTTTAAGTGCAAACACAATAGACAACAAAAATAAATTTCAAAGTTAAAAACGAAATTGGAAATTTATAATGATAATATT
This sequence comes from Bellardia bayeri, assembly GCA_950370525.1. Taxonomy (NCBI): domain Eukaryota; kingdom Metazoa; phylum Arthropoda; class Insecta; order Diptera; family Calliphoridae; genus Bellardia; species Bellardia bayeri. Next base: position 2,757,982 of record OX493268.1, read on the forward strand.
AAAAAAAAAAAAAAAAAAACAATAATAATTTATTATGACTTGTTAGGGCTGCTGATTGCTTAAGCAGAATTAAATTTAATTGAATTAGACTAAGAACGAACAGCTGTTAAATCTAAAAATCTAAAACAATTGTTGGGAAGTGAATTTTATTGTTTAAAAGAAAGAATATTTATTTAAAATAAACATAAAATGTAAATGATATTTTTGGAAAAATAAAGACAACCTTAAAGTAATTATTTTATAATTTCACAGCACAAAGCTAACATTTGGAATACAGTAAAAAAAATAACTAACTCTTCCCCTTTGCCAAGTGTTTTTTGCTTTTATAAGTGTCAAAGTGTTGTAAAATAGCTATCAATTGGCTGTCAATGTCATACAAAATTTGTCAAAATATAAATTACCAGTATCAAAGCATATTTATGTAAAAAAAAACCCCAGCACCCACCCTTCCGCTAAAGGTTTTTTCAAACCATTTTTCTCTCATTTACATTATCAGCAAACATCTTCTCTAGTACTTACTTACATACATATGTACATATATAGTAAGTAATATATCACATTATCATCATCAACGCATTTATTTTATTTCCATTTTGCATCTTTAGAAAATGAAAATTGAATTTTCATAATTTAATTTGATTGCCTCTGTGTGTATAGAGAACATGTCAATAATAATAGACTTTTGACTGGCACAAGACCAAAGACAGCAATAGAAAAACTTTTTCTAAGCAATTTGATTACAACAAATATTATTTGTTGTATGGTAAATAGAAATTTTACTCTAAAAATAACGGAAGTGTCATTTCTACTTCTAAGACTACTTTTGTCACGCCTATTACTTTAGCTAAATAAGTTTTTTTTTGTCTTGTGCGTAATATTTCTTTCAAATTCATTTTAATTTAACCCAATTAGCAACAAAACGAATTTGTATTTAAACTTAATATGTATGTATGTATGTAGTTTGAATGGTGTGATAAGGAAAAACTTTTGCTATTTGGTTTATTTTGGAAATAAAGACGATAACATTTCAAATCAGCTTTTATTTGGATGAAATGTTTGTAATTAATTTATAAATTTATTAGCGTTTTCTTGTCTCGGTATAGATTTTGCTCCTTTTTTTATCCCTTACAAAGTTGTATTTTTGTTACTAAAGTTTTCGAATTAAAGATTAATTTGGTTCAAGTTAAAAACATTTAAATAAATTATCATATAATCATTTGGAACGGAATTTCCTCAATACTTTATAAGATTTACATATAGGAGAATTAAAATCTTAATACATTTTGATTTATTGATACATGTATGTATGTAATCCATATGAGATATTTCAAATCACTTGTACTTCTTTAAATCTTTTTTAAACTATGTAGTTCCTTTAGAAGTAGTAAAATAAGCTATATTTTACAAGTAAGCTGTGTATATCTAGCTGGTATGTTAATTTCTATTTGTTGTCTACTTTGGAGTAGCTATTCGACAGTCTCTGGGTAATCTTTTCAAGATCGGTTTTCCTAAGACATTTTTTAACAAAAATGTTCACCTAATTTTCATATAAAGGGTGATTTCTTTTAGCAACTTGCTCTTTGGCAAAAGACTGTTTTTGGCAGCTAACTTGTTACTGTTAAACATGTTCAGTTTGATCTATAATTTAACCACAAAACGACTTACAAACGAACAACGCTTGCAGTTTATTGAACTATTATCAAAATCCATACCCGGTTAAGAAAGTGAAGATCGACCTTTTTATCGGAAAATTGTGTTCAGCGACGAATCCCGAAAAATGCACTTTTTAATGTGGGCAAAGACGACAAGGGCAGGAAGGTCCCTGTGAATGGCGAGCACTACAATTTGGCTGACATGTGATTTCAAGAAGACTTTGCCACATACCACCCAGCATGCAATTGAGAGTTGAGTTCAGTGAACAGTTTATTTCACATTTAGGGCTACTCAATTTGCCGCCTAGATCGTGCAATTTAATGCCTTTAAAGGCTATTTTTTGTGGGACTGTGTTAAGGCTTATATCTATAGAGACAAGCCCACAACCACTAGGATCATCTAGTCCAGTTTTCAAGATCTAAGATAGATCGTTAAGCATATATTCGTTCAAGAATCCAAAACTGGGCATTATTAAAAAGCTGATATATTGTTACATTCGATCTTGTAGTGTAACTATGAACAGCAAGTCAAAGTCGTCTAATGATCCATTACCGCTACCAGCAGTCTCTTAATGCTCTAACAATTTCTATTTAAAACTTTTTAAAACCGAAGCATATCATTTATCTGAAATATATAAAACGGATAAAGTTAGTTTGTCCAATTGTATATAATCTCATACCGGCACATTAATTTGTCTCGTGTGGACAGCATTTGTCGATGTTATGTTCTTATGTTCGAAAAACATTGTCAGAACATTTGTTCGTACAACTATGTCTGCCATCAAATGTCAATATCACACAGAAAGACCGCCATAGTAAAAAAATACAAAGAAAACTATCTATAGGAAAAATGCACTGTTTGGTGTGGATTATGGGCCGGTGGCATCATTGGACGGTACTTTTTCAAAGACGATGAAGGCAGAAACGTTACTGTGTCTGGCGAGCGTGCTATGATTACAAATTTCTTTTGTCCAAATTGGTGTTGGCTGAAATGTAGTTTCAACAAGATGGGGACACATGCTACACAGAAACAATGGCCCAATTGAGAGGCGAGCTTTCAGTGAACAGTTTAGTTTACGTTTGCAGCCGGTCAGTTGACCGCCCGCAACAGTTTACACACTGGAAGCTAATATTGAACAAATTATTCCTGAGATACTGGTCGATGGAGGGAGTATGAACCATTAGAGGCGTACGCGCACTCAACATTTACATAAAATCATCTTTAAACATTGAATTATATAAATAAAGATTTCATTTCAATTTTGTTTTTAAATCAAGCCCGAAAGCTCTTAAAAACTCACTCTTTATATATTGTAGTAATACCAAGGTGTTGAAGTTTGTAATTAAATTCATTAATGAAATTATGAACTATTAACAATGTTTATTACACAATTTTAATATACTATACATATAATTCTCTTAAATTGTTATTTAATATGTTGCTAATTTTAAAACCTTTCTTAAATACTTTTTGCGGTTTTTAGCTATAATTTTAGTTATACATATTTTCACTTTCAATTATAAAAAAAAACTATATTTAAGTATGTGGTTTTATACAATTTGTTATTAGCAGCACCCCTATCGTGAATAAAAATTCCACATGAAATTTGTTCCCTTTTATTTTTTTTAACATTGAATTTTAATAGGAAAAATGTGAAAAGGGAACAAATTTCATGTGGAATTTTATTTTACGATAGAGGTGAATGGCAAATAAAACTCTGGACAGCCAGTGTTTAACTTGTTTTGTGTGTAATTTGCTATAAAGAATTTTTTGTATGAATATGTACGTCTGTATATATTTAAATAACTATTAAAAACTATTTTTTATCACATTTTGAGCCATTTTAATGAAAATATTTAGCAGTTTGTTTAAAATTTATTTTACACTTATTTTAAAAGTTTTAAGGTAATTTAAAGCTTTTTATAAACTTGTAATTCATTATTTAAAACGTTTTTATAAGATTTTGTTACTAATATTGGCTTGGAAAATAAATTTGTTAAATTGATTTGCTAAACACTTGTGACAAATTCTAACAATAGCTATATTTGTTAATAAATTTTATTTAACATAAATGTGAGTTGTATGTACTTTTTGTAAATAGTGTAGTGTAACTTATCACTTGTAATTTTATACGACTATTTTATTTGTTTAAATAAATTGTAACCGTTATGTGTGATATAAACAAACTATAAATTCTTACTAAACAATGCATGTAAATACAATTTATTTGTTTACTCGATTTGAGTACAAAAAACTAAACAAAACGATAGACGATGTAAAAAAATACTAACTACCTACTGGCAAACATTTAAGTATTAAGTAGTAGTAAATGAAAATATTGCAATAAATAAAATTAAAAAAAAACACATTGTTGCATAGATATCCAACGTAGGTATAAACATTTACACTATTTATACTGTCTTGCTGCCAGCCTATTGTTAGAATATCACACGATAAATACACATCAACAAGTTGTTTTCCGCTTATATTTTTTTCTTCCTAAATTATTCTTTTATTTATAAAAAAAAAATACAATTATGCGGCTCTTCTAAAAAAAAAACAAATTAGTGAGCTGCCTGATGACTTACTTTATAAAGATAGGGAATTGTGATGTGTGTGTTTATTAGTAACATGTGGTGTCAACACAGCGCTTTTTTTTAATATATATACGAGTAGTAATTAAAACGTTAAACAATATTATCAACATTGATTGATAATCTCTAGTCTTGAAGATACTTACATTTGTTCACTCAGCAAACAATTGCTTGTCGGCATTTGAATTTCCCTCGTGTGGATAATTCTTTTCCATGTGACGTTCTTTTTTGAACAATGATGTCTGTCATTCAATGTCATTGTAGTGATTTTAAAAAATATGAGAATCGACATGTTTCCCTCACACAGAAGTACATAAACATATTTGTTTCTATATTTCTGTCGACAAAACGAAGGCTAGTAAAGATTCTGTGTCGAGAAAATTTGGCAGTGTTCTTGTATTTTTTTAAAATGGCGTTACTTTTGTGATGCATTTTCTTCAAGTTCTTCTGTATGGGAAAAACTTGTGTGTAGTTCTCTTTGTAATTGTTGAAATTATGTGTATTTTGTATAAAAACTTGAGGAACCAGAATATAATATCGATAATGGTGAGGTCCACACGATACAAATTTATGTGCGGACAAGTAATAGATTTGGTAGTGAACAAATTAATGGCTTGTTAAGACGGGTCATCACTCACACAACACAAATTCATATTCAGACAAGTTTTTGTTCGCCGAGTAAACAAATTGTTCGTTAGTCAATACGGGATTAAGGCAGCAGATTTTTTTGAACATTAAAGAGATTTATCTCAAACTTTAAGGAAAATTGTCCGATTAATAAAAAATACAATTGTAAATAAGTTGTAAGGTTGCTTAAAGCCTTCTTACGAATTAGCGCATAATTGCCTTTTTGGTAAAAAAAAAACGTTAATATGGTAAAACATATTTTCTTCAAAATTTGTTGATTTAACGTTTATTTATAGTTTAGAGTGCATACATGCTAAGTCACTTTTTATTAAATCTTCTGAAATCCTTTGTTTTAAATATGTTGAACATCTTTTCCGCAGTTTTATATGTTTTTTTATATATTTTACAATGATAAATAAAAACAGTTTAAAATAAGTGTATTTGGCGTTTTATAAGTCCTTTTATGGGACTAATTTTCTATTAATTATTTTATATTTTTGAAAGACTTAAAACATTTTTGTATAACATATTTTTGTATAGGTATTTTTATTGCAGTTAATTGATTTAAAATCTCTATTGTCACTAAAGTTATAAGTTTTAAAAAGCAAAGCAATTTTGCATATCATAAAATGGACTTAGCACTTTTGTGTATTGCAAGTACAATCAAGTGTGTGCTCGTTTTATCTTCCCCTCACCACGATGTCTAAAAGGTGTCAGCTTAGCTTCGTGTAAATTGGGACAAATGTTTTTATGTATTTGGACTTGTTCTTTGTATTATAATCAAAATTTTCATAAAAACATTATACTTCCTTATTTACGATAAAAATTATGCAAATTAGGCAATTTAAGATATATATCAGGGCTAAATAAGTATTTCGGAAGGACATTTCTCGGTAGAATAGATGGAATCAGGCACCAATTTCAGTAGGCTACGTGCTTAAATGATATTTTTGAAATATCTTCAAAATTACGACCTGTGCACAAGATATACAGCCAGACAGACGTATGAATGGATATCGTTAATTAGAATCAGAAAGTGATTCTGAGACGATTGACATACTTTATATTGATATTTTTTGCACTATAGTGGTGCAGGGCAAAAAAGGAAAATACTTTTTACAAGTAACTAAAAAGTTCAGGTATTTAAAAATCAATAATTGCTCTGTTACAAAACTGTAGTCACATTAAAATACACATGCCCACAAATATTTATTTACGAGTACTTATGTAGGTACATATGTATATGGATTTTTATATTGTATATTATTTTATTTGTTTGCATTTGTTTTATTGTGGATATAGTAATGAGAAATTTAAGTTTTAATTTGTGGAAAGAACAATCAAATTTTGTTTGCTGTTTGTCGTATCAACTAGAAAATGTCAAATGTAGAAAAATCCATACGTTAAGATGAATAATATTTTTGTTAAATGAAAAAAATCACTCAGTCTGTTTCTAATAGATAATTAAGTAAAAAAAACTTACTATGAGTATATGTTAAGAAATCAAAAGAATATTAATTCTGTTCAACAATTTATCACTTTAAGTAAACAATTTCTGTTAATAAAATCTTTTTCAATTAAATTAATTAAAAAAAACACTTAAAATTTCTAAAATTTCTTTGAAATTAAACACTTTATTAATTAGTTATCTGTGAATTATTTTCAAACAACAAAGTTATTCTTTGGAGAGTTAAATGCAACTGAAAAGATTTCATTACATATCTGCCATTATTAAATGCAAAATAAAATAAAAAATAATATTGTAATCAAAATTTATTTATTTAGTTTTCACATCTTAACAAATGTCGATTGCGTTTATTTTAAATTTTTTTCCCTTTAAGTTTTGGAATAATTTAACAGATTGTTGTTGCTGTTTTGAATTTGTTAAATCTTTATATCTTTACTATATTTAAAATTTAGATTTTGTTAGGAATTTGTTGTTGTCTATTTTTTTTAATAAATACATTAAAATGGGAATAAATGAAATTAAAATTTTCTTTTGTTTTTAAATGTTACAATAGTAACGTATTTTAAATTAGTTATCAATCGCATTTTCTAGGTATTTACAGCATAATTCCCGTGAAAATTAGTTTAATTTTTAATATTTGAAAATGTACGAGTATTCAAGGGAAATTAATTATTTATACAATTATTTTGCATACTTCAAGGTTGCAAACATAGGAATTAATACAATAACAATACATTTCTTGGTGCAATAGTTAAGTTAAATGTTTCAGTTATTAACTTAATTGAGCATAAAGTATAAAGTCAAACCCTTTTAAATAGACACTTTGCAGAAAACATTAATTAAAGTAATCGTAATCACATTTCTAGTTATTCTATTATTTAAGGAAGTTGAAATATAAAATAAACAAAGATGTTTAATTATGAAATTTATTGGGAATTAGTTTTATTTAATAAAATATTTTGCCTAGCTTATTTTGGTTGCAGTCAACAAACATAACTTAGACATGTCTTGAACACAAACTTATTATTAAATTTCCCAGAAGTAGACCAGGTGGTAACTAGTGATGTTTTTAAGCTATCGCTGAATTAGTTTCCAGATTTGCTTACAAAACTTGAAGAGCTATAACTTTTTGTATTGTACTCAGATACCGAAAATAACTCGTCCATATAATCAAAATTGTGATTTATATTTTGTTTTTAAAAATAAATCACTGAAAATAACTGTTATAAAATGATTTTGTTTACATGGTTCAGTATGACCTTTCAAAATTTTTTCTTGTTTTTAATGCCTTTGTGAGATATAAACTATTTCAATTTTGGATGATCATAATAACTGTTAATATTCTATTCTTTATCATCATCATGCATTTGCATCAAATGAAATTTTGTCATTTACATATTTTTAAAGTTCGAAAATAAAAGTTCTAACCTGAAACATTAAACACATTCGACACAGCAGGCTACCGACTACAATATGTTAAAAATGAAACGTTTATATGTGAATGATTATTTTGACGACAGCAGGGCAAAGTTTCTTAAAAGCGGGTTTCTAATGAAAAATGGTTTTCTAGTAAAAAAACAGTTTTTAGTGAACAGTTTTTAATTTAGTTTTTAATTTTGGTATTAATAATTCATCGCATGAAGATATCTTTGATATTTAAGGAGTATGTATTATGGATATCGTATAATTCGATTCTTGCAACTGAAACGATTAAAACCCCTACTAAAAATTTTAAATACACAACTTCAAAATTCTGTCATAAGGGCTGAATTACTCGATTGTCAATAATTTTGCAGGCAGAACTGGAAAATTCGGCTGTTAAGACAGAATCATTCGATTAGCAATATAATCGATTACCACTGCAAAAGAGTTTTCTCTGCTTTCGTTTAAAAATACTCGTACCTAATGAACGAAATCATCCTGTTCTTCCTGTAACGAATGGACTATTGTCGGGAACTTAAACCTGAGACTCAGTTTACTCCGAAGCGTAAATCCTTAGGTATGGTTAAATCTAGCTATTTATAGAGTTGTATTTGTAATATTTCATTATCAGTTGATTTTAAAGATTTTTTTAAAAATTTAATTAATTCTTTATAAAGCGACGCTAGTCGACCTAACGCTGTAATTCTGCTACGGAATCAACTAATAAACTTTAACAGTTTTTAAGTCTACCTCACTAGCAGCACGTGTTTTGTAATTTATATTAATTCATTTATATCTTTTAACATAAAATGCATGTACATACTTACATACTCGTAAGTATGTATACAATGTATGCTACATTGTAAAATTTTATTGAAATCTTTAATGAAAAAAAAATCTCTTGTTAGTCTGAAAAAAAAAATTAAATAAAATATTTTTCTTAAACAATTGCTATCACGCAACTTGCCTTAAGGTTAATTAAAATTAATGTTATTTTTTAGTTATTTATTTGTACTCATAGCTAATGTGTACGAGTAAACGAGAAATAATTTTTAATTCGTATTTTTAAAAAAATCTCAACTATTATGATTTAGTTTCTTGTGGCTTAAAGTAATAATTGGAATTAACACGAGCATGTTTTAACATGCACTTCATTTGTAAATTTAATTAATTAATTCTCATTCATTATATAATTTATAAACACACATTGACATTGAATTTTGATTGTTTTCAGTATTTTTAATTAAAAATTATGTAAAAAAAATTATTGTTTTTTCCATAATGATTCATTTAAAAGCCTAGATTTTTATGTATAAAAAATTAAAATGTGGTACAATTATTTAAGATAATTAAGTTATAAAAAAGTATTAGAAATGTAATTGTAAAGAATTCTTAACAAAATGTAAGAATTTGGAATTTGTTAAATGTTTAGAAAAAAATTCTTTGGAAATGCTAGAAGACCTTAAATTTTATAGGTAATTATTTATATTGGTATATTAAAGTTTTTCTATAAATTTTCAAGTTAGAATCAGTACCTGTTTTGTTTTAAATTTCAAAGAATAGTAACGAAAAATAAAAAACAATGTCTGTGATATATTCCCTTGATGATTTGTTTTGTGTGTGTACTTAAATAAAACCAAAAGCATTAAATCATTTTTAATCGTTTCAACAAATTATTATCAAACAAAAGCTCGCATCACACTTAATACAAATATGTTTGTATGTACAACATAAATAACCGCAAAAACAACCTGTTGCCTGCCACTGTAATTCTCCAGTTGAATATCAATAACAAACCAGCGGGAAAAAATTGCAAGTGCAGGCCTTATAGAAGACCTGTTTACTCATACTAAATGATTCGATACTCATTCCGCTATGCATGAGAAGGCATTCTAGAAGGCCTTTCATACACATTCAAAATTGCATTTCAAAAAATGTCAACAAATCAAGATTTCAATAACAAACACGAATGGTTTTGCAATTATTCCTGTACGAGTATATCGTCGCTACATTAACAAACATTGTTTTACTTACTTTGTTGTTATACGAGTAATAAAAATTAATAAAGAGAGCATCTATAAATTTACAGTCATGTCACAGAATTTAATTCCTTTTGGAAGTGGAATTAATTCCGTATTTTGCTTCCATAGAAAAAGTAAAACGAAAATTTTTTTCAGAATGAAACCACTTTTAATTTGCTATGTGGAATTGTAATTTTAAGAATTTCTAGGTTTCAATTGACTTTTTTTTTCAGGTAGGCCTTGTAGCAGGCATGTAACCATGCGGCATAAACTACTTTTGACTGCCAAAGAAGGCCTTCTAAAAGGCCTCTTTACAGTATCTTTTTCCGGCTGGGAAGAACTGTATTCCCTATTGACAAGTAGTATTTGTTTACAATTCCTGTAATGTACACACATACACACTCTCTCAAATGAAATGTATGTACATATAAACATTGTTAAATTTTTGCAGAAATAAAAATGATTTTATAATGTCAACTTAAAATTGTTTTTCTTTCGTCTTTCCTGCGTACTTACCGTTTGATTGAGATGCTTTATTTGTATGAAAAAAAGAGTATAAACGTTGAAGATAATATTGCCTTATACTCTTGTTATGTAGACGACAATATTTGTTGTTGCTTAATGATGATTGTTGGAATAATGTAATGAAGGAATGGATAGAAAGTGTTGACGTTTCGCACTGTGTGTGTAGCAGAGTTGTTGTGAAGGTAAACCCTTGCAGTTGGGTTTTTCTTGTCTGCCGTATTTTTTGTTAAAATTTTACCAGCTATTGTTATTATATTGTAGCTGCTGGTATTACATTTATTTGGTAAAATATTTTACCAAGAGAATTCCTAAGGGAGATTAAGTGTTTTTCAATATTATTAAGATGAAATGTATGTATAACTATGTTTATAATTAAAAAAGCATAATATAAAAAAAAAACAATAAAATTTGTTTGTGAGTAAATTAGTACATATCTATAAAATAACAGTAAATACGAAAATGTGAATACTACAGCGTTTTAGACAATAAAAACAAGCACATGTTTGTATTTAAGAGTACATATTTATTTACTTGTTATTAAACTTTTTTAAAATTGTCGTTTAAGTCACCCATTTTAATTTTTATTTTGATTAAATATTTTTGCTAGAACTCAGCACACACAGGTGTTTTTATACCCACGATCAAAAATATTGGGGATTGTCATTTCGTTTGTAACACATAGAAATAATGGTCGTAGAACCAAAAAGTCTATATATTCTCTGTCTATTTCCGGCCGTCTGTCCGTCTGTTGAAGGCACGATAGAGCTTCGAAAAAAAGACATAGAGCAATGAAATTTTTTTGAAAATGGTAGGAATCGGTCTAATGGCGTTTTCTTTTCTGGCAAAAATGTTACATATATGTTCCACTTTTTACCCATTTCACATATAAAAAAGAAAAAAAGTGTAACATTTTTGCCAGCAAAGAAAACGCCATAATTAATTCATTATATATTAAATTAAATAAATTTAATTGATTTGTAGAATTATAAAGAAATTTTTGCTTTGTTTTACTAAAAGTAAAGGCATAAAGACAATATGATTTACAACTACAAACATTTGTGTAATTGCTTAAAATGTCGAATAAAATTTTGACGATAAAACTGTAGTTTCAGAATAATTGCAGAGAGGAGGCGACACGATATACATATGTACATATGTACCTATATCTTATATATCACAATGAATTAAAAGTCGGGGTATAGTTACTTGAAAAAATTTATTTAAAATTTTATAACCTTAGAATCTTTTTTAAAACGAATATGGAATTTTACAGGGGTATTTTCTTTAATATTTTATACAATTAAACAAAAAATTAAAAGCTATTGTTTTAAATGTAGTATTTGTCAAAAACAAACAAAGCTCTTTATAAATTTAACAACTGCAACCATTCATGTTCATTCATAACAATTGACCAGTGGTCGAACAACTTGATGACAGCCAAAGACAACAACTCTTACAGCATGTCAAAGTCAGAAACATTTAAAGGCTCTTAACTAACAACAACAATATAAACTACAACATCAGGAGAGCACAAGCTAAAAATATTACAAGTTATACACATGTAAACAATTCAATATTAAAAGACTGACAGACACACGAACACACTTGACGCGCATTTTTAAATCCATAAATATTGAAATAATTGGCCAGAATGAGTGTTTTAATGGGTGTTTGTTTGTGAGTAAATAAGTATCTATAGGTAAATAACGATAAATATAGAAATGTAAATACATGCACTAGTGTTTTAGACAATGATAACAAGCACATGTTTGTATTTAAGAGTGTTTATTTACTTGTTATTATTAAACCATTTTTAAAATTGTTTTGTCACTTTAAACTCTATTTTCATTAAATTTTTTTGCTTTGATTTTATACCCACCATCAAAAATATTGGGATATATTAAGTTTGTTTTACGTTTGTAACACATCGTAATAATGGTCGTAGAACCAAAAAGTCTTTTTATTCTAAGTCCATTTCCGACCATCTGTCCGTCTGTTGAAGACACGATAAAGCTTCTAAAAAAAAGACATAGAGCAATGAAATTTTTGTGAAAATGGTAGGAATTGGTCCACGATTTCTCTTCCATACAAATGTCTTCCCGGATAAATCTTTTATAAAAATCACAAATTTAATGTTATAAAATTTTAAATAATTTTTTTCAAGTTATACTATTACGACTTTTAATTCATTATGTATTAAATTATATGAATTGAATTGATTTGTAGAAAAGTAAAGACATAAAGACAATATGATTTACAACTGCAAAAATTTGTGTAATTGCTTAAAATATCGAATAAAATTTTTTTGAACATGTCTTAAATAAATTTTTACAATTTAAACAAATTTTTTAGCTTGTTTTCGCTATAAAACTGTAGTTTCAGATTAATTGCAGAGAGGAGGCGACACGATATATGTATATCTTAATAATTCAATAGGTTGCTGCAGTAACTCTAAATCAAAATATTGAAGAAAACTTTAAGTCTGTAATGAAATAAACACCTAAAATCTGTTTTCGAATTCGAACCTTTTCAAATAAGAAAATTACGATCAATTTTACTCGATATCGAATGCTGTAATTTGGCTTAAAATTTGTACCGCATTCTCTCTGAAAATACAGTTTTATAGGGAAGATAATTTGAAAAATGTGGATTATAGACGACCATACTAAGTCCATTACAGACTAGTGTTAAACATTTTATTTATTTTTAGCCATATTTCATTTTAGAAATTTTGAGTTATTCTGAAAAAGTGTTTTTGGGGTAGTTTGATGTAAATATGTATGTACATACAAACATATGGATTTATAAATTAGTTTTCTTCTCTTTAATTATTTATTTTGAAAATGTTTCCTAAAGCAGAGAAATTGGCATATTTAAGAGTATAAATTTTCTAGTGGTACATAAATATTGAAAAGAATTTCGCGAACAACATCTAACAATTTAAATTCTTTTTACTTTTTCGACTTTTTTATTGTTTCTATTAAAGTACTTATATTTATATACCAGTTTTTAAAGAATATTTTGTTATGAATATAACAAAGTTTTTTTCTAAATCGGTTAAAAACTTTAGAAGTTATTCAAAATCAACTCCCAAAACTATATAATAAAATAAAACAGGAAATTAAAACCATGTTAGTTCATAACTTTTACAATTTTCATTTGATTTTAAAAATAAATGTCTTATTTTATTCAACATTATTTAAAGATATGTACTATACCTATAAATAATATAAATGTTTACATGTGTTTTCAAAGAATAAATTTGAAAGTTAAAAAAACTGACATCAAAGTAGAAAAAAATGTTATAAAAATCATTAAAAATTTCGAAAGTGCATTTCGCTTTTTCTCGAATAGAACTGAATAGTTTAAAAAATAACGATGGAGCTGTTTATTTAAGAACTTATGTTTTGGACAGAAGTGTTGTAAAAGTAAAACACAGCTTGTTATAAAGCACTAATGAATTTCAGAACGTGTTACAATTTTTTCTTAAGTCTTTTACATAGTTTTCAGTACAACGAATCCAAAACTAAGTTGTTATATTAATTATTATATATATTTTAATTATAATTTCAGCCTAAATCCAGTATCAAGCAATTAAAGTCACATGTAAATTGAAATCAAATTGTTCATTTACAACAAATTGTTCATTTACCTGCTTAAACTTGGGATTATTTTATGAAACAAAATTTCTGTACAAAATTTGCCTTTTAAGCCTTTAATAAAATCAAAACTGAGTTATGAACAAGGGGGTTAGTTAGTTCTGTTATTCACATTACTATTACACAAATACAAAGCAACTGAAACGCGTTAAACGTTTCCCATTTAAAGGCAATCAAATACTTCAAATTAAGTGCCAGTTTTTCCACAACAAGAAGAAAAAGAAAGTGAAATTTTAAAACCAATTGGTTGAAATATAATAAATGATGAATTTGCATTGAATCAAATTTAAACTGTTTGTTAAATTGAGAATGACTTTATGGAATGAATGGCTGACACTTGTCAATTCCAAATTAAGATTTTAATAAATTAATAATTCGAAGCTCTGATTAAAAATCATTTATTTCCGAAAAATATTTTCTTATTTTCATTTAAAGGCTTTTCTTCGAATATAATTTTTTCATTGTGATCTTTTAGTTAATTTAAATCAAATTTTATTAAAATACTATTTTTGAATTTGTTTTTAACTACTTACAAATGAATTAAAGAAAATTTTAATTATTCTACAAGGAATAAATTCTTTAAAGAATGAAGCATTCTAAACACAATTAAGGCTTAATCAATAATTAATTTATTTGTTGAATAAAACAAATATATTTTATTTCTGATTAAGCCTTATTCATATCTAAAATTTCGAAAAAACTTAGACTAAATTTATTTAGGAAATAAATTATTAATTACATACATACATACATAAGTATATTCATATAGAAATTAGGAACTTCTTTAATTTTATTTTAATATTTCAACTTACACCCTTTTGTTTACGTTTTTTTTTTTTTTTGAATTTAAGCCAGTCTGTCACATTATATCCTGCTGAATTTTTATTCTCAATTTATTGTAACGTTACCTTCGTTTTGTTTTCGTTTTAATTTAACAATTTCTTATAAATTTAACACTTTTTTTAACATGTTTTATTTATTAGCGTACAACAAAAACTAAAATAAAAGTTGGCTAAAAAATAAACTGCAAATAAAGTTGGAAAGAAATTAATTTAAAATCTATTAAATTAAAAATAAAGCACAATCAACACACACACACTTGTTGGTTTTTCAATTTAGGTTTGAATTTTTTTCTTTTTTGCTTAAATTTTATTTACAAGACAGACACACAAAATCAAACTAAATGAAATCTGAAATAATTCACAAAGTTATGTGTAGTTTAAGTATTGTATAAAATTTGTGTAATATTATTTCAAAGTTAAGAAGGAAAGAACTAAGAAGACACTACCAACAGCAACGAGATCTCGTCTCGCACTGAATTTATCAAGTGATTAATTTCAGCTGGCAAGGATGCTGGATACTACAAACTGACACTAAACTTCAGTGTGGTGATATTTAATATCAAGTATCTCAACATATGCGAATACATAAGTATGTAAATATGTATGTTCTATATGAAACAGCCCAGCGGGAAAAATTGCAAGTGCTTCCATTTGCAGGCCTTTTAGAAGACCTGTTTACACATTCTAAAAGCTTCGATACTTATTTCACTGTTTCTTTTCTCAGAAGGCGTTCTAGAAGGCCATTCATGTGCATTCGAAATTGCATTTCAAAAGAATGTCAACAAATCATGATTTCAAACACGAATGGTTTTGCAAATATTCCTGTATGTCGTCGCTACAACAACAAATATTATTTTGCTCACTTTGTTATACGGGTAATAAAAATGAATAAAGAGAGCGTCTATAAATTTAGTCGTTTATGAAAGTTTGTGGTGTAAAGTACGCGTGTAAAATACATACATACATACATGAGATTTTTTAAATTAATTTAAACCCCCTTCTTTTACTTTCTTCAATGAAATTATTAATTTAGCAGAACTTTAATTACTTGGTAGACCTTCCAATTGGCCTTCTCAAGTAGTCCTTCTAGCAGACATGCAACCAGTAGCGAGTAGGCAAGGTCTTGACTAACAATGATGAAACGATTGGGCAATGCGGCAAGAAGTACTTGTGAATGCAAAAGAAGGCCTTCTAGAAGGCCTCTTTACAGCATATTTTTCCCCCTGGAAATACATAAACAACTACGAGCTCAAATACACTCACACGTACTTACATATATACATACATATGTATGTATATACTAATATTACGAGTTGTAGCTGAGTATGTATGTATTTCGCAAACTCACGCATTTGCTGGCTTTTTATCATCGTCATCATCTTTATACTTTTTTTTTAGTAATCGAAAAGAGAAAAACGTTCCACAATACGAAAAGCGTTTATTTCAATGATGTTGGTAATTTGTTGGTTGTTCGTCCTTTTTACATTTTTGTATGCAGCTGCATAGTTGTTGTTGACATTGAAGGCATAACGAACAGAGAAAATATTGAGTCCTGTTGCTTTAACAGCCTGTTGCAGCTTCATATACACGCTACTAGATTTATAGTGCAAACGATTATAATGAGTGCTTTTATTCATTTTGGGGTGGCGATTTCAGGAGGTTGTATAGAATAGATTTGAGTGGTTTTATTTGTGATTTTGCTGGGGAGAATGAATAAATATTATTGCCGGTTTTCATGCCTAATTGACTCTCACAACAGTAATTTATTCAATGCTTAATAAGTGTTTATAAAAGGGTAGTTAAGATTTTTAAAACAATGAAATTTTAAGTACAAGTTTTCTTTGTCCGAGAAACGAACAAATTTGCTGCTGAAAATTTATTCTAGAAGTTCGTAAAAATTTCTTTGAGGTATTAAGCTTAAGAAACGAATAAATCCCGTAGGGAAACTTCGCTCAAGAAACCAACAAATCCTGGAGAATTTTTTTAAACTTTGGTCCAGAAACGAATAAATTTCCAAGAGCAGCTCTGCTCAAAAAACCAAAAAAATTCCTAGAGAAACGTTGTTCAAGAAAAAAACCAATTTCACAGTGAAACTTTATTCAAGAAACAAACAAATATTCTAGAGAAACTCTGATAAAGAAATGAACAAATTTCTCAGAGAAACTTTATACACGCCATCTGTTGATGAATTTGTTCGTAACAATATTAATACACTTTGTGTGATCAATGCCATCTGTTGATAAAATTATTCGTAACAATATTAATATACTTAGTTTTTTTGATGAAATTTTCAGAAGTTGTCTTGGATTTTTGCTCATATCTCCGTTATTTATGGACGGATTTTGCTGATTTTCGAAAGCATGTCTGACAGAATTATTGAAGATTTGGATCCCAAAGATATCTGGGGACTTCAGAAAATTGATTTCAACATCCAGACATACAGACGGACATGGTTTAATAGACTCCGCTATCTATAACGATCCCGAATATATATTATTTATAGGATCGGAAAATTATATTGTGGAAATTACAAACGGAATGACAAACTTATATACATATACGCTTCTCATGAAGGTGAAGGGTATAAAAACGAATAGAGAAACTTTGCTCGAAAAACGAACAAATTTTTTAGAGAAATTTTGATTAAGAAACAAACAAATTTCCTTGAGAAACTTTGCTCAAGAAACCAACAAATCTTCTAAAGAAACTTTGGTGGAGAAACGAACAAATTTCCTAAAGAAACTATGTTTTACAAACAAACAAATTTCCAAGAAAAACTTTGTTCAATAACAGAACAAATTTCCTAGAGAAACATAATTCTTGAAATGATTTTTAATGCACAAAAAAGGTGGGTTACTTCCCAAATTTCTTTAAATTTTTTTGGTTGCCACTCAACTCATTGAGAGTATTTTGCACATACGAGTATATCTCACACATTGTTGAATGTTTTATATACATATACATACATATATGTACGTATGTATATTTTATTCGCATAAAGGAGTGTGTGATTGATTTTGTTTCACAAGCACAACTGATATAAACTCAAAAAACACTTGTTGCTGTTGTACTACCATTATTCTATATAGAATATTTTATAGATATTGAACGTTGAAAATGGCAATGTATTCTTGGGCATAACACACAACATAATTATTTCAGAAAACAAGTTTTGATACTCAAAAATCAAACATACAACTTGTATAACTAAAAAACTTATTTTGCGTTTTTATAAAACTGAAACTTTTTTTAAAATGTAATAAATTATTGTATATTTATGTAAATATGTTAAATAACTTTCTTTTGTTATATTTGTTAATTTAATTTTTTAAACGGCACCACCTTATAATTTGCATTCTAGTAAAAATAATTTACAGACTTCTGATTTCTGATTTCTTGTATTTACTTACAGTGGATAAGGAAATGTTGACAACTTTTTGTGGCTTAAATTTCATTGTTAAGAAACTGTATTACTTGTGTTACTTTTATTTTCATAATTGTTTATTTCACACATTCACTGATATTTAAACGTGTTATTTGTTTGAATTATGCCAATTTTTGTTTTAACAATTTTGTATGTTGTTTATTAAAAGTATTTTTACGTATGTTTCCAAAATATAAAAACGGGTTTACAATATTTTCTTTTATTAATTTCTTAAGAACTTTTTTATGTTCTTTCATTTAACAACTGCGTTGTGTTTTAATGGACCAACATTTAACGATTAAACAAAACCGTCTGCCAAAAATGATTCTCATACATAATAAAAGTTTTTCGTCTATCGCGTTTCATACTTATACATACATACGTCAAATATATGTATAATTAACATGTTTTTTCATGTGCTCTTGTAAATATTTGTATTGCCACTTTTTAGTTTTAACAAAAATGTATCTTACTATTATACATGTGTTTTATAATTTTTATCTTTAAACTGGCTTTTAATAAGAATCTATAAAATTCTTTAATTACATTCAAATAAGTTTTTTAAGACTCTTCAAATTTTACTATGTTTTGAACGTTGTGGCGTTGTTCATAAATTTTATAAATATTTAAAGATATCTAGGCTTATTGACATCCATTGGCAGGGATTCCCAATTAAATAAAACAATTTCTAAATGTTCTTATTCGAGCTTAGTTTCCATAGAAATTATGTTTTAATATCGAACTTAGTTTCCATAGAAATTATTTTCGAATATCGAACTTGATTTCTATAGAAAATATGTTCAAATATCGAACTGAGTTTCTATGGAAATTATGTTCGAATATAGAACTTAGTTTCCATAGAAATTATGTTCGAATATAAAGCTCAGTATTGATGTTATATCATGATGTAAAAGAACGAGTACGTAAATTTGTTGAAAGTATTAAATGAAAGCCCAAAAGCGTGAAAATATTTAATAATTTAGTTTACGAAAAAAACTGTAAGACATAAAGTCAATACACAAGTTAGTCAATCATTGGAAAAATCAAAGTTAATGGTGTAGAAATTCAAAACTACCGTCTTGAAATACAATTGTAAAATACACCCATCTTTAACAATTTAAGAGTATTCTTTTTAACAAGTGTCGAAACACAGCGTACAAACAGAAAAACTCTCTCCTCATAAGCCCACTTAACCATTTATGCTATACTTGAAAATTCACACTTGCACACATGTTTAAAGGACAACAATTGAGTTTGGCAAAAAAAGGACACATTTGTTCTATGCGGAAACAATTGGTCACCATGAATAAAATAAATAAATGAAACACTTAGGCAGGATTTAAAAACCAAGTTGTATTTACCTACTTTAGTTTTTTACTTTCTGCTGTATTTCTTTCTGTTTAATGTTGGGCATATTTTTCGCATTGTGCGATGATTTTATTTGATTTAATTTTTATTTCAATCTATTCACAATTTTTTTTACCCCATCATTTAACCCAAGTTGTGACAAATTTGTGGGTTAAGAGGTTAAAATACAAAAAAGCACTTAACCATGGCAAATTTACTTAAACGTAAATGTATTTCTGTTTTTTGCTATTCATCCTTTCATAGCAGCCATAAAATTTAAGTGGGGTTGTGTATTTTTTATTTGTTATAGATGGCAGGAGTTATGCAAGCATCTAATTTAGTATTTTAGAGGAAAATTTAATTTAGTTTTTATATTTCATGCCATGTGTTTATTTCTAGTTAAGAGTTCTTTGCATATTTTCACGTTTTTTTGTTTTATTTTAACAATTTTTGTATTGAATCTACGTTCATGTATTGCTGCTGGTGATGTTATTTCATTTGACTTTTTTTTCTTTATTTATCCTTTGTTTTCAACCTAAGAAAATTCATTAGGAAATTCCTAAGTTATTGCTTTCATGTGTGGTTAAAAATAATCTCTTCTAGAGAAAATAACTTATAAAATGGCACTGCTTAAATTGCTCTAAATATTTATGAAAGATTCTTGAGAAAATTTGCTCATTTCTCGTGCAAAGTCCCCATTTACACAAAGCAAGTCTTTAAGCTAAGAGTGGGTTCACACGCTGCGATTTGTCGCCGCGACTCGCGTTCTCTTTTGGTGTCCCTTCTAAATTCATCATCTGTTCACAGTTCACACGATGAAACATTGGTTGCACCATTCTTGCGACATTTTAACATCAAATTTTTCATTTCTCCTATTTCGCTTATTCAACACATCTAGTTGCCATATAGGACCTAGTTTTTAGTTTTGGAAATTTATGAAAAATATGTATGTGTAATAATATATTCTTGCATATTTTGTGGTCTAGGGGCTTTGAAAGGTGAATATTTGAAGGTTTGTTATACATATGTATTTTACCTATATACATGGTGTTCGTAAAGAAATAACACTGGCAACACTGCTGGTAAATGAAATGAAAATAATACAAGAGAAAATAATATGCAAAAGAGAAATGTCAAATTTGTCGTTTTTTTCACAATACCTGCGACACTAGCTACCCCATACTCTCTGCTACGCATTTCATCTATAAACTTGAGTCGCAGAAGAAAGTCGCAGCGTGTAAACACACTCTAAGCTGATTACCTTTTAGACTTGCAATGTTACTCTCTTATTCGTATTACATATGTATGTGTATACAAATGTGTGTAAACTCTCAAATAAAAATACGAGAGATTTAAGCAATAAAATTGCGCTATGTGAACACCGAAGAAATTTCAAGGAAAAAATTGCATCAATATTTTCAATAAAAATTGCTCCGTGTAAATTGGGTCAAATGTTCGATCATAGTTTCTAGAGACAATTTTTTCGTTTTTCGATCAAGTTTCTAGAAAAAAAATGGCAGAGAAAATTTGTTCGTTTCTCGCAGAAACTTTCGTCTTACTCGTATATCATTTCTAATGAGGTAAACACACAACCAACAAAGGGCCAACGGAATTAAATCAATTGTCACGTAGAAAATTAAGAAGCAAAAAACATTTTACACTTTCATAAATAAATGCCAACCAACCAACATTTCCAGGCGCTCGTACTACTGCCACTAATTTCAAACAATACGCGATTTGAAAACACACCAACTCCTACACTTTTTCAAACATTTCCTAAAAGAGAACAATAAAAATAGAAAAGCGAACAAAGACTTTATTAAATTTTCAAAATTCCATTAACAGTAAAAAGAAGGCAAAGAAAAATAATTGATAATGACACCCTGCGTATGTTAGAAATCAAGACACAAAGGACCAACCCAGAAGAAAACCCCAAACAGCATTTTAACAACAACAATTACATGAGAAATAAAATAAAGTCAAATGGAAAATAAAAGCTAAATAGCACGAGTGTAGGCAGGCAGGCAGGCATAATTGAGAAATAAACCCTTAAAAATACTCGAACAACTGAAACCAACATCTCTACACACGCACTTTTAACATCCAGCTACAAAAACAACAGCTACACCACAAAACAAGGAGCCAGCATTAGTAGTTGGCATATCAGGACAGGCACCACTTAATGGAACATACCATCAGCAACAGCAATTTGTCATATTTATAGATATGAAATGATATCAACATTTTTTTTTGTGTAGCGGGATTCAGTGAAATTGTAAATCAAAGAAGGGGAATTAAAGTGTTTGTATAGGTAGAATGGTACCAAATTAGGTACTTAAAAGCTATGTTTAATATTTATGGAATGAAATAATGAAAGAGTTCAAAAGATTTCATTAAGTACGGCTATAATAGTAGCAATCATATATGATTGATTTCTGTTACATCTATTTCACACTTGATTTTTTAAATTAGATGTAAAGGTACAGTCACATTTGGCAAATATTTACTCAAAATAGCTTAACCACTTGTTTTAGCATAAATTTGTTTGACGTTGTCTACTCTTACAAGAGTTTTGCAAGATCAAACAGCATCAAATAAATTAAAACTAAATATTTGTTGTGTCTTGTACTAAATAAACGAAGTTTTTTAAATAAATAAACGAGTTCAAATATATGTTATTTAATGGTTACGTCTTTTTCGGCAAATATTTGCCAAGTGTGACCGTACCTTAACTCTGCTACTGCTGGACAAAGTTCAGCAATTCGAAAAAAGGTATTTTCTTTGCAGAAATAATTATTTGCTCTTTACAACAAATTCATTTTATATTTATCATCCCAATGTTAAGTCCTTTATTATTAAATATCTAAATACTCTTCTTTGTATTTTTCTTAAGTAAATCAAAAATAATTGTGTACTATAAAGTACTTTTTTAAATTCCTGGGTACAATTTTAAGTTTTCATTTCGCATCCCTGCTCTTTATAACTGATTTAACACACACTCTCACTCATTTACACAAACACCCTCAGACAATCTATCACACTTAAGTTGTAAAGGGTGATTCGTGGGGGAGGTTTTTTTTAATTTTAAACCAAAAACTTAAAAAAATAATTGAAAATTGAAATTGAAAATAATAGAAACAATTTTTTTCGAACTTTGTTTCTAGAGAAAAAATTTATTGTTTGTTGATATTTATTTAGTCGGGCTCGAGTTCATTAAATTTAATTTTCATTAAATTATTTTTACTGTCTGTTGGCTAGCAGGCACCGCAAGTGGTGCAGAGGGTTAGAACGCAAAGAATTCTGATGAGAGAAAGTGGTGTTTCTCGAAACATATGTAAATTCAACAACCCAGGTTCGAATCCCAGCCATGAAAATTATCAATAAAAATTTTTTCAAGTTGTAAAACAATTTCTACCTTCAGTAAAAATAATTTAATGAAAATTAAATTTAATGAACTCGAGCCCGACTAAATAAATATCAAATATTTAAAATTAACAGTTCGAATAAAAAATAATAAATTTTCCCAAAAAATTTATTTTTAAACAAGAGAAAAGTTGATCGTTTTTCGAACTTAATTTAAAGAAAATTCGTTTGTTTTTCGTACTTAGTTTATGGTTAAAGATAGATTGTTTTTTTTTTCTACTTAATTTTGGAGAAAATGTGTTCGTTTTTGGAGCTTAGTTTCGAGAGAAAATTTTTTCGTTTTTTGGAACTTTTATTATGAACCGAAAGAAAAATCTCTGACATTTATTTCCTAATCCCTGCGCTTCGTCGACAAACTGCATGAAGAGCATTTCTCGCAGAACTCTGATTCTCGTAATACAGCGGAATAACTTGAAGACATTTTTGCATTGTGACTCATTCTCAGTACAAAAATACACCAGTCACACGAGAACTCTAAACAAAACAAATGAAAAAGCCTCTAAATAAATCACCCTACAATACGAACTCATACAGTAAAATGTAAGCAGGACTTTATCGATATTTTTCAAATACATATGTGTGTGCCTCTGTGTCAACCAGAACGGTAGCATGAAAACTACCCACAATACCATTAATATACATAAATATCTATATTTTTTTTTAATTTTTAAATTCCAAGGATTCTTCTTGTTTTATTTAGAATCTTTTAATTTGAAGTGTCATGTCAGTTGCAGTTAAAAATATATTCATGAATAAATACTATTGTTGTAATAAAAATAGAACAGAAGGAAGGTTTAAATACTGCTGGTTATTTAAAATAAAATAATATTAAATTTAAATATCAAATTGACCACTTCTTATTACAAAGAAATATATATTATCAGACTACATATGTATGTATGTATGTATGTATGTATGCATGTATGTATGTACATTGAATCTCTTTGAAGATATCGTAATTTGTTTCTAAAATAAATTATATTCATGCTAAATTTCTAAAGATAACAGTATAAAGATAACTGTATAAGGAAGTCAAGCATATAAATTTAATTTCCTGTTTTAAAATAATTTTGTTGAGTTTGAAGTTTCCATGAAATAAACTTCTCTAGGACTTTATTTCAATTATTGCAATTGTTTTCATGGTTCTAAATCTTATGATTGAATTAAATATGAGAATTATTAACAGCTTTAGTAAGTAAAGCTGTTTGAATTTATTTATTAAAAGTGCTTTAATTGTAGATTATTTTAAATATATGCAAATTTCAACTATGGATCAGTGAATTTAAATGTTACAAAAGTTAAGGCTAAATAGTGTTTGTTGGTGTATTTTTGGTGAAAATTTAAATAAATACAATGTGAAGGAATTAAGCACATATTTATAAAGTAACGTCCAATGTATAAAGTAATATATATTTTTTTAGTAATTATTTTTAAGATGCACATACACATATGTGGTTTTACGTGTATAGTGTTGTTACATGCGTCTTAAAACATTCACAGTATTCAGGAAAAGTTATGGACCACGATATGTTTTCAAAACTTATATACAAAAGAATCACTTCCTGAGTCGATTTAACAAGTCCGTCTCTCGGTCTGGCTGTCCATGTAAACCGTGCGCCTCGCAATTTTAAAGATATAAAATTTGGTTCATAATATTTTTTCCGTCCAAGAACGGCCCCAAACGTCCTCCCGAAATATCGGTTTATCGATCATAAATAAATGCATGTATCCAAACACATTTCGCAATAAATAAGTTTTACCTGAAGCGTAATCATATCTAAAAATTTTGTGGTGATCAGTCCATAATTGACCACAGGTCCCATATAAGACTCAGTGCCGAAAATCACTTTAAAGAGCACAAGTCTCTTAAAAATATATTTTATATATACACAAATCATTCGGCAAAATTCTATGATAATCGGTCCATAATTAGTCATAGCTAAAATAACATTAACTACCATAAATCTCTTAAAAATGTAAGTATCCAAATAAAATTCAACACAAATAAGTTTCACATATACAGATACCATGACACCTAATTCTTTAACGGTCGGTCCATAATTAGTCAAAACTCTTATATAAGAACCATTTCGGAAATCATTTTAAAATGTATTAATAAAAGTGTTTACATCGAGATAAAATTTAACACAAAAGATATTTATATAAATGCCACTAAATTTTTGGATAATCTGTTCATAATAGATCATAGATCCCATATAGCGCCCACATATACTGAGTGTAGGGTATTATATGGTCGGATGTGACCGACTATACTTTCTTACTTGTTTAATTACAGATCATGATGATTTAATTAATATTATATTGGCTTATATAAAATTTATTAAATGGCTTCAACTGCACATGATGATCGATTATTTTAAGTTAATCGTGGTTTATGTCAACATCGTTTAAAGACAGGTTATATTAAGTTCATCGTGGCTATAACCAACTTAATTTAGTGATAGATTATATCGCGGTAATCAAATAAATCAATTTTATTTAATGACAGATTATGATATTTTAATCGAGGTTCAAGTTTCATCTTGTCCCAAGTTCCATCATGGTCTTTTAATCATGGAATATATCAATACTAGTAAAATTAAAGCAAATCATTTTTAAGAAGAAAACATTTTTAAGGAAAAAGTTGTCATCAAACTTTTTCTGTAATATAATAAAATAAAAGCAACAACAAAATGTTCTTACTAGTTTCTCTGAACAAGTTGCAGGTGTGTTAATTTTGAACAGCAAACATTTTTCATTGGCATTATGTGAAGCCAAAAGTCGTAATTCTCGTTATAAAGCTGCAAAGAGTCGTAATTAGCGAGATATTGTTTTGATATTTAAATGTGTCAACAGTTTTAACAATAATTTTCAATCCTTGGTGTTTAATTCTGGTGGATAATTGTGTATTTCGATTCGAAAACAAACGTTTTAGAAATACATACAATGTAAAAAGTATACAAATTCGCACGATTTTCTTTTCGAAACGACTTACAAAACAAACCCCTGTTATATTTTCTAAATTTTATAAATTCAATTAACTCTATTGTTTTGTAAAATTTATCTTAATAAAACTGACCACTAGTTAAAGTTTTTTGTAATCTAATTTAACTATAAACAAAGTATCAACTATTAATTCTATATAATAAATTTACAACATTTACCGCAAAAAAAAAATAATATTATTCTTAAATATTCCTTACAAATGTATTGTTTTATATAAAAAAATCTGGCGTCTGCGTAAAGCAACGGCTTACAGCATCTAGAGGCGTGTCTCATAATAATAAAATATCCTGCCAATCACAATTAGCGGATAGAAAAATAAGGGGAATTGTGTAACTGTAGCTACATACGAGTAAGTTAGGAAAAGTGAATTGGATGCTGTTGTCGTTGTAGTTAAATTTTGCTAATAAAAAAAAAAGAAAATCCTGTAGAAAAAAAAAACACTTGTTGCTTGGGAAAACTCAGAAAATGTAAACGCACACACATACACATCATTAACATGACCATTAAATTTTATAGATCTTACTTATTGTTTTCTATTTTCAGCATTATTTTTTTTTCTTTCTTTCAAGGATGTTAATATGTTGAATAGATTTGATGAGGTGTTGAATTTTTTTGTTTGCTTTTTGTTATAAATTGTAAGTAATTTCAGAAATGAAATAGAAATGGTAACAACACAGCTTATCATGTAACAATCCTTGGGCTTAAATGCAGTTACATACAACATAGTGCTCAAATGTGTGTTAAGTTGTTAGAACAGGAAACGGAACTTTAGTAGATTTTCAGGAGTATGTGTGCATTTTTATTGTCATTCTGTGTGTGTGTGTGTGTGTGTGTGTATATATGTATTTATGTGACTGCTAAGTAGATTTGAGATATAATTTTATGATTTTTATTGTTGGGTTCTAGAAGAATGATTTATTGTTTTACATTTGTGCTTTTTTTTTCTTCTTATTTATTTTTTGAACTTGTTGCTAGGACAAGATAGTAGTGGTTATAGTACTAACTAAAGCTTATTGTATGAATTATTGTAAATATATATGTATTGTACTCCTTGCAGGAGTATTAAAGAGGAAACAAAAAATGTAAACCGTTTTTTCTATCTCGTGGTATTTGAAAATTTAAAATGCTGTTATAGCCAATTTAATTTTAATACAAAGATTTCGTCCGAAATCAAATTGGCGTTAAGTTGTTTGTCAATGAATTTGAGTCATAATTATATTTAGAATATAGACTCGAAATAATATAATTAGGATAGATTTAAAAACCTGTCATTTATTAAAATTTTGAAGTAATTTACTAGTTTAACTTGGGATTTGAATTTAATGTTCTGTTTTATTAAAACATTTTTAATTCTAAAATTAATTGATTCATTCGTTAACCTGTTAGGCAAAAACTTTAAGTTGACAAAGCTTTTTTAACTGGTGGCCATTTTGTCAGCTGTTAAGTGATTTATGTTTAAAGTAACTAGTCTACGCCGATAAGACCAAAACGATTGACCACTTAGAGGACAACATTCACCGAGTTATTGCCGATATACGGCCACAAATGTTGGAAAAAGTCATCGAAAATTGAACCTCCAGATTAGACTACGTCCAAGCCTTAATTGACTTAATTTATAATGCCAGAAAATAATCTTTCGTATAAAGTAAATTTCATGTCAATTTAAAAAAATTATATTTGTTTTATTCCATTTCAAAGTTATATACATACATCTAAAAAAAACACCCTATATAAGTGGTTAATAGTGTTAAATGTCATTTGCTATTTTATTGAATGGAAAAGTATTAAATAGTATTAGAAAAGAATTGTAGAGAATTGTGTGTTTTTGCAAATGTTTAATATAAAATAGACATCGTAAGCTTTGGCACATAAAATATTCTTAAAGGCAACATATTAGCTACAAATATAACTTTGCTTATAATCTTTAAAATGAAAAATATTGAATAATTACAAAATATACATACATATTTGGCACGATTTTAGGAATTCAGTTTATTTTGTTTTTAAATTAGTTTGATGATAAACTCTGACCGGTAAAACGTTAGAAGCAATTGTCAACATCTGACAGGAAAAATCGAGAGTTCAGTAATCTTACTAAAAAAGTAATTTTTTGAGTTGGAAATTACTAAATTATCTAATTTTTTTTTAAAGAGTTAAAAGAGTTGTAGTATAAATGACTTGATTTGAAAAGTTTTACCCCCTTTTTCAAAAACGATTATTAAATTTAACAAACGTTTATTAAGCAAATTTTTATATGCAAATCTGTGTTAATAATCGTTTGTTAAAGTTAATAATCGTTTTCGAATAAGGGGATTAAAGTTTAAGTGCAATAGGAATTTTAAACGAATGTTCGAAATTGTATAGGTTTAATACAAAATAATTATATTGATTTTTAAAGGATATCAACATTGCCTACTATTAAGTAAGTATTTAACAATTTGTGTCAACTAATTAAAACATAAACCATAAGTCATTTCAGAAGCCCAAAGAAAAACGTGACACTGAGTGAATACAAAAATCGAATATAGAGAGCAGAAATGAAGAATGTGAGTATTGCTGAAGTTATATTTACTCTAGATTCTAAAATCAGACAGCAAAACGAACTGTTCGGATCGTCACACTATCTGAGTTCTATAAGTTTATACATTTCACATATTTAAGAGTTCTGTAAATTGTTTTACTTTTTAGTAAACAGACCTGTGTCAATGTAGTAACTCATGCGATTGTGTACAAATCTATCTATTCAAATTTCAAACTTTACAGAACAGGGCGTTATTTAGAAACTTATTACCAAAATAAATTTCACCCCGCTTATTACGAACCATTTTAACTGGTCCCACGGTGACTAGTTCTGCTGAACTCCATAAAACGAATAATGAGTCTCAAATCTTGTTTTTATATAGATAGTTAAACGTTGTCTAACAGAAATAGTTTAATTAGAAGAAATACTCATCTAAATGTTGGCTACATAAAATTAACGTTTAAGAACTATTGATTAAAATATTTTGTATAAAATACATTAAGCATACTTGTAGGCTAAATTTATAAACAATCAACTTTTAAAAGGTCTAGAGTGACCATATGGGTTATAAAAAATTAGCGTTTTAATGGTCACAAATTTTAAGACTTACAGGCATGTTCTAAAATCACGGTAATTTTAAATCACGAACGGTTTTGAAATCACGGGAGGAATATTTTGGTGTTCTGAAAATCACGAGATTTTTAATTTTTAGTAGTGATTTTGATTGTTCTAAATCACGAGCTAACAGCTGATTTTCTTTGTGTTGACTACTAAAAAGTAAATCTCGAAAAATGTAAACAAATCTAAAAAAATGGTCCGCAAAAAATACAACGTCTTACTAAATTTGTAAATTTTAAACTTTTTCTGTGTTAAATAAAGAACAAATGATTTTAAGTGTATGTGATAATTTTATTACAAAAGTTCAATGAAAAATGCTTAAAAAACTCTAAGTGATTTGAAATCATTAGGCTGTTAGATGATCGGTTTTAAATTACGGGATTTCAATAATTTTTGTGCACAGGACACCTTTTCAGTGATTTGAAATCATTTTACGAAAAGGTGATTTTCAGAACATGCCTGTTAATAAGCGAGTAAAGTAAAACAAACACAATATTAATTTTAGTTTTTTTTTATAACCAAGAGTATTTTTTATTATTTTAAATTTAAAAAAATTGTAAAACTTAGTAGAAAAACAAGACCTAAGTAAATTTGAATACATATTGTTAATTAACGATTAAGATATACATATGTATATAATATAAAATATTTTGTTTTTATTTTGTTGTTGTTGTAAGTAGAGTGTGTATGTGAATATTAAAACTAAAGAAACCCTAATTTTTAGAATACACAATACAACTAATCACTCAGCCAATCATTTTTCGAATTTAGCTAAAAACTCAGCGATCATTTCCAGCAGTGATGTTCAAAAATAAAAAAAAAATTAAGATGTATTGATGAGAGATTTTGCCCAGCAAACATAATGTCAAACGCTTTTAATAAGAAAAAAAGACAGTCTTTGCCAGATATTAACAACTTATTATAATGAATGTAATTTAAATATTAATAAAAAGAAAAAATATAAAGGACCGTAAATATCAAACAATAATTATAGAACAGTTATTTTGAAAAACTGATTTATGGAAATTAAGAATTAAACCAAAACAAATAAACTTAAAAACATTTGTTTAATCGGTGCTTAATAATCTAAAACATGCTTTGGAATAACATTTTAAAACAAAATTATAGATGCCTTTAATGTTTTATTTTGAAGTGGGTGTATGTATGGTGAGTGGGTGTAAAATTACAAAAAAAAAAAAAAAAAAAAAACCCCAATACAATAGTTAGTTAGTTTTCAAATTAAATAGTAATAAATTAAGCTAAACAATATCTTGACAACTTTTTGAAACAAACTAAAATAATTTTTTTGATTCGACAAAAATAAAATAAACAGAAAACAATTTGAGCTTACTACAATTTAATTTTACTAAATAATGTTTGTTGATACTCATTCGTGATGTTCATCAATATTTCTAATTGGCAACAGATAGATATACATACATATTTCAAACTATTACTATTAACATAATACATTGCTATTATCTAAGACCAAATAGTTAAGACCTTTTTTGTCTTTTGTAAGCTTTTATAAGTAATTTAAGCTTAATTTTCTTTACTATGATATTTCTTTATACCTATTAACACCAACTTGAAGCTTGTTTATTATTGCAGCATTATTTCTTTGTTTTGCTTTGCTTACTATTAATATTCTTCTCTAAATGAAATTGTATGCTTTATATAATAATCATATAAAGCGATTTAATTTAATTGTTTTACCAATTAGTTTTTTAACTATCTAACAAAGAATCTGAGCCTCTTTCCAGCTCATCTAACGTATCCTCCGAACCCGAAGCGGTCAAGTCCGACAGTTCGTCTAGGCACTTTTGCTTCTTGCGCACATTCCAGTGCAAACATTCGGCCAACGAATCAAACCAATCGGATATTTGATCTTGAGCACATATACTGGGCACCGGATAAATAGAGGTGGTTACTCTTAGACTGTCGCCGTGGAAAAGCTCTTGTCGATTGCGACCATCAAATGATACCCAGGAGGTGTTTCGGCTGTCGGGTGATACAGAAATCTGAAAATAGAAAACATAATGTATTTATTTTAAAAACTTAGTTACAAAATTTTTATATTAAAATTTTTAGCAATATTAGATGGGTATATCTGAAATACCTTCAGTTCAACTCCTGCAGGTACAACAATCGGACGAAAACTTAGTGAATGTGGACAAATGGGTGTCACCATAATCGCGGGTACAGATGGATGTATCATAGAGGCTCCAGCTGCCACAGCATACGCCGTACTGCCGGTGGGTGTGGAGACAATTAAGCCATCACCCTGCACCGACGTTATATACTTGCCATCCAAAAATAAATCAATATTACTTAAATAGGGTGAAGGACCACGATCGATAACAACTTCATTTAAAACCTGAATAATAGGAAAGCAAGGACCACAATTACATTACAACCAACAGTGTTATTGCTTAAATGATAAAACATACCAAAATATTTGTTGAAGGTGATCTGGAGCAACCTTTGCCCACGGTAGGTATGCCGGCACAGGAGTCCATTGATACACCACTGTCCGCCGACATGCTGCAATTCAATTGTTGCGTATGCTCTAAGGAATCTTTACGGCGATCGGTTTTTCTGTAGATAACACAACGCAAGCGGCTGCGCAATGTTAAAGCAGCATGACCTTCTAAAACATTTGTAACTTGTTCTTGGAAATTATCAAACTGGAATGGTGTCAGAAAACCCAATGAGCCCAAATGAAACGCCATTACAGGCGGCACAGATTGTTGAAACAATAGAGAGGCATACAAGAGAGTACCATCACCACCCAAGCAAACAATAAAATCTATACGATCTGTTAAATCATCACGCCCATCTCTGTTTTGAAAAAAAAAATAGAAGAAAAACATCAATATTTTTAATTTCATTCCAAATTGTTTACAATTCAAAACTTACTTGAATGTTACCAATTTTTCTTTAACTGATTGAAATCTCTTATCTTCTTGTAGCAACGGATCATCTAATACGGCCGATTCCACCCACACAACCATGTGTTTTTCTTGTACCAACCATTCAACTAAATGTACAAATGGTGCCATCACCATAGAGTCACGTACTTTTTTTATTACCAATACCGTTAGTGGGGGTTTGTACCAGGTAAGACGCTGACTGGCAGGGTCTTGAATTTGCATAACCATGGCCGGATTTTTCATTATACGTCCACATGGTCCAAATTGTTGAAAAGGTGAGGGGGCATTTAAACTTCGTGTGCGCCTAAAAGAAAAGAAATAAAGTTTTAAATTATTATTATTGATATGTAATTAGTTTATGAGTCTGTAAGTTCTTATATTTTGCCATTCATAATTAATGATTTTGTTGCTGTTTGATTTCGTTTTCCAGTTTAAATGTCTGAAGTATTTGAAATGATTGATACTCTTAGCCGACTGTTTCTTGTTGTCCATTTGTCAAAATTAATTTAATACATTTCCTACATATTAATTACATAAATTCGTGTGAATCCATAATGTGATTTATTAATATTAAACATTTATTAACGATCATTTTAATGAGTGTAATTTAAATAAAAACAAAATCAATTATGGTCGGCAGGCATAACTGCTCTTTGTTAGCCTTCTGGTTTTATTTAGTTAAACGCGAAGCACATTTATAAATATAGTTGTACAAAACTAATTACTGAATAAATTTAATGATGATAATTAAATAAATTACATATGCTGAGTATAAATATGGAAAAGACAACGGGAAACGAAGAATAAGATCTGGAAAACTTTAAAGTTTTCTAAAAAAAAAATAGCTAAAAATTCTAAAGTTTAGTTTTTTTTAAAGATAATAATTTATTTGTCTAATAATTAAAAAGGGAGAGAATTTATTAATAAATTTGAAATAAATCTGTTAAAGATATAATAAATTAATTTTAATCAAACTGGTATCAATAGTGTTTTATTTTCAAAATCAGATTCCGAAGTTTTTTTTGGTTAGTTCCGTAATATAGAGGAGAGGCTGTATCCTACGACTTCGCCATGTTAAACCTGTTTAACCTTTCATATTATGTATTATCTAGAACCGGTCTTTACTTCCGAAGAACCAATCACAGAACCTGTTTTGTGTTAAGACTTTTATTTTAAATTTAGTACAAATTTGAAATTTTGTAAAAATTTGAAATTTTGTAAAAATTTGAAATTTTGTAAAAATTTCCAAAATTTAATACAAATTTGAAAATTTAGTACATATATGAAATTTGTTGCAAAATTAAAAATTTTGCGCAGAATAAATTTAAAATAATTAATGCATGAAAATTAGTACGAAATTAAAAACATAAAAAGTTAGTACAAATTTTAAAATTTTTAATATATAAATTTGGTACAACTTTTGAAAATTTTCACTACAATAAAAATGTAGTCTTAGTTACATTTATAAATTTAAAAAATTAATGCAGAATTAGTATAAAATTTAAAATTTAGTACAAATTTTAAAAGTTTTTATATCAAAATTTTAAATTTACTACAAATATTAAAATTTTTTGTACAAATTTTAGAATTTAGTACAAATTTTGAACAAGAACATTAAGTGAAAATTTAAAAATTGAAAAATTTGAAACAAAACTTAGCCATTCCATTAAAGCATAAATTACGATTTACTTCAGAGGTATAATTTCTTAGTTATAAAAAAATATTTTTTAAGAATTTTATTCAAATAAAAGCATCTAAAAGCATCTAAAAGAAGCTAAAGAATAAGTTGCTTAAGCTAAATTTTAGTTACTCATTCGAAGAAGCTCTGATTCTGACAAGAACTAAATTATATAAAGTTTGCAATTCTCAAAATTTAAAAATCTTAAAACTTATTGTACTTTTAAACAATTTTGTAAATAAAAGGCCTTCATTAAGGTGGTAATAAATTATATATTTTTTTAAACTTATAAATACAATTAACCAGCGAATACTTTTTGTAAACTTTTAAGTTTAGTTAATAATTTTATTGTTTTTTTTTTGTTAAAAATTAACCAACAGATTAGTTTTGTGTTTGAACACTAACAGTACGTATATATTTCAAAATAATAGGTTTCAAATAAAAACCAATAAAAGTTTAGCAAACATGGCAGTTGGTGTAGGTTTAGATTTTACTTAAAATGTATATACATTTACCACTAAAACTTCCTAATAAACATATTATTGACTGTCAATAACTTCATATAAAATTTACAACTTAATATTTGAAATACATATGTATAAAAATTTAAGTATTAACCCAGCATACCATTCTAGGAGCGCTCCGAAAAATTAGTCAGAAAGGAGTCCAACTAAAAGCATTTTCGGAGCGAAAGAAAAATTTGCTTTAACAATTAATTTTTTTTCCATTTTTATATATTTTATTTAAATGAATTCCATTTTATTTATTTTTTTTCTGTAAATACAATTTATTTAATTTTTTCCCATTTCTAATTTAGTTTATTTGTAAATTAATTCCCTCTTTGTTTAAGTAAAAACAATTAAAAAAAAAATAATAAATGCGACCTTTAAATTTGTTCCCCTTATTTAAAAACGATTATTAAATTCAACAAACGTTTATTAAGACAGATTTGCATATAAAAATTTGCTTAATAAACGTTTGTTAAATTTAATAATCGTTTTTGAATAAGAGGGGTTGTATTTAAAATTGCAATGACTCTTTTTGACATGATGTAAGAGCTCTTTCTAAGCCCAAAAACCACTCATAAAAGACTGTTTTCTGATATTATCTAATAAAAGACTCTTTTCTGACATTATCTAAGAGCTCTTTCTGACGGACCATTTTCGAATGTAATGACCCCCTTTTCTGAAGGTTTTCGAAGCAATAATAATTGTTTTTTGGGCTCATAAAGAGCATGAACGTTCCGGAAAAGGTGTCAAAAAAGACTCTTTTCGGACTCATATGGCTTGCTGGGAAGTACTAACATGAGTTTGCAAAATTTGCCTGAAATAATCTAAAACGTAATTAATGTGTATAATGAATACAATAATATTGACATTATAACTATCTATTGAAGATGCTCATGCAAGTTTGTAAATACATATTTAGCCAGAGAAGGCTAAATAAAAGACGCACCTTTAAACAAAATATATACATATATGTATGTATATGTATGTATGTATGTTTTTTCATACAGAAAAAAAATAAAATAAATTTTTAAGTTTCTTTTTAAATCCCACCTTAGAATACGTAATGAGGGTGGAATTTTGTCTGACAAGGACACATTTTCCAAATTGGCAGCAGTTGTATTTAATTCACTGTTAAAACCATTGTCAATCATGCCACCGCCACCTTCCAGGCTAGACGAGGTATCCCGTCCATAAGCCTCCTGCAACAGCTGTTGGTGACGTCTATGCAAGGGTAACATACTTTTTTTACTTAATTTGTAAACAATTTTACACTCAATATAAACAATTTATTTCTTTTACATATATGTTTTTATTCAAACAAATGCACACAATTTAAATATGTATGTATGTATATCGTTTTCAAGAATTTTAGGAAAAATTAAAAAAAAAATTAAAAAGCAAGTTGCCGAACTTGTTAGGCGCGCTTGTTGTTATTGAGACGACTTTAACTAAACAACGATTTGAGTGTGTTATTATTAATTGTAAATTATATACAACAAACAGTATTAATAATATAAAATAGGTATGTAATAATGTTTGAATATAGACACGACTCAAATTGACTTGAGATCGAAAACTGAAATACAAATTCACAATTCACAATCTTTGTGTGGTATGAACGAAGGTTACATTAATACTGGTAAATAAAGTTAACATTTTTTACCAATAAACCTTTTGGCTGGAAATTGTAAATTCAGTTTTGGTATTTTTTTTTTTATTTATTTATGTATTTATGTATTTAAAAAAACATTTATAATTATTTATTTAGTCAAAAACAAATTGAATAAAAAAACACACAGAGAGAAGAGAAATTGTTATCTCTACACAAAGCAACAAATTTGAAATAAAAAAAAATAACCACCACCAGTGTGACCATTTTAGCATTTTTGCGGCTAAATTTAGCTATTTTATTTTGATTTAGCTGCAAAATTTCACTTATAGCATTTGGCATTTTATTTAGCATTTCTTAATAATATGTTTAGCATTTACTAGCATTTTAAAATTTAAGAATACGAATTTATTTATTGTTGAAAATAGCTTGAAAATAATAAATAAGGAAAATTATATGAACATTTTAAAGAATAAATGACAAATTTATTAACGGATGGAATTAGTTAGAACTCTGCAACTAAAATGACAAAAAAATAACTTCATATAAGTGGGAAATTGAAAATTCAACCGTAGCATTTTGGAAGAATGTTTGTGAATACAAGAATGCGTTTTATGAAAACTCCATTTCATCTTTTGTTCTGAAGATTTTAGTTTTTCCATTTAGTAATTCAGAAGTTAAACGTATATTTAGTGGAATGAATTCTATAAAAACAAAGTAAGAATGTATAGTCGGCCAAGCCCGTTTATAATGCATGTAGAAGTAATTTTCAGAAGTGGTTCTTATATGGGTGCTATTACTAATTTTCGACCAATCGTTATAAAATTAGGTACGATGATTTCTTCTAATTCTTCATTGCATTTGGGTACATTTTTAGGACATCTATGGTCGTTGAACTGAGTTTCGGAATTGAGCTTTATATGGGAGCAATGGCTAATTATGGACCAATCTTTATATTCTTATTTGTATTGAATATTATTAATTTTAAGAGAGTTATGCCCGTTAAAGTAATTTTCGGAAGTGGACCTTATATGGGAGCTACGACTAATTAAATCGAACCAGAAAGTAATTCTGAGTCGATTGGTATATTATAAGATAGATGTTAGACTAATGGTCGAATTCACAGTCTTTAGTTAGCTAATGACAAAGGCTTAGCTAATGATTCTTTATTCGCAATGCTTAGTTTGCCATAAGAATACCAAGTAATAGTTAAATAATAGTTAGTATTTTAGTTTACTAATGGTTAACTAGTGACCGAGAATTTGGCCATAATACTTTTGCGCATTACAAATATCAGCACAAAGCCAATATACCCTTTCTACTATGGTGATGTAGGGTATAATAAAATAAGAAACATAATGATTTCAAATACCATGAATTCTATTGTTTGTATTAGATGAGCATAAAAAGATTAAATAAATGTTTTCAAATTACAGAAGACTTAATTAAGGCCTGATACAGTAAAAAATTAAAATTTGTATGAATATGACTCAAAAAATATTTAAAAACTGAGTTGTATTTAAGGTTAGACTCCTAAAAAGAAGCTGAATTAATTTTGTTCTTGAGTTCAAAGTTGAATTATTTATATAAAAAGTTTATTTTTTAATCATGTGCACGTCAAATTGTAAAAAATTATTTCAAGAAAGTATTTTAAAAAATGTATCACATTTTTTTTTAATTTTAAAACAAGTTTTAGCATATTTTAGCTTCTTTTTAAAATGATTTAGCCGCTGGTCACACTGACCACTTATATATATTGGCAACTCTTGATTTTTTATTGTTTATACTGTTGTATTTGCAATTTGTTAATTTTTCTTCTTTACTGTCATTGCCGATATAATTATGCATTAAGAGAATCGATAAATATAAAAACAGTTGCAATTGAGTAACTGACAAAGCTCTCATTTTAAATATAAATCTCTCTATTAGCTGTTGTTCTGTTTTTAAGCCAAAAGAGTAGAATATTTACTATTTATTTAAGTCCGTGTAGGAGCATAAATAGTTAAATTTAATAAAATAAAACTTTGTGATGTTTTAAAAGTTACGACCTAGAATAGTGATAAAAAGCTTTACTATTTAAGCAAACAACTTAAAGAATTGGAGTTTTAATCAATAATCTAATTTAATTTTGATTATGAAATAAAAAACAATATCCTTGAATATTGCGAGACTTCTCTACAAAAATTTAAATTTGTGTATGTATAAACAATCTTAGTACAATAATTGTTCCTTATAACATTTTAAAATTGTGAATTACTTTTATAGTTTAACACAAATATGAAAATAACACTCGTTCCAACATTACTTTTAGTACAATTAATATTTAATCACACCTATCGTGAATAAAAATTCCACATAAAATTTGTTCCCTTTTCACATTTTCCTATTAAATTCAATGTTAAAAAAATAAAAGGGAACAAATTTCATGTGGAATTTTTATTCACGATAGGGGTGAATATTTATAGCAAGCAAATTTGAATGCCGAGGAGCATTTTCAGAACTTGTTCTAAAATAACTAGTTCTAGAACGAGTCTATTTGGAACTATATCAGATACATTATGTTAAAGTATATGTACATATGTATGTATGATGTATAATTTGACAACAACTTTGAAACATTTATTACAAAACGGAAAAAAAAAGATTGCTAATGTTTAAGAAAAATCAACAAGATATACCTATCTAATGTAAATTTTTCAATAGTTAAACGACCATTTCAAATTCGAATAATCCAGTATTTTTCTAAGAGCTTAATCCAATATCTCCGCAATAAATAGTTAACAATTCAACTATTGTAGAGGGTGATTTTTTGCAACTTTCTTTTGGGATAGACTGTTTTTGGCAGCTCAGCTATTTTCGTGTAATATGTTACTGTTAAACATGTTCAGTTTTGTCTATGTATAATTCATAAATCGACTTACAAACGAATAACGAAACCATAAATAATTGTTACTTTTTAACAAACGTCATCATCATTATCTACAATATAAATGAGATTTCATTATGATCTGTATTCGTTACAAGTCAAGTCATAGCTAATTAATTGTTTTTAATTATTTTCGGTTGAATTTGATTTGTTTTGTATAAATTTTTAGCACTTATGCAATACGGTTTTTTGTATTGATTGATTGTCTATTTAGTAATGATCTTTGAACAATACTCGTTGTGCCCCCTAAAGTTTAATGCATAAATAAATAAAGAGTTTTTTGTTGTACTTTTCTATAATTGAATATTTATGAAGTGGTGGTTTGTTAATGCTTTAAGAGTGTTTAAAAAAGGCGAATTAAAGTACACTCAACGAAATTAGTTTTGTTTTAAATTAATAAAATAATTTAATTAAATATTAATTAAATGTAACGCAATGAATGACTTGTGAAAATTTGTCTTATAGCGTTAAGGTGCAGTTTTTAACAAGTTTAAGTCAAACTTAGGTCGAGTTAATAAATAAATTAAATTCTATTATTTCTAAAAATTAAAAAACTTTGTAAAAATTTAGAAAATATTTTGTTTATGTCTCTAATTTCGTCAAAAATTAAATTATTTTTTTTGTTTTTTTTTTATAAAGTAATTTATAAATTGTTTAATATACGAGTAATTGTGCAAAAATGCAATGGGTTACTTATGGCTAAATTCAAAGTCTTTAGTTAGCTAATGGCAAAGGTTTAACTAATGATTCTTTATTCGCAATGCTTAAGGTACGGTCACACTTGTCAAATATTTGCTGAAAAAGACGTAACCATTAAATAAACTATATTTGAACTCATTTATTTATTTGAAAAAGAAAAAAAACTTCGTTTATTTAAGACAAGACACAACAAATATTTAGTTTTATTTTATTTGATGCTGTTTGATCTTGCAAAACTCCTGTAAGAGTAAACAACGTCAGACAAATTTGTGCAT
The DNA here is from genome assembly GCA_950370525.1 of Bellardia bayeri. Lineage (NCBI taxonomy): Eukaryota > Metazoa > Arthropoda > Insecta > Diptera > Calliphoridae > Bellardia > Bellardia bayeri. Next base: position 2,797,761 of record OX493268.1, read on the forward strand.
AAATAAGTGGTTACGCTTTTTTGAGTAAATATTTGGCAAGTGTGACTGGACCTTTAGTTTGCCATAAGAATAACAAGTAATAGTTAATATTTTAGTTTACCAATGGTTAACTAATGACCGAGATTTCGGCCATTAAAGAATCAAGATCTTTGGTTTATATTTTGGTTCGTAAAACCAAAATAAACTAAGAATAACTTCCTATAACAAAAATTCTTGCACTTTGAATTAATTTAAAATTATAATGTTGAGATATTCAAAAATATTTCAGTTATAAAATAACTATTATTAGTAATTAACTTAGCCGTATAATATGTGTCTTTAACAATTTAATAAAAATGCTTTATTTATTAGCAGAGAATTATATCAAATCTATTAATTTAATAACTTTTATTTTAAAACAATTTTACAATTCTGAAGGAATGACTTTAAAGCCCTATATTTTGAATTAAACTCAGATGCTATACATATATGTATGTATGTATATGAATAGCAGTTTACTTAAATACCAGTCAAAATCTCATGTTTAGAGTTTACTTAAAATTTTATTCATTGGGTTTAAATCACGTTTAATATACATACATATATTGCACTTATTGTAGGCACCATAATCAAATGATTCATATTTAATAATAAATTTACAGTTTTCAATAAAAATAATCAATAATAACTAAATCATGAAAGACACTTTAATACAATGAATATTTTTTTCTTCATTCATCAAAAACCTACTCATTTCTTAATCCTTTTTTTTTTACAATGTTTTATTTTTAAATAATTAACTGAAATTGCCCAACACTTTTCTAGTCCAAAACCCGCTACTAATCTTCAGTAAAGTCCGCTTAAAACTAAATATGTAAGTAATTTTATTTAAAAATACCTTAAAGACTTAATGAAAGTAGGCTCTGTTTGTCTGTCTTTTAAGTTTATGAACGCGTGAAATTAATTTAATTCATTTCAAATAATTAATTAAAAATTCTATGAGAAATTTGCATTTGCTAGTGTATTTGAAAATATATAAAATGAACTTAAAACCAGCATCGTAAAAAAATCAGAACTTTTTTATTTTTATACTCAAGCCAAATTTATACTCGTATTAATTTAAAAATATTTATAAAAATTAATTTTTTTTGTATTTATTTTAACTGAAAAAAATAAATCCGGTTCAAGCAAAAAATCTGTATAAAACAAAATTTAAAAAAGAAATAACTATTAAAAAGATATTTATCTTTTATTCCAAAAGAAATAAAAAAATTTATCAAAAAAAAAAAATAAACATAAACAAATAACTTGAACACAAAAAAGTTGAAGAGATTTATGGCGCTTTGCACAAACTGGTACGAAATTCAAAGTTTATGTCTGCTAGAGTTTTTTTTGTTTCTTGTCCAAAATACATACCTATATAAAAATAATATTCTTAAAATTCTTTTAATGTTTTTTTTGTAGGTATAAATGTATAAACGTTTTTTAAATGTTGCCTAAGGTTAGTAATTTATTTATGGGAGATTATAATAACGGGTTTTTACTGTAGTTGGCGGAAAAACAAGAGATTAGTAAAGCTACACTAAGAGAACATTATAGGGAAAAAAGCTTTTCCTTTGAAAGCTTTTATATGTATGTAGTTATTTTTAGATTTGTTGTTTAGTGATTGCAGTTGAACTAACATTTGTTGCTTCGATTATGTTAAGTTGAATGTTAAACATTCCAGTTTCAACATCCTCGATAGTATAGTGGTCAGTATCCCCGCCTGTCACGCGGGAGACCGGGGTTCAATTCCCCGTCGGGGAGATGGCAATTTCTTTTTTGGTTTTTTTATATTTTTGTTATTATTCATTTATTTTATTTAAAAAAATAATTATCGTAAACTATCTCTCGATAGCATAATGTTAGTATTGCTTTTAAGAGACAATTTAAGTTTTTAATATATGTAACTTATCATGAGTTTTACTCACGGACTTAAAAAATAGAATAAATGCAACAATTTTGGACTTTTTCTTATTCCATTTTTGAGTTGTACTATTAATTAAAACATTATTTAATAGCGTCGAATAATTATTTCAGTTTTATTTTCAGAAATTTTAATTCAGAGTTAAAAATGTCAGCAATTATTTTTTTAATTGTTTAACTGTACGGCTGAGAAGCCTAGTGGAGTGGAAAAAAGGAATTTAGAGAGGATCTTGCTTTTTTTTATCTTAATAACATTCAAGGTCGAAAGGTTGTTGTGTTCCGTATGCCAAACTATTCAAATCCAAAAAATTATGACAATTTGCTAAAAAAGAAATTCCATTTAACAATTTGCAAAACAAAACAATCAACATACATACATACGCATCTTCTATTTTTAGCAAACAATATATGACAATTTCTCTTTTTAAAAATTCTTATTTAAAATGTTTATAACTAAGAGTATTAAGTAGAATAAGTAGTTTAGCAATTGATTGTTCTAGCAACGAAAATAATTGCATATAAAACCAAGAGCAAAGAACTTTAAAAAGATATTTACATTTCGAATTAGTTTCCCTAGAGTATGGAAATCAATGAATCAATACCAATATTTATTTTATTTTTATACAATTTAATTTACACAGTGAAACAAAAAACTAACAGATTTCACATGTTTACAAAACAAACAAAAATTTGCCAAATCATTTTACGCAAACGAAAATTATCAAGTCTAACAATGTGCAACAAATTGCTGACTCACTTATACATGAGTGAGGACTTGTGACTGTGTATTTAATTGATAAATTAATTGATTAGTAAAATTTTTAGAAAACTTACGGCCATGTTCCTGAACGGCGTCTTCTAGTGCTGGATGAGAAATAATTTAAATCCTCATCATCATCTAAACTTGACGAAGAATCACCACGATTTAGCAGTAACTTTTGTGTATTCATAAAATTTAAATGTTTTATTTTGTTTGTTAAATTATCCATGACACAATTGCCATTGAAATCTTTTGGTTTTGTGGCATTTGTCTCGTTTGTGGCATGATGATGAAGTGGATTATAAACGGCAGCATTGCGTTGCAAACACATACGCGTCATGTTGCTAAAACCATCGTAGGTGTGATGATGATGGGGTTGTTGAAAGGATAATTTATAATTTAAACGTTCTTCTAGCCGGGTTTTGTGTAAAGTGGCCAAATCAATGTCTGATACACAAGCCATATTTATTTTATATATTTTTTCGTAGATTATTTTTTTTAGTTTTTATATATTTTTTGTTAAATTGTATTATTGATAACAAGAGCTTATCTATTGTTTAAACAAAATGTTCAATGTTTTATTTATTTATATTTGTACACTGTCGTATATACAGATGCGTGCAACTAATTAAGGACAGTAGTACTCAATATTTAAATAATATTATGTTAAAGGTAATATTTATTAAATAAAATGCTAAAATTTAACAATGTATGTGGTATTTTTTATAATTTGTAAAATAAATTAATCGACACTGATAAATTTATTAACATTTTTTAAATCAAATATGATTCACAGAGTGTTTTACAGTATATGAAAAGTTCTTAATGCTTACTTAACATGGATAAAAGCAAATCCTGTGATGACAGTACTCGAAAGATTATTGTATAAATTCATCAGGATGGAAACACTTATCGGGTAGCCTTAAATGTTTCAAAAACAATAGTTTTTCAAGCGGTGAAATATTTCAGAAAGCAGTCGACTACAGAAAAAGTGGTCCGTTAAAAAAGAAGCCCTATTACGACAGTTCGTGAAGATGCGCTGATTGTGCGCGAGTCAAAAAAAAATCCGATTAAAGAAATTATGTTGCCGGCCAAGTTGAAAGATTTTGATCCAAAGAACACCAACGCTACTTTGAAGCATGTCGTCACGTGGTGTTGGGCCTCTGCACAAAATTGAGGGAAATATGGATAAGTTTCAGTATTCAAGAATTTTAGGCGATACAATGCCGTATGCTAATGAGAACATGCTAGTAACATGGATATTTCAACAAGATAGCAATCCGAAGCATCACATCAAGCAATGTTTTTTAACAATTCGGTTACTGTTCTTGACTGGCCTTCATGCAATCCTGATTTCAACAAGATTGAGAACTTATGGGAATTTGTAAAAACCAAACTAAGCTCTGTAAAAATAAGCCATTTTAATTATCTATTTAGTAAGTAAGAGAATTGACTAAACTACAAGAAATTTTGAGAATATTATAAAACCTTTCGTATTATTTGCTTCAAGGTCAAATGTTAGTATTGTGCCCTTTTTAATTGCACGCAGCTGTATAGTATGTTAATGTAGTAATAGTAATTAATATAGTATATTAATGATCTTTTGTCGCTATTTGCCATTGGGTTATAAAGGTTCAATATAATTATCAAGTCTAGTTACATCTACTTAATTATTTTAATGCGCCATAAGCTACAACAACAATAATAATAATAAAAATAGTGTTTTTGATTATTATTTTTAGTAATCCGTTAAATGTATTAGTTAGTACAAAAAATATAATTTTCATTTAGTTAAGAATATTAAGAACAATTCTATATAGAAAATGTTCATAGATAAAACTGTTATACAGAATATTTTCTGTATTAAGACTGTTATAAAGAAGTTTTTCTACAGAAAAAAACTGTTATACAGAAGATTTCCTATAGAAAAAATAAATATACAGCAAATATTCTATAAAAAAAACTTTATGCAGAAAATTATCTACAGAAAAAACTCTTGTACTTGAAATTTTCTTTATAGGAAAAACTTTTATACATAAAATGTAAAACATGCTTTTTATGCTGAATTAAAAAAATTGCCTTATAAAAGTTTAATAATATAGAATTTTCCAACTCTGCTAGTCATCATTGTTTACAAGAAACACAATTGAATTGACAATTATAATAAAGCAAACATTTTGAATATGAAACAAAAATGTAAACAATTTGAAAATAAGTCCAAAAAAAATACCATGTTTATTTTTTTTACAAACAACTTGAAAGACAAGTTAACAAAAAGAAACGGAAAAATAACAACCTGTTCAAAAGATGCTACTGGTTGGCTGAAAGATGTTTTGGTTAAAAAAATAAAAACCAAAAAGACAACAACATAACCTTGATCTGTTTAACAGAAAAAAGAGAAAAAACATGTTGATGCATGCCAACTATGCCAGCAGTAAGAAGTAGCAGACGAAATTATTGTTATTTTATTTGGTAAACATACATACATATGTAAATATGTATTATAAAAAACATTAACCAACATTCCATAATATGATTAAAGGTCTGGAAAAATACACAAAATCTTACAGCCAATAAAAAGATTGCATAATATTTAAATAAATACTTCTACAAAATAAAAATTATAAAACCTTTGATAATGGCCAAGTTTTTAATTTTACTATTTTAATTTAGTTCCGGTATATAGGTACATACATACATGTATGTACATATGTATTTATATTCCGGTATATATTTATACACTTCGTACACTCATAAAAAACCATAAACTAAGAAAACGACGTCAATTTGAATTTTAAACTTGTTTAAATATTCCATTTCAATACCGTTATTTTATGTTAAAATAACAAGAGTTTTAAGAAATGTCAAAAAACCTTTCCCGTAACATACCTACCTATAACAAATACCAAAAAAAAAAAGTAACAGAGTGAAGATAACAACAAAAAGGGTTATTGACCATCGCATCAAAAAATACAACAAAGAAAGAATAAAAGAAATTCATAACATAAAAACAACAACAAAACAACGGTAAAAACATGGCAGATTTCTGGCAGAATTAGAGCATAAATAACATGTCAATTTCTTGTACAGGGCAGCAGCCAGACTTTCTTATTTTCTGCAAATAATAATGACATTTTTATAATATATACTTATGTACATACATATGAGTAAGTATACAACTACATATATGTAGTTAGTTGTTATTGTTTTATTTACACACACACTTGTCTAAATACTTAGATAAACTAAATTGTATCTAAATATTGTTTACAACTGGGTACTTTTTTAAGGTAGTTTGGTACTTAGTAGTTGTTGTTAACTTAAGTTTTCGATGTTTTTTCACATTTTTTTGTTAGAAGGTAAAGCACGTATTACATACTATCTACTACCTACTACTCATGCTGGTGGTTAGTGGTATGATTTTTGTGTAAATTATTTTATACTTGACATTAATTTGAAATTTAAATAGCCATGGAAATACCTCATTGCTAAATGTTAAGAACATTATATCATACAATATTTATATATATTAAAAAATATGTAAGTACATAGGTATGTATGTACATATATTGTATAGATATGTTTGATTTTTTTCAAATTATTGCTAATGATTGACAATTTTCTGAAACACAATTTAAATGTTAACAAATTTATTGAGAAAGCAATAGCTGTATGAAATTTATATAAATTGTATAGGTACATTTATTACAATAAAATTAGGAATAATTAGTGCTAAAAGTTAAAACACAAAATATAAAAATACTTTTTATTCATTTTTGTTTTAAACAGATTTTTGCATATATTTTGAGATATGACAACATCAGTAAATAAATCATTTCTAATAAACAATTATGTATGTATATGGAAATTTTCTTTGGAAAAGCAGTGATACAGAACATTTTCTACTGAAAAAAAAACTGTTATACGGAAAATTTTCTATAGAAAAAACTGTTTTTGTATAAATTTTTTATAAGATAACTGTAATACATACAATTTTCTATCGGAAAAACTGTTATACAAAAAATGTTCTATAAAAAAATGTTGTACAAACACTATAGAACTACATATACATACACCAAATGTCTGTGTTTCACAAAATTTTTAATAAAAAATGCTTTAATTCATCAGATTTCATACAGAAAATACAAAGTTGTATTTGATAAGTAAGCTTGACAACCTTGTAGATTTGTTCCCAAAACAACCCTTGCTTCGGAATGAATACAAAAATCTCCACCATTTAGTACATAATAGAATAATATTCAAAACATGATATTTTTACAAAAATTAGAAGTAAATAAAAAACTGCCAATTATTAATAAAATATTTAATTCCCCTGAAAGCAATTTAGTACTTTCAAAAAAAAAAACAAAACAAAAGTTGTAAATTCTACGGAAGTTTATTATTATTACTTAAATATTAATTAAAAAATTAATAATGTTTGCGGAAATCTTTGCCATAATTTACAAAGGAAAAACAAATACATAAATCATTGAGACTGTATTTCTCTTTAAAAACAATAAAAAAATATACAACAAAGTCAAACAAACAAACAAAAAATAATTAAATTTTCATGTCGAATACAATAAATCAATAACAAAGATTAAACAGAAAATGATGACGCATTATCAAAAGAAAATTGTTTAAAAAGGCATATTACTTAGCAAAAAAACAAAAACAATAAAACTAAGTGAATTTCATATACAATTAAACTAAACAAGGCATTTTTTTTGTTTATTATACATGAAATTCTACAAAGAAACTACTTAATATATTCAAAAATGTTACGTATTTGAACAGAAAGAAACAAGTTCTATAAGTAATTAAGTCTGCCTGCCGCTGCTACCCACTAAAACTAACCCATAGTTAGTTGGTAACAGCTAACTTGGTCAATTGAGCAATATCTATAGAATACTTTACATGGAAATTACAAAAGAAAAACAAAAATACTTGTAACTAAAACAAAAAATATATGTATGTATGTAGTTTAGTAGGTTTTTATATATAAAAAAACTTTAAGCGCCAAACAAAAAGTACCCACCACTACGTATGTATGTACATATGTATAATGTACGAGAGAGTGAATACATATGTACTTTGATACAAGTAAATACAAGATGCGTAACTAAAAGTTAAGGTGATTATGATCATTACGATGATGACAACAATAATAAAGGGGAACATTACGGAATTAAAACATTTTAGTTATAATTTTTACTGTTCAACGAAAGGGAAACTTCTCTTTTTGTTGGCCGTGGAGTTTGTTGTCTTTGTTGTTGTAGTATGTGAAATTATGTCAACTTTAATTACCTGTAGCGGTATTGATTGATATTGACCACTTTTGTGTGTCTTAAAGAACATAAAATAGTGTGTATTGTCTGTTTTAGGTAAAATAAGATGTTCGTCTCTGTTTGTCGTTGCTTTTGTTTATATTTTTGTTGTTGTTATTACGCTGCTGATGTCTTCTTCTTTTACTTTCGTTTAGGCTTAAAACTGCACCAACAAAATTAAAAAAAAGAGAAAGCTTTTTTATTTAATTAAGTGTAGTAATTTACTTGTGATGTTGATTTTAAGATAAAACGTATAACTAATTTAGCCGTTTAAATGCTTTCAGGCGGCAAAACAGATCGTGGGGAATAGAAAAATCCAATTAGAGATTATTTACTTTTAATGAGAGTTTTGTAAAATGGATTAAGAGAAATAGGTATAAAAAGTAATCTAAATAAAATTGACAATCAATAATCCGTATTACAGTTAGGTGGTTTTAGAAGAAATAGAATTAACTGGAATTGTTTCACGTTATTTATAATTATAATTATAATTCAGTCGATGCCAAATTATCATTGCTAGTTACACGATTAAGCAGCACGCCCAAGTTATTAAAGCTTATTATCGAAAATTAGTTTTACGAAAGAGGCTCCTTCAAAATTGTCTCTCCAAAATTTGATGGCAAAATTTAAGGCGACAAGACCCTACTGATTAAATAGCTAAAATAACCATAAATAATTTCGTTTGTTCGATGACTAGGCTTCGAGGAGTTTGAAAGAGGACCTAAATTTTGGCCAAATCATCATCACCGATTTTAGGGCATAGTTTTGAAGTGGCGTTAATTAGCCACCAAGTTCATGCGGTTTGATCGCTATTAACACATCGAGAAAGTTACGTGTAAAGAAATCAAAATTCTGAATTTTTTAATTTTATTTAAATTCTAATTAAAACCCTTAAGAATTAAAATTTTTGTAATATTAAATATTTTTAATGTTTTGATTGATTTTTAAAGACTATTAGAAACTGCTATCAAAGTACATATTTTGAAACTAAAAACAGCAGCGTGCAACTAATTAAGGACAGTAGTATTAAATATTTAAATCGTCATGTTAAAGTTAATATTTATTATATAAAACTTTTATATTTTATATATATATTTTATAATTTCGATTGGACGGATGTAGAATGTAAAAGAGTATTTTTTTTGGGACGAAACAAAAATTAATATGGTCTCTGCATATCGAAAAAAATATGTTCACCGTCCAAAGTTGAAAGAATTTGATCCTAAGTACACCCGTTCCACTTTGATGCATGAGGAGGTTCTATAATGCTTTGGGGTGCTACGTCGTCACGTGGTGTTGGGCCGCTGCACAAAATTTATTGAAATATGGAAGTTTCAGTATGCAAGAATTCTAGGGGATACAATGATGCCGTATGCTGATGAGAACATGCCAGTAACATGGATATTTCAACAATATAACGATCCGAAGCATACGGCTCATAGCACAACCAATGGTTTTTTAAAAATTTGGTTACTATGCTTAACTGGTATGATCTCAACCCGATTGGGAACTTATGACAAGTTATAAAAACCTGTAAAAATAAGCAATTTGAAAGATCTCTTTGTCGAAAAAAAGAAAGCTTTGGAAGTCATTCCAAGTAGTGTATGTAAAAATTTGATGACCTCAATGCCTTGCAGATGTCAAGCTGTTATCGTTAACAATGGATTTGTAACAAAATATTGATTTGGTTTTAAATAAAAGCTTTTTTTTTAAATTTGTCGTATGTCCTTAATTATATGCATGACTGAAATCAATCTTATTTTCAAATAACTCACACATTAGACTCACAGATTCATAAATAATAATTAATTTGACACAATATGCAGTTATTTTCTAGGAATAAGAGTTAAATTGACTAAACTACGACAAATTTTGAGAATATCATAAAACCTTTCTTATTATTTGCTTCAATCTCATGTTAGTATCGTGTCCTTAATTAGTTGAACGTAGCTGTATATAAATAGAATTGTTCTTATTTTCCCATATTCTCATACAATAAATCGAAATTCCGATGCATGTACATAGGTATTTACATATATTCGAATAAAAATGTAGTAGGTACCTAATGTTTTTATAAATAAACTAAGGCTTTTTTCAATGCCTATATACGTATGTAACCAAATGTATGTACATATGTACCTACGTATATTTGAATTTTGTTACACTAATTTAAAAATTTTTATTCTTATTAATTTAACCCCAATTTCAAAAAAGATCATTAATACACACGATAGCAAACGTTTGCAAAATTTATAACACTTCAAGTACTTTTACTTTTAAAACAATATTTTAAAAAAAGTACGTAAACACTTTTTTGAATAAACAAAATATTTTTATTTTAATTTTTTTTCACGAAACAGCACAAAAACCGTCATTTTAAACATTAAACTGACCACATAACGCGCATACAATATTAAATAACCGCCAAAAACAAAACGAAAACAAAAAAATGTGTATACCTACACACAGATTTTAACTTATTTTTATATATTTTTTCATATATGAATAATTTTTTAGTCAGGTTAATAAATACTAACTAGTTTACAAAAATATTTTGAATAGAAATACGAGTAGACAGCAAAAATAAGCGACAATAATTTAACGAAAAAAAAACACGCGATTTGTTTTTTTAGACGCACGATTTCTTTTAAAATTCGACTAGACCAAAATCAGAAAGCGATCGTTTTTGTACTACCAATACTTGTTGCTGGTTTAAATAAAATCTTGGTGGAAACACCAAAAAAACTACAAACAAAATAAATATAAATAAAAGGTAAAGCCACCAACCAGTAAGACAAAGTGTCGAAGACCAACTGAATCTACTTTTTACTGTATGTAGGTATTTTAAAAACAAAAGTTTGCACTTCAGCCACAAAAACAAAATATAGAAATAAACACAAATTACAACACCACAACAATAACAATAAAACACAACAAAATCAAACAAAACCAGGAGAATAACAGCAAGCCAGCATTAGCAAAAACACCAAGTATTTATAATTCATTTACAAATACATAATACGAATAAACAATAAATAAAAAAATCTTAATAGCCAAAAAGTACTAACGCTCAAATACCACATTTGAATTTATTCCCAAAAACAGAAACACAGGCAAATAGACAACAGTAACAGTAATAATTTCAAATGTAAATAATGAATGCAAAACGTTTATTTAACGGTCAATTTTCTGTTAGAAACATCAAATTGTAACTCTGTCTCATTCATTTTTCCACTCTTTATTACTTTACTAACCACAACTCATGAGCTCTCTTTTGCTCAAAATAAGTGTTGGTTACAGAGCTGCCAGAAGTAAGATTTTACCTTATTTTTTAAGATTTTTTAACCGAAAAGATTTCAAGATTTTTTCCCCAAAAAAAAATTTTTTTGTTTTGTCTAGACGAAGGTTAGGTTCAATTAAAAAAATCTTCTTTGTTCCCATTTGAAAAATTTTAAACTAATCGATCTCAAAAAATGTACAATTTAGTATAAGAAAATGAATTTTTGTTTTTTTTTTTGGTTAGTGTTAAATAACATATGAATTGTTTCTATTATTTATAATAAAAAACTACTTATTTTCAAAAATAAGATTTTTTCCTCAAAAATAAGACTTTTATTGGGGAAATTAAGATTTTTTGCTGAAAATTTCTGGCAGCCCTGGTTGGTTAGAGTAAAAGAAAAACAACAAACATAATAATAACACCCTGAAAACAAACAGCTGATCATTTATACATTCATTCACACATAGATACATACATACATACATGCATACGTACATACTTTTGATAATTTGTTGTTTTTGTCCACCAATAAATTCTATAATTTTAATCGCTAAATTAATACAAAAATAATTTAACAGCTATAAATTTGTGCTCATTTTTGTTTGAGTCTAATAATTGCACGCGATTAGTTATTATTTTGTCCACCATTTTAAAGAGTAAATCAGGTTATTTGTTAAAAGCAATGAAAAAAAATCATCAGCTGATTATTAAAATTGTTGGTACAATAATCTCTTTAGTTCTCTCTACAGAATTGAGATTATGTTTAGTATAGCTGCAATTGTTATTGTTTTATAACTATGATTTTAATTAAAATAATTATATAGATGGTATAATGCAAATAAAATAAAACATTTTTAATAGATACACTTAAATTTATTTAACCTATGTTTTGATGTGCAATAAAAGGCTTAAAATTAATTTAAGGTATTAAACATTTTAATACAAAATTTTAAAATCTTAATCAGCTTATTGTCAAGGGAACTTTTTAATTACAAAGCAACAAAAACTGGTAATGGGAACTCGTTGAAACAAAGATTTTATCAAATAATCTTTTTTTTATTAAACTTTCAAACTCAGAGGAATGAATACTTTTATATTTTAGCATAATAGTTATATAAATAGTTTTAATTTTATTTGCCAATAAAATTATTTGCTAGTCATTTTAGGATTTTTTTAATGTGAAATGAAACATGTTTAAATATAAACATTATCAATATAATTTATATGAAATCAATTATTTATGCTCTAGTTCATACATGTTACTAAGAAAGAACGTTATAAATTTTATAATTTCAAGGAATATTGAAAACATAAAACTTTACACTCATAGCCGAATGGAACGCATTTGTATTTAGCAATTTTCTGGCTCGTAAATAATGTCACTGTAAGTACCATCAGTTTAAACAAGAGATTGGCACTTATAGCCACCAGGTGACGAACATGATCGATTATTTAGCTGTAAACAACAAGAATGTAAACCAAGATCATAAAAATGATCAAATAAGAAACAGATGTGTTGAAACTAGGAAAATATGTTGTGGTAAGGTGTATAGCGGCAATAAGTTTAAGAACATTAGCAGTCGGAAATTCCTCATGCGAGCAGTTCCTCTAATTTACTAATACATACTGTGAACCACTATTTTGTTTTACTAGCGATTTAAGTTCCCGTTAACTTTTAATCATACATTAGGAAAATTTTGTATAATTAAAATAAAAAAAATATTATATCAACTTTAAACCAAGCAACTATTAACTGTCACACTTTTACCTCTAAAACTAAATCAACTTATATTTAATTAAAATGATTAAGTAATTGTAAAAATTGCTAAAACCGCAATTAAATTTATATATACAATATAACGAATATAATAACCAAAACCGCTATTGAACTTAACTCCCCTTTAGTAAAATCAATGCCTCTGCCTGGTTATTATTTTTAACTGGTACAAATATCACGACTGGTTGGTTGGTTGCCTGACTAACTGACTCAATGATTGGCTGAGTGATTGCCTGATACTGGAAAATATTCTAGAATAAACCTTTTTCTTTAAAACGTGACTGTAATTTCTCAAGCATAAATGCATATCAATTGGGAGATGCAAAGTAAACAAAAACTATACACGAGTAAGATAATGGAAGCTTTTGTATTCAGTTGAGAGTAATGGAACCAACTGTGATATGTATTAAATTTAGAGATTATTTAGAAATTGGTTTCCATTATAGGCCATTCATTTAAATGTCTCTAAAGTCCAGTCTCTCGACTGGCTCTGATAATAATTTACAAGATCGGGGAAAGTTTTTTTTAACCATTTATGTACAGAGCCTCAAGATGGATTCTAATTTAGGTAAGGAGTTATATGGACTTGTTTTATATACAGCAATCTTCAGTTGTTTGATATCTCTTATTTAATCAAAAACTTTTGTGGAATATATTTAATAATCAATTGTTTTTTATTTTTTCTAAATTGCTTAGAGGAAATTTACATGCTTTTTTTCTGGTAAGATTCATAAGATGATACTAATATGAATAATTCTATTCAAAATTAGTTTCTAGGAAAATTCTTAAGCAAAATAGTTGGTCACACTTTTCCAATATATAAAAAAAATTATACATTTTTAATTTCAATTCGATATCGAAAATAAGAATATTTTTCATATGATAGATATAAAAAAAAAATAGACACTTATGGAAATAAAAAGCGCATGAAACAATCGTGACTCTTAAGGCACATTTTATTTCCAAACATTCAAAATGATTCTAACACTCGTAACTAAGAAATTTTAACTGGGAATCATTAGACACATTTGTGCAATCCAATTTACGGATATTTAATTAAACAATATTTCTCATTTATAATTTAATTGACAAAAACAAGTTTCTTGGCAGCATTTCTATATAAACCACCATAAAATGCAGCATCTCACTTAACAATAAAAAATTGTCTATAAATATTAATTTAATTATATAAAGAGAAATAAATAATGAATATTGTATATGACAAGAGTAAAATAAAACAGAAAATATGTAAAATCACTTACAATATGTGGCCATAGAAGTTGTCTCTAATTTAAATTCTATTGATTGATGTTTTAACAACGTTTTTTCCATGTATGAATAGCAAAGACACTTAAAAGGCGGAAAGTCTACGTTTTTAGAGATCAATTTAAAATGCAGACATGACAGCAACCAGCAGCTCAACAACACACGTTTACAATATTATTAAAATAATTTACAGAGGGGCCAGCAAAAGCCGCTTTTTTTTAATGAATGTTAGAAATGCTTATTGTAATCAGTTTAAAAATCAAATCAAATTAAAAAAATGTGTTCAAACAAGTGATTAAATTGTTAAATATTTAAAATACTTTATTAAAGTTTTTTTTTTATTATTAATGAATTGATGAATTCTCGCCTTTAATATGTTCAGCCGTAATTTTGTAAATAAACTACTTAAAAGCGGGAAATTGTATTGTTTATATTCCAATTTTTTTATAAATTCAAAGCATTCCCTACACACTCTTTCATTTACTAACTAGATGACACATTGACGAACGATTAAAGTATAAAGAAGAGATTCAGATCTTTTGTCGGTAAAAAAAAACATTTTAATTGCGCAAGCGTTAATTTTTATTCGAGTTTTTTGTTTTAATTTTTTAATTTTTTTTTTATATTTTAACTCGATTTATGTCTCAGTCATTGTTTTGTATTGCAAAATTATTGTTATATTTCTTTTGTTTACTTGTACTCTTCAGCCACATACAAATGTATTACGATTCAAGTCAACATCTTTTGATAAGAAGTCAAAAGGCTAGAAAAATAACACCACCACTCACTTGTTTAGTAGAACTGTTGTGTTCTTTTTCATTCCAAGATAAGATTTTGTTGTGTTATTGACCATAATTGGTAAAAAAAAACAACAAAAAAGTGTGTGCAAAAGTAACTAAGTGTTGGAGTATGTTTAAATATTAGTTCATATTGTTCTGAAATGCGAGTTATACCTATACGAATTAGTTAGGCTTAAGGTATTGCATTTTGGACATTCTGCCTTTTTCCAAATTTGGATGTCTGCTTAAGAATGTCAGTCTACTGGTTGCTATCAACTTCTTAGAACTATTAATTAATATATGTACATACTGACGTATTCTCATCATTAATTCTAAAGCTTTGTTATTCAAAATCGGCTTCTAGTTGGCTGAGATATGAACTCCTTTGCACAAAAAAAAATGTGTTACAAAAATAAACTTTCAGAAGTTTTAAATTAGCTTGCCAAAGGTGAGACATTTTAAATAATACAGGTATATAAAACTTTCACTTAAAAAGAAATAATAATTTGTTGGTGAAAAAATTACAAATGGCTTCGAAATTCGACTTCATATAGTGTCTACATGTTAATTTTAGATTTATATCTTGGATGTGCAAACGATTTTATCATTTTACTTGTTGACATATTAGTAGTAGAAGCTTTTACATTATGTTCATTTTGAAAAACCATAGTTTCGCAAAGGAACACTGTATAAAACTACTGTATGTAAAAAAATATTTTTAAAAATATTCAAAAATAGTTCTAATATTAACAACCTCATAAATACTTTTATACACAATATAAATATTTATAAAAAAATTACTCTTTGTTTGTCGACGGCAAATTATAGTATTAAATCATCATTGAAACACAAACAGGGTTATTATTGTTCTTAATCTGCATTCAACTTACCACCACTCCCTCATAGCTTCAACATCAGACGATGAATTTGTTCCACCAGGTCCCGGAGCCGAAGAGGCATTACCGCCCGTATTTAAGCGGTTAACGCTTAAATGATCTTTAGCCGCCACAGCAGCAGCATTTGTTGAAGAAGGTGTACACTGTAAAGCAGCTGTGACCCCAACAACACCGGTGGGGGTGGAATGGGTGGCAATAAAAATTTTGTTGTTACCACTGCTGCTACCATGCGAACCATTCATTTGTGATTTGGACATGTTTTTTATGGCTTTTATATTAATTCTTAAACACTTTATTGATTGTACTTATGTTCGTTACACAAACAGAAACTAATGAAAGCTGAATTATGTACCTATTTAATAAACTTTTTCGTTAAACAAATAGCGCACTCCCGATATGACGTAGATAAATACTACTAAAACAACTTATACATATTATTTATTAATTAACTTTGTTACTTCTATTGTGTTACTTGTGTTCTTCTTGTTGTTTGGTTGGAATGATAATGGTTTTTAAAACAAAATTATTGTATTGTAGTGTTTCTTAGTGGGTTATTTTTTATTTGGTAATAAAAAAGCACAACAGACCGAAACTCAAAAACTTTATTAATTTAATGCACCTCACTTAACATACACGTACACCTGTTCACAGATACACTTTATATTTCTTTATTCTCTTTCCTTTTTACTACTCTTTGGCTTTTACTACTCTACTAGGCAGCAATTGAAAAAAAACTCTTTTGTTGTGTTAATGGAAAAAAATTTCACTTTTTCTAATTTGTGCAAGTAGTAGGTATATTTTATCTTTATTTCTTTTAGGAAATTTTATTGTTTAGAAACTTTATAACTGCCACACTTTTCATAAATTTTATAATTCTGGCTCAGTTGAAATAATTATTTTGTTTTTTTTTTTGTAATAAAAAATTCCTCAACTAGTTTTCCTTTCTTGATATGCGAGGACAGGAGAAATAACAAAAAGAAAAATATACCAACTAAATGTGAGAGACAAAAAATAATGAATGTGTATCAGCTGTCTAGCAGCATAGAGATGCCACACGTAACTACTGTCACATAACAGATAAAATATAACAGAATATGTTAAAATAAAAAACGCCAAATTGAAAACCCGAGTAATGAAATATAATTAAATAGCTTATATAGGGTGGCTAAATAAATAAATAGCTAATATATACATTAGAGTGGTTCGCCTTCCATACAAAAAAAGTGTGTCAGTCACCCCCTAGGATTAAAGATAATTTAAAAACAATTCCAGAAATAATTTTTTTATCTTTGTGCCATGCCCAAAATACCGCCTATTAGTATTTTGTTCACTGTGTCGCTATTTTTAATCCGATCATAACATTTTGTATTCCGGTGTTAAATGGCTCTTTAAGGGCTATATTACCACGTCAAATTCTAGTCATGACAAATAAAAAAATAAAGCTTAAATATATGACAATTAAATTTAACAACGAGACAAACAATAAATTTTTGATTCAGACAATTTTCATGCAAATATTTGTTTGTATTGAGTAACCCTTACCTTTTGATTTTTAATTATTATGTTTTATAAATTCAATTTTTATATTATTAGAAGATGTCAGTGTAACGTTTTTTTTTTTTTTTTTTGATTACTGAACAAATACATCTCTTTAAAAAATATATATTTTTTAAATATGTACAAAATTTTTAAAATTTAATTTTAATTAAACTTTTTTATTTAACATCAGATTGTAACTACTATAAACATACATATTAGGATGATATGGTAGCTCTACTAAATTTTTTTCTCAGTTTAACAGCACACCTGTGTTCAGTAAGTAAAAGTTCGAAAAAAAACTGTTACTAGCATATAGATAGAAATACAAAAATGTTGCCATATAGTTTAAGAATGAATTTTACGTTACTTTTTGGCATTTAAATCAAATATAAAATTTTATGGAATTCTTTCTAATTAAAAACTAAGGACAAAGATTTTTTTTAAATTATAATTTTTTTATTATATTAAAAAATTTAATTCTAATTATTTAAAAAAAAAATCAGTCGTTATTTGTGTAAAAATACTAATGCACATATTATTTATGTTTTATATTTTTGTAGGGAGAATTTTGGTTACTTGGTTTGTTCTCTTATTTTGTGTTAATTTTCTCATTTCATTCATAAAATGTTCAAAACATAGTAAACATATACATTTTATTTACATAATTATTTACTTTCCCACAGGAAACTCTTTTTATAAATTATCATAAAAATACAATATCTAAAATTAAACGTAACACAGCTAAAAATAACTTAGTATATAAAATGCAAAAAAAAAACCAAAAAAAACTACAAAACACAATAATTTCAATACACGTGAATGAAGAAAAAATATTGTAGGTGCATACATACACAAATTTGAGATATAGGTATGTATGCACATATTTCATTGTTTATTAAATTTCCTTTTGTTTTCGTTAAATATTGTAGGAATATTATTAAGAGTGTATATACATATATGTATATGTACATACTAATAAACATAAACTTACCGAAATTGATTTCTTTTTTCAATTAAATCCTGCACCCGCGTACGTCTTAGCGGTGCCGGTGAAGTACCTGGTGAAGAGGATTGTTCCTGACTTTCAGCAACTATTGTTCGAGCCATGGCTAAGTCTTCTTCTTTCATATTAATTGAGGTATATTTTTAAATAGTTTTATTTGAATGAGGTTTTTAGAAACAAGTGTTTAAAATTATTTTATACACAATTTGTTGTTAAGATGTCAGTTAATATTTCTGTAACATGTTGTCAAGGAAAGTAAAAAAGTATTTTCGGGATTTTTATTAAACTACTTATAGATTTTGTTATTTTTTATAATTTTTAATTTAATACAAAATTTTAATTATTCCATTCTGTTTTTATAATTTTTTTTAAGATTTCGTTTAATTTCTTTAGTTTCATATAAAATTTCACTTAATTTTTAAATTATTCTATATTTTTTTTGTAATATTTCAGTTTTAATAATTTTTTTAAGATTTCGTTTAAATTCTTTAACTTTCAATCAGTATTTTTAAAAATGTTTGTTTTTTTGTATTAAAATTTATTTTATTTTTCATTAATTTATTTATTTGTTTGTTGTACAAATATTTATATTACTAAAAAAACACAACTGTTCGTGTTAAAAGTCAAAATTCAACTGATGCGTTCAAATGCATGAGCAAATATCTAAACAAAATATATTCTGAATATCAAAATATGCTAAACAAATAAATAGTCAGTTTAAATTTAAAGGCCAAAACGAGTTTGTTATCAGCTACACTAAGTACAATGTAAAGAATTGACATCATACCATCATCATACTTAGAAATTGGAAAGCATATTTAACTTTCGGATATAAGGGAATCTGAACAAGTCATGCTCCTTTTGCGAAAAAAATATTTTTATTCTTAAGTAAACCATCCAAATTCATTCTAACGTTTTGTGATTCGACTCAAATTTTGAGAGTTATAGCATTATATAATCCGAACCTACTGTGAGCGTCAATATAAACTAAACACCTAAGGTTGTTTATATAGATGTTTTATTATATTATATATGTTTTATTATATATGTAGTAACAAGTACAAAATTTAAAATAAAATATATTACGTAATTCTCGTACCTACTGTAAATTTTGTCTCTTGACCATTATATAAAAGCATGAATTCCGAATTATTTCATAGGCTTAATTCCTTAGTATGTACTTCAATTAAAATGCATTGAATTGATTCCTTTGAGAATTCATTCTTTATATATATTCCTTATTGAATCTTTAGAATTAAATTCTTATTGAATAATAATAATAATTAATAATTATGGACTGAATGAATTTGGATTAGATTTGAATTTCAACTACTTAAAAATTAAATGCATTTTATTACGAAATTATTAAACGATAAAGAACTTCGTTTTTCATAACAAAATAAAACAATGAATTTATATGAAAATCATTCAAATTTGTATTGTACTGGAAAGAGTAGGGTTGGGCAAATATAAATGAAAACTTCCCAGCTGGAAAAATATGCTGTAAAGAGGCCTTCCAAAAGGCCTTATTTTGAGTCAGAAGGACTTCAAACCTCATCGTTTCAATTTTACACAGCGTGTCATTGGCAATCAAGGCTTTGCCTACTCGATGTTAGTTAGATGCCTGATAGGAGGCCTATATAATAAGTAATGCCTCATAGGCGTAGTTAAAGATCTGCTCAATTATTAATTTCATTGAGGAAGGTAAAAGAAAGGATTTTAAATTAATTTAAAAGATCACATCTATACATATGTATGTATGTAGGTATATGTTTCACGCGTACTTTGCACCACAAATTTTCATAAATGACTAAATTTATAGACGCTCTCTATATTTATTTTTATTACTCATGAGCAAAATAATGTTTGTTAATGTAGTGACGATACACAGTCATAATTGCAAAACCATTCATGTTTGCTATTGAAATCATGATTCGTGGACATCCTTTTGAAACTCAATTTTAAATGTGTATGAAACGCCTTCTAGAACACCTTCTGAGAAGAGGCGTAGTGGAATGAGTGTCGAATTTTTGAGAATGTGCTAAAAGGTATTCCATTAGGCCTTCAAGTAAAAAAAGCAAATGCAATTTTTCCGCTGGGTTGTAACGGACCAATTCCACCAACACCACGCATACAGGTGTCGATTCTTCTATTAAAATTTTCAATCACATGTTGGTAAAATGGCGAATTTATTTCGTTAATCAAGTCAAGATTTTGGGTTTTATACTGAGATCTTTTATCTGTAACAATTTCAAACAATAACAAATTTCTCCGAAATATATGTAATTCTTACTTGGTGTAGGGTATTAAAAAAATTAATTTTAAATAAAATAAATCTATAAAGCATACATACCAGTATATAATAAAAACACACATATAGAAAATCTCATTGTAGAACAACAGGAACATTACACAAAACATCTGAAACTACAACAACAATATAAATAAAATCTCATATAACGTCATATACAATTTATGTGTATATATTTACTATATACGATTCTGTAGAGTAAAGTGTTCACATATGAGTAAAACACACTCTACACTCATGTATACTACATACTAGCATTCAATTGTTGATGAAAATGAAAAAAAATTGTTGAAACTGAAAGTATGAAAAATTCAAAATGAAATGATGAAAAAAATGAATTTACATATTTTGAGTATTTCAGATAGATGCCCAATATAACTTATTCTCGCCCAACTGAGTAAAATTTCAAATAAAATGTCAACTATTTAGATGTTAGAGTGGTGTTGGGATAGTACTTTCAGATACAAGTTCTCTTCATAGAAAAAAAAAAAAAAAATTCAAAAATTTACATTTAACCTGAACAATATACAACGACTACGAGTATATAGTAGCAGTTTTATTTTATTAGCATATTTTTATGTTTTGTTTTATAATTGTAATTTATACATACTCGCGTTCAAAGCAATGACAGACAAAAAAATTAAATTTAGCTTAAAAAAATAACATTCTTAAATCCATAGACATTTAGTTTTGAAAAGAGAAGAAACTTGGTGTTTGAATTAATGAGCAACCAACTGATCAATCTTAAAATCAATGGTAAATTATTGGCGACGCGAATCTATTTTACAAACAAACAAAAAACTATATATTCGTTATTAATATCACCCATCCATTATTTCGAACACATCCAAAATGTAATTATTGTTGTGTATTTTAACCACAAGTGTTTGAGAATGTTTTGTTTTTGATAAAAATTGCATTTAATAAAACAGTGGATACTGTTTGGGGCGAATGGGTTGAATACATAGTTTATATTTAATTCAAAAACTTAACTTTTTTCGAAATAAAGTAATACAAAGAATTTATACATTTTGACAAAATATTACAGGCTTGAGTTTTAAAGAAACCGCTGTTATTATCTAGTGAAATTGAATTCATTATAAAAATTGTTAAATCTTCTACTACTGATATGTCAATAAGTAAAATTACAAAACTTTTATGTATGTAATTGCAATATGCCCTTGTTGGAAAACAATGCTGAAGAAGTTAAATTAAGAACTCTTATTTTTTTAAATTGCTGAAAATTTTGTTCGAAACAATTGGGTGCAAAGGTTATTAAAGCGTTTCAATATTAAACAATTTTTGTAAAATATAATATCATGAAAATCAACAATGAATAAATTAGACAGAAAATTTTTCTCTGTTTTTTCCATAAATTTCAAATATGAGCACTTCTTACGATAATTCCGCTATTTCTTATTGTGACTTTCCTTTCCTAAGACATGTTACTGCTTACCAAAAAGAGAAGGTTTCATTTTATAATTATAGTTTCGTTATTCAAATTGTAGGCGCGGTATTTTAATCATAATTTGTAAAAAACAAGGATTTCATTCAAGGTTTTTATTAGAACGCATTTTAATTACTCGTTCTAAGTAATACTGTCATATTATAACAATTTTTTTATTTATTACAACCATATTTGTCTTGCGGCTAAACAAATAATTATAGATTAATAAATATATGTGAAACTGATTATTAAATTGAAGTTTAAAGAGAATAAAAAAATCAGCTACAATTAATATCTAGAGATTTATAAAAAAAAATGTTATATGTATATAGTAAATAGTGGCAAAAGAAGTTTTCCATGAACATTAATTGCATTAGTTTATTAATAGTTAAGAATTTATTCATAATTCTGCATTCCATTGCGTCAAGTTTGTTTACATTCTGCCGAGTTAGTAACCTTTAGCATTTGCCCTTTACCTTTGTCACGGTTAATAATTCATAACAATGTTAACTTCTACCTCTGTTAACAACATGTAGGGTTTTCATTAACAATGCCATTCATTACCCGCTCTACATAAATGGCGTAAATGCTGCAAATAAAATGTATCAATTTTTATGTCAACTCTAAGTATTCGTAACTGTATCTATTAATTGAACTTTTATAGCAATAAAAATTAAAACTAAGGTAAACCACTTACAAAATAACAAAATGTTGTTAACAAAACAATTAAAAAATAAGTTTTTACTTCAATTTATAGTATGGAAAAGTGATAGTAACAAAAACACAGTAACAGCACAAACATTTTAAATAGAGTTAAACGAAAATAAATCTATAGTGAAGTGTATCTGTAACACAAAATACTATTAAACATTTAGTTTTTTTTTTATGAAGCAATTAATTTAAACTTGAACGTGACAATCGTTTTATGTACAAACAACAAACACTTGTTAAAACTAAAAATATATGTACATACATATGTACTGAAAAAAATGCGTTAAAAATTTAGCACACAATCTTTTTTAATCAACTCTATGGTGCGGTGCACATTTATTTTGCAAACAAATCAAGAGAAAAAAAACTCAAATGATTAATGTTTTTAGATTTCCATAATGCATAAAGATAATAAAATCGTGCTACAAATTAAATTCTTATTCACACTTCAGAATGTTAAATTATCAAATGTTATTATTAAGTTATTATTCTGGTTTGAATTGTAAAACAATTCATTTCTTTTGTTCGTTATTAACATGCTTTAATAATTTATTGTTTTTATATTGTTATTTATATGTTTGATCAGTTTTTAATCGATTTTTTATAAGAGCCGGCTTAAAAACGTGAAATTTAAGATTTATGTATGTATGTTGAAAAGATTTTTTTATGTTTAAGAAAATCAGAAAAATAAATTTATATAAAATGTTTATTCACTATCATAACAATCTATGGCAGATCAAGTTTCATTTACAATAACTAATAATATAAATTTTAATTGATTGAAACATTTACAATGATTTAAAAAAATTTAATGTGTCTTAAGTTTTATTATCATAAAAAATCGTGGGAAACTTTTATCTTTCAGCAGAATTTCAGAAATGAAAATAAATTTTTCAATATTTTCAATTTAAATTTAGAAATTATATGATATAAATTTATAAATTTTAAATATAAATATATTTCTGATATTTTTCAGATTTATAATTTTGTTTTAAAATATATCAGTCATGCAAGTAATTTCTAAATATAAAAATTGTCCATTTTGTATAAAAATATGAATGAGTATACTTTAGATTTTAAGTATTGCCAGAATCCATATTATCGTATTATTGTAAAATCTTTAACCTCTTCTCTTAAGTGATATTTAAATAGTTAACAATAATAAAATTAAAATTATCATGCTATGTTAATGATAGTGACTATACAGAGCCAAGTACATCAATTTCAGCCTTAAAATTTAAAATCCGTGACGTGATTAATAAAATAGACCAGCAATTTTGCCAAATGTGATTAAAAATTTTGATAAAACAATCGACATCTGCATTCCGAATAACTTATTCCAAATTTAATTATATTATTTATAAATTTATAAAATAAAATCAAAATTTTAATACATAATTTAAATGCATACATATGAAACAAATCTCCGTGAATTATACTAGTACACTTATTTGAATAAACATAATAACATTATAAATAAGATAAAATAAAATAATTACTAGTTAATATTTTTAAACAAATTTTGATAGTTTAAGTGGTTTTCAATGAACATTTTTTACAATTCATAAATATGTACTTCTAATGTATTCAAATAATCTACAAATCCTAACGGGTTTTCTTGTATGGCAGCACTTTAAATTTAGAGGTGCCATATCGGCACAAGTACTGTTAATTAGAATACAACAATGTGTTATTTTCATGTCACGAAATTTTGCCAATGGTTACACAAGTGTCAAAATCATATTGAGATAATAAAAAAAAGTAATCGTGCGTGCGGTAAAACCATTCCGTTGCTGCAAAGTAAATTCAATATTTTTATCGGTTTTAAATAAAAACACATACGAAAATGGCCACAAAACAATTGGTTAATAAACAAAACACAAAATTGGTATCGCTGCTGGCAGCCAACAAGCCCTGGAGAAGGTGAGTTTAAGCAAAATTAAAGTACATAAAATGAAACATTAAAGTGTGCATAAAACAACAAATGCTGATAATGATTAAAGGCAATTTATGAAAGAACGTGAACATACTATAAATGTGACGTAATAAGTTAACCCAAAGTGTTAATACATTACTCTAATTTTTGTTAAAATGTTTAATGAATTTCATATATTTAAAATATTTTAGTTGTTGGACCACATCCACCAGATGGTACAGCAATGAGAAATCCGCCGAAAAGGAAGCCGCACAAAGCGAACAAGCTGCTGTCGGCAATGGCGAAGATTCAAAAAAACTAACATATAATATAGAATCTTTAAACAAGGAAGTCACCGAATTGAAAGAGAAAAATGAAGAATTAATGGATAAATATCGTAGATCCTTGGCAGACAGTGAAAACTTAAGAGTACGTTTAAATAAGCAAATAGCCGATGCTAAAATCTTTGGCATACAATCATTCTGCAAAGATTTACTAGAAGTTGCCGATATCTTGGGACATGCTACAAAGGCAGTGCCTCAAGATCAATTGAACGACAGTAATCCTCATTTAAGGAATTTATATGAAGGTTTGACTATGACCAATGCCTCTTTGCTACAAGTATTTAAGCGCCATGGTCTGGAACCCATGAATCCGTTAAAGGAAAAATTTAATCCCAATTTACATGAAGCTTTGTTCCAAAAAGTAGGTTTTTTTAAATAAACTTATAAATGAATTTTATTTAATAAAAAAAATTTAAATCTTTTCAGCCCGATACCACTGTAGATCCCGATACCATAATTGAAGTAACTAAATTGGGCTACAAATTACACGATCGCGTTATAAGACCTGCTTTAGTTGGTGTTTCAAAGTCCTAATAGCTTAAATTTATAAGTTCAACAATATATGCTTAACGTTTCCACAAATTAACTTTTAATTTAAAAAAATCCAAGCTCGAATTTAGATAAAAAGAAAAACTATTATCTTGCAGTAAATTTTTTTAAGAATTACTTGATTTTTCTGTCTTTGAGCTTAGGTTATACTTTTTTAACGCTTGTTTTTTCAGTACAACATTTTTATTACCTATTGTATTGAAAACTCACTTGATTACTAGTTATTTGTTTAGTTTTATAAGTTTTATGTGTAAATATTACAAAATAAACAAAATTGTTACAAGGAGCATAGTTTGATACTCGTAAACGTTTAACTTGGCTTGTTAATGTTTTTTATTCTATAACCAACAAGTCTAGTTATTATTTTACTTAATATAAACTATACCTGACAAGGACTTCTTTTTGTAGTTAAACTATAAGAATTTAGTTTGATATAAATAAAATACGATAAAAAAATTTATAGAAAAACATTTTAAATTATATTAAAAATTATTAGTACAAATTGGGAAAACGATTATTTCCTTTTTTCTTATAATAAAGTAATTTACGGTATGAATGCAACTCAGACAAGCTTTCTGTAAAACCAAGTCACATTTGCTTTACATTTCCATAAACAATTAAAACAAACTTAATTTTTTTTAGTTTTTTAAATCCTTTAAAAATGTAATATTTTACAGAATCATAAAAAAATCTAATTAAAATAATATTATAATTACATATTACGACAGCTTTCAAACTCTATCACTTTAAGGTGGCTGTAGAACTTAAAAGTTTCTTTAAATCTTCATCTTTCTCGATAGCTCTTTGCACGGCTGCCATAACTTGAGCCTCCATTGGTGAATTACGGTCATAGCCAATGGGAAAACGGCTTATTTTAGTAGCCAATTCCAATAATTTCGGTTTGCTGGCCAAGAAATCTTCGATCTTCTTTGAAGGTATTTTGGTGACACGTGCCAGATGCTGTACATGAGGTATAAACATTTTGGGTGTATTCAAATGTACCACAGTAGGAGTATTAGCTGTAGGAGCAATAGTTGTTGGCGGTAGGGAAGTAGTAGTGGTAGTTGTACTTTGTTCTCTAATGGGCACTGGGTAGTTAAAAGGTATGGAATCTCTTACTAATATGGGAGTTTTTAAATTAACACTTTCATTCCCATTCGGATTTATTATTTCAGAATCTGTTTGATTTTCCTGATTGTCTGTGGTCGTTGTTTTCTGTTTGTTATAAACTTTTTTGCCATTTTTCGTTATTCTATTAAGTTGGTGATACTCCTTGTTTTCGGTGAGTTTTGTGTCTGATTCAGATTCCTGTTTGTTTTTATGAAACAAATTATTTAAGTGCATGTAATTCACTACACGTTCCATAAAGCTGGAATGAGTAGTGGAAAATCCTTTAAGTTTTTGTGTGATTTTGGGTGTTTTACGAGGCTTTAAGGTGGGTGTGGCAGTGGTAACGTCCTGCTCTTCCTCTTCAGTATTTAGTTCATAGTCACCATAGTCATCGTCGTTTATAACTATTAAGCCCTCATCACTAATTTTAACGGGTTCTTCAATATCACCTATATCATCTTCCTCCTCATCATCATCTGCTAAATCGTCAATTTTATTTTTAAAATCTCCCGAATTGTCGGTATAATCTGTAGATTCGATGTAGGCTTTCATTAGGTCTACACCCTGTTCATTTGAGGTCAATTGTCTGATATAACTTAAAGTATCTTCTGTACTATTGGTGCCCAAAAGAAGGCCCAATTCTGAAATACTGGGTATTTCATCCAGACTCTTAAGACCCAATTTATTTTGTGCTATATCCAGTAATTCAGTGGGGAATTCGTCATCAGTAATAAAAGGCGGAGAGGTGGTATATTTGGTTGTTGTGGTGGGTTTAGGTGTTGTGGTGGTTGTAGTAGTAGTTGTAGATGTGGTACTAGTAGTACTGGTTGTGGAAGGTACTGCTACCGGTTTTGAATTCGTCGTTTTGGCCCAGGCATTTATAGCCAATATTTGTCCTGGCGGTGGTGGCGGTATGACACGATAACGTGGATAATGTCGCCAAATAGGAAATGGCGGCGGCATTCTTATTCTATTGGGATACTTTATCATTTTATTATTGCTTTGTGTCATGGATATTTCCGCATCCACAATAGCTGCACGATCTTGACTATATAATTTCGGCACGATACCATTGCGAGCTTGTGTTAATTTTAAGATTAAAATTAAACATAATATCTGGAAATTAACATTTTGAAATTAGATTTTTATAATCGCAACTATATTACAAGTTTATTTGTATTAAAATCGTCTTATTTATATTTTTCGAAAATTTATTTTCACACATTTATTAATAGTTTTACTTCTGTTAAAATTTCTTAACAAATTACCTTTTTAAACATTTTAAAATTTTTTTTTTCAATTTCTTCTTAAAACATTTCTTGTGTGTGTCGTGTTTAACAACTAAAGGACTACTGAATAATTTTTAAAATATTGAAAACGTTTTAAGGCAGGTTTTGAGTTTCAGTTCGTATAGTTCAAACAACAACAACAGCACGACAAACTAATTTATGATCTGCTTTTCCAAATGTATAAGAAAGAGTATTATACGTACCCTCCAAACAAACGCATTTTCTGTTTCGGTAATGAACTCAAATTTTTAATTTTTTCTATATTTTGTTTGAATCATAAAAGCAAGAAAGACAAAGAATTTCATTAGAAAATTAACGAAGCCATTCGTTCAACACATCTTTTACACATTAATTTTAGCTGTGTCTGTCTCTTCATCAACAGAACACAGTTGTCTATGCAACTTAGGTCTCCTACAGTTTTTCCAGCTAATAATCTTGTAACTGAAATTTATCATTATGTGTAAAGAAGCCTTCAGGTAGGTCGTTCTGCTTCAATTTATCTTTAATTTAAAAATTCTTTGAATCTTTTTAGTTTTACAATAAGAGTGTGCACATTCTGGGGGTTAATTTTTCTTCTTTTCAATTCAAAGTCCATATCAATTGTGGTTTATTGGAAATTTGTGCAGATTTTCCAAAGAACATATTTTTTCTTATGTTTATTTTGGTATTTTTGCTCCTAATTAAGACGATCTCTCTACTCATGATAATATTTTATATGCCTGAAAAGCATACTTACATATCGATGGCTTAAAAAAAAAACCGATCTCGATTTTATGTTACTTTACAGACGCAAGAAAAAACTTAATAAAATCCGTAAAATTTTGAATATAACAAACATTTTAATACAATTTTTAATCAGACAAAAGGCAAGATAGATACCGCTTTTTTCATTGATATTTTTGAAAAAAAAAAAAAAAAATAATAAGTTAGGGCTTTTTTATATTAAGCCATCGATATGTAATTTGCCGACGCCTACGACTTTTCAAATTTCCATTACAACCATTTACATACATCTCAAATTACATTTTGACCTTTTGTGTTGTTGGTTTATTTCAAATGCATATTGTTGTTGTAGTTTTTTAAATGTTTTAATAATTTGTGGAATTTTGTTTAGATTTCTGTGCTGGTTTTATGTCTGTTTTATGGTGAAGATTAGTTGGTGTTTGTTCTATGCAGGTAGTCAGTCCGTAAAACTTTAATTGCTTCATGTATGTAGGTTTTGTTCAAAATACCATTAGTTTAAGATGTTTGTCTATTGCTCTTTTTGGAAAGGCGTAGTTTTAAAGGGGATACGCAAGGGAGATATTTAATTGTGTAACACAAAATATCCTTGTTTTATTTTAAACTTTTAATAAAACAGTTTTAGAATATCGGTCTAAAATTCTACAACAAACTAATAAAACTATGAACTAGGTTCTATGATCATAAAAATAATACATTTTTTTATCATTTAAAATTTGGTTAATTTATTTTTTAGCGTTTTAAATATTATAACAAGAACCCAAACCTAAAGTCGATTTAAAGTTATACAATAAGTGTGATAATTGACTTATTCTGTAGAATTTCAAACTTTCAAGTTCTTTAGGAAGCGTATATAAAAGAGATTTGGATATCAAAATCTTGCTAAGAGACACATTTATTTTATTTAAAGAAAAAGTTACATCAGTAAAAAATCTTTGAAATAGAGTCACCAGAAAGATTTAAATGTGTATCTCAGCCTTCTGAAAGATCTAATATACATTCATACCTGCTGCGGTTTCTAATTCCCCTGACCAATTTCAATAAAAGGTAATGAGAATGATTAAGAAATATCTAACTTCCTTCTAAAAGATCCAATATACATTCTTAATGTATTATATACATAGTACTTTCCAGTGTTTCTAATTCCCTGGACCAATTTTATTTTTTTATTTAGTAATATAAACTTAAGAAAGTACATATTTTATTAATACTTAATACCTTTTTGATTGCTGGGAAACAATTATAAATTTAACAGGGAATTACAAACAAATATTCCCGGCAGAGACAAATATTTCACAATTTTTTATTCGGCTCCATTGTAAAACATTTTATTAAAATCAAGTAAAGATGATTAAAAATTAAGAATTTAATAATTGAAAAATAATTATGGAGACAATTAAGACTGATAACAAAAGTTGTAACTCTTTCTAAAACAAGTAAGAAGGTATAGTCGGTCAAGCCCGACCCTACTTCCACTACTTATATGTATAAAACAGTTTTTCAGAAATGGGCGTTATATGGGAGATATAACCTATTGTGGACCGATCATCCAAAAATTTAGTGTCATGATGTCTGTGAATATAAATATTATATGTGTTAAACTTTATCTCGATATAAACACTTTTAAAAGATTTATGGAGCTTATATGGGTCTTCTATGGAAGTTTCGAATAATTTTGGACCGACCATTATAAAATTATGTGCCGTTTTTTCTGTATATAAGAAACTTATTTGTGTCAAATTTTATTTGGATACCAACATTTTTTAGAAATTTATGATCGTTAAAGTAAATTTAGAAAGTGAGCCTTATACGGGGGCTACGACTAATTATGGACCGATCATAATGAAACTGTACCGTATTATTTGTATACATATGAAATATATTTGGGTTCAATATTATTTGGATACCAACATTTTTGAGAGAGTTATGCTCTTTAAAGTGATTTTCGGAAGTGGGCCTTATATGGGAGCTATGAGTAATTATGGACCGATCTGCACAATTTGTAGATGTGATTTGGCTTCATTTACCACTCATTTATTTGGATACTTGCATAATTAAAACATTTATGATCGGTAAACCCCCATTTCGGGAGGACATTTGTATGAGGGCCAGGTGATATAATAGACCGATTTCCACCAGTTTCCATCCCATCCGTCCTTGGACCGAAAAAATACCACGCACAAGCTTTACATGGACAGCCAGAGGGACGTTTAATCGACCCAGACAATTTCAACTGAGTTTTTTTAATTCATACCTACCTATTGAAAAAATGATAAAAAATTAGTTAATTTATTTTTATTAAATAATTTTATATATGTACCTATAATTAACTCGATATTTCGATTTCCTTTGGAGTTAATTATTTATACATACATATATATATATATATACCTATATAAAAATAAAAAATCTTTTATAAAAAACAAAAAGTGACCTCAAGCTTAGAAATAATTTAATAAAAATCATAAAAATGGTCGAAGAAAATTATTTAATTTATTTTTTTCGTAATTACATTTTCCTATAGCTTTTAGAACTAATTTTAAACAAAAATTACAAATTCAACTACAAACTTTCGACGCACCAAGGGGATAGATATATGTAAATGCTAAAATGTTGTACTAAATTGTTAACGCTTTGTGTGCATACTATGTACCTGGGTACTTATATCTGAAAATAAACATCATCATAACTGTAGTAAGGCTTATTAAGTGACAACCAAAAACACACAACTCGGGATCAGAAAATAATTTCCAGTAAAAATTTCTTTGAAAATTAAGTCCTTTAAAAATCCCCCATTCAAATTGCATAAAGCATCAATAAAGTACTTAATCGAATTGCAGAAGTGACAAAACATTTAGTTTAATCGCGAATTTAAAGACGAGTAGTGTTAGTGAATTTTGTGCCAGTATCTTTTAAACCGTATAAATTGGATTAAAAATGAACATTTACATATTTAACTTCTTAAGTAAAAAAAAGTATTGAAATAAAAAATACAATACACACGAATAAAGGCGTGAGTGCTAGTTTAAAGAAAATTCTAAAAACCAACAACCGCACATGTTTAACAATTATTTAATAGTTTTAAATGTTGCAGTACCTCAAACCGTTTAAATTGTAGATTTTCATTTAAACGTTATTATAATACTACAATATTCATCTATCGCCACGTGCATAGGTTGCAATTTTAAGTTAAAAACAAATTGCTACTAAAAAAAATGGCGATTGTTAACGAAAATTTTTTTTATCGAAGAATAGTAAGTATGTGAATTTATTTGTTGAAATAAAATTCCATTCAAAATAAAGCCGCAGTAAGGACTTTTATTTCGTGGAATTTTTTTCTAATTTCAGTTTAATCTGTGTCCTTAAAATAGCACTCGAAAAGTTCTGGAGTATGTTTAAACTAATGAGCGTGCATAGGACAGGGTAAATTCGGTGACCAATTATTAAGTGTAAGAAATAAAACACGTTGCCGCTCGTTTTAATGTTGCCTTAAAAGTGAGCTGGTAAACCACAAATCAATCGTTAGAACATGTATTTATCATTTCATTAAAATGCTTGACATCGTCACCATATCGTTTGATGGTATTTAGGAAGTGTTTGTAAACAGGTATGTGTAGTGTGTTTATCGAAGTGTTCAAGCACGCACGGTTGTGTTTTTTAAGTAGTAAAGAAGTGTATGTTCAGTTTTTAATTTTGAATAAAGAAAACTAGTCAAAGGTAGTAAAAAGTATAACGTTTTTAAATTTTAATACAGAAAACTAGTAAAAGTCATTAATTAATGACGCAATAGATAAACCACAAAATTGTTTCTTATAACCTTAATATTATTTTGAAATCTAATTATATATGAATTTTAAATATTTTTTAATTTCAATTGAATATTATTAACCTTAAAAGGGGAAATTGATTTTGATATTTTTTATCGAAACTATTAACAGTGATACTAGATAAAAGAAAGAGATTTAACTCTGAACTGAATTTTCAGTGAAAAACTGAGTTGTCGGTAAAAAACTGAGTTTTCGATGAAAACTTGATTTTATAAAGAAAAAAATAAAATAAAAAAAATAAAAAATCCGATATTAATAATGAGGATTTTAAAGCGGCAAAGGCTAATGAGCTTTCTACATTCACCGTAGTTGTGAATGACAGTGCGATCCTCAACTTTCTTAAAAAAATACTTCATTGATCCGGGTACATTCTTGATATTGGAATTTTGAATCTATAAAGTATATCCCATGTATCAGATTAAAAATTAGGACACAACATATCTACCAAAAATACCATTTATTAACAAAAAGAAACAAGGACAAAATTCAAAAAAAAAAAATTTTTAACTGGTTTTAAAAGTTTTAAAGAAATGCATCATTTGTATACAATTCTGTGTGATATTTTGTCTACCATTTGAATGTGACACAGAGTTATAATTTGATTTAGATTTTTTATGTAATCCATCATATTAGCGTAGTTTAGCATTAAATGCAAATGGTTTTGCAACATTGCAAATGCACCATTTATTTTATTTTAGCAAATATAACAATGAATTGCAATATTGTTTTGAAAGTTGTACAATATTGCATATTCAATATTGAGTTTCGCTATTTAATTTAAAATTTGTTTCAAACAAATATAAAAATCTGCTCTTGCTGTGTATTTTGTTAGTGTAGATATGCTAAACATGCTAAACCTTTTTGCAAATGCAATACCATTTGCACAAGATTGTGAATTGCGCTAATTATTATTAATTATTTTTGTTGTCATTGTTTTTTATTATTCAAAAAAATTTTATAATTCATAAAAACTAAATTTTTAATTTAATTTTGTTTCTTTACAGCTTAATAATTTTATAATATACATATGCCAATAAATACATAAATTTATTTAAAACCTTGAAATCTTTAACACACAGTGAGTATATTATTATTTTAAATTTACTATATTAATACATACATACGAAGTATTATTAACACACATTATTCATAAATTCAGCCCAGCAAATAGTGAATTTGTTTGTTTTATTATTATGTATTATTTGTTTTTTTTCGGTTAAAAGTCCTTGAATTTCTCTGAACGCCTGATAAATTGACCTTAGTTGAGGTCATTTATTAGTTCACATATGTATGCACGAAAAAAAAAATCAAAAGCCCTTCAAATATTAATAGCATTGAACTCAAATTACCAAAATTTTAAATATATTTTCGCTTGTTTTTTTATATTTTGTATTATATTTTATTTTGACATTTTGTTAGTTTGCCTATTTGAAATGATGAGTTACTGGTTGTGAGAGAATACAATTCTCTAATTTTTTCCACAATATTCTTCTCCAGGATCATAGTAAATTTAGTTTAGAATAAAATTCTTAAAATTGTTACTATCTTTATGTACGATGGTTCGCTGGGTAGCTATATTGGATAAGAAGTATAATTTTATTATAAGCAAATTAACATATTTTAAATGTATAACAAATTATTAGGCGTACAGAACTGAACTAAAAAAAACAAGTTGGAAATAACCATAAGTCTCTGTCTGCGTTTACTTAAGTTCAAATAACAAAATTTTCTAATCAAAAATATACATTTCCACTTAAATATTTGGTTTTGTATGTGCTTTGGCTGTGTCCGTATGTTTTTTTTACGAGTTTTTGAGTGTTTTGTGTTTTTGGTTGATAAGTGCGTGATAAAATTGAGTGCCGGCGTTTGTGCTGTTTGTGTTATCAACAAAAACAAAGGAATGTATATATTCATACTGCACCCGCCTATCTATTATTTGTTTTTTGGAAGGTCTTTAAAAGATTTTCTCCAAATTGTTGGTTTTTTTTTATAAAACTTTCAGTTTTCCGTGTTTACTCTTTATTTGTCAACTAGCTCTGTTTGCTGTTAACCCATTACCAACAACCACTATTTGTTTATAGAAAAAGTTTATTAAACTTTTTTAGTTTTAAGGAGGTTGGAAATTTTTTATAGCTAATTAATTACATTTGTTTAAGTTTAACTGAAAATTAATATAATAACAAATTAACCCATTACGAACAGGAGGCAGCACTTATAAAAAAAATTAAATATTGTTGAAAATTAAACCACAATTTAAATTTGTTCAAACCATAACCAAAAACCAAAATTTCTTTATAAACAAATTTCTAAACATTTTGAAAAATACCAAATCTATTTAAGTTCCAAAAACAGGGATCTGCGTCAAAGAGCTGAATGTCGTTATTTAGGAATCTAACGCCTTTGCAAATTAATCTACTGCGGTGGTGTAAAGTAAACAAATAAAGGCTAAAGCATGATTTTATTAGATTTATAGGGAGGAATTCATAAACTTAGTATAAGAATGGATATCATAAACAAACAGCAAATACCTTTAACGAAATAAGCCAAAACATCGTTAGCGCTAAAATACCGTTACCGCAATAAACTAAATTTGCGTAAACGTAACTTTTAACGGTAGACAACTTTGGTAGTTCCATTAAATTTTTGAAATTAAAGTTGTGAAATTGTTTGCTTCTTACAATTTGAGTTATTTTTCTTTTAGCCGAAAGCTTCTTTGAGAATCAAACGCCGAAAACTTTAGAAACAGGCGCCGCCGCCATAAATTTAGTCGGCCAAGGTCTGGTCTCTGTGTCAAAAATGTTTATTTAGTGCCACATTTTAAATATCAAATTCTGTAATCCCGTTACCCACAACCACTATTTGTTTATAGTAAACATAAACAAAAAATTTATTATAATATATGTAGGTATGTATACATATTAACATTTTATTAATAATTCCTTCCAATTTCCACTTAATTCTCAACTTATTTATTCATTTAACTTATAAACTTTAAATAAAATTAAACAGATTTTAAATTCTGTTTGCCCATTATCAACAACCACCAGAAAATTATTAATAAACTTTTACAACCATTAAAGAAACTTTATTTAAAACTTAATAAATGCTTATGTTTTTTAAAGTAAAAATTCAAACCAAAACGAATTCTGTTAACCCATTACAAAACAACCACCATTTGTTACAAAAAAAAAAAAAAACTTTTGAAAACATATATTTAAACAATAATAAAAAAAATTTTAAAATGTTTATTATACAGCCCCAAAAATAAATTAACATTTCAAAACAAGTAAGAAAATATGGTCGGCAAAGCCCGATCATACTCGTATGTGTGTTGAATATTATTTCGATACGAACATTTTCAGGAAAGTTATGCTCTTTAAAGTGATTTTCAGATGAGGTCCTTATATGTGAGCTATAGTCAATTATGGACCGATCTGCAGAAAATTCGTAAATATGATTAGGTTTCATGTACAACTTATTTGTTGCCGATTTCAACCATTTTCAATCCCAACCGTCCTTGGGCCGAAAAATATGCATCAAATTTTATCGAAATTGTATCTTCAAAATTACGGCCAAACGGACAGACGAACATCGTTAAATTGAGTCAGCAAGTGATTTTGAGTGGATCGTTATACTTCAAGGTTTAGCACAAATCCAATATATCCTCACCATTATGGTGGTGTAGGGTATAAAAGACCTTGAAATTGTTTAAACTTTTTAAATAAATATTTAGTTGAAGCTACTTAAAAAACTTGAGATACTACAGCTACAGATAGTTTATGTAATTAACTAATTTAGTTAATAAATTAATATTGAATAGGTGCACAGCAACTTTGAAATCTTTATAGATTGTATAAAAACTTAGTTTCTCTTTAAAAAGTTTACACTGAAAAGTAAAAAACCACCACATTATAAATTTCTACGGATTATTGTAAAAACACCCACATTCTGAAGTCATAAGACACCCTTTCTGCAAGGCTAGCAGCAAATTCAGTTACTCATTAAAGATCCTATTATTTATTCAAAAAAGAAATACGTACGTGATCATAAATTCTTAATTGATTTTGTTTGTTAAAACTGAAAACTCTTTTTAGTTTCTAATAGGTTAACAGAAAATTGTGTAAGTAAAATTTAAGAAAATTTAAAAAAATTATGATTTATTTAAGTACTTAGTAAGACTGCATACATATACATATGTACCTATTTTCATATATGTACATATGTAGTTTTACCAATAATTTTCAGTTTTTAAAGAAATTTATTTCCTAAATGTCATTAATTTATATTTTCATTCATTTATTTACTTAACACTTGCTGCTTTTCTTTTAACCTATTCTAAAATAATTTTGGATTTCCTGAGTAGTCTTTACTTACTAATGCTATTTAATTTATTTGGTGCCATATTTGTTTTATGTGGTTTATTTTCGTATTTCAAGATGATTACGAATTATGACAGCACTTCATCATAAATTTGTTCATAATAATCAACAATTATTTCATAATTTCTACTAGGGCCTCAGTGAAAAGCACAAGTAATTTCCGTTCATACAATGTATGCAGCTAAAGCACTAAACTGTAAAATTAACCCCAAAATGTTTTAAAGGGGTCAGCATTAAATTTTTTTGATAATCAAGTTGAAAGCATCCAGCAAATAAATTAGAATTGTTTATTTTAGGTTTATATATTTATTTAAATTCAGTTTTCTAAACATTGGAGCTGAAAATTATTCTGCATAGACAAATTGTAAGTATGTATACAAAATATCACCACAAACGTGTAACCTTCTCTTCTTGGGTGGTGTAAAGTATACAAATAATGACTTAACAATGATTCTATATAATTTATAAGGTGTATTTCCAAACTTAGTAAATGAAAAATAGTTCAGATTTAATGATTCCGATTGTTGTAGTGGATATTGATATGATTAAGAAGAAAAATAATCTTTTCCAATGTAATCTTTCCAACTATTGTAGTTGCTATTGGTTTGATTATAACTAAGTAGGATTCCTACTTATTAATATATTCCCGGAAAAATTGCTTAAAAAATTCCCGAGAAATTCTTTATAATGTTTTTTAAACAAATACAAACTGCGAAGCCTTTTGGCTTATCTGCAGAAAACACGGGTATCGAACCCGCAACCCTTTGACTGATAGTCCAGCACTATCTCATAGTCTATCTGGGCATCCAAACATTCAAACACTTAAATTTTAGTTCGCTTTCGCTAAAAAAAAAAAAAAAATTTTTTGCAAAAAAA
The DNA here is from genome assembly GCA_950370525.1 of Bellardia bayeri. NCBI lineage: Eukaryota > Metazoa > Arthropoda > Insecta > Diptera > Calliphoridae > Bellardia > Bellardia bayeri. The sequence goes on from OX493268.1 coordinate 2,835,831, forward strand.
AAAAAATTATATACAAAACGACTGCTCGTATTATAATATAAACTAAACAGTTTTAGAGTTACGCGAATATTTATTGGCAACCTCCTCCATTTTTTAAATAACGCTATATCTCGAAACTAAGCTAACCTAAAAAAACGGTTAACACTGGATTCAGCGTATTCGATTTAGTTTTATCCACTGGATGCCCCGCTTGTGGTATTTTTTTAACTAGCACAGTGTTACAATTAAAAAAATTTCGGAAGTGAAACTATTTTTTTATTTATTCTATTTATTTTCCAGCAATGAAAAAAGTTTTGGAAAACTTAGAACTAAAGCGTCGTTATTAATCGAAGTAAATTTCACTGATACGATTTCAAGTTTTCCAATTATTTGACTTCAATCAAAATTAATTCTGAAATATACCTCAAATTTTTAGAAGATACATAGTTTAATAATAGAAAGGGTAAGGTTTGCGAATTATAATTGAAAAATTGTTTTGGCCAGTTGTTCTCCACAATCACTCATAGAGACGTAGATTCTTTTATCTTTAAACTCGTCACAGATTTCGAGTTATAAAGCTGTAATCTATACGATTGGCTCGAATAGACTCTTTCTTTAATAAAAAATAGTCCAGTGAAGTTACATCGCATGATCGGGGCGGGTAATTAACAGCTGAATTTCGTGAAATTAAGTGAGCGGGAAATTTTCTTTGTAATAAATTCATTGCTCCGGTAGCTCTGTAATATGTGACACAGTCATTAATAATAAAACGAATTCTATGGCGCTTTTCTGGTGAAATTGAATTTATTGTGTCAATTGCCGACGTTTCTACTACAAGTAAAATGTCAAAACGTTGATGTTATTACAATATTCCTTATTTGGAAAACAAGGCTCTTGTGAAAAACAATTTACCAAACATTTTTAAACAACAGAATACTATCATGGCCTCAACAGAACTTACATTTTGATGTGTTACAAACGAAAAATGACAGAATCGTGAATGAAAACCTCAGATTGGAATTTGAAGCTTGTTTAATGTTTTCACAAAATATAGCAAACATTTGAGGGTTAAAGCACAAAGTGCATTTAGGTCAAACAAATACTTAAATAGGAATTCTTTATTTTTGTTGTAACAAATTCGTGGTATCAGTGGAGATGTTTTTTGTTGCTGTTGTCCATATAAACAAAATTTTTATTTTAAACTGTGCATTTATTTGTGTTTGTTGTTGGCGCTCAAAATACAAAAAAAAAAAAAAAAAAATACCCGGCCTCTGGGAGTGAAATTTTTAGTAGCAAATATAAACTGTGTTAAATTTAAATTCAGTTGGGTGTGAGTGTAGGTAAGATGTTGTTGTAACAAATACGCGTCTACACGTGTTCAAATATTACAACAATATAACAACAATATTTATTATTCATGTATGTATGTATGTTGTTTTGTTTTGGCTAGATTGTGTTTTTCAGTTGCCTTTTTGTTGTTTATTTTAAATAGATTCCGTTAGTTTTTTGTTTTAATTTAAAAAAATATTATGCTTTTCTTGCTTAATTGCTGTAGACCTGTTAGATTTCAAGACCCCTGACAAACTCTGGAGAAATAGGCCCTTCCCCCAATGAAATTTTCTATAACAAACAAGATCAAATCAATCTGTTAAAGAAAAATGAGTCCCCTTTTAAAATAGAACTTGTTTATTGGTAATTTTTTTTATTCTGTTTTCAATCGGGAAGTCTAGGTCTTCAATTATACTAGGTTGACATAAAATAAGAGAGGTATAAAAATTAACAATGTTTACTTAACCCTATCAAACATTATTTTTTTTGAGATAACATTTAAACAAATCATCAAAACAAAACGTAAGATAATTACTTATTTAAATAATGAATAAATAAACAAACAATGTGTTTTATTAAATACATAGTTTTCTTTTAACTGAATATTTGTCAAAGACATGTTAAGTTTGCTGGTGCCTTGGTCAATTTAAACAAATGGCCTTTCTCAATATCAAACTATCAAACAAAAATAAATGGTTAAACAAAATAAACACAATATTAACTTTAGACATCATTGTTGAACTAGACCTTGTGTTTTTGTTGTTCCCCAAATAAAAAAATATACATTAAATGTTACAAGGTTTAGTTTATTATACTACATATTTAACACATTACATCAGTGCTGTTTTTAACGCACATAGAGAAATTTACCAAGAGGAGAGACTTAAAGAAACCTAAGACAATAAAATTACTCTAAGTAGATACCAAATACAAGTAAGTGTAGTAACAAGAAACAGGTTCCATTTAGTGATTTTACTAACACATTCTCTCCACTTTTATTTCACCCTAGTTTTGTATTTTTTTTTAGCAGAGTCTCTTCTCTAGGTCTTACTCTATATTTGCTTACACATTTAAAGTTCATTGTGCTAAATTTGCTACAAACTAGTTGTGGTAATAGCTATTTAGTGAGTTGATTTTTCATGAGTAAAATAGTTTAGTTTATTTAAGCTAGACAAAAATAAATATGTTGGCATATATTGATACTTATTTATTTACATATGTATGTATGTATATACATATATTTTTTAGGCATTCTCTTTTTTATGCCGGCCTATTACAAATATGAAATTTGATCTCAGAATTTCTAGATAGCGCAGCAATAAATATAATATAATAATATAATATACAATAAATGTAATAATAATGATTATTATTTAGGTCTAAATAAAATGCTTGCCATACATATTTAAATATTCATACCTACATATATAACCATAACTATTTGCATGCTTTATTTTATGATATTCTCATAAAATTCTACATATATTATTGAAAATATTTACACATTCACCATATAATTATTATTTATGTATTATAGTAAATAAATTCTTCTCCACCAATTGATTAAAATAATCTTGGATATCTTCTTACATTCTTCATTCTTTAAGTATTAACAGATTTAAGGTCTTAAATATCTATACAGGTGACTGCTAGATTTATTTTAACGGCTTGGGATTTATATAATTTAGAGCCGAATTAAGGAAGTATAGTCGGTCATGTCCGGCCTTAAAATATCATACACCTAAATTTGTAGATGTGATTAGACTTCATGTACAACTTATTTGTGATGAAATTTGTTTGCATACATGCATAAATCAAATATTTATGTCCGAAAAACCCATATTTCGGAAGGTCATTTGTATTGGGCTAGGTGAAATAATGAACAATTCTAACCGTTCTTGGGCCGAAAAATATCATGTATCAAATTTTATCGAAACATCTTCAAAAATGCGGCTCGTGCTCTGCACACAAGCTTTACGTTAAACAACCAGCCAGCCAGCAAGTCGGACGGACTCAAGAAGTAATTCTGAGTCGATCGGTATATTTTAAGATGGGCGTTGGACTAATATTTATTGAAGTTGCAAACATCAGCACAAATCCAATATACCCTTCCTATTAAGGTGGTGTTGTATATAAAAAGTACCACAATTGATCTCAATTATTGTGAAACTAACGAATTTTTCCAGAATTTCGTGATTTTTGTTTTTCAAAACAAAATAAAACAAAGAATTTATATAAAACTCATTCAAATGTCTATTGTATTGGAAAGAGCAAGGTTTGACAATTATAAGTGCATAATTATATCAGACAGATGCACAACACGACCACGCATACAGATGTCTTTTCTTTTATCAAAATTTTCAAACACATTTTGCCCAAAAGTGAAAAACATTTGTACAGATTTTGCAAATTTCATAATGCAAACACCTTTTAACGTGTTTCAATCTTCAGCATTGCCCCCAAACTATAATCTAAATTAAATTTAAACAAATGCCTAAAGATAGGCTTTACTTTTTTTGTAAAATTTTCACTTTGTGGGTTTAATTTTAGAAATAGAAATAGAAATAATTCATTCGGCTGCTTAGTGCTATTCGTAAATACGAGTATGTACGTATTTTATATAACACGTTTTATAAAATTATCAGGATAACAGCAACATGCAATTGGTATACAATAATAACAGCTTGCACTCCATCTCTATTGAAAACTCATTAACCGCAACAGTGTAGTTCAGCAGAAGTATGGAAAAAGGTATTTATAAAACATGTTCTCTTAATTTAATTAAGATTGTGTGTAACCACCTCATTGAACATGCTGAGTTTCAGTTCATTCAATATTGAAAGCGTGACAAATTCATTGCACACCACAATACAATACAATATAATACTACACAACACATCCTAGTGATTGTAAATGCTGATGATGACGACGACAACGACGACGGTGGTGATGGTGATCATCAATTATCATGAGATGCTGTTAAGTGAAGTGAAACGAAGTGTAACATTTCAATAGGAGACCAGCATCAATAGTTAGTATTCAGTTTTGTTTTAGTTTTTTTACAAAAAGTAGGTGCTACTGCACTACGTAGTAATACTCCAGCACCTACAATGTTGGTACCGCTGACGTCGATTACCGCTTGAATGCATGATGCGGGAGTTCGTGAGTTCATGTTCCCATAAACAAAGATTTTTAAAAAACAAAACAATTGTTGTATGGGAAAAAAACATTAGAGTATATCTAATGGTATACTTTATTCTATTTATTCATCTATCTATCTAACAGTTACTTAAGCTAAAAAAAAATACTTTTGAACAAGCTTATTCTGCACTTAAATGCATTTTGACAGACTAGGTATTATATATAGGGAGCGAGACAGAGGCTGACTGGTTGTCGGTTCACTTATGAAGTGTCAACTATTTAAATACTTAAACGCTGTAGCGTGTGCTGCAGCTGATTAAAAATTCAAATATGTATTTTTTTTATTAGAAAACATGTAGAGATGCATGGATTAAGTTAATGATGCTGAGAATTATTTTGTTGGCAATGTTCAACTAGTGGAACCGTATAACAGGGGATCATATATAAACATAGCATGGAAATTGATTTTGAAAGCAGATCATGGGAATCATACAACAAATAATTGTTTCAAACATTCAAGATGAAACCAATACAAAGTTCATTGACGTGTCAGCTTTACTTGCAAGACATTTTTTTTATACAGGTTTAGAAATATGTACTTACAGACATATTTTATTTATTTAAGGTCAAACAATTAATTATGTTAACAGTTTTAAGATGAAATGACTTTTAAAGTATTTTGTTATCAGAGAAAATTTTCAAATATTTTCAAACCAGTTTTTATTATTTAACGAATTGTTATTTTGTTTTAATTCAGACAGTTCCTAAAGAGAATTTATTCATATATTATTTAATATGAAAATTCAGGTCATAATTTTTAAAATTTCACCACTTCTCATTTGTATTAGGATTTCATATAAAAAAGCATGAGACTGAAGAAAATTCTAACAGGTAGTTTTCTTTAATATTCTTTTACAGCATGTGATTTTTACAACATCTTGACATTATGCTGAGATTATTTTTAGAAAAACTAATGATTTAGTATAGGCATATGTATTAGACAAATTTTAATACCCAATATTTCAAAACACTCACAAAGAATAAACAAATTAATTACCTACACGAAGAATTCTAAGAATAAAATGATTTCTAAAGATTTCGAAGAAAAATCAGTCATTTGTAATGATTTTTGTTGAGAGATCATGTAAATTAAGAAGTAGAAGAACATGCTGGAAAATTTTAGAAATTTCAAAGAGAATTTAAAATATTTTAAATTTCAATGATTTTCAATTACGTTTTTTAAGAAAACTAATTCATGTGCTACGATTTGAAAGATGTTTTGAAGGGAAGTAAACTAAGAAGTTTAAAGCGTGTATATTCCAAGGAGTTTAAATTTAGAAATAATTTCTATGAGAAAAGTGTGAAAATTATGATTCAAAATCTATGAATTTGTGTAGGCGTCTAGAATAAACAACATAGACAAACACAGACTCCAATGAGTTTTGATGTGAAACTAAAGAACAGTCATGCTTAAAGATTTTTACTAGGAAATCTTGCAATTACGATGTAAAAAATAGAAATAATCTTTAAATAGTTGAACATGAAATATTATCAACATAAACAACTATATAATAGATCTTGATTACTGGAGATAGGATAATTGGCATTAGTTGAATTTGATCTAAATTTAGAGAACATTCTTCTATGAAGATGAAACCTTTGATTTTTAAGGATTTTTAAGAAGAGATTAATGTATGTAAAATTTCAAATATTAAACAATTTAATCATTGACTCCAGGATGAAAAACACTAGTGCGATTTTGAACAAATTTTTAGTAGAGATTTCATTCGATGTGAAAAATTCAGTTGGAATTGTTTGTTAAAATCGATCATAAGTTAAATTATTGACTGAGTTCTTACGAATTCTGAAGAATTGAAATATGATATTAATGATGAACTTTTTTAACTGTACTAAGAATATGATAAAATCTATACTAGTTTAACTTAGGAGTCTGGAGTAAAATTAAAAATAAATTAGTCATTTTCCAATAAATCTCTGCAACTTGATACTTTGGATATTTATAGCTGTCGCCAACTAATTGGAAACGCTCTATTTTATTACTGCTGGATGAAATTTATAAGCGTTATTTTGTTAATTGAATTTCTGTAAATTTTATTTTTCATTTAATGTATAAGAAATTTAAATATCATTATTTTAAATATTGATAATGGGAATCATAAACCCGGGAGTTCTTATAATAATATAGAACAACAGCTCAAGTGTTCCAAAATAATGGTTTTGTAAAGACATATGTATGACATTGTAGAAAACATTTCCCGTCCAAAAGCCCAACCGTAAGAGAAGGAGTCTCTCTAAAGCCGACCCAAAAAAATCATCTACTGACATCCAACGCGAAATTAAATGTGTCGTTATCTAAGCGAACTATTTCACGCCGTTTGAAGAGCAACACGCAAGAAGCCTCAAAAAACGTCCTTTGATCAAAGCTGCAATGCGATTAATCTTTGTTATGTCGCTCCAAAGCACAGCGTTTTCTTTAAACTTTACTTGGAACATTTTAGACGTTTTCTTTGGGTTTTAAAATAATGGCAGAATAAATTAGCAATGAGTAAAATCACTCATGTTTTGAAATAACTGGCATTAATGACTTAATAATTATATCAGAATCAGGAAAAGTAGAATATTTATTCATAATTGTAGATTTTATAGGTTTTGAAAACAAATGTATAATTTTACATTGATTGAGTTTTCATATCAGTTTTATACAGGATGAGAAACATCTATAGTTTAAAATCATTTTCTAGTAGAGACCAATTTGTTGCAAAAACCACCAGTCATGTGTAAAAATCTTAAGAATTTGTATGAGGAGATCAGGACATGTAAAATTTAACTAGAAACAAAACAAAATGTTTGATTATTTTTGAAGATCTAAACATGACACATGTAGACAGAACTTCTTATAAAGAATAGAATTGAATGATAAGAATTCATTTTCAAGGCAGGTGGACTGTTTTCAGCTATTTCTAATACTAGTTAAAAGAACAATAGAATAAAAGAAACAGGTTTTTAATAGATAACGTTTGCAAAAGGATACAAATCAATCAAGTGGATTTATAACAGAGATACATCTCCACCTAGAAGAAAAGAAAACAAAACAAATTATGTATTTAATGGCAATATTAGAAAATGGGGGCGGACCTTAGAAATAAATGATTATATATTTAAAAATATCTCAGTTATTAGAAAGCAAGTATTAAAGCAAATTTTTATAAGCTGTTTTTAGCAAAAATGTTCTGTTGAGACAAAGTTTTAACACAATTTAACAACTGATTTATTATGGATGCTGCAACATGCATACATATGCATGTCTGTACATTTTTTAGTCCAAATACTGAGGCTAAAAAAAACTCAACCCATCAAAAATCACTGTGCTGTAACAATTACAGGAAATTATATTAGGAACTCATAAAATACAAACTATTCAAGTGATTGAAATGATTTTCAATGTATTTAAAAATAATAGGATCTGTATGTATAAAAAATTAAGTTCGTGAGTTCATGTTCCCATAAAAAAAGATTCAAAAATTAAAACTATAAAATAAACGCATGCTAAAAAACAAAAAAAAAAAAAACAATAGCCTGGGAAAAACCATTAGACTATATCTAATGCAATTCAGTGCAGTTGCAATTAAAGCGACAAGCGTTTTAAAAGGAAATTTAAACTAAAGTAGAAATACTGAATGGTGAAAGTGAAAGCAGATTTTAATATAAAATAGTAAATGATAAATTAATGTCAATTCATTTTTTTATTGTATTTCACTTTTAAAATCTTCACAAATTAAATTCAATAACACCTGTTAAAATGTGACTAAAATATTCCAACTTTAAACTGGAACATTTTTGGTTTAATGTCCCACTTTAATTTCCTGATGGAACACTTTTTTAGTTTTTCCAGTTTCATTTTTCTGTATGTAGAAGTTCGTCGCCTAACGCATTAATTGTGTTGTACATTGTTTCAAACTAAATTGAACTAATTAAATGATTGTTTGTCGTGTGTTGTAAATTGTTTGCAATTGATGCTGATGAGAATTATAAAATTTATAAGGGCTTTTTTTCTATTGGCTGTTAGTTTATTTTCATGTTTAACTAGCGGAACCAAATACCAGGGGATTAGACTCGACGAAAGGTGAACTTCAAAAATTAAAACGGCAATAAAAAGGATTATAATAACATTAACATTTGTCGCTCAACGATTTTCTTTAATATTAGGGATATAAAGCAGCAAACAATAAATAAACTGAACATTTCAAAATTATAGAAATTCTATTAATTTGCCTCCCTGAAACTACATTTGATATTAAAGGGAAATTCTTGGCAACGTCATTTTCATTAACACAAATAAAAATGTTTCCTTTTATGACACTATTGTAGTTTTAGCTTGAATTGATTTTTTAGGTAAGAAATCTTGGTAAAGGTTGACCACCTTTGAGAAAGTGAGACTCGGTTGGTTTCAGAGCGTAGACCCAATTGTCATGTGAATGCTTTAGTGTAAATTGTCGCCTGCGGTTGTAATTCTGCCTGCCATTTCATTCATATGCACAATTTGCCAAATATTTACGCGTGTTATCATGTGTTGAAAATTGATTACAAATGAGGCGGAATTGAACGTTATTTTATTTAATTTTATTTATGTATATAGGGGTTTTTGCAATTTCTAATGATGTTCAGTTAGTGGAACCAAGTATTAGGCGAACATTTTCAGTTGAAACCGCATTTTCAATTAAAGTTTTGTATTTTTTCAAAAACAAAAACTATTTATTTATACAGTAAAATAACTGAGGTAGAACGTGTATGTACAAGGATTTGTTTCAAAACTAGAAATAATTTTTTAATACAAAATGCATTTGTTATACGAAGAAGGAAACAAAATAATGAAAAATTAATAGAGTGTAACAGTTTTGGAAAGGATATGTGAGAGCAGGGTGTTTTTGGGGGCTAAAAATGAGAATTTAGGAGATAGGAAATGTGCTTTTTTTTGTTGCAAAAAATGTATGGTATTTTTTCTATTATAATTTCGAAATAATAATTTCCTTAAGGGCGAATTTTGCTTAAAAACTATAAGCCTAAAAGTATGCATTAATCATTGATTATTTGAACCTACTGAAGCAAACAATTCCATACCAGGACTGCATAAAGTTTTTAACAGGACTCTTTTGGAGTGGAAAAGTGAAATAAAAGTTTTAGATATTTCCTGAAAGCAAAAATTGTCAGTCCCTTCTCCATAATCTAAGTCCTCTGGGAATTATTTGCTAGATTTAAAATCTAAATTCCATTTTTTATTTTTTCAAAACTACTGTTGTGTAAAAATTTTAAATTTCTTTATCAGGATTTCATAAAATTCTACATACCTATAACTATGTGTATTTAGTGAAAACTACTTTTTAACCACTATTTTACTATTTACCACTTGAGTGCATGCTGTGGGAGTTCGTGAGTTCATTTTCCCATAAACAAAGAAAGAAGCCAAAACGTACTTCAATTGTTTTCGCAAAGAAAAAAAATCATTAAAATATACATATGTATCTAATGAAAGTCATGCTCACTTTAAATGCATCACTTTTGTACGCTCCAAACAAAGTGCCAAAAAACGTGTGTTGGAAGATGATTTGAAATTCAAAATTTTAACTCACAGTAAAGGAAAAAAAAACGAGAAAGAAATGAAAGATGATGCTGGGAACACTATTTTAAATCATGGAAACTGAAGTGTTAGGAGAACAGCAAAAAGTAGTAGGATAATGATTTGTTTAAGGAAATTAATTGTTTGACAGTAAAGTTATTTTGAGAAAAGTTTGGATAGAAAAAGATATATATTTTATTATAATGGCAGAGTTAATGTATTATGGGAACATTTATAAAAAAAAGGGAAATAGGTATGTTTGTATTTCTATATTTTTAATTAAAAAATATTTAAAAAATTGTAAATATTTTAATATGTTTTCTGAAATAGTAAATTTAAATTTTTAAATTTTATGATAGTAAAATTTTGATTTAGAAACTTTTTAATTTCAAAATTATTTTTGTTTTCAGCTCTTATCAAAATTGAAAATAAAAAATTTTCGAAAATTCAAATTTTTCTTTTAATGTTAGGAAGTTTATACTTTTATTTTAAGAAAATTGAATTTTTAAATTTTTAGTTTTGAAAAAATTAATTTTTTTTTTCGAAAATAAATCATTTATTTTTATTTTAGATTCGGAATATACTTTCATTTTATATTATTATTTTTATTTTTTTAATAAAATTTTTGTAATTCTTTAATTTTTTTTGAAGAAATTTTCATTTTTACAAATTTCAATAACAATTTTGATTCAGTAATATTTTTATTTCCAAAATTTGGAATCAAAGAATTGAAAATGTTAAATTTTTTTGTTCAGAATGTTCAATATTGATACGAAAATATGCAAAACTTTAAAATAAATGATTTTTTGTTCAACTAGTGGAACCATGTAAAAGGGCTTGTGGTATTACTGCCGAATTTATAAAAAATAAAGTAGGCTTGAAGTGTGTTTTAAGACAAAATTTTCATACAAAATTTTCTTGAAGTACATTTGAAGTCTACTTTAATTTTTTTATGAATAAGAGCATAAGAGTTTAGCGTTTACAGCTGAAATTTTTAATAAGTAAATGTGTCATTGCTTAAATATAGTTTAAATTTATTTAAAAAAAATTTAAAATATTTTGTAACGCTTTTGATTCTATTACCAGTAGCTCATAACCTTCAATGGTTTATTCTATGATTTTATGAATAAAATTTAGTGCATCTGCCGGCAATGTAGGAAAAATTGAGTTCATTTTCCCATAAAGAGAGACCTTGCAAAATATTATAATTATTATTATGTGGGAAAAAATCATTAGACTATAACTTCTGGTTATTTAAGTAGGTTCAGTTTATAAGTGGCAGTTTAATTGGAATTTGGATAAACTGTTATTTGAGATTTCAATAAATAAAACTTTGGTTTAAATAGTGTTTAAATTGTATACAAATTTATATTAATGCCAAATGACAGCTTAAACTTAACATATAACATGCAAATTGATTAGTATAAAAATCAGTGTAAAAATCCATTAAGTTTAACTAAACCAAGTTTATTATATGCTAATAAAATGGTAATTATGAACTTTTGCTTATAATTAAGTTTAAGCAACAGAAATAATTTACTTTGTAACGTTACAAAACTCAGTTAAGCTGAACTACAATTAATCTAGTTTTAACATATTTTTTTTAGAAACTGGCTTAACCCAATTAAGCTGTAAATATATTTAAGTTTTTAAACTTATCTAAGTATTTTAATTATATTTAAACAAAGCACCATTCATTAGATTTGTTTGTACCAATTTTCTTTATATTGCCAATTGTTTAGCAAGCGAAAGAAATCTCAAAGGGTCTTGAAAAATTGGCAATATTTAGACAATATATCATTCAGTGTTCATCAACTGGAACTTGGTACTAGGCCAACATAATACTTGACAAATAATTTTTTTTTGTTCAAAAACTACAATAAGTAATTACTGAGGTGTAACATTAAAACGGATTTGAAAAAGGATATCACTCAACTAGAAACATTTGGTGGTGTAAGTAATGTAAATGAATTTAACAATTATTCTCACTAGAGCAAAATTACTAGAGTGTAAAGTAATTTTGCGTTTTAAGTAACAGGAACTCAGGAACAAATTTAAGCAACAGAAAGCCTAATTTCAAACTTGATAAATAAATTCAAGAACTTTTAGGGACTTGAAAAAGTTTTTAAGATAATCTAAATAATTTTGCTGCATTTTAATAGATTTCAAAAACATTTTGAGTTTTTTTTTTTTCAATACATTTTCATTGATTTCTTTTGGACTTTTTTTTTTATTAATTTTCTTATTTTTATATTCGTTTCAAAATCGCTGTTGTGTAAAATTTTCAATTTTCTAACCAGGACTTCATAAAAACCTGCTGGCACAACTCCAACTATATTTCTTTATATGTATTTATCACTTGAGTGAATGCTGTGGGAATTCGTGAGTTCATCTTCCCATAAACAAAGACTTTAATAGAATGGAACAATAAACTTTGGGAAAAATCATTAGACTATATCTTGTTTTTAAGCCAATTATCAGGTACATACACTCACTCACTTTAACTGCATTTGACCCAGTGAAAAGTAATACATGCCAAATAATGATGCTTAACACACTGAGCAATAATAATAAAAAAATTGTATTTGAAAAACATGTTCATAAAATGGAATCATTTAAGAGGGGAATAGTTGCAAATAGATGCAACTATTTAAGGGATAGAATAAACATTTTTAGAACAAACAATTACAATTCAAAATTGAAATGTTTATATAGTAATTAATTAAATATTGAATTGTTTAAAAGGTACATATGTAGTTTCAATATAAATTTAATACTTTCTAGCATTAATGTGTTGTTCTTATTTTCATAAGGATTATATGAAAAAGGATAAAAAAACCAAGTGTCTTTCGAATATAAACTTGATCTTAAAAAATTTTAAATATTGGTACTGATATTTTTTTGTTTCATTTGCCGAAACATGTCGAGGCATGCTCAAACATGCTTAATCTAAACATGATCTTGCTGAAACTATTACAGAGTTATGAAATTTGTAATGTTTTATTTACAAATCAGCTGTTTGGTTACTAACACCTCAAAAAGTTTCAATTGTTTCAGAAAACAAATCTTCATGTAAATGATTTTTTTTTTCGTTAAATTCATAATTTGCAAAATTATTGTGGCAGAACACCCGCATTTTTCTACCAGTATTCCATAAAATAGCAGCAGTCTGTTGGCAATTCTAATATTGTTTTGAATATTTAAAATATCGAACGTGGGAATTTCTGCGCTCATATTTCCATAAACAAAGATTTTCTATTTTTAAAGAAAATTATTCTATGGAAAAATCATTGGACTATAACTTTCAATAAAAAGCGTGTTACAATAAATAAAAAACAAACAATTTTTAATTGGGAATTAAACTTACATAAATAAATACTTCAATAATAATAATTTCGAAACTGAAGGTTTAAAAAATTCTTCAATGATTTCGATTAAACAAATAAAGTGATTCGAAACAACTTTACACAAGTCTCTAGAAACAAACTAAGAATGTAATTTTTCTAGCAAGTAGTAAGAAATTTAACAATGAATTAGAAATAAAATTCGTAGGATTAATAGTTTCTTTTTACAAGATTTGTAGGATTATTTTCAAAAGATCCTAAATTTCATACTTTGCACACCCTGTAATTTATAGCAGGAGCATAAAGTCGCCAGAATGAAACTAAGAGTGAAATTTTTCTAGCAGGTAGAAAAATTTAGAAACCGCACTGTGAGTTTACTTAAATTTGAGGTTTTTTTTATATTTTGTAAATAAAATTATGTGAATTATTTTTAGAGATCCTAAAATGTAATAGTTTCCACCCCCTACAATTAGTATCAGGAGCGCAAAGTCACCAGAAACACACTAAGAATAGGACTTGCCTGATAGTTAGGAAGAGATTTGACTAAGATTTAGAAACCTCACTGTGATTTTGTGTCTTATTCTTAAATACTTTTAAATATTATATTCTTCTGAAATATAAATCTTTACATAATTTCCAACCCTAATTTTAGTAGGAGAGATTATTATTTAGAGAGATTGCAAACAGGTAGTAGTATATTTAAGTAATCAGACATTCCGCTATGATTTCACTCAAATTTTAAGTTAGTATATTCTTCTTTAAATAAAATTATAAGAATTATTTATACTTTCCTTCCCTACAATTTATATCAGGATCACAAAGTCAGCAGAAACATACTATTTTTCAGACAAAAATTACAAAATTAAAAAAAAAATTTCAAATGTTATTCTTCTTACAATAAACGGTTTTTTCCGACAATAATTTTGTTTTTCAAAATAAATTAAAACAAAGAAAATGTATGAATATCGGATGTATGCAGACAAATGGAAATGGTCTTTGTCTGAAAATATGATGTTTTCCAGAAAAACCAACGGGTTCTTCATTTATTAATTGTGCAAATCTATGGCGATTTTGAATTTATTATAACAATTGTCGAAGCTGCTACTCAAAGTAAAATGTAAAAAATTGCATCTTATTCCAATGCTCATGTTAGAAAACAAAGTTCATGTTGAAAAGCCCATTACAAACTAAAATAACCCTGTTAGAAATTTACATTAAAAATTTATTTGCAAATAAAGTTCTTATGAACTAGACTTCAGTATAGTTTTACTCGCGAATTTTATTTTTATTTACAAATCAATAAAGTGTAATGAGTATGCAAGTAATCAATAGGAACTCATAAAATTTTAATATAAATAGAGAATAACAAGGTTTGGTTTTTAAAAATCGTAAAAACATTTCAGAATATTTAAGATATCTTTTAAATTAAGTTTATTTAAAGGCAAAATATTAAGTGATGAAACATTTCTTTTATTTTTTAATAACCATTTTAGAACAGTTGCTTTATATCATCAAGAGTCTTAAGCTATTTGGATGCCATTTGTTTAATTCAAATTCACTAAAGTGTAGCCTTTAATGGGAGATCATAAAAAGCTTAAATATAACATAGGACTAAGGAAATACTAAATGGTTTCATATTTAATATTTAAATGAGTTTTTTTTTAGAATACTTGTTTCCAATATTACCTGCAACAACAATTACACAACAACCTAACAGGAACCCCTTTTTTTCAAATAAAATATTATTTCCAGGACTTGATTTAAATCATTTGATTTAAACAATAAACCAAATATCAAGCTAAAAATCACTATAGTGTAACGCCGAAATAACAAAATAAACATATGTAATTGAATTAAATAAATAATTTCCTAAGAAACTTATGATAAGTAGTATTTTTTGAAAAAAAAAAAATCAACAAAATCACTGCAGTGTAACGATTATCTGTAGAAGTAACAGGCCAACATACATTGTATTACACATATGTATATATACAATATTTTGTATATTAAATCTTAAAAGGATTTGTTTCATTGCACCCATTTGAACAAAACTAACACGATTATTCGATATTAACCTAAAAATCACTGTAGTGTAACGATTGCCAGGACTTTTACCAGGATAACAGCAAAAATGTTTAAGTACAATAATAAATCGTGACAAAAACTAATTTATTATTAAAATTTGATGATGCTTGACAGAAAGAAACCACTGATTTGGAACATTGACAATGAATTGCTTGCTGCTGGCTCATCAGGATAACAATAATAATAATACACAAACAATAACAACAACCACAACAACAATTAGGTATTGAATTAATTTTTTGCTGTCAAGATATATTATTAAACGTCTATGATAAGACAGACCTACCTCCTAATAATTAGCAAACGAGTTCAGACATACATATGTACATATATGTATGAATAATCACTGAACTATGAAAGGAAACACAATGACAACTGCATGTCTGCTGCCAGTGACAAGGATATGTATGTACATATATACTTCAATCCTGTCGTCTTCGTTGTGCTTGCGTTTATACTCTTAATTTTAGTCAAGGAATTGTACACAGCAAATGCCAAAGCGGAAATACTTTTATTTAGTTTTTCCCCATTTTGTTGGCGTCGTATATCAATGACATGAAAACTTATTCAAGTAAACTCTAATTGTTGAATTTTACTAGGACAACAGCTAAAAACGCAGCTAAACACAGACAAAATTCTTACATATTTTTCTGCTCGATTTGATTAGATTAGATAGCAGCGACTGCACAAAAAGTAAAAAACAAAGTAAATACATTTAGAAATTACTAGACCTTAACCATCACATATAAAAAGGATAATAAATGTTGAAAAGTAGTCAAGTAAAAGGACACCCATATACGACAACATTAATGAGGTCAGGTCGCATTACAACACAATTGCACTTCCTTGATTGTAATGAATGATTACAAAAGGAAAAATCACTGATTTGGAACATGAATGGTTATTTTTACTAGGCTAACAGCATTTTCAACAAATATTTTTATTTATTTATTTAGAAAAAATACAGAATTCACAACCTTTAACCTCCACAATACACTAACTACTACACTTCATTAAAAACCACTGCATAAATCACTGAACTAGAACCACTTAGAAGGATTTTGTAACATAACACCGTGTTGTTTAATTAAAGTATACAATTGTCATGTCAGGAATTATTAAATAAATACACATGTACACACGCGTCCTATTTTTTCTTTCTCTCTTGATGTTATTTTCACATACAAACACTTCAAAAATCACTCAATTGTAACGGTGTGCAAGGATTTCTACAAGGCTCCCAGAAATATTAAACAATAATGTAGGATGCATTTAATTTATTTCTAAAATATAGTTACCAATATTTTTTTCCCAACACCTTCAAATGTGCTTTGATGTATGAAGAATGACATCATTGCTAAGGATATTCCTAACATCCAATAATATCATTGAAGGAACTTCAAGTGGTGTCTGATTTTTGATTTAGTCCTAGTCCTGCGAATATCTTTCTCAAGTGCGGTAATAAGTTTATAATTTATGAATGCATCTTTAATGAACATTTCGTAATAACATATTGCCAGCAAGATGATTCAAGTAAATATGTTGCCAGCAACACAATCATAGAAAATATGTTGTCAGCATCATATTTATAGCAAATATGTTTCCAGCGACTTGTTTATATTTAACATATACATACTAGTTGTATATTCGTAGTGACATAATTTTAGCGAATTTGTTGCCAACAACATGGTTATAGTGAATATGTTGCAGCAACATATTTAAAATTTGTAAAAAAAAACATTTTTTTCGCCAAAATTTGTTTCAGAAAGAAAATATTTTACTTAAATTACAACTACAAATGCGTAGCTCATTTAATAGTCCGGCACTATCAGCAGCTACTTAAGACTCTATTTACTTAATTGTCCAAAAAAATTAAAAAAAAAATAATCACTGACTTGGAACAAGAACAGGATTTTTGCTGGGCTCACAGACAGTAGTAACAAGCAGCAGCATTCAATCTTGAAAATGAAATTCTACAACAACTTCCCAAAGAACACAGCCAGCAAATACATTTCATCACATCACTAAATATAATTCACTTGAAAATTCATTGAACTAGAACCCCTGATGAGGACAAGAAAACAACATTTAATTAAAAACAAGAATGATAAATTGTCATGTCAGTGAATATTAAGGTATGAAGTCACTCACTCAAATACACATAAACTTATCAAATCAAAAATCACTGAATTGTAGCAGGGTGTAAAAGGAGCTCAGAATTTGTAATAAAGCAAGATATTTCTTTACATTTGGATAATTTTGTTACAAAATGTATTTTTTTTTGTGTATGAAGAATTATTAAAGTAACTTGAAATTAAATAGATCAAATAGCTGTGCAAGGGATCAGCTACGTGTTAATAACACAAATTTAAATTAATAAGTTGACAGGATGTTGAAAGCAAAGACATCGCTACTTTTTAGTTTTGACACTTAGAGCAAAATTTGTGTTTAATGTTTCTTTGTAAGTTGAAGATCCAATTTCACAATCACAAATGTTAACATTTTTTGTTCGAGTAAAATTTCAGCAAAATATATTTATAATCAGCCCGTTGAAAAACAAAGCTTTTAGCGCTAGTGTTAATGGTTTGTTACTTCGATATATTTTAGAAATCTTATAAGGGTATTAGTATCGTTTTTTTATCCTGGTCTTGAACCATTTTAATAAGCAACCGTTTGTTTTTATTTACTAGAATTATTTGTGTAAGAAAAAAAGGTAAGATTTCTAATTAGATGTTTTTGATTCTGCTTCGAATTTTATCATTAAATTTCTGGTAATAAAAAGAAAACTTTAAAATTTCCCATTTTAAATTTGTTGTCTAAAATAAAATGCTTTATTTCACCACTTTACTTAATTATTTACTCTGGGTAAACAATAATTAAAACTTTAAATATATTTAAGTGTAACTCTTATTTACAATTTATTTACACAATGTAAATAATACCAATAATTTTAATTTGTGTATATTTTTAAATTCTTAAACAGATTTGTAAAAAATTATAATAAAAAGTTATGGTGTCTATTATTTAGATGAGGTAAAAGATGTAAACAAGTGAATTTATTTATATTTTAACCCCCTTAGACAAAAACGATTATTAAACAAACGTTTATTAAGCAAATTATTATATGCAAATCTGTCTTAATAAACGTTTGTTAAATTCAATAATCGTTTCATTAAACTCTGATTTAATAATTGTTTTTAATTTGTGATATTTTTATATCACTTAATTAAAATTTGTTTAAATCTTTAATAAAGTCTAATTTATCTATTGTTTACATAAGGTAAATAATGTAAATAGTAATATGTTATTATGATAAATGTTGAAAATATGTAAATATTGCATTTAAACCATTAATTACATATTGTTTACATAATCCACATTTTAATTATACATTATTGAAATACTTTACCTTTTTTAAAAACCTGATAAATGATAAACGATGTAAAAAATAGATATAAAGTGTGTTTATTTTTAATTATTTATTAATAATAAAACATGTTAAATGTAGCTAATAAACCATTGTTTACCTAATGTTTACCTTTTGTTTACAACAACAATGATTCAAAAAAAAAAATAAGTTTGCAAATGTAGAAATATAGTATATAATCTATTATTTACATTAAATAAACAATGTCTTGAATTAAAAATCGTCTGTATGCTAATCATACATAATATAAATGTCAAAAAATCTTTATTTAACCATTGATTAACTACAGTTTACATTATGTAAACAATGTCTGTAATTCAAATTTTTCATTATTTTTAATTATAAACAACAAAATTTGTTAACGATGGTTAATAAAAAAAACATTATTTAGCTATAGTTTACACAAGGTAAACATTATAAAAGAGTAAATGGTTCAAATGTGTAACGTAAACCATTATTTACATATTGTTTAAATTAAGTTAACAATGTCGTGATTTAAAAATTGTATAGTATATTTGGTATGTATAGTTAAACACATTTTGTTCTTAAGAAATAATAATGAAAATTTTCAATTGTTGACATTGTTTGTTTTTACTTTTCTTAACACCAAATGTGACTATTTGACTATTTGAAATGAAATAGGCGTTCAGAATTTAATAAAGAAACATTTCGAGTTATAAATACTTATAAATAGGAAACTATGATAAGGAATTAAAAGTAGGTTAGGTAGAAAATGTTCAACATACGAGTAGTTTTTCCAAAAATTAAATTTTTTGGTATACAAAACAATACCCAACCACTTGAACATTAAAATTCTTATAGTACATATTTGTATTTTTTATTATTAGACCTTTCAAAGGTTCGATATTTGAAATTTTTCTTTCGTTTCGTATAAACATGTTTTTTAACATGTCGTTTTAAACAATAGTGAATGTTACAAACAATATGTATAAATGAATATATTTTTATAAAACGATTTATTCAATTCCTCAAGGTTTAATTTTAAAATCTAGAAATTCTTCCACGATCATTGAAAGGATTCCACTGCTGGACGTGTGAAAATTGCCACTTCTGACCTGACTTTTGTAAACGAATGCAATGGGATCACAGGAATTTTAGCAATAATATTCTGGGTGATGTTAATTTTTTTCTTTGGAAGATTTTAACATGTGCGAATAATAAGGAAAATAGGGGAAAGTTTGGAAAATATGTTAAAAAATGAAAATTCTCATGTTTTGGCTGTTAAAGAGGAGTGAGGATTAACGGATGCTGCTACAACAGGGTTAATTACCTAAGGAGACGAATTCGAATTATTCATAAGGTGTTGATTGTAGTGTAATCTTTAAAACAGAATTGGTGGAAAAATCCTAATGTTATCTAAAGTGTGGGAATAATCTTTCAAATTTTAAGAAGTGGAAATTTCAAATAAAAAACTAAATTCTCACGATCAATGATCAAGAACGTGTGAAAAATTCTCACTTAAAATTTGACTTTTAGAAACAAATGTAATGGGAGCACAGCTATTTGAATATAACGATAGAAATAACTAACTTTCTTTTATAAAATTAAAAGAAATGATGTTTGTAGAAGGATATAAAGGAGAAATGGTTTTGTATTACAAATCTCAAGTGTGGCAATATGTTTTATAAAATGGATTTTTCTTTTGAAATATTTTAAAGTATAATAATGAACGTGTGCAAATTAACAGTTTTATCTAGACTTTTTAAAAAAAAATATAATGAGATCGCGGAATTTTTAGTAAGAACATTTTGGAAAATTCGAAATAATAAGGAATATTTTAAATTATGGAAAATTGTTGGAATAAAGTAAAAACTTCTTAAGTCAAATAAAGAAAATTCTCCCAGGACATTTGAATTGATCACTAAACACAATCGACCATTGAACGTGTGAAAATTTACAGCTCTGACTTGACTTGTGTAAACAAATGTAATGGGATGTCAGGAAGCTTAGTAGGAAACTGTTTGAGAAACATTAGAACTGATGTTTGCTTCAAAATGTAAATGAAGTCAAAGAAAGTAATGCTTAAAAACATGGGAAAGGGAAAACATTCTTAGAATTAAAAAAACTGAAAATTCTCACGTGTCGACACACACACTGGCAGTTCGTTATGACTTTTGTAACGAAATGTAATCAAAAAACCTACATAAGTTTTGGTAAAATAATGTTTGAGAAACAATAGATTCGATATTTGAAAGTTTGAAACGCAAAGAAACTGGTGGAAAGGAATAAAATGTCGGGAAATAAAAACGTTCTTTCAATTAAACAAGAACATTATTTTGTTTAGTATAAAATAAAAGATGAAATTTCACACATTTTTATGGCAAACAAAGAAATGCCTCACACAATGTGAAAAATCAGTTCAAATTTGACTTTTGTAAACAAATTTATTTGCAAACACAAAAACTTCAGTAGGAATATGTTTGAGAAATATTGGTTTTGATCTGTGAAAGTTTGAAATAAAAAGGAGTTGCTGGTGAAAAGAAATACTTTGAAATGAGGGCTAATAAATATATTCTTTTAATTATATAAGAATATTATTTTGTTCAAAATTGAATAATAGACAAAAATTCACAAATAAAGAAAACTATTTATCACACGATCTTTGTAAGGATGTTTTTGAATCAATCATATTTAATATGTGAATATTTTCAGTTTTATCTAGATTTTAATAAGCAAATGCAATGGAAACACAGAAATTTGAGTAGAAAAGTGTTTGAGACAATTCGAAATGGAAAATACAAAGAAAATTCTGCCACGATGTTTGAGTTCATCCCTTTAAATACCTGAATATTGTGACTTTTAAACAGATTTATACAGATAAACATAATTGAAACCATTAATTTTATTTGTGAGGAAAATGAAAAAACAACTGATTCAACTCCAAGATAGAGTATTTGAAGTGAAAGGAGTTCAGCATATTTAGAATAGAAAAATCTTGGAAAAAAACAAAAAATAAAAACAAAATGGTCTAAGAAGTTAATAAGGAAATTCCAATACATTTTCCTAAATCGTGAATGCAATGAAATCCACACAAAATATATAAAAGACTTTCTTTTGCCTACAGGAAATCACTACCATTAGATAAAGTCTTTGAGAGAAAGCAATAGAAAGTTATTTAAATATTTAAGTGTAACAGAATTACAGAATTTTCAACACACTTAGCACATACAAGTATCTGTAAACAGTTTTCCAATAAAAACCTATACAATACAAAAATGATCATAATTAAAATTTTCCTATCTTAACAACATTTCACAGTCAATAGTTTTTCCAACTTGTGTGCCCTTTTCAGATGCGTGAGTATTGTGACACATGTTTTCGTAAATTTTCCACTATTTGTAACAGGCCAGCAAAGTTTTCAGCAAGAAAAAAAAACAATTAGAAAATGTTTTCTAACAAAAAGAAAATTGGAAAACCAGACAAACATCACACAAACATATACAGATAACTTGTTGCATGTGATTTTCCTCTACGTAGAAATTTTGTTTAGGGGTTGGTAATTTTCTTTCACACAAATTGAGTGAAAATGATAAGCTGTAATTTATTAACCACCACTACTTGTTGCTGAGTATGTTTAGGGGAAAAGATGTTAAATGAGGCAATTGCAATCAACATGAAGGGAGGTGAAAATCTTTGTTTTCAGTTCATTTGCGATATTCTAAGGAAATCTTAAATTGCCAACGTATTTCACAAATAAATATGTGGGAATGAAACTGTTGTGGTTTTGGTATGAAATTGATTAGGAGGGCATAGAAAGAAGATGGATATTGTTGAGAAATGAACTGCTGCTAATTCATTCGGCTTATCTATTTATAACAAGGATTTTACCAGACTTTAAAGATTTTGTGTAGGAATGTGTTGGCAAATATTTGAGCATTAAACAAGTAGCAATTGTTTAAATAAGCAGTAGGAAGCAGTTTGCAGTTTGTCAATAGGATTTTCTATTAATGTTCTTCTTTAATATATAAAGAATTCCATTGCAATATATTTTGATAAATAAAAGCAGGAAGTGAGAAATTTTTGAAAATCTTAAAACGCTTGTTGCAGCTGGGTGTAATATGTCTTTTAAAAAGGATTTCAATTTAAAATAACACATCTATTTTTTACATAACAGCTGGGAAATTCATTTTTGAGGACACAAGGAGGATGAGCAACACTTCCGTTGCTAAGGAATTCTAAAGAACTAAAAACACTCTTATTGTAGCAGACTTTGTATTTGATTTTAAATGATTCAAAACTAAAATATGAAATCTGGTTTTTTACATGACACCTGGGAAATGCGTTTTTTAAGAGATTGCGAACTACTTCCTTTTCAAAGAATTTAAAAAACTCGTGAGAATTATATTTTTTTTTGTTGAAAACTAACAATGTTTTTGAACAGGAGTTCAGCAAATTTAAAAGTATTTAGAAAAGCAAATATAATTTTTGGTACCTGAAAATTACAGAAAAATATTCTCTTGGGAAAATGATCATGCGTGTGAAATTTCAAGCACTTGAGAGAAAATCTGAGTTTCTAAACACGTGTTCAAACAATTATTATGAAAAATTTTAAAATTGCTCACAGTTTTCATAAAAATTTTAAGACTGTGATGTTTTTATATTTTAGGTTTTAACAGGTCTGCAGAATTTTTCACAAGTTTAACTTTAAAATTTTAAAAAATAGGAAAATTCTTACGTTTTAGGATCTAATTTCAAATTACCTGTTAAAGAAATATATTCCCACCATAAAAAATTAAATTCTCATGTTCATGAGAATTTTATTTTTTTTTTTAGGAAATATTGAAAATAATCAATAGTTTTGAACAAAAAATTTTAAGGGCTCATATACATTTACTACCTAAAACTAAAAGGTTGAATTCTGTTTGAAAAACTATTGTGCGTCTAGCTGATTTCTAAGCACGTGTTAAAACAAATGAGAATTAAACAATAATATTCCACAACATGTAAGGAAATTTCGACGTTTTCTGTTGTATTAACAAAGTACATTGTTTCAACATATTCATTCCCACATTTTTAAAGTTCCTGAGAATTGTATGTTATTTTTAGAAAATATTAAATATTTTCAATAGGAGTTCAGCAAATTCACAAGAGAAAATATTTTACGTCTTTGGAAAATCATCTAGCGTGAGAAATTACCAATGTATAAAATAAAATAATATAAGAGTTTCAAAACACGTGTTAAAGCTAATAGATGAGGACTACACGATTTTTAACTAGTTAAATGCTTTTGAGGAAAATTCCCACGTTTTCTGTGCTGTTAGCAAAGGAAAAATATTTAAATAAAATAAAACATAACTCGTGAGAATATTTTTCTATTTTGTGAGAAAATTTTCAATATTTTGAACAGGAGCTCAGCAAATTTAAAAGGTTTCATTAAAGAAAATTTAGTTCTCACTATCCGTGAAAAATGATCCTCTGTTGAAAATGATTGCGCGCAAGAAATTTTAAACACATAGAAGAAAATATTTATGGTTTTATAAACACGTGTTAAAAGAAATGAAAATTACTTAAAAATATTCCAATGTATGAAGGATAAAATTACTGGAAAATTCTGATGAAAATTTTATTTTCATTATTCAAAATTTTCAATATTTTGAACAGGAGTTCAGCAAATTTAAAAGGATTCACATAAGAAGATATTTAATTTACTAACCGAAAAGGAAACTGCTTGTAAATTTGGATAGGAAATGAGAAATTGGGAACAAACAAAAAACCTCTGGGTTTCTAAACAAGTGTTGTAACGACTGATGGGAAAATGAACCAAATGATCATCTATGAGTAGAGATAGTAAATGATCCTGAATTTAGTTTTAATGTTGGCTGTTTCATTTTCAGACACTTGCAGTACAAGAGCGTGTGAAATTATTTAAAAGGATTAGATTTATATTTCTTGTACAACACCCGTATCCACGAACTTATATCTTGAATATTTCTCAAATTTAAACAAAATATTATTCATTCACACGATCTATTGCGAAACGTTTTTATTTACAAGTAACTGGTGAGAGTTTTTCAAACACCTATTCATTTTCCAACAAATTGTAGCCGGATTTCATAAAATTTAGAAAATGTTTAAGTTTTTTTTTTTTAATGTGTGAGATAATGTAAGACTTCCTTAAAGGAAGTTATTAACTGGAACTGACTGTGCACAGTTTTAGTTTTTCATTTGGTAAATTTGAAATTTAAATTTCAGACATTTTCCCTGTATTCTGTATATAAATTTCTTATTACTATATTTTGGAACTAATTTCACATGGTTTTTAGAATTTCAAATTCTTCTAATTTTGTGATTCAAAATCTCAAATTTCCAAAATTTGTAACAGGTTTGCAGCTTCTCAAATTGATTTCTAATCACTTTTCCAGTTCTTTTAAATAAAATTTTCTTTCAAACTTTTGTTGCGTGAGAATATTTTGAATGTTCTAGCAGGTATTAGAATTTTGGATAGAATTGCTGAGATTTTGTGTGAGAACTGAGATTCTTTATTTAATTCTATAAAAATGAAATATTCCCACGCTTAAAAAGTCGATGAATTGTGTTTTTATTTTAGTTTTCTGTAATCAGTGTAGGAATCCTTAAAAAATGCGTGAGAAATTTAAAAAATTTTAAGCAGTTTCTTTAAAATTTGTAATAGGTTGTCAGAAATTTTAGCAGGAAAATTTATAGGAAAATTTTAAATACGTTTTTCTATAATACATAGTATATAAAAGAAAAGGTACACACATTCATCATATCTCGCAGGTAGAAAATAAGAGAGATATTTTTCAATTTAAACACAATGATGTGGTTGGTGCTTGTTGCTTTAGTCATTATTGTAATTTCATTCTTTAACAATGTGAAAAAATTATCACTGAGATTTCTAAGTAGAGGTTAAAATCAGTGGTAGTTATAAAGAGAATATGTGTGAACAGTAGAATGGAAAATAAAATATAACGCATTTAATTTATCTGTTGTAATCTGATTAGTTTTTGATTGTGATTTTTGTTTAGTTTTTTATCTTTTTTATGAATATTGAATTATTTGTTCGACCTTTTTAGCTCTTATTAAAAATTATATTTTATTTATTCATTATATCTTCCAATATTGTGCTGGCTAACACTGATTTATATGCCAATTCAATTTTCGAATGCTTTTATGTAATACAACTTGTTTCTGGCTTTGTTGTATTGATTCTAATTCTTATCATTTACTTCATAAGATTGTGCCCTGGCGGCTTGTTTTATCATTCCTAAATTATGTGGACATTTTTTTAAAAATTTCCCATATTATTCTTTAAAAAAAATCTCAGTTAAATGTTTCTCACGCTTTACCAGATAATTTAGAAATGATAAAACATACAGTACAGTATACAAGATCTTTTTTAACCCTCTTAACACAATTCGTGAGAAATTTTTGAAAATTGTCAAAGATTTCCAAAAATATTTTAACAGGATAACAGAAGTTAGAGGAAACATAGATGTTATGTAATTTGTAGGAAAGTGCTCAGTGCTCTTTTTGAATCTATTTTACACTTGCTGAGATTGTGCGTGAGAAATTTGTATTAAAAATTCGTTAAAGAGCTCTCTTGTAGCTTGTCTAGGACTCTAGCGTGAGAAACTTTTTACTGGATTTTTTATTGAAATGCGTGCGAAGATTAGAAAATATTTATTTCCCACGTCATTTGAAAATCGTGAGAATTTCTTAAAGTTTCTATGCATTTTCTAAAACTAGGTAACAGTGTAACAGTATTCTAGCAAGCGGCTGGCATAAAAATTATTTCCATTTTCAAAGATTTTCTTTTGAGGACAGTTGATCAGGTAGGAAAACTTGTTGATCTGTAGAGTGTGAGAAAATGTATTTATTATTACGCTGAGATTTTATTTGGGAAAGGGTTTTGAAAACGAATTTCTATTGAATATACATACATTTATAAAAAATTCCCATGAATAATATAATATTATAATTTCTAATTCTAGTTATGATTAGATTGAATCCCTTAAACACAACTCATGAGAATTTTGTAAAGTTACTACGCATTTTCTAAAACTGTGTAACAGGAGTACAGCATTTACTCCTGTTATTAATTTATTTTCAATATCCATAGATTTTCTTTCGGAAAATTCTTTTATTTTTATTGCTTTCCAGGTAGAAACACTTGTTGATCACTTGAGTGTGAGAACATTTTAGCCTTTTAAGCTGTAATTTTTTACAAATAATTTGAAATGTAAAAAATATATTTAATTGTTTAAGAAATTGTTTCCATGAATAATTTTCTAACAAAATCTC
Source organism: Bellardia bayeri (assembly GCA_950370525.1). Classification (NCBI taxonomy): domain Eukaryota; kingdom Metazoa; phylum Arthropoda; class Insecta; order Diptera; family Calliphoridae; genus Bellardia; species Bellardia bayeri. Next base: position 2,863,054 of record OX493268.1, read on the forward strand.
TTGTTACGGTCTTATGCTGAGCAAAATTGACAAAATCTGGAAACTTGCCTGATAAGCTCTGTTCACAAATCGTGAGAATATCTCATTTTTTTTTACAAAAACTGAGTAACAGAATTAAATAATTTCAATTAACGCGTGGTATAAATTTATTTTGAATTTCAAAGATTTTCTTTCAGACATTTTCTTTTAATTGTTTTAATTTTTTGGTAGAAAAACTCGTGTGTGTGTGAGAAAAATTGTTATTTTATTAAGTTGATATTTGTTTTATGCATTATAAAAGAAGAGAAATGCTCAATTTGAAAGCAATTTGGAATTATAAATCATTATAAAACTGCATTCCTTTTCAATAATGCTTTTTTTTTTATTTAAATGATTTACTTTCGAATATTATAAATTATGAAGAAGTAATTGTAAATTAGAACAGAAAATCTCTTTAAAAAAAGCTAAAAATTTAGGCTAAAAATCATCAAATCTCAATGAATTTTAAATTTGCTTTGAGATTCGTTGACATTTCTATTGTATTAACCGACCGCATTCAGTCACTGGTGTCTTCGAGAGTCGGCAACTGCTGCACATAACCAGACGTTAATAGAAACTTCCATGTTTGTATTTAAAGACCGCTACAAATGGGAAATACTTATTTCCTTTTATTTTTAGAGCATGTGGCAAAACTATTTTTAAATATTGTAACAGAAATAATATACTACATTTTCATGATGATCGATAAAATATTATCTATGACATTGTTGGGTTTAAAAAAACACCTCCAGCTGCCTGTATTTATATTTTTATAATTGCCTTTTATATCCTTGAACAGAAAATCGTTTTATATTAATTATAAATTTCCACGCTTCAAAAAACTAACGTGATAATTTTCCAAAAAATCGACTGAATATTTTGAAATTTCCATACTGGCTAACAGGATATTCAAAAAGATTTAATAGATTTTTATTAAGATTTAAACATGCTAAGCAGATAAAAACGCAACAATGTGAATATTTTCTTTTTAAAACGCTGACGCATTTATGTTTAAAAGGAAATTCCGGCATTTTATTTGGGTGACATATTTGAAAAAGATTCAATACTGTAATTTCCGTTTTCAGTTTTTATAGAAATCTGAAAAGTTTCAACATGTTTTTTAGCATTCTTAAAAAGTCAAACAACATTTTTTAACAATCATAAAAACGTAAATTCTCACGCTCTTTACTATAATTCAAGCAATCGAAAGAAAATTTAGTGACAATTTTCAAAATTGAAAGAATAGCTAAATTCTTTGAACAGGACATCAGGTTTTTTTTTCAAAAATTAATTTACTTTACAATAAAGTTCAAATAATATAAATATTTTGTTGTTAAATTTCCATGTAAAATATAGTAATAAAATGTTTGGTTTTGGAACAGGCTTTTTAATAAATACTTCCGTTTACGGGGTTCTGAGGAAATGAAATGTTTTCCATAAGAAACAAACACATGGTTTTAAACGACATAAATTCTCACGTCTTTACACCCACCTAAAAAATTCACTTTTTATTAGTAAAAAAAATCATTTTCCATGAGAAATTTCTAATCACAGGTAAAAAATTAAACATTTCTATAATTTGCGAGCAGAATATCTAAAAACAAAACTTTTACACCTTAACATGTAAACGATTCTCAGGTAATGGGAAAAAAATAAAACATACAACATTTTTCTGAAGATAAACCCGGATATAAAGGTTTGACGCATGTATTAGAATGAAATGAAAAGAAGACCATAGAATACCTTACACACAGTATACTCGTATATGCAAAAAATGTTTTTTAGAAATGGAAAACCGTCTTTGGGCCGAACAAAACTCTTGTATAAAATTACATCAAAACATCTTGAAAATTGCGTCATGTACTCTGCGCAAAGTGTTTGTTTCGTTTTATCGATTCAGAAAGTGATTCTGAGTTACAAACATCAGCACAAATCCAATATACCCTCCCCACTATGCAGGTGTAGGGTATAAACATGATATTATTTCTGACCCATACTTATCATACTAAATCTACCTTGATTACATTCATTTTAAACTCAGGTAAAAATTTAGAAATTTCCTTAACAGGCTTTCAGTATTCAAAAAGAACATTAAACTGTTTTCTCAAAATATTTCTCAGTTAAAGTAAAACATTTCAGCATTTTCCTTTTTCTTACCAAATAAACAATGTGAAATTGTTCACAACAGGAAAAACCGGATATGTCGTTTTGGCGCATGCCCTCACAAGAAAATAAACAGGAAGTTGCATTATAAACGGGTGGTTTCACCAAATTCAAAATATTTAAAACATTTATTGAAAACAGCTGCTACCGTTTGTTTTCCTTCGCTGTTACCGGTGAGAAATTGTTGAAACCTTTAGAATTTTTAGTATCTCATTTATTGGGAGAGCATAAGTGTGTACATTGGCAAATGTAATGAAGTTGAAAATATAACTTTCCTGCAGGCATAATTAACAACAGGACACGTTTTTTTTTTGATCAGGGTTGGAAATTTCTTTACTGTAATTTGTTTATATAAAAGTAATAAAAAAATGTTGCTTCAAATAAAATTAAGTTCATGGAATTAGTTTTGCAGACTAACTACTACTGACTAACTAACTACTGACTTTTTTCTTCGATCTTGTTATTACTTAAAGTAGTCCATGTCAATGCGTATATTTTATACTGTCTTATTCACAAAGATTCCATATATTTAAAATAATCTTCCCTGCCATGCTAAGCAGGCAAAAAGAAACAATGTGAATATTTTCTTTCTAAAACATTCATGTTAAAAATGTAACTCCGTTAGTGTTTTTTGGTTACAAGTTTCAAAATGATTACAATATAGTAATTTCTGGATTCAGTTGTCATAGAAATCTTTTTAGCTTAAAAAATCAAACAATATCTTTTAATTATTATAAAAAACGCTCTTTACTACAATTCAGGAAATCTCATGTGCATTTCCAAAAAAAAAATAGCGAAATTTTTGGAACAGGACAGGATTTTTAAAAAATTTTATTTTTCTTAATTTAAAGTTTAAGTACAAATACAAATAATTCCTGCAATTGTTAGGAACGAGAAGATGTAAATATAATCCTTGAAAATAATTGAGAAATTTTTTTTACATTTTTGTAAAGTATACACACACAGTGTAAACGTATGTAAATTTCGTTCTAACTCAAAATATGTAAAAAGAAATAAAATTAATTTCCAAAACCTATTTCTAAATACTGGAGAGTTAAATAGATGATATTTACAAGTAGATCTGATTGCTGATGACGACCTTCGCAGGGCAGAAAATGCATTCCAATGTTGCAATTGTCTAAAAATATTACTTTGCAATGGTATTCTTTGAATTATTAAATCAATGAACTCAAGCCAAATAAAAATTATTTGTATTTTTCCTAAAAAGAAAAAATAGAAAACTAAAAATTAATAAAATTTTAAAATCTCAATTTTCCAGGCCTGCTTTATATAGACTTAAGTTACGGTCACATTTGGCAAATATTTGCCGAAAAATACGTAACCACTAAATAACATATATTTGAACTCGTTTAGGCCAAATCACAACAAATATTTAGTTTTAATTTATTTGATGCTGTTTGATCTTGCAAAACTCTTCAGCAAATTTGTGCTAAAACAAGTACTTACGCTTTTTTTGAGTAAATATTTGAAAAATGTGACCGTACCTTAAGAAATTTATTTCAGCACTTGTTCCTTTGAATTAAACAACATGTGTTATTGCACTTCTTAGGGGTGGTTTTAGCAACATGTATGTATATGGAATTAGTGGTTAACATTTACGATTGGAAAACTTTGTATGTTTTCATATTACTTTTTTTTATTACCACAACTTGTTGTACTTTAAAAAGTTGCGAGTACTTTAAAAATAGTATGTTATTTTTTGTTTTTACTGTAAAAGGAGTGCAGAATATTTCAACAAGTATGAAAGTATTTAAAATATGTATGTATCTGTTTCATGCTTAGTAGGTAAGTTAAAAATATAACGGATATAAGGACTGCTCCTGTGTTCGTTACGTTGTTCTTATTTCTTTAAATATTGCCATTGTTAACACAGCAACATTTTATTCAAATTAATGGCAGTTAAATACCGTTACTTTTTGTTAACTGCTTCATTATCCTAACTTGGAATATTTGGCCGGTTTTTGCGTGATAAAAAAGGTAGAACATTTTCCGTTATAATTCTTAATTTGAATAATGTTGTGTGAATTGTTCAATATTTATTTGCTGAATTTTTGACATATAAGTAATAGGGAAGCAGGATTTTAAAAGTAAAATGGTTGACAGTAACTAGAAAATTGCAACTAGAATATTTTAATAGCGCTTGAAACATCTAAAGGAAACCTCCTCAGTTTTAAGGAACAGAAGTCGCTTGTTATGACATTTACAACACAGAATATTTTCTTATTTAACATTCTCGTTAAACGTTAAAGTTTCTTTATTTCTATTACATTTCTGTTCTATTCTTGGCATGTACATAAATACATATTTTGTATAAACTGAGGAATTTTACATTTCCAGTGTAATAGGAGAGCAAAGATTAAAAAAACACTGTTATTTTACTTGCATTTTATTCATTGAAATGTTAACGGAAATACGTATAATACAATAGTATACGAGGGTAACTATTTCAATTCTGAGACTAATAAAAATCAGTAATTATACCCTACACCACCATAGTGCGCAGGGTATATTGGATTTGTGCTGATGTTTGTAACGCCCAGAATTATTAATTCAACACCCACTTTAAAGTATACCGATCGACTCAGAATCACTTTCTGGGTCGATTAAACGTCCGTCTGGCTGGCTGGCTATCCACGTAAAGCTTGTGTGTGGTATTTTTTCGGTCCAAGGACGGATGGGATGGAAACTGGTGGAAATCGGTCCATTATATCACCTGGCCCCCATACAAATATCCTCCCGGAATTGGGGTTTACCGATCATAAATGTTTGAATTATGGAAGTATTCAAACAAATTTCATCACAAATGAGTGGTAAATGAAGCCAAATCAGATCTACAAATTTTGTGAAGATCGGTCCATAATTTATCATAGCTCACATATAAGGCCCACTTCCGAAAATCAATTTAACGATCATTAATTTCTTACAAATGTTGGTATCCAAATAAGTTTCTTATATAAAGAAATAATGACACCTAATTTCATAATGGTCGGTCCATAATTAGTCGAATCTTCCATTTAAGACCCTCTCCGCAATTCACTTTATTTGGATGATCGGTCCATAATAGATTATATCTCCCATATAACGCCTATTTCTGTAAAACGATTTTATACATATACTGGGTGTAGGGTATTATATGATCGGGCTTGACCGACTATACTTTCTTACTTGTTTTATTTAATTTTAACACACTAAACTTCGGAACGTTGAATAATGTTATTTTTAAGAATGGTCAAACTTTTAAAGCGAAATGTCAGATGATACCTAACAAGAGAAGTTACCAGATCTAATACATAGTATAAATAGTTACCCTCGTAAAATGTTTTACATACCCGCAATAGTGGATGATTTCGCTGTTCATTATATTGGTTGCCGCCTCATTTTTTGTTGCAGTTGAATTTATTTCTTACACCCTGCAGCTTCTTTGGATACTCATCAACCTAGAACTCAAATTCATATACTCATGTCAGGTTTTATATTTAAACTCAGACCTTCTTTTGCACAATTCACTGTTATGCTATTATGTTTTATTGCGCCCACTAAATGTCGATATCGAACTGGCGACTTGGTATGTAAGAGGTATTGCAGAGGATAGCAATTGGCACACACTCTGTCTAACTTTACACTAAATAAAAAAAGAGATTACTATGAGATTCTATCAAGTTGGTTATGCATACTATTATATCTCTATCTATATAGTTGGTTAAATAGAGTAGGTGTACTGATAAACATTTGTGGCAAGTTCATTAAAACTGCCGGGTAGTTGAATAATTTTCAATTTTTTTTATTAAAAAAAAGGGAGTTGTTTTTTACCATCGATTATTTTTGATTATTTTAAATGTATGAATTTCTGAAGAAATATAGAATTTTATTGTTTTTAAATAAATAGGAGGGCATCATGTAAAAACAGTAGACATTTTAAAGCAATGAAAATATTTCTATTAGTTTTATTTCAGCATTACATATTTCGCTTTAAACTATAGGAGTGCATAATTTTTAAATAAATTCTCTTACAAATGTAAGAGAAAGTCCAAGGGTTCCTTTATTATATTTCCTTCCAAGTGTACGAATATTTAAATTACAGAAATGTAAAGCTAGATTTACACGATTGAAATTTTCTTCAAAATGCTTCAAACTCGTGTAAACAGCAAAAATAAATTTTGAAGAATTTTTGCCTTTTTCATGAGTTTGAAGCATTCTGAAGAGAAATTTTGAAGAAAATTTCAATCGTGTAAATCTAGCTTAAGTCTTACAAATTTTGAAAAATGCCACTAATACAAAATAAAAGTATTCAGTTTAATTTTCTTTTAATTGAGAATTTAAAATCTGTAATGGAAATACCATCTGTTGTAGACATCCATTCAAAAATTTTACTATAAATAGTAATTCTACCGGTAGTTCTTTTATTATTACTGTTACTAAAAAAAATAATTTAAATAGGGGAATATTTAGAATTTTTAATTTAAAATTTAGCAGGATATCATCATTTTTGAAAAAGGAAAAACAAAAATATTCATTTGTCCTTATTTCAAGCGATCCAACAAAAATGCAATGAAAACCAGTTGTTAAGAAATTAAAATTAAAATAAATATATTATAATTTTTGGAAAAGCAACAAAGCGTTAAAATGTTTAACGTCCTGTGCATGTCTCCATATTATAATAGAATATAATAGAGAAGTGTTTAGAATAACAATTGTTTGGTTAAATTTTACAATACAAAATGTGAAAATTATTGCAAATGAAACGTTAAATTATTTTTTTTTATAATTTTTTTTATGGAAAATATTATATTACAGGTGTTTTTTACGTGCCCAATAAGCGGAAGTGTGTGTGATTTTTTTGCTGAAATGGATATATTGACATTTTTGTCTGTTTCGTATTTTGTACAGCGTAGCTTTTGTGAGAACTGTTTGTTTAGACTAAAAACATGTTTTGCTTTTTTAACAGGGCTGCAGTAATTGTAGAAAATAAATTCTTTACTGCAGTGAAATGTTGTAAGAGTTCAGTAGGGTGGTAATAAATTGTTAAGAAATTTAATAGTTAAACTTCCAAAGAAAATTTAAAATCTATTTAAGTATATTAATAAAAGATCTGTGTTTGTTTGTAATCTGAAAAATTCAGTAACCTATTGCACCCCCCTGATTTAAACAGTCATTCAGAGTATATACCCATCGAAGTTTTTGAACAATTAAATTATAGTGTTGTAGTGGCATGATTCAGGGTTTTTTTACTGACATTATAGATGTTTATATTCCCCATATTTACATTATTGATCACATTGGCGACAACGTCAACTTATAGTTTAGCTACAATATCTATTAATCAGACTGTAAGTTTTTTTATTGAGTAAATCAAAAATTTGAGCCACCCTAATAAACTGACAGCCAATTTTACTAAACTGTGTGTGCTACTACATTTATATTTATTTAATGTTTTCATTTGTATTTTTGTTTTTTATTTGTCTACTACTAAGGGATTGTCAGTATTTTCGAATATTCCCCCCTTTTCCAAATTTTCACTGAAAGTCTGCTAAAGTTTATGGCAGCCTAGTGGAAACTGACAACGTTTTGTGGTTATTGATTGTTTTTGAAATACAAATGACAATTATGAGGGAATTATTATTATTTATATTGATCGATTGTTTGAAGGTTTATGGCCCTTTAGATTATTATAAATATAAATTATATGTATAGTGGCTCACAGTTTTTTTTAAGCAGTGGATGTATTTTGCAAACGTGGCTAATATATAACTACCCACATTTGATGACACCGCCATCACAGTCGCCACACCTTAATGTTATCGAAAAATTTATGGTAAATTTTAAAAATCAGCATAAGAAAACACAAAATTTCTAAAAAAAACCCTAATGACGGAGTTATAGAATATTTCGAATATTTCCCAAAAACTGATCGCATCAGTTTTAAGGCCAAATCGCCTTAAATCTATTGTAGATAATAAATGCTATCACACCAAATATTAAATCGTGTAATTGAAAGTTTTAAATTGAAATTTTCGAAACCGATACGTGGCTGCATATAATAAGCTGGGAGCATTTTTTGCTTCTATTTTAGTTTTACTAGTTTAAAATTGCAATAAATTATTTTTGTTTGTTAGACTATAACATTTTTTCTTTTAAATTTCTTTTTCAAGTTTCTGTTAGTTTTATTTTTAAAGAGCTTTGAAAAAAATGCACTGCATAAAATAAGCTGTGAGACACTGTTTATTTATAAGTTTTTCTAAAAGTTTTATGTTCTTTTTCTAAAGTTCATTTCAAAATTTCTTTTTGAAATTTCTGCTGTCTTGTTAATATACCATAATTTTTTGTTAATAATAAATAATTTGTTTAGTTTAACAAACAAGAAGAGAAGAAAGTGCCAAATATTAATTTTTTAAACATTTGTGCTACACAATTTTCGAGTGTGTAAATTTTAGTTAACATTTTGATTTGTTTTCTTTAACCCGTCCTAAATTGTAGGCGAAAACACTTTCTCTCATTAATTACAGCCTGTTATTTTATAAACAATTAATGATTTTTAGTTGTTTTTTAGGCTTTAGATAAAATCTCCTCTGTTGAATTAACAAATTTCGAAGAAATTTTCAATTATTGATCGTTATTTGTAGAGAGTTACACACACTGCTTGCTTTATTTACTGTTCTCCCATTGAAAAACAAGCAATTATTGACTAAAGTACTAAATCGTGTCCAATTATCAAATCAATTTTGTTTGAACAGTTTTGTATTTGTGTGTTTTTTTTTGTTAAAAACTGTCAACAAGGCACACAAGATAACATGAATGAATGAATGAAATCTAATTGAAATTTATGGCTAGACATTAAATGACTTGTGTATGGTTTAGGAGATGTGGTGTGGGCTTTTAAGTGTTATGTATATGTTTGTTTACTTAAAGGGGGGACAGAAAAAATAGTAAACAATTTTCAGACACTTAAAAATGTGTAAATTTTTTATACCCTTCACCTTCACGAGAAGGTTTTATATATAATTTGTCATTCCGTTTGTAATTTCCACAATATAATTTTCCGACCCTATAAAGTATATATATTCTGGATCCTTCTAGATAGCGGAGTCTATTAGGCCTTGTCCGTCTATCTGTCTAGATGTTGAAATCAATTTTCTAAAGTCCCCAGATATCTTCGGGATACAAATCTTCAATATTTCTGTCAGACATGCTTTCGAGAAGTTTGCTATTTAAAATCAGCAAAATCTGTCCATAAATAACGGAGAAATGAGCAAAAATCTGAGACAACCTCTAAAAATTTCATCAAAAAAACTATCAAACAAAGTGTATTAATATAATATATATGTATGTATGTATATAATATAATTATGCATCCACAACAAAGGTGAAGGGTATATACGATTCGGCATAGCCGAATATAGCACTCTTACTTGTTTTATTATATTGAGACAATTTTTTTTATAATTGGAAGAAAAAACATTTAAAACATTTTCCGTTTCACAAATCAGTAAAAATCAAATGTAAAGAAATTTATGAGGTCTTCAGCATAAATAGGCCACAATTTCATTGTCATTTTATTGTAGAAAATGAATCTTTTTGAATGAAGAATGCTGAGAGATTGTTTGAAATTTAAAATGATTTCCAAAAAACTATGTTTGTAAGATCTTTAGTGTTAGTGTTAGATATATTTTAATTCATTTAACAAAATTATAAAATTTTGTTACTTTTAGTATTTGGAGAATGTGTGTAAGCAGAATGAATTAACGAGGTCACATTAACACTTTGAATTTTGCCTTATTAAAAAAAAAAACAGCTTTTTACTAGGTCTTCAGCATTTCAAATCGGCTTCTAAAATCTGGCAGTTTTGTAATTGATTTCTATCTATCAAGTGAAATCAAAACTGTAGCATTCGTATGGGAGATCAGAAAATTCGAAAAGTTATTATTCCAGAGAGAAAAAATAATAAAAATAAAAATAATAAATATAAAATTAAGAAAACCTTCGAAAGTATTCATTTGTATTATCGCGGGCAGTAATTTTTATGTTGTGTGTGTCTACATGCTGCTTCGTGGGATTATTATGTTATTGTTTAGAATTCTGGCTATGTACCTGCCCACCATCAAAAAAAAAAAGATGCCAAGTACTTCTTTATATTTGTATAGAACAATCGCAAACTTAAAAGGCTTTGCATAAAGATTTTTAACATTTTCAAGTTTCAACATATTTAAAAAAACATAATTTCAAGTGATGGAAACTTAAAATTTTATTGATTGACATTTTCAAGTTGAAATTGAGAAAATACAATTTGAAATTCAGAAATCCAAATTAATGTTGAGAGAAAACAAATTATAATTTAGAAAAGCAAAATAATATCAAATTGAGAAATAACAAATTGAAATGAGAAATTAAAAAAAAACAGATTGAAATTTGAAAATGTAAATTAATATTGAGAATATACAACAAATTGAAATTATGAAATCGAAATTGATACACCTCACTTTGCGTCGGGGTTACGTTCCAAAATAACACAACGCAAAATGAAACGACACAAAGTAAATTAAGATTTTCTATAGCAAACCATGTAAAGATCGAAGATGGATTCTAGATACGAAGTCGTCGGCATTATTTCACAAAATATTCGTCCAATATTTCCTGAACAGCTTTTTTTAACGTAAAATAAATTTCCTTGTTGCAATTGTCTGTATTACTACCACTAGTAGTATCGTTGGATAATGCTTTAATTTTTTGCCATCAAATAAGCTTTTTGCCTTTGTCTGAAATACCATTTTACTTAATGGTATTCTCTGCGCAACTTGATTTTCAATCCAAATAGAACCAGAACAACGCAATCTCGGAAATCTAACGACGCACAGTGAAAATTAGTACTAATTAAGCAGCGACGCAACTACGAAAAAACGCAAAACGAAACGACGCAAAGCCAGGTATTGGTGTATATTGGTATGTAGCTAGTATAGGAACCCAGTAGCCAAGGTTGCCCTAAATTTATGTTAAAATCATTAATTTGGTACAGACACCCAGAACTGCTGGGTAAATAAATAACAACTATAGGTACACACAGTTTCACGCACATTTAATATTTTTAGTTTGTATGTTTTTGTGTATTTTAGTGGTGGTTGTTTATAGGAACCCAGAAAAGAAGAAAGATTTTTAGCCAAGAAGTAGAAATTGCTACATTGTCATCATCTTGACTTTTCTTAAGCAACAAAATGTAAATTTGTTTTTTTTTTTGTATCTAAAAGATCAGTTTGTTTTTTTTTTTTTGTATATTTTAGTGGAGGTTTTTCATGGGGTTGCAGAAAAGTTAATACAGTTAAAATAACTAATAAATTCAAATTTGAATAACAAATTTACATTTACTGAAAGTTGGCTCTATATGAAAAGAAAAGTAAGTTGAACAAATTTCAAAACATAACATTCGTAATTATGTATTTTGTATTAATATTGGCTACCGACTGAGCATCTTAAAAGATGATGGTAATATTCATGTTTGTTCATGTTTTTTATTTTTTCACATGATGATCGTTTTGTAATTGTAATTTGATGACAGACATGATTGTGCGATAAAATGTTCTGACATCGACAAGAATTGTCCACACACGACAAATTTATGCACGGAAAAAAAAGTTTTGGTTTTTAGTGAACAAATTGATGGCTACTCAAACGATACAAATCAATGGGTTTATAAGAACAGTGGTAACTCTGTCAACAATTTATTTTCTTGTGCGGTCATTTTCTTATTAAACAACCTTCGTGTTGAAATGATCATGAACAAGCTCCTTGAAATTTGATTATTTTTTAATACATTCCACTACTTTAAGCATTCACCGATCACTTGTTGATGATCATATTCCATTACTTAACACACAACCCTCGTGTAAGATTCATAAACAAAACAAAAAATGGATGAAAAACAACAGCATTAAGAAAATATATAAATGTTATGGTTTCATGGGTCATTAAATGTTTAGTGATCTCTAAAAACGTACCACAAACTACACTCAAAATATGAGGGTAGAGTGTGACGCATAAAGCAGTTTTTTATGTGCGTTTCTTAATTTCTTTTGCTAAAAGTTCAAGTATTTTTTTATTGAAATTTTTTATTAAGTTGTTTTTTGTAGTGTTTAAACAAAGAAAAGTTACTTGTTGTTTTTGATGAAATTCTAATAAAATGATACACTTTATACAAATTTAAATAAATTTATATGCATGTCAAGGAGAGAGAACAAAAAAAGATCATTATTATTATAAACAATTGATTAATAACTAAAATATTGCTGTAGTCCTAATAATAATTTACTAAAAACAAAAACTGGCTGGTCTCCCAATGTTGGAAAAAGCTTTAATTAACTACTTTCAAATATTAGTAATTAAGTTTGACAAGATCGTTTTAGTATTTCGTTCAAGAACCAGTGCCAATGGCCATAAATAATAAAAATGTTTGCTAATTATTTATTATAATGATCGTGTGAAGATAATTTTATGTTTTTTATTAGGAGCTCAAAATTTTAAGAAACAGTAGACGAAGAAAAGAAATATATACATACATATGTATTTAAAAATTTCAAAACAGAATTTTAAAAATGTTTTTTGATGTTATTTTAGAAAGCAAAAAAAAAATTCAGTATTTTACCAATGTTAGAGCATAGGCTGGCAGTAATTTTAACACATAACTGCATGTTACAGTGTTATTTTCGAACAGACGACGACCCATATATTTTATGTTTTCTGTGTCCATGTGGCTTTTTATAAGGGTTACTTAAATAATGTTACTTGTTACAAAGTGCACACTCACTAGAGACTGTAAAAATAGTGTGTTTTTGTTTGTATTTTCAAAATGCCGTCAACTAATTTTACTATACGCCTAATATAAATCCATGAAATTATCGTGACATTTACACATAAATAAATATAACAGACGGGAAAAGAAATTTAATTGTTATAACTAACCACAGGCGGCTGCATAGCATACGACAAACAAAAAACTTTAAATGTATACAAAATAAAAGTTGCCAGATAGTGTTGCTTGTTTGCCATAAAACATTCAAAATAATCCCCAAAAAATTATATAGTCCAATAAGGCCGACTTTAACAGTAGTTGGCAGTCAAGGCCACCAAAAGCAGTGAATAAAATGTTTCGATAGGGTTTTCCAAAAAATACAGATTTTGGATTCTAAGTAGAAGTGATTACAGATTAAGTTTAATTTCTCAAAACCTTGGAATTTTCCTAGTTAAATGTGATTTAAGTTTTAATAGAATTTTCTATGAAAAACTCAATTTTGGATCCAAAGTGGTAGTGATCACAGTTCAGCCGTTCAGAGTACAACAGAATTTCCACATAATTCGGGAACAATTCCCCTAGTCTGGCAAATCTCCAAACAATAAATAATACAGGGGCATTACACGCAATCGAAATTCTATGGAGACAACAGCAACAACAACAACACCAACTTAACAAAGCTCCAAAATAAAACGATCATTTAATCTGTTTATTCTCATTCATTTTCTCTTTTATTTTACAAAACAAAACAAAACACACGATCATTTGTTTTTTACTTGCATGTTTCTACTTCATTAAGTTCTTTTGCATTTTGTTGTTGGTTTTTGTATGTAATCATTTAAACTTTTTAGTTTAAGTGTTTTTGTGTTATTTGTTTTTACTAAATTCAACAACAACAAAAACAGATTTTTAGTTTAAATGTTTTTGTGTTATTTGTTTTTACTAAATTCAACAACAACAAAAACAGATTTGTTAAGAAATAATGGCTGGGCATTAAGTTGTTTTGTTTTATTCGTTTTTATTAACAGGCTTGCAGTTAACTCGAAAAACGGGGGGATGCAATATTTATTTATGTGTGTACGAGTATAGGTGTATTGCTGTTTTTATTTATAAAGAAAGAAAGAACCTGTTTAAATAATATGTATTATGTATGTTGTATATTTCAAATAGTAACAGGATTTCAGTTTAAAATTAACACTAATGTTTAGATATATACATACATACATTCATATGTACATACATACATACATATATAGATTTCAAGTTAGATTATTTTAAACATAACTATGTATGTATGTATGTACATACATATGTACATATATTGTTTTTATCAAAATATTTTTTTGTATTCGTTATTTGTGTTCGTTAATATCTCAGTAAAGAAAATAAGCTCAATCTGTGATCACTACTGTTCTGGATCCAAAACGGTTTTTAGCAAAACTTTTTAGAATATAAGCTCGACCTGTAATCACTTTAACTTTTAATCAAAATTTTACTTTACAAATGTTACTTTTCTGCTGCTTCATTGTTATTAGAAATTCTGTAATCAGTTATTTCCACCTGTTTCTCTCAAAAACAACTCTATAATTAAAGATCTTGAGAAAACAGCTTACTTAACACAAAATATCAAACGTCTTGTAAGCTTTTAACGAAACTGAGCTTCTGGTAAAGCCAAACCAAGAGCAAACCAATATCAAAAACCAATAACAAAAACAAAACAAAGAAACATTGAAAAACTATAGACATCATTGTAAATTACAATCTTTACGTTCTATAAAAACTTAATTCCTGTTAAATTCAAGACATTTGTTACTTAAAAAAATAATCTGAAAATCTGAATCTGAAAATTATATGTACAAATCAAACAAACAACCAACCACGACTTGACACATTTTTGATTACTGAGCCAGCCAGCCCAGCAGTTAAAAAGAGAAGTTTAAAGTTTACTTGCTACAAAACTGACAACATCTGGGCATTGCATGAATAAATTAAATTAAGATCTAATATGATTTTTAAAATTTTTATGTTTTAAAGACTATTTTTTACTTTCTCTAAAATCTGTTTACTTAGTAGATTTAACAAGTTGATTGGAAGTATTGTGACATTTTAATTATATGTTTTATAGGTTAAAGTTTTTTGTTGTAAAACAATATAAAAGATCAAATTTCAATATTAAATCACTCTCTGCCACCCTTGTTTATTATAACAAAAAATTAATTCGTTTCATAATTATTTGAAAATGCTTAAGCTAAATAAACTGAGACCCTGAGCCTTATGAGCCAATGATCGGGTTTTTAAGATAGTAAAGAAAATTGTGTGTTTCTTTAAGTGTGCTATTTATTTATGGGAATGTAAATAAATGTTTATTTATTTTAATAAACAAAATATAAAAGCGATTGAAAGAAACCATAGTTTCTGAGAGCCCAATTCGTTCAAGTCTCTGATGTTCGTGATCGCTGATTATACATACGAGTACTACATGCTATGATTATGTGCGTCAGCCATAAACATTTATTATTTATTTGAAACTGTTGAAACTCAGTTGTAAAACCTAAACAATTATTTGATTATACTCTAAATTCTTACGTTTTGTATTTCTCTTTGATATCAGAAAGCCACCATAACAATTTTCTTAAAGACAAATAGGTATATAGTATACCTATAGAATTTTATGTGACCCTATGCATAAGCACCACCAAAAAAGGTTCAATTTATAACTTTTGTATTTTTTTTATCTGGAATTTATTCATAACATCATCTTTCAAACAAAATATTTGGTGGAGTTATTTTTTGTTTGAACATACATATTTCAAATACTCTGATCCCCTATGAAAAATCTCCACCAAATATGGTTAAAGAATTTTCAACACAAAGTTTTTTTGGGTGACGGTATGTACATATGTATATGTATATGTGTATGTGTATGTATTTCTTATTTACTAGTCTATATATACTTTTTTTTTGAGTGGATAGTCGATAAGTTAAAAAACCTATACCCAGAATTTTACGAGTGGAAAACATACTCGTATATACAATAAATATTAAAACAATTAAATAGTGTTACAGTTAACTAACTAATATTTACAAAAAAACTCTTTGCATCAAACTACAAGTGGTTTTATCCAGTACATATTATCCGAATCCAGTATTTACCGTGTTATAAACGTTTTAAGTTTTTTTTTTAGAATTTTCTATGAAAGAACGATTTTTGATGTAAAATAGAAGTGATAACAGATTGAGCTTAGTTTCTTTAAAGACTGAGTTGTAGACAATTGAAGTTCTGGTATAAACTTCTATAAAAAATCGATTATTTATCCAAAGTAGAAGTGATCACTGTTTCAGTTTATTTTCTCTAAAAACGCAGTTTTTGCTGAGTTATAAACGATTTAGGCTCTGATGGAGTTTTCTATAAAAAAAAATTTAATTTGAATCTAAAAAAGATTGAGTTCTTTTGGATTTAAGTTTTTATTGATCTTTCAATATAAATAGTTGATTAAAGAATCGTTCACTGTTTGTTTATTTGACTTTTCATGCAATGTCTCAGGATTATTTACATCTGTTACAATGTTTTAACTTTAAATTGCTTTCTTTGTGTGTGATATTTGTATGCTGTTTTTAAAGGTTAATAAGTCCCGGGTCACACACTGCCACTTTTGCTGCTCAACCCACTTTTGAGTTTGTGGGTGAGAGGGGAAAGAAGATTGGTCCTCTCTCTCTCTCTCTCTTCTTTCCCCTCTCACCCACAAACTCAAAAGTTGAGCAGCAAAAGTGGCAGTGTGTGACCCGGTACCAAGTGATCAGTTAGTGTGGTTTTTGTTAAATAACCCCCTTATTCATAAAAAATGAAAATTTTGTCTAAAAGCATACTTCAAACTTACTTTATTTTTTATGAATACGGCAGTTAGTCTTTTATTTAGTTCGTTAATTTATTTATTTATATGCTAATTTTAATTTAATTATTACTTAATAATGTTTAAAACAGTTTTATTTGATTTCCTATAATCATTTTAGTTTTTAAATTTGCTTTTTTCTTAAGATCAGTTTTATTTCTTCTTATGTATGGATATTTAATAGGCGATTAGTTCCATAGTGTCCCTTAAGGCACACTTTTTTTTTTTATTAAGCCTGTCTTGATCAATTTGTCACATGTCTCGGCTTTAACAGGGGCTCAGTTTTGTTAATATGTTGCAAGATGTTTGATAATTGTGTGGAACGTTTTGTATCTAAAGATGTTGAATTTATTAAGTGATGTTACATTATTTTGAAAGAAACACTCTTTTGAAAAGTAAAAAAGTACTTTTTTAATGATAATTGTCACTTATTTTGTAAAGTGTTGATTGTCTGGGATTTAACATGCGATCAGTTTTTTAATATATTACAAGACCTTTGAACATTTTGTAGTATTTCTAAAGTATTTATTCTACAAATCTTTAAGAAAGACTCGCTCTATAGTTAAAAAGCACTTTTGTACATTTGTGAAACTTAGTATTTGATTGATTTAAGATCTTAGAAATCTAAAACCAATATGTTTGTCGAGTAACAGGCTTCTAGTTTTCTAACAAGTAATTCACACGAAAATTTCTTTTAACAAAGAGAAGCCCTAATATTTTGAAAATTTTCTTAAGTAATAGTAAATGAAGAAGTTATACAGCAAAGTACAAGTAGGAACTTTGAAATATGTATTTATAAGAAGTATTTCAAGAAGCAGGGGTTGTTTTACAGAAGTATTTGTTGTATCCCAAGTGAAATAAAAAAAAAGTATTTTTTGACTCGGAACTAGTAACGTCTTGGCTTTATAAGGCTCTCAGTTTGTACAGAAAGTAACAAGATGTTTTCAAAATGCTATAAAAAGTACAAAATTTCTTACAAATTGTTTCGTTATAGACCTCTAAAATGAAAGAAAAACTCTGCATTTTAAAAGTTATTTCGAATTTTCCCTACAAATTTCTTCCACTCACTATTCTTTTGCAATAGAGTAGCAATTATTTAACTATAATTTAGAAATTATAATTTCTTCAATAAGGTTTCCATTTCAAATAATTTCTTGGTTTTACCAGGAGTCGAGCATTTTCCGTTAGCAACAAGATGTTTCCTCTTTTTTTCGCTTATTTCTTAAAATAAATTTGTAGTTTCTTAAAAAAAATGTATTTAAGGGATGGTTGTTTTTTTTTGTACCAACAAAAATTTGTGCCTTTCATAAATTAGAATCTTTGTAAAGATTTCTTTGTTAGAATTGTGGTTTTTCTTTGTAAAAGAATTTTTGAGTTTTTTTTAGGGTGGTTTTGATTTTTTCTTTGTGATAATAAATTCAGCTCACGTTTTAAGCAAAAGGAAGTGGTAATAAATGAAGTAAATGTTACTAGGCTTATTGAGCAAGTAATATCTTGGAAGTAATAGCAGGCATTTGTGTATATTATCAAGAATATATGATTTGTATATAATTTGTACATAAACTGTCGAGATTTTTAAATTTGAAATAATATATATGTATGTATGTAACTTCTGTAAGGATACAGCAACTATAGCTTTGAGTTTGCTGGGGTAATACTAGAGTACTATAGAGAAAGTTACACATACATGAGTCTAATAGTGTTTTCTTTTCTGAAATAAAATGTTACACCTTTATTATGTACATTTTTATAATGTTGAAGATGTCGCATTTTTAAAGGTCAGAATAGAACATAAAATCACAACAGTGTAACACTTTTTTTCATGTACAGCTGTTTTGTTTTCTTTTGTTAAAAAAGAAGAAGCAGATAGCTCAAAAATAGAAATACATACATATATGTTTATTGGAATTTATTAAAATTAAATTTATTTATTAAAATGGAAATTGAAGCGTATATTTTGTATATTTTTTTTGTTTCTTAATATAAATACACATTCATAAACAAAACAAATGTCAGCTGTTTTATCGTGCGCTTTTCCCCCTCTAAAATACAGAGTGTGAAAGGTGAACATTTTTTAAATTTATGGTGAAAAGAACACACTACATTTTAGCAGTGTTGAAATTTTTTCAGAAAAGAACACAAAAAAATTAAAAAAGGTCCGAAATGGGAAAAACGTGTAACATGTTTGCCAGAAAAGAAAACGCCATAAGGCAGAGGTGATCAAAATTAAAAAGCTTATGTATTGGTAGGAAAATGAGAGTAATTTAAAGGTACAGTAAAACGAAAGATTTTTATAAAATAGTCCTAAACGTAAAAAATTGTTTCGGTTTAAAAAATAATAAAAAAATATTTCGCTTCGCAAAGTTCCGTTTGTATTTTTAACTCATATTTTGTAACTACAACTTTAAAGGGGGCTTTAAAAAGATCAAGAAAGGCTTCAAGGGCATCAAAATTTTGAAACCTATCTTGAAAATTTTAAAAAAGGGTTTCCCAGTGACCTTTAAATATTTTATAACACAAAAGGCATTGAGAATTAACAAATGCATTTTTTATTACGAAAAATTTTCGTAATGGTACCATAATTTTTGTACGTACTGTATTTTAAAAACATTTAAAGCTAAGCATGTGTACCATTTGCCATGTGAAAGACAATTGAATTAAAAGAGCATAACAAAGTAGTGGGTTGGGCAAATAAGCAATTGCACTATGAAATCATCATCTCTGGTCTAAGGAAAAAATTGTACAGAAACAACAAATTTCATTTTATTCGTATGAACACTTAAACAAGACAAAACAGTTTTACATATACATATGTATTCAATTTAGATAGTAATTTTATTGGGTAATTCCTTTGTAATGCAAAGGTAAGCCAATTGTCTACTTTATACATTCTAGGTAATCTAACTTGAAGTCAATCGGGGTATATTACGTTTGTATAAGTAATTCCATAAGACGATCTAGTCATGCCCTTCTGTCTCTCCATAATTTTGATACTATTTTCTATATGCAATTATTTTGTTTATGCTGGGAAATTAAAAACAATAAACAAATAATTAAGGGTGGTTTTAAAGTTCTTAAAAATAATAGAAAAAAAGTTTTACAATCCAGCCTGGAAATATGATCATAGTAGGTTTTCAATTAATTTTACTTCACTTAGTTCCATTGAAATACAAAATATTTAAACGTTTTAAAAGAGATTTTAAACATTTCACAACAATTAAGGGCACTTCCGTTACAGAGTAATTGGTGACAACTTTGTTAAACCTGAGTATTTCTTGAAAAGTAACTCACAAACATCTTCATTCGGAAACATGGCTGGAATAGGAACACATAATAACATTTTTTAAAGTAACAGGACTTAAAGAAAAGTAGCAAGATGTTATTCAAATTCTTTTCTTTTTTTTTTTTAAGAAACACACTAAAATTTTATTAAGGGTGGTATTTTTTAAAAATGTCTTAAGTAAGATCTTTGCTGAAATTATCTACATATGTTTGTGATCACATTGCAACATCACAATGTCTTGAAAAGCAACAGGTATTAAACAAATTTAACAGGGATTCAATAACAATTTTGGGAATTAAGAAAAAAAAAAAACAGAACAACTTCATTTAGTTCCAATGATAAGTAAAGAAACAAGAACTATTTAAAAGACTTTTTCAACTGCCAAGAGCAGTCGACAGTTGAGACACATCTTTAGATCTGTAGTGGAAATATGTAGGTATCATCATGTCTTGAAGAGCAATAGGTTTTCAAAAGTTTTAGCAGGGTTTCAAACGGCAACAATTAGTTTCAGCAAAAATAAAAGAATCTCACTCAGTTCATTGTATGGATTGAAGTTCTTTAGGTAACGAAAGGGCGTTATTGAAAATAACATTAACGGTAGACAACCATTGTGATATTGTTTGTAAAAAAATTAAATAAATAAAAAACACTTTAACTTCCTTGGTAATATCTATAATCGCGTAACAATTTCTTGTAAAGTAACAGGCTTCAAGAAAAATTTGCACGATCTTAAGCAAACTCCTTAGAGAATTAAATTTAAAAAGAAGACTTATTTCAAGAAAAAATATTTATTCTTTAAATGGTTGGAACGTACAACAAATAATCAAATTTTAAGGGAGTTTTTTTTTTATACAAAAATAAATGTCTTAAGATCTGTAGTAGAAATATATGATCACTTAGCAATGTCACAATGTCTTAAAGAGCAACAGGTTTTCAAAAATTGTAGCAGGGTTTTAAACGAAAAACATTTCTAAGAAACTCGAAATATTTTAAGGGTAGATTTTAAAGTAACAATTCAAAAAACGCTTTAAGAAAATTTTAAGAGAAATAATGCAAATATGCTATAATGTCTTCAAAAGCAACAGGCCTTAAAAATTAATAAGGGTGGATATTAAAGACTTTACCATTAAAGGAAAATAATAACATTAAAAAAAACGACTTAAAAATATCTGTAATGATCGCGTAGCAATGTGAAAGCAACAGACTTTCAAAAATTTTAGCAAGGATTCAAGAAATTTAAAAGAATAAAAAACTCTAACTTACTTCATAGTTGATATAAAATCGCGAAGAAAGAAGAAGGATATATCTTAAGGGTGGTTTTAAAAGATGTGACGTTTGTGCATCTTTCTTAAAAAGATCTTCAATTGAAAAAATATTACGTAAGAACCTACAAAGTAACAGGAATTTAAAAAAGAGTAGGATTGTTTTATGACATTTAAAACTGAAAGAAAATCATCCCTAGTTTGTCTTTTAAGGATCATGCCAAATTTGTGTCTTGAAAAATTATCACGTGCATTTCAATATTTATAATCAAGAGTACATCATATTTAGGCAGAGTAAATTAGCTCATGTTACAGGTAAATACAAATTCAATTCAATTTAATTATTACAAATTTGTTGAAATTCTTAATGTTCTTAACGTACTGAGTGTTTATTGTCTTCAGAAACTACCTTGAGATTATGATCATGTAGCAATGTCTTGTTAAATAACAGGACTTCAAAATAGTGAGCAACATTTGTTTTGTGTCTTTTAAGGATCATGCCAAATTTGTGTGTTGAAATATTGTCACGTGCATTTCAATACTTATAATCAAGAGCACATCATATTTAGGCAGAGTAATATAGCTCATGTTACAGGTAAATACAAATTCAATTTAATTATTACAAATTTGTTGAAATTCTTAATGTTCTTAACGTACTGAGTGTTTATTGTCTTCAGAAACTACCTTGAGATTATGATCATTTAGCAACGTCTTGTTAAATAACAGGACTTCAAAATAGTTAGCAATATTTGTTTTGTGTCTTTTAAGGATCATGCCAAATTTGTGTGCTGAAAAATTATCACGTGCATTTCAATATTTATAATCAAGAGCACATCATATTTAGGCAGAGTAAATTAGCTCATGTTACCTGTAAATAAAAATTCAATTCAATTATTACAAATTTGTTGAAATTCTTAATGTTCTTAACGTACTGAGTGTTTATTGTCATCAGAAACTACCTTGAGATTATGATCATGTAGCAAAGTCTTGTTAAATAACAGGACTTCAAAATAGTTAGCAACATTTTTAAGACTTTCCATATAAAGTAAAATGAAAAATATATCAAAGTTATAGGGGAGAAATTTGAGAATATTTTATATGATCGTCTTAAGATCTTCTCTCTTCTTAAAATAAAAATGATGGGTTACACATTTGTGTAGAAATCTTAAGATATGTTGTATACAATTTATTTTAATAGTTGTAAAGTAAAATAATAAAATAAGTTTAATAGATAGAAAAAATCCTAAACAAATTGTAAAACTTCTGAAAATATTATCACGATCAAAATATCTCTATCTCATTGAGATAGTTTTCTTCTTTTTCAAAGAAGAATTTAATTAAGGGTAGGAAAAAATTTCTTAAGATCTTTACTGTAAACATGTATGATGTGATCACATTGCAACATTAAAATGTCTAGAAAAGCAATAGGTTCGCAAAAATATTAGCAGGGATAGTAATGGGAAGATTTATTTTGGAAGTTTTTGTTGTCTTCAACAAATAAGATCTGTTCTGGAAAGAAACAAAATTACAGGCATTTAAAAGCAGAAATTTTTAAAAATTCAAAATCTCCTCACCCCTACTTTTCAGGCTTAACTTAATCTTGTTATCTTGTTAAATTTTGTGTGTAAAGAAATGTCATGAGCATGAAATAATTTTTTAGTAAGATTACATCATATTAAGCAAAAATTATAAATATCAAGTTATAGGTAAATACATATAATTAATAAAAGATTCAATTACATTGCTACACTCTCTCTACTTCACTGAACATACATATATAAATATATACACAAAGTATTCACAAAATGCGATAATTTCCAACTACCAAGAAAATTTGATCATGTAGCAATAATGTCTTGTATAATAACAGGAGTTCAAAAGCAACAGCAGGATTTTTAAACGTCTTTCTCGCAAGGGAGTTGTTTTTCAAATGGCACGTTCTATGAAAAATGACAATGAATGATCTTCTTGACAATATGATCACACTGCAATGTCGTATAAATTAAAGGGTATCAAAAAAAGTACTACAAACATGTTTAATAATTTTTCTTAATTCAACAAAAAGTATCTTTCTTTGAGTGTTCATATTTTTTCTTGTTGCATGAATTTGGACATGTGTGACATATGTTTTTAAACAAGATCACATGATATTTAGCAATCGTAAAATGTGTCATGTTACAGATGACTTTTACAGAAGCTATTGTTAAATTTGTGTTTATCAAGGATCTCTTACTATTATTAAAAACTTAACATGTGTATTTTAAGGTTTTCAATCAGGAGTTCATAGATTTTAGGAAGATAATAACAGAGAAACATTAAGGTAAATACAACAAAAGGATCATTTAAAGGTATCTTTAAATAGATTTTAAGGTAGTGAAATTTGACACGTGCATTTAACATTTTTTTTATAAGGAATTCATAATTTTCAGAAAGTTTAAGAAGTATATTTACGATGAAACACTAAGGTAAACGCAACAAAAGGATAATTTAAAGGAAGAATATATTTAGGGAGTGAGATAATTTTGGGAAGTTTTAACATGCTTATTGAAAGAAACAAACATATTTCTCCTTTTTAACTGGTGTGAAATTTGTCACGTGTATTTAACATTTTTAATTAGGAACC
The DNA here is from genome assembly GCA_950370525.1 of Bellardia bayeri. Lineage (NCBI taxonomy): Eukaryota > Metazoa > Arthropoda > Insecta > Diptera > Calliphoridae > Bellardia > Bellardia bayeri. Next base: position 2,887,088 of record OX493268.1, read on the forward strand.
CATAATGTTCAGAAGGATTGTTTGTGTTTCTAATAATTTCTTTAAAATTTTTCAATGAAGTTTCTCATTTAGATAGTGTAATAGAATTATTCTTTACTAAATAGTTTAAAGGAACAAATAATTAATATCTGAAGATCTTAATGGTGTGAAATTTGTCACGTACATTGCATACTTTTTATTAGGAGAACAGAAATTTAAGGCAGTTTAATCTTTCGTTTTTAAGGATCTTTAATAATCATAGTTTTTAAACCTACAAAGGCTAAGTGGAATAAATTAGCTACAATTTGTTTTGAAAGGGACAAAATATAAAACATTAATGCATTATATATGTTGCATTTTAGTGCGAAAGCAGTTCTATAACAACCTCCTTTGCATTTCGTACAGTAATCCAGTTGAGCAGCATTTGCTAAAGTAATAAAATTAGATCTCAAATTATCAATGATTAGAAATGCGTTTTAGAATAATGTTAATATAAGAAATTCCTTAATAAAAAGACGAATTTTTTTCCCAAACTTTTTGGAGATTCGAAGAAACATTTGAACTGAAATTTGGCCTTCTAATACATATAACAACTTTTTCCAAATTTCGTCATGCAAGACAAATTTGTACATACGAAATGTTGGACATCAATAATCGTCAGTTAATTGTCGTTAATTGAAAGTAGTGCCTTTAAATTATTCCACTATGCTGTAGATCAGTGGTCGACATAAAGAGACTTTGAAATGTGGATTATAAAATCCTGTTACGCTAGCGCTATGGATGTGATTTTTGATTCATTGAAATTTGTGTTTTTTTCAGTCCCTGGTGAATACGAGTACCGACCACTGCTATTGATTATTAGTTACATATACAAAATTAGCTGTGTTGGTTACAGTAGACATTCACTGGAACTGTGTTTAAAACATTTTTTCTGTCTCATTTAAAGGTTAATTTTAAATTGTGCCTTTTTACGAGCTAAAGATGAAAATCATCTTAAATATTAAGTTAAGGGTAGTTTCTCAAAAATATGTTAATATGTCTGACATTCACACATACATATATAAAGATGTTTGCATTTAAAATTAAACTTACCACAAATGTGTGGCTATTAATCCTGTACAACGCAGTAATAAGAAAAGGACAGACTAACAGGAATTTAACACGTGCCATATTTATAAGAAAAGTAACAGGCTTCAAGTTTTCATAAAATACTGAAATTGCAAAATATTTTCAACAACTTTACACTCAAGGATGTCATTATGCCTTTATGAGTTGTTTGTAAAATTTTATTGATATTTAATTTTTGCTTATGCATCTCCAGCTATTGCAAAAATATGAAATCCTGTTTTGTTTAATAAGAAAAACATGATATATTTACAAATTTTCTCACGTAATAAAATTTAAAAGTGCAGCTTTTTTCGGAAAGTTGTAAAAAAAAAGCGCAACAATAAATATTGTGAAATATTGTATGTGCAACGTGGGGAGTCCTTTTGTTAGTGGGTTTTTTTATAATAATAAAACGGCAGCTGTTTATATGGTTTTGGTGTCATCTGTTGTTGTGCTTTTATCAGGGTTGAGCAGGATTTGATTTATTTTGTAAATTTTTAATAACAAGTCTTCAATTTGTATTAAGATTTTAGTATTTAATTTTTTAGCCACTTACTCGTATTTCATTATAAGTTTGATTTATCTGGTTGGTGTTTTATACTGCAAAACAATTCTTACTGGTCTCCTGTGTTAATTAATGTTACATGCTGTTGTTGAGTTTTTAAGCAAGATCATATAATATTGAGCAAACGCAAAATGACTCAAATTACAGATGCATTTTACTTAAGCCGTTGTTACAGTTTGTTTTATCAAAGATCTCTTTTTATTATTTAAAACTTAACTCGTGTATTTTAATGTTTTTAATTAGGAGTTCATATATTTTTGAAGGATAAGTGGTAATAAACACTAAGCTAAATCCAGCAAAAGGATTATTTAAAGGAAGTGTATAAAATATCTTTAAATATTAAACTTAAAGAAGTGGAATTTGTCAAATTTGTCATGTGCGTTTAACATTTTTAATAAGGATTTCATTATTTATTCAGAAAGTTTTTGAAACATAATGAAATGGTGGAACTCAACAAAACGAACATTTAAAAGAAGCATACAAATACATTAAAATATATCTTAAGGGAGTGAAATTTGTCTTTGTATCACATGTGTTTAATATTTCTTTTAAGTATTTCAGAATTTTAAAAACTTTTAAGTTTTAACAAAAGAACAAGAGTTAAGATTTTCAATTGGAGTTCATACATTTTAGAGCTGTAATAAGTAACAAACACTAATCAAAACATAACAAAAGGATCATTTAAAGGTACTTTTAGTTACCTAGATGTTAGGGTGATTTATTTAGAGGGTTTTTTTTAATTTATGTATGTATATTGAAACAGGTTTGTTTAGTCGAAAATAAAACATGTAAATCATGTGATTTATTTAGAGAAGTTTATTACAGATCACACCTGGTTGTCATTTTGTTATACTATTTTGTTATATTATCCTTTACTTGTAAGCCGAAAATCAGCTTTGGAAATGATATTTGTGAACTTTGAGCAACATATGCTTTTCATCATTGATCTTTAGTGCCCAAAACTATTGGACAATTCGCAACCGAATAGTCTTTGTCAATAAGCCAGCTACGATTCAAGACTTGTAAGTCAACAATGCTAGAAAGAGTGATCTTCCGAATGCATCAGCTACAGCGTAGCCGCAACTACATTTAAATGAAATTATTTTTAAAAGGTAAATGTCAGAGATTGTTCTTTGGTGTCAAATTAAAGATTACGCCATTCAATTCTATTATAAGTTTTTATTAAAAAATTCAAAAAACTTATAAGTTATTCACCCTTTAATGATAATTGCAAAAATTCTACGATAATTCAGCAATATTATGATACATTAATAGCAGATGGTTTGAAAATCCTAAAAAGTAGCATAAGTAGTTTCAAGACATTTTAAAAAATTCATTAAAATTTATAATTTACAGATCTGATATCAGTTGCAAAAGGTGTGTCACATAAATCATCTTAAATCAGTAATTTACAAATTACAAGTATAATGTGTCGTTTGTATTGTTTCAGTTTAATCTTTAACAAATACCTAAAGGATTTTTGTGCAAATTATTTGCACACATGTGCAACATTTTCTGTTGGCCTGGTTTTGTAAAAGTCAAGTTTATAAATAAAATCAAAAATTGTCTCACGATTTGGCATCAGTCAGTTTTTACAAGTCAGTAATTTATAAAAAAAAAATCTTCAAAACACCTTTAACAGGAGCAGCACAACAATTTCAAGGTGCTCTTGGATTTTTATTTAAGTATTGTGGAAGAGATAATATCTAAGGTTTCTGAATAATATTTTTGATTTAAACAGGGAACACCTTTGTAACAAAATTGCCTTTGCTACATGGCTTGTGATATTATTTGTTCTTGTATTTATTACACAAAAAAAGTAATCCTTTGTAAGGACTCCATTAAATATTTCTTTATGTTTGTAGATAATATTTGCTATAAATTCTGTTGACCTGTTATAAATGAAATGAAATTCGGTTTCTAATTCATAAATTTTCTCACGTTTAGGCACCAGACAAAAAATTCTTTAAATTTCTTTAAATTATACAGCCACTTTTAGCAGGTGATTCATAAAATCCATCAGTTTTAAAAACACCTTAATAATTTATTTTATTATATGTTATTATTGTTGGGACGAGGTCCTTTGTAAGAATTCCAATGAAAATTACAAAAATATTAAAAATTCATTGTTGCTGTAACTTTTTCAATTTACGCAATATGAGTCGCGTTTCTTTGATCTTCCATGAAATATTTGTAATTGTAATATAAAGTCAAATTTGTTTAATAATTTTTAAATTTTCTCGCCTTTAGACAGCCAACAAAAAATGTAGGAGATTTCCTTCCAAACATTTACAATGTACTTTATGTAAGTATTGCTGGGATGTGATAATTTGTAAGGATTCCAATAAAATTAACCCATTGTCTCCTTTTCTTTGACCTTGTATAATTCTTAATTATTTATCCTTTGAAAAGCTTATAAAATTTGCAATATTTTTTGTTGAACTGTTACAGTTAAAATCAAATATGGTATGAGAGTTTCTAATTTTCCTAAAGGTTTGTCACTAGACATTCTTTAAATTTCATTGTGAACGCTCTCCAGAACACCTTTAGCAGGTGATGGTTTTATTCCGCCAGATGTTGACAAATTCATAGAATAATTTTTATAGAACATTTTACGTAATTCGCTTCCAAGAATTTAAGTGAAAATTACAAAACACATTTCTACATTTTCATTGTATGATTCTGATTTGGCTTTTCTTTGATCTTAGTTGCTAAATTCTTTGAAAATTTTGTTTATTCCTGTTATATTTGCTTTATTTTCTGTTGACCTGTTAAAGTTAAAGTCAAATATTCCTTATTTTCGGCAGCAGATATTCTTTAATTTCATTGGAAACATCTGTAGGTGACTGATAAATTCCAACACAACTACACAAACTTTATTGTTGAAAGAATCCTTTTTAAGAATTCTACTGAAAATCATTAAATACTCCAAGAATCTCTAAAATAAATTCTACAAGCTGTGATTTTAACTTGCTGCAATGTTTGACTTTGCCTTTTTCTGTCGGGTTTTCTTTTATTTAGGTTGAGTTTGTTGCTTAAGCATGATCGATAATCCTTTGTAAGGCTTCCCTGTACTGTTTGTTTATTGTTGTTTTATTTGCTTTATTTTCTGTTGACTTGTTACATTTAAAGTCAAATATGGTATGCGTTTCTTTAATTTTCTCACGTTTTGGCAGCAGACATTCTCAAAAACGTCTTTTACAGGTTTTAGAAAATCATTATTGGTCCTTTGTAAGGATTCTACTGAAAATTAATACTATATATCAAAATCTCTGTACCTACTTTTCCAACTCGTCTCGTTTTTAGTCGGTTTCATTGATCATTAATTTAGATTGAACTTGTTGCTTAAGCATGATCGATTTACTAAATCCTTTGTAAGGATTCTGTGAAATATTTATAGACTTTTGCTATGTTTGCTTTATTTTCTGTTGACCTGTTAGAATGTAAGTAAAATAAGGTGTCAATAATGTTTATTTTCTCACGTGTTGGCATCAATCGCAAGTTGTTTTAAAATATTTGCCAAAACATCTTTAGCAGGTGAATGACAAACTCTGTTAGGTTCGAAAATTCCTAGGAACTATTATTGTACGTAATTATTATTTAGGTCATTCGTTGTAAGGATTCTATTTTTAAATTTCAAACAAAAATAAAAAACTTCTGAATAATTTGTACAGCAATTTTATACCAGCCTGGCATTATACCAAGACTCTTTTTCCTTGCTCTGAGTCATTATTTCTTTGATATTGTTTTAAAAATATGGTTGATTCACTTTATAAGGATTCTCTGAAATGTTTGTTTGCAATATTTTCTGTTACCCTGGTTTAATACAGGTATATTTTGTTATAAAATTTATTAAATTCTCACGTTTTGCCAGCAGACTTAAAATTTTTCAAGTTACATAAAAAATCATCTGAAACACTTTTAGCAGGTGATTGTAACAACATACCAAGGCTTAACAAAATTTTTACAATCAATGTCTAGTATGTAATTTTTTATAAGGATTTCAAAGAAATTTATAATTTTTTTTAAATTTATAAAACTATAAAATAAAACATTGTTGGAACACATTTTGCAGGTGTCTTGGCAAGACTCTTCTCTACTAGTTTCAGTTTCTTTAAGTATTTCAGTCTTTATACTTTGAAAAACCTTCAATATAATTATTTACCACATTTAGTTTCTCTAAATTCGGTATTGGATGTTATTTTCATATGTCTATGGTTAATCATATTATTTTCTATACTTACACATTTTCCCGAACCTCTGATATTGAAATCATCCAATTAATTTGCCAATATTTTTACCATATTATAGCATCACCCAAAAGATAGTTTGAAAACTATTTTAGAAAGGTGATTTCTAGTAATAACTTGAAAAATTATGTCTACGATTTTAGAACAACTTTTGCAGGTGTTTGATTCATCTCTATAATCAAGGTATCGTGTTGTTAAGAATTGTTTCTTTAATACTTAAGTAAGAATTCCTTGTTGTTTCAATTTTGCTTGTTATATTTGCTGTAAACCTGTTACAATTAAAAGCAAAGAGAGTTTTGAGAGTTTTTTAAATTTCCCACGTTTTGGCATCAGCCAAAATTCTTGGAACTCCTTTGAGCACACACCTTTGGCAGGTGCTTGAAGAAACCCAACATGTCTTTTTTATATGTACCTATAATCATTGTAAGGATTCCAGTGAAATTTACACAAAATTTTACAAACTGTTGCATCTTTGTTGTTAGAATTTTAACATGCTGTCATGATTTTTCTTTGATCTTACTTTTTTAGCTTTAACTTATTATTTAAGCCTGTGTAATCAATACTTTACAAGGATTTCAAAAAATATTTAGTTTTTGTAACACTCGTAATGTTTTCTGTAGACCTGTTATAATTAAAATCAAATATGGTATGAGGGTTTCTTAAATTTCTCACGTTTTGGCATCAGACAAAATTCTTGGAACTCCTTTGAGCACACACCTTTGGCAGGTGCTTGCAGAAACCCAACATGTCTTTTTTATATGTAGCTATAATCATTGTTAAGTCGATCCTTTGTAAGGATTCCACAGAAATTTTACTAATTGTTGCTACAATTCTTTATTGTTCGATATGTTTTGTTCTTAGTTTATTTCATTTCTTTTAAGATGATTAAGACTTTACAAGAATTTCAAGATCTTTGTTTGTCAAAGTATTTTCTACACTGCTGTAAGCCTGTTACAATTGACATCAAATATGGTATGAGGGCTTCTTAAATTTCCCACGTTTTGGCATCAGCCAAAATTCTTGGAACTCCTTTGAGCACTCACCTTTGGCAGGTGCTTGAAGGAACCCAACATGTCTTTTATATGTACCTATAATCATTGTTGAGTCAATCCTTTGTAAGGATTCCAGTGAAATTTACACAAAATTTTACAAACTGTTGCATCTTTATTGTTAGAGTTTTAACATGTTGTCATGATTTTTCTTTGATCTTACTTTTTTTTAGCTTTAACTCATTATTTAAGCCTGTGTAATCAATACTTTACAAGGATTTCAAAAAATATTTAGTTTTTGTAACACTCGTAATGTTTTCTGTAGACCTGTTACAATTGAAATCAAATATGGTATGAGGGCTTCTTAAATTTCCCACGTTTTGGTATCAGACAAAATTCTTAAAATTCCTTTGAAACTAATCTGGTTTGCAAACACCTTCGGCAGGTGATTTCAAAAAAGACATCAGTTTGTTTTTCATCTTTACATGTCCTTTTTAAATGTAATCATTGTTGGAGTAATTCTTTGTAAGGATTCTGTCTGTTGACCTGTTATAATTAAGGTCAATTATGGTATGAGAGTTTATAATATTCTCACGTTTTGCACTAGGCAAATCAAATTCCAATGAAAAGAAACACCTTTCGCAGATGATTGAAAACACCCACCAGTTTTTTTATATCTTAACCTGCCTTTTTTAATGCGTAATTCATTGTTCCTTGTCAGTTTGCTAAAGAAATTTACTAAAACTTTATAGGCTGTTGCTACAATTCTTTATTGATTGAATTGTGTCTTGCTGAGTCGCCTTCGCTTTGATCTTAGTTTCTTCAAGTACTATTTTTTTTTTTGCAATAAACTCGTTACTTAAGCATGATGGTTGATTAAGAATTCCAAGAAATATTATTTTTTCATATGGAATATCTACAATACGTTCTGCTAACCTGTTACAATTGACAGGAAATATGTTTTGAGGGTTTTTTAAATTTCTCACGTTTTGGCAACAGAAAAAAATTCTTGAAATTCCAATGAAGATGATGATGTTGGGAAATTCTTAAGTAGATTCTTTGTGAGGATTCTAGTAAAATAAACTGCGATTGTGCAAACGACTACTATTTTATTGGCTGAATTGTGTATTTTTTCTTTGATATTCATTTGTTTAGGTTATACATGTTGTTAGACTTACAAGGATTTCTAGCAATTTTGTTATCTTGTAAAGGTACGGTCACACTTGTCAAATATTTGCCGAAATAGACGTAACCACTAAATAGAATATATTTGAACTCGTTTATTTATTTAAAAAAAAACTTGGTTTATTTAGTAAAAGACACAACAAATATTCAGTTTTATTTTATTTGATGCTGTTTGATCTTGCAAAACTCTTGTAAGAGTAAACAACATCAAACAAATTTGTGCTAAAATAAGTGGTTACGCTTTTTTGAGTAAATATTTGCCAAGTGTGACCGTACCTTAAGGATTCTTGTAAAAAAAAAACATATATTTTTAGTGTGTTAAAACTGTGTATTAAACTAGCAAATTTTCCTGTTTGCCTGTCATCATTGCTAAAGCCAAATTTGACGACAAATTCTTTAAATCTCACAAAAACATTATTGAAACAGCCTGCGCAGGTGGTCCTGATATATATAAGGAATTCTAAAAGCAACAAAAAATATGTTTTTTCATATTTGAAATATTTTATTGTTTAAAAGACCTTTTACTATCGATTATCTGTTGGTGTTTGCAACAGTTGTCTTAATTTTGTGTTCTTTATACTGTATAAGGATTCTTGGAAATATTTTAACAACAATTATTCATTATTAAGAGCACATTTTATAAGGATTCCAATAGAAATGAAACCAATTTTAAAATAAAAAATATTTTATAATTCTTCCAAGGATTGTGGTGCAGTGTAACTTTACCTTTGATTTTATTTTGGTAATTTTAATATTTTATATGTTAGTTTTTGATATTTTAGATTATTTGCAATATTTTCTGTTGACCTGGTATACACAGAGACCAATTACAAGTAAATTTTATGATTTCTTCATCTTTTAGCACAGTGGTGGCATTCTGAAAGTGACAAATTTCCTGAAAGTTATATTGAGGAAAACATTTAAAGCAAATTCTGCTAAAGATTGACAGGTTATTGAGGAAAAATGTTAAATTGTTATAAATATTCTTGTTCGCCCAGTGTTAAGTTATATTGCAAAATATATAGTTAACTTTTTAAAAATCAGTATACAAACTATGCTGGGCGAACAGAAAGGTTTTGTTAGACATTTTTGAAATATACGTTTTTATGTGATCCTTAGAATTTGGTGCAATTGTAGAGTTATTATTATGTATGCATTTGGAATCGTTTTTAAAGACCAGAAAATAATGTGCAAAATATTCTGTGCTCTTGATAAACTAAAAGCTGGACAGTTTTTTAGCTTCTTAAAATTTCTCATGTTTTCTCACAATTTTTAGAAATTCCTATTAATTACAACAATTCGGTACACCTGGTTTGTTCCTACTAACAAGTGTCCTGAATGAACTCTTACTTTTCTCTTACTTGTTAATGACTTTATGGTTAAAGTATTTTTGTTATCAATGGCATTTTTATTAGGAAAACATTTTTGAGCAAATATTTTTGAACTCTTGTTAAAGTTAATCAAAATTGTGTTTAGCAAATGTGTTTTTTAGTAAATTTTCTCACGTTTAGCCACTAGCATGAATCAGTTGTTGACAAATTCTGGGAATTGAAAAGAAAATATGTTTTGGAACACCTTTTATAAATTAATAGAAATTACAGGTCTATAGCGCTATTACATACTTTAAACTTAATTTTGTTTGGTTGAGGCGTGCTCTTTGTAAGGATTCTTAGAATTTTTTAGGAATAATATATATATATGTTTGCTAGTGGGGAGAGTATATTGACTTTGTGCTGATGTTTGAAATGATCAATAATATTAGTCTAACACCTAACTTAAAGTATACCGATCGACAATTTTAAAGGTATTTCAATAAAATTTTGTATATGATAGCTGGGTTTGAAATCGGTCCATTATTTCATCTAGCCCCTTTACAAATGTCTTCCCGAAATAGTGCTATCGCTTAATTTATGCACGTATCCAAACAAATTTCGCCACATGAAGCACAATCACACCTATATATTTTGTGCAGATCGGTCCATAATTGACCATAGCTTCCATATAAGGTCCACTTCCTAAAATCACTTTAACGACCATTAATCTTTTAAAAATGTTGGTATCCAAATAAAATTCAACACAAATAAGTTTCATATATACAGAAATTATGACACCTAATTTTACAATATTCAGTCCATAATTAGTCTAAACTCTCATGTAAGACCCTCTGGAGATCTTATCGTTATAAAGTATAATATTTATATTCACAGAAGTCATGTCACTAAATTTTTGAATGGTCGGTCCATAATAGGTCATCAAAAATAAGTTTTATATACTCCTATACAGAAATCATGACACCTAATTTTATAATGATCGGTCAATAATTAATCATAGTTCCTCTATATAATATCCTTTTCTGAAAATCACTTTTACACGTTAATGTCTTTTACAAATGTTTGTATCGAGATACAATTTAACAATACAATGCACATGCCAGTAAGTCCCCGTTTACACAGTCGAACATTTGGAAGAAAGACATCTGCAATTTTTTTGTTTTGTTTTTTCGTTCGCGGTCACACTGTCGAACAATGTTGTCAGACACATTTCACTATTATTTGCTTTTTTGACATTTCTCTTATTCGTGCTGTGTAATAATTTGTAGTAAATTCCAGCAAAGAAAATGTCAACAAAGCATGTTCATCGAGTACCGAACACAAAATTGATTCTCTCTTCCCTACCCGTAATTTTTCTTCCAAATGTTCGACTGTGTAAAAGTGGACTAAGTTTTTGAATGATCGATCCATAACAGGTCATTGCTCCCATTTAGCGTCCATATCTAAAACACAGTTTTTGCACATATACTGGGTGTAGGGTATTATATGGTTGAGCTGAATTTATCAAAAAAGTATTATTTTAATTCAGTTCACTTTATAGCGTCAAATTTACCCAACCTGTACTGGTCTCATCCAAAATCTCTCGTGTTAAAGATCCACAGTTAAGACTTTTTAAACTTAACTAGCTCATAAAATTACTTTGGCTCGAATTGGAAGAATTTTGTTATTATTAATTTTTACCTACATATTTCTAATGCCAGTTTCTTTCTTGCTTTCCTATTTCATTATTATTTTATTTATATGGTATTTATACACTACCCATGCTAAAGCTAATTAGTTTTCATGATTAATATCTTTTAATTTCATGTCAAATTAGTCAAATTTCACTAGGCGCACAGAAGACATTAAGACAGTAAGCGTATGCCAAGCGTTTATGTTCATTAAAAAAACTCGTGCTTTTTGTTGTATATTTCTTTAATTAAATCTAAATATTAACTGCTGGCAATTAGTTGGTTTGGCTTGGCTTGGCTTATCTATACGAATAACTGTGCTCCCTTAACGCTCAAGGTTGTGGCTATTATCATCAACTGAACCGCACCATATGTGGGCATATTGAAAAGCATGTACTTGTGAGTATGTCGCAACATGAGTTTGCTAGGTTGTAAGAATGTGGTGGCATGGTGGATATTTATTGTTATATTTATATGTATATTTTTCTGTGTGTGCTGACTGACTGACTACTCACAGCAGTGTACTTTCTTTTATTTAGCATTTAATTAGTATTCATTAAATATTTAATTGCTGCATTAAACATCAATTAAAATAATGGTTTGTTAAGTTCTTCTGCTAAGAAAACCACCACACACCGAGAAACAAACTACGAATACGTTGTAGTCTCTCTCACTCTTTCTGTCTGTCTGTCTGTCTGTCTGTCTTGCTCTGACGTTCTGTCTCTTCAGTCCCTTAATATATTCCCTCCAACCCATGCATAAATTTAGTTTTCTTATATTACAGTTATAACATTCAGGCAGTCACTCTGTCTGTACTGGCTAAAACAGTTGGTTGGTTGGTTAGTTCGACCGAACGAACGAGCGACCGACTATCAGTCAGTCATTCAGTCAGTTGTTATCGAGTATAGCTGTTGCTGTTAATATATTTTCTGTTTAAAACTAAACTTTAAATCCTTTCTACACTGTGCTGCACTCCTATTGAAAATTCCAACTAATTGCTCTAATTTGATATTTGAACACATCCTCCTCTCTCTCACACTTTTTCTTTAATTAGTTTGTGTGAGTCAGTGTGTGTCTGTTGCATGTTTCATATTTAAAGTGGCAACCAAACAGCCAGCCACATGTACTCGTCCTACTACAACTACAACATTTCCAAAACAAAGCTGGTTAATTAATTTTTTATATGTATATCTTTTTATTTTCTATACAAAAAGTGCTGTGCTTTGTTGTATTTATAAATGGATAAGTTAAACAATTAGTACTTGTACTTTTAGTAGACGTTGCAATTTATTTTTGTTACACATTCCCCTGAATGCTTCAACTCACCTTGTTTCGTAAACGAACACACATATCAATTTAATTCAAAAACCAATTAAATTTAAAATTTATAAATGTTTATTATTCAAAAACAATCAACACTTTGTAAGCTTAAGAATACACACTATAATTAATTAATGGGTTGTATGTACATAAATACAAACATACCTTAAATACATACATATGTACATTAGGGTGGCCCCAAAATAAAGTTTGGAAGAAATGTGAAAAAATCATAAGACCTCTAAAAAGGACCTTTTATCCTTTGACCCCAGCACAAAAAACTTGAGAAACGTAGTCTTAAAATTAAACAAATTTTCATATTAGCCGGGAACATCGATACCTTATTTTTTCTCCATACAAACGGGGCCACTCTAATGTACATACTTCATACATATGTATTTACTATATTTACATGAGCAGTTTAAAATTATTAAATTTGATATCCTCAGACACTAACTTCAAAAGGCTAAGAATATATTGTAATATATTCTCTAGGGTTGCTGGAGAAACGTGACCACTGTTTAATCAGAAACACATTATAAATTCAAATAGTAAAGTCTAAAAGAGGAGTTCATGGATCACTGGGCGTTGATAAACAGGAATTATTTTTAGTTGTTATATCTTTTTACAATCAAGAAATGGATACAAGTTTCTAAGCTAACATCTGCTGACCTATATGGGAATCGAGAATAGAATCTTTTCGTACCTAGTGTGAATCTAGTACAGGGAACACAACACATTAGTAAATGTATTGTAATGTGGCCTACAATTAATTTTTCTATTTGCGTTTTTCATGCACAAACCTCAATTAGTTTTCATTTTCCATATTCGTGTTGTGTACATCAGAAAAGTCAATATATTTCGGCTACTGGCTGCTATGAATGTCGAGCACTGATCTAGCACACTATTTAAAACAAATGATGCTGTTGTTTATAAAAGACAGAAAAAAAAGAACAAGTACGTAAAGCCTATTCGTCATAACGAGTCTTAACTGTTTTCACAACACACGCATTTCATTTATAACTAACGTTTGTCCTCAAGCACATGTACTATATACATACATACATACATATATGTATATGTACATATGTGTGTAGTATAAATGAATTTGTATTCTGAGCCGATTTTGATATATTTCTGGTTTAACAAAAGATCATATTTCACTTCAATTAATTGTGCTGAAAAGCTCATTATATTTTTTTCGGCAAATTCTATACGAACTACAATTTTTGTTTGAGTTGTTGTTTTATCAATGTTTCTGTGATAATTAGTGTGGCATACAACAGCTGTTATCCTGGTAAAAATGGCTTTAATTATCCTTTTTAGTATAAATTACACTCGTATATATTCTTTAGATTTCAATTTTATTATTTAATAAAAATTGAAATGAAAAAAATAAGAGAGAAAGAAAGAAAAAACATTTTAAAAATATACTTTCTCTAACATGCTGTGCTCTCAGTCAAAATCTACCTTAATTAAATGCAAAAATACAAAATTCAGTTTTTCTTTCTTTTTGCTGTTGTTGTAGTTGATGTTGTTGTTATTGCTGTTAAAGCCAATTAAAAATTGTTTATTTTAAATCTACAACATGTTGAATGTCTACAATAATTTGTGTGTTGCTTGCAGGAGTCTCTATATGTGTTGCATGTAGATGTGTGTGTGTGTGTGTGGTTGAGTTTATGTATTTTATTGTAAATGAATTTTAATTGCTTGTTAAAGTGTTAATTAAGGCTTTTCATCATAATCATCGTAATCTACATCTGTTTGCTGCATACAAACCAACCAACAACCATGAGCCAACAGAATTCAGTAAAACTTTTCATTTAGCACCAAATATACTGCCTGAAATTGTTGGTAGTAGTAGACTTGAACTTTAAAATTGTACTGAGTTGCTGAAAGTTCGTTAGTTGGGTCGTTCTACTGTTCAGTTCAGTTCAGTTCAGTTCAAAAGAAATGGAGTGAGTGAGTGCTGTTAATGATTGTGCTGGCTTTTGTTATTTTATTATTATATTATAGCATATGGCATATAGGGAAAATGTATTTTTAAATGATTTAATAGCTTATACTCCAACACTTTATCGTTTGCTTGGACCACAAACTTTTTACACTTAGTTGCAGTGGATTGTTGTACGACTAAAATGACTGAACAACCAGCTCCTCTAATATTCTTAATTTGTTTCTCTTCAACGTATTTTTTTTTGTTTGGTTTTTTTTTCGTTTTGGTTTTATAAAAAACAAAATTCCTGTAAAATTGTCTAGCTCCCAGAAACTGTGCGCCTATTAAAAATGACAACTAATTGCCTGCCTTTTTAACCCTTTTCAATTAAATGAAAACCAACCAACAACAAACATAGAAAAAAATTGTCTTTTTCTTTCATTAGTGTTTTTTTTGTTGTTTAAATGAATTGTTTGTTGTTGCAGCTTGTTAGTTTGCTAATTAATTTAAAAAAGCAGACACAAACACATGCAACACATACTGAATTTTGCCACAAAATTTCCCTTTAGCCATTTAAAAGCAAGTCCCCAACAACTACCGCCACCACCACCATCGTCGGTACAAACATAGTACATGTGTGTGTCCCTTCTTTTCTCCTTCCTTTCCAACCTCATTCATATACGCCACATTGTGGTCTTACGTTTTTTTAAGTTTTAAGACAAATAAATTCCAATTACCTTAATTGCCTAAAGAAGAATTTAAAGAAATTGATTCATTAACAAATAATTTTATAAAAAATAATAAAAGCTTACGTTAGTTGAATTTGTGAACTTGAATAGAGATAGCAGAAGTTGAAGGAATCACGAGGAACATTTATATGACTACTGGACCGATTTTAATGATGTTTAGGACCGCCTCGTAGCTGCAATTTTATCCGTTAGACTTTTGTCAATTGTCGTTGCTAATTCATCAGATAATTCAGTCACAAGTATGACGTCGTTTTCCATAAATACAGACAATATTTTTATGTTTTTTTTTCTAATGAAGACGTATAAAATGAAGACCGAATAAATTGATCCTTTTTATATTTTAACATCCATTTGTATATTTTAAATGATTTGATTCCTTTAATCTCCTGTCACATTTTTCATTCGTGTTCATTTCATGTGCTCAAACACACAAACTCGTATGTACGTACAATTCTAAAGCTTTGCCGCCTATTTTTTTCTCCGTGTAATTCTAGGAAGTTCAATTAGGGTCTACGTATTCGTACTTTTTATAACAACGGTAGATAGTCTGGAACTTTTTTGCTCTTTTCACTTGCATTGTTTTGTTAATTATAGCTAATTGTTGGTGGTTTTCTTGTGTTCCTTATTTCGTATGTTTCCTTCCTATTCTTCGAAAACATTCACATTTAATGAACTTTGCAAACCCTTTACTATTATTTTATTAACAATAATATTTAACCAAATGACCAACAAATCGGAAATTTTGGGAAGTTTTGAAAAAGTGGTTAATGCTTGAACAGAAATGTTGATAAAATTGTGGAGGATTTTTCAAAATATGAATGATTCTCGAGAATTTTTCGAAAGGTAAAACCAAAACCAATAAAATTTAGAAAATAATAATAAACAATACCTGATTGATATTGCTAATCATTCGTTATTGATATTGTTCAAGAACGTTCGAGTATGAAAATTTTGAATGTTTGTGAGAGAAACGTTAGTATGCAAATCGCTGATGATATAATTTTCAAATGTTCTCAGTTTAGGTGGATATTGATATACATATTAAAGACGTGCACGAGTGTAACTTATTGTATTGTCAAAACAAATATACCATATACATATCTGTTACTATGGATATAAATGAGAGAATGAGTGTAACCAATATTGTATGGTTTTGCTTTTGCATACACACAAACTCTAAAAAACAAAAACAGTTCTTTATTGTATTGCATTGAGTATGTTATAGATTTTTTTTTTGCTTTCAAATATCTGTTGTAACCATAAGTATTTTTAAATATTTGTTGTGTTATGTTGTTTTCGTGTGGCACTAGACAAGAAAGAGTTGGCTTTATTCGTTCTTGTATGTACGGTTTTGTATTGTTTTCTTTATTTACTTACATATATATGTAGGTATGTATGTTCTATGAAAAAGAGAAAATAAGACACTATTTCTTATAGTTTATTTGACCTTTTTTTGTTTTTTATTAATATATTAATAATTATTTAAGCTTTACGTCTTTTTTTATTAAAAAATAGTAACTTTATTTTTGATATTAAAAACTTTTTTCTGAAGATGCTACACAAAGAAGTAGCGAAATATCAAAAATAAAGTTACTATTTTTTGATATGAAAAAAAAGACTTAAAGCTTAAATAATTATTTTTACCTTCAGTAAAAATAATTTAATGAAAATTAAATGTAATGAACTCGAGCCCGACTAAATAAATATCAATAATTATTAAAATATTAATAAAAATAAAATAAGAGACTTTTTTAATACATTGGATATTTTTGAGAAGTGTACTTGTGAATGCATTTGTTTTGCATATGAATTTCACAAGAATTATTGAATTAAGATTACGCCATCCCAAATTCAAAAATTAATTTTCTGCTCATGTTGGTCAAATCACTTCTGTACATGGAATAGGCAACTTTTGCATGGGTTAAACGACGTCATCTAACGGGAAATCATGCGCATGGCACATGATGGAAAGGATTATTTTCAAAAATTTTATATTTTACAATGTTAAAAATTATTATTAGAATTTTATTTTTATTTTCATTATGTTTAATATACCGTATTCATAAAAAATAAAGTAGGTTTGAAGTGTGCTTTTAGACAAAATGTTCATACAAAATTTTCTTAAAGTACATTTAAAGTCTACTTTAACCCTCTAACCCGCAAAAACAAAAATTTCACACAAAATTCCACGTGCTAAAATTATTACTTCTCTCACAAAACAGCTGACAGAACAAAAACGAAATGTCAGAATGCATTTCAACCTTCGAGAGAAATGTCAACAGATATGTTACTAAAGTCACCGTTAAAATTTAACAACAAAAAATTTATTACTTTTTGAGTTTATTGATGTTTTATAATGCGTGCCTTGAGGCACTCTTGCAGGTTAGAGGGTTAATTTTTTATGAATAAGGGTAATAATGTTTATTGAATGGTACAGAGTTTTTTATTTTCTATCATTCTTGGAACTTCGTAGCGGTTTTCGAATAGTACCTATGTACACTATATTTACATACCATTTTACAATTCATTTTTATGTTTTTTTTTTGCCTGTTTTTTTCGAAAGTAATAAAAAAATTTCGTAATAAGCGTGTGAATTTCTTACAGGTAATAAAACGCGAGAAACCGCATCTTAAATATATCCTTTTTTTTAACAATTTTCCAAGAAAATTCATTTTTGAAATATTTTTCACAGGAATTGATATATTTCTATGCAGTTTTTGGAATGGGTTATAAAAAAATTCATCATGATAATTATTGCGAAATAAAATAAGAAACCAACTCATATTCATCAATTTGCCTTCCAAGAAATTGTTTTTAAAATGCATTTTTCATTCATGCAGATCTTTGGGATATATGTATTTAAATTGAGGTCAGTGCAAATTTGATTTTGAAAGTGAATAAACGTTTGTTTCGCACATTGTATATGGAAAACAGTTTCGTGACACGAATTTTTTTTTATTTTTGAAAATATACTGAAAATAATATATTTTACAAGTGAACTTTTGTTAGTTGCTGTATGTAAAAATTAATACTGATAAAATTCGTGTATTAAAATGAATAACAGTGAAATAAAAGAAAAGATTTTATCAAATACATACAAAATTATTGAAAAGAAAGGGCGAAGCAAGATATGGGATTGCTTTGGATATATTAAAGACGAAAATGATATTGAACTAATTAATTTTGTTGCATGCAGAATGTGCAAAAATGTATACAAATATAATAAAAATGCTTAATCAAATTTAAATAAGCACAAGTGCTATGAATTATTAAAAAATGAAAAAGAAAATGAAGTGATTGAACCAACCCAAGAGGCTAAAAAAACTTGTACCGATGTTATGACCGAATGGGTGCTTCGAGACATTTGTCCTTACTCTTTAGTAAAAGATAATGGACTAAAAGAATATTCGAAGTTAATGCTATCCCTAGGTAATAAATTTGGACCTAGTCTTAACATAGAAACTTTAATGCCACATCCAACAACAATACAAAGAAACGTTGAGAATAGTTATTCCATTAACTTTGAAAAACTAAAGTCAGAGATCTTATTTATACGAAAAATTGGACATGTGATCTATGGTCAGAAAAATTTTCTAAAATTTCCTACCTTGCATTAACGGCTCATTTTGTTATGGATGGTGAATGTAAAAACAAGCTGCTGGGAGTAAAATCTATGAAAGGAATTTCGAATACAAGTGAGTAATCAGTAAAATAAAATAACAGCTTTCATATACAACTTGGAAAGTTTATCTAAACTGAAACTGCATTATAAATATAGTTTATTATATTCCAAATTATTTCTTTATTAAATAGGCACCAATATAAAACATAAATTAGAGACTTTACTCGGTGAGTTCAGTTGTTCCTTAAATGATCCAACAGTTATAGTAACAGATAGAGGAAGTAATATTGAAGCAGCTTTGAAAGACCACGAAAATATCAACTGCATATGTCACCTTCTTCACAATACAATAGAAAAATGTATTAAAACGTCAGAACAGATTGATGAAATCGTAACAAGATCTTCCAAACTGGTTAAATTTGTTAAGAAATCTGGTTTAAATTGCGACTTAACAACATCATTAAAAAGCTTTACACCCACAAGATGGAATACAGTTTATTTTACCATAATATCTATAAAATCTAACTTTGCTGATATTCAAAAAATACTAAGTGATAAAAATCTAACTGATGAATATAACATCATAAAAGAATACCATTTAGATCAATTAATAGCAATTCTTAAACCTATCATGGATGCCTCAAAAGAACTTGAAGGCAGTTCCTATCCAACAATTCATTTAGTTCATCCACATGTTCGTAAATTAAAAGCCATATGTAATACCACCAATAATGATGAACCCAGTTTTATATCAGAATTTAAAAAAAAATTACACGACACTTTAATTTCGTTAGTAGACAGCAAGATCACAATTTATCATAAATTAGCAATATTTTTATTTCCGCCAGCTAATCAACTTACTCAGTTTAGTTTAGAAGAACAAACAGATGTAATAAGCAACTGCAAAATTTTGTTGCTTCCTTATTTAAATTTTTTTTTTTTTTTTTTTTTTTTTTTTTTAGCTTTTATTTATTTATTGAATCTTCATATAATGAAATGACAATAAGTTTTCGAATCTTAATACTAAAAGAAAATAATAAGTCCAGCCAGTGCTAGACTTATTTAAATGACATTACTATTTCAAATCCAAACATTGAAATGACTTCATCAGAAATATATACATTATTTGAAAATTATATACAGCCAATAGAGGGAGTAGAACTAGCAGTCCATAATTACAAATGAAATAAGTAAATATAAAAATACTAATGTACCCCTAACAAATGATTTCAATGTTTTAAAATGGTGGCATGACAGAAAAGATGAATTTCCAATGTTATACAAACTAAGCTGCCGAATATTCGCTATACCAGCATCTAGCGCCCCTTCAGAAAGGATATTTTCCAATGCCCGGGCACTAATAACAGATAAACGATCAAAACTCAGATCTAATGGAAAATCATTTAATGAAATTTTATTCGTGAATGTAAATTCGAAAAACTAATTATTAGCTTAAAACCACGTAACTAACAAAAAAATTACGTTTTTATAAATTATTGTCTGCTATATCTAAGCTAACGATATGTATCTTCCTATTAAAATAAATTGAATGTAATATTATTAAAATATTAATAAGTATTATTATTAAAAATATAAAATATTAAAAAATATTTATTTTAACTTAATTCTTATTTTTATTTTGTTTGTCCTTCAAGGATAGAAGTTTTATTTATATAATACCTAGTGTAGTATACTTAAGTTAAAAAGACTGAATTATTTTTGTTACCTCTAATTTATTACTCCTTATTCTTGCTTATAAGTGTAAGTAAATATAATTTTAATAATTTAATACTTTTAATATTAAGATTTTAGTTTTATTATACATATGTATGTATACTTTGTGTTAAAATCATGTTTTAAATATGTAATCCTTTTTGGCCTACATAGGCTTTTCGATTACAATAAATAAATGAAAAATTAAATGAAATGAAAATTGTTAAGTTTATCTGAATAAATAAAACGGTTGCTTTAAAATAATTGTTATTATATTTACCTAATTCACAACATATTCTAAAGTACTATTTTAAGCTAAATAGCACTGTTGTGAACAGCCTGTTGTATTATAATATAAGTGCAAACATCAAAATTGGATTGAGAAATAAATATAAAAATATATATTATTTATTATTCTTAGTTGAACTGTTAATATTTAATTTTTGATATATTTTTAGTTAGGCTTGAGTTCATTAAATTTAATTTTTATTAAATTATTTTTACTGAAGAAAGGAATTACAAATTGAAAAAATGTTTATTAAAAATTTTTGAAACATATGTAAATTCAACAACCCAGGTTCGAATCCCAGTCAAGAAATATTATAAAAATTTTTAATAAACATTTTTTCAATTTGTAATTCCTTTCTTCAGTAAAAATAATTTAATGAAAATTAAATTTAATGAACTCAAGCCTAACTAAAAATATATCAAAAATTATAAAAATATATTTTTTTTTATATTTCGTCAAGAAATAATAAATAATTACAGAAAAATAATGATTTAAAATAGTAAGCGAAACCCATATAATATACATATTAATATTGAAAATAAAACAACATTTTTTTGAGACTCATAAAAGTTTAGTTAAACAACCAATATGAAGCAATAGAACACTTTGTAAATTGCTTTATTTCCTTTATTTTCATTAATAAGTATGTATGTACATTCACACGAATTTTTCTTGGCATCATACAATAAGTTATTTGTTGTATTCCATCTTTATCTACAAGTATCTGCTTGTGCGAAATATAGGAAAACAAATATGTTATTCTCATTCTCTCTTTACCACACCACACCACAACTGTATACAAATAATAACAATACCAACTTATAACAGAAACACGAAAGCACTCATCAATATGCACTCACTTCAGTAAACACACACAAACTTGTACAAACAGTTGTAACTGTGCACATCTTTAATACATATTTCGTTATTGAGCTTAACAACGTTCTCCAACGTTCGTGAATAAAAGTTGTTGTGACACAAACTGAGCTGAGTTTGCATTAGTCGTTCTCGAATGTTTCGATTGCTCTGGTCAGTTGGGTAGTTGCATTTTAGTACGAGTATGTTTCTGCTTGTTTGAATCGGCTTTTGTTGTGTATGTGGTTCAATGAGAAAATATGTCAAGGTTATGAAGGCTTTATCAGAAATTGTTAATGATGTGGGTCAAGTAAAATGTATGTACAAGTTTAATGAACTCTGGGCAAAATGTACTGGGACTTACAATGATTTTTAACCAAAGCTATATGAAAATTTGAGAATAACAATGGGGCGTATATCGATTGAGCCTCGATCTAAACATGTTTTTATATACATATGTATGTCTATTTAACATTTGATCAATTTCTATATTGTTTTCTTCCATAACAATTCAGTATCACATCCCACATTCTATTTGTGTCTGCTTTTTATTTTATTTTCCACAAAGTACTAAATATTTACACTATAAACTTCTGATTAGGTCGTATGTGATGGCACGTACGAGTATGTGAGCATTTACTTCTACTTCTATTGCTTTGCACGTAAAAAAGATCCCTTTTTGCACAATACTACTTTCTCTACATACATACTTGTAAGCGCTAGTAAAAGCTAACAAACTGTGACACCCGCCAGCACATTTTGCTGAGACCCTGTTAAAAAACATGAGTTTTAAATGACATTATCTAAACAAATCTAAAATTTATTTATGACTTTATGCTAATTGCATGCAACAAGCAGTAACAAGTAACAAACAATAGCAAGAAAAAAAGGCATACATAAATAAAATATAAACATTTCGAAACACCAACTAGTATCAACAATCAATAATTAATTTAAACAAATAAACAAATACAAAGTAAATAAAACGTGTAATGACTAGACACAAAATTGTACTTGGGGGTGGGGGGCGAACAAAATTCAAAGATAGACAGACACCAAATGAATTGTTTTTGTTGGAGTTGAATTGTTTATTTTAAACAAGAACACAGAATTTAGAAAACAACTACAAATCTTGACACTGAAACTCCCAAAAAAAAATATTTTCTGTTTGTGGGGGTCGGGTCTAGAAATAAATAAAATAATTTATTACAAACAAGTAAAAAAAAAAAACAATAGTTCAATCCATAATTGAAATCAAGTTCATTATTTTTAACAGAAGATTCGAATATTTGAAACCAAATACAAATTTTGTTTCCATACATATAATTTATGATGTACGAGTAAGTTGATGTTATCTGAGCCACAAATATTAATTGTTCAATAAATAAATATTGCTTAATAAACATTTAATATTTAATAGTCTGTTCTTCCATCAAAACCGAAAATGATCATATTTTCTTAACATGTTTTCAGAATTGTCTAATTTAATGGGAGAATTTCAGCTGTGTCAAACTAGTCTTTCATTTAAATTTACAAATATTTATTTAAGTAAACAAATAAATTTGTTTATTCTGTACAAAACAAACAAAAAACCAGAAATACCAACTGGTCAAAAAAGATGCTGCATGTTTCCAGAAAAAAAACACTTGTTAATTTTACTGAGCACTTGATAAAGACTACCAGGTCTTTACGCTTCATTGATTTTCAATCTCTCAAAAGAATTAATTAAGAAATTTTAAAGTAAAATAAACACACATATGTCTCACATAAAAAAGAATTACAACAAGTAAGAAAGTATACTCGGTGTAGTCAAGACCAACCATATAATACCCTACACCCAGTATATGTGTATATTAAGGACCGATCATCCATAAATTTAGTGGTTTTCATTCTGTGCACATAAATATTTTATGTGTTAAATTTCATCTCAATATGTGTTGAATTTCAATACCAAAATTTTTAAGAGATTTTTATTCGTTAAAGTATTTTCGGAAGTGGGCTTTATATGGATCGATTACCATAAAATTGGGCCGAATGATTTGTGCATATACCAATATTTTTAAGAGAGTTATGCTCGTTAAAGTGATTTTCGGCAGTGGGCCTTATGTAGGAGCTATGGTCGCCGACAAAATATCTTGTACCAAATGTACAAATATCTTGTATGAAAAAAAAAATTGCAAGCTTTACATGGACAGCCACCCAGCCAGACGGGCGGACATATTATAGATTACACAGTGATTAAAAATTGAATGAAATAGAAAAACCTGGGACCGGATATTATTTTTCTTGTAGGGCTTGTCGAGTAAAACAAGATTCCAATAGTGAAATATGCCGGACACCTCCAAAATCCGGAATTACGTTAAAAAAAACGGTTTTTGTACATTTGCGCACTTATAAGCCTGTAATTTTGTTGATAATGATCCGATTTTCAATTTCTTACTAGATTTGGAAATAAGAGATCTTTCGAATGATATATAATTTATCTAAGAAAACTTGGGTGTTATTGCCGAGCAAATACAAATTTTGTAGATTTTTCAAAAATTGTTCATCTTTGGTGACGTTTTTATACATTATTTTATTAAGAAACTGTTCTGTTCCGTGTCGTTCTGTTGTTAAATTTTTGTAGTTAGTTTTTCCGTATAAACGTATCAGCTTTTTCAGGTAAACAGACAACACATACCGCGAAAATAAATCAAAAAATACAAATCATTACTTTCGACTAAAGTAATGAGTTTTTCGTCATCCATCGTTTATTTTTTATATTTTTATAATAAATTGAAAATTTTTGTAATAAAATAAAAATTTTTTTTGTAGTGCAGATGTTAGCTGTTTTGTGCTGTCACTTGCAATTATTTAGCAAATTTTTGTTTTCAACAGGTTCGTCCGCAACGGCACGGAAAGTAACAAAACAACTAACGACTTCTACACATTTTCTATTTAACAGAATCAAGTCAGCTGATTCGGAACGGAACAGAATGAAAAAACTAATTCTGCCTTATGTTTATTTACGATTACAACGTAAGAAATGTTAGGTGTTTTTATTTGAAAAATCACGCCTAAATTAACTCCCGCTGAGATTGAACATCATAAAGAAGCTAAAGATTAGACTAGGAGATAATTCATAAATAAGTATTATATGTATAAAAATCCTACTTCTATTATTTATGTCTTCCTGTTCGAATGCTACAAATTTGTTTTGGCTTCTTCTTAACTCTTTCACTTGAACTACAAAGCTACAATTTTGGATTTATTGTCTCTCTACTTTTAACTTAATCATTGGAAAACAAAGCCAGCCATCAAGCATCCTAAGATTTAAAACCTGAAAAAAAAACAAAATCGCTAGAGCATTACAAATCACTGGCTTATTAATAAGTAAACAGCAAACGATATACATAAATTCAATTTCGAATTCAAAATCAATTTTTTTACTAGTAAATATGTAGAGCCTATTTGATATCCTGCAATACTGTTCAAAAACAACAATTAGTGACTTTTACACGCCCACACAGATTTACACTGAGGAGGTTGAATACAATTCTATTCTGCAATGATTAGATTCGGAAGAGAAAACGAAAATATTAGACAACAAAAGAAAAACTACCTGTATCTTAAAACGGCATTCAAATGTTGCTAGAATCCTCAAACACGGATAATATTAATTGCGAGAAAATGTAACCTCGTCCTTAGAGATCTAAAGTGAATATTATACTACAAAGGCAAAAACTGTCTGTTATCATCGTGAAGTTTAAAATATCATATACTCCTGCAGTTATTTATGTGTTCCTGTTCTAATGCTACTATTTTACCTTTTGTCTGTCTATTTTACCTCTTTCAATCAAATTCAAAGATCATCATTCAATAATATCTAATTTCTTCGCCGAATTCTTAAAAATTTATCAAATGAATAACAACAACAAGGAATTATCTAAATACTTTTTGGTATCCTACATTCATGTTTAAAAAACAATTAGTGTTAACTTTTATACGCCTACATGAATTGTAGCGCGAAGATTGAATCATTCAAAGACAAAGGGATCAAAAGAAAAACTACCTGGTTTTATTTTTGAAATCTTGCGAACTTATGTGCACCTATTCAATTGCTACAGTTTTGGTTTGATTCGTTTAACGCTTTCATTTGAAAACAATTTCAATCATTGTGTTTTTGGATTTCATTGTACAGAGATTGAAATGACATGAAAAACTATTCGGATTTATACTAAGAACTCATTCGTTTCTAACAAAAATTTGTCTAAAGCCTGTTTGATATCCTGCTATCCTGTTCAAAAACAACAATTAGTGGTATCTTTTTACGCCCACATGGACTCCCGCTGGGCTTGAAACAAATAAAGATAATAAATACTAACATAATATATTACAATACAAAAGAAAAACTACCTGTCGTTCAAAATAGAATACAATTGTTAAGCAATGAGTAGACATTAGTGTTATTTTGTATGTTTTTACAAAGGTGAACTAATACAGAGAAACTACCTGCCGTACCAAATAATATTAAGTTTCCAATAATATATTCTATTATTCATGTGGTCCTGTTCGAATGCTAAAATTTTGGTTTGGCTCTTTAGAACCCTTTCAAAAAAAATCTGAAGTCCTAAATTTCATTCAGTATGCTTTGAATTTTTAAAATTCAATTTTAAGAAACGTAAATAGCTATTAAACTATTGAAATAAGTATCCAGTATTTTGAATAATTTTGCATTTGAAAATTTTCTAAAAAGATCGTTTGTAAAATAACTTTCTACTTTGGATTTTATAATTAATATTCTTTACTACCCTTGGAAAACAACAATAATTGGTGGGTTTTTACATGTCTACGTGGACTTAAGCTGAGATTGAACAATTTTAAATTAAAAGAAATTTCTTAATATTACCTGTTCTATCAAATATAAACTAGATGCTTAAAATATGTCCTCTTATGTGCTCCTGTTCACTACTTTCAAAAACCTCTCATTTCTCATTTTCCTCTCATTTATTATTATTCAGTATTTGTATTTACTCGTATGCTGGTTATTACAACATTTTTTCTTTGTATTCTGAAAATTAAAAATGTTAGTTACGTTTTGTAAAAACTGCTTATTTAAAATAATTCACTCGTGTTGAAAAATAACAATGTCACGCCTACAGGGTCTCCCGCTGAGATTAAATAAAGTCCCAGAAGCTAAAATAATAACAAAATATTATAATACAAAAGAAGTGTTATCTGCTGATTTTGTTGCTATTTCAGTTGACATTTTTTTAGATCTGTCTTTTTATCAAAATCCGAAAAATAAATCGATTCATAGTATTATTTATAGCAGTTGTCGGTATAAACAGAGTCTATCCATTCGAATAATCGAACAATTTCTTACGAATAATTATTTGAAGAATTTCAAAATTTTCGATTTATTTTATGAAGAATAATCTAATTAAATGAATATATATTACACATTGTGTTAATAATATATATATGAAAAACTATTCGGATTAACGTTTCATTTTAAAAATCTCCATAATTTTGTACTTAAAAACAATAACACCATTCTGTAACAATTTTAGTTTCAAAATACGACATGTTTAGCAAACTGATATTTGTGAACAAAATGAAAACCGAATAATTTGGATACCCTAGTGCATATATATGCTGCATAAAACGATTTTTCTGTTTATGTTTTTGATGTTTAGTTACAATCTTCAATTTGATTTAATTTAATTTTCACATTTTTAAAGAGTTACATCACATTCAATTTGTGTTCATCTGAATACATAGTCGATTGCGTTCGGTCCCTAGTGGCTATGAGTTCTGACCACTGATTTACAGTAATTGTAAATCCAACCCATTAAAAAGAAAGCAGAAGGACGTAAAGGTATAATACATAAAAATATATTTAAAATCTTTGATGAAAAAACGCAATGTAACAATATGACTCAACAGCATCAAATCAAAATGTTGGCTTGGCTAATCTGATTTTTTTAAAAATAAAACTTGAAATTAACAGCCGATTTGTTATTAGCTTATTAAAATCTTTACAATAACTTAACGAATATTTAATTTATTTGCTGTATTCGATTATATATAATAAAATTTAAAAAATTGTATGACGTCAGAAATGACGACGAAGGAAAGTGAGTGTAAAAAGAAAGAAAACAGAAACACAAAAATTTCAAAATTAAGCGTTACAACGATTGGCCAACTTTTCTTTATGACAAAAATAGCTTGGTTTTCTCCATATGGCTGATACTTTTTCAGACTTTTTCTTACAACTGAAAATGTGTGTTCAAATTGAAACTCTGTCAAAATGTAATAAATTTTTACTGGGATACCAGAAATCTACTAGACGTAAACAATATTTGCAAATTCACCGAAAGACACGAACAACTTTACATTGAAAAAAAAAACAATGGCTGGCTGGTATTGATTTTTCATAAGTAAAACTACCTGCTTGCATATTTACAAAACGTTTATTTTAGACATTGTTTTGTTAGACACTTAAATTTCTTTTACACAAACTCCGCGGAACGACATCATGTGCTGTGTTAAATCTCACCACTAATTGTGGATTTGGAGTAGGCATTCAGCATTTTAAAATAGATTGTTTGTTTTTGCATGTATAAATGAATAAAGGGAGTTATTTCAATTTGAAAAATTTTTGATTTCTTGATTTTGGTAAAAATCGCCAGAAAAATTATTGATTTTCACTGAGTTAACAGAAAAAGTGCAGTAATATTAAATAATTTTCAATATGTATTTCTAAAAAGTCGATACGATTTTCAGGTTCGTTTTAAAAAGAAAGCGTTCTGTGCAGATAGCGTTTTTTTGTTCAATAGTCTTGTAATGTTTATAAATTATTAATTGTATTTTGTACAAATCCAGCAGTAGGGAGTGCCAACAACTAATTGTTGTTATTATACAGGAATTCAGCAAAACATTTAAATTGACAGTGATTTTGTTGAAGCAGAATTATAGATAATTTCGTTATCATATCAATGTGAACCATTTATTTAGAGACTAGTTTCTATGATTTTTGTTGGTTCAAATTACATATGTAGTTACAAATTTAAAATAAACAAAAAGCATTTCAATAAGAGTGAATAAAAATATTAAAAGAAGTTTAAAATTCTTCAAATAAAAAACTGGCATATTAAAATTCTTTAGGCAACTAACAAACAACAACTAAACAAAAAATGTTTACAAATATTTCCAGACATAATAACAGGAGAGCAAAATCTTTAGATCGATAGAGACACAATTCGTTCATCTCTTTCTTCAATGAGTTTATTTACTTGCAACACTCTTACAATTTGCTGCAATTGAAGAAATTGAGGCATGAGTTTTTACTAATGAATAGAATCGATAGTTTTTATAAATAGATGCTTTCAAGTAAAGGATTATTTATTTTTGTTTTTCCTTTTGTTCTCTATCGATCTACAGATTTTGCTCTTCTATTTAATGTGTTTGAAAAGGTTTGTTCATTTTTTAATTTCCAAACATTTTCATTTTTTTTTTCTCTATGAGAATTATTAATAAAACTGACTCTGTCCAAACGTGGACATAACGTAAATATTATAATTTTGCCATTGCCTAAAGAAAGGGTTAAATTAAAAGACAATACAAGTTGCTGCATTCAAACAGGAGTTAATAAAAGTGCAACTAAAAAACTAGTTAAAGTAAAATAATATTATCACTTTAAAAATAGTAAAGTATTTAGTGTATTTTCAAAAAATAATATGCAAACAAACAAATAAGTAAGTAGTAAATCTTTGAAGGTAAAACCATAAATGGAAATAGTGAAACAGGGTATCAAAATTTTATGAAAGTAAACAAAAAAAAATCAATTTCATAAATCTTAAGTTTTTTTCTACGTTTTTTAATAAATCATTATTACCAACAAACGACGACAACGCTCTATAAAAATGTCAGCCGAAAGAAAGAGTTAATTTAAATATCACCAAAAATTCCAGCATTCGAATAGGATTGCATAAATTTGGAATGTTAACTTTAAAATAAAAATTGTTTAAAATTAAATGCACATACAATTTTCCAACATTATACCTTTGAAGTTAAAAATATGCTAAAGTATAATTAGTTCAACAACACCTTTACTCAATACATCTTGTTAAATAGTTCTCAGAAATGGAAATTAAATTTAGTTTCAAAGAAAATCTAGCTACCTGCTTTTAAATAATAAATGCGTATAAACGCTAACAATAGTTACCTATTTTTAAGAATAATAAATTGTATTGCACTGAATTGAAAATATACTCTGCTGAATTTACTGAACTCCTGTTCGAATGCTACAGTTTGAGGTGTAGTTTATTAACTCTTTCATAAAAAAAAAACTCCAACAGGTAGGTGCTGATGAAATTCAGGTAAAATTCTGTATTAGTTTTTTAAATATTTCTCAGTAATCATTAGTATTTCAAAATAGTATTTGTGTAACTAATGAAATTCATCAGCTCCTGTTAATATATGTACCTCAATTAGAAATGAACTTCTTCTAATTTGTTCAGTTCAAAGTGGTTTAAACAGAAATTAGAAATTATTAGAATTTCTTTATTATCGTTTCTAAGAATTTAACTAAACAAAAATAATGACGTCTACCTAACTGAAGATTTGAAATAAACACAAACTAAAGCATACGAAGAGGAGTTTATAAATTTTACACTAATACTCAGGCAGGAAAAACCTATTTTGAAATAGTACTTGTTTCTTTAAACTCTTCTTAAAACAAAAGTGTTTGTTAGTAAAGTTCCTTGTAAGAAATTCACAGAAATTCTTGTTAAAGGTACGATATGGATATTTCAATAAACATTTGTTTAAATGCTACACATGTTATTTCGCGTAGTGATCGAGAGAATTAAAATGACATTTGTTTACTTACTAACCACAAAACATCTATTTAAATGAGACTGTTAAAAATAAATGAAGTGAACGCTAATAGATGTATTCAAACAGGAGCTCATAAATACAAATGAATTCAAATAAATAATTACTTGTAATAATGTGGTTTAAATAAGCGGGTTCACTATTAAAATTAAATTACTTAAAAATAATCAATAAGAACCCAGTAGTTTTATAATTGATCTATGTCTCCTTTTTAGAAAGCAATTTGTTTAGTTATTTGCTTGATTTCCATTTATATAGTTGTGGCTCATTGAAAAGTAAAGTCAATTGGTTACTTTAAATATCCCAGGTAATGTAGCCTGTAGTCAATTGTCACTTTGTTATACTGCGCTTTAGAAAAAATTGTTATTTTATCAACCATAAGTAATCTACTGAGAAATCAATTGTCTTTAAGTGTTTTTGAAATCCAGAATTAAGTAATATACATACATATGTATAATATACATATATGTATAAAAATACCTAGTAATAATAATAAATATGTAACCAGTACCACTGTACCTAAGTGACATGAGTTTGTTTTTATTTTCCTTAAAGATTTTTATACTAAAATAAGTAAAGTAGAGTATAATGTAATAGTTTTCAAAATAACAGAAATAGCAGACGAGGGTAACGTTAATCTGCTGGTTAATCTTTCTCATCTATCTTTAACAATTACTTGCACTCAAATTACACATTAATAATTATATAATAATAAATTATATTAACCAGACAAGATCTTTTTCATATTATTGAACAGAATTAGTTAATTTAACGCTAATATTCGTTCAAATAATGAATTTTAAGAATCTGAATAAGTAATTGAAGGAAACAATTTATATATAAAACAAGTAAGAAAGTATATGTATAAAACAGTTTTTCAAAAACGAGCGCTATATGAGAGATATTACATATTACGGACCGATCATCCACAAATTTAGTGCCATAATTTTTGTGAATATAAATATTATATGTGTTAAACTTTATCTCGATATAAATACATACTTTTAAAAGATTTATGGTGGTTAAAGTGAATTGCGTAGAGGGTCTTATATGGGAGTTTCGACTAATTATGGACGGACCATTATAAGATTAGGTGTCATCATTTCTGTATATATGAAACTTATTTGTGTTGAATTTTATTTAGATACCAACATTTTTAAGGAATTTAAGGTCGTAAAGTGATTTTCGGAAGTAGGCCTTTTATGGGAACTACGACTAATTATGGACCGAGTGTTTAATATTTTTGGAAACCAACAGTTTTAAAAGAGTTATGATCTTTAAAGTGATATGGAGGCTACGACTAATTATGCACCGATCTTGACAAAATTTGTAGATGTGATTTAGCTTCATTTATTACTCATTTGTGGTGAAATTTGTTTGCATACTTGCATAATTCAAAGATTTATGATAGGGAGAACATTTGTATGGGGGCCAAGTGAAATAATGGACCGATTTCCACCAGTTTCAAGCCCATCCGTCCAAATTTTATCGAAATATCTTCAAAATTGCGATCTGTACTCTGCGCACAAGCTTTACATGGACAGCCAGCCAGCCAGACGGACGGACGGACATCGTTAAATCGACTTAGGAAGTGATTCTGAGTCGATCGGTATACTTTAAGGTTGGTGTTAAATTAATATTTCTGGGCGTTACAAACATCAGCACAAATCCAATATACCCTCCCCACTATGGTGGTAAAAACCACAAATTTCTTTCTTGCTAGATGCTGAGAGCAAATTACGTGCGACATTGAATATCAAGCGAATTTAAATAGAATTAGTCATATGTAAAGATGTTTTTTGTAAGGAACGAGTTAACATTTTCCAAGCTGTAGCATACGAATAGGAGATTAACAATTTTTGTCATTTCTTTTAGTTTTCTTCTATTATTTCTAAATATTTTTATATCAAGTAATCAATATGTGTTTTGTGAGAGATTTTTAATGTAAATTGTTAAAACCAAAGTCATTGCTAATTGGTGTATTTTAACAGGATTTCATATTTAGGAGCCTGTGAAAAACATTTTTACAATTATTTTCTATTAAACTAAAACAGGCCCAACATTATACAGTTTTATATTTTCCTAGAATTATGACAATAGAGTTATATTTTGTTGTTTTTTATACTCATGAAAAACCTAATGAATTTTGCTGAAAAAAAAATTCAATTTAATATCTATTCATAAAAAAAAAACTTTTTTATAGTGTTTTTGTTTATTTGTAGCAAATACGAAGATTTTTTAATGAGTAGGTAATTAGAAAATTTTATATTTACAATAATTCCCAGCATCCAAGTATTTAATATATAAAATCTCAAATCCCGGTGTAGTGAAAACCGGTTCCATTTTACATCGTTAGTTAAAACTCACCGCAAACTTTAGCATCAAAATAGGGGTTCAGAAATTGTTTCGATATAATTCCTTATTTTTGTCTTTCAACATGGATTCGTTTTGAATATAGTTTTTGTTTTCAAATTACTTGTTTTTCAAATGGAATCAGAAACCTGAGGCGACTGGCACTAAAAATATTTGAATTGACTACCAGTCGGTTAACATAAATATTTATTGAAATTACTAAATAACTTATACAATAAACGGCGGCTATTTTTAAACCAACTTAAGTTGAAAAATATTCGGCGCCGTAATAAAAACTTATCGACGGCCAACTCAAAACGGTTTGTCGCAGGTCACTGTTTGGAATCTGTCAGCATGTGTTTATTGTTTGTATAATAAACTAAAACCAAACATTTATTTACATTTTGTTGTATTGTTTCTATTTATAATTCAGAAACACAAATATTTCTTCTTTTATTTACCCTGACCTAAATCTTATGAGAACCTGTTAAAAAACACAATTTGAAATCGATAATACAACAAAGTGATCTTCTGATGTCATTATCTTCTTTACATTGTTTTTACCACCGTAGTTTGTTTTAATTTATAGAATACTTAAGATTTTGAAATACATTATTACATTTGTTTGAGTCATTTATCACTTATTATTATAATGATTAATCTCTTCCATCTTTTCTAATTTATGTAATCCACATAATCATCTTAGCCAATGTTACACCTGAATGATTTTAGAAAAGCATCAATTAATTATAATTGTGTAAAAGATTTTGAAAGAATATTTTATGTAACTTTTCTATTGGTCCCACTGTATAGTGATGCTGTAACTACAAACCACACAAGTATCGTAAGAAATCCTACTAAAAATCATGTTTTCTTTATACAAATCGCTTATAATTTTACGCTTCATTGATTTTACAAATGATCTTCATCGTCAGTCATCATTATTATTATTGTTTATTTGTACGTATGTATGTATGCATATACATACATTTGTACAACTGATCAAGAAATGAGAACAAAGAAAAATAACAACAAAAATCAACACAGCATCTCAAAACAAGAGAACTAACAAGTGAATGAGGGAGTAGCAAGTGTTGTGCTGCTGAAGATTCTTGGCGCCTGTTAGAATTTGCTCATCTACCCACATGAAGACAAAACAAAACCCAACAAACAAACAAACACACCCACCCACCAAATAAACGAATATGATCAAGTGTTTGTTATCCAGTGACAATCACTTGTAGTTTTAAAACATCTTTAAAAATGTCACTGTGATCATGTAGTTAATGAAATAAAACAAGGTGATGGTGGTGCGTGCTCGATCACTAATCCCACAAATAAATAAATCAAATTAAAGAGTTGAAAAACATGCGTAATTGTAGTATTCGAACAGGTGCTCAGAAATTTTAACAACACAAACATAAGAAATCTTTTTTATAAGATGTATTTAGTGCTTTCTTGTGAGTTTTGTATTTGAATTGAACAAATAAAGGGAAGTTTTATTTATGTCTGTTTGGTGCGTATTTTATTAGGGTCTTTTTTAATATTTTGTTTGTCGTGCATTATGGATGTATTTTCGTAAATAAAATCAATTTGTTTATTTCTTTTTCAGTTCCCTGAACTTGTGCTGTACAAACAAAACTGTTTCCCTATTAAGTCAGATGGTTAAAATAAATAAAAGTAAAAAATATTTAAAAAGATCACCACAACCCTACACAGTTTTTTTCGTTTTTGGAGTAGAAGACAAAGTCAGCGAAGAAATGTATTAACGGCTTTAAAGGTAATTGCTTTAGGTATTCAATAAAGAAAAAGAAAAACATATTTTAATTCTAGTTTCAAAATGAACAAAATTCGCCAGATTGTGCTAAAGTTTTTAATTCAACCTTTCAAATGAGGATTTAGCAACAATTTTAAATAACTTTCTTTCTTATTCTAAGTTAAAAATATCAATTCAAAGCCGAGTTAACTCACAAATTTTCGTGGCGGCTTTCAACCGTTCGAAGCAGCTCTCAGTTGACGGCTTTGTAGTTTTAAAACAACCACCAACTCTGTAGTTTGTTGTCTACTGACTTCTAAAATTACAAAATTCCAAATAATTTTGTACAGTTTTTGCTGCTAATCCTTTTAATGATCTCTTTCTTCTCTTGTGTACTTTTCATAACTGTGTAATTTTCAATAAGCAATAAGGTAGAAGACATTTCCTGTGATCACGTTTGTATCTTTAAACACAAATTAAAATTAGCTTCAAAAGTAAAACAACATTGGATGAATGAATGAATGGATGGATGATGCATGCTAGCTAGATACCCTGAAGCATCTTCTTCTCTCTCTAGAGTAACAGGTTGCCAGCAAATTTAGCTGATAGATTAACAGTTTTTTCAAAATCTTAAGAGAAAAAAATTATCTGCTGCATACAACACACACACATAAGCAAAAACACTTTACCTTGCGATCGTGAGAACTTTTTAAGCAAAGGATATGTTTTTTTGTAGCTGTCTCTTTCCTACAATGTTATTACTACACAACTACTGACCCTTGCTGAAATTTAGCAATAACCAAACTGATAGTTAGACACATGGGCAGACCAACCAAAAACTGTAATAAACATAAAGGCGTGACCGTAAAAGATTATCTTAGAGAATGTACAAGATTCAAAAAAATTCCCACGTTTAGATTATTATGCGTGGGAATAAGTTATTAAGATATTTGACTTTTGTTGTTTATATAAACAGGAGTTAAGGATTTTCAGCAAGTGACTGTAGGAAAATCGAAAATAAAAAAGAAACTGAATCCTTTTAAGTGTGGAAGACAATAATTTTTTGTCTTATTCACAGCATGTATGTGAACAAAATATCTTGTAGTGTGTTTATGTTAAAAGGGTCTTCTTTGAGATGTTTTTTTTTTTTTGTTAATAAGAAGCCATAAAATTCTCATTGTGTTTTATATATGGAGATGACCCAATGCAGAGCGTGAGAAAATTGAGAAACGTGAGTCATAATGTCAGTTTTCTATTAGATGGTCAGCATATTTAGAAAGCTACTTTTTGCGAGATTTTATGTTTAAATCTCTGGCTCAATATTTGTTGCGTTAAAGAATAGATAATAAAAACAATGTATAACGGAAGTTATAAATTGGTTTATAAGAAGAGTATGAAATGTGTTACAACACACAGTACAAGAATCTTTCAGTTGTTTAATAAGAAGTCAGCATCTAGTAAGTCATTAGTTTTTAGTAGATATCTTACAGTCAGCGATATTTTTAGGAAATCAGAGACTTAAAGATTTGTTTGAATTGGATCGCAGTGGATCTAATGGCCAGCAGAGTTGCTTTAAATACGGGCTTAAGACTTAATGCTTTTGGCGAATGGAAGTATGGATCATACGGACATGCCAGTATTATTGGAAATATGCGAAATCTTCCAGAAAACATTGACTATTGACTATTCCAGACCCATCTGTCCTAGTCTATCCGTTTGTATGGATGGCTTATCCATGAATTTGGGATAAGAATGACTTTTCGAATCCCACATGGATGTTGTAGCAGCTAATTGGCTTATGTATACTGATACAACACCAAATAGGTAATAAAATCTCTAACAGTTGTATACGCAACATCTAGCTTGTTCCAGCAATGCCAGGCATCCTCATATATTACATGCGATATAACATGCAATTGTATTGCCGATGGACTGGCTACGAATGGCGCCACGCTGCCTAACGAGGACATATATGTCCTATATGGTATCCCGTTGTTCACATGTAAACAGCAAATTGCTAACTTTTACAATTAGATTGCTCAGTCAAGATGGGAACGTAAACCCACATGCATTAATACGTAACTAATATGGCCTAGTTTAAGTCGAAAACGCACAGCTTATCTGTGAGACTACGACGCTCTCAACTATGTAATTTAGTGTCAGTGATCAACGGACACTCCAAATTTGGAAATCATGCTAGAAGAATAATATTACCCTATCATGACTTCTGCAGAAGCTGCACTTTCTCTGTCACTCTGCAGCAATGAAAAACTTAAAATTACGCTCATACAACAAACTCTCCGAAATATCGGATATGAAATTAAAGAAAATCGAGGGCTTTTTAACTTCTACAACCAATAATTTCGAATCTCAATGCGGAGACCTAAAATCAGTCGGGAAACAGACTTGAAGTACTTCTACTCCATTTATTACTATAAAACTATTTATCTCCTTAACTCTCTTGTACTCATTTATCTACCGCCCCCTATCCTTTAGCTCTATATCTCTCCCTTCTTATTTGTATTTTGAAGCAACAAAAGCCACCAAACACATGGAACAAAAGTGAGCTGTATTTCTGATCGGCGGCCTGCCTATAGGTAGTTTTAGACGGTATGTATTTTGCAGTGTGCTTGTGAAATTTTCCACTGCAAAATGTATACACGTCGTGTAAAAGCAAAAAAAAAATGCTTCTGCAAATGTCAGCCTGCATTTACAGTGTAATATTTTCCATTAGAGCATGTTCTATTTTCATCTGACAAAGCACCTGTAACCAGCTGTATTGCAAGTCAACTGTTTATGGCGCCAAGAACATAGTGTTTGTGATTCAGCAAATTTATATTAAAAAAAATGTATTAAACAAAACAATTAATTTGTATTGAAATATTTATTCAAAAAACGTATTTATTCATATTGATTTTTATTTAACTTAAATACAACAATTTTCGGCACCATATGGTAAATTTTCTCTTCAACTTTTGCTTGATTTTTTAATTTTTATATTTTATAGAAGCTATTATTGCAATAATGCTGCAAGTTACAATTATTTCATTGTTTGAATTATTTTTTTTTCAAACTATATTTGCAAGAACACAAAACTCCTGCGAAAATAATCATAACAAAAACCGCTGTTGTCTTCTATTGTAGATTATGTCACATGAAGATAAAAACCGACGTATGTAAGCAAAAATTATAAACTGCTTGTAAATTGATAATTTTGACAGACGTGCACAATTACATATGTATGTATGCATCGTACAACTAACTGGCAAGTACACTGCAAAATACAATACCGTCTAAAACCAGCATAACTAAACTAACTTAAGATTTGTTTTATTATTACAGATATCAACTATTTAGTTAATATATGACTATTTACTAGGGTTTAAGAGTTCTGTTTCCGCTTTGTAGTTAACGGTCTAAATAACGTTATTATAAACGTGAAATAAATAAAAACAAAAAACCCATTAAAAAACGAATTTTTCTATTTTAAATACTGGTAAATATTTTACAGTTTCTGTCGCATATGTAGATAAAATACGATAACGAAATTGCTAATTGCTAATAAAATTTTTCCGATTAGAAAACTTTGATGCACAATCCATTGTTAAATCTGAAAATTTAAGCTCTTTGTTCAGATTGGTACTAAGGCACTTTTCAATTCATATACTTAAGTAAACAATAGCTGATTTATATGATTCAAATGAACATTTTCTGAAACAATTATGTAGCTGTCAAAGAAGTTAACTTTAAGTGCTTCACAGAAACCTTTGCAGTAAGTGGAAAAAATCTGAATAAAGGATATTTTGTTTGTTCTTAAATCTAGCTAAAAAATTAACGATTAGTTCTAGAACAAAAATTTTCGTAATTATTTCAAATGCGTCTTATAAATTTGATAATTTTCATATCCGGAAACTTTTTTTCAAATAAAACAAACAAAACAACTTTTATTAGCACATTTATTACAGGAAATAACTATAGCAAATTTTTACTTAATACTTGATTTTATATAAACATCACTCATGAGAATTATTACATTATACAATTTTACGTAATGTTGTATGTTTAGCGGCTTTAATATTCTTTAGGTTTTAGCAATTATTTAATTCTTACAAGTAGATAATTGCAATTTTAGCCACCATAAAACCATGCAATAATTTACAATTGATTGGCTGGCTGACTACTCCAGCAATTTAGTAAATTTGCTGTCTTTTTAGTTATTGCTTGTATTCCTTAATTATTTTCTTTTTTAGGAAATTAATATTGCATGCTGTTTGATGTCTGTTGGCAGACTGAATGGATATATGTATTGGCTTGGCGTGTTAGCGCAACTGTTTGGTGACTGTTGGCTTTTGCCTGATTGCCACACTAACTGGATGCCGGGGTATTGCTTTGTGTATGGGTATGGAATGTACGTACGACTACGACGACGACTGACTGACTGTGTCGTCCGGGTATTGTAGTTAAACGAAGCGGCGCAGATACCTGCGCAACAAACAAAAATAAAATTAAAATAAATATAAACCAAAAAACAGAACACTAAAATGCAAAAAAAAAAAATAGCAAAGAAAACAACATATTGGTACAATGACGGTACAATTTTTGTATGCTGACTGTTGCTTCTGTTTCAGTTTCTAATTAACTGAATATACAATATATTTTTCACAGTTGTGCTGGAAAACAAGTGAAAAAAACTTCTTTTTCGTTTTTTGTCGGTTCGCTTACTATTGGAAACTGGGCGCCTATTCGAAATGCCAACTAATTGCTTATTTTTAACCCCTTCAAAATTGATGGCTTTTGTTGTTGTACATTGTTGTTTTGGGTTTGTTAATTAATTTAAACAAAAACGTTGCAAGCAAAAAAAAAAACCATCGGCAAAAATGACAGACTCGCTGCACTAACTGCTCACAATATAGTAAAAAAAAAATAATTTTTTTTTGGACAATGACTACAGAACATACAGAGAAATGTTTGTGTTGAAGCTACAGGCCATGGACTTGTAGTTAGTTTTTAATTGGGAAAGGATCTAAAAAATCATTTACTATCAAAACAGTTTTCACTCGTCATAATTTTACCTATTGTCGCTGTCATAGTCGTATTCAGTTACAGTCTTGGCCATAGCTGCAGTAAAAGTCATGACATTGTAACGTAGTCAAACAGTAACTGTTTTATTAAAAGTTTTGGAAAAAGTTGTTTCAGAGTTCTACTAAATATGTATAAGCTAGAAGATAATCAAATGTAGCCTTAATTGCATGTCAATAGCCAAATGATTGACGTAATCGTTACGTAGTTATAATTACTAGCATTCGTAGTTATAGTAAATATCATCACAGTTCCAGCCAGGAAAATAGGCGATATCATATTTGTGAAATCGATTTCAATAAACATCTAATCATAGTTGTAGTCATACCATAATCAAATATAGTTTTATCTCATGTCAAGCAATAGTCAAATTATTTACGTAACCGTGGCATACATAGTTATTATTAACAGCATTTATAGATGTAGTAAATGTTGTCAAAGTTCCAGTCGCAATCAGAGTTATAGTTTCAGGAATAGGCGATGTCATAATTGTAAAATGGATTCAAATCAAAATCCAAGATATATGCGGATCATAGCGCTAATTCGATCAGTTAGCTGATTTGCAACATAGCAAGTCACATTCTTAAACAAATCATAGTTATAACAATAGTCGTGGTCAAAACTATTGGTATAATCAAAAGGTTCTAAGTAACTAGCCTAAGTAGTTTTGACTTTCATAATTGTTCCCTTTGTCTCTGTCCCTAAAAGGTCTTCTTATAGGGAGTTCAGTACCTTCCCCTTATACCCTCCTCTACCCCCAACACTCTATGCCTCTGAAGTGTCCTCATCGTCCAACCTATACCCTCAATCCTTTAAAATAAATAAAAGTTTGTTAACATTTATAGCAATTATCTATCTACCTTAAAGCTTTTAGCATTCATTAGTACAATAAAATTGTTCTTTTTTTTTGTGTTGTTGGCTTTTCTTCTCGTTGCCAATTAAAATTTTCACCACTTATTGCATTCAAAGTTTTTAACAACAGCTACAAAACAGCTACTACAATTGACTCATTTATATATTAAATGGCTGTTTGCTTCATGCAACCAACCAGCCAGACAGCCAGCCAGCCTGCCAACCATCCATGTGGCATGACTCACTTAATGTCTATGCCAAATAATCATTTACCCACTAACGAACTGACACTTGGTCGCTACTCACTTCTCTGTTCTCGTTCGCTACTCTCATGCCTCATCATTATTCCTTACTCTTGTGCTAAAAAATCCATGGTCCTTTTTTCGTTTTTGTTGCTGTGTTGTTGTAGACATTAATTGTTGTGGTTTTTTAATTGGACCCTTTTGTCGAGAAAACAATATACATACATACATACATACATATGTGTGTACAACAAAAGCAACAAATTTCTTGATTGCTTTAAATGTTAAGAACACACAACAACAACAACAACAACATACCATGATGCCACAACTATAACAGGGAGGTAGTGTGCTTAATGACCAAGTTAAGCCATCGAATATGAGTGCTAACAATTGCCAGTTATAGACAAAAATAAATAAATAGATGTTTTAGCAGAACTTTTTGTTAGTTGTATGACATGACAAACAAGTTTGTGCGCAAAAAAAAGTTCTGTAATTTCAATATATGTAGCTTGTAATTATTAAATAATTTAACTTGAAATTTTTGTATTTGACAAAAAGAAAATTCATTCATTATACGAGTACGGTTAAATTTTCTCAAACTTCAAACCTTAACAAAACCGGGCACAAATAAATTTTTATCCAATTAGTACAGCAGAGATTTTGCGATTGTGTGTGGCAGTATGTACAATACCCAGCAAGCCATATGAATCCAAAAACAGTCTTTTCTGACACCTTTTCCGGACCGTTCATGCTCTTTATGAGCCCAAAAAACAATCATTATTGCTCCGAAAACCTTCAGAAAAGAGTGTCATTACATTCGAAAATGGTCGGTCAGCAAGAGTTCTTAAATAATGTCAGAAAAGAGTCTTTTATGAGGGGTTTTTGGGCTCACAAAGCGCTCTTTAATCATGTCAGAAAAGAGTCATTGCAATTTTAAATACAACAAATTAAAAGTTCACATTTATTATTTTTTTTTAATTATTTTTACTTAAACAAAAAGGGAATTCATTTACAAATAAACTAATTTAGAAATGGAAAAAAATAAATAAATTGTATTTACAGTAAAAAAAAAAATAAAATGGAATTCATTTAAATAAAATATATAAAAATGGAAAAAAATAATTTTTTAAGCAAATTTTTCTTTCGCTCCGAAAATGCTTTTTAGTTGGACTCTTTTCTGACTTCTTTTTTGGAGCGCTCTGAAAATGCTCTGTAGTTGGACTCTTTTCTGACTCCTTTTTCGAAGCGCTCCTAGAATGGTATGCTGGGTATGTACATATGTATGTATATTTGTGTAATGTTCGTTTCTTACAGCCTTGCTGCTGAAATAATTTAATTAATGAATTAAAAACAGAAAATAAGATATAAATGTGTTTAAAGGTTGCCAAACGAAAGAAAACTGTTCGTTAAGAAGGGAAAGTATAAAACAATTAAAATTCATGGTGGAGAGATTCTTTAATTACTTTAATTATATTGATAATGATGTGAACTTGTTAGCAGTATGTATGTTGTATGTCTGTTTTGCTTTTAGACAGAATGCTAGGTATGAAATGAAGAGACTGACCTAATATTGTAATGAGTTTCAGATTTTGCTCTTGAAAATCGAAAAAACAGCCAACTCGGTCAATAAATTGCCGAGATATAATCAAAAACAACTAAAAATTACACTATTTTCTCAAAGAGTGAATTTTTTTATTAAAAAAATAACAATTTCATTAATTAAAACAATTTTAAACTAAAAGCTTTTGTTTACATGGAAAACCATATAAATGATTGGTCTTTAAAAATCTTTATCAAAATCAACAAAATGTTTATTATCAATATTTTAAGAGCGCTTACTCCAAGATTCGACCCATTAAACATGCAGTAAGTGCTGTAAATGATCAATTCAACTCATTACTTCAGTAAAAATTTTGCTTTTTCAATAACTTTTAGGATGGAAATGTCTAGAATAATCTGGACAAATATTCAAGATTGATTTAAAACCAGTTAGAACGCTATGGCCAATGTTAAATACCCCTCAACTAAAATTTGAATTACATCCATATTTGTATCTATAAATTGTTTTGCTACTGAAACAATTTTGCTGATTTTCAATACCAAACTGCTTAGAGTAATGATAAACATAAGTGGATTCAATATTTCAATTTTAGTAGTGTATTTTGATCTTGAAAGTGTTTTACACACACATACAGACACACACAGGGGGGAAAAACTAAAGCGACTTTGAATTTCCTACATTAATATTTCTCAGTGTTACACACGGATAGCTACAATGATATCACACCGAAAACACCTTATAAATCCCATATACGAGTACATCCCATTTTTTATTCAGCAATCTGGCTGCCTTTCTTTTTAATATCATTAGAGAGCAAGTCGTACAAACAGCAACTTAAACAACAAGAATCCTAATTAAAATGCATTTTCATTTAGATTAAAGTTCTTTTTTCTCTTCCTCTCTTCATTTCATTTGTTTGTTTTTAGCTCTTGTGGCTAATGCATGTATAATGAATGCCATCATCACACCATGATGGTGGAGTGGGTGGTGCTGGGAGGCTGTAGTGTGTTGTTGGGTGCCAGTAGATGGGTATGACAATGAACATGAACATGATATGTTCGTGATTAGAGGCTGGCTGGGAGTCAAAGGGAGATATGATATGAATTTAGTAGGGATTTAAAGCAAAAGGTTATTTTTCACATGAGCCGTTATAATGAACGCATGTTATTTATTACAATTTTTTGTTTTCTATTTTTTGTAAATACATATGTACGTATGTATGTGAATGTGTTCGAGAATATTTATAATTGTATGTACATACATACATATGTACATGCGGTTTGTGTGAGTGTAGTTTGTATATTAAAAAGTTTTTTTTAATTACTAACTGAATGACTGGCTGGTTGTTTTGGCTGCCTTGCCAGCCTCGTTGGTTTGGCTTGGCTTGGCGTGGCTGGTTGATTGTGTATTTTAATGAATTGCTTGAAGGCATATGTATTTAATTACAAAAAGCTGCTAATTAGGAAATATTGTTGTTGTATTTCATTATTATTATTGTTATTATTACACACGCCCACGTCAGTCAATTTGTATGCAAACCAATTAACTCATCGTCTGATACTAGGCGCACAGTATTAACCACAAACTAGCAAGTAACTCTCTCATTCATGTTATTATTTTATAGTAGCAGTAGCAGTAGCAGCACCAGCAGCAGTAGTAGCATTTTGTTGTATATGTTATTTTCGCAGCAGCTGCAATATACACAAACAAATAAGCGAACCACTGCTACTAACTGCAAAATTTAATTAAAACAAACCAGAAAGTTAAACAAACTAACCAACCTACCAACCAACAGACAGACACTACAACAAATGAACGAACAAATAAATGAACTAACGAACATACAAATCTGTATGAATGAATGTATGAAAGAATGAATGAATAAATGGATGAAGACTGAATGAAGCTCGGGCATACAACAAACACTACAATGACTAATGAACGGACGGCATTTGGACATTATGACCACGGAGACGTCAATGACGTCCGTTAAAAGAACATAAACACCAACACCCCGTTCTCTTAAACCCCTGTTACAAATTGTTACTGGCTGATGGCCCCACACTCACTCTGACTCACGCATCGGCGACACCATCGCATTTTGTTTAGCTGTAACTTTGACAGTGTGTGCGCTTCTACTGCCAGCCAGACAGTATGACTCTTCATATGACTCTGCATATGTATCTCAACTCTAAATTCAGCCAGCCAGTCAGTTGTTGGTTGGCGGCTGATGCATAGCAATCGTAAAAAACAAACACCAACAACTAACCAAGTGTTAATTGCAATTAAAATACTAGATAAATAGAAAACAATACGAATGCATAATT
Source organism: Bellardia bayeri (assembly GCA_950370525.1). NCBI lineage: Eukaryota > Metazoa > Arthropoda > Insecta > Diptera > Calliphoridae > Bellardia > Bellardia bayeri. Next base: position 2,931,700 of record OX493268.1, read on the forward strand.
ATTTAAAAAGCAAAATAGCAAAATATTTTAGTGTGTGAAAATTCGGTTCAAGTTTGTGCGTTTTATTGAACCTTAAATTTGCGAATCGAATCTTTTACAGTTAATTACTTTAAAGAGCTTTTGGTTTTTTGTGTCCAACACAAAACAATTTTCAATATTAAATGACAAAAAAAAACCTTATAAAATTTCTGGAACTAAACATTAACTTAAGATATGGTCGCACATGTTTCACTAAATAGACAAATTTGTTTCAGTTCTTGTGTTTATTTTGAAACAATTTGCAATAAAAGTTTAGTTTTATTTTTTTTGATGCTGATTGCTCTTAAAAAACAGTTACAAGATTAAACATCATCAAACAAATTTGTGCTAAAAGTAGTGGTTACACGTTTTTAAGCAAATATTTGCCAAGTGTGACCGTACCTTAGAAGTGTGATCATTCATTTATAAGTCTTTTAAAACTGTTTTCGATCTTATCTAAAACAATTAAAATGTTTTCATAATAACTTGAGAGAAATAATAAAAAAATGCTAAAAAATAATGCAACATTTACATTAACAATGTTTATCACAATTTTACCATTCACAGCGACAAATAGCAGAAATGGTTAATATGTATGTGCATATTATAGCTTCCACAGTCCAAAAAAATCATTGAACGTTTCATCCATGAAAAGCGAGTACATAACAAAGACAGAAAAGTACCAAATAACTATGATGAGCGACACATTTTAAGAAAAATAAGAGCAAATCCGAAGCTATCAGCTTCACAACTGGCCTGGGAAGTTGAAGCTACCCTGGGCAAACAATGTTGCGTTAAAACTGTTCGCCGTGTTTTGCGCCAACATGTTGTTAGACCCGAAAAACAGATTGCAGGTTCAATTTCTCCAAAGAACATGTTTGCAAGGAAACTGCATTTTGGAATTCGGTCATCTTCGCTGATGAATTTAAGTTTAACTAATCTGTTCCGATGACATATCGTATGTTTGCCGGAAACCAAATACAGAACTTAATAATGAAACCCTCATGGTGGTAGTCATGGTTTGGGCCTGTTTCGTCAGCTGCTGGTGCTGTGAATTTAACATTTGTTGAAATCTTCAGTTTCTGAAAGACAAGTTGGAAAGCGCAGAGAAGCTGAGTATAAGATCAGATTTTCGATTTTACCAGGATAACGATCCAAAGCATAAATCGGGTATTTTGCAAACGTGGCTAATAGCTGCCAACATTTGATGACACCGCCGTCACAGTCGCCAGAAATCAGCTCAAGGAAACACAAAATTTCTAACAAAAACGTTAAAAAAAAGCGCTAATGACGGAGTGGTCGAATATTTCGCCTATGTTCTCCTGTCTGCTTTAGATAATAAAGGCTATCGCATCAAATATTAAAACTAGCAATTACACGCCAGTTTTAAATTCAAGTTTTTTAAACCCATACGTGCCTGCAGAAAATAAGCTGTGACGTTAAAAAACGAACATTTTTTGCAATAAATTGTTTTTGTCTGTTAGACTATAACATTTTTACTTTTAAATAAAACCAATTTATTTTTTAAGTTCCTGTTAGTTTTATTTTTATAGAGCTTTAAAAACAAAAAAAATGCATTGCATAAAATAAGCTGCGAGCCACTGTATTTAAAAAGTTTTAAAAACCGAGACACTCGAATGCTTCTCCTTGAAAGACGTATTTGTTCAAACAGTTCTTATATTGAATTTTTATGATTTTGATTCATAATAATTGACGTTGTACCGGTACGTTTTTTACTTGACAAAAAAAAAGCAATCACTTTCTTTTCCGAATCCACCCTAATACTTAAAAAAATTAAAATATATTATTTATTTAATAAAAATGTATTTGTAATATAATTATTAAAACTTAAACTTTATTCTAAAATATTTTATTTTCTTGCAGTTATAATACTGGATTCAACGATCTCTTATTGGTCTCATTGGTTTCACTGTCATCTTTAACAAACGCAATTTCTTCAACAAATGATTAATGGATTGAACTTAAAAAAACTACAATCTGTAGTTTGCAAGAAGAACGGCAGAGAAAGATTCACTTTAAATGTCTGCTACGAACACTTGGTAACATTAAAATATTGTAGAATCTTCAGACCCTACCCTTTCAAAGGCTGACAATATATGAGGCAAAATGGAAACATCCAAAAACAGTCAGGAAATTGTGGCCCGCATACAATAAAATATCAATGGAAAGATCATATCGAGGATAATAGGAATACTAACGGATCACTTGGCGATTGGCTTGAATGTAAGCAGACTCGAACTTTTAAAAATTAAAAGACTCAAAAAACTCATTTAAGAAATCAAAGTTAAAGTAATTTCTACAACCAACACTGAGTAATTCAAAATGATCGAGTATTTTTTCTAGGCATCATAATCAAAATTATTTCTGTTCTCACTTTCATAATATTCTGATATCCAGGGTTTGTAATTTAAACAAATTACATAAAACATTTGTATGAAGTTTGCTTAAAATATGTTTGGATAATGTCTCTATTAGATAATATATTTTGTTTTTATTTATTCGAAACTTTTTTGCGAATTACAATATTAAAACGAAATGTAAGTTTTCTCGAATAGTGACTTTTCGAATAGTTGAATAACCTCATATTCTAATAATTTCCGCCGCCATCTAGAGAATACAGTCGAAAGTTCCTTCCTTAATGTTGCCATACTAGGTTATAACAGCGTGTTATCAATAATATGTGTAAATAGAAACCTCTACTAAAGCTTTGTATAGACGGTTGTCAGATAATACAATGTTCAGAAAATGTCTAACAACCGTGTGAACTTAAAATGTTTCTCTTCCAACGTTGTAAGAAAAAGCATTGACAATTTACCTTTTGCTAACAATGTTTAATGTCAGTACATTGCTAGCACATTGCTAGATCTGTCAACATTGTATGATCTGACAACCGTCTATACATAGCTTAATGCAAATGTTGAGAATCATGTTGTAATCGTATTTTGATAAACATACTGTATGTTTATACCAGCCGTTTCGTAACAATATAATAATCTCTTTGTTAATCAATACTGGCAATGTGATAACAATTTTCGTTCTCTCTCTTTCACTCCTCTTTGTCATCATATTAATATCTCCTAGACAAACCTAATAATTATCAAACGAGCTTTAAAACAAAAATTTACAAATTTACTCTCTAAACTCGTCTGGGCCCCTGGTAAAATATCAAAAAAATCAAAATTGAAACAATCATAAATAATGATTGGGCTTTTTTTTAATTTTATTATTATTATTATTATTTATGGTAATTTTTTGTTCATTTGGAAAATATGTATCGTATAACTAAAAAGTATTTTTAGTTGGTTTAAAGAAAATCTCTTATAGCTACAAAAACTGTATAGCCTGTTAACAGACAAACAAAAAAAATCGATCGCAAACATTAATCTTAGTTTAGTACTTTTTATTTCGAGGTCTAAAGGTGGATTCACCCACCCATTCGATCTGAACAAAATATTTGTTCGGACAAAGTTTTTTTCATATGAATATTTGCTCTCTCATATGTTTTGTTCGGAACATATGGCTGAATCCACCTTAAAAAACAAAATTCTCTTTAGGTTGTACTGAGAAAAGGCTCCTTAAACTTGAGAGTTATTATTTAAATAAATTTAATTATAAAAATGTTGCATGTAATTCTATATGCAAGCAAGTTTTCTTTTATATTCTGTCTCGTTAAGTATTCATTATTAATTCAAATTATTTATAAATGTTGGGGCGGATTAGTTAGCTTTATTAACTAGGCTCTCAGTATTTCTAACAAGTTATTTAAAGTTTTGTCTAGTTTTTTTTTTTTTTGTTCTGTCGTAATTCCAAGAGGGAGATTTATCAACTAGACTTTTTTTGTTTATTTAAATAGACAAATGCATTTTATGTTTGTCTACATAAATACAATAAAACCAAACGCATTTTTATGTTTGTCTACTCGTACGCATTAGATATTCAAATGGTTTTTTGTTTATAAGAAACCAGCCAGCCAGGCAACAACAGTGTGTAAGTGTTTTTCATGACTGCGCTGCTTAGGAGCATGACACACTCAATGGTATTTGAAATTATTTATGGGGGTCACACGCACAGATATGGATTTTTTATGTAAACATGTTTACCCTATTCGTTTTGGTTAAAAAAAAAGCTTTGACTTTTGACATGCAGTATTACGAGTAGTAGTAGCTTTTCCATTTTAGCATTTTCAAGTTCAGGATGTTCAGTGCATTTGAGTGATAAAAATCGATAGATTTCAAAACCATCACAAATGCATCCGGCTCGGATTTTTAACCGGCTGATCAAGCAGTGACTGTTAGTGGTGCTTAATATCGTAACAGATTTATTTTTCCCAATAATATTGTTGGGGACTTGACCTTCAATCAGATTGTTCTACATGAAATACAAACTGTTAAACAATTTAATTACTGCTTGAGACATCTCCTGATCAAGTTCTATTTCGTCGAAATATAAAAAAAAATATGCAGTAATTTAACAAATTTGCACAGTCAAGTATAACAACAAGTAACTTTAATTGAAATCTTGCGATTGATTCTAGATCCACCCAAATCACTTCAGTATTTCCGAAGTTAAAGCTGGCAATATAAGTTATTCTTAAAATATGTAGCTTAAACTAAAACGTAGAGTTTGGCTCCAGTTTCACGCAAATCGCTTAAGTATTTGCCGTGTTATAGCAGTTTAAAGAAATCCCTTTTAAATTCAAAATGTTGAAAACACGACAACCCTCTTATAACATACAAACAGCGCCATCTACAGTTTGGGTACATTGATTTTTGGCAAACGAAAAATCTTGTACTATAGTGATATATTTTCAACACGCTATAACTCAAAAACTACTAGACTGATTTCATTAAATTTCATATTGATTTGTAGAGGACATATTCAAGATGTTAAAAATTTATTTTACCAGAGTTAACACTTTGTTAATTTTATTCGATATTGAAGTAAATGAAAGTTTACTTATAATGCTTAAATATTTGTGTTATATCTTTAAAAGTTTTTAAAATTATGGATTCTGCAGAGATGAGGTTGCAGACTTAGTACTAAAATTTAACTTTCCAGAGTTGCCAAGTTGATTGTCTTCAAAAACATATTAATTTTAAAATTTGTTGAAGTTTTCAAATGTGTGAAAGTGCAACCATTATTTAAGACCAAAGAGGTTGTATATGTAGATCACATGCATTCAATGCTTAACAAATTATTCTAGTCTCTGATTTATAATTAAATTTTAGGATCACAAGCCATGAATGCTTAACAAATTATTTCAGCTTCGCACATACAAGAACTTTATTTTTTTACATATCAATCTGGCAACTCTGGAAAACTAAATTTTAAGAACAAGTCTGTCACATACTTTTTTCAGAAACCATAATTGTAAAAACTTAAACAGATATAACAAAAAATATACATATGCCCATTATAAGCAGTCTTTAATGTATTACACTCTCTAATAAATTTAACAATCCGGCAACTCTGAAAAGATAAATTTTAAACATCTTGAAGATGTAGAGATATGGTATCTCTACAATACCGTAAAAAATTTATGGATATTGGTCCAGTAGTTTTTGAGTTATAGAGTTTTGAAAATATGTCTCTGCTGTACAACAGTTTTTATTTACTGAAAATCAATGTATCCTGTCACTAGATGGCGCTGTTAATATGTTGTAACAGGGTTGTCGTGTTTTGAATATTATACGAATTAAGGGATTTCTTTAAACTGTTATAACTCCAAAAGTTCTTAAGAGATTTGAGTGAAACTGGAGCCAAATGAAAGCTTATAATTATAGATAGATTTTCGATTCAAAAATTATTTCACCAGCATTGCCAGATTCTGTTAATTCGTTACATTATATTAGCTTTCCTTAAATTGCAATAACTTTGAAAATTGTTAAGCGATTTGTGGCAACTAGAGCCTATCGAAAGGTTTCATGTGTCTATTGTTTCAAATATAGAAAAATTTTACACATTTTTATTTTATGCGACATTTTTTTTATTAATATTTATTAAGTTTATTAAATACATACATGTTTATAAATAAAAATCTATTAAACCAAACACAGTTTGAGGTTTACATTAACAAAATATTAAATAAAATTAAAATTAATTAAACAATTATGCAGAATTTAGCTAAAACAGAAAAAATCATAGATTTTAAACAGAGCTTTAATTTTTAAATATAAAAAAGGCAACAATAAACGAATTAACAAAAACCAAAATTATAAAATTATAAAAACTATAAAATGTTAAAATTATAAAAAGTTATTACAGTTAAAATAGGGTTTACACTAGAATATGTATAATAAATGTTATTTTTAAAGTTTTTTTTTTGTATTTTTTATCTTCGAAAGATTTGTTTTTGTAATAAGAATATATTATATGTATGTGTTTATATGTTTGTTTTATGTTAATTTAATTTTAAGTAGATTTTTTTTTTAATAAGTATTTTTAACATGGTGTTGTTTTGACTAATAAGTTCTTATGTTTGCTTAAAGCTATAGCTAATATATATTTTAGTTAATTTTTTTATTTGTATTTAATAAATTTGTGTTATTTTATAAATTTTAATTTAATGTGTTATTAGTTTTATTTTGTTCAAAAATGTTAGGGTTTTTCTTAGGAAAATAAAATTTTACGTTTTTAGTGGTTTTATCTATTCCGTATTTCTCATTTATATATAAAAATTTAATTTTATTATGATTATACCTTTTCCCGGCATTTTCAAAGACAAATGCGTTTGAATATTGTTTGTTTTACCCCCGTATTCTAGACTCTTGTGACGAAAGTTTAAATTATAAAAAAAAAACTGTTTTTAATAACAATTTTCTTATACAACATTTTCACTATATTCCGTTTTGTTATAGAGTTTAGAATACAAGAGTTAATTTAATCTAGAGTTTTATAATTTTTCTTTGTTTCTTTCATATTGTTTGTGTTTTTCCAAGTTTGTATTAAAGTTTGCTCAAAAATAGTTTAAGTTAAGCTTTAGTACAGTTTAATAATACTGTGCTGATGCTATTGTTTTTATAAAAAAAATACCACAAATACTCACAAGTATTAAAAAAATATTTTTACTTTTATACTGATACTAACCCCCTTATTCAAAAACGATTCTTAAATTTAACAAACGTTTATTAAGCAAATTTTTATATGCAAATCTGTCTTAATAAACGTTTGTTAAATTTAATAATCGTTTTTGAATAAGGCGGTAATTCTATATTAATGCTTAATTAAACATAGCTGTTTTACTTAATGTTTATTAACTTTCAAATTAATTATAAAAACTAATCATTTAAAATGTTTAAACTCTATTGCAGTATTTTGTTTAATGCAGATTACTTCAAATAGTTATTTTAATATTATTTTCCATTTTTTTTTAACTACAAATCGATTTAGACATTAAAAATTTTGCAAAAGGGGAGTTGTTTTTGTTATATGACACATTATTGGTAAAAAAAAAACCTTTCATTCTACCATGCCACGATTTAGTTTTAAAATTATCCGCTTTCCATTACATTTCGAGTTTTTCTAAGTTCCTTTGCTAGAGAAAATATGACTCAATTTTTTTTTTGTGAAATTTCGACTTTTTCGTTCGTTAACAATAAAAAATATGTGCCTATTTTTTGGAAATCTCGACTTTTTCAAAGTTCACTAGCTGACAATAGAAAATATGACTTATTTTATTTTATTTTATTATAACATCTGCATTTTAATAATTTTCAAATATGCCTCACATAATGTAATTTGTTTTTAGATTGGTTTAAATTTCTTATTTAAAGTGGCAAATATATAAAGTAATACAAAATGAGGGCAATAATCCAATATCAGAAAAATCATTTTCGTATGTCGATGTTTAATTTCATACAAATTTAAATTATTTTCTTTTCGAATTGAATTATGCCATAACATTCTTTATAGTATTTTTATAGTATTATTTGTTTGTAGAGGTTTTTTTTTACAAATTTGCCAGAAATTCGTAAAATAAATTCTAGTGTTTACTAAACATTATAATTTAAGTTATATTTTCATTTAATGATTTATATACATAAATATGTCTATACTATTTTAGTGGCTTATAAAAAGTGCTTGGGATTTATTAAGATTTCTGTAAAAGTATAAATATGTATAAGGGATTTGTTTTGTTTGTAGCAGTATAAAAAGTGTAAGATTTTAGTTATACAAAAAAATATTTATAAAAACTATTACATTAAATTAAATTGCCTTTTGTTTCTGTTTGTTTATAAGTTTAAAATGTCTGCCGGTCTATATAAATTGAAAATGTAAAAAAAAAAATGTTGTGTTTATAAAGAATGTTTACTTTTTGCTGCTGGCACAACGGCGAAAATAATAGCGCGATGTATTAGCAGCGGCCGTTAGAAAACGCTTTTCGGCAAAGCGTTTAGGCCAGTTCTAGGATTCGTAGAGTAAACGTTGATAGTGGGGTAGTATTTCGTGCATAGGAACATGTAGGCTAAATTCCAAAGCCACTAAGACAGCAAATTCCGATGAAATCAATTCTTTGCGATTTAAACGAAATACGTTCTCAGTTTTCTGAAAAAAAATTAACGAGAGAAACAATATTAATTTTGAAGATTTAGAGATTAATGAAGGTAATTTTTTAATGAAACATTACATTTCTAAAATGTACTTTTTTGAAAAGCTACTTTTGTAATTTTATTTAAAAAGGTAATATTGTTTCATTTAAATTTCAATATTTCTCAAACTTACCTCAATTAAACTTTTCAATAAATCTCCTTTAACATCATTCATCTTGGCGCTGAGTAAAAGACAAGAGCCGGCACACAGTTTACGATTCGATTTGTTAATCAAATTGGCCAAAATTAATTTTTCAAAATAAACATAAGCCTGGGAAATGGTAACCAAATCAATGCGGCTATCCAGTTTATTAATGCGACGCATTTCACGTTTAATACTGAAAACAAAATGAAAATGAAATTAAAATAAATCAATAAATTGACATCATTTATTATTCTTACCTCCTCAATTTACTTAAAGTCAATTGTATATGAGGAAATTTCTCTTTAAATTTATCATTAAGTTCCTTTTTCAAATCTGATGGTCTAACATAGTCAATAACTGAGGTCATATATGAAGTAAATGTTAATAAAGTACGATGTTTGCCGGCTATCAATTCCGGATCATCCAAAATATTAGCCGAATATTGTATGTGCTGAAAACCAAAACAAAAAATTACTTTAGAAATAAATTTTTCAAGTGAAAACAATAAAGAAATTTACCTGTAAACTTCTGCTACCATCCAAAGGCTCATCAAAATCTAGTTTTATATCGGGCGATGGACTTGTAGTAATATTACGATTATTGTTGTCATAGGTAAAACACCTAAAATTTAGAATATTTAACAATTATCAATAAAAATAACATTTTATTTCAACATTTATTAAACATAAATATCTAATTTTTTATAAGGGTTAGTATTTTAATATGATTTTAGTAATGAGAGTTGATGTTGTATAAAACTATCATTTATTTTTGAACTGTCTAATATTTTTTTATTTATTAATTTATATTTTTGAGAATAATTTATATTAAACCAAAACTTGAGATAAATATTTTGTTTTGTTTAGTAAAATTTAAATAAGATTTTAGTAATCTATTTTAAACAGGGACCGAAAAAACAATTATTTTTGATTTCAAATTTGTTCGTTTCAATTTTTCTTTTTATGTCAAGAGAAGTTATTTTTTAAACAGAAATTTAAAAGTTACAACGAATATAAATAACTAACTGACTTTTATAAATGCAATCATAACTGCTACGATCCCTGATTAATACTACAACATTTAGAGACAGACACTTAAATTACAAATTGTTTGGTTACCATTTGCCTTTATTTCGTGTCATGATTTTGGTTCTGTAATAAAATAAATTGAAATAAAAAGAGAACAATAAAAGGCAAAATAAAATTCAATTTTTTGTGTTAAATAAATAAAATACAATACATAACTACATACATAATTACAATAAACTAGCTGTCTTTTAAAAAGGATTTATTTAGTTTATTTTTTATTAAAACCGTTAAAAAAGGACATTTCAAAATCAGTTTAATAAAGCCTAACAATGTCTTTAAATTTGAAATTTGTATATTGAATAAACAAAATTTCTCATGAAATTGGCCAGAGTTATAGTAAATATGTTTCTCGTTTCTCTCTTCTTTTTTTCTCTCTTTGCACTCTACTATTCATTTCCTGTCTTTTACTTTCGCTTTCACATCACCTTTTTATTACTTCTTCTACCTAAGGCATCGCAATGGACCATATTGGTCTCTGGGTGAGGGTGTGAGGATGACTCACACCAGCCTTCTAACCTACCTACCTACCTACCTATAGTGAATATATAGACTATAAATAACTCTAGTCTATTTTATTACTGTGAGTTTTCGACATTTACGTTATAAAATACTTGAAACTTTTGTCGCATTTGACATTCGTAAATCCAATTTATCTAAACTACTCGTTTTCGTCTTTCGCTAGTGACAAGCGAATAAAACATTTGTTTTAATATCGCGCATATTCACAATAATGCTGTTAAATTTAAAACATAACAAAACATGATTATTAATCATTGTAAATATATGTAGCTTTATTACCGAATTTCTTATGAAATTATGAGAAATTTCCAAATTTATTTCTGGAAATTGTTTTTTTTTTTTTTTGAAATTATTACTTTTTAGCCATTGTGTCAACAATATTTCATGTTATATTTAAGAATTTTCTTTATATTAATTGGACACAAGCCAAATAAATTTTATATTGTTAAGGGAAACATACAAAAACTTATGTAAAATTTTAATTATGCAAGCAACAAATTTCAGTCAATATAAAGAAAATTGTTCAAAGGTAATACATACAAGTATAAGCTAAATGCTTAATAACAAAATAATGTTGAAAATAATCTACATATTGCAATACATAAAAGAAGGAAACTAATTGAAAAAAACTTGAGCAATATGAATCTATAGAGAATGAAATTAATGAAAGGCAAAATAATTTTAATAAATTAAAACACAAAAAGAGGGCTCGTCAAAAAATCAGCATTTCTGTTTAAAATGAACTGGGGCTAGTTAATGTAAATCGATTTGAATTAAAATATTGAATAACTTGTCTAAGTTTCCCTGTATGCTTAAATTTGTTTATTTGTATTGAATAAATATTGATAATGAAGATAATGAATAAATTTTATGAAAATAACTTAAAATTTTTAATTAATATAATATGATAAATATTTAAGAAATATGTAAATATACCTTGCAATGCCATGATTCTTTAAAACGGCCGTACTTGTTATTTCAATTTGATTTTCCAAAACTGAAGTATTGCCAGCATGTTTTTTACCCTCTTTACTAAATTGTCTAGATGGAATTAATAAATGGCCATAGGAAATATCCTGAAATTTGCAAAAAAAAAAAAAACAATATTAATATTTATTTCCTTTTACATAAAATAGAATTTTTTATAATACTCGTACCTGGCCACTTTCACCTCTTTCGATGCCCAACAAATCGAAGGGATCAAATGGAGCATCATTAATAGCCGATAAAGGACGAGAACTTGAAGTATTACGTCTACGGCCCTCTTTGCGTAATTCAGCTCTAAAAGTTTAATTTAAAGTATTAAGTTCAAGAATGTAATCTTTATAAATAGAACTAGAAGTAACTAAAAAACTTTACAAAGACATTTTTGGCTTTTTACAACTCATAATAGTTTTTAGTTACTGACCAGTTTTTATATATGTATGAAATTACCTTCCATTTTTTCCCTTGTAGTAGGGCAAAGCTGAAAATATGAAAAATGGTACCTTTCGTGATACCAAAACGACGCGTTCATCTTTATATTGATGCTGCTTGTGTGTCTGCGAATTCATATAACGTAAATCTTTAGTATCGTTAATTTGTACAGATTTTGTTATGCTGCCACGATTGCCAAAGGAGCCGGGTGTTAAACTTTCCGTGCTACTATCATCGGTTATATGAGAAATCGTGGATCCAATTATATTATATGATCTTTTGGTAATGCTAACACCACTGCCACCACCACCAAATGCCGATATGGCAATTGTACCGCTGCCGCGCATGCCAGGCGCAGTGTTAAGTCTAGCTCGACGTTCGGGTTGGATACCTGAAGTATCGCAAGCACCATTGCTGAAGGTTCTGTAAAAAGAAGAAAATGTAAACAAGAATATAATAATTAAATTGAAACATTTGGTGAAGAAAACGTTTCGCTTAAAAAAAATAAATATAATAATATATTATAAGACAAAATTTGAGTTTTAGAAAAAGTTTAGAAATGCATTGTTTGCCATAGTTCGGTATTAAGTATGATTATACTGTGGAATAAATTCAGGTTAGCAAAAGTTAGGTCGATTCTGAGAGTGAAGGGTGAAAATAGAGACTAAATTAGAAGACCCCTATCGCGGCGTTTGTTTATGTTAGTTCGAATTTTTTTTAATCGACCTTCGAACTTTGCAGTCAAATGCCGATATTGCTAGAGACCTGTGCAACAATTAAAATTTAATTTGGCTTTTACAGATTTAAAAATATTATCTGTAAATTAAAATGTTTGTGTTAACAAAACTGCAAGTAATACTAATAAAATCTCTGTTTTCGAATATTTGCTTTAGCAAACAAGTAAGAAAGTATAGTTGGTCATCCGTCCTTGGGCCAAAAGGAAATTCATGTACCAAATTTTATCGAAATATCTTCAAAATTGTGATCTGTACTCTGCGCACAAGCTTTACATGGACAGCCAGACGGACGGAAGGACATCATTAAATCGACTCAGGAAGTGATTCTGATTTGATCGGTATACTTTAAGGTGGGTGTTGAACCAATATTTCTGGGCGTTACAAACATCAGCACAAATCCAATATACCCTCCCCACTATTGTGATGTAGGGTATAAAAACAATGTTCTCTAGTAGAAGTAGATAAATGCTACTTAAAGTTTTTACATATTTTTATTTAAAAAATAATAAGTAGCAAATTAAAAAAAAAAATGATAAATCATAATTTATTGAAACGATCATTATTATATAGAGTAGGTATGTATGCATGTAAATACATACATACATACATACATATTTATAAACTAAGGCAAGTGATCTTATTCATAAAATTAACTAAAATGGTATTTTGCCGTTCTACTATTTCCATGTTTTTAAAATGATCTATTCAGTAACAGGCTTCCATACTTTTAAAACAGAGTTTAAAAAAATCATTAAACATTAAATAAAAAACAACTAAAACTCAGCAATAATATCAGAAAAGCCAATAAAGCAGACAGACGAAAGTTTTAAATGCATCAACAAACACATTAAACTACATAAATAACAACAACAAAGAATTCAATATTATAACAATCAACTCAAAAAGGGCCTTGAAATTTTATTTACAAAAATAACTTTACTTCAATCAATATGAAAAAACATACAAACAAACATACATAAGTTGGAGACTCAATTAAAAAAAACAAAAAAAAAACAAGAAACACACATACGATCATTTAAATGTTGATTTCAGTAATATACATAAATTCCCCCCTTTAGGTTTTTTCTTTGTATGAAGGGATCAAAACGGTTTTTGGGGCAAAATTATTAGGTTCTCAGAAAAACTACATATGTAGTTGCATTATTAAAATTCTTCACTTGGGAGTTACACGATTAAGTTACATACATATGTATGTCTTTCTTTGGCCTATGTCACTGCTTTCAATTTTTTTGTTTGAAAATTTTGACATATAAAATATTCTAAAGCAGAACTTGAACGTGTAACTGCAGCGTTAAGAAATACAAATTTATTGAAATAAATATACAAAAAATATCCACTATTACGTTTAACTATTAAATGCCCTTCAAAATACATGTTTGTATAAACAACCCAGCGGGAAAAATATGCTGCAAAGACGCCTTCTAGAAGGCCTTATTTTGCAGTCACAAGGACTTTCAGCCGAATTGAAAAAAAATTTACATGGCGTGCCAAGCCCTTGCCTACTCGCTACTGGTTAAAAGACCTACTTGCGAAGGGCAATTAAAAGGTCTACCAAGTAATGCCTCAAAAAGGTCTGCTAAATAAATAATTTCATTGGGGAATGTTAATTAATTTAAAAAAATCACATGTTCACGCGTACTTTACATCAAAAACTTCCATAAAAGACTAATATTAAATTTAACAAACGTTTATTAAGACAGATTTGCATATAAAAATTTGCTTAATAAACGTTTGTTAAATTTAATAATCGTTTTTGAATAAGGGGGTAAATTTATAGACGCTCTCTTTATTTTTATTATTTTTATTACTCATATAACAAAGTGAGCAAAATAATGTTTGTTGTTGTAGTGGCGATATACCCGAAAAATTGCAAAACTATTCGTGTTTGATATGGAAATCATGATTTGCTGGCATTCTTTTGAAAAGTAATTTTGAATGTGTATGGAACGCCTTCTGAGAGAAGGCATAGTGGAATGAGTATCGAATCTTTTAGAATGTAAACAGGTTCTATAAGGCCTACAAATGGAAGCACTTTCGATTTTTCCCGCTGGAAAGTAATTGACTGAGAGTTTTCTGAGAGTTGGCATACAGCCTTACATTTGACTTATACGCATTGCACTAGCAACAGGCGAAGAATTTTAAATATGTTTGAGTTACTGTATTAATTATCATGGTGGAGATGGTGGTGAGCAATTGATTTGCCGGTTTTTATTGTAAACACGTGTTTACATCGACAGTGCATAAAGAAAAAAAACAAAACAAGAAAACGGGCACACAGCTACATACTTACTTAGATAATTAAAAGCTAGTGTCAAGTCAATAAAAACAAATGATTAAAAAAGGAAATGTAATTTAAGAAATACATTTGGGGTCATATATATATATGTACATTAGGGTGGGGCGATTAGTATGGAAGGAAAAAAATCTTAATGGGCGAATCGCGTTTCTGATTCTTGGGATTGTACTGAGCAATAAAGTACACTAGACCATACGTCTACGGTGAAAATCGAGCTTGATTAATCATAAGATTAGGAAATTTTGGTTTATATATACAATAAAATGGGCATACATTTAAAACTAAAACTGTATAATTTTTATTAAAAATAAATTTTATGTATTAATTCTCATATACATACATACATATATACATACATATGTAAATTGTTTTATTTCTTAAAACAAGTTTCTGGTTGACTTTATAAATAACTAAACGCATATACCTACATGCATATATGTATGTATTATTGAAATTTTATATATTTTTTATTATTAACTGTTTTTAATATTTCAAAAATTTAAAAATTCTGGTATTTAAACAGTAAATTTAAACACAATTTGTTTACATTTTGCTTATTCTAATTGGAATTTTATTGTTAATGTTATGTTAACAATTTCTTTATTGTTGCTTGACAAAACTAACCAAACTACCAACAACCAAATATTCCTTCCATTCATACATAATAGAAGAAAAAATCTATTTTAGTTTTGGAAATTTGAATATTATGTGTATTTCTACCAGGCCAGCAGCAAACACAGCAAGGAACTACTATTTCTAAAAACCAATCCTAAACAAAAAACGCACGTACGCACAAAATTTTTTATTTATTTATTTGTTATAAATATTCTGTAGCTAATTAAATTCAACCTGCTTTATAAAAGTATGAGGAACCGCCCTGTCGACACTTAGACCCTTATATGTAATTGTTTCTGTTTTGTTTTTGTGTGTATTTTTATTTCTTATCTGTTTCCATAGTTCTTTCTCTTATTAGTAAAATTTAGTACCATTACCATACCACTTAAACACGCATTTTCATTTGTAGTTTTCTTTTACATTTGAAATAAAAATTTGTTTTTGTATGCTTTTGTTATTTTCAGTATTTTTTTTTTGTTCTCTTCCGTTTTTCCCAAAAACAAAAATTCAACAAACCTCAAGAGATTTTGTGCTCTTGTGGTACTAATTAGAAAAACTTTCTTAGTATTTTGAGCGCCTGGTAAAAAACTCCAACTAATTAACGGTTTATATTTCTTAAGCTCCCCATAGAATTTGACGTTGACGTTGTGGTAGATAGAAGTGGGGGTTTTATGCTGTCGCTGCTTTTAATTGTATTCATTATAAAAATGACACTTGACAATTCCGTACCCATCTTCTGCGTGTTTTATTTTGTTAATTAATTATAAGGTTCTTATTATAGCTGATTTTAATTGACTCTCTTCACCTCATTTTTTGTGTAATGTTTTACGCAATAAGAACTAGAGAAAAATCCTCCCTTTTATATCTTTAATATTCATAACCACAAAAAACTCAGCATGAATAAATTTTTAATTACAGTATTTTCCTTTCTTTTCCCTCATCTAACCGGTAAGTGTATGGCAGTATTTATAAGAGTAAATTGTTAAGAAATATGTAAAACAATTACAATTAAAGTAAAATTTCTATTAATTATTAGTTAATGTTTGACAATTATAAATGCTAAATGATATTGGACGGATGTCTAGTTTTACCAACATTTTCAATAACGTTTTTGCAAAATGGCGGGTCTTCTTTAATCACGTCACCGATTTTGTATTTTAAGGTATTAACCGCATGATCGGACAGGACTGCATTTTATGAAATTATGCGATCTGGAAATTTGGTTTGCAATAAATTTATTGTTTCGGCTGCAACAGTTGGATTTTCAGAAGACTAATGCAAACCGTTGACGTATTCGAAATTGATTTTTTAATATTTGAATGCGATTTTCGACCGAAATAAAGTTCAAGGTATCTAACAAAATTACATTAACGCAATTCACAATATTGTGCAAATGGTATTGCATCATTGCATTTGCAAAACGGTTTAGCATATTTTTGCTCTTGCTGTGTGTTTTGTTAGTGTAGAGGAACAATATGCTAAACCTGATTGCAAATGCAATGATGCAATACCATTTGCACAAGTTTGTGAATTGCGCTATTATGTATAAGAGGTTACAAATGTTTAAATTAAACATTGTTTGAAATCATAAAAAGCCTTAATTTTGCTACAATGTATTCTATTTTAAATAATTTATTTGTACTTTAATATATTTAATAATTTATTTGTAACTTTTAATTTACTTTAAATACATACCTATATTTCGAAGTTAAGTGTTAAAAATAAGAATACACTCTTTTACATTACTGCCTGATAATACACAAAAAAATAAACCAGTCGTAGCACGTGTTTTCACCACTTGATTATTATTCTTAGTTATTACATATTATGTACATATTCTGCATTTACTTTCCATGTCTGTTTTTATATACATACATATGTACATATTTATGTTTTTCTTTCTGGTCTATTACCGTTATAACTCTGCCTCCACAATAACAAAAACACAATAGGTATAAACATAAACACCAAACCAGTAGTGAGTGAGTTATAGTGTATTTTGATTACTCAACATAATTAATTTAACCTCGACCTAGGACCAATTAACTGAAGGTAACTTACTAGGCACTCAGCATTTATAAAGCAAATCTCCGCCACTCTCAATCTCCCCACATACACAACAACTTTGTTGTTTTGTAAATAAATATTTTATTTATGGTTGAATATGTAAGTTTTTTGTATTTTATTGTGTATAGTTGTGGTGTTTGTCTGTCTTTTTTTATACATAATTATCAAAAAACACAACAAAGAAACTAATGAGTAGGTTTGTTTTGTTGTATTGTGTGTTTTTATTGTGTTATCTATAGATTCTCCCTTTTTGTTCAAAGTGAGTGAGACAAGTGCATGCACATATTTAATATAATGTGTGAGAGAGCATGGGTGTATGTTTTTTTGGTGTGTTTACTTTTTATGTTAATCTGTGCCTTAAATATTAAGGGCTCCCTGTCAGAGTGGCGTTATTATAAAACAGTGACGGTTTTTTACTAAAAACAAATAGCAGCTTAACGAGTTTAAAAGTCTAGTTTAAATTTAAAGAAATTTTTTAAAATTCAAATGATATAAACGTGCTAATGTTGTCAGCATGGTTAGCATATAATATTAAGCATATGTTAAGCATAATAATGGTTTTAGTTTTTAATTAAAACAAAGCATGTGTACAGAATATTTGTATAAAAAATATTCTATACATATGTATGTAAATAATATCTTATCTGTTAATTGTTTCATCTAGGTCTTTATAAATAATAATTTTAAAACATTAAAAAATAAATAGTATAATTTCAACATCTCTTTAAGGTTGCTGTTACAGTTATAAATAATTATTACATATGTATTTGCATACAGTGAAGGAAAAAAGTACTAAACAGTAAATTTATTAAAAATTTACAAAATATACTTACATATATTGGAATGTTATTTATAAACTGTGTAAAGCAAGGGTTAAAACTTATTTTTTATTACAGGACCCCAGAGATTTTTGCAAAAAAAAATTATCTTTTAAATGAAAATTATACATATAAAATCTTATTATAGCTAAGTATGTATGTGTCATTCTGTTATAAACCATAAAATTTTCTCACAACATAAATAGCAACCCTAGTATTGTAGGTGTAATTGTATGAAATTCTTACTATTACTCATGTAAACAGAATGAAAATTGGCTTATAGTTTATTTCCTGTTACTGTTGGAAAGTGTTGGATCTTACAATTAACTGTAATTTTATAATATGCTCAAATATCTTTTAAAATAAATTAAAAAAAATTATAATTTTCTTTCTAAATTTATTTTGATGGGGTTTTAATCCTACTACCAAAAATACGTTTATAACACAACGAAAAATTTAACATAGAGTAACAAAAGCAGCATTTAATTAGCACATTGAATTTTCTTTTTATTCGGTCTAAATTGTTATCCGTCAACTAAAAACCAAATGCCTAAAATTTGAAATCAGGTAACGTTTAAGATTCGTCACAGCCACATACAACCCGTTTACTTGTTAATAGATTGATGTTTCATCATGTCTCCTTTTATTGAATATTTACATACATTTGTATAATAAATTGATATAAATTTTTCTGTTATTGACACATGTCTTGAGTGTTTAAAGAAGTCACGTGTTTAAAAATAGATAAATTGGTGCACAATTGAAATAGGAACCTTTGAGAAAATACGTAAACATGTAGTCTAGCTGTTTGCTTTAATAGAATTTGTATTGTAAAATAAATTGAATATTAATTATGACCACAAAAATAGACACTATTCACTAAAAAAATGTATACCTATAACATAATAAGTAATGTTTAGAATGTTTTTAAAAAAATGTTGGCCACTAAAATATACGTTCGCTTAATTACCTAAGCTACTTTTACCTGCAATTATAATAATGGTAAAACTGTAATAATCGAAAATACCGCTACCTCGAAAATTTCGTTACCGTTATTCTATAAATAATGCTAAATTATGAAAAAATCTTATTAATTTTTGTTCAAGCTTATGCATAATTAATGTGTATTTAAATGAAAATTAACGTTTTCATTTAAATATATTTATTATCATTTACTACCGATAATAAATATAATATAGGTTTGTACGAAAAATCTATAAAAAACAACTAAAAATAAAGTTATGCATTTAAAAGTAACAAATGCAAGCAAAAGTTGAAAATATTTTGTGACAATTTCTTTAAAACAATGAAACAATTTTATTACTGATTACAATAATGGACTTTCATTAGTGCCTACTATGAATAACCTAAAAAGAAATAATCATTACTTATGTATGCACTTATCTATTTCCCTGACCCGTTCTAGTGCACTTTAATCGTACCTGGCAACCCTTTTGTTTTATATAAGATACAAATATAGTCAGCTCATGTCAAATTATAATGCAAAAAGTAAACATTTAAACAAAAAAGATAAAACTAAATTAATTTAAATATTATTTTAGGTATAAATAAGGTTCACGTGGCAGAGTTTAAATTTAGAAAGTATAAAAAACACGTGATGACCATAAAGTACTCCATGTTATAAATATTAAACATATTTTTAAATAACGTTCAAATAAATAATACAAATATTTGATAAGGTTTTTTAATAAATTGTGAATGTGTATGTATGTATTTAAATATTAATAAATAATAGCAATAATAAACTTTTAAATAAACAAATAACTATTGATAAAAAATATATTAGGGGTAGGTATAGGTAATAGAGTTTTTAATAAATAAATAGTATGTACATATGTATATACTTATGTATGTTTATGTTAAACCTTTATTTGTTATTTCGATTCGAAAGCAAACATTTTCGGAATACAATGTATGACGTACATACTTACATACATATGTATGTACATATATATGTATACAAATTCGAAAGAGTTTTCTTTCGAAATGAGTTAGGTACAAAATAACACCCCTGTTAAAAAAAATTATATACAACGCCTACAATTTTTTAACTCCCCTAATACAAGCGCCCTATCGTTTTTGTGCTTGTTCTTGCTCTAATATAAGCTGTAACCGCATGTATACACACATACATAAACTCCAAGGCCTTTGTGACGCATAGAAAGCGACAACAACAACAAACATTAATTGCGTTGTAGAAAATTATAATTATAAAAATAAACTGAAATAGTTTGAGGAGAAAGACACAAAACACACTCAAAAAAAAAAGAACAAACTATGTCGAAAACTTCAAAAAAACCGATTTACCAAAAATAATAAATACATGTATATACCTACATATGTACATACATATGTATATTTTGTAAACAAATAAGAAGCACAAAAGAGAATACAGTAATAGTAGTACCAACAAATAATACTAGAAACTCCAATAACAAAAACATCAATACAGCAATTGTTTGTTATTGTTATTATTATTTTGATAGAGTAGTGTGTAAACAAGTTCAATAAATGGGGAAATTGTTTTTGCAGTGTTGTTGTTATTTTACCAAACACTGACAGAGTTGAACTAAAATGTTAATTTGTTTTTTTTATAAATACCGGTATTAAATTTCAAAAGATTAAATGATTTAAATGTTTTCGTAGCAGAAATAAAACAAAAAAATATTTGTTTTCAAGGAAAAAATAGAGAAAAACTAAATAAAATAAATAAAAAAAAATAAATAAAAAAAAAATAAATAGCGGACATACATACATACATACATATGTACATATATATGTACATACATTTAAAATAAAAAAAATAAATCCCGTGAGAGTAGTCGCTTATAGAAATTCTTAGTGCATAACTTTTCCTTGTAAAATAGGATTTATACCTATATAACAGTATTTTCTATAGAATATTCTATATAATCCTTTTCAAAACTTGTTACAGTTTGAATGACGACAGTACTTTCTGAAGTGAACATTATACATACAATAAAATTAATAAAACCAGTTAATTGTTTTCTTATTATAAAAAACATTGTTTTAACTTATGTACATATTATTTTGCTGATAACATTTATTGCTTATCAAGAGTCCATACATGTACAACAGTATAATCATTTGCAATCGTACCTCCTTTATAAATTGGGAGCAATAAGCATGTCTATCTTTACATTTACAAATAACACACCAGTATTGCCAAAGATTATTTTGAAAAAATTAAAGTTTCTATAAGAAGTTTCACTCTAATTATCTCATTGAAATATACCTCTACTGACTTCAGCTTCATAAAAACTACGCTCACTACGGCGATTACTACATTCGTTTTTAAGAAATGGTAACACCAGTGTAACATGACGTCTTCATGTAACATAATATCTAATATTTTAATATTTGCAAACGTCAAATTCAATCCAAAATATCACAATCTCATGTAAAAATTTCAAATCAGAGTTAATCTTAGTATCCTAATAAATATTATCAGACAGTTCAAAAATCACATCACAACTATTGTATCTTATAAGATAAACTGTCAATATAGGTATGCACATGGAAATTAGTTATCTTATGTCGACGTTATCTCTCACGTATTATATCAAAGTTGAAGACGCTATGTAGATACGAAAAAACTTGCGTAGATCGAGTTTGACTTTTTAACGTAATCATTACCTAAACAAGTTAATGATTACTTTAACGAAAACTTTTTATTCAATAATAATTGCCTTTAAAAATAATGGTAAATTTTGCGTAATATTTACATACATACATACATATACAGTTTATTTCATTTATTGATTTTAATTGCTTCTGTTCTTTCAAACACTATCGGTCTAATTCATAAAAAATTAAAGTAGACTTCAAATGTACTTTAAGAAAATTTTGTATGAAAATTTTGTCTAAAAGCACACTTCAAACCTACTTTATTTTTTATGAATACGGCAGTATAATTTCCTATGTATATCAATTGATTATACAATAAATGTAGCAAATACTAAAAAAAAACACTAACAAACAAAACAACAATAACCAAATATCGTCTATATATAGAATTTGTTATTTATTTTTCACACTTTTTTTTAAACAAAAAGGTACACATACCGTTGCTGTTTATGGAAAAGAAACATGTGCAAACCAAGACGAAAATCAATATAATTTATTTATTTATTAAACAAAAACTAACATAAAAGTAGGGCCCCCCCCCCCCCCCCTGGAGAGTGGAGAGTGAGAAAGATATAGAAACGATAAGGAAAAAGTGTAAATTGGTTTGAATAGGTTTTAAGTGGCTGGCAAATTAGAGGCAACAGTAACAAATAAATCGTAATGAGACAATTGAAAATAAATTTATAAAAATTAAAGACGACTGAATAATTTAATTGAATTGCATGAAACTTAATTTATATTGTTGTATAAATATTTGAATTATACAAAGCAGCCGGAAGAAGAGCTATAATAAAAATGACAAAATAAATTTAGCAAATTAGAAAATTAAATGAATAAATTAAGATGACGAATACGATCAGCATTTAAAGCGATTAAGTAATCAAAAGGATGGAGATTTGTTGTCATTAATAAATAAAAAAAAAACTAAAAGCTAAGTATATGCATAATTACAACCTAACTACAAAAGCAAATATGTAATTCGAACTTCAAACAAAATTTAAAATACTGACTCACTTTAAGGCAAATCGCAGCCCTTGTTGGTAATTAATTATGAATTAAATTCATAATTTTTTTTCACATAATAATTTTAGAATTTTTATAAATTATGTATAATTTGAGCAGTTTTTATTTGAATAAATATCTTATTTCCATTTCAAGAATCTCATAAATACATACTCTGACTCGTATACAAGAGTTGCTTTATGAATTTATTTTTATTTTATTTATTTATTTATTTCAAAAAAAATTTCTTAACATTTTTAACTCATTTCGTGGAAAAAACCCACTTCCTTATTACAGAAACTAAAAAAAAAGCTTAAAACAATAAACACATTTTATACAAATCTCATTTTATTTTATATTATAAACAAAATATCATTTTGGTTTTCAATAATAAAAAATTAAAACGAATTCAACACCCATAGAATGCCAGCAATGTTGTCTAGGAAAGCAAAAATGCCATGCCGTCAAAACAAATTTATTAAGTAATGGTAGAAATGAAACGTAAACCAGCAAACACGGACGAAGAAAAAAATAGTTTGTAATAAAAGCAACGGGTAAATTCATTCATATATTTATCTAAAGGTTACTTTACTTCCTGTGGGAACGTTAAAAATAAATAAATACGAAATGTAAGCAAAGATCTGCAGCTTATGATGGTGCTGATCATGACATCCAACCAACAGTCAGTCCAGTCCATCCATTAATTTTTTTTTTTGTGGATTTGTTTGTTTAATTTTTGTTTTTTGATCACGAACTGAAGATTGTTTTGCTTTGGTTTCATATAACAGCCAGAAGTTTATTTTAAAAATCTTAGTAGGCTTATTTTTAAAGTAAATTTTATAAGGGTCCCCCCCGAAAAACAAGAATTGCATAATTTTTTAAGTTTTTATTTTATTATTCCGTTTCCCGTCATTATTTATTTTTTAATTTTGTAGTCTGCATTGGGATATTGCAGTTTTGATTTTTTTTTCCAGCAGCCTTTAAGCATCACCACCACCTGGCATTTGTTGTTTGTTTGGTAATTTATATATTTGAGGTTTCTTCTTTGTGGAAAATACAAAACTATGTTAAACTTGTTTTACTCTTACAGAAACCCTTGCAGTACTTTATTTTTTAGCATAAAAATACTCGTATTATTAAAACGCAATACTTGGTTTTCATTTCAGAGACATGTTACGCTGCACTGCACAAATAATTAAAAATACTACATAATGTTCAACATAAACATTAGCAAAATCTTAAAAGAACAACACGAGCAACAACAACTACGACCAAAGTAAATAAAACGCGTCATTTGTTAGATACAAACAAACAAACAACCGGCTTTTTTATTTGCCATGACCAAGACCTTGAAAATAATGTTATGGTACAGTGCAATCAATTCAAGCAATTGTACTACGAAATTAGAAAAGACACAAACCTTGCAAGATAAAATTTACATTAACTGATAGAAGTCAATCATGTATAAAAATGTTAAATGCGTATAAACAAATCCCAAAATTATGTTTAGAACAATTAAATCACACCATATTGTTTTAAAATTGGCCAACAATTAAATTTTCACTGTTAGGGGCATTATTTCCCTTTTGTAGCACACAATTGTATATTTAACGGTAATTGTTAAATATTAGCTTAGACTCAAACCCTATTTAATTTTCCTACTGAAACCCCTACATTGTTTTGTTATATTTATTATTACTTCGCCTCTTTTATAAACCTATCTCTCTCTGTCATTTTCTCAAACTCCTGTTTTAATGTATTTAATTTCAATGTCAGGGATAAAATTATCAAAACAAAAACACACACGCACGCATACATACACCTCTAAAAACCTCGCAATAAGAATTTACAAAGTAATCAAAAGAAAAAAAAACAAAAAACTGGGTAACCTTGAAATGTATTCTTAAAAAATATTCTTCTTCCTTTTGAGTAAAAAACAGAAAACTGGCAACGGCAACCAGTTCCTTCTTCTTTACACCAGTACTTTTTTGCCAACACAAAGAAAAACTTAAAGAGAAGGAACTTCACAGCAACACGCACCGAAAACAAAAGCAAATTAATGTCTGAAAGAAAGATGGTGGAGGAAAGAAAAAAACATCCTTTGAATTTAAAAAAAGAACAAATTTTTATGACGCAGTTTCTTGATTAAAAATAAGGCAGGTGCAATTTGTTATGAAATTTGATATTTTGGCAAATATTTTGCACATTTATCTCTCAATGAAGCCTGGTGGTAAATAAGAATGTTATTGTTGTTTTTTTTTAGAAATTTTGTTGTTATTGCTACAAGTTTTATTTGTGCATATGAAGTGACATAATCTTCAATTATTTTTCTTAAAGGAATGGTAAATTGAAAAATGGAGGTCACTAGGAAAGTTTGTTTTGTTTCTAAAACTTGGGTGGTTAATTTGAAAATATTTGAAAAATGTAAAAATGTTTTAATAATGTTTGTTGTTTAAAATAGAGTTTTGAAAGTTTATTAGTGTAGTTCAGTGTTTGGTGTAAATAATGTTGCAATATTTTGAAAGTTTTTTCCAAACCAACAACAAAATAAAACGGATTGTAGTTGTTAAAATACTCAAAATGGTGTGCAGAGCATTTCGATTTTGTTTAATTTAAAAGGCGGAATTAAATTAATGGAGAAAGTATGAGAAAAATAAAATACAATTTGTCTAAGAAGTTGACATGTTTTAGTTGTTGATTAGCAAAACTTTGTAGCAAAGTTTACAAGGATCGAATTGTAGGTAATGACTTGCCAACTATTATTCAATTAAAAATGTTACATAATACTAAAATTTAAAAAAAAAAATATAAAAAATATATAAATGAACTATGTAATAAATTAATCCAATAATTTTTTTAATATGAATTAAGGTAATAAGTTGTTTGCTACTTTTAATCATTAACGTTCATTAAACTGATCGAGTAGTAAACAAATTTTATCAAAAATTACTCGAAAAATCATATTCTTTTATACAACTAAAATGATTTACTATTTTCAACATTGTTTACTATATTTACATATATTTACTATATATATGTACATCAAATTTGATCAAAAAAATATTAAAAATTTATTCAAAACCAATTAAAAATATTCCACGGAAAAGTTTTAAAGTTTATATTATGTTGTTTACCAAAAACTTTCTGTCTGCTGGTATAACTGATTTTTAGCCATATCAGTTAGTTAGCTTGCCAAAATAAATTTAAACAGAAAATTATGTTGTTTAACAAAACAATTAAACACAGACACGAGCAAAATATTTATACTATTGTAAATAAAAGAAAGATACAAACAAAAGCTTTATTCATTAAACATTTAACTAAAAATATTTAGTCGCTGTGATATGTAGACGGATTGATGGTTGGTTGGTAGGTTGTCGGAATATATCTAGAAATGTAGTCAATTGTTTGCCTCTTTTTAAGTGACAGACAGACATACAAACAGACACTAAATCAGTCTGTCTGACTGACTGTCTGTGTGTCTTTCACAGTGTTTGTTTGGATTTGCTATTGTTGTCAGTGTGTTTTGTATATTTGGAAAAGTACATTGACTTTTTAAAGCAATCAAAATCATAGACCTAGTTTCTGTGTATTTTGTATGTTTTTTTTTCGCATTGATAACGCTTAAATGTTGCTGCTGTACGTTTGTTGGTGCGTTGTAGAGAGCAATTTTTATTATTAATATTTAGATATTTTTTTGCAGTTTTTTCTTGTTTAAATATTTGATTTTTTTAGTTGATTTACTTTACTCGTACGGCAGCAGTTCAGTCAAACAAGCAGATTTATTAAATATAAACATGTTTAGTTAAGTTGTTTAATTACAGTTTCTATATTTCAGCAGTTCCACAAAAGTATTATCTTCAACCTTATGATTATGTTTCTATTTTATAATTTTAATCAAATATAAATTTAAATTTTGGCTTGTTTGTATCACTTTGTTTTCGCAAGATTTTACGGAAATTTTTTTATGAATTTTTTAAAATTCAAAAAAAAAATACATATACATAAATCAATGCAAAGATTAATGTTTTCAAGTTAAAACAAAAAGCAAACAAGTACAGTGCGCAAATATCGAATACATTTTTTAACAATAACAAAGTTTTCTTAAAATTATTAAATGCTTTTCTTATTTTTTTTATAAATTTCCAAGAAATAGTCAGAATTTTCTTAAAGTTTTTACAAAGAAATTTATCAAAATGATTTGGATAAATTAAGAGCTTTGTGGCTTTCAATTTAAATTAAAAGTATATCAAAAACCTAAATATTTTGTTATTGTATCTTGCTACACATAAACTTTAAAGCTTTTTTGATAAAGAGCGTGTAAATTGTCTAAATAGAAACCGTTGAGCTTTTATTAAAAGTGTAAAGTAACAAATGTTTTGAAAAATAAAAAAATTTAAGTTTCAATATAAAGCTTCTATATAATATATGTACTTTTACGCTTAAAGCTAAATTAAATTTATAAAGCTATACCCCTTATTCATAAAAACAAATTTTGTATGGAAATTTGCTTTATAAACCTGTTGTAAGTTTTATGAATAAGGGCAATAATATTTAAACCTTTTTCTTATGTATTGTGAAATAAGTTTCAAAATAAAGAAGAAAAGCTTAAAATTCCCGTGTTAAAATTCTCAGGTCGGTACGTAACTTGGTAAAAATGTGAAAATATTAATAAAATATTACTCATACCACCCGTAAACCACATTTTAAATTAATTTGTTCAATTACGTATGGAATACGTATGAGTGATTTTTTATTTAAATTTTTTAAATTTTCGAATTTAAAAAGAGGCAACGTTTGAATAAAATATTTGTTCGGACAAAGTTTTTTTCATAAGAAGTTTGACGTCCCTCTTTTTAATAGTGGAAGGCCAATGTAAGCGGCATGCGTTTATTAGTGTGTACATTGTGTAAAAAGAATTAGGAAAATGGAAATAAATTTTAATTTGTAACTAAACTCATATGTCACATATTATATACATACATGTGTATGGCAACATCGTTTAATGCGGCAAAGTTGAACAAAATTCTACTTCTGCCGTCCATGGCCGCATGCCGCTTACATTGGCCTTCTACTATAAGAGAGAAAGAAAATATTCATATGAAAAACACTTTGGAATGGGTGAATCCACATTAAGGGAATAATTTACTGGATAAACACCGTTAAATGTCGGTTCATTTTAACTGCATTTTTAGTGCCTTCTTCTGACTTTTAATGAATTGTTAAAAAAATTTAATTGTGAAAAGAAAATATTATTGTGGGGCTTAACCTACTACACTTCCCTACTTGTTTTAAATATTAATTAAGTATTAGCTGCAATTTCATTGTTAAGAATGTTGAAACAGTTTTTGATATGTAAATATTATAATGCTACAGCTTAAAAGCTACGAACAGTAGGAGAAAAAGCTCTTAAATTACAGCTTTTTTAACCCTTAACTTATAAGCTTTGAGTTAAACAACTGCATATATGTACTATACTCCAATTTAAGTAATATAAGCAATTACTCAACCACGTTAATTAACACAAGTAAGTGACATTGCAAAATTTATAAACTAATAAAAATTATGCATTTGCCACAAATCTAAGCCACAAGCTAAAAATAAGCCACAAGCTTAAAATAACAATAATTAATCGTGTTGTGCATGTTAATTGACATAATTTAATATTAGCAACATCTCTAATTAAGTTCAATATAATATTTAAAATGAAAAACCACACAGAACTCACTAACATACTACGCTTAATAAAACGGTTGGTGGTGGTGGGAGGGGATTTGTTTTAAATCATGCTGCTGGCAGTTGAAATACACAGCAGTAAGAGTTAGAAAAAAGGTTCTATAAACTTCCTTGAACTGTTTGCAGTGAAGGGATAAATGTTAAGAGACCACCAACATAAATTGTATGTTATTAAATTTTAGATTATTGCTAAAACACAGTGCGAGATAAAAATAAAAGCTTTATTTAGCTCTTTTAAGAGTATATTATGCAAAATATCTGTCTATTTAAAACAAAAGCAGCCAGCTACCAACTTAAAAAGCTTTATTTATGCAGCCAACTGAATGCATTACAACCGAAAATAGCTAACGAGACGAGCTACTGGTTCGTTCGCTCGTTAGCACCTAACACACCAAGCAACGAGTTGAGGTAGGTTCTAGAAATACAATATACACATAAGTAAAAAGCTTTTTAATTTATATTTGGAAAATGTAATATAGTCTAATATTAACTACGCCTTTCGTGAAATGAAAATGCAACAAAAACATTGAAAAAAGCGTTAGTATGTTTGTTACACTAAAGGTCGGTCGGTGGTGAATGCAATGAACTCTGTAAAGCTTTTTTCATTTGTTGTATGTACTTGCTGTTGTTGTTGTGGTTAATGCTGTTAACACCAAAGCTTTGTAAAATGCAGCAACATGCCCGTAAAATCTCTAGCCAGTGTGGGTTTGTATGTTTATTTTTGCTGCTGCTGTTGCTGTTTCTATTTCAATTTAAATTTATTTTTAGTAATTTCTAGGAGCTGGTGACCTTGTTTTCTATAATACGTTTTACTCTACATTCGGTTAGAATATGAGAATTGCTTAAACCGGGCTAAAACCAACAATAATATGAAAAAACACTTTTTTTAAATAAAATATGACAGCAAAAATTCTATAGCTACATAGATAAATAAAATTTTCTTAAATAAAAAAAGCTTTAATTTGCAATGCATTTACTTTTAAGCTGCAAGTTTTTTATTGTCGTTTTGTGTTGGATTTTTTGTTCTCTCTGTTGTAATGTTTAATGAGTGTCAATAACCTGTAGTTGCCATGAATTTCAGTGTTTTTATAGTTTGTTTTTCTCAAAACAAAAAAAAAAGTAAGAAAAACAATTGAAAACATTTAAATTTGATTGTTGTTGCATTTCTATGTGTAGGTTTGTGCGTTTGTAGTGTTTTGTATTGGAAAAGGGGTAGAAATCGTTAATTTAAAGGTTATGCAATAGTTTTTGTTGTATTCATTGAAATGCTGAGGCAAAGAAGTTTCTAGAAATTTTATTGGGAATTTTTTTGTCAATATTACCATTTACCTTTAATAATACAAAATTAGCCAGGATTTAATACTAACTACAGGACTTTTAAAACATGATTAGTAATAGGTATATAAAATTAAAATAAATCATCAAAACTATTTATGGGAATTTTAAAAATGAAAATAAAATCAAACTTAGGAAACAAAAATTTAGGACGTTTCTAAAAAAAAAACACTTGCAACTGGTTTACAACTGTTTACATATTTGCAATTAATTTGATACCAAATTTGTTCAAATACATATTTTCTTATATTCTGCATTTGATTTAAATCAAACACCAGCATCGTATATCTATCGTATAAATATAGAGAACAAATGAGTTTTACCTGATTTTCTCGTTTTTTCTAGATCAGTAGCTTAGAGTGCAAATCATTTAAGTTCAATTTGAGTGAAACTTTTATGGTTACAGACAAAGACAATGACAATTAAAAATAAGGTTAAAAGATTGAGAAGACTTCCAAAAGAAAAGTTTCAATCGTATAAGAAAAACATTAGATCTCTTTATCTATATTCTACATTTAGTTCAGTGTTGCATTTTAGCAGGGATGGCACTATAAGAGTCTAAATTGCTTTCAATTACATTTAAAGATATAAAATCTTGCTTCAAACATAATATTTATATTCAAAAATATTTTTCCACAATAAGTCAGTATTCCCATAAATCAAAAAATCAATTGTTAATGATGGTCCCGAGCTAAAGTGTTCAAAAACCTTAAAAGCATTTTATAAAAAATAAAAACAAACTTAAATTTAATTTGCCCCTACATAAATTAAAGTCAATTGCAAAATACAAATTCCTTTAATGATAAGACAGTTCAACTATAGAAAAAAATTATTTCAAATAATTTTAAGCTGTCTACAGATGCCTTCAACTACAAGGCATCTGTTTTCAAAAATAAATTTATTGGTTTCTATACAAAAATGTTCTGTGTTATTTTAATATAAAGAGCCAAATTTTAATACAACAACAAAAAATCCACTTAAATTAATAAACACAAACATATTTGCAAATAAACAAGATACAAAACAACAAAGAAAAAATTAGGCTTTTTTCTAAAAAATTTCCACCACAAACAAAAAATTTTAAATTTTTTTTTGGGTTTACACTATCAAAACATACTACTTATGTACTTGAAAATTAACATTACACTATTAATAAATATGTAATTAATTGTATAGAAGAAATCTTAAAATTTGTTATCAAATGGTTTTATTAGGGCTTATTTTATATGTTAAAGGAAATGAGGTATTAAAATGTTTTAAATATTGTCATTTTAAAAATCTGCAGTTGCAGAATTACAGAGATATTTTGAAAAAGTTTTGTTTCTTATTGGACCATGTTAAATTATTACAGTACAATGACTGAGTATGTGTTTTATTTGGTCAATGAAATTTGGCAACTTAACAAATTTTACAAATACAAAAAAAGTTATGAAAACAAAATTAATTTAAAAGGTTTTTATATTGTATAATTAAAAAAGACAGTATCAATATTAACAGAAAATAATACAGGCACCAAAGTAAAGCGGATTGTTTTACTAAAAGTATTCTTAAAATGTATTAAAGTTTGTTAAACTAGTTTTAAAAGCTGCTATATAGGAAGAATCTACAATATGATCTCTATTTCAAAATTTTATATCAGAATTTCAATATATGTATTCAAATCGTAATTCAGTAATTTCCAATTTTGTTTTAGAATTTTCTAACTGTATTTCAGAAATTTCTATATTTAAGAATAAAAATGTATCCAATATTATGGAAAAATTCAGAAATATTATTGCGAAATTTTGAAAATATATTTCAAACTTCTGAAGTATAATTCAAAATGTTCAAACATTTCACAAAAGTTTTCACTAAATGTTTTTTTTAATCCCAGTGATATTGTAGTTTTCAAATCTAATTTAAAGTATATTCAATTATAAAAGTATTTTTTCAATGAACACTAAAATATAGATTTTTATAGTGATATCTCCTATTACGTCAAATATTTGAAGAATGTGAACATTTAAGACTCACAGAGGGAAGAGGTAGACAATTGAAAACTTTCTTCATAATTTCAGAATCAATTAAAAAGAATTCTTAATAAATTAATTTAATTCTATTATTTATTGCCGCGCTGTACAAGTTTTAAATAAACAGCAAAACAAATAAATAAATAAATAAAAGAAAAAAATATTACACAATTAAAACAATCTTTATACATATGTATGTATATAGAAAAAGATTAATTAATCTAAAAAGTTTAAGCGAAATGATTCATTTATTTGATATTAAACAAAAAAAGAAACAAAACCCAGCAACATTTGTATGATAGAATTAGAAATTTGAGACTGCACTTTTTCATTGAAAAACAAGAAATAGTTTTCCTAACAGATCAGACAGTTTTAACAAGATAGGTAATAAATGCAATTTATAAGAAATTTTTAGAAATATACTTTCTTTTTTCTTGAAAAACTATTCAAATTTATAACTATTTAAAAAAAAAACAAGTAAGAAAGTATAGTTGGTCAATCCCAACCATAAATTACCCTACACCTAGTATATAAATAAAATTTTTTTTTAAGAAATTGGCGCTATATGGGAGATATTACCTATTATGGACCGATCATCCAAAAATTTAGTGTCATGATTTCTGTGAATATAAATATTATGTAGGTTATACTTTATCTCGATATAAATACTTTTAAAAGAGGAGGTTAAAGTAAATTACGGAAAGGGTCTTATATGTGAGTTTTGACTAATTATGGACCGACCTTTATAAAATTAGGTGTCATCATTTCTGTACATATGAAACTTATTTTTGTTAATTTTATTCGGATAACAACATTTTTACAAGAGTTATGCTCTTTAAAGTGATTTTCGGAATTGGGCCTTATATGGGAGCTACGACTAATTATGGACTGATCTTCACAAAATTTGTAGATGTGATTTAGCTTCATTTATTACTCATTTGTGGTGAAATTTGTTTGGATACTTTCATAATTCAAACATTTAAGATCCTTAAACTCCATTTCGGGAGGACATTTGTGTTGGGATCATGTGAAATAATGGACCGATTTCCACCAGTTTCAAACTCATCTGTCCTTGGGCCGAAAAAATATCACGAACCAAATTTTATTGAAATATCTTCAAAATTGCGACCTGTACTCTGTGCACAAGCTTTACATGGATAGCCAGCCAGGCAGATGGACGGACATCGTTAAATCGACTCAGGGAGGGAGGATTCTGAGTCGATCGGTATACTTTAAGGTGCGTGTTGGACCAATATTTATGAGCGTTACAAACATTAGCACAAATCCAATATACCCTCCCCACTATTGTGGTGTAGGGTATAAAAACAGATTTAATTAATAAAATAAAAAAAGATTTTATTCAACTCACCTTTCACGCAATGGCATTAGAATTCCAGCACCCATACTGGACACCTTCATTGGTATCTTTACACTATCGGAATCACTGCCACTTTCTGCCCCTGAACCGCCACTGCCGCCTGTCTGTTGCTGATTTTGTGGTTTTTGCTGCTGTTGTCTTTGATAATTATTAGTTTTACCATTACAAATAGTATTGCCATTGCCCTGTCGACGACCGCTTGAATTGGGTCTTTTAGCATTGCGTTTCTCTTGCCCAAATACAGGTGTTTGTTGACCTGTAGCCGTTGCAGCGGTTGCTGCCTTAGATACTTTATCAAATGCTTTATAACCTCCGTCGCTTTTAGCGTTAATTGGTTGTGCATTTATCAAGTTGTAACCCATATTTTCAGTTTCACTAAAATGCCCATCACCATCCGCACTACCGGCTTCGTCACTTCCAATACTGCCAGAGACCAAAACATCCATATGATTTTCATCGATGCCAATTGGCCCAGCTGACAGCTGGAGGGCAGCGGCTGGCGGCGGCTGTGTTTGTCCACAAATACTGCCATTACGTTGCTGATGTTGCTGCTGATGCTGTTGATGATAGAAACCCTTTTGATAGAATTGCTGCGAATGATTGTTGCTGTTGCAATTGTTGTATTGATGTCCAAATAATTCCACTCCCACAGTGTTAATATGGCTGTCACTACCGCTGCCACCTCCTTCTGATCTTGCTGATAATGATGATAGTGTTTTACAGCCGCCACCGCTGCCGGTAAGTACGTTCTCGTTGCCGCCTCCTTCAAATCTGCCTTTGCCACCAGTGCCTGTACCTGCACGTAATCTTGCCGACGTTGCGTTATTTGTTGCACCTGTGCCACAGATGCCAATTGTTGCTCCAAATTTAGTATCCCGATGTGTGCCATCTAATGAAATATTCGATAGAAACGAGATCGCAGCCAGTCTGCGCCTGTGTCTCGTTTTATTGAACGAACTACTTGCCATTAGGCAGTAACAATTGTTTATAGATGCTTTTTTCGTAAAACAGCCGACGGAGAAAACTTCTCACGGTGTTTTAAAGTTTTTAATAAAAAAGTTTTTTCTTTTTTTTTTTAAAAAAAAGTTTTAATAAATTTAAGGTTGTTTACGCAAAAACTGTAAGAATTTTAGAAACACTTTTCAATAGATTTACTAAAGGAGCTTTTTAATGAACGTGATTTACAACTTTCGTTTTCTCTTTTATTTAGTACGTGGTAGATCTCCAATATTAAGGCTCTCTCGATCTGTCTTTTGATTTGATAAGACCAAACTGAACAAACTTAATGAATTATTGATATTTAGCTAAAGTATTGAGCAATTAAATTACTCAAAATTGTGCGTTCTTTACTTTTGAATACAATTTAACTTTGTTTCTTAAATTGTTATTTAATTTAAACCGTTTGTTTTAGATTACTTTCAGTTTTTAAATGGATTTACTTTTAACGTAAAGGATGGTGCTATTGGATGAGTTTAGCTTTTTTTAAGTTCCTTTAAAGAAGCTTGAGTGCTTGGATTATTGTGATTGGCAATTATATTACAGCTGTCAAAAGGTTCCGTTCAACCAATATCACATAAACTTTTTAGTCTTTAAATTAGAAATTAAATTACTACAAAATTTTGAACTTAAACGAGACATCTTGAATGATTTTTTTATAACAAACACTTGACCAGAAAAAATACACTAAAAACAAAATTATAGTTATTTTCTTTTTGTTAAAGAATTGTAATTATTGATTATTTGTATTGTGGTATTGGTATTACTTTAGTTTAGTTCAGTTGCCGCCGTTTGTAATGCAACCGTCTGTCTGCTAGCAGGTTTCAATATGATTTACCGGAAAATTCTGGAAATATAGAAAATATAAAGAAAATAAATTAAATACATACACATACATATTTGTATATATAAATGTATGTGAGCAAAAAGTTAGTGAGTGAGTGAGTGTGCGAACAATGGGTATGGAAGTGGAAGTAGATAAAATAGAAATAAAAGTGCATAATGTAACTGAAAAAAGAAATATGTACGTATTCGTATTCATATTCGTACACATTTATACTCTGGTATACTTTCAGATAAAGACAGCCAGAGACCCCACACACCAGACATCTATCTAACAGGTATTGTACAAATGCTGCACAATTTTATGGAAAACACAGCCACTAAGAGAACGGGTAAACAAAGTTGTTGGTGAAAAAAGCTCAAGAGCCGGTTAAAGGATTCATGAATGGATTCCAAAAAAAAAAAACACAAGAGTTATAAGAGACTTAAAAGAGAGCAAGTGTTTTTAAGTCTCTTTTAGTTATTGCACTCTAGAATATTGTAGAATATTACTGTAATGCAGCAATGGCCAGCTGAAAAAAGCTTTTAGGATTTCATAAAACTAAGGGCTGGTTCCGGATTTAAACTGAGACCACAGAAAAAATATTTGTTTAGTTGGAATAAAATATGTAAATAAAAAGCTTTTAATTAAGAGTTAAACAAATGTCCCAATAATATATCAAATTAGTAACTTTAATATACAGCAAAAACTATTTTGTACGAGTATAAAACATTTAACTATCCAACTTATTTTGCAAATATTTCTATTAAATTAAAAAAAAAAACAAAACAAATTTGTATAAAAAAATGTCTCCAAGAGTGGTGAAAATATTTACAAAGTAATCTCCTTAATGAAAAACAAGTAACCTTCAAGAATACTTTAAAATAATAATTAAACATGATTTTTTGGATTTCTATGATTGTAGGAAAAATATTTTTATTCAATCTAAGTGTTTGATAAATTAGCAATTTTTAAATTTTTCCCAAAATAATATATGTATGTATATATATATATATATCAGTTATCTACAAATGCTGCTCTTTTTACTAATCCCAAACTGTTTCCTCATTTATTCAAATACCTTTTTTAAAAAGCTTTTTCTCATGGTGCAACTATACAAGGTGAGTGCAGATCGACAACAAATACAACACAAATCAGAAACAACAGGATTTTTGTTTGTGTAAAATAATGTGCAACTGTCCAAAATACTTGAAAAAGTATTACTTTTGACATAAGTAAATTGTAAAGAAAGTCAGTCAGCTGGGCTACTGCACTCACCTTGTATAGTTGCACCATGCTTTTTCTCATCAGATTTTTTTTTAAACATAAAACACATACAAAAATTGTTACTTAAAGTTGGCAACAGTTTGTTTTAACATTTATTGAAGTATTTAGCAAAAGTTTTTTCTATTATTTACGCTTTAATGCCAATTGTGTTCCATAGATTTAATGTATAATTCTCAAGAGACTTAACGGCGTGTTTTTTTTCAGATGCCGGTTTAATTTTATGCTTTATTTTTTTCAACGTTTAGTAATGCATTTTGCTTATGCATTATTACTATGGCAAAATTTTCCAAAAAGTTGTTTATATAAATACACATTACACATGCACATACATACATGTGTATGTATTTATAGCCAGCCACATAGTTACAGACATTTTAATGTTTTTAAACATGTCTAGTTTCCATTCTATACCCTCATTTTTGCCGGTTTCTAAGCATTGTTGTCGTGTATTTTTATTATTTTCTAAATAAAATAAATTGTATTTCATTCTAAATTAAGTAAAAAAAAGTGTAATAATGCCGGTGTTATATTTATTTAGTGTGTTTGTTGGTTTGTTTGCTTGTAATGAGTTGCGTTTTAGAATCTATTTCAGAGCTTTGCACATTGAATGCATGAATCATTTTTTTGTAATGCAAAGGTGAAGAGGAAAATAATGGTAATAAATTCAAGCTAGTGAGAGAACTTTAAGTTAAGTTTTTTTTTTGTAATTATGTGTAAATTTAAACTGCGATTTAAATTATTTAAGTTTTATAAAAAAAAACTGCATGAATTTCTTACTAACATTGCTTTGAAACAATATTTTATGTTTATGACTTCCCAAACAGTCTTAAGGTATGTGTAATGTGACCGATTTGACAAATATTTACTCAAAAAATCGGAACCACTTGTTTTAGCACAAATTTGTTTGACGTTGTTTGCTCTTATAAAATTTTTGCAAGATCAAACAGCATCAAATAAATTAAAACTAAATATTGTTATGCTTTGGCCTAAATAAGAAAAGTTTTTTTTAAATAAATAAACGAGCTCAAATATATGTCATCTAGTGGTTACGTCTTTTTCGGCAAATATTTGCCAAATGTGACGGTATCTTTAGAAACTTAAATTGATTGATTCCCGTTTGTTATTTTCACCTAAAAACATTGATTTCACATGTAAGTATTTGTTCACCTAAACTCTTTGTTATTTTCAGCTAAAAACGTTCCTTTCATCTAAAAACATTGTCTTCAAATTTGTTATCAACGAGGTTTTTACAAAAAATTAATAGAAACAGAAGAAATTGAGTTTACTAAAATAATTAAAAAAAATACTTTTCTTAAGGAAGAATATTCTGCTGCGGAAATAATTATTCAAAATTTTGTTGGTTTTTTTTCAAAAATGAAGAAAATACTAACAATTTTTTAAATATCTGTATTTTGACACAAATTTAACTTAAACAAATAAAATACTTAACAAATTCAACTGCTTTATGATTGGATATAATTAAAATTTTGGATATAATTAAAATATTAAAAATATTAAAAATAAAATTTTAAAGCCACATATTTATGGCACAATTATTGTAAATAAAATTTTTTTTTAAATTTTTTGAAATTTTGAAAAAAAAAATTTTACTCAAAATTAAAACGTTACCGGCTTTGGAATATGTATGGTTATAAGAATATTAAAAGCCGGCATATACATAATTTCGTTAAAAGCCGGTATTTATTATACGAAAAAGTAATACACAAAATTATTTTAATAAATTACTTAAATACATTTTTCTTTTTTTAATTTAAAACAAAACGTAAAGCTTAAACAACTAATATTTACCCCTTTTCCTTGGATGTCATGCAACAAAGTTCTAGGTTTAACAAAACTACTCCATTTTAAGGCCGTTTGCGTTGCACACTTAACGTTTAGAAAAATATTGGAAATTTTTAAATATTTTTAATAAAATCAATTTCAAAAACAATCTTGACAATTTCTGCTCCATTAATTTCAAAAAATATTCCCGTAGTACAAGAATAGTGAACGCGTTATTACGTTTTATTAAAGTTATGTGAAAAATATTTTTGTTATAATGAAAACCTTTTTACTTCAGCTTTTCAATCTTAACTAAGGAGTTCTTATTATAACTTCATAGTATTTATACACAAGAATGTTATTATGAAAAATATTTATATAAAAAAAAGAGATTTCATTAAAACTCTACGTACGCTCATTTAGTTTGTTTGCATTTTGGTTGGTTGGTTGTAAGCTCGAACGATCGTTAGTTTAGGTAGAGAGGTAAAAAAAAGCACAAACAACAATCACTACAGAGACATCTAGTGATATATAAAGAGTATTTTTTATAGGGAACATTTAATAGTAGTAGTAGTAGTTGAAGTGCTTTTGTTTGTTTCAGTATTTGTACAGATTTGAATTTCTTTCTATAGTTTTTATACTTCTTTCAGTTAAAGCATCGGACGCATTCACACACTCACTCTTTTCATTCAAGACAGAATTACGAAATGAAGACATACAAAAATGAGCTACAAACAATTTCATTTTTGTAAACAAATATATTAGGAAAGCAAAATATGAAAAACATAATCTGCTATACCTATAGTTAAAATCAAAACAAAGTTATGAAAAAGAAACTAAATTCTTGTTAAAAATGTTTAAAAACAATGCAATTATGTTGTCAATAGCTGTTTTTTTTTCTTCTAGAATTTGCCAATTTTGTTATTCCATTTTCATACTTTTCTTTAAATGATGTAAGAAATAAGAAAGTTTCAAAAGTTTTTAATATTTATGAGACTAGAAGAATCTAGATCATGGTAAATAATACGCGTATAAACTAAATAAGCAAAAACCTTTAGAAATTAGATTAAACATTTTAAATATTTTTTAACTTTAATAGAAACCTTACACAAATTTACTAAAAACTTTAACTTCTTTTTTTAGGTGTCTAGATAGTACCAATTGATATTTTTGTAGGATGCCGAGGAGTAAGATGTTGCTGCTGTAACAATCATCGTTTTTAATCTTCAAGAAACAATTTGTCAATCTTTATAGGTAGTAGATTAGGATATTAAAACGAATGAGATTTGAGCAAAACCCTTATAAAACTTACGATTGATTTAGTTCATTGATTAATGCTAGGAAATATCAACAATTTAAAAACGTTGTTTTCATCTAAAAACTTTGTTTTTATTTAAAAACGTTGTTGTCATCTAAAAACGTTTCTTTTATCTAAAAACGTTGTTTTCTTCTTAAAACTTAATATAAAATGTTGTTTAATTTAAAAACGTTTTTTATTTAAAAATGTTGTTTCTTTGTTTTCACTTAAAAATATATTTTCACCCAAAACCTTTTTTATCCAAAAACATTATTTTCACATAAAACGTTGTTCTCAACTTTTTCCGTAAAAAGCCTTTTTAATTGACAGAGAAAGTTTTTTTAATGTTTTATCAAAAGAGTTTCAGGACCAAAACTAACAAATATACGTATTTTTATTTAATTCAGATTAAAAGCATTTCTATTTTAACTCCTGTTGAACATTTGTCACTGCAAGTTTTACACATTGTGTTGTTTTTTTAAACCGCATAATATATTTTTCCTTCTTTGCATGATTTTTTTTTATTGGTGAAATAAATCAAGGTGATAAAATTCATGTTCAAAATTAAAAGAAAAATGTTTAAAAAATCTTAGTATGTATAATAAATTTAGCCAAAAACTATATGATGGAAATTTATTCGTCTAGTAATGTTAGATCATTAGTGAATTTGTTCTTTTATATATTTTTTGGGCATTCAATGTTATGATGGAAATTTTTACTATTAAGCAAAGAAGAGTTATAAAAATTTATAAATACATACTGCCGTATTTATAAAAAATAAAGTAGGCTTGAAGTGTGCTTTAAGACAAAATTTTCATACAAAATTTTCTTAAAGTACACTTGAAGTCTATTTTAATTTTTTATAAATACGGCAGTTAATATTTACAATATAAAAGAGTGGCAGAGCCTTAAATTAATTATTTCCATTCCGCTTTGTATTCAATAAATAAAACAATTTCTTAAAAAAAACTTTTTTATTTTTGTTTAAAAACTTTCATTGAAATAATAGTTTAAAACAAAACTAAAACTAAAACTAATTAATTTTCTTTCTTCTTCCATAAATTTGTACATTTTCAGTTTTTGCTTTCAACCCTTAATAAAAATTAAATAAGACTTTAAATAGAATGAAAAATTTATTGATTCAACACAAATTTAATTAAGCTAGTTTGCAATAGAGAAGAAGTTTTTGCTTTCAACCCTTAACAAAAATTAAATAAGACTTTTAATAGAATGAAAAATTTATTGATTCAACACAAATTTAATTAAGCTAGTTTGAAAGAGATTAGGAATAAAGAAGTTATCTTCCTAAGGAGCTAATTATCATTGAAAAAAATAGTGAATGCAATACAATTATTGTAACTTAAAGTTACAATAAGGAAATAATCAAATCTTTTAAGGACTAATAAAGGATAGGAGAATTAAAGAATTAACTCTTTCGAATTTTTAAAATGTTTGTATACATTGCAATGATTATAATCTAATTGTTTAAATTTTTAACTTATATAAAAATGACACTTATAAATACATAGATATAGGTACCTAGGAAATTCAAAAACTTTTGTATATTCAAGTTTGTTTAAGACCTGTTTTTAGTTATACTGGTAAATAAAAAGATATTAGTCTAGGTAGGTATATCTATCTTATTATATCATGACTACAAATTTAAAAATGACGTATTACAATGATATGCCAACTTTTTGTTGCTAATTTAAACAATAAAAAAAACTAATTTATTTTGAGAATTCTGTTAAAAAAAATAGAAGAAATCGCATGAATGAATAAGACATTCAATAATATTCTTGTAAGAAAAGTTTTAGTTTCGCTTTTTTATATTCAGAAATCATAATTTTTGTTCTGAAAAATTATTTTACTAAGAAGAATTACCTTTAAAAATTTTAATGCATAGATGTTAAAAAAAGTTTTACAGCTGGGTATTTCACTATTATAGCTATCTATTGTTATTTGTGTTTTATAGTAGCTATTAACCTATAGAGCTTAGGGTTGAAAATTACCTTTTTTTTATTGATTTGATTCTAACACAGTCGTTATTAATTTTCATTTTATCTATTCTGTTTGTTAAAACAATACACAATAAATATCAGCCCTTTATTTTGGCACTCTGATTCGAAACATTCTAATTAGACTATTCAAGTTTAAAATTGTGTACACACAGTCATATTCAAATGATTAATTGCAATGACGTCAAGACAGTCGGCTTGGCTGCCTGTCATCCAGACTGCCAGCGCAAGAGAAGAAGACAATACCAATAATAATGAGAATGAACACATCACGTGACCATGAAAACAATACGAGTTGGAGGAAAAACAAGAAAATATTTTGAAATAAAGGAACCGGCTTACATATACGCCAAAGAAAAATCATTAATAAAGAAAAATAAACAACAACAATAAAGAAAATCAGGAACATAAGCAGAAACCTATACAATGGGCAAGAAAGAGAGAGCGCATGTAGGAAGTGAAAAGTGTGAAAATAATGAGGAAAATCGATTGATTACCGCTAGACGGGAATATGTAAATAGAAAAACAAAAATGAAATGGAAAAATGAAAACAATAGAATTTTTTAAGAGATTTATTTCCATAAACAATTTCATCATTCCTACTCACCTTTGTTATTATATTTTAAGATTTTTCTTTTTATTTCAAAATTTTTTTACAAGTGTTTCAAACGTACCATTTTTGCAAATAATTTTAAACTATTGTAAAGAATTAAATAAAATTTTTAAAAACACTTAGCACTTT
Organism: Bellardia bayeri; assembly: GCA_950370525.1. Lineage (NCBI taxonomy): Eukaryota > Metazoa > Arthropoda > Insecta > Diptera > Calliphoridae > Bellardia > Bellardia bayeri. Next base: position 2,974,123 of record OX493268.1, read on the forward strand.
ATATATGTATGTATGTATATTATGCAAACAATTGTTAATATTATATTAAAAATTTATTCATGGAAAGAAAATTTTTGTAACAAGAACATTTCTTTACATTGATTTTGTGAATAATGACTATTTTTTTAATATTTTCTTTAACTTTTCGTTATGACGAATATTTTTTACATATATTTTTTGCTTTATTCGCTTTTATGGTTTTTTAATTTTATCTCTTTTGCTGTAGTTGAGTGGAGTGCTGTTGGAGGTTCTGCAAGTTGCGTAAATTTTTCGTTTTTTGGTAAACTTTTTTTAGACTGATTTATTTTAGCAATATAGCCTTAATTTCTTATTATTGTAGGTGTTTTATTGAAATTTTCGTTTTATTCTAATATATTTTTAAGTTTTATTATAATTTGCACGCGTTTCTGTGTATTTCTAATTAAAATATAACTCGCCTGTGGAAAAATGTAAAACAAAGTGAAAATTTTTTTTACATTATTGTGTTTTTGTTCACTTTTCTTTTGACGTTTTGCTTTGCTACAATGTTGACAACTTTTCAATAATAAATATCCACTGGAATTGTAAAAAATCGCAACTATTTAATTAACCAATAAATAAATATACATTTTACGTATAACTTTTTCCAAAAGAAAACGTTATTTTAACTAATGATAAGTATGTACTCAAATTTTGTAGAAAATGGTTTAGGTTACATTATTCCCAGTACTATGACAATATTCATCACCAGAAGTTTTTAACTTGATATTTAAATACGAAATTAGTTAATTTTTCCTTTCAGTCTCAAATTAACTTTGGTATTTAATTATGATAAAAGTTTATAATATCAAAAGCAGTATAAAATATCAAAATAATATATATAACTTCTTTATTTAATAGCTGATTTCATATTTAGTTTACAAATTGTTGTAAACTACATAGTTTATATCTGTCAAAGATTAAGGCATATCTGTGGTAAACTAAATGGACAAAAGCTGCATCATTCATGTCCTCTTCATCTTAATTCATTGTTTTAGTTGATATTAATAATAATAAGCACAATGTTTTTATTCGCGGCGAATTTATTTATTGTTGTAGTGTTTTTGTATGTGTTTTTAATGCATGGAGCTCTAACTCTTAAAATAATTAGTGAATAGGAAGCCGCCTGGATACAATTGGTATAAAGGCAGTTGAAAGGAAAGTTAAAGTTATATAGAGTTGACAAAAGAGGTTATCTTCAGACCACAACTGCAAATTAACAATCTATTGCCTTTATACCAAATTTGTATATTTATTTTATTCCGGTAGTTTTTTTATTTACATGTTTTTTTTTTATCATCCATAATAAGCCAATTGGTGAATTTTTTTTAAACTTTTTCGTTAAGAACGCGGGCCATTCGTGCTTCACAATCACATTCATTACCTCACTCTGTACCAAATATAAAGAAAGCAATACAAATGAATACATTAACTTTTATTTTAGAAATATGTATTAATAAATGGAATATCAAACATTTTTTTGCAGATAACATTATCCAGTGGCAAGTTACTGCCCGCATTTTATTTTTCACAAGGTACTTATGTCTTAAACGAAACAATTTTGTTAAAAAAAAATGATTAAAATGTTATCTTTTCAAGCACTTAGGACTACTTACCGTTGATCCTGTGAAGAATTGGTCCAATTAGCTGCATTGCTTGAGGTTAGTACTTCTGCCCATAAGTGGTTCTATTATTGTGAATAAAATTGAACAAAAAAAAAATGTTTTGTTAAAAAAATTTTAATTGTTACAATTCCTCTATTTTCAGATGATTTATGTTACTTACGGTTAACCCTGAGAAGAATTGATCCAGTAAACATATCTTCCGGTCATTATTGGCAATTTCCAATTTTTATACCAGATCTTATATTAAACATAAAATAATTTTCTATTTTCATTTTCAGCTTACCATATAATATAATCCTGATATTTTGGAGAATTCCCTGTCACTTTGGACAATGCTTTTGATGATTTTTGGGAAAAATTAATTTCCGGCCTCAGCCACATCAACGGCCATCAGCCACAAAAATGAAACAACATTTATTTTTAAATATTTTATAATGTACATACATATTACAAATTTTTAATTGTACTTACATTAATACAACACAAAATACATCTTTTAATATTAACTTGTATGTTTCTTTATATATTTGTACACAAAAACCCAAAAAATTTTTAAAAGTTTTATAAAAAAAAAAAAAAAACAGTTTGTTTATTTTGATTTTTATTTTTCATCATATGGTAACAAATGTTTTCTTTAACTCATTGCTATACGCATGTAGCGGTTTTTTCTCTGTCACATTAACAGGGTAAATTTGTGATGCCACTTTGACACATTTTAATTGTTCCACTGACCGCTTGGTGGCCGAGTAGCATGTAATATTTTTGACATCCTTAAGTTATGCTGTAGAAACTTTTTAAAAACACAATACCAAAATTAAATTAATTATTTTTTTTATTAAATAATAACTTTATTTACATGTAAATAAAATAAAAATATTTAAAAAGTTAATAAAAAAATGTTTTTGGTATTTTGAACGTATTTTTTGTTTTGACGATTTCTTGACGATTTTTTCTTTTTATCTTGACGATTTTGACGATTATTTTTAAAATTGACGATTTCTTCAAAAAAAAGTTGGCAGCACTGTACAGCTTATGTATTTTGACAACCATACGTTTTTTTGCACAGATATAACTTAATCTATGGTTTTTTGTTGTTTGCAGCGTCTTCCGAACGAAGTTTTGTTAAAAATTATAAAGATTTCTAAAAATATATTGCTTGAAATACGATAAATATATTGCAAATAAAACCGGCAGTATGGCAAAAACCGATGGTGCCTCATTGGCAATGGATATAGACTTCGTAAGTAAAAATATTTAACTTTTAAAAAAACTTCTTCACATGTGTCTTTTTTCTATACCGGACACTTTAGCCTGAGGAAGATGTACCTTATGAGGAAGAAATTTTGCGTAATGCTTACTCTGTTAAGCATTGGTTACGATACATTGACCACAAGGCTAAAGCACCTAACAATGCCGTTAACATTGTTTATGAAAGAGCTTTGAAGGAGTTGCCCGGCAGTTACAAAATTTGGTACAACTATTTGCGCACCCGTAGGAAGCAGGTACGTGGTAAATGTATTACGGATGCCATGTATGAAGAAGTGAACAATACATTTGAAAGAGCTTTGGTTTTTATGCACAAAATGCCTCGGATTTGGATGGACTATGGATCTTTCATGACCTTGCAATGTAAGATTACTCGCACCAGACATGTTTTCGATCGAGCCTTGAGGGCTCTTCCCATTACCCAGCATCATCGTATTTGGCCATTGTATTTAAAGTTTGTGCAGAAGTATGATATTCCCGAAACGGCGGTAAGAATCTTTAGGCGTTACTTAAAGCTGGCTCCAGATGATGCTGAGGAGTACATCGAGTATCTGTTAAGTGTGGGACGTTTCGATGATGCTGCCCAACAGCTGGCCAATATAGTAGACAATGAGCATTTTGTTTCCAAGCATGGTAAATCGAATCATCAGCTTTGGAATGAGTTGTGTGATTTGATATCAAAAAATCCTGATAAAGTACATTCCTTAAATGTGGATGCCATTATACGTGGTGGTCTGAGAAGGTAAATGCAATATTTTTGCTTTAATAATATATTTATAAACATTTTTTTGTTCGTAGATACACCGATCAGTTAGGTCATTTGTGGAATTGTCTGGCTGATTATTATGTACGTTCCGGTCTCTTTGATAGAGCTCGAGATATTTATGAGGAAGCCATACAGACAGTCAGAACTGTTCGTGATTTTACCCAGGTGTTTGACGAATATGCCCAATTTGAAGAATTGTCGTTAAATAAACGCATGGAAATTGTGGCCAATGATACTAATGCTACTGAGGAAGATGACATCGATGTGGAATTAAGATTAGCTCGATTTGAACACCTCATGGAGAGAAGACTTTTATTGTTAAACAGTGTATTGTTGCGTCAAAATCCTCACAATGTACATGAGTGGCATAAACGCGTTAAATTGTATGAAGATAAGCCTCATGAAATTATCAACACTTACACAGAGGCCGTGCAAACAGTGCAACCTAAACTGGCCGTAGGTAAATTACACACCCTGTGGATAGAGTTTGCAAAATTCTATGAATCCAATGGCCAAGTAGAAGATGCCCGTGTGGTTTTTGAAAGAGGCACCGAAATAGAGTACGTTAAGGTGGAAGATTTGGCCAGTGTTTGGTGTGAATGGGCAGAAATGGAAATACGCCAGGAGAATTTCGAAGATGCCCTTAAACTAATGCAAAAGGCCACTGTTATGCCTAAGCGAAAGGTAGCTTACCATGATGACACGGAAACTGTGCAAATGCGTTTGTACAAGTCTTTAAAAGTGTGGTCCATGTATGCTGATTTGGAGGAATCATTTGGCACATTCAAAACTTGCAAGGCGGTTTATGATCGTATAATTGATTTGAAAATCTGTACCCCACAGATTATTATTAACTATGGCCTGTTCTTGGAAGAGCACAATTACTATGAGGAGGCCTTTAGGGCATATGAAAAGGGTATTGCGCTCTTTAAATGGCCCAATGTCTATGACATATGGAATGCTTACCTCACTAAATTCCTTAAACGTTATGGTGGCTCAAAGCTGGAAAGAGCCAGAGATCTGTTTGAACAGTGTTTGGAAAGTTGTCCTCCGGAACATGCGAAATACTTCTATTTGCTTTATGCCAAATTGGAAGAAGATCATGGTCTGGCAAGACATGCAATGGCGGTTTATGATAGAGCCACAAGTGCCGTCAAACCAGAGGAAATGTATGACATGTATAATATATTTGTCAAAAAAGCGGCGGAAATTTATGGTTTGCCACGCACAAGAGAAATCTATGAAAAGGCCATTGAATGTTTGCCGGAAGAAAATATGCGTCATATGTGTGTGAGATTTGCAGAAATGGAAACTAAATTGGGAGAAATAGACAGAGCTCGAGCAGTATATGCCCATTGCTCACAGGTAAGTTATTAATAAAAAATATTGTTAAAATATGGTTTATTAACAATTACTTAATATGTTTCTAGGTGTGTGATCCCCGTATTACAGCCGACTTTTGGCAAACTTGGAAGGAATTCGAGGTTAGGCATGGCAATGAAGATACCATGCGAGAAATGTTGCGTATCAAACGTTCCGTACAGGCCACCTACAATACACAAGTTAATATGATGGCTGCGCAATACATAACAAACAATACAGCTGCCGAAGCTGCAGCTGGCGATGCTATGCGTGTGTTGGATGCCAAAGCAGCCGAGGCAAATAATCAACAAAAAGATAAACCTGCACTCAAGCCACAAACTTCCTCCAACATTATGTTTGTACGTGGCGAAACACAAGGCGGTACTGCTAAAGATAAAGTGGTTAATCCCGATGAAATTGATATTGGTGACAGTGATGACGAAGACATGGATGACGATGATGATGATGAGGAGAATAATGACACTCAAACTAATGATGCAGAACATTCAAAGGCTACTCGTAAAGATGACAATGATGTGGTAATGAAGAAGCTGAGAATAGAACAAAAGTCTATACCTTCTAAGGTGTTTGGTGGTTTAAAACCAGCTACTAATGAAGAGGAGGATGATGATTGAAGAGTGTTATTAGCGTAAAGAAAATAAGAAACATTAAAAAATAGCTTATCACAGGAAATATAAAGAAAATTTATTATAAAGAGTAACGTAAAGTGTGTGAATAGTGTTTTAATGTTAATGACTATGAATTGTGCTTATATAAAAGTGTATTGGGGGAGACAAATTGAGTTTCAATTTGCCGAATTTAATCGAAATTGATAGCTTCCAAATTAATACATCAAATCCCCAATTTATTTTTGTTATCAATAAATTTTAGATTGGTTAAGGACAAAGCATGCTGTTCTGCGTTTTTAGGTACAAAAGAAAATTCTATGATTAAAATGTAATTGAAAGCAATTGAAATGTAGCTTTATTTTTTATTCTCAACTCTGCCATTGAGGAAGGATGATCAGATAGGACTTTCTGCTTAATTTAAAAGAAGCTTAATTTTTATTTTCAACCCCACTTTTAGTTTTTGTTTGTCAATAAATTATATGCTCATTTTGGTTAAGTTTCGTTACCACATAGTTTTTAGTTTTTTTTTTGTTAGTTATTGTTAACATTTGTTAAAAGTTTTTTATTGTTGCATTTTATATTTATGTTTTCCTACAATGTTGTTTTGTCTTCGTTGTTAGTTATACATACATATGTATGTGAGCATGTGTGTGATGTATGTTCACATGTCTCACAAATTAACCTAAATCTCAGCCATAGAACATGGCGGTTGACATGCATATTAAAACGTTGCCACTGCTTTAATAACAAACGTACACTGTGTGCTGTGTCTTTGTGGCAATGGATGTGTGCGAGTATATGTTTGGGCTGATGAGTGCATAAGTGTATGGAATGTGCAGCTGATGCTGTTGCTTGTGCTTAAAATCTCTGTACAAGACAAGCCGCAAATTATGCAACTACAACATAAGCACATCCTTGCCAACATACATACCTACAAATACATAAAAGTACACCAATACAAAAAGAAACATCAGCAACAAATATGTACTTAAGTAGGAATTGGTATACGAAAACACAGTGGAAAGGTTTTTGTAAAATGAAATTTTTCTAAATTTTTTCCAATTTAATTTTGATTAATTAATTTATTTATTTAAACAAGCATTGTTGCATGCAGTATTGTTGGCTAAAAACGATGGAATGAATTGAAATGTTTTCTTTTTTTGTAAATTTCCAAATGCTTTCATCGAAAACAAAAATATTCTTACCTTAACACTTTTCTTTTGGTTTTTGATATAATCGAGCTATTGTGCAATGCTATTGAACATTTGATGAGGATGATGATAATGGTGGTGATGTTTTCATGGTTCTTCTATTTCTGCTGCTGATAGCGACATGTTAACATTATAATACATTGTTGCATCAAGAAAATAATGAAAGCTAAAAGTTAAACAGGCTGGGAAAAGGGGGGAAAAAAATTAAAAGAAAAAATCCACTCTCATCTACACTTAGCCATACGTACAGACAGACAAACACTAAATCATTGTTCACATAGAATCCCGTCACACTATAAAAGCTTTTTTTAAACACCTGATGGTAACAGTTTGGTTTCATAGTGATTTGATGAAATAAATTTTAATTTTTCAAACTCTGTTTCAGTTACATAAATATTAAAACATTTAGGTATGAGCGCGGATTTTATGTGTACAATAGTTTATTCTATCATAAACATAAAAAGGTTAACAAAGTTGTTTTTTGCCTATCAACTTTTCTTCTTTTCATACTTGCTGCTCTGATCTGCTATATTTTGTTGCTGTTTTTGTTTTAAATGAGGTAAAACATTTGCTTTTGTTGCTTGAAAATTAAGTCATGAAGCTCTAAATGAAGTGTAGAGGAATAATGTTTTCTTTTTTTCTTAAAACATTAAAATTCATGCATATTTTTCGTAATTTTAAATCTTTGTTTGAAAATTTCTGTATGAAAACATGACAATGTATTGTTAACTTCCGTTTCCTTTTTTATGAGCTTCATAACTGTTTCCACACACACACACATTACAGTTAGTTGTGTTATCTACGGCTTGTAAGCCATTTGCATTGTTTTAATATTCACGTTAACTCTACAGTTTCCTTCTAACAATTTCGTTACGTATTTTTTCTCTTTATTATTATTTTTTTCGGTTAGCAAACTGCCAAAAATTTTGCTTTGCTAAGCATTGTCTCCAAATTTTGCATACATACCTACAAAAATATCAAACAAAAATGTGCTTTACCACTTGGGCAAACAAACTACAACATACCCAATAATAAAAATATGTAGCCAAAAAAGAAGTAAAACCAGTAACGGAAAATCTCATGGAAATGCTTATCCGTTTAAAGTCATAAACACAATTCATTGTAGGCTTATCACCAGCACGACTATGCTAAACTCTACCAATTCAAATGGTTATTAAGTACAAGCATTGTTTTTTCTTACTTTAAATAATGCCTTTTTTAACAAAAAGAAAAAGCTGCCTCTATCTCTAAAAATTTAAAAAAAAAAAAAACGAAAAGAGGTAAAACAACTTAATTACCTTTAAAAATTATGATTTTAAGCACTTTTATTTTGAAGTAGCTCAGAACAACGCACTCAAACTTCAAAGTAGTTTTTCTCACAAACATTTTCTTTAAAATATATATTTTTCCTTATCATTAAATTAATGGCAGTTTTGCTTATAAAGACTTAAAATGTAGAGTATTGTCTTTTCACCCTCTCCAGCAATAGAAATTCAAATTGTTACAGATATTTTTTTGTTTTACACTTCATTACACAACGACAATCATTATGGCAAAAAAGCCACTTCCTGCCACTAATTAGAGAAGATACTTGGGGTGTATGTTGTAGTGTGTGTGCGAGTGTTTTCTTTCCTTAAAAATAACACTTTAACTTTAAGGAAATTTTTATTATTTCTGGTACACATCTACTTGTCTTGAGGAATAATTGAAATTTGTACATTGGAAATTATAAATATTAAAAGCTTTCTATTGCCCAAATGAATGAATGAATAAATGGAAATAATGTTCAAAAGCTGAAAAAATAACAAAGAATGAAAAGGGGCAAGGCATAGACGAACGTTAAGACCCCTTAAGCTACAAATTGATTCGAACTTCTGATCTTAAATAATTTCATCAAAAGCTTTCAAACCCGCAACCACAATTATGTTTTTCGTTTCGGGGATTTACCTTAAGCAATGTTACTTCAAATACTTTTGTTTCGAGTCATAGTTGAGTAAAACATCGGACCATGGTTCTGCAATGTGCGCCAGGTCATCTCACTAAAATTCGGATTTTAACCTATATAGAATCAGAATTGTTCTCTTTTTGTTATAGCCTTAAGTGACATCACTATTTATACCAAGGCCAACAATACAACAATTCAAATAACAATATCACTATTAGATGTCTGATCCCCTTTTTAGAAATGTACGGATGGATTCACGATCGATTGTATATAGCGGTTGCTCTGCGAAACCGAAAATGGCTATAGGTGCAAACCACCTCAGCGCACATCGACCGATTATCTAAAAATCATGTAAAGGTCCTAAATGAACATCCCTTGTGATATCGGATAGTTAAAAGTTTCTTTCCACAAATAAGAACGAATTCCAATGACATCATTTTACTTTCCTACTGACTCGCACCCCACAATAAATTCCTGGTGGTCAGGATTCAGTAAACGTAACATATACGGGATTGCCGATTATCTATGTTTTCCGAAAAGATCGCATATGACCAGCTCGGAAAATTAAGATTCTTGATTTTGGCTTATATCCAGGGCAATCAAGTTAAAGCAGTTTAAGTTTCACCAGTTGAACCTCTAGCTATAGTTCAAGATCCTGTCCTTGTCATGAAGGAGTTTTAAGATGCCGAGAGGTGCTTGAACATCGGGGAATATAAGTCGTGGATAATGGAATACTTGTTTGTTATACATTCACATTATTAGTGCAGGTTACATCCAAGTGAAGACACTTGGAAATATACAAGAAATCAAAGACTAATTAGACCCATCCTATTCCTATAATGAAAAGTGTGCTGTGCTGAACCCTCGACAACAAATAAATAATTTTAAATAAGCCAACCAAAATGTTACTTTTTTCCGGCTAAACTGAATATGCTATCTTTGATATGCTAAATAAAATGTTCTTCGAAATAGAACACCCACCAAAAAATATCTGTTTTTTCATCATCATCATTACAACTATTCGTACTACTTATATATGTATAAATAATCATCACTACCACAAATTCTCGTAATTTGGTATGTGTTTTAGTATGTTATATGTATGTATGCATATACATAGTATATATGTATATGTTAGTATAAGTGTGAGTGTGTAAAAGTGTATGAGTGCGTTGCAATATGCAATCATAAGTCATTTGTCTATTATTATAATTTGTTAACATTTTATAAAAAGCTACACTGCAGTTTATTTTATTTTTGTTCGTTCATCATTGCATTCAACTAAAGCTTAGTTGTGTTGTGTGCGGCATAGAGTTGGTTGCATGAAAAAGAAAACTTTTTTATTTCTTTAACGTTTTTTGTTGTTGCTGTTGTTTGTTAAAGAAAAATTAGTAAAAAGAAACTTCCTTTTTAGTGGCAGTAAAGAAAACATTTCACTGCTTCTCTCAAGTCATTTGCAAAGAACTTGAAACTTTTCTCTAATTTTTTGCTTCTTCTGCTTCTTATGAAATTTATATAAAAAATTATGGCAACATTTTCATTTATTATAAAAAGCAGCAATAGAGCAACAACAACAATAAAAAAGAACAAAATTATTCGCTCTGAAATTTGAGTAATGAGTTTGAATTGCTGCGTAGAAATGTATGTGTGTGTGTGTGTGTGTGTGTGTTATGTTTGGCAGTTTTTCTAATTTTTAGCATCAAGCTTTCATTCCCCCCTTACAATCATCGTCATCATCATTATTAGAGTCTATTTTTATACTTATTTATACAGTGTGAACAACCCGCATTTATATTAGAATTTTAGCAATAACAATTAAATGTTTTACATAAATAAGCATCCATTATGGAATTTTATGTTAGTTATGATGGAATTTTTAAAGTAGAGGGAGTAATTGTGAAAAAAAAATTTTAAATAAATGTAGAAAATGTTCTTTATTGGGCAACATGTTTAGAAAGGGTCCTTAAAGCCTATTCAGTTGTGTATATTTGTCGGTAAATAAATGAAAAAATTTTTACGTTACGTCTTCTAATAAAGATTTCATCGTTTTTAAACTATAGACCAACATATAGAGGTTCAATTAAGACTACGTCTATTAAGCAAGACTACTACGTCTTTTAACAAAGGCTATGTCTTTTAACAAAGACTACGTCTTTTAACCAAGACTACGACTTTTAACCAAGACGACATCTTATAATCAAGACCTCGTTTTTTAATTTTAACTACGTCTTTTAATAAATACTATGTTTTATGATAAAGACTACCTCTATTTATAAAGACTACGTTTTTTGATAAAGATTAAGAAAGACTACGTCTTTCAATCAAAACAACGACTTAATCAAGACTGCCTCTTTTAACCAAGGCTACGTCTTTTAATCAAGACCACGTCCTTTAATATATAATACGTCTCTTAATAAATTCTATGTTTTTTGATTTTAATTAAATCTAAAGTCCAGTGTCTGACTTTATACTAAAGACCAGTGGAGCTTGCAAGGCACTCCGTTTATTTAAACACATAAAAACAAATTTAATTAGGTATTTTCTTAAATTAAATTTGTTTTTATTTTCGTTATATAACATCTGCCTAATGAACCTTTGGCTCTCGGTGTTTGGCCTTATTGGCTCCACTTTTGCTTTTTTGTTGTTTATTTGACTTTTTAAGCTTGTCATTTCCAAAAGCCCAAAATAAGTAAATATGTGTATGTAATTGGGTTAATGTTTCCTTCACTACTTATTCATTATGATTATTTCATTTTAGGAACAAAGCCAAAATATAAAAAAAAAAAAAATAATAAAAGGAAATAATCTGAACAAAAAGCAATACGAATAGTAGATAAACAAATGCGTAAATTGGAAAAATTTATGAAAGTAAATAAATCTGCTTTTCTATTTGAAAATTCTCTGTTTTAGTTTTAGTCTTAATTGCGTTTAGTAGTAATCTTTATGGCAGAGATTAAATGGAACTTAAAATGCAATTAAATGATTGGGGGTGTATGTTGTGGCAAAATTTATAAACATTTTCCAAAACTAAAAATTTGAATTTAAATTAATTTTGAACAGGATTTAAAAACAGATTAAGGTTACTTCTTTTCTCTTTGTTCTTGGTGTGTGATATAATTAAAAGCTTTTTGGGATTATTTCCTAGATAATTATAGTGAAACGAAAGTAATAGTAATAATTTTTATTTTAGATCCCTTTTTGTAGCTTTTTAATTTTTCCGTTTCATTAAATTTTCAAACAAAAAGAAAAAAAAATATATAAAATTATTTGTGAAGAAAACAAAAAAAAAAAACGCAAAGAAAGCACACGTTTTATCTACTTTTTATGTTGTTTTAACAATTGCGACTAGCAAACCATTTATTAAATAATTTTTTTCTCTTTTTGTTATACAATTTATATTATCTTTGTAATCTTTAGTATAACCAAAACTGAAAATCTCATTTTATTTATCATACCTTTAACACCCTGGGTGTTATGAAAACTGCTGCTGTAGCTGTAGTGATGCTAACGGTAACTAGCCAGCCATTCAGTCAGCCTGCTAGGTAACCAATCGTAGTAAAAATTTACAGTTACAAAAATAACAACATCTACAAAACCACAAACCCTTTTATGGTTTTATACTCACACACACTTACGAGTATACTCTCCTGGCAACTCATACAATTTTGGGGTTTTAATGGTGTATTGGGAGGTTGGTGTTGGTGTTTTTTGTTTTTGTTTTGTTTTTCCTTTTCGCCTTTTCAACTAGCAAAAGTTAATTATTTCGCCATTAATTTTTGGTCTAAATAAAAGGAATCCTCGAAAATGAAATAAAATTGTATCCAAGGGATTGTTGTTGATTTACAGGTATTTCGTTTTAATCGTTTTCATTCTATAAACTGGCCACCACCACCAACACAGCATATTAAAATTATTATTAAGATCGAGATGTAAAGGTATGTGGAAATTTAAAGCAGTCAAGCTTTAAATTAAAAAATAAACTTTTCAAATATTTTGTGAATACTGAATAAAAATGGAAAATAAAATTTGAAAATAATTTAAAATGATCTTTTAAGGGAATTTGAGGAGTTACATTATTTCAAACAAAAGATACTGAATTATACTAAAGACATAGTGTCTATACTAATGACATGGTGCCTTTATACTAAAGAAATGGTGTCTTTATATTATAGACATGGTGTCTTTATTATAAAGACATGGTGTCTTTATACTAAAAACATAGTGTCTTTATACTAAAGACATGATGTTTTTATACTAAATACATGGTGTCTTTATACAAAAGACATAATGTCTTTATGCTAAAGATATGGTAGTGCCTTTATAATAAAGACATAGTGTCTTTATACTAAAGATATGGTGTCTTTATACTAAATACATGGTGTCTTTATACTAAAGACATGGCAGTTCTTTTATAATAAAGACTAGTGTCTCTATACTAAAGACATGGTGTCTCTATACTAAATACATGGTGTCTTTATACTAAAGACATAGTGTCTTTATACTAATGACATGGTCTTTATACTACACTTGCAATTTTTTACAATTCCAATTTTTTTTGCTGGGTTTACAACTTTTAGGTAGTAAATATTTGACAACTTTTACAGCTTTGTAGCTCCTTCTTAAATTCGTTTTCCATCTTCTGTATAACAAATAACATTAGTTTGTATCCAAAATAAAAATATGGCCAATGGCTGGCTGGCTGGTGTTAGTTACTCACTCAGCCAAATATTACGAAGGTGTATATTAAAAATCATTTAATAATAAGTCCTTAAAAATTAAAACACATTTTCTAACACATTGTGCGGTTAAATTTCATTTTAAGGATGAACGTGCTACGTAGTAAGAATATCTGCTTGTTTGGCGTTTTACTACTAGATGTCATTTCTAAAATTTCATAAATCTGTAACAACATTTGCTTTCCTCTGATGACTTTTTAGTTGTTGTTGTTTTTTATTTTTTTTATTTTTTCCTTGGGCGCTTTCCGCCACCAATTCTGTTTGGAAATTATGAGGTTTTCGTTGGTGTTGGTTTTTTTTTTTGCTATTTTTGTTTCTAGCAGCAGTGAACACACAGAAACGATTTGTTGGCAACAACATCTTTTTCGTTGTAACCAAATTTAGTTGGTGGAAATGATAATTTTCACTTGAGTTAACTGAGTACATTGATACGGTTACTAAAAGAATGAACAAAAAGAAAAAGAATAAAAAAAAAACAGGGATTGTTTACAATTGGCAACACTTTCAGTGCATTTTTTCCAGTGTTGCACTGCCTTTGTGCGTTAGAGTGAATGAGGAGGATACACACAATGAAAATTATGAGGTTTGAGGCTTTTCATGGCGTTTATGTATTTGTGATTGAAAGAGTTTGTACGAAAAATAGCAAAAAATGAGAAGAAAAGAAGCTTTGAAAATTAGTTGTTGCCAAAGAAACTTCAAAATGTGTAAAATATATGGCCGAATATGAATGACCTGTTTTTGTTCGATTTAAATGCAGTTTAAGAGAAAAACAATTTGCTTTTGCAAATGTGTTAGATTACGAAATAATTTCACATAAAACAGAAAATTTTCCAAATAAATAAAGAAATTGAAATGTCTTGTGAAAGCCTAGAAATGTTTTTTTTTTACAAATATATTACTTTGCCTACTTTAGGGTGTTTAGGTTTGGTTAAGGGTATTCCTAGTACTTTTGATTTTGGAACATATTATTTCAATAAGCTTAGGCATTTGTGAAAAAGAAAAGTTTTATAAAACGACTGTGGAAGGAACATTTTCCAATACTAGAACGATTTCGGATAATTCCTCCCATCTACATATACATATTGCCAACTTTTTCCAGTAAACGAAATTTCAATTTCTTATGGAAATTTTATCAATTTCAACAAACGAATAGTCCTAATTTCTTATTTAATAAGTCTGTGAGGTAACTTAAAATTGTGATTGAAATTAGATTTTTTCACTTCTCATATTGATCCTATCTCTACTGGCAACTCTTCTTCAAGTGATATTTTTCCTAAACCGTAAACTGAAAATACACATTGCACAAATAACCAAACAAGACAAGTAGAGACTAAAGTAGAAAACCAGAATAATATATAAAATAAAAAATAAAATGTAACAAAAAAGAGAAATGGTTATTTTTGTTGCTTAACGAAGCAAAAATTTAGTCAAGCGCGTAAAAAAAATCACAAAAAATAAACCGTATAAAAAATTGCAAAAAAAAAAAAAATAATGTTGCAACCAAACCCTAGTAAATGATAGTTGTTGCACAAACACCAACACACACATATACCAATATAAGCCGCCTTTTTATTTGTGCACCAACACCAACAATACACAAAAATTTGCAATAAAATAAAAACGAAAATTATTTAAAACCACAATTGTATTTTGCAACATTTTTATGCTATTCTTCCCCTCTTTGTTTCTTTGTTACAACTTGCAATATACAATGAATTCACAATACTACCACCCATCATTGGCTAATTTAACAATGTTACTAACCATTGTAAATATAGAGTAGAAAATAGAAAATAGACAAAAATTAGCTGAAGATAAAAATGTATAAAATACAATAGTTAACTGTATAAATTTACCTTAGCGTTAAATTAAAATTTGTAATATAGATTTCATTAGAGTTTAAAATGTAACAGCTACATACATAAAAAAAAAACAATATGAATTAATATATAAATTGCATTTAGTTGCTTTTGTCAGATATTTGGGTACATAAATTCAATTAAATGCCCTACAGCATGCAAAAAAGTACGCAGTGCTAAATGTTTGTACCAAACAGTTGCAAAACGGTTCGTTCACAAATTTTACTGTTTGATTTTAATAACAAAAACATACAGTGTTTGAAAAGATCATTTCCCAAAATTGAATCAAAATTTTGGGAAATGATCGTCATGATCATTTTGCATTAATGTGACTAATCTTTAACTACGGTTGTGAAATGTTTGACTATAGTCACTAAAGGGGGATAAATAAGACACACTCTCTTTAACTAATATAAAAAATTATTAAATTGAAAAGAAAAACAGGTACAATTGCAGCTGCCAAGAGAAGACAGCGAATCAAAAAACTTTAAAAAGGGTTTCAAACATATATTTTTCTTTAATCCAATAAAAACGGAAACGCAATGTTTTTAAATTGCACGATGTAGCGGTCCAATTTTGATCAATGAAACTAGAGATTGCTTCAAATGCTACATGCAGTAATTGAATTGTCAGCAAGAAGTGACTAGTGCTTGACTATCCTTATTTTTGAAGAAGTATGGTCCACCACACAGTAAAAAGTTTTAGATGCATTTTTCTTTTCCGACAATCATATGCTGGTTCCGGGTCCCAAATTCAACAATATCGACGATTGTGCTTCATCCCGTATGTAAATTTTGATTGAATTGGGGTTGAATTTCAAACCGCCTTTATTTGTCATCAACAATCATCTCTGGGACGTCCTATACATGGAAGTTGTATTCTATTTTCGATTGGATACAGTATCTAAGAAATCTGGCGGTTTGTTGACTAAAGTATACTAGCAGTTCTACAGTAATTCCTTGACCGACTCCAAGTTTTATATTTTGGGTTGTTTTATATATATATGCTGCTCCTTGTAATGCAGAAAGAAGTCAACCGGTTATTTAACATATTCCAGGTAATCTAGCATGAAGTCAGTCGTTATGTTTGTGTCTCTAAAGGTACGGTCACACATGGCAAATATTTACTCAAAAACAGCCTAACCACTAACACAAGATCAAACATCATTAAATAAAATAAAACTAAATATATGTTGTGTCTTGTACTAAATAAACGAAGTTTTTTTTTAATAAATAAACGAGTTCATATATATTCCATTTAATGGTTACGTCTATTTCGGCAAATACTTGACAAGTGTGACCGTACCTTAAGTAAACTAAGGGTTATTTTATAACACTATACAAAACTAGTATATTGACGGTAAGTGTCATTTTATGAAGAACACTAAAATTTAAAAATAACTTAGGGGTTCTCAAACAAGAACTTTGTTTTTTAAAATATAATAAAACAAAGAATACGAACATTTAAATCATTCAATGTTTTATTGTATTGGAAAGAGTTAGGATTGACAATTAGAAATGAAAAATTATAGCGTTTATCACGTCACGGTTTTTGATTTGTATATTGTTTCGAATGTCTCTGTGACTGTATCTTTAACATTGGCCCACAAAAAGGAATTCAGTCGTATTATAATTATGCGAACGGATAATTTGTTTTAAAATGAATGTTTCAGTGGCTGATATACGGCACCATCCGGTTATCATCATTACAATATCAAAATTTTGTTATATATATCGATAGCGTGATGAAGAAATGGCCCAATCATGACTCCAGTCCATATAAAGCACCAGCATGCCAGCAACAACATTTGCTCTTGGATGCGCCAGGATTGCTTGTTGATGTATCCAGACAGAGAAAAAAATATTTTTCAAGAAAAATTAGACAGTTGTTCTGAAATGACTTCAAGGAATCTACACAATTTACGAGCGAAATTTAATTCATTATAACAATTGTCATAGTTTTAATTACTGATAAGTAAAATGCCAAAACTTTCATGTTATTGGAAAACAAAGTTCTGTTTTAAAAATTTTTTTTTTAGGTTCATTTAACACTAATTTCCATTTTGCAATTAATCTTTTTCGGAAGTTTTTTATCTACCAGAAGTAAGCTCTTGAATTGTAAATTGTCAGCAAGTGCATTTTTGTAACGTAGAGTTTACTATTTGTAATTTATAAAGGGTCATTTGCACTCCACCCAGGACTAGTAACATAACTAATTCACTAACCAGTAGTGACTTCACGATGAGTTCATTAGTTGGGGAAACAGACGAGCTGTTTCAAAAAACAAGGCTTCGGCATTAGAAAATGTTTTTAGTTCGGCAGACAAAATACCAAATTCTCATGAGCTGTTTTTTCTGCGGATTCATAAAATGCTTTAATAAAACCTTAAGCTTAGCCCACTTAGCTTTGGCGCATCGAAAAGGTGGAAATACTATATAAATCTTAATTACTTACAGGTCTTAGAATGCCAATTTTATACCAGTAAGAATATATGGGGCTTCGTCCTTTTAACAAAACAATCCGCTGCATATGTAGTCAATATTTTAAGTAAAGCTTTATTCTGCCATCATCAATCCTTTTTCAAGCGCCTACTTGTTTATATTAAAAATAACTTTAATCCTTTTTGTATTTGTTATTATTCTATTTTTTTTTGACTACCTTTAGTATATTGTATTTAAATTGGTTTATTGTTTAACTATTGTAAAATTTATTAATAGTTTTTTTTCCAGCTCTACATATATTTATGATTTACCATATTATTGTATTTTGCAGGTATTTTTTTTGTACATTGTATTTTGGTTTAATAAATAACTACAATATAAATACAAAGTATTTATTATAATATTTATTTCAATTTTGTTTGTTTTTTTTTTTACTTGAATTTCTTATTTAAAATGTATTGTTGTATTTATTACTTTGTTATTTTAATAAATATAAACTTTGTATGAAACTTTTAATTACCATACAAAAATAGTTTGTGTGTATTTTTGAAAGAGTCCTTGTTGGCTTTGAGTGCTTCGAGTGTAGGTGATTGTATGTATGTATGTATTTGACAGAGTGTGTAAATGTATGTATTAGTGTCAAACGTGTTGTTTTGATTTGAGGTTTCCTTGTTAAACACACTCACAAATAATTGTATGTATTTACTTACATGTGTATGTATGCAAGTTCATTTACATTGACGTGCAGAGATATTGCAACATGGTCAATATACATATGTATTATAATTTATGAAGTTTTTCCTTTACTCTCAATACACTGTCATGTAATACCTGATCATGTTAATATTAATATTTTTAAAACAATGAAAGAAAATGTTTGTTAATATTCATAAATAAATTTGGTTATTTTAACTGAAACGGAAAAATATGTGGCGTTACAAATGCCGCGTGCTAAATTATACAAAATGTTGTCAATAAATAGTTTGCATTAATAAAAACAACACAAAGTCCACTGAGACGGAAACATATGTCGCGTCACAAATTTCGCGTACTAAACTATTCAATAGATAACAAACATTATTCCATTCTTATTTAAAATAATTGCTTTAAAAAATATTGTTCCATGTTCTGTGATTTGTTTTTTTATTTTTCTAGAAGCATTTTTTTGTCTCGTTCGGGATCTGCTGTTTCTGCAAATAAATTAGAAACAAGTTATAAATATCTTTTGCACTAAACATAGTGCTGCAAATAGGCTATCAAACAATGCAAATAACATACAAAACTAGTTAAAAGTTCCTTCTTTTTGAACTGTAATGGCAAAATAATGTCGCGTTCGTGACCGTGGTTATGCCCAAATGTAGTTAGAAGATTGAAAAAATGTGGCAAGTTTTATTTTAATGAAATTACGTTATAATAAAAGTAAATAGTTAGAAAATATTTATCTTAATATCGATAATCTCATATATATGTATGTACATATGTATTGTAACTTCAAAATTATCCTTGCCGCATTGGAGATACTGCAAATCAAAGAGCAATTCTTGAGAATCCTTTGCTTAATGTTCACTATATGATTATTATTATTATTTTTGGTTTTACAATTCAGTTTGAAATGAGAATCTTGCTGTCTTGAAATGTTAACAACTAAATTTAGACCTATTATTCATAATATGCATATCAATGACATGTGGTTTTAACAGGATGGTACAAAACTTCCCAATCGCATAATTTTACGAAATTCAGATGTTAATTGGCCTTTAACTTTTTCATCTATTGGTACTTTATTAATATTGTTACGTTTTTACCTTTTAAAAACGGTGTTTTTTCCGGATTCTCCGGACACTCTGTTCTTTTCGTTCTATTTATACAATAGCGCCATCTTCTAGCAATTTCCGGCGGCATTGTTAAATTTAAATTGACATATAATTTTGTAACAATATTTTAAATTATTTAACTTATACACATAAAAAGTTTGCTGATATGCTTTCGAGTGTGTTAAGAATCAAATATATGTAGAGGGCTTAGTGATGTCTATATACTAAAAACGGTGCAAAAGAAAAGTTACTTTTCAGCTTAAGGGTACTGTTGAACATGAAATTAAGCATTATGGTTCTGAATGAGGGGGAAACTTTATTGATATTAGGTTACATAAAAAGGAGAAAAACTGATGGTACTTAAAAACTGATGGTACTTTTAAAATTTTCTTAAATAAAATACCTGGATATATGAAATTAAGTACTATTAGTGAGTGAGAGAGAGGGAGGGGGAAGACTTTATAGTACTTTTTCTTTGTTCTAAATGAGTTGAAATCCACAAAAAAAAAAAAAACATTTAAACCTGAGTGAGTGGGAAATTATGATGGATACTTTATTGTATTTTTCTTTTTTCGAATAGTACTTTTGTAATATCTTATAATAATGAAGATATTTTTTCTCCCAGTGTATGATAAAGCCCTTCATTACAATGTACTTTTAAACTAATAACTCATGCAAAATTTACATTTTACCATAAATGTGTTAAAGTTATTACAAGAGTACGTGAATATTTCATACAGAAAATATGAAAAAAATATGATATTACAAAATATTAGTTATTTTTGCAAAAAACAATAAATACACTCATGCATACTCAGGCACAAGCACACATTCAGCCAAACAAATCTACATATGTATGTGTATCCTTAAAATCCTATACAAGCTAATCTTTATTACTTCATCCTATTTTTTTATTTCCTTTTATTTTTTTTATTATTTGTTGCCAAGACATTTTTGTTATAAAAATAAGAAGAAAATGATAAAAAAAAAACAAAAATTACATCCAAATGAATGAATGTACATGATCTCAAAACTTCTAAGACCTAAAAAGTGCAAAAGACATGCACAGAACGTGAAACAGAATGTGTAAAAAGTTGAAAAAGAAAAACAAAATCTGAATCTGATGGCTGAAGCTTAATAAAACTTTGTTATTTTAACACCAAGACCGGCACTATACAAAACTTTCTTACTTACATACAATACATACATACATACATATGTACATTGTACATGCATACGAGTATGAACAGCAACTGACTGATGCTGTGACTTATTATTTGTGGCATGCAACACAGAAACATGTCATCTTCATCGTCATCACCATTACATAAACACACACACACACACACACATATACACTTACAAATACTTATATACTTCTGTAGGTATTTATATGACTAGTAGGAGTTTTGTTTCTGTTTCTGTTTCTAGAAAATATCTTTAGTTTAAGCTGCCAAATACGTTGTTAAAACAGAATAAATGAAAACTATGCATTTTGCATACAATTTTCATAAGAAATACTACTAAATACGTGTTGGTAACCGAAAAGTATAAATTCCATACTTTCTGCGTATGTAAAAGCTTGTGATAGAATGAAAATTGCAAAGAAATTCCTACGAGTACAAGGACTGTTAAGGGGAAAAAACACATTGCGTTTTTATTATTTTGTTTTTGAACAGAAAAAATTGCACAACAAAGTAGAGGTTTTAGAGTAAAGAACAATTTCTTAAGAATGTATTTATTAAGAAAAGTTATAAGTATAAGTTGTAAAGTAAGGGATAGGACCAACTGAGTTTATGAGTCCAGGGCTTTTTCAAATTCATATTTATCAGTATTAAATCTATAATAAAAAGCCAACCTTGCCTCTATATTACTTAAACTACAGGAGGGTGCGAAAAAATTGAAAACGTACCCTTAGAAAAACAAAAAAGTACCATTAGTTTTGCTTCATTTTTTGTTTCTTACTATCGTTAACCAGCCTAGTTTTGTTGCTTACTTCAATTTTACCACTTTCTTACTTAAATTACAGTAGGGACAGATTAGTTTTGCTACCTTTTTGGTACCTTACTTTTATTAACCTGCATATTTTTATTCCAAGCTTACTGAGAAGTGTATTAGTAAACTTTTATAGAGATAAATTAAATAACTTAAAATATCTATTAAAAAACGGATAAGAAAGTATAGTTGGAAAAAGCCCGACCTTATACATCCAGTATATGTGCAAAAACAGTTTCTCAGAAATAGTCGCTATATTGGAGTTATAACCTATTATGGACCGATCATCCAAAAATTTAGTGGCATGACTTCTGCATATAAATATATTTTGTGATAAATTTTATTTCGATGTAAACACTTTTAAAAGATTTATATGCATATATTAAAATGATTTTCAAAGAGGATCTTATATAAGAGCTTTGACTAATTATGAACCGACCGTTGTAAAATTTGGTGTCATGATATGTGTATATGTGAAACTTATTTGTGTTGAATTTTATTTGGATACCAATATCTTAAGAAACCTTTGGTCGTTAAAGTATTTTCGGAAGTGGGCCAATAATGAGCCGATCATCATAAAATTAGGCCGAATGATGCACACATATATGAAACATATTTGTGTATAATATTATTTGGATACCAACATTTTTAAGAAAGTTATACTTTTAAAGTGATTTTCGGAAATGGGCCTTATATGGGAGCTGCGGTCAATTATGGACCGATCTCCCCAAAGTTTTATAAGTGTCATTAGGCTTCATGTACAACCTATATTTGTGTAGATACGTGCAGAAATCAAACATTTATGACCAATAAACTCCTATTTTGGGAGGACATTTGTATGGTGGTTAGGGGAAATATTAGACCGATTTTAACCAAATTCAATCCCAATCGTCTTTGGGACAAACAAAAATCTCATACAAAACTTTATCGACATATCTTCAATATTACGACCTTGTGCAGAAAACAAGGCTTATATGAACAATCAGCCAGACGGACGGACGGACATTGTTGTATCACTCAAAAACTGATTCTAAGTCGGTGGGTGTTAGACAAATATTTCTGAGCGTTACAAACATCAACATCAGGAGCAATAAGTACATTTTCTGTGAAATTTCTTCAATTAAGTGAGACAAATCTTTATTTCGCGTATGTTGTTGGTCACATTAACTTCTACTTAAAAAAACAAATCCTTCATATATGAGTTCATATAAAATATTTTTTAAAAAGCTGTTTCATTTTTTTTTTAAATTAAGTTAATAAAGAAAACTTTATGTTTCTTTTTGTATTTTGGTTTTGCATTTTTTGTTCTCATCAAAAGAAAATAAATTGCCAGGATTTAGTGTTAAAAACCACTTTTTTTTCTTGAAGGCTACTATACTGCAGTATGTGTGCTTGTATGAGCCGACAGTTGCTACAAATTATGCTATTATGTCTAGAAGTTGTTAAAGTATACCTTAAGTAGCATTTGTAAGTCAAAAAGCATAGTATACTTTTAGGTGTTAAAGTTAAATTAACCTTAAATAAATGAGTATTTTATGAGCAATACACTTGAGGTGATGCTACTTATAACATAAAAACAAATAAAAAAAAAACTATCTTTTTAGCTGGGAAATTGTCTTTCTAGAAAAAAAAAAAAAACAAAACAAAAGCAAAGTTACAATATATCAGTTGTTTATAGCACGATTAAATAAGCTGAGCTAGAGCAAAAGATTTTCGTAGCTATTCAAACGTATTTAAAAAGGCTATAAAACTGTATTCAAACATTGCTTTATTAACCAAAAATTTATTAAACACTTATTTCCGTATCGTTAGCCTTTTTCAACCCTGACTATGACTCTTTACAAAATACTTTTGTTTGTATAAGTATTTCTTTGCTTTGCAGATAAAACTTACTTACATTTGTAATAGTTGTTGTTATTATTGTTGTTGGTTATTTCGTTAAGCATTAGTTTATGCCAAAATACAATAACAACAGCAACAACAACAAGAACAACCAGGAAAAGTACCTTAAACCTCTATAAAATTTCAAAAGGAATTTCAAAATAAAACTAAGAACAACAATAGCAAAAACATTAAACGCAATCAAGCTAAAAAATACAGCATTAAGTTTTTGCAACGCATTTCTTAACTAAGTAAAACTTGTTTGTGTATAGGAGTAAAAAAAAAATGGGTAAATTGGTCCAGAGGAAATAGCTACATAGAGAAGGGTAAAAACTCATCTTTTACTTACATTTAAACTTATTCTTAGTCTTTGAATATTGCAATATAAACCAAGCAGGAATGATACGAAAATAAAAAAAAATATAACTAAAACGTACTGTAACTTTTTGTTTTATAAGATGAAACGGGGTTTCACAAAACAACCACACTTTACAATGACTTTTACAACCTTCAAAGCCACAATAGTAAAACAGCAACAACAATAAGAAACGGAAATTCAAAAGTAAAAGTTTACAATAAAATCAACACGCGTATAATTAAATAACACTACTAGCGTGGCTTGTTTAAACAAAAAAATAAAAAAAATTAAGTTTGCAAAAAATGTGTTTTAGTTTTAGAAATTTTGGGAATTTAGAATGAAATCACCTTGAAACTTAAATAAAAGCTGGTCTTTTTATTGTAGATGATATTTAGTATACTTTTTTTTCCTTAAAATAATTACAGCAATACTTGGGTTTAACTTTATTAAAATAAGCTACAGCTGCTACTGTGCAACCTACTGGTTCAATTGAGAAAAGAGTTAAAGCAAAATTTACAGAACGAATTAAACTTTTTGCGTTTTTTGCAATATGAACATTTTGGCCAGCAACATGTTTACTGTAAAAAAGATGGCCAGCAACATGTTTATAGTGAAAATGTTGGCCAGCAACATTATTGAAAGTGAAAATTTTAGAAAAAATTGAGCCCAGCTACGTGTTTACATGTTAAAAATAAAATTTAATTTTTAAAATAACAGCAAAAAAAGTATTTAAAAAATACTTTTTCGAAGTTTTATTTCATCATCTATTTCGGAAATAATAAAGAAAAATCATACAATTTTTAAATTAAAAAAGCAGTAGAAAGAGTACTTCAATGTTGTGGCTTTCAAAAACACCAGTTTCAGATCAAACTATCCTACTATACAGATTCAATGACCAAATATTCCAGTGTGATAAAGTCAAAATAGAAAAAATTAAAAATTAATTTATAAATTCATATTGGTATGTATGTACAGTGAACTCACAGAAACGTGAACTAATTTTTAGCGAGGGTGTTCACGTTTTCGATATTGTTCACATTTTAGATTGCATTTTTTCTATAACATATTTTAGTCTCTTATCTTTTATTTAATTTATTGTAAGTTCTTGCCATATTTTAATATATATATATGTATGTATTACTCGTACATGTAGCTTTTACGGTTTGCAAAAGGGATTCTAAGATACTAATTACTAAATTATGTTATTGAATTCATCAAAACTAGGGGTTAGCTGAATTTAAACTACTATAATTACAAATTTGTTTATTTAGTTTTTATTGAAAAGGAGCAACTACAACTACAAAAGAAGCTATTTATCATGCAACAAAAGTTGTTTACAACAACCAAACTACGAAATTCTTCTGCAGGGAATCCCAAAATTTTTAAATAAGCTTACAAAATTGAATTTCAAAGTTTACGTTTTAGAGCCTTCAGCCTATGTTCACATTTTAGAGTAGTCAATGTAAAAAAAAATATATGTTCATGTTTTTGGGTAGTTCATTTTATTGGATGTTCACGTTTCTGCGAGTTCACTGTATGCCCAATTTATATTTTAGGTATTTATATAAAATTGTAAATAAATATTGTTTAATTTAAAAATTTAAACTTTCTTTCTTTTGCATAACAACAAATAAATTATTTTGAAAATAAGAATAGTTGAGTAAAATGCTGGAAAAGTATTGGATAAATAAACCCTATAAAGTATCTAGACTGAGAGAATACAAAATACAAAATACAATTGCATTTTAAATAAAACAATACAATCATAATATAATACAACAACAAAAAGCAACAACTACTAACAGAACAACAACAGGAACAAGTGTACAAATACATAAATAAACACAAATATTAAACACAAACGCACAGAGAAATACCCGCTCGGGGGAACAACAATACAAATTAAGCCATGCTACGTGCCTCCGACTATATAAGTGGCATTATATAATTTTAGTTAGCATAGTTAATGGATGAGAACAGTCATACTTGTACACCTTTTTTTTTGCACAACTATATTATTTTTTAATTTATTTATATATGTACAAAAGAAAGTGTGCGTGTGTATTTATAATAAATATAAAATATACACAATTTTAGTTTGCCTCTGTACAGGTGTTACACCTGTACTCTATTGCTTATCACTATTGAATTTCGTATAGTTTAACAAGAAGGTCATTGAACTTTTCAATTTACTCCATAACTAGGGGTGACATAAATTGTGAAAATAAATCAAATTGATTGGAAATAAATTAACATTTTCTTTTTTTGTTATTAACTAGTTATAATACAATTTAATTATAATATAAAAAATATTAAAATGTTGAATGTTGTAGTTCAAACAAAATTAATTACAATTGATTTAGTCAAAATAATTATGTATTATTTAACATATAGTATATTAGCTGAAACTATTAAAAAAGTTAATGTAAATTTATAATCAACCACGATAGGTGAAGGATAGCTAATAGATAGCGAAATCGATTTAGTGATAGTTGAACAAGCTCCCAGTTATCATATGAACTTAATATTATTATAAATACAAAGGATATATTCAAGAGAATATTCGCATTGAATATCAGCAATGACTTAATAATAAAAAAAAAAATAAAACTATAAATACACTACTATAAACATGTTGCTGTGAAACATTTTTTACTATAAACACGTAGTAGGCTTCTTTGTTCCTATACATCTATATATGTAGCTACAATAATTTCCTTAAAAGTATAACCCCCTTATTCACAAAAACTTAAAAAAGGTTTATAACAGCTTTATACAGCATATTTTGTATGGAAATTTGCTTTATAAACGTCTTAGAAACCTGTTGTAAGTTTTATGAATAAGGGCATAAGTATAACAACAACAATTTAACAATTTAAACTATTAAAAAAAAAAAATTAAATTTTGTAAACTTTTTTAAAAGTAGTAGAAAAATACTACTCTCCTAAATCTATGTTATTTTCGTGTAATATCAAATTTAAGTTCATTTCTATAAAGAATTTATACAGTTTTTTAAAAAGTAGTATGAATATAGTCATAAGTTAATAAAATTTAGCTCTTAAATTAAGTTTTAAGAAAAGTTGTAGAAATATGTACTACTATTTTAAAATGTAAATCATTTTACATTTCTTTTAAAAATTAAGGTTAAGCAACATTCCAGCAGTTAATTTTTCTTTAAAACATTAAAATTTTCAAGTTTTGCAATTATTTAAAAAAAGTAGTAGAAATAATACTATTTTGAAATTTAAATGTTTTTAATGTTTTTTTTTTTTTGCAAATTACCATGTTGAGAATAATTTGTTTAATTAATTGAAATTGCATATTTTTCTAAATTTAAAAAAAGTAGTAGAAATACTACTTTTTAAAAACTTCAAAAATTAAAAACAAATATTTATAAACAACAATATATGCAGGGAATTATATTGTAATTTTGTTAACTTAAAAAAAGAGAAAGTAGTAGAAATACTACTTTTTTAAAATTCTTTAAAATTCTCCTATTCTCTCCTATGGAAAATATAGTTGAGAATAAATTTAATACAAAGTTATAATTTGGTTTTTCTGTTACACTTTTTTAAAATAGTAGTGTAGATACTACTATTTTAATATTTAAGTTTTTAAAATTTTCTTGTTGAAAAAATACTATAAGGTAGTCAAACTGTCCAAATTGTTGACAATTTTTTAAAAACGGGTTGTCATATGGCGTCATCTATGTTTGCAATCATGGTTGTAATCATGAAAATCATGATATGACAAACCGTTTTCATACAATTGCCAACAATTTGGACAATTTGACAACAAAAATGACATAGTGAACACTAAGCATAAGCAATAAGTTTATGTTAAAAAAAAGTTGTAGAAATACTACTATTTCAAAAGTTTAACTATTTAAAATGTTTCTGCAGAATTAATTTTGAGATACATTTTCGTATTAAAGAAGAAAAATTTCATGTTTTGTATTTTTTTAAAGTAGTATAAATAATATTATTTGAAAATTTTTCAAAATATTTCTAAATGATCAATGTTGAATTACATTTTGGCCATTCATTTCATTTTATCTTTAAAATGAGTTAATAAAGGAAATACTATTGTTTGAAAATTAGAAATTTAATGATTAGAAACATTTTAGAAGTAAAATTTTAATTTTTACAAATTTGTTACAAAAAATATAGTAAATATATTACTAGTTAAACACTTAAATTTTGAATTTGTTTTGAAAATTATGTTGAGAAAAATTTTAAAGATAACTGAAGCGATGAATGCAAGAGTAGCCTAATCCACAAACATATCTAATGGAGTTAATTTAACATTTTCTTATAATTTGAGGGGTTTTTAAATAGGCCAAGTGCTGCTATCTAACGATCGATTTGTCAATCTATATTTTAGTATCAAATAATATTAATAGGGTGCAGTTATAAAAAAAAATATAAAAATTATTGAAAGTTTTATATTTTTGTGGGTTAGGCCACAATTTTAACGATACAGAAAATTGTTTATCAAGGAAAGGATACAATTAAAAACCAAAAACAATCTGCAGTATTTAAAACTTTCATATCTTTTAACATAACTATTATGCTGCTGTCGTCCATGTTTATTGGGGCTGTAGTAGCTGTAGTAGGAGAAGATGACGTCAGAGTAGAGATAACTTAATAAACATTATCATTATTTAAATAATATGTATATAACAAAGATTTTCTTGCCAAAGATAAAGACAACACATTCAAGCATTTTCCTATATTGAAAATCACACACCTTTTCATAACAACAATCATACAAACACATATTTTTTATTTTACACACACAAAAGCCAATGTGTTTGAAAAAGTGTTACATCACTGCGGAAATTATGTTAACCAAGAAAATGGCATCAATTTTATAAAATAGAGTTTAAAAAAAAATAAAATAAGAAAACGTATAAAAAATAATCGATGTTACATGATGAAAGCAAAGTGTCAATGTATATTATAGCAACACTTCAAATGACACTTTATATGACTTCTTATTTCCTTCAACTACTTGACTTTTTACACAAAAAATAATCATAATAATAACAGCAAAAAAAAAAAAAAAAACACAAGAAAACGAATCTCAAAAAATGTCATTGAAGCACAACAACAAGAAAAAAGTAAGAAAAAAAAGGAATAGAAAAACATTCAACGAGAATGATTGATCATTTATTGACACTAAACATTATTACCTTGAATGTTCCGAGAACGTAAATAATGTATGATGATGATTTTGTAGGTATTAAAGTGAGTGAGAGATGGAGCTGTGTTCTGTAGCCAAGTCACGGCAGGATGCAGGCAGGCAAAAAGGATGAAATGACAATGTTTCATTCTTTAATACTTACAAAAAAAAAGAAGGAAATTGTTAAAGAATGTAATGAAAATATCCTGGGTGCTATAATTTATTTTTGAGTTCTGCAAACTTTATTTATGTTTTTTTTATTATTATTTTTATCATACTTGATTATGTCATAAAGTAATTAAATCCCTTCTTTAGAGTGCATACAGTTTTATTATAACTTTATTTAAAGGGTTTTTTACACAGCAGTGTTATTTTGTGGCCAATTTTGTAGGGGATCTTTGAAAATCTCTTTTCGTTGCAACTGTTTTTTCAAATTTACTGTAAGTATTTACATTTTTATGTAATATTTATGTAAATTCTGTTATGACTCTGTAAATGTATGTATGTATGTGTAGGGATGTAAATGTGTGTTTGTGAATATTCAGTTGAAATTTCATTTTATTAAGTTTTTAGTTGTAAAATGCAATAATAATAATTCCCTTAATAACACTTGTTATTTTTTCAACCTGCCACTGTGGGGCGATTTAACATTATGTAAGGCAAAATATTTTTTAAAGGTTTTCTAAAGAAAATCATTTATTCTACAGCTAAAATAATAATTTTACAAATTACACTCATGACAACTTTGATATCCATTCATACTACGTACTAATTTATACGCCTACATTTTTATTATTATTTGCTTCTTCTCAAGCAGCGCAATAGTGCAAGAACAATTAAAACAACAACAACATAGTTCGTAATGCACATTAAACTCATGCATACATATGCACATTAGAATAATATAAGCAAAACTTATCTTATTGAAAATCGTTGAAATTGTCAACTTTTTTTTTTTAATTTGTCTTCCATTCATAACTTTTTTTCTATTGAATCTATTTGACTGATTTGTAATGTCGAACAAGTTAGAGCAATAATAAACATTTTAAATGAATTTTAAAAATTTTAGTTTTGTATATTAGACTGGATAGTGTTTTACACACACATTTCATAAGTCTCAGGAACAAAAACTTTGTAGGGTCTGAGATGAATATTTCTAAATCACCTCTATCGTGAATAAAAATTCCACATGAAATTTGTTCCCTTTTATTTTTTTAACATTGAATTTTAATAGGAAAAATGTGAAAAGGGAACAAATTTCATGTGGAATTTTTATTCACGATAGGGGTGAATATAAAAGCACAAACAACAAACCTATTATACTGATGAGCTCAATCAATTCTACTCGTAGTGAAAATTTTTCTTTAATGCAGCAAATACTGTCGCTTCTCAGGTTGTCATTGTTGTAGTTGTAATTCAGGTTTTTGTTGTTATTGTTGCTGTTGTTATTGTAAAATAACTGAGCAAAATCTTTATCAACCCACCTTTATGGCTTCTGAGTGGTTATTACCGTTATTGCTGTTGTTGTCTTTGGTTTAACGTATTCGGTTTGTTTGTTTGGTTGCCTCATGGGCTGCTGAGAATTGTTCTTTTTTTCCGAACAATAAAAATACTTAAAAATTTATGTTCTTTACATTCTTAATTAAATGTAAATGTTATTTCAGTTAACGCTGCTTGCTGTTTGTAATGGAAAGTTTGAGAGGTGTCAGCAAGTTTGCGGCACTACATACTTTAAATTTTTAAGAATTTTTCTTTCTGTTTTTTTTTTGGAAATTTAAGTCAACAATAATTAAGTGGAAGAGAATTTATTTTTAAAACTATTATTTTGTTATTATAAATTTTGTAGTTTTTAAGTTTTATGTTTAGATTTAAGTTAATTTCTTTTAGGTTTTCTTTTTTGGGGGATTTTTAAGGGAAACACAAATAAACACTTTCCTTGTTCATCATATATTATGCAAATGTTTCTTATTTTGGTCTAAAAATAAAATATAAAAGATTTATTAAAGGATGTTGGTAACTAGTTAAGCAGGGAGAAAAATATTGGTAAAATATATTAAAAATTTGAATTTTTGTTTTTTAGCAATTTACCACAAATGTTAAAAAAAAAACAAAAAAAAAGTCAGTTGAACATTTAGAAGAAATCCACAAAATATCTACTTTGCTTATTGAAATTCTCAAAATATTGTAAACTGTAATGGTAAAAATTGTTAAGTAAGTTAAAATTTTCACAACAATTCTCCTTTTAAAAATCTTCTAAGAATGGTGTTTTTTTTTTCCAATCAAACAAAACCTAAATAAGACATGAATTGCAAAAAAAAAAAATAATTTTACCAACATTTTTCTTTTAGCTTATCATCTCACCAATTTCACTTACATACACCCACTTATAATTATCACAAAAAACCTACACACAATTTTCTAAAATTTACATTAAACAATAAAGACAATTTCTGCACATTTTCACAACTAAAATACAAATGTAAATGTCCACAAAATATATGTATGTATATAACTATACAGTGGTGGACACGAGGTTAGCACACTTGGTATCTGTTGTCAATTAAAGCAAATATTTTCTGTTGTTAGTTATTTTTTAAAACATTTTTTAAAAATATGTTACTCGTCACCCTAAGATCATGTCACTCCACTTTTTGTTTTATTAATTTGTTTCATTTCGTTGGTTTTCTTTCCAGAATACCACTATCCAAAACAAAACTCTGGACATTAATTTAGCACTAAATAAAAATGTTATTCTCATAAGAGAATCAAACAATTTTTTTATTTATATCCTCTTATTTCGAATAATACCTTTTGTTTTCAATAATATCTGCACATCTCCTGAGCATACTTTCCACCAGAGCCATACAGCGCCCTTTTGAAATTGCGTACCAAGCATCGGCCAAATTCTTGGGTTTTACTAACGTTATACGTTGCTCTATTGTGGGTCGAATTTTTCATTCCATTCCGCGATTGCGGAAAAAAGTTCTTTGTGCAGAAATATAATTTGAAATTATTCATTCCGTTGCTGTGTTTTTTTTTGCGTTATTATCTTTACACAGACAGTATTGGGGCATGCAGCAGGAATTAATAATAACATTTTACATATCGATCGATATTTCTTTCCGTGTGGAATCAATAATACCACCCATTACTTCATAAGTTTTCCATTGGTTTAAGATCCGGAGATTTTACTGACAATTTCAACACATTAATTTTATTCTGCTCCAAGCAATTACTTACAGTGAATTAGGTGTATTTTGTCCTCAGCTCATTAAGAGCGTTTTATGACTTTTCTGTCTCATTAACTTAAACTTAATTCTTAAAAATTTCCACTGAAAAACTAACAAAATACATATATAAATTTACTTTTACGTTCTAAATTATTTTCCTGCTAAAATTGCCTATTAATTACAGTTAATCACAAATAGAAGAAAGAATGCAATAAAAAATAATGAAATATTCTGATCACAGCGTAGACAAAAATTCCAGTTAATAGATATAGTTGTATAAAAGAAAAATACTTTTGAAAACAGCATATATGGAGAAGTATGCTTACCTCATAAACACCACTGTATGTATGTATGTATGTA
This sequence comes from Bellardia bayeri, assembly GCA_950370525.1. Lineage (NCBI taxonomy): Eukaryota > Metazoa > Arthropoda > Insecta > Diptera > Calliphoridae > Bellardia > Bellardia bayeri. The sequence continues at coordinate 3,006,802 of OX493268.1, forward strand.
TATTTTGGAAATTTTTCACACATCTACTCATACAGCAACAAAAACTATTGTTGTACTCCCAAAAAAGCCAACAGCAAAAAATACAATAGAAAACTCTATAAAAAAAGAACAATTTACTGATTAACTCAACACACATTTACATACATCAACATTGGTTGTATGACTACATATTTTTTTTACTTGGTATCTAGATAGATAGATAGAGAACACATTTACATAGAGCAACATACAAATACAGATGTAGAAATATGTAGACATTTTGTAATACCAAACGACTCATAGACTCTTAAAACTATTTCTCTTAGTTAAAACATAAAATACCCTTAGATATTTAATGGACGCATGTACTATATGTATGTACGAACGTACATATACAATTTAGATATTAAAATTTACATACATGGACCATTGTAATAATAACTACTATTTTAGTAACAAAATGTTACATTAAGTTTAATATTTACAATAATACACATGTAGTAATGTATAAAAGTATGTTACCATGTATGTTCTTATTTGTATTATTACCCAACAAAAAACCACTTCCAAGGAAGAGAAAATAAAGTTGATTTTGATATAAGTTTAGTTCTGGATTTCTATTGAAGTCTTTTGTTTAGAAAACATTTAAAATGCGGTTGAAGAATAGATCATCTATTGAAAAATACATCAACCAACTTTTGTCTTCAATGTTTTCACAACATTGTTACTACATTTATATTTAGTAAATCAAAGAACATCAATGATTTTGGAAGTACTGTATTATCATTAGTCATCTATGTATTTGTTTAAATTTTTGAATTTTTTCTAATTTTTTGGTTACAGTTTATTAGTGACGTTGAATATTGAGAAGAGTCATAATTTGTGCATGACCACTTTAAACTGATAAAAATGTAATTCCCTAAAAAGTCCTCACATTTTGTTTTGCTGGGTAGAGTCAATATTAATGTAAGCCCTCTCCATTTTGTTGCTTTTGTAAGTATTTATGCAAATGTGTATTTTGGGCATTTATTTCATCGTCGTGTGTACATTTGCAAGGGAGCGTTTTGTTTGTCGTTGTCGTTTTGTTGTTTCGACGTTTCATTTTCGGTTGTAGTTTTATAAAATCTGCATGAAATTTGCATAAAATTAAGTGTTGAAAATTATTTCTATTTTCCACCATTCTCACTAACAATTTTAAAAAAGATATTAAAATATATAATTTGTAATACCCTACAATTAAAAAGGGACTTGAGAAGTAATGTTTTGTTTATAGTTGTGATGGGAAAAGGAAAGTATTTAGAAGAAATCTAAAGAGGGAAATTTTAACTTAAGTTTACATTTTGGAACACAAATCTTGTCTTTTCAGACTTTATCATAACATCCCCTGAATTTCTTATATATTTGCCCAAATATTTGCAATACATAAGTAGTAGGTTATCGATTTAGCTATCAGGTGAAACATTCATAAAGCAACCGTTGGAAGGAATCGTCATAAATATGTAACTTCTAAATTCTAACTTCTGTGAAAATATGTAGAAATGTCAACCTGTGAACACATTTTTTTCATTTATTTTAAAGTTCTATCTGTAACATGTAGTACATTTTCTATTCGTTTTTAACTTTACTTCTGATTTCGGTTACCAAACTCATTACCATAGTTAAGTGTGTTATGTGGATGTGTTATTTGCATGTTTTTTCTACTCATACATTTAGTTTAACATTAAATGTACATCAGGCAAGACGAACTTGTTATGAATGTACTCTTTTTGATACTATTACATGTCAAAAAGTGCCTTGGTACTAACGCGAACAATTTGATACTTTTCAAGCAAATTCTTATCTCAAAATTTAAAGTTTTGCTATAGAAAATTTTTTGTATAAGAGTTTTTCATTTCTTGCAAAACAGTTTTCCCCACAGAAAATTTCGTGTATAACACTTTTTTCTGTAGAAAATATTGTGTATAATAGTTTTTTTTTTATAGAAAAGTTTTTTGTTCAATGGCTTTTCCTTAAAAAAAATTTGTGAATAACAGTTTTGGATAAAGAAAAGTTTTTTTATATAGAAAGTTTCGTGTATAACATTTTTCATATAGAAAAATTTGTATATAAAAGTTTTTTCTATAGAAATTTTTGTGTATAACAATTTTTCCTGTAGAGAATTTTGTTTATAACAGTTGTTTCTATAGAAAATGAGCGTGTGTAAAAGTTTTTTGTATAGAAAATTTCTTGTATAACAGGTTTTCCTAAAGAAAATTTTGTAAATAACAGTTTTTCCTATTGAAAATTCCATGTATAACAGTTTTTCCTTTAAAAAAAATTTCAGTATAACGGTTTTTTGTTCAAAAAATTTCGTGTATAATCGTTTTTTTTATAAAAAATTTTTGTATAACAGTTTTTTCTATATACAATTTCCTACAGAAGATTGTGTGTATAACAGTTTTTTCTAAAGAAAATTTCATGTATAACAGTCGTTTTTATAGAAAATTTTGTGTATATCTGTTTTTTTCTATAACAAAATTCTTCATATTTCACTATTGAAAATTGCGTGTATAACGAACGGTATTTTTCTGTAGAAAATATTACTTAGAACTTTTTTTCTATACAAAGTATAAAATACTATAGAAATGAAACATTTTAATTTTAGTACTTTGAGTTAGAAAAAAGTACTCCTAGAAAAAGATTTGGTCACTAAGCAAAAATTTTATATTCTATCTCTGTTGTATGTATGTATATGCAAGTGTGTGGAGCAAATGACTCTGCTCATTGGTTGGCTCTTTATGCTACTTTGGCTACACAATTTTCAGGAATAATTAAACAAACATATTGAAATTGAAAGGAGACTTAAGTTGTCCGTTTTGCTTACAAAGCCTCAAACACAAGAAGTAAAAGCTTAATGAAAACAAACACTTGAAATAACAAGTCATAGATAATTAAATAAATGAATCTAAAATAAAACAACAAAACTAAAAAAATCGCTCTCTTAAACAAACGAACAAACTAAATTACAAACAATTTAATTTCAAGTTCAATTTATGTGTTTTTTAAAAATATATATGTATAAAGAAAGAAAATAAAATGTACTTAAGATAAATTAAGCGGACGGATGCAATCTACACAGTATTTTTATTATTTTTATTTCAACAAAAAAATATTTAAAACTTTCTTAATAAAAACAAACAAATAAATAAAAAGTTAAGAGATAACTAGTGACGCATCAAAACCCATTAGTGGTGTATTACTTCAATAACATCTGTATGACAATACCTCAAACGAAACAGCAACATGCAACACAATAAAAACACTAACAACAATAATAAATAAAAAAAAAAACAATAAAGAATTCAATGAAATATTATTAATGATAAGATAATAAACAAGAATCAATATGTGGCGAGAAATCAGAGTAAGAAATTGAACACAATTAAACTAAAACCCTGACAATTACTTAGTTGTTAATAAAATGTGTATTGGAAAACATCTATTTGTAATAAAAAAATACTAGTTATTAGTTGACGCACAAAACAACAATGTTGAAAGTGGTTTTTACTATTAAGATTATGTTAGTAAATTTCATATTGCTGCAAGCCGAGTGTTAGTTTAATAGTTGTAGTTGGAATTATTCAATTTAATGTAAATATTTGTATAATTTAGATCCCTACTGTTTTCGTTTTACTTGGATTGGTCCATTTCAAGATAAAAATAATATAGCTGATATCACCTGCGAAAGTATACGTGAAGATTTAACCAATATACCCTGCCGTCTGCCCATAGTGGCTACTGATAATGATAATATACCGGATACGGTGGACTTGTGGTCGAAATATAAAGATCAACCAAATGCTATAGGATGTCCCATGGTGCCGGGTCAAACATGTGTTAAATACACTTATACATATAATAAGGGAGGTGAGTAAATGTGTAACAATAAAAGGTGTTTTAATAAATTTACTCCAAAAAATTAAACTGGTCCTATTGAAAAAAAATGTTTGATTATTAAACTTGTTCCACAATGGACAAATATAAAGTAGTGTGATTCATAAATAATACTGTCGCCCCAAAATTGTATTGAACAAACAATTGTTTGTAGTATTATTTTCATTTAATTTTTTTACATACTCGTAGATAAACTAAAACATTATAAACCTCATACAATTCCAGTGCAACAGTATTTTCGGTTTTCGAAATTAAATCTAGTTCATAATAAGTGTAATTTTCATTGGTATACATATACGTTCTTGTACCTCAATATTCGTTTTATCGATTTTATTTGTAAATCACATTTTGGATATCAAAATAAGTGTACTTTCCATTGTTAAACATGTTGAATTTAATTTTGTTCACGCTATAATGTCGCGTTCTTGTGTCTCAATATTAATTTTTTCGAATTTCAAAATTAGTGTAATTTCCCTTGGTATGCATTTTTACGTCAATTTTGTTAATGGTATAATGTCGCGTTCTCGTATGTTCAAGTTCAAGTGCTTTAACATTTTAATTAAAATTAAAAATTAGTGGCTTTTACTTAATATTCACTATTGCGTTTCTATAAGAAATATTCTTAACAAACTAAGATAAATTTGAAAGGAATTAAACAAAATCCACTAAAGTATAAAGATTATTACGAAAAAGGAGTGCAATATCTTATATGATAAACAATTTTGTGCGATAATATAAAATATGATGTTGAAAGCAAGTATTGGAAAAAACTGTAAAGTAGGCAGGCAAGTCATTACAAGTGAATTTTCTTTAAAGAGATAGAATAACTATATCACTACTTAAAAAGTATTTCCATTTGTAATATATACGAAGCTTTTGGTAGTTAAAGCACCATTGAGTTGAAATTACTTGAACAAAACTTATTACAAACGTGGCGGGAAAATATGTCGCGTTCTAGAACATAAAAAAGATAAGAAAATTGCGTATTGAAATATATCCAAATGATACCTATAAACAGAAAATCACCTTATTCCATTTTGGTTAAAAATAATTGCTTAAAAATTATGTTCGAATTCGGAGATACTTGCATTTGATCTAAAACTTTTTACCGAAACTTGTAAAAATTGCGTGGCTTTTACCGAAAGACGGATGAATATAGCTCGTATTAACAAACGGTATAATAAAATCAATATCAATTTTCAGGTGGTCGGTGTAAAAAAATTGCGAAATTAGCAGACTAACGAACTGAATTTGAAATGTCAAAGTTAAGTTGCCTTTAGTCAATATTGGCATATTTCGTACTGGCAGTTAATCAAGTACTGATTTTTTTAAACTATTCAGATTTATAAAAACTATAAAACTTTCACATTTTTGATACACTGGTACTCAGCCATTTTAAATACAGATATGTTACACGTTTTAATATTATTTTTCAATCGGTCCAGTAATTAGGCAAATACATATGTTATATGTATATTAATATGAATATTTTTCGTTGCCGCCCAAAAAATATTCTGCACATACATATATATGTATATAACAAATCCGTTTGTAATATTTTCATATTTTTTCTGTTTTTTTTATTGCATATACATATATTGTATGTATGTTTTTTTTTTCTTCTTAAATTCCAGTACAAAACATCACTTATATGTGTGGCAAAGTAAATACCACAACCGGTTGTTATCGTCAAAAATACATTTCCGGTTTGGATGTTGAAGTTTGTGTTTGTGAATCACAATTGGGAGCTATGCCATGTAATACAGCGAATGCACAACTAGAACATAAATTATCACTTTTACTAATAGCTCTAATAACAATAACAATATTTTATAAATTATTCAAAAATAGTTAATAAAAAAGAACAAAGGAGAAAAAAAAACATTTTTTATTTAAAAACTATGAATAAAAAACAAGCAAATGTTTTAAAGTTGGTATTTAAAAAAAATCACAAGGAAATGTCATTAATAATACGTCAATGAAAATAGTAAAAAAGGAAATCATATAAATATCAATATATAGACAAATAATCCTTATAGACAGGATATAAAAAAAAACAAGGAAAGAGCAATATTTGTTTGCCAGTTATTATACATTTAAATTCAGTCTTTATATACATACATACAAACTATAACAATTTTTTTAAAGTAAATTATTGCATGTGAATGTTTTTGACAGTTTTATGTAAGGTTGCCATTGTTGTTGTTGTTTTTGTTGAAATTTTTATTTCCCGAGAAAAGCCTGTGTTTCGTTAAGGCATGAATTGTTGTTGTTTTTGATCGTTCGTTTGTTTTGATTCAGTGTCGGGTGGCTGGCTGGCTGGCTGCATTGTGTAGGTAGGTAGGTGGCTTTTAAGTTTATGAATGTGAAAGTAAGTATGTATGTTGTTCTGTGAGAATTGCAAGAATAGAGAGTGAGAGACATGTTAAAGTAACGGCTATTGAATTGTTTGTTTACAATTACATGCATAAATGTATTCGTGAGTGTATAAATGTGAATATTTGTTATTTGTTGTTCTATATAAGAGACTTTCGATATGTGTGTTTCTGTATTTTGCTAGAGATATGATGATTGTGTTTGTTTGTGTATATGAATGGTCGTTGTAAAATGGTAATTTATAGTAAATTTATTCATGTTTTATTTTACTGGTTATATTTATTTTTTTATAATACATATTTTTATATCAAAACACTTATACATTTACACATTTATGTACATTAGGTTGGCATTTATTTTGCATTTTGTGGATTTTCGCTATGTTAAAGTTAGATGCCCTTATTCATAAAAAATTAAAGTAGACTTCAAATGTACTTTGAGAAAATTTTGTATGAAAATTTTGTCTAAAAGCACACTTCAAATCTACTTTATTTTTTATGAATACGGCAGAGAGTCTTTCCACAGCCAATTGAATCAATAACAGCCTTAAAACTCAAAACCTATGACGTGATTAACGAAATAGAATCGAAATTTTGCAAAAATGTGATTGAAAATGTTGATAAAAGAATCGACACATCAATCTTTCAAATACATAGAATAAAATTTTTTTATTTTTATATCAATCCGTTGCTGTATTTTGTTTTGAAAACAATAGAAGGAGAAACTTTAAATAAATCTACAACCTCTCAAAGGTTTCAAGTTTTCATTTTTAGATAGCGAAGACCTTGGGTGCTTTGAAAATAGAAGAACTTTAGCATTAGGACCACCTTATTACACATACATGCAAAAAAGTATTCATTCATTTATACGATATATAGACATTTCTCTCATATATTTAATGTAGATTTATTTTTATTTCTCTTGAATTTTTTTTTATAAAATAATATAAAATATGTGTACTCGTATATCCCATCCAATGTTGGCGATATCTTTTTGGCAATTAATCAAGAATATTTTAAATTGGCTTTAGGTTACAGTCAAATATTTGTAGATGTGTAAGTAAAAATAAAATAATATAAAATAAAACATAAAAACTGAATTTACAATTGAATGATTTTTGCTTGTCTATGAGCAGGGAAAAATAAAAACAAAAAAATCAAAAAAAAATATAGTATGTAGAAAATTTTAAATTTTTTATTATTTTATTTCAGTCAGCTTTTTCTCAACTTCAGTATATGTATATAACTATGTTTATGTTTTTTTTTTATAACCTTAAAACAATTTTTACTGTCAATTTCAGGGTGTTAGTGTCTATACCATCAATATATGTATTTATTGATGACAATAAATCTGTTTTTGATTTCTCTGCTGGAGTATTATGTTGTTGTTGTTTCAGTTTCACATTTATTTTGCTTATTTTTCTGATATAATGAATTTAATTGACTGTACCATGTTATATGGCTAGTAGTTTTTTTCTCTCTAGTTAGTTTATTTGTAATTTTGTGGGTTGTTACCCTACAGATTGTTGTTTAAAATAAATAGTTTGTATATAATAGTTTGTAATCTAGGAATATTAAAAATAGAGACAAAATATAGTTGTACATGATGCAACATTAATATAAGATTTTTTTTTAAACAATATTATGGTTATTGTAGTTATTTATATGATTGCAGCAACCATAATATGTTAAAGCTACAATTTACATGATTGGCTTATGGCAATCGTGTTTATGGTTTTGGAACAACATAAAATAAAAATTATTCCACAAACATATATATATAATTGCTGCAATCATTTATATAAACATATATTGTTATAAACATGTCAATTGTAGCTTTAATATATTACAGTTGTAGCAATCATATAAATAGTTACAGTTTACAAATTTTAAAATTTTATTACAATTACGGTGATCATGTCCAACTATATTTCGACAAGTCAATTCCAAAACATGCTAAGTCGAAAAAGTGAGTTTTGCAGGAAAAGCTCCTAAAGTTTACAGGCGATATCTTAAAAACCATATGAGGTAGAACTTTGTTGTTTATAACTATTGGAAGTTGAAAAAAATCTAAATTCAAAAACGCAAAAAAATTGAAAACATGCTAAGTCGACATAGCATGGTTTGGAATTGAACTGTCGATTTATTTCTCTTCGGGTAGTGGTCTTGTTTAATGTCCTAAATTACCAATACAGATTTTATCTCCTGCACTAGAACTATTTGTTACATGAATTTGCCATAAAATCAAAAGAAAAAACGTGATATTGTTTTTGTCATCATCAATTGCTGCAGACAGACACATAAATTATAATAAAGACATCATGAAATATATGAAAAATATCAAACAAAAAAAATTAGAAATAATAATTTCTTTTTTTCCCTTTTAAGGGGCTAAAAATTAATGAAGTGTAACTAAAAAAATATAAAATAAAACGAGATATTAAGTTAACCAAAACCAAAATGTTGTGGCTGGCAATACATTGTAAATGGCCATTAGAATTTGAGAGATGAAAAAAAGGAATTCAAATATTATTTTTAAAGAATATATGTGTTTAATATTTTTAGGGAATGGAAAGCATTAAATTTAACAAGATTTAAGTGAAATTAAAAAAGAAAATAACATAATAAAGAGAATTAGAAACTAGAGCAGCGATCGACACTTATTGAAACTAGGGGAAAAATACAATAGACTTTTCAATTGTACACAATATGACTCTCAAAATCGTTAAAACTCCTACAAATTATAAATTGTGCTTCAAATCAGGAAATTTTTTGTATGCGGAATGATCTAGATTTAGGGTAGTTGTAGATTCTTTCTTCTGCTGTTTCAGTTCCAGATTCCAGTTATTGGAATATTAAGTTTGCTAAACTAAACTTTAGTTTATACCTTTTTAATGTGCAATATTTTATTGACTTTTTAATTGCTTCTAATTACATTTTTTTGTACACCTGCAGAAGGTACCCATTTCAAATTATCATTTCATCCTTAAAACAAAATTCCCAAATAAATAAGTCCTAAAAACGCTTAATATTAAGCTCATCATCTTTAAAACAGTTTAGTGCTGCTAAAATAATAAAAAAGAAACGAATGGAAAAAATGACAAAATTTTTAGCTAATATAAGAAACGTGCCTAGAATTTACAAAAACAAATTTAATATCATTTTCCTACTAAACATTCTAGACAAGGAGGAGTGAAGAGCTATAAAGCAACAGCAGAAAGAAAAACCTGACAACACGTGATTCTATTTAGTATTAAATAAGAGTCTTATTAAATGCGATTATCTTGAAGATTCAGCAATATTAAGCCGAAAGCTATAAAAAAGATATTCACATTTATACTATCTCTCACACACACAGAAAACTAAAATTCAAATAGCTATAAACTTTTATTTTTTGGAAAATAATTTTCATTAGCTGGCTTATAACACTCTTACAGATTAATCTTAAGGATCTAACAGAAATGTAGCTGTTGTAGAAAAAACCACTGTAACAAAAACAATTATTATTTACAGACATTTCTAAAAAAAGCAAATATTTGTTTTGTCCCAAGTTTTATAAATAAAATACCTTGACAGCATGCAAATCATCTCTTCAGAGTTTAATATGCCATAAAATTTACGCGTAATCTTAAATTAGCTTTGGATTTTTCTCTATATCGCTGGTTGAGAGTTTTGTGTGTTAGCTACTTCCAAAACCTTAACTTCTGCTAAATATATCGCTGCATAAATAGATACAAAATTTTACCCTTAAACTTTTTTTGTTGGTTGTATAGGTATACATAATTCTTAACCTTAATCTTAAATATGTGTGTGTGTGTTGTACGATTTTTTATAAATTTTATAGGAAGGTGAAGTTAAAAAAAAAACGTTGTTACATTTTCATCACGCTTCTATGAATGTCATTATAATTTTAAATAAAATGGCAAAGATTTGTGTGGCAAAAATCGAGTGACCAAGAATATAGCAAACATCTTTACAGAGAAATTAAAAAAAAAACTATTTTGAAAATTGTCGGTTTTAAAAGTCACAAAACATTTAGTTATTTCAATATTTTTATAATTTTTATGAACTTCAGTGATCAGTTGGGCCCATCACAGCTTTAGAGTATTAAAATATTTATTTGCTTGAATCAACATTTAGAGGATGACCGCCACTTTTGCAATATATTGTGTTTGAACTAGAAAATATTGAAGGGTGAAAGTCTTTTTGTTCATTTTATTTGAATTGTGTTGCAACATACGGACTCTGTGTTTTCTTAAATTGAAAGAGGCAGGAAAGTCTTCTGTTGGAAGTTTAATTAACATGTTGACTCCACGGTTAAATAACGAATTTTCGCTGTAGTGTGTTGTGCGATCTACTGTTAAGTTAACCAAGAACATTGCTGAAGAACGTGTATTTAAAATCTAAGTGAATACGAAATAAGTTCTTGTGACGACACTCCAGTGAATCAATCGAATTAGATACCCCACTGTCTTGGAAAAGCAAATTTACTGTATACGTTTAAGTAACTCCAAAATAGACTTCAAAGCAGCTGATGCCGACACCTGAGAGTTCTATTCCATTTGCGGATATAGTTGGTGCAATTAGTAAGTATATCCGGTGTAGTGATATATTTTGAAAAATATGTTTAATCCAGCGGATTATATTGGATTCTGATGCCTAGAGTGTCAAGAACTTCTGATTCATAATGTGTATATTCTACTCTATAGGGATAGCTCCAATCAGGAATTTAGATCAATTTCCTAATCTCCCATTGGATTGGCCTCTAGTTCAATGCATATCAATGACAAATGTTGTTATCGTGTGAAAAAAAATAGATGTGCTGTGTTTTTAATTCACCTGATAGGGTTCCATCTATAACTTCTTGTATAGTGAGAACCTAGAGAAAGCACGATATGAAATGACAGAAGTTATCACCAACACCAGAAGCAATAAGTTGTGACAAAAGTTCACCGTGAGAGATTTTCTCCACAACGATGAATGTAACAACGCCATTTTTCGGATAAGATGGTTTCAAGTCATCAATAGCGCATTCCCTATAAAAGACATGAATACTGACAGTTGCTAAGTAAATTGTTGGACTTCAGATATCCAACGAAATTATAATTTCCATAGTAAAAGTTCAGAGCAATAATACTAATTTTCAGGGTCGTTATTTTCTCTATTTTTAAGAAATTACATTACTTTAGCTACCTGCGTCCACGGTGCGCAATGCCTTAAAGATTAGAGCTGGCGTCAAGAAGACTGCTTAAAGAAACAGTTGGTGATTGTATCATCCGGTGCAGGAGAACTCGGTAATAACCTTTTTATTTGTTTTTCATAAAGCATTTTTCTTAAGTATTCATTCTAGAGAAACTCGAAAATTCTGTAAGGCAAATATTTAAAAACTAACCCCCTTATTCATAAAAACTTACAATAAGTTTATAAAATGTTTATAAAGCAAATTTCCATACAAAATTGGTTTATAAACGTCTTTTAAACCTGTTGTAAGTTTTATGAATAAGGCCATAAGTGATTTTGAATGCTTTAAAATAAATTTAGGAGAAACTTTAAAAAAATTTCCAGGCACAAAAGTTTGCTTAATAAAATCTTAATAATATTAAAATTGCAAGAATAATTGCATGTCGCCCTGTTTAAAACAAGTTCACACTCACCCACACCCAAACAAAAAAAAAATGATTCATAAACGATGGAGGGATAGATGAAGTGTCTTGCTGCTGATGTTGTTGGTTTTGTCGGTTTGTCTATCAGAAGTGTAAGTATGTGAACGTTTTGTTATTTTTGTAGTTGTTGTTGTTATCTAAGTAATATAATATTTGCTGTTGTTGTTGCTGCTGGTTTTATATAATAAAATATGTTGTACATACCCATGGAAGAGAAGTGGAAGTAGCAGAAGCTGTAGCAGCAGGAGAAGTTGTGGTTTGAGGCAGCTGGCTAAAAAATAGAAAGAAAAATTAATATAGTCATTAGGTAAACCTTAAAATTAACAAAACTCTTCAGAGTCATCAACATAATCAAGACAGTCATTAACATAATGTGGGAGTGATTTCTATATTACAAGTTATCAAGCAAACAGGAAGACGATAAGGCACAAGGTTAGGGAATAAAGTTTAGATAGTAACATGTAGAAGAAATTGAATTGCATTATGATGGGAATTATTTGAAAGTTCTTTGAAACTTTAGAGCGGACAAACAAATTCTCCAAAAACATATTAACCTCCACTGTTAATTACTCAAATATATATTTAGCATACAAATTATTTGTACACAAATTAGTTACAACGGGTCCAGTTGAAGCACAAGTTTTGATTGCAAGCAAAAACAAAAGATTTGCAAATCTTCTTCAAAGATACTCACATTCTTTTTAATAACTTTAATATTTCATTTGCCTCTAACAACAATTTAAGTGATATTTTGAAGCATCTCTACTAACGAAAGCATTTCATGCATGTATTAATCTTAAAATTAATTCAAATTTAGCTGGTATTATTTACAGCATGAAATGTTTTTATGTTTTTGTTCGTCTATTTCTTGAGTTTTTCAATTTCCTTAATTTCACCCTTAATAACTCGACAAATAATGCCTTCAGGTCTTAAACTAAACAAATGCAAATATTGATAGATAAGCTTCCTTTTGAAAACAAACAAAAAACAAAAACACGCTTCTTGTAATTCTTTCAAAGACGCAAAACACTCCAATCAAACGAGATGTTGTTGTTGTTGCCCCTTATTTTTAACCACCAGGAGTAATGGCAAAAAAACATTCCATAACACAGCGAGCGCAAAATTTTTTAACAAGAAAATTATAAAGTCAAAGACATTGTGTTAATAACATGTATGAACAACAGCAACAACTACAGAATATAGTTAATGAAAAGGGGAAATTAGTTGGCTCAAACAAACGGGGTTATAGAGGAAGTATTAGTAATTCCACAATGTTAAAACAAGGACATTTGAAATGAACGAATTCTGTGTGTGCATTGCAAATAAAGAGAGAGAGAGAGACAGAGAAAAGAAACTAACTATTAAATAAATAAAAATATGATTTTAACAAGTGTTTTGTCATCTGAAATCATAAAAATATGAACCAAAAAACTGCCAACAACAATGACCGCCAACATTTTCTATTTGATGAGTAAATAAAACATTAGGGGCACTTAAAAATGTTACGGAAAATAACAAAATTAAATTTATCAAAGACATTTATATAAAAAAATAAAGTTATCAAAGACTATTCTAAGAAAAAAGAAAGTAATCGATGAATTTTCTATGGAAACAAAACCATATCGATCACTTTTCTATTCGTAGGTAGGGTATCATGCTCCCCTATTTATATCAATAATCAAGCAATAACACAACAATCCGAAGCTAAATACCTCGGTATACACCTCGATCGTCGCCTTTCATCGAAATCCCATATAGTTGCAAAATTGACTCAAATAAAATTGCAATTGATTCAAACTAAATGTCTCATTGGCATTTACTTTAAGCTTAGTTCAGATTGTAAACTCCTAATTTATAACTCAATCATAAAACATATGCTTCAAATATGCTTCAGCTTCAAATGTAAACAGAATTCAAAGACGTCACAACAAACTGCTACGAATGATCACAATTGCCACTTGGTATATAAAAAATTCGACTATTCAAAAAACGTAAACGTGTCTTTGGTAAAAACTGAGATCCAAAAAAATGCAGAAAAATTCTTAAAAAAGCTCAAAGTACTCGTATACCCAAACCCATTAGACCGTAACATATTAAATAATAGTGGCTATATTTGACTAAGAAGAAGAGATACAGCGGATCTGAGCCAAAGACAAGAAGTAAGAATGCCAACAATGAACTAACAAAATAATAATGGACTAAATAATTAAAATTCATTAGATACAAGATTTGAAATATTTATTGTGAGTTTGTTTTTAATGAAGATACAGTAAATAAATAGAAGTAAAAAAAACTCTTCTATGGAAACAGAAAGTTATAGATCTGAAATTTCTAATCTGAATACCCCTACTTCAATACTGCAAACACTTGCTCGACATTTTGCCTTTGGTGAAAATTATAGTATAGGATATTTTATTCCAATTGTTTGTTTATTTATGAATTGCTGTGTGCAATTTGCCAAGTTTTTTTTTCATTTCCTTTGATGTCTGTGGTATTGTATTGCTCTGTATTTTTCATTGTTATTATTATTTGTCGGAGTATTATTTTGCCTGCCTTTAAATAAACAAAAGATACATGATGTTTGTTAAACACCAGCCAAAAAACAATTAGAATTAAATGCACTCTAGAGAATTGTTACCAACTGACCTCCAGGGAATAATAATTAATTTTCCGGTACCAACGTATTTTCCTTCTTAATCAATAATGATGAAGAGTGTTTGTTGAAAGGAAAATCGGGTACAAATTTTATAAAGTTAGTTTAGTAAATGCGTTGGAAAATGCTGGAAATAGAAATACCTCAAAGTGCTTCATTAGCATTGCATTTAATTGGCTTTAAATAGTAAACTTTTTATGTAAAAAAATCTTTTCATTAACTAACCATTTAGTTTTTGCAAAATTTAATCCTTATTAAACGCAAAAAGTTAGCTGTTCTTAAATGTTGTACTTTGCCAACAACTATTTACCTTGTTATAGGAAAATAATACAGTGACTTACCATTAAAAGTACTTAAAAACCAAAAGCATTCATTTGAAATATTTCTCATCTCAAAATCACCAGGATAACTAACAATTAAACTTTTGCTACTATAATCCCTATCATTTTTAAGCAAAGCACACTCAACTACACACTGCAGAAAAAAACTAGTAAAAGGAAAAAAAAAAACATACAAACAAAAATGATAGGAAAAAATCCTTATAAACCGTATGTAAATAATTGCAATGTCCTTTTACATTTAAGTTAGTTTTTTGTGTGTGTCAACTCTTTTTATACTTGCGGCGGCGTAGCTGGTGGATGGAGTTTAAGGAGTTTCATAAAAACAGTTAATGTTTCTTTTCTGTTCAATGCTGCAAAAAAGCCATAAGGCATTTATTCATTTACTGGCTGGATACAGAGTGACATGCTGTATGAGACAACAAAAACAAAAACGAATACATAGAAATTAGAAAAACACAGAGAGACATGCAAATAATGGAAGGATGCGGTCTTTTAAAAGTCAAATTGCATAAAACACCCAGCACCAAATAAGCCAAGCATGCGAACTGAGCCTGGCACAAAATGAACACGAATGAATGAATTAATGAAAGAAGAGCAAGCAGTTGGAAACCAAAATGTCTGGTGACTGCCTACGTGTAGTTACAATCGAAGAAACGCTGTTGAATAACCACACAAACACAGAAACACACACTGTTACACAATAACATAAATACACATACCAAAGGACATTTGTAAAATGTCGGCTCATTTTCCAAACAGCCTGGTTATGTTTGGTTGTGTGTGTGTAACTATTTTCCTTTTTGGTTTTTGTAGGTTTTTTTTCGTTTTTCTTTAAAAGCAATTTGAATTTTGTTCCATTCAGTGATTACCTCTCTTAGACACACCAATTCCTTTCTATTTCTACTTTCATTTAATTTTTTATTTGTTTGTTTTTTTTTTTGCTATTATTCGTATAAAATATAAAATAAAATCAAGCAAAATCTTCAAAATGTGTCCTTTTGCATTGTAATCCTTGTGTAGACAAAGTCAAATGGACTTTTTTTTTTTTTTGCATATTTTTTCCATTTCTCTGCTATTTGTTATAATTATACCGGAGCAAGGATAATTAAAAAAGTTATTGTGACCACCATTTATTGTTTTTGTTGTTGTAGTTGTTGTCATTATTGCTCTTGTTAATATTGTGGTTGTAGGTTCGGTTGTGGTATTTTTTCTTACATTTTTTTCTGTTCTTCATGGCAAAATGACAATAATTGAGCATTTGGAATTCAGAGGTATGATAATCAGCGACAATGCTATATTGTAATTCAAGTGTAAAAAATAAAGAATTGTTTGAATTCTATTTAAGTTTAAGGAAAAGTTTTTTTTGTTTGAACATAGAAAGTTTGCAGACATTGTTGGTGTTTAAGATCGCCAAATGATATTGAAAAAAGTACGATTGTATTGTATCAAATAAAACTGTTTAAATTTAAAAGAATCTTACAAATCAATATAGTCTAATTTCAATAAATATATATCAATAAAGAACAACACTTTCTGTTTCTATAGAAAAGCTATCGATAACTTTATTTTCCTATAAAAAATCGATAATTTACTTATTATAGAGAATATTTATCGAAATTTATCTTAGTTTTAAATAGAAAATGAATGATAACTTAATTTTCTGTAGAAAGGTTATGGATAACTTTATTTCTCTATAGACTAGTTATCGATAATTTACTTTTTATATCGATAACTTTCTATTTATATCAAAAAGCTATCGATAATTTTCCCTTAATATACAAAAGTTATTGATAATTTTCATTTTCTATAGAAAATGAACGATAACTTAATTTTCTATAGAAAAGTTATCGATAAATTTATTTTTCTATAGAATAGTTATCGATAATTTATTTTTTATATAGAAAAGTTATCGATAACTTTCTATTTATATCAAAAATCTATCGATAAATTTCCCTTTCTATACAAACGTTATCGATAACTTTAATTTTCCACAGAATAGTTATCGATAATTTACTTTTTATATAGAAAAGTTATCGATAACTTACATTTTATATAGTAAAGTTATCGATACATTTATTTTTCACAGAAGTTTTTGATGGCTTTCTTTTTCCATGAAAAGTTATCGACAACTTCAGTTTTCATTGGAAAAGTTATCGATAACTTCGGTTTTCCATAGATTATTATCGAAATATTATTTTTATTGATAACTTTATTTTTCTAGTGAAATATTATCGATAACTTTCTTTTTATGGCGAAAATTTACAGATAGTTATCGCTTACTTTATTTTCTACATACCTACTTAATTACTACATTACTCTATTGTCACATGCATAAGTTTTCAAAGTTTACGAGATACTGTGCGATGTTTCCATATCTTAGCTAACCCTAGAATTTGCTTCCAGCTTTGCCTAATCCACAAAAATCCATGTTTTTTTTTTGATATCTCCACTGTTCAATCACTATTTAAGCAATTATTGAAAACCTTTTGTTACCACAAAAAATCATCATAAATTTAAGTCCCTTGTTCAATTAATTTTCTTGACGATTATTTATTTATATATGTTTTTCGAATAAAAAAAAAAAACAGATTTTTTTCTATTTTATATTGTTGAATTTATTTTATACAATAATAAACAATATTTCTGCTATCTCTCGCACATAAAGATGGCCATTAAAAGCACAAAAATTATACCAACCATGAAACAAAAGACCTTTAAATATGGTTTAAAAACCAAAACAAAACGAAAAAAATAAATAAAACAAAAATGAAAACTCATGAGGGATGGGTGAATGAATGACAATGACCAACACAACTGAGCTGGTGGCGTAACAACGAAATTATGGAAAAATCAAGTAAATCAAATTATAATTGTTGCTGATAATGACGCCGCAATAACAATAAAAAACATTCGTGTAAATAAAAAAAATACAGAAAATTAAACAAATTTATACCACAACAAAAGATGAAGCTCTGTGTGATTTTTTTTGTGTGTGTGTGTGTGTGAAAACAGGAAAACATCATTGAAAAAGAAAACATACACAAACACTTCAGCTTCTGTTGGAAATAAAGAGGAAACAATGAAATTTTTTAAACATATATGTATACACAGTTACATTTTATACTGGTGTGTGATGAGTGTGTTTGGCAAAAAAAAAAAAATGGAGAGACTGGAAAAACCTGAAAACGGAGTAAAGCTCGGTGTTAAGTAAGTGTCTTAAAAAGGCTTAAAACAGGAAATGCGTTGTCTGTGTATATAGCAATTGTTGTTGATGTTGTAGACTGCTGATATTGTCGCTGTTTTATGCTGCTTCAAAAAAATCAGGATATGTTAACATTTGCCAAGATTTTTTGTAAATGTGTAAAATGCACAAAAACACACACTTTCGGAAAAGTTTTAAAAACATATTTCATAGATAATTTTAAAATAAAAACTTATTTCAGCCTAAAGTATTTCGTGAAAACAGGAATAGAATTTAAAAAATATGTTAAATTGTACACTAAATTCATATCATAATTAAAATTTAAAGCAACATTTTAATATTGTAATTTTCTATAGGAACTCCTAATATAGCAAAATTTTTCTATAGAAAATCTTTACATTCTAATTCCTATAGAAAATCTTTAATATCATGTAAAGTTTTGCTAAAGAAAATGTTTACATCATAAAGTATTCTAAAGTTTGTTATTTATACTTGCTATTTCTAATTATTTTCATGCAATCGAGTCTTTGCCAGCGGAAGTTGTTACAAAAGCAAACAATCCTTTAAGAATACATCATGGCGTATGATTTATATACAATTTACTTGCAACACCATACTCCTATTACTCATACGCAACATTTTCAATGTTAAGATATTTTCTATATTCTTATAGAAGAACTTGTCTAGTAAACTGTGATTTTGCATGCTTTTCACAACTATTATAAAACCACACATAGATTTTTAAAATTCTCTTTGAAAATTCAAGAGTTGTTGTTTGTTTAATTTCCCAGAGACTATTCTTTACAGATAAAGGAATACTTAAGCCAGCAAATATTTTTTTTTATTATTTTAGCAGCTGTATTAGTAAAATCAAGTGAAAAAGATAAAATGGTAGCTAAATAAGTATTGTTGTATGTCTCAGTTAGTGTCTGTGTACCTTAATGTCTTGTCATCGTATGCATGGCATCGCATTGCATTGCATCTTATCCACAAAGTGGCATTTAAGCTAATGCATGTTTAAGCCAACACCAGAGCTAAACTGGCAAAAATAACAAGAAACAACAAACTGTAACGCAAACAACTACAACAAAATCTACAACAATATCAGTGGCAGTAGCAGCAAACAAAAAAAAATGAATCAGCGCGCATACAAAACCGGCAATGAGACGACAAGATTTTCAAAACATTATTTTTGTATAAGGATTATCGTATCCACATACATACGCAAACAAACAAATACAAAAGGGATGTTGGATACTAACTTTCCTACTTGTATTGCTGTGTCTTAAACACGTTTCCTTCAAAATGCAACAAAAAATCTTGCAAAATTACCACCAAAAAAAAAATATGAAGACATGACAATAAAGATAAGTGTGAAATGTTAAAGAATTTAAGTTAAGTACAGAAAAGTATAATATAATGTTGAATATTTGATTAATAACATTTAATGTTAACAAACAAACTGTTAACTACAGTAGTGTTAATTCAACATTTAACTGGAAATAAATTGGAAGCTGCTAAAACACTGTTAAAAAAATATAAGAGAATATTGAAATAACTGCAAAAGTTGACCAGCAAAGTTCATCTTGAATTTTATTTGTATTTTTTCTTTTGCAACTGAATAACTATAAAAAGCTTAGCACTACCAATCTATATTAAAGCAAATTTTTTATTTGCAGTTTGTTTGTTTAATCACATTTGTCATTTTCTTTAATTATTTCATAATGGCCTTGAATTACCCTTAAAAATTTGTTAATGTTTTTGTAACAACATTATACGCCCTTGAAAGAGAGCTAAATTATTTCCAAAGAACAGATTATAGTGCTGTAGGATTTTATTTATTAAAAACGAGTCATGAAACCGAATAAAATATTTAAATCAATACAGAGGTACTACAGAATAGCTTAACGATATAATGTTGTCTTATGTGAAAGATTTATTATATAAAGTAGACTTATAGGAAAGCTTTACGACAAAAAGTTGTTCAATAGAAAAAACTCTACGATGTTAAGCTGTTGTATAGAAAAAATTTACTAGTCAAAGCTGTTCTATAGAAAAGCTTTACGATATAAAGCTGTTTTGTAGAAAAGCTTTACGTTTAAATGCTGTTCTATAGAGAAGCTTTACTATTCAAAGCTATTCTATAGAAAAGCTTTACTATATAAAGCTGTTTTGTAGAAAAGCTTTACGATTTAATTTAATGATTCTATATAAAAGCTTTACGATTTAAAGCTGTTCTATAGAAAAGCTTTACGATATATAGTTATTCTACAGCAAAGCTTTTCGATATTCTAAAGTTATTCTATAGAGAAGCTTTTCGATATTTTAAAGTTCTGCTAAAGGAAAGCTTTACAATATGAAGTTGTTCTATAAAAAAAAGCTTTACGATGTAAATATTTTATATTAAGTACTCGGGTATACATCTGCCTTGAAATTTATTAAAGCCCAACATCACTTGTGTGACTTAGTCTGGAATTATATCTTGTTATAGTGTTTATGAGCAACTTAGCTCTCTACAAACTAAAGTACAATAGTAAAATTCAGAAAGAGAGGCCATATTATGCAAAAATTCAAACAAAATTTAGCGAATAAACTCGTTACTAACCGTTATACAGACTCTTCAAAAAATACACTCGCTAGTTTTCAACGAAACTCTCCATGTTTGTTTACATCTACATTTGGGAATCTCTTTTTTACTAAATCTTGCAGTAGATTGTTTCAAGTATTAGTTGAAATGAGAGTGTTATTTATTTTAAGTATTCCCTTTTTGTGTGCCACAACAGATAGACACAGCATGTCTCCCACAAAGATAAAGAGAGAGAGATTGTTTAAAATAAAATTTATTAGTATTTGCTTTTCTGCTTATTGTAGTTGCTGTTTACATCTCTATACAGCCTTAACTGTAGGTGAGCCTGTAAATGTACGAGTATGTAAGTTAGTAAGTATGCCTGTGTATAATATTTTTATTGCTTTTGTTTTTGCATTTATAGCCGGCATTTTTCGGAGTAGAACAGTTTCCGTAATTAAATCGTACAAAACGGACGTGCCCTTAGAAAAAAAGGTTAAATTATAAATTGCATGTGTAATATATTTTGTTTTTGTTGAAATGCAACAACAACGATAGCCAGCAACATCAGCTACAACAAATAACTAGAAACATTTATGATACAAATAAAGAAAATAAAAATACAAGAAAGAAAAAATAAAACCAACAAAAACAGGGTGCTAAACACAATGAAGTTGTATGTGGAAAATGATGATGGTGATAACAACAAGCATTAGCGAAGAAAATTCAAAGCATACATTAAGGCTAAGTAATGTTTACACCAACAATTAGAGCATACATTTAGGGGGCAAATTTTGAAAATAAATAAGAAGTTTCCTAAACTTATGTAAGTATCTGAAAATAGTGTTTGAATTATTTATATTTAAATAACAAATTGTGAAAGAAAATCGTACAAAATTATTATTATTATTATCTGTTGCTTCATATAATCTCTGACAATAGTGCGTTATTTAATTTTGTTATTATTTTTATTCTTATGTGTGTGCAGTGCGAAAAATATATGACAGGTTAATCTCTTATTAAAAGTAATTTAACTTTTTCTCCCTGCTTGCATTTGGCTCCCTTTTAACAAAAAATCATGCATGTATGCCATAGTAATCTTTTAGGTAATATCAATAATTTCGTTTATTTTGCCTTGTTGTTTCATACATCATTTAATGCTTGCATACTCGTACCTTCTGATACCTTCAACTCTCATCTATTAGTATTTTACCTTCAATGCCAGTTTACTTGTATTCAAATACAGCTTGCCATTCGACTCATTCACTCTCCGCTTGACTGACTGACTGAATAGCTTGCAGTAGGAATGAATGTGTGAGTAACTGGTTGGTTGCTTGGTTGGCACACCATATGATGATGGCCTTATTTTGACTCTTGTATTTTATGAATTGTAATAGTCAATACTTGTAGACTCATGCAACACTATAAACACACACACAATAATTTATACACACTCACACTATGTAATTACAGTTGTCAGTTTATGTGAATTTATTGAAAATTGACATCATTTCATACCATCAGCTTCGTCATCAACAGTCTCATCATTTGTGAATGAACAATTGTGTGTGTGTTATTTCAAATGAGAAATTAAAGAGGAAAATGTGACCAAAACAAACTAAGTAAGACTTTTCCATAGAGAAACTTTAGATTTTCTGTAGAAAAACTTTCAATTTAAAGAATTTCTTATAGAAAACCTGAGATTTGAAGAGTTTCCTATAGAAAAACTTTTGATTTAAAGATTTTCTATAAAATAATCTTTCGATTTGTAGAGTTTCACATAGAAATATTTCCGACCTGATGATTTCCTATAAAAAAGCTTTCGATTAGAAGATTTTTTATAGAACAACTTTCGATTTGAAGGGCTTCCCATAAAAAAAAAACTTACGACTTCATGATTTACTACCAAAAATCTTTCGCCAATGCCGCCTAAAGTTGACTGATATCTTGGAGGGTTGTAGACAGTTTGAATATACACTGTCATGCTTTGATTCCTGAATGTTTTATATTTTACCTCTTGACATATCAGCAGTATAAGCTTTGACATTTTGAAGATGGTGGGAAAATGGATATGTTAACAACTAAGTAAATATAACTGACATGCGGTTTCAACAGAACGGTGCCACATGCTACATGGAAACAATGAATTTATTGGAAACAAAATTTGCCGATGGCAAAATTTCACGAATTTCAGCTGTTAATTGATCGCCCCGATCATGGGATTTAACACCATTACATTACCTTGAATCGATTACAGTAATAGACCCGCAAATGCGCTTGTAATTTTTTATAAAAAAAATCGAATATCTGTATGCGTGTTCATGGTGGACCTCTTTCCTATTCGATTTTTAATTTATAATTGTCAAACCTTACATTTTCCAATACATTACAAATTTGAATTAATTTCATATATTTTCTTCGTTTTATATTATTTTGCAAAAAGTTTTCGTCGAAAAATCCCTTTTATATTCATTTAATGAATTCTATTGAAGTTGTCGTGATAATGACGAGGAAGAGGCTCTCCAATTTGTTTCAATATGACATGATCTATCTATGGGATCGATAGAGATTTAGTCTGAAATCGAACCTTAATTGAAAAAAGATAATTCAATGTCCTTATTGGAGGCCCAATCCATGATGCTTTTCGGGTAACACACAGATCTAAATCTCTGTCTATCTCTGGACATTCTAGCAGTGTCACTAATAATAATAAAATTATTGGGATACTTAGATTTATTTTGGAAAAAAATCCTTCAAAATGTTGTTTTTTATTCACCTGCAGCCAGTTTTTTCCCTTAATTTTGTTTAGTTGGTCTCATTATGTCAATTAATAATCTTTAACATTGTACGTTATAAATTTGTCTTTGTATACGTATCGTCACACATTTTTATATAAATACAAATACACTTGAATTTTCATACATTTGTGTATATATACAATTATGTACTCGTACATGTGTATAAGTAAGTAAGTATATGCAGGTGTATATGTGAATAACATTTACAACTGTAAGTAAGGTGCTTACGCATATTCATTCATACGAATTGGGAAATATTTCTCTGCTCTCTCTGTCTGTCTGTGCATGACCGTGTATGTGTGATTACAAGAACGTAGTAATATATAAAAGTCGACAATCACAATCACCGACAATCATTGCAAGCAACACACAACCATACCTGTATATGGGTATGTTTGAAAATATGGATGTGTGCGTTTGTTGAGAATGATAAATGATTTTCATTATGTTATTTTAAATTGAATATAAGTGATTTTATGTTTCACAAAATAATTTAAGAACAAGTGGGTATAAGTGGCTTTGAGCCGAGCAGAAGAGAATGGAATAAAAATTAAGAACTGAAATACCTATACAAAAAATATAAGAATGCAAAAACACATGGAAACAGATAAATATGTAAAATTATACGTATGAAGAAATATTTAAATGGAGTGATTTTACTTAAGGGATTTTCATAAAGGATTTTCATGAAGCTTAAGTTGTGAATCATTTAAGTAGCCCATAAAATAAGAAACGATGGTTACGGTGTGTGTATGATAAGAATTTTAATTGTTATTTCTTTCTTTTTTTGTGTTCTTTAAATGTCTGTTTAATGAAATTATATGTAAGCAATTGATGTAATTGTTTTCTTTTCCTTATTTTTTTTCTTAATCTTCATTAATAAAGAATATTAATAAAATGAATATTCCAAAAGTCACCAGATAAAATGTTTGTTGTGGTAGAGCTAAGTTATTTAAAATCTACGTGAGCATCTTTGGGAGAATTTACCTATAAATATAAAATATATATAAATTTATGTTAAAGTTCATTTTAAATATCATATTTAAAACAATTAGTTTTACAAAATATTGCATCAATGTATTTGATTTTATGTCCATATTCCTGGAATAAAATAGGAGAAATATACTAAAAATATCTCTGCTATTCTTCCATATTTACCCCCTTATTCATAAAAAATTAAAGTAGACTTTAAATGTACTTTAAGAAAATTTTGTATGAAAGTTTTGTCTAAAAGCACACTTAAAACCTACTTTATTTTTTATGAATACGGCAGTTAATCCTTTAAGAATTTCAGAATGCCTGTAATGCAAGAAGTTTTGTATGCCACAAATATTATGCCTAGAATTTCTCAAAATTGTGTTAAACGTAGAATTTCATTGCCTTCGCTCTGTTGCAAATTTTTTGTTTTATAGTCGTGAAAATAATTGAATGCCTAAAATGCTGCTACAGTTTTTTCGTTGGAAACATTTAACAGGAACATACTTTTTATGTTTTCACAAATATATTAATGTCTGTATGTGTATGACTGTGTACAACAGCTATTGTGAAGGAAAGTTTGCAATAACCTGCAACCTAAAGAATTTTATTTATTCTAAAACAATGAAAAACATATATGCATGCAAGATAACAAAGAAGCGAAAAAAATCGATTAAATATTTTGTTTTCTTTGTTCATACACACTTGTATTGATGATTTTGTTTTTCTTCCACCATTTATGATTCAATGAACGTTTCCCTAAATAAAGTGAGGCGAAAACTTTACAAAAAAAAAAAAAACCTGCTGAACATTTTTTAAATAGTTTTGACAACCAATATAAAACAAAACAAAAAAATTATTAGTTGAAGATGGAACTAAACAATAATCGATTGCACTTGTCCTACATCCAACAAAGTACATGATTTCCACATGATGATGATTTTGCATGTTTGAATGAGCAGTGGTAACAGTGTAAGTGTAACATATACTTTAAGCTTTATAAAAGTTCATCATTTTTTGCCGTTTTTATACAAAATTCCACCCTTCACTCTTACATTCTAGTAACAGTATGTGTTTGTGTATTCTGGCAATGAAAAATATGCTTTTGTCATTGTAAAATTTAGAAAAAAAGAATTTGTTGCAACAATAATAGCAACAACATGTAACTATTGCTGTATGTATTGATACATTTATGATGTTGCAGACTTTGCATTTTTTGTCAGTTACTTTTAGTTTTTTTTTTCTAGATACTGTTTGTATGCAAACTGCTTGCATGGGTATCTCTGTCGTTGTTTTTTTTTTCTTCCTATTTTGTGATATTTTTCAAAAACACTCATATAGATATTCCTAAATAGTTTCATGCATAAATGTATGTTTTACATGCTTGCATACAAGTGCATAAATATTTTCTCTTAGTATCACTTTTCTGCATGATAGAAAATCGTTTTATTATATATTTTTTTTTGGAAATTTTTGTACTTTAAGAAAAAAGTAATTGATACTCATGCGTTCGGTTTGTGACAGTAGAACAAAAACTAACGATTTTAAGAGATAAACTTAAAGATCTTAACGATTTTTTAAAGAAACTTGAGATCGTATTTCTAGAGAAACCCTAAAATGATGTAGAGATTTTTATGGAAATATTTTTGAACCATCTAAAGATTTTCTACAGACACTCTAGAACGATCTGAAGCTATTCTATAGAAAACTCTTCTCCTTTACGGCATAAAGATTTTATACAGAAAACCTTTACGACATGAAGATTTTCTATAAAAACATTTATGTCATGCAGGTTTTCTATAGAAGACCTTGACGACATGAAGCTTTTCTAAAAAAAACCCTTATGTCATTAAGATATTTTATAAAAACCTTTACGTGATCAAGATTTTCTATAAAAACCTTTACGTCATGAAGTTTTTGCATAACAACCTTTACGTGATGAAGATTTTCTATAGAAAACCTTTACGTCATGAAGTTTTTTTTTATAAAATCCTTTACGTGATTAAGATTTTCTATAAAAACCTTTACGTCATGAAGTTTTTGCATAACAACCTTTACGTGATGAAGATTTTCTATAAAAAACCTTTACGTCATGAAGTTTTTTTTTATAAAATCCTTTACGTGATTAAGATTTTCTATAAAAACCTTTACGTAATGAAAATTTTATATAAAAATCTATACGTCATGAAGTCTTTCTATAAAAACCTTTACGTCATGAAGTTTTTTTTTATAAAAACCTTTACGTGATGAAGATTTTCTATAAAAAGCCTTTACGTCATGAAGACTTTCTATAAAAACCTTTACGTGAATGAAGATTTTCTATAGAAAACCTTTACGTCATGAAGTTTTTTTTTTATAAAAATCTTAGTTTTTATAAACACCGTAGGTATGCTATAAAAAATCTTCATGACTTAAAGATTTTTATATAAAATCTTCATCACGTAAAGATTTTTAAAGAAAGTCTTCATGACGTGAAGGCTTTTACAAAAAATCTTCTTCACGTAAAGGTTTTTATAAAAAAAACTTCACGACGTAAAGGTTTTCTATAGAAAATCTTAATCACGTAAAGGTTTTTATAGAAAATCTTCATGGCGTAAAGGTCGTCAGGGAGCCGATTCTGTTAGAAATCTCACGTTAACTATTTCGGAATTGGTAAGTTTTTAGATTTTTTGTAAATTATAAAATATTCGCAGTTAAAACTTTATTGTTCATTAATTGGTTTATAAGTTTTAAAATCTTTTATTTATATATTTTTGGATTTTTTTATTTTATTAAATATATTTGCATTTTTAATGTGGCAACTAATTAAATTATGTATATGTATGTATTTGCATGTTTTTTGATTAATTAATATTATTAAAAAATTTGAAATTGATATTTGCCGCAAATTTAACAACACACATATACTTACATAAATATATTTTAAAATATCGCAACATATGTGTGTATGTACATATCGCCAGCTAAAATGAAAACAACTTAACAGAATTTTATTTAAATTAAAACTGATCATCAGTTTTAAATTAAACCTTTGCGAAATTAAAAGTACTCGTATGTATGTGTTAAAAATTTAATTTTTTTTATTTATTGTTCAAACATTATGGCAAAATTATCTCTGTAACAAGATTTTGCATTTGTGTATTATTTTAGTAATGACTTTGATATTGTTATTTCGTAGTTAAGCTATTTTGCATTCTATGTGACGTTATGTTTGTGTGTATGTCATTAATTTATATTGAAATATATTTATTATATTTGTTATGCGGTTGTTATTAAAATATTATTACCATAAATGTCATTGACACAATTGTGTAATTTTTCAATGCAAATCATTTGTCTCCCTCGATTCTCTCTTTTTTTGTTTTTGTAAATTTCTCTATTTTTTATTTGCATAAAAAACGCTAGCAATTTGTTTTTTAATTATGATTGTGTGTTTGCAGTTGCTTTTTTTATAGAAAAATTAAATTCCATAAAAAATCAATATAGATATCTGTTTTATTAAAATTCATTTTATTTCTCCATGAGTTTAAATAAAAAAAAATAATTGTGCAGATAATTTTTTTTAAATATTTCGGTTAAAAAATTACTAAAGATTTTTACTAAAGTTAAGTACATTTAAAAAAACCAAAGGCTTTGGTATTTTGATTTAAAAAATTGTGTATAATTCTTAAATTAAAAATAAAACTATAATATTATTTTATTTTCTTGTTTGTTTCTCTTCCAGTCTAATAATTAATTCCGCTTTCACTTTTTTTATTTTTACAAAATTAATGTGAATTTTTTTCCACATGCAGTTTCTGTTTTCTATTAAACACTATTTTAAACAACCGTCTGCTTATTTCAATTGTTTTCGTTAAATCTATTTACTTATTTGTCTGTCTCTGCCTGTCTTGTCTGTCTGTCTTTTTGTATGCAGTCTCTTCGTAGTCTCACTTATTTCTCATTAAATTTTAATGCTTTTAAATACGATTTCAATACTTTTCTTCAATTATAATTTGACCTTATTTCCCGCTAACGTCTCATGCTGTTTCCCTTTCAGTTTTAACTACATTGACATACATTTTACAAAATTCTTCACAATTCTGCAATCAGCACGCGCCTTGTTGTTGTTAAATATGATATGTTGTTGGGTTTCATTTTTATTATTATTTTCCAACACAAAGTGTCTGTAAATATATGTATGTATTTGTGCAGGCGTCCGTGCCAGCGTATGTGTTTGATTGAACATGGGTACAGGAATTGAATTTTGTGGTATAATGCAGATATCAAAATTACAATTCTCAGTCGTGTACTTACATACATACCTAAACACACGCACTTACTCACACCCATAGACACATACAGTGTCCTGAAGCACACACTTCTTTACAAAGAAATACCTTTGCTAACCTACATTTGTTGTTTGAATTTTTTTATATTGCCAATGACAATGATGGTGATGTTGGCATTAACAATAACAACAGCAACCAAATAACCGACAATAATAACAACTATGCTTTAGACACTGGGAATCAGTGCTGAGATTTGAACAAAATTCTTGATTTTTTTTAAGTATTTAAATTTTTTTCAGTAAATTAGAACGTAAAGCTTTTCTTAGAAAGTCTTTAGAACTTAAAACTTTCCTGTAGAAAAATTTTATATTCCAAAGATTTTCTATAGAAAAGCTTTGTGTTGTAAAGATTTTCTATAGACATTTTTTGGAATGTAAAGTTTTTCTAAAGAAAGCCTTTAGAACGTAAAGCTTTTCTACACAAAATCTTTGGAACTTAAAGTTCTTCTACAGAAAATCTTTGGAACGTTAATATTTCATATAGAAAATTTTTATAACGTAAGGCTTTTCCATAGAAAATCTTAGGAACGTAAAATTTTTCTACAGAAAGTCTTTATAACGTAAAACTTTCCTATAGAAATACTTCAGAATGTAAAGCTTTTCCATAGAAACTCTTTAGAACGTAAAGCTTTTCTATAGAAAGTCTTCAGAACGACTTTAGAACGTAAAGCTTTTCCATAGAAACTCTTTAGAACTTAAAGCTTTTCCATAGAAAATCTATAGAATACAAAGCTTTTCTATAGAAAATCTTTGGAACATAAAGTTTTTCTATAGACATTTTTTGGAATATAAAGTTCTTCTAAAGAAAGTTGTTAGAACGTAAAGCTTTTCTATACATAATCTTTGGAAGGTAAAGTACTTCTGAAGAAAATCTTTGGAACGTAAAACTTTCCTATAGAAAATCTTTAGAACTTTTTCCATAGCAACTTTTTAAAACTTAAAGCTTTTCTGGAAGTATAGCATACTGTAAATTTTTTCCACACACACATTTTCGCAAAAATATTTATATCAATATTTTTTTCAATAGACACTCTACCTATAAATAACATTTTGTAGCCTTGAGTATTTTGTTTTGTCTGTTTTTTATAAATTTTTTGGCTTTACACTTGACTTTGGCTCATGCTCTACATAACACATGTTTGATACTTTAGCAAGTCACCTCAATATGTCAATAAATAAAACGAAACAAAATATAAATTTGAAAGCTTTTTAAAAGAAGTGCTCGTCAAATGAAGATGCTTGATACAAAAAATAAAATTATTGGCAAGAAATGTTTTTCTCTAGTGATGACAAAAGCTTACTTTGGCCTAATTTATTTAAACACAATCAACAGAATTTTAAATAAAAACAGTTACTAGCATTTAAATGGAACTTAATGCCAATATTTAAAAATCAAAGTTTTTTAAATAATTTGAAGTAAGATTTGTGTACATTCTTTCTCCCTCTCTCTAGTTCTCTATGTTTCTGCTACATACCACCCATAAACAAGTGAAAGCTTACAATTATAAATTTCCTGTTCAATAGGATGTGTTCAATACTGTAGTAAATAATACCAGTATCAAGGAAAAAATAATTTAAACTTAAAAAAAAATTTGCTTTCAAAGTTTATTTCAATTCAATACCATATTTATTTTTTCACTTCAGGGATGGTTTGTTATAATAAAAGTAGCGCAAAATATAAAAAAACATACAAAAATATGTATGAACAAAAAAAAAAAATAAGTTCTGTTGCAAACATTATTAAAAACTTTCAAATGGCGCCATAAAAGTTTTTCAATTGGTTTGCTACAATACAAAGCGTAAAAAAATAAAACCAAAAATGAAAATAAAGAAAAATAGCTACGCCAGCTCTACAAACTAAAATAAAATATAAAAAAATATCGAATTTTTTTTTTATTATTTTCACATAAAATTCAAACTTATTTAAGCATATCAATAGTAAATTTCGTTTTAAATTTAAATAGGTTGGGGAAAAAACTAGTTTTCCTTTTAAAGTTGAAATCAAGAAATCAGCAATAATTATTTTGCGTACATTAACAAACTTTTTTTTTTATTATATTTAGCTCAAACATCAACATTTTGTGAAATTTGCTAATAGCAATGTATGTATATGTATAGCAAAACAAAACCGTATATGATATTATAATTCAAATACCATTTGTTTCTTAAATACCATATAGAAAAATTAAACTAAATTATTTTTTACTTGTTAATTCACAATTACATTTATATCACCTAAAAGTATGCAGTGTAGTTTTTATTATTCTGATTCTAAAAGTACTTAAGTTTAAAAGTACCTACTCCCTCTCTTTTGTAAACCTTCTATTACTACATACATTAAATGAAAAAATTTACAAACAATTGCTGAAAAAACAAGTAAGAGTGATATATTCGGCTATGCCGAATCTTATATACCCTTCACCTTTGTTGTGGATGCATATTTATATTATATACATACATACATATATGTATATATATATATTATAGTTACGTTTTTACTTAAAAAAAACGGTGGTTTATTTCCTTTAAATAAACCGGATTCTTTTTAATTGCAAAATAAAAGCGTCAAGTAGTTTGAAGAAAATATAACGAGTCTTTATTTATTTAAATGCACACAAACGCAATTAAAAATGAACACACTGTCTTTTTACACACTTATATTACGGTTTAAGAACACACTTAAAGTTTTCGAACACTTTGACAATAAACACGCCATCTGTTGATGAATTTGTTAGTAACAATATTAATACACTTTGTGTGATCAACGTCATCTGTAGATGACATTATTAGTTTTTTTTTTATGAAATTTTCAGAGGTTGTCTCGGGTTTTTGCTCATATCTCCGTTATTTATGGACGGATTTTGCTGATTTTAAATAGCAAACTTCTGGAAAGCATGACTTAATAGACTCCGATGTCTATAAGGATTCAGAATATATATACTTTATAGGGTCGGAAAATTATAGTGTGGAAATTACAAACGGAATGACAAACTTATATATACCCTTCTCATGAAGGTGAAGTGTATAAAAACTCTTACCAACATAAGGATGTCTTTTTGTGAGCCAAAGTGACACTAAAACTAAAAGTACTCTTTTTAAGTGGTTGCGTGAGTGTATGTGTTACTTTTTAGAGGTGAAATTACAAAAACACACTAGAGTAAAAAAGACACACACGTGGAAAATAGACATTACAAAAACATGTGTAATAAACGAAACAGTTATTTGCAAAAAAATGCAAGGGAAATAATTGAAGCCTACTTTAAAGGTTTTTGAAATTGGAAATATAAAAGGCTTAAGTGTTGTGATTAAGGCATTGAGTCTTTTAGTGAAATGTCTTTCTTATTAGATTTAAGTGGTAGTGGTTAATGAATGGGTACCACAGGTTTTTTAACATGTGAATTTTTTTTACAGATTAAGCTGTTTGTGTGTCTTTTTATTCAAGATTTTTTGTAGAAAATCTTAAGATAGTTAAATATTTCTATAGAAAATCTTAATATCGTAAAATTTTAAAGTGAAAATATAAATCTCTTAACATTTTTTATATATTATAAAATTTTTGAAGAGAAAATTTTAATATCCTTAGAATTTTTTAAGAGAAATTTTTATATATTTTATAAAATTTTTGAATTTAAAAATTTCATTTCGGAAAATTTTTGGAAAAAAAATTTTTATGTCGTACTTTTTTTCTAAAGAAAACATTTTGATATCGTAAAAATTTTAAAGAGAAAAATTGAATATCATAAAATCGTTCTATCAAAAACCTTAAAAACGTTAATTTTTCGCAGAGAAATTCTGTAGATCATTCTAGAGTTTCTTTAGAAGATATTTAGATCGTTCTAAAATGTTTCTAGAAAAAATCTAGATTGTTTTAGAATTTCTCTCTAAAAAATTCTGTAGATCGTTCTAGAGTTTATCTAGAAAATCTTGAGATCGTAAACATTTTTATATTGTAAGCCTTTTTTAATAAACGTATTTATATTTTAAAGCAATTTTTTGGAAAAATTTTTACTTTTTCGAATTTTGTGGAAGCCAACATGTGTTTTACCAAACATTCAACTGTTTTTGCTGCTGTTTATACCGCAATTCATTTAAGCCTAATAGTATGCAATACATTTTTGCATAAATTATTTAATAGAAAGAGCTTATTAAATACTAATGCATAAAACCAGGCATTTAATACAATTGCACTTATGAAATACATACATAATATAAAAACAATTTCCACAAGAGACCCTGGGAAAGCGGCAGAAGATAAAAGAGTTAGAGATGAAAATCATGTCTGTATATATGTATGTATGTATGTATATGCATAAGCATGTTGCTGGCTATATTTATACAAATAAAAGTTTGTTGGAGCATATTTGGCCAAAATCATTTTAGTGTGAAATGATAATAACACCACATTTGCACTTACTTGCACTTACTCATACATATTAAGTATAAAACACAGTTTTATTAGTTATTTTGTAAATGGTACACCACTGGGATTTATGAAATAAACAAAAAAAAACAAACTAAATACATATAAATTATATAATACACAACATGTATATGTTATATACATATGTACATATGTATGTCTATACAAACTATATTTATAATTAAAGTATACTTTCAGGATAACACAACACAGCTTGCACCCACACACACAGTAATAGAGGGCTAAACAGCAGCTACAAAAAAAAACGTGTAAATATTTTTTATTTAGAATTGAGGTAATAAATTTTAGAAATACAATAATATTTTGCCAGCAACAACAACAAAAAGCAAACACTCCAAAACCATCATAATTAAATTATTAGAACACAGCATTTAACAACCAGAAAAACAACAACAACTAAACCAGCTTAAATAAAAATTTATAATAAAAACAACATATTTTAAGGCTATTAAAAATATAAGCAGCCAAGTTTAAATCCTTTAAAGTTATTGTAACAAGTCAACATGTTAATTACCTCAATTAAAATATTTTAGCTTGAAACTGAAGAATTTTTGCGAAACATTTTGTGTGTGTGCAAGACAGAGAGAGAGAGAGAAAGAGTATTAAACATCATAGTCGTTGCATAGTTTATGGCGTTTTAGTATTTACCAAAGTATGCTAAGCTAAATTATATGAATATTTTTATGTTGAATGTTTATGAGCTAGTGAAATTACCTTGACATTTGAGAGTTTATACTTAGGTGTTATTTGTTAAATAAAAATGTTATAAAATAATTTTAACAAATTTTCAACTAAGGTAACTTAAATTTTGTGGTATTTCATAAGTTAAGTATTTAGTCTAGTATTTGGGTTTCGTTTGTTGTTCTTAGATTGTAGCTAAGTTATTGTTATTTGTGTTTTTTCATTAAATCATTAAATCCGTTTAAAATCTCTTCTAAAACATTGAATTTTATTCAACTTACAAAACACTTTATAAATAAATAACTACTATTTTACTAAAATAGCAATGTAGAGCAACGATAAATACAGCATTACTTCTTTATCTTTATCTTGGTTTAGCTATAAAAATACCTGCTTTAGAGACCTTAATAAACTGAATAGCTTAATAAGCTACGAAAACGTTTAAAGGAAACGGCAAACAATGAAAGAAAACTAAAAAGAAAAACCTTTAGGAAAAAAGAAAACAAACAAATATTTCGTTTTCTTGGGAAAAACTACACAACAACAATGCAAATGTTAATATTATGAGTGTTTATTTTTTTTATTATTTTTGCGTTGCTGCTTGTTTGTTCATTTTCATTAAGACGTTTGAAAATTAGTGTGGGTTAAGGTCGGCTATTCTTTAAGCTAAAGGAGAAAAATCATTTTGAGTTTCAAGGTTGTTAGAATTTTAGACGGTTTATATAGAAAAAGAAATTAATTGCGTTAATGGTTAGTGTGTGGACGGTAGAATTAAGGAGGATTAAAAATTGTTGTAGAATCTATTCTCTAAAATAAATATTTAGCATCTAAGGCGCTTTGAATATGTATAAAAAATGTAAAAAAATCTACGACTTTATAAAGTATTTTCTTTTTTTGACTAAATTAGAATAATATGACTTTAAATTGATATTTGTCATGTTGAAGTTATTTGCTTTAATGTTTTCCTACCTTTAGTGTGATTTATACATGTGATTTATACATGAGAATTAGTTCAAGAATTTCGTTGGAATTAATTCTTAATTCGACATTTTTTTATAAGTTCTTCAATATATTTCATTCAGAGGCTTGCTATTGGGTTTTAAAAATTTAAATAAACTTCTTAGTTGCTTTAAAGCAATATTATTTATCTTTTTGGAAGCATAGTTGCATACGTTCTTCTTGTGAAACGTAGGTATCTAAAGACATATTAAAAAAAATAAAACCTTTGTTTTTGTACACTTACGATAGCGAACGTGACATAGTTTGAAAATCATTATAAAATGTTAATGGCGATTAATGTATTCAGTAATACCAGTTAAAGCTACACAATTTAGATTCGAATTTAAATGTAGACGATGCTAGAGTACTAATAACAAACAATGCTTAATGCACACGAACGCGACATTAGAAAAAATAAAAAAATGTTGTACTTTTTTTGTAAGTTCCTGGTGTAATTTTAACAAATTTTTTGTTACTTTTTGTTTTCGTTGTTTGCTTCAATTATTATTGTATCGTTTTATAATATAAATTTGAGTACTTTTTGGAAGCGATTATGCATTTTTCTTACAGTCCTACTACTGTATGTGTTTTCCCAGGCTAAAACTACCGGTGAGATGTTCACAAATATACTAAAAGATTTTGAACTAGTTCTTTTATTAACTAAACAAATATATGTATGTTGAACTAAATTTTGTTATAACAGTTCCACTGTAGACGAGTTTTCTTTTCCATTTAAACGTTATTGTACGATAGATACAGCAGTGGCTAAGTTAAAAAGGTTTCAATAAACAATATAAACACATTTGTTCTGTTTATAAAGAAAGAGCCAACCTATTTAACTTTTACTTTACTTGAAAGGACCATAGTGAAATAAATTTCACTTTTACTTGTTGTTCCTGGTCAGATTTTTGTATTTTTTTTTGTGCGCTACGTTTAACTAAATTTACTTAATATACGTTTTCCTTAAACGTTCTACTAAAAATCAACATAGTGATGACAATAATTATGAGGAACATGGGAAAGTGTAAAATGGCCACTATACAATACTCCAACACACCTACAAGCATCTAAATATCTAAACAACAATCAACCAGTCAATCTTAAACTAAGGACGTTCGGAGAATGAAAATGGAACAAACAGCATGTAGGGAAGTCTAAACAACAAACCACGTTCTAGGTTAAATATTTTGTCAGTTAAGGGTCATGCTATTAAGGTGTTTTGTTTCATTTAACTTTTATGGTACAATAAAAATAAAAATTGTTGCTACGGGTGCTAAAGGACCTACGGCTTTAAATACATACACAGGAATACAGGCATACTAACTACACACAGAGAGAAAGAGAGCAACTTACAAACACTAGTGTATGTAAGTATAGGTATAAATACCTTAAAGATTGTCACCTTGTACTTTTTACAGTTTTTTTCGTTGTTCGAGTTTTTACATACACACGTACATATTTTTATACATCTAAAAAATAATAAACATACAAACTCATACACAAAAAATAAGGTCTGCATAAAATATTCTGTATGTACAATAACACCGAAGACGGAATGAAAAGTTCTTGTGACAGTTAATTTTGTTTGAAAAACTCATTGGCTTCAATTGAAGTTAGAAATTAAATAATTTTCTCAAATTTTTTTTTTTAATTTCTTTAGCCCACTAATGACAAACTGTAGATTTGAAGATGGCTATTGCGACTGCCCTCGTAAGCATAGTTATATGTATACTTCACGGTAAAGAGTAGTGAGCAAAATAGAATTAAATACAAACATGTTGTTGATGAAATGTTTGACGTTTGTTTTCCTTGTTATATGCATATATGCATATGTACATATGTGGGTATGTAACACTTATACCGTCCGGCTACAGTGTAACTGCTCGCTGCAAGTAAGATATTTGTAAAAAAAGAAGAAAAAACGTACAAAATTTAAAGCTGCTACTGATGATGTTGTTAGCAGTGTTGTTATTGTCATTGCTGTTGGTTAAACAAACATTCATATATCCTACATTTAGTGAAAACGTGTTGTATATAAAATAATATTTTCTAAGGGTATGGTTGAAAAATAACAAAAAAAAAAAAAAAAAAAGAAAGGAAAAACAACCAGCATACCCACAATAACAACAAACTATAGAAAACAAACATCACAAACAAAAAGTGTTGCTAGCCGGTTGTCATCAAGCTTCATTAGGTTTTTATTATTTTATTTTTTTCCAACGTTTCACCAACGTTATTTTCTTTTCGTGCTAGTATTTATTTATTTATGTTTTTTCTGCTCTTTAAGGGTAGTTTAAGTTAAATGTAAAAGAAAAAATTAGAAAATTATTTTTCTCTTCAATTCTAATCTTAAAGCTAAGAAAAACTACCAACAAGTTAAATTGTTCGCTTAAAGGGAAATATTCCTTTTAACAGAATTTCTTTTTCTTTTCTGAAATTGTGTGCGCTTTGTGGTTGAGACAATAGCATTAATTAAGAAACACTTGAGAGAAATGTTTTTATGTTTAGCATACTTTAAGGCTAAAATAAAACTCTTAAATGTTTGTTTGGCAAAAAAACAAGAAGATTAAAGAAAAATAAATTAAAATTTTAATAAAAACTTAGAGATTATTGTTTATAAATTTGGAAAGTGGATCACCCTATTTTATTGAGTTTATAGTTTTAGGTTTTTGAGGTTATTTTTGGTATACTAATATGCGAAGAAAACCCCACTTCTAATGTCTAATATCTTTATTTGCGACCATAGAATTATTTATTTATTTTTTATTAAATACATATGTATAATTTGGATATAGTAGTAAATTGTGTTTAACTGCAAAATACAAGATATATAAAATGATGAGCTGGAGTTTCCTAAACTTTCTGTTATTAATACGTTGCTAATATCTAACAAAATATTTTGTAAATCGAAACTAAAAGCATCAAGTTCTAGGAAAAAAATAAACAAAATTACTTAAACCACATAAAAACCTTAGGGAACGATAGTGTTTTTAATATTTAAAGATAAACCACAAATTCTCAATTGGTCGGCACTTTTTGCTGGCCACTGCAGAAAAGCAAATTTTGCTCGATTTTGAAAGAGTGCTTTGGATCAGTATTTAGCTGAAAAGTAACTTCAGTCACATGATTTTGTTAAATACGCATATAGTCTTCTCTCCACATTATTCTTTCGATTCTTTATGTAACGAATCGTTTCTCACACCTTGCTTCAATATCTCCTTAAAATGGCGTCTTTAAATTCTCTGGCCTATTCGTCGCCAGCAATATTGTTTACCTTTGCATTAAGAAATAGTAAATTTCGCTTCATCTGATCAGACTACACGTTTCCAGTCATCTGCTGTTATAATTTTTGTGCTGCTTGGCAAACTTTAAACGAGATTTAACATTTATTATAGGCAATACAGGTTTTAATTTTTTATTGCTGAGATGTAACTAATATCGCGTAGGGTTCATGTTGCTGTCAGTCGACTAATGGATTTGCCTTTTATTATAGAAGTTCCTTTGGTTTTACAAAATTTTTCATTGGTGTTATCATGAGACTTGTGTCCGCATACGTTAAAAGCTTTTTCTGACCTCTGATTTGTAGCTTCGAAATGATATAACGCCTTTTTTTGCTCTTGTGACCACGGATTGTGCAGTTTTAAGCCGTTTAACTATTACTCACGTAAAATAGCTTTTGCTAGAATAATATGCTCAATGGCTCTTAAAGTTTCTATATTATTTGGATAATTTGCAATTTAATTGATATCAAACTTATTTTTTTTTTTAACTTTGAAGTAAGCTCTAATGTTTTTGTGCAATTATTGCAAAAGACATAACGCACAAACGTGTGCTCATTTGCGATCCCCGCTGTATATTTTCTAAAAAATCAATCATTCTTAGTAACATTTTTTTATATAGTCTTTCCATTGTAATAATATTTTAGAAAATGCATGTGTGCTTGAAAGCCCATAAAAGTAAAAATCTTTGCTATAAAAACCTATTTTTAATTTATACAGAAATTTTTCCATTTGTTTATATTTTATAAGGTTTTTATATGGCAATTTCTATTTTGTTATTTTACTTTAAAGCAATAGAAAAAAAATTCACCT
This sequence comes from Bellardia bayeri, assembly GCA_950370525.1. NCBI lineage: Eukaryota > Metazoa > Arthropoda > Insecta > Diptera > Calliphoridae > Bellardia > Bellardia bayeri. Next base: position 3,045,829 of record OX493268.1, read on the forward strand.
GGAAAAATATTTTACTAACACATATTTTTTTTGTCAGCAATTTAAAAAAAATTACACACATAATTTTGTCACACATACTCACACTTATATGCTTAAACATGCCACAGATGTGTAAGTATATGCAAATTTTCAAATCCAACACATATTATTCTAACATTTTCAAAGCTCGTAAACTGTTATTTTTTTTTTTTTTTGGAGAATGTGTTTTAATGTGTAAGAGCAGTGTGCGAAGTTAGATATTAACACTAGAGTTTACACATATATTTAGTGGAAAGAAAATCTAGTAATATGCTTACCTAACCGCAAGGTATTTTTGCAAAGGAATTACATTAAAATGCCAACCAACAACACACATGCATAACATCACAAAAACAAAGAAGTAAAATAAACACATACCAAAATAAACACACTTACACAGGTATAAGATAAACTCAAACACCTAGAAACTGAATTTAAAAAAGCAAAAAAGTAACATAGAAATATGTACAAGAAATACGAGTAGAAACATAAATTTCAAGTACCAGCAGCCAAGACGTATGAGTGTTATTTAATTGTTTTTTTTTATATTCAAAAATAATCATACGCCCTGTGTTACAATTGTCTGTTTTATTACTATAGATATTTTTTAATACTTTATCGTTTGAAACAAACAGTTATTTGTGTTTTATTTCTTTATCCTGAAAATCATTTATAATCGATTACCTGTGTATAGTTGTTTCATATTTTTATTTTTATAATTTTTCCTTTCGAAATCATTGGCAATCATGAGTGCAATAATGTACAATAATATTTGTGTTAACTTGTCTACATTACACTACGGCATTTGTTCAAACATACTTAGATACATAAATATGTACGAGTATTGTATGAAACCTTTATTGTTTTCTGTCTTTTTTTTTTATAAATATACAGTTGGTTGGCTATATTGTTGTTGTTATAGTAAATAAATGACACTTTTTTTTTTGTATATGAAATAAAATGTTCAATAATAAATATCAAAAAAATAAGAAACAAACTGAATGAATGAATGAATGTATGAAACTGAAATCAACAATAATCTCCCTTAAGTATTGCTGAAAACACTGTTGCAGATGTACATAGAAACATACATACATACATACATTCATACAATATCCTTTGCAACAGCAGCTTTAAATCAATGTGTTGTTACAGGTGTGATTGAAAATGTTGCAGTTTAAAAATAGATTGTACATTCAGTATATATGTATGTATATATGTAGTATATATTGTAATATAGATTGTTAAACAATGTGACAAAATCATTTTGATTTCAGTTCAGTTTTTTCGTCTTTTGCAATAATATGATGTTAATGGCAACATAATGAAGCAAACAAAATATGATAAGCTGCTAGGAGTAAAAGAAGATTCAAAGATTTTACAAAAAAAAAAAAACATGTAATTCTCTAGTATTTATGAAATAAGAAATCCTTAAAGTTCTGATTATTAAGGACGCTGTAGAGTTATTTAATGTTTTAATAATTTTGTAGATTTGAGTGTAATTATTTTAATGAGAGAATTAATTAATAGATTAAATGAGTATTTTAAGACATTTAACTAAGTGTTAATTAGATTTGTATAAGGAAATATCAATAGAGAAATTTAGTTTAAATTAAGTTTTTGAACAAAGGTAGTGCAAGTTATTTCTTTTTATGAAAATTGTTTTTCTAGTGCAAAAATTTATTGGCGCAAAAGTTTTTTTTATAAAAAAAAATTGTTTTTAATTTTTTTATTGAAAATAAAAATCTTTTTTATAAAAAGGCTTAAAATTTCCTTTTTTCCAAAAAAGTATTTTCACTTTAAAAGCTTTCTGGAAGAAAAAAAACTTGTTGTAGTTCTAGAAAAAGCTTTTTTTATAAATACCTTTTTTAAGTCTGTAATCTATTTTTAGGGAAAAAGCGTTTTAAAGTGAGTTTTCCTTTTAAAAGATCTTTAAATGAGAAAACTTTATTCAAGAAAAATCTGTTTAATGAAAACTTTATTAGTAATCAATGTGTTTTATAAAGAAAAGTTTTTGAAGAAAGCTTTCTATACTGAAAAACCAAATTACTGCTTTAAGAAAGGTTTTGCTAAAAATATTTTTTAATAAACAAATTTAATATTAATAACAGTAGCAAAACCTTCCTGCCCATTTTATTCTGAAATTTATTTCAAAAAGCTTTTATATCACAACTTAAACTCAAGCCTGTGTGTTTTTTGTGTGTAGTTTGTTTTTTCTTTCAAGCAAATTTGTTTAAAATATTGGCTTTTGCACAAATATTTGCCGAGTTAACAAAAAAATTTGTCCAACATTGCAAAGCAATGTATAAATAAGTATGCATTCCTCTTACTGTAGTTATATATATTTTTTTGGGCTAACAACTACTTACTCGTACACTAAAAAAAAATGATGCAAAAGAATAGTTCATTGTTCTTTTATATGGACTTGCAGACACATTTACCGCACACATGAACACCCAAACACACACAGAATCATACTCATACTCGCAAATAATAAAAAAGTGATTCACTATACTCTTCGCTAGACTAGAGTAACATTCATGAAGTAAATACTGGTATGTAAACTTTGCGTTGCGTTGCGTTGCCTTGGTATGGCATGGCATGGCTTGGTTGGAATTGGTATGTGTGAATGGCACTAGCGACGCCATAAATTCAATGTTTTGTGGTTTAAATATCATGCTGAGTGTGTTACATTTACAAACACACACATGTATTTATGCATATATGTGTGTGACAATGAGTCCTTTTTCATTTTAACTCTGCTCCCCATAACAAATGCAATATTTAAAAAAAAAGTACAACACAGCAGAGACAATGCAATTTTAGTGGCAAACCGAAAAAACCTAAAACAAAAAAATGGCAACAGCAACCACGCCTACATGGTGACTTTGGTTTGGTGGCGTTGGTGTTTGGTTGTTAATGGTTGCAATTGCAACTGCAACATTTGGCGTCACAGCTATACTTTAATACATATTGTTTCATTGTCATGGTTTAAATCATTTAGCATAAAATTGTAATTTTAACAAAAATTTAACAAAAATTATTCACAAAACTTATAAAATTGAAGTGTCATCAAGTCTGGAAAATGCAAAAATAATATGCTTTACTTATTGTCAAAAAAGAAACAAAATATGTATATATATTGAAATTTAATTTCATCTATAAAATGTTCTTAGCAGCAGAGTATTTATTACGTGAATTATTATCAAATTGAAATCGTAAGAAGGAAACATGTGTCTATGATTGATTTTTCTTTGCTAAGTGGAAGAGATTTTTCATATAAATATTTTTCCGTTTTCAGTTTTATTTCCCTCCTGCTTCTTTTTAATACCAAGGAAATCATAATCAGCACATTTGTGTGTATTAAGCACATAAATCATTGATAATAATTTTTCATAGATAAATAATATTTGGGGTATGAAATATTCGTGTGTGTGTGTGTGTGTGTGTGTGTGTGTGCAAAATTCTCAAATGACTTTTTGATTTTTTCTTTAAGAAAAATGTACATTTTTTTTTACTAAGAAATAATTGAAATTTATTTGGGATTTTAATGTATTTATGCTACATATACATTATATAGGCTTGCACAGTTAATACATTTAAAACGTATTTTTATTTAGTGAACCAAAATGAAGTTTTGTTTATTAAACAATAACAAAATATCATAAAAATTTTAATATTGTGGCAATTAAAATCTATATTGGTTTGTAGTGGAAAATAAACACCTTAGAAAGGAATTTTCCATTCTTGAGAATAGTTATAACATAAAAGGTGCTGGCTCTCGCGATAGTGTTTCCATACGTATGACAGTTGATTATTAGTAATGAATGTTTTATATTATTCGCGAGTTAAAAAATAACTCTGGCAAAGGAATGTAGTAAATTAATATTCCTTCGCGATTGAAAAACTAAATAATTGGTGAATTATATTAAAAAATAATTGTTGCAAATTGAAATACCTTGAAGAATGCAAAAAACAATAAATTGGGAAATTATATTATATATTTATATATAAATATTTATATAACGACTCTTATATTATTGGGGAGTTAAATAATTTTTTTGAATGCAATGTAATAAACTAGAATTCCTTCGCGATTAATAAAATGAGAAATTATATTAAGAAATTAATAATTCTTATATTATTCACGAATTAAAAAATTAATTGCTATAAAGGAATGTAAAAAATAAAATTCCAATAAATCGGGATATTACATTCTAAAACGACTATTATATTATTCACGAGTAAAAAATAATTGTAATACAGGAGTATATGAAAATAAAATTTTTTCGCGATTGAAAAAAAGTAAAAACTTAATAAACAAATAGTGCTTATATTATTCCTTGTTGCAAAGGAATGATATAAATTGAAAATCCTTCAAGATTAAAAAAATAAAATATTAGGAAATTATATATTAAAATGATTCTTATATTATTCGCGAGTGAAATAATAATTCTAGCAAACTAAAATTCCTTCACGATTGAAAAATTAAAATAAAAAAAGAAAACAAAATTCCTTCACGATTAAAAAAATAATAATATTATATTATAATTCCTTTGCGGTTGAAAAAAATAAAAATTTAATAATTCTTGATAATTTAGTTAGGCTCGAGTTCATTAAATTTGATTTTTCATTAAATTATTTTTACTGAAGTTAGGAATTACAAGTTGAAAAATTTTATTATTAAAAATTTTGATAATTTTTCTTGACTGGGGATCGAACCTGGGTTGTTGAATTTACATATGTTTCGAGAAATCCCACTTTCTCTCATCAGAATTCTTTGCGTTCTACCACCTGCACCACTGCGGTGCCGGTCAGCCAACAGACAAACATCAATCCTTTAACCAGTGTTAGTTCTGGTAGTTCGAAGTTTTGCTGTAATTATCATTTTTTATTAATTTCTATTCATAGTTGGTTTTTCCTTTTTTTCTTCAGTTTTTTCGTATTCATGTCAAGACTTCGTCTCGAAAACTTGAATACATTTGTTTTTGTTTATTATGTTTTTTGTACACTTTTGTACAACATGTAAACATTATGGCTTGTGCCCTAGCTATTTTTATAGAATAATTATTAGTCTTAATTTAATGAAAAATTAAATTTAATGAACTCGAGCCTAACAAAATTATCAAGAAGTAAAAATTAACAGTTCGATTATGAAATAATAATTATTCTATAAAAATTTAATGAATTATATTCAACTACTAATGATTCTAATATTATATGCGAATAAAAAAGTAATTGTTGCAAAGGAATAATATAAATTAAAATACCTTCAATATTGAAAACACAATAAACTGGGAAATTACCTTTCAAAAACATTCTTATATTATACGCGAGTCAAAAACTAATTATTAATTAAAATTTCCTTCGCTATTGCCAAAATATAAAAAGAAAATAATAAATCGGGGAATTACATTCTTAATTTAAAAAAAAATATATGCTAAATTAAAATTGCTTCTTAAGGGAAAAAGAATTAAAAAATATATTGTTATATTTTCTCAAAATCATTTTATAAACTGAAGTAAACAAATTGTATTATAAAGAGACAATATATTTGTATGTTTTTAAGAGCTGCTTAAGAATTTCTTTACATATTTTAAATGCCTTACATGTGTGTATATTTTGTGTAATAATACTATTATGCATACACACTATATATGTAATCTTTATTTTTTTTTTGCTTCACTTTAAAATGTTAGTTACAACATATCAAATTGTTATTAATTCTATTTTATATATTTTCTATTTCATATTAAATTCATAGCAACGAAAATTGTCTTGCTTCTAAGAAATTGGTTTTTTCTTCATGTTTTTGACCTAGATATAATAAGATCTTTAACAAAACAGATACTAGGAAATATATAAGTATAAGAAATAAATTTAAATTATGTGTTAATGTTATTCCTGTTTCAATAAATGTTGCCATTTGCACATACACAGTGATGCTTCTACATACTAGGAAAACCACATATTTAAGTGGGTGTTTTTTTTGAAGTATGTGAAGGTGTGAGCGAGTGTATGTTAATGGATGTAATGTTTTATATTGTACAAAAAATATTTAAAATATTTTGTAGCAGAGAGTACATACATACCTAGCTGTATGCTTAACTAAATATTGAGTGTGTGTGTGTGTGTGTGTATGCATGTAGGAAATAAAAATCATTTAACTTTTTTAACATTAAACCACATTACTTTCCTTTTCGTTACTCATACAAATAACATACATACATACGTGTATGTATATAATATCTATATATAATTTTTTGTACTAACAAAGTTATGAATGAAGAACAAAAAAAAAACTGTATTTTATATATTTATTTTTCCTGTAAAATACTTGAAATGCATAACCTTGTGTAATGATCATACAGCAACCTATATACACACATACATACATGTCCATATGTATATTAATAAAAGGAAACACTTGTATAGAGACACTTAATACTGTTTGTGTGTTGGTGTGTATATAGGGTGATTCAGTTGTTATAATACATCTTTCAAAATATAACTGGATGTCAGAATCTTTATTATTGTTCGAAAGAACAATTCTTTCCCTTAAGGTTTAAAAAATGATTTTATTTAAATGTTTGTCGTGACTATGTTGTTGGTGGTTATTGCGGAAGGTACAATTTTCGTTTACTCATTTCAGCATTGCTAACAGTATATCGAGATTAATGATTTTTGACTTCACATGATCTTAAAGACAGGAAAAAAACAGAATACTGATTTTTATAGTACAGCTCAAAAATCTGGAGACTTTTCATGATGAATTGTCAAACAGTAGTGAATAAAAATATGAAGACAGTACCAGTCAGCCGTGATCTGTGATAAAAAATAAAACAAATTTAAATATGGTCTAAAAGGATCACCCTATATTACATATATGAATAAATGAATAAAGTTTAGTCAAAGCAAGAGTGCCTAGTAGGAGTGTACGTAATAACAAACGCCTACGAGAATAGACTGAAAAGTTAGATAAATTCCTTTTAATTTTGGGTTTTATAGCCTACACCACTGCTAACAAAGCTTTTCAATTGTCTCTCCTGTCTTTATTTTTATCTTTTTTGAGTATTATATAAAAATAAATACAATTTGCAAATACTTTTTATGCCTTTCATATAACTTGCATTTAATTTTTTATTTATTTATTTATTTTTTTTATGTGTGATGTATACATGGGTATTAAGCACTCTTAACAAATTTAAATAGAATTTTAAAAGAATATTTTATACAAGCTTTAAAATTATATTTTTTATTATTGGCTCTAAGGTTGTGCTCTAAATTTTATAAGGACTTTCTCTTTTTGTTCACTGGTTTTTGTTTTCTGTTAATTTTTATTTTATTTTTGCCATAATTAATATTGATTTTCTATTGCTTAGGTTTTGTTTTTTTTTTCATAAATTATTTATCGCCATAAATTCATGTGTTAAAATGCCATTTTAAATATATTAATTTGTTAATATTTATGCTAATGGCTTTTAAAATACATAAGCAATATTATCTAAACATACATAAATTATTGCTTAAATGCATTAATATTTCTTTATATATTTACAAAGCTTATGGGTGAAACATGTGTCAGGAGAAAAAGCGAAAAGTATAAAATAAACATGAAAACAAAAATCAAATAAATTATTAAGTTTTTATTAAATTTAAATAAATATCAAAAAACTTTATGATAAATTTAAAAGCCATCAAATCATATGTACTTAAAAATGATTTCAATCACATAAATTATTTAATCACGAAATCGTCAATTCTACACTAAATACAGAAAGAAATGCCAAGGACTCAAAATGATTTAAATGTGCAAATTATGTGCAGTTAAAAGTAAAATAAGCCACCCCATATCTCTGCCATTTTGTTAAAAATCATCTGATTCGAAAATATGTAGTAATTGCTCAAACTGGTTTTTAGGTAACTGCCTACAAACATGCATTTGCATGAAAATCACGGCTTTGATTAGGAGTTAGTAAAAGCAGAATTTAATTGTCTATGACCTTAGTTGAAAAGCCCATAGTTTTTGTCCAGTAAGGTAAAATCAAAAAGTGGTCTCTTCCCTAGAATGATGGAAATAATTCTCGCCAGACAGTGGAACTTTTACAGCAACAAGTTGACAATAGTAGTGAATACTTGTATAAGTTGTTTCAAAAAGTATGCAAGATTTAAGGCAAATATATTGTAATTTGTTTATTGAAACATAATATACATAGGAGAGGATTATTTATGGATTAGCATATCCAGTGTTACGCCAGTAACAGTAACTTCTGTACCAGAACAAATTTTTGAAGAAAATGTCACGTTATTCATCATTAGCAACATTTACAGTTTGACTAACCACATGTTCCATAATTGATAAATCAACTATACTTTCTGCCCAAAATCTGCACAGTACCATGTCGTTCACATAAATGTCATGCAATTTAGGCAGAAAAAACGATGTTATCCTGTTTAATATCGAGTTCCCGTAACAGTTACTGCATAAGCAGTCTTATCAAATTTGACAGGTTATGGGAAAATAGTAAATGTTTTGTGTGATTGAAACCATATCAATAATATAATTTAATTAAAGCAGGAAAAATTCTGCAATATTGATTAACTTCAGTTTCAAAAAAGTATGCTTAAAATCTACGTTAAGCTGTTACACGTTTTCAAGTCATTTCTATTTCGACAATCACATTTTGGTTATCTGAACCCAAAAAGAGACAATTTTGTTGCTTATATGAATATGAACTTGATCGCGTAGAATGATTTAGTTCGAACTGTGGCAGTCACAATTGCAATTATTTCTGTAAAATAATTCAATACGTTATAATGGAAAGGTGGCAAATTTAAATCTTGCTTGAATTCTGAAGCACACTTCTTGTAATAGATTCGTAAGTTTAATCGGCAACCCGCCAATAATATTTAGTACATTTTCAATAGTGCTGAAAGAACAATTGTTTTGCTTATGACATTTAATATTTAATCTGATTGTCATTATTTGTTTAACAAACATTCTGTTTATATATGCAAATCATATTAATTTCTAATTAAAATTTCAAAGATATTAATGTATGTTTAAATTTTTGAAAAACATTTACTAAATCCTTAAATACAACAAGTCTTTAGTAAAAAAAAAGCTTTTACTTTTATATTATTTTCACTTTATTTTATTTAAATAAAGATATTAACACCTGACTACACACAACACATGTATATAGTGTTCAATAGCCAACATCATCATGTTTAATCATGTTTGAATGGTTTTTTTTCACACTGCTCAGTATACAGTGAAAGGAAAAAACTTGAAATAAATGCAAAATTTCGTTGTGAACGTAACAAATATTTCAGTGCTTTAAAAAGCTCCAACAAATTATTTCTATATGTACGTAATTTCAAATAAATATTTTCTCAGTGTAATATTTGCCTAACTAGAATCCATGCCTCTTTCACTTTTGTTTTGACTGACTTTCACTGACATTATTGTTGTTTAAGGCTTATTATCTTTTCAGACTCTTGAATTCATGAGTATTTATGTTTAAATATTAAAATTTAGCTGCTGATTATCACACTAACTGCTAAAAATACCTAGAAAATACAAAGGTCATTTATATTTAGAACAGAATGAAGGGAAATAAAAAAAAAACTAAACTAGTTTAGTTGAATTTTAAAGTAAATGTTAAATGAAAGGAAATGATATTAAACATTAACTATAAAATGTGCAGTGAAAACTTAAAATAAAAAGAGAGAAAGAGAGAGCAAACATATAACAACAGTACGAAATATACCAGGAATTAAATTAAAACGGAAACGGATGTAATAAAAATGAAATTTAAAGGTGTTTTAAGTGTAAGTTAAAGAAATAAATGTTAAACTCTACAAATCTCATAGATTAAATTTTGAAAATAAATTATCTTGAAATTGAAACAAGCCCTTGAAGAGAATTATTAATATTTTTAGAGACATTTTATTGGGCTTGTGTTCATATTTAATGTAATACTTCAAAGTATCATTGTAAAGTAATTTTGCATTTTCTACCCTGCCAAGGGCGTCATCAGCAATGTTCATTGTACAAAATCTACTTGTAAACATCAGCTATTTAACTCATCATTATTGAGAAGTAGACTTCGGGAATTATTAATAATATTTAAAATGAAATTTACATACGTTTACAACGTTGTATTTTTATTATTATTATTATTATTACAAATTTGTATTATTACAAGAAACTCTAAAATAAAATTTTAAATGTTAACCCTTCTAGAAAACGTTTGAGAGATTTTTAATTAAATAATTTTATTAATCATACCACCTGTGGTACCACTCTACACCTACAATTTCTTTGTGTACTCGTATGTATTTTAATTATTTTTTTTGCGTTATTTTGTAACAAATTTTCACAATTTCTTTTAATTTCGCTTACAGTTCATATTGTTTTTTTTTCAACCAATTTATTTTTGTATCTCTCTGTCTTTCCGAGTTTGTCCTTTAATTAAAATTTATTTTTCTGATATTGGTTTTTCATTTAATTTAAAATGTTGTAACAAATAAAAATGTTACCATTCCGTATAGTACGCAGCAGTAGTAGTTGCTGTTGTTTGCGCCACCAAATCTCTGTTGCAATACATTGCTTTGAGTATTACTCAGGCTCACAGTTGGTTGTAGCTGACTTTTGTGGGTATGTGCATTTTATGTGTGCTTGTTGTTGTGGTTTTTTTTTATTTTGGGAAAGTTATTGTCTGACTTCCGTTTTTTTTGCGAGACGTACACAGCATGTAATATTGTGGTTTCCGTATGAATTCATTCATTTAATAGATTTAAATGGTCGGTGTAAGCTTTCTTTTTGTATTTGCTGCTGTTGCCGTTGTTATTCAGGGTTACATTTTTGTATGAAAGTGCAACTTGTGAAAAGAAGGCGTTTAAATGAATTTCAAGTATAATTTTTTAAGAAACGAATACATCTGTAGAGATGTTGTCAATTATATTTTATTAACATGAATAAGTTATTGAAAACTTTCTTCTTCCATAAAAAAGTTATCGGTAACTTTTGTTTTTCCATCAATAACTTAATTTTCAATAATAACGTTATCAAAAGGATTACTTTTCTGTTTCTAAATATGTTTTTTATTCTTTTTTTAATATATTTAAATTTTAGCTTTTTCTCTTAACTGATCTTAATGTATATTTTTAATCTGCGTTATCATTGCATCATAATTGAGATAAAATTTTTCATTTGTATCTAAATTCTTAGCTTTAAAAAAATTTAGTTTATACGTAATTCTGTTTGCAATCTCCTTTTCCTACATCTCTGTGTTCAGCTACTTTTAAAACAACTATCAATACATGTCATCTTGTATGAGCTTTTTTTTATAATTTAAAATCAGTTTATATTTTTTTTCATCTCTTTCACTGCATGTTGAACAAATATGTCATGTTGTCTATACCCTTCGCCAAAGACATTCAATAACTAGTTGGTAATTGCTTGATCTATATTCTTTCACACAAGCTGGGGAGCAGAAACGGCAGAGGAAATAGCAATTCTATTAGCAGTAGATGATGCACAAATACATTTCTATGTTGTATTAGTAACATGGACATTGCTGGTACATGAGTCCAAATTCTTGAGTCAATCTTCAGTTAAGTTTTCATGTTTGTTCTTTATGTTCTGCTTGTTTTGTAGCTGTAGTTGTTTTCATGTTGTATGTCAATTTATTTTATGTGATTGCAGATACTAAAATGTTTTAGTTTAGTTGAATTTTTTTTTCTGCAACAATTTACTTTTGTGTCGTACAGAAATGGACAATTTGTAGAGTACATTTCATGTAACTAATCGCTGTCATGTGTAATGTTAAGCAATTATTAACTATTATAACGAGTAGTCTCAACTATTTATTTTTCTGTAACTTATAACTTGTTGTGTTTTCTTTGAATTAATGCAAAAAGTTGTCAAAAAGTTGTTCATACGATAGACCATGTAAAACTAAGAAATTTACAAAACTATTAATATTATATTGTTAAATTGACAGCTACAAGTATTTGTTTCTTTGTGTATAATGCATGCAACTATTTATGGTTAAACCAAAAACATTAACATATTTTGAATACTTCAATTACATACAAAATATAAAGCTATACAAACATTAAATGAGTTAAGCTGCAGCAGTTTAGAGTTTAAAATTTTTAACTTTACTAATTTAGTTTCTATTACATATAATATTTTTTACTTAATAATTTTCTCCCTGTTCCTCTGGAAAAAAACTAAAATTCCACAAAAAATTATTCTTCAGCCAAAAAGAGAAAAACTCTAAAAAAAATAATATAAAACAAACTTACCTGACCAACTATTTATTATTTTAACATCAACAACTATGTTGTTTACATAATAGTAAAACACTATTCTAATTTTTGCTTATTTTTTGCAACAGTTGCTGCCTCTTTAGCATCAGAAAAAATAATAAAAAAAAAAATAATTTTTTATGATTTTCTATTTTTGCTTAAATGATGCAGTCGTAATTGTTGCAGTTGTTTTCGTTATGGAATCAGTTGTGGAGTCTTTCTATAAAAACGAAAAGTTACTCCACTGATAGTTTAGCTTTGTTTTGTTTTATTTTTCCATTCTACCTTTATTTATACAGACAGACAGACAGACGGACGTTTTAAATGTTGTTGCTGCAATTTGTTTTTGTGTGTATTTCGAGTAACAAAATAACAAAAACTGATGTTTTAAATATTGTTTTTTAATATTCAAGAGCAGAGTAGATGTTTTAGCAAAAAAGAAAAATGGTAAAATAGAATTGTAGAGAAAGCGCCAAATTGTATGCAAAGTATTTTGTTCTTTAGTTTGTTCCAGGAAAAAAAAATACTAAAATAACTTTTAACACGTTTAGGGGGTTTTTATAATTCTGTTGGATACAATTGCTGTTTTGTAGTTAAAAAATTTTGTTTTCTAGGTTTGGTGTTTGGTTTTGTTGCAGTTTTAGGAGTGTAAAATGAATTAGAACTATTTAGGGGATTGCATAAAAGTGTTTAATGACAACAAAGAGCTATAAAATGTTGTAGTTTTCCATAGAAAATATAGCGATAACTTGTATTTTCTAGAGAAAAGTTATCGATAAATTTCTTGTTTTAGAAAACAAAACTCGTTAACTTTAGTTTTCTATAAAAAAGTTATCGATAACTTTAGCTTTCTATAGAAAAGTTATCGATAACTTTTTTTCATAGAAATTTTTTTTCTATAGAAAAGATATTGATAACTTTCTTCTTGAATGCTGTGTTTATATAAATCTGCTGAAATTACTTTTTATTGCTGTTAAAGTTGTAAAAAATATTACCCCAACTTTGAATATTTGTTTAATTTAAGTATTGTTTGTAAAACAGTAAAACACATGTATATGTACATATGTATGTATTAAAACATTTCTGTCAAGTACTAAGTTGTGCACCTAAATATGTTTGGAGCTGGCATTTGGTTCTGTTTAATAGTGCTAGAAAGAGTTTCTAATCAAATTAACAAGAAAGTTTTTGTAAAATTTCAAAATACTATTGCTATTTTTAAAAAGTAACAATACAATTACTACAACTTTTTCTCGTAAAACCAAATAGGGGAGAACCGCAAAAATGGGGTAAATTTAAAAATAAACTAAAAGGAAATTAAAAGCTGGATAAATAAAAAACAAAATAATATTAAAAAAAATTCAATTAAAACAAAGCATACATAAAGGGGAGGATTTGACATCAATTTCTGTTACTCTATAAACATAATGTTGCTAAACGTGTTGCTTTTTTCTCAAGCTGTAATTAAATATTCTGTGGTTTGACCTATTGACAAAAATGCACATTGTTTTCTAAAGTTCACTATACCCCTTAAGGGAGGAAATTTAAAGGAAATATTTGCACAGAAATGTAAAATCATAAAACACTGTTATAATTTATACTAAATATATAAATGTACAAAAAGCAAGTGTATATATAAGTGAATTGTGAATGTTTTAGAAGCTTACATATAACAACAACAGAAGCATGTATACTAACTATTTGTTTGTTATATAATATGTATGTATATAAGTATAAGAACATAACATAACAGTCATAATGATGTTTATCTAACAACTGCTGTTGCTGACAGCACAATAACATAAAACCAGGACAATGACCACTCTCAGCAATGTTATTATGGATTTTGTATAATAGTTTTTTTTTCTTCACTCACTGTTTTTATAAACAGTAAACTTTTGTCAATGTGGACAATTTTGAAAAATGTGCAACCACTAAAATTAAAAGAACTTTCAATATAAATAAATATATGTAGGTGGCGTATGATTAATATTTGTTTGAAATTTTTTTGTTATTTTTTATGCAAATTTTCAATTTACCAAAAGTCAGTGAATAAATCTGAATGATTTACCTTCATTAAAATTCTACTATCAGCCATGTCACAGAATTTAATTTCGTTCAGAAGTGGAATTAATTACGTATTTTGCTTCTATAGAAAAAGTAAAATTAAATTTTTTTTGAAATGAAACCATTTTAAATTTGCTATGTGGAATTGTAATTTTAAGAATTTCTAGGTTTCATTCCGAAAAAAGTGTTTGTTTTACTTTTTCTACAGAAGCAAAATACGGAATTAATTCCACTTTCGAACGGCATTAAATTCTGTGACATGGCTGTATATCATGTTATTTTTAAAAGTTAACTTTTTGAGAAGCACTTTTAAAATTTTATAAAACTAAGTTACTTAATAAAGAACCCGTTTTTATTGTCTCTATGTTTAAAACCTTTCACTGTTCAAAGGCTTGATAGATTTATATTTATGTGTCATAATCATGTATGTATTTTGAATTTGTTCTGCTAAATAAATGTTTTTATCCACAAGTAATTGTCGTATGTTGTCATTGTGTTGTAAAACCATTTACTATGGTATATTAGAGTAATTATCAGCATATTTAGTAAAGCCTCCTCTTGGTAATAAACTACAGACCTGGGTTTTTATATACTCAGTTAGTTTACCATGTATGTTTACAAATCTAAAAAAGGGCTATACATAACTAAAGGTACGATTACACTTGTTTTAGCACAAATTTATTTGATGTTGTTAACTCTTACAAGAGTTTTGCAAGATCAAATAACATTAAATAAAATAAAACTAAATATTTTTCACGCCCTATCCTAAATAAACGAAGTTTTGTTTTTAAAATAAATAAACGAGTTTAAATATATTTTATTTAGTGGTTACGTCTTTTTCGGCAAATATTTGCCAAGTGTGACTGTACCTTAAGTAACTAAATGTATGTACAGTCTTGAATTTAAAAGAAGAATTAATTAGTTTATTTATTTATTAATTAGAGAATAAATCAGCATCATTCTGTTAATAAGCAGTAGAGTGCACTTTAACTTCGTTGCAGCCCCGTTTAATTTTCTTTCATATAAGAGAAATTATGTAAAATCATAAAGTTCAACTCATACACAATATAATGGTTAAAACAAATAATTGTATTTTGCTATTTTTAAATAAACGTTTTTTCTTTAAATGTTTATGACACAGCATATATGAATAAAAGAAAAGCTACATAAACAGTTTTGGAATCTGTAGAAAAAGTGACAGTAAAATTGTGACACAAATATGGAAGAACTATTTAAAAACAATTAATTTTTATTGCATAAACGGATTAAAAACATATAAGCAATCAATGAACTCTGTGCAGTTAACGAATATGATTAACTTTGTATTGTTCATTATGCAAGATATTGGAATAATTTACGCTAAATGTTACGCTAAATGTTAAGTAATTAATTAAAACTATTTCCCAGTAAAAGCTAGAAACGGTTAAAGTTTAACTGCCGTATTTTTAAGAAAATAAAGTAAACTTCAAATGTACTTTAAGAAAATTTTCTGTAAAAATTTTGTCTAAAAGCACACTTCAAGCCGACTTTATTTTTTACAAATATCTACATAAAACTGCATTTTTGTTATCTAAATAATGAAACATGATTTATCAGTTGTATAACAAAGATTATTAGAAAAACAATTTAAAAAAATACAGTTGTTTTACTATTAAATGGTTCTAATTTAAGCAATTATTTGTCTTTTTTTTAGTTCGTATTTCAAATTAATTATTTTCTATTCTCAGGGTATTTTTTTATATGCGATTCGTTTCAATTTATTTCCAGTCTTTCTTGCATAAAAATTGTGCATTATGGATTATAGGATGAAAATGAATAGAAAACAACAGACAGGATATAAATAATACTACAGTGAGGAATCGTTAACCTTTGAGCAGGCATGGAAAAAGTGATATAGATGATAATAGAGAAAAGTTAACTTTTCCGATCTTCTTGGTCTTTTTTTTATTTCGCCAATGCAATGATAAATTTTTTCTTTTCGTTTGTAGTTTTTTCGTAGTTTGTCCTACATTCTGTGCTTCAATTTGTACTCTAATAATCTTATTATTTTCTGTAAATCTAAAATTCTAAAACCTCGTTCTTCTCCATTCATTTAAAGGTTAATTTTAAAACATGTTTTACTTACAACATACATGTCTTCAGTGCAACTAAGTGTAAATATGAACAATTATACACATGTTGGTTATTTCTGAGGAATATGTAAAACAAACTAAACTACTGGAGATAAGACGAAATACACAGCTTATAAATTGAATAGAAAATTGTTAAAATAAGTAGCATTTTCTGAAATTAGTTTGGGATTGTTATTTATTAAGACATTGTGATATATTCTTATTTGTATCTTTATTTGATACAATAAAATCATAAACTCAAAAGAAAATTAGAGAAAATTCTTTTGATAAAAACTAATGGATGGTTATAAAACAGTAATTGCATTTATAAGTTGTCAAAAAGAAGATACAGTAGATATAGGATTTTGACAAAAAAAAAATGGTTTTAAAATAGAAGGAAGATTTAAAATTGGGATTAATGTTAAATCAATCAGATCTTCACTTTTTCACAATCACCCCTATCGTGAATAAAAATTCCACATGCAATTTGTTCCCTTTTCACATTTTTCCTATTAAAATTCAATGTTAAAAAAATAAAAGGGAACAAATTTCATGTGGAATTTTTATATAAATAAAAATAAGTTTTATTTAAGGAATTTTGCGAAAAAGAAATTTTAAATGAAACTGTACACCAATAAAAAAAATTGTAAAATGAATTTATCTGTTTTTATTTGATTTATATTTTAATTTGGTCCATAGTAAGTAACACACTTAAATATTACTTATACGTTATGCTTGATATTTCAAACCATTTAATTCACTCATACGTCTTAAGGCAAATATTTACTCAAAAAAGCATAACTCCTTGTTTCAGCACAAATTTGTTTGACGTTGTTTACTCTTGCAAGAGTTTTGCAAGATCAAACAACATCAAATAAAACTAAATATTTGTTGTGTCCTGTCCTAAGTAAACAAATTTTTTTTAATACGTCTCTTTCGTCAAATATTTGCGTCCGTACCTTTAGTTAGCTTTACCATAAATAAATTAATATTAATCATACGCCTTCAAGACAAACCAAATTTAACATAGTTGAACTTTATTTCAGTTCAATTCACTTGTTGTTTTCATAAATTATCCAGAATTTTGTTTTATTTTTGCAATTTCTAGAAATATATTTCAGGAGAAAAAAGAAACATATTACAAAAAACTTTCTCTTCTTTAACAAGCAAATATTTTTGCCATAAACCAGAAAATTTGCTTATGGTCTGAACACAGCCATACTTATGAAAGTTGTAAAAATATTTCGCAAAAATTTCTGTAAAAGAGAGAAAAAATAACAACTCAAAATAAATAAATAAATAACTCACAAACATTTTTTGCAAACAATTTCAATGATTGACCAAGAAAAATGTATATTAATAGAAATGCAGCGTTGAAAACAATAGAGGGGAAAAAGTAGAAAAACAAGGGAATAATGAGTGGTGAGGATTCTTAAGTAAATTAAAATTTAAAATAAAAACTCTCTGTACGTCCTTAAACTTTAGGCTATAGATCAGTCAATAGTCTCTAGACTATATGCCAAGAAAGAAATGTAATAAAAAAAAGCAATGACAAGCCCATTATTTTAAGCATTCACAATACCTGAACACAATTCATTTCGAATTCGAATTTCCCTGTATATAAAAAGAGAAAAAAAAAACTAGCAAACCTATTCTTAGTTTAACAAGATAAACCCTTTAGTTAAATGTAAAAACTTTTCAACAACTGCAATCTGCTTCATTCATTCCTCACAATCTCTCCCTACCTCTGAACGAATGACAAAATCCCAACGACTTCAACTAACACTATAAAGAATCAAACAAAATATTAGGCGTGCATTGTCAGATGTTGTTAAAAAGGGAAATTTTTGTACCAAAAATAGTAATAAAACACAAAGGAAAACAACAAATTTCGAAACTAGTTTTTTGTGAGTTCTTTTTGTGCTCGAACAGATCTTATGTAGCCAAGTTAACACGTAAATAATCTTTTGCTATTATCTGCAACAACCAAAAGGAGGTAAAAGCATATAAATAGCAACAAAAAGATGTTGTCATAGTCTCCGTATGTTCACAAGCATGACAATGTTAATGTCGGTTTGTTGCTGTAGCATGCTGCCAAAAGTTGCATCAGCAATCAAATAGTAGTGGAAAACAAAACTTTAAATAGGTGTACAAATTTATCTCGAGTCTCATTTAGCAAACACCATCACCCCAGTTAAATACATATACTTATTTTAATTATAAAACTTTTTCATTTTGACATGTTGTTGAATTTTTATTTTGGATTGTTTATGTGGGATTGTTGCTTTTCGGGGGTAGCTATGTATGAAAAAAACAGTTTATCAAACATTTAAAAATGAATGATAATAACTGATATTTAATTTGTTATTGCATTAGTTTAGATTCTCTATACCACTATATAATGTGCAGACTATAAGATATCTGGGGTCTGCGAAAAGTTAATTTTAGTTGACAAATAATACCATTAATGTGAAGCCATTAGGTTTTTAAAGATCCTTAAATTACCAAATATATATATTACAAAGGATCCAAAATAATAAAAAAGGAACTTTGTAGAAAAGTACTTTTTAGAATATATCTTTCTAAAAGAAGTACCTTTCTATAAAAAAGGTACTTTTAAATTTTCCCTTAAGGCACATTTCTAATTATTTACGCACTGTTTTAAAAAGCATTAAAATTAACAAAGTTAAACAAACCTAAAAAACTCTTTTTCAAAAACCATTTTCTATAGTATATTTACCCAACAAACAAATTAATTTAATTAAGAAAGATAAACCTTGAAATCACGCAGACAAATATTTCAATGTGTGCTGGAAAAAGTTTTGCATGTAACAAAATCTAAGTTCGTTTCTTATACCAAAGCCACAAACTAAACAAGAGATCTTTTTGTATTTTTTTTTTGTCTTTTGTAATTAAAAACTATAAACTTTTACGGTAATTTTCGACTGCTTAAATTAAAATTAGTTTAATAACAAAAAGGAATCCATTAAACTAAAAATGTAAAATATTTATTGTAAATAGTTAGAATAATAGTAACAACAAAAAAACTTACATTAGAAGGAAAAGTATACAAGAGACAAAGAATTAGTTAGAAAAAGAGTGAGAGACAGTATGAAAAGCAACTGTATTTTAAATTCATTACATTAATTAAAACTTAAATATGTACAATCTATTAAACGGTAATAAACTGAAATGGAAACTAAGACAGAGAAACACAAAAAAACAGATGGTCAACATGCTAAAACAACAATGGAAAACCTACAACAGCTCTGGCATTAAAGCCAAACTAAATTGTTATAGTGTAAGTGGTGTTAGAGAGAAGTTCTGTACTTCCTTCTAAAGTTTGGGTTGTTATTGAGTGCGTGTATGTGTGTGTATTAGCTATAAGCTTGTATGAGTAAGTATGCGTGTTTTTGTTTAGTTTGTGATATATTGACATGTCAACGCATCTATTTCCTTCATTTAGTCATTCATTCATTCATTCGTTCGTTCGTTCGGTTGGTTTTCAAGTTTGTATGTAAGAGTGTTTTAAGAATTTGTATTTGTGTGACCATCTTTGTATAAGTATGTGTTTGTAACTAAATGATTTTGTGTGCATAGGTTTGTGTTGTAGTATTTGTGTGTGTGTATGTTTGTTAACCACAAGTATTGCTAAATTTGTTGTGCCTGTGGTTTTGACCACAAAATTTGTTTATCCAATCACTCAAGTGCAGCATAATGGACTTGAGCCGACAATACCAGACAGCAGCATTGACACTAGACAGATGGATAAATTGAAGATGTTTAGAGAAAAAAAAACACAACTAAATGCGTTCGCACATACTCAAACACTCATTAATATGTATATGTAAATAGGAAAATTAAATTGAAAGAGAGAAAATTAATTAATATTGTTAATTTAAAATAGTTTGTTTTAAAACTAATATTTAAGCAACTAAAATTATATTGATTGTTTCTTTGTTGATATAATAATTTAAATAAATAGTATATGATAAAGTATAATGACTGAAAAGCAGAACGATTCAACAAGACTCTTATAATTTTATATTTAAACATTTTTATAATACATTATCTTTACATATAATATCAGTTGTTATCATGAAAAAATATTTATTCAAAACTTTTAATGATAGTTTATATTTTTATATCGAATTTATCAACAAAAACTTTGTTTTCCAACTGCGTCATAGTGAGGCAGTATCAAAATTGTTTACGTGTCAAAAGTGCGCACACAGCCTCGCATGTGAATAATTTGTGGATTATACCTTCAAAACTTAAACTCGAATACTTGTTGAATACGCCCATGCAAAAAATAGAGATGTTAAAGATAGAGTTTATACATAGACAATCGAATTGCAGCCTTAAAACTAAAAATTCGTGATATTTTTCATCCTCAAGTTTGTGAAAATGTGACCTAAAGTTTTGATTAAGTTTTGATTTGGTCGTGATGGACATCTGTGCGGTATAATTTTTTTATTTCTAATTACCAAATATGACTGTTTTAAATACAATACTTTGTTTTGTTTTCTTATGAAAAAAATTCTTGTTGAAAAACCCCCGATAAATTGTTCACATATTTAAAGCATAATTGCACACATCTTATGATTTTTTTCTACCGAAATCAAATAAATGCACACAAATGAAAGGTAGACAAACAAGTAATGATTTTGTTTGTGTTTTAAGTTTCTTTTTTGTACCATTACTCCAGAATGGTTCTAAACAAATTCAAATCAACAACAAATTAACTAAACATTATTCAGCTGATTTAATTGATGTTCTAATGTCACGTTCGTGCTCGTTAGCAAAACATTTTAATACAAATCAAATTTTAGTGGCTTTATCTAAATATTTTATTTTGATTTTTAAAATATGTCGCATTCGCTATTGTAAGTTTTTCAAATGTTACAATTTTTTTTATAAATTTAACAGGCATATTTAGAAGGATAAGCATGTGCTGAAATAAAGAGGATAACAAAAATTCGTTATATGGGGAAAATGCTACTATGGATGTGCTACCGAAATTTGCCAAAAATGTAATTAAAAACAGCTTAAAGCGATAGAAAGAAACTTATAGAAGTTTTAGCCCCACATCAGCAAACAAAAATTGAGTATATCAATAAAGAAGGCAGAAAATGTCTTACCACGGAACTAAGTATATGAGTAAAGGTAAGAAAATAAATAAATGCAAAGCTTGTATTGTATACCGACTTATGAATGGACTAAATCATAACAGCAGACAGACTTACTTGTAGCTTCAAAATATTGCCTTAAAAACGTTTCAACATATTGCTAAAATATTGAAAACGACTAAACCTTTTTCAATACACATATTACATCTTTAATGCTGTAGAAAATCTAAATAAGAAAAACTAATTTTAAGTGTTATGTTACAAATGTCGCATTCTTGATATAAAAATATTTTAAAAATAAATAATTATTTAGTACGAAGCTTTTATTAAAACTCATTGAACTAAACATTATTCTAAAGATGCCGAGCAAATGTGTCACGTTCTTAATCCTGCAATAGTTTGTAAGAAAAGCTGCATGCGTATATTTCCATTTTAAAATTATCAACAAAAAACCACATAAATCTACTTCATTTATGAAATTCGCTTTCAAAAATTTTGCTCTAATTATTATTCTAATTATGGTCCAAATTAAATAGAGTGGAAATAAAATCAACTTCTTTAAAGATTTCTTTATTTTATTCTCTTCAATAGCGTAAGAACGTAGCTTTCTGGACCATGAATTTTGCAATAATAATTTTGCAATATTTTGGCTTTTTTTTTCCTAAAAGTCTTATACAATTATTTAAATAGTTAATTTTAATATTTTTTTCTGGTGCATAATTTTCACAAATCTCCATAATGAAAACATGATAACAACTATTGCTCTTAAACACTTTATAAATTATTTAATTCAAACTATTTTATATATTTAAGTAATTTACATTAAGCTTATTTAAAACAATAACTATAATTATATAAATGTATTTAACTGACCTTTAAACAATATTACATTAACTTAACTTTATCATTTACGTTTATTTATAAGCTAGCCCGCCGTATAATTGTATTGTAATTGTAATAATATACATCAATCAATTTGTGTAACCAGATCAATCAATTATTACACTAAATACAACATTTGGCAGCCAACACCTTCTAAAAGCACTAGAGAGAGAGAGAGAGAAAGAGAACAGATAAACACATGAACACATTTACATTTACACTCATTTCAGTTACACATTTTGTTGGAAATAAATTACAAATTGAATCATTAATTAAATGCATGCAAACACGCAACTTACACCATTTACTGCTGTAATAAAAATCCTGTCCGTTTTTAAGTGTTTGTGCTCAATTTTTTCTATTTTTTTTTGGAGTGGTAATTTTTTAATTCGCTTCTTAATTAATTTCTGTTCTGGCGCCTATTAAGTGGGCTTTTATAATCAAATTTTATTATAACTAGCGAGAGAGCAAGAGATAGAGAGAGAGTGTGTTTTGTATGTGAATGTGGTTTTGTGTGTATGTATTATATTATTATTGGATAATTTTATGCTGCATGCTTGTTGTACACCATACAATTGCTGACAGCTTTATGTTTATTAGTTTATTAGATTTTGTGACTGAGATTGTCATGCTTTTTAGATAATTGCTTTTATGGCTGTAGTAAATTTTGTGTTAAATGCTAAAATACATTCAAAATATTGGTTGCTGTTGCTGGTGTTTGTGTGCATGCAAGTGTGTATGTGCCTGTGTTGAGTTTTAGTTGTTACTGTATTGCCGCTGTTCATTTGCTAACATTTATGACATTAAACATGACATACTTTTAGGCGAGCAACGACTTTATAGTTGCAATAAACGTAATTACACGTTTATTATATTTTTATTTTTAGGCAACTAACTGAACATTGCTTTATAATCAAAAATAAGTTAAGATTTAATTTAAAGATTGCATTCGTAAATAACTACTGTGAGTGTCTAAGGGAAAATAACACAAATGTTTTATATACAAATGATAATTAGGGGGACATTGAAAAGGTTTCTATTTTTATTATAAGAAGTTTTATTGAAAGCAAATATAATATATTGCTATGTATATGTATTAGAATATTAAAATAAAATAAAAATAAAACAACGTCCATATTAGCAGATATTTAAAAAAACATCCCCTTGTCACATATGACTGAAATTATCTCAAATTATAAATAAATAACATATTTTAATAATAATAATAATAATAATAAATGTATAGTAGAAAATAAGAAATAAAACATATTAAATGTCCTTAAATAACGACCATGTTTATATGTGTAACTTCCACTTGAGTGAAAATAAAAACAAACAATCAGCAACCAAGTCCTTTATAAGAATTCCAACGCCAATTAGAATCTTCTAAAGCTACAACGAAAAACTTTTCTATTTCATATTTACACCTTTTTATATAACCCGTGTTTATTAAGTATGTCAACATCAACATGACAGCTGACAAACAGTCACAATACAAAACACACACACACACATTAACAGCTAACACACACATATGTATATTACATACAAATACAGACATACATTTTTAACATTTGAAAAGTTTGATGTTTTCATAAAAATTTCATAATTAAGTTGACATTTTTCATGGCATTATAATGTTGTAATACGTGGTGATTGTGTTGGCTGAAGAGCAGTTAGTGTTGTAGAATTTAAGATGCTGACTTAATTAGTGGTTAAATTTAAGTGGAAGTAGTTTCAAATGAGCACAAGAAATGTCAGGAATTGTGATAATTGAAAACAAACGGGTTCGTTGGCTGTTTGCAAAATACATATTCATTATTTCCAGATTTTTTAGCTTTGTTTTCAATTTGGTTAACGACATACGTTTACTAACTCTATTGTTTTGGTTAAAAAGGAAAATTTCAAGATTAACAGATTTAATTAGTTTGAAGGCAAACAAGTTTATGTGTTTAGGATTACAGCAAATATGTTTGTCAATTGAATAATGACAGATTTACAGGAAATTTTTAATTATAAGAGAAAACTACAGTATAATAAAAACATTACTAAATCCATAAAGCTAATGTTAGCTAAAGTTTAAAGTATTCATTGAAAGCAAATACATAAATATATGTATTTAATATATTTCCGCATTACTTCTTAGTGTCTCTGACAAAACGTACATGGTCAATTTACTGCTGAAATACGAGCTGAATGTTTGTAAGTATAAATAGTCTTTTAATTGTCATTACGTGTAAATCATTGAGAACTCATGATGTTCATCGTATTACGCTAAATTATGCTTTATATCGTTGTATTTTACCAAAGGCTTATTAAGCCAACTCAAGAGAGACTATCCAATAATGACAAATGCAACCAACACTCTTACAAATATCATGCCAACACAAAATATTACTATAACCTCTAATAATTTCTTGTGTTTCTTCTGGTGATAAATTTATGTATGTATATGAACATAAGGGTGGCACTTATTTTGATTCCAACAACGAAAATTATTGGTCCGGCATATAAAAACCAAATGCTGCAAATTCTAGCATTCTATTATTGGAAAACCTTTAGAATATGCAAATTTAAAAAAATTTTTTTTTTAATATTGCTATTTTCCCCCAAAAATCGAAAACCTGTAAATGTTCAACGAATTTACACAAATTGTCAGCATTCGATTTCTGGATGATTAAGAATAATTTTAGACCTCGGTAGCATAGAAAATTCAAAAAGTATAAAATTAGGGCCTCCCTAATGTACCTATACTGAACCATTATTGCAGTTGGACTTAAAGACATGTTCATTAAGAGCAGCAAGGCAAACACAGAAACAAAGAAAAAAAACATTATCATTGAAATGCTGCAGCAGTTTACGGCTGGAATACACGTTCAAACTCTATAGTTATTGTATATTAAAATACATGTGTTGCAAAATGTTCTGTTACACTTTTGTCGAAAGGTTTGCAGCTGTGAAAGTGCCTTTGTACATATGTTTGGGTGTTCTTAGAGAAATTGCAATTTTGCTGTTGGTATTGTAATGTTCTATAGATATGTATTTATGTATCTTTATATACAATCACTCGCACTCATACACACACACACTCGCTCAGCGTATATATCTCTCTAATTAAGGCCATTAAGTCAAAACCGGAAATAAAATCTGCTTCTAGTAGTTCGAATACCTACAGCATAGTAATTATGTGATTGTTAATGTCTTTGTATGCACAGTGCGTTTAAGTGTAAGAAAGTTATGTTTAAGATGTGTAGCTGTTATTATTATGTTAGTTATGGCTATAGTTGTAGTTGTTATTGTAGCAGTAACTAGTTAGTTTAGAGCAGGAGACGAAACCTAGAGCACATTCAGGCTAAAGCATACCCCAACATTAACTTAATTTATGACATTTAACGGATGTTACTTAAACAGCGACTACATTTAATTTAGTACTTTATAGGCTCAATATAATACACATTATGAGATGACTACGGACAAAAGGTAACGCATAACAAAGCAAGTGTGCTTAACTCTCCAAAAGAAAAGACATTTTGTTTAATGTTGAGTTAGTTATACAGTGGGAAATTATTATTAGACTTTTGTCAAAAGCTTTGAGGTAGAATTTGATTCAAGGACTTAATCCACAGTTTTTGGTATATTCATATTTTCTACTACTATAAAAAAGCACCAGCAAAATGTGTTGTGGTAGTAGCGGTTACTTTTGATACTTTTTAAAAAATTATTTTTTGCGACTTTTTAGAAATTAAAAAAGTATGTAACTATGTTTTACCGAGTTGATTTTAAAATTTCTATTTGCTTGATAACACTTTTGGTATTTTTAAAAAAAATTTTTGTTGTATTTTTTTGAAAGTTAAAACGTGTTACCGAGATGATTATAAACTACATTTTTGGTTGTTTTTAAGTAATAATACATTGTTGAAACTCTAAGGAAAAGTTTTATAAAAACATTTTTTCCGGTTGAATATAAAACGTCTTTTTGTAAAATACCATTTTTGGTACTTTTTAAGAAATATTGTTTTGGTACTTTTTTGAAACTCTAAAGAAAAGTTCCACAAAAATATTTTACCGAGTGATTATAAAACGTCTTTTTGAAAAATACCATTTTTAGCACATTTTTAAAAATAATGTTTTGATACTTTTTTTAAAACTCTAAAGAAAAGTACCATGAAAAGGTTTTTCAAAGTTTATTAGAAACATTTCAAATTAGTTTGATTACACGTTTGGGAATTTTTTAAAAAAAAGTTACAACAAAATACATTACTAATTGGTTTTAAAAATTACCAAATCTGGAAGTATTTATAAAGTATTTTTTGGTACTTTTTTCAAAAGTAATAAAATATAAATAAAAGTTAATTTTTTTAAAAAGTACTTTAAGTGTACTCTAACTGTAAAACTTGGATAATATATTACTGAGTAGCCTTTTTGCAGGCTAATGAAACCATAGAAGCATTTAAAAGAAACAAGTTTATAGTCACTGTAAATTTCGTTATTTTAGAGGAATTTGGTAACGTATTTGAGGATAGTGTACAATTTCTAAGACCTTTTCAGTACATCTCAACTTATGTTTATCAACAACTTCGTCAAAAATCAGTTTAAACGAAAATATTCTGTAGCAAAAATTAAAAAAACAAAAATTTAAAAATGTTTTCGCCAAACATTAAAAAACTTTTAAGTGAAATGAAAAAAAAAAATTAAAAAAATTTGCCAGTAATATAATATTTTTATTATATTTACAAATAACATTTTTTCCTCAAGCAAGAATTTTTTACAAAATTTGTAATTAGTTGTTTAAATTAGTTTTTATCGGTTTATTCTACCCAAATCTTACCAAATTAAAGAAACAATTTTAAATTTCTTAGAAAATGTTCTTAAATTTTCCGTAAAAAAACTAATTTTTCAACTAGTTAAACGACAATTATTTGCACTTAAAAACATGTACTTTGTTATAGTTTGAACTCTTTCCGTTCAAATATTACACACTTCCTTTAACATAGTTTTTGTTTGATTATTTTTTTTGCTCCTACTTCCTGCACATATGTAAGTATTTTCACTAGTTATATATTTTTGAAAGCAGAAGAACTCTTATTTGTCATAAAACTATTTAATGAGGTCTTCTACTACAGTTTACAGTTTACAACATGTATGAGACTACAACTATAACTAAAACTCAAACAATTTACTAGTGATGCTACTGCTACTATTACTGGTTACAAGTTCTCGTTCTCTTGCTCTCTTTGACAAAAAAAGAAAACTTACATATTATTTATGTCACCAGTTTCATTTTCTTCAAATACCAACTGACTTGTTAAACATTTACAAGTGTGTTGTAAAATACTTATTGAAAGTTATTAAAAAGTTTTATGTGCATACATATTTATGTATGTATGTATGTATGTATATTGTTGTTGTTGTTTGTTGTACACACTTGCAACAAACTATAAACTTTATAGCAGAATGGGTACCAAACTAAACATTTTAAACAAAATTTTATTATAAATGTTTGCTGTAGAATGTGTTCTAGAAACAATTTTGAAATGGAACAAATAATTTAAATTTAATTATGTTTGGTAGTATGTTACTATACGAGTATGAAGAAAATTGATTTTTAAAAGTTTTTAATTATTACATATTGCTATTTTTGGGTCATTTTCTTCATGATCTAGTTACTAGTTACTATAGCAGATGATTGATATATCAAATACAAAAGCATTCTATTAGAGTTTAACAGGATGTATGATTAGTTTTAGTTCTTGTTAATATTTTTAAAAATCTCTTAAATCTTAATTTTATCTTAAAATGTTTATGAAAATCTTAGTTTTTATTTGTTTTAACTAAGTTAACTATAAGAAAACAATAATAGTATTAGTATTATTCTTGTTATACATATCACGTAACATATATTTTTAAAATCAGCTCATCAGCTACTTGTTTTGTTAATTTTAATATTAAGAAGTACTAAAGTTTTTCACAATTTAGTTACCTAGAGCGTATGATTAATATCGGTGTTATATACATACAAATACTTCCTCTTAGAATATAACAGTACGTATGATTATTTTATATTTTTATATTAATATTTTTATAAATCTCAAAAAACTTTCTTTTAAACCAAAATATTTATACAAATCTTGGTAGTTTATTTATTTAAACTTAGATATGACAAGAAAACAATAATACTACAAGCATTATACTTGTTATATATAAACAAAACGTAACTGAAAGTATATTTTACAAAAATCTTTTGGAAATCTTTTAAAACCAGCTCAACTACTTGTTTTTTTTAACACCTTTAAAACTTAATATTACTTTCAACTATTTTACTGTAGTAAGCTGCTCTTTTTTTGTACAATTTTTTGTTAATACAATTTCAATTTACGTGATTTTATTCGATGAACAGAACAGGAAAATTATCTGTAAATGTGCACACACACACACACACACACACACACACACACACACACACACTCAAACCACTTAAACATGCTCACTTTTACACGTTTTAGCAACAGTATTGATAAAAAATATACAAAATAGCAGTAGCAAAAGCAAAAAAAAAAAACAACTGAAAAATCCATTACATCCGGTTGTAGCTAATAGAATAAAGTTTGACATAAGTAACCTTTATCTAGTGTTATAAAGCTGCTCAAATACACACACGTAAAAGTATTTTAAATCCTTTTTGGTACTTTGCCCCTCCTAACAACCTTTCTGCTTAACAACTGCTTACTTAGTTTTCACACAAAATTGATTTTCAAAACTGTTTTCAATACCTACATAAAAGTGCAAAACACTAAAAAAAGCGACAGCAAAAAAACACACACAAAAAAAGTTAAATACATATATTTTCAATATTTTTAACAGAATCGAGTGTATGTTACAGCATAGAATATAAAGTTATTTAGCAAGTGCATTGAGCGTTTTTGATTGCTAAAATAGAAAAAAAAAAACAAAACTACAATCTGCCAAAGTATTAGTGTCATATTATTAATAGAAAGCAAACTGTTTGTGAATTTTAGAGAAATTGCATGGAAAGTAAATTGAAGCTCCAGAAAATATAAACAAACTGACTTTAGCTAGTTATCAAAATAGTTTAAGATATACTTTAGATTTACAGTGCTTTGTTAAACTCTTTTTACTACTTTTTTCACTTTAATACTACCGCACATTAAATTTTCATAAATTTCAATTAATATATTTAATCTTTATTTCTTTTTACACCTCTTACCTGCTTTACTAAGCGTTGTCAACATAACCAATTAAAAGCCAGGCACAGCAAAGCAAAACACGCCAAGAAAAACAAACCATAAATTGTGAGAGAAAAAAAACCAAGAAGAAAAATCAAACTACAAGTAAGTAAGTCAAGTGGTTGACTGACTACCAACAACTACCACAACTTTTCTAGGAAAAACTAAAAAGGAAAAGAATTAAAAACAGCAACAAACACACACAACTTTTAAATAAAATAAAACAGGAACGTATAAAAAACGATCTGCTCACTACTACAACCGGATATCAGTTAAGTAAGTAAAATAGTCGTTGTAAGTGTTGTTAAACTGCTGAGTGGTGAGATGAGACGTTTTCTATACATATAAATAATTGCATTTAGCTATAATGTTAATGCTGCTAGTATTGTTGCTGCTGCTACAGCTCCGCCTGGTGCGCCACTAACGATGATGATGATGATGTTGCTGAGTATAATGTTACTGATAGTGTTGTAACAGCATTAACGGCAACTTGAGAAGGTATTAAAGCTTTGTAAATAAGTTTATGATATCAACAAAGATTAACCTACTTATTATTGTTGTTGTTGTTGCTGTCGCAGTTAGCGTTAAACTTAAACCGCCATTCCAGTCACCCATCCACTAACCAACATCGAGTTAAAAAAACTCTTCTACACTAAGATTTTTCTAAAATATAAAGTAAAAATTATAATAATAATGTTGCTGTTAAGTGTTAGTCCTAGTTTTGGCTTATTTTTTCTTATTTCTTTTACTGTAGCTTTTATTAAATAAACACAACTTTAAAGTATAAGAAACAAACTTTGTCTACGTTAATTTTAACATTTTAGAATTATATAATTTCAAAGACTTTACACAAGCAACTAGACTCACAGAAATGTGCATAAACATTTCTTTAAAATCTTGTGTCAACAGTTTTCTTTTTTCAGTGATTCGTTTTTTGTGGAATTATTTGAAATCTTTAAAAAAGCGTGCAAACATTTTTATTACTTTATTTTTGATCACTTCTGATATTTTTATAAAATAATGCCTACAGAATCGTTTGCTGCCTGTTTTTAGAAGTCACTATTCTAAAGATTTGGCCTGATTTATCTCTTTGCTCTAATTATTAAAAAACTGCAATGAATTGGTATGAAAAAAATAAGATCGACGTATAGGTATCTAAGAATTCAAATTTAAAAGCTGCAATTAATTAGTATCAAAGAAATCAGGTGAACCTGCCTAATCGGGAACAATTTTGTTCAATGGAAGAATATTGGGCTATTGCTAAAAATAAAAAACACAGTCTTAATGTACTTGAAGAAATGCTGTGCAACAATTTAATAAGACAAAATTAATTTAGATTTTTTAGCTTTTCTAAAGAATAAATAAATAGGTATCAAATTGTAGATCAAACGTTTTCATTAATTGTGAAATATTTACATATATTTGCACAATGCTTGCTTTGTATCGCTTATAAACAATAATTTTTGTAGTTTTTTTTTACCACGATTATAATTATGAAAATCGATGTGAAAAGCTCTTAAGGATTAAAAATAAAAGCTCTTAAGGATAAAAGTAAAACTATAAAACATTCTCGAGATTTTGTTGCTCTAAAGAGAGTGCTATCATTTCTCGTTCGAAGAATTTAAATAATATAATAATATGCTATTAAGCCAAAAATCATTGAACAAAGTTAAAAAATTTATCTGTTATTTACTTCTTTTACAGCTTGATTTTATAAAAATTACTACCCAATCGACAAAATAACCTAAGAAATTTTGTTTTCGACTTATGAATTTAATTAGTTGCAAACAAAATTCTTTGAACATTTGAACATTTGCAATTTTGATATACAAAATTGTTGATTTGTTGATTCGTTCGTTAGAAATTTCATATTTTTGTTACATCAAGCGTATGAGTAACATTTAATTATTGAACTAATTAAATAACACTTATACGTATTTTAGAACATTTATTAAGTAAAAAAAATTACTCTTAAATTTATAACTTGATTAACAATAGTATTTATAATCAATCAATTGCCAAATATTTCTACTACCATTGTCAAACTGATTCTTTGGGGAAACTGTTTCAAACTTTTAACTAAAAAAAAGGTTTTTGGCGCATTTATAATACAAATAAAAGTGTTTACATACGTTACATGCAATTCATCAGGCGTATGATTATTATTTAATTGTTGAACTAATTAAATATAACTCATACGCATTTTAGAATATTTAATATGTGAAAAATTAATGCAAAACTTTTGAATTTAAAACAATTATTTATGTAAAGTTATTTATAATTCATTAAATGTTAAATAGTTCGACTGCAATTTTCAAAGCGATGAGGTTTGCAAAACAAAAAGGAGAAACAAAGTAATAAAATCATAAACAAATTTAATTGTATTCATCTTTAAAATTCATTCATCTGACTCACTCTCACGTTCTTCTAATAAATTGTACAAACTATTTTAGTTTTTTTTTGTTTTAAATTTAACCTAGAATTTAAAATAATTTTAAACAGTTAAATAATGCTGCAAAACTACTTGTCAACAAGCTAATTTGTTATTAAAATTTTAACCTACTTTACTCCCACCCTAAAAGTAGGCAAAGGATTCAAATACGAGTATTTGTCTTACATGAATGCACAAGGAACTGACTCAAGACCAAATGTTTGTTACACAGACTTTTTGTGTTTTTTGTTTTGCGAATGTATTTAAAAATTTTTGTCATTTAAGTCAAAAGGTATTAAAAAACAAACAAACCAAAAAATTACAAAAAAAAAAATCTTACCTTGTGACCTAAATAAATCTTCACCTTTTCTTTGGCGTTTTGTTTGTTTTCTATATGAGTGGGTTTTGTCAGAAAACAGACACAAACACAATGAAAACTTAACAAAACAAACAAACAAACACACACATTCTGTCACCATTAGCATATAGAGTCATCGTCATCGTCATACTAATACATATTTATAAATTTAAGTCAAACAAATACAAACACACACATATGTATGTATATGTAGATATAACAATATTTTTTAGAGCATATGTAACACATTTAGATCCAAACACTCAAGGGGTCAGGATCAAAAGAACTTACAGAGCTATTCTTCAATAGAACAGCCATTAATAAATCAAATAATTTTTATACAAAGTCTATTTCTTTAAGTTGGAGAAATAAACCGGTTTCGCTGAGCTCTATTTGTCGGATTGTGTGTGAAGGAGTGCAATAACAAAAGTGTTTAACTAGGTTTTATTTTAATTAACGGACGTCATTGTTCTTAACCCTGTACCTATACCTGATAATTTTTTGTTTTTATTATGATCTCTATTTATTAATGGTGTTTCTGCGTTATGACAAACTTACTCAAACTAGAATATACTAGAGTTGATTTAAAATCCAAAATCCTTTGATTATTTTTTTTATTTTATTTTTATTTTATTAATATTATATAATACAATTAATGACACTATATAATATAAGTTAAAGAGAGTGCTAGCAACTGAGGCCTTCGACCCTTTGATTACAAATAAAGCTAAATCTTCCTAAAAGCTATTGTAACAGTCTTGAAATATCGATTTTGCTTATTTTCAATACCACACTGTTTAAGACTTTTATACACATTTTAGGTTTATTAGTTTCTATTTTGTATGTTGAAAGTCATCTTGATTTACACACACAGGCATAGACAGATAATTTGTCTAAACTTTTCATAAGGACACATAGTATAAATATTATTATTATTATTATTTGTAAGCTTATAACTAGAAAGACAACAGCAATTTGTTTCCCTTAAAAAAACATCAAATAACTTTAAAGTAGTCTGAGATTTTGGTTTATGAATTTCCTGTAACTACATTAATTTCACTGATTTTTAATACCGTACTGTTTAAGACTGTTCTGCTGCTAATTAATTTGATTAAATTTCAATATCAATTTACCTTGCATGTGAGCGTGATTTAAAGAGATAGACATATTTATAATTCTCATCAAATTGTTAATCGACTTGCTGTTTGGTTAGATAATTCTTTAATTTTTAAACTACTTCTTAGACGGACCCTGTATAAACAGTTAGTTAGAGAAAAACATTTATATTTGACATAAGTTATGTTTTCGCATAAATCTTCAGACACGTACATGTGCAGCAGTAAAAAAAAAAACAATTTGTTAAGATTTACATATTTTGTATGATTTTGATTCTTTTTATTTCAAGAAAATCCTTCTATTTTATATATTTATTCTTTTTATATATCTGTATGTGTTAGTTATGCTATTGTTCGTGCTGACAAAGTTTGACATCATTGTAGATGTATGAAGCAGCAGCAGCGGTAGTAGTACAACAATTTCCTGTTGTAACATTGACTTACAATATTCATTTTATACCACAACATTTTCTACTAGCAACTTTTGACGATGACATACCCTTGTATAGAAAAACAAAACAAATAAAATAGAATAGAATAAAATAAAAAAAAGACATGCACACATTTTAACAACTACACATAAATACTATCATATGAATATTCATATGTTTGTGCAAATGTATATGCGAATATTTTTACATACTTTAAATCTAGCACATAAAGAAAATGTTAAGAAAACACCTGAGTCATATAATCACTCACATGTTTCAAAATGTTTGTGTGTCCTTTTCCTTTTCCTTTTTTTGTAATTTGTTGCTCTCTACCTCTCTCTCTCTCTATCTATCTTTCTCTATAACTTTTGTTATGTGTCATTTTTATGTATAGAATGAAGAAAAAAATCAAAATCTACTTGTTTATGCATTCGTTGTAGGTATTATTCTTGAATAAATACTTACATATTTACATTAGGTTGGCTCTTACTTTAGATGCCGCCAATTGGTATCTTCAATTGTTATCTCTCAGCTGAAAACCAAATGCTGAACATTTAGTCAAAATCGTGCAGTGTAACCACTAAACGTTATTCCATTTTACACAAATGTCAAGCATTTGATTTTTGAGATTATTGAAAATTGAAAAATTTGAAAATAAGTACCAGCCTAATATACATAAACACATATGTACATGTATTGTGTTTATGTTTGTTTACATATTTTTCAAATAAAAAACAAAATCCAACAAAAGAAATATTTTGAAATGTTTACATTAAAATCGTAGACAATTTTGACATTTATAAAATATTTGTGTGTACGATTATTTTTGTGAAAGAAATTCGTCAACAGCAAAGTTATAAAATATTTATGAAAAGTTTAAAGTCGTCATTATGTCTTTATTTTTTATTAGTTGTTGAACAAATTAAGAAGGTTCGATTGGGGAAAAATGTCCGATGTTATGTTAAAAATAACTAAGCTGTTTGCTAAATCTAACGAAAAGTATTTTAAATGATAAAAATTAAATTTCATTTGCTTAATTCTTAAACCGTTAATGATTGTTTGAGTATTTATGTTTTCAACTTTTTCATATATTTTCTGAAAACTTTAGTGCATCGGAAAAGCAAAAGAAAAAACTATTAATCATAGAAATTTTGTGAAATGTAGAAAATACTTGAAAAAGTGTTAGATAAGCTTTTTCATAAGTAAGTCTAAACATTCAAAATCCTTTTTCATATTTTCTACAATTTACTTAAATAAAATGACAACTGTACTACTAGCAATTAATGATAATTCATCAATTATTATCTCTATTTCTATTAGCGGAATACATGTGGATGGTGATATTTAAAACTATCGTGCAATCTTAATTACAATCCGAATGCTGTTGCTATAAAGCGGAATCGCACTCTTCACGACAAAGTCTTTAAAAAATACAACAAATGGTTTATTATGGATGATTCTATGTTGCAGCGAAACAATCTAGAATATAAATATACAAAAATGTATATAGATTTGGTAAAACTAAAATGGTTTGGATTGATTGAATTAATAAAATGAGAAGTGAAAAGGAGGCAGTATATTAAAAACTTTAAATTTCCTAGTTTTACCAGGAATTTTTTAATTTTTTTTACAAAAAAAAAAAAATGTTCTCCTGAACATTTTGAATAGAATAAAAAAAAATCAGCCAAATCGCTCCAGCCGTTTTCAAGTGATGCCATTTAATTTTTATATATGTATATAGATATAGAATAAGATTTATTCACAACCTGCCTGTTCTTATTTATTTGCAAATTAAATATCTAATATTTAAGGGGTTTTTTACGCGGAATTTTTTTCTTTACAAACCATCTGCTGAAAATTTCGAATCGAATAAAAAATAATCAGCCAAATCGCTCCAGCCGTTCTCACGTGATGTCATTACATACATGGATCATTTAGTTTTTATATATGTAGGTATATTAAAAAAATTTATAAAAAAGTACCATTTTCTCTAACTGTTTCTATGAAAACAACAAATGAACTCCGTAGATTAATTAAGTTCACATTTATTACACAACACAGCACACTCTCATTTAATGACATTTAAAATGTAGTAATAAATTTTGGCCATAAAAAACAGGCTAAAGGAAAAGAAACACAAACTGACGAAGAAGATGCAAAAAAAAGAAAATGCAAAAAATAAAAAGTTAATAAAATGATAAACTTTTGTTTCAGTGACTTTAAAACATTCTTAAACACCTGTAATGACTTTGTTAGTCTTACGAATGTTAAAGTAACACCAACCTCCCTGCTACCAGCTCCTTGATTTTTTCATTACTTTATGACTCTGACTAAAATGACAACTTCATTCATCAAGTTTTATACAAGAAAGTGCAAAAGTAATATACAGAGAGTATGAGTTCAAAAAAGAAATATAAAAATTTAAATGAAGGTTAAAGTAAAAGTAAATTCATAAAATGAGAAGTTAATTCTTGTTAAGATTTAAGATAATGAAACGCAAGTCATTGTTGTTACCTGGAATTGAAAATTAAAAAAAAAGGAAATTATATAAAAGTTTTAAAAGTAAATGTAGGTAAATTAGTTAAAGTTTATTTAAAAACTTTTAAGTTAATATTTTAATAATTTAATATTAAGTGTTGGTCTATAAATAATTTGTTTTTTTACGGTATAAGTAGTTCAATTTTGTTTAACAAATCATGGATATTTTTGGATTATTCTGAATCTTTTTTTTTGGCAGTTATTTTGCAAAGTAGTTTGTATCATCATTTCCATTCATTTAGCATATAAATAACATATTTAGTGTTGCTAGGGTGCAAAATCTTCTACTCTCTAACAGATTTGGACATTTAAGCCAACAACGTTGTATACGACCGCATAAAATACAACTCGAAATAGAAAAATTGTTAGATAAAGAAGGAGAAAAAAAACAACAGTTTCCAAGAAAAACTCTGTGTGGCAAATGTGTTAATGGAAAAAGAGTTCAGTGAATTGGAAATTTATGCATTGCGTTTCTTTATACTGGGAAATATGATTACAAAAAAATAAAAAAGAAGAAAGTAAGCAAATAAAAAAATTGGTTGGAAAATTGGTTGAAAAAAATGATGGACACAGGGGGAAGGATAGCCAAGAAGTTGTTAAGCACATATAAAATTAATAAATTTTGAAAAGAAATTCGAAAAGCAAGTTGCAGTTTTTTTCAATTACAATTTTTTTTTAAAACATTGAAATTTTGTTGAAAATTCTTATTTTTTGATTATGTGTCTTCCCTAGTTAACAGTTTAGTATTCCATTCTTTTATGTATTTTTGTGTGTTTCTATTTCGGCCACATGCACAGTTTTCTGCTCACGCTGTGCTCTACTGTTTTTTTGTTTTGTTCTTGATCTTTTTGCTGAAATTGTAAAAAAAAAATAAAATTTCAAATTAATGCATTAGTATATTTGATAACGTGCTGCAACAATACGCATGGTTTGGAAACTGATAAAAACACAATACAGCAAAAAATTGGCATTAGGGCAGCCAAAATATTATACCTACATACGCTTATGTGCATGCACAAATAAAAATACATTTCTACAGAAATTAATTTGTTTGTGTAGTGGAACAAACAAAAAATATATATTTTTTTTTAGATTGAAATTTTAACAACAGGAAGTTGTCATATATCAGTAGAAATTATTGAGAAATTTTGTGTCAAATGAGTAGAAAATAAATTTGTGTTTAAAAATTAATCGTTTTTTAGAAAAATAAATGAACTGTCTTCAGCATGTAGTTTGTAAAGTAAAGTTAGCCTTTATTTGTGTTTGTGTAAAACATGACTAAATTCAAAATACATTTAAAAAATTGATAATATTCATTTACAAAGTTTATAATTGTCCTAGTTAGTTTGCTATTGAAAATCAGGAAAATTGCTTAAGTCTAAAAAAAGTTGTAAACTTAAATGCAACACAACCTAGAAATAATCGAATTTTTGTTCAAAACCATTTTCAAACATATTACTATCGGTTGTTATATTGTTGTTATGTATGCATATATTATTTAATGCGTTCTAGAAACATGTTATTGTAGTTTTATTATTGTTGAAATTTTGTTTTTGTTGTAATATGATCAAAAGTAAAAATTATCCATTAAGTTCAAGCTTTTATTATAAAATCCTGATTGTTTTACCAAACGCTGTATGGAGACGATAGGATTAAATGATGCAAAACCTTCTAACTGTGCCGCACAATACGAACGTAAATTAAGATTTTTCTTTTTCATGGCTGTTGAGGACTGTCTCAGAAATTCTTCAATGACAAAGCTAATTAAGTAACTAAGAAATATCGGTTGATTCATATATAATACATGTATAAATCATATTAGACGTGAACATTCCTGTGAGTATCATAATTGGACTTAGAGTTGTGGGTTTAGTAATTTCCTTATATTAAACTTTAACTTTAAATATTTAAAATTTAATTAAACTGATGTCAACATAAATTCTTTTATGGTGCTTAATAAAACTTTAACAATTTTAATATGCGATTGTTTTCATTTAACTCTACCAAAAAAAAATTAATATTTTAACTCTGAAAACCTCGTCATAATCAAATGCAAACTACATTAGAAAAAAAATTACTCCCCAAAAAAACTGTGAAAAAAGGAATTATTTTCATAAAAAAACAGGCTAAATACACTGATAAATGTTACACACTTGCATTAGGATGGACCAAAAATAAATAAATAAAATATTTTCCAGCTAAATCTAAAGATCAGCTTGTTTGAGTGTGTGTTTGAGAATCAAGTAGAAACCAGATCCTTCTTAAATATTTCTTTTGACTATCTGCAGGCATATTTCTACACATTTAAGCAAAGTCAGCTTAATCAACGATTTTTTGTCCTGACATCATCCAGTAAACGAATCACTATTGAAATAAAATCTGTGCAAAAAAATAAAACATCAAAATTCAACATCATATCAATTTTATGCACTTGAATGCGGTTTGACATTCATTTCAATATGACTCATATAGAATTGCAACAGCAACTGCACAACTCACACACGAACAAACATTACCACCAGCTGAAATAGCAAAATAAACATTTACAAGAGTAATAACAAATAGACAAATATGACTGTGATATGCTGATGTTGTTTGTAGTTTTTTTCTTCGTTTTTTTTTTATTTCTTTCTGAGGTGAATGTGCAAATGTTGGTTTTATATAATAGAATGGTTTAGAGTTGCTATTAACTGGGTTGTAGGTATTGGTGGCTTTTCTATGTGTGTAGTATAGTTTTTGTTGTTCTTACTGTTGTTTTTAATGTTAATGAACTATATTGTGTAGGCTATACTATAATGGTTTATTTTTAAAATTTTAGAAAAATTCAACCACACAGATGCTAAACGGAGAAATATACATCTGAAAAAATCAAAATAAATTTTCTTTTAGTTGGTAAGTTAAACAAATTATTTTTCGAAACTCAAGTTTATTGTCAACATGTTTAAAGAAAACATGTTTAGAGTAAACTGTTGCTGGCAATAGGTTTATGTTGATTTAGAATGTGTTTATATGTTTTATTAAAACAAATATTGCAGCAACATGTTTCATAGTTTCTAGAAACAGTTTTCATAATAAATAAGTAAGAAAGTATTGTCGGTCAAGCCCGACCATATAGTACCCTAGTATATCCAGTATCTGAGTAAAAACAGTTTGCCAGACATGTACGCTATATGGGAGCTATGACCTATTATACACCAAGAGTTAAAGTGATTTTCAGAAAAGGATCGTATATGACATGATATCTGTATATGTGAAACTTATTCGTGTTGAATTTTTTTTTCGATATCACGATTTGTAAGGGATTTATGGTAGTTAAAGTTTTCAGAAATGAGCCTTATATAGGAGCTATGACTAATTATAGACCGATCATCATAAAATCAGATCGAATGATTTGTGTATATATGCAACATATTTGTGTTGAATATTACTGAGATACCAGCATTATTAAGAGAATTATGCTCTTAAAAATGATTTTCGGCAGTGGGCCTTATATGGTAGCTATTGACCGATTTGCACAAACTTTTTACATGTAATTAGGCTTCATATACAACTTATTTGTGGCAAAATTTTAATGGATACGTGCATAAATCAAACATTTGTGTGACCTACAAATATGTTTTATAGAAAAAGTTGCTAGAAACATGTTTCAGTGTAACAAAGTTGCTAGAAACATGTTTATATTTAACAGTGTTATTGAAAACATGTTTCATTGTAAAAATATTCCAAGAAACATGTTTAATTGTAAAAGAATTAGCTGCAAAAATGTTTTCTTATGAAAATTGTTATTAGAAACATATTAGAAATATATATATATATAATAGTTCCAAAATTCTCAAGACAATATTTGAGATATTGTAACCAATATTGGTTCCTTAGTCTACTTGGTGGCACCGGGAACCATATTTCAATCCCACATAGGCATACGAATGTCGCTACATCTATGTACATATACATCATAAGGCCACAAACTTATACATATACATACCACTCGTGGTAAATCCATGTTAGTATAAAACCCTGACTTTTCACAAGTACTTTTCTTAAATGAAACTATTTAAATAAAAAAAATATAAAACTACAAAAGACTGTAAGTAAGTCTGTCTGCCAATACTACTACTACAACAAATTACACAATTGTTGCATGAATAGACCAGCCTAAGTTGTGTTCGTTCATTTCTGTTTTGTTCTATTATGTTTTGTTGCTGATGCAGTTTTGTATTGTTCTCGTACTCAGCCCACAATAACAACAGCAATTTGTATTTATTGTGTAGTGGATGTCCTTGTGTTGGCATCTAACAGGTGCAAAATACTAAACGGACAAGTGTTGTTAACAAAAATGACTTGAAGGTGCATAGAAAAATGAACAACTGAGAACAAAACTAAATAAAACATAATAAAGAAGGAAGAAAATCAAATAAAAACAGTTGTTTTATAGAAGTATTTATCAAAAACTGGCAAAATAAATAAAAATTTCATAGAAAAAAAAATTAATTTAAAATTAAATAATAAAAAAAGAAACAACAGAATCAGTGTAGTAATTTGAAGTTGTGTTTTTATTGGTGCTGCACAGCTTCTGTTTGAAGTTTTGATTTCGATATTCGAAATTTTTTCTAATTTGTATCGCTTGTAAAGAATCGTTTTGAAAGTTTTCCTTAAAATGTTTGTTAAATGTTTTTTTCTGTTAATCTCAGTTTTTGTAGCTTAAATGATTTAGAATTTAAAAATTTCATGGCACATTGCTAAAAAGTAATATTTCGTTTACAAATCTATTGGCTGGCATGACCACACAAGCTGCTTAAGCTGCGTTTGTGCTCTGGACTGTTCTGCTTAAGGAGGGAAATCCTGTCCAGACAGGAATTGTACAAGTGCAGCAGTGTTGTACACGCATGCTGCAAACAACATGGGATATGTTGTGCAATTGCATTAAGCAAAACAATAAAAACAAATTGCATTTGAAACCAAAAAAAAAAATTATTTTAAATCCACTTTCAAAAAAAAGAGACAAAACAAAAAAACTTTAGCAAATACTTTAACGAACTTTTTTGAAAAATATTTTCAATGAAATTTAACAAAAATCTTCAAAAATAAAATTCTTTACGAATTTATCGTTATTCTCTATTGATGCATGCAACAGAATATTGATGACATTTATTATTGGCTTTATTAAAAAAAATCCTCTCTCAATTTAAGCTGTCAGGAATTTTTATATGTTGTGTCTAGCTATATACAGTGTGCAGCAGTGTTGCAAGTGTGTTTGTGAGTTTGTTGCTCCTGCTTGCAAGAGTCCCTTACATTATAAACAATGTATACTCGTCGTTGCAGCAGTAACACAAGATGCTATTACTAAAACTGTAGCTGGCAATGATGATGATGAGGATGTAGTCAAGTATTATAGATTTTATGTTGGGTAGTGAGGTTTTTCTTTTTTTTTTTAGAATACTTGTTTTCATCTACCATATTTTGTCTATGTTTGCTATATTTGTTGCTGTGCCTTTTTATTACTTTGGTTTTGTATGTGTTAGCAGCAACTATCTTAAGTTAGTTTTTATTCTAATAGAGGAAGACATTATTTCCTTGAAGCATTGGTTTTTGTGGCCAATAAACTATTATAGCATATTTTCCAAAGATATAATCTATAAATTATTAGAGCATAAGTGAACACAAAATTTTTGGAATTTTTTTTAAGTATGAGAGGAAAAATATATTTATATATGTATATTCGATATTCTATTAAGAGGATTTAAAGATTTTAAAAGATAAATATAAATTTAATTTTCTTGAAACAAAATATGTTATATTGTAACCGCATGCAATTTTATTGGCAAACAAAAGTTACTGAAAATAAAGTATCAAAGTGTTTTTGTTTAAATTTTATAAATGTTGGACAGTTTACTACAATGGCTCAAATTTATCGTCTTTTTTTACTTTTCATACAATTATTATATAATCGCCTAGAACTATGCTATGAAAATTTGATGTATTGACCATGTTGCAACAATTTGTGATAGGCTTTAAAAAGTTTAATAACTTTTAAAATTTTTAAGAGATTTTATTAAAAGATGTTTTGTGTCATTCAAAATTAAATATTCTTTAAGAAAATTTAAGAAAATGGTAATACGTTCAAATAAAAGGGTTAAAAAATTAACATCAAAGACGATATTTTTTTCAATACATATTTGATTTGTCATTTAAATACAGTCTTCCTCCGTTAGAATAATAACAGTAGTTATTAATGAATTTAAATTTACTTAGATTATTCTTAAGAAATAACTTCTGGCATATACTCATACAGAGCAGTGTATAAATAAGAATTATTCATTTAAGTAAATGAAAATACTCACCCCTAT
This sequence comes from Bellardia bayeri, assembly GCA_950370525.1. Taxonomy (NCBI): domain Eukaryota; kingdom Metazoa; phylum Arthropoda; class Insecta; order Diptera; family Calliphoridae; genus Bellardia; species Bellardia bayeri. Next base: position 3,088,818 of record OX493268.1, read on the forward strand.
CGTGAATAATAATTCCACATGAAATTTGTTCCCTTTTCACATTTTTCCTATTAAAATTCAAAGTTAAAAAAAAAATAAAAGCGAACAAATTTCATGTAGAATTTGTACAAACACACACATTACATGAAACTATTTATAATAGATAGAAAAATTATGTATACTTGCACAATACTCATTTCCTTTGCTGCCTAATTATTTAGCAAAATCAAAACACAATTCTCACAATTTGAAGCTCGTTCTCCTCTAAACGCCCCTTAATTTTTTTTTCTACTACATATTTACATAGAAACTACAAAAGAAAATTGGAAGAAAGCACTAACTATTTATTGATATAAGTGTGTGTTACATTTAGGAAAAGAGGGCTTAGCAGAAAGTTGTTATACACATGAAAAAGGTTTGTCTTGTATTGTTTTGATAACATACAAGCAATTGCTATAATAGCAGAAGATATTGCTGCAGCTACAAACATGAATAGATGATTGTCAGCAACATTGCTAGAGAAAAACCTAGTTTGGAAGAAAAACTCTTTTCATTTATACGCACCTACAGTGCCTTAGAATTGAAAACTATGGAACTGATAGACATCCAGTGGGAGACCGAACATTGTTTGTGTATTGAGACATGTACACATAACGTAATGGAATACACACATATACACCTAACTTGATTTCAAATCAAAACGGCAGCAGACTTGAAAGTAATTTTCATGAAAATTTAAAACAGTTTCCATTATAGGCAAAACTTTTCTTATAATTTGTTAGCAAACTATATAATTAAAATCGTTTGCTTTAAACTGTTTTAAATTTCAAAAGACTTTTCAAACTGCCTTCTTTAAGTTACTGATTGTATGTGTTCATATATACATAAACTTGAAATGTTTATGCATTTTAATCTCAATTTTAGTTTATAGTTTGTATTATTGTTCATCTTGTTTGTTGCTGTTACTCTGTTACAATTGTTGTTGCTGTTGTTGATGTTTTACTACTAATACAACTACATACATGCATGCAAACATACTAGAAATTAATACTTGATAAAACCTACTTACTTTCACTAGTATTTCACTCGTACATCAAGGAAAAACAAGATTGTTTTGATTCTCTACTTCATCGTTTTCTTCTCGATAACAAACTTAGATGAATATTAATTACTATTTGAGTTGAGAGCTTTTGTCATTCATTCAGTTGTGTGTAGGTAATGTCATAACCACCTGACCACAGTTTTCGAAAATTGATCAGCTACGAAAGGTTTGTTCACAATCATGACATCTTTTATTCTCGATGAAAATTAGTTTACTATTGCAAAGAAGTTTTTTTAATTTTGTCAAATTTCTTGGAGTTACCTTTTAACAATTATTATATGATTTGTTGAGAATTACTTGATTCTGCCATGTTTTGTTAATTTTCGATACTTTGGTCGTTTGGTTATTCAATGAAAAATGTATATATTAATGATTACTTTTGTTTTCGTTTTTGTGTGATTAACTTTTATGTTTTGTTTATTGTTGAGTAATACAAGATTTTGGATATTTATGTAGGTGTTTGTTATTTGTTTCATAATATATTGCAGTAATTTTCATCATTTAAGATCATTATTTAGTGATATGCTTACATTGAAATCTGTACAAAAGTATGTTGAAATCAAATGTTTTAAAAGCAATATTTTGATGAAAGTAATGATTAGAAAATATGAAACATTTCATGTACACCAATACCTCGCTCTGCGTCGTTCCGTTTTGCATTGTTTTGAAGTTGCGGCGCTGCTTAATTATCTATAACTAATTTTCACTGTGCGTCGTTAGATTTTCGAGGTTGCGTTGTTTTGAGTTCGAATCTCCATTTTTGTTTTGAAATTTTTGCAAAATCATCAACATCATTCGATGCTAAAACGATGACCCGTATAAGGAGCTTTTTGATAATCAAAATGAAGTCCTTGCTTTCTATTTGCTTTTGCAAATAAGTTGCGCAGAGAATACCATTAAGTAAAATTGTAATTCAGACAAAAGAAAAAGGCAAATATTGGAACAATTTTTTGCGAAAGAAAGCCGACTACTTATAATTGAGGTACTAATGTATTTTATTTGCTCTTAATAATTCAAGTAAATATGTTTATATACTAATTATAAGAGTTCATTTTGTTTTAGATAAAACAAGATATATTTTTCTTCAAAACAGCCTAATATTGTAGATTCATTGCAATTTTTGTTTTCGAAACAATATTGGTATTGACGCCTGAAATTATATTATGAAATATGAAATAAATGAATCCTTTCTGATATGCTTTAGAAAAAGTTAAATAACTTTTTTTTGTTTTTAACGGATTTTAATAAATGAAGACTAGTTTTATCTATCTTCTATATATATATATATAAATGAAATGGTCCATGTATGTAATGGCTGGAGCGAATTGGCTGATTTTTTTTATTCTATTCAAAATGTTCAGGTGACGGTTTGTAAAAAAAAAAAATTAAAAAATCCTGGTAAAACTCGGAAATTTAAAGTTTTTAATATTTTGCCTTTTTTTTGCTTCGCATTTTTCTTAATAAGAGACATTTTTTGAGGAAACTTGAAGAACTAACAGCAAAGCCTCCTTTGTTATTCTAATTTTTTTAAGTATGAGAAAATTTTAGCAAAATTCACCAATTTAATTTTAAACGCGTCCAATTTCCAGTTCACCTTGCATTCGCAATGACGATAAATAAATATCAAGGACAATCTTTAAAAGTGTGTGGGTTAAATCTAGCATCCCAATGGTCAATTGTATGTTGCGTGTTAGAGAGTCGGTGTCTTAATTTTTAATTCTGTATGAAATACAAATCTTTAGTAAATACCGAGCGAAGCTTGGGCGGTCAGCTAGTTTAAAATAAAATATTCTTTAATAATATATTAAGATATTATTTAGCTTCCCAAGAAATTATTTAACAAGTTTCACATTAAAGTCAAAAAATCGTAAAAGGAAGGTGAAATTATTTTAAATATTTCAGTAAATATGCGTTAATATTAATTTTTTGTATATAATATCAATGAAATGTATGTATTCTAAAAAAAATAACTAAAACATATTTCGTTATACATATTTTAAACATTTTACTAAAATTTTATAATTTTATAATTTTAACAGACACTTAATTTATTAAAAAAAATGTTAGTTTGATTTTCGAATTTGACAGAAAATTATGCTATTTTATTTGTATTTTTATTTTTAATTTTATTGCAGCATGCTTAATTGCCAGCGAAACGAAATTCTGATTAGCTTGTTAAAAGATAAAGGTTAAACAGATCAGATTCCACAGTTTCCTCATAAAAATGAAAATGAATGCATTCAATTGGAAAGTGCTGCATATTTGCTGTTGATGTTGGTGATTTTCAACTGTTTTTTTATTTTGCTCTCCTATACCTACATACCATGTTAACATGACAACATAAAATTGTTAAACAGACTACATATAAATATATACTCATGTACACATTAAACCGGGCTTAAACTGCCTGGTTTCATATTCGCATAATACGAGTATGTACAAGTAAATATTGCTAGTTATGTATATATGAGTAAGTCTGTTCTGTATATGTGTGTGTGTATGTGATTATATATACTGGCTATGGTTAGACCAAATGTTGCTATTGGCTAACCGTGTATGGGTTTTGGTTTAAATATACATTCTTTCCTCTTATACTAGTTTGGACTTTTGCCTATACACATCTATAGAAACAGAAATGATGGACTGGGTAAATTGAGAAAGTCCATACATGTTAGTATGTATATTCATATGTATCTATGTATGTATGTGTCCAGGCTATAAGGTTTTTATTATTTTTTGTTCATAAATTGTTAACCAGGCAGTTAGCTGGCCACATGGGTTATATGGCTGCCAGTATGACTAGTTACACTGACTTTTCTATGGCCGTTTACTGTGTGTACTGTCCACAGTATAGACTGTAAAGTCAAATTGTTGTGCTTGTTAAAAACAAATCCACCATTATGCATTTTATATGAATTGTATTTTAAAGTATGCTCACATACACAGGCAAATGTTTGCAGGCATGTGTGTGCGTTTTGCATAATGGCCTCATATACACAATATTGCCTTTAGACAAAAGCGTTAAATGAGCGTTAGTAATTTGTGTGAGTTACTGTTGTCGTTGCTGCTGCTGTAGCTGTAATTATTGTTGTCATAGTTTTGTTGCAATTGTTATTACTATACGTTTTTTTTTGTTTTGCAAAAATTTTTGTTGTATTTCGCCATAACATCAATGCTTCTGCTACAAGTTAAAAATTATTGCTGGTGGCTGGATGGTGTTGGAGATGTTTTTGTAGTTGATGGCTTTAGTAGTTTCTTTTTTGGCAAACTTTGTTTATCGTTAGCTATGTAACAGCTGTTTTAAACTATTAGAACAAACAGAAACTTTAAAGATTCCGACATTTAGTTGGATTTTAAGCGATTTAATTAATTTTAATTAAAAAAAAGGGTCTAAATGATAGCCTAAAACTATACTATAAAATATGAAACTTTTATAATTTCCAACGGATTTCATTAAGTTCACTAGTTTAATTCACAATAAAAATTTCTTTAGACATATTTAAGCAGATTTTATTGCTAGAAATGGACTTCTATAGCTAATGGCACAAAAATCGTATGTTACACTGAAACGTGCGGATGGAGAAATTTGAAAAAGTTTTATGGTTTGGCAAGTAATTTAAAGTTGCTGTTGGAAGACCACCCCTTTTGTCACCGTTTCAATTAAGACTTTGAATATTTATATAAAGAATGTTAAATTTAATATAATAATTCGTCTTATTAGAATGAATTGTCTAAATTGGAATGAAACTTTACTAAATATTACAGTAAACAACCAAATATTCCAATTTAGCTGCCAGTCATTAATTAAAAGTTGCAGCATATTGGTATCGACAAAATCTGATCAATGTTATAAAAATAGTTAAGAAGACCTTTAATTGTCTGCAGCTTTGTCAAATTGAACAATAATTGATCTATGTCAAAGGAAAGTGAAAGCGATTTGAAATTAGTATCCAATAAAAGAAAAACACTGTGAAATAAGTAGAATTGAGTTTTAATTTACCCTTAAATTTGTGGTTCTAAATTATTGAATCTAAATCTAAATTATTATGTGAACAATGCTGTATGTAACTAAAAACACTTAACAGCTAATTATTATTATAAATGAAACATTTGATTTAATACCTTTCACATGGCACTGATTCTTGAACTTCGTTGTGGCCGATGTCGAATACTTTGATTTAATTTAGATGGTTTCGTGGTTTATTGTTTTATATTGTCTAGTTGCTGCAGCAATTTCTGTTATGTTTGGTTTAAATACCATTTAATTCTTGAGGCCTCTTTCAGCTGTTGGCACAGCATAATACGCTTGATTGTTTGCGGTTTAACTGTATGTTCTACACAAAATTCATACATATATCATACTCCTATATAAAGCAAAAATTTAAAAAAAAATTAATTTTCGTTTACAGCAAATGTCCTTTTAAACTGTCTTTATTTGACTTTAATTGGCCCTTTTTTATATGGCATGTGACTCAACGAGTCTCTTGTTTTCTTTTATTGCAGTTGCACTTTTTTGAGTTAAAAAAATACATTTCTATACTTGTTTTTATTGCTGCAAAAAAAGTAGTAGTAAAGTAGGAAATAAAACTTTTTTTTTGTTTTTTTTTTCTTCATGTAAATATAAATTTTTGCATTTCATGTTTTGTGATGCCCTCCATTTGTAGAGTTTTATTTACATTTGTGCAAAATGAAACTTTGCTTAGTCCTTTTTATTCACTAGCTGTTTTTCTCTTCTACTTGCTTTATTATTTTTATTGTATTTTATACTTATTTTATTTAAGTTTTTATTACCAACATTATAATGTCGTGTATGAGACGTTGTTAGACAGCCTTTCAAGTTTTGCTCTCATATAAAAAATGTTGAGTTGTTGATAAAGATGATCATGATGACGTTGAGGATGAAGATGAGCATGTTGTTGTTTAACTTGAAGATGATTATTATTGTTGTTGCAGTGGGTATCACAGTAGTCCTACTTAGTTAGTTGTTCCTTGCAAGTTACACCAGTATGTCTAGTTTTAGTTATTTGTCGTTTTGCTGTCATATTATGCAAATGGGATAATCGTTATTAGAGGATAGTTTTTCCTACATTACGAGTCTAAGCCATCATCAGCATCATAAAGGAAGTATAAGAATATAAAACAAATATTTCACATTTCCAGTTTTTGTTTTTCATTTAGTTTTTCGTTTGTAGCAGTTGAGAAAACTTGAGACAAATAAATAAATAATAATAATAATGCAGAATATTGTATGTTATTCAAGAATTAACCAGATTGGTGGGAGAGACAGGATAGTAAATGCATGAAAAGTCTTTGTGTGTTTAAGAAAAACTAGAGTTTTAAATAAAACATTTAAATAAATTATTTGATTCATTATTAATATAAAGATTATTAATTTTATAATTGTTTTTTTTTCATTTTTTAATTTTAATATCATTTATTTAAATATATTTCTATCTTTTTAAAGAATATAATTAAAATCGTTTGAAAATTGTAAAATCTAAATCTAAATTTATAAAGTAACCACAAAATATTAATTTACCTTGCTTAAAGATGTTCTGTAGTATCGTTTTAGGCGTCGCTATGAAAATTGTTTAAAAAGTTAAAAATGCATTCATAACAATAATAAAAGCTCATAGTTATTATTATTATTATTTTAAACCAATTTTTATAAGCTTATACTGAGAACAAAAAAATGCCTTTAATATTATGTACAAAAATTAACAACAGAAATCATTTAAAGTAGAAAAAACAAAAAATAATATAATTAATGAACAAATACCTCGAATATTATTATATACAAACCTAATTTATTTGATTTGTATAACGTTATTTGTTAGACAATTCTGAATAGAAAAAAGTCTATGGAAAACAAAACTGAAATTTTCGATAGAAAAGTATCTTTAGAAAACCTTTTCGATAAAAAAATCTCTTTGGAAGACAATTTTCAATAGGAAAATATTTTTAGGAGACAATATTTTACAGAAATGTCTCTTTAGAAACAATTTGAAATAGAAAAGAAGACAATTTTCAATAAAAAGTAGACTTTGAAAGGCAAGTTTTTATAGAGAAGTATCTTTGGAAGTGAATTTTCAATAGAAAGCTGTAATTGAAAGACAATTTCGTATAGAAAAGTTCAAACATGCCACCATCATATGGTATATGTACAATGTGTCGAGTTTGTACCAACATAGCCCGTTCTCTACTTTATACTACATAACTTTTGCTATACCACATATTTTAAAACAAATGAATTTTTAATAAAACTGTCTTTCAAATAAAGGATTTTCTTGTCTCCTCAAAATGCATTTAAAAAATAAATTACAATTTCATTAAAACCCAATGAGAGAATATAGCAAAAAAACTACACCAAAAACAAGTAAAATCCTTTGTCACAAAACAAACTTTACACACTTAACTTTTGAATAGAAAGTAAAATAAAAAAAGGATATTTTAACAAGTACTAAAAATATTTCATTTAAAATTCTCTTAAACAATTCAAATGTTATTTTCCTGACAGCCAACAGCAACATGTGTTGATAATTTGTTTTAAAAATTTAAAAACTCATGTTTAGGTGTGAATGGAAGTGAGTGTTTAAAAGTCTCTCTCTCTTTCTCTTTGTGTAACTGAACCATTAAATAAATAATATAAAAAATCTCTTTTTTTCAGCAAAACTAACCAAACCAAAATACCATTTTACCTGTCTGTCTGCAAATGTTTTTTTTTTGGTATTTGTTTGTGTCCAGTACACAATTGTAAAGTGTTTTAATGACAATTAAGCCTCTCTCTTGCCGGTTGCTGCTGCTGCTGCATAAGTAGTTCACTTATACTTTGGTATTAAAACCACATAAAAACAACACAGTTTTTAAGCAAACACAACAAACAGTTCAACAAAACCTGTAACTTTAGTAAGGGAAAACACAAAAGGAACATTAAACCCACTTACCAGGTACAAAAACATACATACATTTCAACCTGCAGAAATGTTTAAAAATAAAATAGATATTTCTTTCAGGATCTTTTTTTTATTTTGTTTTCATTAAAATTTCATTTAAAAACTAAATGTTTCTACTTGTACACATGTTATAAATTTTCAAATTAGTTTTTGTTTTGTCCTGCTTTACAGCCATTTACAATAAAAAGTGATATAAAAAATATATTTGTTGTCCTTTTTATTGCTGTAGAAATTCTCCGAAAAACTCTACTAATTTAATTTGAAAATTTTGTACAACTTTACTAAATTACTGACATCAACGTTTATTTTAATAAAATTTTATTTAAAACATTGCCAAAAAAAAAAACGCAAATTAACACACAAAAAACAAGTGTTATTTATGTTTTTTTTATATACTCGTATATAATATTTGCCAAATATCAGAGTAAAACTGTGCTATGAAAATTGTTTTAATAGTTTAAATTAAATTTTGTGTACTCTCGTTTTTGCGTTTAATTATAATTTAACATAATAATATTGTACAATGAATATGAAAAAAGTTTTTAATTAAATAGGTACATGAAAGGAAATATTTACTCGTATATTGCAATATTTCACTAAATTATTGCAATTTCGAGGCGTATACTTAATATTTATTGTTTGCTGTGTAACTCATACGTATAGGTGAACTTTATATTGGAGTATAAGTTTGGAGTTACAAGCATAGCCACCATTTTTGATGATTTATCGATATTTTGACAATTTGAAGATTTTTTCTTTGAAACTGATGATTACGAATTATTAAAATGTTTACTTATTTTTCATTATGCAATAGAAGTATATAACACAACATGATAAAATTAGAACATTCCTTCAATAGATTAGTAAGGTATATATATGGACTTAAATATAAAACACGTATTACATCAACGGATCAACCAAATAAATTTAAATAAAGCAAAAATACGGAATTCTTTGAAAATAAATATGTAAATTGGATAAAGTTTTTATTCAAAATGTTATTTATAACTTAATAAACTAAATTGTTTTCACATTGTTAATTAAATCTGGATTGTAAAACAAATTGTAAAATACTGTAGTATATTTGAAATATATTAGGGAAGTTGTGTTTAACATAATATATTTTTTTGTGATTTCTTATTTATAAAATCTGATTTTATGTATTTCGGTATATGTGTAGTACAAGAGACTATATGAACTTGAATTTTTATGTTTTCATTTAAATAAGTATTGAAAATTACTACCAGAAATATTGGTATTAATATTAATTTTACGATTTTTTTGATGATTTTTAAAATACGAAATGACGATTTTTCTTTTTTATTGGGATTTGGATGATTTTTCCTGGCAGCCCTGTTTACAAGTTCCATTAATAAAAGTAAAGTAACCACTAACTATACAGTAGTTCATTTATTTATTAACTTGTTTCTGCTTGTTGTTAAAGCAGAAACCCCCGTTTTCGATGGAAAGGAGTCTTTATAAAACACTTTGATATAGATCGAGTATTTTTTGATACAAGCCATTCTTTATAAGATAACTTTCGATAGAAACTAGACTTTATAAGACAACTTTCGATAGAAACTAATTTTTATGAGACAATTTTTTTAAATTCTTTAAAAGACTATTTTAAATTAGAACGAGTATTAAGGCAACTTTCAAAAGAAGAGAGTCTTTATAGGACAAATTTTGATAGAAACGCGCCTTTATTAGATAACATTCGAATGTAATGAATATTTATAAGACAATTTTTGATAGACACGAATCTTTTTAATACAATTTTCTATGGATTTTCTATTGAATGGTAACTTTATAAAACAATTTTATGTAGAAATATGTCTTCTTTAGACCCAGTCCTACAAGCAATCCTCCCTCCCATAAGCTATTTTCCTAGTTCCAACACAATGCACTGTATAAGTAGGGGTCATCCCCTGAGTGCTGGTCCAAGAAAAAAATGTGCTTTTAAAAGATAATTTCCTATTTTTAAAACCAGTTGATGTATTGATTAATCCACAATACCAGCTTTAATTTGTGAAACGCTGACTACAACATTTTGTCGTTTGTACTTTTTTGTATAACAAAATTCTTTTTAAATACACACATTCAGCTTTAACATTTAACAATAAAAAATGGCAGAAACTGCAGTTAATCAGTTTGGCTAATGAGACATCTAAATATCAATAAATACATAAATACTGGGTTATTAAATTTCAATTTAATAACTAATATTTTTATTATATTTTTAACGAAATTTCATAAACATGTGAACAACACGTGCACAAACACTTGTTTTTAGTTATAAACTTTTGTTATTGTTAGTTAAAAATCTTGTTTATTTTCATTATTATTTTAGCGGATTTTAATATAATAATGCACATATGTACACCTACATACATATGTGTACAACAACAGCTCTATTATGTACATATATACATAAATGAAAGACTACTAAAATCATGTACATGTATGTGAGAACATTTTTATAGAATGAAATGGTAAAATAGGCAATAAATACTAAATTGTTATTAGGTTTTTAAAGCTAAATCCTATGATTTATTTCATTGCTGTTAATAAAATTTAACTCGTATTTTAAAGTTGTAGAAAATGTCTTAAAAATATAAATGAAAAATTTAAAAATATTTATTATTTAAATGTCAGATTTATAAAATAGAGTAAATTAGAGTATTTATTTAGCTAAATTTTCCTTGTTTAATATTTAGCTTTAAAAAGTAAATTTGCTTTTAAATTTCTAATGTTTGCTTAAATCTCTAAGTAAGATTTTTTCCCAAACAAAAATCAGTAGGCTTTTTGTTTTTGTATTCATGTTTAACCTTTTTGTTCTTTTTGTTTTGTTGGAAATGCTTCTTAATACTATAATTAATCATTTTTCTTAATATTTTTAATGCCGATTAAAGTTCATAATATGTATATTCATCAGTTATCAATTATTTCCTTAAGTATTGTATTAAGGAACAATAAAATCAATCTAATAAATACATGTCTTGTTTTTTTTTTGCTTCGTTGCCTTTGAATATTTGTCATTTATCATGCATTGTTAAAAAAAAAATGAAAAATAATCTCACACATATGCAGACATACACATATGAACTTTCATATGAAAAAGTATTGTAAAATATTTCTTTTATTGAAAGATTTCACAAGGACAATAATAAAGAGGCAAGATATAAAAGATTATTTATTATAATGAACACATACATATTGACATAGGAGCAGATATATTAACACACATGTACATATAATCATATAAGTAGTCATACGTTTGTTTATTACTTAGTCTACATATGTGCAAAGTAGTGTATATTAGGGTGAACCGACTTAAATATAGTCTTTCGATATATTGATATATATTTGAATATCGTGGGACTTTAGCTAATTTTAAATATGCCCTTCTGTTTTAATGAATTGCATTTAATATGTTTAAAATGTGTATTTTTTTCAAAACAGTTTTCTGTCTGTTTGTTTGTTTGTTTAAATCACGCTTACGATCAACCTTGAGAACCAAACAGCATGAGAATCAACTACATTGTTTATAATTATCATAAGCCATTTGGTATTAAAAATGAGCCAAATCAGTTTAGTAGAAACATAATATGTGGCGATCTCTCACTTTAGGCTCTAGTCTAGTGCTATATTTGTATGAGTGTTTTATTTTTTTTGGAACTGCAAGACAATAAATTAATGTCACTTGTGATTTTCTAAACAAATAAACTATTATATTCGTTTCAGTATTGAGAGATGAATAATAAATATCATAAGATGAGTTACAACAAAAAAAAAAAAAATGAAATCTAATAATAAATTAATTTCCATAGATAAGAGTTTGGTTGGTGGTAATTTATTGACTTACAAGATATTCTAAGCAAAAAAAATAAGTCAGATTTGAAATGCAGTTACAGTTTGTAACACGCTTCGATAGCAAAGTGTATTTGGAAGACAGCTTTTAATAGAAAATTGTTTGTGGAAAACAATTTTGATAAAAAAAAGACTGTCTGGAAGACAACTTTCGATATAAAAGTATCTGTGGAAGACCGTTTTCAATTAAAAGACATCGTTTGGCAGGATAATTTTAGATAAAATAGTGTTTGTGGAAGACAATTTTCAGTGAAAGCAAATTTTTGATAGAAAGGTGTCTGTGGGAAACAGTTTTCGATAAAAAGTCTTTCTGGAAGAAAATTTTCAATGAAAGACAATTTTCGATATAATTATTATTTTAACGTTTTTCGGGAACTTTTTCTGGAATAAAATCAGTGATTTCCGTGTCGGACTTTGATTAAGAGCATGATTTCTACACACGAGTAGAAGAACATGCTTTTGCACTGAAATAAATATCCAGATAAGGCATGTTCGTTTGGGTTTCACATGAAAATTACTAACAATAACAATCGAAATGATAAACTTAAATATATAATAACAATTATTCTGATAAAAAACAATGAAAAATACACCAAAGTATATTTCAATGTGTACGTTTAAAAAGTATCCTTAATTTATTGGGTTTCATTCCAATTACCGGTTACACATGACATGATAACTTTTGTATCCATTGAAGCAATACAAGTGCTGGTAGAGGAAAATGATTAAAAACATATTAAAACTTGCACGTAAAACAACACTATTGACACTAAAACCATGTTACAATTAGTAAAGTAAAGCTATCTAAATTTTGTAAAACATTTATAAATTGAAATTACTGCCTACTTTTCCTTTGCACTGCCCACTAAATAACTTTATAAACAATCTACCAAAGTCTTTGCAAATAAATTCTCAAGCATTTTCCATCTTATTTACTTTTTTATCTAACTAATAAAATTTATCTTAATTTTCCCTCGTTATTCTCCAATTTCTGCCCTTGTATTCTCAAGATTTATTTCAAGCTTTGACTCATTTTGAGGCCAACAAACATAAATATGCATAAAACTTAAATTGTATGCATTAGTGTTAGCGGCAGCAAGAAACAGCAGTAAGCGGGGTGAAATGATAAAAAAAACTGCACAAATAAAATAAAGTATAATAAAATATGGCGCCACTAATGTTTTTGGATTCTTTCCACAATGACCTACTTTAAATAGCAACAAAAATTGCTTGCTTACAAACCAACAACCAGGATCTTTTATAACCAAACACATTCAAACACATTCACATTAACTCACTCACATACAAACTGAAAATGCCAGCAAGGGAAAAACAATACAAAGCTGCACAAAAAGTAATTGTATTATTTGTTAAACATAAGTCTAGCATAAATCCGCCAGCAAGGATACCAATTCTTTATAATTCTTTTTATTTTATACATTTTATGTTTATTCCTTTTCCATTTTCTTTAGGTTAAATGCATTAAAAGAAAACTAAACTTAAATAATGTCTGGCGGATATCTCTTTCACTTTTGCTGGAGATACATAAATATATATGTATATTTATAAAATAAATTCATTTAAAAGAATTAAAGTTTGGCGAAATAATATTGGATTTAGTTTTGTTTTCTTTCTTTAAACACATAACTAGTTTAGATTGCCTCCAAAGGGGGCATGTTACAATTCTTGGAAGATGTTTCCATAGGCTCGAAATAAACTAGCAACTGACTAGAGACTTATTTTGAACTACGGGGTTAGTTAGAAGTTAGGGGGGGATTCTTTCCCTAACTGATAATTGGTTGAGGTCTCTTCGGGGTACATGTAATAACTGTGGTTGATACCCAAGTATGGCAAGTATGACAGTTGGTTAAAAGACTAATGTTTGTTTGAGCAGCAAACATGGTACCATCAATTTGTCTCTAGGTGCTATTGTTGAAACCATAGAGCCATTGAAAGTAGTGGTGAGACTTAGCTCGTTGCCCAGGAAATGTACGGGAATTGTGTCTGTATTTTGGGTAGCTGACGATCTACTTTTGGACAAGGTTATTGCAACCGTAGTAAATTCGAATCTCTGTCGTTGGCAGTAGTGATCATTGGTCAATGCGATTTTGCGATTGCTGCTTTTCTAGTAATAGTCTAGAGTCTGGGGTCATGCTTATTGACTAAGCTTTGGATGATAGGGATTAAATAGCTCAAGCTCTTAAGCATACTATCAGTAAATGTTTCATGTAGTAATTTGTTTTGTCTTGTTCATATACATATCATTTTCATAACGACTTTATAAACTCTTTTATAAGTTTATTTGACATTTTTGATTAACTAAAGACCAATGATAACACCAGATAAAAATCCGTATATAGTGAAGTTAAGGAGACCTTTTCATTAGTGTAATACTGGTTCATTACTAACTGCAAATGAAATTATAAATAACTTTGGAACTTTGTGTGTTACACTTTCAAATATTCAAATATCTAAGAACCCACAAATTATATCTAATCCTATTGTAGTTTAATGACTACTTGTCTATGTTTGCAATCTGTTTTTGTAAATCACACTTGCGTCCAAAATACAAAACCGAAAGTAATAAGTTTGGTATTTAGCACAAGTAAAATCGGTTATGCAGAAAAATAGTTATAAACCAAACTGTGAGACAAGTTCAAAAACATTAGATTTTTATAACTAAAGCCGATTTCTAATGTACATACATTTGTTGTAATGGAAGATAAAATGGCTTTAAGTGAGTTAGTGTAGGTTCTAGTTAAGGATCCATCCAAATTTGGACATGTTGAAAATTTAAAATTGTTTATGGAAGAATTTTGACGTTTTTGTTACCCACCATTACCAGTAGTATTGCATAAGGTTACAACTTGTGCCACATAGAAGTATTAATTTAATTCCTCACAAAATTTAATAATACTTATGCAGTTTTTAGACTTTGTCAGTATGTTCGTGTAAATCACACTTGCGCCCAAAATACAAAATCTGAATAAGTAAGATTCCCTTACAATGTTTTCAATTATCCTCAACAGTTTTGTATTTAAAATCAGACAAATTTAAATCGTAGATAAATGTTTATGAATCGAAATATGGGGGGAAACTCAAAACCATTTGAATGAATTGATTTTCAATATTATTATACCTATAATATCACAAAACAATGCACATGATATTGAATTAGTTGTGTGACTATCTTAGGGGTATCAATTTACTTTTCTTCTAAGACTATACCATATTAAAAAGAATTTTCATATAAAGTATTGGACCTAGAACCATTTCTTGTCACTTGAAACTAATTACGTTACAAAATTTTGTGTTAAATCCCTTCAATCTAGAGTAGATTTAAATTTTTGGGATATTTTCTGTCTAAAAATTTATGAAATTTTTGTTTTTTTTTCATAATTTCGGTTTAAGGGATTTGAGCTGCTTGGTAAATGAGTTTATCATATGTAAAATGTTGAATGAAATTGCTAAATTTTTCTTATATTCAAGAAATAATGAATTGTACTAAACAATCAACATATTGTTTATTTATTTAAATAAATTAAAATTTATTTGATGCTCGTTTTTTAGTTTAAATTACAACATTTATGTATATAAGAACTTGCATGATTTTTAAGGACTTATATTTTTCTCAATTCCTAGAATTCCTAGAACTCCTGTAACTATAATTCAAATAAGAATTTTATTTAATTTTTAAATTACATTCATTTTAAATTGTACTCATAAATATTTTATAACATAATATTTTTTTTAAGCTTAAAACACAATTTACCTTTTTTTAACAACATTTAAATTAAATTTTATTTTAAATTGAATTTTTTTTTTGCCACTTTTACTTTCAAACACTACCAAACAATCAAAACCAAAGTGCTTAACAAGTGAAGAAATAAAACAGAAAAAATGAGCAACAAATCTAATTTACTTTTATTTAAAGAGGAAAATCAAAAGTAAAATCTAATAAAGAACATGAACAAATGATGAATACAGCATACAGAAAAAAAAACTTAATATTGAAGATCTTACATGATTGAAAACAAGTGTTAAGTGTAATTTAATAAGTTTAAGTGTATAAGTAAGTAAATATGTAAGTAAGTAACTAAGTAAGTGTAACAGAAAGTAAAGTGGGCTAAATAAGTGTCAATGAATTGTCTTTATTTTTTTTTTCAACGCCAGCAACAAATGTATTGTTTTATTTAATACATGCACACACACACACACACACACATACATACCAACACTAACATAAATACCAACACTAACAAACACTCTTAACACTTAATGATGAAAACCTAAGATTTAAAAAATTCTCGTAAAAAACACCCAGCACCTTAGACAGCTTTATAACTTTCTAACTTTATTTGTAACAATAGTAAAAGTGTCTATGTGAGCATGTACGAGTAAGATGTAACAATTTCTTGTCCTTTCCTGTACGAGTATATAAGTAAGGTACTTGCATGTGTTTGTATAGCTAAAGGAAATTTTATAAAACTGATCACAACTACTTGAAGTTTGCAAGTGTCGGTTGTTTTACAAGTGTTAGTAAGAGTTTGCTTGCATGTACATACGCCTGTATGTACGCCTGTCTGTATGCAATCATTGTTGTTATGTTATTTGTAGTGGTAGCCAATCACTTAAAAATACATGTCTAACACATGTAAACTTTTATTAAAGAAACTGAAAACTTAAGTGGACTTTTGCAAATTACATTGTGGCGCACAGCAAAATAGAAATTGTTGTATTTTAAATAAACTGTAACTTTCTCACTCGTAATGCTGCACAAGGTAGTCACTGAAACATCGATGGAAACCACTGTTGGCCTGGTTACAAGGTGTGAACACCATTAAGTGTTTAAATGAAACGATGACTGTAAAAAAAAATTAAAACTAAAATTGTAAGGTGTTAATTAACCACTTTGTAATTAGGCGAGAAACTTAATTTAAAGTGTTAAAATATAATTTAAAAGGTTCTTTTGTTACAAACAATTTATAATTTGAGTTTGCTTAAGAGTCTTTAGTAAAAGTTATAATAATCTCAAGTGAGTGAGCACATAAAAGCTTTTTCTTACGTTAATAAAGTTGAAAGAAAAGGTTTCTTTTGCTTTAAATTTGTAGGTTTTTTTTATGTTAGTTGAAATCTTATTAATTATTTGTTGTTGGACATTTTTGTGTTATTTTATAGATTTTTAGTTTATCCACTACGAAGTAAAACTGAATTAGTTTTCAATTCCACATTGATAATTTCACGGTGTGTGTTCTACAAAACGAGTCAAACTACGATGAACCAAACCAAAAGTGATATTTTATTTTTAAAATCGTTTTCACAAAATTTAAAACACACACTTAATGAAAATTTCACTTCCACTTCAGTTTACAAATATAGAAGCCAGGTGTAAGTCACAATATGGAGCAGTAGTAACAGTTACAGTTTTGATTGCCTATAGTCTAGCCCAAAATCCGTATATAGTAAAATTACTAGGACCCTTTCAGTTAAAAGTATAAATAACTTTGTCATAGTATGTGTTATAATTTGAAACCACAAATCTTATTTGTTTGTGTAAATCACGCTTGCATTTAAAATACAAAACCGATGTAAATAAGATTGACTAACAATGTTTATAATTGTCCTAATATGTTTGATATTTGGAATTAGTTAAATCTGTCTAGTAGAAAACTAATTATAAACCAAAATGTGAGACAAGTTCGAATCATTAGATTTTTATTCCTTAAGCTCATTGGTAACGTTGCTACGTTTGTTGCAGTCAGGTGCATATTAGTTTCAAAAATGGAAAATAAATTGCTTTTAAGTTAGTTAGTGTAGCTTCTAGTTGAGGACTTTATCACACGATTTTTGTAATGCTGAAATATGAAAAGTTTTTAAAACCAAACAATTTTTAACATGAATTTTGCCTTGCAAAACAAATTTATATGAAAATCACTAGCAGTTTTATTTTATTTACAATAGATTAACGTTGGGCATATATAAATGAAAAATTATGTCCACCATGACCAGGCAGATAAATGTCGATACTTTTAACTAAATTTCCCCCCTAATTTTGTTTATTTATATCACAAATTTTGTGTTTTAAGTCCGTAATTGATTCAATTCCTTCTATATATACTCTATATTTTATATAACCCAAAACAATAACCCGTTGTTGTTTATTTTCATAATTGGAGCGGTTAAACAAAAGCTAAATTTTGTAAAAAATTTTCAATCAAAAATTATTTTTAAATAATTTTTCATTCCCAAAAAAGCTTAAAGAAATATATTTTAAAAGTATGTATATAAAAAGTATTAGAGACATTTTATTTGGCTTGAGTTCATTTTGAATGTAAATCAAACAATACCATTGTAAAGTAATTTTTTGACATTTGGCAAATTGGAATGTATTTTCTACCCATCTATGTCATCAGCAATGTTTGCTGTCCAAGATCACCACTATTGAGAAATAGATTCCAGGAATTAATTATATTTGTTTTACATGTTATGAGTTAGAACGAAATTTACTTACGTTAACAATCTGTGTGCATTCTTCTGATTATTGTTGTTTATTTTAGTATATAAATTCTTGTCAGTAGAAGGTCAAAAAAGACAATTTTTAGTGGAAATTATCTATAAAGTTTTAACATAATATACAAACTAGCTTTTAGGTCTACTATTATCAGACTAACAATGATTAAATTCAAGCTTTCTCGTATTAATAGCTGGATATTACACACTTTAAGCTTTATAAAAAAAAACTAAATCATTTGCAGGCAAATTTCCAAAAAATCTGTTCACTTCATATGCTGATGAGTTATTTATTCATGGCCTCAAACGAAATTCATCTTAATCCATAGCATCCTCTATCTTTCTAGTTTTTGTTTCTTATTGTCTATAAATTCATATTTTATATTCAAATATCATGTGGGCAGAGGAATTAAAAAAATCCGAAAAAACTGTAAAAAAAAAACTTTTGCCTGTTTGATACTACAACATTTTTTTTGGTTAAAAATTTAAAATTTTTTGCTAACCCATGTTAACAGTTTTGTTTTGGGAAATATTTATTTGAACGTTATTTTTGAAAATTGTTTGTGACATATTGTTACTGACTAACAACATAAATATACACTTACTCATTTAGGTCTACTCACACATATTCACATATTCATGTATCATAGTGACACTTTCACACATGACAAATTCATATACTCGCACCAACACAAACACACACACACATTTGCTCCCGTACACACATTTATGTTTATATCAACACAAAAGGACTTTTACTATATACAAACAAGAACAACATGATTGATAAATTGCAAATATTTTTTCTCTTCTTTAGTTTTTTTTTGCGGTATTTTTAAAAACTATTTTTATCTGTTTTTATTGTTATATAGTTTGGCATTGTTTTAAAAAGAATTTATTTTTATTGTTATTTTGTGTGTGTTTTTTTTTCAGTTTTATAAAACGATTTTTTGTATGCAAAGCACCTAGAAAATTTCCAAATAAAATAATGGAAATAGACAATAGTGTTTTTTTAAAATATGCATAAAAGCCATGGTTCTGGTTAAGTTCAGAAATACTGGCTTAAATATAATATAAAAATATCTGACAATTATATATAACAAATTCAAAACATTTCAACAAGTTGTGTGTGTTTTCTTTCTTTCTAAACAATTTATTTGTTTAGTGGGCAAACGTAGGAAACCTGAGATCTTAATAAAAAAAATTGTTAGAATACAGTTGTTATATTGTGTTTTAAGACCATTTTTCAGTCAAAATTTTATAAACAAATTGCATCATTTTGCCTGGAAACGTTCATTCGATGAAGGGATATCCTTATTTAGTTTATAACTAAATTTTTAACCAATTTTAATGATCATAAAGTTACTGAAACAATGAAACAGCTGTTAATTGGCCACGATTTAACACCACTGGATTACTTTTTGTTGATCTATGTTAAGTATAGAGTCTACACAGAGCCAATAGAATCAATTACAGCCTTAAACCTTGAAATAATTGACGTGATTAATGTAGATTAATGTTGCCATTTGATCGAACAATTTGATAACAGATACGTCATATATGTATATGTGTACTTGTAATTGTGATGAAGAGCTGTTCGATATAGTTTTTCATTTATAATTGTCAAACCTATTTGCTAACAATATAAACAACACTTGAATGAGATCCGTATTTTACTTAATTGGACGTTGTATTCACTTTTAAGATTCTAGAATTCTTTCAATAACATTTATACACACAGGGAAATGTACAACTAGTACATGTTCAACATAAAAATGTCAACATTTTTACAAGTTTTCCAACTGTAATTATTTATATGATTATATGGTTAATTTAACGATTCAGATGATTACTGCAATCATACAAACTATGTTTATGTTTGTTGCAATCATGTTTATGATGAATCCATTTATCATACTTAATATAGTATAATCTTTCATCATAAAACAACATTTAAAATAACTGGATGTTTTAAAATTTGTTATTGCCGGAAAGAAAAATCTCTCATAAATAAAGACCAGAAATAACTAGTCCAAAAATATGATATCTAGGCTTTCTAGACGGTTAGTTGATGGGTGCAGTACTCAAATTCGGCTGCTTAATAAAATGAATTGACAATAAAGCCAGTGTTGGTATTTCAAATTACTCCTAGAACGTAAATTTTCGTAAAAAAGTGTTGTTGCGGTGTGAGCTTTTTTACTATAAACTGAATAAAAATAAGATGGCAGCATGCCACAAGACAGTCTTGATCAAACAAACAAATCAAAAGAAAAGTTAATAATGTATCACCGTTTATATTCCAAATGAATAAATTTGTTGACACAATAACGGTAGCTAACGAAGGAATCGCCACCAGGTGTTTTAAAAAACATCTGTAGTTTGAGATATTTTTAAAATATTTCCTAAGAGAATTATAAAAGTTTAAGGCTTTATTATTTACAAATTTATCCTGATAGTTTATCGCCTACCACAACAAAATATTTTCTATTTCAAAATCTTTACTTTTGTATTATCCCCAAAATTGTATCCATCATTTATAAAATGCTATCAATTTATTTCGTACATATGTATCTGGCTTATCTTAAATTTGTGTACAACAAGAACGAAAATAAAAATAAAAACAAAGACAACATTTTGCCTCCGTTGTTTTTTTTTTTAATAAAAACATTTGTCATTTTATAAGATAAAAATCTTTTATTTACAAGAAAATAATGCTTATTTAACCACAAACAATATACAAATTTTAAGTACAAATGGTTAAAAACTGAAGGAGAACAGAACATGGTACAAAAACCAACAACCAGCCAACAGACAATATTAAATATGTAAAAGAAAAGGCAAACTAAAGGCAAGAAAACACCATTATCTGGGTTTCACAAACAATTTTCATAAAATTTCATGTTTACATAATAAAAGGCACAATATTGTAAAAAGAAATACACACATATACACACAAATTCTTACATATACTTGGCCAAAACGACACCTACTCTATGCGAAATGCGCTATGAAAAATAAGCTCATACAAGTACAACTTCCGTTTCCTTTTAAACATGTTTAAGCAGTAACAACAATACAAATAAGCAAACAAACAGCTCTACAAAAGCTGTGTGCAAACAAATACATTTACACACACACATGTATTATTCTGGCACTACACACCATTACTTGAACAAGTTTTTTTTTCCTTTTTTTGTTGTTGTAGGGTTCTTCTTACACGCACACATAGTCAAACATAAACACACTCTCTCATAATTTATGTGTTATAATGGCGTCTTCAAAAATTACAATGATTTGTCGCCTGATAATGTCAACATGTTTGCACCAACCAACAACACCAGACCAAAAACGCTACTACAACTCTCACACTCACACGCACACATATACCACCACCATACCACCATTTATAAACAGTGTCTACAACAGCTACTTTGCAAGTAGCATGTTGTAGCGAAAAGAAAAATTGGGCCTGCTACGAAACAGTCGTGTTTAAGAAAAGTTAAGAAAATTATTGTAATTGTGTAAAAATATTTATATTAGGGGGTTTCTCCTTGTTGTTGTTATTTTAATTGCTTTTTGATTTTACATATATTGCTTTTTATTTGTTTAAAATAAAAAAAAGGTTAAGTTTTTGTTTTTCTGTTAGCTGATATTTGATTAAATAAATTAAGCAGTGAACATGTTTTTGTCATATTCGAATACAATAAAATTTATTAAAATGGTTCATTTAATCTTTGGATTTTTGGCTTCAGACTCTTGCCGGTTCAGATATATTAAGTCATTATTAAATGAACATTTAGAATGCTGTAAATGGAAGTCATTTTAGTGCAAATTAGGTGTCCATAAACAAATTTGCATTAAACTGTTGTAATATTTTATAAAACTGCGAATTTTTTAAAATTTACAATGAGTATTTTTCCAAATAAATAATAAACAAGATTTTTTATACAGGATGATAATTAAGAGCTTATTTAATTCAAAGTTAATAGAACTGTTTGCTGGAATCTTTATTATTGCCTGAAAGAATAACCTCCTTATTCAAAAACGATTATTAAATTTAACAAATGTTTATTAAGCAAATTTTTATATGGAAATCTGTCTTAATAAACTTTTGTTAAATTTAATAATCGTTTTTGAATAAGGGGGTTATTTTTGAAATTTACTTTTTATAAATAATTTTCTTCAATTGTTGGACAAAGGTGCAATTTTCGATCCCTCTTTTCAACGTTGCTACCGGTATATCGAGCATTACGCGAGCAATATTGACTTCCAATACTTTGAACTCGATGAAGATTTTTCATTTGATTTGATTTGTATATTCTGTTTTATTAGTTCTATTCAAGTAGCTTAACATTTTGTGACTTAAAAAAAAACAATTATTATTTTCTTCGTATACATATTTTCTATTTCAAAATATGTCACGTTCGTTATCCTAAGGGGTTTTTTGGGAAACATTAAAAATGATCCAGCTGAGAAGAGTATAAATTTGATCTTTAAGGTACGGTCACACATGGCAAATACTTGACGAAATAGGCATAACCACTAAATAAAATATGTTTTATTTCTTGTGTTTATTTAGGAAGGTTCATTTACTAAATACAAATGACCATAGAAATTAAGTTTAAGTCTATTTTATGCTGTTTGCTTTTACAAAACACTTGCAAGATTAAACATCGTCTAACTAATTTGTGCTTTACATTAGTGTTTACGCTTTTTTAAATAAATATATTGGCAAGTATGTCCATATCCTTACACTTACATAAAATATTTAAGTAAATTAAAGAAGACAGCAATTTAATTAACGGGTATGCATAAATACAATAATTCATTTATTTAATTTTTCAATTTGAAACCAATTTAGAAAGCACTATATACACTACAAAGTACCCAAAAATAATGTCGCTTACTTTTCCTAATTTTATTGACTTCCAGAACTCTTAATTTCGTAGCTTTATTCTCCACTTTTTGTATTAGTAATTATATGTATATTAAAGAATTTCTTTATTATTTATCTATCCATTTTTATCTGAAAAATTATTTCCATTTTAACATGTCTCTCCTATACGTATGATTAATATTAATTTTGTTTAATTTATAATGTAATTTAGCATATCTTTAAATTTTTTAATTAGAAATGTATTTTTATTTGTAACATTAAATAGTTTTAGAAAATACTTTGTGTTTTTCACATTCCTCTTATTACGACAAATTTAAATAAATTCAATATTTGTTTATTAACTATTAATCATACGCCTAGTATGACAAACAATTTTGTATCTAATGCTAGGAACACAACTGGGACGAACAACGAATTTCGTCCAACACGACAAACTAGTTGGTGACAATTCGCTGTAAAAATTCGTAGTATGTAGCACAATAATGATGAAAAATAGTAAATAATTTTTAATAATTTAAATGTTTTGGTTTCGTATAACAGCTGATAGGTAGTGTGACCACGTTTAAAAAATAAAAACACAAAAACAAAAACACAGGTAATAACAATTTTTATAGTTAACTATTTTGTGTATTTATTTTAAATTATTTAAAATAAAAATCAATATTATTTACTAAAACATTAAAAACTAAAACGAAACATGGTTTGCTTGTCGTTCACCGGCGTAAGAAATAAAAATAGATTGTATTTTAGAGTTCACCTCATTGGACGATTTCTGACGATGACCTTATTGTGTATATATTCATATTGTATATATATTCATATATACACAATAATGTTTTTAATTTTGAGAGGCGAATATTCGCTACCAAAAATTCGACGTTCATAACAGTTGCGTTCCTAGCATAACTTTCAAACTACTACACAATGGGAAGGAATTTTTCCCTGTAGAGTACTGTGAAAATACGACTCTTCTTCGATTACAATATATATGTATGTGTATTGTAGTTTTCATTTCCAATTAAACACAATTTAAAAAGATAAAAAATATGTGTAGCCATTGTACATTTTTGCCACATCTATTGTTTTAAGTAAATTTGTATAACAGCCTTGTTTGAATAAGTCTCAGTATGTACGTACATATATACGGAGTCTAAGTGTAAGTTTACGATTATATACAATTTACTGGTTGGGGTCTTTGAATAATACCCGTTTACATACACATACACAAACACACTTCACATAAAATACAATATTTTATTAAAAAAAAGAAGAAATTTCATTATTATCTTTTAGTAGACATTAAGCTACTAACAAACGACGAGACTTAAGATAAAATCTAATTTGTAGTTAATTTTCATGTAAAACAATACACTTTTAAAACAACACTCGACTCTCCATAACAAGAGATTTACATTATTATTATTATTGCTTTTGTTGTTGTTGTCATGAAAACAAAGAACTTTAACAGGAGGGATGAAATATAATATGGGTTATATGGCTGGCTGTCTGTGTAAGTGTAAGTTTTTATGTTTATATGTGTAAGACGGTGTTTGTAATGATAAAAATCGTTTTTCCATTTAATAGTTTTAAAGGCAGCTGCACAAAAGTTTATTAAATTGAGGCCATTTGAAAGAGCCAATAAAATTAATAAGAACATTTTTTAAATTGAAAGTAATTTTTAGAGGGTAGAGAAATGTGTGTTACATTGAAAACTACTGTAGTACCCCCAACAACATATTAACCTATATCTCAAAAAAAAAAAAACTTACAGTGTTGACCCTAGCGTGTTGTTTTCCACACATATATATTTTGCATGAGCAACTTTAGTTTTTTTGCAGGCAAAATTCTGATTTCTACAAATGCCTTATCCAATTAATCTGTGTTTAAGCCATGTTTAACATATTGTTAAGCCATCAATCCACTAACTTCAAAGATAATTTTCATTTATATTAAATTTTACAAAAATTTTACTATAATTGAATTTCAACTAAAACTTCATGCATTCAGGAATATCATCGTTATATTTAAAATGTCACACCTACATTTAGATTATTTAAATTCCACCTTAATCCATTTAATCCAGTGATTTAATACAATATATTTTTTGGAACATTGAATTTTTAACAAAAATATTTCATATTTCATTTAAACGCTTTGTTTCAACTGTCACAACGAAAATATTGCAAATTTTTTGATTTTATTATGAAACTTAATACATTTTTGTGTGTTAGAAATAACCAAAAAAAAAAATGTTGAATTAGAAAAGTATTTAGCATTTTACCAACAAATAAAATTGTGGTTAACCTAAATTTTCACTTCGACCATAAAATCTGTTAAATACTGTTGGAAAAAAAATATGTTTGTATTGTGCATACATATGCAGATTTATAGGTATTTATTTTCATACAGCAAATATGTATTAATATACAGCTGAAATAAAAGTATTTTTATGTAACTAAATATGTACTACGAGTATGTATGTATGTATATTGTATAGAATGTAGTATGTATGTTGTATCAAGGCATGTTTTCAAATATGGCACATATAACAAATCAAACAAATTAGTTTAATTTGACAAGAACAGGCATTTTCCCATAAAAAAAACTATTTGTACTACTAAAAAAGAGCACTACACATACATAAATATTTAAAGCAATAGACATACTTAAAAGGCTACAGTGTATTAATATTCACCCCTATCGTGAATAAAAATTCCCCATGAAATGTGTTCCCTTTTCACATTTTTCCTATTAAAATTCAATGTTAAAAAAATAAAAGGGAACAAATTTCATGTGGAATTTTTATTCACGATAGGGGTGATTATCAATGGAGAGTATTTCAAATTTATCAATAATGTAGTCAACAAACAATGTAATATTAAAATTCATAAAATAAAATATTTTTTTTTGATAATCTAAATCTTATACTGATCCTTTAAGCTAATATTACTTAACAACAATTATAATATTTTAGTTGATTTTTTTAAATGTAAAGCTTAAACATAGCATAACCAGTTTTTTTTGTTTAGTTTACATTTTTATAAAATTATTTAATTTTTTTGTTTGGCCTTTTTCACATTTGACATTTAATAATTGATTTGACATAAATCCGTTTGTGGAATGTTCCAAAATATTTAATTTATTGCTATTTTATGTATTGAGCATGAAATAATTTGTTTGGTTATGTTTTTTTCAGCAGATTTATGACAAAATAAAAAAAAAATAAAAATTTTAATTGACAATTTGTTTTTGCAAAAAAAAATGTTCTTCGAAAATTCATTAACAGTCAAGAAATTTACAAGGAATAAATTCTTTCTATTAATTGCAATTTACACAAAACAATTTTTATTAAAAATATTGATACAATTTTTCCCTGAA
The DNA here is from genome assembly GCA_950370525.1 of Bellardia bayeri. NCBI lineage: Eukaryota > Metazoa > Arthropoda > Insecta > Diptera > Calliphoridae > Bellardia > Bellardia bayeri. The sequence continues at coordinate 3,115,507 of OX493268.1, forward strand.
TTTCTTTACACAGAACAATTCTTATTGCTTAAACTGCTTGGATTTTTATTTAAGAGTATACACACATATGTAATACACATACATATGTAATACAAATAAGAGAGTAACACAAATTGCTAGTACAATCAAGTGTGTACTCGTCTTATCTTTCCCTAACCCCGTTGTCTAAAAGGTCTTCAATTTAGCTTAAATAATTGATTTGTTTTATTTTGGGATTTAAGCTGGAGTACCACACCTCGCTTTTCAGCGTCAATGCTTTTATAGTTTTCTAAACTTTTTTAGCGTCAAGTATTTCAAGTTATTTTCAATTTCAATAATATTTTTTATATATGTACTCGTATATGTACTTTCGTAGGTGATGTCGTGTTTTTCCAGTTGTAATTTTTTCTAGTGACAATAAAACAATAACTTTTCTTTTGATGTGATCAGCTGTTCGACGTTTGCGACGCTTTCAAAAGTAAAAAGTAGACGAACTCTCTTTTCAAGCGTCAATGCTTGCACCACTTTTAAGTGCGTTCCTTAAAACATACAACTACATTGAATTTACAATTTTGACAGTTGTTTAGAATGCGAGAAACGCGTATACGTTTGGTGTGGACTCTCAAGTTTAATAATAAACAAACAGAGAATTTCCTATGAAAAATTTAAAAACCGGCAGATTTTTTGGTGAAAATTTTCTAAAACGGCAAAGTTTTCTATGAAAACTGAGTATTCTGTTCAAAATATTTATTTTTTAAAAAAAAACCGGATTCGAATACGGTAACAGCTGAAAAAACCAGTTGCAAAGTTTTCGATTATATGAGGTATTATTTAAGTTTTTTTTTTTTATTTTGTGTATGCGTTTGCGAGTTTTTATAGACCTTAAACTAAGAATCGAAAACTTGTTATTTTTTACAATATATTTTAATTAGCGGGATATTCATGGTTCCAAAATAAGGAAATGTTGTCTACATCTATAATAGGCATCCAAAGTTAGACAAACTTGATATTAAAAAAAAAAAAATAAAAAAAGTTCTTAACAAAAAAACCTATTCACAAAAAACCGGAAGTTGAAAATATGAAATATTGGAAACCGGATGGTTTTTCAAATAGAAGAAATCAGTTAACCGGTATCTGGTTTCGAATGTTACATGTATACTCTAATGAAAGCTTTATAAAGCGACAAATTTTTCTATGAAAACTTTATTTGTATATGAAAACTTTATAAAACAAACAATTTATCTATGAAAAATATTCAAAAACAAAATTTTCTTTACAATTTAAATAAATTCTAGAAGTTTTCACTTTAATATAAACGCTCCTCCTTCCCTCAAACTTAAACTTAATAAATCTCTTTTTATACTTTAATTCACTTCCTATCTAATGATCGCTTGTTTAGGAAAAAATAAAGCAGAAATCGTTGACTTCATTAACATTTCATTCAAGAATTATGTACTTTTCATAATTTCTATAAATTAATGTTTTGTGTTGTTTCTAACGAGACCACTTGTATCGAACTTGTTTGTTTGCAATGTCAGGCTGCTGCTTTTCTTTCTTTCACATCCTTAAAATTTCTCTGCACTTTGCCCATAAGGAGCCAGCGATTTTTTTTTTGCTGAGATTTTTGTCCCCGACGTAGTTTATTTTTAACCATAATTTATACTTTTTTCTGTTAAATGTATAAAGTTTAGCAAAGTGTAAGCGAGAATGGATAAAATAAAATGGAAATTAACACAAATGGTTGGTGAAGTTAAAATAACAAAACACTTCTAAAGAGAACAAAAAATTAAAAAAAAAAATCCAATTGTAAATTATAATATATTGATAATGATGAACTGCTGTGATAATGAGTTTAAGCTAGGATAACGCTTAAACTTACAGTGGAATAAAAAATAATTGTAATGCTTTTAGAAATAATAGTTTTAGCCAGCTGTTCACAATAATTCATTTTACAACTGTATTTTTTTTTAATTCTATAGCTGCCTTAAAATATCAGGTAAATTTTTTGTTTGTCCAGTATTAGTATCACCCTACATACAAGAATGACAATATCATTATTAAATATTTTATATATTTTTTTGCTATTTGTTTTGTTGTTATTTCCTTTAACTGAATATCATTAATTTTTAATGTTGTTTTTCATATTTATGAATAATATTTTTTTGTAGACGTTTTGTCTTTCTGGTTGTTTTGTTTGTAATAATAATAACGACCATTTAATTTATGTATATTACAACAGTTTATAATGTGTTAAAATAGTAATAATTAAAAAACAATATAATAATAATAATATTTATATAGTACATAGTTTTTTTTTTTTGCTTACAATACTAAATCTGTTTTTATTAAAGCTTTTTTAAATTCTCTAACCTTTAATCTTTAAAATATTTTTGTAAATTAACCTACATTTCTTTCACAAGTATATTATTATGTAAATGCTTTTGTAAAAGCGCGTGTGTACATGTGTGTTTTGTATAAGTATTTCTTTTATGTCAATCTGCCAGTTGTGTACTCTGCCTAAAGGGGTAATTTGAGTATGTTTGTGATTATGTGTGTGTAAATATGTGTGCTTTTGATTTAAGCTCAATTACCAGCCTAAAATACTACAAGGTAATTTTCAAACACAAACACATACATGACAAACATATTTAAAATACATTAAAGTCTTAGAAAATTATCAGGGGAATTAAAATCTACAGCTAAAAAAAAAAACACTATTTTTGTAAAGTTTTCAGTGAATACTTAAAAGCAGACAAACTTTTCCGTAAATATTTTTCATTAAACAATGTTACAAAATATCTATACATACAGAGAAATTAGCTTATTAAAATAAAGCGACACAATTTACAATAAGAAATTTTCTAAGCAGCCAAGTTTTCTATGAAAACTTTATTAACAGACAAAGTTTTATGTAAAAAAATTTATAAGTACGCAAATTTTTCTAATTTTTTTGTAAGTAGACAAAATTTTCTATGAGAAATTTATAAAGAGGCAAAATTTTCTATGAAAAATTTCTAAAACATTTATAAACAGACAAAATTTTCTATGAAAAAATTTGTAAGCAGACAAAATTTTTTATGAAAAATTTATAAACAGATACAATTTTATATAAAATATTTATAATCAGACAATTTGTTATATGAACAATTTATAAACAGACAAATTTTTCTCTGAAGAATTTATAAGCCGACAAAGTTTTCTATGAAAAATTTATAAACAGACAAAATTTTATATAAACGATTTATAATCAGACAAATTGTTCTAGGAACAATTGATAAACACACAATTTTTTTATGAAAACTATAATAGCCGACAAAGTTTTCTATGAAAACTTTCTAAACCATCTACTTTTTCTATGAAAACGTGCTAAAACAACAGATGTTTCTATTGCTTATTTAAAAGATACTAATATATCCGCATAGTTATTATATACATAATTTCTTTAACTTGCCTTTAAAATTTCATTGATTAGCCAGTACTAGTATGTACATATTTATAGAAAACAAAATTATAATTTATTTTGATTTCAGACAAACGAGGGCGTAAATTGATATTTTGTGACATGCAACTGATAAATGTTTATAATTATAAGCACATAATAATTCGTTATAAACAAATTTACAAAAATATATTTATAAAAAACGCCTTTTGATATTTTCAACATTCTAGTTCATATTGTGAATTAATTTTCTATATGCTATAAATGAAATATTAAGCATGTTTTTTAACCTAAAGGTCAATAAGTCATAAATTTTGCGCTTATTTCAAATTAATTTAATAATTAATTTTTTAAAGTGGCTGATTTGAAGGGATGTAGTTGTTTAATTTATTAGGAGTTACTAAATTTAACTTTGTTTTGTTGTTTTTGTGTAAATTTTGTTATAAATTTAAAATGTCAAATGGATTTCTATGAAATTATATAGACACTTTTTGCTTTAAGCAGGTAGGGTTGTAACAGTTTGTTACAAACAATTTTGGTTTAATTTGTATAAATTTCGCTGTTTATGAAAATTCATTGTCAGTATTTATTAAGAGCCATTTAATGTTTATAAAACAATATTAAAACAGCTTTGGATTTTTTTACAATAATTATGTTCGAATTTCTATAGCTTATTATTGCTGGTGGCAAACTGTGATTACCTAAGTGTCTTTATATTTTCATAAAATTTTTCTTTATATTTGTTTTTACATACATTTTATGATAGAAAATTTATTTGTCAAAAAAAAAACAAACTATAAAATTTAAATTTTTAAATTGTTTGGTCAAAACAAGCATTTGAAAACCTTTTTTGTGTAAATTCAATTTGTCAATTCAAATGCCAAGAGATCCATTACTTTCCCAATCTGGAGGACGACCTCCTAACAATACCCAAAAATCAACAAATAATCATGACGAAACATCAGCAATTCCCAATGGCGAAATGAATACAAAACTATCTGGCACTAAACCAAAAGGTCAAGCTTCAAAAACATCGAAAGAAGCTGTTAAAAATACAGACGTTGTCAAGAATTCCCAACTTGGAAAACAATTTTTCGATGCTGTTTTTGCAGAAAATTCAGCAACAACTCAATTGAGCGATGATTCTCACAAATCATTGGAATGTAGCAACAAGAATGTAACAATTTTAGAGAACATACAAATTCAGAATGTGGAACTGGAAGAAGAATTATATATGGATCATGAAGATTGTTCAATATCCTCATTAGAAGATGAATTTATGACAGTTCAAAATAAAAAACGAAAATTTCAAGGTGACGTAAAAATCGATTTAACAAAATGTCAATTTAAAAAATCAGATAAGGTAGTTGATAATATTAATCGCACAAATAAGTATTCAATTTTAGGAGATTTAAATGTTGAAGCCGAAAGGCCAATTAATAATATAAATTTAGAACGTAATAATAATGATTCTCAAACTCCTGCAAATAATAAAATTTCATACTGCCCCCCTATATTCCTGGAGAATGTTAATGTGAAATCTCTTATAGACCAGTTAAATTCTAAAAATGTAGAATTTAAAATAAAAAATCAATCGAAATACAAAAGTAAACTCTACTTTAAAGACTCATCTGCACATACGGAAATGATGCAATTATTAAAAGAAAGGGAAATTCCTTCATATACATATACTCCTAGAGAATATAAGCGTCAGAGCTTAGTTTGTAGAGGCCTGTATCATAAATCTGATATTAACGATATTAAGTCTGAGATTGATAGAATTATCCCTGATACCGTTGATTCTATATCAAAGTTTTCTACGGAATACTCTAGGAAACAGGGAATCGATACAGGTTTATTTTTGGTAATCCTTAAACCGAATCGCAAGGGTAACGAGTTGCTCGGGATAAAGTATATCCTTAATCAGGTAGTTTCATGGGAACGCCCAAAATCAAACAGAAAAATACCTCAATGTTGGAGGTGTCAAAGATGGGGTCATTATTCAAGAAATTGTAGTCGTCCATTTTCTTGTGTGAAATGTCATGAAAAGCACGCACCTGGCGAATGTACTATTGTCCCAGAAAGTAATGTTTTACCATTCTGTGTGAACTGTAAAGAGAATGGTCATACATCCAATTACAGGGGCTGTCCCGCTTATAAAAAATACGCCTCTTTTAGGAAAAAATCACTTGAGGAAGCTAAGGCAAGGAAAATATCAGCTGCTGGAAATGTCGCAATGGCATTGAATCCATCTGATAAAGTAGATGCAAATAAATCGTTTGCCAGCATGTTCAATGTTTTGAATGAAGTGTCTACACGTAACAAACCTGAAAAGCCTCAGTTAATTCAGGAATTCATGAAACTTGCTAAAACAATATTTGCCACAGAACCCATAACTTTGGAAGATAAAATTGATAATTTTATGAGAAATTACAAGTCAATGACAAGGGATCAAGCTAAAAAAGAATGCTTGAGTTTAATTAATGAAATTCAAAATGTCTATGGTCCGTAATTCTCTAAATTTAATAACGTTTAATGTTGGTTCTCTTATCCATATAGGGAGGAAGATTGAACTGAATAGATTATTGAATCAATTTAAAATTGAAATTGCCTTTTTACAAGAATTACATTTGTCCTTGGACACAACTGTATATTTTGATGAGTATATTGTTCTGAGGGACAAAAGCTCATTAGGTGTTGGCATAGCTCTCAAAAATTCCATTTCATTTTCAAGGATAAGTATACCAAATCTACAGTTTCCAAATTTGTTTGTTGAATTAAACGTGTGTCTAAATGGTAGTATTAGGAAAATTCTTTGTGGTTCAATATATTTTCAAAGTAATTGTAACCGCAACAATATTGTTAGGGGTCTATCTTTGATTTTGAATTTTTCCAACAATTATGATGGATTAATAATAGGTGGTGATTTTAATGCAAAACACAATTTATGGGGTGATATTAATAACAATTTTAATGGTGAAGTGCTATCGAGTTGGCTACAAGATGAATCTGTATCTGTTGTAAGAATTTGTGATTCATATCCAACTTACCCTGGCGGATCCTCTCATTTAGACCACTTTATTGTAAGCACTAATATTATTGATTGTTCTCAACCAAATTTTAAAACATCAACACTTCCCACTTTTTCGGATCACATTCCTTTAAAACTTCAAATATCTTTATCGGATTTTAATTATATTTTCAAACCTCCGGATCATTTTATCTCTTTTAAAGACACTGATTGGAACACATTCAAAACTGACTTAAGTAACACCTTGATGGATCATTTTCCACCGAAAAATAGAAATTTATCAAATAGGGAAATAGATAGCTTTATAGATGAATTTAATATCTCCGTTAACTTTATGACTGGAATTCATTCCAAGAAAATTGATAACAAGAATCGAAAGTTTATTGTATCCGATAAAGTTAGAAACTTGTTAAGGATTAAATATGGCTGGCAAAGGGATTTGAAGAGAATATTCCAAAGAACCTTAAACAGGAGAAATTCTGATTATGTACTTATTTCAAAGCAAATTGATCTCATTAAAATTATTATAAAGGAGCAAATTGAAATAGAGCAGGCAAATTTGTTTAATGAAAGATTAAAACAAATCACGCCAGGTCCATGGGCCTTCAAGAAAATTTTTCAAATGATCGGAAATAGAAAACGTTCTTCTGTTAGAAAAGTAACGGTAAATGGTGTCGAAATAGAAGAATTAAATCAAAAAGTAGAAGTATTTAAAGATCACTTTGCCACTGTATATCAAAGTTCACCACCAAATAGGAATATTTCAGAGATAGATGAAACTATCAATGAAAAAATTTCACAAGTTCCAACTACGATAATATTTGACGATGATTCAACTGCATTAAATAATCATGGCGACTTGAAATTCACAAATTTAAATAATATTTTGGATATCTCTAAATCGGTAAATAATAAGAAATCTTGTGGCTTGGACAATATTTCAAATTATTTGATAAGAAAATTCCCGATTAAAGCCCTGGAATACCTGACTATACTTTTCAACAATTGTTTAAATAATAGTTATTTTCCTAATGTTTGGAAAATAGCAAAAATTGTTCCAATTCCGAAAAATAAAGATAATAACGATATAAATAACTTTAGACCAATTTCATTACTTTCTAATCTGGGAAAGCTATTTGAGAGTATCATACGAAATAAAATGAATACAGGCTTAAATGAAGAGTATATTCCTCAAAGTCAGTTTGGCTTTAAGAAGGGTAATTCTACTGTACATGCTCTTTTAAAATTCCATACTGATGTAGTACAACATTTGAGAAATGGTCAGTGCACTGTCGCGGTTTCGCTTGACATTGAAAAAGCATTTGATAAAGCATATCAAAACGGCATACTATACAAAATGATTCAGATCGGTTTTGATGCGTCAATAGTTAAACTTTTTCAAAGCTTTTTCGATGGCAGGAGATTCTGCGTCCAGGTTGACAATGTTTCATCCTCTCATGGTGATGTTTTTTGTGGTGTTCCGCAAGGCTCTGTATTGGCACCTCATTTATATAACATATTTATGTATGATTTTCCACATGAATTCGGTAATTCCAAAGGTATACTTTATGCTGACGACTCTTTACTTTATGCTCACAATGAGTCACCAAAAATTGCTCTACAAAATATTTCTGCACATCTTAAATATGTCGATGAATATTATTCTCATTGGGGAATAAAAATAAACGCCTCGAAGAGTAATGCTATATGCTTAAGAAATGCTTCCGGAAAGTGTAAATATACTGTTGTTCCGGAGAGCAAAAATCTGAAATTAAAATTAAATGGTTCTGAAATCATATTTAAGGACAATATAAAATACCTAGGAGTAAATTTTAGTAAGCTTTTGAAGTTCAACAAGCATGTTATATATAATTTGGAGAAGGCTAATCGGGTTAAAGGTGCCTTTTCAAAACTATTTAATAGTAGAACTTTGCCAATTACGACTAAATTACTTTTATATAAAGTAAGTATTAGACCAATACTTTTATATGCATTTCCAATATGGTTTAGCATTTCAAAAACAATGATGAGGAAAATGGAAATATTTGAACGCCACATTTTAAGAAAATGCATAGAGAAAAATTTTAAAACTTATAATAAAAGGTTTTCAAATAAATTTATTTATGAGAAGGCCAAAATATCTCCAATTTCCTTTTATGCTCTACATTTGATGAAATGTTTTGTTGATAGACTGTCTTTCTTCGAAGGCAATATAATGCAAGATATTTTGTCAGACGAGCAAGGAATTAGTTGGTCAAACACTAATTACCTTTCCGCGGTTGGAATTTTATATGAACAACACAATAATTTTCCTGGTGAAAACTTTTACTCATGTACAATTCCTGGAATACACAGGGGGTAAATTTGTTATTTTTATTTAGTTTTATTATTTTTAGTTTAAATTAATTTTAAGATTTAGTTTTAAGTGTTTTTTAGTTTTAAGTTTATTAAGGTAGATATAACTCTGCAAGTTTAGCTAAATGTCGGGAGCAAACATTGTTACATTCAATTTATTAACTACAAATTAATTTTTCATATAATTAAGTTTTCTTTACTTTTGATAAGCCTGTCGCATAACCAAATTAATATTTATGTAATTAAAATAATACGCTATAGTTTTAAGTTTTCTTATAATTAATGTTTGTAAATCTTAAATTATGAAAAAAAAGAAGTCTCAATAAAGTTAACTAACTAACTAACTAACTACATTTTATGATATATTATTTTTTGCGTTAATTTTCTTTTTCCTACACAAATATTTAACTGTCAAAATCACTTGTATACATTTGCATACTTTCAGGGTTTTGGTTTGTTTTTCTTTTTTTGTTCTAAATAAAAGTATATTTGCTGGCTGTTTTGTATTGCTACAAGCGCCATGAAGCGTGCTACTTATTTAGGCTGGCATTTTAAATCTGCTACAAAACTGAATCGCTATATTAATGTGGATTTTCTGAAATAATAAATAGATTAGGACTTTTTCACGAACCATTATGAAATTTATGAAATAAAAAAAACTGCAGATTTTTTTAAGTAATTTAGTTGATATTTATGATATATGTTTTCTAAGATTTTTTAATGTAAAGTTTTTAAAATTCGTTAAATACTTTAATTCAAAAAATTCCTATTACGTTTTGTAATACCATAAATATATTTTACATGAATGTGGTTGAAGTTCTGTCGACTTATTTTTATTCTTCTATATATTTTTTTTAAACATTATTATATTTCTTAACATAAGAAAATTTAGGTCAAAATTTAATACAAATTTATGCACAAAAGGTATTTGTAAAGAAATAAAAAATATATAAAAATACACATTTTAAACAGCCCCCGAAAGAGAAAGAATCATGGCTCCAAAAAAAAAAAAAGAAAAATAAATTTAGAAAAACTTGATTAATACACTTGACCTTTAGTGGTAAACAAAAGCATAAAGACTAAAAACTTTTAAAAATTCATGAACGTAATGAATTGCAGGAAATTTATGTAAAAAACAGCTAACACTTGTAAAAGGCCTATTCAGTAGTTTTAAAATAATAAAAATATTAAATTAAGCTAAAAATACAGCAACTTGTTGTAGTTTTCAAATGAAGCAAAATGGTTGGCGTATTATTGCAATCTAACAAATTTTATAACTTGAGTGCAGATAATACTAATACAACTAATACAACTGAGTCACCAAAGTTAAAACATGATTTACAAAATATAAGCTTCATTTAGATTTTATTGTGAACTAAAATACCTATAGACATGTTTACATATACATACATACATATATGTAAATTTCCATATTGAAATAGGAAATATGTGTTGGTAAATTTAATAGATGCCTTAGTGCTCTGATGATCATATACTTCAGAGTTTATGAAATGTTAAGCATTTATAACACATCAAAGGTATAATTAGATCACATTTAACATTTTACTTTGAAAACATAATTAAATATGTAAATCTAGCATAACTAGCAAAACTATAAGACACACTTACTCACTCATTCTCTCACACTTAAACTGCTCAAATTCAGAGACAGATTTGCACATACATACACCTTTAACACTTCCTTTCACTTCAGCAGACACACACATTCCCAAAGACTCTGCTATACACTCAAACACACAAATTGTTTTGTAATAATAAAACCATAATAGAGTAAAAGGTGAGGTTTTTGTTAAAACTGAAGTAATACACAAGTCACATTTCACTTTGCATTTACTTTTACATATACGTACGTACATACCTAAATAAATAGGGAGCGTCTTTTTGAACACCTTCATCCCTTTTCACCTCCTGTAATATACTTCAATTAGTTGATGTTTAAGTTTTTGTAGTTATGTTTTGCTTATGGGTAAAAATATTTTCTGTCTGTCTGTCTGTCTGTGTTTGTGTCTGTCTTTATTTATGTATATTAAAGGTATTTAAAGGATTTGGTTAAGAGATATTTTTGAAAATATTTTAAATGTCTGCAGTTGTAGCAAAGGTGGCAAAATGTTAAACATTAAAATTTAATAATTTACAGTGTGAGTTATTAAAAGCTTTTAAAATCATTTTTATCATTAGTTTAATGATAAGGACAATTTATAAATTTTGAAATTTCAAATATCAAAATACATTAAAGTTGGTTGTAAATTGAAAGCTAGAGTTGAGGGTACTGTAGCTTAATTGGTTAGCGCATTTGATCATTAAGCATGAGTTGGTATTTGTAGCCCGGGTTCGATTCCCAGCCGCTGCCACTCAAACAACATCAGTATCTGATATAATTATTAGCTTTCTTTCTATCCATCATAACTAATATTTATCACAGACTATAAAATCAAGCTTTAACATTAATGCGCCTACTCACCACCAGAGGCGCTGCAATGCTGCACTAAAAAGAAACATAATGCGCAATTGCAGAGTTGTGATATAAAGCTTTCTTCTACTTTCACCACCTTTACTTCTTCAATCTATCCCCAAATCTATTCCAAAGAAAGTAACGCAATTAAATATAAGCAAAAAACAAAAAAGAAACCTAGAGTTTAAGATAAAGATTTCAAACAATACCTATTGATAAAATAATTTTTGTTTTTGGAATAAATTATTTTGATTTGTAAGCTTTAAAGGGAAGGGGGAAACTTAAAGTTCTATGTAAGAATTTCTTAAAAAAAAATAAATTTTGCAACATCCATATTTATAAATACATTTTTCGTATTATGTCTCGAAAAGACTTTCATCAAAAACTCATTAAAATATAGAAATTATTCTGATATCTTATAACATTACAGCTATGTCCTTATGTATGCTGCAAGCACGCTTATGCTTAAAGTATCAAATCAAATGTAACAAATTGATTCTAGACTATTTTTCGTAGTAAAACTCAGCAAAATTGCTTTATTAGTGTAAACTGCAATGTCACTACCTTGCGCGTTTCCATAAATAATTCTTCTGATTGATAGGTATTCAATTCTATAAAAAACTTTCTCCTTTAAGCATGCAGGATTGTAGCAGTTTGCAACAGAGTAGTTTGTTTTTCACGAAACGAAAATCATTTAAATTTGTATTGCATTATATATGAAAGAGTAAGGTTTGACAATTGACAGATGTCCAGCACGATCACGCAATTCGCCGATTGGTATAAGCCGGTTTTGTTTTACGTATTTTCAAATTAATTTACTAGCTAAATAAACCGAAACTATTCGGTTCCCCTTTCCAAGTTGGCCGCATTTGTTGAACTTTGCCATAATTATTGTTAAGACTGTTTTAGAAGAACATTGCAAAGTAACCCCATGTGCATTTTTGAATATTAATTTTTCAACATTTATTTTGCTATTAATATTTGACGACATGTTCTTAGTTTAAAAACAACATTCTAGTTCACAGCAAATGCATTTGTGTTGTATAGCATTTATTTGTTTCAAATTTTGTTTTTTTTTTCTGTAAAAAAAAAAAACTTTTTCTTTAAACATTTTTAATGAGTTTGCCAACTTGTCTCAATTGTATAGAGTTTAACTAAGGCAAGAAACAAACTAGCAACCAACCTTCACAGAAACAGGAAAAAAAACTTTATGTTTTTAGTAAAGTAATGACAAGGAAAGTTTTGTAGTTTGAAACAAAAAAAAGACACATTCTAACCCCCTTGTAAAATGAAAAGATGTGAACACAAGTCAAATAAAAATAAAAAAAAAAAATAAATAAATAAAAAGCAAACGAAATATGTTTTTTACGTAAATGAAGGTCATTTACGTAAATTGTAGTTGTATGAAATTTTAAATAAATAAATTCTTTGGCAAGTTCTATGTAGAAGAGGAAAAGTAAAGAAAACTAAACTTTAAAATTCAATTCAAAGCAATTTACGCTTATTTCAGCATTTACAGCTGCATAAAAGCTTGCTTTGTGTGTAGACATATTCTATTTAGCCAGCTAATCTTGTTTATTGCATTATTCATTTGTTGGCTGTACAGATGGTTTGATGGCTAGATATTATGTAAACTTTTTTCTCATTTTAGTTTTTATTTGTAACACACATGCTGACGCATATAAAACGCAGCTACAGAACAGCTGTATGCATAAATGATTTTTAGTTTGTTTCTTTTACTGTGTGCTACATTTACATACAAATGTTAAAATTGCACATTGGCAATACCTGCCTGCCAAACAGATTGACTGCCAATAAGCCATATACGTATAAACATTAGGAAGAGCCCTAGTTGAGAGGCAATTAAATTTGTCAATAATTAGGTTCGAATATAGTTTGACTTGTCTATAATTAGTGCTGACTATTGTTAAACTCGACTGTAGACAGACTCTAGAGTCTAGTCAAAATCGACTGCAGTCAGACTTGACTCTGGCCAGAATTGATTGTAGTCAGACTTGACTCTAATTAGACTCGAATCCAGTCAGACTCGTGTCTAGTTAGACTCGAATCTAGTCAAACTCGACTCTAGTCAGACTCGACTATAGTTAGACTTGACTATAGTCAGACTTAACTATAGTTAGAATCGACTATAGTTAGACTCGACTATAGCCAGACTCGTGTCTAGTCAGACTCGACTCTAGTCAAACTCGACTCTAGTCAAACTCGACTTTATTCAGACTTAACTATAGTTAGACTCGACTGTAGTCAGACTCGACTCTAGTCAGACTCGACTTTAGTCAGACTCAAGTCAAACTCGTCAAGTCTAGTCAAACTCGTGTCTAGTCAGACTCGTATCTAGTCAGACTCGACTGTAGTCAGACTCGACTCTAATCAGAATTGATTGCAGTCAGATTCGATTATAGTTAGACTCTAGTCAGACTCGTGTCTAGTCAGACTCAACTCTAGTCAGACTCCTATCTAGTCAGACTCAACTCTAGTCAGACTCCTATCTAGTCAGACTCAACTCTAATCAGACTTGATAGTAATCATCAGACTCGACTGCAGTCAGACTTGTCTTTACCTTCAAATAAGCTTAAATTCAATCAATAATTTTTAGTTGTTTCGAGGACTTCCCTTATAAAAATACACATGTACATATACTCGCATACATACATGGTTCTATAATCATCTGCTATGCAAAGGCCTTGTATGGTTTTTCTTCGTTTTTTTTTTTTCGTTTCTGTTCTCTGGCAGTTTTTTGTTCTCATCTACTATGTTTTGGTATAATTTCATTTCCAATCAATTTTCCATAGACAAACCATTGGTTATGTTTGAATGAATAATCAAGGAAATTGCTGGTGAAATTTGATGCAGCAACATTCTATATTGTACGAAAGAGCTCTTGATGCTTTTCACCCAAAAAACAAAAAAAAAAAACAAAGATTACAAAATTAAGCAAATAAGTTAAAGTTTTACTCGCATTTATTTTGCATATATTTGAATATATTTGTTGGTGCATATTATTCATACAATAATTTTCAATAAGTCCAACTGTCATAGGGGTAATTAACTCAAGTGTCATTGTATAGTGATATATTTCATGATGATGTATATCATTGTAATGCAAATCGAGATTAGCAATATTATTATGCAAATAATTAATTGTGTATTTTAAAATAAGTTTGAGTTTAAGTAAATATGATTGTGTTATTATGAAAATAAATGAAAAAAAATTATTATGAAAAATTGTTACTAAAGTTTGTTTACCGCTTTTAAAGTTTTAATATTTCATGACATAGGCGTATGATTAATATGATTAAATAAATATCACTCATACATACTGTTCTTAATTAAATTTATTTTCATTCTCTATTTTTATTTAAGTCCATATCGTTGTTTATAATTTATAAACAATATAAACAGATTCATTAAAATATTGTTTTTTCTCTTTATACATTTACTACTTAAATAGTGTTATGTTATGTACTAAAGTCTATAAACTACATGGCAACAATCTATCACATTGTATTATATTTTGTATACTCAATGGCTGTATGGGTTATTTCATGAGCAATTGCATCACAAATCGTTGGCAATAATAATATGGAGGAGTAGAACACAAAATAGTAAAAAATATATATAACAAGCAATAACATAACAAGACAGCCATGTAACAATAAACTATTATAAAATATGAACACTTGCTATCAGATACCTACATACATACTTGCATTTACATTATACCACCTTCCTAAATTCATACAATATTTGTAATAGTTTTATACACGTCCTTACACACGTAAACACATTTTCTATGTATGAAATATTTTATAAAAAAGAGTGTAATCTCTGCGGCAGACACGAATCTTGCATGCTTTTTCATTTATGACCGGCACCAATGAATCTGGCTTTTTATATTGTAAATATAGTGTTTTAGGGAAAATATGATTTTCATATCTCTTCTGATTTTGCCTTTTAGTAAGAACCCCATTTTCTAAAAACTCTGCAAACCAAAGCCGATTTATAAACATATAGCAAAATTTAAGACAGATATCTTCTATTGGTCCCTATTTCCTACAGTGATTCAGACTATAAACATTTTATAGAAATTACAAATGAAAACAAATTATTGTAATCATAGTTATTAATAATGTAGTGTACAAGGACGACTCATAGTAAGCATGGCATATTGATGAATTAAAGTTTTAGTAAAACGTTTAATTTTTTTTTTGTAAATCATGTCAAAAAAGGAAAGAATATCAGGTGAAATCTATTGGAAATCAATGTTGTGGAAAAATATTATTAAATTTAAAGCTATATAAAGCGAAAATTCTCAACAACACGTTATACAAGTGCATAGAAAAAATGTAATACCATGTTTAAATTTGACATTGATAAAGTGATTTTAGCTAGTTTTATACATATATGGAAACGATAGAAAATCAAGAGGCAATGAACGTATAAGTAATATTGATTTTTGAATTTATATTAAGTATACATACTGTTTTTTAAAACAAATTATTTATTAACACGTTGACATATTAGTAAGTCTACATAGCTATTTTTTTTATTTTAAATGAACAACACGTTCAAACTTGCAATAAAAAATATTTTCTCTAAATTACAACATTGAAAATATTTGATATTTATTGGAATTCAAATTAAGAAATATCTAAATACTTATTAATATTCTCTCATATTTAAACTACGATTTATTTAGCTTTGATAAATTTTTATTTTTAAATCATTCATTCATGGTATCATATCCTAATACCCAATAGACTTTGCTAAACAAAATTTCATCTATAAGTACAAGTATCTGCTACAATTTATGGTCACTGGATATTGTAATTTTCTCATACTCTTCACAATAACACAATATATACAAATAAGCTCTCCATTGTCTGAGTTTGTCGTGTTTTTTTTCTATTTTTCTTGTCCAACTATTTTAGTATTGTTGTCATTGTTATATAACTTTACTCTATTGTTAAGCTATAATATGTGGTAATTGTGGTCAGCCTAACAGGCACGTGCTGTAACTGTAGCTAGAAAAAAATTGTGTAAAAAAAAATGGGAATTACAACAAACATAAAATTATACCTCAATAATGGTTTGGTTTACATATGTATGTAGTTAGATTATATGTATAAGATTGAAGGTAAAAGAAGTAGTTGTATTCCCAGGAAATTGTGTCAATCAAGAGCGATTGTATGATATGAGTACCAGGTAGTAATTTATGTATGTTATATTTAACTTTGGATTTAAGACGATTGCGAATTTAGTAAAGTATATAAACACAAATTAAGTTTGCTGCTTAACGGGAGGCAATTAAGGAATTGTAAGGTAAAGGCAACAATTGAATACAAATTGCTACGTATTAATTAATATTAAGTAAAAGCTTAAATAGAAATTAATTTTCTCTTATAAAAATCTTTATTTATGCATTAATAGATGCCATGTCGTAAGACCTGCAGCCTACGTCTTATAGGACGTAGTATTTAATATAAGACGTATTCTAAAGTATAAAACAAAGTCTTTAGTATAAAACGTAATTTTAAGTATAAGACGTACTCTTCAATATAAGACGTAACATTTAGTGTAAAGCAAAGTCTTCAGTATAAGACGTAGTTTTAAGTATATGACGTGGTCTGAAATATAAAACGTAGCCTGCAGAACAAGACGTTTTCTTTAGTATAAGACGTTGTCTTCCAGTGTAAGACGAAGTGTTCACTATAAGGCGCAGTCTTCAGTATATGACCTTGGCTAAAATATAAAACGTAGCCTGCAGAATAAGTATAAGACGTGGTCTTCCAGACGAAGCATTCATTGTAAGTCGTATGATTGGTTTTCACTATATAATTTTTGTTGTCAAATTGTCCAAATTGTTGGCAACTGTATGAAAACGGGTTGTCATATCATGATTTTTATGATTGCAGTCATGATTGCAAACATAGACTACGCCATATGACAACCCGTTTTTATACAATTGACAACAATTTGGACAATTTGACAACAAAAATTACATAGTGAAAACATAGTGAAAACGCGGCCGTAGTCTTAAGTATATGACATAGTCTGAAATATAAAACGTAGTCTGAAATATAAAACGTAATCTGAAATATAAAACATAGTCTTCAGTACAAGACGTAGTTTAAACGTAGTTTACAGTATAAGACGTAGGCTTTAGTATAAGACATAGTCTTAAGTATAAGACGTAGTCTTAAATATAAGAAGTAGTCTGGGAAATATCATTCAATTGTTAGACACTGGAGACAATTAGAGGAATTCAAAGAACTATGGCCACATATTTGCCACTTGCCTAATGAAATAGTTTCCTTGTAGACAATTAAACTTAATTTTATTACAAACTGTATGATTTAGTTCTGCCTTTTAGTCTACGTTTTTCATGGAAAACTTTAAACGATTTACAAGTACTTAAACTGGAAGTCATATTAAATTGAAAAACATAAACTAAATGATCATAACTTGAGTGGCAACAAGACGACCACTAAATATTAAACTTGATAGTAATCATGACATTATTATGATTACAGCTGGATGGATGACTGACTGACAGCAAATAACAGTTCAGACGACTACGACTACCAACATACATGTTGAGCAGAATGAAAATGAATAAAAAAAATTAAATACCATAAAGTGTAACAACAAGAAAAAAGAAACACTTTATTTAGTCACACAATCAGGCCGCACTCACTTACTAACCATAAATTTATGATAAGGCTTGAGTAAAGTAGCTGCTGAGAATAAAAAAATAACAGAAATTTACTTAAACGAAAAATTATTGGGCTCGCATGTCAAATAAAAAACCACTATAAAATCAAATGTTTTTAATAAAAATAAAAATTGTTTATTGTTGTTGTTGTTATTGTTGATGTAGAAACAACACAATTATGGCAAAAGGAAGTAAGTAACTTACACACACACACACAAACAATCATGCACAGGAAACAAGTGTTCTTGTTATAATTTAATTTTCGATGTAACACAATTATTGGCCCCTTTTGGTTAAAGTCAGGCATACAAGCAATTTTACTCTCAGACACACTTACAAACACAAACACACACAAGCACTTGTATATTAATTATTTATAACACCATGTTTAGCATTTGAGGTTTTTTTGTGTGACTACATGAGTTATAATTTTATTTTTATTTATTTATTTTTTTATTATTATAAAAATTAACACCTCAACACATTGTCACAGCAAATGTTCACGATTACATGATGAACTCACATTTCATAAACTCTCATACAAGTCCTTAGACATAATTGCAAAAAACATACAAACAGTATGTAAGTATATGTATAAATATATGTATATATGTATACAATAATATAACAACAAACATACATGATTTTACTATGTACATACATATATCTAACATATATGTATGTATAAATATTAAGGAGATATACAGATATGTATGTATGTGTGTATTTAAATGACTGTGTTTTTGTTATAATAAGTGTGTTAGTGAAATGTTTGAATGAGTGAGTGGGAGAGAGAGTATGTGTTTAAATACATGCTAAATATCATGCTGCGTGACAATAAACACTTTACACACACAAGTTACCTACAAAGTACGAGTATACTTCATATTTACATTATGTATATACATATGCAGACATAAATGCTTATGTCGCTTAAGCAGTTAATCAGTGTATAAGTTGCATGAATGTTGAATAGTGTCATAATTGTACAGTGGTAATAAAACAACAATTCAAACATTTTTAGGTTTTTCAAAGAAACATGTTATCAAGGAACTAGTTCAGTTCATATCAGAATTGCTTATAGCTGCATATAAGACCCTCTTCTGACAATCAATTTAACATGATCAAGTATGTATATTTGTAAGTATAAATATGGAGATAATGTGCTACTAAAGTTTATGCTGATAGGTTCTTAATAGTTCATAGGCCCTTTAATGTAGGGTATTATATGATTGTGCTTGATCGATTATACCTTCTTACTTGTTTTTCATTTTGAATTTTTTGATGTCCCACTGTTAGCTCTCCTTTTTTTATATGATTATGTTGTTGACGCTGTTATGGCAATTAAATGCAATTTGTTTACGCGTTTTGTTAATGTTTATGTTAATATTCGTTAGATATTTATGTGAGGTTTTTGTGGTGTGCAAATAAAACTGATGGTAACAGCTAGTTAAATTGTTTAAATTAGAAAGTAAACTAAGAAAAACTTAAATAGCTGTAGCTAAAATTTTAGATAAATTTATAAATAAAAAGTAAACAGATTTAAAAATTTAAATATCTAAAAACTATAAATAAAATCTTGTCTATATTCTCTATCTGTAGGTGTTTAAACAGCAAAAGGTGCTGCTAATAATGTTAGAAAAAGCAAATAGAAGTGTTGGCACTATCGACAAATAGCACACAAGCACAAACGCGCTCAAAACATTTACATAATAATACTGACAGCAATAATAGCAAAAACAACAAAAGCTTAAGCAGAATATTAATGATTCTAGAATTTTTTTCAACAGTTTGTTAAAGCTACACTACACATAAATACATATATTGTTAGATGTAAACAAACACTTACTCCGCAATACAAAACTACGAAGTTGGTGCTGCTGTAGTTTCTTTTTTTTTTTGCAGTCTTTGGCTGGATTTGACAAAGCAACTCTTTTGTTCAGTTTTAGTTTTGTTTAGGGTTTTATTGTAGATTGTGGCCTTAATCCCAAGGCTCCGATAAAGCAGCCCACAGTAGTAAAAAATATTCAATACAACAATAATACGAGTAACAATAGTAAAATCTCAATGGCATACAATGTTATGTCGCTGTGTTACAGCAGTAGCTGTAGTAGTATTGGTAGTAGATTTCCACAAACGTGTGTATGTTAGAGTGTATTGGTAATAAAGTGAGAGTAAGTTTTTGCTAGTTCATTTATTTCTGTCAGTTTTTTTTGCAACTGCTGCTGTTAAAGATTATAAACGAAAAACTTTCTTATTTATTAATAATAGTGTTTGTTGAGCCTGTTGTTTTGTATAAATTGTTTATTTGTTTTACAGCAAAATAATGCTCTAATCATTTTACAATATGTTTGCTTCATTCAGGCATTGTTTTTTAGCTTCTTTTGTTGAAGTTTTACATTACGTTTGATTTTTTGCTCTATTTGAATAATAATTTATGATAGAATCTTATGAACTTGCCAAAAAGTGTGTTAATCAGCACATACAATAAGTTGGCAAAGTTTTTTTTTTTTATTTTTACTAGATAAAAAGAAAAATAATGGAAAATTTGTCAAATTCAGTTCTAGTTCAGTTCTAGTTTAGTTAGTTCTAGTTCAGTTCTAGTTCAGTTCAGTAGAGCACTGTGCCACAACAGAAAATTCAGCTGCTAGCAGATCACTTACAGATGTGTACTAGAATATTAGAAGGAAACAAATGGCAACTATGGCTATTGTCCAATATCTATAAACTTGGTAAAACTTCTTGTTATTATAAATACACAATTATAAATCTAATAAGCCAACATTATGTGAGTAAAATCTTAAAGTTAGAAACAAACTGCTGTTAAGTTTCTCAATTTTCGCATCTAAATTTGCCAGATTTCCAAAATAAATCAGAAAATAAAAAAACCCGAACTATTAAATCTACCCACACACACCATCTGCTATGTGGTACTTACATTTCCGTTACAAACACTACCTTCAATATATCAAATACAAAAGAAAGAGAGAAAAAAACATACACAGACATAAAAATTATCTTACTGACAAATTATGGTAATTTAAAGAGGTTTGCTCATACTCTCTTTAATTTCTCCAACAATTTATGAGTTCTTATCACAACAACAATAGCCATAACAATACAACAAAAAAGAAACATAAAAACAGCCTAAATAAAAACAATGATTTCTGCACATTTTACACAAACAACAAAAAAAAAAAACACCGAGAACCACACCACACATTATAATAATAATAATAATGATGGCAATCTGTGGTAAATTTTAGATAAGGCCTTTTTACAAAAAATCAAAAAGGCAGCAGGAAATTTAAAGCTATTTAACTACTGGCTACAAGTACACGAGTTTTTTTACACAAACAATTTTGATTTTCATCTTAAATAAAATAACTAAACCCAGAACTGGTCTGTATCAAAAATAATAAAAAAGACATTTAAGCAAGATTTATTCCCAAAAAAATCTTTCAAATTAGAAACAGAAACACTCCATAAAGTGTAAAAAAATTTATGAGAATCTAGTTAACAAATATTGTTTCTCTATAATTAATGTTGAAAATGCTAATTATGTGAAATGTTTGTTATATTTCAAATACAATTTCCTACAACATGTTTTTGTCATGCTTAAAAAAAATTCTATACTACATAGTATTGAGAAGAGAAAACAAAAACAAAAAATAGCAACAACAATACCAAATAAAGGACATGCAAAAATTTTGAAATGTTCAATCTAATTTTGTTGTCAATAATTGTTCAAACGTAACCAATGCCGCATAAATACACATACACATAAACACACACATGTACATTCATATACATACACACATTTACAGTTTGGTGGTTATTAGAATATTGTTTGTAATCAAAATTTTTTGGGTCATGTATTGTGCCAACAAAATTTTGTGTCCTGTAATTACATGTTGTTAAATGTAAAAGAGGTCAGTCAATTTTGTAATTATTAAAATACAAATACAACATACGTAGAAACATACATTTGCATGTACATTTTATAACTCATACATTCATACGTCATTGGTTATATCAGCATACACATTGCTGGTTTTTATGATGCTCCTGATGATGATAAGATGTAATTTTTACTCTGACAAATATCAATATCAAAATTCGAAATGTATTCATTTGTAGTTGTCATCCATGGCAAACAGTCAGTCAAAATTATCATCAACTTCCTGACCAGAGGCATGTAGAGTAATTTGTGATTTTGTTAAATAAATGTATTTGCACTAGGCTGGCACCAATTGCATGTCAGCGTTTTTTAAGTAATCTAACACAGATCTGCAACACAAGTAGTACCAAATTAAAAGCTGAACTAGAATCTAGATTATAGTCTGAAGTAGAAGCTGAACTAATTGATCGGCCATCTTTTTTAAGCCTGCCTGGTATTTACGTAGTTGACCTGAATCTGGTTTAATTTTTAGGACTTATAAAGGATCTGCAGATGATTTATTTTGGAGGAGAGCTAAATAGTAATAATAAAAGTAATAATAAAAGCATTTGTTGAGA
This sequence comes from Bellardia bayeri, assembly GCA_950370525.1. NCBI lineage: Eukaryota > Metazoa > Arthropoda > Insecta > Diptera > Calliphoridae > Bellardia > Bellardia bayeri. The sequence continues at coordinate 3,138,038 of OX493268.1, forward strand.
TAAATCTGCAGGAAATTTCAACTTCTTTCCAATATAGTAACTGACCTCAATATAGTTAAGAAATAAATTTTTTATTTTGTTGTTGTTCTTTTTTTCTGACTTTCTAATCGTATTTAACAATTTGTTGGGATTTCTTTAGGTCATAAAAACTACTTAAAATACTAAATATCATCTCACAACATAAAATATCCATAAATTTATGTTAACATATTGTCATTATTTAGACGCTTAACATCAAATGCAGTCTTAAACACATGTCCTTACACCCACATATAAACAGACATGTTTTGGTATTTACAAATACAAACATAAATTCTTATAGATCGCCATATACTACAGAATATTTATGTGCTGTAAAGACACGAAAACGTGATAGTTCTCTATGAACATTTACAACAGACCTGAAATGTATGAAATGTTAAATGCTTGAAGCAAAGTAACATACTTATACTAGTTTATACATATGCAAATACTTTTGTAGAAGAAATCAGTGAGTTAAATAATAATTGACGTAGAATTTAATTAAAAGGAACAAAAACAAAATGTCATTTATAATATTTATTTCGGTAAGAATGCTAATTAAATAACTGTTCTGTGGTTAGGAATGGCAATTTTGATTCATAAACTTTAGCAGATTTCTTAAATGAATTCCTTCTTTGAGACTTCTGATGTAAATATGTTTAGGTTGTCCGCCGTTATAGTGAAATCAGTCGTAGTGGTAAACGTTGTTTACTTCTCATAGCAGTACTACAAATTTACTAGTACTAGCTGCATATACAGTCAAACCTCGATATAACGACTTTCACTATAACGAATTCCTCGATTTAACGAATTTTTTGAAATCCCCTCCAACGCTCCATAAGATTTAATACAAAATAAACCTCTCTATTACGAATACATTTGTCAATAGCCTCGTTATAAAGAATTTTCATTCACTGCAGACTAACGAAATAGAAGGAATTATTTACCTCTATTTAACGAATTTTGTCAACTTATAACCTTTTCATAACGGTTTCCATCAATTAAACCAAATTATATGAAACAGATACACACAAAATTATTGTGTTTGCAACGACAACGTCTCCAGCAAACCTACATTCGGTGTCGACAGCAGCATGCATTAAACTAACGGCTGAAATATTCGAAGAAAAATTTATTGTTGCCAAGAGCGTGCACGCTTGTTGCAGCAGTTATTGTTGCAATCTAGCTAGTTAATCACTGGCTCAGACTCTGTAGACTTTTTGAATTTTAAAACTACAAAATACAGTGTTTTCCTTCAAATGTGTTTTGATTTATTAGCGGAAATCATTCGCTATAGCATGGTAAGCAGATGATGATTAATATACATACAAATTTTTTTATTAACTCGTTATAACGAATAGAAGTGCAACGAACCTCATTATAACGAATTATTCGATATAACGTTTTTTTTTCTAATCCCCTTAAGATTCGTTATACCAAGGTTGAACTGTATGTATGTATGTATACGAGTATAGTAGTAACACCTGCAAATAATAGCAAAAGGCAAAAAGTACTTGAACTGCACTAACATATAATATTTGTTTTTCTGTGAACTAAACTGCCAAGTATTAACTTAAGCGCACGTTTAACAACAATAGTAACAACAACAACAAAAACGACAGAAATATTTCTATTCGTAGTTTATTATAAATATTTTGCAATAAACTATAAAACACAACATGATATTTATGCAAACTCACAAACATATACATACATACATACGTTTACAACTACGCAGCAGGAAAAAGATGCTGTAAAGAGGCCTTTTAGAAGGCCTTCTTTGACAGTCAGAAGTACTTCCAGCCGTATTGTCAAATCGTTTTAATTTTACATGGAGTGTCATTGTTAGTCAAGGTCTTGCCTACTCGCTACTGGTTACATGCCTGCTAGAAGACCTATTTGAGAAGGGCAATTGGAAGGTCTACCAACTAGTGCCTCATACAAGGCGTAATTAAAGGTCTGCTAAAACAATAATTATACTGAGGAAAGCAAAAGAAGAATAAAAATAAAAGAAGGGTTGTAAATTAATTGTAAATTAATTTAAAAAATCACACGTATAAAAAGTATACGATAAACTTTCCTAAAAGACTAAATTTATAGACGATCTTTTAATTCATTTTTATTACTCGTACAGCAAAGTTGGCAATATAATATTTGTTGTTGTCGTGACGGTATGCAGGAATAATTGCATAATCATTGGTGTTTGCTATTGAAATCATGACTTGTTGACATTCTTTTTAAACGCAATTTTGAATGTGTATGAAACGCCTTCTAGAAGGCCTTCTGACAGAAGGCATAGTGGAATGACTATCGAAACTTTTAGAATTTGTTATCAGATCTTTTAGAAGGCCTGCAAATGAAAACATTAGCATATTTTCCCGCTGGGTAATAATAAATACAATGACAATAACAACAGATAATGTGAGTGGACCCATAGAAAGTGCAAAAAAAAAAAGAAGGCTAAATCAAATTTTGAGAGTAAATCTGCAGTATTAAAAGCTGTAACAAAACCTACGCAAGATTTTAACTATTAAGTTTTTCATAGAAAACTTAAATCGTTTATATCCCGTTTTTAAAGAAACTAAGCTCATATTCTGGATACAAAATCGATATTTTTATATAAATTTGTCCAAAATTCAAAATCGGTTTTGGACAATATAACCTCAATGTTTAATCACTTCTATTCTGTTTAAAAAATAAAATTTTTCATATAAATTTGTATCAAGACTTAATTCGTTTATATTTCAGCAACTAATTTATTTGTGAGGAGATAAACTCAATCTGTGATCTCTGCTATTTTTTTTTTATAAACTTAGCAAAACTTTTGTAGTGCAACATAGTGAGTCTTGATATACTTATAAGTGTGTAATAGTGTACAAATATTAATGTGTTTGTATTAACAATAGATTATTATTTGATGCACTACTATCGTTACTACTGGATGATTTGGTTGGTTGGTTTTTAAGTATGGTAATTTGTCAAAAATATGCTACTATCATTTATAATAGTTTGAGTCATACTAAAACACATATTTATGGACACATTTACATTAGGCTGTTCCTCACTCAAACATTTCTTATTTACTTGATCCTACTTTAGAAATTGAACTATTTTATTTTGTGGCAATTTTTTAATTTAATGCATTGGTTTGTATGGTTTGGCATTAAAGTATACTGAGATTAAATTTATGCACTAGAATATTTCTTTACTTTTATAGCTTTAACCAAGTTTTTAAAATTTAAAGACCTTTTTAGTTATGCCTCGTTTTAGTAAACTTTAAATCAAAGTAAAATAATCACATAAACAAAATAACACACATATTCACATTAATAACAAAAACCAACCTGAAGAGTTATACCAGCATTATCAATTGTTGCAAATAAATTGTTGTTGCTGGTAACGTGGTGGCACAGTCGACGTGTGTGTTGCGTTTTAAAAGAACAGCATACAGGTATTATTCAGCTTTCTGTTATGTGATACTTGTTGTAGTTGCTTATATAAATCATAAATCCCCAGCTATACATTTTTTTTTGTCAAACTAACAATGGCAAATAGTAAACTAAACTCCAAACCATAAGCAGGGACAGTACTGCCCCGGTTGGGTCAACAAGGAAAAAACAAACACAAAATAGAAAACACTAAATAACTAAGGTAACAAATGCATGCATAACATTTTGTCTCGACTACTAACGATAAATACTAGTGCTACTGCTAGAACTGCTATCTGTTGCAACAAAATACATGTGGCACAGAAACACATCCTGTTTTAAGCTGATTTACAACAAAAGAATGCTGTAATAATATTGTGTACGTTTTCGTCTATTGTGTGTGTTTTTTTTTATCACATGACCACATATTTACGTAGATTTTAACCACCTTGTTATAAATTATTTAATCAGAATTAAGTTAAAATGTGAAATTATGGTAGTGGTAGTGGTTTATAGCCAAAGGACCTTGAGAAACGTGAGGGAAATTTTAAAGAATTTTGTACATTTGTGTTTATTAATTAGATGTAGTTCAATCTAAGAACAGTGCAAAATCAATTGTATAAAAAATACTGCGTTTTTGAGAAAATAATCTGTAAATATTATCACAAAAACACGTTTATATCTCGGTATCTCGCTTTATGAAAATAAGCTAATTCTGGAATCTCTTCTATTTCGGACTAGAAATTGACTCTTGACATAGGAAACTTAAATCCTTCATATCTCGATAAATAATGCATTTTTTGAGAAAATAGCTTAATATAAGATCACTTTCATTTTGTTCACAAAATCGTTTTTATCAAACCTTATATCGTTTATATCTCGATAAATACTTCGTTTTTGTTTTTAAAAAATAAGCTCCATCTGCGATCATTTCTGGATACAAAATGAATTTTTTCGTAGAAAACTCTTCCTAATCTTAATCGTGTAAATACTGCATTTTTAAGAAAATAATCCGAATCTCTGATCACTTTCAGTCTGCATTCAAAATATATTTTTTTTTTATAAAATTTGTATTAAAACTTCAATCAAATAAAAAACAAGTAAGAAAATATACCAATAAAGTAATTTTAGTCATGTTTATAAACAATGCAATTAATTAAGTCAAGATCTTAGCAATTAGAAAGAGAAAAAATCCAACCTTTGTATAAAAAAAGGATATGTTGAAAATTTATAATAATGCGAATCTAATTTTGCATATTCTAGAAAAAGGATACATAAAAGGACCTCAAAAATATTAAAACTTATTTTAAAATTAAGTCTTAGTTTCAAACACACCTATTATATGTGTTGTTAGCATAACGTTTGCTTAAAACTACTAAGATATTAAGAGTTATAAAGAAAATAATTCTAATAAAATATTTTTTATGAAAACATAATTATTAATTGGTTGCTAGATTCATAAATGACGGCTTTTAAAATAATCCTTCACAAAATTCTTAATAAAAATTTATAAAAATTCAATTATTAGAAAAAGGATATATGCAAGGACATTTAAAGTATTCAAGTATATAACAAAAGCAAGTAATATATTTTTAACACAGAACGTGTACTCATGTTTTAAGCTAAATATAATTATAAGTCAACCAAGATCTTGAGAGTTTTAATGCAAAATCAAATATAATGTCAGTAAACTTGTTTGTTTGGTATTTATACCGAAATTATATTACGATTTGGTGAAACTTTGATTTAATTTTTATGAAAATTTTACTATGCAAGAGTTTAAACTTAGGCTGAGCTGATATTTGCCAAGTGGTGTTACGTGACAAAGTTTGAGGTTTTATTAAAATTAAACCGGCTTATATCTAATAGTAACTCTTTTAATTTGTCGCACTAAACTTGATTTAAAATAAGAGTTAAAACACTTGGTATCGTAAACACAGAAAATATAAGAATAAATCATGACACGAACGTGACATTAGTATTTCAATGAAAGCTAATTAAAAATATAACTTTAACTCATGTTTTGTCAATGCCTTTGTATTTGTTTGAAGTAATTATTATACAAACATTTAAGTAGTTTTTTTTTAAGAATTTCAAAGGACATTTTTGTCAACTTTTTAGCTTGCAATTTTCTATGGAAACTATGTAGCACAGTGAAATTGCTATTACACTCATTAATATTATCTTAAGATTATATATCGAAAATTATAAACAAGTAAAGAAGATTAACAAAACATTAACATGGTATTTACTATTTTAAGGATTAACTTAACTTTAATAGTTTTCTTTGCAATTAGTTTAAACTTGGAATAAAATAGCACTTTTATCTGCCAACTACTTGGTTTGTTTACTAAACTTTAAAAGTTATTACAAAAAATTAATGAGTTTTAAAACACAAGCAATTCTTTGGAAAATGACAAGATAATGTCTGCAAGAATAAAATGAATGCATAAATATTGTGATATTATTTAAATGGATATTGATCTTAATAATTAGTGATGTCATAACAATTACAAGCAGATATTTATAATTTGAAGAATGAATGTGTGTATGAGTGTCTCAGGCATTTATGTAAAAGTATGTGTTCATAGAATTTGCCATTTTACCTTATGGGACTCTTTAACATGCATTTTACAGCATGCATTTAATACAAAAAGAAAAAGAACAATGTACCATGTGCAATTACAAGTAAATCACACAAAATAAAGTGAAATGTGAATGTTTAAATTTAACCTTGATGTGAATAGGGATGTGAATGTGATGTGAATGTTGCAGTTGTAGTTGTAGCTGTAGTTAATACACAGACTGTTTTTAAGCCTATGAGTTGTTATTTGTATGTGGTGTTACAAGTTTTCATTATTTGTGCTTTCATGTACAATTCAGTTTTGTCCTGAATACGTTTGTTTTTTTTTTTTTTTGGATTTTTTTTTTAACAAGTACATTTCAAGTTTATGCCTAAAAGGTTTACAAATTTGCACAATACACTTGTAGTTATACATATTTGCAAGAGAAACACTTATATAAGTGTATGTATTGTAGATATGTATAATGTACATACATATATTTATATGTGCAACATCGTGTATGTTGCAGATAGGTAAATATGTTGTTTATGCAATTACAGGTGTATGTATGGCTGGCTGGCTGTATTTCATAGAATACGGAAACATTATGACTACTCACCTTTATTTATACACAAAATATGTCTACAAATGTGTTGCAAGTGATGAAAAAGCATGCAACGACATCATCATCATCATGGTAATATTAATAGCTATAATGCTATTGCTGTTGTTATTATTGCCGGAGATGAGCAGGATAATGATGATGACCTCATTAAAACATGCACAAAGGTAAATATCTGGTTATAAATACTTGCTTTCATATTTACAGATGTACATATTTCAAAATGACATTGAATGATGAAGTAACAAGTGATAGTTTTTTTTTTTTTTTTATTAAATTTCTTTTTTAAAGAGCACTTAAGGGGAAGCTTTCAAAATATATAGATAGTTGCTGTAATCTTATAAAATCTGGGTACATACATTTATATGGCTCTATATACCTTGAAAGTAGAATATGGGAAAAGCAACAACAAAAGTCTACGAAAATATTATGCTATCAATTCTCAATGGATTGATAAATATACTGGAAACTGCGAAGACAATTTTCTGTTTAGAAAACTGTAACAAATCTGTCTGTCTAGAAAACTGTATTCGCGGCAAAGAAAACTGTGTTCGCAGCGAAGACAGATTTCTGTCTAGAAAACCGTGTTCGCGGCGAAGGGAGATTTTGTAGAAGACAGGTTTCTGTCTAGAAAACTGTGTTCGCAGCGAGTGAAGACAAATTTTTGTCTAGAAAACTACGTTCGCGGCAAAGGTAGATTTCTGTCTAGAAAACCGTGTTCGCAGCGAAGAGAGATTTTTCTCTAGAAAACTGTGTTCGCGGCGAAGAGAGATATTTCTCTGAAAAACTGTAAAAGTAAACTGAGTTTGTAGCAAAGACAGTTTTTTCGCTAGAAAACTGGATTCGTAGCGAAAAAAGACACATTTAGTCAGAAAAAATGCTTTCGAATCGCGGACATTTGTGGTCTGAAATATTTATATTTTCACGTTTTAGATTTTTCATTTAACTACATCAATATGTTTATTTTTTACAACAATTTTATGCAAGTCTTTAGTAGCAATTTGCTAGAATTTTCAGCAATATCATCTACAGTACAACTTATCGATGATGTGTATAAAATTTTATTATCATCGGCAACAACAACAATAACAACAACCACAACAGAAATATACATAAATAGCAATAACAACAACACAAAAATCGTTGGTATTTTAATATTTAAAGTTGTTGTTGTTGCTGCTGCCATAGACTAAAATTGAAAGTAATTTTATGCGTCATTGAATTTTTGATAGGAATTTTATATTTTGTTACATTTTATCATTATCATCATCATCTTCCTCATTTCCATGTATTCTCTAACGCCCTCACTTGTGTTTGCTGAAAACTTTTCAATTTCCATCCCTTTTGTCTGTTTAGGCAAAGTATCTATAAGAAAAATAAATCTATCGATGGATATTTCACAGGTCTTCTTTTACTAGCAATATAATTTGTTAAGTGAAAAATGAAAATATTGTTAAATGAGAAGTATAAAACAATAGAGATTAAAAAGATTAATACTTAAAATCAAAAGCAGAAAAAATACACAAAGAATTTAAGCAGCAAACTATGAAGTATGAGAAAAACAAACTTAATAACCCAGCATAAAATGCGACGAAAACGATTGAATAACAAAAAATATGTCAAGAGTCTTCCACATTATAATAAATGGTTTAATTCGAAGACTCTTTTTTTAACCTAAAACTTTTTCAACTAAAAACTTTTTAGATCTTTAATATTTTTTGGAAAACATAATTATTAATTGGTTGTTGGATTCATAAATGACAGCTTTTTAAATAAGCTGTCACACTATTTTTAATTAAAATTTATAAAAATTTAAATATTTGAAAAAGGATATTAAAATTATTCAAATATTTAACAAAAGTAATAATAGTTTTTAACGACTAAAAATAAAAATTATTCGAAGAATCTTTTCAACTAAAACTCTTTCCACTAGAAACTTCTTAGATAATGTGTTCGAATCTAAACACAAACACAAATTTTGTATTTCGAAAATGACTGTTTATATTTTGATATTAATACAATATTTGGCTTTTTGAGATATCTAGAAACTTTAAATTATTGATTTCAACACACAATTTTCCATGACCATTTTGCAAAATTTCGCAGAAGCAGCCTTGAATTTCCTACTTCAATGCAAAAATTTATATAAGCTCGTTGGCATAAATCTTTTTAACTTCAAATAGACCCTCAAAACAAAATCAATGCTTTCAAATAACAGTGTGTTGGGCTGTAATCGAAAAAATTTAAAAGAAATTAAAACAATTTCTTTGTCCATCTCCATGTTTTTGTTCAGTGTTTTTTTTTGCCAATAAACGACGAATAATTATTTTGTTTGTTTAGTTTTCTTCGATCAAGTTTAATTGCTTACGAGAATTTAATTCGACCGTAACTAATTTGTACTCAAGTTATGAAAACAAGAAAAAAAAAACTTAAGTACTTTATTCATACAGAGACGAATACTTGAGAGTGCCCATTTATTACATTTGAAGCCTGTTAATGATTTTTATTGAATTATTAGATTCATATGGAATGAAACAGGCAAAAACAAAAAAGAAAACCAATCCGAAAAAAATGTTAATGCTTGCAAAAATGTCATTAACTAAGGGGTAACCAGAGTATGTGGCCGCCTTAGGGAACTATTGTTTACAATGGTGGTAGATTTTGTTTTTTTGTACGATTTTCTTTGTTAAGGGTTGCATTGCAATTTGATACACTGCATGTGGTGTAATGTTGTAGCAAGAAAATATTTAACAAATTTGAACAGTTGTTGTCAACGTTTATTGGAATAATTTTTCATGGTTTTTTAACAGACCGAGGTATTTATTTTTACTTTCTTTAAATAAAACTAATAAACAATTTAGTGTGATGAGATGTTTTCTAAAAAAGTTGCTTTGTTAGCAATAAAAAATTGTGACAGGTGCAGCCTGTTGAAAGGAGCTTTAAGGTGAAAGAATTGTAATCATGATAAACTGGAACATTTAAAGAATTGTTATCGGCATTAAAACGATTAAACTCATACCAAATTATTGGTACATGGGGTAATGATACAATCTGTCAAGGATGTACAGATAAGTAAATATATACATATATATAATATAAAAAAGCTACAAATTCATATTTTAAAAGAGTCTAAAACGAGGAATATTTACATATACAAATTGCAGACAATCTTTTCAAATTGAAGACATTTTTGGTGGTGTAGAAAACGTGTTCAAATTAAATACTTTTTTACTGTAGGATATGTGTTAAATTTAAAAACATAATGTGTTAAATACATAATGTGCTTTCAAGAAAAAATAACACAGTATTACAGAAATTAAAAATTTACCCTTGAACATCTTAACCATAAAACGTCAATTGGTTTTTGTTTAAGAAAAACTTACTTTCAGTAAGAAAATTCTACATTAGAAATTCTAAGTGCTAGAAAATAGTAAAAAATTCATATGAACATACATACATATATTTTTATTTTGTAAACTGTCAACTGTAATTGACTGTTCTCAACTTAATTGGCAATTGTCAATATAAACTTTATTACATTGCATGGTTTTTACACAGACATACGAGATGCATGAAATTATTGTCATAAAAACGGTATGTTTTTAAACTTTCTCTCGCAGTCCCGTTTATTTGTTAGAATAGTTTCAACAACAATTTTTTGGGGCCTCTCCTACGAACATGTTTAGTGGAACAGGGCATTTATGTATTTCTGTTGCGTTAAATGTCGGATTTTGTTGAAATGCGGCTAAATGTAGACCACATAAATATACTGCTAAATGTCATGCACTGTCCGTTAAACATAAAGAACACTAACACACTCACTACTGTAACATTTTGGTTGTTTTAAAATCCATGAGTCCAGGAATAGAAGTATGCACTAGAGTTTGAGTAGAAACCAAATTATTGTCAATTTTGTGGTTGACATATGCGTGAAATCACCAACACTATGAACAAGTACATGCACTAAATACTGATTATAATGCATCACATTTTCATATTTGTGTGTGAGTGTATGTTGGGTGTATGTGAGTTTGCATATACTCTCATCTCTTGTAAATGTACTCTGGCTGTGTATTGTTTTTTTGAAGTATTTTTTTTTTTTTGTGTATTTTGTTTAGGGTTTGTCGATCTGTTGGTAGCCTGGTATTTAGCAATAATAATAAAATTTCACTTTTTGTTTTTGGTTAAACGTTTTTTGGTTGTCTTTTCTTCACATGTGTGTGTGTGTATGTTAGCTTTATTGTTGCTATTGCTGTTATTGTCTCTTTGTTTGCTGACAGTTTTATTAGCATTTTGCGTTAAATGACAGGACTTGATATAAAATGCATGTACGGGCATGTATGTATGTATGTATGTCAGTTTAATTTGAACAGAACAAAATGAAACGAAACGAAACGATTGTTACATGTTTTAAGGTTTAGCAATTTTATTGTTACATTTAAAGTTTTTTGTTTTGTTAATTGCTTTTACTGCAGTAATTTGACAATAAACCAATACCAACATTCAAACAAAATATTTCAAAATATTCATGTAAGTTCGTGTGTCAGTAATATTAAGCCAAATAATTTGTAATTATATGCATATAGAATATTTCGTTGACCAAAAATAAAATTTATAACACAACTAAATGCAATATAAAATAAAACAATACATACATACGAGTATGTATGTATGCATTTATGTATATGTGTGTATGGAGCAACAATTTCTCTACCACAGGGGTTATTAAATTGTATATTATATATATATTTTTTTAATTTGACTTAGTTTTAATTGTTGTGTCATTCATTATAGATTTTTTTTAATTGTATTATTTTCAGTCAATTTTTACAATTCCCAAATTGGTTTATTTGCAGTGATTTATCATTTGAATCTTAATTGAATTTTATATACGAAATAAACTAAACTGTCAAATAAAATTAAGGTGAAATAACTATTTACAAGTAGCGAAATGAAAATAATTTGTGGTACAATAATAAATTGATATAATCCTGTTTATAATTATTAAGCAATAATCTAGGAAGTGAAATATATTTCAATAGAAATTTGTTAGGAAAGTTAAATTTTTTTAAATCTTCCAGATACTGTATTAGATTTCGACAAGACAGAAAAGTGCATCTGCACCCAAGATACATTTCATATAGAAATGTGTTTGTAAAAAAGACAGTTTTCGTCAAGTAACTTTCGTCTAGAAAACTGCATTCACATTCACTGTGAAACATGTTGCTAGCAACATATTTACTCTGTAGAATGGTTTTAGCAACATATTTAAGTTTTTAAAATGTTATATCAAATCAAGGTCGCAATTTCCGTACGGTAAATGTGTTTAAATTGAAGACGATTTCCTCTGGCAGATACATATGTTTGAATCTACTATGTTTATAAACAGTTTAGCTATTTTGTACAAAATTATATTTAAATACTACGACAAATTGAAGCGTTCTGTAGCAAGTCGATTTAAAAGTATTTCTTAGAATTTTTAATTTCATTTGTCTGCCTTGATACACTTCGTTTGAAATTTTCTGGCATTTTTCAAATTGTTGATGATTGAGGTGTTTATTTAAACGCAAATGCGTTCGCAGCCACATTTTTCATTTCTGGCATATTTGTCAACTTCACTTCACAATCACTTTGTTGCCACACACATTTTTGCAATCACTTTGTCACTCATTGTAGTAATAAGAACGCGTGGCCATTGTGTATTTATAAAATGACAACCTCCAGCTAAGTTTTCGTTAAAACATTTGTATACCTTTTGCCAATACTAAGTTCTACATGGAAATAAGAATACCGAAGACAGAAATGTATAGAAAAAGAATTTACACAACAATATTTCTTCTTTATTTTTTTGTTAATTGAACACGCGACACTTGTCACATATAACTTGTCATAAGACACGTTTTTGTGTGCGAAATCACTTGTTAAATTGGAGAACGTGTTTGAAAAGGGGATGGCTTTTAGATGTGTACAAAGGACAACAATGACCTTAAGATAAACTACTAATTTTATGGTTCAATTACTAGTTTTTGTTGCTTGCTGTTTCCGCTTTTGATATTTGGTACATATACTCTTTAAATTATTTAAAGACTTTAAACTGAGAGTTTTCAATGAGAACGAAATTTAAATTTTTTTGTAGAGGTTTTTTTACGATGATAAAAGAATCTTGTTTCATTGATTTGAAACAATTATAATTATACAGCATGAAAATGTAAATTTACACATGAGTGAGTTTTGGTTATTTTCGTTTTCATTTTCTTTCATTTATAGGGTAAAATTCTCTTATCTATGTTAGAAATCAATTGTTAACAAATTGCCTTTTATTAGCATTTGATTTGTTAGAATTTCATCATTTCAAACTTTTCAAATTTGACAATATTTTTTTCAACCCACAATATGAAAGACACACTTCTTACTAAAATATTACCCCATTTTTGTCTAAAAAAACGCTACAATAAAAACAACAACTAGAACAAAGAAAAAGGGGTGTTTTAAAAGTTGTTAATACTTTTTTACATCAATGTAAAATCCGCTCATACTCAAACAAAAGTACATTTTTTTTGTACGTAAATACATGTATTAGTGACAGGAATAGGTATTGCAACAAAACAATAATAACAACAATAAATAAAGAAATATTGTAATGTCATTGCACTGTATTTATTTTAATACTCGTATTATATTAAACGCATGTTTATGAGGGAAAGACTGAAAAGGTTTTTTGTTTTTAAAACGGTATTTTTGAATATTTTTTCTGTATACGTGTTGCTGCTGTATTTTCACTAGAAATATATTGAACAGTCCTTATTGAAACATTGCTGGATGCAAACATCTTTAATATAAACAATTCTTTAGCAACATTTCTAATGTAAATATGTCATAAGCTACAACCAAAACTTTTACTATAGATAGTTCTTTAGCAAAATTTATGCAATAAACTTATCTATAATTTTTTTTATACTTTTATTTTTTTTTTATTGTATCTACAATAAAACCGAAGTAACAATAAGTTTTTCAAATCTTATATCTAAAAAAATTTCAATTAATTTCAGTGCCGTTCGAAAATTGTTTGACTATTGTATATTTTATTAAGTTGGCATTCTTCATTCTTGACATATAATGTGTATATATGTATATAATAACATTATTACTAGGAACATGTCTTTGACAACATTTTCTCTTCATACAAAGTTTTAGCAACGTTTTTAGTAAGAAACGTGTTTCAGTGGTGGGTATAAAAATGTTTGTGAAAATAAAAAATGTTTCTAAAAACATTTTTTAGCAACATATTTACTATTTAACTTGATTCAAGCAACATTTTTAATAAGTAAAATATTTTTAGTATCACATTCACTATGAAACATTTTACATACGAGTATATACTATGAAAACATACTTACTATGTACAATTTTTCTAGCAACATATTATATATGTAAAATTTTTCTAGCAACATATTTAATATGTAAAATATTTCTAGCTATTTTTATACTATGAAAAATGTTTCTAGAAAGATATTTAATATGTAAAATATTTCTAGCTATTTTTATACTATGAAAAATGTTTCTAGAAAGATATTTAATATGTAAAATGTTTCTAGCAACATATTTAATATGTAAAATATTTCTAGCTATTTTTATACTATGAAAAATGTTTCTAGAAACATATTTACTATGTAAAATATTTCTAGCAACATTCTTACTATGTAAAATGATTCTGTCAACATATTTACCATGAGAGATGTTGCTAGCAACATATTTACTATATTAAAATTTTCAAGCAACATATTTACTATTAAAAGTGTTGCTAGCAAAATTGTTTGCCGTGAAAAATTTTGATTTTTTTTATGCTATAAACCTATTTTTTCATAAAAAAATTATCAAAATCTTTATACTGTTTTTCATTACATTCTAAAGAATTCTTGGACTAATCTCGTAAATGCACTGCGTTTGTGCTTATGTATGCAGACGTGTGTTAGTATGTTTTTATTATTATGCTACAATGATGTTTTCAACACGTGTTGCTTGTGTTATGCACGAGTTGTTTATTAAACACACTCACTTATACCTACACACTCTCATATTTAACATATTTAACATACACCAACATACGAGACATTGCTTTGCATTGTGGGATGGAAGAAGTGAAAGAGCAAAAGTTTAAGGAGAAGATTAAAATGCAATATTAATGTTATAACAAACGCAGTTAGTAATTTCAACCCTGCATACATATATTCAGACAAACCCACATGTCTACAAACGTACATTACATAAGGCACACACTTATGCTGATATATATACATATTTTCATTAGGGTGGTCCCTTTTGTATGGGATCAAATAAATTTGCTGATGTTTCTTAACATACAAAGCAGAACAATAGTCAGTACGGTGTCAATTCATCCACATTTTATCCAAATAAGTCTCAAAAAAGTAACTATTAATAATGAGATTTGCCTCTCAATAGGTCAAGCAGTAAACAAATATGGTGTGGAAATGATAAGCTACCCTAATGTATATAAATATGTACGAGTATTTGAATTTCTTGCGTATGGTCTAAGATTTGTTGATTGTTGTGATTTGTATTTTTTTATTTTATTTTTATTATGAGTTCGTATGTGTCGTAAGTTGTTGTAGGCTTAATACAGGAAATTGTTGTTTTTCTATTTATATTCATTGTTTGATTTCTTATTTGTTGTATTCTTGTTGTTATTTAATTTTCAGATAATTCTCTAATTTTTCTTTCTTTTTGTAACCAAATTATATAAGTGTTTTATTTGTGTAAAGGATTTACTGAGGAATATTTGTCATGTGTGTGTTTATATATTGACAAAGTGTGGGAAAGTTTGGAAAAATGTAATTTAAGGATTTAAAGTTTTCAACAAATTTGAATGATATACAGACAAAATATTACATTAATTATACAAAATATTTAAGTTTTCTACAATTTTGTAACACAAATTGAAATTTCCAAAGTTTTCGTTACATTTTGTAATAAATTTTAAAATGTTTAAAAATATAACAGTGGCTCATTGCAGTCATTCTTAGACAATGTCATTGACTTGTACAAAGGAAAAAAAAATTACCAGGTCGTTTCCATGACAAATAAAAAGCTCAGCAAAAAAATCGCTAAATAAAATCTTGACGTCTGCCTTTTAATCAGACTCTAATTTGATTAAACAGGTTCCATAAAATACATATAAAACTGTTTGCGTCATAAACGACAACGCCATGCACATTTAGCTATGTCTGTGTCTGCATTTCGTAATTTTCCTTTATTTACGTGTTAACAAAAACGCCTTGTTTGTCTGCAAGCCTTTTTAAATTAAGTCACAAAACTGTGTAGAAAAACTGCAGAAAATAAAGAATTTATCAAACTGAACAGAAACATATAAAAAAGAATATTCGTATATAAATAAATGAAAAAAAAAATTGTAAAATGCCAGACAATTGGGTAAACACGAAGAAAACGTGACAAAAACTCTTTGAATTTACAGCCAACTTTAAGTTGTGACGTAAAGCCAAATAAGTAGATGGCAAAGGGTTAGAGATAGAGTTAAATACATCTCAAACTAGTTTAAATATTTCCTATTACAAGAACAGAAAAATTGTACTCATTTCATTATTGGTGCTCAATTGCGAACTGTACCACATACATACGTAAATACAGACCAGAAATTACAGCAACAAGTATTATTACAACAATATTACTTCTTTACATATACAACTCATATAAACTTTAAAACAACAAGCAAATTAATTATGGTTTCTTCCGAGATTGATTTACAATATGATCAACCACTTTTTTCATACTTAACCATTTGGGCTAATTTTCAATATCGAGTAGCTTAAAACACTAATAAATATTTTGGGTTATTCTCAGTAATTTCGGTTTCATATTTGGGAGGTAAGCTTGTTTTACACTAACAGAAAGACAGAGATAGATACTGGTGTAACAACTTCGAATTGCTCTAGGGTCTTAGTTGAATATATCAAATTATTAGACATAAAACAACAAATGAATAATGTAACAAATTTAGAAAATAAAAAAAATTGTAATGGAAACTAAGCATGCTTAATTCGTTACAATAATTAGTTGTAATTTTTTATTAGACTTGTCAACAGATCTTCAACTTTGCTTTAACTTTTGTGAATATTCAATACATTTTGACAATTGAGTTTAGTAATCTTAAATATAATTGGCAGACAATCCATACACAAGCACTTGATACTGTTCGCAGTGTATGATTGTGTTAGATGCGAATAAACTTAGTGGGCATTGAGGAACAAGAGAAAAAATATATAAAAATATACCGCTACATGATTGTGAAGATAAAATAATGAATTTTTTTTTAACAGTATACGAAAATATATTATCAAGAGTATTTATGTGACGTAAGATCTAAAATTATAACTTGAACTAGATATAATTTGATTACAACAGAGGGTGAAGCCACTTCGTTACAGTTTGCGACCAACATGTTTATAAAGTAAATATGTTTGCTGACAACATGTTTATATTGTAATTATCTTTGCTAGAAACATGTTTCTATAATAATTATGTTTGCTGGAAACATGTTTCTACAGTATATATGTTTTCGGGCAATATGTTTGCGGGCAATATGTTTCTGTAGTTTCAATATGTTGCGGGTAAAAATATTGAGCAACATTAATTATTTCATACGGAAAATTTGACGTGTAGCTAATGTACTTTTGTAAACAAAACACATATGTTTTGCTTTTTTGTGAATTTAAATCGAAAATAAATAAAAGTTAAAATATTTAAAAATCTGTGCTGAATCGATATCGTTAAAAAAAATGAATAAAGAAATATTACTGGCCACTTGTGCAGCAGCACAACAAGTAATAGATATCGTTGTTGCGACAGAAGAGCTTTTGGATGAAAAGTCTACGTGAAACAATTGCTACTTTAATTATTTCGCTGTGAAAAAATAATGTTGCCAGATACATTTCATATGTTTTTCACAAAATGAACAGAGTACTACTTCTGCAACATTTTTTCATGAAAATTTCATGTGCATTTTTTTAACATGTATTTTGACAGCATTCCATTTGAAATTTTGAACAGAGTACTAGGCTTAATGTGTTGATTAAGTAAATATGTTGCTGCCAATATGTTTATTCTAAAATAAGCACAATTTTATCTTTCTTAATGACTCCCATCTGATCTGTTTGAAAGAAAAATTTAAATATATCTGTAAGATTAACTTAAATTAAAGGATTTTGTCCCAACTATTTATATATGGCATTATTTTGTTTCTTTTAACTCCTTTTTACGAAAGATTTCATCTTGAAATAATGAAAATTCTGAGATTATCTTTTGTCCTCTTTTCTGGTTTTCTAAGACAGACAGACAGACAGACTATTTGGCAGATAATTAGTGAAAGGTATTAACATTGTTTCTTTCTATAAATCTTTGTATATGTTACCGTTTGTGTGTGTGTTTCATTTTGTTCACAAAAGTATTAAATGAAGAAAATTAAAAGGTGTTAAGCCCCTATAAGTATGCTATGTTACTAAACATATCAATAAGGATACGGCTTGTATTTGTTAAAACAAAAAAAAATATTTTTTTTTATTGATATTTACACTTTTTGTATTTTTAGATGGATACTTTCAGACTTTCTTGTTCGTTCTTTGTGGACAGTTTTTGCTAATTATTTGTTAGTGAATGTATAAGGGTGTATATTATTGTATTTTCCAATAGAATAGAAAAATTTAATCAAACTTTTAGCAATACGGAGTGACAATATTACAAGCTAGATTAATTATCTCTTGTGTGTAAGTACCAAAAAAAAGTTCAAGTTCATTTTTCTGAAACAAAAATTACTATAAATATTCTAGAATGTCTTTCGTTTTTATTTCATGCCCTTTATGTTAATAGTAACCAGTTCATTTAATTTAATTTTAACCCTTATATTTTACTAAAAACATTAAATAAAGTCATAATTTTATTTGCTTTAAATAAATTTCAAACAACAGAGAAGCAAAAACTGGTAATTAACACCTAAATTAAAATTACTTTCGAAAAGATCATAAAACACGACAAAAACCGGAAATTTCTGTTCCCCCTTTTTACGAAAAAAAAACTTTAACAAAATATAAAAGATACAAATACAGAAACACAGAGAGGACACTCTTTAAGGGTTTCGTTTTAAAAATTGCTTAAAAGTGACACATTTGCTGTTGACAATTAAACCAGAAACGAAAAAAGACTCTTTAACAATATAAAAAAAGAAGAAAAGAAATAAGTAATAAATTTTAATAATTATGTGTTTGTAGATAATTAACAAAACATTTTACCAAATATACATACATATGTACGAGTATGCACAAAAACAAGATAGATAGAGATGAGTAGGGTTTCTATACAATTAAATTGTTATTACTGCATTGAAATTAAATTTTTAAAATAATAAAAAAAACTCTTGTCATTTGTCTGCGTGCTTGTATCAATTGTAAATTAATGTCCTTGGCATCTTGTACTTCGAATATTTCATTGCTATATGTATGTATGTATGTATGTATGTATGTGAGCCAGTGAGTGAGTGAGTGTAAAAAGTTTTATGGTTATTGTTTTGAAAAAATTTTTGTTCAAACAACTTCCGATAAATGTTGTTTTGTTTAGTACTCCAATAACAACAACAATGGAAAAGGGTTGTTTGTGTGGCTGTTTGAACTCCCCTCCTCCACTTTTCTTAAATGTTGTATATTTTGGTTTATGTATGATATAGACATTTTTCATTATTTCTATATAGTTTTATTTTACTTGCTGCGTTAGTGGAAAGAAAGTTGTAATAACCAAATTTTAAAAAATATTTCTATAAAACTTTCCAAATGTAATTGCTTGTTTTAAAAATAAATTGTATTTTTATTCTGTTTTCATGTTTTAACACCTTCGTTTAGCACAAATTTGTTTGACGTTGTTTACTGTTACAAGAGTTTTGCAAGATCAAACAGCATCAAATAAAATAAAACTAAATATTTGTTGCGTCCTGTCCTAAATAAACAAAGTTTTTTTTTTTTAAATTAATACGTCTTTTTCGACAAATATTTGCCAAGTGTGACCTTAACAATACTAAGCTCATTTCATTAACTTCTTGTAATTTTTAAACATCTATTAAAACTTGTATAGGGAGAAACCATATACATATATGTAATTACCTAAATTTAGATACAATAATTATTGATATAAGCAAAATTGTGTTTGATTTTTGTCAGCATCTCCTGTTTAATTTTAATGTAATACAAGACGATTTGAAAATCTTTTTACAATGTTCTGTGCACAGCGAGTGCAAAATAAGTCCTAGTATTTAAACAATTTTTAAACTTTCGACCAAAACTTAAAACATCAACAGATAATTAGGCAAATTTCTCGAAGATTTTATGACAAAGAACATGTGTTACTTGATATCATACCAGCTTCTTCCTTATTTTTCAAATGGAGTCTTTTCTATTTTATGGCTTAGCGGCTATATTCAGCTGAATTAAAGCTAAAAGTATGTCCATTTGATTTCATCAACCTCCATTTAATATGTTATTGGAATTTGATATTGAAGTTTGCAGTACAAACTAATAAGGCGTTTAATTTGAATAGATTTCATTCAGTTCATAAGCTGGCAAAAGTCGTCATTATTCTTACAAAATTTTATATATTTGATGACTGAGTTTACACAATCTTCTTTTGAAACCAAAACTACCTGTTCTTGACCGATAAGACATGGGTTGCTGTTATGGTTATTTTTCACATAGTCTTTGTTTTGCCGGTATTTATTTTGTTTTCGAATCATATAGAATGCGACATTTTAAATTACATATGTGAAAGAATGTAAAGGCATTTTAATATTTGTTATTGATTTCATTTTCGAGAGCCTTTTATTAGCCTATGTTTAGGGCAAATTTTATATTTCGGCGTTTTATTGCTTCCAATATAAAGTAAAAAACATGAGTTCAAAAACGCGATAAAATATATAAATCTATTTAAATGCAAACAATTACGAATTAATATTTTGAACAACTAAGTTTATTAAACTGATGTTAGATTATGTAGTTTTCACTTGATATCTGCTTAAATTCAAATATTAGATTTAGTTTCTTTTACAGCAGTGTGTAAGTTCAAAAATGTGTCATATTTTCGCGTCACGTTTGTAATACGGATTTGTTTTAGTAACTTCAACAACAGCATCGTATTTATGACATAAGTTGTGAGGATAACACTAATTTTTCACTAAACTTACTGGTAATTTATTTTTTGTTGGTATAAGGCTCAAAGCTTAATTTTTCTTTTTTTTTAGTATTTGCTATTACGGCTTCTTCGCAGCGTCTTTTTCCAAATATCATTTATATTTTATTGGATCTCTATTACTTTTTACGAAGAAAAATATATTTTTTTTAAAAAAGATACCCATACCATAGCGAACGGACATATCAGGAAAATCAAAATTATATGTTTGTTGTATATTAGTATAATAGCATTATTATTTAGTTAAAGCCACTAAATTTTAATTGGAATGAAAATTTTCAAACACTTGATTAGAAGAACCATACAGGCCTTTTAACAAAAGAAACTCGACATTAGAAGAGTTTTTTTTTTAGTTTTATCAATAAAACAGATTCTTTCTTTATGAAACTTTTCATATTAGGTCCTTTTTTACTTACACCTCTACGACACCCATACAAGTAATCAATTTTTTACTTCCCGTTTAACTTTGGCAATAATATGGAATCTCCAAGTTCAATTTGTAGTTGGTTTTTTTTCAACTTTTTCCGTAATTTGCTAAAGTTTTATGTATGTTTATGGTTATTGTCCATATAGTATGTGTGTATACTACATACATACTTAAACAATGTTATTTTTTTCTATAGTTTTTTGCAATAATAATTGCTTTATGACTGTTTTGAATTTTTTTTAAATTTGCTCTTAAATATTTTTTTCCTGCACAAAAGTTGTTGACTTTTGCTTTTCGCCAATATTCAGTTATAATAGCAAAGCAAAACCTAAGCTTACTTAGCCAGGAAAAGTATGAAAGAATGTTAAAATTACAAAAGGTCTAGCCAATATATTGTTATGTTTGGTGGTAAAGAGGGTGCCAAAATTTACGTAAGATTTTAATTAAAAAGCAAACAGGATTGAATGGTATTTTTTATGGTAAAGCACATTGGGAAAATAGCCTCGAGACTATACTGGAACATATAGTGCACACCACATTAATCCCAGTTAGGTAGTAGGAAATCTGTATCGTCTGAGTTCTCTGAAACCCAAATTGACGATAAACAAAACTGTTGACAATTAAAGCCATTAAGTTGAAAATTTGGGTTTATTTAACTCGAAGTTGGGCTTCATACTTTCATTAGTTTTTAAATATTGTTCAGAAATAAAAAACTATGTGCTCTTGTATAAGAATTCCTAAACTATCAAGCTAATTTTGTTTTACAAATGGTGGCAAATTCAAATCTAAGTTGAATTTTGCAACACCCTTTCCACATACTATCTATGTATGTATGTATAGTATTATTCATATGGGTTTTTATCTTGTTGTTGAAGATTTTATTGGTTCCCTTAAACGAGAATTTTTTCCATTTCTATTTGGTTTTGTTTTTGCTTTTCCTTTTTAGTTTTTGTTGGTATTTTGCGTTTCATATTGTTGTTTAAAATTGGCCATGTTTCTGTTGCCAATTGTTTTGTAATTTCACTTTTTTCTTTCCTTTTGCCTTGTTGGTTTAAATTGTATTTTTATTTTTTAGGATTCGGTTTTTTGAAGAGGCTGCAAGGATTTTTTCTAAAAGCTGTCTAAGCGTCAGCTTAATTTTATGGCCTCTGGACATGAGAATTTTTTGTTTAAAGTTTGGGTAATTTGAAAACAAATTATACACAATTTAAGATTTGTTTTGTTACTAAGAATTTTCCAAACAATCTAAAAATACTTTGAAAATAGCTTTGTTTGTATTTGCTTACAGAAAACCAGACCTTTTTCAGCAAAAAGTAACCGCCTGTGTTTCAGTTAACCTGTAATTAATAATTATATGTTTATGGAACCCATGTGTGTAATTGAAGTTATTAAACCCACAAATATTTACTATAACCTTAAGACATGTTCATTTACTTGCTTGGCAACAGATTTAAAATTTTCCAAACCTCAAAAATATTTCCGCTCACCTTCTTGACAAAATTTATTACGATTAATCAAACTGTTGTTTGCTCAATAACTTCCCCGTATGCGTTTATGTTTTTGGGTACATGTCTTCTTTGAGTTTGCTGGTGAATTGGTGTGGCGTAAGTAGCAGCCCCTTTTTCCAATTTAAAATTGAATTGAAAATGAAATGAAATGAATCGTTTTGTTGTCGATTGTTCGGTGTTGTTTGTTTATTTGTTTCATCTAACAATCCATGCACAGGGGAACATTTAATTTTAATTGTTTTGTTTGTTTGTTTGTTAATACTCATGGCCAAAAGCCATATACATTGAAAATTGTTCCAATATACAACCACACACTCGCACTCACGCAAAAAAAACAAACAATAAATTGAAGTGCATACAAGCACACTCACTCGCACACACTTCTACACAAGCCAGCTGAATTGGAAATGAACTTAAGAACAAGAAAATTTAAAAAAAAAAAAAATCAGTGACTTGTTCAACAACAAGTAGGAATATGGCTCTATATAACTTATCAAATGCAATTTATTGCGGTTTTAGGAAGTTTAATACAAACCTGCAGGCCACAGGACTAGTTCCGTTTGAGAAATAAGTCGGATCCATTAATCCTTTTTCAAGTTAATAATTAGCTACTGACAACCATTCAACACTACAACCACTTAAGCCCCAACTAACCAGCCATATGTCTCTTCATTATTATTTTAACAGTAGTTGCCTTTAAAACTGCAGGTTTATGATGCCATCTATATTTATACACTTCTATGCAAGCAACCCTACTTCCTTGTTTTCATCAGCTTTATTAAACAAAAGGATGTGGCCATACAAGCAAGAGAAAATACTAGAATTTTTAAAACATTCTACGTAATGAAAAATTTGCATTTAGCAGCTAAAAACTGCATACGTGAAAATAATATTTATTCAAGTAGAAAACATACCGTAACTCAAGTTGAATAACATTGTAGATATTAAAACAAGGGGAACATTATGAAAAATAAGAAATTAAATGAGATTGCTATAATACAGTGCGTAAAATGCAACAAACTGTGTGTGCACTACACTGGTTTATGTAGATTAATAATTTGTCATTTTCCATAATGATTATGTAGGTTTCAATACGGGAAACCTCTTAAAAGTGTTTTTACAACAAAGATGCTAATAAAAGCGCAAGTCGATTAAGTAAAAATTTTACAAATTGCTGTCATAAATCGAGGGGCTATTTAATAAAGCCCTATTAGCAAATGTTAAAATGCCGACGTTTCAAGGAAGTTACTTTTCCGGACTTCTCCAAAAATTGGCATACTGGGCCACATTGTGGGATGTTAATCATTTTGGTAATTCAATACCTTCATTACAGTTTAAAGATAAAGTCTGATATCATAGACACATTCTCTTTTAAACGAAAATTTTTAAAATATATATTTGTTTCTAAATGTGTCTGAATTATATGGATGTGGCACTTCAATGGACCAATGTGGAAAAGATGATTTCAAATAAACCAATAAAAAATATCCAATGGTGTTAAATCACACGATCTATGTTGCAATTCTGATCGTTATTTCTGTTTCATGTCTCTAACAATCATTAGAGTGATAAGTCAGGCACTTATCGCTGTTACCACAAAATCATTAAACCAACTAAAGGTTTCCAACGCCTGTAGTGTAAATCAAAGCTAGCAATATAAACAATTCTGTGCAAAGGTAAACAAATAATTAAAGAAATGGTATTAAAAATACCCGGATGAGGAGCTAGATAAGCTTTTAATAAAAAGAAAATATAAAAAAGGAAAACATAATAAAAACAAACAAACAACAAAAATTGAGGATGATGTAGATGATGATGGTGATTTAAATGGTGCCAGATTTAAATTGTAGTCATTACACTTTGACACACACTTGCTCTCCACCCTCTTTACGATAAAAGCAAACATTAAAACCAACAAGAAATCATTTAGAAAAAGCCCTACATTTTAGCAGCAGCAGCAATAACAACAAGAAAAAATAAACAAAAGTAGCTTAAGGGTCTTAGAAATAAACAAATAAATATTCCTACACTCTTACACACACATGTAATCACACACAACCCTTTTTCACTGACACACTTCTACAGATAGATTTGGTTTTCTTCATTTCTTTTTTTTTCTTTTTTTTTTTTTGTATGAATAATAGAAAAATATATTTGTTTTTCTTTTTTTGAGAAGAAAAAGAATAACATACTTAACCAAACACATACGTTTGCAAATAAACAGACATTTAGGCAAACACACTCATCATAACTGTGTATGAGAGCGTGCGTGAGAGTTTTAGTAAGTGTCCTTTATTTGGTTAGTGTTGCTGTTGTTGCACACAGTCCACGTAACATATGATTTGCAAATAATTCACACACCATCCACTTATTTTCAACAGTAACAGCCACTTCCACTTCCACCAACAAAACAGCATCACTATCAAAACGGAAGTGGTTTAATAACCACTCGTTGTACGAGTAAATACGAGATATAGGTCGATAAAATGATGAGCTCAAACGACAAACGTACCAACCAAAGCATCTTACTAACTACTTACTCTATAACCTCGTACTCATGTGGCAACAAAACATTTGTAATTGTCATTTAGCCTTATGGCAATTTAAATGAATAAGGGAAAAAACCCAAAGAGCCAACATATCTTTAATACTAATAGAACATTAGTTTCATGTCGAAAATGGTTGATGTTCACAGTTGTTGTAATTTTCTGCAGCAGCAGCAGTTCATGTTATTTTTAGTTAGAAAGAAGCCAAAAGAATATTAAATTTATAGCCTTAGAGTGCGTGCGCTTTCATCAATATTTGTTGAAGTCCAATACAGTTTTAATGGAAATCTTTTTTTATTTTGTTTTATTTTTAATTTGTTTGTTTCTCTCCTCTTTATTTAGAAATGAAAAGTAAATACATAAAGTATGAGAATGAGTGTAAAGAAAATAATATCAGCAAGTAAATGAAGTTGAAGAAAATGAAATTTTTAAATTTACAAGTCTGGGCAGTTTTATTTAGTTTAAATAAAAGTGGAATCATTTCAGCATATGATCCAGACATCGAACACATTTACTAAAAGTAAACTGTTTACAAACCAACGCATTTTACAGACAAAAACAGTTATTAATTTGAAAAAATGTTCTGGCAGAAAACTTTCTTCTAATAGAAAACATTTTTAGACAATATAGTCTTCAAACCGATAAGATTTTATCGTTTTACTGCCGTATTCATAAAAAATAAAGTAGGTTTGAAGTGTGCTTTTAGACAAAATTTTCATACAAAATTTTCTTAAAGTACATTTGAAGTCTACTTTAATTTTTTCTGAATAAGACTGTAAATCAATTGCACTTTCTGAAACAAAATATGTTTTTTAATCAAGCACATTTTCTACACACAGAGAAAAAATATAGTTGTTCATGTTTAATACAACAATGTCGACATTTTTACAAGTTTTCCAACTATGTTATGCTTACTTTAATTATTCATATGATTGCGGTAACAATAATATGGTTAAGTTACGATTCAGATGATTACTATAAATATAAAACGATAAACGATCAAAGTAATTATGTTTATCTTTGTTGCAAACATGTTTATGATGAATCCATTTATCATAATTTGTTGCTCTTTGAATATGATAGAGAATGGTAACTTAATGGTTGCAGAAATCATATAAATAATTACTGTCACCATAATATTTAAAAAAAAAATGTTTAAAAATGTTGAAATAGTTGTGGTTTACATGCACAACTATAGTTTTTTCTGTGTGTAGACAAAATCTACATAAAAACTAATAATTTTCTAGACAAAAACTGACTTCAACTTGAAGCCGTTTTCTACACAAAGTTTCTGGACGAAAACTAACTTAAATTTGAAGTAATATTCTAGACGGAAACTGACTTTTCTAGACTGATTTTAATTTGCAGTAATTTGCTAGACGCCAACTTAAATTTTTTTTCTTTCACTTTCTAGACAAAAACTGAACTCAATTTAAAGGCACTTTCTAGGGGGAAAAAGGCCTAAAATTTTAAGTAATTTAAAACATTTTGATGAAATTAGGTATTTTCTAAGCTTAAACTTAATTTAATGTAACTTACTTTAATTTGTAGTCAATATATGTTTATTTTCGAATCGAACACTAGTCCTAAATGCGGCTTTTTAATCAAACACAATTTAAATATATTTTATTTTATTTCCCAATATTTGTTTGTATCTTTAGTTTAATCTTCAATAACTTCTTATCAAGTAAATATGTTGGTATGTAAATTTTCTTTTTCATTTTAACTTTGTCGTTACGTTTCCTTTATTTTATCTATATTTAAATAATTTTTGTTCAATTTTTTCATACAATAAATTTTTATGTGAATTGGCAAACATTTGCCAAAAAAAGAAGAAAAATATCGCAAAATATCTTAAAAAGTGTCCATATCTTTTCCATGGACACTTTTTGTCTTGTTCGGGTATTTTTTTTTTTTTTGCATACACCATAAATTTTGTTAACAATTCATAGAATACATGGGCGAAAGCCATCTCTAAGTTTATGTGCGACCATATTAAGTGGCAAAATGGTATTTTGGCCATTGCCTTGGTTCGGTTAAATGTATTGGTCGTCTTTGTAAATAGCCCGGCCACACCCTGTTCGTAGAGCAAAGTTTATCTACTTAGCGCGTATTTCTTGTTTGGTTCTTATATGTATTTTTTTTGTTTTTGCTTTTATACGAACATTTCTATTTTGACACTTTTATTTTTGTTAATTTTATGTGGTTGTTTTTTTTTTTTTTTTTGCTATCATTCGTAAAAAAAGTATTCATTTGAAATGTGACGCCTATTTCGTATGAACATCCTTTAGTGTTTTAGGCTTACAAAAAAATATAAAAAATATAAATGTAGTTTTTTTTTGGATTCATTATGAAAGGGGTTAGAGGTGTTAAAAATAGAGAGAGAGAGAGAGAGAAAAATATTCATGTAGTTTTCTTCATTGTGTTCCCGTGTATCTTCTGGTGTCCTGCGTGCATTTAGCTGTGTTTCTGTGTTTCTGTGGTTTTCGGTTTTGTTATCGGTGACAATTATAATTTGATTTATAGAAATTTCGTTGTGTTGACATTTATTTGTTTGTTGATTTGGATTTTTCTATTGTTTCATTTTTATTCTCATCTCTTCCCCTACTGTGTCAAGTTTGAATTGTCTTGTGTTAGTTGCGGTTAACCGTTTTTCGGCACAAAAATCTGTGCAAATTGCTGGATTATATTTCTGGGTGGTTAGAGAAAAATAAACTGTTTGAATACAAAGCAAAAGGGTTAAACCTTTTAGGTTGGTATTAAAAGGTGTAGTTTAGTTTATAAATCAAAAGGTTAATATGTTGTGGTTGATAAGAAAACTAAAAAAGGGGCCAACAAGAAGTCACAAACATTGTTTACACCAAGCGCTACATAAGAAATGTATTAAATAATTATTCATAAAAAAAATATTTTTGACCAAATAGAATATACGAAATTTCATTCGGTATCAAGGTTTATGACATTAATCAATATTAAGTTGTTTTTATTGAAATTATTTTCTGGACGACAACCGATTTTAATTTAGAAACAATTGTATACAGGAAAGCTGACTCCAATTTGAAGTCTGTTTCTAAAAAAAAAACTAACCCTAGTTTGAAAAGATTTATAGAAGAAAACTGACTGCAATTTGAATTCATTTTCTGGACGAAAAGAGACTACATTTTGATATAAGTTTTTAAACTGATTCTAATTTTGTTTATACTTCTATTTATTTATTGTGTATTCATTAGAATGAACAATAAGTATTTGAAATTTTATATTAGAGGATTATTTAATTATTCAGTCCAGTTAGTGCCGGACGAAAATTGTTTCACCATTGTTTGTTCCATTAGAGTCAATTTTGCATCTACAGTTCCATGTAAGGCGACGATCGAGGTGTATTCCGAGGTTGTCTCATTGATTGATTATTGATAGAAATAGGAGAGCATGATTTTAATTTGAAGTCATTTTCTGAACGAGGACCTTTGTAAATCCTTTAAAACATATTAATGTAAAAAAATATGTTTACAACAAATTCTCTTTCAATAACAAGGACTTTAGTACAAACCTGATTCCAATTTAAAGTAATTGTTTTGTTTGTTCTATTTTATTATTTTTAATAAATTTATTAAAAAAATTCTTTTGATCTAAATTTGTTATACTTGCTTTCATTAATTATTTGTGCAATTTTTAATTGTCCAAACTTTCCCATTTAATCCCAAATATTTATCTGACTTTAATACAAAAGGTCACTTAAGTTTGTTTATTTATTTGTTTGTTTTGTTATATTGCCTGTGCTGTGCATGTGTGTGTGTAAGTTTCTAACTGCTGTCAAAGAAATTGTTACATTTATTTAATTCTGCTAAAATACACAAGGAAAATAAAAAGAATATTTATTTATAATCCCCCTGTAATCTAAACAAACTGCTGATAATAAAATTTTTCTATTTGCTGGGTTTCTTTGTTTTATTCTTACCAATTTCATACATTACTTACGGTATGTGTGTGTAAGTATTTGCAAGGGTATTTCATTATCAAAATCTCTAAAAAAAATCTAGCTAAAAATTATAACAAATGCAATTGTATACGATATCAACAGAAAAATCATCATCAACACACAGCGTAGACTCCCTTTTAAATACTAATAGAGTTCAGAAGATATAAGATGTGACCGAAAAAAAGAACCTAAATACAGAGAAAGCAAAAACAAAGCCACAGTGCCAGCAATCATAATAATAACAACAACTACAACGACAATGAGCTGTGTATTAAAAACATTTACAACAAAACTAAAACACCCTCTCTTACATACAGTTTTCATTTTTGCAACAGAATTAAACCAGAGATACGAACAACAACAAAAAAAAAAAACACAAAAATTAAATGCAATTGTAAAAATTGCAGCATCATCGCAATTTCTTTTGTCCCCTTTATATGGTCCCCTTTACACAGGCTCTTCGACACACGTACATAAGTACATGGACTCATACCCACAATTTTACATTTCCACGTATGTATGTTTGCTTAAAAACAGTTATACAAAAGTTACGACAAGACAACAACAAAGCAGCAGCACAAAAAAAAAAGAAGAAAGTGTCACCGAATACCTTGTATTAATGTAACCACCACCAAAAGTATGCAACGTAGTTGCTGTTCTTGTTGTCACACGAGCCAGTTACTGAATAAGCGAGTTGACTGAATGAAGTAGTGAAGAAATGAGTGTGTGTGTGCGGAATAGTAAGCAAACATTTTTTTTTCACTTTTTTTAGTTTAATGCAATTGCTGCTCACATTACATTCCTCATGTACAAATGAGCACACTGCATTTACGGATATGACCACATCGAAGGTCATAATAATAGGTTTCTATACGAAATCTGCCTTCATTTCGAGTGTGTTTTGTAAACCACTTAAATTTGAAAGTCTAGATAAAAAATTACTGCGATTTCAAGTCATTTTCTAGACCACAACTGAATCTAATTCAAAGGCATGCTCTAGACGAAAAATAACTACAATTTGAAGTAATTTTCCAGACGACAACTGACTCCAATTTGAAGTCATTTTCTAAATGAAAATTGACTTGATTTTAAAACTGATTCGATTTTAAAGCCAATTCGATTTTAAAGTAATTTTCCAGACGAAAACTGACTTCAATTTAAAAAAATATTCTGAATGAGAATTGACTAACTTTTAAAACTGATTTGATTTTTAAAGTGATTCGTTTTAAAAATAATTTTCTAGATAGAAAACAGACTCCAATTTCAAGTCATTTTTTAGACAAATAAATTTACTCTAATTTACAGTCATTTCGATATAAAAACTAACATCGATTTGAACACGTTTTTCTAATTTTCCAAATGAAATCTTACTAAAATTCAAGACCTCAATTCGATGCCAGTTTCTATTCGAAAACTGACTTCAATTCGATGTCAATGTCTTTCCAAAAACTGATTTCGATTTCCATGCGAAAATTAACTTGGATTTTACTATATTTTTTTTATATAAAAACTTGCTTTGATTCGACCCAATTTTCGTTATGAAAAAAAACTCATTTTCTCTATCATTATTTTGTACCTCTTATTATGAACATTAGTGTCCCACCTACTTGGTCTAAATAGTGTGTCCTTGTTTGAATTGTTACCGTTACCGTTATTGTTGTAGTTGATTTTTTTGCTGCAATTTTTTTTTTGCACAATTCTTGTGTTACGGGGTTTATTGCAATGACAAGTAATCACTAGAACAATTGACACTACTATACATACGTTTTATTGTTGCTTGTGCATTCATACCATTTCTATTTAGTTGTTTTTGTACATATTATTGTTGTTGTTGCTCAGTTATTATTGTTACCCTTGATGTTTCCCGTTTTACTTTTGTTTTGCTTTTGTAATGTGTCCCTTTGGTTTTAAATAAGTGTTTTAGTATGAGTAAATTTCTTTCTTTTGTATTTTAATGTTTGGCACTCGTATTACATCTATTTTCCATTTTCATTTTTTTTTCAGAATTTTCCTTCGTAACCACTTTCAGTTCGTTGTATGAATGTATACCTCTGTATAGATTTAAAGTAGAGTCATATTGTAGTAGTTATTGTTGTGTATTTTTCGGTTAATTGGTTTTAGTTTGTGGGTTATTTAATGTTTGTACGTCCATTCGTCCCTGCACTCCACCTTTTGTATTGTACGAGTATGTAGGTTATTTATTTATTTGTGGGCTAGTTAATATTTCTTGGATTTAAATATGGAAATTTTTTGGTTTAACCAAATTCACAAAAAAAAAAAAGAAACCCTTAATATGAACAAAATCAGGGCTAATGTTGTTGATTTATGTTGGTGCTTATAATATTTTATTCCAAAAACTGCATTTCTAAATTAAGGGTTTTATTTATGAAAATCTCCAGTGATTTATGTGTCGTTTGTTTTCTTCTAATCGAGGAATATGTAAAATGCTTTAGAAATGTAAGATCTATAAATAGTTTTCATTTTCTTATTAAATGTTGTGTGTGTGTGTTTTTTTTGGTATAAAAATATATAGAAAATATTTAAAATTTTTTCAAAATTATTATTAGGTAAATTGTGCACTGGGCAGGCCAAATATGTGTGGAAATTTTTATGATGCAAATTTAATTAATCGTTATAGTTCTTTGTCTCTTTCAAATAATTTGTGTTTGAGAAGCTGTGTAGAAAAATTTTGGTTGTGTTTAAATATTATTAGTTCCACATATGTATGTTTGCTATAAAAAGAAAAATATTTCGAAATTGCTAAAAACATCAGAACAATGAATACTAAAAATAGAAACAAACACAAAAAAAAAACAATAAAAGAATAATGAATGTTATAGGTTAGTTTCCTTCTATCTTGCTAGCTATATACCCACGTTAGCTTCGTTACTTAAATATTTTTATAAAAAATAACAATTTCTACCTAAGAAAGTCATAATAAATTCCCTTTAATATAAAGCATTACATTTAAAAAAGGTCCCTATCACAAGGGGGAGTCAATAACATTTTGTTTCAATTTCTTTAGGAAATGTTTCGTTTACAAAATCATGCTGTGTTTTAATTGTAACAATTCAAACGGAAGTATTTTACACTACAAGAATTGTACTTTAATGCAGCGCTGACACTATCATTTGCGAGACACTCTTGAAACACTCTTTAAAGAATAATTAAGCAATACAATATTTAGCTACACAATTTTCTTATACAATTTTCTAGAGATCTGACACTTGTGTCTTCAGAAAAAGACCAGAAAACACCAGAATAAGATCTTAACACATGTAACTAATTCAAATCAGGAAAAATATTTTGAGAGTCCAGATAAGTATGTAAAATAAGAAGATAAAATTTGCAAATACTCATCCGAGTATATACGAGTATATTTCGGGTCCTTATGAAATTCGTAGTTAGTTTTTCTTGTTACATATATCTGCTAAAAACGTTTTAGATTTTATTTTTTTCTATTTAAATGCTAATTTATACAATTCAGTATAAATAAAGTCACAAATAAATTTTTCATGGTTAAGAACGCGACATTTGTATGCCGTTGAAGTATAAAAACAAAGAAAAATTACCTTTTTTGTTTTGTTTTCACGTTTTTATAGCATTTTAGTTTTAGTTTCCAATATATTAGCAAACAAATGAGA
The DNA here is from genome assembly GCA_950370525.1 of Bellardia bayeri. Lineage (NCBI taxonomy): Eukaryota > Metazoa > Arthropoda > Insecta > Diptera > Calliphoridae > Bellardia > Bellardia bayeri. Next base: position 3,171,030 of record OX493268.1, read on the forward strand.
TTATGAATGCGACAAAAAAATATAACTGTTAACATATAGACAAATTAAGAAATGGTATTTGTAATAATCGTTAGTTTAAGTAATTTTAACTTTTAAAGACTCTAATCTTTGATAAACATTTTCAGCTATTAATCAATGATCGCGGAATAATGATAATAAACGATAATTAAAATACATGAACGCGACATTAGAATGTGCACAAAATCAAATAAAAGAGTGGCTGTTAATAGAGCTTTCTTTTTTTTGTAGATAAGATATTTTCTATCATGTTATAATTACGTTATATATTGGCCAAAGACAATTTTCTGATAATTTTATTAATATTTTAAAATTTGTTTATATTGTGTGGGAAATACAACTTTCATTTAAATTTTTGATCCCATTTAAATTTAAAAAAAAAATCATGAGGTTATCTTTCCTTTTTATCAATACTCGTATGTTATTATCATGTTAATTGCATTGCAACTACTGTTTAGTTACACTTGCCTTAACATTTATTTATGCTGTTATCAAGTTGGCAATTTTGCCATTGGAAGTTTTTTTACATGGCGAATATGTACCTACATATGTGTATATATAAAAAAAACAATAGCAACAACAAACAAATATGTCTCATAAAAATTGGGTAAGACCTAAAGCCGGTTAAAAAGGGAACAATTATAACAAAGAGAAAAAAGAGGCATGATACAAATGCACACACACGCTCTACATAAACACATGAAAACAAAGGTCAGCATTAATGGTTTAAGAAAAATAAACAAATATAACAGTATATAACAGTTTTGCATGAGCTAACAACTCTCAGAGAGATTTGCAACTCTTAAAATCCTTGAATAACGAGTTTAAAGGTGATAAGCAAACTAACGAGTAGACATAAAAACTCGTTAAAAATATTTGAGGACAAAGCGCAAGCCGGTTGTAAAAAGAGGGTTTTTGAGAGACTAGTCGTGGAAAACAAGAGATAGCTACTGATTGAGAGAGCAGAGCAGTATTGTGTGTCTGGTGTGTAGAAATGTAGAGGAAACACATCCAAGTGTTGATGCGTAAGGGATGCTTATCATTCACGAACAATTTTTATGTTGTGTTTGATATCAAAACATTGAACTCATCATCATCAGCAGTAGCAGCAGCAGTATTATTTCGATTTATGTGAGAGTGTACATTAGTGTCTATGTTTAAATGCTTTTATTTCTGTTCACATTTTTCGTTTTGTCGTATCACCAGCTATAGTCAAAACTAACGAGTACATTATTCCGTGTGTTGGCTGTGAGTGTTGTGTACTTTTTTTCGATGATTTCTGCCAACAAACGAATACATGTTGGAGTTTATTTTCTTTAAAATCGAACAGTTTACTAGCGGTTGTCGTTTAAAACGGATGTTTAACATACGGGCGCGAAAGTATCTAAACGTATACAATTTTCATGCTATAAAAAACGAGGCGTGTAAAAATTTTATAAGACTTTTTTTGTATAGTACCGAATGTATAAGTGTGCGTGTGTTTGCAAGAAAACTTGGCAAAATAGCAAAATAAACACAAGGATTTTTGCAATTGGAGAAATCAATAAAAGGTTTTTAAACTAGAAATTACCAAGAATTTAAACTGATGAAAGAAACGAGTTTGGCAGTTTTAAAGTTAATCTGTTATTAAGTAAAACATAAAAAACTAACTAAACAGCCTTTCAACGGAAGTAATTTTTCAATATCCGTTGGGCGACGACACAACCCAAAAATAAAATACAAAAAGTTAAAGAAAATTATATATATCCAGTACAACAATAACAACAAAAACACCAAAACATTGTCTGTGTTTTCATTTCAGTTTTGGCTGTTTTCGTTTGTTTTTTTCATTTTTGGTATATTCGCAAGAAAACTTTACAACATCACATGAAAAAGTTGTGTGTTGGTCGAGTTTTGTTTTGGGTGACTTTTGCTGTGTATGAGTGTGCTGAGTTTTGGCGTCAAAGAACTGATGCTGAGCTGAGGAAATCTCAGTGACTGTGTGCGAGTGTAACAGTAAAAGTGTATACATTACATTACATTACATTGTTATAGGACTTCCTATAGAGTGAAATGTTAAAATAAAATTAAAGCATGCTTTTAGGCGCTGCTAGAGAATTACATGTCATTTGTTAAAGAACCAGAATTCTGATGTAAACACATTTAAAAACAAACAACTGGTGGTGACAAGCTATACAACCAAAACCAAAATATTAAAGCAAGTATCTAAACCCAAGCATAGAATAAAAAAAAACATAAAATTTTAATTAAAAACCTTTACAAAAGTTATCAATTACATGCAAAATAAATAAATAAACAAACAGTCAGCCAAAAAAAAAAAAACAACCAAACACATTTAAATTTAACAATTGGCGAAAAAAACACCTACACTGTGTAACTCAGATTTTAAGCTCTTTATGCTTGGCTGCGAGTGAGTGTGTGAGCTTAAGTGTTTATTGTCTATGTGTAGTGTTTTATAAACAAATATACCTTTTCAACATTTATTTTATTTATTTAAAACTTAACAACACAAACCAAACCAATACAAACCAAACTATACAACAATTGCATTAAAACCCATCCGCAACAGCAGCAACAAATTAAACGGGAAAAAATAAATTAAAACGCCTGACAAATAAAATTAAATGCGTAACATTTTATAAACAAACGAACAAACAAATGAATAAAATCATTAACGCTTTCAATCAACATTTTATTTCACTGGATAAATAAAATAAAATATCACTAAATAGTACAAGCCGCTGTAGCCATTGTTGCTGCTTTATTGCTGCTGCAAATTGCCAGCAACAAAAATAAATTGCTTTTCAAGTATCAGTATCCGTGCATTTGTGTATAACTCCCCAAAGTATGTGTGCATTTAAGTATGTTCATTGTATTGTAGTGCAATCCTCTTTCATTTAAAATCAAAATATAAAAAAAAATTGTTGAAAATTATTTTCATTCTATGAGCAATATATTGTAGTGCTTAACAAATATAAAATAAATTAAATAAAAAAAAAAAATTTAATTGAAATAAATAAATATTTAACAAAATTATTTCAAATTTGTGTGTGTGCAAATAGTAAATTATCAAATATATCTATAAAAAATATGAAATAAAAATATTTATAAATAAATGCTTAAAAATATTACGTTTAAATGCAACAACTTGTTAATGGAAAATTAATTAAAGTCAAATAATAATAAAATCTACAACAAATGCAAATACATTTGCTGTTACTACTATTACTACTCTATTTTAATTTCACATTTCAAACTACTACAACTCTAACAGCTTCTGTAAAACTATCCTTAAAAGGTAAGAATTTTAAGCAAATCATATAAATTTATTTATACTTTTGGAAATATTTATATAAAAAATACAATTTAAATTGTGAGAGGAAGTATACTACTACTTGATCATTTATTTTAATTACTGGAAGCATTTGGAAATGTGAATTAAAAGAAAGACCACTTGATATAATAATTAAATTTGTTAATATTTCAATACACTAAAGACTCCTTAAATGTCTTTAAAGTTGTTTGCTTGTTGTTAGTTTGTTGTGTGTTTTTGTTAAATGAATGAAAAAGTATTCAAGCTAATTTTATGCAAACATTTTCTTAAATACTTTAAAAACTCATTCCCTACGGAGTACTAATAACAAATGATAAATTAGATACAAGAACGCGACATAATATTATGAAGTAAATCTGATGCAATTTATTTTATTTGAATTAAAATATTTAGTCTGTCGATTAGAACGATCGCTTTTTCTGATAAAAAAAAACTTTAATTTTAGCACAAGAACATTAAATTAGATTATCAAAATCAAATGCAAAATTTATCGTCTGTCTTGCTTTGTTTATTTTTTTTTAATAATACGAGTAGATCTTTTTATTTTAGCAATGGTTTGAAACCCTATGAAAATCACTGGAAAATATTTGTAAGTCTGTCAGAACGAAATGATTTCGTCCTATAACCAGAACCTAGAATACTTGCAAATAAAAGTATTGATATTAATTTGACGTTGCGAGCAATGTGGTTTTTAGGGAATTTATCAGAAGTACTATAGAAGCAGTATATTTCCTAAAAGTGGTTCAGAAACTAATGCTATAAATAAAACAATTTGTATTTAAATGATTGTAATAATTATAAATATACAATTCCTAAGTACCTCAGCGAAACAATTACTGAAATTAAATTTGTTTTTCTTTTTCATTTTTGGGTGTATTTTATCCTATTGACATATGCAAAATTCTGCTAATTGAAACATACAGTTTTATTCTGTCATGTTGAAAATTTTGGATTCTTTTTTACTATCTTTAGAAAGATTTAGCATGCGACACATTTCTCATCTGCTTGTAATAAGGATTAGTGCAAATAGTTCCAAGAATTGTATCATATTTATTGTTCCTATAATCAATCATGTTTGCATTTAATTTAAATTATAAGTTTTCCAGTCTCCAGAATGAGACATTCATAAAACTTTGAAATAAAAACCAAAAAAAATTTTTTTTCCAGTTTCTATTTTACGATAGCATTTTGCTTTTTTTCTGACTGCTGTAATGTCGAAAACTTCTAATAGATGAAAAACAAGAAATTTTAAGAAAGACAACACAAATTTTATGTCTGTCATAAATAATATTGCAATTATTTTTTTAGTATTTTTTTTTTCTTAATTTTTATTAATTGTTTTATGTTATATATATATAATCACCCCTATCGTGAATAAAAATTCCACATGAAATTTGTTCCCTTTTCACATATTTCCTATTAAAATTCAATGTTCAAAAAATAAAAGGGAACAAATTTCATGTGGAATTTTTATTCACGATAAAGGTGAATATTAATGTTTTTTTTTTGTATTTCCACAAATAAAACTGTGCTATAATATATAACAATTTATGCAATGATTTTAGTTAAAGTCCAACTACCTTTACGATTTGCAAGACATTTTTTAAGAAATATCCTTGTTTTCTTTCAAATACAACTTATTTAAGAATTTGTAAATAAATAAATTTGTCTTTAAAGAAAAACCTTAAAAGTATAAACTTCAAAGCGGGAAAAGCTTCATTAGTCATATACAATTTGTACATATGTAAAGAGCCCAATAAATCTTATGCATGGAATTGTAGAAACTAATTAAGTGAAGCCACTAAAACAATATAACATTTTTCTTTCAAAATAACTCTATATTGAAAACATCTCGATGATCACACAAAATTCAACTAATTGCAATTATGTATATATCTTCACTTTATGTTTAGTGAAATTGTCAATTGTCAATCTAAATATGAGGATATCGAGGTGATGAATTAAAATTCAAATATTTCAAATTGTTTATATTTTATTGCCTGTTTTTAGGGGTTTATTAGAAAAACTTAATAAACTAATGGCCGAATTCTCAGTCATTAGTTAACCATTCGTAAACTAAAATACTACCTATTGTTTAACTATTACTTGTTAATCTTATGGCGAACTAAGCATTCGCGAATAAAGAATCATTAGTTAAGCATTCGCTATTAGCTAACTAAAGACTGTGAATTCGGCCATAAGAGTTCTTGTTTCTGGAAGTTGTATTGAAATTTTATTATCCATCTTGTTAACTGAGTAAATTTATTTCCCTTTGCTTAATGAGATTTCCAAAAAACCATTTTTTTAAATAATAGTTTTAATTAAACATAATAAATTTCTAAAGCTGTTTTTCTTCTAATTAGTTTTAAATCCCTGTATTATCTCAAACTCTTCTTTTATAGACTAAAATTATGCCATTATCATTACACTGTTGAGAAGGCTTTCAATTATTTTCTTTTTATGAATTCAAAATTAATTATTTCAACTATTAAATCATTGAAAAGGAAAATACCAGTAACAAAGCACAACCTTGAAATCTTGAAGTTGTTTTGTAGGTCTTTGATTTAATAAACAACAAACAAAAATTATCAGAAATTTTTTTTTATCATCAAACTCAACTTAAAAATGTACAAATAAAAGAATTAATTTATTCTTTAATATTTTTGTTCTATGGAAAGACTAGCTAAAGCCACAAATATTTCAATAACAAAATGCACTCTCCCTCTCTATTATATTTATATTTTTATACAAAAAAAGTAGAACTGTGTTACAAACATCTTTTGTCAACTTTTATGCAAATGTCTCTCTGCAGCTACACATACATACAAATATTGTTATATTTTTTTCTTTTTGTTTCTTTTTTTTCCATTTAAATGCTGCTTAAAATTATGCAAACATTTTTTTGTTATACATATTATTTTTTATGTGTATTTTACATACCAACCAGTCATGACATTAAAAATAAAGCAAAATCAGAAAAAAACGACAGATAAAACGTTTTTTAAGCTCTTTAAAATTCTTTTGACCAAAAAAATGTGATGATATAAGAACATTTTTCTGTTTGGTTTCTAAGGGAATTCTAGTAGTTTCTTTTTCTTATGCATTATTTAAAAAATGATGCTTAAAGATTAACATACAGAATATGTACACAAAAAAGTTATATTAAAATATGCTTTTAGGCGATAAGCGAATTTTTGCAGAAACATAAATTCTTAATGAATAATTTAAAGCTTATTTTTTAGCATATAGATCTTCAATAAGGTCATGGTTTAGAAAAATAACTTATTAATAAGAATTTATAGAGATTTTCTTCATAACCTGTATAAGATTTTTGGTTTTCTTACAAAATTTTAAGCCTAAAAATCAAATATTTATATTTTATCTCAAGTAAATTGAAAAAAAAAAATTTTAATAATAAATTTTTCAAGTTGTAATTCCTAACTTCAGTAAAAATAATTTAATGAAAATTAAATTTAATGAACTCGAGCCTAACTAAAATTATCAAAATATAAATTGAAGGTAATTTGTATAATTTATTGAATTTCCAATTTATTTCTTTGACCATACTAATTTCGAATGAAGTCGAAAGCAAAGGTCTGAATTAGAGTTTTATAGTTTTTTAAAATCGTTTAAAAATTACAGAAATTATTTAACATTTTTAATAATCCTTATAATTTTTATTTCGACACCTAAGAGTATGCAATAAAATATGTATGTGAAGTATTTACGATAGACTTTTAGAAAAAATGTAATAACTTTTACAATTTTTAAACAATTATACTAGAAAATGTTTTATTTTCTTCCAAATGTACTATTTTTTAAAAATATGTACGTTAAAATATATTTGTCTTAAAAAAAAACATAAAAAATACACATCAAAGTTGAAAAATTAAAAAACTCAGGAAACAACAAATCTCGAATGTAATACAAACATATAAATAAATATAAAATTTTAATATTTTTGAGATAAAAGTTTAAAAAGTAACCAGCTAAGTTTGATTTTATTTCAGATGGTTTTGTATACAACAACAAAAAAAAACTACAATAAAATGTTTACTTGTACACAAAAATATCAATGGTGGAGATGAATTCGTTAAACTACATATAACTATAAAATATTTGTTCGAAGTTGTTTAACATTTTTATTTCTAACTTGTTTTCTATTTGAATCTACCAATTAATCAGGTTTTCAATACCAAACAGCCTGGAACAATAGTAAATATTCTAAGAGAATTTTAGAAATATTTCTTTTATATTTTGGGCGTGACGTTTTTTATACACACATATAAATAGTAATTGCCAAATTGTACTAAAATAAGGTAATAAAACTAATAATAAAACTAAAACCAATTTTAGTTTTTCAACATAAAACATCAGCTTGACGATCTTTATTCTTAGCCTTAAAAGTACCTGCAACTCAATTTATTAAAGCATTTACTATTTACATTTTTTTAGCATATTGCTTTGCTTTGTTTTATTTCTTTTATTTTATTTGTTATTTGTTTAACGTTTGTTGAACTCTCACCAGCTCACAATGAAAAGGGTAGCAGGCCCTTTGTTTGTGTGCAAAATAAAAAAAAAAGAACTTAATGCTGCCTACTTTATGGCTGCTTGTCTTATATATTAACACTATTTAAAATACTTAGAGTGTAAAAGGATTTTCCTTACTTAACACCTCAAGTACGAAAAAGAACAAAATTTCACACTTAACATTTGTTTTGTGTTTTTAAAAGAAAAAAAAAAAAAATATTAAGAAGAAAAAATATATCAAGAAAATAAAGACTCTTTAAGAGTGATTGCTCATGCATGCCTACACTTGCTGTTAAATGAACGCCTGGCTTTTGTGCTGTTCTTTAGTTTAAAACTTAAAACACAAAGTGCACATTTAGGCGTTTATATGCAGGAACATTTTGCTAGACATATTTTTTCTTATAATTCTTAAAAACGCAACTATATAAAGATTATTTTACAGGTTTGCATGAAAGCTGTATGTTGTAAGAGAATTGAGCCTGTAAGATTTTGTTAAGAATTTGGATTTTTGTTCTTAAACATCTTGAGTAATACAAGTATTTGTAATATTTATTAAATTTCTGTTCTTCCCTTAATTATATGCGTATTTTTGTAAGTTATTTTTTATGGGCTACAAGTTTAAAATATCTTTAAACAATTGCTTTCCCACTTAGCATTTCAATACATGTTTACATACCTTTTGGTTATGTGTATATATACTTTGTAAAGCATATTTTCAGGATAAATATTATTAATCTAGATTTTCTTCTTTAATATTCCTTAACTCTCAATTTTTGCTAAAACAGAAACAAACAAAAATGTATTTGCTAGTTTAATACCAGGAAGTTTAGTAGTAGCAAAATACACACATACACACATGAGTAGAACAACAGAAAAAAAATCAATAAGTAGTTATACATACATGTTGTTAAAAAGTTCAAAACGGTAAAGAAATGGAAACTGAAGCTATTATAACAACTTATATAAACTCATGAAGGAAAAAAAGTCAAGTAAGTGATATATACCCAGCGAAAAGTTTAGGGTTATGGTGAGAGTATTGATTTTTATTGATAGTTTAAGCTGTTTGTTTACTGAGAAACTAGAATCAAATGGATGGTGTTAAAATTATAATTAATTCACTACACATATGTGTAAAGCATGCCTATCCACAACAAAATCTATAGAAATTACAATTATTCAATCATATCAATCATAAATACGCCAAAAATATCATATTGTTTGCGATTGTCTCATATTTGATTTCATTACTTTGTCTGTATTTGACTGATCTGCAATACTTAAGATTATTAGAGTAACACGTTGCAGGAATCACTTTAATTTCCAATTACTCTTTTAGACTTGAGAGAGATTTACACAGACAGTTATACGATAAAAGGCCTATTTTAATTTTAATAGAATTAGGAATATTTATACTTTGGAAGAACTTAGATAAATATAATTAAACGAACGACAAAGTTGTTTCATGACCAATCGTAAGAGTCGCTTGCGAAATTAAAACTACCTTAGTTAATCAATAACAAATATTTTGTGGTATTAGACTAAATTGATGGGCATAATTAGTTCAGGCTTAGACTCTCTGACTCTATAACAGTGCGCTTGCAAAATGTTCCTTTATCGTTAGTGATGCAATTTTCGAAAGTTCTATTCATGTGATATGTAATGTTGTTTTTTTAACATTAATTAACAAACAGAAACTGCGAAACTTTTGGCTTATGGGCAGAAAATACCCGGAGTCTTTGGCAACACTCTGACTGATAGTCCTAGTCTATGGGAGCACCTAGGTCATTTGTATACAGTCATTTATTTGATGTTGAAATTTTTATTATTGCCCAAAAGAAGAACGTGTGCCAATTACTTTTTATGAATAATTTCATTCAAATGTTGGCTGCCAATATGCTGTAGTCCGTCCATTTAAAAGGATACATATCTTATCTTTTGAGTTACGATTCTATCCTGCATTGCGCGAATTCCTACGTGCACATAACCCTAAAGACCAAACGTAGAGATGTGGTATCACACGATCTCGTTGACCAGATCACAGGTCCGGAACACACCAGACTTTATTGTGCTGAATTGTCAAACAATTCTGAAACAGACATTTCTGTGATCTGCGAAAAGGAAAACAAACGAAAAAAGCTCTAAATGTAGCACCACTCACATAACTTAAGTTAGTTAATGTATCTAGCATAGACTAAGTCAAACGTTTGAAAATATTTAATACAAAAACCTGAATTTCAACTTCAAAGTTTTAAATTTGAGAGATAGTTCTCCGTGTATATCTACTCAATTAATGGTAAAATTGACAAACTCGCACTCTAAATTTCTGTATGTTTGAGTGTGTGTGTAGTAATGGTCTTCAATGTTGAAACGTGTAGTGGTGTATTCAATCCGTGCAAAAAACGTGAGTACTCCATACACGTATGTATGGACTACTCCATAATGAACAAGGAGTACTCCAAACATAATCCATTTGTTTGAAAAAAACTAGTCCATTTAACATTACGATGTCCTAGGACTGGACCATATACTCCAGCTTTGCATAACACGGGCCTAGTCCCAAAACTACTCCTTGTAACTACATCAAATGTTTTTAAACAACGATTACGGTCGTTAAAGCACGAACAATTGTCGTGTAACAAGAAGTTCTGCTTTGAAAATGAAATGGTCCATAAGTGCATTACATAGGACCAAGATTTTTGCAGAGATATTCTGTTTTACCGAATATAGCATACTAATTTGTTTTATTTTATCAGACATATCAATTGAAATATAATCATTAGAATATAAACATGTTAGTATTTTTAACCGTCTTTCAGATTGAACTTTTAATTGTAATGAAATCGTTAATAAGAATTTTATCTATCTAGTTGTAAACTTAAATATTTCACTGGGGTTTCTGTTTAAAAATGTTAAGTCAAACATCATTATACGGATGAATATGTGTAAGTATAAAGTTATATATGGGCTTTAGTATGAGAACAAAGAAAAAAAAAAATAAAAAGAAAACATAAAACAAAAACTATAAAAATCTTACATATGTCGGGCATTAAAAGCTTCACGTTCCCACATAACTCCCTCCTATACGCCCCCAAAAGCAGACATAATTTTTTTTTTAAATAAGTAGTTATAAATTGAGTTGTACACATAGTGTATGTATAAAAGAGTATATCAACATTTTTTTTTTTCTGCAACAAAATTTAAGAAAATTTTCATTTCCTCTAACAAAACGCAGTTAACTTAACTTAAGCAGGAGTTTCATTTTCCTAGAATAAAAAAAAAATACAAAAATAATATGTTAATCTTGGCACGTAGTGTGTTCTCTGGTGTGCTTAAGTTAACTTAGCAACGTTCGAGTATGAATATTCTATAAAAATGAAGAAGCAAGAATAAAAAAAAAAACTAAATAGAAAAGTAAGTGCGTAGAAAAGCAGTAGTAAAACTTAAAAATGAGCAAAAGTTTAAAGTCTCTATAGAAATCATTATAATTTTATATTGTATTATATACAGTATGAAAGAAAGCATAACACATTTACCCCTTCATACTATAAAGATGGCTGCTGTTGAGAAGTATTTACAAGAAGCGGGTGCAGCAGCAAAACAGTTGTATGTATTTACTTTACTAACTAATGCATGTGCATGAATATTTACATGGGTATATGGGTAAATACATATGTAGTTTATACGTTTATGCATCTTTACAAATGTCTACTAGAGGTTGTGAGTGTGGGATAAATAAATGCAACAAATTCAGATTTAGTTTATGAATTTGTTAAGAAGCATGCTAGAAAAAACAACGCTAAATAGATTGTTTTTCGTAAATAAAATATTGTTGTGCATTTTTTTTTTTCTGGATTTCCACTGAAATGTTCCTGAAGAAATTTAAAACAATTTCATTATTTTTACTTTAGCAAGTGTAAAGTTTAGCAAAAAGCGTATACTGAAATTCATATAAATTATTTATAGTTTTGTAGGCAAATATAAAAGAGCAACTTCCTGGATATTTACGTTTTTTAGTTTTTAAGTGCTTTTTTTACGATATGATATGTATGAATTTCTTATAATTCTAGAGACAATAATAAAGCGAAATATTTTAAATTTACATATATAAATGTATATATGTAATACAAAATTACTTATGGTTAATAAAATTACTTCTAAGACAAATCAAAGCGTTGGGCATTTCTGTGACGTCTTTGTGGCGAATTTTGCGAAAAGATCTTGGCCTACATCCTTACAAGATCAAATTGACGCAAGAACTGAAGCCGCTTTACTACCAGAAGCGTCGTATGTTCGTGAATTGGGCTGAGCAACAACTTGAAAATGATTCGAATTTTCATCGAAAAGTCATTTTTAGCGATAAGGCTGATTTTTGGCTGAATGGCTTCGTCAATTAGTAAAATATGCGTTATTGGTCAGACAGCAATCCACACGTACTCCATGATTCTTCATTGTATCCCGAAAAAATTACGGTTTGGTGCGGTTTATGTGCCGGCAGCGTAATTGGCTCGTACTTCTGCCGTGATGATCAAGACCGGCACGTTACTGTGAATGGGAATCGCTACCGTTCAATTATAACAGAATATTTTTGGCCCCAATTGGATGATATGGACTGGGAGGACATGTGGTTCCAACAGGACGGCGCCACAAGCCACACAGCGAATGTCACAATCAATTTATTGGAAACCAAGTGTGGAGAACGAAATGGTCCAGTCGATTGGCCGCCTCGGTCATGCGATTTGACGCCGTTAGACTATTTCCTGTGGGGCTACGTCAAGTCTATGGTCTATGCAAACAAGCCAGCGACGATTGATGAACTTCGAACGAATATCGAACGTGAAATTGCAGCAGTATCGGCCGATTTTGAAAACCGTCGAAAATTGCGTTCAGCGTCTGGATTTCTGCAAGCGTGCCCGTGGTGCCCATGCAAAAGAAATTGAGTTTCCTATATAATGGCATCGAACGTACTTTCCAAAGCCGTTTTTGTTTTATTTAAAAAAACTTTTGTAGCGCTCTTATTGAAAAACCCTATACATAAAGACGTATTTTTTTAAAGAACTTAAAAATCTAACAGCTAACTCCTACTTAGCTGAACAATGTTTCAAAATGTGAAGCCTAATATTTAAAAATTCTCTTTCACAATTACCTAAAAGTAATATAAAACAAAATGAAAGCAGATCATGGCAAGAATAACATAATCAGTTTAGGCACCAAACCATAATATGTTCACATACTGGCATATATTATTGCCTAATTTGAGGCTGTCATACACACACAGCTTCTTAAATATATAAACTTATATTAAAAGCTTTAAATTATCCATTAAACAGCCACTCAGGATACTTAAAAAAAAAATTTAAATTTAAATATGTACGTACTATGTGTGTACGTATGTATTTATGTATATATAGCAAAATGTTTTCGAATACACTTACAGCCAGCAAATAAAGTAGACTTTTATTTATTTTGAAATATGTATTAAAATCCCTTTTTTAATACCAATCATGCATACATACACATACTGTTGTATTTGGCTATAAATAAGCTCAATCAACAGCAAGCAAAAATACACACTGTACAATGTTCAACCATGTCAAGTTAAGAAAATAACGGCTACAAGTGGAAAAAAATGTAATTTTAATATAATGCAAGGCAAGAGAAATAAGCAAAGCATACAAAATAACATAAAATCATTCTCTTAAACACACACTTACATATATATGCATTTATTGCTACTTACATACATACATATATACTGGCAAGAGAGCGATGAACAACAAAATGTTTTAAGAAAACTGAAAACAATGCAGGAAAATATAAATGAAAACAATACAATACAACAACTGTTACCAATAACTATACTCGTACACTTTCTCTTGAACATATACATACATACTTTTAAATACCCAGCAAACACGGAGGATAGATTTCACATGAAGAATGAATTGAAGTCAAAGAGTTTCTCAAATGTAAATGTAGCATTTAAGACGCTTTTAAACATTTTCTAAAGATTTGTTTAGTGGTTTGAGGATACGATTACTTGGACCTCTCATAGTTAGCGACTACACATATAAGCCGATGTAAATTATAAATGATATTGCAAAACTCAAATCAGGACAAATTTGCAAAACATATGAATCTAATGGAAATCTACTCATACTCGTGACAAACATTTTGAAAATTCATTAAAAACTTTTATAATTTTTTAAACATTTGACTTTTTGTTTGTTGGGTTTATAGGAAAAACATACAAATAACCCAACACATCTGCTCCACCAGTACAATTTACACAAAATACATGCAACATTGTCAGTATATGAATACATGATAAAGAACGAAAGAAAGACAACAAAAAGTAATAAACATAACAGCTCTGAATACCCGCCAAATCGACAAGAAGTCTTATAAGAAAGAAGCTGAGAGTTGAGTTCAGTGAAATTGTTACAAGCAGTTACATGTTCTTAACAAAGCTGAAAAATTCCGACAACAAATTAGGTACAACGTACAGCTCGAAAAATATTTATATCCTGTAAAATTTGGCCCGGAAGAAGCCTTAACTTTTGCAAATGGCAGCAACCAGCACACACCACAGTGATTTTCCTGTAATTATTTATATGATTGCGGCAACCAAAATAAGTATATGTTGATGTTCACAGAAATATAGCAAAGAAGCAGTGATTTTAATTTCGGAAGCTAAAGTTATTGATTTTATGTAGCCCATCGCAAATAATATTTAAATGGCTCCAGTCCTTGCAACAGCAACAGCCTAAAGGCTAACAACATTAACAACAGCAAATGAAGAATGTAAACAAACATAAAAAAACGCAGTTTACAAAAATTTGCTTGAGACACAATGAGTCAGCCAGGCTGTCAGCCAGCAGTCGTGTCAGCAGCTGAAGTAGACACAAATTATTTACAGATGCTCTACCGCAACGTTTTATTCTTTTTTATGAAAAGAAAAGTAATAAAAAGAATTTCATTCTTTTTTATTTACAACAGAAAAAGGAGAAACTCCTTAATTTTTATTTACAAAAAAAAAAAGCTTTCTGTTAATGGCAAATGGGGGCTGGCTGGGTGATTTTAAAAGAAAAACGACTGCCAGCAAAAGAAAGTAATAAACGAATATAAATGTTGCTGCTGATAGCTTTTGGCAAATGTCATGAAACCAATGTAACATTAAAACGAAATATGACCAGAAATAAAACAGGCGCACAAACGGAACAGACAGGCAGTAAGTAATCACACCACTAAAATGTTACGGCCTCCTCCACTCCTTCTCATTAAAACCATGAGAAAATGTGTCATTTTAATTTTAAGTTTGTTCTTTTAAGAGTTATTGGAATTTTTATTTTAAATGAAACCAAAATGAACTACCAATTGCAACTGATTTTAAACTTGTTTTAAAAACCAATAAAATCAGTGGCCATAAAACATTGAAATGTTGTTAATAAAACAAGTTTTAGTATTGAAATTAGTTGTTAGGTATGTAATTTTATTTCTAGTAAGAATTTAAAAAAATAATTTGGTATTTTTAAATTATCTCTTCTCTAAATTAAGACTTTATCTTGTACATAGTATGTTATAATCACTTCTAGTTCTGCTTATAGTTCAGTCAAGGACAGGTTATTCTACTTTTGTTTTTCCTGTTTCCGATAATATAATTTTCAAGCAAATTCCGAATATAAATATATATAAAAACTAAATTGAATTGCTAATTTTTCAAACTCTTATTCCCTTGACTTTTCCTTATGAAATGCCCAAACCCTCTTAGTAATTCCCCAATACCAGTAAAGCCTAAAAACAAAAAAAGTTATAGAGAGAAATGAAAAAATACATCCAAGAAAAATAAGAAATTAAAATAATATGTATTAAAAGCTATAAAAATCACAATGTTTTTATTTTTTCTGGTGATCATTTTCTGCTAGCGGTTTAATGCTTTTTGTATAAGAGGCGAGAATTTCGCCTGCAAAGGCCAGTTAAATAAACAAACAAAGAAATGAAAATTATTTTTTTTTGTTTCTTTCCATTTCAACATTTTAAGTTTAAGTATTTGGAGGTAATATACTAGAAAGAAAACAAAACTACCATTACTAGCCTGTTTTGAATTTCTCTAACCAGCCGAAAAATATGCAACATTTTTATATATTTAAGTGTACAAAGTAGAGAGTTTTATGTATATGTATATTTTCTTGCTTGTTGTAACTTTTAATAGGATTACTATACAAAGTAAACGAATGGCTTTAGATTAAGATTATGTAAATAGATCATTGTGTTAACTAAGTATGACTGAAGGCTAGCAAGAAATACAATACATAAGTAAAAAAAGAAAAGAAATGAAAAAAAACACACACAAAACAACACCCTTAAAATGAAATGAAAGAAAGAAATAACATAAACTATGTAATAAAATTGAATGGAAATATATGTATGTATTTTTAGTGTTTGCGATGATTTGATATGATAATATATGCAGTTTGGTTAACGATTTCTGTATTTCTTATTTTTTTTATTTCTATTTTTCTGTTCTCTTTTTACTGTTTACTTGTAGTATTTAATGGCATACTTTTAGGCATTGCCATAAGAATCTAATGAATGCTGAAATATTTGCTGGTTGCCGTACATAAAGAAATTGAATTTTATTATTGTTTGAATCAAAATGTCTAGATTTTATGGCAGTAACGTAAATAAAGGCATTGAATAAATTTCTTTAAACAATTTGCTTGGTGTTGTTGTATTGTTAAGATGAGTGTTGGGGTAAGCTTATATTAAACATTTTCGCAGTACATTAGTGAGGTCTACTTTTAGGCAAAAACATATTTTTTAATACTATAAGGAAATATTCAAAATATATTTTTAAAAGAAATTTAAGAAAACGCATTAAAAAGGATATTAAAAAGCTTTAAATATTTTTTTTTATACTAAAATTTTTTGAAGCAATTTTCAAAAAGCTCATTTACCTCGCCCTCGAAAAAAAAACTTATTAAAACCTACAATGTAAATGACACACACCACAGATGATTTTAGTAGTTTTACGTACTTTGTACATAAATCTCTTACAAAATACCTTATTGAAGCACTTAGTAGTTAAAATGAATTATTTTAGTACATCGCAAACAAAAATAAATTCTTATTGGTATAGAATTGTCAGAAGTGAGCTAAATTTATATTACTTTACTGGTTATTTGGTAAGTAAAATTTGTGCTTTTTATTTCCTCAATTTGATGAAAGAGTGTCAATATTTTGCCTTCTATTAGTTCTGAACAAAATATAAAATCACTCTCCCAAAAATTCCATTTAAATTTAGCTAAGTTCTTATTAAACAAACCTCTATACATTTCACAAAACCGTATTATTTTTCTTTTCTATAACTTACACAAGCATTAAACCACAATTTCCTTTCTACACAATAAGAAAAACTCTAAACTTATTAAATTTATTATTTTTTCTTATCAAACATTTTGCCATTTCCTATTTTCCTTAAGCTAATTGAATCTACATAAATAATTTGTTCCGTAAAGTTTCTTAAATTATAGTAATTTTCGTAAATGAAATGAAATCAGTTTTAAGATTCTCTGTCAACCCCCCTAACCCAGCAACGAAAGTAAGCCAAGTAAAAATAGAAAGAATGAAAGCAGAAACAAAACATGAACGTATAAAATTACCCAGAAATAAACTACAGAAAAACCCCTAAGAGAAAACTTAGGAACAGGCACACACTTACATCTATACATGGAAAATAGATATAAAGACAATTTCCTTGTATGACACATATAAACAATAGAAAATATGGCCAAAATACACGTAATTTTAGCAATTTTATATGCAACATCAAATAAAGATTGTCTACTTTTAGGAGTAAAACACCAGAGCCAACAGAAGAGCAACAACAAAATTAAATAAAAGACCATGATGCGTAAGTGATATGTAGAGTATAAAATAAGACCAACACATGCATATCAAAAGAAAATCATACACATATAATACCAGACTAAAGGAAATGAGAAAAAAAAATAAATGTTTTCGTTTAACTATCTATATATTTCTATATGACCTCCATACCAAAATAAATTACTTTAGTTATCTATTAACAACAAACACATACACACTCACTAACACCCACCTACGACCAAATGATATAGGAGAATTCCTATATGTATTTGCTTATAAATGTATGTGTTTTAGTACGTTTATACGTTTGTATACTCTTTTGATTATAAAAAGAACATGTAATAGATGCGAGTATATTGTTTTCATTTCTATGTGGGTGGGTATTACGAGTTCAGTTTAACTTTCGTCTATTATTTTTCTCCTTATACTATATATAAATGTTTTGCAGAGCTTGTATTTTTCATCAATTTACTTGTACAATTTTTCTTTTTTTTTTCCTAGATCGAAAAAAAAAATAAAAACAAATTCTATTATTTTGTACATTCCACTTTCGCTCTTGCTCTCTGTCTTGCACTGTTGTATTGTATGAGTGCAAACATTTGACTTTGTACTGTTTCGATTTTATTATTGTTTGCTTCACATTTTCCGTTTTGCACACATACTCGTAGACATACGCGCTTTCAATCGTGCAATAAATTTGAAGTCGGTCAAGGACGCATCATGTAATTGCCTACACTTTAAAGCAGAGATTTTAGAGTAGATAAAATTTAAATGAATAAGCAACTACACAATGTTGGAGAAGTAAAAGGATTTCATGTATTTTGTAAAGATCGAAACTAGAACTAGAACTGAAGAGAAGTTGAACTAGACTATAACTAATAAAATGTTTGAAATCATTTCATCAACTCATTGCTTATAATCAAATAATATTTGATTGTTCTACAAAAAACAGATCCCAAATATATAAACATTTTACATTATGCAGACAGTCAATGTACAGTTGTTGAGTAATTTTATGTATTGTTAAATTTTTTTTGAAAAGAAACAAATATTCAAGTCAATGGTCAGAAGAGCGAGTATTGTTTGGCCGTTGTTCTCACTGTTCGTGCTGATACTATTACTTTTTCAAATGTTGCTGTTATTGTTTCTACTTCTTGCCAATGCTTTTAACAAAACAAATGATCATCATAAATTACCCTCTTGAGATTAAGTATAAAAGTACCCTGCCATTCTTACATTTCGACTGCTAAACACACACTCTCCTACATACAACAGACACACATGCATACAAAAGTAAATGTAAGTATGTATCTTGAAGATGGTATAAATGAAAAAGCAAATGTTAGTTATTGTTGCTATTGCTGTTATTATCATGGTTAGAAAAGTAACAAAAATACAAAAAGTATAGGGGGAAAAGCGCTACAATAAAGAATGTAACTGTTGGGCACAGAACACAATACAACACACCATGTCTGCTTTATAATTTTATTGTATTTTTCATTTGACTTTTTTACTTAAATTGTTAAATGTTGCAGAGTATTAAAGAAAATGAACAGCAAGCAAACACCAAAAACAAAACACAAACAAACCCCATAATTTTTGCAAAAGAGATTGGAAAAACCCAGTTTGAAAGAAGTAAACGAAAAAAAGCAGCTAGCAAGTAGCTTCAAAAATAAAATTCTAAAACACCCACCGCTGGTTAAAATGTTCTAAATGAAGTTCACAATTTGTGTAGTAAATTTATCAAAATGTATCCAAGAAAAAAGTATGTTGTTTTTTTTTTTTTTTTTGCTTTTCTAGTTTGTTTGGCTGCTGCTATTGGCCATTAGTAATGTAGTTAATTTTGTGTAAAGAGAAATAAATGTCTTTAGTTGCCATTGAATTGAGGTGAGAATATAATCATAAAACTGTGATTTCTTGTTAATAAAATAAAGGTTTTTATTTGGTAAAGAAAAATTGCTGGTGTTCTCTTCGGGCTGTGTTGTCTGTTTTTATACTTTTTTCTGTAGTCTAATTTTGGGCATAAATTAATGATGCAGAAATATAAGGGGAAATGGGATTGAAGAACAATTGCTTAAAGATACATATTCGTTTGACATTTGGGAAATGAAGAAGGAAATTCTCTGAAATGTATAAGAACTTGAGTTTGTATAGCATAGTTTTAGGAAATTTTCCTATACATCTAATTTATTTCCCTCAATTTTCGTATGTCTATGATAATTTGTACCTATGTATTTGATATATGTTATTATTATATAAAATATTTGGTTTAAAAAGTGAAAATTTTTGACTAATGTTGCCTACTTTAAGGCAATTTTATTTTAGCTTAAAATATAAAGTATACATTTAGGTAAGACAAATATTAACAATCGAAAGGGCAATATTTCGCAAAACATAACACAACCTTGGCAGAATGTTGTTAGAATTTTTAAAAGGGATTAAAATTGCATATCAATAGCAAATAGAAAGTTTCGAGTTTATCGTTAATACTCAAACATTTCTTCCACAATAATTTTTAGTTTGGTTTAAATTTCTTGTTCAAAAACTATTGATTAAATGCTCATGCCATCCTTCTTCTCAGTTACTTCATTAGTATTGCCGTTTATCATTGATTTATTCATTGACTTTGGCATGTTATAAATGTTTAATGTGTTTATCGCAATCTCTCAACAACATTCTTAACATTTTGTTACAAGTTGTTTTTATTTTTATTTGTTATTTTTGTTTTGGTTTGTTATGTGTGTGTTTTATATTTCTTTCGTTTTTAAACCATACAGATTTTTTGATTTCATTTAAACACGCAAACCCTTTTTGCTTTTACTTCCTTTTTTGTTGGCAGACTAAAAGGTAAATTTTGTGGCTTTTGATTTTGGCCAAATATAAACCCAACACCCCTAAAAATAAAAAAAAAATAAAAAAACATTTTAACTTTTGATTTCCGCCTGCAAAGGTTTGCGTGTCTGGAACACATACTTGCTAACATACCTAAATGCATATGTGTCTATAAATAAAAACTTAGTTCGATCAAGATTGATTTCATTATATTTAACTGGCTGAAGTATATTTTTAGGCGCTTGCATTTTAAAAGTTGTTTTTGTAAATGTTAAATTTAAATGCTTGTTACTTTTAATTAGAAAGTGCATTTTTAATTAGCTGAAAATAGCAAAAGCTAGAAATAGCTGAACAAATTAAATGTTTCATGCATTTAGAAACTACTTTTAAATAAAAAACTGTTCTAATTTTATTGCCTGTTGATTATTTTATACGTGTTTGCAATTCCACAGAAAATATTTAATTCCATTTGTGGCTTTTTACTAAAAAGAGATTTTATTCCGTTGTTTACTATATTTTTATACTATTTCTAATATTTTTTTTAACAGCCAGTAGAGTAGAGATCATCATCTACTCTAATCATTAGAGTAAAGGTCATTATCTACTTTAGTCAGTAGAGTAGAGATCATCGTGTAATTTTTGTGACTTTTGACTAATATTGTGGAGATTATCATCTATTCTAATACGAGCATATATAAATTTAATTTTATTCGCCCTTAACCCTTAACTAGTTAATATAAATGACATATTGCCATTTAAAATTAAATATTTTCCTCTCTATTATTATTTGTTTCCTCTCTTATTTAGAAAGTAAGCCTTAAAAAACCAAAAACTTATTTTAACACAAATATTTTCTTAAATCTATTTTTATAATATGTTAGAGTTTTTCAAACAATACTAAGTACTTTAAGCATCTTAAAGTTTTAAACAAGTATAAATATCAAATAACAATTTCTAAAGAAGTCCCATTTCAACACACAATGATGTATTGTAAAACATCTTTAAACCTCTGTCAATATTATAACAAACTCATATGACAAACAACTGTACAAAAGAGACAATCTAAGGACGCACACATACATACATATGTGCAAGTGTATGTACATATATATAGAGCGGAGAACCACGCAGAAATTTGTTATCTATACTCTTAAACACATAGAAAAGCAAAACATCAGTACATTTAGAATACAAATGCATATACATACGGATACATTCAACTACAATATGTAAACTGACCCAAATCCCCAAAGAAAATAATACAGACAAGGGAGTAGAGAATAGAACAGAGAAGAACAGAGCGAGGAAAAAACCAGATCATTTGCATAACAAACTATAACACTAATATTGTAACTGCACACACACGCTTTTGCATATCTAAATACATATACATATGTATATGAACATATACATATACTCGTGTGTGTGTAGACTTAGTCTCGCTTGTATGAAAAGATTGAAAATGACACACATTATTGATAATACAACACATTTGTGTGTGTGTGTGTGTGGATGTAACTTTAATGCAAACAAAATGCAAGTTTTAGGAACAATATAAAATGATAATATTTGTATTTAGTGGAAAAAATAGAATTTAGTCTGATAGCTACAAAATGTGTAATATTGGCCAAAGATTTTTATGTTTATAGCTGATTAAAAAGTTTTAAACAGTAACAACACATACAGTGCTAAATGCGCGTTCACATGAAAATATTTGTTTACATTAAGCCTAAAAGCGGCATAACGATCAAAATAATTTCAACATTTTTCCAAATACTTAAAAAATGATATCTAAGGTTTTGTACGATGTTGAAGTGAGCGAAATATTGTTTTTTAAGCAATTCTTTTTTAATACTGTTTAAATTTTGGTTTTTAAGTCCTTTTCATTTATAATGTTTTATCCAACCTTAAGCGAATTGTTGGCCATTTTTCATTTTTTAATTTTAACCCTATTAAACTACAAGCACCTCGTTCTTCAAACACCCTCTAACATGCTTTATTTGCCCTATATCCCCTTTTGTATACAATTATTGCTTTTATATATGTTGTTAAACAAATCTAAAAATTTTGTATAATTTTTTCTAGTTTCAGGCGTTATATAATCAATTTTTCATAATAACATTTGCCAAAACTACTGAAGTATTCTACTATCTAATTAAAACTTGTATTAGTTTTGGAGGTCGTTGCAGGATATAGAGTTAGACAATCAATAAATTTACATTTATATATACATACATGTTTGTAATAAATAATTTAAATACTGTTTTATTTTTTGCCAACGTAGGCTATGAATATTTAGTATATAATTGATTATTGATTTGTGCAGATGAACAAATGAAACGAATTTTACAGCAGCTAAAAGTGATAGATTTTGCTGCAAAGACTTTTAAAAGTTCTGCCATAAGTTCACATATCATTGTTTTTTTATCATTGAAATAACATGTGGATATCTGCCATTTTACAAAAATGCGATTGAAAATTTTGTTAAAAAAATTATATCGATATGAACATCTTTCTAAAATCATTTTTTATTTACTTTTTAACAAATTTTTGTTTTTAAGTTTTTTGAAAAACAAAGTTCTCTTTGAAAACCGCTATATATCATAACAGTTGCTTAATGCAAAAAGTACTTCATGTACTTAATAACTGGGCAAATTAGTTTACAACAGCAATAACAATTACAATCCCTAATAAAGATATCAAAACAAATAATGTACTCAATTAAAGCCACCTAAAAGTATGCTTTAATTACGGTAAAAAAAATGGAATTAAAAACTAAAGTTCAAGTGTTGCTAAGACTACAATTCTACGTATTCTTATTTCTATAAATATAAGTAGTTACATACAATTCCAAATAATGTCTGCCAGGCTCTCATAAATTTCTAAGGAAATATGCCAGACTTCCGCTTTGTGGCGACACAAGAAGTAGAAAAGGAAGAAGCTGTAAAGAGATAGAAAATAGGAATTAGAAAAGAAAACTTATTTATAAAAGAAAAAGTTTTTTTTTATTAAATATATATATAAGTCTGTTTTGAGTTGAACTGTTTTCAAAATTGAAGGAGAGGGGCTTAACAAAAACACAAGTATCTTAGTTATTTTTGGTTTTCGTTTAATTTTTTATTATTAAATATTAATAATAATCATGCTAAGTATGAACAAACAACAGCTGGTTCAGTAACCCTTTATTCCAATTAACAAATACTGCTGCTTGTTATCACCAGACAAACATTCCAAAATATAAGATATTTTTCTTATTTTTCTCTTTTCTTTCTTTTATTTTCTTTTATGTTTTTACTTAAGGGTGGCAAAATGTTGTTAAAATAAACTTTATTATTAAATAAGTTTAAGTTATTGTATTTGGTGGTTTCTTTGTATTTCCGTTCGTATTATAATCCTATAAATTGCATTTATATGCTTCATTTGTTAAATATTTATTGAAAGGGCTTTTGGTTGTATTAAATCTTTACAGTTTTTTTTTTTTTACTTTTGATATTTGGAGTGGAGTAATGTTGTCAATATTTATAGTTAAGGCCTGCTAATACTACTGAACCAATTCTGCAAAATATCAACAAAGTAGCTTACGCAGCATAGATACTTAATTCCAGTGAAGTATACTTTTGGGAACCTTTCAAGTACAATAGTTTAGTGTCAGCAGCAATGGGTTTGCTAGAAAATTATGGTCGGTGTGGTCGCTTTATCAATAAGGCTATGAAATTTTATTACTTATTTATGGAATAAAAGATTTATTGTTTTATTTATAAGACCAAAAACATTTATTTCTGAAAAAACTTTTTATGATATTTTGTTTAAAACTTATGTTTTTCAAATTACAAATTATAATCAGGTTTCATTAATGTTATAAAAGATGGTAGTGCTTTTTTTTAATATTTTTATAAAATTTTCAGCATTGTTAAAAATTTGGCGATATTGATATGATATGGTATTGTAGAGCAACTAATTTCATACAATTCCTTATGGATCTTATTGTTGCTTCTGACAAACTTTTCCCACTTTTATTATAGCGTATTCCAATGTACAACAATGCCAGTATAAATACCATTACTCTACAGGTATCCAAGCTGAGCATGAGTGAGATGTATAATGAACATGTGTAATGAACTCATCACTGACCCTTTAAACTAAAGTACTTCACATTTTAATACTACTTACACAATTGTCTACAACTGAAATTCTATGAGATTTTTTATTATTTATTGCCTGCAAGCAAAGAAAAAAATACCTAAATGGAACATGTGTCCAACTCAGGTTTAATGTCTTTTCAAAAAACATTTGTTTTTGCTATTGAGTTGCTAAAACCCAAGAGCTTCCTTTTTACTTATGCTGAGCATGTTTGAATGTATATATACACGTTTGTGAAAAGTATTGATATCGGTCATTGTATTTGTAGTATCAATTATATTCTTAGTTCTGTTCATATGCCAAAATACATAAGACTAGTTAAAGGGAAATAAAATGAAGGGTATGTCGTATAGTACAATAAGGTTAAGTAAATAAGTAATTTGAAACTATTGTTGTGTGCTCTTGTAATAACCTTTGTAAAGTTAAGTTTGCCCTCCAGGAATTAGTCGTAGACACAGCGGTATGAACAGGTATTAAGGAGTGGAAAGTTTAAGTAAAGTTGATAAGAATTTTAAGCTTATGTACCTATAATTAGTATTAATTTTGCTGAAGGTTAGTAATAGGCTTTGCAAATAATACTTAATGAAAAGAGAAATTTTCTAGATAACTCCCAAAAGTATGCTTTATGTGTCTAAAGAATATTTGTTAGTGTTTACTAATGTTTGCAAAAGTTAAGGAAAATATTAAGTGGTTGAAACAAGCAGTAAGGAAACATTTCAAGTTCCAACTAGCAGCCAAAAGTTAGAGATATATTATGTATATAGTAGAATGCTTCATACAGTGTAGAAGAAGGTATGGCTCTATAGTGTAGAGTAGAGTCTATACTTTTTATTCTGAACTCGAAATCTAAAATTCAATTTAAATTGTAAGCAATTTTTTAGCTTTTCTTTTTTGCTGGCTCTTTAAAGTCCTAGCGGTTTTTAGCTAGAAAAAGTCAGTATATTTCAAACTTTCATTAAATTAATATATTTCAACCACGCATACCATAAGTCACCGACATTTTCATTGACATCATATTTTAGTTTGTGCTTTTATGTTGTATCGCCCGATGTTTGTAATATTTTTTCTCTGTTTGTATGCTGTTTCTGCCAGTTTTTCAATGTTATTGTTGCCATTGTTGCCTGTAAGAGGGGTTTGACCTGAATTTGCCACAACCAACTTGTAGACGAGACATTAACCATGTGGCTCAGACCACATAAATGCTACCACGTTTTCTACGTTTGTAGAAGTGTTATATATGTATATGTATGATGCAAAACCAAAGTGTGAGTGTGAAAATATGCATATGTGAAAAAATAGCGTCAGCAGAGATGCAAAAAAGATCAAGTGACAGTTCAGTAATTTTGTCGCGGTAGGAAATCATGGCTCTAATAAGTTTTAATAGCAGATATGACAAACACTTGTTTGTTTTTTTTTGTAATTAAATTATTGTAATAATAGTTAGTAGTTTTTGCATTTTAGCTGACCATAAACTTAAATATATTTGCAAGTTTGTGTGGTAGTGAATGAATATTTTTGAAAATTTGTTTTGTGTAGGTATGAGCAGCTGTTTGTAAAACATACAATATGTCAAACGCAGACAAGCATAGTCATTTTATGTAATGCCTATTTTTAGGCATGTTTGTTAAAGTAAAAAAGTAGGCTGCTTGCAGTTTAAACAGTTTTTTCATGCCCTGAACTAAAACAAAAGCAATAGCATTTCGAAAACATGACTGTGTGAAAAAGCATAAAACAATATTTGTTGCAGCATTGTTTGCAAATTCTATACACATGCATTCACATACAGACATATATTTTATATAGTAGAGTAGAGTACCTACACTCACTCATTCACATGCATTTTAACAGCCAAAGACTCATTTCGCTTTTGTTTTTTGTTTATGAGGCCATTTTAGGGTTTTAGCTTATTTTTATAGTTTTTGATGTTTTGCTTGGTTTTTGTGTGAAAAATTGTACCAAAAAGCACAATTGCATTGTAATAAGTAAATTTACACTTTAAGTGAAATGCTCTTAGCAGGAGTAGAAACAACAAATCAAGGAGCTGTTCTAAATTTGGTATTATGATGATTTATTCATATGCAAAAAGTTCCATTAAAGGCATTTTGTTATAGTGACAGGTTAATGTTGAAGCATTAACATTTTCAGCCTTTCAATAGTAAAAAACATTAAAAATTTAAAACAATTAAGAATTGTTACTTAAAATTGTTTGTATTATTTAATTATTTAAAATAAATTTTAATTGTTTTATTTTTCCTCTTTCTATTTACAGCTTTTCTGCTCTCTTCATCTGCTAACTTACCACCCTAAAGTTCTCCTACTAGTGCCAATTGCCATATATTGGATTTTAATCTTTTTGTAAAGCGAAAAGAATAGAAAATCTTTAACGATCTTTATACAAACACCCTCTCATCTATTAAACACAAAAATAAGTGGAAGTTATGAAGTCATGAGACCGACATTTGATCGAAGCCTTTATAAATTATTGTTCATTATTTTAATACAATGTAAGTACAAACTAATATTTTCATTTATTTAAATAACCTGAAAATAATTTAAATAAGGAGATGTCCTTATTGTACTAATAATTATTTAATTTTTTTTGTCATATTGAGCACGTTTAAAGTTCATGGCATGACATGACAATGTTTGATGTGACATTTGAAGCTCATTTTAATCACTTAAATATCACATAAATGCCACAATGTGGTTATGTTTACAGTTTTTCGAAGCATTTTAACTTGCGATTCTTATAGCTCTGTTTTAGCGTTTGAAAATAAATGCAGTAGTAATCAGTTGCCAAACAAAATTTAGCCTTGAGAATAATTCATCCTGTATAAGAAAAAGTTATAAAACCAATTCTGAAATATCAAATCATATTATCAATACCAGTATTGATCCTATAAATATGGTCCAATTGTTAATATGACGGTGCAGATGTACCGTGGTGAATTAGAAATGAGAATATTCAGAGGGGCTTGGAAGTATCATTAGTAATGTATGAGTTCAATAATGTCCTTTACAATGAACCTAATAGGTTCACCTAAAAATGTAAAAAAAATACATAGAAAAAATCTGTAAAAAAAAATCTAAAAATCCGATTTTTGGTCTGATCCAAAACCAAATATTGATTTAAAAGCACGATTTTTAAAGAATTAGAATTTACATCAAAACTTAGTTTTTACTCAAAAATCTGGATTCACATCAAAACCCATTTTTTACACTAAAACTTTGTTTTTCCAAAAGAACTCTCTTTGTACAAAACTGTGTTTTTGCACTAAAACCTTGTATATACAAAAAGTTTTTTTATACAGAGAATTTTCTTGCACATAAAAAATGTGTTTTTATACAAAAAAAATCGTTTTTACATTAAAAAATGTGCTGCTCTTACACGAAAAATGTGTTTTTACACAAATTCTTAGGTTTATAAAAAATCTAAAACTTTTACACAAAAAATTTATGTTTTTTTTCACTTTTCTCTTATACAAGGTGGCGCAAAAGTAATCCTCCTATCAGAAAATGCTATAAATTTTGCGCAACTTGATGAATTGGGATTGTAAAACAAGTGGATCCAACAGGACGGTGCAACGGCACACACTGCAGGTGCCACAACCGATATGCTGAAGGATGCATTTCCCGGGCGCCTAATCTCCCGTTTTGGCGATTTGCACTGGCCAGCAAGATCGCCTGATTGGAAGTTTACTTTTGCACCACCTTGTATTTCTTTAAATATACTGAAAATATTTGATCAATATTTAATTGTGTTTTTTTTATATTATTTTAAGTATATATGCGTGTGTTTTGTTTTATTTTGCTGGAGATTTTGGCTGTGTTTATTTACTTTTTTTCTGTAGGTATTTAAAGTCATATTAAAAGTCCTTAAACTCAAAACACCGGAGGTATTTACGGCGAAGGCATTCAGTAGTACGTGAGAAAAATTCTCAAACATCTTAAGGATTTTCCCAAATTTATGTTCACTTTTTTAGTGTATACTTTGGGGCGATTTTTATATCTAAAAAAAATAATTTTATATGCAAGACAGGTTGTTAAAGACAGCATTAAAGATAAGTAGGACGTTTGTTTATTTGTTCTATAACAGAGTTTTTTAAGAATATTAAGCTAGAGGTTAAAGGTTTTTAAAAGAGAAAACAAATAGCAAATGTTTTTATTGTTTAATTAAGTATTAATGAATATTCCATTGATTTTCTTTTGCTAAATTCTTTAGCACATGCTGCAGCAAAGCTAAACTTTAAATTTCCTTATTAAAACTATTTAAATTTGTATTTTAGTCTACTTATTTTAGAACAACGCAAAAAAAACTGTACCGCAACACATATGCAGCAAATAAGCTTAACTTTTAAAGCAAACTTTTCCTGCTTTCTTGCAAACGTGTGTTGTTTTTGCTACTTTTATAAAACTTCCGTTGTTATTTTTTTTTTTTTTGCCATTTTTGGTAAGTTTGTTTGGATGTGAGTGGGTATGTTATTCACTTTTGGTTAAACTTGTGTAGCTTTAATAAATTTTCTTCTGTGTAGTTGTTTTCTTATAAAAATGTACAACAAAAAAAAAAGAACAAGGAAAAATATAAGAAAATAAGGAGGGATTTTGAGTTTTAGTTGCATGAGTGTATAACCGCGTAACGGCAACAGCTGTGCAACATTTGCTTATCTTATGAATAACACTCATATATAGAATGTGTATCCTTATACTGTATGCTTGTAGTTGTTGTTTTTCTTAACATTTTGCTTGTGTGTGTGTGTGTGTGTATGTATGCAAGTTGATTTCATTTCTAGTCAAACATATTTCTGCTCATACTTTTCATACCCATATCTTCAAATACAAACATGTATTGAATTTATTTATAAATATTTCAAGTTTCTTCAGATACCTTCTCTTGTTGGTTTTGTTTTAGCATTTGTTACATTCCGATAAAATAGTGTTTCCATAATAATTTTGGAAATTTAAAGGAAATGAAAAGTATAAAAATTCTGTATATGAAACAAACTTTATAATTTATAGAGTGTAAACATGATGTGAAGTAAATATGTTGCTTTAGCTTTAAATATATATGCTACAAAGCTTTAAAAATACAGATTTGTAGCAGCAATATCAGGGATTTTTTGCACAAATATTTAGCATTAATTCCCTTTTCCTTCTGTAACAAATTCTACAAAAATTGTTGTAGATTTTCTCAAAACTAAATTTTCTAAAATACTTCAAAGTTTTTTGTTTTTTTTTTGTTATTTTTCGGTTCCCCAACACCAGGTGTGTTTAACGTCAAAAATCTTTTTACATATATGGTGTTGATTTCTCTCTACAGCATTGAAAGCCATAGTAAAAGTTTTTAATAGTTGTAGCTGTTTTTGCAAAAATCACCAAGAATAAAATTAAATGTTGTGTTTTTATTAGAATCCTTGAACAAAAGTCCTTTACATATAAAAATTTCATGCATAGATACATACGTACATATGTATGTATGTGTATATGAATATGAATTCGGCCAACAAATATAAATGTAAAAGCTGGCTTTTATGTGCAGTTATTAATGAAATTTATTTTAAAGGGGGTTTATTTGATCCAAGTTAACAAATGTATGTTTTATATGAAGAATTAAGCCAGTACGCATCGTTACAAAACATAAAGTAAAAAAAAGACATAAAAACAAAAAAATCTCATGAAAAATTATGTGTTCTGTCTGACTGCGATTATCTGTGCAACATTTGTCATAAGTTAAGCATATAAAACTTCATTTTCTCTCTGTCTCTCTCTGGTGTTTGTTTTTTGTGTTTGCTGCTCCGCGTGACTGCTGAAAATTTATAGCTGTTTGCGTTTCGTAAAGGGTGTGCACAAAATTAGGTGTCTAAAATAAAATCAATAGAGAATTGATTTTAAAAACCTCGAGAATGTTTATTTAACTAATTTATTTAAAAACTTAGTATGATTTGCAAATTAACCTTAGAAATTGATAAAGCACTTCATTTAATTTGAAGAAAAGTTATATTACAAATTTTCAAAGTCTGTGGAAAACACGTTGCTATGTATCGTACTCTACTGAAATAAACCATTTTATTGCACCATATTTGTCATTCTCCTAGACAGATTGACATTGAAAATCAGCAAAATCTTTTAAATAGAAAAAAGTTATAAATCAAATATTAGTTTACCTGGGAAAATTTTCAAACAACAATTTTTCACAATAACAGTGTTTAGATCGTCTTGTTGCATTCATACAAGGATAAAGTTAAACATAATAACGATATATACGGAATGTATGTTAACGTACGGTCATATTCGGCAAATGTTTACTCAAAAAAGCGTAACCACTTGTTTTAGCACAAATTTGTTCGACGTTGTTTACTTTTACAAGAGTTTTGCAAGATCAAACAGCATCAAATAAATTAAAACTAAATATTTGTTGTGCTTTGGCCTAAATAAGAAAAGTTTTTTTTTAAATAAATAAACGAGTTCAAATATATATTATTCAGTGGTTACGTTTTTTTCGGTAAATATTTACCAAGTGTGTCCGTACCTTTTGTTAATGGTCAACAATGTTCAGACAAGTGTAATTTTAGTGCATCTTCTGACTTATTAAGTTGAGCATTAGAATAAACAATTTGTGAAATATAAAAATCTGTGAAAGAGTTTTGGAATATATTGTTCATATAATAGATTATGGAAAATTCCTTCAATAAAAAATAATTAAACTATTACACATACGTCTCTTTGTATGTAAAACGGTAATGAATGTTTCAATATTTCTCCAATAATGTGTTTAAGAGCTGATTTTAATTTGATTCAAAACCTATTTAGCCTGTTCTTTTGCTACATATACCTAAGTCTTTTAGTTTTTAGTGCGAATAATGAATTTTATTAACTGAACTTTTTCAACTCTTTGCTCCCTGGATGGCTCTAAACTAATTTGCCGGTTTTAATTGTTTTACATGTCACCGCTTCATTTTGAGCATATATTTATGTACATTAAGGTTGTCCCAGCAAAAACTTTTAACTAAAAAAGTTTAGTTTATGTGGAGCAACAGTTTTCCAAAACTATTTCTAAATAAAGGCTAAAAGTTTGTTTTCCAAAATTGTTTGGATTTATTTATATATGTCTATATATACTGTATTATGATGATGTCGCATTCTTGATCGTTATAATGGCCAAATGTGAAATTGCTTGAGAAGCACCTTTATGTTAAAAGGAGTATACAATATATATTCTTCTAATTGCAAAAGAAAGTTTGAACAACTTTCACTTTCATTTAATTTAACGACAATTTTTTTTTATTCCGTTCATATGATATCAATCATTGCAGTGAAACAAATAAGACTTATAAAATCATTATTATCATTTATGCAGCTCATGAACATGTAACAAAGCCAACTTTTTTTGTAACTCCTAACAAATGGGGTCACTCTAACGAACAGGGTTTTATAATTTATGTTATGTATGTTACTGCTAGTTGTTGCGCTCATTTGTATCCTGTCAAAAATACAGGGATAAAAAATGTGTGCAAAAAACTGTATTTTAAAATTCACATTCAAACACAAGTTTACCTCAGAAAATTCTTTTACGCCTGCATGAGTTGACATTTGGCACACAACTACTATTAGTGATGGTGTTTGCTAGTACATGTGTACAACCATACTAATACTTTTACGTGCTTCTTATGTACATACATACATAGGTATACGAGTATATGTATATGCAACACATTTACTATTGTGAACTTAAAACATATAGCGATTGCTTTAATTTCGTTTGTATTTGTTTATTTGTGCATGTTTTTGTACGAGGGCAGAAGTGAAAATAAATTCAAAGTTTGTGTGTGTAAACCTATAAAACAATCAGCAATCTAACCTTACTTTAGCAATTGAAACTTGAACATGCAAAATGCTGGGCCGCGAAGGCCTAAACTCTCAGTGTTCTTATTGTCGTGAGAATCCAACAAATTTCGCCGCTTGAAGCAAATTTCCAAATATCCTTCTTCAAAATCTGTTGTATTTCGTATGTATATTTAATCTATAAAGATGTTGTTCCCACCATTAGCATTGTTGGTATAGTGTAATATATATTACTAGAGATCTTGCACACAAAGATGTAATTTTTTTTTATAATATTTAGGACCAGTTGCCACAAACATCGCTGGCACGACCCAGCACAGCACAGCACAGCTATCTACAATGTTTAATGTGTATGTAGGTTACCTAATTATAGAACCTACATTAAACAACATACACACCTTCAAAATACATAACATATTCATACACACACACACACATATATGTATATAAAATTATAAACTTCAATAAAAACACATGCACAAAAACCTACACATCAGATTTTATACAGGAAATGAAGAAATTCTCTCATTCATTTAAAGACTGTATATAAGGTGGGGCTTTTAAAAAGAACTTTGTTTTCAGGAGCCTATTGAAATAACATGAAAGTTTTGAAATTTTGCTAGTTGACATATCAGTAGTAGAAGCTTTAGAAATTGTTACAATGAAAATGGTGGATATGTGGATCTAATATTTTCAGTCTTCGCCTGCGGGTCAGTGCATGCTGCGCTAAGTGGTTTAGATACGTGTTTGTTTTATAAAAATACGACTGTAAATGCAGTAACGGTGAATGGACCCCCTATTCGAAAGAACTACAAGTACCAACTAAATGTTTGACTTTTATTTATGTAGGAACGGTTCAGTATATGACATATGACAGGTGTAAGAGAAAAAAGGACCGTGACTGTGGACAGAATTTAAATGGGCGACTGACGTGTAACTGACGGTATTGTATATAGGACAGGTTACAGACTGACAGACAGGATTTTTATTTTGAGGGAGATGACAAGAGGAAAGTAAAGAGTAGTCAAATTCTACAATTGAATATTTGATTATTAAGCTAGAGACGGGGAATCTACATTTAAAATAAAACAATGAATTTATTGCAATTCAAATTTCCCAATCGCATAATTTCATTATCTCCAATCAGGCGATTTGAAACAACAGAATTATTTTTTTTTGTGTGGGATTATGTAAGAGACACAGCCTATACAAGGGCTATTGAAACGATTAAACATTAAAACTTCAAATCCGTGAAGTGATTTACGTAATAGACCCGACATTTTGCAAAATTCTGATTGTAAATTTTATTAAAACAATCAAGATCTATCTGTCATCGTAAAGAACTGTCCGATATTATTTCAGTTTATTACTGCCAAACTTTACTCGTTGCAATACAATAAAAATTTTAATGATTTTCATATAAATTTTAGTTTTATATTGTTTTTTAAAAACAATATTCTTGTTGCAAAATCCTTTATATATGTAGCTTTAATATGCTTTTTTCGCGACACGAAAAGAGTGTAACGAATAAAAACTACGATTACAAGGAAACATGTAACATGAGTTTAATACTGGTATGTGAGTAAGTAAGACTATTTAAATATTACACATAAACACACATGCATATATACACACACACACACAGATCTAAAATATAACACCGTGAAATATTAAAACGTTTTCTCACTCTCTTTTCCATGTTTGAGTTTTTTTTTAGCAGAGGTATGTTTTACTTTTAACTCCTTGTTTTATGCTGTTTCCATTTTCTTCTCTTTCGTGAACTTCTAGATGACGCTTTTTTCTGTTGCTTCTTATATGTATTTGTATTCCAGCATGTATGTAAAAATATTGCATATATGTGTAGTAGATGCCAGTATGTGTGTTAGTACATATCAGCAGCAGCAGAAGCATCGCCAAACTTTAATTGCTTTATTATGTTGTGTGTTGTATGCGCTGCAGGATATTTTGTTATCACTTGTTCCTTGTTACTTATACGTGCACACAAATGAAAAACACTTATACATCTATGCTAGCTGGCATACCTACAACGTGTATATAATTTGTTGATTATTAAATGGGACCAGCTAGGTGGGATTTTTAAGGTTAATTTTTAACAATGTTCATGTTTAAAAAAGTTTCTAAACAAAAATGCTAAAATCTAATTAATGCCTAATTTATCACAGAATAATTATTTTAAAAATGATCTCAAAAGATCTTGATGGCTCTTCGAGCCAATTTAGTAAAGTCTATATATGTATCTACTGGAGTGTGTGTATTCTCTTAATTATATTACACATCAATTTGTGGAGCTTAGATTGGACTCAATTTCGAATGGGCAATAAACAGGTCGTCCTTTGACAATACTCTAAACACAGAATTATTCACTAGTTTTGATAATTTTCTCGGATATCTCTCAATCTGACCAATATCTTCACCGTTTTCCAAACATTTTCTACGTGGCCTGTGGAAATGTTCACTAAATTGTATGCATTTGTTTTCACGGCATGAAGTCACTCGCAGGGATGATAGTGCTGACAAATGTGCACAGATAATCCTATTTAAACGTTACAGCAGTTATAACGACATTCACGCCCATTTAATTGGTTTATGAATTAATAGGGCATTCTTATATTCACCAGACCGCTGATCTACGATCCAGAGTATTTTGGATCTCTTTGCCACGAGAAGGAACTAAAACACAAGTTACCATACTTTAGGACTGGATCCCATAATAAACGAAATGAAGAAGATGTTTGAACCTACTAAGAAAGGCTTGGTATGACACATTTTATTTTACCGTCCGCTCAACTAAGTTACTGTTACGTTGAAACTACGTTCGGATATTTGATTTATCCGTGTACAATTTACTTAAAATTTATACATCTTAAAGGATATCACAATTTACCTGAAAACCAAACAATTTGCTACAAACTGCAGGCGAAAGGTCCAATGAATTTGGTAAAAACGTTTTATATTCAAAACCTGGAAAGTTTTCTCTGACAACGTCAATAACTTCTGATTAAGTATCTGTAACCTTGCTTACTTGTTTACGATTTTAATTTTGGTTTCGAGTCTTTCGTTTAAAAGTCGTTTTCTAAATTATTTTCAGTTGTACACGTTTTCCCCATTGTATCTCTATTTAGTCGTATTTGTCTATGCCACACATACCAACCAACATAAATTAAAACTCAGGAGTACTTTTTTGTTGACTTTGGCGGTTATTAATTGTGTGAACATCTACACATGTGTTGTACTTAAAATTTTTATGAACTGAAACACAGAACGTACACAAGGTTTAAGGGAACAATTTAGTCATAAAATTGTGGGTTACAGTGCAAGGGGAATTGTTAAAACAAGAGTGCAAATGTTTGTGTATGCAAGAAAGTTACTGGGTAAAGAAAAGTTTGAGTTTATGATTACGTGTAAATGGTTGTTAATTTGTTAAAATATTTTTTTTGTTTACTTTTTGTAAAACATTGACACAACTAAATGAAAAAGCAAGGTTTATATTATAAATATTAAACAAATTAAAAAAGAAGTATAATAGTGAACACAAGAAATTGTTCATACCTTAATCTTATTTTAATATGTCTTTTATATTTTACAGGGCTTTGTAAATTTATTTAATTTATTAATTATAAATTTCAAATTAATTCCAGCTTAAACACACAATTTTTCTAGCGAGAGAGTTAGCGATATTTTAACAGAAAAGCCGACATTTTTCAGTATTTCCTTTGCTGTTGTTTCTTTTTCGCTTTTCAAATAAATATATATGAAAATAAAAGTGTATTTATAACATTTTTGTTTGTTTTATTTTGTATATTTTTTGTTTTAAATAAAAAGATTTTACAAACAATTGCCCTTAAGCTTTACATTGGGTAGACTAGAGAACAACAAAAGCTACCAACTTACACTTGAGGGCATACAGAAAATTGGCCACACTCTAAATTGCACTTTGGCTCACCGGCATGGAACTGAAACTCACGTATACACACAAACAAATAAACAACACAGCGGCAACAAAATGTGAAAAATATAAAATAAAGAAGAAAAAAATCATACTGTAGACTTTAAACACAGCCACCAACACCTAAAAACAAAATAAAAATCAAGGGGAAACAAAAAAAAAGAAAACAAAAAAAGGAAAAGAGAACTCAATATAAAGAGCCAAGCACAGCTACAAATATGAGGTTAAATTGAAAAGTTCCTTAAAAGTTTATTTCTGTTATTAGTGTTTTAAAATAACTTTTCAGCCTTCCAGAGCATGTTTAAGCTATATAATGAAATGTGCAACACAACAACTACACACTGCCACATAAACATTTAAACAAACATACGGAAACACTGAAACTCACACAAACTCAAAATTAATGTCTTGGCACTTGTAAAATCGTTGAAGAGTAACACAAGGGATACAAAATACATAATAAAAGTTATATACACAAAAACAGCCGCAGCAGCAGTAGCAACAAAATAATGCAATGCTGGACTATTAAGTATGTAAGAATGTATTTCAGCATGCTGATACAAAGTTGCAGTTTGCAGGTTTTGCCAGTTTGATGTTTAGAGAGCGGCACATGTAACGGAAACGGATGCTCAAACACACTGAAGCATAAAACTACACCAACAGACACACACGCACGTTTACCAGCAAACACATTTGTTGTTCATATAAATTTGTATGCAATTCTTTGTTCCTTGTTTTGTTTCTGTTATTTGTTATTGTTTTATTTACCATAAAACGTCCAGTCAAAAGTAGAATCTTTGTGTTGAGTGTAATTTATTTTTGCCTGTTTTGTTTGGCCAACATGATGAAGTATTTTATTTGTTTCTTATCCTTTTTGTTTTTGTTCCTACATGTATTTCTTTATTTCCTTTTACTGCAGCAAAATGTAATATATAGCAAAGAAAATATTAAACAGCAGGGTATAGAAAGTGAAAATTGTAAGAAAGATTGTAAATGCAGATAGATTTACGTTTCTTTATTGAAAAAACAGCAAGATAATAAAACATATGCTGGTATTTTTGTAAATGGCAACATAGTAGAAAAAGTTTTGTTTTTTTAAATACATAGTAAGAAAGTCAACAATATTATCATTAAAGTCTTTTAAAATTATTTGTTCTGGAAGATACTTAAGACATAAAGGAATATTTTCTAAATAAAAATCTGATATTAGGAAAATATCTCTCTGAATGTAAAGAGAAGAAATGTCACTTAATAAAAAATAATAAAAGACTTTATTACATTTCGAAATATGTAAAGAGTCTTTCCACGAGAACTTTGTTTTTCCAACACAAAATAAAACAAATTTGTATTGTATTGACGAGAGAGTAAGGTTTGATAATTATAAATGAAAAAATGATAATTCATCACAATATTCAATCACATTTTGACAAAATGGCAAAATTTTGTGTTTTAAACCTTCTTTTTTGCATAATGATGGAAATTTCCATTATAACATTGAATGGCCTCATTTATTTTTATTTAATATTCAGCTAATGTTCTATTATTTTGCATGATGATGGAAATTTCCTTTTTTCTGAATTAATTATATATGATTTCTTGAACCATCTTTCAATTTTGAACCAATAAAGAAAACAATCATGCAGAGAAAGGTTAAAGCTGTAATAATGCGATTGTCTCCGTATACTCGTAGACGTTATCTTAACATAGCCCCACAATAAATAATTCAGTATTGTTAAATTGCAAATTGCAAATCGCTGCAAAAATTCGTAAAACTCGAATTGCGGAAAATTTGATTTGAAATAAATTCACTGCTTTGGTGGCAGCCGTATTTATGAAAAAAAGGCTACAGTGACACTTTTGGCTTACCAAGGTTTCTCAACAATTGTTCTTCGAGTTTCAGAAGCCTAAATCTGTTTAGCTAATTTATAAATAGAGATGTCAGTATTAAGGATTTTTTACAGATCCACCGTTTTCATGATAAATTCTTGAGCCAAATTAAATTCATTTTAACAATTGTCAAAGCTTCTACCTTTTCCATGTTGGAAAAATTCTTATTAAAAAGTCCTTTTGTTGGCAGTGTCATCGAAATTGAGCAGTCAATTTATTTGGGACAGAACCTTTAATGTTTCACTAAGTGAGACAATTCAATTACTGCATGGAAATTTCCGTGACTATGATCAGGTTTGTTGTACTAGATCCGGTAATTTGGTTTTCTTTTTAGGTGTATTTTTGTCTAACCATAAATGAAATATAACAACCTACAAGATACTGTGGCTTTAATAAATATTGTGACACAATGTCCAAATACATATTTCACAACATTTATAAGTAATTTTGAAATTATGAACAAATAAAAATCTGACATTTATTAATTCTTTTATCAATTTAAATAAGGAAAAGTACTTTAAAATCAAAAATAGTTAACTGAGGTAAAACTATTTTGAAACGCAAGCTGACTTATTTACAAGAACTTATTTACAATAGAACATAATTAACATTATTCTATCTTGTATGATAAATATCTATCATTAAAAACTATTAATATCCAAATTTTTTAAATATAATTAATAAACAATTGAAAAAATCTAATTTTAATACTTTTTTAGTATTTGTGTGTGTAAATCATGCTTATGTCCATAATAGAAAACTAAAATTAATTATATTTATACCAACTGTTTAACATAGTCCCATGTAGTTGGGTATTGAAATGCGAAGAAATCTGTTCGGTGGAAAAAAAGTTATGA
This sequence comes from Bellardia bayeri, assembly GCA_950370525.1. Taxonomy (NCBI): domain Eukaryota; kingdom Metazoa; phylum Arthropoda; class Insecta; order Diptera; family Calliphoridae; genus Bellardia; species Bellardia bayeri. The sequence continues at coordinate 3,210,319 of OX493268.1, forward strand.
ATCAATATTTTAAACAATTTCGAATAGAGTTCAAACAATACTTATTTTCAAACTTATAGCTTATTGTTAAAGCAAGTAAATGATGGTATGTGATTTTGCAAACAAGTTGTTGTAGTCTTGATTATTGTTGAATATTTTATAATGCGAATTGTGTGTAACGCATGTATAAGTGATTGAATATCAATATGAAAATTGAACCTCTTTTTAAATATTAGGAATAACGCATAATTGAATGAAATGTTAGATAGTGTTCACGTTTAATAACATATTAACATTTTTGATAGTGCACAAATGTGCATAATGTTACTAATTATCTTCAACTTAGACTTCGTAGAATTCTCTAAGATAATCAGTTTAAACTAATAATCATTTTCTGTGAAACTACTAAAAGTTTACTTCTTAATTTATCTCCCTACAAAATCATTCTTTTGTGGTTGTTATCTGTCATTGTTCTACACAGCATAAATTTGCAATTCATTATTATTTGCAATCGTCGCCCCTATCCTCCTTCCGCTCTCTCCTGATAATAACTTTTCCTCGAGAAACAAAACGTATAAAAACATATTATTTATATTGCTATAACAATAGTCATATTAAGCTATAATTTGTCTCTTTTTCAACAATCATTGTAATATATTTCTTGCATTCATACTGAATCACATATACACCATGTTTGAAACTGTCATATATATGACTGACTGACTTATCATGTTTGAGGGATTAAAAAAAAGGAAAACAACAAGATGTATTTATTCATGATTTTTTTTTTCTTTTTGATTCTCCTCAATATGAGAAAAGTAGAAAAATATATCAGAGCATTAAAAAAATGAAGCAGCCACATTAATGCGAACAGTACTTAGTAGTGTGGCAAAAACACAAAATGCTTGAAAATATAGAAATAAATGTGGAAAAGGAGTATGAGTGTGAGTATAATAAAAGACTTGAAATTATCACAATATTATGCACATCATCCTTGTCATCATTGTCATTGTCATGCTGACTTGCATGCAACAATGTCAGCATCAACGTCAACATCATCACACCATTCGTAACAACACAAACCAGGAAATAGACAACAGCGAAATCGTAGTAAAAAATAAAAGAAAAAGGTAGTAGTTTTTCTCTCTATCACTGTCTTTTTCTTAATGTCCTACTGTGTGGTGTGGAGGTGGTGTCTCATAAAAACATACACCGTAAGTCACAAAGTGTCATCTAGAAAACTTTAAACATCTTTAGCACAAGATTTCTTTTCTTTAGTTTTTTTTTTTTTTTTTGTGAAACTGTAATGATTTATTTGCAAATGTTAGGAGTGAATTAGAATATTTGTTTTACCGTTTATAAATTATTAAAGCTGGCTTAGAGTTGTAATTAAGTGTTGTTTTCTTTGCCTTCATTCAACATTCTCTTTAATTAAGCAACATTTTAAACAAATTTTATATAACAATACCGAAACATAAACATTTAAAGAAAATAAACTCATTTTAGAAGCAAGAGAAAAATATGAAAACAAGTAACTATGCTCTTTCATTGTAACCAACAAAAGTTCTTTTAAGTTTATAATTTTTTTTTTGGCCAATTCTTGCACGTTTCTTAGCCCCAGCTTTAAGAAATAAGAAACAAAGTTTGTTTTAGTTTTTACTTGTAGTTGTTTCGTTACCAAAAATAATGGCGACAAAAAATCAAATAAAATAAAAGTCAATACAAAAGTCCACTTTCTTGTAACTAGTTAAAACTTTTAACTTTTCATTCTCAATACCTTACACTCGCAATGCAGTTAGTTGTAGTGTATGTAACACCTACAAAATTATAAGCTAATTTATTTACTTAATATTTGTGTGCGTAAAACTCTTTTCAGGCCACAATACAAAATAAAAATAATTTTATTAATGCGGAATGTTTAAGGTAATTTTGAGTAGTTGGGTATTTAAAACCAAAGAAATCAGTTTAATACAAAATGAGTTATAAACGAAAATATGAAACAACCTCGAACTCTACAGCCTCAATGTAGTTAGTTGTTTTGTAACTAAGACTAGTATTACTAAGTTAATAAATAATTTCAAGTCTATTTAACACTTTTTTTTAAATTTTGCGTGTGTTTAAATCATGCCCAAGACCCCAATTCAAAACCAAAATTATTTATATTTATGTAAAATATTTATATATTTATAGTTGGGCATTGAAAACTCAAAGAAATCAGTTTAGCAGAAAAAAAGTTTTGTACCAAAATATCAAACAATCTCGAAAGGAATTTACACCTTAACAATTTTCCTTCTTATTACAAGTTCGTAGCTTGTTGTTTTTGTTGTTTTGGTGTGTGTTTTAAATATATGTAATTTTTTAAATTGTAGTTTTAATTTAGGGTATTTAAGTTTCGTTTTAGTGGATTATATCATTCCAACTAGAATATTTTCATGCCCTTGGTCTGTGTGTGTGTGTGTTTCATGCGGTTGGGCCAAGATGAATTTTAATTGAAACTTTGCAAAAATCTTGCATAAGAAAGCAAACCAAATGTTTTAGTTAAGAAAAGCTTACTGCATTTTCGAATCTTGCAGTCGGTGGTGGTAAGCGTGAAGGCCGGGAAGGGTTTAGTTTGTTTCTTTACTTAAATGCAAGTGATTTCTTTAAGACTCGTAACAACTTTTATTTAAACTTTCAATAATTTATAGTATATTTGTTATAAACAAGAAAATACATTTTAAAACAAGACTAAGCAAAGCTAAAAAAATAGTTTTTAAAAACTATTTTCTCAAATAAACATTTAGTTTGGCTTGAAAACATATATTTTTTTTTGTCAAAAAATTGTAAAAATCACAAGAAACCAAGAACAAAAAGTTTCTTGTTATGAAAACTAAAAGGGAAGGAAGTTCAGTTAAAAGATGTGTAACACTACAGGGAAATTAAATTGGATGAAGTATAAGAGAAGGCTTGCATTAGTAAAATGAAACTGTAAATAAATTGATTGTTACAAGTTAAATTATTTGCCTTCAAATTTAGTTTCAAACATTCAATAGTTCTTGATTATTTTTAATATTTTCTAGTCGTGTTAATATATTTCCTTAATAGTATATTTCAAATATCATTTAAGCTTATTTCTACTTAAAATCCTTGTTTTAGTCTTCTTTATATCCGTTTCCCGTTTCTTGTTTGACATGACAACTTCATCTGTTTATGTAGTGGTTTTTGGTTGAAATTATTTATACTTATTTAATATTTGTTCGTACATACATACATACATAAATAAGTGTGTGATGGTTTAGTTAACACATTTAAAGGGTGTTGAATTGTATCATGCTTAAATTATTCACTCACAAACACACCTGATGTGTTCGGCTGCTGCTGATGGTTTTGACGGTTAAAGTTCATTTTGGTTTATGCTTTAACACCTTTTTACTACAAATGACAATTAAACTTGTCTTGTGTGTGGTGGCTTGGTTTTGTAAATGTTTATTTGTGTGTGTTGTTTACACATTAATACATAAATATGTTTGTGTATGCGTTTATATTTAAACAAAATTTCATTTGTGGTTACAAAAAGGTGTCGAGCTTTAATAACTAAACACAAGTTTAATTTCCGCTAAGAAATTTAAACATTTGTTGTGTATCTTAGAATTTATAGTATTTAATTAAATATTTGAAGACTGATTGTAGGAAATATTTCAACAAGTTCGTGTTTAAATTGAAACATTCCTATACAACCGCGGGATTATTTATATGGATTTGCCATTTGGTTGAAAATAATTGGAAACTTGAAGCCTTTGGCAATTAATTTTAATAATAAGTCCTCAGTCTTATAAAACATAAATATTTTGACATCTTCTTTAAATATTTGCAACATTTAATTTAAACCTCCAACAACAACAATCTTGGGGCACAGTTTTCTATTCCATTTGTTCTCTTACATAACGTGGATCTTTACAAAAATTCTATGTCTGTTTAAAGTATCTTCCGTTTAAAATATAAAATTTTTATTAATGAGATTCATCTAGCTCATTTATAATAGTTCTAAGTAATTTTGCATTGAAAATCAACCACATCCTTTGAATAGAAATATAAATTACAAACCAAAATGTGATACCACCTTGACAATCGTACTATGGGTTTTCAGTTATTATACTAATTGACATTAAATTTAAATATTTAAGTATTTTTGAGAAATTCTATGTCTGTGTAAAACAATCTTACATTTGAAATACAAAACCAAAATTAATAAGCTTCATTTAGCAATTTTTTTTATAGTCATAAAAGGTTTGTTTCTGAAAATCAACAAAATCGTTGTGGGGGATAAGAAGTTATAAACCAATATAAGAAACAACTTTTAAATAATATGATCATTTTAAAGGTATTCAAGTTCAATATAGTTATTGTAGCTTAAGTTTATGTTGTTATGTAGATTTTATTATTGTTGTTTAAGAAGTAATAGAAATTTAATGTAAAAAATGTTTTTCAACAAGAAATCTTATTTTCAAAATCAAATAAAACAAAAATTTATATATAAAGCAAATTTGTTTTGTATTGGAAAGCGTAAGGTTTTGACAATTATAAATAAAAAATAATAACGTTCAGATGACCAATACAACAACGTATACAGTTATAGATGTTATTATGAAAATTTTTATTTCGATTTTGAAAAAATGTAGGGTGTCTTTCGTTAAACTCGACATAAAAGACGAGTTTTAACGTTGTACTTGATTCCATTGGCTCTTTTTAGACTCTAATTTTAACATAAGCGAACTTGAATTCATTGTAACAATTGTTAGAGCTTCTACTGCTGATATTTCAACAATTAAGTTGTCAGAATTTACCTTTAAATATGTTTGCCCAAGTATTTTCATGAGTATTACTGTTAAAACTAATGCAAATTTTAGACGCGTAAAGCCAACATTTTCAAAACCTTTATATGCAATAAAATCTTTGCACATTACATATTACCTGCAATAAGTGTGAAATTTTTTACACTTAACTTCAACTGCAAATTGCCAACATTGTGAAACAACATTTAAAAAAAAAATAATAGAAAAAACATACTTGTTGTACAAACACGGAAATATTTTATAATATAAGAAGAACTTGTATGCAAAACTACATGGAGTTGTAACCGGAAACGTGTAAAATTTTCAAAACTATTACAAAACTAACGATTATTTTAAACACACACAAATTAAACTATACTTCAAACAAGAAGTACTACTTGCTTACTCTTTCCCTCTCTCTCTCTTTCTTTGCTATCACTACTATAGTATAGTAAATATATTGAAAATTTGTGTGTGTGAAGGAAAATAATAAAACTGCAAAGATGATGGCAGTTAAAAAGTTTGATGTTTTATAGCAATTATGTGAAAGAAATAAAAGGCATAAAATGCTCATTAAAATTTTTTTAATTACTACAAGCAGAATTTCTCTTTTCTTGTACGATTTTTTTTTTGTTTCTCCTGCACGTTTTCTTATAATATTTTGCATTTTAAGCATTTCGTTTTATTTTTTTTTTTCTGTTTTTGTTCTTAAGAAATCAAAAAATTGTAAGACGCTGAAGAGCAGCAAATTGAAAAGATGTTAAAGAAATCCAGTTTAATAAAGTATGTAGGCACTATGGGTTTAGAATACTTAATGTAAGTTTATAGATTTTTTAAGATTTTTAAAAATTTTAAGATGTATTGTGCTTTTTTTTTACCACAAATAGATGGAAAATTTAATAATTTCAAACAAATATGTATCACTTTCTGAAATTATTTAAGAAAATTTCCCTTCTTACTCGGCCCTTTCATTTTAATGAATTTTGCTATATAATATTTTCAAAAACGAACCCTAACGAAATTTATAAGTATTGCTCAATTATTGTTTTTAGGTCACTAAATAAGAATGAAATAGACTTTAAAGTTTACAAAAAGCTTAAATATATTGATATCTGAATAAGATTAGTAATCGAGTTGTAAGTTATTTTGAGTTAAGATTTTTACATATTGTGAAGAATTGATTGTAAAGAAATCATTTTTCAGGCCGATGCCGATCTAATATTCACTATAATCGAAGATAAACAAACAAAATTTATAACAAATAGCTAAATCAGCACAAACACTTTTAGTTTTGCTTTTAACAAATATTAAAATAAGATCTTAGTCCTAAAAATCGTTTAACCGTTACCAAAAAAATCTAATAGTTCGAAAATATAAAATATTCTAAACTGGTTGGTTTTTCAAAATTAAAAAAAAACGAACTATATTTTGGTTCCATTATCGGTTTATAAATACCCTTTATTGGCTGGTATTTAAAAGTGAAATAGATAATGTCCTACTTTAAATTGGGTCAAGAATATATTTTTCTTTTCTATAATAAAAATTATGTTGATTTGAAACTAGTTTCCCTCACATAGTGCCACACGAATGATTTCTAACAAAACGAAAATAATCAACAATAATTTTTAATGAGTTTTTATAAAACTACAAACTACTTAGTATAGAAAAATCGTCATCATTTCATAAGTAAGCAGAAAAAAACCGAAAGCAAAGATTTCTGAAGATGCTGCAGAGAAGAAAAAAAAACATAATTTTTATTTTCTCTGCAAGCAGCTTAACTATTGTTTTTTCCTGGCATCTTGTTTCCGGTTTAATGAGGTAGGCATGTGTGTGTTACACAGGCATGCAAGTCTTAAAAGTATAATGTTGTTTTACTACATACATACACACGAGTACGAGTATGTGTAAGTGTTTGCTGTTATTTGACATATAACAGTAGTTTTTTTGTTTCAGTGATATGAAGTTGAAAAATCAATGCAGCATATTATAAGTGCCTAAGTCAAGCCAAGTAATGAATAACAAAAAGCTTATGTATGGCAATGCTTGTACGAGTGTGTGTATTAAGTTAAGAGTGAGATAGTATAGGTATGTGTATATGTATGCAATTAATAAGGATTAAGGTAGTATTAAGACATCAACATTTTCAACATTTAGTCTATGTATATGTTTGCATGTACATATATGTGTTTATACAAATTATTCCAATTTATATTGCAGGAAACTCTTGTTTGCGTCTGTGTTGATGTTTGCTTTGTTTTACGTTGTTTGTTTATCAGAGTTTTTGTCTTTATCACAAGCATGTTTGTTTTTTTTTCAAATATAAACTGCAGCAAAGGGAAAAAATTAATTAAACTGATATTCATTCAGTTGTTTTTACATCCTTATAAGCTGTATTTGTTGTTCTTTGTGTTATACTAAAGTATTACAGAGTCCTGACGAATTTGTTGTTGCTGTTGCTGAATTTCTTGTCGGGGATTTGATGTTTGTTCAATTAATTGCCACTGCATAATAATATAGGGATATAGATATATATATATATACAGTGTTATGACTTACTAAACATGTTCATATATTATTTTTTACGTTATAAGCAATATGCTTGAATAGCTAGCTATTCATCAACATTACAGCTCGTATAACAAAGATTCTTTATGGAGTAGTTTTATGCTTGAATATATTTGATATAAAACTTCACAATTTAAGGTATGGCGTAGGAAGAGATTTAGCACTTTAAACTAAAGACTTTTTAATAACTTTCTTTATTACTTATGTTAACTTGCTGTATAAATAAATATCTTCTTCAAAATAAAAAATTGAAGTTAATAAAATTTGTACTATGCAACTTGCTATAGAAAATCAGTGTAACCAATATAGTAAATTATAAGTTTTAAAAGGAAATTAGACACTGAATTTCTCATTTTTTAATTATTATGAATTATGACCCCATATATATGTGTGTGTAAATCCTTCTAACATCCATAATACGACGCTAAAATGAATAAAATTAATCAAGAACATATGTAATAGTCCTAAGTAGTTTTGTTTTGAAAATCTTTGAAATTGCTGCAGTAAAACCAAAGCTATGAACCTAAATAAGAAACTGCATTAAAAAATCACAATTTTTAGGAAAACAATTTTAAGTATTTCTACTATTGGAATTGAGTCCTTAGATTTTGCAAATTAGATGTATATATTACTGATATTATGACACATTAAGCTAATATTTGGTTATGACACTCTTTATGTGTGTATAAGTCAAACCGCACGTCCTAAATACCAAACGGAAATGAATGAAATTCATCTAGATTCTATGACTCAGACCGGGCAGTTTGTTATTGAAAAGCTGTATAATTGAGATGGGCAAATCAAACATATAATTATAAACATGAGACAGACATAAACAATGTTTACTTTTAAATCGAAAGCAATTTCAACATCGCAATATCAACTTTATACCCCAAAAGTAAAGCAATATATTACTGATTATTATGCGTTTAAGTTGATTTAGCTATGATCCTCTTTATGTATGTGTAAGATATGGTCACGTGCAAACTACAAAACCAAAATGAATGAAATCCAGCCAACAAGTTAATTATGCATAATTTATCTCAGCAGTTAGGTATTAAAATTCTTTTTAATTCATAAAGTAAAAATGTTTATATATTCCTTCTGTCTAAATATGAATCCAAATTTAAAAAAAACTTGTGCCTTCAACTCTCTCAAAGTTCACTGCCCTGAAATGTACTTATTTGCACCTTCCTTACTAAGCCTAATTACCGCATTTAAAATGTAACGAACTATTTAAAAATGTTATTGAATTTCATATCCTTGACTGCATCCTTCACAACTGCAAATTACTTATGTCCACAAAACAAAAGCATTTAAAATATTTGTATTTCAATACTCCTGTGTCTAACTGTGTTCAACTCACTGGTCGTTGCTAAGTATCAACTGCTGAAAAACACTTAAGCACCAGCAATCCAAGCAGAGACAAAAATAAATTTATGTCTATTTGTCTACCTAAAAGTATGCCAAAGTTTCTTTTTCTTCAAAAATGTTTCAACGATTTTTAATTTTTTATTTTACTGTTCGTAGCAAATAAAGGCGCCTTAAAGACGCTTTTACATACTTTCTGCAACTTTCTTTCTATCACTTTTAATTTTGCTTTATTATTTATTATTACCAACACAAGACACATTAGCAACAACAATTGAAAATTTATATATTTTATTTCTTCTTTTATTTCCCCCAAAAAAAAAACTTTTTTTGTTTTGTTTTCCAAAGCAGCCCCCAAACAGTATGTTTTAGTGACCCCAAAAACTTGACAAAGAACAATGAAAGCATCCAAAATGACAAATTGAATTGTGTGACTGTCATCACGCTGAAGCTCATAAATTTTACTTCTGTTTAAAATAATATTTACGGAAGTTTGGCTGCCGTTGGTTGTGGAAGGGGAAGTGGAGGTGGCTTGTTGTTAGCAGCCAATTGAAGTTGTGTGCTAGTAGAGTGACTGTGTTACATTTAGCGCCTTTATATGGGCTAAGATGATTATAATGACTTTTTGTTATCTTCATCTTAGTGGTTGCTACAGTTTTTTTTATATTTATTTTTTTGGCGATAGTCGTTAGTGTGTGTGTGTGTCTTTTTTTTTATCTGGGGCTCTTAAATGTTGTAGCTTTGATACACAAATTTATGGCCGAGAAAACCTTGGTGGCAAGAAACAATTTAAAATTTATTGCATGGCCGTGAATTTTTAAAGAAATGTGTATTATATCATTAGTATTTAGATATAAATATTTAAAAAGTGTCATTCATGCCTTTAAAAATCAGAAAAATAAATAGAATTTTCATAGTATTTGTCATTAGAATGAACATTTTTTAAAGTCAGTTTGTTACCTATTTTTCCTTAAGTGAATGTGTGAGTGACCATTAATGTTGACAACTTGTATCGTATACAAATATACGAGGTCTGATCAAAAAACCGTTATTTACAAGTTCCATTAGTTACGTATGTTTGATTTTCGTATTTTTTTCTGTTACGTTGGTCCACATGTCTGTATAATAGTAATGTCAGCTATTTTGGATTGTCAGTTTGTTTTTGACAGATAAAAAGTTTAGTCGTGTCCTGGTGTGCTCTTCGATTTTTTGCTATTCGAAAAAATGGATAAAAAAAATGCGCAAGGACATTTGAAATGTTGACTGTGGCGTTTGGCGAGTCTACTATGAGCAGAATACAAGTTAAATTATGGTCTAACCGGTTTAAGGAAGGCCGAGAAGATGTCAATGACGATGCTCCTCCTGGTCGCTTGACCGCGTCAACAACCGATGAAAACATTGAAGCAGTGAAGAAAATGATTTTCGATAATCGTCGTATCATCATCAGAGATGTTGCTGATGATGTTGGCATATCGTTCGGCTCATACCAAGCAATTTTAGAAATGTTTTAAGCTTGAAACGTACAGCAGCGAAGATTGTTCCAAAATTGCTAAATTTTGAGCAAAAACAACGCAGCATGTTGAACATCGTCAACGACGACCCAGATTTTCTCAAAAAGCTCATGACTGGTTACGAATCATAAGTGTATGGCTATGACATTGCAACCCAACTATCCCAATGGAAACATCCAGAAGAGATAAAACCGAAAAAAGCACGTCAAGTTCGGTCAAATGTAAAGGTTTTCCTCACTGTTCTCTTCGATTGCAATGGCGAGGTGCATCACGAATTCTTGCCACAACGTCGTACGGCGCGAAGCAATTCGTCAGAAACGCATAGAATTGTGGAAAAACCAATCATGGAATTTGCAACATGATAACTCACCAGCTCACACATCGATGCTTGTGCGTAAGTTTTTGACCAAAAACAAAACCGTTATCATGCATCAACCACCCTATTCACCGGACTTGGTCCCCTGCTGACTTTTTCCTTTTCCCAAAGCTGAAGACATCGATGAATGGAAAGCGTATTGTAAAATCAAAATTATAAACCAACATGTGAGACAACTTGGAATGAAGTATATTATATTTCTGACTTCTTGGTAATTGAGTCAATTTTTGTTTATATAAAACCCAGACAAGATCAAACATGTAAATAATAAATAAATGCGATTCACCTAAAATATGCAAAACTTTTCTAAGCAGTTTGGTATTTTAGATTAGCCTAATCAGTCTCAATGCATTTTTTATGAAAATTTTTATCAACTTATTCAAATTTCTTACTCAGGTCTTTGCCTAAATTTTTGGGATATAAATTACAAAAAATGTTATTGAATTTTGTGTGCTGCACTGCATTCTTTGGAACTGGAAATTACTTATTGCTTCAAAACAAAATCTTTTGAAATATTTTCAATATTCATAGTCAAAAGAGCTGTTTTTCCACACATTTCTAAAAGAAATTATTATTTTCTTTAAACTATTTATTTACCTTTCATATAAACTTTGATTTCTCAAAACGTTGTAAGCAAAACGAGGCGTATGATTAATATTTAATTTCAAATATTAGTTGCATAAATTTAAAGCAAATCATTAAGCATGAATTTGACTAAATGTTTCTAGGCATAAATCTGCCGTATTAGTAAACAATAAAAAGATATTATTTTCAATTTTTCAAATTATGTTTGATTTTGAAGCAAAATTTGTGCCACTAAAAACTTACGTACTCGTAGTATGTATACGAGTATGAGTGGAGTGTGCTTGTAAAAGATTTATGTAAATTAAGTGAAATGTATGTATGTATGTATGTATGTATGTATGTATGTATGTATGTATGTTTAAATGTATGTTTGCTGCAAGACCTTTATATAAATCAAAATTCCTGGCACAAACGCTTCAACTTACATACATACATACATACATATATTAAAACATAAACATTGAAAAACATGTCTCTGCTAAATATGACCTAAATTTATGTAAATCAACAAGAAATTCCTTTTAATAATAAACATTATTTGAATACTATGACTCTACTACTACTTATGTACTACTTATGTATTACTGCTGACAAAACGCCCATAGCAAATTTAAGACTCTACAAGAATTTCTGAAAAAAAACGAACATATTTTTCTGTTGATCCTCTAGAAACTGTCACAGCTGGATGTGTGTGTTTAAACATACATAAGTAGTTTTTGTTTACTTTTCGACATTGTGTAAGAAAGAGCAAAAAATAAAAATAAATATTGAGAAAAGGCAAATTTTAGCTTTCAATAGATAACATTTGTTGGAATTGGTATGAATATATAAATTTTTTACAGGCACCTAAACATATACAAATATTTCTTATACATACTGCATACATTTGCATATATAGATATATATTTTTGTTTAAGAGATCTTGTTGTTTAAATAAAATCATTATTTCAGATAAATTTTTTATGAGATTCTATAAATATGAAATTTTATTTAAAAATGTCTTTTAGTTATTCATTCTTAAGAGTTTCTTTTCGTTTTGTTTTACCATAATTTACACTTAATTTACTTTAATATTATTTTTCTTACCACTTATTTGTTTCTGGAGCGAAAATAATGTTGCTTCTTAGTTTTTCAACTTTGTTGTTTTTCAGTTTTGTTTTTCTTCTCTTTTTTGCTGTTTTTTTCTTGTTTAATAGAAAATTTATTCAGAAAAAAAACTTTGTTTTCTTGTAGTTTTTGCTGTTTTTGTCTTTAATATTTTTTCCTGAGTGTAGATAAATGTGACAAAATTACTCAGAAAGTTGTTTAAAAAGTGGTAGCTAAAGTTATGTAATATCATTTTCTTTCGACTTCATCTTTGCTTTTACTCTTTTCTTATAATTACACGCACTTATGTAAAGGTACATAAATATTTGTTTGTGTATTTTTGGGCGTGATGATAATTTTTATTAAGTTTTTTTTTCAGAGTACTGCATAATTATGCAGTAAGTGTTGTTATTGAGATTTTCTGTGGCAAGTGAGAAATATCTGTCTTAAAGCTTCTTATAGAGGCCAGTTACATGTTGGCTGCATTATCTGGACATCACATATAAAGTGAAATATAAAAAAAACAGCATTGCTAAATTCAAAATACTCTTCCTAGTAGTACATTGCTGCCTATTCACACACACTATATACACTTTTAGTTAATTGTAGTTTCTGAGAATATTTTAACACTTTTGTTTATGTAAAATTACAGATTTTTTTTCTGGTTGTCTCACTTTTGCTATATAACTTTTTTTCATTTTAAACGATTTTACTGATATTTAATAACTAGCTACGTAGGAGCTCGACAAACATTGTGAGGAATCATGTATTGGTTTGGTAAAGTAATTTTTAACTGAGCGTGTTTTTCACACACTTTTCAATATTGATGGTAATAGATACACCTGTCTATACACTTTTATTAAATGTTGTAGTTATTGTCAAACAACATGTTTGCTTATAGAAATTAAACGCAAACAAATTGTAACCAAAATTTAGGCACCAAATGCTAGTTTGTGTACAATAACAGTTTTTCTGAGGTGGCCTCAAATTTTGCTCTTTAACTATTGTTAGCTTTAACGGATTTGTTTGATTTTTAATACCCAGCTAATTAGAACAATTGTATATATTATAGAAAAACACAAATAAATTTTGGAAAAGTATTTTATACCTAATCATGATTTACACACACAGTATGTTTTAAGCATCATATTTATGTGATAGTTTGCAAACAATCAAGTAGTGCTATAGCAAACAAATCAAATAGAAATGGCTTTGCGTTTTGATAAACATGACCAGATTAAGTTATATCACACAAGAATCTTAAATTACAGGTCTGCCTTAATATATTGAACTCTTAAAGTGTTCCATCCTTATTCAAAAACGATTATTAAATTTAACAAACATTTATTAAGACAGATTTGCATATAAAAATTTGCTTAATAAACGTTTGTTAAATTTAATAATCGTTTTTGAATAAAGGGGTTCATATTTAACCAGAAAATACGATTTTGTTTTTGTAAATCAAGCCATTTTTTATGTATGTCTTACATTTCGGTTTATAACTTTTTGTCAATTTAACCGTTGTAAATGATTTTTAAAACCAAGTCACCTAGAATTATAACAAACATTCTAGACAAATATAATTTTTTTGGTAATGTACTTAATATGTGGGAGTGATTTACACAGAGCGTCACCTGGCTATTCATGTATATAGTAATTGAAAGTAAAATGTTTCAACTATAAAAAATTTAAACTTATTTGCTTTAAAAACTTTAATAAAAGATTGTGACTCAAACAAAGAATTATAAAATATCTTTAAGATCTCTATCATAAACATGTAATTCAAAAATATTACTTTTTGTAAAATTTAATCTTTTGCTTTTGCTTAATTTCTGCTCTGAATTGTTGTGTTCACATCGAATCCCCTAAACATTATTTAACTCATTTTCGAACTTGATTTTCTCAAGCGCAGTTATATAAAGCATACAATATACAGACAGAGAACTTTACATGTTTAAGTATTCAAATCTTAATACAATCAATTGTATAAGTCATTATTACGTAAAATACCCTATAGATGTCTTAAATTATAATATGTAAACAAACTGCTCTCTACACGTAATATAAGATTTTTGCATAACTATAGGTACATATATCTATACAAATCAGTTGATATTAAATAAAATAGGTACCAGGAGTAATAAAGAGACTGAATTACATTGAGAGAGAGAATCAGGAAATCACGCTCTATAATAAATAATACAAAAAGTATTGCACAAATAATAAAGTGCAAATAGTATGAGTTTGTATAAAAAGTCTAATAATTGTATTTTCTAATATATGTATGTATTCGTACATAGAGTATTAGCCTGCTTGTGTAGGTGTATTAAAACTATAAAATACATTAACTATTTTGCAAATGAGACTTGCTACGTGTTTATATAAACGAAACATATGCATACGAATGTGCTATATTGTAAGTGAGAGAAGGTTTTTGTGTCAACTGCAATAAATGGACTTGGTGAAAGTGCCAGCCAACACAACGCAACACAACTTGGTTAGAAATGTTATACAAAAGCAATAACAACAAATACAGACACTTATACTCGAGCACATTCACATAAATATCTAATAACACAACTGCTACAAACAGTATGACAACATGTTGTCTATGTATAATTTACCACTACTTAAGAAATACTAACAACAGCAGCATATACAGTGATGGACACGGGTTTAGCATACTTGGTATCTGTTGCCAATTAAAGCAAATTTTTTATGTTGTTCGTTATTTTTGTATCGTTGTCGTGTGTAAAATGCGGCATACACGTCCTCCGCATATGGTCTGATTGTATTTAATTGTATAATTTGGTAAGCATAATTATCCATTCGTGTATCGATCTTATTATCATATTCCCACCATTGAGCTTTATGGTCTTGGAGGACATCATACGTATATTTTCCCTTACGATTTGAACCTACAAGATTTAGATTCATCGCTCCAAAAATATATTCTTCGAGAAAATTATTGGTTCTTCTAAATGCTCATTAGCATAAGAAATCTGAAACATGTGACTTATGCTGAATAATGCATCCACGCAAGTTTTTTTCATTAAGTCTTCTTTTTATATTTCTAAAGAAGCTGTTAATACGAGCTTTTAAATGGGTCTGCCACTTAGGTTCAGTAAATTATATAGTCCTCCTCAAGGGTTGTTTTTCTATGTTCTGGAGCCTGCATAAGACTTTTATAAGTTTTACAGATTTGAAAATGATCTAATGTCTTGTGGGCCATCTTCCTTGAGCAAATTAAAATAGTTGCAATTTCGCCAATGGTGCTACCTCTAGAGGTTATGTGGTGATTAACCTACGCTATTCCTCTGTGGGTCAATTTGTTTTAGCCTTATCTAAATAGCGTTTTATGAGACTTAATCTGTTTTTTCATCAAATATTTTCAGAACTTATTAATTCCTAAAAGCTGACCACAAAAAACTAACAGCTTAAAATTGCACTTAACCACAAATAGAAGAAAATATTTAAAAAGAATACAATAAAAATTATGGAACATACTGCACACACCACAGAGTGCACCAATGATCAAACATAGCAGTCATTAATTATAATCATAGAAAAGAAAAACACTTTTGAAAACAGACTATATGAAGTGTGCTAACCTCATGCCCACCACTGTACATGTAGTATGCACACATAAATAAATACAAAAATTCAACAGAGACACACAATAACTCAGATGATATTCTAAATAATATCTAAATAATGGCACAAAGAGTTAAATCTACACACATGTATATGCCGCCACATACAAAAAAAAACGGGTGAGTCATTTAGTCAATCTTTTAATTTAAAAAAACTTATGTTTATTCAATAATGTTTTAAAATGTAAATGTCAATGAAATTTTCTTTCGGACAATAAAAATAGTTTCGACATCCAGCTCTATTTGAAGTGTTTTATTTAAAATTCAATAAAAATCTAAATGAATCACCCTATATAATCATATTTATCACGTAAATACAAATATCTTTGCTACAATATACTCTCCTCTATAAGTTTATTTTGGAGATGTGAATTAAATAGAAATTCCTCTGAATGTCTAAAACTGTTTATAAAACTTTAAATAAATTTTGGCGAAATTTTATGGCGAATTTTTTGTAGAAACTACACTGCTTTTAGAAGGTTTTATTTTAAATGTGTGTATGTATTTATATGGAGTTTTTTATAGTTTAATATAAGAAATATAGAGAAGGAAGGAAGCTACACAAATTTCTATCACAAAATCTCATTTAGGTGATAATTAATCCTCTGTGCTAATTCAATATATTGAAATAATTTTAGCTATGGAATTGTCAACAAAATTATGGACGCCTAGGCCAAATAGCTTTGCTTTACTATTCAAAAAAAATATCACCTCAAATCACAGATTTTGTGGTATTTTTTTATACAATTTAAACTTTCGTATAATCCATTTCGTTTTTTTCCACAACTAATTAAATTTTCAACTGACTGTTCATACAAAATATTCAGCAAAAAAAAAAAAAGATGTTCTTTTCATTATTGGAGAAAATTTCTTATTATTTCGGCTTGAGTTTATTTAATTAATAACTCTATTCTTTGATGGTAAAGTTATATTTTTCCAGACAATTGGCACACTGGAATGAATTTCAATGTTAATTGTCCAATATCTACTTGTAAACATCATCTATTTAACTCACTATTATTGAGAAATAGACTTTGGGAATTAAACATATTATTTTCTATAGAAATCTTTCCTAAAATTTCCAACAAAAACCTGTATTCCCAATAAAGAATCCACTTGCAACAAAAATTCTTAGCATTTTTTTTAGCAAAATTTAACTAAACTGAAAATAAAGATGCTCGATTGCCAAACATATTTTTTTACAACATTTTAAGACAAAATTATCAATTTAATCAGAATCTGATTTTTTTAACTACATCACCCGTTTTGATTTTCATTCAAACAATTTTTTTTTTGTTGAAAAGCATATAACAATACATTGAAAATCGATTTCATGTCTTAAAAAATTAAGATTACTACAGGTTTCCAATCATTTTTGCAACCATTTATTTTCAACTAAAATCGAATTTTTAAGCACAATTAAATATAAATTGCAAAAGAATTACGAAAAAGCAAAAAAACCTTACTCTTTAACCCGGTTAACCCGGTATTTCTAATTCAAACCCCGTTTTTATCCGCAATCAATTTTCTCACCCAAAACGCAATTTTTTAACCGAACCCAGGTTTTTCAATCAAAATTCGTTTTTTAAGAAACAGTTTTCTTACTTTTCTAAACCATTATTTTTTGCAAACCCCCTTTTTTCAAATAAACTCTGTTTTTTTTAAATTATATCGAAAACCAGCTTTTTACCCGACGAAATATTTTTTTTACACAGAAATTGTTAAAAGCGGCTGTCATTCAAAACCCTTTTTTTAAAAACCGGTTTTTGAACCAAAAACAAAACTTTTTTCAAAAATAATTTTATTTACATACTTTTTGCATTTTATCACCCAATCTTCCTATGTTCATACAGAAGCGAATTAGGCATTCAAATGTAACTAAAATATTTCAAATTAATTATATAAAACATTTAAAAAAGACTCAGTCTCGTTTGCATTAAGCTCTAAAATAATAAAATTCAAGTTAATCAATTTGTTTGAATCTAGAATTCATGTGTATCAAAAAACATGTGAAAACAGTTTGATAGAAAAAAACTAACATTAACTAATGAAATTGATATTATTTATACTTTGGAAACAAACAATTAACATATTAATTTCTTTGTTCGTCATCAGCTGTGTAGGTGTTGATGTGTTTATAAATAGAATGAATGGCTGAGTAAATGTATTGTAGTGCTGCGTTACGTATGAGTGATGTTTAATTAATATTAAACAAACATACGCAGTGTAAAGCAAGAGTAATCAGTAAAATATAACAAGAATTTACATTTTTACAGAATTAATCAAGTTAGAAATAGTATATTATCAATATAGCAATTACTTTAATATTTAATTTTATTTTTAAAGTTTCCCGAGTTTAATATTTGTCTAACATATAACAAACATATTTTATGTTGCGTTTTTACTACTTCCACAAATTTAACTTTAATTTAATTCATTTGAACTTATTTCATTTACCAAATTTTGTTGAATTTCCATGCAAACAAACACAAAAAAAAACAAAGAATTATATAAAATAAAATGAACGACTATATTTTAATAAAACTTAAATTTTTAATAAAAACTTAAATTTTTAATAAAAACTATATATTGCTCTATACAAAAATTAACACATCACTAAAAAAAACTTATGGCTATATAACACATAGAGAAAACATACATATTTGTGTGTGTGTACATAGAAAAGTATATATGAAATTGTAAAAAGAACAGCAATTCTAAGCTCAAACAAAGTTCGTTTTTATTTTGCTTTTATTAAAATTCAACAGAAATGAACAAAATAAAAAAAAAACAGAAAAACAAGCAAATGCTTAATATGTAAAAGTGTAATCTACAAATACAAGCACAACAACACTCAAACATTAAAACTTGCACACACACGAACACAATCACAATAACACATGCACACACATAAATACCTATTCATATTTATGCATGTAGAGATCCTAATTCCATCGTTTGCACATACAATGTTGGACAAAATAATAAGAATGATATTTCTCCATTAATTTTTGTTTTTATTATTTGCTAACATTTCAATAACAAATAATTTTTTATAGTTAGGACCATTTAAAGGATCCATAGAAAGGTTTTTAAGAGGATCAGTAGTTTGGCAGTAAGGCTTAATAAAGTTATTCGTTTTTAAATGTTTCTTCTAGCCAACAATGAATATGAAGAAGCCGTTTTTATTATTTTTTCCAGCACTGTAAATACACATATTTACTTTACATATGTATTTATATATTAAATAAAACTTTTACATTTCATGTGTTACCTCTCTCTCTCTTTCTCTTGTGACTGTGCAAATACTTGTGTAAATGTAACTGACTTTCTCTTTACACATGCATTAGGATGATGTGCTTGCTTCCTGCTAATAAATGTTTATGAAAGTTTAAATTGTTTTATGTGTTGACTATTGAGCAGTTTTACAGTAGCTTTAGTTGCTCTTGAGCTATTCGACAGATTCTTAAGATGGTGTTTATATGGATCATTTTCCAATTTGGTTGTAGAAAAATGTAACAAAATTAATTTTAGAAGACGAGAAAACCTGAATAGAAGCTTTTGCTTCTATGGAAAACTGAAGACTTAAAGTACAGCTCACTTTTTCCCTACGGAATACATCACTTTCATACGGTTAATCTCCATTTAGCGGCAGGTTTGAGCGTGAAGTGTTCTGTTTTAGTCACAGCATTTTAGCACTTATAATACTGCACCTAAAAGTCTGCTTTTCGAAGTATATGCAAAATATTTAACTGTTATTGGGTAAAAACAGCAACTTGTGTAACAATCGTGTTTTTTTTTTGTACAAACAAAATCCAAAATCAAGGTACCCACCTAATATATATATATATATATATGCTTAAACTAAGTAAGTAAATAAGTCTATATGTTTGTGTACATTTCTAAAAAGTTTCAATGAATGTCCACTTTAAAACTAAAACTTTATTTTTGGCCAGTTGCTATTTTTCAACAACACTTTGTAAATATTACAAAAAATAGCAAAAATTACAAAAAAAAAGAACACACACACACACATATACTCTGTAGTTTATTTTAACTTTTTACATTTGTTGCTGCATATTTTCTTAATTTTTTTATCTCAAAATATTTCACTTCATGTTTGTGTGATGGCTCAGAAATGCTGTTGTATTTAAATGCAAAACACATGTAAATAATTTTGGAAAATATTCCTTCTTCTTCTACACTTTTATAGGTGCAGAGGGCTGTAATAGCTTTCTGGACACAATTTTATGTATTAAAAACTCAAATATGAATTTGAATTTAAAACCAAATAAAAAATATGAACTTTTTTAATCTTAAAGTTATATAAGTTATTAGGTATTAAAATTTTTGGCTGATTTTGTAAAAATAATGGAAGAAATGAAGCGTAATATTAATATTTAATATTATATTTAAATTATCAAATTTACGCTACTTTTTTATGCACAATCAACAAAACATCTTATTTTAAATCAAGTTCAGAATATCACAAAAATTTAATGTTTTTGAGAAAAAGTTTAATAAGAATATGCACATTTAGTGCTGTTTATTGTTACTGCCGTATTTATAAAAAATTAAAGTAGACTTCAAGTGTACTTTAAGAAAATTTTGTATGAAAATTTTGTCTTAAAGCACACTTCAAGCCTACTTTATTTTTTATAAATACAGCAGTTATTGTATAAGGACATTTCAGTTGAATACATGTCACATATTAGTAAACTCCAGGATATAAAATTTTAACAAAAAGAACTAAATAAAGGGGTTTTCAATGAGAACTTTGTTTTCTAAAACAAAAATTAAAAAAAAAATTGTAATGGAAATAATTCAAATGTTTAGTCTGTTGGAAAAAGTAAAGTTTGACAATTATTAAAGAAAAGTAATTCACAACGACCACGCATACAGATTTTAATGTTTTGATAAATGGCAGTTCTTATTGTAGTTTTAAGGCTCTAAAATTTGATTGACTGTGTGTAGACTATTTAGGTATATGTGACCCGGCCTATTTCCAGTTCGATAGTTTTTGAGACCCTCTTTCACGTGGTGAAAACTAGAAAGTCTTAACATGCTTAGAAGTGTACTAAAAATGTAGAGATAGAAGAGCACAAATGAAAGAAAACCGAAATTTTATTGAAAATCCAGAATCAAGATAATAAATGGAATTGAAAAATTTAAGAACAGGATTGAGCGCTGCACGTACACACACGAACTTATCGCATTTATGTTCTTTTGCCTTTTGGGCATGACTGTTCATATTGCAAAAGAAAAACTACTAAGATACTGACGAAATGCATTTTTTATTTTTAACAGCTGTGACTCGCAATTTCTTTTTCATAAGCCACCTTTTCATAGGCCGGGTCACATATGGAAATGAGCTTTATCTGAAAAAATCTATTTTTGCAAAAAAAAGGAAAACACTGGATTATTCTCTAATGGACTCAGCAAATCTACGGTAATTTTCGATGGAAATTTAATTCTTTGCAACAATTGCGAAAGCTTATAGTTATTATTTCTAAAATGCCAAAACTCTCACGTTATTCAAATATGACCCTATTGGAAAACAGAGCTTTAGAAGAAAAATACACTAATTTCTTTCATCTTTATTCATGTGATAAATAAATATTTTTACTAATTCGCAATTGCATTTGGTTTAATTTTAATTAATAAAATTATCATTACAATGAAAAAATATTTGAATAGTCTTCAAAATGAATCCAAATCAATAAACTCAGTAGCTCCATACTGTTAGTTTTTTATGAATATCGACGGTGTGCTGTCTTTTGAGCAATTTCTAAACCTATACTTCCGGAATCATCTCTTGAAAGCCTGAACCACTCTGTAGAGTCAATAATAATGTCAAGATTCTGCAATAATGACAGCTCTTTTCATGCTTCATCCACAAAACTTCATCTTACCTATGGCAAAACTGCTTAATAATAAAATGTACAAACGGACCTGTCGATAGATGAGTAAATCCAAAGGTTAAAATGAATAATGAGTCAATCAAATACTTGCACAGAAACGTATTGTAACGGCTCCTATCAAACAACTGCCACTTGTCCGTAAAATGGGTGTCCTTAATGGGTGCTCATACATAATTGTGCACATAAAGATAGTCTTCAGATTCATCATCTAGGAGTTTTTAAATTGTTCAACATTTCGTAAAGTTCGTTGTGATTTCATGTATTAAATTGAAAATATAAACTTTGGGATTTTCAAGAGCAAATATAAAATTATTTATACTTATTAATTCTTATAAAGGTAATTTATTTGCAAATTTGCAAAAGAATTATTTTGGTTACAAAAAAGAAACTCAATTTTAGTTTAAATTCAAATTGCAAATACTTGGCGGTATGCCACCAATTTTTCTTGCTTGAATAGAAAAGAAAATGTCAATAATGTTTGATATTTGTGCTTAATACTGAAAACCACATTTTAAAGAAAGTCATTTCAATTTAAACAATTTCATATGAACATTATACGAAAGAGGTTCTTAAGTTTATTTTCAATATTGCCACAACTTGCCAGTTTTAGTAGCAAAAACTAATATTTCTCTATTTTGCTGCAAATTAGGTTAAACTATCATAACGTTTTGCTGGTAAGGGCAACATGAGGTGCTAGAAAACACAAATTAAAAAAATGTTGGAGTGTTATAGTCGACAAAGTGGTATTAAATAAATTCTACTTGTTTCAACACAAATGGCCAGAATTCAGTAGATAGTCAGATATATGATATTTCGAATATTATAGTCATTAAAAATTGACTATTGTTATAGGGAATGTTTTTTGAATCACTGCTCAACAGTCTAGAGTAATTTTACCTACTGGAGAAAGGCAACTGGAAACAACATTTAAAAAAGGTATGCTTTTTTTAATAGTATGAGCCCTGCTCAATCACACAACAATTGATGCTGGTGGGAATAATAATCCAAAGATAATGAACGGCCACACTTTAAAATTTTGTTTGCAAAACATTGACCAAAGACTTTTTTAAATTTGGCACAACCCTGTGAACATTTTGCCAATTTCAGAGAGCAAATATAAAAAATGCACTTAAAAAAAATACACATACAAGCAGCCACCACATAATGAAAAATGCGTTTTTATTTTATGGCTTCAGTACGTGACATTTTTTCATGTTGCCATCATTTGGAGAAATGAAACGAGAAAAAAAAACAGACACGGTGAAAAAAATGCTACAACAAACACAAAACAAAAAAATAAATAAGAAAACTCAAGCAATGTATAGTAGACGAAAACGAATAGATTCTAAGCTACCACTTAGGCAGTTTCTTAAAAGTAAATCAGAATTCTTGAAACGAAATAATTCTTTTATAATTTTGCAAAATTTATCACATATTTGCTTTGGAGTTTCCTAAAATGAAGCGTATAATTTTCTTAAAATTGTGGATTTCAAAACTTTCATTTCTCTGCTCAGTTTAAATTTCTTGTAGGGTGCAAAGCTATTCATGTGCATTGGCTAAGACTTTGTGGCTGCTGTAGAATATTAGTATGCTGTAGAATTTTTCATAAGCATTGCTGTAAGTTTGTGTGAGTGTGCACTTGTTGCTGTATTGGTGTTTGTCCATATAACCACAAATTAAGCATACTGATGCTGGAACACACCCACTTGTCGCAGTCTATTTTGTTCCAACATTAATTTAATGTTCTTGCTACTTTTTTTTTCTTCCACTTTTGCTATTTAACGAACTCAAGCCAAAAGTAGAGTACGCGAGTTTCATTTTTTTTTTATTAAATGTTAAACTGTAAGAGCGCTGACTGACTGACTGACCAGTATACATTTGCTTCATAAAAATAGCAGCTAAAAATTATTGTATATAAAAAAAACACAGTTAAATATTTTATCTAATTTTTTTTTTTTGTGTTTTATTTTTTTCTCATGATGAAAAATGTTTTTTTTGTATTTTTGTTGCTTTAAGCAAACTGATAAAAGCAGCTAAACATGAGCTGGAAAAACAGAAGAACATTTAAAAAGAAATGACAAGAGAAAAGTAAATGATGTTGAAAACTCTGAAGCAAAAACGTGACCAATTTTTTTGTATTGCTGTTGCTGCTACTTGTTCCTATTCCTGTTTTTATTGTAGTAAATGTTTTTGCTGTTGATACCAAGTTTGTTTTTTTTTTTCTTGTGTTGGCTGGCCTGTTGTCATTTTAGTCTCTCGACCTATTTGGTTGCCATATTAAATTTTTGTCTCGTTAAGTTAAATTATATGGAATATTTTTTGTTAGCCTTATTACTACTGGCTGTTTACTTTTGTTTGGCAGACGACTCAACGGAGAAATTATTTAAAAAGGAGATATAAAATATAAGTATAAGTCTATTAGACCAGACAAGACAACCAGATTCTGGTTTATATAAATCTCTAATAAAGACCATGGGGCAGCCTCTGGAAAACCGAGAAACTAGACTTTAGATAAGTCTGTAATGTAGGTTACAGACATGTCTATAGTCCAGAGATTAGAGAGTCTGTAGCCAGAAACTAGAGGCAAGGCAGTAGTCAGAGACAATTTTCTGTTAGAGACTAAAGACGAGTCTATGATAAAGACTAAAGACAAATCTTTAGTTTGGAGTCTATAGCCAAAAGTTTAGAGACAAGTCTATAGTAAAGACTAGTCTGTGGTCAGAGATTAGAGAATCTGTAGGCAGAGATTAAAGAATCTGTAGGCAGAGACTAGAGATAATTTCTAGTAGAGACTAAAGACAAGTCTATAGTGGAAAATAGAGACAAGCCTTTAGTTTAGAGAATAAAAACAAGTCTACAGTCAATAGCTTAGAGACAAGTCTATAGTTCAGAGAATAAAAACAAGTCTGTAACCAGAGACTAGTTTGTAGTGTAGACTAGGGACAAGTATAAAGTGAAGGCTAGAGGTAAGTCTATAGTTCACAGCTTAGAGGCAAGTCATAGTCTAGAGACTACTCTACTAGCCAGAACCAAGTCTCTAGAACAAAGATTTTGGAGATGGGAATTCTGATATTTCCACAACTACTTTTACTACTTCCCTCGCATTTATACGTGTGCGTTTGTTTTTACTTTAGCTTTCCTTTGGCGCTGCTATTTTTAACAATTTCTTTATTTTTTTAATGTTGTTGGGTCATTAAAACATTTATTTGTTATTACGTTTTTTTTTCTATGTATGTGTTGTGTTCGTGGTCGCCTGTTGTTTATTTGAATTAAACGATAAATTTACTTTTGGGGGGGTACCACCAGGAAGGCGAAATAAGGTGTAAGACATTGCTGTTTGTTGTTTTCTTTTTACAAATATAAAGAGAATTTCCAGTGCAAATTCTTGGAAAACTTAAGAAAAAAAAAGTTTTTAAAATTTGTTTTTATCTGACAAAAATGTTTTGACAATTAAGCTGTTTTGCGAAGGAAATAAATAAATATAGGGTGAACTTTAAGACGGCAAAACCTTTGTTAACTGTTGGCCATTTTGTCAGCGGTCAAGTGATTTGTATTTAGTATGGTTTGACATTTTAGCTTGAATAGACTGACGTCTGAACAACTCTTACAAATTGTGCAAATTTATTTTGAAAATCATGTTTCCGCGTTTTTTTTTTAGATGTAGAACTTTAACAGTTTTTTAAATTGACATAAAATTGGCATTATAACTTAAATGTGACTTCTAGCAGTTAAAAACATTTTGCCAACTTAAAATTTAATACATCTAAAGAGAACACCCTATAATATGGCCAATGATTAAATTTGTTTTCAAAGGTAAAGAGAAGAGGTCAAGTCCTTAGAGGCATAAAAAGCTCATTAGTAAGAAATGTATTATTGTGACTATTATATAATTTTTGTCATTAATATTTATCACACATTACCCAGTTGATCCCATTCAAATGTTCCCCTTAACGCATGAGTTATATTCAAACACGTCTAGAAAACTTAAACTTCTTAACTATTTACTAGAATTTTAACACGTTTGAACCCTGACCTACATAGTGCTGTCTTTTCTAAGGTATAATTAAATTTTAAATTAAATTTCATTCCCCCGGCCGTGTTATTATTGCGTGTTTTTTTTTTCTTGTAGAAAATTAAAAAAAATTCAAACACTCTTGTTTTGAAATTTTTCAATGCCTAACTGCTGCCTAAGTTTTTATTTTCATTAGACTACAACAATTTTATAACTGCAAAATAAAAACTGCAATGGAAAAATAATAAAACTAAAACAACTGTTGTAGCATAGACAAATGCCTAACACATCCTTTGGGAATAGATGTATAACAAAATATAATAGATATAGTAAACTCTGTAAAACATAAAGAAAACGAGTGCAAATGCAATGTAAACTGCAATGAGACCCTGAATAATACAATACAATTATATAAAATTGTTTCTGCTTATTTGTTTTTGCATTTGCCTTCTCTTACTGTGTTATATAATGTAGGAATGTAGAATATGTATATGATTTTGCTGCAAGTTAAAGAAAAATTGTGTAGATGCAAAAACAGCCATGAAAAGTAGAAAGTCGTCTTATAAAAGTTTTTTACGCTGAGCAAGAAATCCCCGAAGATTTTACATAAAACGTACGGAAGGACAAGTTATAATAAAGTAAAGGTTAAGGTAAATTAAAATACGCTACAAGGTTAATATATATTGTAGATATATAAAGATTTTGAAGTATATGAATAAACATAATTTGAATTTTTTAAACTAAATTTTCTGTCTTTTTTTAAAGCATTTCCTAGCCTCTATTTATATTTAAAACTTATTGACCAATTTGTTTAAAGCCTTGCAGCTATTTAAGTGTAACCCAGTTTATTGACCCTTTCACTTTGGTTTCAGTTTTTTTTTAAGGACACTCATTGTGATTTGTTTTGACCCTAGTTGGCACGTTAATTTTGTAATGCATTTTGAGCTTCCTTTACCCCTGCAACTATACCGACTTGCTCACAACCAATAAATAAAATTTTTGGCAAAAATCCATATTATTTATAGTAGTTTTCCCAACCAATATGTCTGCACTGGGTTTATGTACATAAACAAAATTTTTTTAAAGCAAAAACTTAAAAATTGTGGAAACAGCTACATGAAATATAAGTTTGCTTTTTTACCAAAAAAATAAAATAACAATTTTTTTCCGTGCAACCGTCAAATTGCATTTGATGCATCAAATTCATTCATTCGTTGGTTTTCTGCGTTTGTTCGTTACACACAGACAATTTATACGTTTGAAAAACTCAAGTTTTCTTGTTTTTTTCACTCTCTCTTTCTCACCCCTCAAATGGCTCATACATGTGAGTGAATTTTGCTGTCGTCATGATGTCTGAAATTCTCTAGGGTTATTGATTTCATTTGAACACTTTTGCTGTATATAAAGTGTATTGTCTTGTATGTATTTGTTGTATATAGTAAGTTATGTAGTTGTTGTGCTTGTGTTCAATAGTTTGTATGATTTCTATTTTTATTTTGAGATTATATAGAAGTTTTACTTGACTATTTGCGGGGAAAGGCGCCACAACATATGACAATAACACTACTTGACTTTTAAAACTTTGTTTAACATAAATGGAACATTTTTTATAAACATTTTTGGTATTCTCTTATAAAATATTAAATAATTGTGAAAGGTTAATGGCTTTTGTGAAAGTTTAAATGGATTTTAACTACAAACTATAACCATTTTTGTTGGCACTGTGATTTCGTAAGGATGTACAAATAATTGTGCCCAGGTTATGCGCACCCAGCAGACAAGTTCTAGACTATGCTCTGGTCTGGGCTTGTCGTTCATGTACACTGTAGAACTCGCTCTATTATATATAATAGACTTTATTCTTGTTAGCAGTATAGCGTGGCCTCCAGTCTGATTTAGAAACGTCTTTAGTCTGGAATAGAAACTTGTCTATAGAGATTTACATTAAGTCTGGATAAACTTGTCTTTTGTCTGGTCTAGAGATAAGTCAGTTTAATAAATTAAATTAAAAGTTTTTTATTATTTTTAATACGTGTAATTTGTTTGTTTGTTTTTTTTTTTTTTTTTTTTTTTGAGAAAATCTTTAAATTTGTTCCTCATTTTAACGTATGATTAATACATAAATCAAATCATAAATCATACGTACAATATACAAGTTAAAAAAGATCCTCAATTTTGATCTTCATTTACTAAATAATCCCTTTCTATAGTTTGCCTTACCTAAGCTTTTTAAATAATGCCTACTAATAAGCATTTTACATAAATTATTTAAACAAATAAATCACATCAAATTTCATTTAGCCCAAAAAAAAAAAACAGCAATTTATTTCACCTTGGCATAATTTAATATACATTCATACATAAAATATGACAATTTAATGTCCCAGCAATAATTTAGCTTTTACAGCAAATGAAAAAGAGGTGAAAAAATATTTGAACAAAGTTTAATTATTAAATATGAAATTAATATTAAAACCAAAACATTTGCATTTACAAATATTTTAATAATTTTATACGTACAAACACATACTTGTACACATTAGTGTAGTAATATAAGTGCATGCGAAGTGTATGCAACACATGTGGGCTTGCATTTGCACAAAAATTATTGAATTAAACAAAAAATTATTTTTATAATAATAAAGTCATGTCATATATGTTAACATATAAAAACAGAAATGACAAAATTATGTATATGTACATCTATTTTCAATTTATATATACACACATTTTGTGTAAATGAAATATTTTATACATACATACATTTTATACATACATATGTACATGTGTATTAATTGTAATTCTTAAGGCAATGATTATGGTATTTATTACAATGCATGAGAAAAACAAAATGAAAATTATAGTTCATTTTATGTATAAATGTATGCTTATGTACTGGTATATACTTACTTATGTAAATCAGTGTGTGCAAACTTGTAAATCTGTAGAATATATAACAGACAGTCAGTGTCTATATTGTTATAAAATTATTACAAGAAACAAGAAATAACGTTTTTCTGAGTATGTAATAACTGCAAGCATTGTTCACATTAAAACCCTTCCAATAAATGGTTTAATAATTATGAAACAAAAAAGCGTTTTAAAAATATTAAATCTCAAATTGATTCTTATATATATTATAAGTATTAATCAACAAGAAATTATATAAAATGTATTTCTTTTTAAAAAATCTGAGTTTTTGTTCCAATGCCCTTAAAAGTATACTATAATTTTTAATTTAGCTTAAAATTGCATTTAAACAAAGCCGCACATACTTTATACATACATACATATATTGCGTTTATATTTACATTTTCATACATACATTATATATTAACTGCAGATTGGTCTAAAGAAAGTTGAATTATGTAGAACAATAATAAAACTTAAAACATAAAAAATAGCAAATATATTGATTTATTTTATATCCACACAAAATTTAACAAATTTCATGTGCATATAAAATGTACCTCAACCCAGTGAAATATTTCACAATTAAAGAAGCTAATTTGCTTGAAAGTTAGAGAATTTTTAATATAATTTAAAATTAACAATTGAAGAAAAAGGAGGCAACATGTGAATAAATAAAAATGTAAAAAATGATAATTACAGCAAATTTCGAACCACCGGTAACACTGGTTAAAAGATTGATGTTTGACTGTTGGCTAGCAGGCACCGCAGTGGTGCAGAGGTTAGAACGCAAAGAATTCTGACGAGAGAGCGTGGTGATTCTCGAAACATTTAAATACAACCCAAGTTCAATCCCCAGCTCAGCCAAAAAAAAAAAAATTATCAATAAATTTTAATATAGATTTCATATTGTAAAACAATTCCTTCAGTAAAAATAATTTAATGAAAATTAAATTTAATGAACTCGAGCCTGACTAAATAAATATAAACAAAAAAAAATTATTTAAAATTTTTAAATTATTGCCAATGAAAGTCTGTTTATCTAGCTCCTCTTTTTGCAAATATTTGCCGTAATTCCAAACAATTATACCTTTGTATGGGCAACTATTCAAGTACCTTTGGACAAGTGGTCCAGCCAGACATGTTTTAGTGTTGTTGTTATGCCAGTCATTGCACACAATTTTTTGTTCCATCAGTTTTACCATGAAAAGTTACAAAAAAAAAATGTAATAAAATAGATTCTTAGTCTGTGAATTGTTACTTGTTGATTATTGAAAAAGAAAATTGCAGTAGACTAACAGTACAACTGCAAATGTTAGAAAGTAGTTTGATTAGAAATAACGAATAGATAGAAAAAATTTACTGAAGTAGTAGGTACTTGTATTGCAAGGATTAATAAAAGAGTTGTTGGTGACTTTGTAAAGTGCAGGAGATTTACAAGGCTTAATTGTTAAAGAAATTTATAAATTAAATAAGAATATAAAGGAGTTGTAGAAAATGTATAAATTTCTAAGGAAACAATCAAATTTTCTATGAAATAGTGAGAATGTGGTTTCAAATATTGAAAAGTTTATTTTGGCATCTTTAAGTTTGTATGCTGGAAGTTTTTGAGTATGAAAAACTGTATTTAGTGATAAAATTTTATTTTATTAAAAAAAAAAAGATTTTTCATGCAGAAAATATAATTTGAATATATAGGAGTTACAAAACATTTTAAAATTTCTCAGTTATGGATTAAATTTGAATAGGAACTGTACAAAAAACTGTATAGCAAATTTTTTGTTCTAGTTTTTTAGACTACGAGCAAGCCCAGGAAAAATTTATATCTAAATGAGAAGATATTCAGAAAAAGTATCACTACGGTTATGAGATTAATAGGAGCTTGTTTAAAGTAAGAGTTTTATATTAAAATTGCTTTTTATAAAGGGTTTTAAGTATTAAATGCTAATTAATGTTAATCATACGCGCGGTGGGTTTTAAAAGGTGAACTATTAAATAAATAATGCAATTTGTACTATAATTGGAAGAAATCATAGAAAAGAAGTTCATATTTAAATGTGTGCTAACATAAGAGTAGAATTTGAAACAAAGTATATAATTGGTTGTAATAAAGATTGTTTGAAATATTTCTAAGAATGGAAACATACTTACAACATAATTATAAAAGAGAACCCCAGTTTAAAGTGAATTTGCATTATGTCAATATGCTAAATATATACTAAATACAACTATGTATAAAGAATTAATTGAAAAACTAGTCCCATTTGGCATCCCCACTTATTACAACTATGTATAAAGATTTTTCAAATTCATTGTTAAAGTTTTTTTTTAGAAGAATGGTAAGAGTGGGTTTAATTTAAATTGAAGTTAAATGATACTAAAAAAATATAAATATGGTTATTTAGTTATAATAGATTAATAAAAACGTGTTGAAAGCACGAATTTAATATTCAAAATACATTTTGTGTAGGCTTTTTAATTTTTAAAAATAACTAATATTAATCATACGCAATTTAGACTTCAAAGTAAACTGAATGTTAAGGTACATACCTTTAGTAAATATATAATAGCTAAGTTAATAACGGAAATTGTATTAAAGTTTGAAAAACAATAAAAAAGAAATTAATTGTCAAATTAGTGCATAACAATAACCTTAAAAAAAATGAAAATGTTTGCATGTTACTCTCAATTGTGAATAGAAGACTAAGATGCAAAACCCAGTAATAATATGTTCCATTATTTGCCAAAAACAATCATTAGAATAAAAACTAGATGCATTCATCATTAGACCACTGTATGTAGCAAGTGTAGATTTCTATTCAATTTTCCTTAACAGCCCCACAAAAATGTGATTTAACCTTAATCTAACATTTGCTGTAAAATAGACAATTAAAATATAATTGACACAAATTGCTTTCAATTCTTCAATTAAATTAAGGTAAAGAAAATTGCAAAAAAATTTAAAGTGTGTAAAATATGTACTTCTTGTCTATGCAACAAAAACAACAAAAAACTAAATAACAAATATTATTTTATTTTTTATTTTTTTTTTTGTCAAAAAAAGCAATTTGCACATATTGTTTTCTGTTTTCTTTTTTTTTTGTAGCTTTTGACATGCAATTTTTTATAAATTACAAATATATTTCAAAAAACACACAGGTTTAAATGAAAACATACCTGTAATTGTAGCACACTTTAAGTTAAACAATAGAAAACAATAGTATTTGGAAAATATATGAGAAAAACCTCAACCTTAACCATAAAAATGAAAATAAATTACCATAAAATTAGAAAAACAAAAAAAAAAACAAACTAGAAAATTGTTGGAAAAAGGGAAATTTTAAATATGTACATACACATACAACATACATATACACATATGTATGTAATATATGATGGTATGTAGATGTTTATTTTATTTTAATATATTTCTATAGTTTTTGTGTGAAAGACTAACCTTCCAAGTAAATTGAAATTAAAATTGTTTTTCTTTTGAAAAAGTTAAGTGTGGAAACATTAAACATATTGCAGCAATATTTTGCACATATGAAGGTTTTTTATTTAACTTGAGTGCTCAAAACCAAAATAGGAACAAACTTTCGAAAATAAAAACTAAAATAAATTAAAACTAATAAAATGAAAGTGTTTTCTAGGAATGAATTTTCCCAGGCAAAAATACCTGGTTGTTTAGTTATAATTTGAAATTAATGAAAAGTTTGTTTAAAGTTTGAGTCTCTTCCATTAAACCTAAATTTTAAGTGGGCTTATGGGGTTTTTTGTAGAACTTTATATTAATTATACGCCCTAAAGGTTTAAAGGTTAGGTTAATGTTAATGAGGGAATAACTGCTGAATTGGCAGTACAATAAAAGCATAGTGGACTCCACAGGCTACTTGTCTGTCGTGCAGAGAATTTAGAATATTTATGACAAAGTAAATGGACTTTCAAATAACAGAGTCCATTTGGGTGAATAGGCTTCCAGCTATGCGCACTGCATTTAAAAATACTAACTAAATATTTACCTATTTAAATAAAAAACACGTTTGAAACTTGATTTTGTAGTTTTGGAGAACAGCAAAAGTAAGTTTGGTAGTAAATCATATTGAACTGCTGTAAAAATGCTATAATTATAATTATAACTTAGTTATAATTTAAGATTATTAACAGTATATTTACATAACGAATTTTCATTTTTAATTAGACTTTTGAGATTTCAGTAATATTGAGCTAAAAAAAAATAAACTAAATGTTAGTAAATGGATAATTGGTGGTCAAACCACAGAAAAGGAATGAATTTGCCAAACATTTAAAACACTGGTCTGATGTGAAGGTCCTATAGGGCGATAATTTCAGCTGTGAATAATAAATTAAGCTAAATATTAGCAAATTAAGAATAAAATTTGTATCAAACTGGATAAAAACTAAGAAGAGAAGTTAAACTTTAAACTGAGATTGGAATACAGTAATACAAGTGACCAAAGTTCAGCAATACAAAATTTTCAAAATAATGGTTAAGCAATAGAAAACATTTAAAGTACAGATCAGAAAAGAGAAAAACTTGGACTTATAGCGAGCGGGTAATCAAAATTTTAATCCAATGTTCAACTTTGGATGAATGGTGTTGGTATTGCGATCTTTGGTTTTCCCTTTTTTGGACTGTTTTGCCTTAAGATTGATGCCAGAGGACATCCACAGTCGTACATGTCATCATATATTACTTTTCAAGTTATTTGTTTAATTTTCTTTTGCATAAAATCTAAATTTTTCTAGTATTTGGGTTAATCGTTGTGTTCCCATAGTCTTTTAATTACTTTTGAATTGTTAACATCGATTTCAAAATTGAGTTGTGATTTTTTAAATTATTAATAAATTAATAAATTTGTAAAAAAATTTTGTATAATAAATTGAACATTGGAAACAAAGAAATAAAAAGAAAGCGATTTTGATATCATATATTTTGAATTTAATAGAAAATACAACTTATATTTTCTTTTTTTGTGGTTCTCGCTATTTTGATTTAGTGCGCTGTGCTTTTCCTACCCAATTAATAGAACCTTGGTGCCCATCAGGTCCATATTGGATAGAACCATATAGGTACGCTTTAGACTGTCAAATATCAGGTGAAAACACTTGAATGATTTTTGATTATTGATCTTAGTTGTTAGTAGAAGAGTTAGATTAAACACTTCTAATTCAGAAAATATAGCTGAACCTTTTACAGTCATGTAAGAAACACAAAAACCACTAAATCTTTTATGTGTCTTGAGAAGTATCAGCAAAACAATAAGTTGTTTAGCACTGTTGGAAACCTCTTGATTTGCAAAATATTGTTTGAACAAATCTATGAGAAAGACAGAGGATATTGACAAATTTTTAAGAACCAAAATAAATATAAATTTTAGAGTCAGCTTATTTCTCAGATTTTATAATCTGATAATACAAATAAGAACAGTCCACAGCATCAAAATTTAGAGATGTCTAAGCAAAATAAATCTAGAAATTAGACAGATGCTTGTTAGTCTAGCTAATATTTGGACAAATCCTTAAACACCATCATCAGTATTTGGTAAAGTATCAGCAATACAGTAACGTTTTTAGATCTTTTACCAGCAATCCTGCATTTCCTGATAATATAGAAGGACAAAAAGACCTTTTCTTCAAAATAATTAAAATTTAAATTAAACAAATATTTAGCGAATTTCTTGCCTTTTTACATTAAAGTTTTTATAAAACAAACAGCTTTAATAAGTACTTTACGTATATTTCTTACAATTTATATAAAAATTCTAAAGAAGAAATAGAGAAGATAAGCAAAAACCAGTAAACAAACATGAAAAAGCGATCAACTTTAGACGTTATACATATGTCAGGACACAAGTCTTAAAAACACACACACATACTCACCCACTTACAGCAAACATGGTGCAACATAACAGCCACCAATATAACTTAAGTGCATAATGTTGCACGGCAAGTGCAGGTTCACATTTTCTACGGTATCTTTTTTTTTTGTTGTACTACTAACAAAGTTGCTGCTTTATAAGAGCAACAACAGTAGTAGGAACAGCAGCAACAGCAAAAGCATATTTGTCATCGTCATCATCAACATCATCGTCATTTGAAAAGTACTTGATGTTGCAGTTGTACAGTGCTTAAATCCTTTTTAAGTATCTTGACAAATACACACATACATACATTTATATACACATATACTTACAAGTGACTTTCGAGTGTTAAGAGTTGAAGAGCCGCATGAAGGTACAAACATCAAGGCAAAAAAAGACCAAAGGCGGTTTCTAAGACAAGACAGAAACAAAGTCAAGTATGCCATAGAAAGAGGAAGATACAAAAACAACTCAAACTAAATCAACAATCCATACAGCAAGAAACAAACAACTCTTTCAAGATTAGAGCGAGAAAAAAATCCAAGGGGAAGTACACAAACGATACAAAATAAAAAAAAATATAGAAAACGAAACGAAACAAGGATTCATTCAATTGAAGACCATAAAATGCTTGTTGATTTGTTATAAAGCAAATAAAGTTAAGAATATATATAAAAAAAATAACTTAGCAAGATGGAAAGTAAAACAAGCCAACCAACAACTATGACTAAGAAACTTAGTAAGTGCTGCTTGAAATTGAGTAGAAGTAAAGAAATCAAATAAACTTTAAGTTATATTATAGAAAAAATTTCTTAAATCAGCAACAAAATACTTTCTACTCAATAAGAAAAAGAGAAACTCTAACAAATCTTAAATATATGAACAATAAATACACAAAATAGAAAAGAGTTAATAGAAGATAGTAAATAATTTCTAGAAAATGAAAGGCATTTTAAGCAATATTACCGATATTAGTTATAGATTTATATTAAGCTAAATAAATTGCAATAAGTTTTTATAAAATTTTACAAAGATTTGCAAGAGCTCCAATACTTTAATACTTTTACCAAAACAAACACAAGTAAAACTCTCTGGCGTATGAGTACTCGTATTCTGTTTGCTCCTTGGAAAAATTATTATTTATCATACGCTTTGGTATTTATTAATATTTTCTGTTGGTTTATTTGCTTGTTAGATAAACAATTGCAGTTTTTATTACAAATTGTTTGCTTTTGAATCAAATTGAAATATTAAATAAATATATTTGTTTAGAAACTGTTTTGTATTTTTTTTTTTTTTGGCAAATAATCAAATTTTAATGCATTTTTAGGACAAAAAAATATACATTTTAAAATCAGACTAGAAATCTATTAATTATTAGGTCATTGGAGTTCAATATTAAGGCATTATATAAACAAAAATGTATTTTATATGTTAATAAAATAAAAGAAAATTAATTTGAATTATACCTTTGAAATTTTAAAAAATTGTTAACAAAAACTCCCCTTGAAACTCAACTTTTTCAATAAATTTAGAAATAATTTTGCTTTTTTTAGGCCAACACTTTTAAGTTTTTAAAAAAAGCTCTTCTTAAAAAAGAAACATTTGAAAACTTTTAGAATTTAAAGACAAGGCGTATTATGCCTTACAAGGCAAGATGTGTTAGTAATACTGAAAACATTCCTTATTATACTCCCACTGCTGTCATATATCACTATTCCATCAAAATCCACAAAAAAATCCCAACTTTTTAATTCTTACTTCTATTATTGTTATTATTATAAAAGTACTTAAGAAAATTGTTCCAACCCCTTTGTAAATTTTAAAACCATCTAGAGGCCTCTTATCTATAGCCAATACTCTTTTTATGCATAAGCAATTTAAATAACAACACTTTTACTACTTTCTTCTCCCTATTTTGTATATGTCTTCACATCTACTTTGATTAACCCATCAGCTATTAACACTTGTCCCTATAGGCCCAGTAACCTTATTTTCCAAAAATAGTTAACAAAACAAAAACCCAAAATGCTAATCAGCATAAACTACAAGAAAAAAAATTAATTTAAGGCCAAGTTGTAAACACAGGAAGTAAACATAAAAAAGGAAAAACAATTACGGCCTTGTGCATAAACTATAGACATGTAAGAATTTCTCATATACTCGTACATACAAACCAACTGTATGACTTAATAAAAACAATAGCCAATTTAGTAAAAAAAAAATTTGCAAACAGAAATAAAAGAAAATTGTAATAAAACTAGCCATATTTATTTATAAACACTTCCGGCTTATGTCTTTGCTGGACCAGCAGCACAAACACTGGTACAATAATCATAGAATGGACTTTGAAGGCAAAATGAGGCATATTACAGTAGAGGGCAAATTATCTATATAATTATTAAAACTTCGCAACACTTTATGTGGAAACTTATAAATACAATATAAGGAGATAAAAGCTAAAACTAAAGAGGGCACTCAGTATATGTATAGAAAAATTAAGAATTCTGAATCCAAAATAAAGAAAACAATCGCAGAAAACCTTGCATTCTAGAAGAATCTCTGATATAAACAAATAAAAAAAAATTCCAAAAATTTTAATGTGGCTTCCACAAAACCACAAATCTAAGCTACAACCCTCAGAAAGTTCGGCTTGTGCTACTATCACCTTGCCAGTCGGGGTACAAGGTTACACTTCTAAACATGATAAACAAGATAATAGCTTACAAGATTTTATTATTATTTTTTTTTTGAACCAGCACCCAGGGGATGATTTTTTTGGTTTTGGGAGGAGGGATTGAGGAATTTGATTTGAGTTTTCTTATATTGAAAATGACAGGGAAAACTTCTGCAGGAAGCTTATTCTACATACGAATTCAGTGTCCAGTCGGACATGAATGTATGAGCTCTGACTAAGGAACATAAATTACGCAAAAAACTACGGGTTTCGGAAACATGTTCCTTAATTTCAGCAGATCACATTCCATTATAGAAACGATAGAATAGTGATACACAACCCACATTGCAGCAATGCTCCAGTGAATAAATATAATTGTATACCCTACTGTCATCGCCCTTTTCTTGAATGAGGTCGAGCAACTCCAAAATAGACTTCGAAGCACCGGCCCATATATGAGAGTTGTATTTCATTTTCGGTCGAATATAGGTGGTATAAATAGTAAATAGATCAGATGAAGTGAAGTCTTTCCTACACCGTTTGATTATGTTTGAGTTTTGCAGTTAAATAGAATGGTTTAATATTGAGTAATTGAAATGGATATCACTGTTCTAATTAGTCTTAATTGATTCTGCTTTTTATATGCTTGTTTATTCTTTCATTTGTACAAAGATTATTCAGGAATTATGTAGAAATTTATTTTGGCGCATTCTCTATCGAAATGTTGCTGTATTTTCAGCATTTTACTTTTTAACGTAGTGCTAACCATTCGTCTATGGGATCTACATAATGCGACGATATAAGCTTTTCCTGTTACTTTCATTTCATGCATTGAATCATTTAGTTCAAGGCTGAGTTTAATTATTCAAAAAATTGAGATTTGATCTGCGGAAACAAATGAAACAGGAAATCAACTTTGAAAGTTTTGTGTGCGAGGTTCCAATTTAATAATTTAATGCATTAGCAAGAAGTTCTGAAAGGCAGAATTTGCTATCTTTTTTAATTTCCAGCTATTAACAGCTTTCAAATATTTAGTTCTCTATATGTAAATGAGAACATCACAATTATAATTGACAATTTAAAAAAGAAAGTAAGAAACATCCAAACTTAATATTTTTTTGATTTCTCGCAATATCCAAAAAAAATATATTGATTTTTGCAATTTAGATTTAAAATTAGTGTGCCAATTTTAATTAAAACATTTTCAATTTCTCAATTTCATTTAAAATGTTCTGAATTTAAAATTGAAATTCTTTATTTGATTTGGAACGTACGAACAAATTAATAATAATAACGAAAAACTTAATTTTAAATTTATAACAAGAAAGCAAACTTAACTAGTGTTTCAACAAAGTTACATATTATTGATTCACAGTGTAAAAACCAAGCATACAAAATACCAGCCAGTACAGCACAAGAAAAAAAACTAATTTCAATAAAATGACCAGAAAAAAATCACAATAATATAGTAATATAAACAATACAAACACATATATAGAAACTATACAAATACAGTAAACACACACACACACACAAAAGTAAAGTTGATATTAACACCAACACTTGTAAACAAACGTCAATACATAAACTCATTTAATAGTGTTCTGAGTATACACACAGAGAAAAAATATAGTTGTACATGTTTACCGCAATCATTTCAACATTTACACGAGTTTTTTTTAACTATATTATGGTCGCGGTAATTATTTATATGATTGCGACAACTATAACACGATGATAAACGTATGAGATTATAGATATTTGTGACAATCATTGTTATGTTGAACGATTATTACATATTATGTTATTCACAGAATATGATTGTCATAATTAAATAATATAATGAATCAGCAAGAACACGACTGACATAAATATACATATACACATATATATATATATATATATATATATATATATATATATATATATATATATACTGTTATAATCATGTTATAATCTTTCAATAACATATTATGGTTACTGAAATCATATAAATAATTACATTTACGACAATATTTTTATAAAACTTAAACAAAGATATTGAAAATATTGTGGCAAACCTGTACAACTATAGTGTTTCTCTGCATATACAATGCATGTACTTGTATGTATGTAAAAATTTACATTTTTACATGTAAGTAGTTTTATTTGTATGGGTGTTTTCTCTCTTTATTATGTATACAGGGCTTGTTTAACGTTGTTTTGCAGTTATTTTATATTGTTTTTTTTTTTTGTTGTATGCAGAGGATATTTTTTTCTTTATATATTATTGTATTTTTTCGGGTGAAAACTTTCACTGTAGCTGTAGGTGAAATTAAACCATAAACTTTTATTGCATTTTTTTCTTGCTTAACAGAGAAATTGTATTTTGTGTTTTGTTTGTTAAGTCCGTTGTCTACAATAAAATTGTAGTATTGTTGCAATATATTTTTTCTTTATTCATAGGGTTTTTCTTGTATCAAGATTTTGTAGGAGATTTTTTGGGGTATTTTGTCAAAGCCAAAGGCTAGTTAATAAGTAAAAGTTTGAAAAGTTTATATAAACATCAAAAAGATACGGAAATTTAGTTTGAAGATGAACTCCGCCACATTATTACCTACAGCTTGTGTTAACATTATTATTTATTTTTTTTTTTTTGTTAAAAACTAAGCATAATTTTAAGTTATGACGAATATTTCACTCTTCATTTTGATGTTTATTCATCTCATTAACCACAGCGTATGATTAATATTCCATCAACCACCATATAATTGATTATCAATCATACGCCTTGGTACACCTCAGCACCTCTCGTTCATAATGAAATTTCTAATAAATTTAACTTTATGAAACCATTTAAATCTTTTTGCATACATACATACACATGTATTATTAGATGCATGTATGAACAAATGTTTATATTTTTTATATAATCGAAGCATAAAATATTCCATTTTTACTTTTATTTTATAAATTTATTGATTAGCTAAACGCTTCATTGATTTATAGTTAAACAAGCAATCAATTTAAGCTTAGAGAAGGGCAGAGTGAAGCAAAAAAACAGAATATTTAACTGAAAGTAGAGAAATTTCATTGCATATTTTGTTGTTTTTCTAATCTATAAACAAATAAATTACAAAATAACAGCTTAAGTCAAATAAGTGAAAAGAAAACAATAAAAGAAACATAAATAAAAATAAATGAATTACCTTTAAAAATGTATACATGTATAAAATTACAACAAAATATCAAAAAATATATGTATGTAAGAAAATTAGGCTGGCTCACTGCCTGAAGACACATAAGTATACATTGTGTTTTGAAGCCCAACAAAAATTAATAATTTTTTATAGTTTTTATGTACGGAAGAATTAGGGAGTGCGACCAATCAAGCCTGGGGGAACGGGACGGGCTGCCAAGTGTCACGGACACTGTGGCCGGTGCTTAGGAAGTCCGATTCGGAATTGCTGCTGGGCAGGAGTAGGGTCTCCGTAAGGACCATGATGGGCATTATCACGGGCCACTGCATGATAGGCAGCATGGCGG
Source organism: Bellardia bayeri (assembly GCA_950370525.1). Lineage (NCBI taxonomy): Eukaryota > Metazoa > Arthropoda > Insecta > Diptera > Calliphoridae > Bellardia > Bellardia bayeri. The sequence goes on from OX493268.1 coordinate 3,251,186, forward strand.
TGAGAATGTAATCCGAATGGTCGGATACGTGCAGACTATGCGAGGACATGGATGAGCTGGAGACAGTTGAGCACATTCTGTCTTATTGTCCCAGGTTGCAGGGCAGTAGGATGAGGTGGCTGGGCAATAGATTATTGGGCGAATTAGGGGATGTCTCGAGCTGTGGGCTGGAGAGTCTAATGGGATTCGTAATGGAAAGGGCCTGGCTACGCGACAATAGACTGAGTGCTGGTGGCACAAGTGTAGGACATATGTATATCTAAATAGGTTTTGGTCAGGTTTCTCTGTTCCTTCTTTTGCTTTCTCTCTCCACACTCTGATATTCCTTCCTGTCTTCTACTTTAGCTTTTATTTCACTTTCTTTACTACTCATTCTTCTATCCAAAGCATCACAATGGACCATATTGGTCACTGGGTGAAGGTGTGAGGTGACTCACACCAGCCTTCTTACCTACCTACCTACCAATAGTTTTTATGTTGCGAAAAAAATATGTTGTTAGAAAATTAACAACAAACAAACCGCTTATAACTCACTCAACAAAAACCATAAATTTTTATATAACAATACCAATAAATATCGTGGGAAAATATTTTGAAAACTATTTGCTCAAAAATCATCCAATTTTTCAGATTGTCTTTTATTTAGTTTCATAACCTCTTTTCTACTAAATAGATTTTGCCAATTTGCAATAACGACTATCTTAGTTCAATGATAAATAGTTTAGGTTAATATAACTAATATAATATCGCATTTAAAATGTTAGAGGCGAGCGTGTTTTCCTCATGTGAAAATATGCAACATATCACATAATTTATTTGAGTAATTTGATGTAGCTCACTACAAACTAAACATATAACAAATATTTCGAGAAACTAAATCTGAATCATTTTCTGTTCTTCTCAATAAAAAATCATGTTTTTGGGGAATTCTAAAATTATTTTTTAAGGGCCCATTAGAAAATACTAACGTTTTCAACAATGAAAAATATGAAAAAGGTAAGACCTTTTCTAACATATATTGTTTCTAAACAACAAAAAAGGTCTTCCATCATGCACATACGACAGCAACAAAGTAAGAAAAGAACGTACTCATATCCTTACTAAAGTAAAAGCTCAAGTCGAGATGATTTCACACATAAATACAAATAAACACAAATCAAGCGTAAATAATCTAGAAAAAAAGGAAACATCTACTCGCTCCTATATTACCTAAAAGAAATGGAGACGAGAAACAAAATAAGCCCAGAAAAAAATGGAAAAAACCTGTATATGTTACCTAAACCTAAACAATAAATAGCACTCCCACACACAAACCCCAAACATACTCTGCCATATGGTTAAGGGCTTGCTATTTAAGCTGTAATTTTACTGTTCAATACTGTTGGAAAGGTAAATCAACTAATATGTTTTAGTAGATTTCTAATATTATTGTTATTGTTTTGCTGTTGTTGTTGTTGCTGTTGTTGTTGTTGCTGTTGCTAATATTTATAGCAATGTTCTCGTATGTCACATAGTGTCAGTTCGATGGAGAAATTGAGAAATAAACCATTCATTTATTCATTCATTCAATCACTGTTTGTTGCAAGTATGATAGACCCAACAATAGAAGTAAGCTGATTATAATGATACCAATTGGTTTTAACCATACAGACAAACATTGAAGCAGCAACTAACTAAACTACCTAAATATGTGTATATTCGATTGTGAGCATCACATGCTTAAGGATTGATTTGTGTTAAAGTGGAGTAAAACATTTATTTTCTTACATTTATACTGGCAGTTTTCCGAAGCTTGTTTGGTTTTGAAAATTTAAAAACCTGCAATCGATGCTTAAATCAAGCTAAACAAAACTTTTTAATTAAGAGCAACCAAAGACTTAATTGTTATTACGGAATGAAGCTCAAGTTGCACTGCATAAAAGCACTTTGTTATAACAAAAAAAAAGCCTTTATCAAAACCTTCAATTGAATCTGATATAAAACGCTAAAATATCTACAATTCAGGGTAAGGTGAAGCTTATCCAAACCATCAGTTGGTGCTAAAGATTGACAAAATTGGTTAAAATTTTTTTTATGAAAGCCATAAGCAACCATAAATAAACTGAAAAAAAAACAAGATGTACAGACCAGCAATTGACAAAACCTCTGAAAGACATATAATTAAAGCTAAATTGAGTCTAAATTTAACTTAACCCAAGAAAGGTAACATACGTAATTTTTACGTGCACTTATTTTTCTTATTGTTGCTACACGAACATCTAATAATCTAATGGTACCAAATTCAACAACCTCTTTTGTCAATAGTTTCTACGCAAGCGCAAATACATAAAAAAGGCTTTTTTAGTTATTGCAGTGCTTTGAAGCGAGAAAAATAACCGTTATTTTAAATTTTTTCAAAAAGTATTTATTTATTCATCAATAACTATCACGTCCCTCTCAAAGTCATCCACCTCAGATATAATACACGTATGCCAGCGTTTTTTCCATCCCTCGAAACACTTCTGAAACGCGCCTTTTGGTAATGTAAACAGCTTCTGTTTCGACTTTTCTTTTATCTTTTCAATCGTAGAGATAAAAACGCTTTCCTTTCATCGGTGTCTTCAGTTTTGGGAAGAGGAAAAAGTCAGCGGGGGCCAAGTCGGTGAATACGGTGGTTGAGGCATGATAAAGGTTTTTTTTTTGCCAAAAACTCACGCACAAGCATCGATGTGTGAGCTGGTGCAAAAGCCATGGCTAGTTTTTTCACAATTCTGTGCCTTTCTGACGAATTGAAAAAATGCGGCACTATGTTTTATTTAATGAGTTTAATATGAATTTAATATGAGTTTGACTTTATATGAAGGAAAAAAACGTTAACTGAAGCGCTTTAGGAGAACTTCCATAGTACGTCAAATTTACGTGGTGTTCGTTTTAACGTAGTTATACTTAAATCATGTTAGCCTTCTAAGGTTAATCTATATAAAAACTATTTACACACCCGCAATTATTGTTTGAATGAAGCAATATAAACTTTTTAAATTGCAGCTAATGAAAGACTACATAAACGCTTACTGCCGAATTTATAAAAAATTAAAGTAGACTTCAAATGTACTTTAAGAAAATTTTGTATGAAAATTTTGTCTAAAAGCACACTTCAAGCCTACTTTATTTTTTATAAATATGTACATTAGAGTTTAAGCTACAGAAAGTTCACACAGCTAAAACAACACAATTGAAGCCAAATTGATGATGATATCAGAGTCAAGAACCTATTTCAATACTCCAATTAAGACCATAACTACTTTTGTTAAACAGAACGCTATAAAAATAAGCAAATTAATCAAGCAATTAATAAAATATTTATTTAGTTTCTTTTAATGTCTAATTGCGACTATTATCAGTCCTTATCTATTATTAAGATTTTTATTTAATATTATACATAAAAAAAAGAATATTGCACAGCTTTGAAATATTACATTAATCTGCTGGGCTTTAACTACTACTGCAACTGTTATACTAGTTAAGCAGAAAAATGTGAAATCAACTATACATATTTATAATAATGTATATAATCATTTATTTTCGCTTGATTTGCAATAACAAAAAAGTACACGTATGTGTATACAAAAAAAAAATTGTATCTAGAGTTTCCTGTAAATTTCTACGGTCAATAGACATCTACTCATATAGGGGCACAACAAACACAAAATTGCTGTACACATATACATACATAGGTACCCGGCAGATCAAGGTACTGGGTACACTTTTAAGCATGCGTTAACTATTCAGTAAATTGATTTTGTACTTTAGATATTTTGAAAGTGAAGACAGGTAAAACCTATTTGACACTGAAAAAGTCATTACTAACTTTTGTCACTTTTATATCTACATAAAAAAAAATACTTAAGCCTAGAAATTACATTAGAAACATTTTTTAAATTGTTTCCCCTAAAACTGCTGGATTTCTTTATTGAGTTTGTATAGTTATACTAGTATATGTTCACTTATTTGCTATAAAGGTTTGACAAAGTGAGTGATTATTTTTGTTAACACATCATTGCATTTTTGTAAAAATACTGAAACTACTTAGAGCTACAACTAAAAATAAAAAACGAAACACGAAATATAAAATGAATGAGTGTGTTGTAAAGGAAACATGCTTTTTTGTATAAATTTATTTCATAAATTATAAAGGAAATGTGCTTGACTCATGACTATACATGCAGTATGGATTAAAAAAGTAGGTCAACATTTGAAACATAATAAATATATTAAAAAAAATATTTCCAAAATATATTTTAGAATGAAAATATAAATAAAACAAGTTTTATTAGAATTATAAAAACCATATATGCCTAAAATAAGCATTAACGAATATATTCCTTATGTCATTTTTACGACTATTAATTTGAAATCTTTTAAAGAACAATTTTATCTTTTAATAGAAGCAACTGCAACAACATGTTACTATTAAAAATGTTGCCGAAGAATGTTCTTAGTAAAATTGTTTCTGAAACATGTTGGTAGTAAAAATGTTGGTGAAGCACGTTCATAATAGAAATGATGAACTAACATATTCGTAATAAAATTGTTTCTGAAACATGTGCTTAGTAAAAATGTTTCTTAAACATGTTCGTTTCCAAATGTCTACAATATATGTTCCTTAAAAAAAATGTTGAAATAATGTATCTGATACATGTTTATAGTAACAATGTTGCGGGTAGCATGTTCATAGTAGAATTTAATTATCTTAGTCTGCGCTTGATAAGGATGAGTTTGTATGAATTAAAAAAGCAGCCGTAACAAATAAGGCTTCATACTTTTATTAGTTATCATTTATTAGTTAATCAGGCATGTGATGGAAATCGATATCGAAAACGAATGAGTTTTAGAAGTCAATTTTTTCGTAATATTTCTGTATTGAAAAACTTTTATCACATAAAATATAAAGATATTGGGCTACTAAAGAGAATCTTAAAACAAAAATTTTAAAAATTTGATTATAAATGCATTAAAATGTATTTCCAAAAGTGATTCGTTTTCGATATCGATTTCCATCACATGCCTGAATATTAAATTTATCTATTACCAATAGAAATCTTTATTTAGAAAATTTAGAAGAAAATTGTTGAAAGAAACACACATAACTTGGCAAATATTTGCCGAAAAAGACGTAACCACTAAACACGATATACATATATGAACTCGTTTATTTAGGACAAAACACAACAAATATTTAGTTTTATTCTATTTGACTCTTGTAAGAGTCAAACAAATTTGTGCTTAAATAAGTGTTTAATCTTTTTTTGAGTAAATATTTGCCAAGTGTGACCGCACCTTTAGTAACATAAGCATTTTAAAAATGTTCAATTGATCTAATGATTTAAATATATTAAAATCTGCCTATTAATCACATTTAATCCTATTATTGTTCCACCAAAAAATCATATTTCCTGAAAATGTTGTATTAAATCTGAAATTGAAATTTAATATTTTACAAACATCCATCCATATGTATGTACATTATTTGCAACTATCACTTGCTACAAGAAATTTCCTTGCATTCACTCATTCATTCCCATCATGCCATAACATTTTATGGCTTTTCTTTATAATGCTACAGTTTGGTGTTTTTTTTTTTGAGATTTTTATCCTTGAGCAAATAATTTCATGATAGAACATGCGTAGATTTTTATTGTTTTTAGTTGAGTTTCATCCTTTTTCAATTTACAAAATTGAATACTGCAGTGGGTGTAAGTTATAGGAGTTAAAGACATGGTGGCAAAGCCAATAGTTGTAATCAGACATTCATTTTTCATTATGGTTGATGATGATGAGCATGATATTAAGGCAACAACTGTTAAACTTTTACTCAAATAAGTATTTGGCTATATATGTATATATACATACATTTGTAGTAAATAGTTGCTACTAAAGTGTGTGTGTACGATTTTTAGCAGTTGTTATCAAAAACTAAAAGTAGTCAAAATCTATAGATTTCTTGCTTTTTTAAGTGTTCTATAACAAATCACACACATGTTAGTTATTCTTATGCGAAAACATATCAGCGGCCGGCAAAACTTAGGCACCAGCATGTTATTTGCTCTTCATTTTCAGCTAAACATATTGAATGAAAACTCATAGTCTCATATGAGCAACTAATCTTTCATAAGTGTCCCATAGTTATTGTTACTTTTACTGGAGCAAAGTAACTGATTTTGTTTGCCGATCTCTGCTTTATATATACAAACATAAAAATGTTGATTATTTTCTGCAATTGTATCTGTGTATGTGTTATAAAGTTAAATTGTTGATGTAGGTACTTAGGAGTAGCTGCTGTAAAAAATGTTGTTTAAAGTATAATATGATTATCACTTATACAATCATCATCATCAGCAACATTGTTACTAACTAGATTGTGTAATAAGCTACAAAACAATTCAATTGCCAATACAAATTTAAACAGCATAAAGTAACAGCAGAGCAAATAGCTGGCGTAAAATATGAGAAGAATATATGGTTGAAGTCTTTGTTTGGTTATTTTATATTCTTATGGTGAACATGTAACTTGATTTTATAGTTAATTTTTTGTTCTTTATGTTGTTTATATTTAGTAAGTGAATATATTTCAGAGAGATTTTTTTATTAATGTAGGGTTTTTTGTGAAAAGAAGATTCAGAAAAAAATTTGTTTTACAAAAACATTGCAGCAGCAAGAAAAAAATGAGTGCTCACTTATAAATTAAATTTCAAAGTAAATTTTTTATGCTAACTTTATTTAGCCACTCTGTAGTAATATTTCAAACTAATTATATTAAAAACAAAAACACAAATAAAACTATTAATTAAATCAAAATCACAAGGCATAATTAAAAATAGCTCGGTTTATAAATTCAAAAAGTGAGTGCTCATTTCGAATTTTTTGCAATAAAACTCACGTAGAACAATAATTTTAGTATTTTATATGGAAGCCCTTGTTCTTAAATTTGGTGTCTAGTCTTCTAGGAATAGACTCCACTAAGCTTTGGGTCACCAAGGTTGGAATTTTATTCCACTTTTTCTGTTAAGCTATTGTTAGATCTGTCCTCTTCCTTATTTCGCGCTCTCTCTAATTTTTCTGTCTAAATATTGCCACAAGTCTTCAATAGTATTAATATCTGGTGATTAAGGGGGGGGGGGGGGGGGACAGGGGCAGTTTACATCCATTTGGGAGCGTCATTTAAAAGCCATAACTTAAAATTATGAGCCGTGTGTTTTGGGTCGTTGTCTTGTGTAAATATGAAGTTTTCTGAAGTACCCATTATTTGCAATTTGGGATGGGGATGAGTTTATAAAATGTCAAAATACTTCCTGTGATCCATTACTATATGTAAATTTATGCTGAGCACTCACTTTTTGAAGTAAAAATTAACGACTACATATGTTTTTTGTATTAAATTTATTCAGCTTAAATGTTAAACAAATTTTAAATTATTGGTATTTTGAATTTCAATCACAAAGAATTTTAATTAAAAAATGTAAAGTGAGCACTTACTTTCCGAATCAACTGTATGTTGCTAGTAATAATGTCGCTGAAACCTGTTCACAATAGAAATAATGTAGCAAAATAGTTCAGTTTATAGTAAAAATAGAAATGTTCTTAGTAAAAATGTTTCGGAGACTGTTTCTGAAACTACCTTTTTATAGTGGCAACATGTTCATAGTAGAATTTTAGTTATTAAGGTGGCTTTTATATTAAATAAAACAAGGTATTGGTGAAAAATCTGTTGCTATATAAATTTGGAAAACCCTGCAATAAGTCACGCAATACAATGTTGGTTTACAAATCGTAATAAATGTATTTGTTTTCAATTTGAATAAAATAAATATTGATGATTGTTTATAGGAGCTTCTCCTCTGTTTTCGGCTTCTCTTTATGTATTGCTGCCTCTCAGTTTTATGACTATTTACTGCCAACACTATTGGAAAGCGTGGCATATATGTATGTATACCATAAAAGTTTTACAAGTTTATTGTTAAACAAGTCAGCAAAAAACTACAACGTATTCCATATTGACCATTATGCTTTGATTAAAATACACAGCTAGTTAATGGAAAGAAATATATTTGAGTGTGCTGAATTAAATGAAAGCAAATAAAAAAATAAATGTCTCTGTTTTTTTATTTTCTTAAGTAATAATTTTGTAATTAAAGTCAGTAATAAGATATTTACCTTAACAACTATTCTTAATAATTATGTAGAATTTATTCTAACTTGAAATTACTGTTTTAATTAGTTCCTTTACAAAATATTTGTCCCTTAAGACCAAAAGTCCTTTTGCTTCTAAAACCCCAACATTAATTTGTCTATCATTTTGTTGAATCACAAGACCGTAAACTGTAACAAATAAAACTTACATTATTTGACATTTGTTGTCAGTTATTGCAGCTTGACAACACTTTAGATAAATTTGTGGAGTATATAAAACAGGGCAATGGGAATAGGAAATAATAACATAAAAGCCCAAGGAAGCACAAGGAAGCACAAAACACAAAGCTTTATACATACTTTTAATGAAACTTAAACTTTCAAACAAATTAACAAAAATATATTTGCAATTAAAATTGTTCTGTTACTTTTCTTTCCCATTACAGGTATTTCATATACACAACAACAAAATATCAAACCACTATTACACCAACAAAAACCACAGCAACATCAGCCCGCCGCCGCCAACAGCAAGCAGCCAGCTTCGTCACAATGGAAACCGCTTTACCAACAAACACACACCGCAGATCTCAGTCATCTGACCACAGAACATCAACAAAATCGTCAACTACCACAGCACGATCTGGACGAAGAAAACTATGCGGCCTACACAGATGACAATGAATTGGGCCAAAAGCATTATTTTAAAGCTCATTACGATTACCCGACTGCCAGACAGCAGCGGCGTACATCACATGCAAATTCAAACACTAATAATTATAATGTTAATAATAATTTAAATATAAATTTAAAACTTAATAATAATAATAATGAGGAAGAGGAGCATGAGGAATATGATAAAGTCGATGATGATGATGGTGGTGTTGATGATGATGATGATCACAAACATAATTTGGATCATGTAAATATAGAAAAATGTGCCAAAAATTGTAAACAAAACCAAACAAAATTTCCCAAAACTTTAATACTAACCACAGAGTCTAATAAATACCACAAAAATACCCAAACCAATAAACACAACAGCAACAGCAAAAGTAACAGTAACAACTACTATACTCCTATGTCTTCTGCTTCTTTAACATACAATGATGATGAGGATCTGGATGATGATAATGACGACGACGATGATGATGCTGATGATGACGATGAGTCTACCACAAAATCAATTGCAACTTCTGCAACCTATTCTATTTATTCTTCCTCCTCTTCTTCGTCTCTGCCGATATCAGCTACAAATTCTAATTCAAATTCTTACTCAAATAAATTGAAAAGTATTCATAGTTTACCATCCCAAATGCCTTTAAAGAGTGAACGTAACGTTTATTCGTACTCACATGAAAGTCCTGCCAAATTAAGCTTAAAAGCTTTAACGAAAACTAATAACAAAGAGCACCAAAGAATACATGTGGCCCATCGGCTGCAACACAAAGAAGTTAAGACGCATAGGGAAAACAGCCAACAAAAGCATTATACGGAAATGCAACAACAACAACTGCTACAAAAACAAAAACAACAACAACACAAATTACAAAAACACAACAAAAGCTTTAAGGCCTCATTAGACCACAAGAATATAAAGTTAGAAAAAAACAAACGATCTCGCCGTGAGACCGAAGAAATCGATAGTATACAGAGCAATGAGAGTACAAAAGCTGCCGACCAACAGGAGTTCACAACCTTACCCATACAGCTCACTGAAAGCTCATTAGCAGTTACGCTGGGGAGAGAAGAGCCTCATGGCCTTTATTTAAATGAGTCCTTAGTAAAACACTCTGCACCAGTGGCTACAAAAACCAAACGCTCCCATACAAATGTAAGAGTGCCGGTAGAGGTTCTAAATAAACCCAAAGAATCTATGGTCATCATTGATGATGGTGAAGAGTTTGAGGGTGCCGCCGAGCGACAAAAAGAATATGCCGCAATGGGTGTTATAGGTGCCGATGATAAGAGCGATGATTACAATCATGACGAAGAACCCAGGGTTTTACCTTTGCGGCCTGTTTTACCCAATCCTTATGAGGATGAGGAAATGTCTGTGGTGTATGCCGAACAGCATTCGGAAATACGTTTGATGTGTGAGGTGGATTTGGATATATCATCGAGCATGTGGTACAAAAATGGACAGGTGAGTCGAGATTTGTTATAAATAATATTTTCCAAATGAAAACAATTATACTTGAAATTTCGAAATAAAAACAGTTTTAACTGTTTTTCCCTTAATTGAATCATAAACACTAACTGCCGTATTTATAAAAAAATTAAAAAGCACACTTCAAGCCTACTTTATTCTTTATAAATACTAAACTACTGCTTCAACTAAAAGAGAATTTCTGTTTAAATTCATTTAACTTTGATCATTTTCTAAACAAGCGCTTCTTTGTTTTACACTTTTGTTTTTAACCTGATTTTCAAGTTTAAGTTTTATTCCCTTTAACCGTATTTTTTACACAATGAAATAGTTTAAAACTTTTTTATAAATAAAACTATATTGCAGAGACCAGGAGTAAACTTTTTGCCTTGATTGTATAAAGCAATAATATGGAGATTTTAACAACCTGATCAAAACCTGCAAGAAGAAAACATTGTCAATATTGTTGTGTTCTACAACAACAATTATTTGAACATTCACTTAAAATATTTTCCTTGCATTTTTGAGATTTTCTGTTGAAAATTAAACTTAAATACAAGATAAAACAACATCTTTTATTACTTTTTCAATCGAAAGGCAAAAAAATTACATCAGTCGTGCTTGAAGTTGTCAAAGCCAATAACAACAACAAACAAAAACCCCCAACAACATTTAAAAACAAAACTCAAAATTCAAAAAGTTTTTTGGTTATCATTTTTCCAAAAAATAAAAATATTACACATTTTTATTTATTTATTTTCTTTCATTTTTTTTTTTTCTTTCTTTATTGAAAATTACTTGCAAGTTTCTTCTACTACTAATTGCATTTGTAGCACGTGTACAAAAGCCAAAAAGTAGGCAACAAACTTTTATCTTAACTACATAACTATGCCAGTTGGAGAGCAATATAGAGAGTGAGTGTGTGTGTGTGTTGGTAAAAAGTAAAAAAAAGTATACGACAAAATGTGCAATTAAAACTCAATAACTTTTTTCTGTTCCTGTTTTTTTTTTTTGCAATTTGGTTTGGGTAACTTTTTTGGGGAAATGGTTAAAGTTTCTGTAAAACAAAGAAAGCAAAAAACAGGAATAACAAATTATTATGAGGTTGTTGTACAATACAAAAACCGAGAACTGAAAACAACTTTAACTGCAACTCCCAACAAGTAAGACAAGAGTTCAGTTACCAGCAGATAACAACACACTGAGAAATGTGATATTGTCAAAAAGTCAGTTACAGTCATTTAAAGTTGCACTTTATGTGAAAACATTCGATATAGGAGAATTGATGGCTTTCAGTTGTGGCAGCAGTTTAAATAAAACTCGTTTCAAAAAGAAAATTGACAATAAATTGCTGGCTGCTGATAAGAATATGCAATATATAAAGTTTTTCTTGGCTGGTTTTATTAAATAAATTCCTAGAAATTTTGTTATTTTAAATTAATTTATTAAGAAAAATTTAAGATAACTAAAAAATCTTTAATCACTAAAGAAACTTGTTAAATACCTACCACATTTAATTTGAAATAATTTATTATTTTGTCAAATTTGAAAATTTTTTAAAATATTTTATGAAAGTATTTTTTTAAAGTAATATGATTTAAATTATTTCAAATAGTGCAGTTTCTCCTTATCTCTTGCAATTTTTCTGCATGTTAAGAATTAAATAATTTTTGTATTTTTTTGCTCTGTTTTATTTCCTTTTCTTTTCATTTGTGACATCCTTAAACTATTCAATAATAACGATTATCTCATTTACATAATATGACAGCTAAAGAAGATAAAAACACACTGTATTTGTGGACACAGACAATTACTAGACTGCAATTTATACTTTTCGCTGCAAGTGAATAAGAAAATAATTTACAAATAAATAAAAATAAAATCAAACAAGTAAAAAGTAGACAACTACAAAAGATAAATCATTTAATGCAGCTTTAACTTGTATAGTTTTTTTTTTTTGTAAATATTTAAGTTCTTAGAATTATGGAATAATTATTTCTTTAAGAATAATCACTAAGTTTTACTTTTTTAATACGCAGTCATTATTATTTTTGTTTCGTATGAAATTGTAATATAATCTATACATACATATATATGTATGTTTATATCTGTGTGTGTGTAAAACACTATATTTTTCTAAATTTTAAGCCGCTTAAAGTGATGTTATCAAAAACATGGATATTGTTGTTCTAGGCTGCTTAGTATTGAAATTAAGCAAAATCGGTTTAGTCGAAAAGAAGTTGTGAAGCAAACTATGACACAACCTTAAACAATTTGATGGTGTACAATTCAAAAACAGCAAAAAAGTTATTCTGTTTACTAGGAATTTCGAACTTCAATCATTGCTCTTTTTGCTGTGGATTAGTAGAAGTAGTCGTGATTATAATATCTTTGAAATTATAGCTTCAATCGGGATTCTATTTAATGTTTAATTACGTTTCTTATTAATATTAATTTAGGTTCTATTTACTGATAATTTCGATTCATTTTGCTGTTTCTAGCAACAGTGTATTTAGTAACAGCTTTAATCTCAGTTCTGCTTTATGCTTAATTCCAGCTTCAATGGTTGTTCTGGTTTTTATTAAAGTTTAGATTCACTGATGGTTCCGTTTACTTATAATTTCTAACTTCAATCATAATTGTGTTTACTATTTAATTGTAGCTTTAATCTTAATTCTAATAACTTCAATCAAGGATATCTTTGCTCTTTCATTTTATCATCTGTCGTAATTAGTTTTGCTGTTCGTTTCTAGCTTTAGTTGTGATTCTGGTTGCTTGTCGGATTTAGCTTCAGGTGTGGTCCTTAATATATTTATTTTCTAGATTCAATCGTTGTTCAATTTTAGCTAAAATCACGATTCAAACTAAATTATTGATGTATTTGCTCTTCAATTTTAGCACCAATCTTGATTACTCTTAGTATCTACATACATCTTTTGAGTCTTCATAGTTTTTCACTGTGTATTTCTAGCTTTAATCGTGAATTTATTTTACTGTTCATTTCTAGCCTCATTTATGATTTGGTCTACAGTTCAATTTTAGCTTAAATCGTGTTTTTCATTAATTTTACTTTCATCTTAAATTGTGGATCTTCACCATTTCTATTCCATCTTTAAATTTCAAGGTTCAATTTATAGTTCAAACCTAAGTCTAAACGAATCAATTATATCTTAAATCTTTGTTATAGTTACAAAGAAAGCTAAAATAAAAAAATTGTTTTGCTTAAGTAGCAAAAATAATCAAATTTAAATCAAATTTTACTATATACATATGTATGTGTAGTTTAAAATGTACACCTTCATTTATGTTTGTCGAAAACATTAAATCTCTTAAATACCTAAGGGCCTTAGCTGCATATTAAAATACGTTTATGCTTGCTTTAATTTCGTTTTTAAAACAATAACAATATTAAAATATCATAATAATAAATACTAAGTAATGACCACAACAATAACAAAAATGAAACAAACAAATACAAACACATAACGCAAAAGTATGAGAGGGAGGGTAAAAACAAATAGAAAACACTCTTTCATTTAGCAGTAAATATTTACTCCCAGGGGGTTTTAAAGTATGCAAAAATTTATTTAAAATTTGCAATTCGTTTATTTTTATTTTTCCATTATTGTTATTGTTATTGCTATTGTTATTATTATATTTTAATACCTGTTTTTATTTTATTTATGACACACAACACAAACATTCCTACACGAATTTCATTTTACATTTACACAGTGTTTTACTTTGCATACATACATACACATGTACATACGTACACAAATATGTATGTATAGCAAATACAAACAAACACATTTTCTCTCATTACAAATAATAAGTGTTAGCAACAGTGCTGTACTTATATTGTTTGCCATAACGTATAAAAAAGTTGTAGTGTATTTACAAGCTTAAGCATTGGTGTGTTTCCTGTTATAGCTGTAGTTTAAATAACAACAGGTCATTGGTGTACAGTACAATACAAATGCAGCATAATCATTTCATAGTTTTCATATTTTCTAGGTGTGTGTTAAAAATTATTTCTTTAGAAAATATTCATATCAGACGTTACAATTCTGGACAATAGTTTACATCACTACAATACTGTTAATACAAAATTACGACGCTTACATAATTTCTAGCCAAAATCGTTATTCAGTTTATTGTTCAACTCCAGCTTCAATAGTGATTATAATTTTTGTTGTATTCCAGTTTCAGTCGCGAATCGGTTAACTGTTTAATTCTAGCTTTAATCGCGATTCTTTTTACTGATATAATTCCAATTTTAACTTCAATAGTGGTTCGTATAACTATTCAATTCTAGCTTCAATAAAGATTGTTTTTAATGTCAATTTCTAGCTTCAATCTTGGTTAAATTTACTGTCCATTTCTAGCTTTAATAGTGGTTTAGTTTAATGTTCCGTTCAAGTTTCAGTCCGGCTTTAATCGTGGTTGTTTTATTGTTAAGTTCTAGCTTCAATTATGGTTCTGTTAAATGTTCAGTTTTAGTTTTAATCTGGCTTTAATAATATATCTGGTTAATGTTCAATTTGAGCTTTAATCGTAAAACTTTGAACCACACAAATCTAGCATAAATCGTGGTTTTTGTAAGTGTTCAATTTTAGCTTTAATTGTGGTTCAGGTTTTTGTACAATTCTCTGTTTAGTTCTATCATTGTTCATTCAATCGTGTCTTAGGATTAAGTTCAATTCTAGTTACAATCGTGATTCAGATTATTGTTCAATTCTAGTTTCAATGTCTATTTTTATTTGAAATCCCATATTCGCAATCCACTCTTCTGTGAGATTGTCTCGAATTTTAATTAAAAAAATGTTTCATTAAACCAATTTGTCTGACTTTCAATATCAAACTACATAAAATAATGCCAAACATTCTAGTCGAACTTAATGTATATTGGATTTGAGCGTGATTTATACAAACATGGATTTTTTATGGAAATTCTGTTGTAAAAAAAGCTAAATTTTTAAAGCAAAATCAATCAAGTTTTTGAATTACTTTATATCCCAACCAATAGTTTATCCCATATTTTTGGTGGACGTGTACATTTAATTCCCTTAGTTTTTAAAGCATACTCTACAGGGGCTAGGATTTACTCTTCAGTTTACATGCACTTGAACAAATACATATTTTACGCTCATGAATACTCATGTTTATAAAAGCTTTTGATGATGAACTTATATATGCTGAAGTAGTGGCAGTGAAAATTAAAATTATAATAATAATATAAATACAGTTGTTTATAAACAAAACAGTTATTAAGCAGCTTAAAGTTAAAATGTTAAATAAATATTTATACACAGAAACAAACACAGAAGCAGCCAAACAGCTGACTATAGCCCAGCAAGTGTGTTATAATAATACATCTCCATCTCTCTCTCTCACTCTCTTTGTCGCACTTAATTTTTAATGTTATTTAAATGATTATAATTTTTTGTAGCTGTTATTAAACAGCTTAAAATGTATTAAAACATAAAATTTATTATAATTTAAATTATATAAAATACATAATGATTTAATACTTAATTAAAGTACTTACGTACTACTTTACTTTATACAACATGCTTAATGTGTCTTTATTTAATTATATTTAAAGGTCGTACATGCCATGGATCGCACCACACGAGTAACGGATTATCGTTTTATAAAAGAGGCTAATGGTGCCCTAACCATCACCAATGTCATGCTGGAGGATGATGGCAAATGGCAATGTGAAGCGGAAAATACCCGACATTATACGGAAAATGCCCGACCAGTTAAATTGGTGGTTTTAGGTAAGTTAAAGTTAAACTGCTTTAAACAAACAAACAAGGTCAATTTATTTATATTCAAACTTAGCCAGTAGTACAAAAATGAGATTTCATTTCACCAATTTTGTTGTTTGCAGCAACTTTTTTCTCATTTTCTTTATATTTTATTTAACAAGAAGTTTCATAACTCTTTATTGCTTAGTAAAACCAAAAACTAAAGCTAAGCATGACCAAAACAAGTTATAAAATGGTATTTTCCTTTATTTTTCCCCCAGCCATCCTCTTCCCTTCCCATCATAAAAACAAGTAGAAATAAAAACTCACTGTGTCATACCAAATATCTAGAACAACTACACTACAATTCTGCAGAAATGAAAATAAAACTTATTTTCATTAAAAACTTTCCAACTTTTTTATATGGCACAATAAAATGCGTTTCGTAAACTAAAATTATTCTTTTTCGTAGAACACACGTAATGTAAACTCTCGCCTGCCTTGCATTTCTTTAAGTTTGAATTTTAACAAGAGTTTCAGATTTAATTTAATTTAAATAAATTTTTTTTATATTAATTTTTGTTTTCTAGATCGTCCCAAACCACCATATTTGCTAATAGATGGACGCCGTTTGGATGCTGGCAATATTTTTGTACCCGTCAAGGAGAATTCTGAACTGAATTTGGCCTGCATTAGTGAAGGTGGCAATCCTAAGCCTACTTTAACCTGGGAGGTTCTACTAAGTCCAGGTGTAGATCGTCATGCTCAAAAGGTTTCGGCAGAGGTTTTAGAACTGGAGGAGATTAAAAATGAAAAGGTAAGACTACACCCCTTGAAAGAAAGTAATTTTATTTAAAAGTAAGCGTATGGATAAATTATAGAGATTTTTAACAAAATCTTTTTCATAATTAAAAACAAGGTATCAACTGCAAATATTTTTACTATAACAAACCGAAAACGGTTTTAATTGTTTTTTGATCTAAAAAAGCTTTACAGTTTTTTTTAGATAAAAAAATCGTTCTGAACTAAAAAGCTTCACATTTTTTTAACTAAAAAATCTTTACTAGCTACAAGAAACATATGCATATTTCAAAAAATTAAAAGCTTTTGAAAAAACTGCCACCAAAAAAGCTTTTTACTAGAAAAAACTTATTTTAGGAAAAAGCTTTGTAACTAGAAAATATTTCTAATTAAACAAATGCTTTATAACATTTTTATGAAGCAAATATAGATTTTTTTAGTTTTGCGAAATTAAGCATTTTCTTTTAAATAAAATTTGCTTTTAAACTAGAAAAACACTGAAAAGGCTTTAAACATACATACAACATTCTCTTGAAAAATGATTTTTTTAAATAACCTTTTCGTAGAAAAAGCTTTTATTCATAAAAATATTTCATTAGTCCCGGGTCACAGCAAAAGTGGCATTGTGTGTACCGGGACTTAGACAAAAAGCTTTTTTAAAGAAACATTGGCTAAAATCATTTAAATTTTGTTTAGAGTTTTTATCGAGCTTTATTTGTAGGGTTTTATTTCAGCTTCAATAATAGATATTTATATAGTTAAACTTTTGACTGGACCAATTATATTTCTGCTAAAGTAGTAATATTTCCAAATAATTACTTTTAACAGCATATTTCAGTGTGTAAATTGCATATTTTCCACAAATTGTTTGTGAATAAAATTCAAAACTAATAGTTTATTTAAAGCTAAATCCTTCCTCCCTTATGCTAAAATTTACACACAAAATTATTTTTTTACAATTTTTAAATAATATCCTTCCTTTAATGCTTTTTTCCCCAAAAAAAAAATATTTTCTAATGTAGCCAAAGTAAAATTGTAGTTTTAGATGAAACATTTACATATTCTTCCCTTTTATATGGAAATTTATTGAACTAAATTTTTTTTTTTGTTTTGCATTAGAATTTTATGTTTTATAAAAAGAAGAAAAATATTTCTAACAAAAGCTTAAAATTTGTAACAAATTTGGGTAATTCAAAAAGGGAAGAAAAAACGAAAACGGGAAACAAGTAAAGGAAGATAACAATGGCCAAAGTATTATCACTCTAAGTTTAATATGCAGCCCACCTCCTGTGAAACCACAAAACACTGACACGCTCATCAGCACCACCAGCAACACTATTAAACACACATGCATCAACAAACAGCCACAATAAAGGCATCCTCATCAATATAACAAAAGCTTTTTTACTTTCTCCCTCTTTTTTTTTTCTCTCTCTCTCTCTTTCCCTCTTGTACACTTTTGTGTACTGTTAGTCAATAACCGTTACATAATACTGCTGACCAAGTAAAATAATATTTAGTGTTTTTGTTTTTTTTTTATATGAATTCACATGTTTTTTGTTGCTTTCTAACAACACAAAAAAAAACAAGAAAATGTATATAAAAATCAACTTTTAAAAGGAATCCCTCTGCTGTGCAATAAAAACACACTGTGTGTTCCACAAAATAAAACTAAACTAAACTGAGAGTGAACACAAAACTCTTACTCTACTCGTTGCATTATTGGTAACATACATCAACATCATTGCCATGTATGTTACAAATAAAACAATAACAACAAAGTTGAAGAAAACAAAAAAATGAAAAATTGTATATTGAATGAATGCATTGCATTAGACTGCATCATGCATTATAATGGCTTAAAACATAAAATAAACGAGCATAATAATGGCTATTTGGGACAGACACCAATACATAGAAACTAAAACTACTTACATGCACTCACACACACAATGATTTACAAAATAACAATTTGGTTTATGTATGTGTGTAAGTTTATGTGAGCCACGCTTGAATGGTTATAAATGTTGCCAGCAAACTAAATATAAAATAAAACAAAAAGAAGATTGCACAAAATATTTGTTGCAAAGCAAAAAAAAAAATTGCTGCAAAAAATTAAATAAAATATCACATAAGAGCAGGGCTGCCACATGAATTTCGGAAAAAAATCGTAAAATCCTGATAAAAAAAAACAAAAAAACGTCATATCGAATTTTAAAAATTTTGAAATTTTTCTATAAACAAAAACATAAAAATCAAGTTTATATACGAGTAGTCTATTGTACAATACATATCAAACTACATAAATATTAACTTTTTTAAATAAGAAATCACAAAAAAAAAAATAAACAAGGCAAGTACTTTTGGATGAGAAAAGAAAAGAGAACAAAAGGGGTACAAACTTGATGGTACTAGTCAATTTTCTTATATCCTTTTATTATTTTCTTTCATGCATGTATATTTGCATTATTAAGTACGAAAATTAAATTGACGTGTGTGAATGAAATGGCAAGTTCAAAAGAGAATTGTACAAAACCTGGTCAGCTAAAACTGAAGAGTGTGAAACAAGACTTACAGTATTTTATAAATAAATATCTGAATTTAGCATATTTGATCAATTCAGGCAAATTACAATGTCAAAACAATTTAGTTTATTAAGTTTTAAATAACATTTTGAGTATAGAATCAAATTCATCCATCATATACAGGTACTTATTTGCAAAGAATTTCGTTTTTGTGTTATTTAAATTTTTTTTAGCTGAATATTCTTTCGCCGTTTTGTTCAAACAGGAGAAGGTTTTGTAGAATTTCATGGAATTCATCATTTAAAATTTCTTTTTATGTTTACAGATAAATAAGTAATTTCTACTATTCTGACTCAATACTATATAGAATTTTTATGAAAATTAACAATTGTCAATAATTAAGAAAACACTACTATCACTTGATTTTGTTTTTGAAATATGTATGTCATGTTCTTCTTAATATTTATGATATTAGTTGAGAAAAATAATTGTTGTCTCAAACAAGAGAGAATTTGGTAACAAAAACATTAATAAAAAAAAACAAATGATAGGAAATTTTAATAAATCAGAAAATTGTCACTTTCAATGAAAAAATCGTCACTTTGCTCTTTTTGAAACAAAAAATCGTCAAATCTGGCAGCTATGCATAAGAGTATTTATTTGCATATTAAGAATTTGAGATCAATTTGTTGAATTTTTTATACTTTAATTATCAACTGCATACTTTAAGCAAGCACAAAAAATATTAGTTATATGTAGTTGAGGGGGGACAAGTAGATTGATATATTGAACTTAGTTCACTGTATGAAGTAAAGTATACAAAGTATACATTTGCTATGTATGTGGCCGCTCTGTGTATAATAATAATTGTTCAATTCAGAACTAAGGTTGTATGTTGTACATTGTACTATTATGATACAACTATCTATTTGTTAAAACTTTATTGACAAGTCCTCAAAATTCCAAAAGCAAAATATCCCAAAATATTGTATATTGCCTTGTTTTAAATTTGCCAGTCAGTTTATGGTTGGAGTGTTACCATTTCATTGTTTTTTTTTAACTCAACTGAGTAAATTTTTTACTGAGATTCAAATTTGAACTTTTGACAACACTTATGGCCGATTTCTCGGTCATTTTTAACGCAAAAAAACAAAAATTAAAGATTAAGATTTACGTATGACAACGAAAGTCAATTACAAAACGAATATCGCGCTTCTCAGTTACTATGAATTTTTCTTAAGCAAAAACATTCAGATATAATTAAATAAAAAACACTTTAGGAAAGTGCTTCATTTGCATGTTTGATTAGGTTAAAAGAAGCGCTTATTGTCAGCAGAAAGTAGTCCTCTAAACCGGTAACACCTCACACAAAAATCATGCATCCAGTCAGCTGGTTTGAAGCGATTTAAGGTATGAATTCATACATAAAACCTGCTCCTTTTGGAGCACATTTTTTACTGGGAATTATATTTATAAAGATAATGTAATACATACTGAAAATGTACAAATAAAAATGTGGTTGGTAAATATTCGAATTATTAAAAATTCCTTTGAATATAAGAAAACATTTACTCATTTTAGAAGGCGGTAATCTTTTTTGTCTCACGTTTAATTATATTCATTTAAGGTCAAAATAAAGCAGAAAAACTATACAATCCAACTTTTTGTTGAACAAATTCTTAGAATTGAAGTGCTAATTATTATAATTTGTTTAAGAGCATAAACATTTATATAAACTAAGCTGTATTTGTGCAATTTATCTCATAATTTAACTCTGCCTAACATTTCAGAGTTAAATGATTTGGTAAAATATAATAATTGTATACTGTTAAACGGTTTTAATAAAAGCAATTTTTTAGACAACTATTCAATTCTTAGCATAAACTAGGTAAACCTTTCTTTAGTTAAATTAAAAGAGTAATTTACTTTATACTTTTTGGCTTTTATTCACATTTTATTCGTATATATCCTTAATAATATTCCAAAACTCAATTTTTAAATATGTAAAATTTTGTTCAACAAACTCTTTAAATCAAACTTTAGAGCGCAGGTTCAACAGGTTTATATAACCGGATTTGACTTAAATTTTGAGAGTTAAAATAATCCGAAATGTTCACTTTTTAGATTTAATAACGTAAGGTGGTAAATAATTAATTTTAAACAAAAATACAATCTATATGAATAAAACATAATGAAACACAAATAAACCTGCTTCTACTTGGAAATAGGTCGGTTTGTGTTTCGTTTTGTTTAACTCATAAAGACAATAAAAAATTAATGCATAGTGTAAAAGAAACATTTCATATATTGGTAATATGGCTGATATATTACGTTACTAATATTTTAAGACTGTAATCGATTATATTGACTCTATATAGACTATAACTTTAACTCAATTTATTTGTTAACACCTTCCAACACCATGATCCAAATTTTTGAACAAATTGTTCAATCACGCCTCCAGACATTCGACATAGAATGAATTCTCAACAATTGATGTTATACTTTGCTCAAATACTTGCATTTTGTCTAAATACAGCCATTTTTTCAACCAACTTTTTTAATTTAAAAAGACGATTATGTTGACCGAATATGTCACTAATTTTACCACCACTTTCATAGTAAATTTACAAGCGAAATTGAATTCATTGTAACAATTTTCAAAACTCCTAATACTGATATGTCAATAAGTAAAATATCAAAACTTTCATATCATTCCAATGCAACGAAGTTATTTTTAAAAAACCTGTTATGTGCCTCCTCTGTCTGTCTGAATTTCCATTTATGTACTTAGCATACTTGTCTGCTGTTTCCACGTCAGTCTGTTTTTTACATATTTATCTGCTCATATAAATGCAAATTGTTTTCATATTTCCTTTTCTCTCTTTTTTTTAAAGCTTAACTTACGCATTTAATTGGATTTATTTCTTTTCCATAGCAGCGACATTCAAACACTATTTAACTACTTTGCAAGCATAAATACATTCGTACATGCCGGGTTGTTTTCCAAATAAATTCTTGTAATTTACATTCTATGTTGGCTTTACTTAAATGCCAACACTATTTTTTTTTTTTTTGCTCTCGCATACACATACATACATATGAACATATGTATATTTAAAATTCAAGCAACTTACAACTCTTATAGTGTGTTACAAAATTAAATACATGCTCTTGCACAGAAATATAAACATATATTGTAGACATATATATGTCTATGTATATATTTACCAAAAAAATGTCTATATAAACTGCCACAAACTCATCATACTCACACATTTACATTTACATATACATATATGTATATATATATATATATATATATATATGTATATTTACTGCTGCATATATGTATGTTTGAATGTAACTACTATAACTACAAAAACAACTAGAAGTTGCTACCAAAATACTCATTGTAAAAGTACCACATATTTCATGTAAAGCGTTGGTATGCAAATTGTTAACATTGTATAAATTCAAAAGAGAACCCACAGAGAACAACAACACATACATATGTACATGCAACAAATAAAATAGCGCCAATAACAACAGTAACAGTAACAGCAACAAAACCTGTTAAACTAAAATGCTAAAAATGTCTACCACTGTCTGTGTGGAAATATCCTGCCTGACTGGCTGTGTAAGTTTAAGTGTGTGTAAATGTATTTGGTAAATGTATAAGTTTACTTTGCAAGGGTATGAGTTAAAACAAGTATAATTCTTATCAAAAAAAATCTTGATAACAAAACATTAAAAAAAGAAAACGAAAACTGATAAAACCAATTCAACAAAGTTTTTCCTTTAAAAGCAGCCAGCCTTACGCTTACTTTAAACCCATAAAAATCATAAAAAAACAAATATTTAATACATTTTTTGTTTTCATATTCTGTCTCTTCTTGCTAAACTTCATTACAGGATAAAAATACATATAAAATTAATAGTGGCGCCAAAAGTGAAGCACGTCTGCCAGCTGTATATCGGGCACATCATAATGCACGCATTTTATGCGTTATGGAGCATCCCACATTAAAAATACGTCAGAATGCATCATTGCTACTGGATGTTCAATGTAAGTACTACAGTCATGATTACAACAACCCAACCACTACACAATACCCTTAGCCTTACTAAACCTGCTACCAGTATATTTACGCACCAACACACGAAATCATAAAAGTACCACAGCAAAGCACTGCGAATGAGTCTGACTTTTATAGAATACATATTTCATAAAGTACTTGAATATTGAAAATTATTTAATGGATATTGAAGGCTGCTTTTTATACACTATATTTTATTTATTTATTTATTTATTAATACACAAACAACATAAATAAAATTCTATAGTAAATAAATTAAAGTGCCTGAAAAATTGTTAAATAAAGAAAAGCAGCAGTTTCAACAGCAACATCATAATAATACTTCAAGAATAAAAATTCTCATTCACATGTGGAGAACTAAATAAAATAAAAAAAGACACAATTAACAAGGATTTGTAAAAAAAAGTACTCTATGGATTCCTATTATTGCGTTATGACTTTTCAAACTTGAACTATTGACAATGGGCAAAAAATTGTGTTAAACAAAGAACTACATAAACTCAATGGCATCTACTTAAACAAATACGAATTGCAATTAATTTAAAATATTATTCAACATTGATATTCAAAAGTAAGAAAGTATAGTCGGTCAAGGCCAACCCTACAACCAAACGCTATATGGAAGCAATTATGAACAAATCATCCAAAAATTATGTGGAATAACTTCTGTGTATATATGTAAATATTTTGTGTGCTTTAATTTTATGTAACGATACGAATACTTTTAAATGATTTATGTAGGTTAAAGTAAATTTTGTGGAGGTCTTATGTGGGAGCTTCGACTAATTATGGACCGACCGTTGTAGAATTTGGCCGAAGTGAGTCTTATTATATAAGAGCTATGATCAATTACCGACCGATCTGCACAAATTTGTAGGTATGATTAGGCTTCATGTACAAGTTAGTTGTGGTGAAATTTGTTTGAATGCCTGCATAAATCAAACAGTTCTCACCGATATACGGAAGATATATGAAATAATAGAACGATTTAAATCAAATTCAATCCCAACCGTGTTTGGGCTATACAAATGTCTCATGCTAAATTTTATCAAAATATCTTTAAAATTGCGACCTGTACTGTGCGTACAGCCAGCCAGACTGATAATAAAAATACCTTCCCTTATTTAGGCCATTTGATTTTATTTGATGCAGTTTAATCTTGCAAAACTTTTGTAAGAGTTGTTTACTCTTACAAGAACAAATTTGTGCTAAAACAAGTGGCTACGCTTTTTTGAGTAAATATTTGCCAAAATGTGACCACCTTCTCCTCTATGGTGGTGTATGGTATAAAAAATATAGTTTGCCAAAAAAAAATGTTTAATTCAAACGAACTATACATACAAAGGTATTTAAAAACTAAAACTTTAAGTTACTCAATTAGATTTATTTTAATAATTTTAATTTAATAAGCAATTGAATTGGTATATGTCTAGTCTATTTCGATTAGTATTATCGATTATATTTCTTTTTTTTTTTTTTGTTAATATGTCACAAAGTTTAATATTCTTAAGATTTTTTATTTTCGATTTCTCTATTAATAATTTTAAACAGGAATTTAACATTTTAAAAACTTCATGCCCCCATTTACTTTAAAAATTAAAAAGAATTGCCCAGATTTTGTTGTTTTGCTTTAAAATTTTTATTTTCTTGATGGTTTTCAAGAAGAAATAAAAAATAACTTTAAATTGCTACCGAAAATATAAAAAAGCCGGAGACAGCTGCTCGAGATTCCCATATAGCTTTTGTACACTTCATAAAACACAAAGTCAAGAGTCGTTAAAGTGTCATTAGCCAAACATACAGCCAGGCAGCGTAAGGGGGAGTTAAACAAACTCTTAGGAAACAAATAGTCATAAAAAAATGAATATCAAAAATAAAGCACCACAATTTTTATTTTCATGTTACTGTTGCAGCAAATAGTAGTTTGTTTGCTATTATTTAAGATTTTTCTTTATAGTTATTTTTTTGTGGGATATATTCTATGAATTTTTTTTTGTTTAAATGCCACCAAAGTTGTCTAACAAGAATCCCATTGCTAAGGCTTGTCAATTGCCATAAACCTCAAAAAACTGGAGTAGAAAAAATTGTTGCAAAATGCATTTAGTGGAAAACGGCAGCCAAGGCAGCTCATTGAAAGCCAGGCAACAAAAGATATGCCACAATGAGTGAACAATAACAAAACAAGTGAATTAAATTAAAAAAAAAATGACTTTAAATGTAGACGACGAAGATGCTGCAGAAGATGATGATTATGATGGGGAGATGATGTTGATGCTCGCGAAGAATTGGTTTGCTGATAAACTAAAGCCAATTAAATGGTCTGAAAGTAAATGGCCAATGAAAAGGAACGAAAATTTGTTTTGCATTTTTATACAGTTTTATTTGTAGCGAATTATTTTTTAGTTTAATAGTTTAACTTGAAAGTGCGCATAATAAGGAAATCTATTGTTAGGAAAGTACTCCCATTTTACACCTCCTTTGCGTTTAAGGATAGTTTGAAGTCAATTTGTTTTAAGTACTTGTAATGATTGTGACGAGATTGCAATATACAGATATAAGTATATCTTTTATATATTTTAAAGCCCTTGTAACCACTGTTTCCTCTACCTTTTAATTTAATTTATTTCCTAAAAAAAATTAATTTTACAATTTTTTTTTAAACTTATTATACATTTTTTATAAATATTAAATTTATACATTTTTAGCAATAATTTTTTTTTTAATTTAAAAAATCTATGAAAATCTCAATTACTAAGCACTAGAAAATCCATACCAATTGACAGCACTCAATATTTGATATTCTCATTTATGTACATAAACATAATAATGGATTTCACAACAATTCACAGTGGTTACGAGGGCTCACAAAAAATTACGTTGATGACGTTGTGATACCAAACGAAAATGAAGTTGTTTACAGAATAGCTAATGACTCCAAAATATTAATGTACTAATATAAAAAACAATTAAAAATGTTTGTTAAAAATCAGGATTTTCTAAGAAATTTCGTTTAAGAGATCCTTGTGTGTTTTGTTATGCTTGGATTTCAAATTGTTGGCAATTGTATGAAAACGGGTTGTCATATCATGATTTTCATGATTGCAACCATAGATGACGCCATATGACAACCCGTTTTTAAAAAATTGCCAACAATTTGGACAATTTGACAACAAAAATGACATAGTGAAAACGCGGCCTTACATTTTAACAATAGTTTTATAATACAAACCAAACTACATTCAGTGCGAATCCTGCACAAGTCATTTGAGTCCTTCCTAATGTTTACAAATGTCTATTTAGTTTATTTGTTAGTATTGCAATCAACGACAGAGTCTATGTGTGGATGTATGCATGTTTAAATGTAAATAATACTACAAAAAAAAATAACAACAACCAAAAAATAAACCACAATACAATAACAACAACACCATATAATCCCAATGAGATTTTGCTGCTGTTTTTCTATTAATACTCCAACAGCCATCCATCTAATATTTAATTCCATAATGATTTAGTTATAAAAAGTACACAGAAATTGGAAAATAAAAACAAAGCCTTACATTTTCCAATAGTTCTGACTAAGTGCACCGAAATAGTGAGTATACCACTAGATACAGAATTTGACCATTTATACAGTTATAAATCTAGTTTGAGTTTATATAATTCCAACTTGGTTTAAAAACCAATTATTTTAGGCATTGCAATCAAAAACATTAGAGGAAAAATATCTATCTTCAAAATATTCAATTTATTTTCAAGTCTCTCCATTTAGAACAATTTGGATTTTTAAACCTTGATATTTTGTTTCTTATTTCTTAGAATATCCTTTTTTAGATTTTATCTAATAATAAATTTCTAAAGAAATTCAATTCAATCGAACATTAGGGAGCTTTAATAAACAAAACCTTTATTAATTTCTTACAAATTATCTTTAACCAAAAAAACTAACAATTTCTGGAAAATTACAACATATACAATGACTTTGCCTAAATGTATACTTTACTTTTTATGATATCCCAGAATCATGCTACATAGGAAAGACAAATTATGATAAACCAATCAGAGGTTCATTGATAAGTATAAGATTAATTATATTTTTATTATTAATTCTGGGGTACTGGCAAGATTCGTAAATAAAACAAATTTAAATAAATTGAGAAAGAAATTGTTTTTTTTTTTTTTTTTTTTTTTTTTGGGAAAAGAAAATGTTTTTTTTTCATATAAACTTTGTAGTTAAAACTGATGTTGTTACAATTTTTGTTATTTTGTTAGGGATTTATTGTTGTTGTTTTTGTTTGTTTTTTTTTTTGTTTGTTTTGGTTTTGGTTTTGTTTTGCCTCTGATGAATCAAATACAAATTACAGACAGTTGATAGACAGCAGTTTTGTGTATTTAACAAATGAAACAGTAGACACAGTCTACAAGGACAGACAAAACGGATACTGTGAAATACAAATGAATGGACAGATAGACAGACAAATAGACTGACAGAGAGATAGAGAGACAGACAGTCTAACATATAGAAATTGGTTTTTAACAAATGAATTGAATGAATATGCAATATTTCTATGACCAAAGCATTGCTATCCAGGACCATTTCAAATATTTCTTTTAACATATTCTACATATTATATTAAATACTTAAACTGATATGAGTAGGAGGTTTTGAATATTTTGTTTTATTATTTTACAAATAAAACATACTTGTATATATTATTCAATAGAGATTTTAAATATATTGTATAATAAAAAAATGTAACTCTATGTATACAACCAGTAATGGTGTCTGTATATTGATTTAAAAAAGATATTCATTTATATATAAATACAAATGTAGTGTGTGTGTTTAAATAAATTGAAAAAAAAAATAATTCATCAAACTTTAATAAATCATAGAAAATCCTATAGAAAATCTGTTAGGTTGTGGTTTTTACACATACATAAAGGAAGAAGCCCCTACCTCTCACCACAATACAAAACAGTCCGTAGACTGCAAAACAAACAAAAAAAACTGGAAATATCATTTTGTTAAAAAAAAATATAATATTGAAAAATGTATTTAAATAAAATTGTAGTTTTTCATTGATTAGTTTTACATTTATTTAAGTGTTTTTCATTTTTTTATGCGTTAAACTTGTGTATAACAAATTTTTGTGATTAAAATTTATTATTATTTTTTTATTTTTAAATCAAATAATTGTTTTTTTTTAATATTTCATTTCAAATTTAGTTTTCTGTTTACACAGGTGTTTTTTTCTGTGTGTATTTTAAGGTTTATTGAAATTTATGTATATGAAATTTAATGAATTTTTATATTATTTTTATTTTTTCAGATACTCCTTCATTTGCTATATCGCGCACACCGGGCTTTGGTTATCCTTTGCGTGAGGGTATAGAGGTGTCGTTAAAATGTGATGTGGATTCAAATCCTCCCAGTACACCAAGATGGCAGAAGGATGATAGTGAACCACCAGTAAGTATAAGACAATTTTATACTAAATCTAAATATAATAGAAAGGGTCGTTCTTTTTGCAGCAAATTTCGTAATTATCGTTTATTAAGTTGTTATTAATTGGTTAAAAAATAGGGTTTTTTTTTGTATTAAAACTTAATCCATGTTCCAAAGTCGCATTCTATTACATCGTTTCTTATCAGTACTCCGCGATCGTTCTATACAAGTGGCTTAAATTTGTCATAATACTCTTAATTACGTGGTTTTATACAAACATATTTAATATATTTATTACAAATATAGCAGGCGAAAGAATACTAAAATTTAAAAAATAAATAATGCAAATTTTACAAAATTTAATGTATCCACAATTCAAATGAAATCGTTTTAGAAAATTATGTTTCTATTTATAGATTTTCGCATGCATTTGATAACCAAGTTCTAATTTGTGTCACGTTATTGAAGTCATAATTATTGCTATAATTGGAAACAACAACAGGACATAACCAGTTTTTTTAATTAAACACAGCGCCACTAAAATGCTAACGTAATCAAGAATACAAATGTTTAATATTTCTTATTTTTTTACGTAAAAGGCGCATGAATGTCGCGTTCTAGATCGTAAAAATTGCGGATAAATTATTAATTAACTAAATTATTTAAAAAATTGCTTCAAAAAATAAAAAATTGCAGATTTCTGCAATTCAAAGACTTACAAATGTCGCGTTCTTGACCATGAAAATTCCCAACAGAAAATTGAGGACAAATTCAGAAATCAACAAAACTACAAAACTAACAAAAAGTTTAAAATAAGCTCTTCTGTCGCGTTCTGAATGCTATGTTTATTGCTAAGATATTGAATACAATACAAGGATATGGCCTATATATTTTGCATGAAAGTATAATAAAATTGTTTAAGATATCTTTATTTTTGTCGCGTTCTCTGCCACAAAAATATCCAAAAGGAAATTAAAAAAAATCGCAAATCTCTTCTAAAAAAAACTGCTGAGACAATAAAAATAACTTGTTGAAAGACGTATTTTCTTATTGTTTAAAAAAGTACATTTTTGGAAACAAGCAAATTTTGAAAAATAAAAGAACTTTTTAAAAATATAAGCTACAAAACATAAAAGTACCTGTAAAACTAATTTCGAAACTAATTATAAAAAGTTTCCTTTGAAAATTATTAAAAAGTGCCCGTTTAAAAAAATATTTAAAATAAACCCCTTAAAAAAGTAATTCTATATATCATTTAAAACAAAGTACCATGTTTTTGAAGAGAAACTTTTTTGAAAATTAACATTTTTTAAATACTTGCACAAAATAATACATTTTTCCAAAGTAATTTTATAAAAAAGTATTTTCTTAATAAGTAAATTTAAAAAAATTAAAATATTACTTTTTGAGCTTTCAAGTTACTTCCCTAATAACATTTATTTTCAAAATTACAGAAAAAAGTACCTTTTAAAAAATAATTTTGAAAAAGAAACAAATTGCTAAATTCATTTGTTTAAAGTACCATTTAAAAGTAATTTTTTTCTAAAACAACTTCCATATTCCAAAAAGTAGTTTTTGAAAATAGTATTTTTAACCTTTATAAAATAATTATCAGAAGTTATGTTTAGTTCCTTTTAGAGAATGACTTTAGTAAAAGACTACATTTTAAAAAAAAAACGTATTTTTTTGCAATAATCCAAACTGCTGTTCATTAGGTATTTGTAATTCTCAAATTACATAAAAATTGTATCTAAGTAATTATTAACATCTTTAAATTTCCATAAAGTATTGAAATTAAATAAATTTAAAATCAATTTTAACTTTATCTTAAGGCTTTATTGTTATTTATTGTTATTTCACACATGACTGCTTTATTTTAAAAAAAGAAAAAAAAAAACTAAAAATTGTAAATCCATACATACATACATACATACATAAATATAAACAATTATCGAAATTGTTCTAAAATCGCATGAACATAATTTCCATACTTGCAGGTTCCACAAACTGGGGATGGTTTTCTCAATTTCACCTCGATACGGCGCGAACATTCCGGCTGGTATAAATGTACCTCGCGTCATTTAAATTTTCAATATTCATCGATTGGTTACTATCTAAGTGTAAGATGTAAGTATAAATAAACCAAAAACAATTTAAAAATATAAAAAATCATGATTTAAAATCCCACAAGTTATCAATATTTCATAACAAATGACTGCACAAATGCGTAAAATTACCTTCAAACCAGGCAGGCAGTCAAGTTCTATAAAAACACACACACACACAAAAAAGGAAAACTTCAATACACTTACGAGTACATGCATATGCATATATGTACATGTATATGTAAGTAACTGTGTAACACTGTATGTGTAATATTTAACACAGAGACAACATTTTTTTATTGAAGCATAAAAAACCTCGGTGTATGATTATTTACAACAGAGCCAAGACCAAAAAATAAAATAAAATTAAAAAAAAAACAATTTTTTTCCCTTACCCAATAATTTTAATATTATTGCTTTTGACTATCACCAACACATTGACAACCAACACCCACATACTCAAAAACAAGTACTAACCCTCTGAAATTTATATAAAAAAAAAAAAAAAACTTTAACTAAAATATATAACATCAACCAGGAGCAGGAGGGCAAACAAGCAGCCAGGCAGGTCATGAAATATGAAATCGAAAATTACAAAGAAAAAACAAAATATTTAACATCGAAGGGTGTTTTTTATAGGCACAACACATGTCAAATGACAAAAAATATGTTCTTATATAAATTTTTGGCAAACAAATTTCAAAAAAAAAACCAAACCCAAACGAACGACAACACTCTCAAGTGTAAACATTCTTGGGGTGTTGACAAATTTTTATATGCAAAATTCAATACTCTCAACAACATATACATACGAACACAAGAGTATTTATTTAAGGGGACATATTTAGCCCCCTAAATATATTTTTCAAAAGGTTTTTTTGTATTTTTGCAAGTTCATGTATGTATCTCTGCCCTGTATTATGTGTGAGTAGAGACTAACAGCCTTTTAAATGTGTTTGTTAAAATCTAGTAACGTCTGTTATGAATATAAAACTGTCTATATGTATGTATGTGTCAGAGTGTGTGGGTTATTTATATATAATCACTTATATACACACAGAGTGACATATGAAGAAAAAGTACACTTGTTTATGGTTGTTGTCGTAAATATTTGCATTTAACACCAATTTTTTTTTTTTTTGCAGACATATTTGTTTTTATTTTCTTGTTGTTATTTCTGCAAGAGAAAGTTTAAAATAATAGATGGGATGCTAGCAAAATATGTATAAAAAATAAGAAATTTAAAAATTGTCATAGATTTATATAAAAATTCTTTAAATTGTGGTTTAATCATTAAAATATCAACTAGCACTAACTAACAAAAAACATGTTATTAAAATTATTTAAAATATTTATACCGTTCAATATTATTTTTCAAAACAAGAACAAAAAAACAAATCAACAAGATTTACATTTACAATCGCAAGAACAAAAAGTGAGTTCCTGGTAAAACTTTGCCAAATTAAAAGGCCAACAAATAAACAAACAAAAAACCCAACCAAACACGAAAATAAACCTACAACACGTAATTTAATCTTTCTAGGTAATTTTAACATTTTTTTGGAATTTGCTACGTGCCCAATTAACGTCAAGTTTTATTTTCTTTTATTATGACTAATGAAAAACAACAAGTTTTTCTACACTCTTAAAATAATCAATTGTATGACAAAGGTAAAGTGGCGGTAAGGAGAAGGGAATACAACACAGCACCAAATTAGCAACTAAAACAATCATCAATACAAAAACATTAAACTAATAGAACAAACAAATAAACAAACAAACAAACAACAAGTTAAACAAGTCTTGAAGATTACCCTTAACATATGCAACAACTTCTTGTTGTAAAAAGGAAATAAACTTCTTACACGAAGTTGTAATTACGGTGGGCAAAAAAACAACAACAACAAACAAAGTTTAGTATGTGGGTACACAACACAAAAAGTTTGCTTGCTGTTTTTTGTTTTAATGAAGAAAATATTTAATCAATATTAAATATTGAGAGAAACAATATTTATTACTTTGTGCAATAAATTGGAAAATTTGCTATAATTGCTTTTTAAATTCTTAAAATGCTCATCTAACTCTCTAACGGATGAAAATTTTATAAGAGTTTTTTTGCTTTTTATTTTTATTTATTTTTTCTTCTTCAGCTGCTTGTCTATGATGTCAATAATCTATGTTAGAATTAAGTTATTAAAAAATATTTATCGTTATTACTGTCTGTATGCTGCTAAGCAAGAGATTTAAATTAGATTTTTTTTTATGTAAAAATTCTTTTTGAAATACAAATTGTGAAATTTGATATCTACAAGTTGTTTGTTTTCATTTGAGAAATTTTAAGTAGACATTGATTGCCTGTTGCATTGTTAGATAAGTTGTTGAAAATCCCTTATATATTCGTTGTAGTTTTTCAATAAATTTAATCAGTGTTATTATTTTGTTATATTATATATGTATTGCTTTATTGTATACTATTACTTTTTTGTTTTACAAATATTTACAAATTGTTTTTACTTTCACTTTCGGGTCTTGTTTAAGAGTAGAAAAAAAAAGAAAAAAATAAGGGTGAGTCTGTCTAAATGTAAAGTATTTTTTTCTATATGTGTTATACCCTTGGCAACAAATACAAATTTCAAAAACAATATAAAGTTTTTCTTTTAGGAGAAGTTACTTTTGGTACTATCCTCGTTAGTTAAAAACCATATACTAATAACAACATTTGTAATATTTTGTGATATTACTAGAAAATGATAGTATTTGAAACTATTTATGTGAAAATAAGATTTTTACAAAAGGTATTGCATAATTTTAGGCGCCTTTAAAAAACTGCTTATAAATAGCTTTAAACGTTATTTTTTTTGCTGCATAGCTCAAATGTTTTTGTTTCTATCACAGAAGAACTGCATAAATTAAGTGGTCTTTATTACTCATGTTAGCCCTCATAGGGTTAATATTACATTTACCAACAACCATTAATTTCTATTTAACTTTAATACTTTAGTGAATATTTTTGGCTTCTTGCACATTTGTTAACGGAATTGTTTATCTTTTTTAAATGCCTTTCTACTTTACATACATTTAAACATTGTTTTATTCTTTAGCTTTTCTCTTGCAATGTTCGAACTTTTTTGTGTTCCCCTGTTTTGCTTCGTATTGGTTTATAACAATGTCTTATCAATCATGTCTAATGTCGATTTTCGAAAGTTAAAATGCCTTGTACAACATGTTTGACTTTATTAATAAAGCATTTGTTCTTGTCAATAATAAGTAACGACAGCCGCCTGTCAGGATTTCATTCTAAAAAAAAGAATTTACTTTTATATTTGTACATTTTTTGTTTCTAAACCCCCTGAAGCCTGCTAACAAAAATAATTCACCTCCTGCCATATACAAAATCAAAGGAAGAATGTAACACTTTGGCAAGTTTAATATTATAGGAACTTTTTCATAAGTTTCTGCAATGCATTGATATAATATCTGGAAAAAAGAATACCCTACAAATGGTGTTAATAAATTAAACAAAGAAAAGAATATATCAAATATACTGCCACTTAATCTCAAATACATACTTCAAATTATAACATAATTACAAAATGCGTTCACAAATTTATTATGTGTGCTTTTATAACTTTTTATGGGAGAAATATATTGTATTATCATATGTTATGATTTAGAAAGCTTTAGTTCCAGTTCAGTTTTAAGAATTCTCACGAAATTCTCTATCCACTTCGCTGGACCAATCTATCTGATATGTCTGCTTAAAAGTCTCCCACATCCAAACAAAACTGAAACTAAGACGTTTTTCTTAAAATGTTAGTCATTGTTTTAGTTATTTCGGTTTTAAAAATCATCAAAGTTGTTTTGTAGCTCCTATTTGAATTGCATAC
This sequence comes from Bellardia bayeri, assembly GCA_950370525.1. Taxonomy (NCBI): domain Eukaryota; kingdom Metazoa; phylum Arthropoda; class Insecta; order Diptera; family Calliphoridae; genus Bellardia; species Bellardia bayeri. The sequence goes on from OX493268.1 coordinate 3,286,124, forward strand.
ACTTCAATGCTGCATCATATTATTGCTTGATTATGTTAAAAGATTTCACATTTGCTTTATTTTATATCTAACTGATGTTTGAATTTTGATTTCCTACTTTTTTCAGTTTGTTATGAAAAATCTATGCAAATTATTGCAGGTATTTTTTATTTTTTTAAAAATATTTTGACAATGTTTCACTGTTTTGCTTAGGATCATATTGAAAGTATAGATATATAATTGATGAAAAATTGTGTGTGTTGAAATATAGAAATAACTTTTAAATTTGTGCATTAAATATGTAGTCTCATAATACAAATTGAAAATAAATGTTCCTAAAAGTATGCCGCAGTTTTTATTATATACCAGGAAGTACAAGTTTGTATTCTTTGCAAATATTTTCAGCTACACTCATTAGCGAGCTTACAAAGTATATTAGGCATTCTTGTGCGCAAGAGGATGCCTTTTTATTTTGTCTGTCAATCGTTTATTTTGTGTGTACAAATCAATTTTCCAAAGACCCTTGACAAATTGTGGATCTAAATTTGTCTACAAAATAACGGGTAGACATTTAGGAGTTACGATATTTAAAATCAGCAAAATTGGCTCACAAATTACTTTGGTATGAACATGAAACGAATGATATATTTAAAAGCAGTTCCAAAAAGTATGCTGCAGTTTCAATTGGCATATGGAAAAATATATGTATGCAATTTTTTCACAATATAATAAAACAATATAATATTATATAAAGTATATTCTACTAACTTGTATGCAAGAGCGACGATTTAGGAATTTAGGAATTAGAGTATTATTATTGAACCTGAAAATCTGTAAAATAAAATATCCGAAAAAGTTGAATAAGTGTCTTTAAACGAATATAAAAATATTTCTTCCAATAAAACTAAAACTATAAACCTTCTGGAAACTTCCAATTTGTTGATTCAAACTTAAGACATGAAGTGAATTTTCTTGTTATTTTATCATTGAAAAGCCTAATTTTTACACTAGTCAATTTCAGTTAAATTTCTTTCGATTTTATAACCAAATCTATAAAATTTCTAATATTTTCTTAAAGCATTTCATCTCTATCACTTTGTGTTTAATCTTTATAACTTTCAACACAACCCTTCAATTGTAAAATAAAATTTAGTTTTATTTTCTTACCCATTCAATTTCCCACAAAATTGTATAATCCTAGATATTTCAAAAAAATAGGAATATAAAACAAATTTAATGTATTTTATATAAATACAATATAATATAGTGTCAAGATAATCATTTCTGCAAAATGTTACAAAAAAAACCCCCCGTTTAGGGAAATATTGCCCAGCTTAATAAATAATTTGATGGTTCAGCCACAAAAATATACGCCATAAAATTTATATACATACATACATATTTTAGCTACTGCTAAGCAAGCCAATGACCATAAAGATAAGCTGAGATGGCATGTTTTTAGCGTGTTAAATTAAATTTTATGTTGATAGCGACACCAGGGTGGCTATAAGAGTTTTATAGAACAAGAATATAACTAAAGAAAGGCTAAGCATTATACGAATAAAAGAAAAACAGTGTTTGTTAATATAAACTGTGACCAAAAATATAACAAATTTTTATAATCAAATTTAACCATTTAGATATGGCTGGTTAAAATATATTATGGGAATTTTTTGTGTTTCTTTTGGGCAAAATTAAAATTAGGTTGATAATGTAGAAAAACGCTTAAAATTAGGCAATGATTTTTTATTGTATGTATATGATGAGCAAAATTGATATAATAAATAATAATATACACATGTATTATTAGCTAAGTTATAATAATATCAACGTTATTTCATAAGATTTTAAATAGAGAATTTAATAAACATAATATATAAATAATAATTTAGCAATATATTTGCTTCTATAAACTGTATGGGAATTGGAACAAACGAATTTGTATGGACAGACTAAATGTATTGTTTGATGTACATTAATGTATTCAAGTGTGTAAAGGAACTTCACGTGATTTGAAGCCAAACATTACTACACTACTTCTTAGCGATGCCAAAAGTATATAGTTTATTATTACAAAGTATGTTAAACAGCCAAGTATCACAATACTAGTTCTAAGTAATGCAATAAGTATGTAGTAGTCACTATAAAGTATTTTAATTTGTAATAAGATTTTCAACATATGTTCCAAACAACAGCCAATTATAAATCTGAGTCGCTAAGTAGTACTTCACTTTTTTCTATTTTGAAATAGAAAAATTTTTCCGTTATCATTGTTAAACACTCATACACACCAGTCTGCTTTTGAAGAAAAAATTGCAATCATAATTTTCTTTTTAAGCGCATTTGCTCCTTTTTTTTTATTATGTTTTTTTTTTTGCTTTCTTTTTGATCGATTGGCTTGTCTTATGACACGTAAAGAAAATCTTTTGTCATTTGTCTTTCATTTGATATTTTCCAGGCTCTTTGTACATATGTAAAGCTAAACAAATCTTAGAAGCTGAATATGCAAAATAACAATAGCAACAATAATTTTATTTTATGAATTGTTACCTGGTGTAAGTATATGTTTTCATATTCATATACAATGTCTGTTTAGATTGTGACATTTGTTTGACAAAAACAAATTTGTAAGGATTTGCATATCATTGGATTTGTTGACACCTACTACTTAACTTTCTTTTACATTTTTATTATAATATTTTTGAGTAGAATAAAGAAAAACTCTACTTCTTTGCCCACGTAAATACATATGAATGAATGAATATTCTTAAAAGAAATCATAATCATGACAATGAAAATGATGATGCTGTAGAGTGTGATGAGCATGATGACAAAGTGTCTTTATTATAAGAAATATTTCCAACAGAAAGCAAAAAAAAAATAATATATATAAAACATATAAATAATACAAAATACTAAATCATTGTCTGCAACGTGTGTGTATTTTTTAAGGTTGTGGTTTTTTGTGAAAAAAGAAACATAAAGGAGGAAAAAATTACCCAAAGTAGGCGGAAGGATGTGTTTGCTGGCTGTATTTTGTTATTTCTTTTCGCTTTTACTTGTATTTATTATTATTGCTATTATTTTCAATGATAATGACGCTTTCATTTTCATCAGCCATTTTGTTTTTGGATAACTGCTGCTGTTCTTCTTTTCCTTTTTCTTTTTGTTGTTTAGTACAAGTTATTGTTGTTGTTGTTACCGGCTCTTCCTAAAATCAGGAAATGCTTTTTGTGTTGTTACTGAAGTGGTATTAATTTGATGGTAATTGGTAAAAAGAGGTGTAACTGCGTAAAAGACAAAATAACAAAAAACGTGGCATACTTATTAGCGCTGTGCTGGCAGGGGTAGAGATTATGCAAAATATAATTTGGTTTAACTAAATTCCTATTTCATTTCAAACATAATCTATATTTTTAATATATTCCAAGATTATTAGTATTTGTGTAGAATCTTTTTCTAATGCGCCATAAATAAGTAGATTACAAATGAAAATTTTAAAAAAATTTGCTGTTAAGTTGTAAAATTTAACAAATATTAAAAATTTAAAAAATGCGTTAGATAAAGCTTTGAAACCATAATTAAAATTTTAATGTTATTCATAGAAAAAGGTGAGTAGTAAATATTTCAAGGCAAATGTGGTATTCAAATTAATTTCGAAATAGGCTTAATATAAATAAATCACTAAAGTACTAAGTACTAAATTAATTTCTCATTAAATTGTATATGCTTTTATAATAAACTCTTCACATTACTTTATAAAAAAATTATTTTAATTTTAGACTTTAGAGATACTTTAAAAACTTAATATTTAAAACGCCTCTCTCTAATAAATCATAATATCTAGGCACTTTTAAACGTTATAAACCAAAAAAAAATAACTTTCTTAAAGCCTATTTCATTCACAAAATACTAACCGCCCCTCATTTAATTAATCAACTGCTGTTAAATACTTTTTTTAAATTTCTTTCTTCTTTTTTTTTTGGTGAACAATTATTATTTATTGTTTATTCTGTTGTTTCTTTTAAAAGATCTAAACACAAGTTCTTTTTATGCTGTTTGTTTGCTAAATACCTTCTAAGTACCATTTTTGTTTTGTTATTGCTTGTTGTGTGATGTTGTGTTGTGTTCTTAACACTCTTATACTTTTAGGCGTTTAGTATTGTTTTCTATTTAAATATGAGTATTGCATATGTCAGCTTAAATTGTTATTATTGTTATTTATACTCTCTCTGTCTCTGACGTTGCTTTTGTGCACACATTCTTATAATAAATGAAAAGTAGATAAATGTGTCATAACAAAAAAGAAAAATAAATAACACAATGTGTAATGTGTATATGTATTATTATTTACATTATGGTTATATTGCGTTTTTTCCACCAAAACAAAGGCATCTTTTATTTTAATGTATGCAAATGAGAATGAGGGTATGTGTGTTGAAATCCTAAAAGTATGCTTTACAATTTTTCGTTTGTAGTGTTTGTTAAAAAAAAGCCAAATACAATACATCATTTTTGTGTATTATAGAATATTGTGTACAAAATTTTATAAGGTTTGAGCTGTTTTCTGTTTTTTTTTTCTAAGGTGGCGAAGTGACAATAAAAGTCATAATCTGTAAAAGTTATAATTATGCTGCAATTATGACAAATGAAAACTTGAACATAAGCTTAATTAGTTTAGAAAATGATAAGCGATTGAAGACTCTCTATGTCTTTCTTTAATTACCGAGTCAAGTCTTAAATACTGGTACACAAAAAAAAACCCCAACCAAAAATGAAAACGAATTAATATTTTAAAAAATGTTGTTTTTGTTTTCCTTGGGATTTTCTGTTTCCTTTGAACGCTTTCGGAGTTCTCATAGTGCTCGGACGGCCGGATCCTTTACGGTCTCGTACTCCACCAGTATCCTCAAAGAACTTCACAGACGATACACAATATTGCTAGTGATTCCAAGCCTTCGAAACGTCCTAAAGATTATGCATTTTTGTAGGCCAACAAAAACAATACGATTTTCCATTTATTTTCCATTTTCCATTTAGCTGTCAAGAACTATTTGTGTCGCAATGAAGAATAAATGTCAATACAAAATGGATGCGCCCAGTATCGCATTCATAATGTGTGTGTTCAGTTATGTAGCAGTATTATGACTTAAAAAGTATTTGTTACAAATCTTTTGATCAGAATAAAAATTTCAATAGAGTTGTGCTTAAATAATTTAAGTACTCAAAATTTGTAAAACAACAGAACATAACCATATTATAACCTAAAAACTAAACGGTCTGCGAGTTTTTGCCCGTCGTTAACAAAAAACTACTTTTGTAAAACCTTATTATCAATATTTTTAATTTAAACCAGCAAAAATAATTAGATTTGCGATATTTAACAGATTTTCTTAAATAAAATTTCTAACAGAAACTAATTGAATATCTTCGTAAACAATATTAAATTTTGAGATTTTTTAGAAGTTTTTAAATTTACTTATGTTCAAAAAACCACCTAAATACAAATTGCTTTCATCTTTGTACAACTACAAATTAAATTTAAAACTTAATTTTCTAAGAAAAACGACTAAATAAGTTTAGAAAATCCCTAAACATTTCATTTATTTTCTTTCAAATTAATCTGCTTTAAACTTAATAAACTTCCAATCAGTCTGGACTTATTTAATATAAACGTAAATAAAAATAACAAGTACATAACTTCTACTTACTTGGCTCATCCCTCACAATACACATCTAAGGGTTTTAACAAAAAAACGCACACAAACCTCTTCAAAAACGCAAAAAAATCAAAATAATAACTCAAACCCAAAACCTTTAACAAAAAATCAAGAGAATGCCCTCACAAGTATGCTTTGGAAATAAAACTGAGCGTATATCGACCAATCATTAATCATATAAGCACATATATAATACATACATTTATACAAACTACAGCAGCCGACCTGACACACGCAGCTCTACATGCTAAGGAACTCTCGCTTCAGGCTGGAGGCGAAAACATCATCATCATTTTTACTCTTTCTCTCTGGTTGCTATTTAATAAAACTGCTAAGGGAAAACACAGACAAATAACAGCAGTGGGGTAAAGAAAAGAAGAAACAAAACAGCAGCAGAACTATGAAATTGACTATGATGTCAGTCAGTCACTACAATAATATGAGACTTCAATATGTCGACACTTTAACTAGAGTACGCCATCAACAATTTTGTTTGTTTTTTTCTCGTTTCTCGTGCTTATATGAAAGAAACCATAGTAGATTCTGAGTTGTGTAGATCAATAACGAATTTTGTTTATGCTAAAAATTAAAGTTGGCCTTATTTTTCTGTTCAAGCAGGGAAACATTTGTCGAACTATCTAAGAACTTTAAGCGAATTATGTTATTTTTGTAGTTAAATAAATAATTAAAACCTTGCCTAAAAGTATGCTTCAACTTAATATTAATAACTTAAGAGCATTAACAAAACATTTAATGTTAGATGTTCCTGTAAAAAACTAGAGTCAAGGTTTTAATAAAATATTTATACAATTGTTTCCTGAAGTATGTCCAATTTATGATCAATAATAATAGCAATTGGTTTCTGCTTATTTTTAGTATTTTTTTGAAAACCTTTCCCATGAATACTCATAAATCCCTCAAAACACTATAAATACATAAGTTTAGTTTTTTTTAATTCTTTTTATATTCATTTATTTTATATCTTGATGTTTTTCATATTTTGATTTTAGTTTTTTTATTTTTCAGGTTTTTTTTTATTTTCTATATCCAAAAAATATTTTAGGATAAAAAAAGAAAAGCAAAAATCTATTGATGACCATCAATTTTCTTTTCTAAAAAAAATATTTATTTTAAGTTTGTTTTTAAGGCACAAAGAGTTTTTTTTTTTTGCTACTAAAACAACAAACAAATTGTATTTAACTTTTCGTATTTTCCTAATGTTTTTAGAGTGATTTTCTCACTTTCACTTTATTTTTGATTTAAATCTTTAAAAACGAACCTTTTTTCTTATAAAATTTGTAAAGAAAATGAAGTGTAGAAATGAAAAATATATATGTATAATATAATCATAAACATAGTAGGGTGTAATTCCCAAAAGTGTTAAAAATGCTGGGTTTATTTTTAAATAATGGACAAATAAATACATTTTATTTAGGAGCGTCGCCATAAATGGGAGTGTTTTAAAATTTTTGGAAAATAAATGGAAATTCAAAATAAATACTCGTATTTGATTATTGCTATATTTTTGTTTATTTATTTATATTTTTCTTTTTTTTATTCCAAAGAAAAATCTTGGTTTATGCCCTAAAGTATACTTAAGAATACTTTTATAAATATAGGGGAAAAATGATGTTTAACTTTATTGATAAAAAGTAAGTGTTTATCAATAAATTCACTTGTAAAGTGTATTTACCTTGTTAAAAGGCAAATTTAAAGGATAAAGGTTTCTTGTAAACAAAATTTTGATAAAAAGATTTTGATTTAGTGCGAACAGCGTGTTAACCTGGAAGGTAGGCTTTAGATTTTGTTACAAATGTACAAACTTTTAACAAACTTGAAGTTGTTTAAACTAAACTTATAATTGCAAAAAAAATTTTATTTCAAGTCTTTCATTTAATTTTCTATAATAATTTATTTTATTTCTTTAAATTTTTATTCCAGATGACTCTGTTGACGTTACATCAGAACCTGATGACCAGGATATTTCGGTAGCGGCTGCTGCTTCTCACAATCCCAATAAGGGTCAGTTGGAAGTACAGTTGGGTGGAGCAGTAACACTGCAATGTCCTCAAGGTAATTCAATTAGATTAAAAATACTCGCAGGTCTAAAGCCAACAACTGACTAACATTTGTCTAACTATTTTTTTTATGAATTCATAAAAACCTGTAGCGCTAAAAATTTGTTGACTTTAATACCATTAACAAATCTATTTAGCGGGTCCCTTAAACTATTTGCTAATTTACTCTGTCTAGTCTAATTCAACAAAAGATTTCTTTAATACAATTAAAAGTTTACAAAAAATAGCTTTAGACAATATCTTTCTTCCAGCAAATTAAGGCAAATACCTTGTGTGCTTAATTAATTTTATCACTTTCATTACCAGTAAATCCTATTTCATTCTACCTACCCACAGACTTCTTTGAAGGCAATTAACTACACAAAACTTAATTACAACAATTGGATATTAATTGTAAAACCAATTAATACGACTATATTACGGCGTCATACCTCAATATGAATAAATAAATGAAACAGAACGTTTGTGGAATATAAAAAGAAATAAGAAGAAAACGAAATAACTAATGATGTACAATCATACCATTAATAAAAATTCATTAAGAATCTCCTTAATAAAAAAAAATGCCAAAAAACTGAAATTCAACATTATTGTGGGCGTTTTTGTAATTTATAGACAGCTATTTACAACACGCGTTTATTTATTTTTTCATTCCACTGTCCCCTAGAAATATGCAGCCTTAACAAGAACTTAAAAAAGGCAGCAAAAAAAACCAGAAAACTTTTAGTGTCTGCAAGATAAAAGACAACAGCCAGCGAAATCAATTAAAGAAATTAAAAATTTTCGTGTTGAAACAATTAATGAAATTATATACAAAGGCAATCAAAAAAAGTAAAAATTAATTTTCTTTTATATTTTCATAAGAATTAAAAGAAATAGAAAATTAAGTAATAATTTTGTTTTTTAAGGTTTAAAGAAAAATAAAATTTAAAAATATGTTGCCTACATTAATGATTATTTATTTATTTAATTTTTCCTATTTCAGGTTCCTTAGGTTGTTGGTCACATTTAGACCCGGTCACCGCTCGTTTGCGTGGTCTGGGTCATGGCCTGTCTATACCCACCGGCCAATTTTCCTTAAAAGATGTTGTCTATCAAGATGCGGGCACATACAAATGTATTGGCCAATCGCCCATAAATAAAAAGAAATTAGAAGTTTTACAAACTGTAGGCGTTACGGTTAAAGGTGAGTGAGGAAATCTGTCTCTTGCAATAAAAACAAAAGCTATTAAAATAATTATTATATTTTTAATGTATTTTTTGAAGTCATATTTATAATACATACAAACACTTTGTTATACACAACAAAAACTTTGCAGACAATTTTTAAACAGCTTTTTAATTATTTACATTTAGTATTTTTTTACCTTCATTTACATTTAAAACTTTTTTAGTTTTCTAAAGAAAATTATGAGTAACAATAAGCAATCATTTCATGTAATAGTTGCTTGGCTGGCGAGAGCTCTCCTTACTAAGGAAAGTTTAAAAGTAAGAAAGGAATATTTTCAGATGTTGTTGATGCTTTAAGGCTCTTCATTTGTGTGTGTTTTAGTAAGCTTTTGCTAGAAATGTAAATAAATTTTACTCTCACAGTAAAATGTTAAGAAAAATTTAATTAAAATGAAGATAAATTAAAAACATTACAGATTTTTTGCAGCCCTTTAAGAACAACATATTCTTATGGGCTTTGAAAAAAACCACTTCTCGGATGTGCAAGGGTAAACAAATACAGTTTATTTAGACGATATCATTTTGAGGACCAAATATTCATACAATATTATTGTTTGCAACTTGTTTAACAAAAATTTGTTCGGATTCTAAAACAGTTAAGACCTGACTACACTTAACTATTAAGATTCGTACATGGTAAATTGATACATATCACATGGTCACATGTCTTTAGTCGTCTCTAGTCTGTTTATCACTACTTGCGCAAACAAATTTGTGACAGGAATACAAACAAGAACTAAACATTCATAACTTAATGTATTTTCTTGTTTCAGCTTTTTGTGTTTAGCTATAGCTTCCAATATAAACATACAGAAAACCAAACAGGACCCGGCAATTTTAATGGAAGCATAGATATCTAACAATTTATCCAAAGTTTATAAAGTAATTTCATTTGTTTGACATTTTAATAAGTACATCGCTATTTTAAATTCGCGATATTTACATTAAGTTAGTGACAACAACACCAAACTAAACAGAAGAATTTTAGAGCAGAAAGAATGTTGTTTGCAAAGTAAAGTGTTTTCTAACTAGTCTTTGCAATGGTAGCAGCTTATTGACGTCCCATGTTAAATTCGCCAATTAAGTACCTTGCAAGTAGTTCGAAAGGTAACTACTGTCTATAAAGTTCTTAGGGCTGCAGGGATATACAGCAAGTTCGCTCATGCACACATACATACTTACTTGTATGTATATAGATAATTACGCTTATGTCAACATATAGTTAGATGCAATATTAGAAAAAGGGTGTAATAAAAAGATGTTGTTACAAAATTTATGAACATTTTTGCGTTCTTCTGAGTGAGCCTTCTTGAAATCGTCCTTTACCAATGAATTACCAATGAATTTCTAAAGATGTCATAATAGTTAGAATTTTAGAACTGAAGATCAATACTAGTATTGGTGGTCATTCCGCTAAATGTTTTAAAAGACAATGAATACGTCGTCTATCACTGGTCAACTTTAAAATAAATAAATAAGTTGAAAACTTAGGTTTAACAAATGTTTAAATCCACTGAAAATAATTCCTCTGGTTTGAAAACAAACAAATAAATGATTAAAATGTTTCTCACTGAATTGCTTTCATTAACTTCGTAAAAAATAACGATCAATTTCGGCCCCTGGTGACGTCAAGACACTGTTTTAAACGAAAGCCAGGGCATGTGACATAATCAGACTATGGAATATTAACATTGCTAAGTAGGATAATTTGGCAATTTTATATAGACATAAATTTGGGAATCACATAAATTACTACAATGACCATAATATGGTTAAAAAAACTTGTAAACATTTTTAAATGATTGGAGTGATCTTGTACACTTATATGTTTTCTCTGCATGAATGAGGTACTGATATATAACCGTGCTGGTAGGAAATATAACTTCTCAAATATATGATTTAAGATGGCTAAATTTACAGCCGCGGTAGGCATAAAGAGAACATCTAAATTGAACTTTCTAATTCTTCTAACTCTTGCTGGAGATTTTTTTTTTTTCGTTTTTGTTACTTTGTACAAACTTCCTTGACATTCGTGTTATTAACAGACTAATAAACAATCATGTTCGGCCCCTGATGGTTAGAAGTTCCTATCACTGAATTGGATATATTGAAAATTAACTGAAAAAAGTTTCAGTAGAGTTGGATTTAAGTTGTAAGTCAAATTGGGGTTATATGGTCTTGAATTTTTGCAATTAAAAATCTCTCTCCTCATGTATAACCCTTTATGGTGCATGAGTTTATATGAGTATTTACATGTTTGCTTGGGCATATGAGGGGAGTCTTTCTTGTGCGAGTATAAAGTTATAAAGATATTTACAAGTATTTGTTGCAATTTCCTGTTGTTGTTTACCAAGCTCTTCAAATGTGTTGTAATGACATTTTAACACAAAGTTTACAACTACATAACAATGACATACTCGTATATGTATGTATGTTTATTAAGGTGAAGCCTTTTCTAGGAAGAGAACATTTCGGAAATCGTAACCAAAATCATTTAAAAAATTTAGAATGTTGGATTTTTCTAAGAAATTTATTTTATTATCTTCCGTGATGTGAAGTCTATGTGGGTTTGTAAAGAAAAATTATTAAAATTCTTAAAAAACCTTAATGAGGTGGTGTAATGTTTGTTTCTATAATAATTGGAGGTTACTTAAAGAAACTAAACTTTATTTTGGGTATTTTTTTGCAACCACCTTAATACATATTTAGATTTAAAAGCTTTATGTTAGAAAGCAAAACTTTACCTAAACAAACAAACAGGATTTTAACAAAATTTCTTACCTTGAAAATTACTTCATATGTATATATATGTATATACATACCATACCATGAATATTATCAAATCAAATACAAAAATTATCCTGCCAAAAACTGTTAGGAAAAGTTGCCAGAAAAAGACTTTTGTTTTTACTTTACTTAAGAATATTTGTAAGTACAATAAAACAACAAAGACTTACTCACTTTCAAACATATAAGAAGAGAGAGAGAGAGCGAGAGAGAATGTATAGAACTTTTAAACATAATGCATTTGATTACATTCTTTTCCTTGAAGTTTTATAAATCCTTTAGTTTTTCTTACAAAATTTTATAAAAGTATAAAGATATTTGTATGTAATAGTGATAGTTGTCCCTTCAAGTGGTTTTGATATTTATTGTTTTTGTAATCTATCAGGACTTTTCAAAAATAAAGGAGTCTGTATAGCTTTTTACTTTTTTTTTAATATTTTTATATAAAAAAGATTCACATGTTTATATGTCACTCTAGGGTATTTACTTGCAAGACTCCTGAGGTGTGTTTTTCTTCTTTTTTTTTTTGCTGTAGCCTGGCTGCAACAGACAAAACCAGCAAGCGTTTTGCCCAAAAAAAAACATTAATTTTATTTTAAATTATTTGTTTTACATGCAGTTTTTGTTCTAATGGACAAATACAGACCTCAGTGTAATTGTGTATATACGTTTGTGTGTGTGTGTATATATATCTAAGTGTGTATGTGTCTGTTTTTATGTATGAGATGTCTATAAACTTGTAGAATTTATATGCTTAAACTAAACAATAAATTATTAGAATTATTTGATTGTCTTTGCCTTAAAATCCCAGTTGACCATTGCAGCTTTGGAGTTTTTCATTTTAAATGTGTTTTTTTTTTCTTGTACTCGTATTTTGTTCATGTGTGCATGAGCTGTAAAATATTTCTTTGTGTGGCTTTAAATTTGCTATGAATACTTAGAGTTAGGGGAAATTTCATATATATGTTTAAAAAATTGTTTAAACAAATTTAATGAAAATGCAGAATTTGAACTCGTTAAGTAAAAATGCAATTTTACCTCCGAAAATATTAAAAAATTAGATTTTGTTCGTGTTCCAATGTCGCGTTCCAGTACCAAAATCATCGTTGACTAGCCATTTCAATTGAATTTGGTATCTTTAATTAAAATACAAACAAACCATATTTTTTTCTAAAATAAAAGTTTTTTTATTGTTGTATCATACGAAAAAAGTCTTTTTTTTTATTAGTTTCTTGACTTGTCTCATGGCGTTTTCTTTTCTGGCAAAAATGTTACACTTTTTTCTTTTTTTATGTGGGAAATGTAACATTTTTGCCAGAAAAGAAAACGACATCAGAGATCTTTGAAGGTACCCCTTGCTTCCCTTATATGTTTATTAATGTTATTAATGTTAATGTTATTAGCCAAAATCCTAAAGAAAACTATTCATAACTATTTTTGTGTCATTTGCCTGCGCTCTAGGAGAATTTAAATGTGTACCGAAAGAACAAAATTAAGTATTGTGTCACGTTCGCTATGGAAAATATATCTTTAAAAAAGTAATGTTTTTTTTTTAATTTAACAAGCATATCTAAATGTGTGTTGAAAGAATATTATAGAAGGCAGAAAAAGTAACAAAATAAAAAGAATAAATATTTTCCAAATCGCAGTTTTGTTTAATTTTCTAAATGCTGTTGAAAACAAGTTATATTTTTGTAACCTTCAGAAGGTCATGTTTATTGACTATATCGCGTTGCGTATAGCGATATATTCAAATTGTGTCATACTCGCTATTGAAAGTGTTTTAACAGTTTCGAGAACGATGAAAACATAAAACTATTCCATAAGATTTCTTTATTTGAAAATGAAAACAATAATATCCAAAAAATTAAAAAAAGTTTAAAAATAAAAATTTTAAACTTTTTTGATTTCTTTTAATTTCAAGGTCCCAAAGTTTCTCTTATTTTATAACTAAATTCTTTTTAAATTTTTAACCTTATTTTATTTAAAGCTTCACACACCAAACAAATACTCATATTAAATTAAATCTCCAGACGTACATTCCAACTTATTACAAATTTTCATCACGTTTAGTTGTCAAAACTCATTTTATTTATATATTTTTTATCCAATATTATATTCATTTAATATCATCGTCATCATCAGCAGCAGCGAAACATTTTTTTCCCTGTAAAAGCATCTAATTTTTTCTATGATAATTTGAAAATATTTTTATTTTTCTGTTACGTATTTTGGCAAAACATACAGAGAGAGAAAAAAACGTTGAATTTTTGATTAGAAATTCCTGGTAGTGTCATCAATCATTTGGCATGTCAAATAAGTTAAAAGAAAGAATATTCGACAGCAGGACAGCAGCTAAACACATACTTTCACATGCCATTTTAACAGAGACAAATCAAAAATGTAAAATAAAATTATAATAATAAATACGTTTTATTTACAGATGTAGATGTATGTATGTTAAACAAGAAACAAATTAAAGGTTTATCTTCACTTCTTTGTTCTTTTTGAAAAGAAAGCTTAAAAAAAGAAAAGAAAAAAGCGACACACTCATTAAAATTAAGTAAAGATGATGTGTATAGCTTTGCCTAACTCTACTCCCACAGACATCTAGAGTTATATATATCGTAATTTATATTTATAGGTATTTTTTTTTTTTGTTTTTTTTTTTCTTTTCAAAACAATATGTGCTTGAAATATTTATAAGTGTTAAAAACAAACACAATATCAACGAAATAAATTATTAATTTGTTTTTAGCATTTTGTGAATTTTTCTTAAGCCTAAAGGTATGATTAATATTCTTAGACATTTTGCTCATCCTAAAATATGCAACAGAATTTGTTTATATTATTAATTTGGTGTTTCAATTAGCTTTATTTAGTTTAAGTTTTAGTAAGAAAAGTTTTTCAAATCTTAAGTTAAGCAAATTATTGTTAATTATTTCTAGATTTTGTAATTATTAGCGTTTTGATATAATTTTTGTTTTTTATTTCTGTTTTAAAATTTTCTTTAAAGTGGCCATATTTGCTATCTCTTCTTTTTTTAGCTTTTCGTTTGCGTTTTAAATTAAAAATCATTGTATGTATTAGTATTTGATTTTTTTTTTCATTTGTCTTTTATAGAGATCTACCTTTTAAAAATTGTTAAAAAAAAAAATAGAATTTTGTTTCATAAACAAACTTCTTCTGCTTGTAATTAAAACCCAAAATGCATGATTTAAAAACTAAGTTTTTAAGAAAAGCAAAATATACTGTTAGGAGTTTTTAATAATTTTTTTTAGAAATACATAATTTTAGGAAAATATGTAATAAATCTACTGCTAGAGCTAGGAATAAAAACTTCAATTAAAATGAACAATAAAGAACAGAAATGGATTAATTCTTTTTTTAAGACATTTCAATTTCTATTAAAAACGGATTAAACTTTTACTTTTAGAAAACTTGAGCAATTTTACAACGTCTTCCATATTTTTTCTTGCTAAATGAGCAAAAATTCTATATTTGAAAAAAGTACCTAAAAAGTCCTTTAATTCAAATTACGGCAATTTTTAATTTTCAATATTAATGCGTTTTTGAAGTAATTTTACATTCTTAAGCACTTTTTTCTATTAAATATTGCAAAATTCTACTCTTTAAAAAATTACCAAAAAAGTACTTTTATCGAAGTTACTTTAATTCATAATTTTAACTCTGTTTTGGAAGTAATCTTTCAGCTTTAAACAGATTATACTTTTTTAAAAGTACTTTTTTTTAAAATTACTTAAATCTTATTTTTTTACATATTTTTTAATTTTTCTTATTATTGTTTATTTAACTTCTTTTTATTTAATTAATATTTTAATAATTGTTTAAGCTTAAGATCTTTTATAACACAATTTTAACATACATATATCAAAAATAAAAAAAATAATAATAATGTGTTATAAAAGACCGTAAATAATTACAAAAATATTTTTTAAAAATTCCATTTTTAAAAGGTTCCTCTTTAAAAAGTTCAATAGGCTTCAATTTGATTTTACAACTTTTAAGCAACTTTAATGGATAGTCTCTGGAAACTAAACAAACTTGGAATCAAAAATGCTCAAAAATCATATGAATCATTTTGTTCACGAGAGCATAAATTTGTTGCATTTCTAATTTAATTGCATTAAATAAAATGTACATATCTTTTAAAATCACGACCATTATTTAAACAAATTAACACTTTAACTAGTGTTTCCGCACATACGTAGTCTACTTTCAGCAAAATTTGTCTACTTAACAAATCCATACAAAAAATATTTTTATGAACTTAATTCACAGTTCATTCACATATAGGTTGTATAATGCCTTCAATTCCCTACTTTTTAAAAGCTTAAAACAACCTTTACCTACTTTTTGTTTTGTGTTTTTCTTCTTATTGCTGCATAAATTTCACTTTTAACTACTTTTATTGAATTAAAATCATTGCATACTTTTAGTTGATTTTTAATTAAACAAAATCATTGCCTACTTTACGAACAAATAAAAAATGTGTTTGTTTAAAAAAATAAACTTTTTTTTGTTACTAATTTATTTAAATCTGATTAAAATAAAATTGCAAACAAACGAGTGAACAATATAAAAAGTTATATGTTTAAATCCTTGTATATTTTTGGGTGTTTCTACGTTATACTTGACCCAATTTCATGTTGAAGGCATAAATGAGTGTGAGTTGGTAGGTAGATTGGTGAGTATATGAAGCATTAACAAAATTCAAGAGCACATGTACGGCAATGGGTTTTACCACTAAGGATTAAGGCTACAAGCTATCAATGGTTACAATTTCAACATTTTTGCAATTCGAAATTCATTAAATTTTTACTTCAATCTCTGGATGCAAGAGCAAACAAATAGACTGTAAATGTAATAAAAAGGTAAAATATTAAACAAATTGCGCAGTTGAAAGTTTTAAAATATATAACATATTTTAAACAGTTGGCCACTACAAATTATGGATGATTTAAGAATATTTAAAATTTTCATTTTAAAAAACTTTTCTGCACCTTGTTAGAAATAGCTATTTTGTTAGTCTATTCCACTTTGCTATCCTTTACTGTTTGCAGGCGGCCTAGTTGTTGAAAGCATAAAATATTAATTATTAACATCAGGTCTGTAATGGCTGGTTAATTGTTATTGTTGTAATTTGTTACGCCTGCCATTCTTGTTAAATGCAATGTACTTTAAACACTTTAATAGCATAAAATAGTCAGTCAAATGTTTTATAACCCATTTTACTTGTTTTCTATGCTACTGTTATTTATGGCTCCTAGCAGTATGCTATAAATAACTGGGAGAATCAATTTGGAGTGTAGGTAAAAACTTTTTATTAAAATACCTGGAAATTTGTCTTTAACTATTAACATGTTTCTTTAAATGCCATTAAAGCAACAAGGAGGTTCAGTTTGATTAATGGCTGATGATGGTGAAAGTAGTGAGGTTTCCAGGAGTTAAAGAATTCAAATGTAATTTATGTAAACAGAACTAAGTTTGAAAGAGTAACGCTAAAAATGTAGAAATCCGTTTAAGGATTCATAACAATAAACAAGACGTTATATTCTACGTATGAAAATTACTCTAAAATATTAAAAAAATTGAGAATTTGAAAAAAAACAATGCTCTAGCTTGTTTTAGTTTGCAATCTTAGTAATTTATATGAGGGCATGAACGCGACATTCGAACACCTTTGAAGTAAATGTCTAGTCTTGTCTTTTCTAACCCTTTCAAAACCAACAAATTCCTAAAAGTTGGTTGGTTATTATATTGCAATAGGACCACAACTAAGTTGCCTTAAACTGCCCCAAAAGTATGCTAAACATTTTTATAGGAACATATTATACATTTTAGTTTAACAATTTGAGCAACACAAAGATTTCTTTTTTTTTTAATAAAATATATGTATGTATGTATGTATTTTCTATTAATTTAAAATGTCATTTGCTTTGTGTGTTTGAACTCTATGCGGTATATTTAATTTGTTTGTTATGGTAAAATATTTTATATTTTATTTTATTTCATTTAATTTTTTTAAAATTTTCTATACAATATTGCTTTTGTATGTGTTGATTTTTTGGTTTGCTTTATTTTCTTTTGTTCATATGTTTCTGTTTTTGTACAGATTACTCCTTGGGGTCTTGTCAAATTTATGTTTAGAGTTTTTTTTTCTGTTTATATTTTTTGGGGTTTTTGTTTTTTTGGTAATTTTTTGTTTGTATTGTTTTAAAACAACATATTTGTGATATGCCCACGTGTATTATTTAAAGTGAAATTTCTATATTTTTATACATCTGCCAACAGTTGTTGTATATAACTGAAAATCATTTTTGTTATTTATTATAATTTAAAATTAGAGGATATGTGGTTTTACACTGCCGCTTTCATTTTTGTGATTTATTTTTTTTTAATTTGTGTAGTTTTTTATTATTCTGTGTTGCGTTTTTGTGGGAAAATTAATTTATTGAAATTTTATTGTTTGCAATAAAACATGCAATGATTTTTGTATTTTATTATGGGCCCTAAAGTATAGAAATTAATATTGTTTTATAAACTATTGATCTAAAGTTCCATTTTACTTGTTTTCTATCTAAAAGTTCACAGGACACATACTATACATTTCTTAGAATGAATTAAAGATCGATGCCAATGTACTATACAGCCCCTTTTGAACAAGTTTTCTAATAAACTTAAAAGCATCAAAGGCTGTTTTAGAGAAAATAAAATAAAACTAACAAAAAATACAAGCAATCTTAAAACTTCCCCCAAAAGACCTCAAATAAATCTAATTCCTTTTACATCATTCAATGACAACAACTCTTTAAATATACAAAAACTGAAACGTTTACAAAAGTGGTCCCCACAGACACACGAAAGATGAAAAGACTTATCTTTGCTTTAAATTACAAAAATTATAAATGCACATGTCATTCATTCGCTGTTTTTTTTTTTTTTTTGAAGTTTCAAAACCTTCTAATTTGAAATTAAAAATTCATTTAAACACATAAAGCATTTAGACAAGGGAAAGAATTTAAATTTGTTAAATGCGCATTCAGGATTTAAATCTAATAACAATGTACACAAAAAAGATTTATATTATATTACATTAAATGTTTTATAAGTATGATTGGCCAAATGTTTGTATAAGAGCGAGTATGTATGTATATTAATGTCAATTATTATTTTTATTAGTAAGTTTTGTTTTTGTTATATTATTGTTGCAGCTTATTAAGTTAAGTTTATTGAGGGCCTTTTTTATTATAGCCATATGCTACATTTAATATTGCTCTACAAATGAAAACCAATCAATATTGATGAACAATAAACTAAAGGCCAAAAGAGAACAAACAAGAAAATGTTTAATAAAAAAGTTTCTATTGTTTTTCTTTTATTTAACATTCCCTTTTAGTTTTACTTTGCTCATTACTACTTATTATTATAATTTTGCTAATAATAATCTTTATATATAACTAGCAGTAGAGAAAACAACAGTTTAATGGCATAAAATCACTGTTTTAGTTAAAAAACTATATAAAAAGCCACATGGTACTTTATTTGCGATTTTATTACATATTGTGTTAGTAAAATTATAGCTCATAGTTAATAATAGCATCGTAGGAATTCATAATATTCTTGCTAAGGAAAGTAATATAAGGCTATTTCAACCTTGAATATAAGTACTTTCTCATTTTTTTTTTTTTTTAAGTTTTCTTTGTTTATGTAAACGAAAATATCTTCAAATCATAATTTAGAACATTTAAATTAACATCATAAAAAGTACCCAAAAAGTTACTTTTTCGTAGTTATATTTATCAGACAGATTATACATTAAACTATAGTATACTGGTGTGTGCAAAAAAGTAGTTTGAACAAAAGTGCTTTTCAATTTTAACAAAGTACTTTTTCTCTTAAAACACTTTTTTTGTTACATAGAATTAATTACAAAGTATTCTGATAAGTTTGCATAAAACAGGATAATAAAAACAGACTGGTTTCAAAAAAGTAACCAAAAACGTACTCTTTTCATTTCAACATAGTTATATAATCTTAAAATAAGTATCAAAAAGTACTTTTTTTATAGCATATATTCATAATTAAAAATGTGTCTAACGTTTGCAAATCAGTTTTAAAATAAAAAAAAACACAATTTAATAAAAAGTACACAAAAAAGTACTTATATCCCAACAAAAGATTTTTATGTAAAGTAACCAAATAAGTACTTTTTAATTTCAACATAGTTACATAATCTTAAAATAAGTATCAAAAAGTACTTTTTTTATAGCATATATTCATAATTAAAAATGTGTCTGACGTTTGCAAATCAGTTTTAAAATCAAAAAACCATAATTTAATAGAAATTGCACAAAAAAGTACTTATATCGCAACAAAAGATTTTTATATAAAGTAACCAAAGAAGTGATTCTGAGCAACATATGTAGCCATAAATAAAGAGTTTTCTAATAAATTTTCATATAACAGGAAGATTAAATAAGCTATTTAAAACTTTTTGTTTTTTGTATTTATTTTATACAAAATTATCATAACTATATTTAGTCTACTTGTGTTAATTTTTCTCTGCAAACCAGGGCCCTAAAGCCACAAGGACAAAAATCTGTGATTACTATTATTTCTCAAAATTCTTGTCTTTTTAGTGAAAAGTCCATTTTTCTTTGTAAAAAAAGTTCAAAAAGCTAAAAGTACAAAAATCTGTGATAACTAAAAGCACACAAGCACAATTTCTCAGGAATTAGAGGCCGTAAAGCCAAAAAGATAAAAATCTGGAGTCTTTTTTATTTCTCTAGATTTTTGTGTTTTTAGTGAAAAAATATAACTTTCATTTTCTCCTTAAATAAAGGTCCTAGAGCCAAAAGCACTAAATTCTCTGATCATTAGAAACACAAAATGTACTCATGTAACAGGGATTATTTAAAAACTTGAACAAAAAAAAAATACTTTAATTATTATAGTCAATAAAAACAGCCAGCAACTAACACATTTAACAACCCTAATACCAAACCCATATACTCTACAACCAACTGTGCTTAAAAGCTAAACAAAATTGCAGCTTTCATAGGATACTATGAATACTCGTATACCCTGCTCAACTCAACTCTAACAAACCTAATATTTATATAAATATACTTTAAACATAATACTAATAAATAAATAGCAAATTGCATTATCAGTTACACCAGCAATTTCATACAAATCATACAAACTGTTACTAGTTTTATTTTTTGCTATTTTATTATAGAAAAGTTTTCCTATGTAGCAAGAGTAAAGAAGAAAAAAAAAACACAAATGCCACCACTATTGCCACACCATGTGTGGTAGCTGGAGGCAACAATTGGTGGTTGTCATTGAGGATGTGACGACAAATGCTTAAACTTGATTAAAATTGCATGTAGAGCTGTAAGAGCTTTCGTAAATTAAATGCGATAGAAGAAAATTGCAAAGGGGTTGGTTGGTAGTTGTTCTTTAATATTGAACTAATTTTTATTCATTTCATGCTCAACAATTTTGGCAAAAAAAAAAAATGTTTTCATTTGGAACACATGTGGCTCAAAATTAGTTTTTAAACACTTAATAATAAAGTAGCAGGAAACAGAAAATAATTAGAGAGCAACAAATTATAACATTGCATTTAATGAACAAAAAAATTCAAAAGAAAAAGAAATTCAAAACTGAAATATATTTATTATTGCCTTTCTAAAATCTGATACATGACTTGTTTTAAATTGATCACAAATTTCAAAGCTAACCACTTCTATTCATAATAATTTTCTTCAATTTTAAAATATTTAAAACACCATTTTGAATATTTCCAAAAAAAAAAAAAAAAAACTAAAATAATTTTTTACACTCTGTTTTCAATAACTTTACAGACAGTTTTCATGCAAAAACAAAAGGGACAAAAACTAAAGTTTTTTGTCATGTTATATTTTTAATGACTACTATTTAATAGCTTCTATTCAGACTGACAAATGTATTTGCACACAAAACCTTACACACATCCTCACATACATACATACATGAATTTATTCATTCATACTTGTACATACTGGCGGAAATGAGTTCTGAAAAGTTGAAAAGCGTACCGGATGTGAGCAGTAAAACAAGTTGTCAGTTGTACAATTTTATTTTCATTTAAAGTTTCTTCTTTTTTTTTTTTATTTTGTTCATTCGTTTTGTGATTTTATCAAAAGTTTAAACTCAAACTTAAATAGAAAAACAGGACATTAAGTGAAAATTAAAATACACTTTTGGAAATAAACATCACTGGCAGGACATTACTTAAACTGGGAACATTAGATTTTGAAATTAAAAGAGAGATAAGCAGCATTAGACAAAACGAAATAAACGCATAGGAAATAAATATACCAGCAAGGTATAGCAGATCTATGTTCAGATTTAAAATAACTATCACAAATATTTCTTAGAGTAGACATACATTGATGAAAATGTTAATTTAACTAATTTTCACACAGTAATTTTTGTGCAATATTAAATTTTTCATTATAGTTCTCCTACACTACGTTAACAAAGTACGTTAACAAGAGTACTTGGAAAAAAAATATGTAAATTTATATTCGAAAACATTTTACAAACTATGTATGTATCTATATTTAGTGAGTGGTGTTGCAGTTGTAGTAGTGTATAGCTACTGCTATTTGTTTGTTAAAATTGAATTTTCCAAACAAATTGCCACTTTGTGTTGGCATTAACAATTCTTAGAATAACTTGTACTTTGTTAACAACAATATAACAACAGCAGCAACAACAAAAAGTAAAATAAAATTGCAGCAAACAAAAAAAAAGTAGAGAAAAATAAATACAGAGTAAAAACTTTAAGTTAACAACAAAAATAAAACATAAAACAATTACAACTATTCTCCTGATAGTCAAAACATTCAATGTTTTCTATGCACACACAGATACATTTGCACTTTTACACTCTCATATTATGCTATTCCAGAAGAAAAAAAAAACATTTATTTAGTCGTCTTATTCATTCATTCATTCACTCATTCAGTCATTCTCTATAGTAACTATATTCAGTCAGTCATAGTTCTATTATTATTATTATTGTTGTTGTTTTGGCAAAATATTGCAATTGTAAGTGGTTGTAGTTGTTGTGTCATTGTTATTGTTGCTGCAGTTGTGTAGTAGTAGTGTTGCAATGTAGTTTATAAGTAATAATAAAGATTCAATGTTGTTAGCATTGTGCTTAGTGCTGTGCGAAAGAGAGTTGTAGAGTTTTAAAGAGTGGGTAGGAGCACAGGCATGAATTTCGTGTCCTTGTAGTTTAATTTTTTGTTACTACCATTATTTCTATTTATTTTCTTGTAACTTTTGCTTAACAATGGAAATTATTCAATTTCCTATTATTGTATTGTGTCACTTTTACACATAACTATGTATACATACATCCTTTATATTAGGGGAAGGAAGACTTGCTATGAAATTCCAAACCAATTTAAAGTGATTAAAGCTATAGCAAAAATTGTCTGGAATTCTTCTTGATAATTTAAATTGCAAATGCTGATTTTATTTACAACATATTATAAACAATGATATTTTATTTTCAAATTTTGTTATTGTTTCCCTAAAGATGCTACACATTATTGTAGCGAAATATCGGAATAATTATAAAATAAAAATAAAAAAAATATTAGACCTTAATCTCGAAAATAAAATATAATTGTTTAATAAATAAAAAGGTCGAACAATCAGTTAAATAATCACAACATATGTATATTCAAATTTAAAATCTTTGCAGTCTTTCTGAGAAGAAAGAATAGATTTACCCATTCATGTTGTTTCCCTTGAATTATTTCAAGTATTATCAAGGTTCTTGCGTTTAATTAGTTTCTTTTTAAAAGCTTTTCATTTACCCCTCTTTTATAATTAAAAATTTTAAATTGTTTTCAATTGAGTTTAAAATTTTATAAAACTCATTTTTATTTCAATTATAACAACAACAAAAAACACAGTCATGGTCGTTTAAACCACTCAAGTAGCTACTGCCCTCACCCAACTAAATCCAGTACTAATCGAAAATTTTCTACAAATGATTGATTTTAATTGTTTATTTTACGCCTTTACCCAGCGTAACAACTCTTGATGTACGTATATTAGGGTGAACCCCACAGTCTTTAGTATAAAGACAGATGTCAGATTAGAATTTAGCATAAAGACAGAGGAGTCTTTAGTAGTAAAACACAGTAGTCTTTAGCTTAAAAACAAAGAAATCTTTAGTATCGAGACAGAGGAATCTTTAGCATAAAGACAGATGAGTCTTTTTTTATAAAAACAGAGTAGTGTTTAGCTTAAATACAAAGAAGTTTTTACTAAAAATTCAGAAAAATCTTTAGCATAAAGACCGAATGGTTTTTAATATAAAGACAGAGGAGTAATTAAGACAGAGGAGTCTGCAGAACCTTACTGACCATTGAGTCACCTCTTCAAAGGCTTAATAGAAAACAATTTTTTTAAGATATTGTATCTTAAATGTTTCAGTTGGCAAACTAACCACCATTTTTAGAGCCATCCTAACGTACTTGCATTTTAAAAACAAGTATTTGCAATCAGTTTGTTTTTTTTTTTTTTTTTGTTGGGTGCTAAACACCCATTAATAATTCAAAATAATCTAACACCCTTGGAATTTCCACAAAAACAACAGAAATTCCAACAATCATTGAAAGGCAGCTGTATGACCATGATAATCAAATAACAAGCATATTAATGGTGACTAAAGCAGACAGCCAGCAAAAGGACGAACTTGCAGTTTTCCAACCAACCAACCAATGATTACTAACATTGACCCCTTAAAAGCCAACACAGACAAAGTAAACACTTGGCCATCGACAACAACAAAAAATCACCGAATAATGTTTGAAACCCCAAACAAAATAAACCGGAAACATATGCAAAAGGGTGTTTAACTGTATTAAAATTTTAGTTATCCAATCTATGTTTTTTTTTTTATTTTAAAACTCCTCATCATAATCATTTGTAACTATAACAAAATGTCTGCCATGTGATAATGTCTAAAAAATTGTTTGAATATATCTTCTTATTTCAAGCAGCGTCCCTTAAGTGTTTGTAACACACAATGAGTTTCATCTTGAAGCAAGATTTTTTTTTAGCACACCACTCCTTTGTTAATTGATTTCTCCCGAAGCTACACCACCTAAACTCTAAATATAACAGTACATATATAAAAATGGCCGCCAATATCAAATTGAAGCTTCAAATTGTTTTATAAATATCCTTTGTTGCCAGTTGTATGAGTAGTAGCAATTATTGCCACTAGGAGATTTTTGTTAGTGTGTTAGAGCAGTTGAATGGCTGAGTTGCAAATTGGGGACTTTTGTTGAGTGGTGGAGACAGCATTTGTGTTTGTATTAGTAATATGGAAAATGTTGTGAGGGGGGATTATTGAAATTTTGTTTTTAAAATAAATTCAATTAAACTGCCTCAAGATACGCAACAACAACAACAACAAAATTTTAATTAAAAATTTACCGAAACATAAATAAGTATATGGAAAATACAGTGAATTTAAGCGATTAATTGTAATGAGAATGTTGTAAAAACGAAAACTTAAGGCAAGAAAAACTGCAATATTTATTCTAAACATATTAAACATTTATTTTACTAAAAAATGTTTGTAGAGAAAACTGTCTTTGTAAGGTTAAACGGTTTTTTATTGTCAAAAACGGATCTTTAATAAAAAAAAAAAGAAACTATTTTTAGGAAAAATTTTGAGTCTTAAAATTAATTGCACTATTTCTTACACTTTTTTTCTTGCAGGCTTTCCCACAGTTGTGGCCCGCAATGCCACCCCTGTGGCATATCCCGGTTCACCCTTACATTTATCGGTAGAATTTTGTGCCAATCCTCCGGCTCATGCGGCCAGATGGCTGCATGGTGATCGTGTCTATACACCAGGTAATCAATACGGCAGCACTGTCCTGGCCTATGGCGTAACGGTAAGAGGAAATATTTCCATGGATTATTAAAGCCCACATTTATTAATTTATCTTTAAAAATTCTTGTTTTAGGATTTGCCCACCCCCTTTTGTAAAGAAGCCCGCCTTACCTATGTCAGCATGCATGAACGTGTGCCACGTACATTTTACTTTATAGTCTCCTCACCGGGTGGAGTGGCCGAAACTATTATTAAAGTTAATTTCACCATGCGTTATCGTTCCATATCGAATGCCATCGATGAGGAGGAAGAAGAACTAAGTGAACCCGAAGAAATACACTTTCCGGTGTTTGGCACCGCCAATTATCACAACATTAGTGGTTGGCTTCTAGCCTTAATATGGTTTAGTTGTAAATTTTAGGAAAATATTTATTATTAAAGAAAAACCCTAAAATATTTTCTCTATAGAATAAAAAAACATGTAAAGTATAAACCTATGATTGTTTTTAATTTATATTTTAAAAGGCTAAAATTGATGCTGTAACGAAAACCAATATTTTATATTTATCCCCAGGCCCACGATGTCGAACGCTAACGTTCGCTTAGATAAGACTTAAGACACAAACTTGATTGTGGAATAAACAAACTTGATTGCGTAAAAAGTAGATACGATAAAAAGTTTGTGTCTTAAGTCTTATCTAAGCGAACGTTATCTTTCGACATCGTGGGCCAGGCGGTTAATAACTAGAAGTAATATGAAATGAAAAAAAAGAAAAGAAAAATAACTGTGTCTATTATTAAACTATCGTATAAATTAATATATTATAAAAAATATAAAATTATACATATGTACGAGTATATTATTTCCATTTTAATTTTAATTTAATAAAAACTGAACATTATAAAATAATGATTTCTTTTTTCAAAAAAAAGTTTTGTATAAATATTTTTGCCAAAATGTTGAAAATAATAAAAGAAAAATTAATTACTTTAAGCCCGCCAAATATTTTTGAAATAAATCTTAAACAAAAAACAATTTTAGTTCCTCTTTTTCGATAAGATAAATAATTTTGCTGTAAAAATATTTATTTGTTCTGGGTCTTAAAAATGCTCTTAACTACTCACAAGTATTTAAGAGTATTTTTGCACCATTTTAAGAGTTAAATTATGTTTAAGGTTTTTACTTTTAGTAATGAGTAAAATAATCAAAAAGTGACTGATTTTTGTTAACAAAAGTTTTTTTTTTGTAAAAATGGTAAAGCAACAAAATAAAAAATTGATCAAAATTTGTATTAACCAAAATGAGAAGAAAACAAAGAAAAAGTTAAATACTAAAACTAAAATTATTTATGGAATAAAAATATGTATTACTATAAAAAGCATAAAGCAAGAGTTTTTAATTATTTGTAAACATTTAAAGAAATTCCTTCCATTTCATTAAAATAAATTATTTAAAACAAACGATTTATATACATATATACATACATATAAATAAATCTATTACAAATGAATATTGAATAAAATTAAAATGTTTAATTTTTAAATAAAATTAAGTTAAAATTGTTATTAACAAAAATTATTGCAAAAGCCAAAAATGAAAATCGAAAATGTTATAAATATTTGAAAATGTTTAAAATATTATTTAAATTACACTTACATATACTTACGAGTATACAAAAAAAATTTTTTTTTGTTATTTTTGTGGTTCAAAGTTCAAGCAGCACAACTTGTGTCAAAGTTTAAAAAGAAATTTAAAAACTTACCCAAGCAACAACCTGAACAAAAGCGCTAAAGTGAAACATTTAATACTTTCCTATGTTGCAACGACTCTAGTTGGTGTTGTGGCCTGTAAAACAAATGTCCTGTCATGCTATGTTGTGTGTCATAAAGAATATTAGCTAAGACCACCTTAAGTTTAATAGCATGTGCTAAATTCATGTGTACACTACTTTTGTTAACAAAAAATGTTATTAAAAAGTAGTTTTCCCTGGTTTTCTATAGTTTCATTTATAATTAAATATTATTATTCAGTAATATAACAGAACATATGATACACTGGTCGTTTGCCTTCGTACTGTCTTGTCGAATATAATAAAAAATGCAACTGCTATGAAGTTATATTCCGCAACATGTGCCACACTTTTTAAGCTATGAGTAGCAATTCTGTTTTCTTCGTTCAGTGTTAAAAAAAATTTCGCAATTTACTGAACCAGCGTTCACAATTTCCTCCGTCGTGTATAAAGTATTTGAAGAGCAGGACTTTACAATATTTGGTGTGATAATTCTGCATTTGCAGTCCTTTAATGATCTTTAAAAATAATAAAAATCTCTAAAGTAGATTTGGCATTGAAAAAAACACCACTCACTTAGGATTCGTATGTTCTCTGCAATCTTTTGCGATCGCTTACAAAATAGTTTAAAGGAAAATATTTTATTAAAAAACTCTATCATCGACAATGGAGTTCTTTAATTACTTATCGGCTGACAGTTTACCAATTGCAGGGTAATGACTAGACAAATATTACTTCTGGTGTTGATAACAACTGTTGTTATAGATATTAACTCGCAAGATAAGTTTATTCATGCAACTATAGACCAAGCCTTTTTGAGTTTGGGACAATGAAGAAAGCAACAGAAATTATGGTTTTATATTGACTTCCTGCGAGAACCATAGTATACTTTTGATTGTTGTTAATTCACCATGTTACTGCAGACACCAACTGTTTAGATTTTTGTTAGTAAATCTGATAAAAAAAACTTTAATAAGATGCTATTCGGTTTCAAAGGCAAAAGAAATAGATGTTTTAAAAATAACGAAATAATAAAAGTATTTTTGTAATTTTTTAATATCAACTAAAAAATATTTTCGCGAAACTGATATTGTGTCATGATTGTGATTTATTCACATGTTGCTCAATTTGAGTTAAATATTAAAAAAATTCCTAAAAAATTGCCGGTAATATAATTTTGAGAAAAATTCAACATATATTGAAATTTAATCTTTTACCTAAGATTTATTAACATCTTAGAACATAGCCTTAATAAAACACGAATTATTTTACTCATTGCGAGTTGTAACGTAATGCTGAATAATATAAATATAAAACGTAGCATATTTTTAGTTGCACTTAATTCCATATGACTGCTGCTCTGGCGTCGATGCTGATTTTGTAATTTAAAATGATTTTGTAAAATTGAATTCGTCTTAAAGCCATTTATAATTATATATACAATTATAGCCACTTTATATTAATTTTGTTATAAAAAGCAGTTGTTTAACAAAACTGTAGCATTCTTTCAAAAGTTTTTTTATTTCTTATTCAACAGCTTGAATTCAGTGCTTGAATTTGGCTAAAAATTTTGAACTACTAACAAATTGGAAATCTTGAACGTCCCTTTATAATATATATTATATTTTTTAAATCCTTTAAACCAAAACACTATATTAAACTAAAATCCCTAAAAATATGCTCAATATATTTGATAAACTACAAAAAAAAAATCCAGTAGAATTTCCTCTAGCCATTAAAATGTATAAATGTTATTTGATAAACAAATAGAAATTAGTTAAATAATCTATAGTAATTAAATATATAAAAAAAAACAAACAAACAATTACTTTATTTAACATCAAAAAACGGGCTAAATTTCTAGGCCAAACAACTATTGTAAAATATTTCATATTATTAAAAAAAAACAACTAGAAATTAAGAACAATTTGTATAAACAGAAATATATCAAGCTTTTGTATTAAAAATCATTTCATACTATAAAAAAAAACTAAAACAAACATAAATTATTAATAAAAGAAACGCCAAGTTTAAGTTTATAAACACAAAAAACCGAACAGAATTCAAAATTCTGTTAAACCAAAACAAAATAAAAAATATTAATAATTAAATAATACACAACTTATTACTAATTTAAAACCAACAAAAAATATATATAACTAATTGTAATATTAATAAAATGTTAATTTTAAGCAAAAATACTCAATAAAGAAAACACGTCGTAATGTTAACTATAAAAAATAAATAACAAAAATATTATTTACAAAAAAAAAAATAAAAATAAAACAAAAACAACCACAAAAAATTATATGTATATTAACAAAAAAAAAAACAAAGAAAGAAAAAAAATTGGTATATTTATTTTAATAAAAATAACAAGGAAAACATATTTGCAATAGTTTTAAAACTAAACACGAATTGGTAAAACCAAACCAGGCCATTAATCCCCTAAATTATACCACAGTTATTGCTGTTTTACCAACAACAGAAATTATGCTTTTAATTTGTTATTAGAGACAACACATTATATACTGTCTGTGCCCATCTAATCTATAAACAAACTTCCTCCCTGCATTTCCCACAAAAATCAAAAAAACCACATTTGTTATTTTGAAATTGTTTTAAATGATCAAACAAAACAAAAAATACAAAAAATTTCAATGGCATTATTAATAAAAACCTACAACAAAAAGAACAAATATTTAATAAATAAAATAAAAATGCATAACAAAAAAAAACCAACTGAAAACAACAACAAATAGCCAATTTAGTATATAAAAACCAAAAAAAAATTAAAATGAACAAAAATAATAATAAAAACTGAAAAAAAAAATTTGAATGAACAAAAATAAAATTAAAAAATAATAAAAAAATATGATTGTATTATTGAGAGAGTTGTAATAAAAGGTATGTAAAAGAACTCAAAATATCATGGCATGCTTATAGTTGCTGGTAATTCATCATATTTATTGCTTAATGAGAAATGTGGGTTTTATAATTACTGTCCTATAGAAAGCTCAAAAAGCCATTCTTAACATTTTCCCGTTTTGAATTGGTGATAATAAAAACACTAGACTCATTGCGAGAGAGTTGTAACAAATGGTAAGTAATATTTATAAATAAAATCATAGCATACTTTTAGTTGAAGTTAATACATGAAAATTACTGCTTTAACAATATTTTATCAATAAATATAGTTACAGCTCTAGCAACGTTATATTCTGGTTTTCATTTAAGTTTTTATCTATTTTTATTTAGATAAAATACAATTTGAAGATAAATTAAATGGTTTTACATGAAACTATATACAACAGTGAGTATTACACAGTAATCTAATCTTCTAATAAAAAGTGTATTTTTTCATTTTGCGATTTGTAAAGTAAACTGATAATTTCATTGAACGAACACTGTTCTCGGCAAATTTTCCGAATGATAATACTTGATCATAAGGACGATAATGCCTGGCTGCAAGCAGGACAATCATTTCTTCTTATGACTGGGAAGCATATGTATATATCAAACACTGTCGAAGCAGTGGGGAAGGCCATGACAGGTAGAACCTTAAAAACTTTCTAACCACTGTTTTCAGAGAAAGTAAACTTGCTCTATAGAAAAGTCATTTGTAACAAAGAAACTCTTCTAGAAAAGTCTCAAAAAGCAACATTTCGTAGAGCAAAGTTGTATCAAACAGCTCAACTTTTTTTAAAGAGCAGTTGTTTCAAAAGTTACTTTATTTGGAAAAAAAATTGTCTAACACAGCAACTTTCTCTAGCGAACAGTTGTCTCTAACACAATAACATTTTTCTAGGAAAAAATTGTCTTTAACAAAGCATTTTTGCCTAGAGAAACGTTATCTATAACATGACAACTATATCTAGAGAAAAGTTTTCCATAACAAGGTAATATTTTACTGAAGGAAAGTAATCTGAAACATTGCAATATTTGCTGGACATATTGTCTGTGAAAGTCAATTTTTTCTAGAGAGTTACACAAAAAATGTTAAACTGTAAACACTGTCGTTACTAGTTACATTAGTTTTTTAATAAAATGTTAGAACTCTTCAATTTTGCATCATAAATTTATCATAAAGTTGCATATTTTTATTAGTTTAATACCATGACTTACTTTTTTCCGCCCCATCTCCACATAAAACATTAAACAAACTCAGCAATACCAGGGAGAAAAGTGAACACTACCTACCTACTCACTTTACCATAAAGGCTTTCAAGTTTCTATTTATTTTAAACAATGTAAACATCTTAAGATACAATCAAACACTTATGTAACACATTTTTATTTTAAAATTGCAATAAATACTTACTACTATATTACTGCTGCGACAGCTACCTACTTTTACGGCAGCAATAAAAAAAATATTGCTCGTACAATAGTATGCATGACGACAGTTTAAAAAAAAACAGTAGCAGCAGCAATAGCAACAATATCAACATCAATTGAGAAAGGAAAAAGACACAAAGTTTAAATCATTCTTAATGTTTGCATTTAAACTTAAACTTATTTATCAAAAGAGGAAATTTTTACAATAGTAAGTAGTAGTTGAAGTGGGAGTAGGAGTAGCAGATAGTAGATGAATAAATAAACATTTCAACAAACAGGCAAACAAAAGCAAACATACACACACACACAGACTTATTGACAAGCAAACAAACAAACATGCACATACATGCCTTTAGTATTAGTTGCCAAGGAATAAAATTAAAATAAAAAACGCAAGTAGTTTGTGTCTTACAAATATCAATTTCCTTAAAATGCAATTCAATTTTCAGATTTAACACACACACACTCACTCGCTCATACCCAGGCATGCACACTAATACACACAAACAAATATTGACAATTTCAATTCATTTAGTCAGTCTGTCAAACAGACAGACAGTAAACTTTGTTTTTTTTTATGTAAAAAATAAGCGAAAAATTGAAATGACGATGACATTATAAACATCTTGTTTCTCATTTTGATAACAAACGCTGCTAAAGTTAAAATAAATTGAAAAGAAGTTATCTTCTTATATTTCGCTTTTAATTTTACTTTCATTTTGTCGTTTTGCGTTAAAAGAAGACTCAATAACAGAAACAGTTGTAGATTTTCACGGTTTTCCCCCGCTGTTGTGCTGTAAGTCACTGTGGACCACCCAGACACACAATACCACCAGTGTGAATAAAGCCCTGCAGTGCAGAATGTGCATAGTACATAGTAGTAACATCAAATCAATTTTTTTCATGCCACCACTTTTGAAAAGTATTTTTAACAGCAAACTCTTATGCAGACAGTATCAAGAGAACTCTGCTCATGAAGTCATCGACATGAGTAGGACATATTCCCAGAACTGCAGGGTATGTATTAATGCGTGCAAAGCCCTGTATGTGTGTGTATTCAAAAAGGAAGAGAGTCAACTATTTGCTTTTCATTGAAGTAATATTGCTTTGAGTTGAATTTTATATAAAGGAAAACGAAGAAAAACGATTCCTGTGAAATTCATATATTTTTATCAATTTCCTTAATCCTTTAGGGTGCTAAAGATGTTATAAAAAAGATCAGTAAAATAAAAAAATACTTTAAAGAAGTTGTACAGTTTTAACAGAATCTTTGAAATTTAAAAAAGATTAAAAAAAAACTATAATTAAAAAAGCTGTTGTACTGCAAACAATTATAAAATTATTTTCTCAAAAAAAGTTGCCATATTAAAGTTGAGCAGATACAAATATTCTCTAGAAACACTAGCTGTGCAATAGAACACTTTCTAATAGTAAAAGTTGCTCTGCCGTAGACAATTTTGCTTTACACAAATTTGCTGTGCAATAGGAAACTTTTCTCTAAGCAACAAACAAACATTTTTCTAGCAAAAGCTTTTCTGCAACATAAAACTTTTCTATAGAAAAACTTGTTCCGCTAAAGGCAAATTTTCTTCCAGGTAAAGTTTCAATCTCTCAATGGGTTATACCTCTGAACGGAGTTGTTTTCCATCACTTTGTTTCTTTTTCTATCATTTTCTTATAAAGTTAGTTTTAAGGTTTATTTTACGTTTATTTGCTGATACTCTAATTCCACCGTACTCGTATTTTTTAAGTTTATGCTCTAGAAAAAAATAAATAAATAAATAAATAAATAAACAGAAATATATTTCTACATACGTCCAAAAATAGTTCTCTTAACGGGATTTTAAGTAATAAAAGTTTTTCTTTATCAAAGCAAGCGTACTTACTTTAAGAAACATTTTTCTCTTTTACTTCTACTTAAAAAAAAATACCAAACTTCTTAAAATGTTTATTGAAACAATTTCCTTTTTAACCAAAGTATTATAAACAAATAACAAAAAAAAAACATCAACAAAAGAGACTAAATAAACCCTTCAATAACCAAAGACTTGTTAACTGAAAGAAAAACACAAATGTATATAATTTTCTGTTGCAATTTATATAAATTAAATCCTTTCCCACAAACACTGGCACTAAATATACAGATGAAAGAAAATCTTAAAACGAAATTACTATTATTAAAGAAATTGCTAAAATTGTAGCTAACAAAAACATACTCACTCAAATTTACACAAATTAACATACCCACCCTTGTGTTAACTGAACTCTTTAACAAATTGCAAGGCCTTTCTTTGCTGCTCAAAATCGAAAGGAAACTATGTATGTACTTCAGTTGTCTAAGTTTAAACAAGTTGTTGTTTTTTAAGACCTCTAATGGTCAAGGCAATAAAACCCAAAATCTATGTAAAAGAAATATATTATGTGCCTCAAATGATCTGAACAAGTAAAAGAGTTTTTGTTGCAGCTACTACTTACACTCGCCTTACTAGCAAATAACTCTCCGACAGCCACTTACTGTCGATGCATGCAACCATACCGGCATCTAACCATTTAAGTTGCAGACAACACGAGCGAGTACTTTTTGGCTGCAACTATTAAAAGGCAGCATTTAAAATTCCTTTAATTTGTTTTTAGCTTGTGTCATTCGGCCTTTGGATTTTTGTTTAATATTTATTCCGGTTTTCATGGCTTCTCTTTCAGTCTGTCTGTCTGTCTGTCTGTCTATCTGTCTGTCTTTATTGCAATGTTAAGCGTTCAATGGCTTTATAGTATTTTGTAATGTTTTTGCTTTTACTATTTTATTGATACGAGTATCACTTGTTAAAGTTTAACGACATTGTAGGACGACGCGCTTTAGTTTTTGGCCTAAAGTCTATTGGAAAATATTTTTGATCAAAACAAAAAATATGTATAACCAGTTATAACAATTTATCGAAATTGTAGCAAGTGCAGCAAGTGTATAAGCGTATGTGTGTGTATTTTTAATACTAATGACTTAAAGTAAAACAAATTGGTAACAGTACCCAAAGTGGTTTAGAGATTAAGGAACCTGGCAGTCTTAAAAAGTTTAGATAATACATAGAGAAAAAAAAAAGAAACACCAGAAAAAGTTGCTCTGTTATGGACCAATTTGCTTTAGAAAAAGTTGCTCAGTTATAGACAACTTTTCTCCAGAAAAAGTTGTTCAGTTATAGACAACTTTGCTCCAGAAAAATTTGCGCTATGACGGACAATTTTGCTTAGAAAAAGTTGCTTTGTTATGGACAACTTTGCTCCTAAAAATGTTGCTCTATTACGGACAACTTTTCTCCAGAAAAAGTTGCTCTCTTAGGGACAGCTTTTATCCAGTAAAAATTGCTGTGTTATGGACAAATTGGCTTTAGATAAAGTTGCTCTGTTACGGACAACTTTGCTCCAGAAATAGTTGCTCAGTTATGGACAACTTTGCACAAGAAAAACTTGCTATGTTATTGACAACTTTTCTTCAGTAAAATTTGCTCTATTACGGACAACTTTTCTCCAGAAAGTTTTTCTATTATGGACAACTTTTCTCCAGAAAAAGTTGATATGTTATGGACAAAATGGCTTTAGGTAAAGCTGCTCAGTTATAGACAACTTTGCCCCTGAACAAGTTGCACTATTACGGATAATTTAGCTTAGAAAAAGTTGCTCTTAGGGACAGCTTTTCTCCAGTAAAAATTGCTCAGTTATGGACAACTTTGCACAAGAAAAACTTGCTATGTTATTGACATATTTTCTTTATTAAAATTTTGTTGCTCTCTTATGGACAACTTGGCTCCAGAAAAAGTTGCTCTCTTATGGACAACTTGGCTCCAGAAAACGTTGCTGTGTTACAGACAACTTTGCTCCAAAAAAGTTGCTTTTTTATGGACAACTTGGCTGCAGAAAGGTTATGTGTTGCAGGCAACTCTTTTAATTACAAATAGTTTTCTGTTTTTGTTCAGTGTAATATTTTTATCTTTATGTTGGTATTTGATAATCAATATTTCGCATATAATTTTGCTCCATATGTTACTTGTATATATGTATTTACATATTATTCATATACATAAATAACTGACTGGCTGTCTAACTGTCTGTCTGGCTGCCTTATCTGGCGATATGTACTGTAAGTGTGTAAACCATATATTTAACTTTGGCAACATGGCATCAAATATAAATAAATAAAGAAAACTTGAAATTGACAATATTCAATAAAGAAAAACTATAAAATTGTTTACATCAAAACAACTATAGTTATACATTTAAACAAATCCTTGTAGGCAACAAAATGCCTGAAACTTGTAGCAATATAAAACTGAAACAAACTTTTGCAGCCCAAAAAAAATAATAAATAAAAACGAAAAAAAAACTATAAATTGAGAAGAAAACTTAAATAACTGACAATTATTGACACATGTCTTTAATGTATAGTTGATTTAGAGCCGAATCGACAAGACAGAGAGGGAAATATATACAATATACCAATCTACAATATCGAACAGCGAGACATAAAAATTCAATAAACAACCACCACCAAAAATAGGAGAAAGGCTTGTTGTCAGTTTTAACGAATTTTTGGTTTGTAATAAAATCAAAATCGTAACTGAAATTGAAAACAAATTGACTTGACTTGCAATTTGTAGCAACAAAATTTTTTTAAAATATATATAAATAAAGTATAATGATTTGTTTTAATAAACAGACACGTAGAGGGGAATTTTATTAAATATTTACTTTTTTTCAAGCGAAAAAAAAAAGAATAAAAACCCTCAACCTCTGCATGATAAATGTGGAGATAGATAAATATTGATTATTGATTGAAGTAGCGTTGAATTAAATTGAATTAGTTTGTTGTTGATTTTTCTGTGATTCTTTTTTTGCCAGCTGTAATTTTATTTAAATAAACTTTAATGATAAAATCAATGTTTTTTTTTATCATTTTTGTAGTTGATGCTGCTGCTGCTGTTGTTGTTATTACTGCGTATATTTTTCTGTGATTTTTAATTGAGTTAATTACAGACAAATTAAACATTTTATAAGTGTAATGTTTTTATTGTTCAGTTATGCATAAATATTGTTGATATTTATGCAAAAACTCATACCCTAACAAAATGTTTAAATGTATGTGAATATGTGAAAATACGAGTATGACAATGTATTTGTCCAAATGTCTATTTATCTCTGTACGAGTATGTATGTGTGTGCAAAGAGAGAATGTTCATTAAAATAATATTGAATATATGTACAGTGATAGTATGTATTGTCCTTGTTATAATATATACCAGATACATGCTGCAAACACACTCATATGGGGTACTTGCAACATGTGTATATTGAATTATAAAATAAAGTACAGGGTATTTATGACATTTATGTTGCTATCTATTATGTCATATATTTGCGACTTGGATGTCTGTATCCCAAACAGTTTTACTCTCCTGAAAAAGTTGTTCTATTACAAAGAATTTTACTCCAGTAAAGCTTTTGCTAAAAGTCTTTACACACCCATTATATTTACAGAAATATGCTGTTACTCATATATACATATATCCTTCACTAGGATTTTTTACACTTTGGACATTCTACTTTTTATACTGCGCAAACAATTGCTAGCATTTCTGTTGTTATTGTTGGTTTTCTGTTAACAATATTTATTTTGCATGCAAATAGTTGTGTACAATATATGTCTGTATGTATTATTTATTTCGTTTTTGAATACTATTTGTAGTTAATTGCAAGACATTCATTATTAAAACAAACATGCTTGAACATTCAGATTTTTTAATCTGAAGTTGTTTTTGTTTTTTTTTTTCAATTAGTACATGATTTTTGCGAAACAAGTAATTTAATATAAGCCTGGTTGTTTGTGTTTTAATATGTAAATTGAAAGCAATAAATACAGGACAAGACCATAAAGAAATATCAAATAAGAATTAATGCTCTTTAAGAAAGTTTCGGTACTTAGTAGCAAAGAACAAAAATAACTAGTCCCCTATAAAAGTATAAGAAATAAAAATATTTGATTTAACTAAAAATGTTGAGCTTATTAACTTTTCGATAAGCCATATCTTGTTTGGCCTTTATTTTTTTTTTTGATTTAAAAAATTTCTTTCTTATTTTATATATGAATTTTACCATTTCTGCAAATAATTTGTATAATTACATAAATTTACATTTTATTAACGTTAATATTAAATATGTGATGAAATGGAAGAACACTTTTCATTATTTGCTCATGAATTTTGTTTATTTTTTGCCACAACCAACTTTATCATTTTATCATTTTAATATAATTATATTTAGGGGTAACAAATAAAAAGCTGTTCATTAAATTTATTGTTAAATATTCGGCTCAATGATTGTGATTGTCCTTGTAGTAATAACATATTTAAATGAAAAATTTACATTTATATATGCGTATATGCGTACAATGCAATTTTAAAGAGACCTTGAATTAATATTACACATATGCCAATTTGTATTTAGAAATAATTGTCCTGATCCAGACAAATTTCCCTAAAGAATTGTTGCCTTCATCCAGTTAACGCTTCTTTAGTAAAACTTTTCCTGATCCAGACAATTTTCTTCAAAAAAGTGGCCTTAAAAAAGACAACTTTTTCTGTTCAAAACAAATTTTCTTTAGAAAAACTTGTTGTGATCCAGATAAACTTGTCCTAATTCAGACAACTTTTCTTTATGCCGTTTCTTTAGAAAAACTTGTCCTGATCCAAAAAAGTTTTCTTTAGATAAAATTGTCCTGTTTCAAACACATTTTCTTTAAAAAAAAATTACCTAGATCGAACAATTTATCTTTTGAATAACTTGTCTGATCCAGACAACTGGGGCCAAATTGACGCATTCGATATCGAGTAAAAGTTATCGTAGTTTACTTATTTGAGATTATGGCATTCGATACCGAGCAAGAAATTTAGTACATTTTATCATAATTTCGATATCGAAATCAGTTTTCGATACGATAGCTCATTCGATCACGAATGCGGTAATTTGGCCCCTGTTCTTTAGAAAAAGTTGCATTTATTTAGACAACTTTTCTTTAAAAAAAATTTCCTGGATCCAAAATACTTTTCTTTAAAAAAAAACTTGTCCTGATCCAGATAACTTTTCTTTAGAAAAACTTGCTTTGATCAGCTTTGTCCAGGCAACTTTTCTTTATAAAATGTTTCCTTTATCCAAAAAAAAAGTTTCTAAGTTCCAGACAACGTTTTTCTAAATAAAATAACTCAGTTCTACATTCTGATTTGTTTACTTAATGTTATACAATCTTAATTAATTAATCTGAAATTTTAATTTATACTTTCTAGAATTGCATTTTAACAAATAGATGTTCACCAAACATCCCAAATATTAAATAATTAACATAAAACTATTTGTATGAAATTATTTAACAGATGTCTGTATAATTAATGCCAGATACGACCACAATTTCAATTACACATGTATGCAGACAAACGTAGAGAAAAAAGACAAATGTTTTTTTTTTGTTGTTAATTTAAAATTTTAACTAATAGTTTATTAATTAAAAATAGAAATAAAAATTGTCCGAAATATTATAAAATAACTATAATGAAGCATACAGAGAAACAAAAGTAAAGAAAATAAAACAACTATAAAATTAATTTTTTAAATAATATGGAAAATTGTAGAAAAACGATGGATATTAACAAAAAAAAAATACCATATGGAAATAATTCCAATGATTTTTCTTTTATTTAAAAAGATTAACAGTAAGGAAGCTAATGAAAGGTAAACTAAAATATATGATAACAGTGCAATTATAAAAAAAAATATCTGAAAATATTCGTACATTTGACCATTACAGTGGAACTATTATTATAATACTGCGAAAAGTGCAATTGCTGTGGCGGCATGCTGCAACATTAGAAAGAAACAAAGAAAATTGAAGATAAACAACAACAAAAAACTAAATGATGGATGGGTGTAGACCAGATATAAACACTTCCTTTTAGTTTTTTTCTTTTTTGCAATAAAACAATAATAGTAACAGCAACAACAAATAACAAAACACAAAAAAAAATCTGCTACAGAAAAAGTAAATAAATGGAATTGTTTGTTAAATGAAATGAAATTGGGTGTCTGTCGGAATTGTTTTAATTTTTTTTCAGCTGCATTTGGTTTTTTATTTCTTATTTTTTGTTTTTTTTTTTTGCTTCCTTTTTATTTCATTGTCTACTTTGGCATTAGTTTTGTGTTTTGCTGTTGCTGCAAATTATCAAGTGGTCATAATGAATTTGGTTTATGAGGAAGGAAGTGAGTGCATAATGGTGTGTTTGTGCATTTTAAGCCAGTAGCACAAATATGTCAGAATGTGTTGCAAAAATGAAAATTATAATTAAGTCAGTTTAAGAAATCAAAACAAAAAAAAAACAAAGCATGAAAACAAGGAAAAATTGCGTTTACAAGATTTTTGTACAAAGATAATTAAGCTCTAAAAGTTGTTTTAAATGGAGCCACAAATGTGATTTACCTAATAAGGCTAATAAGCTGAAAGACTTGGGAGATTATAGCCATTAGGAAATTAGTGATTAGGAACTGTGGAATAGTAAGATACCCAACATGGACGTGTTCATGAAGTCATATAACCGATTCACGGATCTTGTAGTTTAGTAATGGTTGGCTTCCGACTCAAAACACATAATAATTTTGACTCTAACAGGAATCATTAAGTTACCAATATAATTTTCTTTTAATCAAGAATATTTTAAGGGGAAGATAAGACAAGTACTCACTTGATTGTACGTGTTACTCTCTTATTCTATTTACATATGTCTCAAGTAAAAATACGAGCTATTTAAGCAATAAGAATTGTGCTGTGTGAACACCAAAGAAATTTCAAGGAAACAATTGTATCAATAATTTCAATAAGAATTGTTTTATTTAAATTGGCACTTAGTTATAGTCAAATACAACGTTTTGATAATTATTATTAACTTCGGGATGTTTATAATTTCAATTTGAAACTACTGCGTCAACTGTTTCGTGTTCGTGTTGTACAATAGTAACAAACTCATTTTTCTGTTATTACTAATAAGTACTTCCACAAATCTTTGTGATTGCAAAACCTCAATCATTTTACCAAAAATAAAAAAATATGGCCAAGTTCTAAGTAACCAACTAAATTGTTTAGTTAGTTCTAGAAGACTTTTAATTAATTCACATAAGTATTACATATATACTTAATATATCTAGCTATAATATTCATTGAATTTAAAGTACATACTGGAAATATCGTATCCGTATCATACAACTTATCACGAGACGAGTTCTGCAACACCAACTATCTCTGATGCAATGTAAAATATGAAGGGAAGTCTAACCGAATGCAGGCATTGGAGGTATGTTAAACAGGGTAATAGCGAAAATTTTAAAAAACGACTGTAAAAAGCATTGTCCCTTTATATTGCAGTAGTATATGAGAAATATAGACATCGAAGCAACAACATATGTTCTTAGCATAAGGATATAAACCATAAACTATATAGTCAACTCAACTACCTGTGGAATTTATAAAATATTCCTAAACGCATCAAGATTAATATTTTCAACAATTTAAAAAAAAAATTTTTTTTTTTTAAATTTTTCATCAAAAGTTTTTCCAAAAAAATATTTAATTTTTATGTACATATTTATAATTATTTTTTACCAAAAATTTTTTGTTTACCAAACCAGGATTTTTACATTAAAACAAACTTCAATTTTTTCTAATTTTTCAGAAAAAATATAAACTTTTTCTTTGCCAAATAACAAAATTTCTGACCAAAACATATTTTCCATGCAAACTTACTCTCATTTAATTCCAGCTTTTTATTTCCTTCTTATTTCCCATCCACTGCCAGCACTCCATTACAATGCAAAAAATCTTGAAAAGTAAAAAACTATGTGCCAATAATCCTATAAATTTACTTTTCAATGTTAATTAATTATTTCTTATTTAATTATTTATTTTGTACATTTCTTAACAATTATTTTTATTATTATTATTTGATGCCAAAAGGGCTTTCTCTATTTATGTTTTATGATCTTTTTTTTCGTTTTCATCTTCTTTTCACCATGACATCTTCAAAAACTTAATGGATTTTTATTGATTTCGTTTGTGTGTGCAGCACAAATTCAGAGAGTGAAAAACCAGTTTACAAATTTCCCAGCAACTTTATCATGAACGCATAGTGCAGCAGCGTTGGCAGCCACATAATAATGCACATTATGCATGCGGCATGCCACATACATATATTTGCGGTAAGGTCATGTGCAATGTTAGCAGTCAGTAAAATAAGTTACTGCTTCATACTCTGCAAAATCTTTTTCATTTCTTTCGCTTTAATCGTGTAATTTTTAATGAATTTCAAATAGTCAACACACAGTACGACTGAATGAGTAACAACTATTTACTCACAAGATTAAAACTTGTTTATATCCCCCCTTCCCCTCTTGATTCAAAGCAGCCTGGTAATAATGTGGCAGCAAAAACAAAAATAAAGAAAAAAAAACAATTGCGCAAGAGTTTTAACAACGTCATAATAACTTGGCAGCATAGTCAAGACAACAAAACAAGCCAACCAACCTGAAGACGCAGTTGATGAAAAAAAACCTTTCGGAAGCTGTTGTCTTGCTTTAGTTTTTCAGGATTTGTTTTAAATTTTTTGTTTTTTACATTTTTAGCGCATTTCATTTCAATCTTCAACATGTCGTTTTTGCTGTTTGCAATACATTTTAGCAGATTTTGGCAGATCGGCGCTTATGGCAACCGTTTGCACTCTAAGCGCGCTGGTGTTGTGATGATCGTGTTGCTATGAAAATGTTCAAGTCGTTTCAATTTCACTTTCATTCGCTCACAACAGCAGCCCAGAAACGGTCGTGTATTCTTTAACAAAGCGCGTTAATGAAATATTGCAAAAGTATAACAAAAAAAATAAAACACCAGCTAAACAACAATAAAAAGATTAAAGAAAATTGCATCAAAATTAAAACTAAAATAATTGTAATATTAAATTACTGTTTTATTTTTACAACTACTAAATCCTTTTTAAGCCGTCTTACAGAAAATAATAAGAAAAACGTTGTTATAAATATAATGCCGGTCTATTAAGTGGACGCTAATCGGGATATTAATTATAATTAGTGACGTTTGCAATTATTTGTAAAAAAAAAAAAAAATTGAAAGTGTCAAGTGTTTTTCACAAAATATTTAACAGCGTATTTTTAAATAAAAACAAATTAAAAATAACTATATTTTGTTTACAGATTTAATGGAATTTAAAGGTTGGTTAAAAGAAAATTTATTTTGGAAAAACTTAAAAAGGATAATGATGCATCATTAACTAATTAATATGAATTATACGTTGTGTATGTAATATTTTTTGTTTTAATTTTGAATTTTAACTATAAATGTTACGGCTGTGACAATGTTAACAAAGTCTGTAATTTTTAGAGCATAAACTCCAAAACGAAAACTAGAAAGTGTGAAGCGTTTATGCAATTTGTTATAACAATTTCTAAAACAACGTTTGTGAAAATGTGTAGTATAGAAGATTGCTTGAAATTCTAAAATTTATTAATTTGTTAATAATAAATTTTTAAAATTAAATTCTGATTTGATAAATTAAAGTAGCTCTTATATCAAAGCATGGGGGACTCGGAAATAAGCAAAACTTTGATTTTTTTGTTACGTGCTATAGCAAATTCATTTGGCTTCCAAGCCATATAGGTATTCAAGGAAACGAGCTCGCGGACAAAGAAGCAAAATACACACACCTTTCAGTTCATTCCCCAAACACGATCCTACTTATGCAGGACGGCAGTTTCAAAACTAAGCAAATCGTTAACAAAGTTCTGGAACCAGTTCAACCACCCGTACAAAGAGATAAACCCAGAAAAAAATCCAAGTAAACTTCCTCCCTCAAGCGATTGGTACAAAAACAAACGTTTTGTTAGGCTTAGGCTAACTCACACACAAATCACTCACCAACACCTTCTTAAAGGAGAACCTAAACCTATATGCACATTTTGCAACCTTGCTCCACTTACAATATTCCATCTTTTAAAAGACTGTCAAACTTTGCATCTAACTTGTAAAAAATTATGTTATTTATCAAACATTATACCTTTATTAAAAAATCCGACAGTAGAAAATATAAATTATATCTATAATTTCCTACAGCATATAAAGTTAATTAACAAGATTTAGTAATTTTAGTTTTAAGCCGATAGCCTGTAGTAGCTAGTGCTTTGTATATTATTTATTGTAATTTAAATTGAAATAAATTTGAAATAAATAAAAATAAAATAAATAGAACTACAAACGGATGGGTTTCATTTTAAGTCAATCAATTTCAGTAAAAACACAGAGGAATGGAAGGAAGCAGATAGCCACAACTCGAATAGCTTAAGTGTATTCCCAGACCGAGGCTTATCCATCAATCTATTGAAAACATCTACTATCTTCTAACTAGAATGAGTAATAAATTTAAAAAACATTTCTTTAATGAGTAGGAAAAACATATAAATCGCAATCAATGTGTTTAAAATTAATTTTCGTTTTAAAATTGCTTGCAGAAAGCGACAGCGTAAAGAAGTTATAAAGAATATAAAGAGACTATTGGTCTACCTTTTGTAATATTTATAAGATCTTGGTTGGTATGAATGTATTTCAATATTTTAGTGTTCACACTCTACAAGTCTTATTGATAAGATTCTTGCTTTTTCTTCTTTTTTTGGCGTTCACACAATGCAAGTCTTATTGTTAAATTCTTCTTTTTAAGGCTTACAAACCTGACGCATATGAAACCAAGGAGAGTTTCATG
Source organism: Bellardia bayeri (assembly GCA_950370525.1). Classification (NCBI taxonomy): domain Eukaryota; kingdom Metazoa; phylum Arthropoda; class Insecta; order Diptera; family Calliphoridae; genus Bellardia; species Bellardia bayeri. Next base: position 3,330,833 of record OX493268.1, read on the forward strand.
AGTACATGCAGGTAAATCCTCGGTTTTTCAAAGCTTGTGTCTAGCGTCTAAGAAGTAAGAATATTCAGCCTTATTATAAGTGTCGTTTTCTTTTTACGAAAACGACTGTTTCGTAATAGATTAATGATAAAATTAAATTTGTTTCTTTAATCTATTACGAAACAGTCGTTGTCGTAAAAAGAAAACGACACTCATAATAGGGCTTATTATCAATAGAAATTACATCGTGTGAACACAGACTTACTTAATAAAAACATACGATGTTGGTTTTTTTGTCACCGTTTATTGTTTGTTTTGCACTAAAAAACAATTAATAAAGATTGAATTGATTATTAAATTGCATTTTTTTGTTGTCGTGCTTGATTTCTTTGGTTCAATTTTGTTTCCATGAAATGATGTCACAAAGATAGAAACTAAGGCCATATTTTCAAATGTTGTACAAATTTTTGACAAAGTTAATTCTTGTAAATAAGTTTAAGTGCTTAATACATTCAAGCTTATAACTTAATAAACAAACAAAGAATTCTGTTTTATTTTTATAAAAGTTTTCACATTTTACTTGTGTTCTATAAATAGTAGCAGATTTGACAATTGTTACAATGAATTAAATTTCGCTTAAAAATTTATTATGAAAATTATGGATAAAACTGCAGCATTTAGGTTTCTGAAAATACAAGAGCAATTGTTAAGAAGAAACCTTTGAATGCTGGACGTGTCACTATGTGATGCGCTATGTTGTCTGGAGGCAGGATTGGACCATTTTTTTGCGAAAATTCTATTGGAAATTCAGTTAAGGTGAATCGCGCATTCTACAAATGTTAACAACAAAATGTTGGCATATTATTATTGATATGGATATCACTGACGCTGTGACATGTCACACAGCCACAAAAAAATGTATTTATTGCAAACCAAATTGTCCGATCCAATAAATTCATGATCATGCGATTTAACAACACTGGTTTACTTTCCGTGGGGCTATGTTAAAGATAAAGTCCACATGGAAACTCAAAATTTACGATATGATTAACTCAATTCTGCCAGAAGGAACTCTTTTTTTAAACCTTTCTCTTTGCAATACAATAATATTACATGTGTAACGAGCTATTTATTGTGTGAAATTTGTATAACGAAAACAATTCGTTTAAATTATGCTTATTAAAATGCAACCATTTTTGATGTTGATAGGTTAATTGAACTATTTATAATCTGAATTTTCTTTCAAATATTTATGTTTTATATTTACAAATCTAAAAACGACAATAATAATAATCATGAAAACAATATAATTTGAAAAGAGTTTGTTTATACATATATCTATTGTTATAATCATTATAGTATGTATAATACAAGCAATTCACAGAAATTAACATAATATTTAATATTTAAAAATTAAAAATGAGGTTGAAGAATATGTTAGAGAAATTATTTGTTTGAATTTGTTAAACCATGTTATGGCCCAAATAACTATAGTGACCGCAATTCAGTTAGGTGCCTCACTTACCACTTGCTTAGTTTAATATATTGAGTTGCAATTTCATTATTATAATTAAACTAAAAGCCACAAGTAATTACGCAGTTTATGAAGTGAAGTGAGGGGTCTGAAAAGATTACAGCATTAGTCATTATTTGCTGGTTGGTATTTTACGATGGGCTTAAATTTATGACACGCCAGTAAATTTAATTAATAACACAGTTAATACATTAAGATAGTAGTAAAATTTCTAACTTTAAATGAAAATTTTCTTTAAACAAACAAACAAACAAACAGTCATATAAAGTAGTTACGTGTTGTAGTTGAAAAAAAAGTCATAAACCAGTGACTTTCAAATATTTGTTTTTATGGCCTTAACATTGTCAAAATCTTAAAAAAATAAAAAAAAAACCAAAAGTAAAACTACAACTTAAACACCAAAATAAACAAAAGAAAATATACAAAGAAGTTAAAGATAAACTTATGCAATAGTATCTGCACATACGATTACAATAATATAAAATATTTTCATAATTCATGAGAGCAAAAAATAAAAAAAATAAAAGACAAACAAACAAGCAACAATAACAATAACTTTTATGACACTTTACGGTCAGTGACACCAAACATTGAGAAAACTGGCGATTAACGAACCCGAAAAATAAAAACAAACTTCCATATACTCGTACATATAATATATTTAATTTTTTTTTCTTCTTTTCTTTTAAAGTTATGGAGTAGTAGACTTACTTTTAAGACTCACACAGTTACACACCCATCTAGTTAGAGTTTGGCGCGAGCTTTTGTTTAGTGTTTATACGAGTATATAGCCGCATTCATACACTTGAGTTAAGCACACGTTAGTACAAGTATTTTGTCTCAAACATGTGTAGCAAGTTCAAGCAAATAATTATAGATGTACAACTGCAACCTGACTGCTTGCTACACGTGTGCCTGTTTCACTTAACTTTGTAGGATCTTGAATTATGACTTGACTTGATATTTAAAATGAAAATACTTGGAAAATTTGTTAAGTAATAAACATATTTCTGCTTCATTTTATTTAAGATCAAAATGATTCATATTCTTTAGAGTGGCAAATCGTATGTCAAATTATTAACCGTGTAGTTTCAAAAAGATGGACGCATTTTTTAATTTTAATTTTATTAACAGTTAGTCCATGAGTGTTTGACTTATTTTATACCCAAACATGGATTTTGACTGCTGGGCAACTCAGAAGTAGAGGGTGTTTTTTAGATGATTAGAATTTTAAGTTGGCAACACTTTTTCAACTGTCGGCCATTTTGTCAGCTGTCAAGTGCATTATGTTTAATTTGGTTTTGTATTTCAACATGAATAGACTGCCGCTTCCAAATTATGCAAATTTATTTTGAAAATCTTGCTTCTGTTCGAATACGTTTCGAAAGTGTTTTTTTTTTAGATTATTTTTTTAAATTGACATGAAATTTACTTTATTCGAAAGATAATCTAAATATAATATTTAAATACGAATATGGCTCTTATCTGCAGGTCCAATTTTCGATGACTTTTTCCAACATTTGTCCCATATATCGACAATAACGTGACGCATGGTGTCCTCCAATTGGTCAATCATTTGTCATTGAAAATTGGACTTCCAGATTAGACTACGTCCGAGCCAGTCATATAGCAGAAGTCATATTTAAGTTATATGTAATGCCAAAAGATTATCTTTCGAGTAAAGTAAATTTCATATCAATTTAAACACATAACCTTTTTGTTTTATTCAATTGCAAAGTTCTATACACCCTATATGATTTTCGGGTTCACTCTGTTTATCTTTGTTTATACAATAACAATCTGCAATATAAAAAGTATCTTTGAACAAATGACAAAGTATTTTTCCCCACCGAGTTGGTATAATCTGAACCCAATAAAATATAGGCTTGTTTTTAAATGGGTTTAGGTGGAAACCAGAAACGCATTCTGGGTGTTGAGAGCTCGTTTCAAGCCAAAAAATTTGCGTTGATTCACCATAACAAGCTACTCTTTTCGGCAAAATGATTAAGAATGAACTTACAGAAATAAATATTTCTCTCAAATAAATCTTAAGCCTTAAAATTCACCATAAATACAACAATCAAAATACACAAGTTTAATTTTTTTACTTTTAAACTTTCTTTTATAATTTTTTTGTCTTATTTCAATTCCACCTTAATAGATTGGCAATGTTACGAAAATTTCTAAAACCAACTGTTATTGCCAGTATTTTAATATTACTAACAACCTTAACAACCATAACGAAGGCATCAGCTGTGACGACATCAACATCTATAACAACAACTACGCTAACACCATCAGCATCACCGCCACCACCATCAACAACATCAACAACAACATCAACTACCACAACAGCCGCACCATCAGAAAATATTTCAGCAACAGTTTTTCAGTTAACAAAAACATCAGCTGTCGGAAAATTCTTAAATAATGCAGCCGAAGGAACAACAACATCATTGTTGCCCTTACAGCCACCTTTAAATGTGACATCAACAACTTTGGCAAGTTTTATATTAAACCAAAAACATCAACAACAACAGCGTCAGAGGAAGCAACAGCAACTATTGTATTTGCAGCAGCAACGTCAGCATCGACAGGTACAAGATGTTGAGGAAGCGCAACGAAAACAGCAGCAAAAACAACAACAACAACAACAACATCATCAGCAACAGCAATATCAAGAACATTTATTAAACGACAATGCAAATGACAACAAAGAAATTATAAAAAAGGTAAACTGAATAAATATTTACTAAACAGTTTTTCCAAGATGTAATTTATTTTGCTTTTCTGTTTTTCTTTTTGCTATAGAATCTGGACTCTTCTTTTGTTACCGTTACCGCACCCGTTGCTATTATAGCACCTGAACCTAGTTCCACACATGCCTATATACCCTTCGATTTAGACTATAATGATCCCACAGAGGAGAAGGCTATACAAGAGTCAAATACTCGACAATCCACCATCAACGAAGTTTTAACAAATCTCTTTCCCAAGGGTTTTTCGGATATATTTAGATTTAGCTATGCCGGTGAACAGGAAACCACCGCCACTACCGCTGCACCAATAAAACTGATCAGATCTACACCCGCACCCTTCAAACCCATGCCCTCTACCACAACCAAGAAAAAGGAAAAGGCTGTTATGCCGCGTAATACCACCTACATTACAGTTTCAACTTCGGTAACCAGAGAAATTCGTAGAGAAGTAAGTCCCGGTCATACGGAAATAGTGGTGGAAAAAATTATTACCGATCCCGGCTCTATAAGATCTAATGAAGAGTTTAGAGATGGCAGTAATTCCATAAGTAAGGACGAATTGTTGAGAATTAATAGAGCAGCCAAGGAAGCTTCAGTTTTACCCAGTCTTTTAGTTAAACCTCAGAGTAACAGTAACAACAATTCTTCTCATGCTAGAATTACGGAACCCATTGTTATACTAAATGATAATTATAATAATGATGATTTCGTGGAGGCCCCAGAAGATGATAATCAAATTGCTGAAACCCAAGATGTGGTGCATCAATTTATACAACCACCACCCGCTGAGAGCACAAATTTCCATGTCTCACCTAATCACCAATACAATCTTCGTATTATACACGAGAGCCCTGTGAAAACTGACCCAAATAGAGTGCTGGCTGATCAGGCGAATCCCACAATAAGAAACTCACCTTCATATCAATCGTTTGTGGAACAAAGTAAATATTTGCAAAACACATTGAAAGACGCTCCTTCTAGACAGTTTCTTAAACATTTCCAAAATCCCATACTATCACAAAGTTCCAGTCCATCCCCTGTAAACAAGGGTAGTTTTCATTATGAACAGGGTACATCACAAAATCATATACAAACTGTGCCCCTAGCCGCCCAGCTGCAGTTTGCACATTATCAACAACAGCAGCCACAAACTGAATCGCAACAGCAGCAGCAACCACAGCCACTACATACACATATAATAAACAGCCAACATTTAAGTGAGAAAGATATTTATCAAATCGATTCAGATCAAGGAAAGGAATTAGAACATACTACACCTGCCAATGTAGTTTTTGTAACCATCAACACTCCATTTGCACATAACATACAGCAGACTGCCAATCAAGTGCAAATCTATTCACAAGAGCCACAACTAATACCAGCACAACCCATTAAATCGGCCCACGAATTTGTGACCGGAGCAATAGGCTACTCGCATGACTCTCCACAATTGGAGGTGGATCATCAGGCCCAACAAACTGAAGATAATCCCAAACCCAGTAATGCTGGCTATACCTTTGTGGAAGTGCAAAAATCCATTAATATACATAATAAATTGATTACCGAAAAAGATGGGCGTTTAATAGAACAACATGAGACTATTTACCCGGAACAGAAATACAATCACAATGTGGTAGAGCAACAGCAACCAGCTCAACCACTTCCTTCTCCTGATTATATATCACTCTCGCAAAATCCCATACACGTCGAACCTGAGGATGAACAATACGAACCAGCGGCATCGCTCAGGGATGAACAACATACTTTAAATCCTGCACAAGATTTGTCGGACTTTAGCACTATACAGCAATCTAATCTTATTCAGGAGAGCCACATAATAGAAATTCCTCGGCAGCATCATGAAGAACAGCAGGTGCAATATCACAATCAACCAGAGCAACAAGATCATGAGCAACTTTATTCTGCCACAGAAGAAGAGCATAAAGCAGATCAACAACATCATGAGCAAGTTTATTCCGCCAATGAAGCTGATCACCATGTTGTTGAAGAGCATTATGTAGCTGAAGATCATCATTCAGCAGGAAATCATCATACAGCTGAAGATTATCATTCAGCAAATGATAATTTTGCGGCAGACGGTCACTATGCAGCAGAACAGCATCATGCACATTTAGATCAACATGTCACCGGTGAAATACAGGCACAACCTCTAAATGAACCAACTGTGAAACTACATTATGCTTTACCAGACAGAGATCCTTATCAGCCTCCCATGGTGCTGCAAGAAATTATAGAGAAACATATACCTGTGCCGTACGGTGTGCCAGAGCCAGTAGGTATACCCGTGCACATAGATCATTTCATAGATCGCCCCTATCCAGTCGAGACCATAGTAGAGAAACCTGTACCTTACCCGGTGGAGAAGGTAGTGGAAAAAGTGGTGGAGAAACATGTGCCCGTAGAAGTGGAAAAGATAGTGGAGAAACCTATTGAAGTAATAGTCAATAAATATATAGATCGTCCGGTGGCTATACCCATTAAAATACCAGTATCATTACATTTGCCTGCGTCGCCACATGGTCCTCCTGGTTACGGCCACTCAGGAGCTCATTATCCTCCCACATTTGGTGGGGGTGGTTTAGATCATGCCTCCACTTGGCCTCAAACAGTTAATGGTGGAAGTTTTACCCGTATACCCCAAAATGTTTTAAAGGTCTACTACGCAAAAATGCTGAAAAAACTTGTACCCCAAATGCAAAATGCCTATAAAAATGCCCATCCAAGCAAAACTCTGCCAAAACTAACTCCCAAACCGTATGTCAAACAAAATTACAAAATATCCGATATGCTGTATGATCTCAAGCCACCTCCACCGCGATCTAAGGGCGCCACTACCTGGGATGTAGGGGCTCGTTATCAATATGACTACAATACATTGCCGCTAGACCTATCGGGCTCCCCCTCAGTGGCAGTGAGTAAAAATCTAGAGCGACCCGGTCAGAGTTATAAAACAAATTTCGATGAATTCCAGAGATGGCGCAATGGTCACAGTTTGAAAAGAAGTCCGGATTTTGGCAGAAATTTGCATATGGAGTATGGTTTTAAGCCACCACTAGTGCCCTCTGTGGAAATTGATGACAAGGGAGTGCCTTTGAAGACAGTGGCTGATTTAACAAACGGCAAAGAGGAATAGAAGAATTAGATATTAAGCAGTATATGGAGAGAAATAGTGTGAAATGGAGAGCAAGCATTAAATGAAGTGTCTTGTAAATTATAAATTAGTTTTATAACGAAATTTATAACAATGATCTGCAGGTGCAATTTTCAATTAAACTTCTGAATGTGAAGAGTTAAAATTATTAAATTATTTAAAATTTTTTAAAAATTTATTCGAAGTTTTACTTCAAGTTAAATATACAAATTGTTTGAAAACAATTTTATACACTACAATTTATTTTTGTATATTTCTTTTATATATTTTACATAGCTTTCCGTTGGAAAACGTAAATGTAAAATCATATAAATATATACAAAGAGACACTAGCAAAATGTAATGCATTTTCTGGCCTGCTAAAGCCGTCATCAGCATTCTTTGTGTCTAATAGTGTTTATTTTCAAACAAAAATAAATTGTAGTGTATAAAATTGTTTTCAAACAATTTGTATATTTAACTTGAAGTAAAACTTCGAATAAATTTTTAAAAAATTTTACAAATTCTCGCAAGAGGAATAATTCTCCATTAGTATATAAAAAAGGTTAAATATAGAAGTTTGAAAATAAACACTATTAGACACAAAGAATGCTGATGACGGCTTTAGCAGGCCAGAAAATGCATTACATTTTGCTAGTGTCTCTTTGTATATATTTATATGATTTTACATTTACGTTTTCCAACGGAAAGCTATGTAAAATATATAAAAGAAATATACAAAAATAAATTGTAGTGTATAAAATTGTTTTCAAACAATTTGTATATTTAACTTGAAGTAAAACTTCGAATAAATTTTTAAAAAATTTTACAAATTCTCGCAAGAGGAATAATTCTCCATTAAATTATTTAAACAAATTTTGTGCCAAAACCATTTTTTAAAAAATTTTCTTTACATTTTGTTTTTATTATGTATGTTTTAATTTATTAAATAATTTAGTATTTTAAGGTGCTTAATTAATTACTAATTAAATATAAATAATTTTTAATTCAAGTGTTTTATTGACAAGCTTAATTAAGACTGAAAGTTCTCACATAATTTGTTGTTTATACGACAAGAAGAATTTGAATATTCTTCAAGTAATAGTCATAGATCGAAGTAGTCTCTTTAAGAAATAAGTAATAAGTAAAAAAGAGTAAAATTACCTTTGAAGAAGGCTAAACTTATGCCATATGTCTTCACCTGTGAGTTCCCACAAATATGTTGGGGGAAAAAAGAAGCAATCAATTTCTATTAGGAGTTTATCAGAAAATACACTTTCATAGTATTACACACAAAGCTGACACTTTATCTTATATACTCTATAGCTTTCCAACTCTTTCAATTTGATCATGTTAATTTCCATTAAAAGCCATCATTAACATTAAAAACCTAGTAAACAGGCAACTACACTCAATTGAATTATCATAAAATATAACATAAAAGTAGAAAGAAACAAATAAATAAAAAAAAAAATTGCCTATATTAAGGCTGATTTTATATTGCTTGCCATCTAACTGACTTGTCTGGCTTAACTGGTTGCGATTGTAATAATTGACGTAGTTAATTAATTTTGCCAGCATTATAGCGCTTAAAATACATACCTACATATACTCGTTTGTATATTAAAACAATAACAACAACAACTCCTACTACTACAACAAAATGGCATAAATATGTGCGTCATTATTTACAAACATTTGCCAATTAACTATATTAAGAAATAAATATAAATATGTACAACTGTGTGTTTTAAGCACACAAACACATAAACTAACTATAAAATATTATCTAGACATAAACAAACTCGTATAGAAATTCATACACATTTATAATACACACACACACACACATACATAAATGGAGGCATACATAGATATGTGTGTATATATTTGATAATGTAAAATACTGAATAACCGCCTAAAAGCAGACAACGCAAAAATGTTAATTTTCTTTAGAAAACGCCATGTATTATGTAAATTCATTATCTTTTTCAAAACATTACAACAACACACTACAACAACAATCACCAAAAATTTGCATAATTTTAACCAACCAACAACAAAAAAGTAAACAGATATTACATACTCTAACATCGTAGAACGGGCTAAGAAAATCCTCTCATACTCTTTCCAAACACACACATGCTGTATTATGATACAAAAACTTATAGCATTAAACAGAGAGTGAGCGGAAAAAAACGAAATAAAATTGAAAGTTAAAAAAGGGTTCAACATCTAGAATTCTTTTCTTTGGTCTTATTTTGGCTTTTAATATGGCACACAAAAAAAAAAGGCAGTAATACTTTAAGATTTATTTGACAGCTAATAAATTTAACACATACTTAGACTCACACTCGAACGCTGATGTTCAGGTATACACACACATAAACGCAGGAAGAGAAATACAGAAAACACGTAAACAAACACATTAGTAGACTCTCGCACTCACTCATTTGTAATAGAAATATACAAACTCTCACACTGACTCACTCTATTGGCTTTTGCACATCACATTAGCACGTTTTACATTTTAGTTTAAATACTTATCGAACCTTGGTGTATTTCTTCTTTTCCATGCTGACTTTTGCGTACATTTGTTTGTATGCAAGTGTTTTGAAGATTTACAGAACTTTAAAGGAAGCTAAATATTCATAAAACAATAAATCAGCGCCATGACCATCAGCAACCGAAGGCACTTAGGCACTGAACTCGAATCTTTTAAAAACAAGCTTTTGATTATACTGAGGATGAAAATAATTTCGTGTTTTTTTTTTATTAATTGTATAAGCTTGGCTGTTGTTACCGCAAAGCTTTAATTGCCTTAATTGTTATGGCAGGTTTCACTTCAGATGAAAATATTATCGGTGAAATGGGCGCCGCCATTGTTGATGACTATTCGCCACCGGTAGAAGTGTTGGCTCTCTGTAAATGATAAGTGTTTTCTAAGTTTCTTAGAAGCAAATGAAATTGGGACTCTTCACTCATATTTAGTATTTTGCATTTACTAATAAAACTACTACTAAGTAGTGGTCGCTTGGTGGAGTAAAGTAACTCAATCTGTAATAAATTTTAAAAACGAATTGATTCCTTTACTCCCCACCGCTAACTTTTCATTTTCGCATCCCGTATATTTTCTTTTACGATGTATTTTCGTTTGCTCATGTTGCGTGGTGTTCTCTCCAAGTATGTGTTAAATACAATTTTTCGGTGAAATAAGAAAATTTATTTATTTGTACTCCTACATACATATGTACATATATGTTTGTTTGTCAGAATTTTTGTGAGCTTAGTGGCGGCATTAAATGAAAAAACACCAAAGCAAAATAAAAAGAAAAATAAAAAATCTTGCCAACGTTTGCAAATGACATTTGATTTCTTTTGTATTCTACGTGCTTCAACATATACATACATACATATGAGAACGTCTTTTACTACTGTTTCGAAATTTTCTTCAAATATTTAGTGGGGCGTACATACATAGTATGTATGTATGAATTTATAGGAGTGTGTCAGTGCATCTGTGAATTTTCTTTAGAATTGAAGAAGATATTCACACATATCACGTTTGTTTAACAAAGTCGAAATAGTAATAAAAAATTCTATATAAAGAACACATGTTGACGCGTGATAATTTGGACAAAAACTTCAAAAATAAATAACAAATAGAGTTTTTATTTATATTTCCGAGAAAAACGAATAAAGGGGCTTTAAATATTTAGAAATTTTTCAGAAATATTTGAGATACATAAATGTATATATAAATACTGCTTTAGGATTTGAACGAAATTTAACATTATCTATAAATTTTTTAAAAATAAAAGCGTTATAAATAGAGACTAGATCCGTGGCCGGCATTGTGGAATGTACATATATTATAATAACATGCTATTTTCTTAATCTGGGGCCAAATTACCGCATTCGTAATCGAATGAGCTATCGTATCGAAAAATGTTTTCGATGTCGAAATTATGATTAAATGTACTAAATTTCTTGCTCGATATCGAATGCCATAATCTCAAATAAGAAAATTACGATCAGTTTTACTCGATATCGAATGCGGTAATTTGGCCCCTGTTTTAAGTGGGTCAGCTTTATATTAAAGATATATTTTAGAAATGTATATAAAATTATTATTTTTATACAAAGTAAATAAAAATAAGCTAGTAACATGAATGAACTCAGATTTAATATATTCTGGCATTATTTCTTTAAAATTAATAAATTAAATTATTCCACAAATAACAATCTTTCTTTTTTTTTAAAACAAACTTCCAAACCAAATTTTTTTTTATTGCAACATTTAATAAATTTATAACTTGAGGCCATTATTTTAAATGTACATGAAATACGTATAAATTACAAAAATAAAACAAAAAAAAATACACAAAAACACTCTCTCATAATTGAAAATAATTTCTTTTAAATTAAAAAATTTAAATTGTTTTAATTTCCTTTGAACACACAAAAACCTTGTCGTACATATGCAACATCCAACCAAACAGCCAGCAACCATTCCCGCCAACTACTCATCCAACCATTGCAGCAAATACCCAATAAAACAATCAAACACACAATAGTTCAACAAACCAGCAAACAATTTTCAATAAACGAAACTTGTTTTTGGAGAAACAATTTGAAATCGATACGCGTGTTTAAAGAGGTGCGTAAAATGCCGCCACCGAAATGTGTTTGTTATTGATAGATGAAGTGATAACATAATTTTCAAAAACAGCACAAAGAAACTGCCACAATTGATGACATTCATTCAGAAATCAACAGCTATAGAAAACAACAATTTGAAACAAGTTTGGTTTTAGCAAAATAGCAAAAAAAAAAAATGTTAGTGGGAAAAATTACACTTATTTGCTGAGGGGTCACATGATCCATGAACAATGGCAGGATGTAGTCATAAAATGATTTAAATTTAGATATTTCAATTTGTCTTCAAAGTTATTTTAAATAAAGTTAAGAGAAAGTTAGCGCTATTTCCTAATATCATTTAAAACTATATGAGAATTGTACTAACCAAATAACAAAACGGTTGAATTAAATTTTCTGATGACACTCCATGACATTTTCTCATTAAACGATAGCAAAAAAAAAACATATCTAAAAAAATAACTTCTTATCTGCCATATTTTAAGGGAATATATAAAAAATTGTAATCAAGAAAACAAAAACTATGGCGCAATTCACAATCTTGTGCTAAAAGGTATTGCATCATTGCATTTGCAAAAAGGTTTAGCATATTTTTGCTATTGCAACGATGCAATACTATTTGCACAACATTGTGAACTGCGCTTATGATTTAAACAGAACAAAATACTAAAGGCAAATTTTAAACTAAAATCCGTATTCTCATTAATTTCATAAAAAAACTGTGAATTCTTAAAAAAAAAAACGTCATTGCATACCAAAAACAAAACTGTTTTTCTATCAAAAACAGTTTCTGTTTCAAAAAGTGTTTCCCACAAAAAAAAGTTTTTTTAATCCAAATTGTTTTACACCAAAAAAAGTTTTTCAAGCAAAGTTTTTTCCACCAAAAAACATTTTTCTAACAAAAACAGTTTTCCACAAAAAATAGTTTTTCTCTTAAAAACTGTTTTCCATCAAAAAAAACGGGTTTCCATAAAAAAACCCTCCTACACCAAAAAACTTTTTCTATGTAAAATAATTTTTCACAAAAAAAATGTTCCTACAAAAAATGCCGGAACCCATTTTTTCAATAAAACAATATTCTATCATAACCTGTTTTTCTTTACAAACGATTTAAAAAACCGTTTTTCTACAAAAAAAACCGCTTTTCTTTAGTTCTCCCACCAAAGACCGTGCTTCTTTTGCCAAAAACCGTTTTCCTACCCAAAAATATTTTTCTACCCAAACCCCTTTTTGATAAAAAAAAAAAAAAAACGCTTTTCTAACAAAAACCGTTTTTCTATGAAAAACCGTTTTCTAACGTTTTCCTACAAAAATCAATTTAAAAAAAGACGTTTTCCAAAAAAAAAATTTACTTTTTTACTAATAAAAACGTATTACCTACAAAAAAGTTTCCTTCCAAAAACGTTACTAAAAAATAAACCCTGATTACATAATTCTTGCAGTTTCTTTATTCAAAAGCCGTAATGAATTTTCAAGCTTTAAAAAAATCATTTAAAACATTTCGAACCATAGGTCACTGCATTTAATTTGAATAACTAAATCTAAACACTCTAAGGGTACAGTCACATATGGCAAATATTTACTCAAAAAAGCGTAACCACTATTTTTAAAACAAATTTGTTGGAAGATGTTTAATCTTACAAGTGTTTTGTAAGATCAAACATCATCAAATGAAACAAAACTAACCTTCCATTGTAATTTCTGCTTAATAACAGAAGTTTTTTCAAATAAAGACAAGAATTAAAGCATAGTTAATTTAGTGGTTACGTCTTTTTTATCAAATATTTGTATTTGTGTGACCATACCTTAAGTCAATTTGAACTTTAGAATCATTAACACACCCAACACAATCCAACCCGGCTAGCTATCTATTCATTCATTCTGCCAGCCATCAATCAAGGTGTCAAGTTGCGGTTGTAGTCCGTAATAGAACAATATTAAAACATTTTGTTTAACAAGCAGCAACAACAAAACACCAAACATGGAAAAAGTTACTGTGTAATATTACAACAAAGTTATTAGGCCAAAAGTGACCTAAAGGAAAACTTCAGCATTTATGGCTGCTGGAAAAACACAAACGTTGTGACCAAGTGAGAGGAGAAAAAGCTAAACTAAATTTAACAAATACATACGGACAAACAAGCACAAATACATTTTAAACATTGCTATACCTTTTGTTTAACAATAACTACTACAAGAACGATGACAACAACAGTAGGGTTTTAGCTAACAGTCATTTAACTTTTGACTTCACAGGTGATGCACAGCACAACCACACTAAAAGTCTTAGAGTTAAAAACGACTCCTGCTGTAAGTATTTAGAATGTTTTATACGAGTTAAGCAGTAAAACAAATACTATGAAATAGATAGACACACGCAGATACTTTCACATGTACATATTACTAACTAGGTGAGTGACGGCATGACTGAATGAATGAATGAACACAGCATCATACTTCATTTGCTTGCAACACAATGTTGTATAGCAGACAAAAAAATAACGAAATAAATGAACGGATGTACTCCATTTGTCTCAATGTTTTTTCCTTCTTTTTATTTATGTGTGAGTGTAAGTGTTTATTTTTGGTTTATTGGTATTTGTGTTAGAGTTTTTTAAGTTTTGTGCGAGTTTGTGTTTCATGCAAAAATTTTACGTTTTATCAAAACTGGAAGAAAAAACTAGCTGAAAATTCCATTTAATAGCATTTATTTTTTGACTGTCTGTCTTTCATTCATATATTCTCTTCTGTTCTATCACTCCACAATCTAGCAACAATGTACGAGTAAACTGTCACAAGTTTGTTGCCGTTTACACGTGTTCAGTTTTATCAAAATGTAAAACTTTAAGAAATATCATTAAAATGAATTCGAATTTTTGGGTAGCTATGGTTAGCCCAAGAGTAGGCAATAAGTAGATATGAGAATAAGATATTTAAATTTTAATGTGCTAAAAAAATAAAATTGTTCCTTAAAAAATAAAGTAAAAAAAAATAATAAAATATTGATTATACCCCTGAAGATATGCACCACAATTTACACGATAGTGTAAATCTATCGGGTGCCCCGATAGATTAGGCGATAGTGTGCCGGACTATCAGTCAGAGGGTTGCGGGTTCGATTCCCGCCAAAGACTCTGGGTATTTTCTGCAGACAAGCCAAAAAGCTTCGCAGTTTGTGATTGTTAATTATCAAAAAAACATCAAATAGACATTTGAAGTCAAAATCTAGACTCTGGATTAAGAAAAATTATATTATTCTATAGAATATGTTATATATTCAGAGGCTTTGATAACAACTATTGTCCATAATAAGTCTTAGAAATCTATAAAAAAAATTATAAATTTCCATCTATAACTTTCTTTCTACAAAATCTAAAAGACCTACTTTTCTATACAGCCACCTACCTCTTAAAATTACTAACAAAATTCTACTTACAACTTTTAAGTAGTTGCTGTGTGTTAGAGTATTACTATGACCCATATTTCGCAAAAGCCACATAATGAAATTCAGTAACTAAAAATAAGTTTTTAAGTAATTGGTCATTATGTTTTAAAGAACAAAGCTATTGCCATTTTAAATAATGACTTAACTAACAGAAAATTCCCGTGCTTTAATGGTTTATTTAAATATTAATATGAAATGAGCCTTAATGTAGGCCATACAAATCAATTGGCAAACTCACCTGCATAGAAGACAACAGGATAAAACTGAAAAAGAAAATTTTATTTATTTAAAAGTGATTTTACAAATTACAACAAAGACATTTAAATGTTGAATATAATTTAAGCTAGGACTAAGCATACTTTTAGGAGCAGAGTTTAGTTTTATATAAAATGTATATGCTAAGATTTATAAACGAAATAGTGAAAATTTCATGCTGGGTCTTCGATTCAAATAATAGCTTAATTTTATAAAAAAAATTTCAGAGAATAATACATTTGTATTTAAAAATTGCCTAAAAGTATGCTACTGTCTTTACAACCATTTAATATTAAAGTTGTTCTTAATAAAGGAACCTAATTTCACCACACAAGCCCACACTTTTTAAATACCTAGAATTTTCCATTAACGAAACTACAAATTACTACATTTATCAACAGCGAGTTAATGTTTTTCCCATTTATTATTTATTTTATATTGCACTAAAAAAAGTTTTCCCAAAGTTTCGCGCAAATTAAATTGTAATTTACAAATGTTGTATACAGCCAAGCAATTTTCGTTGTACCATAGAGAAACAATTAAAATAACAAATAATATAAATTGACACGTATTAATTAACAACATAATCAATTGAAAAAACAATTTGTATTAGATAATGGAAATATAAATTATAGACAAATTGGTAAAAATGGAAAATTCAGAAGCGTATTCATATATCTGGGTATAAAAGAAGATATTTGATGTAATATAAGTAAAAATACTACAAAATAAACTTTACTATCTAAACAAGTAAAACAGCATTTGTTATTTAAGAACTGTGCCTTAAGCTTTTGTAGAGCAAATAAAAAATTGTTTGAGTACTATTTTCAAAACTAAAGTAGAATAATGGGATTTTCTGTTGATTGCACCCATGTCGAAATATGTCCATTAGCTTTTTAAGTAACTTTAGTATAATTTAGCACGCGAGATATGTTCCTTTCACACTTGTAATAAGGTAATTCAAGTAATTTTAACAAAAGCTTCGTGTTTATTATTTATTGGTTGGAATTACTTTTTATATAACTTTCAACAATTTACCTTCTTTGCTGCTTTCCACTGTTTGCTTGCAGCCATAAGTTTCAGAATTATTTTTTATATATATTTTTATATAAAATATATATAGCAAGTATATATATGTTAATTTAACCCAAGCAGAGTTTCGGCAATCTTTTTATACGTTTAAATTTGCATATTAAAATTATGAAAACATATTTTTTTAATAAAAAATTCTCTTATGATAGCGAACGCGACAAACCTTGAATTAAAATAATATGTTTACTGTAATCACTAAATTTTAAATTTAATTCTAATTTACAGTCAGAAAAGTTACAACGATCGCGAAGTACTGATAATATATCAAGATTTTGTTACCAGAACGTGACATTAGCATCTAATTAAATTTGGGAATTTACCGTTAATTGAGTGTTCTCTTTCCATTTCGGTTTATTAGTTTGTTGTCCATAAAGTAAAATAAATATGTAGCCAACAAATATTAAAAGTTGCTAAGATGAAGAAAAACTATATTTTTTTAAGTTTTAAATACAATTTTTACATGATTTTGCTGAAAATGTTGCTATTGTTTTCTATAAATGTCGAACACTGTTTTGACTAGCAATAAATTTGTCAAAAAGTTTCGAATAATTTCAGTTTAATTTGATGATCAGAACATGCTTTTTTGTGTTAGTTAATAGCCCCAAATAATTAATAACTTGACTTATTTTATAGATTATCCCTAGAGAAAAGAAAACTGACACTGGAGTTTTCTTTTCTCTAGGGATAATCTACAAAATAAGCTACAAAAATCCTTTTTAAAGACTCTAAGTTGTTCACATAATAACACCTACAGTGGAAGTATACCTGAAAAGGAAATAAAAACTGCATTTTCCATCTATAAATATTATTTAAGATAAAATAGTGCCAAAAAAAAAAAAAAAAAAAAAACATTAACACACGTTGAAATGTTTATTTTTGTGGCAAATTATATAGATTGCAGTTGCCGAAGAGGCTGCTGCTACCTTAGGAAATATATTTTTATAAATATACAGAGATAAAAAAGGACTCAAAATCTGGGTACTTTATGTAGTTGAGCAGTACGTGTCTTACATATGAAAGGGTTTTTTTTATCAAACATGAACTTTTTTCTTACTACAAATACTTTATTTCTTACTTTTCTCTCTATGCTTCTAGGATAATTTCTCCAAATTTTTTTTGTGTTTTATTTTTTTTTTTTTTTTGCGAAAATTTTACCTTAAGTTGTTTTATAAATTTATTTATATATAATTTTTGTTCATTTTATTTGTTCTTCTTGTATTTTATTCTATTCAGACTCGTTAAGGCAATAAATTTTATGCTGTGGTTACGTGTTCTTTTAAGTGTAAATGTTGAAAAATTTGAATTTCTATATTTTATATTGAGGTTTTTTGTTTTGTTCTTCTACTCAAACACACTTTTCCATTTTATATACATATTTTCTTTTTGTATTATTTTTATCTATTACAGTATTGTATGAAGACTCTAATTGGTTACATTTTTTCTATCATTTCTTGTTTTTTTTTAGGTATATTCTAATTTTGTATGTGTTGGTTGTACAAATTTATTATCTTAGTAACTCTAAAATTTTGGAAATGAATTTCTAGATGAAGAAAAAAATTTCCAAATAATTTATGGAATAATTTTTACTAAAGAAATTTGTGTTTGTGTGTGCATGGCATTTTTAAATTTCAAAATGTTTGCAATTAGAAAGTAATTTATAGTTAATAAATTATTACTAGGAAAAAGATTATAAATAGATATAAAAAAGAAAGGAGTTAATTTTTAAAGCCTAAAATAAATTTCCTTAAATTGCGTTTGTTTGGTTCATGTCCCTGATAAGCTAAAACTAAACTAAATGCTGACCTTTTTACTTGTGTATTAATTTAATCTGAATTCTATAGGCCTTTTTTAAATCTTATTTATAGTTTCCTGAGTTTATATCATAATTTGTTACTTATTTTTTATAGTTTTCTACATTTATTTATAAGTGTTGGTGTGTGTATTGAGTCTTAGTTTAATGTTCTTATAAAAATATTGCCTACTTTCAGGTAGTTACATTTTTAATTTCTTTGCTCCTAATAGTTTAAAGTTTTTAAGTATATTTTCAAATAATAAGTTGCTGCTTTAAGGATAGTTGCCCTTTTTATTATCTTTCTGTTATTTGAGAGAGTCGTGTTTAATTTAAAACTACTATATGTTAATTCCCTTATACATCATTAATTTTAACTACTAATAACCTTATAACATTAGATTTTCTTTTTTATATAAAAAATATTCTCTTTTATTACAATATACGTATGTATTTCTATTTTGTTAATAACTCTACCACTATTTATAAATCCTAAGTTTTTATTTTCCAACCCCAAAAAAAAAAAAATATTTAATTAATATGTTTGTTGCAACTTTTAATTTATTTGTATAATTGCCTAATTTTATATTATGCACGTTTTAGTACATTTAAAATTCAACAAATAAATTTGCCTCAAATTAGGGGCTCTCAGAGACTCATTTGTTTTGCTCTAGAAAATCAAACTTATTTATATTTCTTCCTACGCCGAATTCACAGCCTTGCTGCTTAATTCATGTTGAAATCTCTAACCAAATAAATTTTGCACCATATCGACTATTTATTTCACAAATTTATTGTCATTTTATAAAATGAATGAAAGAGCAAAAAAATGTATATACTAGTATTGTGCTATATGAATGTTTTGTTTTAAGTTCAACTACCAGAGACGACTACTACACACATAAATATGTTGATAATTTTATACACTCAATACAAATAAATGTACTGTATTTTATTGCATTGTATGTGTAAGGTTTCATATGGGTTAGTGTGTGTGTATTTGTGCATATTTGCATATACATATGTATGGTATATTTATTGTTATGTTAACATTATAGTCTCGTACTAAACATGTATTTGATTGTATTTATAAACACCCGCACTAGCAGGCATTGTAGAATTAACAAACAAAAAAATATGTATTTATGTTTTCGCAATGTTTAAATAAACCAGCAAATGTTTGGCACGAACTTTACTTTTAAATTGAATTTAGTTGGCATCATTTCTTTTAAATCATATTATTGAAAGTATGTAATTGTAAAGTCTACTTTTGGGATGATGCAAAGGTAAATTAAAAAAAAAAAACATGTCACATTTATAATATCTGTAAATAAAGCCCGACTAAATAAATATCAAAAAATGTAAATAAAATTTTTAGATCAATCGATCTTCACAGCTTAGTTAATTAGGAGGAAATTGCATCTAAATTATTAAACGCGCTAATCTAGCACATTTTTCCAAAAAAGTGTTTTTTTTATTATTAAATATTTGCAATTTTACCATCACAACCTTTGTTGGGTTCTTCATAGTTGTCTATATACAAGTTTTTTCTGTGCAGGCAGGGATACATTTAACAAAACAAAGTCTATAAGTTATCAGAAAAACGAAATAACATTCTAATACATGAGGGTGTCAATAATGTTATTTTATCGGCAACTTGCATGCATAGTTTTGATTATTGGTAATTTTGTGCGTTTATTTGTCTACTGGCCTGGCGTTGCAGTCGATATCTTTCCAAGCCCACCAGCTCTGGCTGTTGCTTTTAAATGAATGCGTATTATTGGATTGTATTATTGTGCATTTAGGCACTCTTCTATTTCGTTCGGTTTTAACGGGGAAGTGGAAACGAGTAAAAGAAAAGTTATGATGCAAATAATTGCAGACATTGGAGGATTTGGTCAAACAAGACAAACCAAAACAAAAAATAACTATCGCTGTATGTGTATTGTTTAATGAAATGCAACTGCAAAACAATGCAAACAAATTAAATAAATGGAATGTTTAAACATGATAATTTTAAAGCATAATTAGAAAAAGGGATATGCAAATATTCCTGTATTGCATTGGAAGCAAAATTAAAATTCGGAAAGAAACCTTTTTTTTGGGGCGCAATTAAAGGCAAGTATTTATTGTGAATACTTAATATATTTTGAGTTTAACCAAAGAAAAAATTGTTCATACCCTGGGGGGGTAGTTTTTAAACAGCCAATTTTAATAGCTTCTTGAATCAGGTATTGGCAATTTGTTTCTTAATTTATTTTTTCTAATTTTATTTTTTTCTCATCATCTGCACCGATTTCTAATTAAACTCTATTACTTTTCTCACATTCGAGAACTAAACAAATAAAATCTTTACGCTTCTAAGCATATCATTGTCATTATTTAGCTTGCAAGTGTTTCTTGTACGTACGAATGTATGTAGGTGTAATTGTATATATTCTTGCTTTAGTTTTTGTGACATTTTGTGACAAGAACTCATTTAAGGCTCCATTACACATGCAACATTTAGCTTCAACATCAATGGCATCAAAACTTTCAAACACATACATACACACTTACCTACACCATATAAATAAAACCTGAAACAATATTATACACTGCAATAAAAGCATAGAATACTCGGAACACAGCTTGACTTGCTTGCCACTTGCCACTTTATGACGAAAAATTGTAAAGAACGTAGGAAAAAAAACAACTATACAACAACCTCATACAAAAAGGAAGCAACAAAAGTAACCGAAAAATAAACACAATCAGTATATAAGGCATATAACTTGGCAGACAATTTGCCACTTTAATTGCTGCAATTTCTTTTATTTCTCTCTATGTTCAGTTTCGGCTTCATTCTTGCGAAACAACAATTATTGGTCTTTGGAAATACGGCCAATGGTGATATGGGGTTTCAGAAAACTACAAAAAAAAGTCGAGTTAAAAATGTCGCAAATAAAATTGTTTTCGTATGTTGTTGTGTTTTAAGTTTCTGAAAAGGTTTAATTTTTTTCTCCATTGCGGTTTAATGGTTTGTAAGCGTTCAAAGATTGTCAATATTATGCAATAGTGCAATTGCTTTTTTATTTAGCCTAAAAGTAGGCACAAAAAATTACAATAGTATTTTAACAAACCTATAGGCTATGAATTGTGTGTGTTACATTAAATTTGGTGGTCATAGGAAAAAATTTAAATTACTTTCTATAAAAAAAATGTTTCATTGTTTTCAATCAAAGTTTTCAAAATACAAATTATTGTTATTGATAACCTATTATTAGGAATTTTTCAAGAACTAAGTAGTAAATGATTTTGTTAATAATTAATGCAAAATTTGACATGCCTTATTAGTAATTACACTTTAAATAGGAATAACAAATATTTTGGGGCAATTATGCAATTGTGTTCTCTTACAGTCCCTCATAATTTTATGACAATTGTAAATACGCACAATTCTGTTTAACTTTAAATATATTAAGATTATAACTATACTATAATAAAATTGCATATTAATATAATGTTGTGTATATATTCACAAAACTTTAACAAAATTCTCTATATCCAACTTTGATAATGAGAAACATTGCCAAATCGTGCACATTAGATTGTAGTTGAGTATAATAAAAAACAAGTAAGAAAATACAGTCGGTCAAGCCCGACTATATAATACCCTACACCCAGTGTATGTATAAACAGTTTTTCAAAAACAAGCGCTATATGGGAAATATTACCTATTATGGACCGATCATCCAAAAATTTAGTGCCATGATTTGTGAATATAAATATTATATGTATGTGTTAAACTTTATCTCGATATAAATACATTTAAAATATTTATGGAGGTTAAAGTGAATTACTTAGAGGGTCTTATATGGGAGTTTCGACTAATTATGGACCGACCATTATAAAATTAGGTGTCATCATTTCTGTATATATGTATATATATATACCAACATTTTTAAAAAATGTATAGCCGTTAAACTGATTTTCGGAAGTAGGCCTTATATGGGAGCTATGACTAATTATGGACCGATCATCATAAAATTCTACCATATTTTATGCATGTCTACGAAACATATTTATGTTCAATATTATTTGGATACCAATAGTTTTAAAAGAGTTATTGTTCTTTAAAGTGATTTTCGGAAGTGGGCCTTATATGGGAGCTACGACTAATTATGGACCGATCTTGACAAAATTTGTAGATGTGATTTAGCTTCATTTATCACTCATTTGTTGTGAAATTTGTTTGCATACTTGCATAATTCAAAGATTTATGATCGGTAAACCCCAATTTCGGGAGGACATTTGTATGGGCGCCAGGTGAAATAATGGACCGATTTCCACCAGTTTTAATCCCATCCTTTCTTGGGCCAAAAAGTATAATGTACCAAATTTTATCGTAATATATTCAAAATTATGACCTGTACTCTGCGCACAAGCTTTACATGGACAACCAGCCAGCCAGCCAGCCAGCCAGCCAGACGGACGGAAGGACAGACGGTCATCGTTAAATCGACTCAGGAAGTGATTCTGAGTCGATCGGTATACTTTAAGGTGTTGGACCAATATTTCTGTGCGTTACAAAGAACAGCACAAATCCAATATACCCTCCCCACTATGGGGGGGGGTTTTTTTTGTTTGTTTGAAAACATGATTCTGAGAAATCTTTATTATGCTTAAAAGCCGAACAGTCCTTCTGAGTTTCTTCGTTAGTGATGTTTGCTTTGCACTCATAATATTGCTTTTATGCCGGTCATTATGCAAAACTTACTAAGATCGTTGTTTCTAGTTACTTTTTTAATTTGCAGTTACATTTTTAATGCAGAAAATGTTAATTAATACAATCAACATCATTGATCGACAATCACATTAGGACACGTATACAACACAAATGTGATCGAAACTCTCTAAAATTATTAAAAGGAAATGCAATCCATTGCAATACATTGGCTAATGTGACTTATTATGGTTGTGCCGATCACTGATCTACATTAAGTGTTTAATGAATCTATAATGGAGTTGTTATGGCTATTTGATTACAAGTTAGAAAACGATTCTGATAATGGGCCATCCTAATATTCATGCTCTTAAACACATTGTATGTACACAAATGCCAGAAACTGTATATATATTTTCTGTGTGGTAAATATTATTCTTATATTTGTTGTTATTACCGCAACTACAAATATATGCATACATATATGTATATGTAAGTATAGATATAAAACTAAAATTTAAATGCAATTCAATGAGAACAACATCATCATCGATGTCTTTACGGTATCAGTGCTGTATGTTGTTTAAGTTCTATGGTTATAATATGTACAACCAGCACTTAAGTGTATTGAGTTAGGAAATTATTGTTTGTATGTAGTTGTTGATGTTGTAGCTGTCGTTGTTAACTTAATTGCATTGCTTTGCTTGTAGTTGCTGTTGCTGCTGATACTGCCACTACATTCACTCTCTTTGCTACAAACATTTCCAAACTCTGTTTAATGCTCTATAGACATTTCCTAACTTTGTAGTAAAACTACTTGTACCTTGTTCTTTAAACGTTTTGTTTAGGTTTTTTTATTTCGTTTTAGTCTTGTTCATCTTTTTCACTGTGGCATCTAATATTGCAGCAGTATTTATGTTGGCGTTAAAAGTTTATGGCAAAATGCGTTAACTTTATCGTAATGTTATATTAAGTTTAAAGTCTGGTTACATATATGGTTTGAGAAGAGGGCTGTATAAGAAGTGCTTTAACCAAAAATAAAACAATTGCATGTTGCATGTATTTGTTCAAATTGTAGGTATTTATTTAGTTCAATTTTAGCATAAAGAAGTTTTTATATAGTCAAATTTTGTGCTTCAATTGAAAGACTTTAAAAATTCAATCTAAAAAATGTGACTGCCCGTGTAAATGCTTAAACGTAACCAAAACCATGCAGTGCTTGCTGATACTGTTGTTGTTTTGTATTTACCACAAAATAGAAACATACATACATATATGTATGACTAAGAAAAAGTGAATTAAATTGAAATGTTTCAACACAGCATTAGCACGATTAAAAGAAAACTATGTATAATGTGCCACTGTTGCAACTTAAAGCACAAACAACAAAAACAAAATACTTAAAGCTATTTATAAAATCGGCATCAACACTGCTCGGTACACGAGTGAACAAGAGTGTTACTTGTAGTTTTACAGTGTCATTATGTTTAATGTTGTCGGGTGTAGCATGTAGTGTGTGTCAAGGTGGTGATTAGAGCATAACAAGGTGTTTAAATAAATGTCTTGCAATTTAAATTTAACAGTATAAAAGTTTACATTTAAATATTTAATGCCTCAAAGTAGGCAATAGTTTTTGGTTTGGCAAATAACCTAAATAAAATAAATAGTGAATAGTGGATCCTATTAAGTTTTTAAGCTTCTGTTTTTGTTAATTTGTTTTAAAGCATAAAAGCTTTATTTATTTAAACTGTTTGTTAAAACGCTTAAACTATATTAAAGTTGTTTTCATTTATTATTTCTATTAAAATCTTAAGAGTAAAGATATAATTTGATTTGAATTGAGATAAGAAAATAAATTATAGTTTTTTTTGTTGCTGAAAAGTACATGACATTTTCATTTATTTAACAAATAATGAACAAACTTAAAGTAGGATGGCTCCAAACCCCAAGAATCCGTCAAAAACTATTCTTTTAAAATTAAAGCAAATAATTTCTAATAAATCCATATATGTGTAGAATATATCAGACACTTATTTAATCCTTTTAGATGATCCTTTAAAACGTATTCATGTGTCACACAAATTGATGTGTTTCCTTACATACATTTTGTATGGAAAGATTATCTAAGCTTTAATTTTCTGTGAAATCTGGAAACACTTTTTGGATTTACCCTAATACATATACTACTTTAAAATACAAAGTTGTACACATGGGCGAATAAAGAGAATAACAAACTAAACAATAGATGTGAATAAGGAAAACGAAGTTAACTCCCGGTCTATAACCACTGAATATAAATAAATACAAACATATTCATTTACTTCTTCATTACACCATTTACAAATGCTTATTAAGACACTGCTTAAATGTACTTGAGCTTGAATTTGCCATTGGTCGCAATCTTATTTGCGCTACATTTCTCTGGATCAGTCTGAATATATCACAACCTTAATATACCACAGTCTGAATAGACTACAGTCTGAATGAACTACAGTCTGAATAAACTACATTCTGAACAGACTACAGAACAGATTACAGTGTGAATTGACAAGAGTCAGAGTTTACTACAAAACGCTGAATTGACTATAGGCAGAATTCACTACAGCAACCTGAATAGACCACTATTGTCTGAAACAAGCTACAGTCGTCTGAACTTATTACTTTAGTCTGGGATAATCTTCAGCCGTCTGAACAAACTACTACAAACTAGTGTGGAACACACTACTACAGTGACCACAGACTACAGTAGAGAATCTTATCGCTTTGGCAAACAGTGTAATTTAATTTTAGATTCTTTTATTCCATTTTGTTTTCTTGAAATTCTTTGTCTTCATCGTCGTCTCATCATCATCATCACCATTGCCATCACTTGCGTTTATTTTACTTTGGGATTATTTTGTGATTTATGCGGTATTCTAGATGACATGCAGATTAAGATTAGAAATTGTCAGTATGAAAGGCAACAACAACAACAACAACAATAAAAATAAAAATAAGAGGGATAGTAGCAGTAGAAACTATAAGAACAATAATAACAGCAGCAGCAATTACTGAAAAAGGAAAAAATACCGAAAATAATCAAAGAAAATGAAATACATTTACGTTTTACACAAACAAACGTTCATTTTCAAAATGTTTTACTTTGTATATAAAACATACATATATACATACATACTAACTAGGAAACATATTTAACTAAAACATACATACACAACAAATGAAGCAATGAAAAAGGAAACTGTTCATTCAACTACGTTCTTTTTCACAAATACTCCTACAAAAAATACAATTCTACTACTACAACTTCATTTACTGCCTTCCTAAAAGACTCACACACAATGACTAACAAGAAAGAGTGATTGCGAGAGCGTATATGTAAGTGGGGTTTAAAGTATGTATATGTATTTAAACATAGTTGGTTTTATATAAATGACAATGGGTGTGTTTGTCAGTCTATGTTGAGGTTGCGGATTTTAGATTTCCAAAGGAATTAAAAGATTTCTTCTGCACATTTTTTAACTTAAAAAGGACATATAAACATGGATTTTCTATTAAAGAAAATTAAATAAAATCATTGGCAATAGCGTTGGAAATAGCTAAAGTTTATGCACACACACACACACACACACACTAAAATGTATACATAAGGGCACATATACATGCACACTTCCTTGCTGAGTTTGTCTATAACTGAATATGTTGTGTGCCGTTTCGTTAGAATATTTTGTTCAACCATAGTCTTCTCTATCACCACTGAGGGTTGCAAGCATAATTTATACTCATACGTACGAGTAATATGTACGTACAGACTTCACTACCAAAAGACTAGCATAACGAATATGTATATTGAGCAACATAATTAATTGGATCTTCACAAAAACCAAAAAAACTTAAAAGGTTTTGCGTCATGTTCATATAGATGGCGGCGGATTACTGTACGATAATATTTATGTTAAAATCTGTATTAACAAAAATCTTTTAGTTTTTTAATTTAATTATATCAATACAAAAAAAAAAACAAAAAATCTTAAACAAAATAGTTCCTTTAAAATTTCGTTGATTACTAGAGTTTGTAGGGATTTTACACATAAGTAGAAATATTAATTAGAATAAAAGCTTAATGCTCTTATGGCAATGTATTAATTAATATTTTGTGCAAAGTATGTATGCACGTTTAATAAGTAAAATATGAAAGTCAGCATAAAAGAAATTGTTGTATTTACTGCATAAAGATTAAAATGATGGGTCAATATCAAATATTAAGCAGAATTTAATGAAATTATTTTGACTATAGGCTATTGCCATCTCATGCGAATATAGCAATTCCAATAGACTATAGCTATCTTAAGGCTAAAGTCTTTGAATCTGAATAGATTATAGCAATCTGAAAAGATTACAACTGTCTGAATAGACTACTG
This sequence comes from Bellardia bayeri, assembly GCA_950370525.1. Classification (NCBI taxonomy): domain Eukaryota; kingdom Metazoa; phylum Arthropoda; class Insecta; order Diptera; family Calliphoridae; genus Bellardia; species Bellardia bayeri. The sequence goes on from OX493268.1 coordinate 3,358,619, forward strand.
CAGTCTGAATAGACAACAGCAGTCTGAATAGACTACTGCAGTCTGAATAGATTACAATAGTCTGAATAGAAAAAGCAGTCTGAATACACAACAGCTGTCTGAATAGATTATCTGGCCTATAGTCGTAATGGATTCTAATCTCAATTGACTGTAACCCAAATAATTTTTAGTCGCAATGCAACATACGAGTAGTCTGATTGAGAGTTAGGCTGAATAGTATATATGCCTAAAATCTCTGAACGCTAGAGTCTGTTTAAAATGCATTTCGAAAAATATATTTGTAAACAAGTCTATAACCGGAATAGAGCCTGTTAATTACAAAAATGAGAATTTTAATTTTTTAATTATCTTTTAATTACAATATTTCCCTGAAAATATCTTTCAAAATTCTTTGAGTAACCACTCAACTTAACCATGTCTAATTGTCAATTTGAAAAACGCAAACGCTTGCCATTAAATATCCATAAGAAAACTATTTGCAGTTAAGCAGCTTTCTTTAACATCTACAGCAACTAATGACGATTGGAAATAAACAAGCCCCCCCCCCCCCCCCTTAAAACAATCACAATTATATTGTATATTTATGTGTCTATTATCGGTGGTGTGAGTATGTATATACATGTGTGCATCTGTTGGTGTATAATAAAGGATGCTGAATAAACATGTCAATAAAGTGTAAAAGGTAGAAATTATAGAAATATCTGTATGAATGTATGTACGAATATTTGACTAGTTGTATTAAAAACAAGAGAAATAAACATACATACGAGTACATGACCACACACTTCCAAATAAACCAATATAGGTAAAGGTAGGTCCGTCTGTGTGTTTGTCTATAACAAAGATAAACATGCCACTTTACAAACTCAACTGACTTGTCTGCCTGATTGTGTATGTGGTCAAACAATATGACATTGTGTTATTTTCATATCCTTGTACATATATCCTTGTTTTTATGCATGTGTGTTGGATCGAGTGTGCGTGGGTTACTTGTGAACAAACATAATTAGATTTTTGTTTTCGTTCGTTAACGGCTGACAAGGGTTTCGACCACATTTCGTAATAACTGACAAGTGACAATAATGTTAATAAGTGTTACAAAAATGTGAATACCAGTATTGTGTATTTGATCAGTTGAGTTGAATTGAATTCAATTTTCAATACGTTTTATTATATGGAAGTCATAAAAATATGTAACACGTTATGAGTGTTATTAGTTGGGGTTTTTTTACAAACCATTGAAAATATTTGTAGCCTGAAAAGATGAACACTTTGTTTGTAATTAGTAAGTGTAGTCTTAGGAATCTTTGTAAATTTAACTTTGGTTTATATGCGTTTCGTTCAGGAAATTGTTTTATAGAGCTGCTGAATCAGAAGGTTACTATGAAGGTATAATATAAATGGTTTTCTGGGCATTCCGTCTGCCAACGTTAAGTCTGAATATGTTACACACGATAGTCTCAATAGGAATCTCATTCATATTATAAGAGTATCAATATATAAACTAATTCCTGAGAATTTTGCTATTGAAAAAATGTCAAGCATTTTGTTTTAAAAACTGAATCTCTAAATTACACTTAGGACATTTATCTTGACACATCATCATATGGTACTAATGCTAAAACCAAAATAATTTTTGTAGCCCCTTTTATGTCAGAGACAATAAATATTACAACTCACGGTGCAACTATACAAGGTGAGTGCAAATCGACAACAAATACAACACAAAACAGAAACAACAGGCTTTTGTTTGTGTAAAATAATGTGCTACTGTCAAAAATACTTGAAAAACTATTACTTTTGACATAAGTAAATTGTAAATAAAGTCTGTCAGCTGGGCTACTGCACTCACCTTGTATTGTTGCACCATGATTACAACTATAATTATTTATCATGTATAGAGAAACATACATATTTATCTATCATTATGTTTTTCATTGACATATTTTTTGATAAACATATTTCTTCCTCTATTTCTATTCAAGACATTAGTAAAGACACAAAAATAGTTGTTATCCACTCATCCCATAGACAGACACACAGACAAAGTGCGTACATTATAAACATGATAAAATATTGAACTAAAAACATGAAAACCCAATAATTAAAATAAATAAAAAATTGCATCTTTAGATAAGAGCTAAAAGTAAGTAGCAGCTTGTACATATGTTTTTCTGCAACATATAAACATATTTGTGTGGCAATTAAAATTAATTGTGAAAATAATTGAGCTGCATGAAAAGTCTAAACAAAGTAAACCATGTTCCATTTTTAACACTGGCTGGTGGATGATGAGGCCTCATAACTTATTTAAACAGGTAAAAGTAAAATAACAAAGACAAGACAAGCTTGCATGAAGATAAGAAAAACTTCCGCTTTTATTTAATAACAACAAAAAAAAAACAGCAACATCCAGTTGTAGCTTGGAATACCAAAATTTAAAAGTGAACGAAAAAATATTTGTATTATTAAGTATCCGCATTAATCAAAATAGTTTATTTCCGCTTTAGTCCGCTTAACTTATTAGCACATGGATACAAATTCGAATTGATCTGTTTAAAATTACTTACAATCTTATTTTTTTTGCCTTGTTAAGATTGCTTTTAATTGGAAGCATCTTCATTTCATCATACATATGATATTTTATTTAATGCGAATTATTACAAAATATTTTGTGCACATCTTCCTCATGATTTAAATTCATTCAACATTTACAACCTCATTATGATGCTCTTCAGCCTTAGATACTTATACATATGTGGAGATCATGTACAAATAATTCATGTTTTATTAGCATTTGCAATTTACTTTCAAATTATTTCATAAATTTCATTTCTTTGGCTGCTGCTGATGCTGCTGCTTATTATTATAGTTTATTATTGGCAATACATTTCGTTTTACTTGCAAGACTTGTGCAGTCTCTGAAAACAAAAACGAAGAAAATAAATAAATTTAAGCGCCATTATGATTAATGTTTGTATGATTATTTAAAAAAAAAAAAAAAAAAAAAAACTGAAATACACCTCATGGATATTTGTTTCTAGTATCTTTCTTAAATTTCTTATTGATTTTTGTATATTTTTGTTTTTTTTTTTTTTTTTTTGTTTTAATAATCTTGTAAATTATTAAGGATGAGAGCTGAGAGTTAAGTCATGACACCCAGCACTCATGCCACAGCTACAACCAACCATCCAAACACTTAGACTGACTGACTTGACTGCCTCTACTCGTATTAAACTAAAAGTGAATCTTTAACCGTTTTTTTGATTGCAACTGTTTGATTGTGGCATTTGCAGTTTTCTGAACTTTCACGCTTGCAATAAACCGCATTATCGTGTCTCTTGTCTGGATAAAATAAAATTTTGCATAATTTTTTTTTTGTTTCTATTAAAATTTATGTTTTATGTATTTTTATTAAATAATTTATTTATTGTAGTGACACGTTTATGCAAAAGAGCTTTTATTTGTCGCATATGATATACGGTACTTAGTATGTGCTGTTTTTGATATTCAGAGAATTTGCTTAAATTTTAGAATCAAGCTAATTATAGCAAACAATACCGGGAAAAAGCTTATAAAACAAAAGAAAATCTAGGCAATATTTCTCACGTTTTGTTTTTTTTTTGTTACAAAGCAACAATGAAGTAAAAGCCTTTAAATGTTTATTAAACTGCAGATAAATCAATTAAGTAGTCAATTATAAATAGATTTGTTTTCAACGTTTTTATGTCTTATTAAAACTTCTAAAGGAGTTAAGTGAAAAATCATGTAGTTTTAAAACGAAGCTTATTTAATTTATTGTATTATATAACAGGAAATTGAAAAGTACATATTGCAATGAATTTATGTTTAACGTTATTGATGAAGTAAACGCAATCATTTATACGTATGTAGCAATTCAAATAATACATTGATTAAATTTAAACACTTAGCAGTCTGGAATTATTTTTCTGTTGCACTGCGGGCAATGTCCAGTTATACAAGATCTCTTTCAGTAGAAATCATGAATTTAGCTCATCCTCTGCAATGGCCAGTTGTACACGATCACTTCTAAACATCATCACATTAGCTTCAGGCAAATAAAAGTTTTATTGTAGAATTAAAAATTGTGAAATAAAAAATTCTCTAAATCTTCACGATACTGAAACTCAAAGCTTACTACACTTTAAACTTTGTAATTGCGCCAAGGCCCAGAAAGAAATGAAATGTATAACAACAAGTTAGAGCATGAGCCTAATTTTATTAAAAAAAATTAATTGATCGTAATGCATGCAGATCGAATATACATATTGAGTTTGAAAAACGAAAAGTAAATGGCGAATGCAGCAATTATGTGCAAAGAAAGGAACTGTTTCCCCTTAAATATTAGTAATAACTCAGGGAATGTATAATAACCGAGATATAGGGTGTTTTTTTTAGATGTATAGAACTTTAAGTTATACTGTAATAATAAAATACAATAAAAAATGTTATCGATTTGAAATAAATATGCTGGGCAGGAGGATGGAAAAATTGTTGTACCGCTAATATTATATTTTATTAAAGCAAATTTATTTTAATTTCTAATTTTACACACAAATATTCTATGTCCGTGATTCAATAAAAATAAAAGCAAAAAAGTATAGTCGGTCAAGCCCGACTATATAATACCCTACACCCAGTTTAAGTGCAAAAATGATATATGGAAGCATTGACCTATTATGGACCGATCATCCAAAAATATAGTAGTATTATTTCTGTGCATATATGTATGTAAATACTGTTTAAGTTAAACTTTATTTCGATATAAATACTTTTAAAAGATTTATGCATGGTAAAGTGATTTTCAGAAGTGGGCCTTCTTAACTCACCAAGTGTGTTTATAAATCGTTTTGTGGGACCTGCAAATTTTCTAATCAAGTTTCCAAACAACTTGGTTTTTTTTTTAATAAAAAAAAAGAGGGATTGTTTTTAAACTATGCAAATTCTGCTTTCTTTTTTGAAAATGAAAAACACTTTCCTTTAACTTTTTTCGATAGTATAGTTGCACAACAATGATTTTATTTACAAGTTCAAAAATGAAGGGCTCGATACAAAAATCAAAAGGTTACTCAAAAATTACTTAATTCTTTAGAGTCTAACCCCCTTATTCAAAAACGATTATTAAATTTAACAAACGTTTATTAAGACATATTTGCATATAAAAATTTGCTTAATAAACGTTTGTTAAATTTAATAATCGTTTTTGAATAAGGGGGTAAGCAACGAATAATAAACAAAATGGCTTGAAAAAACTAACATAATGTTAAAATAAAATGTAACGAAAACTTAAAGTTATATATATACAATAGCAGCGCTTTATATTTTGCAATTTCTTCAGACTGTTGCTGGTAACATCATCTCCCAACTGGACAGAGATGGGAAAATCAACACCATCCATTCAGACATGAACAGGCCTTGCATCCCTTTCAGACCGTGATGCATCGATTTGTGCTGATTGTTTTTTATGTTTGCTTCTCGCATTTCTTTTCTGTTTGATTTACCGTTACTTGAATTATTGCGAAATTCTTCAGTCACATTTCAGTTTTAGTAAAATGAGCTGTGGAAGGAAACGAATTGAAATCGTTTCATGCTATAAAAATATGTTTTAGTTAAAAATATTAATGAAAATCGACCATCGAGATGCAGCAAGTGTGCGTGTCCGGAAAACCCTTTAAGGATATAAAAATCATAAAACCTAATCATTGATTATATTTTCATACGCTATGAGAGATCACATATTCCAAAAATTATAAACACAGTCCTGGTAGTTTTGCGTCAGGTCTGAAAGGAATTGTGGACGATATTGAGCCAAATGATTGTTGTATATGTATATGAAACAGGCTTATGTTGAATATGATTTGGATACCAACATTTTCAAGAGGGTTATAGTCTTTAAAGTGATTTTCGAACGCGGTCCTTATATGGGAGCTATGGTCAATTATGTGCACAATGTGCACAAAATTTGTTGCTGGGATTAGGCTGCATGTACATGTACATATATTTTATGCTGGGTGTTGAACGAATATTTTTGGGCGTTATAAAGATCAGCACAAATAAAATATACATTCCCTACTATGGTGGTGTAGGGTATAATAACAATCTAAAAAAGTTATGTTTTAAAAATTTTTATAAAACCTAACGTGCATTTTGGGACACATTTTACAAAGGCAGCAGTTGCCTCTAAAGGCCAAATTATTGCATTAAAATATCAGTGCATAGTAATGATAAATCTCAGATATTAATATTATTATTAATGAAATCAAATAAATTTCATTAACTTGCCTCACTTAACAATTAACTTCAAAAGTGTGGAAATACAGCAATACTTTTTTTTTACTTTTACAAAAATCAAATATTTTAACGTCACATTGCACAAGTTCAGCTGGACATAAACGATAATTTTTACATAAGTAAGCCATTATTAAAAAATTAAAATAATGTGCCTTGTGAAATTTCCCTTGGTACGAAATGGTAATAATTAAAACGAATTTCTAATTAAATTAATAGGGGTTTAGTTAGATGCTTTTTTAAGGCATTAATATATCATTACATTATTGATTTAGCTTAAATAAAACCTAAACTAGGAAAGAAGTAGCCAGTATTTGGCGGTGGTAACACAATTTTTCAACAATTTACCGGAAAACCAACTGCAAAATAAATGTACGAGTATGTATATTTAATTAAAATAATTATAATTAAATAAAAGAGCTTAAAAGAGTTTAAATTAGGTTTCTTGATTAGTTGTGATTATTTTTAATGATATTGTTTAATGGAGGAAAATAAATAAGGAGTCCACTTTGTATTCCCGTTAATGTAAACTAGACTTGTAGCACATTATTTGAAAGATTTAAGCAAATAAAAGATTTGATTTGCTTAACAAAGAAAAAGAAGAAAGAAATTTTCTGAGGTGCGAGTGTGTGTTATATATGATTTGCTTGATTAAAATTAAAACTTACTTATATACAAACAGCTTCAAAAAGAAATGGCAAAAACCAGCTCAGATTTTAACCAAAAAATAAGCTGCTGCTTTTTTGTGAAATAGCGATATTAGTGGTTGTTGTATTGTTGGTGTTAGTGGTTGCATTGTTGCAAGAAATTGTTGAATGGTTTGTAAGTGAAAATAGTTTTGGAAAATTTTAACAAAACTAAGGTAAAAACATTAAACATCAAACAGTCGATTAAATAACGTACAACCGTTAAGATACTTAAGTTAACAACTCATTTAAAAATCTAAACTAAAAAAAAAAAATCAAAATAAAATTAAAGCAAATCACAAGCAGAAAAAGAAACTATAATAATAAAAAAAAAACATAAATTGTATTAGAAGTGCAAAACCAATAAACAGGAGTAAAAGAAAAACAAATAATTTCTAGTGTTCAAAAATCTTAATGATTTTAACTATAATAAAAACAAAAAGGATAATAAATAAAGTGCAATACATCATTTAATTTTGTATATTAAACATAAAAAAAATTAAATTGAAATAATTTCAAAAACTTATTTTAAAAACGTAAATTATTTTCTTTATATAACAATACAAATTCAAATAAAATATTCAAAACTTTTGCTTTCATTGATGCTGTAACATAACAACAATTAAACTTTGCCCACATTTTCGCTAACGCACCAACAACATACAACAAACATGTCATTGGCTGGTGCTGCGGCTGCAACAGCCTCAACGTTGCCTTCACCTCTACATGTTGCAGTGGTTAAGCCTGTTTCTATGACTCTAATATTGGGCCTCTTCACCTTGGCTTTGGTAAGTTGTTGCAAATCAAGTTTAACATTTATTGCAGCGTTTTCCGCCACAACAAAGACAGATTCCCATAGACAACCATTGAAAGCGAATGTTTCCAATCGCAAAAACACTGACGGCCTCAACCACAAAGAAAAGCTATCTTTTTTTTAAACACTAAATAGTCGCAATTTAACTTGTTTTGCCACATCAAAAGATTTTTATGAAAAATTCATGTTAAACTAAAACAAATAATCAAACAAAAAAAAAACACACACACACATTTCATTCATTCATTCATTCATTCAGGTTGAACTTTTTTAAATGATGTTGTTTAAGTTTTTCGTACTTTGCTTTGCTTTCTTGCCAATGTTTAACAGGAAGTTTTAATTGTTTTATTTTATTTCATGTTGAGTTTTCATATTCAAATACTCTTTCACACATACATATGTATGTATGTATATTTAAGTGCTAATATTTTGTCATGCATTTATTGTATTTTAATGTTGTTGATTGTGATAAAATATGTTAATAATAGTCATTATGCATACAATGCCTGCTAAGATCAACAAAGAGATAAAATAATTAAAATTGATGGCATTCATAAATTTGTTTGATGTGTAGAGAAATTTTGCCAAGAGTGAAATACAACAAAAAAAACATGTACATACATACTTGTATGTACATATGTATAAAGCAACTTGTTAATAATACATGTATGTAGGAGTTTAGGAATTTCGTGTCAAAAATTAAAGAAATATCTGATTTTTTTTTTAATTTTTTAGGTAAAATATTGTAACTGATTGTAGATTTTTAAGTTAAACAAAAGAAAAATGTATAATTTTGTTACTGAAGATGTAAAATTGTGCTACAATATTAATAATAAATTTAAAAAAAAATATATATTTCCTAAAGTTTCAAAAGTTCAAATTTTTTTTTAAAGTCATGTTTTCAGTGGAAATGATACTATTCCAGTAAAATCTAGAAGCAATATGTAATGTAACTGATTAACATGCTTTATAATGATTGCTTTCTAATCTCATATAGTACTTGTTTTAGTTAATTGGAATACGTTTAGATTATATAATTATTTAAAGAATCCATTCGTATGTACATATGTATGTATGTGTACTACATATTAACTGCAAACTATAGTTATTAGTACATACTCGAATGTTAAACAAAATCCATGAAATTTGAAATTACATAAATTTTTTATGAAATATTACTGTAGAGTCTATTTTATTTAATTTCATGGCTTTTTTACAGTAAAATAGGCAAAATTTCTTAAAACATGTTCATATTCGTAAAAACAAATATTCTCCTAAATTTGTATCATTTATTATGTGGATGCAGTTAGAATGATGATGAATATGGATATTGTTATGAAAGCATTAGTAAATGTCCACACAAAAGTCCAGCAGGACCAAAAACAAAAATGTTAATAAACAAGTGATTTTTTAATTAAATTAAACAATAGAAAATAAAAAGTAAAATATTTTATTAAAAAAGACCTTAAGCTTGAACGATTACTAAAATATTTTTTAATAATATAAAAATCATAAACAAATTGACTTAAAAACTGAAAAAAGATTTATTTTTGCACTTTTACATTTAACGACATTAAATTCATGATTGCAAACATCCTATGAAATATTTCCATCAACAAAGGTTGAGCTGTACCTTTCGTCGCGTTCTAGTACCACAAAAATCCTCTCTTTTAAATACTACAGGTTGGTTCTAATCAAAACATAAAAAATACTACATATTATAATCACATTAAACATTTTATTTTAATTTTGAAATTGTGTCACGTTCGCTATCCTAATTAACTTTAATTTTTAAAAAACAAACGTTTCCATTTTTTATATAGTAAAAATAGTTGTGTAAAACGTAAAAAGAAAGATTGAGGGCATTGCTGTATTATTTAGGAAAATTTTAAAAAATAAATTTGAAAATAACACTGGGAAGAGCTATTGAAGTCAAAAAGAGAAAGAAAAAGTTAAGTGATAGAAAGAAATATAAAAAAATTCCTGTAAGTGAACTATGGAAAAATAAGTAAAGAAAATGCATTAAAAGTTAAAATAAAAATAAAAATTTAAAGTTATTGAAACACTATATATAAAGTATTTCTAAACGAAAACTAATATTTATAAAGCTTTAGAGGAAATTACTCCATATTACAAATATGACGAAAAATACATGTGGCTTAATAAATCTAACTAAATACTATAAAAAACAAATACAAATAATTTAACAACAGAAAGTGACTTTAGTTGATAAACGTTAAAAAAATATTGTCCAATTCAGGAATCTTGTATTTTTCAAGATATAGTAAAAAATAATACTGTTTTTATGGGGGTTTGTTTCCCAAATTTGTTGCTAATATATTGGCAACACTTACCTTTTGCACTAAACATAGTATCTGCAAAAGTTGAGCACTTTACATGTGAAACACTTTTCGAAGTCTGCAACGTTTAGAAATTGACCCAGATTTCAATTTTTTTAAACCATATATTATCGCTTCTATCAATATTTAATTTCACTATTTCAGTTAAAAAAAATGTATATTTGAAAAAATTTTCAAAATATACAAAATTAGATGAGTCAAGCAATCTATAAAATGTATTAAACAAATTTTTTAAATCAACATGAAAGAACTCAAAAAAGTTGTTATTTAATTTAAAATCACAATACTCGTATATTGAAAAAAAACTTGAACATTTCTACTGATTTTTCAATAATAAAAGCGAAATTGAAAAATTTTTAAATTAAAACTATTTTATGAATCCTGTAATAAAATCTAATTTTCTTTTTGTGTTAAACAATAATAACTACAGAAGATTCCGAGAAAACTAAACATTTGTACAGCAACATCTTTATAAATATGTCTGTCTGTATGTGTATGTGTGTATCTAAGTGTGTGTGTGTATGTGTGTGTGTGCAATACGAGCAACCATTTTTATATTCTTCATAAATATTACATTGTTATGAAAGCAATGTTATATAGCATGTAAATGAAAACCTTGTTGTTGATTAATTTCAATATTGATTTGAAAATTTGAAATGTAGAATAAATGCACAAGAAATCTAACACACACAGACATCAATATCGGCTATCACAAATACATCAATAAAATATGAGAGAAACCAAACAAATGTAAAAGTTTATTTTACAGTATTGTTATGCAGGAAAATTGAAAAAATAAAAAAAAACAGGGGGAGAAAAAAGGAATTGTGTTTTTAGTTAAAGAAAAAAAAAACAATATTTAAAACTGCAATTTATAGTCCTTACAGATATTAAACATACATACAGAAAATGTTAACAAATAAACAATTACAACAAAGAAGAATGTTTAATAGAAACAAGTAGAAAAACAAATAAATAAATGCAAACAAAAAACAGCCTTTGAATGGCAAATCAACAATATTTTACAAAAAAAAAAAACTATAAATGCTGGCAAAAGAATGAAGTCTTGTTGATAAAGTAATAAAGTTTAATATTAAAATTTATAATTTAATGAAAGCACTCTTAAACAACTCTGCCTGTTAGCAGATAACACAAAAATGCCAATGAATAACAATCGTTTGTATGTATGTGTGATCACAATAAAAATATAAAAAATAAAAACAACATCATCATCATCATCATCGACATCATACTATAAAACAACAAAAACAAGTAATTTTCTAAGAGAACAAAAAAAAATAGACTTTTTCCTATTTTTGTTTTTGTTTCCTTTTATTGTGTTTTTTACAGTATTTTTTATAACTTTTATTTGCTTCACAAATGGCCACCATTGTTGTTATTAATTTGCTGTAATTGTTTTTTCTTGTTACCATTGCTGTTGTTATTGTTTTTTATTTTATAAGCAAAACTAACAACATAAAATGAATGTTTCTCGCTGTATTTCTCTCTCTTTGCTGCTACTCCTAACTGTAAATAAATGTTAGTGTGTAGTTTGGTAGGTGTGTGTGTTAGTGTGTGTGGTGTGTAATATAGAGAAAATGTTTAACTTTTTTCTATTAAGTTTAAAAGGAAACGGAAACTAGGCCACAAAACTTTTCTAATTGTTTGGCTACACGCAATGGTAAATTGTGCTTTTTTATTTCATTTCTATTTTTTTTAAGTGTACAAATTGGCAAAACAAAAACAATTTTCGCTTTGCAACATGCTTTGCATGGTAGCGTAATGTAGAGAAATATTTTAATGTTTTAAAGTTTTTGAAATTTAAAATTTCTGTCTAATGAAAATAGCATTTCAAATTCAAAAGAAAAAGGAGTTACATAAAATGACATGAAGGAATTCTTAAGGCAACGCTAAGAAATTTACTTGGGTCTGTTGATTTTAATCATATTTGTTAAGCGCAAACTCTTTGGATATATGTTTGCAGAATGTGTAATAAAATATTTGTTTAGGAAATGTATGGAATTATTGAGTTACTTTAGAGACAGGCCGCCCAAAAACAAGAAGCTACAAGTTGGTCTCTTCCCAAATAGATACACTAGAAAACGGTTAACGAAATTAGTATAGGACAAAAACCATTTCATTTTTAAAAAAAGAGCAGGCAGACCGGTGTTTAGTAGTTTTTTAAAACTCAAACTTTTTAAAAGAGAAATTTGATAGAAACTTTATATTGCAGCATTTATTTAAAATTTAAACCCATAAATCATATTTAATACCAAATAAAGGTATTTTTACAATCCAGAACGTGACACTCAAAGTGAGTAAAATGTTGACAACTCAAAAATTGTAGCTTGTTTTTCAATAGCATTTTAGTAGCATTTAGTGAATAGAAAAATTTACATTTCGTTGTTGTCATCATTGCAATAAATATGGTATCAAAAACGCGGCACAAAATAACACTCATTTTCGTCTGCATCTAAAAACATTTTAAATATGAGAAATGGAACGTCAGAAAGTATCAACGGGACCGCAAATTTTAAATGGCTTAAGAAACTATTAAAGCATATCATCTGTACACTCTAAATAATATTCAAATTTTAAACACCCAAATTGTTTCTTTCTTTGGTCATTCTCATTTTCTTTTGCAAATAACAGCAACTTTTTCACTTTAAAATTTTATTAAAATAATTAAAATTTGTTTGCTTTTTTGTTTTGCCACACATTTATTTAACTTATAATCAATTATAGAGAGTGAGTGAGTGTGTGGAAGAGTAGAAATGTGTATTAAAGAATAAAATTCTTCTCGTAACGTTTGTATCTTAGTTTTGTTTGCATTATTGTTGTTTAAAACTCATTTTGACATTTCAATTAAAAACCATACTATTGACACTAGAAGCGTTCGCTCGTTGGTTGGTTGGTTCGTTCGTTTTGCTTTTCTGTTTAATGTTTTTTTAGTTTTGTTTTGTTCTACAAACTTTTTTTCTCCGATTTATTCCATATGAATTTGTCGTATGTACAATCAGTATTAAATGTACAGAAATAAAAACAAGTGAGAAAGTATAGTCCGTCAAGCCCAAAAAAATAATACCCTACACCCAGTATAAGTGCAAAAATAGTATTACTGAAATTTTTGTATTTGGCAGCTATGACCTATTATGGAACGATCATTCAAAAATATAGTGGCATTACTTCTGTGTAAATATTGTTTATGTTAAATTTTATTTTAATATATGTAAACACTTTTTAAAGATTTATGCATGTTAAAGTTATTCCCAGAAGTGGGCCTTAATTGGGAGCTATGACTAATTATGGACCGATCATCATAAATTTTGGCTGAATGAGTTGTGTATATATATGAGACATATTTGTGTTGAATATTATACCCAATATTTTGAAGAAAGTTATGCTCTTTAAAATGATAGGGACCGATCTGCATAAAATTTGTAGATTAAGCTTATAACTTATTTGTGATGAAATTTGCTTGGACACGTCCATAAATCAAATCAAACATTTATGACCTTTTATTTCGTTAGAACATTGGTATGGGGGCTAGGTGTAATAATGGATCGATTTCTTCCAACTTCAGTCCCAACTATCCTTGGGCCAAAAATACATCAAGTACCCAATTTCATTGATATATATTTTTAAAATTGCTACCTGTACTTTCCGCACTAAGGTGTTTGACTAATATTTATGGGCGTTGCAAACAGCAGCACAAATCCTATATACACTTCCCACTATGTTGGTGTAGGGTACAAAAAAATAGAAAAAAGTCTATGGTAAAGCGAAGAGAGACCTTTTAGTTAAATTGAATTTGGTGTCATTAACTTGATTCACTTAAAATCGTTTTGCCGTTGGTTTAATAAAGCACATAAACTGAAATTTATCGTTATTTTAAAATTGTTTTTTTTTCATATTGTGAATATTGTGCAGATAGATAGGACCTTTTGCCAACATACATACATACATATGTATATATCTATTGGTTGGAGTATGTTTCTGCTGTTGCTATCTAAAGTTGTTATTATTGCGTTGGTGTTATTGTCATTCTTATTTTGCTGTTTATTCGTTAAACTGTCATTAAATATTGAGCAAAAAGGTGATAAAAATTCTTGACACATACTCATCTACACACAGAAATACAAGATAAATATTTATATTTCTGTGTGTATGTGTCTAGCTTCATGGCATTTCATAGGAAGTTTTCTTCGTTTATGGTTTATAGCTGGTTATAAAAGTTTTAAAAATTTTTTGTTTTGATCAAAACTAGAATTTAATGAATATTTCAGTTTTTTATTTCTTTATATACATACATACATATATTTCGCTATAAAAACAAAAATAATTTTGTTTAAGACTGATAAATAAATTAAACGTTCTTATGCTACAAAACATAAAATTTACGGGATTTTGCATAAACGAAATTAGTAAAAATTCTTCAAATATTTTAAGATTTCAGATCAATTATATTTATAAAGAATTTTTCTTTGAAATGTTCAATGTATAACAATAATCATCATGCAACTAAACTCAAAAAGTCTCTTTTGGTACTTTGATACGGTCTTCGAATAACCCATTGACGTCTATTGGTAGTTGAAAAAAGTTTGCCATTTTAACAAAAAACTTTTCGGACATTTGGCTTATTGAAAATAGCTAAATAAAAGAATGTAAAATAAAACAAATCTGCCTAACATCATATTGGCAGCAAACAGCTTTACGAAGATCTCAAAAAATCTATTTCAAAATCATTTCATAATCATCAATTTCACAAAAAGTCGCAAAATAGTCATTACTGCGCAATGCGGTAACGTTTCAGGTAACGGCTGGCTTTAAACTGTCAACTCAGCTTACTGCTTACAAGACTACTTCTAAGCGATACAGACAAAAATTGTATTCGTTATTCAGTAATTGCAAATCATTGCTATATTTATGATAATGTGACAGATGTGTTTACAATAACTTTTTATTTTATAATTTTCAATATTATTATAGCAATTCGTTGCTTGTTTATATTTAATTTCCTTTACCAAATTATATAACATTTCGCTTACATAATGGCTTACAAAACACAGCAAAAATAAGCTATTCAAGTTGCAAGTGCAAGGTAAACAAAGCACACATTAATGAATTATAAAAAAATGTTACTGATATCGATTTACCGTTTAATAAAATGACAAACAAGTTTGATTTTATACATAAAAACTTAAAAAGGCGTATAATAAACTACGCGCAGGCGCATGCATGTGTATCAATAAATATGAACGTTTGATTTTAATATTAATGAACTACTGAGAAACTTGATTAATTACAAAGTGAAAGTTTATTCATGCAATAAATTACATAAATATTGTTTTGTCTATTATCAGTTGGCCAGCTTTAGTGCAGGAGAAAAATTGACGACAGCATGGGAAACACCACCAGCTTTGGAAACATTTTCTAGTTATGAGGTAAATTTGTTACACACAAAACTGTAAAAAATATTTTAAATACATTTGAATATTTCTTTGCCAACAGGATATGCAACGTTATTTTGATCATCGCAATCAAAGGCGTCTCAGACATTTGGAAAATCCTTTAGAAGATTCTTACATAGAAGCCTATAATCAGCACAATGAACATGAAGAACATAGAACTAAACGTTCTTCAGCGAATCATCAGGACTTCAAGCCACAACCAGCTCTAATAAGGTTTGAAATGGCTGATGCTGTGGAGCCCAGTGATGAAGTTAAGGATTTGATACGTCAATACAAAAGTAGAGAATTACAGCAGAATAAGAAATATATGGAAACAGTGTCTCCTGCTAATAGCAAAAACCTAGAGTCCTTAGGCAAACATATAGTTAAGAGAGCTCCTGCAAATAACATTATGACACACAAGTCTTCAAGTAATCATTTGGCCAGACCCAAACGTTCTATGCAACATCAACAACCGGCCAATTTTAAGGTAAGATATATACCATTTGAAGCATCAGATGCCCGGGAACCTGACGCTCATACTAAGGTTTTGATCAAACGTATGCGTGCTTTAGAAATTGAGAAACTAGCTAAAGAGTTGCCGTTAACTAATCCCAGTTCTATGGCTAATATGGATCTTCTAGAAAACATTAGTACAACTACTAAAAAGCCTCAACTGAAACGTTCCAAATATACTAAACAATGGAAACCAAAAAGAGCTAGACGTGAGGCATCCGTTCCCGAAATGATTAAGTTTGAAATAAGCGATGCTAAGGATCCAGATCATTCACTGAAGACATTTATGCAAACAAAAGAAACTAGAGAAAGCAAAGATTTAAAGTTAGAGAGTACACAGGCAGCCAAAACTGTTGAGCCAGCAGACTCGGCATCTAGCGATCAAAGTGCTCAGTCCACCAAAAAGTTCTTTGTGTTTAAGGAAGCCCCAACAAAGGTTAAGAAATCCATTGCTGCCATACCTCATGATGTGCAAAATATTATCACGCATTTGATGAAGGGTGGTGCCGGAGGAGGGGGAGGTGGAGGAAAAGCCTATTTGAAATATATACCGGCCCAACAAATGGACTATAATAAATTGAAGGTAGCTTATCCTATAGCTAAAGGAGGTGGAGCAATTTATGGTGGTCATGGAGGTGGAGGAGTAGGAGGCGGTGGTATTGCCTATGGAAAATATGCTCATGCGGTGCCAGTTAAATTTGTTTATCATCCAGTGGCAGTAGGAGCTATTGGAGGCCATGGTGGTGGTTATGGAGGTGGCGGCGGTGGCCACGGCGGAGGAGGTGGTGGTGTTGCTGTTGCAGTACCAGTCAAATACGTGGCAGTCGGAGGTGGTGAACCAGGTTATGGTGGTGTGAAAGGCTATGCCGGTGGTGAAGGAGGAGGTTATGCGGGCGGCGAAGGAGGTGGTTTTGCTGCTGGAGGTGCGGGAGGTCATGGTGGAGGTTATGCTGGAGGTGCCGGTGGTCATGGTGGAGAATATGCCGCTGGAGGAGGAGGTGGTTATGAGGCTGCTGGTGTGGCTGTAAAGTATGTGGCCGCTGTTAGTGGTGAAGGAGGTCATGGTGGTGGCTATGGTGGAGGAGGAGGTGGAGGTGATTATCAGGCTGAAGCAGCAGGTGGTTATGCTAGTGCTGAAGAAGGAGCTGCAGCTGATGAAGGAGGCAAAGGTGGTGGTGTGGGTGTGGGTGCTGGCGAAGGCGGTCATGGTTTCGTCTATGCCGCTGCTGTTGCTGAAGGAGGATATGGCAGTGGTGGTGAGGGTGAGGGAGAGGCTCAAGGAGACTATGCTGCTGCTGGTGGTCATGGTGGTGGATATGACTTAGTTCATGGTGGTCATGCCAACTATGGTAGAGGAGGCGGCCATGGCGGTGGAGGTGGGGCTGGTTATGTTGCTCCAGTAGCAGCAGCAATTGTACATCCCATAGTCGTAGCCGAGTCAGGTGGCGGCCAAAAGGCCGAAGCTTATGGTGGCGGTTATGCTGAAGCTGGAGGAGCAGGTAAAGGAGCTGGAAATGAAGTCATTAAAGCTATACCAGCTCCACAGTTTAAAGGTGAAGTCAAATATAGTGTTGTGCCAACCGTTGAACAGTATGCCAAAACACCCACACAAGATTTTCAACTTAAACTTTATTCACCCGAATCTCTGATAGCCAAAGCCCAACTGGAAGCCAAAGATAAAGCAAAAGCCATTGCAGAGGAGGGTCAAAAAGCAGTTGCAGCGGCATATGATCTTGCAGCTGGTAAGGGTGGTGGAAGTTATGGAGGTGAAAAGGGAGTGGCGGTTGGTTATGGAGGAGGAAAAGGAAGTGGTGGTGGTGATGGAGGCTTTGGTTTTAAAATTGGTGCTGGATATGGAGGAGGGGAAGCAGCGAATGGAGGTGGTAAAGGCGGTGGTGGCTATGGAGGAGGAGAATTAGGTTTTGGAGGAGGTAAAGGCGGAGCTGGTTATGGAGGAGGAGAAGATGGTTTCGGTGGAGGCAAAGGTGGAGCTGGTTATGGAGGAGGAGAAGGAGGTTTTGGAGGTAGTAAAAACGGAGGTGGTTATGGAGGAGGAGGAGAAATAGTTTATGGCGGAGCAGGTAAAGCTGGAGCTGGCTATGGTGGTGGTTATGGAGGAGCTGAAGGGGGTTACGCTGGTGGCAAAGCTGGAGCTGGTTACGGTGGAGGCGGTGGTGCTGGCGCTGGTCCTGTTATTAAAATTGAATATCATGCTCCGGCCGAGTCATTTAAGGGCAACTACAAGGATATACCAGAATTTCAGCAGCTGTCCTCGTTGGTAGGCAAATCTCCGGAAGACCAAATACATGGTCTTACTTATTTATTAGCCAAAGAAATGCAAAATCGTTTACATTTGCAGCGCAACTATGGAGGCGGCGGAAAAGGTGCCGGAGGCTTTGGTGGTGGAAAGGGTCTTGGTGGCGGTGGCGCTTATGGAGGCGGTGTGGAAGGTGGTTTACCACGCCCGCAAGACAACAAAGCTCCGGTGCTATTTGAACCCCAAGAGGCGGCAGCTTTGGGTGGTGCTGGTGAAGGCAAAGGTGCAGGAGGTGGTGGAGGAGGTGGCTTTTATCAGCCCATAGTTGGTAAATATATAGGCATGGCTAAATCGAAACAATACATACCCGTTATTGAGCAAGCTGCGGTAGAGGAACTTAAAGGAGGAGGAGGAGGAGGTGGGGGAGGAGCAGCAGGAGGTAAAGGTGGTTTAGGAGGGGCTGGCGGAGGATTTGGTGGTAAACTTGCTTATTCGGGTTATGGCCTTTCACCAAATTACAAAGGTTTAAATGGTCTCAAGGGAATTGCAGGCGGCTTAGGAGGTAAAGGTGCAGCTGCGGCTGGAGGAGAAGGTTATAACGCCAATACCTATGAGGAGGCAGCTGCTAAGGTGAGTCCTGGCTTTTTGTATAAATATTTTTTTAATTATTCAAATTAAACTCAATTTTAAGCAAACAATGAACTTTCCAATACCATTAATTTCTAACTGTTTGTTGGTTGCTTAATACCATTTTATGTGTTTTTCTTTTTCGAAACTTAATTTTCTCTGTCTAGCTCTTATAATCCCCTCATGGATTAAGCCGCGTCACAAACAGCATTAATCCATTTACGTGCTCATTACAGCAACAACAACTAGAAAAGAAGTAGACAAACAAAAAAACTTTAGAACTTGACGATGTTTATAGTGTGTACCTTCCAACCAACAAACACACAGGCACATACATATAAATAAAATTAATGCAAACAATGTAGACAAAAACTCCAGTACTATTTTCCACTTTTGGCTCATTCCCTAACAAATGCCTCGATAGTAGACATAGTAAAGGAACAAAAAATAAAGACTAAAAGTCTTCCCAACTCTCACCAGCTCAAACTTTTAAATATCCTGGTACTGTTGACTTAAAAGACAGTTTGGGTGATTGTGTGTCAATTGATGCGTTTGGCTTCACTTTTCCTAATGCTGCTATAGCTGCTGCTTGTCATTTGTAGTGGTGTAAAGTTAAGTGTGTGTTAGTGTGTGTTAGTGTTTAGCTGAGTATGAGTGTTTTCTGGTGTGCAAGTGAATGTACTTCCGTTTTCCTGTTATAGTTTGATGATGATACCAAGCGTTGCCGTTTCATTTTATTCATCGTCTCATGATTTTTTTTTCAGTTCTTTTTTTTTGGATTTTTATTCATTTCTTGCTTACTCACTTACTTAGTAAACTTTGTACAAAAAGGCAAATAATGAATTTCCTGTATGGATGGCTGTACGAGTAGTAGTAGTTTTCGTTATGCATTTGCCGTTTGTTAAGGTTTAACTGAGAGGGTAAGCATTTCCCCTGCCAAATGCTCAAACATTTTAATGTATTTTGTTGTATACGAAATGCAAAATAACAACGACATTGAAATTGTTTGTCGAACTTGAAAATTTTTACGATTAAATGCATTATTTTCTTTACAACAATTTGAAAACGAGCATACAAAGGCGACAAAACTACAACCAGAAAAAAAAGAAAAAAAATTTATATAAACGTCTTGTCTTGTGTAGAAAGAAGCAAGAAAAAAGACAGCAAAATTAAAAAGATGAGCATGAAAGAAGTTTTAAAAAATAGACATGGATATGCAATCAATTTATATCTTTACATAGAGAAAATTACCAATGCTTGTTTTTTTTTCCTGACAAACTAATTTCTATTTTTTGCTTTACTTATACTTAACAATTGGTTTTTTAACACTATAAGGTCCTTGAGGGGTTTCGTGTCTAGGCAAAATTAAAACTATGTGTAACTTTAGCAAAATTAATCTAGACAATATACAATATTGTTATTTAAAAGAAAAAAGACAGTGAAAGTTAAGTGGAGTCGATGATGGCAATCGGTTTTCACTTTTTTTCAATGATTTGCTCGCACTTCACAAAGTAACTTTAACCTTTTAAATACAAATTCATGTGATAATTATTAAGTGTTAGACTATCACACAAATATATGATATATTATTATGAATGTAAAGAAATGGAAGACATTAAATTAAAATTGTTTCACCAATAATTTTCTTTAAAAATTATTCAAATTTATTTCACTAAAAAGCTTTCTCAAAAATGTTTTACTAAAAATTTTCACTTGTTTTATCGAAAATGTTTCACTAAAAAAGCCTTTCACTGATAATTGCCTTGAAAAAGATTCATTTAAAAATTGCACTAACATATTTATCTAATAATTTTCACCACAAATGTTTTCAAAAATTTTCACTGAAATCATTCCACCAAAAATGCGTTACTAAAAAATTACTAAAAATTATTTTGTTTCATCCCTGAAGATGTTACACATTGTTGTAGCGAAATATTGGAATAAATAAAAAAGAAAGTGACCTTAAGCTCGAAACAAAATAATTTTTAATAAAGATATAAAGGTCGAACAATTAATAAAATAATCTAAAAATTGTTTCACTTTAAAATGTTTATTACAAAAGATTCACAAAAAAATATTTCACCCCTATTTATCTCTAAATTATAAAAATGTTCTACTAACTTTTTCCACAAAGCTTAAAGATATCTTTGACAAAAAAAAATTTTTAAATATTTACTCTAAGGGTACGATCACACATGGCAAATATTTACTCAAAAAAGCGTAACCAATATTTTTTGAACAAATTTGTTTGACGATATTAAATCTTACGAGTATTTTGTACACACAAATAGCATTAAATAGAATTAAACTTATCTTCTATGGTGATTTTGCCTTGGTAAAATAAGTTTTCGAAATAAAAACAAGAATTAAAACAACTTTTATTTAGAGGTTACGTCATTTTCGTCAAATATTTGCCATGTGTGACATCTTAACATTTGATTTCTACAATATTTCGCTAAAAATTTTCACTAAAAATGTTCAACAACTATTTTGCTACAAACTTCAAAACTGACAATAAAATTTCATAAATATTGTTTTTCTATGTTTAAATTTCTCAACAAAATACTTTACATACATCACCCTCGATGGATTAATACTATTAACTACACAAATGAATCTATAACTACAACATACTTTGCCACCTACTTTAGATCGACCGAATATATTGCACAATTTTCTTGTTATTTAGGAAAATTTGATACGCTCACAATTTAAGTTATTACCAAAGATACAACAAAGATGTTTGGTTTTGAATTTCTTTGTAGAATTGCTGGCTAAAAGCAGTAGCAGTAGAATCAATTCAATTGATGGCAAATGATACTGATGTTGCTGCTAACAAAAATTGTAACAGTCAAGCAAGCCAGCAAGCATTCATTCATCCAACCAGTCAGCCAACCTATGGACTTGGTTTTACTGAGATGTGTTGCTTATGTATGTATGTATGTGTGTTTATAGCCTAGGCAGAGATTTAACTTGTGAGTCTGCATATTATCGGTTGTTGAGTTGTTGTAATCCCTAAAGTTATGCACAGAAACAACAGCAATAACAACAAGCAGAAATAATAACAAAAACACTTTTGTTAACTTGTCCTCTTTTGCCAGATTGTTAACAAACATGTTTTGTTGTAAACTACTTCTTCATACTCATACATAAAATTGCTTTAGTTTTTCTTGCAGTTTTTTTCTGCAGCTCATCTACAAAGTTGAAATAATCTCAGCTACACCCAGGCTGTTATTGAGTAAATTGGAAAAATTTACAAATACAGTAAAACTTTGCCTAACAACAACAAAAAAAAAGAAAACATAGTTGGAATTATATTTAAAGCAAAAGTAGTCCAAGCTAAACATTATCATAATAATACCTTGGCTTACGTTTTAAGTACATTCGAATACAATTTGATTATTGTTTTCTTACGTACGTATGCATGTACATATGCAGCTAGATATCTGTCTTATATTTAGTTATACTTTTGATTGCTACAAAGTTAAATTGTTTGTCTAGTATTTGGGGGGGAAAAAGAGTACAGGCAAGAAGGTAAAATAGTCAATTTTTCTAAGTAAGGAAATCTGCAAAAATATTTTTCTTGAGTTTAACATTGTGTTTAAAAATTAAACTTTCCTTTCCTTCTTACCTTCAACAGTTTCCAAGAATTGGTGTATTTAACACAAACGTTTCATTGACAAACTATTGGGGGTTTTAAAAAATGTTCTTATTAGTGTGTTTAAGACTCTGACAGGTCTCATGGTTTATAAAGAAATGGGTTATATAGAGTTTATTACAGAGTTTGTAGGTTAAAAAGCCAAAAAGTAGGCATTAGTTTTACATTAAATCAAAACAATCATTAGACTAAAAATTCTAATAATAATTTTACATATTTTTTCCATAATAAACAACACTTGTTTATAACTGAAATCAGTTTCTTCACAATATATCATATTCTCTTAATTGCAACTAGGGAACAAATATAAATAAACATACATATTTACTGGACTAATTGAGCTAGGAGTAATATTTATTAAACATTAAATTGCAGAACATGCTAGAATTAGAATTAAATATGAAAATCGCTAACACACAGTTAAATTTAATTTGTCTATTATTTTTAGGCTGTAGCCCATAATTTACTATACATTTAACAAATATTAAAGCATGCTTTAAGGAGCTAACACGCAGCCACACTCCTTATCACAGCTACCATTCCTTAAAACTCCTCCCTAATTTAAGTTTTAGCAAAGATTTTTAAACTCCCTTTTTAAGAACCTAAATTTAAGAGAGAAAAACACACACATACAAAAATGGAGTGGGAGTTATTTTGTCGCTGATAACTTTCAAAATATGCCAAAGCAGCATACAAAACTTTTCAACACTTCTCTCCTTTTATGTTTTTCTTCGGCATAAAAAAATTAAAAAAAAACATGTGCAAAACTATTTTACCAAAGCGAAATATAAAATAAAATGAAAGAATGAACGATGAAGTTTAAGTATTACTAGTCATTGGCAGCTGTATAGATGAGTTTAAGCAATTTAACTTTGAGCAAAAAAAAAATTAAGAAGAAAACAAACATTTTTTAAGATTTTTTGTTTTGAGATAAAAATTAAAAGATCTTTAAAATTAAGCACTTAACTTTAATAAATTGAAGTGAAACCATAATATAAAACATTGCTGCTAAAAGAAAACATAAAGCACAAAGCAAAAGCAGTTTAAAAACAATTATAGATTCTACTAAAAACTTGACAATTTTGTAACTATAATTTCGTTCCCTACCCTTTGCTCATGGCAATTTCTTAATGTTATAATTTTAACAGCCAAATATGTTTGAAGAGTTACCAAATTCTGTAAAAAAAAGTCAAAATGTGTTTAATGCTGCATTTAAAACTAGCTTTACACAAATTACATTTGGTTCATAATTTTAATGTTTTTTCTTAAACAGTCCAAAAGTTAAATCAAACTTTTCACAAACGTACAAAATGCACCACATAAATTAATGAGATTTTTTAATTAATGTTAATCATTCTCCTAAGCAGTTTGGTATTGAAAATCTGTAAAATCACCTCAGCAGAGAAAAAGTTTCTGAGGCAACATAAAACTTGGACTACTCAAATTATTGGTTTTGTATTGGTTTTTCAAATTATACCCATTCTTACAACCGGCGCATGTTATAAATGATTTTATCTTAAATACTGCAACTGTTAAATCGCATTTTACACAAAAATTTTCGCTTTCAAACACTCCCATTTACATATTAAATGTATCTATGTGTATATGTTTGACTAAAACACGCTCACTTGCAAAATGCACCAGATAAATTAATGAGATTCTTCAGTTAATGTTTATCATTTTCCTAAGCCGTTTGTTATTGAAATCAAGTAAAATTCGCTCAGTGGAGAACAAACTATGAACCAAATTGTAGGGCAACCTCAATAAAATTTAATGTATTTTCTTAGTTTTGTAACTGTTGTAATTGTTGGAAGTAGTTGATTAAGTTTATTGGTTGTTGCTACTATTTTTTTTATTATTTTGATTTTTGATTTTGCCCCACTGTACAACAACGTTATAAGTATTTTTTCATTGTTAATTTTTTTCACCAACAACAAGCAAAAAATAAGCAGACTTAATAAAGTTAAAAACTAGTTTTGGAAAAATATATTGCATTTTTTTTAATTTGGTCTCCCATTTTATTCAACAACTCTTTTGCTGCTTAACCGATTTGGTTGA
Source organism: Bellardia bayeri (assembly GCA_950370525.1). Classification (NCBI taxonomy): domain Eukaryota; kingdom Metazoa; phylum Arthropoda; class Insecta; order Diptera; family Calliphoridae; genus Bellardia; species Bellardia bayeri. The sequence continues at coordinate 3,383,354 of OX493268.1, forward strand.
TGTTCAAGAACAAACTGCTTAGGACAATCGTTTTATGTCAGTCTGATTAAATTCAGTTGCAGATTTTGGATGTAAAACTTATTTACACAGACAGAAATACAGATATAGTTTTATATACCTATATATTAATTCATTGGAATATTATTAATGTACTTTAGATGGATAGTTTGCAGTGTTACATATGATATGACAAGCTTATATCAATTCCAAGATTTTGTAAATCAAGTTATTACAACTGAACCCCAATTATTTGTTGATGAATTATAATTTGCAGCAAAAACACGCTGTACATGCTTCCAAATAATTTCCAAACACGTCCTTGTAGTCAACTTACAACTAGAGACAATATATACACATTCATCTACTACTACTACTATGTATATCAACAGCAGTTGGTTTGTCTTTGTTAAACATCCTTTTGATCATTGATTTTTATGCTTTTTTGTTATTTTCAAACATCTTTAATTTGCATTTAATCATCCTTGTTTCATGGCTGTTAATGGTTCATTTGTTTCTTTGTGCTTTATTTCATTTTTATTATGAGCTTTAGAAACAGCCACAACAACTACAAAAAATATTCATACCCTGAAATATAAGTTTGTATAATTCGTTTTCTTTGCTCATATTTTTCTTTTTTTTGTAGCTTTCAGTCTTGTGCCCTTGTGTTCGTTCTTCTCTTGTCTAATTTAAAATACATTGTAATCAAATGCTTGATTTCATTGTTTCCTTTTAGACACTTTGTAATTGCTCCCTTAACGGGTATAAGGCGTTTTATTTTTTCTTGTAGTTGTTGCCTTTATTTTGTGGGTTCTAGTATACATTTGTGTTGGAGTTGGTTTCTTTATTATTTGTGGTTAGCTTTTCCTTGACTTTTGTATGTCATTATATATTTAATGGTGGGAGCTGAGTAAATGAGCTTCTCTGTTTGATCTAATGTCTATTCAAATGATTTTATTTATAATTTTCCACCAAACAAAGTTTAAGTTTGTAGGAAATGACTTACTTGTTGTGGTAATTGCAAATAGAAAATTTAGAAAATTAATCAAAGTTGTTATACAAAACAAACCGCTCAAATATTCCTAAAACCTTCACCATTGTTATTTTACCTTCAAAAAAAACCTAGTGAGATCCTTATTCATACTTATTACACTCTCATTTTTTCAGATTAAAACAAACAAAGATAAAGTTACAAAGAAATGTCTACAAATTTAATAATTTCAAACATTTTACAGCATTTATAACATTTACATTTACATAACTAAACTGCTAACAATTAGGTGTAAAACAATTTCCCTCTTTCAGAAGAAAAAGTTAATGTACAGCACAAAACTAACTTTTAATAATAAATACTATTCAAAATTAAAATTTAACAGCTACACATGTGCATTTAACTATTCTTCCATTTTATTTATTTTTTTTATTGTATAATGTTACAACTTAGCATTCATTATTAACAATTACCAAAATAAAAGTTTTTTTGCACATTCGAGCACTGTAGTAGAGAAGCACAAAACCGCATTAAAATTTCATAAATTGTTCACACCACATAACTGGACTATTACATGAATTCATGCAAACTTACTTGCAATGAAAACACAAACAAAAAAACACTTACTTACTTGCAAACATTTTTGAACATTTGAAACATTTCACACAATGTCCTTTAGCTCATCAAAAATCTGTGAAAAATCCTCATAGAAAAACCAAATATAAGCTTACAAACTATGAGCAAGCATGGCATGTGTAATAACAGAAGGACTAGAAACAAACTAAACCCCAAACAGGGCGAGCAAACACTAGAACAGAACCGAACGGAACAAATCAAACCATACATTCATATAAAGCATGTAGCAAAATAACTAAAGAGCACACATATGTTTTAGCCATTACACAGCAAAAAGGACAAATATTCAATATAACCAACTCACTCCCATAAGCAGAAGGCTGGTATACAAATGTACAAGTGTTTTTAAGCTTGTTCTTTTCATGGTCATCATGGTTGTCACTCATCATTGTCATCATTCTCATTCTCACCAATCCATACTTATGCTACCACCATTGCTGCACATTTCATAGTAGTGAAGTAGCATAAGGTTTTGCTTTTGAGGTGTGCAGTGAGTGAGTACAAACCTAAAATGATAAAAGACTCCTTCATTCATTTATTCGTTTTTTTTTTGGGTTTTTTTTTATTGGTGGCGATGGTAATGCTGATGATGTTTTCAATGTACTCTACATATAGCTGGAACTCACAACATCATGTCGTATGCCTAGAAGCTGCAGTTTTATAACACATGGACATTTCTACACAGTCATACATTCAAACATAAAGACAGACGAACAGCTTAATATGTTGGCGAGACAACTGATGTTGCACAATACTCACATAACGTTGCACTCACTCACTACTCTTTCTGGTTATTAAATTCGTACATACATACTTACTTGCTTACATATGTATGTTGTATAATCCCTTACACAAGGCAGACAACGACAATAACATTGTCTTTGGTCAGACTTACTCATACACACTGCAATTTACAGAGAGTATAAATTCTCTGTAAATTGCTGACTTGCTTCAAGAATGTGGCAACTAGAAAAAGACAGTTTTGAATAAATAATTCACAATGTCATTATAAGTAATCAAAAATGTAGTAGAATGATTTTTTTTTATTATTGATTGACATGATTTATTAACAAAAATAACTTGAAATATAAATTTTGCCTTGTTTATTTATCATTTAAAAGAGTAGTAAATTTACTACTTTTAAAAAAAATCAAGTAATTTACAAAACTACAGCTGCAAGTAATTGCATCTCACTTAAATTAAAAAAAATAAAAAATAAGAAATTAATAAGAGAAATTATGAAGTTTTGATAACATTTAAAAAAATAGTAGATTTGCTACCTTTTTAAAATAAAATAATTTCTAAAATTTTAACACATCAAAATAATCAGTCATTGTTAGTAATTACAAATATAAAAATTTGACATGTTTTGTCCTCATTTAAAAACGTAGTAAATTGACCACTTTTTTGAAATATGGAATGTACAAAATTCCAGCTATAAATAATTGTAACCAACTCGAAATAACAAGATTTATAAAAACTGTGCAGTTTTATTCACATTTTACAAAAAGTAGTAGATTTACTACCTTTTTTAATAAAATCATTTCTGAAATTTTAATACAAAAACACAATCATTGATTGTTAATGACTGCAAATATAAAATTTTGGCAGCATTTAAAAAAGTAGTAGATATAATACTTAAAAAAAATCAAGGAATTTACAACGCTATACCCCTAAATAATTTTATCTCACTTTAACTAATGAGAAATATAAAAATTAAGAAGTTTTGATCACAGTTAAAAACAGTAGTAGATTTACTACCTTTTTTAAATTGAAGAATTTCTAAAATTTTAATACCAAAAGCAATCAATGATTGTTACTAACTGTAAATATGAAATTTTGGCATGATTTGACAACATTCAAAAGAGTAGTAGTTTTACTACTTTTTTAAAAATCAATTTATTGCCGTAAATAATTGTACCTTACTCGAATTATTGATAACTAGAACGTTTTCAGAACAGTTTCGGCAATATTAGAAAAAATATTCAATTTAGAGTTGTGACAATTTCACATTAACTGCAAGACATTGTCAAATATTGTCTGCTTTTATAGATTTACACATTCTAGCACACATTCCAGCTCTTACACAATTGTTGGCAACAAAAAAAATAACCAAAGAAAAAAAAAAGCAAAAAACAATGGCCCTTAAGACCATTTAAATAAAAGGTATAACAGACAACAACAATAATCATAACAAGACAACAACAACAATAACAGCAACACAATAACAACATTCATAAATTCTATAGAGTAACTGAGAAGTTGTTTAAAATGTATGTTTGAAGTGTGTCAAAAATGTATGTTTATAAATTTTGTATAAAAATTGTGGTTAATTGTGATCCAGAGACTTGGAAGAATTGTAACTGGTTGTTAACAACATAACAGACATTAAATTGTAAAATTTGACAAATTAAAAATATAAAAACTATAATGAGTTTTTTGCAATATGGCATAAGTTTTCGGCGTTAAAAACGTCAGCAGGGCAAAATCAGCAATTTTTAAATAGAACTTGAAGATTTTTAAAAGAAATGTGATAAATATAGCACAAATAATTAACTAATGCTGTAAAAACAGATGGTTTGAATCTTCACTAAGACCCCAAAAATACGTACGATTGAAATTTAACTAAGAATGCATAAATGTCTTTAACTAAGTTAAAATAACTATGTAAATATTATAAATCTTAACTAAGGCCACAAAAGACCTACGATTATAGTTCAACTTAAAATGTTAACAGTAACTAAGAATAGAAAGTCCTGCTATTGAAGCAGTTTGTTGTTTTTATTGTTGATATATCTTTTACACCGCAAAGGTGTGTTGATAGGCATCAATGTTGAGACGAATTAAATTTATAAATATTATTAAATTATTAAATTTATAATAATTTTTTAATGTCTTGACGTGATCAAAGACGTCCACAAACATTAAAGCACTCTATACAAAGGAAGATGTTTAATGTAATTTTTACCATTGCATTCCATTTGCAATTTCTACATTATTCACTTGGGTTCTTGTTAATATATTTACAGGAAACATTTTGTAAGGGAATCCAATCCAAATACCCAAATATTTTATTTGCAAGTATAATGCTTTCATGCATGTAACATTTGTGCTTCCTATAAAATGTTTATTTAAAATGAGTCTGTTTCAAATGTAAAGTTTTTTTTAAGCAATACTCTCGTTGCAAGGAGTGCTCTGAAATACGGTTATATCGAAAACCGATATTTCACACAAACAAATGTTTTTTTTCTCATTTGTAAATTAATAATTGGTTTTATTCAATTCAGTTTTTAAGAACTATTTCTCAAAAACCCGTTTTTTTTAGCAATAACATTTATTCCCACAAAACCGGTTTTCAGTATAAGTTTTATCAAAACCAATTTTTAATCAAAATAACGTTTTTCATAGAAAATTTGAAAGAATTGTTTTTTTTTAATTTATTTCTATTATAAAAACGAATAAGAAACTGTTTTTCCAAAAACTTTTTTTGACATAATTACATCAAATGGGCCCTTATTAGTTTTATTTAAAGTTTTACTTTTACTGCCGTATTTATAAAAAATAAAGTATGCTTGAAGTGTGCTTTAAGACAAAATTTTCGTACAAAATTTTCTTAAAGTACACTTGAAGTCTACTTTAATTTTTTATAAATACAGCAGTTAGTCATTTGATATTATTAAAATATTACGTATACGCAACGAATATCATGAAATAATTAAATATTCCTCATACGCTCTGAGTAACCAATACTAAATGTAAACTAATCATTCATACGCAATAATCGATTCAGAAACACTGACAGAAAATTTTCGTTAGACATAAATCATTGAAATTTGTTTAAATTCAGATTTAATGCAGTCAAATATTTCACTTGCAAATATTGACTTGATCCATTTTACACTTTTTTTTAGTTTGATTTTTTATGCGAAAAGTGCTTTGAAAATATTTTTTAAACATTCACTAATTAATTTTCAATAATTTTCCACTTAATTTACAATTTTCAACGAAATACAAATGTCAAAATAAATTTGATACTTGTTCAATCATCACGTAAATTGTCATTGCACAACTGTCACTTGTTATTCTCGCTAAAAATACTTTTTTTTTTTTTTTTTGTTACTGTTGTGTGTTGTAGTTTTGTTACTGATTATGTTTCTCTCTAAGCTTTTGGTGCAGCATACATATGTGCATAAAGACATGGTTTGAAACAACATACTTTCTAAGGATATAAAAACTTTGTATGTATATGGACTTGACAACCAAACCAAAACTACCAGCTGCAGCTACAGCAGCAGCAACAACAAGAATAAAGTCAACAAACTGATAATTCAATCATGTTGCCATAACAAACCCCTACAAAATTACGTGATCAGATTTCACAATAACAATCAAAAAACAAACAGAAAAAAACCAGTCTACATTCATATTTTTCAAAAGAAACCAGCAAAACCAAGTTTAAAAAGACACACACATGTTGGTTAAAGCACTAGTTCAGTTCACAAAGCCACACTTTTTTTTACTTTATTACACGAAACCTTTTTACACCATTATTCATTAACAAATATTATTCATATTATAATTTCATGTTGACCCTTATATTCTATTTACGTACATGATCACAACTCTTACTTTCCCCTCCTACTTTGGCAGAAATTATAAATATGGTAAAAGCGTTTGTATTTTTTTTTTTCTAATTCATGTAGAAACTTATTATTGCATATATTAGTTTAAGAACAAATTGTTCAAAAAAAAACAGCATACACAATAAGAAAAATTGCAGGGAAAACTGAATATATGGAAATAAAGATAAAGTGGTCGTTTTATCGTTGAGTACAAAAAAAGGGGAATGAAATAATTTGCTGAAATTTTTCAGCAGCTTGACAGCTGTTGTTGTGCGAAAATTGTTTTAGAAATTATACCATAATTTAGCTGCAATTTCCTTTGCACAGAGAATGTGTGAGAAGTTTCTAAAATTTTAACCACATATCTTAAATCACAAAAAATATATTAATCTGTGATTTTTCATATTTCATTAGAAAAGACGTCGATGTTTAAAAAGACTGATTCATTGAAAAAATTGTTTCATGAACAATAGCTCAAATTAACATGTTAATTTCTTTCATTTTTACTCAACAAATTTATTGTTTTTATAAGAAGAAATAAATTTTTAAATTAGAAATTAAGATGAAGTTACTTTGCTTGAAAGTTTATTTTTATAAATAAATGTTTTTTATTAAAAAAAATATAATTGCAAGTTTTACAAAAACGGCTTGATACTTTTCACCCAACCTTCTTTTCTCATGTTTCCCACCAACAAAACAACCTGAAACACAAAAAAACACTCCTCCAACTTTTATTTCAAAATTATAAAATGGGGGATGCTATAAAGCTAAAGACATATAATTTTCATTATAATGACCAGAAATAATGGCAAATACAATTGCAATGCTACACATTTTTTGTTTTTTTTTTTTTGCTGCTGTAATTGTATTATCCTTTTAATATTTCGACTTCAACATCACGTTTATGCTTGTGTTGGCCAATAGTGCAGAAACAAAACTGACTTTTTTACACTATAAATAGTTTTACTTTGCAAAGACACAAATGATTCCAGCTTCAGTTATTGGGGGTAAACATATGTCACATCTTAGAGACAGAAATGTGAGCAATGGATAGCTTCTAATTGCAATGCAGTTAAAACATGATGAATAGTATTTTGTAAAAGAATGTATATTTTTAAAATTGATAATGTAAATGTTGAAAAAATATTACTGAAATTACCTATTATATACATTAATGCAAATAAGTCCAATTTATTAAAAAAAACTAATTGATAGAACTTTTCACTCTAGTCGAATAATAGTGTTTATGTATCTGTGCAAACTGATATGTAAATTTAATTTACAACCTAAAAAAATTTCTATAATTTAAAGAACACTCATTTGCTTAACCATTAATCAATTTCGTGCTTAGTGAATGACTATTTAAATTTCATTTCATTCTCTTCTTTACAAATCTAATAAACTTGATTCAATCAGCTTCCAAAATTTAGCAACACTTACAGAAAATTTCAACACACACAGCAACAAATAAACATATAAATCACATCACGTTCAAGTTTGCAGCAATAACAAAAACAAAAACTCACAAACATTTCACACCATTTTCCGATAAAAAAATAGTCAATGCCAAAACAAAATCTTTACTATTACAAGAAAAACTCTAGCAGACAAATAAGCATTAGAAAAATGTAACAAAGAAATCTAAGCAAACAAGTAATGAAGCTGCTGATAAAAAAAACTGAAATTCTAACTACTAACATGTTTGTGATATCGTTTTTTGAAATAAATAAATGAAAAAAACATGAAATTTAATTTAAAAACACCTGGCATTAAAAAATTGAATAAATAAAAATAAAACGTAATAAATGTTTAAGGAAACAAACGTGAGCTCATTAGCTGAAAGACATATATACATGTATATTAAGTTAAAAGTTTGAACAAAAAAAAAAGTTGTAATTGAAAGTATAAATTCCGTTCAATGTAAATTTTTAATAAATTCGTAAATTGTATTACAAATTGTTAATAAAATTATAAATTTCAGTCCAATTTTGATACTTTAGCTTCATGTTCATGTCTCTTTTTTAAATCTTCATTTTTCAAACTTATAATCATTCAGCGCTCAGTTAACTGCTCCCTTGGCTTAGAGAATATGTTGCAACAGGAACACATGTGAAGAAATGTTTTGTATGTATGTGAGTGGCAGTTAGTTTTCACTCACTCACCCTGTTTCTTTCTCTCGCTCTCTCTATCTTTGTCCCTCTCATTTTTATGCATGTAATAAACAATATAAAAAATGGTATGTAAATAATAAAAAACTTCCTCTTATTGGTATAAGAGCCGAATCTTATATACCCACTACCAAACACCAGCAGTGTGATCTATAAATACTTGAAACTGATTTTTGTTATATTTTGTATCGGTAACGATAATTTGTCCCAATTTACACGAAGCAATTCTTTAAGCTTAGCTGATTACCTCTTAGATATCGTGCTGAGGGAAAGATAAGAAGAGTACTCACTTGATTGTACTTGCAATTCATTTTACTCTCTCGTATTTGTATTACATATATATGTGTATTATATATGTATGTGTATTATATATGTATGTGTATCACATATGTGATTTATAAATAATAATTGTGCTGTGTGAACACCAAAGAAATTTCAGGAAAATAATTGCATCAATCTTTTCAATAAGAATTGCTTCGTGTAAATTAGGACTTATACTGGTTATTTTATTTTGCGGATCCCTTACACGAGTACAACCAACTATTATAGGAGATCATAAAATATTGTTCCACCATTTTTATTTATTTGAGGTGTGTTCTGTTTCAGTTTCATCTAAATAACAACATTTACAACAATTTTATGCCCATTCCAATTATTCCACAAAGTATACGGAGGTGACACCTCTTCCTTAATGGACGATAATAACATTTTATATTTATCTGTTTCTTTCAGAACCGCCCTTTATTTATAGTTTTACAGCGTGTAAAGATTTACTTTGATGCCAAAAAGACGTAGGAAACTGATTTTAACTTAAAAATGATTTTTGTAAAATTTTAGTTCGATATGGATGTTTATATAGGTTAATGACTCTTCATAAGAGAGCTATGACCTATTAAGAACCGTTCAGGATGAAATTAGGTACGACGATTTATATGCATAAGTATGTAAATGATTTGTGTTGAATTTCAACTTGATATTGATGTTTATAAATGCTTTATGCTTCTTTAAGTGATTTTCGGAAGTGGAGTTCACTTGGGGCCTACGGTCAAATGTGGATCGATTATCATGACATTTGGTGTGACCATTTATATGTTTGCATTATTTGTGTTGAATTTCAACTTAATAGTCAATTTTATAAGGGATTTATGCACATTTAATTGATTTTCGGAAGTTGACTTTGTATGGGGCTAAGACAAAATATGGAATGATGCAAACAAAATATCGGTTTGAAATTGTTCGGTGCATGAAACTTATTTTTCCTAAATTTCGTATGAGTACTGCTTTCTTTACACATTTATGTTCCATAAAGTCATATTTCGGGAAAACATTTGTAGGGGGGCTATAAGAATCAGTCCACGACTCTTATCATAAAGTGTGCAAAATTTCATGATTTTCTCTGTATTACATTTAAAGAAAATTGCAAAAAATATCTAAAATATATGGAGGTTGTCTAAAACTTTGGTCTGTAACTCGAATCCTACTAGACCGATTTTGTCCCTTTTCAATGCCAAACATTTTGCTAAAACAAAGAATGTTTGGTAAGAATTTCATTGTTCTATGTCTTTTGTCGAAGCTCTGTCGTGCCTTCAACGGACGGGCATGTGTAGATCATCTTAGAATCTTTTAAGGACCCAGAATATATAGATATTTTTTTCTACGACCAATATTTCAATGTGTTACAAACAGAATGACATACCTTATATACCCCCATCATTTTTGTAGTTTGTATAAAAATATACTCAGTATATACGATTTTCTAAGAAATTCAATAACCTACAGTTGTGACTAAAACAAACACTAACAGCCTGATTTAGTTTGCATCAATTTCGAAAAATTATTTTTATTTTCCACACAAATCTCTTACATTTTTCTTATAATGGAAACTATGTTTAAAAGTATTTCTGAAAAACAATCAATCCTTGATTTTTCATATGGATTTTTTTAAATAACTAAAAATTAAGTTTCAAATATGAAAATATGTTTTTTGCCTTCTTTACAAAGCAATGTAAGCTAATTAAAATAAAGCGAATTTTATAAAAATATACAAATTTTCTAAATTTCTTAAAAAATTGCTTCAAATTATAAAAACTTTAAAATCAAGTCCATGCAAACACTCAACATTTCACAAAATACCAAGAGAATAGCAAAAAAAAAAAAAAAAGTACGAAAAGAAATAAACAATGATTTTGTACATGACAGGAATTTAATATATTTGCAACATTTATTGCATTGCTTTGCATTTGTACTAAACACGTAATAGTATCTGGATGATAATAAAATATTCAAACACACACACACACATTAACATTATACATATAATGCATACATAGCTACATTTGCATACATCAACAATACATTTTTATACATACAAACTACATAAATACTACTACTAGTAAAATGATGATGAAAAATAAAATCAAGTTTAGAAAGTAAGAAATGTATTGCATACTTTTAGACTTAAATGAGATTTAACTGTGTTGTAACGTTAAAACGAATTTGTGGACGACAGAAGGTACACTGCAGGTGACAGTTACAAACAAAAGTTTTTTATACTGTTTTTTTATTCGTATTTTGTTTTTGTAATGCAGATATTGTTCTGTAATAACAAATAACAATATGCTGAGGACTAGCAAATTTAGGGTGAGCTTTCTTAGCTAAAAAATAATATTGATAAATGATGTAAAGTAATAAATGCAGTTGCCCTAAGGGAGATGTAAATATATTTGTTATGTCAGCATAATGATTAGTTTAAAGGTAAATGACCATATAAAGTTGCAGTTGAGTGTTTAAAAGCGTATCAAATGCGCAATACGTTTAAAAATTATATAAAATTGGTTTATCAATAATTTCAATATTAAGAAATCGTATTATTTTCTCTTTCGTAATTTTTACTATTTAAATTGTTGATTACTTTTAAATTCAAAAACGTTTCAACCTATATCTGATCGTTGGAAGAATACGGGCCACGAATTTCTAACTGTTCTTATGTTTGAAGAAAACCTACCGATGTTCATGATTATAGTTTTCGCTGTATTTGATAGAAATGTCTCTCTCTCTTTGTATCAAAATATCATTTAAAATATTCGAACAATGAGAAGAGTTGTCTACATGAGTCAAATTATTAATTAATTTGCGCACCAGAAATTGTTCGCGAACTGAAAAAATGTATGGCTTTTCTAGACAAAATAAGAAAAATAAAATTCACTTAATGACTGAATTTGCATCAAAGTTGAGACGTTTAGAATTTGTGTAAATCTAGTTTTATAAAGCTTCTTACTAAAAATTTATTAATTTACTAAAAATTTTGAACATCTTTTTCTGCAGATAAAACAAATTTATATTTGTTTTGTGGCAGTCAAAACAAAATATTTTTTCGTTAAGTAATTTTCAAATATTTTTTAAAAATTATGCCTTAAAAGTATTCTTAAACTTTTGCTGCTTACTTCAACTTAAATTATCTTAAATAATTTTTGTTGTACATTTCTTTCAATACATATCTTGTTGATTAAACAAAAACATGGGTTTTTTCCTCATACCTCTCAGCTCAGCTTATTTACATTTCTTAATCAAACAAACAAAGATTGTGTTCTTTTTTCTTTCGTTTGTTTTTATATTTTCAGTTTTTTATTTTCAATTTCCATATCTTTACTTTAACAATTTTGTTTTTATTGTGTTCTTATACATATCAATTTTTTTTTACTCACTTTCTTTTCATGTCACATCTACATACGTACATGGTGTTCTGTGTTGCATGATGGTGTGTGTGTGTGTGTGTATTGTTTCCACATCAGTTGCAGTCGTATGCCTCAAAGTATGCATTTGGTTATCGTATACGTGATTTTAATACCGGCAATGATTTTGGTCACAAACAAAATCGTGATTTGCATGGTGTGACAAGGGGTCAATATCACATTTTATTACCGGATGGTCGCATACAAAATGTCATTTATCATGCTGATGATACAGGATTTCATGCGGATGTTAGTTTTGAATCAGGACGCTAACAAACTACTGCAACTATGAACTAAATAAATATGTATTCTCTTTCCCACTCTCTCGTTTACACGCTCACACTACACTAAAACTCATGCATTTATAATATCCAAGGAAGAGCTGTCGATTTAGAGGACAACATTTTATATGAAAAATTGTTGTTTGCCACAAATTTTACAATATCATTTGCATACAAGCAAGGTATATACATACATATATATATAAATATTATTATTAAACTTATTCTATTTTACTCTTTGTTACTTCTCTAAATAATTAAAACATATAAACAACGAAAACAACTCTATACGTACCTACATACATTACAAAAAAGATTATAATTTACTATTACTATTTCATTTACATTTACATTACAACTATTTCCACTTCCTTAACTGCTACCAAAAACACAAATGCCCGGCTGCCTGTTTGGCCAGCCATCTAGCCAAAATGAACAAAATTTATGAATATTTGAATATTAAAATATTGAATTCATTTTATACTTTATACCCCTACACAAATTCATTCATTCATTCGTTTGGTTTATTTTTTTTTTCGATAATATATACATATGACCGTAATAGCAATAATTTATACTACTTTTACTATTTTTGATTATGAAAAATTTCCATAGAAATTTACGGCATTTTTTATTATATTTAAATCTGCTATGATTTTTTTGCTTTCGTAATTTTTTATGTTTATTTCTATTTGCTGATGATTTTTGTGTATAGAAATTAATAGAGTCTTCTTGTCTAGCGCATTTTTGCATGTATTTATTTTTTTATTATTTTGCACATCTGTGGCCATAATTTATTATGTTATATTGCAAAAATTGTTTGCATAAATTAGTCATATTATTTTGTTTTATTACATAAAATACATAATATTTCTATAAAAAAATTATTGAACTATTCATTAGCCGTACATAAATATCGTTTGGCTTAGAAGGTAAAAGCTTTAAGTATGTTTTTCAAGAATTACAGAAGTGTCAAAAAAATTTTCATATGGAATATTTCGAATATTTACAAAATATTTCTATTGAATGCTTATTCATTTATATTGGCTTGCAAGCCAAAACAATTAAGTCTATTTTTCAAATAATTACAGGAAATAAAAAACTTGCTTAATTTTTATTTATTAAGCAGTTAATGCAGTTTTGTTTCCTTTTTATAATAAGGGAAGTGTGTTGGTATGCTGGCATAGCGCAATTTTAATAATTCATAATTTGAATGTAACACGTTAACCTCATTTTCTTATACCACGTTTCTTTTATTTTGACAAAGAGTCTAAACAGTCTCTAATAACATTAATGTCGAAAGAAGTTATAAACAATTTCCAATTTTAAAATATAAATTAAATGACAAGAAAATATTAAATAACTGAAACAGGTTTTCACTTATTCTAGCATTTTCTCAATCTACAAAATGTTTATGAAAAGTGTACTTAGCTCCTTTACACTCTAAGCTTACCAAACATATATTTGCATTTTTTGGTGAAACTTTTTTTTAATTTGACTGAATCTTAAGCACACACAGATTAAATTCTAGTATGTAGTTGCTAAAAACAAATTTAATATATTCTCTGCTTCATACGTTTTTAAGCATTCCTGCTACTATATTTATTATTTTCGTGAAGGAAAATCTCCTTCTACTATGTTCATTTCCTGTTAAGCAAAATTTATACTTTCATTTCAACAGAATTTTTTCCAAAAAATGTTCAACAGAACTTTAGTTTTGCATAAAGACGGAATAGTTCATCGAAAATAAAGATTATGTGGAAATCGTAAAGACTTTTAAAATATTGAAAGAAAGACTGAAAATTTTAACACATTGAACAATAATTTGACAACAAATCCTTCATAACTTTTACAGTAGCAAAGTAACAACTTCCTAGCAATTTCTTACTTTTTTTCAATTAGATGCAAATATTTTTTATTTGAAAAGAAAAATTAAAAAGCATTTAATTAGTTTAACTTTAAAACTAATTGATAAAAGCCTAAAATTTCGGTTGAATTCACATAAAATTTAATTTTTTTTTTATACAAAACTTTAGTCGTAGCAAACAATTACAGATCATATTATAGCGAACATATTATTATTATTATTAATTAGTAATGTGAACTAATTAGAACTAAACTTAGCAGACTTAACGACAGACGAACTTACATACTGAGAGATCGAAAATCAGACGTACAGTTTAAAAATCATATAAAATAAGTAAAAAAACAAGCCGCATGGACAGACCCACATTAAATAAAAAAAACGGATAGACTTTTAAAAGACCCAGTAACAAATTTTTTGAAAACAGATTTTTTAACTTTATAAGACAGATATATAACTTAATATCAGACATTTTAACAAACGGTCTTACATACTGAAAGACAGGACGAGAGAAACATAAGGACATTTTAAAAATGACACAAATAAAAGGCACGCGAACGCATAATCAAGAAAACCCTTTCAATATAAATTCCTATAAAGTTCTATTTACCGACAATAAACAGATTTTTAGGAAAAACTGTACAGAAATTTTAAGACCAAAATATGATTTACAAATTAGTAAAAAGCTCTAAATAAACCAAAATAATATTTCTAAAGAATTTGATTGACCTTCAAATAGAATTACACAAATTATGTTTGTTATAGGTTGACTCACACTTTGGTTCATAAACATTCTAAACTACCAAATAGTTTGGAACAATAAAAAACAATTTCATGGAATCCGACTAATAACAGTTTGGAATATTGGAAGCGAGCTTGTTTTACACAAACCGATAAAAATACAGAATTCTCCTTTAGATTTCAAAAAGTTTAATTTTATTTGAGAACAAATTACTCAATTATTACGGATAATAGAAATTTCGTTTTACTGTTTGCAGCCACAAAAAAATCAAGAATGAGGTAATCGTTACAATCAAATTCCAATCTTAATTTGTAAAAATCGAAACATATACTTTCGAAAAACATTTAGAAAAATCTTTCTTTAATAGTTTTTTACTATTTTTAAAAAAAGTCTCTAAAACTTTTTAATAGTTACAACTAATTCCATAATCTTTTCAATAGTAGTCAACATAAACATGACTGACGGACTATAGACAATTGAAGAAAAATGTTTCAAAATATTGAAAAAAAAAAAATAAAAATTCTGACAAAATATTCTCTAATAAATGGATTTAATAATTAATATATAATTCTAAAGGTACGTTCATACTTGGCAAATATTTACTCAAAAACGCGTAACCAGTTTTTTTTAGCACAAATTAATTTGAAGTTGTTTACTCTTACAAGAGTTTTGCAAAATCAAACAGCATTAAATAAAATAAAACTAAATTTCGTTCTAACTCACAACACGTCAAAAATATATATGATAACTCTCGAATTCTATTTCTCAAAAAAACGGTAAGATTGATCTTGGACAATGAAAATTGCTGATGACGCGCTTGGCAGGGTAGAAAATACATTTCAGTTTGCCAATTGTCTAGAAAAATATAACTTTACAATGGTATTCTTTGAGTTATTAATTAAAAATGAACTCAAGCCAAAATAATGAAAAATTTCTCTAATTAATAAAACTAAATATTTATTATGTCTTGTCCTTAATAAACAAAGTTTTTTAAATAATTAAACGAGTTCAAATATATTTGATTTAGTAGTTACGTGTGTTTCGGAAAATATTTTCCAACTGTGACCGCACCTTTAGTATTTTGGGACTTATTTTAGATTGACCTTAATAAATTATAAAAAATATACTTTTCATAGACTAGTGCTGTTCTAATTTGCTGCTTGATCACCAAGTGTCTCACTCTCTTTTACTTTTTCAATCTCAATTTTCAATATTTTATTTCTTTATATTCCTTTACTTTCAATCTTACAAATATTGCATTTAAATTATTCTCTTACATATTGTTTATTGACACAGAAAGTTAAGAAAACCCTTAAAATAAATATTTATTATGATTTCTAATACTCTTATATCAATCTCAATATACTTTTATTTCATATTTATTTATTTATATTAAACAATTGATTAAACATAATTTCCAACAAGCATTTTTTATTTAATAAAAAGAATAAAAAAAAGCAAATTAAGTATTTCATACCTTCTGGCACCCAAGCTTACATAATGCAATACTATTGATTGCATTTCAATTGATTAACACCAAAAACGACTTTATTTAAATTTGATATATAATATTTTTAATTTGTTCTTGTGTTAAAATGGAAATCATTATTTGGTTTTTTTTAATGTAAAGCAGAGAAGAAAAAACATAATAATAAATATATAATATAATTATAACTTACACTCTGACATACTCATGCGTATATGCAATTCATGTGTGTGTATGTGTGTATTTTTTTAATGATGCTTTTGCAATATTAACAATCATAATAATTAAAAATTGTTAAACAAAAAAAAACATGACAATATTCATCTTTCTCATAATGAGGTTGATGTTGGAGATGATGATGTTGATGTTAATTATAATTTAATTTATAAGTTAATTGGTTTTCAATTAAGTTTTAAATTCATTTCATTGTAGCTTTAAATGCAAATGTGCAATATTAACTTTAAATGTTTTTTATGCTAAATAAATACGCATTCATTTTAGTTTATTTTATTTCATTGCATTCAATTTGTTTCTTTATTTTCATTAGAATTTTTGTTACTATTATTTGTTTTTAACATTTTTCACACTATAAATTCCTTCTCTTTGATTTTTCATGTAGGAAATCCATGTGCAATATAGTTATTTAGACAAAATAATTAAATAATTAATAATATATTATTAAAGAAAGTTTTGTTATATAAATTATATTAAAGAAGTTTAATAAACAAATTGTAAAAAAAATAAAAAATAATTGAGTTTTATTTAAATAAGGAATAAGTGAAAAAACTGCGTAATGTTTAACATTCCTGGCAAAAATTTGATAATATCGACGTTACTTGCTAACGCTATTGATTAAGATACTTTGTAATAACAACTGCATACTTTGCGCATTACTTAGAAGTAGTTTAGTAATGGCAGTATTTTCTAAAACAAACTCTTAAAAACAATAGTATTTTCTAAAGCGACTTTTGTGTACAACAAAGTGTTCTTTATAAAATCTTGTAAAGAACAAAGTTTTCTATGAAAAATGATGTGCAGAAAAAAGTTTTCTTTAGAAAATCTTGAAAAGAGCAAAGAAAATCTTTAATGTAACACAAATTTCTATAGGAAATCTATCTATCTATATCTATAGAAAATTTATGTAATTTATTTAATATCTTTAATTGCTGTATTACTCACTTAATGAGTTCTTTTTGTTCGCTGAAACACACAAAAATTACTGTTTTTTTTTTTATTCTCTTGTAAATTTAAAAATTACCGTTTTGCATGAATTTATACAATGAATTTATAACCTGACCTTTTAACTGCCGGAATCTAATAACTTCACTGTAGTTAAATCTTGATCAAATGTTAAAAACAATTAAAAAACGTTTAGGCTATCAAAAATCAAAATATTTCACAAATATTAGAGTTTGTTTTTTAAACAAATGCTACTAATTGCTTTCAACATTTCAAAAGTAAATTATTGGTGTGAATTTCATCCAAACAAATAAGCAAATTTTTTAAATTAAATATAGTGTTTGTGAATATGAATATGCTTTATTAAACATCATAAGGAAATAAAGGTCAATAATAATCAAAATAATGATACAAACAAACGTTAGAAAAAACTAAAAATCATTTATTTCAAATATAACACATGAAGTACTTAGCTGAAATCAAATTAAAAAATTGTTTAAAGTCATTTAATATTAACAATTACTCAAAATCAAACATTAAACTTTACGTTTTTTATATTTATGTATGTGTGTGTTTTTAACTGAAAAACTAACAAACTTAACATTAATTCCGACAATTGTTATAATGATGAGTTGAATGATGTTAAAAAGCAATTAAGGTTGGAATTCATTTAATGAAGATGCGTCATTTAATACATGCGAACATACGCACTGTTTTTTTTTTATTCCAACTAACGCGCATGCGTAAGGCTTTTTTGCCATTGTCAGCTGTTTTGCCTGAGTTTACATGATTTATGAAACTAAATTTGTTCTGTAGCATTCAAACTGCTACTGAAGGTGTTCATGCTCCGTTAACGCAAAAAAACTGTGCAAAAAACAGCATAAACATAAATATAATAATAAAAAAAAAGGTTATTTCATCAAACACTCTCTGACAGCCTGACTGACTGAACTCATCAGTTTTGAATTTTATTGCCAAGCTATTCAAGATTTTCCTTAACAATTTTGGTTTTCGTTTAGTTTGAATTGTTGCAACAATGTTGTAGTAGTTTTTGTTATTGCTGTTGTTGATGTTGTTCCCCTAGGGTTATTGAAAATTATGGTCATGTTATTGAATTTATTATTTTATAATTATTTAGTTTTTGTTACTTTCTCATTTAAAGTTTTAAAATAAATTGAATTATTATTAATTAACGCCAGATGACATTAATTTTTTTTATTTCACATTTTCGTTTGTAAGTGAATATTTTTTTGTATGTAAATTATTAAAATCAAAACAAAATCATGTGGAGATTTCATTAGTTAAAACAATAGACAATTTAAATGTTGGCAATTAAAACAGAAATTTGATTATAATTTTTCTAAAATAATATGGATAAATAAATATGAGATATACAGCCCAATCATGAATAAAAATTCCGCGGGAGTTTTCTTCCCTTTTCTCATTTTTCCTATTCAAATTCAATGTTAAAAAAATAAGAAGGGAAAAACTCTCGCTAATTTTTAATTCATGATTGGGCTGATAATTTTTTTATTACCTTCAGCAAGATTTTTTTTATGTGACCATACAGTGTGTCCAAGTATTGGACATACTTTATATCAGCAAAAAGCAAATTGTGTTAACTTTCTGATTATTTTTTAAGGATTTTCTATAGAAAATTTGGTGTATAAAGTATTTTCTATATAAAATCTTCAGTGCGACAGTATTTTCGCTAGGGTATCTTGTGTATAACAGTGTTTTCTACAGAAAATTTTGTGTATAACAAAGTTTTCTATAGAAAATCGTGTGTATAACAGTGTTTTCTATAGAAAGCCTTGTGTATAACAGTGTTTTTTACAGAATTTTATAACCAAATCGTGTGTATAATGTGTTTTTTATAGAAATTCTTGTGTACAACAGTGTTTTCTATAGAAAATCTTGTGTATAAAAGTGTTTTTTTACAGAAAATCTTCTGTGTAACAGTGTCTTCTATAAAAATCTTGTATATAACAGTTTTTCTACAGAAAATCTTGTGCATAACAGTGTTTTTTAGAGAAAATCTTGTGTATAACAGTGTTTTCTATAGAAAATCTTTTGTATGACTGTGTAGAAAATCTTGTATAGAATTTGTGAATTATTTAGCTCAAGAAATTAAAAGTTCATTGAACCATTTTCTTCGCATCGCTAAAATTCAGTCAGATCTATAGGCCAGAATCATTGAAAATTGTACCTCTGAGATCTACGCCACTTTATGAAACCACGACGCACATTTTTTTCATTTGTTTTTATTCACAGACCACTCGTGAATGGTGTCAAACTGTCATCTTATATTTATTCAGTATTGTTTGACAATTCATCATGGAAAGGCACATACAACCACAAAGTTTTCAAATCATTCAGCTTTATTAAGAAAATCTGCGTTCTGTGAGAAATTTGTGATAAAAACAATGATTTTATTGGCAAATAGTTTTGGTAAATAGCTGTCAGTCGACTGGCCAACTAAAACTTTTAATATCACACCTCCGGTTATTACTTTGAGGTTATGTGAAGGCGGAAATCGTTATTTGCGAATTTGTGGTAGCAATGCTGGAAAGATTCGTATTTCGCGAGTTACTGTTAGCAATGTTGAAAATAATAATTAAAAATAGGACATTCCAAATTGTCCGCCCAATATTTTAATGAAATTATTATTACAAAGTAAATGTTTAAAATTGTTCTTTCGGCCAATAATAATAAATCCGACATCCAGTTTTATTTTAAATGTTTCATTTTAAATTTATTGTTTCATATGTAACACTTGTCTTTGTTTTACTTACAAAATCTTTTCCGAAAATTATTTTAACATTATATTTTAACTAAATTATAATCTACTGTGTCCCCCCGTATAAAATAAAGGAATACTATAGATTTATTTAAAGACTTGGATTGGATTAAATGGCTTCTATTGACAAAAATAATTCAACTGTCCAAAATCCTTTTAAATGTAATCTAGTTTTATACTTTCGACACAAAACTCATATTAATAGTCCCATATTTTATTATAAATTGTTCTATTCATTTTTAGTAATTTTTCATATGGCAGAGAGTGGATGTGTGGAGCAGACTTTTCCCACTTAAACTAACTAAAAACGAGTGTGTGTGTGTTTTGGCCCGTTTTCAAACACATACTGGCAAAGTGTGGTATAAAAGTAGGCGGACAGTTTGTTAAAAGTAGACAAATTTTCAACTTAGTTAAGATGAGTTTTTCGTCAGAAAAAAAATTAAACACTTTTTTGTGTGAAAGTGGGAGAGTGTGAAAAATTACTGTTTATAGATGTTAAATGAAATACAGCAGCAGCAGCAATAACAACAACAATGAAAAAATAAATCCACATACTAAAAGTAAAAGAATTTTATTTGATACATGATGAAGTTTTTCTTTTTGCATCAGCTACAGTTTTAACAGCATACAGCCGCCTGACTGTATGCTGGAGAAATAGATACATACATACATATATACACTCGCACACAAAAAATCCTGTATTTTTCTTAACTATAAATCTTAAGACGAACAAAAACTAACAACAAGAACTGGAAAAAAGGCCAAATAAAATTCATAGAGAAAAGGTCCTTGGGAAATGAAAGACATGGTGAGTTTATTATATATACGAAGACAACAACATCAAGCAAAGCTGAGAATGAATGTGAATGAGATTGAGAAAAGTAGAAGGTTTTAGTGTTGAAACTTTAATTTAACTTTGCTTGATTTAACAAGGATAAATGATGCATCCTTCATATGAATCTAGACAGTTTACGTAATTGCTAACATGCTACAATGAAAACTCACATTGACTAAAAACTTCACAACCATAGACTGCCATATAGCTATGCATATACTGCTAGGGATTCTTTAGTCCTTAACAGTAGTATGCACTAGTAACATCCTATAGAGTTGTTTGTTACAGAAAGACAAGTTAAGATTTGTTTCTTCATTTTTTCACACAATCAAATCGTTTCTCTTTATTTTTCTCTATTGCCCTGGTGGGAGAAAAAGGGTAACAAATTTCTTCCATACATAAAGTATATATTTGACAACAGAAAACTTGCACAACAAAAAAAATATTAAAATCTAGTTGTGTTGGTACGCGAGACAAGACTATATTATTAAATTGATTATAAAAGATATTTGTATGCAAATTAGTTACAAAAATTTCTTCTCATCATCATTTTTATCTTTCTACAATATCAAGTCAACAATGGCTTAGATACACAAAAAAGGTTATTTATAGTTTTGTTGCCACATTCATTTGAGAATTTCATCTTTCAAGACAAAAATTATGCATGTTAGACGATAAAGTAGGATATTCAAAAAGGTAATGGTGAACGACAATGAGAAACCATACAATTTATTTGGAAATAAATTACAAAAGCAAGATTCTCAAGGGAGGAGTAGAGTCGTATTTGAATGCATACTTATACAAATCACAGCCAATCAAGGGACAGGCCAACTGTCAGTTACAGATATTTGAAGGTTTGCACAAACTTACATGAATTGTTATGGAAATATATTTTATTTGGACCTTTTTTTAATTTTAAATAAAACACTTGAAACTGGATGTCGCAATTATAATACTACTTAAAAGAACAATTTGTGACATTCATTTCATTGAAATGTTGGACACGATTACGCAATAGGTGTAACTTTCAGATGGTCAAATTTTTAATTAGCCAAATGCAAATGCCATCCTTTTCAGCATTGCTCTTGAAAAATTAAGAGGTACGAAATCACAAGTTCTTGACTGCCACTTGACAGGAGCGGACCGCGAATTTAGCTGCTCACCACAACTATTTAAGAAAAAATCTAAACACTGAGTCAGATTTCTCTCAGAACGCTGATATTTCGAAAAGAAATCTGAATAATTTAGAGCCTTTCCATTATGAACTGTCAAACAATAATGACACCATCCAGTAAAAAAAATCGTGTTTTTTTAAGCACTTAAGAGAAAAAGCGCATAAACGAGCGCTTCAATAAAAGCGCTCTTTTGAAGCAGTAAATGCTTACGAATAGAATATACAAAAATATGCTTTTTTAGTGCTGACAACGAAGAAGGTTTTAAAGCGAAAAAACAAAAATGAAATTATACAGATTTATGTATGACAACATTCAGATAGAATTAAAAAAAGACTTTAGGCCAGTGCTTCATTTGTTTGATTAGGTCCAAAGAAGCGCTTATTGTCAGCAGAAAGTAATCCTCCAATCCGGGAACACCTCATTTTGGAGCACGTTTTTTACTGGGCAGTGATCTGTCAAAAAAAAGAACAAATCAACAAAGGGTCTAAGTGGATTACGCTATAAAACTGTATCCCCTTTAAATTATACAATCAGTAGCTCCGCACAAAGTCACACAGCTCATATATATATATACATATATTATATTTCTAGGATGATTATTTAAACGCATTTTCAGCAAATCATATTTTTAAAAACATACGATTTTGAAAGGTTTCCTTAATTGAAAGTAAACTCCAATAAAAAAACGAAAGTTTTGTCAAGTAGCTTTTAAAAAAATTATACGTAGCGTGGCTGTATTTGATGTGAACAATGCTTTAAGTTTTATTCTCGTAATGATTCGTCTCTTTACAAGTCAGGACACTAAAACATGACAAATATTTGAAACCATTTTTCGGCAGAAGTTGTTACAAAACCGTCCCCAAAACCCGAAATACTTACTTAAACTTTATTTTTAATACAAAACAATACAATATATATTACTATATTAAGTAAAATGATTAATATTTACAACACAAAAAATTAGATTAAATAAAAAAATATCAAAAAATGTCTATGCAACTACAACATAAAAAAACCTGAGAGAAAACAACTAATAAATCCTCGTAAACTCGAAAAAGGACTCTAAATATCCGTAGCAAGTTAATAAATTTCAACAAACTTTACTCTGCCAGTGAGCAAGAAGCTGTCTGTCCGTCGGTTTTCTATAATAATATTTGCCATGCATATTAATAAAAATATATCTGTGTATAATTCTAAGAGTTCGTATTTGTTGCCATTTGAATGCATTCTATTCAGGCATTTCAATGCCATTTTCAATTTTCCTAGAACTTCAACAGGAGTCACAGACACTGAAAAAGAGCTTTTGTCACACAGGCAAAATTAAGTTTATAATAACTTTTTTCTTTTTATTCTACTGTTCTGTAGATTTGTTTAAAAAAAACAAGTTTTAAAAATAAAACCTAAAAATAGCCACATTATGTCCGTTCAAAACTTCCTCTTCGCAGCAAAAAAAAAAAAACTTCTCTACTTCAATTTAAGTTTTTACAAAGATTTTCTTTTCCTCATTGTATCGTTTCTAAAGATTGTCTATGAGTAAGGAAAAAAAACAACAAAATAATAGAGATGTTAAAGTATCCCTCTACTTAAACTATTGAAATGAAAAATTGTCAAATGAAAGAGAAGAATTCTGTAGGAAACGATGTTGTGGAAGGGAAGTATAAAAGAAAATATTAATGGAACAAAATTTATGATTTTTATGCAACTTAAAGTCTAGTTATATAAATTTTTTTCTTTATTATACGTATTTGTATGCAACAACTGTTGCTATTTTTCAGTTTCAACATTCAAGTTGTCTGTCTTACTTTCCTTTTGTTAATTGAGGACAAACGAAAAAATAATGTTGTTAATAAACTATTGGACAGGAATTTTAACAGTTGACAAATCTTAAAAATATATTGCATTAAGTAAACAGAATAGAAAGCCAGCAACTAAAAGTGAGGATTTCTAAATCACCCAGAATGATCCGAAAATATTTGAAAGTAGATTAATTCCTAAAGCTTCCAAAGCTAACAACGTCTAGGCTAGTCTTCTTGATACAAAAGTAAAAATTCCGTAAAGTTTGCTATACATTTAATATTTAATGTGATTTTTAATTGCTTGCTTTTATAATTGTGTTGGCTCATTTTACTGCCTTGACAAAGCTGTATCTATTAAATGGCACTTCAACGTACAGCAAATTAAGATAAATTAATATTTCACATGACTATCAAAAACATGCGGAATCATAAGCACTTTAAGTACTTAAATAAGTTTTCTCATTTTTCTCTTTCTTGCGCAAAGGAAAAAAATACAAAAAAAAACTTTTTCCGCCTTCCTACGGCATTTGCTAACGCCTTCTTAATAAAATATTTTAAACAGGCAACGGAAAATAATTTGTTAACAAAATGAAATTATATTGGCAAACTTTAAATAGTATTTAGTTTTTAAATTTGAAAAAAAGAGGAGTTTTTTCTTATTTTTTCAGCTCTTTTCATTTTGGCGAAAGCAATAAAATGCTTATGGAATATAAATTAACAGAAATTCGGGGAAACAACCAACAAAATACAAACAAATACAGCTATAAATTGCAGATGAAAACAGATAGAAGAAAACATGAAAGTTATTCACAGTCAGAATTTAACAACAATGACAACCAAAATTCAGACAAGACAGTCGTGTCTTCATTATAAAATGTTTATACATATTTCATTTGAGCAATAACCTGAATTAAATGAATACTCGTACATGTATAGTCATGTGTAAAATATAATTTATAATTTATTCATATTTTTGATGGGAAATGTTGTGTTTTTCGCAAAAATAAACATTTTTTTAATTAATAATTGAGTTTAAATATAAAGAAATAATTAATATAGCAGAAAATTAAGTAATTAAGCAAATATTGTTAACATTTTTTAAAATGTATGTAGTTCAGCTAAAAAAAAAAACAACAACAAAAACTATAATAATATTTTTTTCTAAGTTTAAAGCAAACAAAAAACTTTAAACTAATTCATAGGAAAATGTTGTACAATCAACACCTCTAAAGTCTGCAAAAAAAACAAAAACTTTATACAACAAGAAAACAATACAAAATAACAAAAAAAAATAGCAAAAAATTATTAAAAAAAAAAACTTTTTTAACCTTATTTATTAAACAATGGCATTGAATTTTAAAATAAAATACAAAACAATGTTGCTGTTGCTCTTGCTGTTGCTATTATTGCTAATGTTAGGGCACGAAATTTTATCTAAGAAAAATTTTACCATTAAAATAAACGCTTAAGAGTGTCTTCCTACACTTGGAGAAAAAATGGTTTACAATAATCAAAATATTTTTGCAAACCTAATAATAATAATAGTTGACTATTTAAATCATAGTTCAGCTAAATTATATTCAAAATATGTAAAAAAAACAAAAAGTCGACCCACATAAGCTTTTTTACCTGAAAACACTTACAGCTTGCAATGCAAATCTTCACTGCTAAAGGGATTTTCACCAACAAAGCTTTTTAATTTTAAATTATATTTTGTTTTAACATAAAAAAGTTTTTATTAATATAAATTATTTTACTATTTTTTAACAAAAATTTTTTTTTTAATTTTTTTATAAATATTTAATAAAAGCTATTTCACAAAAAAAGCTTTTTGTACAATATATTTTTTTGAAAAAGCGTTCCTTTTTAGCAACAAACTTGCTTGACAAAAATCTAAAAAATGTTTTTAATGAAAAAAAGCTTTTTCCATCAGAAAAAGTCTAAAAATGTTTGCTTAGTAGAAATAAGCAAACATTTTCAACTAAAAAAAACTCTGTTACCACAAAAAGCTTTTTTACGAAAAAAATATTCAAAAAAAGCTTTAAAGTTAATTAATTGAGCACAAAGCTTTTTCATACAAATGAGATTTACTAAAAAATAAAATAGTTTTTATTAATATACATTTTTTTACAGGATAAGTGAGTTTTTTCAGCAAAAAATTTTTTTTACAAAAAACTTAATAAAAGTTATTTTACAAAAAGATCTTTTTGAAGTAAAATTTTTTTAACTTTTCTAAAATTTTAAACTAGAAAAACTTTTTAAGCAACAAACTTGTTACAGAAAAGCTCTTTTACTGTTATAATAGCTTTTTGAACGAAAAAAAATTGGTTTACTAGAAAGAAGCAAACACTTTCAAAAAACCTTTCTACAAAAAAATATTCATAAAAATCTTTTAAAAAAAAATTTAAGTTGATTAAGTTGATAATTAAGCAAAAATCTTTTTCATACAAACGAGTTTTACCGACAATATTTTTTTTTTTTTTACTTCAAAAAAATTTGTACTTTTTTAATAAACAAAGCTTTTCGCCTTTCTACTATAAAATACATTTTATATTTTAATCTTTTACAGCCATAAAGCTCTTCTGTGCAAAAAAAAAATACTTCTTTCATAAATAAAATTTTAATGGAAAAAATTTTTGATTTTTCCTAAAAAAAACTGGTTTACTAAAAAAAAATCTTTTACAAGAAAAAGGTATTTAGTCAAACTTTTCCCAAAAAAGCTTTTATTTAAAAAAAATTAAAAAAACGCTATTTCTCAATACTTAGAAAATATATTTGAAAAAATGATTTTTCATAACAAATGTTTACTATAGAAAACTCTTTTTCATAAAAAATGCTTTTGCAATAAAACAAAAATTTGCGGAAATAAGATATTACAACAAAAACTTCTTCATCTTTCCATTTATGAAACTTTAGCTTTTTTATAGTGTATCTAAGTCTACATTTAATAATTAACAATTTTAATTAAACAAACATTACTGATTGTATGTTTTCAGTTTTTTCTCTCTTAACATTTACTATTTTTTCATTTTGAAATTTGTTATCAATAAATAATTTACTGACTAATGACTACAATGACACTTAAACTCCTTTAATTTATTGTATCGGTTTCATATAAAGGTGTGGATTAAAATTCTTTGCGATTTGCCATGAACAAATAAAAAGTAATAAGGAAAAACCTTAAAATTTTAAACTACAAAAAATATTTATTTTAATGTTACCCCAAAGTAGAAGAATAATAAGCAACAACATTGAACTTTAAATATTGAATTTCATAGAGAAAACAGCAGGAATTTACAACGATTGTATTGAACTGCAGGTGTATTTTCTTAAACATTCAAAATCCATGAATTTGATTTTATAGTATTTTGATTCTTTTTTTTTTTGTATTCTTCTTTAAAAACAAAACTCAGGTCTAACAAGTATGTTAAGTTTGGTGTAGTTTTTTGTGTCGGCAATTGCTTTAATTTTTTTTTTTTTCAATATAAATTATGTTTAACTAAATGTTAACACAGTTGATGATGACGGTGCTGTTGATGAGCCCCTCTTACATACTTACAACAAAACAAAACAAAAAAAAATCAAACGGTCTGCTTGATGATTTCTAAAACACTCCTAGGTTTCGTTTCGTTTTATTTTATTACGTTGTGCTGTTTGTCAAGAACGTGATCTTGTTTCGACGTTAATGAACATCATTTAAATTTAATCTTTTTTAATTACAAAAACTACAATTGAACAAGCAACCACACAAAAAAAAACAAATTTAATAAACTGTACAGAAATTTGTTTAATTCCACACAAAGTAGAATTTGATGATAATGGCTTGTTTACCCATTAAATGATGATGATGATGGCTTAAGAAGTGAACAATTTAAAACAAATTTTTGCTTTTTTATTGCAGATTTTTGTTTGCTTATAAATTCAAGTAAAAACTTTAAAAATTAAATCGCTTTATAAAGAAAATTCTTGTTGCTAAAGTCAAATTATACAATATATCCTCGTACATAGGTAGCATTAAACATTTTAGCTTTTAAAATATTTCATTTAATAATATTTAAACAAAAATAAAACAATCACATATGTATGAATCTATGTATGCATGTATGTATGTATGTATAGTTACAATTTTTCTGTGGTGTAATAAAAACGCACATTTAACACGCGGTTAATCTCTTTAAACTGGGCAAAAACATGCAACACAAAAAACCTGTGAAAATAATATTCAAACATATTAAAAATGTAGTAAACCGCTAAACCAAACAAACTTTATGCATTTTTAAACAATAAACATGATTATTAGCATTACAACAACTACAATAACAATAGTGATAATAAAAATAATAAAAAACAGCAGCACAATAACACTAATAAATCCATACATTACATACATATTTACATTATGTGTATTGTAGAAGCAGATAAAGAAATGTATGTATAGATAAAATCGGAAGGGCTCCTAAGGTCGATCAATATATTATTATGTCCCAATTTACACGAAGCAATATTTATTGCAAAGTTTGAAACAATGTTTTCCTTGAAATTTCTTCGGTGTTCACACAGCACATTTATTATTGCTTAAATCGCTCGTATTTTTATTTGTGTTAATACACACAATTGTATACACATTTATATGTAATACGAATAAGTGGGTAACACGAATTGATAGCAAAAACAAGTGTTTACTCGTCTTATATTCCCCTCACCCTTATGTCTAAAAGGTATTCAGCTTAGCTTAAAAAGGTGCTTCCTGTGAATTGAGACTATGAAGCAAAATTTTGTAACCACATGTGATTATCATGAATATAAGTTATGAACAGAACAATTTTCAATTTCAATTAGTAATTTGAATAGAAGCAGTTTTTATAACAAACGAAAACAATTTTTCAGTAATTTTTTAGTGATTTGGTTTTTAAACTAAAATTTAGTCAATCGGAATATATTATATAGCAAATATGTTATTAACTGAATGTGTATGTATAAATGGTCCTCAATGTTAAAATGTATGTACAAATTTCGATTTTAATTAGGTAATGGATAATAAAGTCATTATTTTTTATAAATTATATTAGATTAATGATTTTATACCTTAAAATATCTGCTTGATTTTTTCACTATTCAAGTGTGAGTAATACGAGCATCATAACAATAATAGTAATATTGTTGCAACAGCAAATGTAAACAATAATATGATAAATTAGTACTCATGTTAACCAACTACATAATTAAAAACAAAAATTAAATGTTTTATATAAAAAAAAAACTGTGTTAACAATTTAGCGCTTTAAAATAACTGTAAGGGAGCTTTCCAAAAGAGAAATGCACGAGATTTGCACGTTTTACTTGAGATTAATTTTAAATTAATTTCTTCTTTTGTTTGTCTAAATTGCAGCCAGACCGCTTCAAAATTAAAGAAATTTGAAATTATTTCTGTGGTACCATTGAATTAATTAATTAATTTTAAATGTTAAGAAATTTATAGTTTAGTTTTTCAGCGTTGAATTTCAAACAAAAGAGTTGACAGCACTGTTTGTATATATGCGGAAATATGTTGAGTTAGAGTGATTTTTGTATATTTACAATCATTAAATAATTAAAACTTAATTTAACACAGAATCAATAAAGTAAATTTAATTTTAAATATTATGAAATTTTGATATCGATTATGACGAATTTTATTGTCAAATATATATTTTCTATGTCTAAGACATTCATTTTAGTTTGTATTTTCAACAAGAGAATGTTTTACACACTCAAATTAGAATTTCATAAGATTTATGAATATTAAAAATATGATAAACATACTATACCGACCGCATGATAATGCAAATTTCTAAAGCCGATCCACAAAATCATTCACTAGCATCGAAAGTGAAATTCAAGAACAATAAAATGTGACGTTAAGCAAACTGTTTGGTGGAAGACGGAAGAGCAGCAAAAAAAAAAGCATTCTCCAGATCTCATTGGAGTTGATGTATCTATTATGATATGGGGATGTCTCGTTTGGTGTTGCCCCAACTCACACGTGGAAATACAAAATGATGTAATTATGCCATCAATTTTTTGCAATGGACATCATCTAGTCTAGATCTAAATCCCATCTTATTATAAGTCTAAAAATATAACCAATATGGTTGTTTTTAAAAGGAACTGAAGGTGGGTTGGGATTCTATACCTGTTAAGTGATGTCGTCACAGGCTGTAATAAAGCAAAAAGGTTTGACAACAAAATAAAATTGTTTGAAATTGTTACCAATTAGTTCTCAAAGTCATGTTAAAGAAATTTGATTTAAAATGGAGAACCAATTAGTTCTCAAAGTCATGTTAAAGAAAATTGATTTAAATTTTGAAAATATAATTAACATTGAGTAATTTCTTAAGTTACTTTTATTTCTTTGATAACTTTCTAATATACCTTAAAAACCCCGATAAAATAAGCGGTACAATGTTTAAAACTTAAATGTTTTGGACATTACTTTAATGGACTACAAAGAGTTTCCAATTAGTTGTCAACAGCTGTATAAACAAAAAAAGTATATTTAATTTTACATAACTTTTATATAGAATTTTTATAAGATCAAACAATAACAAACAATATAATAATGCTAATTTATTAGAATATTGCTTTTTTGTTTCGTTACTATAATGGTAATACAAAGTTGCAATCATCTGGACAGATAATTAAATCTAGATCATTGTAATATAAACAAACTAATAATAATAACAAAAAAATCTAAGTAATTAAATTATGTAATTATGTTTAAATGTATACATTTTACCATCTAGCACAATTTCAATGAAAATTTATAAATTAAATTTAATGTTTAGTAGAAAATAAATATAATTTTAATATGAAATTCTCATACAATTATAAACTGTTTAAATTTGATTTAAATTAAAAAAAGAACACATGCACACTCACACACAGAGAAAAACTAATTTAATTTAAATTTAATAGAGAATACAAGAATCAGGGATGGAAAATAAGTTTTTGCAAACTACCATTTAAACAATACTTTATTCAGCCTCAGAAAACACTGTAAACACTCTACAGAAAACACTATTATACACAAGCTTTTCTATAGAAAATAGTGTTATTCTAAAGAATTATTGAATGTTCCATCCCTGACTAGAATACAAGTATTTTACACTCGAAAAACAAAAGTTTTTAACTTCCTCTTTGGGTTAGAGAGCTAGAGGATTAAAAATATTGTAACTATTTGTGGGAGTTTTAGTATGTGTGGCTGCTGGCAATGGTTGTAGTTGTATTTGATAAGCACGTATTTATTTGTTATACTCATATCCTTAAAATAAAATATTTGTTAGGATGAGAGTATGTGCGGCTGCTGGTGAAAACTAGAGAACTGAAAACAAACTCACGATTTTACGTGAAAAATAATTTTTTTCAATATTTTTATTTTCTTATTATTATTATTTTTTGGGTTTGTTGGAAAATTCAATATATGACGTGACCTTAATGATAGATGTGTATTCGATACATATAGATTATTACTATTATTCGCAAACGATTGATTGAAGCATACTTTTTACTACTCTCTTGTATTTTGCAAGCTTAAGAAAACTTCAATATTTTCCAATAATTTCCAATATTTAAATTTCAAAATGATTTACACAGCGGAAATTTTTATTATAAACATTAAAAACCAAAAAGTGAAAAAATATACTAAATGTTTGTTACAAAAATATTCACACAGTTGAAACCACATCACAGAAAATCTATTTAACAAATGTTTAGGAAATCATTATTATTATGATGACAACATTATTTCAATGATAAAGCAATTGATCTCATAATAGTTATTACAAATATATGCATACAACAAATAACAACCAGCAGTGATCACAAAATTAAAAACCCACAAATGTTTGAAATAATTTTGACACACACTTACACCACATAAATATTGTTGAGCAAAAGATGAACAAAACTTGAAACCTTTCAACCAACCTCTTTTATTTTTTCGAAAAAAAAAAAAATGAAAAACCGCAAACATAATTAAAATCTTTTTGCATTTTTTTATATTTTATAATTAAGTGCTTACATATATATATAATCAAACATGCGTACAGGCCAGGGTAGGATAAATTCATGCTTACGAATTAAATTTCATTTCTTTATTTTGTTACAATGTTATTTTTAATTTCAAATCGTCATTTTTTATCTCCAATAAAAGTGAAAAATATTTGTTTCGTGTGAGATACAAACACACATAGTTCCTGAGGAAACGAATAATTCATTTTAATTCAATTCGTAAACGAGTCTATTTTTCATTCTTTATATTTCATTTTTTATTTTATTAATAATTCGTTTAAATTCAATTTAATGGAAAGATCTCAATTCAAGCATTTGCGGTGCTCTGATACAAGCACATGTGCATGTTACTAAGTGAGCATACATGCCTTTCACATTTATTAAATTCATACATATGTATGTATGTAGATATTTATACTCATTTACACTTGTACTAGTTACTTGAAACAAACGAACATAAATTAAAAGTTATTTGGCTTAAAATGTCCTTTTAACCACATTTTTATATGTGTTCATTATAGTTCTACAACTATACAGCCAATATTGACTGCTGGCCAACACAAATGTTGGCAATGTCGATGGCTATCAGGACACAATATTTATATACATACATACACACTCATAAGTATTTGTACAAGTTTGTCTGCGTATGTTTAAATATGACCCAGTAATACTTTTGCATACAAGCAAGAACTTAATGACCTGATGTTAATAAATGGAGTTAAAAGAAATGTAATATATTATTAATACTATACTCAAACACACACTACACACTACCAACACATTCATATATTCAAATCTGCAGAAAAATTATGACATTTTAATTTAAATTACTAATTTATTTAAACAAACAGAAACGCCTTCCAAAACGTAATTAAGGATTTGTGTGAGTGCAAGTGTAAGTGTGATAAAAACTATAAGCCAGAAACAAAAATCAGTAGTTTTTTCTAAAATAATATAAAGGAAAGCAATATTACACACCAAAGCATTGTGATAAGGGAAAGCCAGCACAATCGACCCACAAAATAGCTAAACAAAATTTTACTCTAAAAACCACCACATAGCATACCCATTTTCGCATCAGATAAAAACGTAGAGATCTGTTTCCATTCCAGCTACTAAATAAAAATACCACTCACGTTTCTTTTATTCAAACTTAATGAATTTATCTTATTAGTAAAAGGTAGATCTTGGATGTGTATCAATAATGAGTAATCGAGATTGTATAAATTTACAGTAGGGAGCACAAATGATAAAATAAAAATAGAACTATTGAAGAATATTGAAAAATATGTTTCTGTCATTTAATTGAAGCTAATTTTTAATACAAATAGAAAATAATAATTTCGGCAAATAAACACTTAGTATAAAGAACTTGAAGTGTCTTTTTTCCGTTAGATTTCCATGTTTCTGATATTAATTTAGTTGCATGTGGTAAACACTTTTTGCAAATTATACAACACAAATTAAATTATAATACATAATGAAGAAACTGTCATAAGCCATTGAGGGCAATGCTCTAGAAATGACAAAAAGAAGATGTTCTATACAAGTTAAAGCTAATCAGTGGTCATAAGAGTAAAAAAAGGCGATATATTGTGCCCAAACCAGAGGCCGAAAAAAGCTATTTATGAATTCGGACGAACGTCTTATGATAACGTGAATGAAAAGAGACAAATAGTTAAAACCAAAAAATGCCCTTTGCAAAATTGGTTGTGTCAGTTTGAGAATTTGCGGTCAAGATACGGTTGGGAGAATACCGATTAACTCCAATCAATTTGGACGAACTTTAACAGTGTGTGCATCGAATGTTTTACGAAATAACGGGCTTTGTATCAAAAATGGACGGGCTTTGGATGCAAAATGGACTACATGCTGGTTTTTTTCGTTGCAATAATAATTTCCTAATTTTCGATTTTGTACATTTTTTTTAACGAAAGCTCTAAAGTCAACTTAGTTTAACAATATTTGTGTATCTTTTTTTTGCATTTTGTTGATGTGTACAAATAAATTTTTCATTAGTGCATCCGTGAAATTTTGTCTGATTGCTACATAATTTCATATTTTTTCATAAATGAAGCCAAAATGAATGGGTATTAAACATTCCTGTTGCTCACACTCTTGTATAATTAATTCATCCATAAATCTAGGTTTTAACTTGTTTTGTTTATTTAAACATCTGCCATAAAAACGTACCCAATATCTGTAGATATATTCAAATTATTATTTACACTCTATTATTCCATAAAACTAAATACACAACTAGTAATTTTATTTTTAGTAAGCTGCAGCACTTAAAACCAACTTTAATAAACATTTATATTTATTACAGATTAACTAATAAAATAACTAATAAAAACCAATTTTATAATGTCATTGTTAATGTCTATGCAAAAAAAACAAGATAGAAAAACAAAACAAAAACTCGCCAATTTTAATGAAAAACTCCAAAGTCAAGAGACACACACACAGAAGAGTTGGTAAAATACCAACAACAATAAAACCATTTAAAATGCAAATGACGTGCAATTGAACATTAACTGTATTTATTTGAAAATTATATTTTTTCCTGCTTTTTTTTCGCAGCAGTTGTCTAAAATTACAGTTTTTGTGTAGACCTCAATTTTAATTTAAACATTTTGTTGAAATTTAAATTTCAGGGTGACAACAGGTGATTTTATTCGTTAATTTGCAGGTTATTAGTTAAGCTCTAAGCGAACCTTTCTGTTGTCGGTTTGTTTGTTTGTCTTCTACTATTTTATTTTCAAATAATTACAATGGCAAAAATAACCCATCAATAGTTTTTGTAAAACTCATAATAAAGCGAATGTTAGGGAAATAGTCTGCGCAACATTAACGGGGTGGCTGACACATGAATGTACAACAAGAGACAGACGGCAACTAATATGTATTGCAAAATATAGAATTCATACATACCATACTTATGTGGGTTTCTGTGGTATGTGTGGTTAATTAACATCACATACAATTTAAAATATAAAATTTAATTTCAAATTAGTTTAAACGGTTTTTATTATTATTAACAGCAAAAACAACTCACAGTTATAAACTGTATAAAAAAAAAATAAAAATAAATTTTTACGAAAAAAAAACAATGACTATTGTTAACGTTTTTGTTTTCACTATATACATACAATTTTATAGAATTTGTTATAAATGTATAGAAATTGTTTAAATTTTGTTTAAGAGATAATTACAAATAGTTTTTTTTATTATATTTGTAGCAAATAATGATTTAAGTTTTTTTTTGTTTGTCTTTGTTTAATATCATCTGCAAATTGTTAAATTTATTTTATAATTTAAGTTCTTTTTTTTTTTGATTTGCTGTTTATTTATTTTTTGAATTAGTTTGTAGTACTTGTTACAAAATAAAAAAGTTGTATTTGAGTTTTTATTTGAAGTTATGAATTTAAGTTTACTACTTGAATTCAATGAAGTTTTAAATAAATAAAGTAAACATTTACAAGGGCTCTTAAAAATTATGCTTTAAATTTTTGATTGCGTATAAGGCTAAGCATATGTACATTAATTTCCATTCATTTCCGTTATTCTGCACAGTGGGTCAGAATCGAAATATTTTCGAAATATATTTTTGATTTCTAACTGGCTGATTTGAAAATATATATACATACTATATAAGAGAAAAATTTTAAAGAGCTTGCAAATTTGAGCTTCTTCTAGAATCAAAAATTTCCCGATATTCTTAAAGCCCTTAATTTTACTTATAATAAACTTGCTGGAGTATTCTATTTATCTATCTATTATATTTAACAAGTTAAATGTGTTTTAAATTTAAACTTTCAAAATTCGTCCATTTATTGATAAAGTTTTTTCAAAATATCGGATACAAATCTAAACCGATTTAATTAAAACTGTTCCTGTATATAATAAATAAGAATTGATATGAAAAAATATTTAAAGTAACAACTTGTGCAAGTCCTAAAATAACCCTTTTTAAATTTTAAAATTTTCAAAATGCTGCCTCT
The DNA here is from genome assembly GCA_950370525.1 of Bellardia bayeri. NCBI lineage: Eukaryota > Metazoa > Arthropoda > Insecta > Diptera > Calliphoridae > Bellardia > Bellardia bayeri. Next base: position 3,419,713 of record OX493268.1, read on the forward strand.
GTTTTTTAGCTATTAGTCTTTGCTTCCTATAATAAAAGTTTCTGAAGGATTTTATATATATGTTTATATGTTTTTAAAAGCTAACTTAACAGGTATAGTTGTAAAGTAAAAAACGTCAAGATTTGTAAACAGAATTTTCTCTGAGCTCTTCCAAATTGAATATATTGGATAGCAAAAACGTTTAAAATGTTTTGATACTATGATGTAAATTACATCCTTCGTAATAATATGTTACCAGTCAATTGACATATTAAGCAGTTTATGGGCAAAATTCTAAGAAATATAAAAATCTGAATATTTGGTTTGTTTTTTCGGAATTGTGGGCTTTTCTTTTACTGAATTAAATGTTTGTTTCTATCTTTACATTTTGTTCTAAAACTGTAGCACCTGACAAACTTTATTGCGATGTGTTAACGTACAATTTTTTTATTGCCTAAAATATATTTATGATTTCAATTTCGGAGACAATTTGTTTCCGACTTCCTCTAAAATTAACACTTTTGGTTAGAAAATGTTCCTTTCAAATCACAGTTGATGAAAGAAATATTTAAACTATTACGCATTTATTCCTGATAATTTTTGTAGAAAATTATAAAAGTACCAGTGCAAGGAAAAAAGTATCATTTCCTATTCTATTTGATAATAAATTATTAAATTCTATATTTCTCTGTTCATTATCAAAAAAAAATTAAAAATTATCGTTGTAGTCGTGAAAAAGTCAAGAAAAAAGTTTGTGAGCTGTGTCTCATTTATTAGAGTTTTCTCTCGCATTAGGGATCTAGAATATGTTGGATTTAGTACTATAAGGAGATCTACTTCGTGTTGGTATCATGAAAACGAATATAATAAGACCCATATCTTGGTACCAAAACGAATCTTTAAATAGTATATTTTTATTTATCTAATGGTACTTTTAGAAATTTATTTATATTATTTATTTATAAATTTAATAATAAAGCTAGATATCTTGATACTGATATATATAATTTATTTATACTTTCATTATTAAAGAAACTTTAAAATTTTCAACCATTTGAAGAACGAAAAAGTACCATTTAGATCTTTGTTTTGGTACCATGTGATTCACTCAGAAAGAACATTACGGTAAATTCATTAATTTCAACTAGTATACGAAAAGTACTCTTACATACCGATTTTCTATATTCTTCACTCCCTAAAACCTTTTAAACATGAATTTTTAAAAATTATTTTGATAAAGATTATGTAAAGCAGACACGACTCAAATTTGCAATTCAAGAAATAATAGATTTTGAAAAAGTACCAATAAAATAAAAGGGGATTTCCAAAATTATTCAATTAAATTAATTTTCCCGTATTCTGCCCCCATGGATAAAATTTCTATCAAATATATTTAGTTCAGGTTATTTGTTTACCCTCTAAATATTTCCAAAAATCACTAGCGAGGATTTATTAGGAAAACGAACAAATCTTTTCTTAGTATATTTGCACGCAGTTTCTGAAATCTTAGCAATAAAATAAGTTCCATTATGTTAAAACTGTTTACACGAAAAATAGTTGTCTTACCAAAGTAATTTTATTTCACAATCAACAATATTTCTAAGAATCCGATTATTTAACAATCCCTTTTTAAAATATTAACACAAATGTTACCAATAAATATACATATAAATATTTTGAAAGTGACACTCTTCTATTTGTTATTCAAATATGCTGATCAATTAAAATGCTTACTTGAAAAAAGCTTATAAAATTAAATACCTACCACACTACAAAAATACAGCAACTATTTATTTAGCGAATTATTTATTTAAAAAAAACCCTTTGAATATGACATTTATTTATATATTGGCATTCATTTATTGAATACTCAAATTTCCAAGAATTTCAATTGAATTGTATAACTAGCACATTTGTACATTTATCCTACCTACCTCAATTTTTTTTCTTTGCTCATTTTTTTTATTGACTGTTTTTTCCAGAATGATTTGTAAACAATAAAAAATATACAAGAATTTTAATTTTTAATTATTTATGTATGTATTTATTCCAATTTAAAATGCAGTGATATTTTAACGGTTTATCACAGCAACAATACAAACGACAGCACACAAAAAATGACAAATGACATTTGCAGCAAAAATTCTGCTTTTTGCACTGTCCAAAAAAAATATAAAAAAAATTTTAAACACAAACGAAACAAAACGAAAACATTGTCTTTAACATTACCATTTATGTTTATCAATTAATCTTATATGTGCAATACAAACAGAGACACACACACAGCGAAACGTACCACATATTGAAAATGTATAGTTTATATTCTTTTTTTTTAAGAACTGAACAAAAATTAAAATTTGAAAATCATTCCCAAACAAAAATCTACAAAAAATAACCAAAAACTGTCATATTTGCACATGATTTTTTAAATTACGTTTTACATATCGACAACGTTCAATAAACCTTTAGCCAGCTACAATAGCAAAAACATTAACTAGGAGAGTAGGGTTTGTTATGACCGACCATATCATACCATACGCCGCAATGAGTTTCTGTAATATTTTTATCTTTACTTATTATATAAACAAAATACTCTAGAAAACCTTTATCATTCATTATATTTGAGGTCTATAATTCTCTCTAAGAATTAAACGATTGATGCAAATGTATTAAATTTTTGTGAACACTAGACGAATACTACGGATTTATAAGACCTTCTAGAATTATTTGAAAACAATTATGTTTTTATTTAGAAAAAATTTTAGTTATAAAATTTTTAAAAAATCTTCTATTTTGCAAATAATTGTTTACATCATAACGTATGAGTAATATTAATTTCTATGTAACTCATATAAACTGTCATAATTTTTAAACCATAGAATACTTAAAAAAATTGTTTAACACTTTCGACATACAATAAAATGGATTTAATTCATCCTGCCAGTTTTCTAAACTTTCAACAATTAATGAAATTTTGGGAAATATAAAATAAAATAAACTTCATTTTGTAATTGAATTATTTTTTTGTATTGAAAATAACAAATTGTTAGTCAACTATTGTAAAACTACTAATTTGAAAGACTTTTCTAGGTATTCCATTTTTGTTTCATTTCTATCTTTTTTTTACTAAAATTTTATAAAAATAAAATTGTGTACACCTTGACGTATGATTATTATTAAATAAGAACTATTCTTAGATAAATTCAGGTACTTCCTAAACTATGGCACATTTTGAGAATTATTTAAGCACTTTGCCATGCTAATACAATGAATTTATTTATATTGTTGTCAATTTAATAAGCAATTATACCAAAATTGCATGAACTAAGAAATTTATTGAAAATATAGAAAAAAACAATTTTAATATTATAATTAAAATCAGATTTCTTCATTAGAAATTAAACGTTTCTAGTCATTTATTGCAAAATTACGAATTTAAAACACTTCTCTGTTTTATTAAATATTTACAAATTTACAAGGATTTTAAATTTGTTAAACATTAAAACTATGGAAGTATAGAATTTATCATTGTTATTCACTAAAGTGGCAAGTAAGTTTGATTTTGTGCTAAATAATAAACCTATGTTTTATTTAAATAGACTAACTAACAAAATATAATGGTGGACATTACAAGCATGATCACCAACCTATAATATCCTCCCGCAAATACATTGTGATGTAGGGTATAAAAATGCTATAATAAGCATTACAGTTACCAGATATTTTTGTAATAATATGTATGTTAGAACAACTTGATGTGAGAGCCAGCAATTGAATGTGTATGTGTGTGTTTTTAAAGCGGGGGTATACGGAAGATAGAGCAAGCGAATGCTTTGAGAGCAGGAAAAAAATCAGTAGACCACAATCAAAGATTATATTACCATAAACGTAACCGTCTTCTAGTTATTCAGATAACAGACACAAATGTCAATAGACTATTCTTGTTTTATATATTTCTGTTTTGTATTTGCATCACTTTTTCATTCAGTTACGAGTACAAGACATGATTTGAATATACACTCAGAGAAATTAAATAATAATTTTTGTAGCATAGCGTTGTGTTTTAGGTACACAAAATATATTATAAATGTTGCTTCACTTAAAAAAATTACAAAAATTTATTTATTACAGTGAAATAATTTTGATGTGACAGTTAAAATTAGTAAAAAAAAATCAACTAACTAATTTTTCTCATCGAGTGTAAATGGTGGTAACACACATAAAAAACAATCTACTAAACTATGTAACAACAAATATACGACTATGCGTCGCACTTTTTTGCCTGTAAGTTGTGCCAATGTCATTCAAAAAGCCAACAACACCAACAACTATTTTGTAGTATGTAAATTGCTTTGCAGCTTATGGCAATGTTCTTAGATTCTTCAACTTTTTTTTGTCAGTTTTTCGTTTAAATTGTGTAGAAAAACTAAAAGTGTCAATAATCTCGCTAAAAGATAGCAAACAGGCAGCAGATGATGAACACGAAAAAGTTGCAGAAGGGTTACAATAACAATTTAATTTTTTTCTATCTTTAATAAACAACAAAAAAAACAGCAAGTCTGGTGGTGTAAAAGTAAATCTGCATACAAACAAACATGTTTATTTTAACAAGGCGCCAAGTGCATCATGACTGTAACTGAACAACAACAATGTAATACACATACACAATATGCAACGTCTATTATGTTGGCGTAAAAAAAGAGCAACTCATTTTATTGTATGTTTTACAAAATATTATTACTTACAGATTGTTTGCATAGAATTTTGTTTCATAAAGAAAATATTTTGACAATTACTTCCAAAGGAGGCCAGGTAGAGAGTTTTCATAAAAAAAAATAAAATTATTTAAGAATTTATGACAAATTGACTATTGACATGTTTAACGAAAATATATATATTTTTTTTTTTTTTTGATCCAAATATTTATTTTAAACATGGTTATAGAAAATATGTAGCAAGAAACATGTCTATAGTAAATGTGATGCGTGTTTATAAAAAAATGTTGCTAGAACATTGTTTATTCTAAATACATACGACAAATATGTTAAAAAACTTGATTCTAACAAATAAGTTGCTGAAAACTTGTCTGTGGCAAATATGTTCTTAGAAACATGTTTGTGACAAATAGCTAAAAACTCTTTTGTAACAAATATGTCAACATTAACATGTTTATAACAAAAATGTTGCTGTAAACATGTGTATTAAAAATATTTTTAAAAAGATCGTGCCATAAATTTGTTTGTATAAAATAAGAATAATGCTGATAACATGTTTGACAAATTATGTTGCTGTAAAAATGTTTATAAGAAATATGTAACTGCAACAGTTTCTATAAAGACCTACCTACCTATTATATTATTTGAAAATTATTAAAACCAACTTATTGGTGAAAAATTCTGGTCACTCTTTTTTATCAACCTCTTAATAATATATGCCTGCATGCGAATCGCAGACACAAGTGTTATTTGCATATTTTGATTTTCACTCAACAAAAGAAAACAACAAAAACAGCAACAGAAAGAAACTAAAAACTTCATCTAAACATCACGCTTATTGCTAGCAGTTCACGGATCAGGGCAGGGAATACAGGCAGGCATTCAATGCAAAAATCTGCAACTCCAAGAACAACAACACAAATAATTTTTGACAAAATTTGAAATGCCACTGAAAATATGTTTTATGTTTTTTTTATTTATTCTACTGCTTTTCTTCATGCTCTTAACACATGCAGTCAGCAAATTGTATACGATTATATTAGACGAATTTATGTGCAGCACATGTTCCGCTTCCTTCCAAATAAAATTCATATAAAAATTCCTCAAAATCGAAGCGTATGACGGTGGTGAAGTGCAATGAGAGCGTGTGTGTTTAGTAAAGAGTTGAACTATTTTGAATTTTCCATTGCACTGGCTGGTAATCAAACAAAAGTTTAAAATACAAATACTTTATCACCGCCATTTAGCGAGAAGACTAGACAACGAGGGAGTAAGTGTGTTTGTCTGTCAGTCATTTAAATAGTCGGGCTAAGTTCTACATGAAAGATTATTGCATGTAAACACTTGCTGCTAATGCTTGTCGTTTTTGTTGTTGGTTAAATGGTTGTTGGGTCGCATGGTTGTAGTTGTTGTCTAATATTTGATGATGTTGATGCTGCTAGTAAATGTCGCCTTTTGTTTTTGTTTTTAGCAGCCTTAATATGGGTACATGGTGTTCTTTGAGCCATTGTTACCATTGTTGTTGCTATTATAGCTGTTTTAAAAGTTGTTGTAGTTACTCTCGTTGTTTTTTTGCTGTTGCTGTTGCCGTTTTGTCGTCATAACTATTAGTCTCGGTTAGTGTATTGTTTCTATAGTCACCAACAGCAAAGCGGCAGATGTCTTACAATTTGTTAATCTGTTCGCAACAGTTAAAGTACTGCTAACCTTTTTTTTGGATTTTTTGGTTTGAAAATTTGGCAAAACTTTTCTATTTGAAAATTTTAAATTTTTTATTTCAAAAGTATGTAGGTGTGTTTATTTAAAATTTGTGATAATATTTTTGATTCTCAACTTTTGATTTGATTTTCAACTTCAATTCTATTGAAAATTAATGACAAAATATTAAAATCTATTAAATATTGTGATAAAAATTTCATTTATTCATTGATATTGAATATTTGTGACAAAACATTTAACTATTTAGCGGAATTTAATTCAATTGTAGAGGAAACTTTATGAGTGCAGGGTATTAATAATTCGTTGTTGACAAACATAAAATACTCGATATTTTTTTTTAATTTTTTTCTCTTGCGAGAAGAGTTGTCTTAACTTCTATTATTATAATTGTTGTTGCAGCTGTAGTTATTGTTGTTGTGATTCTTGTTTGCTGTGTCGGTTAGTTATATTAACTTTGTTGACTCTTTTTGCTGTTGTTGTTCGTTTGAGTGCTGATATGTCCGTCTGTCCGTCTGTCCGTTCGCACGTCTGTCCACTTTGCAAGTCTTCTTTCTATATACGAACAGAGTTAGTACATTGCTTTTAGCATTTGCATTAGTATTTGACATTTCATGCTGTGAACGCAAATCGCGTTCAAATAGTTTGTTTGTTAGTTGTTCATGTTTTTTTGCATTTTTTTGCAAACTTCTAACCATATAAAACATCACTTGCAGCAAAAATTAAAACTATTCAGCAACATCATTATTATTATCATTTCCATAGTCATCGTCATCATTACCATCAAACATTATTATCTCTTGAATGTTTGGTTTGGTTTTTTTGTTGTTTATTTTTGAAAACCTTCTAAATCAGTTTAGTTTAATGTTGTAGTCTTTAGTCATTTCCATTGGAATCCGTGTATGATTTAGAATCTTTAAACATGAACGAAATATATTTGATTTATATGATCTTCATTTTTTTCATTTTTGCTACAACATCTTATTAACACTTGTGGCAAACACAGTGTACTACATACTAACTACATATTGTGAGATTTTTTACAAAAATAACTTAATTATCACACGTTCTCTTATGTTGCATTTACATTGTTGTGTCCGTGTTTGCGTTGTAGTTTGTTGCTGACATGTGTGCTCAAACCAAATAAATGCCTTAACAATTAAGTTTAATTGAATATTAATTAAATAAAACGCATAATTTATTGCTGGTTTTTTTTTAATTTAACAATTTATTACCAGGTATTTAAGTGCCATATAAAGTATAGTTCACATTTAAATCGTGCCAAAATTGTTTTAAATTTTCAAAGTCAAATTTAAGACAAATCTTTGTTATTTGGTATGTAGATATTTAAGGTTTGGTTAAAGAATTTTTAAATGTTGTTACAATGTGTTAAAAAACAAACAACTAGAAATAGGAATAGGCTATAATGCCAATATGCAGATTTTTAACAAAAAAAATCATTAATTTTTTTAAAGAAGAAAAAAAAATAATTTTTTCTGCACGATACGTTTAGATTCGATACAGCAGTTATACGATATAGCAGCTATACATATGCTATATAAATATAGCACTTTTACTTTATGAAATGATACCACTTAGAAAAACAAAATTATTTCCTACAAATTGCCAAATCTGCTGGTTTCAATAACATATACATATGTTAATGAATATGTTTACAGCAACATATTTTCTATAAACTTTTAGTTTACAGGAACATATTTTCTTTAAAAATGTTTCAACAACAACAATATGTTACAGCAACATATTTTCCATAACCATATTTCTAGCAACATGTTTCATATAAATTTGTTTTTACAGCAACATATTTTTTAAAACTATGTTTGTTACAGCAAAATATTTTCTAAAAACATGTTTTTACAGCAACATATTTTTACAAACATTTTATTAACAGCAAAATATATAAACATGTTTACAGTAACATATTTTCTATAAACATGCTGCAGCAACATAAATTAAAAATACAGCATTCTATTTTTAATAAATACACATAAACATATTGCTGCAATAAATTTTTTATAATAAACCTAATTATGTTTTTACACGGTTTTTATTTAACGCGGTTTGAAAATAAACAAATTTGAAATTTTTTAAATGATTTTATTTCATTTAGCACGATTCAAAATCTTTTGGGCTTATTTTTTTTTTTTGTTAAATTTAATATTTGCGAAATATGTATGTTCATATCACAAATTTAGGGAAATTCCCTTTTTGTGGATACAAACAAATTTACTGGTCAAAGCAATTGTAAATATGTAACACAAATTTAGGAGAATTCCCTTTTAGTGCATACAATCAAATTAACTTGTCATACACACATATTTTAACATTACTTTTAAGGTTAGAGTACATACATTTTTTTCTTTAATAACTATGCTTTTGTAAAAACACATTGTATATGTGATTTAATATTATAAACATGAATAGTTGTTTTTGAAAAACCTTTATTTTTAATTCACATATTTTGCATACGGTCAATGTCTTTTTTTACACGGTTTTTTTCGCAAAGTTTCCTGGAACCAATTACCGTGTAAAAATAGAATTAGGTGTATATGATATTTTCAAAAATTCATTTAACAACTAAATTTTTTTTAACAAATTGTAATTGTTCATAATTTTTTGCATATGTAAATGTTTGTAATGTGTTATTTACTCAAATTGACTGTTAGCCATTTCATGATATTTGAAATTTGTCGAAAAAACAAAACTCATCATCATTATGTCATTTCCTGCCTTAGTCTTTTTATTTTTATAACAAATCAATTAAAAAATGTTTTAGGTTTTGGCAAGCACCAAATAAAAACACAAACTTTTAACAATAAATTAACATCATCACACTCTAGTGACATTTTACAGAACACAATCTACTACTAAATACAAAGAAAATGTCAAATAAATTATACTAAACATATATGCATGTATACTCGTAGTACTTGTATATAAAAACTCAAACATTCTTCTAAGAAACCAAACAGAAAAATCAAACAAATCTACAACTTAAAACAAAGAAACGAAAACAGAAAAAAATGATATATAAAGTATTAAGAGATTCAATCATCTTTTTTAATGATTTAAAACAAATGAATTATTTATAGCCTAGACTTAAACCCATATATCAAATAAACAAACACAACAACAGCTCAACCACCACAAATAAATATTATTTAATAGAATTATTTTATAGAAAAAAAATTATAGAATTAAGAAGAATATAGAAGTAAAAATTGTTTTAAAAGTTAAATAAGTGTATATTTTAGTTACAATTTTTGTAATTTAGAACTTCTAAAATAAAAAAAAAGATGCAAAACTTTAAAAAAAAACTAAACTAATGAGATTAAGCTAAAGTTGGTCAAAGGCAACTTATAAAATAGCTATATAGCAAGTAGATCAAAGGATATAAAGAATATAAAATGTTTGCAAACATGGTTTGAATTAGTTTCAAAGTAAAATTAGTGCAAACAACCTTTAATAGCCAATAAGATTTTGGGGAAAATAGTGCATACGCTTTTTGAACTACTATTTCAGCAATACTAATGCACCTTTAGAAGCACTGTGGCTGACAGTTATGAATTTATTACACAACATAATCAACTAGAGCAAACTAGTTCACTTTATTAACGTAATTTAGTTTAGTAGTTCATTTCATTATTTATGTATATTCAAAAATACTTTCAATAAGTGACAATCTTTATGACTTATTTTATTTAATCCAGTAGTGTACCAGCAGAAAACGTTCAAACAAAGTAAAGTTGAAAAACAAAACTGAAACAAAAAAATATGATGCACCACTTTGGTGGCATGTTAATGCTAGACATCGACGTCAAAAAAAAAATAAAATATAAAAACAGAAACAACATAAACTATAATATCAAAATATTATTTAATGAAATGTACTTGTTATTGATGGTTTTCAAACATTTAATACCAGCACGTTTCATTTAGCTCTTTTTTATGATGATGAAAACTAAAAACGAACAAAAATTGCAAAAATAAATCCAAGCAAAAGGGCTTGTCTGGCATAGTAAACTAAAAATAAAGTAAAAAAAAAAATATGAGGGGAATTTAAGAATTAAACTAAAACTGACATTCATAGTGACATTTGAAGTCACTATTTAGCAAAACCAAAAAAAAAGAAGGAACAAAATAAAAAAACAAAAAATAAATCAATAAATTTGTTTTATTTTCTGTTTCCTTCACTGATTTACAACCATAAATAAAGTTATTTTTCCTCTAACAAGTTTAAGTGTTGAGTTAAATACAAACAGAAAATGCTAGGAAAAAAAGAATATTTAAACAATAAAAATCAAAGCACAAGAGTCACTAACTCCCAAGTAATCAAGTTATCAAAGAAAATGTTTTTTTATTTTTTGTTTTTTATTATACTTATGTATGTTGATCTTCGTTGTGATGTTAATGATACTTTAACATTTCCATGTGCACACAGGATTTCAATTTGAATCGCATTCTGATTTTATAATTAAAAAATATTTGTATTTTCTTTGATTCTTTGATATTCGTTTTGCTGCACACATAGAGTAACTCTAAATACAATTTTTATGGTTTTATTGATTTATTTTATCTGATTTTAAAGATATCTTTGTTTTTCTTTGTATTTAGTTGTTTCTTTTCGAGCATATTTCTGTTTTTTTTTCTTTTTGTTGAATAAAATTTATTTTATTTGGGTTTTGGTATTTTGAAGGTGTTTTCTTGTATTTGTTTCTAATGCATATCAAATGTTTATTGTTTAATACTGATGCTGTGAAGTTGGCCTTTAAATATAAGCCAAAAAAAATTAAGCTAGAAACAATAACACTTTTATATTTTTGCAACATCAAATACACTGATAGAATTTTGGCGTTATTTTCTCCATGTAAATGTTGCAGCAACACATTTCCTACAAAATATATTTTCGTCAAAAATGTATCTGTAGAAATTTTCAATAAACATGTTTACAGCTTAGTTTCTTTAAACAGATTACGTATTATATATTATATATATAAACATATACAAATCAAGGCAACATACATATTTTCAATGTTTCCAGCAACAAATTTTATATGATCGTCTTTACAGCAATATATTTTAAACAAACATATTTTTTATGAATATTTAAAAATGAAAGCAACATACATATTTTCTGTGAACATGTTTACGGTAACATATTTTTTATAAGAATTTATAGAGCAACAAAATATTTTTCATGAACATGCTCACAGCAACATATTTTCTATAAACTTATATACAGCAACATAATTTCTCTAAGCAACATATGATCATGTTTACATCAACATATTTTCTATTAATATGTTTACAGCAACATATTTTCTAAGATCATCTTTACAGCCACATATTTTCAATTAACATGTTCACAACAATATATTTTACAGCAACATGTTTTCTATAAACATGTACAAATTAGAACAACATACAAATTTTCCATGAATATGCTTACAGTAACATATTTTCTATAAACATTTATAGAGCAACATATTTTCATAAACAAGTTTACTGCAACATATTTTCTATAATCATGTTTACAGCAACATATCTTGTAAACGTTTGCAGCAACATAATTATAAATATTTTCTTTAAACATGTTTAGAGCAACACGTTTTCTGTAAACATGTTAGGAGCAACATATTTTCTATAAACAACATATTTTCGTAAACATGTTCGAAGAAACATATTACCTACAAACATTTTTACAGCAACATATTAACTATAAACAAAATGTTTACAGCAACATTTTTTTTTAAGTTATTGAAATTGTATGTGAAAGGATTTTTTTTTTCATTTTAAAAAATTTACTATTAAGCTTAACACAGAAATGAATATAATAATATAAATAAAATTATGGCAATTTTTTAAGAAAAAACCCCCATTTTCTCACACTGTACAAAAATTCTTAATAGTCAACTTGTATTCGCTGTTTTTAATTTTATTGCTGCCGGTGTGTTTCTTTTAATTTTTTTGCTCACTCCTCTTAATGTTTAATGAAACCGAAAAACTACTTGTATTGTTTTCAATATAGTCTGCAATAAAAACGAGCATAAAATAATAAGTCTACAACAAGAACAACAACAATTTAACTTATATACATATAAAATTAAATAAGAACAACAATAACCAAAGAAAAAATTAAACAGAAATACTGTAAATAATCTGTAACGTATCTATCTCGTCATATCTTGAGGTTTGTTCTTCTTTTAATTATACTAAGAGTGGTAATCCAATGCCTTCAGACTTCACTCAGACTCATGAGATACAGATACTGATGCATTCTAGACTATATACAAAGTATGAGCAGTATCTTTGCATATAAAAACAGAAATAAAAAAGACAATAATGCTGTTAAACGTAAATCGTAGTGTTACTATGCCTTTAAGGTATTTTTTTCAGTTCATATTTTATAAGTTCACTTGTTGTAATTTTCATACACTGAACATTTTTACTCATACTACTAGTATTGTTTTTAAAGTTTTGTTTTTTTTTTTATATTTGTTGTTATTCATTTTAACCATATACTATACAATACCAAAGATTACTACATCATTATTATCTTCATTATAATTATTTTTTCCTCTTATTTTTTTTTGTTTTCATTTATAAAGTGTATTTTTTTAATTTTTTTGCAATCATGGTTCTTGGTTTTATAATAAGTCTACATACAATACAATACCGCACTGAAATATATGAAAAAAATGTTTATTTAATTTGCTATTGAGGTTTTTTTCTGAAATCTAACTTATTTCATAAAATAATATAAAAAAAAAAACTTTATATGAATATGAGAAATTACTTAATCTCCTTTTAAGAGCTGGCAAAAGTATTGCTAAAAAAACATTTTATATTATTTTATTTGGTATTTTTGCTATCAAGGGTGGCAAGTTAAAAGTCATAAATCTTTTAACCATTTTGGTTTTTCTGATAGAAAAAATACTTTTAATATCATTAAAATAATGGTTGCATCTTTATTAAATGCTTAATTTTTTATGTATGCCTTTTATATAAATGCTGCATTTAAATAAAGCTGGAGAAACCAACATCAAATTAGAAAAATGGCCTTTAATGGTGGAATTCCAGCTGAACTTAGTATAATTTGATACTAAGAGAACTTCTAAGAGGAGGTGGTGTTGGCGAATTTTGGGAAGCCCTATTTTAGCAGCTGAAGTAATGTATCATAATTTCTCGGTTTTGTATAGATATGGAGTGGTATTTTACTGCTACTTGTTAAAAGTTGTTTACATAGAAGTATAATTACCATTTCCTAAATTTTCATATAAAATGGACTTAAAGTACAGTCACACTTTGCATATATTTGCCGAAAAATAAGTCACCACTAAATAAAATAGTTTTGAACTTGTTTATTTATTAAAAAAAAAACTTAGTTTATTTAGGACAAGACACAACAAATATTTAGTCTTATTTTAGTTGATGCTGTTTGATCTGGCAAAACTCTTGTAAGAGTAAACGACGTCAAAAAAATTTGTGCTAAAACAAGTGGTTACGCTTTTTTGAGTAAATATTTTTCATGCATACTTTTAGACGCATTTCCATTTCTAAGCCCACGAAATAACTTATATTTTGAAATACCGCTTCACAAATTCCTCTAACTCTAGCACATTTTAAATCCTCCTCCTTTACAGTTTTCAGTTTTCATTTTTTCTATTTATACACCACTTACTTTAATGTTAACAAGGCAAATAAGCCAAATAAAAGAAAAACTACACAAATTATTCGCAAATACCATTAAAAATACAAACTATACAGTGGATTTTTTTTAAATTTCCTGCATAACTTTACAAAAGGCGTTAAAAGTGTAGGTTTTTTTGTCTTATTGTGAAAAGTGCAACAATTGTGGCTGGTTTTCGTTTTTTTTTTTTTTATTTTATTGCTCAGTTTAATAAACATTAATATTTCAAATGTAAACATTAATTATAACAAATAGTAGTTTAATAATTTATTATTTTTTTATTTACTTGTTTTATGATTGACTTTTTATTGTTTTACTTACTTTACTATACTAAAATTCTTAAATAATAAAATGCGATTTTAAATTGAATATTTAAATAGATGAAGTCTTTGAGTGTTGTATGTTTAATTAAAAAGTTTTGTTTAAAAGGCGGATCTATCTATTTATTATTAGAATGTGTAGTAATTGGTTTTTTATGGTTTTTTGAAATATTAAATTGAAATAGAGTTTAATGAGTTTAAAAAAGTGACAATTTAGATTTTATACTACAGATTTACTATAAATGCCTCAACTACCAACTAGCTTGACTCCATAAAACCTAAAGAGAGAAAAAAGTTAATGAAAAGTTTTAATTGCTAAATAACTTTTTTAATAGATTAATTTATTTGTACTAATTTTTAGTTTATTTTGAATTCAAAAAGTCAAATGTGGCGTCATAAAAACAAAAAGCCAGAAATTGCAGTTAATCATTTTGGCGAATAAGGCACTCAAATGATGATATAATATAATGATGAACAATTTGAATTGATTTTAAGTTATGTATTGTATTTAAAGCTTATTAAGATTCGTTTTAGATCCCGATTAGATAATTATATAATAATCCAGCAAGATGTGGATTACAAGATCAGTTATGTTTGATTTTCCCAGGTAATCACAATTACTTCAGTTTGATAAAACATTTGTATGTAATTCTCATTTTAACAACTAAAATAGATTTTATTTCAAATACTTAGAATATAAATAACAACTAAACCAAATGTCACTTGTTATTAAGAACTAAAAACCAAACAATAAATTTTATTTAAACAATTTAAAGGAGTTTAAAATGTAGTTGACATTATTAAATATAGTTACTAAAAACAACAAAAAATATAAAAGAATTATGAACTTTTGCACAATAAGATGAAACGATACAAATAAACCTCAACAGAAAACAAAAAAACAAACAGGGCGGTAATAGAAAAATTCTTCTTTTAAATACATTTGCTCATGATGGTGTTCCAACATGTTAAAATTTCAGGGAGTGTTAACAAATATAAACTAGACTGGTTTGAAACATTCAAGTAATAAAAAACAAGAAAAATATTTTCTCCAAAGGTCATTGAAGCAAACAACCAACCAACCTCTTACAAATTAATAATTATGAAATTACCTCCTGATTTCGAAAAATATTAATTCCAATTTGTTTAATTATCCATAATACATTTGTTTTTATGTAACAAGATATTGATTTAAAACAACAATTACAAACATAAAATAATTAACAATTTAAATCATTTAATAATAGAAATATTTAATTTAACATTCACCTGTGTTTTTCTTTCTTTAAAAACAAATACTTGTACAAGATATTCAACTTATTATATTATAGTTATTTATAAAACTCTCAAGTGTTTTACATCTTCTCTGCAGTATTTAATAATTATGCAAAGACAGCTAAAAAAAACATTATATTAATAAAAAAACAACACTTGCAGATGAATAAATAATTTATAAATAATACGATAATATAAGTGAATAATAGAGAAATACAGTTTAACTTGAAAAATGAACAAATAGTTGATTTAAAACTATAAATTTTATGTATATTAAGTCATATGACAAATTGTTAAGGAATTCGAAAATACAATTTAACAAAACACATCATATTTGCTAAATCTTTTAAAAATATGCAAATTAGCTGATACGGCATTACCAATCACGGTACTACCAACAAGCAAGATAAAGTGAATTACCACGTATGGTTAGTTTTGAACATCTTAGTGTATTCCTTTCAAAATGTATATAATTTTTCATACATAACCAAATCATGGAAGACTAGACGATACAATTTGCGGTACTACCAAATATGCCAGATAAAAAAACAAGGTTTTTTAAGTCTCATAAATTGACAAGCCCAAAGGATCGGAATAACTCTAATTATATGTATATGAAAGAAAAGATAATTGAAACTTCTTATTTAAAATAATTAAAATGTTTCAAAACTACCGATCACCAAACACTGTAGCAATACAAAGATTAATTTCAACTTTCGTTTTCAATTTGGCCACAAGCAAATAAGAACAAACCCAAAACATAACTTTTTTTAACTTAATAAAAACAAGTGTAAAAAAGAGTTTAATTTGAAATTACCTGTAAACAGTAGAGAGCAATTGTATGGAATAAAGGCAACAACAGTCAATCAAAAAAGTCTAAACAGGTGATCATTGAGATCATGATGAAGTAGTTAGAAACAAAAATTTACAATTACTGGTAAACATCATCATAATTATTATAATGCTCATAATTATTAGCTTCGTTATTTTTATTTTCTTAGCAATAACAATAGAAATAGAAAATTACTCTTCAAAGAGTAATTGAGAGTGAAATACTCAGTTAGCGTTTTTAGCCAACAAAAAAAAAAGTGGACTGAAAAAATGTACAATTCACACAAACATACTTCTAATATTCCACAATATTTTCAGCAAATGGCTTAATGATCATAATCTATGGGATGAACAAGTCGATGATGAAGATAATGATGACGATCTAGAAGATCATGTTCGTGCTATGCAGCTGATGGTTACACTTAAACAGCAAACAAAACAAAGCTACAACATTTCAATAATGATGATCATGAAGATGATGACGATGATGATTGTTAGTAAAGAGCAGAGTAAAATGTTTTGAATTTAATAGTAAGTAGTTGATTTTGATGTTGTAGTACTTAGATGATTTTTTTATTTTTTTTTTCTATTATTGTATTCAGACAGATACTCGTGGTAGTACAATCTGCTCACCCAACTTATTGTTGGCAACTCCAGTTTAAATATTGCTATTGTATGCTGCTGTTGCTGCTCATTGTTTGCTGTTTGCCGTAGCGACAGAATCATTCGCATCATCTGTAATTGTTATAAAAAGCAATGCATCGCTGTTTCAAACCCTAATTCAAATCTAACGTGTTGTTTCGAGCGGTTTATACTTAATACAACAAAATAAATAATATACCACACCACACAAAAAAAAACTAAATAAATATATAAAATTAACGTTTACGTTTAATTTCAAATAAATAAAAGAATTAAACTGTTTGTTACAAAATAACTATAATTGAATCCCCTTTTTTCATGTCATAATAACAACAACAACAAAAGGATTATATACCAAACATATAAAGGATTTATCTTTTATTTAATGGATTATTAAAGTGTTGTTGTAAAAAGTGTTTAATAAATACATTTTTAACGCGTTTTTCCATTCACACTCGTTCGTTTGTTATACCTGAATTTGGATTACAAAGTTGTGAACACAAACCTTTGGTGTTGCTTTTTTTTTGAAAATGTTGTCAATGAAAACTATTGTTTTAATTGTGAGTATTTGCAAATAAAAACTATGTTAATTATAGAACTTTATTGAATTATAAAAAGTGTGTGTCTTTAATAGAACTTTGAAGAGAAAAATAAAAATATCATTAATATGAAATTTATGCTATAAAAACCACATACAACTTTTACAAATATCTTTAAAATACATGAAGGAATATATAAAACTGTTCTTATTATAAAGATATTATATCAATAGCCCATTAATAATTTAAAATATATTTAGAAGTACCTTCAGTTTATAGCAAATTATCCTAAAATCTAAAGTAATGGACAAAAACTGATTTTTAAGGCCTTCAGATTACTTGGCGAATTGAAACGCAATCATTTCTTAATCAATTTGTTACATTTCCAAACAAAATATTGAAAGAAATACTTTAGGTCTTTCACAATGAGGTATATATTTTTAAGCAAAAACCATAATTTAAGAATTCTTGCATTAAAATGTAAATAAATTTTAAAATTTTGCGGCATTTAATTGCAAAATTTTGTTTGAAATCTCGATCATTTGTTTAAACATTCTAAAATACCGATTTATTCTCATTAAAATTTTATACAATTAATTTAAATTGACTGCAAATTAACTAATTTTTGGTACTTTTTGCGAGTAGGTTTGAATTGGTAGAATTTTAAATTGAATTGTTATTTTTATTAAACATATTTAAATCCAACCTTTAAAACAAAACCTGATTTAAAAGCTTCAAGCACCCCTACTATTAGAAGTGAGACTGGCACAATTCAAAATAACTAAAGTTTGCATTAAAATTTGTTAATTAGACTATATAAATATTTACAATATATTTTAAAAATTTCAATTTTTCTCTTTATTATAATGATTTAGTTAGAATCTGGCTATAGTTATTATCACATATTTTAAAAAATTTTAATTCTAATTTTCTTTATCCAATTACAAGTACATTTAATCTTCAAAATCCTTAAATGAAAAAAAAACTAAGCAAATAATCTAATATCTGTTATATTTTGTTTTATAATAGCACAAATATATTGTATGATTTGCTATGGACTTAAGCTAAAATATAATAATAGATATTAATACAACTAGCAGTGTTCGGCACGAGATATTCAACAATAAAGCAAATAATTTGCCAGCAAAATACTTGCAGAAAATGTAATTTATTTATTTTACCATTCAAATCCGGAGTAAATCATATTGTTTAATAACTAAACACATCTGTATATAAATACAAGAAGAAAATACATTTGCACTAAGTATTGAGTAAATACATGTATGTATGTATGTACATGTAAATATTATAGAACAAAATACAATTCTACCACATACAATTTTATATTTATTTTTAGTTAACTCCTACTTATTTATACATCTGCACACATATCCTTATCTGTCACATACTTGTTTATACATATATATGTTGCCAACTTCCTTCTAAGATACAATATAAAATAGCCATACATAAATCTTATAAACAAATCATAGCCAAAGATAAAATGTCCAGCTTAAATGTTAAATGTCCTTTTGCATGGATTTTTCTTTGTTGCTTTTAGTTATGTGTTCGTATTATATAAAAACATATAAATACTAATACGAGTACATACTATGTATGTATATAAATAAATAAATTCTTTTGAGAAATATTTATATAAGAATTGTCTATTATAATTATTGTAAGTCTTATGAAATATTTTTAAGATTGTCTTTGTGTTTTTCAAAATTTTGTTTAAATTATTTAAAGAATTTTAAAAACTAAATAAAGATTTTTACTGGAATGTTAAATAAAATTTTAAGTAAATATTTCTACAAAAAAAAAAAAAACATATTTTTGTAAACATAAACAAAGAATATGTTAAAACTTTGATTACATTTGTAAAAATACTAATAACAATGTTGCTTAGGAATTGATGATTGATTAAAATATTTATTTATAATGAAATTAATTTATTAAGGTGACCTAAGCTAATATAAAGACACAAGAAACTAACAACAACAATCAGAACTCCACCCTACATTACACACATATATGTACTCATTAAAATGTATTATAAAATTAAGGAACGATATTAGTGTTTAAAACATAGTTTTAGTTCAAAAAGTTCAAAGCGTTCTAACAATTTGGTTTTTAACTTTTTTCTACAAAAGCAGTTTTGCTCGTATTTAGTAGCAATGAGCTACAGTTCGGAATTATAAATGGGAGCGTGTTTTACATTAACATATATACGAGTAGCTATAAAAAATCAAGTTTGCATAGAGAGATTGGATACAGTGAAATAACTCCCAAATGAAATAAGTCCCAATGGAAAAATGAAATAAAGCCCAAAAATGTTTCTATACAGATTTGGGCGGAAGGATTTTCTCCTTCGCATAGAACAGATTCCCTGTATTGCCGACCTACGGCTGGGCGGAAGGGGTTTCTCCTCCATGATATACAGAACACCGGCTTCGCATAGTACAGATTCCCTGTATTGTATTGCCGTTATTTAATTTTTATTAGGATTTATTTTTACATTTTGAAATAAGTCCAAAAAAAATTGGGACTTAATTCATTTTTGCCTTTGGAAGTTATTTCATTTTTTTAAGTTGGGCGTTTTTTTCATTTTTCATGGGACTTATTTCATTGGGAGTTATTTCATTGGCACTTATTTCATTTGGGAGTTATTTCACTGTACCGAGAAATTGTATTGCTACGACAAATTTCATAACAAGTTTGTCCTTTTTACGAGTAGATGCATGGCAACTATTAGCAGTACAATATCAGAAATATAAGAGACAATACACTGTGCTATAAAATAAGAGCCAAAACTACGTTTTATAAATCTTTAAGTGAAATAGTTTTTTGCTGACTTAGCGGATTCTAATGCGGCCATTTCTTAAATTCTTAAATTCTTAAAATTTTCTATTTTTCGAATTTCTCAATTTTGTTGACAATTAAATCCAAAATTTAGTTTAAAGTAATTAAGTCACTTCGCTGCAATACATTATTGTCAAACTTTAGTTAGCCACTATTTTTCCTTAAAATATTTTATGAAAAAAACTTAAATCTCTTCCCCAAACACTTCATAACAGGTCCCTCAACAGTTCTTAAAACCATACAATAAAGATTTGTTAAAAATTGTCATGTATATTATGTGTTTTGTACACAATTTAATCTACATCTATGTTCACAAAACAAACACTGTTTACAACACTGTCTTCTTAAAGTATGCTTTAAAATTTATATTTTACACTTTTTTGTGTGTTTGTCATATAAAACTTAGTTTTTTTTCAGATTTTTTTATGACTCCAAACTATCAACAGCAAACAGAAAATAAGATCGTAAAACATTAGCAATAAACATTTCATTGACAACATATGTTGTACATTGTAGCAATAACAACTGTTATACATTTTGGTTCTTTTTTTGTTCTTCATATTTTTGTTGCTGTAGTATTTTTTACTATCAAACCAAAAATACATTGAAACAACAGCAAACTTTGATACAATTGTCTAGAAACAATAATAACGAATCATATATGTACATACACATATTTAAAAACAAAAAATTTTTTGTATTGTTAGTTGAGTAAACACTCTCAAGCACATGTATATATGTATGTGTATCTGCTCGTGCCATTTCTAAACAAATGTTATAACACTTCCATGATGTGAACAATTTTTTAACAATTTTCCTAAATCGAAATAAAGAAAGAAGGGGCAAAAAGATTGCAAAATGTGTCACACAAAAACGTGAGTTTTTTAAGATGAGGAAATAAAAAAGTTTATTTTCATACACGAGCACTATAAATACTACAAAATTAGTTAACAATAAAAATAGAGTAAAATAGAAATGTGCCTAACTCCGCACATATGTTACCTAATGAACAAGTAGATCCTAATGACCTGCGATATGTGTTGTAAACAATTTGTTTCTTCTTTCTTAGTTTTCTAATAATGATGAAAATCATTATAGGTTAAACATAAAGTACACTGAGGGAAATACATATATTTCACCAACCACAAAAGTAGCCAGTTTCTGTGGATTCTCGTATTAATATAACATTTGCTACTACATTTACCTTTTTCTAAGTGTATTTTCAAGTACTTTTTATTTTCTTCCCAAAAGCCTAAACGTTTTGTGCAAATGTCATTAAGTACTTGGTAAGTTTTGTTCAACAAAAAGGGGCAAACTTATTGGATTTCTTTTTATTGTATTTTTTGAGAGAAATCGTTTTGTAGATTTTGGCAAATATTATATTTGCTGTTAATAATATTTAATAATTTTTTTGTTCAGCTGCTCTCTAATACTTCAGCCAGAGTTTTATGATGGTTTTGTCATATTTTTATCACCCCAACTGCATACATAAACATACTGTAACAATGTCAAAAGCATACAAAGACTACTTTTAGAAATGTACTTTAGAACTCATCATAATAAAGAGCAATTTAATAGGAAACATATAAAGTATGTAGTAAACAATACAAGAAAGTTAGAAAAAAATAATAATAAATACCATATAAATAATTTAATAAGTTGTTCAACATAAAATGAAAACATTTTCGTTTTCATTTAGGATTTTTTTATTACAAAATTAGTTGTGTAATCATTTAACCCTAAATGTTTGCTTAACAAATTCCTAAATTAATGTTTTTCATTCACTTTTCTCTCTCTCCAGCCCCTACTCTTACGTTATACTCTTTGTTTTTTGTAAATCTTTGTTTAAACTATTTTCTAAAACACCAACATCGGCAGAGATTTATTTTATTTATGTTTTATTTCATTTTAACAAAATATTCGTTAAAATTGTTTATGTTTATAATGTATTTTTGAGTGTGTTTATGTATGTGTGATGGTTTTTCTAAAAATAATTGTGGCATAGTTTTAGGGTTGTTTGTTTGTTTGTTTGTGTAACATTTAAATTCTTTTTCACAAGTAAATATTTTTCATTCAGAATTGTTTAGTTTTATATTTTTTTAAGAGTTTTAGCTGTTATTTTCTACAGTTTTTGAAAACGAATTTTTGCTTGTTATATTTAGTTATGTGCATGTGTTTATAAATAAATAGAAACTAAAAGTTTTATTTGTTAACCACATCAAAGTAAGTTGTATATGGTTGATAAATAATGTGCTTAAAATATAATGATATGTTTAAAACTACTTCAAATATTTAAGCTTTAATTTCATATACTTTTATTGAGAAGAAGTAATTTTGAGAGGCAACTAGTTTTATTATTAGAAATTTGTTTTCATTTATTTTTTGCAAAATTTAATTTCTTTTAACAATAATTCTGCCTTGTTACTTTTCTTCTTTTTGTTACTTTCCAACTGACCCCATTCTGTTCCGTAGTGGGGCACTAAAGTAGCAAATGATCCAATTGAAACCTAATACAAAAATCAAAAAAATCAAGGCGGCAGTTTATGTTCGTCTTTTAATAGATCAAATCTATTAACTCCAACTGGTGACAGACTACATATTTGGTTACTCATGTTAGAACTGACAGAAATTTATTAAAGAAAGAACTTTAAAAATTTGTAAAATCGTTAAATTTGTTGCTAATTAATTTTAATTTAATTAAAATCAATAAAAATTTACAATTCCTTGAATATATATGAATGTATATAGTTTGTAAACTTCCCTGTTAAATTTATTTATGACAATGAAATGAAATGAAATTGTCAGGCTGATAAAATTCCGTAAGCTTTCTTTTAGCCTCATAGACCTCATTTATATATAAACTTAATTTATTATAGTTCAATATATTTTTGGTAGCCTATATTAAACGTTCAAGTTTTTCCCAAAAATCATTGCATACTTTTAGGCATAAAGTTTCTTTTGTAAATATAACACTTAAATGACAGTCTCTGAGATAATTTCTAAAATTTTAACATAATGTGATAATTTCCTCACCAATTACATATAATAAAAGATAATTTTCATACCCTTAAAGCTTTGTCATTTAACTTTTAGTGGACAGACAGTCAGACAAGCAGACGAAAATTCTAGCTTTTTTAGTTATAACACTTGAATATTAAAGGCATGAGAAAAGCAAAAGAAATTAAAAACAAAAGAAAAACTAGATATGCAACTCACATTTTCTGACATTTAACAACCTTAGCATTAAAAACCAACAGGACTACACTTAAACAAACACACAAACAAATAAACACACTTACTACTTACATACACACACATTCACACGTAGACATTTATAACTACACTTCACTTATAAAACAGCAATGAATTGCCAACTTCTTTAGAAAAAAAAAAACATTGTAAACGTTTTTGAATTAAAAACCACCAAAAAAAACACACATATACACATTCAAACATCTGAACAAGTTTTGTAAAAAAAATTTTATTTTTTGGTTTTTCTGTTGGAAAAATTTATAAAAAAAACTTTGAAAATTGCTACAATTTCTATGCCTTAACAAAACAAAAAAAAAAGAAACGAATTCTATGCATGTTTTTCTGTTCCAAAGCTATTCAAAAACATAGGATCAAACAGCCAGAGTCTGTTACCAAAATAAGGGAAGATTTTCTGTTTTTTGCTGCTTTTGTCTATATATACGTCGGGAAAAAAGTGTCTGGTTAGTTGTTATTTGTGTATGTTTCTTTTTTTTTTTTTGGGCCAACATACAACCAGCAACACTCTGGTTTAGATTTTGATCTTTGCGGTATTGTATAGCTTTTCAGCCATATTTTTATGGCTGTTATTTTCCCCTCAACTTGTTTAAAAGCGAAAAAAAACAAGTAAGACCTAAAAGTAGAGAGTCTTCCTCGAAATGCAACAAAACGTGTTATTTGCAATGATACTAAAACTTTAACACATTCTCTATATACAATTTTATTTTCGTTTTGTTTTTTTAATTGTACCTTATAATATAAAGAAAGACATCCTTATCTGGTAATAAGAGGTTTCAACTTGAGAAGACCTGAGGCGTATTAAGCAAGTACATATATTAAAGTAAATTCTGTAATATTTATATACAATATCTAAAAACTATTACAGTTTTGCTTTGAAAAAATTATTTGAAAATTACTGGAAATCTTTAAATAATTATATATGGCCACCTCATTGAACATACTTACAAATTGCCTGCAAAGAAGTCAAAAACTTTTAATATGATTTTTCTTTCATTCTTTTAGCACTGGTACATTACAATCCTTGTTTGTTTTCCTCTAACCCTAAAGAAAATTACGCGTTTTTCCTTTAATTTTACAAGTCTGCAATGTTTGTGTCTGTCTGCAGTAAAATATACAAAAATACACCAAAAGCCAGACAGGTCAAGTCTTATTTATTTTGAATTTTTCTATGTATCTTGAAAATTCATCAAAAGAATTTAATTTTTTTTTTGTAGTTTGTGAATTTTATTTGTGTTTTTAGTAAGATTTTTCAAAGGAAATATAAATTTACGTACAAAAATTATCCTGGTATTATATGCAGACAAATATTTACTTTAGTACGGCTACAATTTCATTATATTTTTGAAAATTTATAGTGTTACGGCTAATAAATTTTGT
Organism: Bellardia bayeri; assembly: GCA_950370525.1. Taxonomy (NCBI): domain Eukaryota; kingdom Metazoa; phylum Arthropoda; class Insecta; order Diptera; family Calliphoridae; genus Bellardia; species Bellardia bayeri. The sequence goes on from OX493268.1 coordinate 3,444,950, forward strand.
GTATTTGTATAAATTAGAAAAATTCTATTATGAAGATATAATATTATTATATCTTCATATATAATATTACAATAGACAAGTAAGAGTGCAATATTCGGCTGTGCCGAATCTTAAATACCCTCCACCTAAACGTAATAGGAAATACAAAAACTAAACTGGTTATAGGACTAGAATATCCTTATTCTGTATTTTTTATTCAGTTTTAGTGCAAATTTAATTATTATTTTATATATTGTTTGAAAGGCAATTTTACGACCAACATAATTTATGTTAAATATTTTGAAATTTTGTCTAATTTTCACCATTTTTAATTGATTTAATTACCAATTCTAACCATAATTAACAGAGTTTGTCTGATGTTCATAATAATATTGAGTGTAATTTAACAAACAGTGAATTTTTAAGTGAATTTTGGAAGTGGACTTTATATGAGGGCTATTGTCAAACATGGACCGAACTAAAAAAAAATTCGTTTTGCGATTTATTTTTGCATAAAACTTATTTTTGCTGAATTTTGTCTTGATATTCCAATTTTATAGGCATTTATGTATAATTGAGCAATATTTCCGGAAGATTTTTGTATAGGGCTATGAGAAATCATGGACCGATTCTTACTATTTTTCGCACACTTTCTTCTTTTATCATAAAAACAACGTATACAAAATTTCATGATATTATCTGCAATATATTTCAAAATATTGCAATAAAATGGACAAAAAATACCAAATTTGTATGGAGGTTGTTTCACATATTTGTCCATAACTCTGGTTGGCCCAAACCGATTTTGCTGATTTTAAATAGCAAACTTCTCGAAAGTATGTCTGACAGAGTTATTGAAGACTTGGATCCCGAAGATGTCTGGGGACTTCAGAAAACTAATTTCAACAGACAGACGGGCATGACTTAATCGACTCCGCTATCTATAAGGATCTAGATCGGATCGGATCGGAAAATTATATTGTGGAAATGACAAACGGTATGACAAACTTATATATACCCTTCTCATGAAGGTAAAGGGTATAAAAATGAGTGTTCAGCAGAAAAAAAAATTTTCATAAAAATAGCACAATATATAGGAATATATATTTTCTAAATTTCAAGTTCAACTAACTAATACGTCTATTTTTTTGTAACCCAATAAAATTTTATTCGTTAGTATTTGTAATAAAGTCCATAAATAGTTTATACATATTTACTCTATTAAGTTTTTACAATATTTTGTTAATCAGATCAGTTTAAGGTGCTAGTTTTAATGTTTGTTAAAGAAAAGTTAGCTGAAATTCTGAAATACAATAAAACTTAACAGTCACTCTAAATTAGACTAGAGAATTATTCTTAAAAAATAGAATTATACAAGCTTTAAAACTAACTTTAATTATCCTACAATACCATTTTTATCAAAACTCATCTTAAAATATTTTACCTGTTTTAATTGTTTCCCTTCATTAAAATTATTTGGTAATTTAACAAATCTTTTGTTGTAATTTTTCGAAAGCTACCGTTAGCTATTTAACTAAATACATATTTCCATATACGCATTATGAGTATGATGCAATTATAGTAGTAGTAAATTACTATTAAAAGATAAAAAATTATGTATGTATTTTGCATGCAAAATTAAACATAACCATGGGATATTAGATATAATTATATATTCATTGCAATTGAACTCACTCAAATAAGTATTTATGTATGTATGTATACACATGCATTTATACTTACTATTACATAAAGAAAAAAGTGATTATGTTGGCATTTTAGATATTGGTATTATTAAACAAAATTTCACAGATAAATAAATTCATATATAAGTGCTTATATACATATGTACTATGAATATTTGCCAATTTGTAAGCAATATTAACTATTTAAGTTAAAAGTCTAAATGTAGGCAACACAAAGAAACATACAGCATTTTGTCAAGTTTAATAAGAAAATTTTAAGACTTTTGTACATAGGTGTTTAAATTTAAAGAATTTTTGTAATTAATTAATAAAAATCTAAAAAATATATGAAATATTTCTATAATATTAAAAAAAATTCTAATTTGTTTACATTTTTAGCTAAATTTTATTTCATAAAATTGTTTGCTTAATTTTATTGTTATTTGAATGCAATTTTGTTAAACATATTAATTGATTTTCTAATATTATGTATGTATTGCATTTTTTACACACACTTTTAGTTTAAGGTGTTTCACATTTGCAGATGGTGCAACATTTCATTTCAAGTGAATCATTTTTCTTTCTGCCCGTACACACATTTATCTATCCACCCATCCATTCATGCCATTCATCTATCTATCTAATTTTTTTTTTATCTATCATGTTTCTACATCTAGCAACATGTTGTCTATTGTTTGAAATACTAAACACGAAAAAAAACTAACTACAATATATTTTAAAACTAAAAGTAAAAAAGAAATATGCTTAACATACAGTAGCAACAAGTGGGCGTTTTGCATATCAGCAAAAATAACATGCCCTCGAAAAAAAAATTTTTTTTTAAGACAGATGTTTGAAAAAAGAAAAACAATTAAAACATCAGATGTTAATAATGGAAAGCCGAATTTTAGTAAGCAATACGAATAGTTTACAACCAAATATGGTTCTATTCGTAGATATTAGCTACAGCTTTGTAGCTAAAGGAACTATTCAATCAACTAATGAAGGCAAGCTGAATCACTTACTTCGCTAAATTTTTGTAACCTCATAAAGTGTTTTTTGAATATTTTATTCGAATATAAGATTTGATTAGTACAAACTAAGAATCTTATTTCCTTTTTAATTTTTTTTTAATTTTTACACTATTGTTGATTTTAAATAAATATATGAATACTTTAAAATCGAATAAAATTTTATTCGTACAAAATGTTAAAGAAATTAATAATTTTTGCATTTTTATTCAAACTCAAATAAAGTTAAAAAGCAATTCTTTTACGAAATTGTTATTTAGTAAAACCATAAAAAAATAAATTGAAAAAAAATATTCGAATAATTTAAAAACCGAATAAAAATTTTATTCGTTAAAAATTCTTTATAAAATTATTATACGAAAAAATTATATGTATTATTATTTTAAAAAGAAATAAAAACTTATTCGTACAAAATTCTTTCTTTATTTTTGTTTGTTGCTGCTCATTTTACCATTTTTGAATCAATATCATATTAAAATAAATTTAAAAAGTTATTCGAATACATATTTGAATATTTTACAAAAATATTATTTCTTTGTTTGTTTTTTGCTTTTTTAAATCAAAATCACAGAATAAACAAATTAAACAAATTACTCGAATATTTTAAAACCGAATAAAATTTTATTCGTAAAAAATGTATGAATTTGTTTAAAACTAATTTTATTCGAATTTTTAAAAATCTAGTAAAAATATCTGAATATTTTAAAACCGAATAACATTTTTGTTCATTCAAAATTTTTAAATCAAAGTATAGAAAATAAATATAAAAAAAATATTCGAATATTTTAAAACCTATTAAATATTTTTGTTCATTTAAAATTTATAAATGATTTGTAAATCAAAATAATAGAAAAATTAATTAAAAAATATATACGAACATTTTAAAATGAAATAAAATATTATTCCTATTTTTTATAACGTTTATTACTCCAAATGTGAAACGTTTTAGTCAGCCCACTTTTTGAAACACAATACAAATTTATTGAAAAGATTTTTATCTGTTGGATAGACAAGTCTTAAATAGATTTTTCAGTTTATATGGCTTTAATTAACGAGTTTTGTTGAAGAATAAGAAATATAATTATCGAAATTGCAGTCATTTAATAATTTGACAACATTATCTAGAACTGCATTTATTCTCAAATTAATGGGAAATCCCTGTTTAAAATAAGAATTAACTGAAAGTTTTGTCAATTATAAAAAAGTAGAATAATACTCTAAAAGCTGCCTAAAAATAAAGGCATTGGTAACATGACCGATATAGAGTGAAAGGTTTTGAAAAGTTTCGTCAAGTAAGCTTACATTTGTCACTTATCCTTGATTTTCATAGTGAACAATATAAACTAATTAATAATATTATTAGCATGATATTATTTCTAAACAAAATCTAACTGAAAAAACCACTTAAATTCCCCACTATAAAACTACTCATAATTCATAAACGTCAAAATATTGAAAAACCACCATAAATATATATTTATAACATAAATATAAATATAAAACACCATTTAACTTCAATATTTATTAGCAATTACTTATAATTTCCATGCACAAATATTTCATTTAAATAAACATTTTTAATATTTATTTTATGTTTTCATGCTTTAGAGTAAGCACAAGAACAACAAATAAATACCTTTAATTATTTGAGTTTTTTGTTGTATTTATATTGATTTTTTTTTAACATGAGCTGTCAATTTTCATATAATAAAAGACACTTTGTGTGCATAAATTTATATTTATTAAACAACTTGGTTGTAATAACTGCTTATTATCTTGTTTAATATATTTATGGTATTAGTCGTAGTTGAGCTTGATAATATTTATAGTTTGTTGTTTTATATTTTTATAGTTGAGTTTTTTTTTTATTTTATTTATGAAATAATTGCTTAACATAAATGAGTTAATGCATCAGCAGCATCATCAACGACAGCCACACCGCCACAATACCATCAGTATTATCAGAAAAACCTCATTAGGGATACATTGCTTGAAATCGTAGTGAAGCATATTGAAATGAAGTGTATTGAACGAGTGAGTGAATAAATGAATTAGTTGAGTTGAAGTTCATTTAACCATTTATGAACATAAATGACTTAAAAGTAACAAAAATATATGTGTGATGATGCATGATGTATTTACAGAAATGTGTGGGCGAAATGACAAGAGGAGGGTTTATAAAATGAGGTTTGTCTTTGCCTTTGATTTGTTAGTTAAATATATTTTGAAGTTTTAGAATTTAATTGCATTATTGTTTAACATATGATAATGTGATCACGAAAATGTATGTATGTTATAGATTTTAACGAGTGTGTTGACAGCGATTTTTACATAAGTTTATTTGAATACATTAACATATATTTTTGGTATTAGAAGTTTCTAATTCATTATTTATTTTTTGAATTTGAAAATAAGCATTTTTCGTATAAACATTATTGCAAGTTAAATTTGTTTCCTTTTTCTCTACTGACTGTTAAATATATTTATTGTAAACCTAATATTATGTAGTACAAAGAGATTTCTTTGTTATATTTCATATTCATATGATGTCATGTTTTAATTACCAAACTTTAAGATAAATGTTTAAAAAAATGTTTGTTCATTTAGAAAACTTATTAATTATAAAATTAGTTGTTTATCTGAGACCCAATATATTATTTATATTCTTTGTTCTCATAAAATTCTTCTTCAATCAAGCCATATTTGTGCGCCAATCTGTACGTGGAAATCACACTAACTTCCAAAGTACAGCATCGAATTCAATTATTTCTTACCAGAATGTTAATTATTCTTCTAAGCAGATTGTTGTAGAAAATCATCTAAATTGATTTAATAAAAGAAAAGTTATAAACCAAAACGTGAGACAACATAGCAAGATGTTTTATATAACAATTTACAACATTAATTGTGTATACAGCTTTGAATTTTGTTGTAATATGACAGCTTGTTGTTGTATATAGGCCGATTGTTTTTATATTTGTGTGTCAATGGACACAAATGTTGAAAATAATATAATTTCAATGGAAGATATTTAATATTCGCACGGTCAAATATTGAAAAAATCAGTACATTTTGTACCTTACAATAATTAAACATATAGACCAATTTTTCTAATTTTTTAATTGTTTAAATGTTATAGCTCGAATTGAAAAACTTTGTCAGCCATTACCCAAACTTGTGTGGAACAAGGTGCTTACTTTCTATTATTCGTGTATAAATTGTTTGGCACATAAAACGGATTCCTTAAAATCGGTCTACTGTGCAGTGGTTTCAATTTCAATTTCATGTAATTGCAATTTTATAAGATATATCTCTATTATTCAGGTATAAATACGAACGTGTTACCATTTTCTTACAATCGGTCAGTTGTGCATTTGTTTCAGCTGTTTGAGATATGCGCAAATAAAAACGATTATTCTTATTTCAAATTTACTGTTTCAAAAATGTTCTATCCGTTTTTTTTTATTTTAAGAAGAAATCTTTTCTACCATATTCCAAAATGTTTTAAAAACAAACTTACAAAAATATTTTCTATGAAAAAATTTATTAAAAAGTCAGAAAAAAGTTATAAATTTAAAAAAAAATGTTTAGTTTTTCAAAAATACAACCAGTTGTTGTAAACGGAAAGACTTAAGTAATAATTTATTTTTCGAAAAAAAACTCTGTTTTTGAAAAAGCCGAAACCCGTAATTTATATTCAACAATACTTATTTACCAAATGAGATTTACCCAAACCAACAAAATCTTTAATATTATATGAAGTAAAATATTATTTAAAGCTTAAGTACTCATATCCAAAAAGGACATAATCAAACTAACCTGTTTGTTATTAAAAGATCAACAGATTCATATGAAATGATACATGTCATATCTCTCGTTTAACATTATCCATCTATATTTCCATAATAATTGGCTAGCGTAAACCATAAAAGTATTATTTAGATAGCCCCCCTGATATTTAATTAAAATTCAAATGTAAAGCGAAACGTAACATAACAAATCCATAGCCTCAAAAATGTTCAAATGCCGCATAAACTGAACATTTAAATTCACATGATGCCAAGATTTATTACAATATTTTTCTAAGACAACAAAAAAGTAACATTCAAAACTAAAATAAAAATAAAACTTCAAATAGTTAATAGGCACATTTAACAATTCAGCGTCGAACAAGAAGGCAGCGAAAAAAAAATATATTTATTATTTTAACATTTTGCAAATGATAAACATCTTTATTATGTTGCTTATGTTTTGTTTCTGGCAGCTTGTTGTTGATGCTGCTGCTGTTGATTTTCATTAAAGTCACATTTTAACATGTACTACTGTGTATTAAACGATATTTTATCGCTATTTTGTTTTCGTTTATAGTCGTGGTTTTTGATTTTTTTCTAAAACATATTTTTTTCCTTTCGTTTGCATATTTAGCTACGCTGTTAACAATCGTTGCAGGGAAAATTAAAAAAATTGTTATAAGTCACACTATATTGATTGGGATTTAAAGATATTTGTCTCTCTATTTACTGGACTTTTTGTTTAAACTTATTAAATTTATTGTTTTAACGATAAGAGATTTCAATTAATAAAAGTGTGTAGCTAAATATGTATGCATGTTTATAAGAGTTAGAAAAGTAAGATTTATGTATATTCTAATATACCATAAATACTTAAAAAAAATGCTCAACGTAAAACGTAAACGTTTCAAATACATTTCAAATTAACTACCCTTTCTTAATAAATTTAAATAAATGCTTATATGTTTCTACACAGACCCTCCTCTATTTATAGCCAACATTTAACCATCATTGTCATATATTCAATCAGTATAATTAAAATTAATTGTTCAGATATTTTTACTAACAGCGAAACACTACGAAACATTTAATTATCATATCATCCCTAATAAAAAAAACATCTAATAATCAATCGTACCCACAAAAAACGGAAATAATTATTTATACACCCAAAGTACAAAAACAAAAGTTCCTCATGGCAAATGTCAATTAAACAAAGCATATGTATATTATAATTTTTTTTTGCAAACGCTACAACATTAATCTAACTAGCAAGCTACGAAAAAACTAAAAATAACGACAGCATACAATTGATTATCAATTTACAAAACGTTTCAAGATAAATGTAAAACTCAAAAACACACTCTCATAAACATGCATATATTTTAAATAACTATCTTATCGGAGCTATGGATTTACAAAACAATAGTTAATAAATAAGTTTTTTTTTAATTTATTACACTATCTATCAATTTGATTCGCTCATACATAGTAATTCCTTAACCGGTAGACAAAATTGTAATTAATGATTTGCTTAACAAAACATGGCAAATACCAAATTCTTCTGTTTTTTTTATTTGTTTATATGTACGAGTACATATATGTTTCTTAGTACAATTATTTAACATTTTTATTATTGTCTAAAATTGCAGTTTTATGCATTTACCTCCTGTGGCGCCAATTTGTGGCAAGTGCATGTTTTGATGAAGTGTTGAAAGCCGGCTTCAAAATTTGATAAATTGATTGTTAAACCTAAGAATATTATTGATATTTAATTACTGAAATAATAATAATTGCTATTATGCTTGTTTAGTTTATAAATCTAAAATAAAACGAAAGACTTAAGCAAAAAATTTTTGTCTGCATTATAAATTTAAATTCAAAATTAAATATTTTAGAACATTTGATAAATTTGTTGTTGAATTTAACTTTACTTGAAGTAACTAAATCAAAAGACTTAAGCCACAAACTCGTATAGGTAAAAGTAAAAGATCAATGGCGAACTGCATTACAACTGAAGACTTAAACAACAAACATGTTTTAACTAAAAATATGACAACATTCAATATTTTATAATTTTAGGATATAATTATTTTAAATTTGAATAATTATTGAATTTAACAGATTAATCAAAAATCTTAAGCGACAAACTCTTATTAGTAACAGCAAAAGATCAATGGCGGACTGCATTAAAATTAAATTTTACAAACGCAACTGAAAAACGAAAATATTTTCTTTGTATAGGAAAGTGCATCTAGATCTACATGTCTAATTTGCGCTTATAAGTGTTTTCATATTTTATAGAATAAATTTTAAATGTAGTAGAGATAAGTTAGAGGTCCAGGTACAACGTTCGTTGTTTACTGTCAATCTGGAGATTGCGATTTTGATTCCTGTTGGGAAGCACTGCTAAGAACATAATTAATACTGATAATTTTGGTTTGGCAAAATAGTTTAATATGTGGTGTTATGATAATGACCCCGAACAATGCGCGGACTACCAATTCAGTGGCCCTTCCGGAGCTCATATGAAGACCAACATTTTTCACCCAGAAACCATAAAAATTAAATTTATTTTTTTTAAATAAAACAACTTTGAACATAATAGTTATTTTTTCTATAATATTATTTATTCATATTACTGATACACCGCCTATTTTCCTTACACCAAAACAATTTTTACTCCTTCTCAAACTTAAAAATTGCTGCCTATCAAAAATCTCATTTTGCTGCATGATAACAAATCGAATTACAATAGTAACCATATCGAATAACAACAGCAACTGCAAAAAAATATCCTGCAGAAAGATTACAACATTTAAGCTAATGAATGAGCAAAATACTCCCAGAGAAAAAAAGCAACAAGCCATTTAAATGTGATAAAAATCACAATTGACATTAAAATTAAATACAATACAAATAATAAACTGAAATAAAACTAAAACTAACAACAGCAGAATTATTTACAACAGCAACTAGTAAAGGCATATACAACAATGAAAATAAAACAAACATTTGCAGGTGCAATTATTTTTATTTAGAATTATATTTGTTCCAACTCTTTTTCACTATTTCTTGTTACCAAATTTTTAAAAGGGCATTTAAAATGGCAATTAAATTAAATGCAACGTAACTGCAAAAAACAGTGATTGTATTAAAAACAAAATGTGAAAAAAGAAACGCTATAAATTATAATGCATTTTATGGCAAATTTAGCCGATAAAAAATGTGTTCTACATGCAATACGTGTAGAAAACAAAATGATTTTTTACAAGAGAGTCTCTCACTTGCTCATACACATTAATACTTGACATGTGTATACAAATATTTATACCTACACATTTGCCAAGTGCATGAGTGAGTGTAAGTATTTGTGTGTGTGTGCGTGTGTGTGTGTGTGTGGGATTTAATTGACAACAGCATGTAACACACATACATTGTTGAGCTCATCAATCAATAATTTAATGATGAACAGTGAGTGGTACCTACGTCCAAGTAGTTCTTTTATTCACTACACCAAAAACATAAGTCATAATAACTATTTAAAGACTAACGTTAAATCAAATAATAACACAGTTATCATTTACTTTAGAGCCTCAAGTTAAAAGATTTTACTTGGCATACTAAATATTCTTTATTGATCAGAAATAATTAGAAAGAGTATCAATATAATAGTCAATATGGCTTGACATGAAAATGCACAATTTTGTAAAACATTTGAAATTACTTAACAAAAGTTTTGGTAGTGGATATATACGTTTCGTTACATTCAAATATAACATTCTTTTACATAGTCTAACCTGGCCATATCCAGAGGCGTAAAGGGGTTTCCCCATATGTTTATTACATTCAACAGAGTCGGACGCATTTGCTAACCGTTAGAAAATGATAAATTATTATAAATGACACATGATTTTAATTATATTTCTAAGAGTATGTTTATTTTCAAAAGTGATAAAATGCAGTAGTGACAAATACAAATAAATCCAAACTAAAAAAAACACACAGTGATGCATACCTAAATGTAGCAAATAATGTGTCTGTGTATTTCAACAAACCAGCTGGTAACTGTTTATTATATTAATATGTAATACATTTAAACATTAATTTACACACACACATACACACATAAACAGTACATCAGCTTGCAGAAAAGCACTGTACAGTAGTGTAATTATTTTTTAATTTATTTATTTAATTTTTTTTAGCTCATATAATAAAATAAAGAAGATTTATATTTAAAGATAAATAGTAAAGCAGTCTAAGCAAGTAGTTTTTTTATAATATTACGCTATTGCACATATTTTTAGTTTTCTTATTAAATATTTATTTATTGGTTTTAAATATTAACGGAAGTGCTTGAAGGGTAAAGAACCATTAAACGTTTAATATTTTATAACTTATTTTTCATGCAAAAAAATACTACAATCTATTAATTTAATTTAAAATAATTGCTGTAATAAACATTAATGCAAATGGACGTTATTTTTTTACTCACACTTGTAATTCGTTTAAAATATTTGTAAAGTTTAATTACTACAAAAAAATTAATGAGTTTTTTATGATTATTTTTTCAGAGTATATCACTGGTGGGTTTAGCCTGTGTATGTGCCCAAATAGCGCCTGGATCAAATCAATATTTACCTCCCACAAAAAATGGTTATGATTATACAGAGCCAAATAAACCATTTGTAAGTACAGCAATTAAATATAAATGAAACTAATAAACATACAAATTTCATATTTTGGCTTTAATAATAACACTGTGTTACAAAATAGCTCTTTTTTAAAACTCTTTTTAAATTGACAAGTGTTATTTACAGAACTTTTGGGACGCCCTTATTTCGATGTTTGTTCTGACACTGAAGACCGCTTAATTCACTTACCTTTCTAATGACTTGTGACCTTCAAACTTTTTTCTAGCTTTCGAAGTATTTACGAATCTTTTGTATATTGTACTTTCGAAATAAGTGGTGATGTTCTTAGCATTTTTCGTTTTAGGGTTTATAACTTTGATGTCAGTTTTTTTAGGTTTCCTTTAAAGGTATATTTTTATATTTATATTTGTTAAAGAATATTGTATTTAGAATAAATAAATAATTTTTGTTAAGACATTTTTATTGTTAATACAAAAATAAGATAATTTTTCAAATCGGTTGTAAACTGTTAAACTTATTTATCTTTTTCTAAAGGTTTTCATAAATTTTTTACACATATACTTTATATTGGGGATTTAGTATCATCTCCTATTTCGGAAGGACATTTGTATGGGTGCTAGGTAAAATTACACATTGATATCGGTTTCATATTTTTAATATGAGTTACAATGTATGTATGTTGTGATGAGGTTTCTAAATATATATACATATATATATTATATATTTACACATACATCGACAAAAATATGGCAACAGTGGAAGTAATAATAACTGCATACTCGTACTTGAGTCAATTATATAAAATTTCTTATTTTGCAATGGTTTAACTTACAAAATTTGTACATTACTCATAATTAATTCTAATAACTCACTGACTTCAACATTCATTAACTAGACGTGACTTTTATAGTTATGAAAAAATACAATTCAATTGATTAAATATTCCCCTGCAAAATCCAATATTTTTTGCAACCAATCAAACAAATCAGTTCAAACTAGCAGTAAGCTTATAAATCAATTCAAAACAGTTACACACAGGAAAAAACCAACACAATCATATTATTAAAATAAAACTACCACAATTATTGTTTAGTTATGTAATTTTACTTAAACATAAAACACAAATTTGGCAAGAATGTTGTTGAACCATGTTCAAACCAAAACAGTGACAGCAACCAACAAAGAGAAAAATGGCAACTACTTTGTCCAACTACCAAAACTTCTTTCTGCACTTTTGCTGGATATGCCAGCCAGACAACTGTTAACCTATATTTTGTTTTATACTAAAAATAAAAAAATTAAACAAATAAAAACTGAATATATGTAAAATAATAAAGAAAACAGCTCAAACACATGCATTCAAGTAACCTATAAAGCACGTGAATTGCACACTGCTGTGTTTTTTACCTTTATTTTTTTTAAACAATTCTGCTGCTCAACATTAATGACAGAATGATGATAATGAAGTACAATAAAATAATGATGTTGGCGAAAATCATTATGAAGTTTAGTTGTATGTTGGAGTGAATGTTTAGTTTGAAGTTTATAAGCAAATATTGTACAACATAAAAATGCAAACTAAAAAATTACAAAAATAAAAAAAAACAGTAAAAAATTTAGTTTGTATATCTACTAAACACAAATACGCGAATGCTACACTGACTTGTACTATAGGTTAGTGGAACAAAAGTGAATTTGTAACGGTTTTTGCACTTGGTTTAACAAAAAAAATCTCCAAAAGTACAACCAGAAATGGGGGAGCGACAGGAAGGTAAGTTGGCAAATGATACTTTATTCTGTTTGAAATGTTTAGCAGCAAAAAATATTACATTACCAACAATAACAACAGCAACAATATAATAAAACAAGAAGGTAAAAGTAATGAAATAGAAACACTGAAGGCAACTTTAAAGTTTATTTAATCATAAAAAAAATAATGTGAATAGTGAAGACCCTAGATCAGAAATAACTTTATTACTATAGGAAGTCATTTTTGAGAAAAGGGATAATAAATTTAATAAAATAGATGTTGATTTTGTTTAAAAACTGGAAGATTTATTTATATCTAAGACAATGTTTCATTTTGAATCTATTCAATATAGATCTTAATAAGAATAAGATGTCAAAAAGGCAATTAATCAAATTGTCCAAAAATGCACGGTTTGAATATATGTATATCAGGTACAAAAAGTGCTCAGGAGTAGCAATTCGAGTTACAATTATTAGCAAAATGTCAAAACTTTCATGTTATTTCAATGTGCCCCTGTTTAAAAAACAAAGTTCGTATTGAAAAATAGTAATAAATTTTTAAGAAATTGCAGGTGTTTTTTATCACTGTTATATGTAGGAAACAATTTTAACAATTGTTTGGAAGTAACTTTAAACAAGTAAGGAAGTATAGTCGGTCAATCCGGACCATATAATTATTTACGTGGTTTCCTGCTGCCTGCAAGCATTCAACTGAAATCTTTTGATTTCGTTTTGAAAAATTAAAAAATATAAGACCATATAATACTCTTCTACACCAAGTATGCGAATAAAAACAGTTTTTCAAAATGGGAGTTTCCATAGTAGCGTGACTTCTGTGCATATACAAATTATTTGCATTAAATTTTATTTTGAATCAAAACTTGTAGAAGATGTATTAATGTTAAAGAGAAGAGGTCTTTAATGGCAGCTGTGACTAATTATGGACCTAACGTTATTAAATTTGGTTTAAAGATTTCTGTATATACATATAAAACTTATTAGTGTTGAATTTTATTTGGATACCAATATTTTTAAAAGATTTATGGTCGTTACAGTGATTTTCGGCAATATGGGAAAATTAGAAATTAAATCTTAACCTGGTATATGGTAGTTATGACTAATTATGGACCGATTATCATAAGTTTGTGTATATGGGAAACATATTTGCGTTGAATATTATTTAGATACCAACAGTTTCAAGAGAGTTATGTTTTTTAAAGTGATTATCGGAAGTGGGGCTTATATGGGAACTATTGTCAATTATGGAACGATCTGCACAAAATTTCTGGGTGTGATTAGCCTTCATGTACGACTTATTTGTGATGAAATTTGTTTGGATATGAGCATAAATTAAATATTTATGACCGGTAAACCCTATTTCGGAAGATCAGGTAAAATAATAAACCGATTTCAACCAAATTTAATCCCAACTGTCTTTGGACACAACAAAGTTTTCATATTAAATTTTATCGAAATATCTTCAAAATTGCTGTACTCTGCGCCCAAGTTTACATGGACTGCCAGCAAGACGGACGCACGGAAATCGTTTAATCGACTTAAAAGGTGATTCTGAGTCGATCGGTGTACTTTAAGGTGTGTGTTAGACTAACATTTTTGAGCGTTACAAACATCGGCACAAAAACAATATACTATACCTTCCTCACTATGGTGGAGTAGGGTATATAAAAAACGAAATACCAACATGTACCATAAGTGCATATGTACATAAAAGAAGAAAATTTCCAAACCCACGAAACTAAATAAACACTCGCAAAAAGAAGGTGTTTGTTCACTTTAATGTTTGTTAGGTGTTGCAAGTCATTTGTACTTTATGTTTCATGCAACTTCATTAAACATTTGCCAAGGAAGAAAATAAAAATGAAAATGTAATACATAACAACAAACAAACAGCAACAAAAAAACCAGCGAAAAATGCACAAAAAAATAAATTTTAAATAAAACAGAACTTTTTATACATGTACATACGAGTACATAGATACAAAAAATAAAATAATACCCCTACACACACACATACTAGTATGGGTAAATGTGTGAGTGCATGTTAAAGTAAATGATAGTCGAGTAGCTGTAGAGTGTAATTGTGATGATATGGAGTAAAAATTATTGTGGCATGACATGAAAAATTTATTAAGTTGACATGCGGTTGCATGTGGCAAATGTAAATGACAATGTTCAAGTGCTAGTTGCTGTTTGTAACACTGCTCTAAAGCATGCAACAATATCAGTCAGCAACAGTTTTAATAAAGATGGTGCAACACACAACAGCAGCAACAACAAAAATTAACATTCAACATAAACAAATTCAAAAATAAATTAAAAGAAAAGCAAAAACAGCTCATTCTAGTAAAAATTTTATATAATTTCGGTACATGCATGTTTTGCTTATGTGTCTGAGTGAGTTTATGTAAGTGTTTGTCTGTTAATGAAATGCATTAATTTTGTTGAACATTTTTCAAAACTACCCGGTAGAAAAGTTAATATTAAAGAAAATATTAGTAGAACAGTTTCATGTTTAGCAAAGTGAAAATCAAAAAATAAAACAAAAAAATGTTATAAAAATCATTCAAATTCTTATTATTCATTAGAAAGAGTAGGGATAGATAATTATAAATAAAAAATTGTATCGGACAGATGTCCACCATGACCACGAATACAGATATCTATTCTTTTGTCAAAATGGAGCTGATATCGTCACGGAATTGGTGTTTTAAGACTGTAACCAATTCGATAGGATCTGTATAGACTCTCTGCCGTATTTACAAAAAATTAAAGTAGACTTCAAGTGTACTTTAAGAAAATTTTGTATGAAAATTTTGTCTTAAAGCACACTTCAAGCCTACTTTATTTTTTATAAATACGGCAGTCTATCTTTAACATATCCCACAAAATATAATCTAGGCGTGTTAAATGCCGACCAGCTGAGTAAATTTAATTTTTAATTTTTATCATCAAAATATAGTTGTTAACTTTAATGGTTGTCGTGATTCATTTAACTTTAACACATTTCTATTTTTCCAAAAATGGCTCAATCACACCTCCAGTTCCAGATGATGCAAAGGCTTCTGCACAATTCCTCTTGGCTCGTCTAAAAAAATTATTTTTCCAGAAGAACTAGCGGGTTGTTAATGAATAAGTTCTTCAATTTTGGAGCGAATTTGAATTGTCCAGAATGCAGAAATGTTAACTGCCGCTTATTAAGCGTTACCATCCCTATTTAGGCCTGATTTAGCTTCCTGTCATTATTAAATTCAATTGATTTATATCGAAGAAATCTGGTGGACATAACAGACGAATACTCCTAATTGTCCCCAGCTTTGATCAAAAAGTTAAAACGGAGAGGAGAGGTACTGTAGTTCCTATCGATTTGGAAAAAGTATGCAGTGCAAGTGGAACAAAATGTTGTGTAACATTTAATGCGATTTATAAAAACAAATCCAAATTTCCAACCGGGTTATTTAGTTTAATAATAAATATTTGTGTATGTAGGTTCATATGAATGAATGTGCATTTCATGAGATTTTATTTTAGCTTTGCAAATTTGGTTTTTTTGCAAATATTTTTCTCAAGGGAAATTATGTCAGCAAAATGTAATTTAGAAGTGTGTGTTTCTATTTTAATTAATGATGAAATAATTGTTATTTTATTGTAAAAACAGCATTTTCAAAGAGATTTTGGATAATTAAAGAAAAAAACGTAATATCAACATAATTAAACCACAAATAAAAGAATGTTTAAAAAAGCAATTGTATCAATAATATCTATAACAATTCAAAAATCCGCTAGACAATAAAATATTTAGCCATAATTTACCTTGATATGTTTTTTTTTTTTTTTTGAATAATATACAACTTGCAACATATTATTATGTGGTGGTAACAAGTCTTCTTTTTTATGGTTTTTATTGAATGTTTTTTTGTTTGTAAATGTCTGCACAAATTTTTTTCAGTAATTTTTCAACTGTTTTGTTATATGGCACGAAATTTCTAGTAAAACAGAAATACATCTTGAACTTTAAAGAAAAACATTTTGATTTTAAACATGTTTCTCTACCCACTTGCGCTAGAAGCCATCGTATACATTCTTGGCCGCACCTCAACTTGACAGCATTAAATTGGCATTAACATAAATATCGTCACCTTAAAAAAACACAAACACACACACAGACATTCAAAAAATATTATGGGTCACCTTTATAACTAGAGCTAAAGATGTAGAAATAAAAGATTTATAACTTATTATATATTTATATAATAATAACTTTTCCATTACAGAAACCTCCAGGCACACCTGGACGTCCGTCACCAGGACCTGGACCCAGACCACCACCAGGAGAACCAGGACCAGTAAGTATTAATATATCTAAACCCATCAACAACAATCTTAGCAGTCATCTTCTTATTGTCATTTATACAAAGGCGCATTCAAAATTGTTCAAAATATTTACATTACACTTATTGCTGCAATAATCTGAAATTATTAAATTATATTAATTTAATATTAATTTAATTTAATATTAATTTAATATAATTTAA
The DNA here is from genome assembly GCA_950370525.1 of Bellardia bayeri. NCBI lineage: Eukaryota > Metazoa > Arthropoda > Insecta > Diptera > Calliphoridae > Bellardia > Bellardia bayeri. The sequence goes on from OX493268.1 coordinate 3,462,396, forward strand.
TTATTGTTTTGTTCCCAGGACCACGTTCATATGCCCGGCAATCCATTTGACTTTGAATATGCCGTCAATGACATTGAGACTGCCAACGATTATGCTCATAAGGCTTCTAGCAATGGCGATGTGGTAACTGGTGAATATCGTGTACAATTGCCCGATGGTCGCATGCAAGTTGTACGCTATACGGCCGATTGGAAGACTGGCTATCATGCAGATGTCAGTTACGAAGGTGAACCGCAATTCCCTCAGGGACCTGGTGGCAGACCAGGCTACAAATATTAAACTCAACCACACTATTACACACACTCTCAATTTCCTCTCTCTCTAACTCTACACTGCCCACTGTCCACCACCCTCTCTACTAACTACTCAATCAATCTCAATCTCAGTTATTCTCTTGTTTGTTGGACGGATAAATGGAGAATAATGTTTAAAAATAAAAAGTTAATTAAATTTACACGTACAACTTGCTTAAGAAATTTTGTTTTGTAATTTATGCCGAGAGGCGGAATGTAAAAGCATAAGAATAGTAAAATAATAAGTAAGAAGAACTTCATCTTTGTTGAATTGTTAAAACTTAAAGTTTTTCTATAATTATATTTAATTTAAATTTTTTATATATTTTCTATTTTTTTCTACTTTTTTTTTTGAGTGTTTAAAAGAATTTTGTGAAACAAGAAAAAAACGAATAAAAAAAATAATTTTGAAAATAAAATATAATTTTAAACAAAAAATGGTTTTTATAAGAAAGTTTTGGAAAATCATACAGATTTTAATGTTGCTTTAAAAAACTATGTAAGCTTTAAAACTTGTTGAAATTGTCGTCAGAATTTACGGAAAAAAGTGAGTATCTGAAGTTTAAATTTTATAGGGTGTTATTTTAACCAAATAAATGTATGGTATGATAAACTGAGACATATTTTGAATGCACATACTAACATTTATTTTCTATACATTCAATCTGTAAGCAAAAACCCCGATGATTTCTTAATAAAATTGGTAACATATCTTTTGAAAACATCTTGGCTATATCGTCGTTGATTTGTTTGTTTGATTTCTATTGCCGTTTGATTTCTATTGCCGAAACATTTATAAAAAAAAGGCAAAGATTATTGAATTTTCAAGGACAAACTAGTTTATAATAAACAATATGTAGATGTTTAAAACAACTTTCTAAAATATAGATACAATATTGAAATGAGCGAAAATACATTATTAAATAGATGGTAACCTAGATAATATCGGATTTGGAAAGTTACTTGAAAAAGTTTCAGTTTGTATCGGATTACGTCGTACCTATATGGAATTTATGACAAAATATTTTTCAGTTTCAGTTCAGTTTCGGCATTAATTGACCGCTTTTGCTTGAATACTAATATAGATACTAATATAGACACTAAATATTAATAGTTTCACAAGAATTTTGATTTAAAGGTTTCATTACCATGAACTTTCTCAATTGTTTTTGTTATTGAATTACGAGTTAATCCCGGTATGACAAACGAATTTTTTTTATATAAGGATTTCTTTTAAATAAGTTTTAAGTGGTATAACAATGGGAGGGAGGCACGACTGTTGTCGAAATTTGTTTATATTTTTTTAAAATTTGAATTGAAAAGAATTATGGTTTTAAAAACTATACTACCATTAAGCAATATCTACCCTTTTTTGGAATGATAAAAATTTTTTGATGTCTTTGTTCTTTCAGCTCAGGATGAAGTCTTTTCTCCTGAGGAGGGTATATTTTTGCAACAAATCCACCATTATAAGGAATTTTTTACTGTAATAAAACTTCTTTTTCGCCTGGGGATATTCAACTTTATTTAGAAATCGTGTATTTTTTTGTACCATTCTTCATAATTTGATATAATTGTGCAGATTAAAAATTTGTTCGCTCGTTGGATTACAATTTATTTTTCTCGACAACATGTTAATAATTTAGATATACGGGTATAATTATAATAATTTATTAAGCTTTAGTTCAGATTTTAATAAACAATTTTGTAATCATTTGCGTTAAAGTGAAATTCGTTTTACACTGCTGTAACTGTAGTTTAAGATTTACTTAAAATTTTATTTAAAACAATGTTTTCGAATTTTTTACGATATTTTTAATACTAATTGTGGACAACGAAGAGTTATGGTTCTGTGATGTTAGCATTAAGTTTGACTTATTATTCAGTGTTTGTGTAGTATTTAATTTATTAATTTATTTAATTCGGTGTCGTGTAGTCCAGTTTTTTAATTGAAAAAGTGCAATATAAATGTAAAACTTAATTCATTATTACGAAAATAAAAAATACCCCTGATGAAGTTCGAAAAAAGCGAACGAAACGTTGGGTAAAACAAATATATAACAAACCAGTAATGTTTTTTTTTTACATTTGTTAAAGAATTTTTGATCAAAAATAGCCCGTGAGGAAAAACAAAAAACCCCAATAATAATAGAAAAAATAATCTGTCAAACCTAGTTCTGGTTAATCAGTAATTATAATTAATTAATAAATAGGTTATTGATTAATAATGTGTGTGAAGAGAAATTCGAATTTGAGTAGCACAGACAACAACCATATTTCCTAACATTGATAATGTTGCAGTCAACAGACCACTGTTAAGCACTTAACAGTCAAATGTAGCTTTTAGGATGAAATTCTCTAGAAGAATGTGGACAAATATCGAGTTGCACACGTATCCCACTATATAGAAAGAGAAGTCCAAAGGGTCAAACAAATTCGGCTGGGAATAGTTTTTCTAAAAGTAGAAAGTGTTTTAAAAACCACCTATTTTCCTTATGTATCATTAAGCTAATTTTTTTTATTTATTTATTTATTTATTTTCAGGAAGAAATCACTTACCTTTAGTTAGTATGTAGTAGTTAAAGTAATGCTGCTAAATTTATGCATTTTGCATTAAAAATACAAAACATTTCTTTTATCTTCATTAAAAAATTTTATTTACTTTTTTATTACTATTTTTATTAGCATTTACACACACTCACTTTTTGCACTAACTATAACAACAACAACATATTAATGCTGTGCTTTATATTCTCCCACTTGCACTCTCACTTGTTGCACTCATTTCTCTTGTGCTTTTTTTTCTAAACAAACGAACGAACAAACAAAGACAAAACAACGACCGGCCGGCCGGCCGGCATTAATTTACATTTTTTGGCCAACTTTTTAATGCATTTTTCTTTTAATTATTTAACACTTTTTTATAAATTTTTACATTAAACTATTAAACAAACTATTATTTGTATTTTAATGCAAAAATATTTTAATAATGGCGTTTTATTAAGGCGATAGGTTAAAAAAACAAACGCACCAAAATAATTTTTTGGGAAACTTTTTCATAGATATTTTTACATAAATTTATTTAGCATTCATTTATTTATAATTTAATGCAAAAATATTTTACAATACGCATATAATTAAGACGCTAGATTAAATTGAATACGACAATTAATCACTAAACTACCGGACGCTTTGAAAATTTCTAGAAAACTAAAGAAGAAGAGAGTAGCACTAAGTACAAGATATTGCTAGTTGTTGTTATTAGTACCTTATTGAAACTTACAAAAACAATGTAGTGTTAGAAGAGATGAAAGTAGTAAAATATATGTTTGTACATATTTAATAGAAAATGAAAGGGACTTTATAATGAAATTTATGAATTAATAAGGGGATTTGTTGTTTAAAATGTTGTATATTAGTACTAATATATAAACAAATTGCTAAATATAAAAAAATATAAAGAATGCCAGAGTTCTTTTAATCATATTTGCATTATGTAAAAACAATATACATATGTAGAAATACATATTGTATGTATGTAAAAAATGCTTTTGTTTATGAAATGAAAAATCCTATCTTGGTGACCTTTAACTAACAGACAAATTTTGTCATCCCTAAAAATGTGCGCCCTCTATCGGCTGCCAGCCGATCCACACACTCACTTTTTGCACTATCTATAACAACAACAACATATTAATGCTGTGCTTTATATTCTCCCACTTGCACTCTCACTTGTTGCACTCATTTCTCTTGTGCTTTTTTTTCTAAACAAACGAACGAACTAACAAAGGCAAAACAACGACCGGCCGGCCGGCCGGCATTAATTTACATTTTTTGGCCAACTTTTTAATGCATTTTTCTTTTAATTATTTAACACTTTTTTATAAATTTTTACATTAAACTATTAAACAAACTATTATTTGTATTTTAATGCAAAAATATTTTAATAATGGCGTTTTATTAAGGCGATAGGTTAAAAAAACAAACGCACCAAAATAATTTTTTGGGAAACTTTTTCATAGATATTTTTACATAAATTTATTTAGCATTCATTTATTTATAATTTAATGCAAAAATATTTTACAATACGCAAATAATTAAGACCCTAGATTAAATTGAATACGACAATTAATCACTAAACTACCGGACGCTTTGAAAATTTCTAGAAAACTAAAGAAGAAGAGAGTAGCACTAAGTACAAGATATTGCTAGTTGTTGTTATTATTACCTTATTGAAACTTACAAAAACAATGTAGTGTTAGAAGAGATGAAAGTAGTAAAATATATGTTTGTACATATTTAATAGAAAATGAAAGGGACTTTATAATGAAATTTATGAATTAATAAGGGGATTTGTTGTTTAAAATGTTGTATATTAGTACTAATATATTAACAAATTGCTAAATATAAAATACTTAACACATTTAGAACAATTTCAACTATAAAATTTCTATCATCTGAGTTTTTAAACATTTATTAAATTTTTTCTAAACATTCTTTTAACTAGTTCTCCTTCAATCGACGTTCCACTATTTTCCCGCACTGCCCGATCACTTCACACTCATAGAATTTGATAATGAGTAAATGTTCAATTTATTTTCAACTCCAGTTACCAACGTTAATGATAAACAATAATACCCCCTAGCTTTATAGAGAAACCACATCAAGTTTTGTGATTTAAGCTTCTTCTTCCTCATTACATCTGGCCAAGACACTGACCACCATCACACCACCAACAGTAGCTGCGACACACTCTTTGGTAAAGTAACTACTTAGTTGTTTGTTTATTTCACAGTTTTTTATTTTTGTCACTGCATAAGCAACTCATTACTGCAGCATTAGCCGCGTACAGACGACACACACAACATCAATACTGCATAAATTCATATTTCTATAGAAATCCAGTAGACTATGTGTTATTGTTGGAGTTGTTGGACATGATTGAGAATGCATCTGTAAGTTGGCTGGCTAGTTACCTGCTGCCTGGCTGTATCTAAATGGCTAATTTAGCAGACGTCATAGCATAGTTTTAATAAACAAGCAACGACAATGACTGCTACATTATGTGTGCGTTTGTGTGAGTGTTAAAGTTTTGTCTACAAAACTTTGTTGCAATATAAATTATAAGTAATAATTTGCATCTCTGGCATTCTTTTAATCATATTTGCATTATGTAAAAACAATATACATATGTAGAAATACATATTGTATGTATGTAAAAAATGCTTTTGTTTATGAAATGAAAAATCCTATCTTGGTGACCTTTAGCTAACGGACAAATTTTGTCATCCCTAAAAATGTGCGCCCTCTATCGGCTGCCAGCCGATCCACACACTCACTTTTTGCACTATCTATAACAACAACGACATATTAATGCTGTGCTTTATATTCTCCCACTTGCACTCTCACTTGTTGCACTCATTTCTCTTGTGCTTTTTTTTCTAAACAAACGAACGAACAAACAAAGACAAAACAACGACCGGCCGGCCGGCCGGCATTAATTTACATTTTTTGGCCAACTTTTTAATGCATTTTTCTTTTAATTATTTAACACTTTTTTATAAATTTTTACATTAAACTATTAAACAAACTATTATTTGTATTTTAATGCAAAAATATTTTAATAATGGCGTTTTATTAAGGCGATAGGTTAAAAAAACAAACGCACCAAAATAATTTTTTGGGAAACTTTTTCATAGATATTTTTACATAAATTTATTTAGCATTCATTTATTTATAATTTAATGCAAAAATATTTTACAATACGCAAATAATTAAGACGCTAGATTAAATTGAATACGACAATTAATCACTAAACTACCGGACGCTTTGAAAATTTCTAGAAAACTAAAGAAGAAGAGAGTAGCACTAAGTACAAGATATTGCTAGTTGTTGTTATTAGTACCTTATTGAAACTTACAAAAACAATGTAGTGTTAGAAGAGATGAAAGTAGTAAAATATATGTTTGTACATATTTAATAGAAAATGAAAGGGACTTTATAATGAAATTTATGAATTAATAAGGGGATTTGTTGTTTAAAATGTTGTATATTAGTACTAATATATAAACAAATTGCTAAATATAAAAAAATATAAAGAATGCCAGAGTTCTTTTAATCATATTTGCATTATGTAAAAACAATATACATATGTAGAAATACATATTGTATGTATGTAAAAAATGCTTTTGTTTATGAAATGAAAAATCCTATCTTGGTGACCTTTAGCTAACAGACAAATTTTGTCATCCCTAAAAATGTGCGCCCTCTATCGGCTGCCAGCCGATCCACACACTCACTTTTTGCACTATCTATAACAACAACAACATATTAATGCTGTGCTTTATATTCTCCCACTTGCACTCTCACTTGTTGCACTTGTGCTTTTTTTTCTAAACAAACGAACGAACAAACAAAGACAAAACAACGACCGGCCGGCCGGCCGGCATTAATTTACATTTTTTGGCCAACTTTTTAATGCATTTTTCTTTTAATTATTTAACACTTTTTTATAAATTTTTACATTAAACTATTAAACAAACTATTATTTGTATTTTAATGCAAAAATATTTTAATAATGGCGTTTTATTAAGGCGATAGGTTAAAAAAACAAACGCACCAAAATAATTTTTTGGGAAACTTTTTCATAGATATTTTTACATAAATTTATTTAGCATTCATTTATTTATAATTTAATGCAAAAATATTTTACAATACGCAAATTATTAAGACGCTAGATTAAATTGAATACGACAATTAATCACTAAACTACCGGACGCTTTGAAAATTTCTAGAAAACTAAAGAAGAAGAGAGTAGCACTAAGTACAAGATATTGCTAGTTGTTGTTATTATTACCTTATTGAAACTTACAAAAACAATGTAGTGTTAGAAGAGATGAAAGTAGTAAAATATATGTTTGTACATATTTAATAGAAAATGAAAGGGACTTTATAATGAAATTTATGAATTAATAAGGGGATTTGTTGTTTAAAATGTTGTATATTAGTACTAATATATAAACAAATTGCTAAATATAAAAAAATATAAAGAATGCCAGAGTTCTTTTAATCATATTTGCATTATGTAAAAACAATATACATATGTAGAAATACATATTGTATGTATGTAAAAAATGCTTTTGTTTATGAAATGAAAAATCCTATCTTGTTGACTTAAGCTAACGGACAAATTTTGTCATCCCTAAAAATGTGCGCCCTCTATCGGCTGCCAGCAGCTGTTTAGTAATCAAGGCTACCGTGTTTTACCACCGTTTTGGACTATAATATACAGAGTTGTATTCGTGGCAGTGATGCATTCTTGCGACTTTTTTGTGATTTCTCTTTTATAAAGTTTATTTAAATTTTATATACAGAGACTGCATCTTAAATTTGTTTATGTTTTTGTTAAAATAAAATTTAAAACTACTATTATTGCCAAGAAGGCTATTATTTTTCCGATTTTTTTTAGTTCAAAATGACGAACGATTTTTTTCTTTTATTTTATCGGGATTTTAAAGATTTTTTCGTCCTAATTTTTTTACAGTTTTGCACGTTTTACGTATGAATCCTTCTTAGTATATTTTAAAAAAGTGTCATAATTATTTTTAAAATTATTTAATCCAACTATTGTAAAAATTACCAGGATTTTTTGGTTGGTTGGATGAAGGAAATCATTGTCAGCAGCAGTAGTTTCTCCTTGTAGTTGAAAAAAGCTTCCATTCTACTTTATTTTAATTTATGTAAATACGTACATATTTAACGACTATTTACAACTCTCTGTTTTTAATTTTAAAAATATAAATAAATCTGAACCTTTGGCTTTACGTTATTAAATTTTTGTTACATTTTTGAATTAAAGACCTCATTTAATAAAACGAAACGATAACTGCAAAAAATTGTATGGCAAAAATGCAAGTTAAAAAAAATTATATGTATGTATGTATATCGTTTTTTTAAACGTTTCTATTTAAAATAAAATAAGATTAAGATTTTGGTAATTATTATAGCTTTAGGTCTTTTTTATAAAATATTTAAATTTTTAATTCAATATTTCGCTACTCTTTGAGTATTTTCTTCAGGATAAAATTTTTTATAATTTTATAAATTTCAAAAAATTGTTTGTCATAGGTTTGGTGCAACTATATAAGGTGACTGCAAATCGACAACAAATACAACAGGCATTTTGTTTGTGTAAAATAATGTACTACTGTCAAAAATACTTGAAAAACTATTACTTTTGACATAAGTAAATTGTAAATAAAGTCAGTCAGATGGGCACTGCACTCACCTTGTATAGTTGCACCATGGTCATAGGAAAAAAATAAATAAAAATTTAAGTATTTTATAAAAAAGACCTAAAGCTTTAATAATTGCCAAAATCTTAAAAAAAATGTCTAATAAACAATAATAAGAAATGTAAAATAAGATTTTAAAATTCCTGTCATGTCAGTTAACTCAATAGTTTTCAAGTTTATACTCTGTGTAAGTTATATATTAAGACTTATTTTACTTTTTCATATTAAGAAACATATTGTTCATGGTATAATTATGCCAATATTTGTATATGCTTTGGAAGTGTGCTGTGGTACATTGGGTCACATAATTAAGAAGCTAAGGCTAGCATTCTATAGAGTTGTCAGGTATTTTTACTCTCTAAATTGCGGCCACAGATATAACTTTTTTATAAAGCTTACAAATTGAAGGCACAGGTGTATTTGGTTGATCAATTTTAATTTGATAGATCCAGAAAAATAGACAGTTAAAAATTCCGATGTTAGCGCATCTATTGGAACGTTAATTTTTTGTTAGGATATAAACGCTTTACAACAATTTGCCGGTTTCATTAAGGGTTGTTGTTGTAACAGTTAGAACTAAGTAAGTTTTAATCCGGGGGTTCTGCAATGAAGTCCTGACCAAGAAACTGGGCTACTTCTACTGGATTGGTCCATAAATCCATTGGACGAAGTGAAGTATGGTTGGCTGGGCAATTGAAGATGTGGTTGGTGTCATGAGGACCCTGGCCACATGCAGGGCATAGGTTAGGGACGTCACGGTCTATGCGGGAACAAAAGGCGTTAAGCCTTTTGTTTCATCCCGATCTCAGTTGTGCCAGAACTACTCTTGTCTTCCGCGGCAGTTGTTTTTCGGGGTCTGCAATGATTTCTCTGTTGACACTTTATAGTTGTTGATAATGGGATTTTTAGAGTCTTTTCGGTGTTACTAATAAATTATTTACTGGGATTGATATTATAGCACGTAATGATTTGTGACTTTGTTAGGTTGCTATGAGTTGTTTAACTAGGAATTCTTATGATTTTGACATTATTTTAACTGAAAAAAAAAAATTCGAACATATCTTCGTATTTTCGAATATATTATTTATAATTCAGCTACAAATGTCGACCTAAACAAACATACTAACTTGTACACATGCTGGAATATTTGTCAATCATCCGTATTCATAAAAAAATAACTACCAATTTTATAGATTTTTTTAATGGTTTTTATTGATTGTTGTTTTTTTGTTCATTTTTCTTTATTATTAGTTTTAATTTTTTCTTGTTTATCTCAAACTCTATAAATATAATTTCTATAAAAAATAATTATAACTAAACTAAAAAATTGTTTATCTCAATTTTAAATTTATCAATAATTTTTAATTTATTGAAAAATATTTGTTCTGTTCTGTTCTTTTTATGTTTATGTTTAATTTTAGTTTGATTTATAATTAATTTTGTTTGTTTTGTTTTTTGTTTATTTTATTAACGCAATCAAGTCTAAAGTTTATTACAAGTACTAATAATAAAAAATGATATTATTAATTCAATAATACATGTAAAATTAAGAAAACGCTGCAATATTTTTCCTCATGACCATTATGCATATTTTTTCGTTAAGCTAGATTTACACGATTGAAATTTTCTTCAAAATGCTTCAAACTTGTGTAAACAGCAAAAATTCTTCAAAATTTATTTATTTAATAGTTATTTCAATCGTGTAAATCTAGCTTTAGGAAATAAGTTTTGAGTTTGGCATAATAATAAAAATAATTATTATAAGTTTTATAGTGGTACGAGTGAAGTCATCGAATAATAAAATTTAATACAAAAATATTGCCATATGTAATGACATTTACTAAAATAAATTTATCATTATTCGAATTAAATTGTTTTTTTTTTAATAATTTTACAAATCAGGAGTTAGCTGTATGCATATGTAGGTGTTTTCAAGAATTTCAGCAAAAATGAAATTACTTAAAATTATAAGTAAAATAGTAAAATAAAAAAAAATAAAATTATAAAAAAAAGTTTAACAATATTTGCATATTTTTTGTTTGTTTTTATAATGTTAGTGATATACAATGTAATATTATTATTCTGTATTTTTTTTTTATTGTTGCCATTAGAATTAAATTGTGAGTAAAAGAGGGTTTGTTTTTCAGTGATTGCTATCACCCCCATTGCTGCCACCATTTAAGCGCACGGATCTTCGCCGGGTCATAATACGTTGAGCAACAACTACACCACCTTCATTTACAACGGTCGTTGAGGTCTCATTATTGGCCAGATTTTCGGTTAAAGAGGAGCACTCTTCATTAGCCATGCCATCTACGGCATTGTCTAAAATGGTACTAGTTCCATTATTACTGCTGGTGATGAGCATTTCATTTTCATCGATTGGTTGCACAGACGGCCTACGTACGGGAGTTACACGCAATTTGGATTTTTTAGGTGGCAACGTTCTGGGCGAAGCTACTACATTAACGACAGGTGAGTGGATAACATTGCTGCTGTCCAAGGCGGAATCGCATTCATAGTTACGTTTTCGAGAGGCCACAGTGCGTAATTTTGCTCCAATGGCACCACCATTACCTTCGTGTGTTATTTCCGTTGGCGTTTCTTCTGTGCCATTAAAATATGCTGTTGTTGTAGAGGTCATTATGTTATTGATATTATTGCGCAGGCATGTTGTTTCGTCTATTGTCTCCAAAGGAGCTACTAAATTCTGTTCAGTTACATTGGCAGGTTGTGTGCTGTTAAGGCTTAAGTTGATCAAGCCATTAATTGCAGCTATTTTGTCATCTTTGTTTTCTGGGCATTCATTTATATTGGGTTGTTCCTCTTTCATTATGACATCTTCGCCTTCAGTTGCGTTTGAGTTCACACCTGTCTTTAATTGAAAGTTTTCTTTTTCAAGTATTTGTATGCGGTCTCTGGTGGTTTTTAGTTCTTGTTGCAAAAACAATATAGTGCTTTGCATACCCTCTACATCTTCATCCAATTCCTGAAGAAAATCGTCCAGTTCTAAAGAAAAAACACGAATTATAAAAATTTCAAATAAGGGTAAGTATTGAATATTTACCTGATTGTGATTTTTTAACTTCTTCGCTGAAACTCTTTTGCATGGCCAATTCTGTTTCCAGTTTTGCTAGGCGGCCATTGGAGGTCATTTTGCCCAGTTCTTCATTTTCCTGATAGAGCAGGCGACATTTTGCCATTAAACGTTTGCCAGTATTGGAGTCTGGGGTAAATTTCCAAGCAGCTAACTCATTCTGAGTCTCTTCCAATTTGGCTTTGGTGGCTTTCAGTTCCTTCTTGAGTTTCTCAAAGAGTAAATTAACAGCTGGATCTAATAAAGCTGATCTCAAGGCAACAGCCGAAGGAGCCTGGGCTGCCTTATATTCAGCTATTTGACTCTGAAACAATCAAATATAAATGAAGCAAGCTTATTGTTAATTAAAGTAAAATAACTTACAACATAATCTTGAAATTCTTGTTCTTTATTGGCCAATCTACGCATGAGTATCTTTTCACGTCTCTGGGCATCGGCACATTGTTGTGTAAGACGAGTTTGCTCAACTTTAAGACTCTCAATTTCATCTAAATTGGCGCAAAAACAAATAAAACGTTAGAAAGAAGAAAAATTATTAATTAAGTTTTGACAGATATTTTGTGCGTTATCTACAACATAAACACACACACATACACATATTAACATTAAAAAAAGCATTACAAACAATTACTAAAAAATACATGTTTTTGTAGTGGTTTTTTTTTTATTTTCTCTCTCTTTTCTTATATCTCTCGTTTCAATACATTTATAATAAAGTTGTTATAAATAAACATAAATATAAAAACAAAAATAGTATGTAATTCTTTTTTATAATTATTATTTTGGTGGGTTAAAAACAAAATACGAAATCATACCAATACTATGCATTCATTCGCATTCGTGTTGTTGTTGATGATGTTGTTAAATCGTGTCATTTTGTGCGAGAGATTTTTTGTTTTCTGAATAAAATCTTGTTATTTTGGACTGTTGCTTGATGATAAAACACCTTTACGGGCGAACCGAGGTTTTAACCAAGAACTTGTAATAATACAACGATTTGCTTTTAATATTTTTTTAATTTATTTTTTTTTATTTCGATTCTTCTTTCTTTTTGTTACGCGTGTGAGAGAGTGTTAAAATTATTTATTTATTCATATGAAAATACTAATAATACAAATTTAATTTTATAGATAATATACATTTTCTTATCGAAACTACACTTTATTAAATCTTTCTCTCTCTCGTATTCTCTATTATTCCCACTTTTTGTGATTTTCTCAATGTGAGATATCTATTTTTATATGGATATTTTAAATCTTGTGTTATTATACACTTTATTACTGATTTTTTAACATTTCGAGTGATCGAGAACACTGAAAATTTTCAACCCGAACACACTTCTTATTGACGCTTTGAGAACTTTTGTATCATTATTAATTATTTTATTCACCTTTAATTTAAAGTTTATCATATTTTTTATAATTTTCAAGTTTTATTATCTTGCTGTTATTCTGTTAGGTAGGTATATAGTTTAGTTTTAAAAATCACTCTTTAAATGTATATGTATATATAATATCTTGCTAACATTTTGTATACAGATATTTAATAGAACTTTTTGTTTAACCTTTAAACGGATATGTTTCAAATATTTTTTAAACCAGAAAATGCACAGATTACAACATCGGAAAGGAATTATCAGTATTGTTCTTTAAACTATCAATTTATATTTAAAGGATCATCTAATAGGTATATGTTGGTCAAAGCCAACATTTACCAATTTCAACAAATAGGTAATTTATGAGCTTTTCTGGAAATCATAGTTTTCCTATTCTTTTACATTTTTTTTTTACAGCTATAAAGCCAAAAACTTATCAAAAGTATTAGCCGTAAAGTTTATTCAACTATAATTTTATATTTAAAGGATCATCTACTAAAAATCTTGTTAAAAGTTAAAATTTACAAATGTTTGGAAAAATCATTGAAGTTTGCGGGTTTATAAATAATGAATAACTTTATTATCAGCAATCCCTAGTGATATGTTTTGGCATCAATTTGATTACAGAGTGTTAATGCGTCCATTCTTATTACATGAACTGGTATGTTATTAGTTTGAAAGACAAATTAGTTAGAATTGTTTTTATAAAAATAAAATGTATCTAATACCTATGTGAATTAATTTTTCAATTCACAAGAATCAAAGGAATTAGATTTTAACTGAAAATTGTTAACATAGAGGCTCAAGTTTTTTGTTAAATAATATTATTTTATTTAGCATTCATATTTTAGCAGTTATGGAAAATTTTTTGGAGGAGTCTTATGATTCGATGACAAAGCTTTATTTTTTATCCTTGTGAACTTTAAATACATTTAAAACATTAGCATATGATACCTATGATTGTTGTTATTGTGCAAAGTTCGCAATTTCACAAGGGTGAAAAATAGTAACGTGAATTTTCCTATTATAAATAGAAAATATACTGCAAATACCTTCATTATTGACAATTAAAAATGTATTATGTAATAAGTATATATGCATCGATTTCAGGTATGATGACATATTTCATTCACAAAACTTACAACAGGTTTATAAGAGGTTTATAAAGCAAATTTCCATACAAAATTTGCTTAATAAACCTGTTGTAAGTTTTTATGAATAAAGGGGTAAGTATTTTGAAGTTGTATGTTGTAAACTGGGATTATGGTTCACAACACGTATCCGCTTAATCGTATGAAAAATGCATGTTGTGTTGTAGTCGAGACAACACAACATTTTAGTGTTGGAAATGATAATCGGACCCGTAATAAATTCATCGCAACCTTTTTTAGTTTCACAATGATACGTTCTCAAAATCGATTTCCGTCATCTACCTGTTTGTTTCTAGGTAAACTCTACAATTTCTTAGGTGATTTAAAAAAAGTTATTACTAGTAGGTACCTAACTGCATGATTGTAACACATGTGTACATATACATAAATATAGTTGTGAAAACCCCAAATATTCTGAAAAACATGGATTATTACAAGCCTTGAATACTTGGGAATTTCATTAATTTTTATTTAATTACTTGCAATATAAGTAGGTACCTACCTTGAAGTTGAAGTAACTGTTTTTAATACCTACCTATATGTTTTCTTTATTTTTATAGGTAGGTATAATGGGAAGAATGTAGGTATATGGATGGATTTAAACTTGTTTCAAATTTATTATAGCACAAAAAATACGAACTTATGAAAAAAATTTTTTTTATAAATTTAATTTGTATGGGACAAATTGATTATGGATTATACAGAAACTAATGGTAAAGGACTTTAGTTTATATGAAAGAGTTATACTTTTATATCGACATATCGATACTTTTGTATTGCAAATTTCTAATGTTAGTAAAAATTGTAATTGTCAGCCAAATAAACAGTTCATATAATTATAAACTAAATTACTCAGATAAATATTATTTAATAAAATCCCAAATTTATAAATACTCAAGCTCGAGGTCATTTATAAATTTGGGATCCTACAAAGAAAAGGTCGAATATTTCAAACTTTTATTTAATAAAATCTTTATGCTGTTTTTACTGCAGACTATGGAATAGCACGAAACATTAAAGCAAATATTCAGGTTGTAATCAATTTAATTATAAGACACATTGTGAAACGCGTATTACATGTCATGGGTCTAAAAACTTAATTAAAAGTAAAAAGTAGGTATAGGTAGGTATGTCAATAACAAAATTATATAAAAAAAGTGCATCAAGTGTTACTGGGAATCTTTATTCACACAGTCTGTAGTACTTGACATAGACAATGGCCTATTCCAAATAGGTATACCTACATCGATATACATATATATAATTCGTGTATAGTTATCATTACTAAATGTACCTATACATATAAAGTATAGAACTTTGCCATAAACGTTTCTCCAAAAAATCTAACACAAATTGAAAGTAAAGTGCCAAAGTAATCTATATGGAATATAGGTACCTATTTAATATGTTAATTTTAATTAAAATATCTGAAAATATTTCGTTATTGTTAATCTGAAAAAATCAACTACGAAAAACAGACCAAACATACCTATCTGTTTCTGATAGTTTTAGCAAAAAAACTGGAAATAAACTTTGGAACAATATACCTAAGTATTGTAATTTAAATAAACAATATAGGTATTTTGTAGCAAGTTAATTTCTGTCATGAGATTTAATATCGTTAAAATAGTGACAACTTCAAAGTGGTTTTTAAAACTAAATTCTCTACACTTTTTGTTATTAAAATAATTTATACAAATTTATGCAAAAACTATTATAAACATAGCTATATGACATATGTATGAAAATATTTAAAAATTTGCTTAAAGAAATCACGCAACACAATTTTATGATACTGAATAATTAATATTTTTATTTTCTTAAAATTTTGTGTATTTTATATGTATTTATTTTTACGTTTTTGTATTATTTTATTTCATTTCTTTGATATTTCATTTCTATGGCTTATAATTTTTTTATTATTTTCTTTATTATGATTTTTATTTTCTCATTTTTATTCGAATGGAATAAAAAAGAAAACGAGAAAATATTTTGTAAGTATACACACACTCGCGCACGTATACCGATTATCACCGGGTTACAAAACATACAACAAAATATGTTTAGATAGAGAATTTAAGTCAATGACGAAGCAAAGGGGGATGGTTTTATAGGGCGCGTAAAGTAAAAAAAAAAAACAAACAATGAATATATAAACGATAAGGCGACAAGAAAACTATACACATTTTTATTTATTTGTAGGAAATTCCTTTTATTTCGGAATTTTATTTTTATATATTTTTACTTTTATAGGTATCATTCAAAAGTTTTTTTTTTTCATAATTTTTTATGAATTTTGAATTAACTTTTTTAAAAAGTTTTTTTTTTTTATGGAGCACATTTGTAGGTATTTTCGTTTATTTTTCTTATTAATGTTCTTTTTATTTTTTTCTTTTGTAGAATTTTTTCTTTTATAGGTATATTTTTTTCGAATGAACTATTTTTTATTGTATTATTAAAATTGTGTAATTATTTTTGTTATTATAAGCAACACTTTCTTCACGTTAACTTAAAACTAGAGGCAATAAATAAAAAACATGTTTAAAATTATTACGATATTTACTTTTGAGAAAGTTCTTAAGAGTCAATAAGAGTGTTCGCTGTCTAAATGTTCAGATTTTACAAAAAAAGTCTACAACCGATATCATCTTAGTAACAGTCTAGGCAAAAATTAAAAAATGTTATTATATATGTATGTATATTAAAATAACCACAACACCCAAAAATTAAGAAAAAGTGAAATTAAAATTAAAAAAATTGACTTATTAAAATATTTTTGTAATTTTTTGTTTCTTTTTTAAATTTAGCGCACAAAACACACACAAGAAAACACAGTTTATTAGATAGAATTCTTTAAGAATTTCATATTTTCATATCTTTTATATTTTTTGAGTTGAATTTTTTCTTTTCGTATTCTTCAAATTCGTATTTATTATTTTTGATTTTATTTTATATAGAAACTTGTTTTAAAAATATACCTTCGAGTAAACGTTGGCGCTGTTCAGCGGCAGCGATTGCGGCAGCAGCAGCAACTGTATCCTGATGAAGAGTTTGTGGTAAAGGTGGCGATGCAGGCCTTGAGCCCGGTTGCTGAGGCTGAATATGTTGCTGCTGCTGTTGTTGATGCGTATGATGCGAATGATGATGATGATGATGATGCGAATGCGACGTATGATGATAAGTCGCAAGATGGGTGTGATGGGATGTAGTGGGCTCCTCGGAAGCCGATGGTGTTGGTGAAGCTGGTCCCGACAAAAGACCAGCATTATTTACCACTATGCCACTACCACCTCCCACAACTGTAGCACCAACCCCGGCTGTATTATGTAAATTTTGTTCATATTGTTTAGACATTTTATCGTAACTGTTCATCAAAGGTCTCTGATCGTCCATAGTCATTGCAGCGACACTCATTACAATTACAATAATATATTGACAATTTTTTATGCCTTTTATTTCAAAATCCTTAAATACTGCCTTAAAAATTTTTTGTTTGAATTCGTTTAAAAGACAAAGAGTTTTTTTGTCTGACGCTGTGTAATTTACGAGGGATATTTTAGATTATTTGTATTTTTATTTTGTATTACGTTTTATACAAAGGAAAGAAATTGAAAAGATTTTCTCGTTGTCGTCAGAGACTATTTTAAATTTGCTTTTATAGGTTGCTTCTTTTCTTCTTCTTACTTCAAAAACTTTGATATATATTTTTTTCGCTTTTCATGAGACTCCGCTAGACGACACACCACCAACACTTTTTTCAATCGAATATTTCACTTACTTTTTGCATCGATTTTTTGTAAATATTACACTTTTCATAGAAAATGTTCGTAGGTGTACACTTTTTTAATAAAATTAAAGGAGATTTTATACTTTTAACGCGTTAAATATAATTTTTCACAGGCAGTGAAATTTCGTCGCGTCACAACTTTTGCAAGAAAAAATCCAATATGGTGGCCAATAGAGAAAAAAAACAGCGTTGCATAAAAATCCACTTATACCATTCAGCAACACAGTGTTGTATTTGTAGTTGCCTCACTTGTTAGTCATTCCCAGTGCTTGTTAGCTAAAAACTAGAAGAAGAAAAAATGTGCCTAGAGTTGTTGGTAAACAATAATAATAAAGATATATCTATCTATAATAAAATTAATTAAAAAAATGTCTTCAAAAGTTGTCATAAATAAACGCCCCAAAGGTTTACCCCGAGTTGAATTGGAAAAGTTATCAAAAAATGATTTAATTGATAAAATTGTACAGTTGGAGGCATATAACTTTCAGCTTAAAAATATTTTACATAAAAAGCTCAATGAAGATGAAAAAAAAAACGATGAGTTGCTGAAGGAGTTAACTGAATTGCAAACTACTCAATCCAATCTAGAAAGTAAGCTAACAAGTGGCAATAATAATGACTTGGAAGTAGAGAATACTAGTAATAAAAAATCAAAGAAAAGGCAATTTGATTTCAGCAAGTAAGTTTTTGATATTGGGTATTATTAAACTATCCTAGAAATTCTTTTATGTTTTTATTTAAATTACTTTCTTAAATTGTCGATTTTAATTTAGATGTGCAAAACGTCATGTTTTGATGAAATTTTTATATTTCGGTTGGGACTACCATGGATTTGCCTGCCAGGAAGACTCTAATGCTACCATAGGTTTTATAGTTCGCGCTATTTAAGATTGTGTGTACTAATGACATTTTTTTATTTTTCAGAATATCATATTTTTAAAGCTTTAGAACGGTGCTGCCTCATCGAGTCACGTGCCACTTCCAGTTATCATCGATGTGGCCGTACAGATAAAGAAGTTAGTGCATTTTGTCAAGTTATTTCTATAGATTTACGCAGCAAATTCTGCAAAGACAAACAATTCGATGATGATTGTTTAAGCCAGGAAATTGATTATTGTGGTTTATTAAATCGTATATTACCTAAAAATATACAATGTGTAGCTTGGATGCCTTTAAGAACACCAGTGTATAGTGCTAGATTTGATTGTGTGGCCAGAACGTATAGATATTTCTTTCCAAAGGGTGATTTGAATATAGAGGTAAGTACTAATTTTACTTTATACTTTTAGATAAAAATAGGTTTGCATATGGGTGAAATAATTAAAGGTACTAGAACATATCTAATTAATTATCCAAATAATGTATGTATACATATTTACTAAATATGATAATATATGTACTACTATTTATTACTACAATTGTTTAAATGTATAACAATTTTTCATTGCCATATTTAATGCGATATCGTTAATTTTTTAAATATTTTTTTAGGCCATGCAAAAAGCTTGTTTATTACTACAACGACATGCCGATTTTCGCAATTTCTGCAAAATGGATGTCCACAATGGTGTTACCAATTATATGCGCAACTTACAATCAGCAAGTGTGCATTTATGTCCAAATGAATCGGAAAACGAGCTGCTAGGTTATAATATGTATTATTTACAAATTAAAGCTAACGCCTTTTTATGGCATCAAATACGTTGCATAATGGCGGTATTGATATTAATTGGGCAAGAGAAAGAAAATCCGGAGGTTATAAGCGAACTACTGGATGTGGAAAAGAATCCTTGGTAATGAGAAATTTAGTTTGTTGTAGTTTTTATTTTAATTAACAAATTTATTTAGTAAACCACAATATACACCAGCCATTGGGTTGCCCTTAAATCTATTTAATTGCGAGTTTCGTCAGAAAACATGCCGTAAAACTAATGAGGAGTTGTTAGCTGATGAAGAAGAACTAGTAGAGTCATGCTCTGATGTTGTGAATTCTTCGGAACAACCCGATATTAGTAATTGGATATATAATGAGGAAAACTTACTAAAGCTTGTAGAGAATATACAAAGTGAATGGTCTCAGTTTAGCATTAAGTAAAAGTTTGTCTAACATTTAAATTTTGGAAATACTTTTTAAATATTTTATAATTTGTAGGGCTACTATGATACGCAATGTTTTATTTGAACTTGAAAATACTTTAAAGCAACAATTCCTGCCTCAAGAAATTAAAAATCAAGTTTTATTGCTGCAGGACTGTGTTAAACCCAGGCAATATCAAAAGTTATTAAATCGTAAAAGATGCGGTAAGTTTTTTGTAATTTTAAAAACATATTCTTTAATATATGTATATATTTTTTTTTATTCACCATAGAAAGTTTAGAAAATCGCATAGATCATTTTGTTAAAAAACAACGTTTAATATTACAAACTGAAAATCCAGCCAAAATCTAATTATTGTTTTGCTTAAAATGCCTTCATTAATAAGAAATTAAACCAGGTAAATATTTTGTTTAGTAATTTTTTTAATACACATTCAACTTTTCTTTAATATTTTTGTATTTTTTTGTTTTTACTTTACAATTAAAATAATTTTAGCCACTTATTTCTAAATAACTTACGGGAAAAATATATATGTATGTATATGTTTTTGTTAAATTCTTCAACATGTTTACAAAGTTTCTTTTTTCATTATTTCAACATTTTGTACGTTTTTTTTCTTTTTTGTTTTCAAACTGTTTTGTCTTAAACTATCAAATACTATTATAACAATGAGACTCTTATAAAATACCACTATTAGAACTTTAATAAAATCTAAAGATAACTAAATAATTTTTATATAGGTAATTAACTATTAAAGACCGACATTTTTATAAATAAAATATTTCTTATGTATAGTATAGCTCAGCTTACTATATCAACTAAAAATAAAAGAATAATAATTAACATAAATTTAATTAGTATGAAATATTTCAGCAATATCCAACTAAATTACAATTATACTAAACTTTGTTTTTTTCTTTAACACATATTTTTTGATATTTAAATTTTTTTTTTATGTAGTTAGACTTGTTTCACACTCATCAGTTCTGACTGTCAAGTATTTTTCAATGAGAAGGAAAAAGATAAAAGATATTTTCTCTCAATGAGAAGGAAAAAGATAAAAGATACTTTCTCTTTCCTTCTCATTGGAAAAATACTTGACTTGACAATCAGAACTGATAAGTGTAAAACAGGACTTAGCTAAATAATTCAACATTTGAATTTAACATTTATATACATATATAGTCAATATTTGTTTGCATTTTTAAGCCCCCATTGATTTAGCCTTTTGTAGTCTGTTGATGAAAAACAAAAATTAATTTTTATTAGAAAAATTATAGTTTTTGTTATGATTTCTTTAACTTACTTTCTTCTTAGAAGTTTTAGGACTATAGCACCCTCTCGTACATTTTTAAATAATGCTATAGTTTCGGCATGACTCATACCCTGCACCGAATTGCCATTGATTTCTATAATTTCATCACCTGAAATAAAAATAATAAATATACATATTTTGAATTGAATAACATATGTAGGTTTTCAGTTACGAAACAGATTTTATTGCGGTGTGGCACTAGTGATTCAGAAATTTTAAAATAACTTGTTCTAAAACGACTTTAATCAGAAGCACTTCATAGAATTTAAATGGAAATTTCAGTGCCATAATTTGCCTCAAATCAGGAAATATGTGTTTCCTGGTTTGAATTAATTTTGTTTATTTTGCTTTGTAACATTTTTCCTTATTGTCTATAAAAATCATAATAAAAAATCAACTCTTACCAGCTTGCAAAGTGCCATCATCTGCAGCCTGTCCCGAAGGAAACACAGTCTTAACAAAAATGCCCATATTTCCTTTAGGCGAATCACGACCACCAACAATACTGAAACCTAGAGATTTCATACCAGGTCCCTTAAAGAAAGTCACTACTCTGGGAGTACCACGACGGGAGCCTAAATTATAAAATAATTTATAAATTGTTAAAAAAAATTACAATAAACTAATTTAAGAATTTATTTAATTGATTAACGTTAAATGTTTATAAATAAGTTAAAAATACCAGTCCACCTTTTTATTATTTATTAAAACTACTTGTTATAGAGTGATTTGTTATTAAATGAATTACATATAAAGCAATATTAAATATATTACAAAATATCTTAAAGTTTTTATTTGATAAAACACTCTAATCTAAAGTTTCGGTAAACGGGTTAAAATATCTCTATAAACGCAATTATTTTTATAATAAATGTCCAGCTAATTGTAGTAAATTTAAATGTTCGAACTGATTGGCAAATGTATGAGAGTGAAAAGTTTAATACACTTAACATTACCTATACTTACTTTTTAAAGTAACGATTTTGTGGCTGAAATTATAGTATTTTTTATACAGAACTTGATATGCAGAACAAATATACAAGGACAAATCGATGGTACCATATTGACAACTCATAACTGACAGTTTTGTTTACAGCATAAGATAACAATGAGGCATGTGATGGTAATCGAAAACGAATGAGTTTTAGAAGTCAATTTTTTCTTAATATTTCTGTATTGAAAAACTTTTATCACATAAAATATAAAGATATTGGGCTACTAATCTTAAAATAAAAATTTTAAAAATTAGATTATAAATGCATTAAAATGTATTTTCAAAACTGATTCGTTTTTGATTTCGATTTCCATCACATGCCTGAATATCAATATTTATGATAATTTGTCAGCTTTAAGTCATGTTGGAAATAAAATATCAGTTACAAGTTGTCAACATATGACTATCGGAAAACAAATTTTAAATTTAACTTGCAGAAGTACATACATACATGTGTTGTTTATTTATTTAATAAAACATTTTCTAAAAATGTCCAACAAAGAAACTAAAAATCTAATTTATGCTAACTATAGCCCAGCAATTGATAAATTTGTATTTGAATAACTAACCCAATTATCGCGCATTCTATATATAACTCATAATTATGTTCCTCCCTCACACTTACCATCACTCATTGAGGCTCTGATTACCTCAGCCATTTCTTCGTCTCTAATTGTTAGTTTGGCCACTGGCAATGAGGGGCGATGATGTTGCAGCATGGCTGCAGATGGTGTAGCCATGGCCGGTGTTAAATATGTCCGATTACCCATTGTTGTAGTTGTTGAAGAATTAGTTGCGGTTGTAGAGGGTACATTTAAATTATGGTGATGATGATGATTGTGTTTGGTTAAATGATTTAAGGTTAAGGAAGTATTACTAATATATTTTGGTTGCATTTGATGTTGCAATTGTTTTTGTTGTTCTTGTTGTTGTTGGTGTTGTATAGAAGAAGTTGTTGCTGTTGTATTATTGAGATCATATCTATCATCTGTTTGATGCTGTTGTTGAGCATTTACAGAAGCAAAACGTTTATTATTACTACCACCACAACTAGCATCGTTGTCATACTCTAAATCAATGACATTATTAGATAAAGTGATTGTTGGTGTTGCTGTTGCTGTGTTATTAGAATGATTATTGTTGGTATTGGTGTTTGTATTGGTATTGATATTGATATTAGTGTTAGAATTATTAATAAAAGTCTTATTGTGATTATTTGTATTGCTGGTATATTGATTGTTAGCATTTGCTGTTGTAGCTTGATTATTAGTATTATTTGGCTGCAGAAATAAACTTAAACGTGACGAACTAAGGCGAGAGTGTGCAAAACGCAACGAACGATAATGCGAATTTGAGAGATTTATTGAATTGCGGGTGTAGTGAGTACGAGCAGGAAATGGTGGTGTCGCTTGTCCACCATCTAAACTATCTTGACTGATTAGACTAGCTTTGCGAGCTTCTATGCTTAAAGAAGCACTGCGATTACCGGAAGTATGTCCCTCTCTTTGCTGCTGCTGCTGCTGCTGCTCGGTAAGTAAAGCAGCTCCTTCGGAACAGCGTTTACGATTCAACAATTGCCATTTCTCATCATCGCTTATCGTGTTAGTTGCTAGAGATACACTCGCCGAACGATTGTTATAGACTGGTGTGTATTCGTTTGTGTAAAGCATAGGGGTTAATTCCAAATTGCGCTGACCTGAAGAAGAGCGTGCTCTACGTCTTAAATGTTCAATGGTGGAGGCATCCATAGAGTGGCGTGGTGTGGAACACCGTCTGTGCTGCATTATTGGCATCGATGGGGGCATAGGTCCTAAAACGCCATTAGGATGGGAAGTCACATCAACGGCTAAATTAATTGTGGAAGTACTAGCTATGGACTCGGCGTCATCGTCTCGTTCATGTTCCAAAGCCAGTTGTAGACTATGTAAATCATAGCTGTTGATACTGTCCGTGCTTTGAGTGCGTTGGGTATAGCTTAAACGTTTTCTAGCTCGTGCAAGATAATCATTACGTGATTGGGGAGGTGGCAGCGGTGGAGTGTCCACTGTTAAAGATTGAATAGAACTATACAGATCAGTTTGTGGTTGATTTGTTTCGATTTCCTGTTTTTGGGAGTATGCCGAAGAGCCATCAATTTTGATTTTGGTATAAAAATCGGTTATAGTATGAACCTCATCATGAGCTATAACCAAGTCAATACAATTGTCGACAAAAGAACTTAGCAAACGCTGAACTTCCTGGAAAGATTGTATGCCCCGTAAGTGATTGCCATTAACGTTGACGATTTCATCTCCCAATCGTAGGCGGCCATCTCTAAAACAAACAAACAAAAAAATGAATTAAGATTTAATATAAACCTAAAAAAATATTATTTCAATATTGTACTTACTTTTGAGCCATGCCATACGGATCAATTTCGACAATCAAATATCTATATTGCATTTCATTATTGCTGGTTTGTACTGTCTTCGGCGATAGCACTAAACCTATGCAGTCCTCTTGGCATTTTCTCTCCAGTTTTACCTGTCTAAATCTGCGACGTATAGTCTCGGTTTCGTAGTCGTAATTATAGCCGCCCAATGAAACAGGACCACTAATGGTGCTGCATATGCTACTCGAACGCAAAGCATTACTACCAGTCACTCCGCCTCCCAAACCTTCCGAAGAGGTGAGCGATATCAGGGAGTTTCGTTTCAGTGTGCCCGAAGCAATTGATTCTGTATCTCCACTTGAGATACCAAGACTATTGCTTAGGCGAGTGATGTTGTTGCCACCATCACTATCATAACCCGATTCATTTGAACTTAGACAACTACTTAATCTTTGGTAAAGTGGTTCCCAGTCCTTGGAAGTAATGCTGTTGTTGCGTGACACATCACCGCTGCCGCTACTGTTCGATAGTTGGGACGCCTGCACGGGTGAACAATTGCCAATAGCGCTATCATCCGAGGAATAACGCTTTATTAAAGAATCATTCCGATAAATCATTTTGACAGAATGATTTGGTGTAGAGCTAGCAATTGATAGATTATCCGTCAATTGATTAAAGTCGGTTTCAACGGCAGGTAAAATAGTCGAATTGCGATGTTTTGGTATGGGAGAATTGGGCACATGCAAGAACTGTTGTTGGTGCTCGGTTAGTGCGTGCAAACTCGATAGGGAAGGCTGCTTCATGACCGACCCATTATTTTCTTCAGGCAACACTGACAGTCTGGAGCGCAGGAAAGCATAAGGAAAGGCGGCACGCCTGCTATTAGGATCTGCAGAATTTTGAGGGGAAGTAGCTGAAGCTGGTTCTGAGATAGAGTTCTGTGGCGAAGTTATTACTCCTTGTCCCACCTTGGCTATATCATCACAACTACTGGACTTTTTACCAGCACTGGCAATACTACCATTGCTGCCACTAAGCAAATTTGAACCGTTCTTTAGCAAGCCACTCATTGATTGCCTCTTTTGGCCATTGGCTAAATTTAAACCTTCACTAGGATCATCACACTTCACATAGGAACAAGTAGTCAACTGGCTGGTAGAACTACTACGATATAGAGATGCTGTAGAGGCTTGATTATTTGGTTGCTCTGCCGCTTTGACAAGATTATGAGATTTATGATTTAACATGCCTGTAGAACCAATGCGATGAAAGAAATTCTTAATCGCTTTAGTTTGCGGTCTTTGCTGCGATGTATGTGTAGGCGTACTAGAAGCTGACTGTGAATGTGCCTCTCCCAATTTATTTTGCAATTTTATACTTTGATTTCTTTGTTGTTCACGATTTTTAATGGTTTCTATTGGACCAGATTTGCATTTCTTTAAAGTGTTTGTTTGATAATGGATCTGTTCGCGATTATTAGCATTATGATTGCTTTGATTACTATTGCTGTTGCCATTGTGCTGATTGGTCGAGTGGAAAAGACTTCTTAAATCTGTGTGAGACTTGTGTGTGTTGTGAGTGTCACTGCGTTTTAAAATGTCCAGTTTGCGGCTCATACGTTTACCCCAAGTGAAAACTGAAAAGAGATATGAAAAATACATAAGAATGTTTAATAAGATGCCAGTTTTAAGTAATTAACTAGGAATTATTATAGTGAAGGATGTTTTCTTTAGTAAAAAATTAATAAAACTTTTAACTCAGATTTCTTTAAAAATTTATAAAACCCTATAGGTAATAAATGTAAATCATGTTAACTTTAGACAAAATTTACATTTTCATCTTAAGTTTTGCATGTACATAGGTATGTAAGTCAGAAATATTTCTTGTTGAATAGTAATATATATGTATGCATGACCATATGTACATATGTATGTATGTAGGTATTTATGGTAAACTTTTGATATTAACTACAAGGTAGTGACAGCAAAGACAATGTAACATTTTCAATATTAAGGCTACTGATTAGTTCTAACATCGGCTTAATTGGTTATTGTTAATGGGAATAAGTCGGCTAAACAAAATTAAATTTTAAGTTGTATTAATAAAAAAAAGTTATTTAGAAATTTTAAACTCATGGAGTAGTTAACTGATTCATGATATACATACATATGTATGTACATACATACATAGATTTTATAAAAAAACATTTGTTTTACAATTACATACCTATAAGCAGTTTCTCTTTTTTAAATGCAAGTAGGTATATTTACACTTATTATTGCAATACATACATACATACATATGTTGATTTGTTCAATAATATTTTAATAATTAATTGATAAATTAATTATTTGTCTATACCTATATTATTTCATAAAAAGTAAAACTTAATACTTTGTATTCTTTTTAAAGAGTTTATAAAAACCAATGAAAAACTTGACTCAGAGAAGTTAATTATATTTACTTCATAGAAGTAAAATAATATATACCTACATAATTTGGAAGTAATCAAGATGTAGATTTTAAAGTAAGTATGACTTCAATTATTTTTTTCTGGGTGTTAATGTTATTAATTCAAAGTGAATGTTTTGTTCTGATTAGCTAAGAAGAAGAAGTTTATTATTTTCTTTTTAAGCTGAATTTGAATTTGTCCTCAATAAACAATAAAGAAATTAAATATACATAGATACAATATATTTTCATAATCAATATATTAATTAAGCTAAAAGGTGATCCCCATAATTTATCTCTATATGTATCTACATACCTACAGTCATAGTCAAAATTTAGTGTACAGCGAACCATACATAATTTCTGTAAAGAATAATATCTTTTAAAATTTATTTAGTATACTCGTATAAACAAGTTTCGGATAACTTTTATTAACTCTTCCTGAAATACATACATATGTATGTATATGTTAGGCTCTTAAAAATGCAGTCAATATTTAGTATACAGAACGTTAAAATAAAATAAGTACCGTTATGAGTAGATCGATTAAGCAATTTTTTAATGCAATTATAAATAAAATATGTAATAATTTTGTAATTACAGAGTTAGAAAATTATTTAAGAAATCGAATGGTAGGTGTCTAAACATTTACCAGTGGAGGTTAGAAATTTAATAACTAAATATAAAAATAGATATTGCTAAAATTGTGAAAAACAGCCGGTCAATTGTTCAAAAAGTAATTGAAAGAAGAAAAGCCCAAGGAAACACCAAAACTGCAAAACATACCGGTCGAGCACGCTCTCTAAATGATAATGTGGTGCGCAAAATAGTCAGAGACACCAAGAAAACTTCAAATTCTAGCGCAGTCAAAATAGCTGAATAGCATCGACAATTTTTTTTTTTTTAATAAATATTTTTTTCATAGATGAAAGGGCGCGTCATGTATACTAAATTTTGACTCTGACTGTATATTGTATATAATCATAACGCTCTAATAAATTTAGACGCCTTTACACACAAAATTAAAGAAAAAAAATAAAGAAGAAGGCGAACACAGCAACAATATCAGAAAATAGTTGTTACTAAAGAACAACAACAGACCACAAGTCGGAAGCAAATTCATTTATAGGTTTTCTTATGAATAGGCAACACCAAGGCGTTGCCAATAAGCTTAACTATCAACACCAATCAATATTGAATTAGCAATGTCTAATAGAACAAGTAAAAGGAAAAATCTGTTTAAGCTGATGCTGTTGTATTGGGTTGTTTGTATGTATGTAGTTCCTTGATATTGGTGTATTTGGTCTGTCCCTTTCGCTGTGAATTTTTGTTGTTACTGCATGTCTTATCCCCCAATAATTACAATAAGAGATGACTACAAACAACCGTCGATGATCAATGCCAATGGCAAAACAATCAACATGAACACGTGCCGCCATAAGGAATTATCAATGTATGCATTGGCGAAGACTTGACTTTCTTTTCCACCTTGCTTTTTTGTAAGGAATAATATCATAGTAGAACCTAGCCAAGGCTCCTAAGCTTTAAAAGCTAAACAGGGGACTATGAATAAAAGAACAACCCAAATAGACAATACTATAGTTTTTTTGTTCGCTTACCTTTCAAAACTTTTGTGAAAAGTTGCAAGAAAAATGCAAATAGTTCATAGCTTTGACACTTAAAGTTATAGAACAAGACAATGTGAATATGAAATGAATGGAACGAAATGAGTACCAGTACTTCAATACAAATCCGTATGTGAGAGTCAAAGATGTTCTTACATGAAAGACAACATGTAAAATAATAATAAAAAAATTTAAAACAAAAAAAACAAACTAAAACTTAACGTTAACTATTCATGTGGATGGAAT
This sequence comes from Bellardia bayeri, assembly GCA_950370525.1. NCBI lineage: Eukaryota > Metazoa > Arthropoda > Insecta > Diptera > Calliphoridae > Bellardia > Bellardia bayeri. Next base: position 3,491,493 of record OX493268.1, read on the forward strand.
TCAAATCAAATAGTAGGTACTTGTGGTTTTCTTTTGTTGCTGTTGCCTTTGCCGTTGTCGGGTATGGTTGGCTAGATTGCTGAATGAATGGTTGCTGTTAGACTGTTGTTGCTGTTGTTCTTTTTTTCAAGAATGGCACTCATAAAATTGCAATTATAATAAGCGTCACTTAAATGTGTTGTTTTTATTGTCGTATGATTTTGTTGTTGTTTTTATTGTACATACATACATATGAACTTTCCTATAGAAAGTGTTGTTGCATAAAAAAACCTTTGTTCACAATGAAATATTTTATGATTTTTTAATAAAATTTTCTTGAATTCTTTAAAATAAATACATAAATATACTTTAAAAGAAATTTATTGCACTTTACAGAGTACCTAATATTTTGCCATGAAATTCAGAAACTAGCCAAGCGAGTTTTAATTGCTTAATACAGTAAACTTCAAAATTTAGAACAGCAAAACAATATTTTTGGTTTGGATGATGGATAACATAATTTAAGATTCTGAAAATTCCCAAAAAAAAAAAAAAAAAACAAATTCTTCTTTTTCTGAAGACAATAAGACTATTACCAATTTCTTGAAAATATTAATCATATCATTTGAAAATACAACTTAAAATTGAGTTATGATTGGTCCATACGTGTCTTGTTGGTGTTATACAATACCAAACCAGCCGAAAGGAAAAATATTTTAGAAAGTGAAATTTGAAGAATTCTAAGAGCTAGAAAGTAATATTTTGGACCGTTGGATTCCCAGTAGCTTTCAAGCTACAAATGAGGTTTGTTTCATATACATAAACTGCATTAGATTTTTGCAGTTACATACATATAAGGAAAATATTTAAAAAAATATATATACATTTTACAAGATCCTGCATACAAAGCGTAATTTCAAGGACTCTAAATAACTCTAAAGATACTCAACCGTGAAATTTCTCATGCAACAACAGAATTATTATGCTGTCCAAAGATCTCTGATGTAGTTTGCCTTATTGCATTTGTTACTATGGTTTTGTTTAATTTTTGAAAATTCCAATTCCCAAGTTCTTATGAAAGAAATGTCAAACAATGACAGCTCAATTCTTGCTATTTCATCATAAACAATTTTCTGCCTAACCGCATATTAAAAACCCCCCTTTCATATCCTTCACCAACACAAGTGGTGAATGAGGGTATATATGTATGTATAAGATTGTGATTCCGTGTGTAACATTGAGAAATATTCATTTGAGACTCGTCCGTCCGTGTGTCTGTCTGTGTAAAACACTCTCACGTCTAAAATACATAATCAAAATCAGTTTACAAAAAACCGTTTATAATTCTCCTAAGCAGTTTTGTTTAATTTAAAATCAGCAAAATCGGAGTTGTAGAAAAACAGTTATGGTACAAAATGTGCGCAAATCTCAAAAATTTGTTTAGTTCGTTCCATGTTTGACAATAGACCATATAAACTTCACTTCCAAAGTTCACTAAATACATAAAAACCTGGTATAAAAATTAAATCAGTATCACATCCGAAAAATTTAACACAAATCATTTGCATATATACAAAAATCATACTACAGGAAATTTGTGAATTTTTGTACATATTTGACCATATCGCCTATAAAAGATTCACTTCCAAAAATCACTTAAATACCCATAAAGGATTTTGAGAATATTGGTCCCCATATCAGGTCCATTTAAAAAAATCTCTTAAATACTCATATAATTTTTAAATATACGAGTACCAGTATTATTTTGAAATTATATATTCTCTTATTATTGTTTATTTGACCTTTTTTATATTAAGATTTTTGGTAATTATTAATCCCCTTATTCAAAAACGATTATTAAATTTAACAAACGTTTATTAAGACAGATTTGCATATAAAAATTTGCTTAATAAACGTTTGTTAAATTTAATAATCGTTTTTGAATAAGGAGGTCTCTTTTATAAAAAATTAAAATTTTTATTTCAATATTTCGCTACTCTTTGAGTAGCTTCTTCAGGATTTATTTATTATATATTCTCATATGTATAAAACTCTCTATACAGAATTTTAAGAATATATTTGGGCTAAGACTTAACATGAAATGCTAAGTAAGGATTTTCTAACTCAAACACCAGTGTGGTTTCTGTAATTTTAATTATATTTGGGTGAAGGGTATTAAATTAGTTTGATATTGTTTATTCTTACAAGTGTTTTGTAAGATCAAACAGCAACAAATTAAATGAAACAAAATATTTGTTGTTAGTTAGTTGTCTTATATATGTATATGTATGTACTTATATTTTATTTGCCATGTGCAACCCCATTTTAAGTATTCGCTTTTAATAGGTTTACAATGATAATATTCTTCTTAGATTTTCAATATAAAATTCCAAATACTGTCAATAGCTATTACACATTTAACATGTTTCCCAGATTAAACAAAAATGTTGCAATTTTATTATACTTGTACTGCCATAATTTAGAGTAAAACCGCTAGCTAAGAGGTAATCTATCTATAGTAAGAGGTAATCTAATTTTTTTTTAAATATTTATCTTAAAGTTTCCGTTATTCCTATAAATATTTAAATTTATTAGATTTTAATCGTTTTCTATCTGTAATCGTAATTATTTCATATGAATAAATTCAAATTCATATAAACTTTTATTATATTGTTGTCACAAATTTTGTATTAACTATAATTTTACGCTTTTAAAATGCCATTAAATAATAAAAAAGGAATTTTCTCCATAAACATCTAAAAGAAATTACACACAAACAGAAAGGCAGACAGACAAACAGACGGTTGCTTGGACGGACAGTCAAACATACTAAACTCATAAAATATCACCTTAAAAAATGATTGTTACGTTGTCGCTAAACAGCAAGTCAAGAGTGAGACACAGCAAAAAGGCCAAGTTAGTAGGTCTATAACTCGTTAACTACACATATTTATTATGTTAAACTATATTTGATGGTTTTGGAGTTTTACCACTTCTTTTTTTTTTTTTTTTTTGTGGCTGTTAAGATATTTTAGATTTCCTCTTTGTTGTGGTTGTTTGTGCCTTATGTACTTAGAAGTATGACCATAAAATATTTTCAAATATGTGGAGGTGTCTTTTAAATATATTTTTTTCTTGCTGTCTGGTGGTCTATCTCCATCTGTTTACATGCTTGCATGTGTTTGGTATTTGTTTGAAGTAATGTTTAAGAAGTAATTCTTTCATTCTTTTCATTCTATCATATTACATTACATTTCCTATATCATTATGATGGTAATAATATTTTCTAATATATTGTTAATGTTATGTTAAATGCCCCAAGTGTCAAATAAAATTTAAAAACGTCCATAATAGTTGAAATGCTTGAAATATTTTTATATTATTTTTTTTTGTTGGTTTGTAAATGTGTTGATAGCTGGTATTTGGTTTAAAGGAAATGTCAAGAAGACTGTCATTTATTAGTTATAAGGAATTTCATAAAAGATAACAAATCATATTGAAGTTTTCAAATTAACTGGTATTGCCCATATATTAATTAGCCAAAGACGAATTCCATTAATTAAATATTACATTTTCAGCTAAAACAATGTAAATTTCTTTTTTGTAATCTAAACATTTTTTATTTTGGTCATATGTTTGTTAACATATCAATATTTTGTGTAAGCATTCAGCTAAAACTGGCACCGATTTAAAATTTTTCAGTAAAATGAAATATTTTTCAAAATTGAAATCAGTTGTTGAGGAGATTATTTTTAAAATCTTATTGCTAAAATAATTTCCAAAATGTGTTCTTTGGAATCGGTTAACACATTAAACCTCCTGATGGCCAACAGTTACGAATAAAATTCCTACTGATCTCAGCAGCAGTTCCAGTATACAAATTTCATAAAGCTTTTCGAATATTATTTGTAGAAATGCTGGGAATTTGAAATAAATTTTTTTTCCTTTAATAAATTCCCACAGTTAACTTTTATTTCTGATCTTTTGTTTGTTTCTTTTTGAAAATTTAATTTTTATTGCATAAACAATATTTTTTCGTGTGTAATATTTCAACATACCTACATATGTACATATTTGGCTTTTTTCAAGCCTTCTTCAAATATATGAATAAGTCAATTATGGAATTCCTAAGAATTGTTATTTTTTTTTGTTGCTGTTTCCACTCCAAATAATCAATTTTCTTTATTTCCATGTTTTCTTGCCATATTTATCGTATTCGATTCGAAAAACAATTACAATTATTCAAGAAAAATCCTCACGTACGCATAATTTAATGGTCGATATTATGCCGTGCAGTTTATGTTACAGACAGACAGACAGACGGTGGGACGGACTAAGATATAGACAGACAGACATTAACAAAACAATCAAGATTTAAAGTCTTATCTTTGGTTTTTATAACAATCATAAAATATGTTTCACATAATTCATAATTTCGTTTGATTTTTTTTTTTATTTTCTAGCTTATTCTGTTTTAAGCTTAAAGCTGTGAGAACGGTTTACAGGATTAGCGAAAACGACTTTAAAAGAGCGCTATACTGAATTTATTTTTATTACATTTTATGTAAAGGTTTGACAATTTTTGAGCTTATTAAGTAATTTGTCTGCTAAATGATGAAATTTCAAGAATTGAGCTGCCATTCTTTGACATTTATTTACGAAAAACTTGAGAAATTTTAAACCTGGAACTGAACGAAATGTGTTTTTCAACAAAGGAACATTTTCAAATTTGCGATTTTTTAAACAAACTAATGTTGATATCATGGAGGTTATTTTGTAACTCGTTTCGAAAAGAAAATCTTTCGAATTTGTATACTTTATACATTGTATTTAGAAAATGTTTGCTTTTTAATCGACATACAAAATAACTCCGCAGTGATCTTTGGTTTCAGAGTAGATGGCAACACGAGCCCTACAGCCGATCAAACAGTTCAGTTGTTATAAGAGAAATTTCTCTTGCTTTGGCGTTGTAAGTTGAGCGCACGCGTTATTGTGACGACTAGTTTCTCCGAGGCCATCTGAAAGATGAAATTCGGGGCTGTAGTTTACAAATTGTAGTTCAAAATTTTGTGAAATAAACGGACATTTGCCCGACATCGTATTCTATAATTAATTAATAAATTTGAACGAATTCAATGTCATTTACCTGAATTCGCCACTGGCAAACTTAAAATTTTAAACAAAAATATAATAGAATTTTCTATTTTCAATTCCGTTTATAAAGCTTTACTCATTATGGTCTTCAATATTTAAAATTTAAAATTTTTTTTGGAAAAAAAATTCGATAAATTTTATAAAATATGGTCCGATTTCTCCTTACTACTACATCCTCTCTCGACATGATCAATAATTTAATTATTTTTTAAAATTATTCTTTAAACATTTCGGTCACCAATTTTGTGTATTGAAATCATATTTGTTTTAATTTTTTTAAACTTTTAAAAATTGTAACGACTTGTCATGTTTGCCTTTTATAGGGTAAACAATTTATTTTTAAATTTTCTTAAGTATTATTGAATCTGTTTGGTTGTATAACAAAAAAAAAACACACACACACAAATATTTAATTCCAAACTCGTTTTATTCTTATTTCAATCAAAATGCTTAACTGTCATAATATAACAACAATAGTTCCAAAGGTATTTGACACGTAATGACAGGTGTAAAATATGTTTTTGACTTTATTATAAAATTATTTTGGTAAGCCTAAAGGCTTTTAAATTAAAAAAAAAAATTGTTAAACAATTTGGCAAAGATTAAAATTTAATTGTTTCATTATAAAAATGATAAAAATTAACTATCAAAAACGTTTATTTATAGCTTAACAGAAGTATTAGAAAATTTGACAGCTGATAAGTTTGAACAATGAAGTCATTACCCGTGTATTTATGTACATATGTACATATTTAAATTTTAATGAAATATGTTTTTATTTCTTCTTTCATTTCTTTATTTGAAAACTGTTATTAGCCCTCATGTCATGTCATCTTTATTACAGACTTCCCCTTCTTATTAACTGCTAATTTTATTTCTTTACATGTTTTCTTTTCTTGTTTTTAGTTATTTAAATAAAAATGTGTCAGTTGAAAAGTATTAAAGTATTAAAAAATAGTGTAAATCATGGTGGGTAATTTTATACTAAATCGCTTCATTTAAGTGTGCTATTGATTTCAAAATGACTTTGCAAACTTGCTTGTTATTTATATGTTGAATGAATGGATGAATGAATCTATTGTTATTTGTTACAATTGCCACAGATTTAGCGCAAAAGGTATGTGTGTCTGTCTGTGTGTGATATGCGTTTAAATAGGTTAGATATTTTCCGGTATTGGTTGTGATTTCGAAATATGTTCTTTAAATGTTTGTAACGGTTTTAAATAAAGTGAACACATTTTTAATGTTTTAAGGAATTTATGTAAGATTTCTAAATAGTATGACATGTTTCAATTAACTTTCTTTTATAAACGTGAATTAATTTGCAACAGTTTGTGGCAATTAGTACTGAAATGGCGCTTTCAATCTGTTGATGTTCTTTCAAAAGTTTTTATTTTTCACTTGTATGGTTCCTAATTTATTGAACTCTTTCCTTTTCATTACAATAATAAAAATATCTGTTCAATTCTGGTTATGTTTTACAACTAAATTATGACAAAAATCAGTAGAGTTTTAAGAGTGTTTAAGAAATTTATAAAAAAAAAACTTACCATTTCTAGCACTATTTGTAGCCGTACTTGCTAAAGAATTTGTGGTACTTGTAGACGTGTTTGAAGTTGTAGAAATTATTGATTTCTGTTCATCATCTAAGACTACCACGGGTACAGCAGTCACCAGCTTATAATCGGGTAATTGAACTGTTAAATAAAGTTTAAGAAAAGGCACATTTTATATATACAACAATTAAGATTATATATATATATTTTTTTGCAATTTCCTATCAGTATTAAAAATAAATCAACTTTTACAAATTTTTACCAGCAAATGCATATCAGTCGTAATTTAAACTTTGCTCACAAACGTACATATATTTTTGATTACTTTAATTTAATAATAATTGCTTTATTTTTTTCCATAAAAAAACCAAAAAAAAAAAAAGCATGTTAAAATTCTTTATAATTTTATTGATTCTACAAATTGCTAAAACGGCAGCACATACAAGCAGTAGCAGCACAAGTCATGTGGATAATTTTATGGATAAATTGCTAACTAAACAATTTCAACAAGCCGCACTAATTTTAAAAAATATAACGGAAATAGAAACTTTACAGAGCATCAGCATAAAGTTATTAACACTAGAAAACCCCTTAATCAAATTAATGTTTTTCAATATCATTAACGACCTCCACTATAACTGGCACGAGACTTTAGTTAACACACAAGCTATACAGCTGTGGCAAGCTTTAAAGCTGGATACAAATTTACTAGAATTTAAAAAAATCAAAACATTCGTAAGAAAACTAGAATTTTTTATTATAGAAAAATATGCCGTCAAATTAAAATATTTTATTTTACATAGAAACCTAACTGAATATGAAAACTTAAACGAAGACTTAAGCCATTTATCATTGGATATTGTGTTTAAAACAGTTAAACTTAGTTTAAGTAAAACTTATGGTTTAATATTACACTCAAAATTGTTAAAACGCTTGAATTTATACGCAAATCTTAACATCAGCAAAATTGTATATTTCATGGAATTTTATAACGAGCTTAAAGTACAAAAAGCTTTGACCTTAAATCTAACTTACAAACTAGCTTTAAGCTTACGTTATATACTACAAACTCATTGTTTTAATGATCCTGTACTTGAACTTAAACTAATAAATCTTAAACAATCTTTACCCGCCCATATTTTATTACTAGTCTTTAGCGAAAAGCTGTGTTTAAGCTCTCAAAGCTTGGCACCTTGGTTATTAGCCAGCTATCAAGAAAACGTATTTAACATGTCTTTAGCGTTAACCGATAACTCTGTTTGGTTAACGTACTTATTCAAAAATAAATTAATTTTGGAATCTAAATCTAACAATTTAGAAATATTTATTAATTACAACCACAATTTAAATGACAATATCAATGTCTATCATTTGAAACCCATAACAGCAAATTCTTATATTCTAGTTAATACTCAGACCAATCAAACGTTGTGCCTGAGAAATACTGCAATTTTTTGGCAAAATAATTTGGAATTAGATAAAACTAATTGCTTGTGGATTTTAAATAATTGTACCAGTTTAAAGCGTTTCTTGTTAAATGAGTATAATTGAAAAGAATTGTAATAAAATATAGTTTTTTATAAAAAAAAAATGTTGAAACATGTTTTTCCTTTTTTCCTTTTCTTATAATAATACAAGTGTTATTAGTCGTCTACTGTTTAGCTTGTAATTGTTGGTAATTTAATTGTCTATCATTTGTGAGATATCAGTTGATAGAGAAGTTGCAAGTGTTTAGAATTTAAAGTTGAAATTGTTTTTAGACATGCAAGGTTTTTGTATTTTTTTTTTCTCGGTGGCCTTAATTATATACATACATATGTATAGATGTACAAAATGTTCTTGTTCAAATTGTTTTGTTTGTGCTTAAACAAAAAGAAAGACTACAAACAAAGTTTTGTTTATACATAATCGTATGTTTTGTAGGAACAAACGTTTAGGGTCGTTTTTTCGCAATACTTTAACTGTCATTTCCTGCATGTAACAGGAAACATTTGTATAGAGAATTTGCGTGAAAATCATTAGAAAATGTTTTTTTTTTAAACTGAGAGTGCTTGTTATGCACTTCACCATGCTTAGTGAGCAAACATGCTAATTCCACTTTTGTTTATTAAAAGTGGGATTAGAAAGAGGAAAAAAAAAACTTACCATTTGATCCCATTAAAGACAAGGAATTACTCTGATTGCTGCTACAACCATTTGGAGTTATATTCAGACTACCACCAACAGAGCTTGCCCCACCAGCAGCATTTGACTTCTCATATATACAACTGCTAGACGAGGAGGTATTACGATGATGTTGACCCAACAAACCTCTAGATATGGTGCCGTTATTTGTACTTTGTGAATACTTTTGGTATTGACAATTTGGCCCTGTAATATCATTGCTGCTGCCGCCATAATTGATCAACAACGAATTGGACTTGTGGTTAAAAATGTGTACACTGGCCGGTCTCTGCAGGACAGCATCGTTGAGAGAGGCCACGGATAAAGCCGATGGTGTGTGTCTGCCGCTATTGGAATAATTAACATTTTGTATGGGTTGATAGTGTATACCGGGAGTAGAACATTGTTGCGGTGACATGGATTCATTACTTTTAGGCGGTGTAGTATGAGCTGATGTGACCGTAACCGCATTATTACTGTTATTCTGCAGCGAAGTAGGCGGTAAACCGCTAGTACTTAAATTAGTACAGCTTAGAATCATAACGGGCGAGTTATCGTGCAAATCGGGCAAAGACGAGGAAATGGTTGAAGAACCACTTATTGATTTGGTTAATTTCGAAGCACATGTTGCTACTGTAGAGTGGTTGCTGGTGTGGTTTTCCAACCTCAAAGGATTCTGTGAAGTATCAATGGATTTGCGCGTCTTAAATAGGCGCATGCTTCTAATGTTTAGGCAAAAGTTCTCATAGAACTTAATAAAGCTTTAAGATGTTGCGAAATTGTTGTATGGAAAACATAATCTAAAAAAGAGAGATAAGAAACAAATAAATAAATAATACAAATAAATAATTATTTAAGAAAAAAATTGCTATAATAATAGTTAATATTGCTAGACTTGTTGTTGGCTTGTTGTTGTTGCCTGGTGTGTTTTGTAAAATTTTCGAAATAAAAACATATGTAAATGCAGAATTTCAATTGATTATCTGTTTAATAATTATAGTGTTTGTGTAATTTAACATGACATTTTCAATAGAGCTAGCAAACAAATATACATACTCTTATAGTTTTATAATAGAGTTTTTTAGTTTTTTCGTTTTTTCGTTTTTTTTTGCATTATTAGTTTTTTGTTTAAATAACCATAAGATATTTGTTTAGCTACTTTGCTTGTCTGTGTACGAGTAGTATTATTTTAATATTTCATACGCTAAAGAATGTTTTGCTGCTGCTTTTAGTTTTATTTTTCTTATATATATTTTTTTTTGTACAACTGCAGGTGTTAATTGCAAATATAAATGCAAAATTATAGAAATATAAATATGTATGTATTTTTGAAGGTTTATTTAACAATCTAATGAGTTTTTAATAACCTATTGCCAAAATATTTAGATTGATTGTTAAAAGCAACTAAATTCTGTTTTATAATATTCAAAATAAATTTCCACATCATGATTTCGCAAACACATGGAACGATCTATTTAAATGGTAAAATAATTATGTATTAACATTATAAAGGTTCAATTAGATAGAAGTAACAGTTGCTTTATGAAATTCGTTCAGCAGCATGTGTTAGACTTACTATAACAGTGGTCGGCGCTTACAAACACCAACATACGCATGTCAACGAAATTTTATTGAAATGACAAATTAATTATGAATATTATTAAGGCTTAATAGAAGTATTAGTTTCGTTATAGATTTGGCTTAGCAAATTTTGCTAGACTCTCTTAAACAGTGGTCGACACTTATAAACAGCAGTGCACCAGCATTATCGGTTATTTTTCTGCAAACAATAAGAATGCCATCCAAGTTTTATTCTAATGGCAAATTAATTATGAATATTATAAAGTGCGGCCTAGATTTCACTTAGCAACATTTGTTAGGGTCTCTATAATATTGGTCGATCACCAGCGAGCGAATATCACCGGTTATTTATTTGTAAACAATACAAATGTCAACGAAATCTAAAAAAATTACCGCATTCGATATCAAGTAAAATTTATCGTAATTTTCTTATTTGAGATTATGGCATTCGATATCGAGCAAGAAATTTAGTACATTTTATCATAATTTCGATATCGAAATCATTTTTCGATACGATAGCTCATTCGATCACGAATGCGGTAATTTGGCCCCTGATCAGATTACACACCAAAAATATAGAGAATGCCAAACAATGGCTCTATAAAAATAGTAACAACAAATTAAATATCTATAATTCTAATTTCGCAAATTGTACACAACTAATTCAAATAAGTTAATTTTGAAAATTGTTCCCACTTCCCATACTTGTTGTCTAAAAATCTACACATTGCCAGTGTTAATACACTGAAACAATTTCATTAGCAATTCATTCATCAAACCAGTCTTTTCAACAAATTTTCCTAAAACTTGCAATTTCTCACATTAGTTTTATACAATATAGAAAAATTAAAAAATGTACAGAAATAATAAAAATACTGTACTGTATTCATAACATTGGTTTAGTTAATAACTATGAAAAAGAAAAATAATTATAATTTGTAATTGTTGGCCATTAAAAAAACTGTTTGAAAAAAAAAATGTAAGTCACCCAGTATAACAAATTTCCATAAAAGCGAATGAAAAAAATCAAGTTGACCGTTACACTTTATGGAAATCTGTAATATGTATGTTGACCACAACTATTTTTCACACAATTTTTTTTTTATAAAGTGAAAACTTGGAATTTCTTTTTACTTTTTCCTCCTCTCAATTTCAATTTCGATTTGTGGTTATTTATTTATTTACTACTTAATATGCTTTATATTTTTTTTCCATTTTGGCAATTATTTGCTCTAGTGGCTGTTATAAAGTGGCAATAAACTATATTGCATCTAGTATTTTTTTTTTTTAATTTATTTATTTGTTTTCTGTTTCAAGTGTATAAATTAACAATTAGTTGTTAACATTATTAGTTTTTGAAATTACGAAAATTGTATTAAATACAATATACATACTTATGTATGTATGAATGTAAAATAGGTAGATTTGAATGTAATTTCAACCTTCTTTATAGGAAATTTCATTATAAACAGCAACATATTTGCGTGTTTATTGTGATTCGTATACAGTTTTTCTGTTGTTTAGTGTAATTATAAATGATAATCAAAACATGTGTAGTTTCGGTATAATTTAACATAAATTAAATAAATATACTGCCAGAATTTTCAGTTATGACCCATAAATTTGATGCCATATATTGAAGGACAATATTACTGACTAATTGATTCATTTAAGACGTTCGTTAATGTGAAAATTTAGACAGAAAAAGTGTTTTTTTGCTCTGATGGTTCTTTAAATCAATGGTTGAGATGAAAACCAGAAAAGAACTTTGTAGTACATTTTCACTCTTCTAAAGTTATTTTTTGATTTTTCTAATTTCAAGTACATAATTGGAAGAGTTTGAACAAATTAAAAAACCCCATAAAAATTCCTTATTTTCCTCTTTTTTTTTGCCAATCCAACTGTCATTTAATTGCTGTAGACATATTAAAATCATTTAAATGGTTTGGTTTTTGTATACTTCTTTAAATATTTAAAACATCTCTGGCTTAACAGATCTTGGATAGGAATTCATTTATCTTACGATCTTTAAAGCTTCTCAGAACATATAAAAATCATTTTAAATTAATTAAAAACCCATAAAATCCAACCCTTTCAAAACATTTCCACAAGACCTGGCCATAATGTATAGCAATTGGCAACAAATTCTAAACAGAAAGGAAAAAAATGACACAAAACTTAACAAGCCCATTTTAACGCTAACGAATGTTGCACAAATAAAAAAAAAATATTTTGTAATATCCAGGAGCTGCTCTAAATGTCTTAAAGCATTTATCAATTATATACGAGAAAAATTAAATTCCTTATGCATGAGACAGCAGACCACAAACAAATTAAAATAAGGAGTGAAAACGGCAACAAAAACAAGAAAAACAACGAAACATAGACCAATAATAAGAAATTCCAAACATAAATTGTCAGACAGGGATGGATAAATACAAATAACAAAGTGGTACCAAAAAAAAAAAGGATTTAATTGTAGCAGCAATTTGGCTAAGAAAAGTAAATATTCATAATTTTTCTTACATAAAACGTTTTGTTTTAATTTGTAGGTACATACTTACATATATATTTTGGTATTTGATTACATACTTTAAAAAACTGTTTAAAATAAAATTCCACATTTTATTTTAAGAAATTTTTTATCGACAACATTAATTTAATATTATTATTGAGGTTTTTTTGTTTTTGCTCACGGGCTATTTTTATCAACAATTTCTCTCCTCCTTTTTTTTAACAAATGTAAATAAAAAACATTACTGGTTTTTTATAATTTGTTCTACCCAACGTTTCGTTCGCTCTTTCGAACTTCATCAGGGCTATTTTTTTATATATTTTCATAATAATGAATTAATTGCAATTTTCAATTATTTAATTTTAAAAAACCGAATTAAATAAATAAATAAATAATTTTTAAATTAAATACTACACAAACACTGAATAATAAGTCAAACTTAATGCTACCATCCATAACATTAATTTAATTTCTAAAGCCAAATTTTCAAAGAAAATTAATCGATAGCATAAGATACCCACAGAAAATTTATCGATACATAACATTTCCAAAAAAAAAAAATTTTCGATAACATAAAAATTTTTAAAGAAAATTTATTGATAACAGGAAATTTCCAAAGAACATTTATCGATAACAAAAATTTACCGATAACTTCAAATATCGAAAGCAATTTATCGAATTTATAATTATAGAACAGTTTTTCGTAAAAAAGGTTTTCTTAAAGATTTACTAAAACCACATTTTTATCAACATTTTAATAATTCTTGAAAAAATGTCTTCCCTATTCCTTGGCATACTTGTCAGCTTTCAAATTCTATAAAATTTCCATTCCTGTTTGCAACTACTTAGTTAAAAAGCAATAAAAAGCAAATAAAAAATCCAGAACTAAACCATAAGAGAGCATGGAAAAAATTCAAAAGCCGGCTACTTTTTTGCTGTTTTTGTTGCAGTTATATTTGTGCAAACTGCACGCCTACATTTTTGTATTTGTGAGAGTATGTGAGCCGAGTTTGAATGCGTTTTTGTTGCAAAAGAATGCCCAGAAAGAAAACGAACGTGTAACAACAATAAGAATCATAGCAACAACAAATGCATACACACTTAATTTACTTATAAACCAAAAACAAAACAGCAACAACAACATCAACCACTCCAACAGCGACAATAATAAAAAAGAATTGTAACAAGTTAAGAGTTGCAAGGCAAGCAGGCCTTTTTTGATTTTTAAAGTTGGCAACCTTTAAAAGAATGCGGACTTGCCAGTCTGTCAGTTATTAACAAACAACAACCCAACACACCTTCTGTCCCCCCAATAAGCCCCTTATCCTTTTAGCTCGTGGCTCTACAATACTTCAAGTCGTTTGCAATAATACTAATCGTAAAAAAACTAATAATAACACAACTCCACATACAAACTCACTTGCAAGCAATTTTTTTTTTACTCACACAAACCCCCAACAAAAAACGGGCCTCAAAAAATATGCAAGAATTGTAGCAATTTTTACATACACAAAAACGAACAACAGCAAAAATGCAAGGCAGGCGAAAAACACAACAGAGCTTTAGCTTTAAGCGCCTTTTATGTTCAAGACTCTGTTAGTTTGTGGTTTATATTCTGTTTATGCGCTAAAGTCTACATGATAGAGGCTCAGCTAGCCAAACAGGCAGGCAGGCATGTGCGCCTTTAAGTTTTTATTGTGGTTTATTATTATGTTTTATTGTAGTTTAGTTTTACTTTTTTTCTGTCTCAAATTGTTGTGGTTTAGGTTAAAATCACACTTTGGTTAACAAAAAATTGGCGTACAAAAAAATGTGGTACAGGCCTAGCTAGTATGGAGAGAGGTTGTATGTAAGTAAAATGCTTTAATATAAAATATAATTTAAATTTTATTTTAGAACTGTAAAATCTAGATAAAATTGTGTTTGTTTACTGGTTTGAATAATGAATACTGATAATGTTTATTATAAATTTATATACATATTTTTTTTTAGCAAACTGTAAAGTTTTTGACTCAATAAAAATTCATTTATATAAACAATTTTCAAAGAAAAAACATAAATTTGAAAAGAAAATTTATCGATAACATAAAATTTCTAAAGAAAATTTATCAATAACATAAAATATTCAAAGAAAACTTACCGAAAACAAAAATTTTCTAAAAAAAAAATTATTGACAACATTTAAATTCTATAGAAAATCCTGAGTAGCGAAATATTGAAATAAAAATTTAAATATTTTATAAAAAAGACCTAAAGCTTGAATAATTAACAAAATCTTAATAAAAAAAAAGGTCAAATAAACAATAATAAGAAATAGAAAACCTATTTATATTTATTTATTTGTGTTTTAGCAATTATTTCAAAATTAAAACTTTTTGCTCTTCAATGTGAGAATCATAATCATTTATTATTTGGGGACTGCGATACTACGATTATGGTGGTGGGTAGGTATATATCTATTCTTTTAAACTCCTACAAGGAGCATAGGGGTAGGTATAATCCATAAAAAAGTTATTCACCAAATTATTTGTATCAAAAATTGTTTTAGAACTTTTGTAATTTTTTGCTTTAACTCTTCTCTCGTTACAATGCCACAACTTCCTGATATTCTTTAACTTTACCATAAAAAATTATCGTTTTAGTATATTTATATGTTTATTTATCTCTATAATACAACGTATTCAATATAATATGTATATAAAAACAATAATGAATAAGTTCAATGTTTTTTGTTTAAAAATATAATATAATGAAAAAAGCTGGCAAAATAATTTCTTATTTCAACAATTGAGTTCATTAAACCTGACGTAAATAAAATATAAATAATTTGCTCAACTTAAGCTTTGAACGGTAGGCATGTACATATGTACATTAGCACGAATTATAAACAATTTAAGAATATTTAAGCTATTTTATGTTTTGAATTTCAATGCTAAACTAAACAAATAAATTAGTTAAGGTTTAACACACAAATATTTATTGACAAGGTCGTTATTATTTTTATCTAAATAAAAAAACAGTTTTCAAATTTATGTTTATTAAATAAAAAGTTTAGTGAACTTTTTTCTTACTAGCAGAATTTGACAGCTTTTAAACTAATTAAGTGGAAAATATTTAAAAGGATTTTATTTCTCAAAAAAAAAAAAAAATAAGCAAAAAGACTGATAAATAAATACTTTGGTACTTTAAAAATACCACAGAGGCTGGAAATTTTTCGCTGGCCTTTAATTTGTGGCCATGAGTCATAGTTTATTTTAAAAGCCAGTGAGACTACTACTGTTTCTTATCTTTAAGTTGTTTTAAACAACGTAGTTATGGAGACTTGAAAAATTCCGTTTTAAATAAAGATTTTATTTTTATTTCTTGTTTGGTTTAAGTTTACCATTATCAAAAGTAACTTTATAAGAGCTATAAATATAATTAAATTTGAAAATTATTACACCATTTTTTTTTTGGAGATTGTATCATAAAAACTTAGAAAATCTAACAAATGTTATTTAGAATGCTGAAATACAAAATAACAGTTTTCTTAATCATCTTAATTTGAAAATAAAAATATAACGTTTTTCATTTAAGAACTTATCATTAATAGTAAATAATCTTGATTGGAGAACATTCATCATTATTTCTTTTACGTATTGCTATTGTTAATAATTAACAGCTTTACAGTTAAAACTTTACACCTTAGGAAGATGAACAAATTAGAAATTAAACAAAAGATTAGTCATTAAAAGAAACAATATAAATGAAACGAAAAGAAATCTAGACAACAACAAAAATCATTTCCCTTTTTTTGTTTAACAGATAGGGATGGGCACTTTAATGTTATTGGCTTATTTTGGTACTTTTTTACATACGGCATATGATATGTAGTACATTTTTTGAAATGGTATGTATAAAATCACATTTTGTTGAAAATAGTGCGAAATTATTTTAATGGCTTGAAGATAATTGATAATTCTTCCAACTGAACTAGTTTCATGACTTATTAAAAGCGGCATAGCACCTTAACATTCTACCTATAATAATACATATACATCTTTTCAAAAAATGTTTATCTAATTTGGTTTATCATTGTATTTTAATCTAATTTTGTCAAAATAAACAATTCGTTATCAATAAATTTTTAAAATTATTTTGTTCAAATCAATTTAATTAGTATTATAATATTAGATTGGTTCAGTGACCCGTGGTTATATCACTCTCCAGTCACATCGACTGTAGAAGTGAAAGCTTACTTTTATATAAAATGCAATTTTAATTCGTACCAATCTTTTTTAGTACCAATCTAAGACCTAAACATACCAACCCTAGTGTGCGCGACAAACAAAAAATCGAAAAATTTAACAGCAAAAACAAAAACAACATTAAACAATAATCTCACGAAACAAATCAAAACAACACGAATGAATGTATTGGCTACTATGACGAATACTACACATGAACACAAACTCGTGTACAAAAACAAACTGCATTACTACACTACCACCACCAGCAATACTTTTATAATCTCTTTTGCTCTCGACAGCAATTATTGCTGCTGCTGTTTATGGCTCATCAACTGCATATGTTGTAAGCTACAGCAACGACAACAATAACACTGGGTAGAAAAATCATAATGTTGTCAAACAGGTGCAGCAACAACTAATAACAATCAGAACAACAACAGCAGTAGCATTAGCAGCAGAGGAGTAAAGACATAAAACAACAACAATAAAATAGCAACAACAGCAACAGAACGTAAATTGTATAGACTTTATAGACAGACGACGGTTTATGAGCAAGCAGAAGCTTCCATCATCAATATTATGTATGTATGTATGTATGTAGTATGTACAATACAAAAAAATGCTCTTTAGTGATTTGTTTTTGTTGTTTCTGTTTTATCATATTACTTTTGTTGTTGTTGTATTCACTGGGCCACACTGTGAAGGTCAGCAACTTTTCACAAAAAAATGCATGATAAAAAATTAAAAAAAAAACTTCTGCCGTAAAACGTAGTCAATGTCTGTACGGGTTGTACACATGGCTGAATAAAAAGTAGTGATGGAGAAAAGACGACAACAACATTTGAGGATGGTGTAGATGTAGTTGTTTTGAATTTTACTAAAAGTATTTAAAAATAAATGATTACATATGGTTTAGGCTATATTAAATTAAAAATATGACTATGCAACTCATAATCACCCATAGTTTTTTTTTTCTTCAACATAATTATTTATACTTGCTGAGCATAACGAAATCATAACAATAATGATAATTAGGTATTATGGTTTTCAAAAAAAAAAAATAATAAGTTTTCAAGCTAGCACATGCTGTCATAAACAGCATTTTTATGGTTTAACAACTGTTCTAAGCGATATTTGCATGAAATTCTTGTTAAAAAAGGAAAATATTTCTTAACTATCTACCATATTGTATTGTATTAGTTTAAAAACATTTATCATATGTATTTGTTTGTTAGAAGGAACTGTTATACTAGGAAATATTTATTTTTAAATTAATATTTTTAATAAGTCATTTCAAACGTATAACAGTTACCTAGGTAAATATAAAATTAATCAAAGCTAACTAAATTATCAAGAAGTATTAATCAAAGCTTTTAGTAAAAATATTAAAAAAAATGTGTTTCTTAATCAAGACTAGATAAGTGTATAGATTATTTTCCATTTTTAATGAATATATCTTTTAAACCGGATATCGGAGGATGAGTGCATGAGTTGTCTTTGTTCGCTATTCAAAATTCTTAAAATGATTTTAAATAATAATTTTTATTTTGCATTTCCAAGTGTAAAAAAGCTTAAAAACTTTTAAATGTATAGTTAGAGTTTTTGAGAAATATGTATTTAGCTGTAAAAATAAAGTTTTTTCATGATGAGAAGAGTTTTTGAAAATGTGTTTGGTTTAAAAATAGTAAAACAAGCTCAAAATGCTATAGATTTTAAGCCTGATGAAAAAATGGGTTTTAAATGAAAATTAATTGAAAATTGAGAACAGTTGAAAACATGTGCTCAGATAATGGCTTTTGCAGTTTAAATAAGAATTTCAATTAAACAAGTGTGTCTTAACGTTTTTATTTAAAGTTGTAATTTTTATATTTAAAATGTTTTGAATATAGCAAAACTGTTTTAAAAAGTTATAAGTATTAATAAGGTTGTAAAATTCGAGATTTTAAGGGGTGGCAAGAGTTTTAAAAAGTTATAGATTATAAGAAATTTTCGGGTTTCAGTGCTAAGAAGAGATATTAAAAAACTTAGAACCGATTTAAAAAAGTGCTCGTATATTTTTCTATAGAATTTCTTTAAACTTTCATGTTTAAAAGGGGTTGAAAATAGTTTTGATTTTCAAAATTTTAAAGTTGGGAAGAGTTTTTAAAAAAGTCGGAACAGTTTTCAAAATATCCTAATTATTACCTTTTTCGGTTTAAATAATAATTTCCTTTTAAAAACTCAAGTTAACATTTTAATAAAATGATATTTAAACAAAATGGCAAATTTCCTATTTAGTATTAAAAAGAGTTAAAAATTTGATTAATTAAACCTATTAAAAATTATGGTATTTATTTGAATTGCAATGGGAACAGGAGTTTTTATGATTTCCAACTCAGTTTAATTTCTCTTATACTTGGTTTAAATGGTTAAAAAATTGTAAAACTGTTTTAAAAAGTTACAAATATTAATGTAGTTGAAATTTCAAGTTTTCAGGGGTGGGAAGAGCTTAGGAACAGTGTTCAAAGACATGTCCCGATGAGCATTTATCAGATTAAATATCTATTTCAGTTAGAAAAATAATGTATTTTAAATGGTTGATTAACTATTAAACAAAATTTCTTATTGAAAATGATTTAAAAGTAGTAAATTCATATTAGAACGCTATAGATTTGAATTTCTAAAAGTGGGAACAGTTTTTAAAAACATGTACTATGATAAAATATAAATAGTTTTGGTATACATTTTTAAAAACAATCAAATGTTTTATACATTTTAGCTGAACAATTTATTAAAAAAAAACTTATCAAATTCTAAATTAGTTGTATTTAAATTATAATAATTAAAACTCTGATATCCTTTGGTATAGGAACAGTTTTTGAAAATGAATTAAAGTAAGGGTAGTTTTAAAACACAAATTGATTAAATTCCAACCCGATGATGGGTCTAACAGTTCATCAAAGAAATCCAAAATAAAATAAACTATTACATATATTTATAAACTTTCTCTACATTGTACATTGACAATAGTTTTCTAGTTTTTAAATTTCACTTTATGCCTCAGTCTCACTCAATTTTCTACAGAACTAGAACTAATTAAGATTGTTCTAAAAATCATGAAAATTTTCTTCAGAAACCGAAAACCCATACAAAACAAAATATTGACAATAAAAGTGTGAAATTCTTTGCTTTGAATAATGGATGGATGTCTGGTCTTGACACTTAACGTATTTCTTTAATTATCGCACTGTGTGGATATGAAAACAAATGACATTAATGTCAACGTTTATTGTCATAACATAAAGTAAATAAATAAAAAAAAAAAAAACATTAAAGAGACAATAAATATGACAATGTTTTTTTGTGTTTCTTTCTCTGTCTGTAGACACAGATATGAAAAATTTTAATCAAACATTGTATTCATAAATAAACTCTTAGAAATGCTACAAATAAATAAAATAAATTATGAAATATGAGTGTTTGTACATATCTATGATGTGAATGTGTAAACCAAAAGCCACATAATAGGAACTTCATATACCTAATTTCTGTTAAATGAACATTTTCATTTTATACTGGTATGCGCACAAAAAGTGATAAATATTACACGCAATTTTTTTCTACAATTTTATTTATTTTTTTTATTACTATTATATGTTTAAACAATACAATGACACCAACAGTGACACTACTAATCACTGCTATTGACTGAAAAGTTTTCGCTTTTTGTTGAGTTGTCAAAAGCTGTTTTTGACATGTAATGTGACAACAGCATGTCACAAAGAGTTTGTCATTTAACTTGAACACTTTTAACACATACTCGTACTCGCATACACTTTGGCAACAAGATTACTTGGCGTGTTGCGTTTATAAAGTAAAGACAATATTTTCGAAAAATTAAGATTGGTGTAAATCTAAAACAATTCATTTTTATTTCCTTTAAATATTTGTTTAGCTGAGGGACCAAAACAACAAAGAAAAAAACATTTTAATTGTTATATGTATGTTTTGTTAAGGTTCTCTGTGTGTGTGTGTGTTTTTGTTTCATTTTATTTTGCTGTAGCAACATTATATTTAATGTCATCTCATGTTCATTAGCATTAAACCAAACATTGACCAGTGACCACATAATTTTTCTTATATGTATGTTTGCATTTCTTCTTTTTCTTAACCATTTTAATCACTGGCGCCCATTTCTCTCCTTGCTTAAAGTTTGATGATATACTATAAATTAACCCTTAAAATACTGAATAGAGGTTTTTAAATAGGTTTAATTCTATTAAAGCTAAAATAAGCTAAAATGATTTAAATAAGAGGTCGGCACTAATATTCATAAAGGGCAAAACGTGATCGACTATGAAAACAATTAAACAATTTAAGATTGTGCATCAAAAACACAAACATTACCAAGATTACAATACATTTACTAATGTGATATGTTTTGTGTGTGTCTATCACTGATTTATATAGGAAATAAATTGCTTATATTAAAATTTAGACGACACACCTGAATCTTTAAGGACTGGAAAGAATTTTAAAAGAGTGGGAAGAGTTAAAAAAAAACAAGTTTAAATGAGAATGAGAGTAAATGTAATTAACAAATCTAGTTACAGTTTTGCATTTTAGTGCTTTTTGCTTGCCTAATTTCCATATTGGCCCAAAAAGGGTTAAACCTAACAGATTTATTTTATAAGTATTTTGAGTGTTCATTTTAATGCTATTACTTTAGGTTGCTGTTAGTGTTGTTGTTGAACTTTTTTGTTTTTGTTTTTTTTTTTTTGCCATTATAACATTATTTTGTGTTTTTGTGGCAGTAGTAGTTGGTCGTTTCATATGTATTTTGTTGCAAATGAACATATGTTGACCATTAACATTGACATTGTCTTAAAAGGTGCGCCTTGCGCTTTAACATGCTGTCGGCTCAAGGATTCAAACGACAGTTCATGCTTTAGCAATATGTTGTAATTCTATACTTGTGTTTGTTGTTGCTGTTGTGAGTGCAAAAAAATAAAGCACAACAACTACTACCATTACTAACTTCGATGATGACAACGACAACAACTACCACAAATAACACTACAACAATAAGATGAGAAGAAAAAAAAAAGAAAATGTATACTTTTTTTTTGCAGTAACCATCTGCAGCAGGCTACAAATGTGATGCAACAGTAACAATAAAAAAGAAACTTTAACTAAACAACATACCAACGAACATAAGTACATACATAAAGAAACTTACAAAGACAGACGGAGTTACGGACAGACGGACAAACTTACATTTAGAAAGAACAACAACATTTGTTAGTGTTGCTTCATTTAACCAGGTGTCGACACTGATCTGTAATGACAATTACAATATTTTGTTGCACTCTTTGGTTGCACATATAACTGGCAATAATAAAAACAACAATATTTGCAGCAACAGCAACATAACATCATATTTACCAAGAAAACTATGCTGCAGCCAGCTAAAGCAGTTAAACAACTATGGCAACAAAACTTATGTTTGTTGCATAAACAGCAAACAACAACAACAACAACACCAAAAAAACTAAAAGAAATCTTACTTACACTGATGATTTAACATCATATTAAAGATGCATGCCTACGATTTAATGTTTACTAATATCGTACACCTATATTAAAGATATTTACTTTTAATACAACAGCATTAACTGCAGCAACAACTAAAAAAAAACTCATCATACACATTTTGTTGTATTTGTTTGTGTCATTACATAAGAATTTCTATGCGTTTTTTGTTGTTGTTCTCTTGATAAATAAAACTTAATTACTATTTGTAAGTTAAAGTTTTTTTTTTTTATTTATATTATTCGTTTGTTGTAGCTTTGTTGCCATTAAGTTTATTGAACTTTTTGTTAAGTTTTTCTATATTAAAATGCATAAAAATGCCTTGCATTTTAAACTATTCTTAGGAAGAGTTTAGAGAAAAAAACCAACTGCACAATTAATGGGTTTTTGTTAAATCACAAATTTGTTACTGATTATAAATCATTAATTGACAAAAAGAGTTGAATTTTTAAGAAAATTATATGTTTCTTTTCTACGTAAAGGATGAATTTTTATCAGCTTAATTTTTGGTAAGACTGTTTTTGGCAGCCCGGTTCTTTCAAAATTAGTTTTCCTCAAAGTGCCACATTCTGTGTGGCAAGTGAAACGTGAAACGATGACAGTTTATTTCACGTTTGGGGCCGGTCAATTGATTTAACACCTTTAGACTATTCTTTGACTCACTGGAAGATTACATGAAATAAATCAAATAAAGATTTCATACATTTCGCTAAATTTTATGTGTTTGATTTTAATTCAAATCCGAAAGCTTTTAAAAATTCACTCTTTATTTTTGTTAGTTTTTTTTTTTTTTTTTGAATAAAGGAAGTATTTTTAAAGCATAAATACTTTTAATGTGTCAGATTTACGTGTTGTTTTTAATTCGACTCATCATGCTTAATAATTAATGTGTTGTTTTGTTGTCTAGAAAAATCAAAAATTTAAAAATAAAATAAATTTGTTTTCAAATATAATTTTAGAATTTATAAAACGTTAAACATATGCTGTGTCATGCTTTATTATAATTTTACATGTTTTATTGTAGTTATATCAGAAATAAGAGCCAAAAAAAAATTCTAAAGAAAATAGTAGCTAAAAATTTCCCAAGAAAATTTATCGATAAAATTAAATTTCCAAAGAACATTTCTAATGTATCGAATAACATATCGAAATTTTATGGAAAATTTTATGTCGATAACATAAAATTTCCAAAGAAAATCCTGTTCTGTAAACCGAATCCGAGTAACGTTTCTGTTTTTTAAACGATAGTTTTTAAACCCACTCGATTTACAGAATAGCGTGTGAAATTTCTGCTTCAAATTTAACTCATCATGCTCAAAGCATTTTCTATTTATTTAAAAAGCAAGAAAACTTTAACAGAATATTTTCACACGTTTTAGTTAGTTTTAGAAAAACAAAGAAAGAAAAAAAAGAAACAAAATATGTATGTACATATGAATGTTTTCCAAAATATATTTTTCCAATTATACAATTTATTAGAATTTTAATGTACATATGTATATTTTTTTCTCTAGACATTAAAATATTGCTCTGTCATGCTTAATTATTATGATTTAACATGTTTTTTTTTGTCTGTTTTCATTCTTAATATTTGAAATGTTGAGCTACTGCTTTTTGACTTGCCAGCCATATTTTTCTAAAGGCTGTATGGCACAGTGTCTACTATACATCAACATTATTCTCAAAAGAAATTTTCTGTTTTATTTATATGGTTATTAACGTTAAAAATAATAATAAAATTGATTACAAAAACCGTAGAATTTGTAGAATTGTTGGCTTAAATGATTTGTGTGTTTTTACAAAAAAATTGAAAATAATAGAAGTTTTTTTTTGTAAATTCTTTAAAAAGAATGACAATTACAATTGACTTTCTATTTTATTGCTTATTTCGTCTTTTTTAACTATGTTGATGAGTTTAAAAAAAAACTGAAGTTGAATGAAAGTTGTAGCAGTATTTGGAAATGATCATATTTCACTGATGAACTCAATTATCTACAATTTGAAAGTTAATAACTAAACATCTTTTTCTTGAAAGATTTGATTCTCTAATACCTGATGTCAATTATTGATCAATTAAGCATTTGCTAAATTTTAAACAACCACACAAATATGGCAGGTGGTTAAGTGCAAATCAGGTGTTTGGCTTAAGTCTTTTGTTGGAAGAGGCAAGAAAAAATAGTTAACAAATTGTATATGTATGTATGCCTAAGTGAATAAAACGAATTTACAAGTTTTACCAGAATGTTTTAATTTTCAATTTAGTTAAATAAATTTTGTATCATCTTCTAATTCTCTTTAGTTTTTTTGAAATCAAGTTTATTATCTAAGCCTTTTGTTTTTATGTTTTTCTTTTCTATTAAATTCAAAGAATACTTCAAAATTTTCAATTACATGTGATTAATTTTATGACCATACCAAACATTAGTAACAAAAAAAAAATGCAAAAAAAAATTATATATATGTGTATACGAAGCAACAAACTAAAAGCAATTTTGTAATAATTTGATCATTTCCAAAACAAGCCATAAAATTTGAACATTAAATGTTGCACAAGTACAACATCTGCATTACAAAAATTGTTTGCTATAAAAGCATCGATCATTATGACATGTTTCAAATGGTTGTGGCTATAATAAAAAAACAAAAAAGAAATAACAGCAATAGCCATAACATCTACAACAAACAAATAAGTTTAAAAGATGTTGAAACCTAATGAGGTGGCAGCATGAAATGTCTCTTTGGTCTATACACGTTAAACATTTTTGTGTATTACTTTTAGCAACAAGTACAAAAAAACATTTGTATTCCTTTTAATTCCCAGTGCAATTCTTTTTTGTCAAAATATTTACTACAGCCTCAGTCACTTATTTAAAGTATTTTTCCTCTAATCCATCCTCTCAATTAATAATATGTATCTTTTAATTAATGACTATTTACCAACCCACCATAATGCTACAACAACATTTTGATATAACGCTCTAAACTCATTAATCTTGGCCATTAATTGAAGTTGACAAATACTCGTATACATATTTTTCGCTTGTAAAAGCCTTCCCTTTAAACATATTTAAAATTGTAATAAAAGTTTAGTTATAATTAAATGAAATTACTTGTTAGAGATTAACAAACAACAACAAAAGTTAGTTTCTTCATAAAAATAGGTGGACAGTAGCTGGTTTATAGATCTTCCTTGTTCTGTTAAATGTCTGTTTGTAGTTATTGATTAGATCTTCGAAAGCAATCGTTTGTATGACTAACAAATGTTAAAATGAAAACATAAATCTAGTTTTCCTACGTTTTCTAGAAGGAGTTGCTTAGTTTTTAAAGAAAGAATTTTTTAATAGCTCACTAGAGTTTACATAAAACATTACTTAGTATTAGTTGTATAGTTAGACAGCAACAAAAAAAAAACATGTAAAATTCCAAGTAAAACTTTCATTTTGGAACGGAAAATAAAAGAGAAATTGACAATTTTCGGTAACATAAAAATTCATGAAGAAAATTTATCAATCAAAAACATAGTTTTTTTTTAGAAAATGTATCGATAACATGAACTTTAAATAGCAAATTTATCGATAACTTTAAATCTTTTTCAAAAACCTATCGATAACTAATTTTTTAAAGAAAATTTATCGATAATTTTAAAGTTTTATAGAAAATTGATCGATAAGTTTAAATGTTTACAGAAAACTTATCGATAACTTTAAATTTTTATAGAAAAGTTATCGAATATTTTAAATTTTTATAAAGAAGTTACCGAAAACTTTAAACTTTTTGAAGAAAATTTATCAATGACTTTTAATTTTTATAGAAAATGTTTCGATAACTTAAATTCTTTATCGAAAATTCAATGATAACCTTAAATTTTTATAGAAAATTTGTCGATAACTTTAAATCTTTATAGAAAATTTATCGATATTATTTATTGATAACATAAAATGTTTAAAGACTATTATCGATAATCTAAAAGAAAATTTTTCGATATTAAGAAATTCGTCCAAAATGATTGATTTTAGAAAATTCAGTTTGAAACTAAATTCAATTTCTAGACTTTGGAATTTGCAATTATTTTACTGCAACACATTTTTTATAAAAACAAGTCTAGAAAAAATGTAAATAAATTAATTTTTCCCAACTAGTTTCGTTTCTAAGTCTTTTGTTTTATTTTATTTATTTTGCTTTTATGTACACTAAAAATAGACTTGGTTCTTAAGAAAATTATTAGAAATTATGCTAAATAACTATATGTATGTATATATATTTATCAAAACACGAACAAAACAAAAAACTATAAATTTTAGCATAAAAAATAACATCTCTATAATAATTCCACAGCATAGTAATAATAATCAATATTTGTTGCTGTTGTTGTGTGTCTCTACAGCAAACACGCATACTTAAGAACCATTAGAAGAGAAAAATCATGTACAAACTAAAGCACGTTTATATGTTGTATAGTAGTTTTTTGTGTTTGTGTAGCAGTTATTATTATTGTTGTTTTTGTTTTTATTTTGTTTTTTGTTAAGAGAATAAGATTGATTTGCGTCATGTTACCAAACATGTCTAATAAGTGGTCATGTTAAAAAATTACTTATAAAAATACAGTAGCCAAGATAACACAGGCCACTCCTCTGGCCAAAGAAGCAATAAGAAAAAAAATCATTGTTTTCTTAACAAAAAGTATAAAAAACCTAAAACACTTATAAAAAAAAAATAAAAACATATCCTTTGAGAGTTAAAACAACAATAACAACTGCATACGACAAGGCAACGAAAAGAAACTTCGATTTTAGAGTTCTTTAGAATCTAACTAAATCCTTAAGCGAGTTAAACACTCAGTGGCAGCAGAAGACACACGAAAAAAAGCCAAACAAAACATTCAATATGAAAGAGACGTATTTGGTTTGATAACTCCATTTGTGGTCAAATTCACCTAAGCACGCTTGAATGATGAATTCCCGCGAAATTCACTCTTACATACAAACATATATATATAAACACTTTACTAATGTTTAAAGAAAAATAAAAAGGAAAACCAAAATCAAAAAAAAAGACAAGACCAAAACAACAAGAAAAAAAACAACAAAATACTGGTTAATGAAAGTGTTGCTAAAGCTAAACAAGAGAAAAACTGCAATCAAGTAAAAAACAAAAAAAAAAAAAATTAATTAACATTTATAATTTTTATAGAAAATATAACGATCTTGAAACAATTATGGAAAATATAATGATATTTTGGATATGTTTTAATTTGTATAGAAAATTTGTGTATATCTTGAAATTTTTATATAAAATTTATCTTTAAATTTTCATAGAAAATTTGTTGATATCTTGGAATTTTGACAGATAATTTGTCGATAACTTGGAATATTCATAAAATATTTGTCGATAACTTGGAAAATCCATAGACTATTTGGTGATATCTTAAAATTTGTATAGACTATTTGTTGATAACTTGAACTGAAAGTTGGACGATATCTTGAAAGTCTCATAGAAAATTTATTGTATCTTGAAATTTTCCTAGAAAATTTGACGATAGCTTAACATTTTCATAGAACGTTCAACGACATCTTGAAATTTTCATGGAAAAGTTTACGATATTTTAGAATATTAATTAAAATTTTGCTGATAACTTAGAATTTTATTTAAAAGTTTTTTAATATCCTAAAATTTTCATAAAAAATTTATGAAAATCTGAAAATGTTGAACCAAATTTTAAAACAAATTTATTTGCGTTTTTTTTTAATCCCTAAATTAACAACATTATTTTATTAGCAAAAGCAACAAAAACAGAAATGTAACAGATAGGAAGAAAGACGATTCAGTTGATTGCAATAACAAAACTCGTACTCATACATACATAGATATGTACATGCTCAAACGAAAAAAAGAGACACAAAAAAGAGCAACGCACGTGTTGCAATGTTGACCATATGTCAACATTGTTGCAGTTGAAAATTTTTTATATATTGATTTGTTTTATTGACGTCTGTTTATTGCTTATTTACTGAGAACTGTAAATACAACAATTTGAAACCAAATTTGGTAAATTTGTTTTGTGCGTTTTTTTTCTTGTTTTTCTTAAAAGTTTTTTTTATTTATTTTATTTCAGCTTGCTTTGTTGTTAAATGTTTTAGTTTTTGTGTTAGTTGTTGGGTTTTTTAAGACTCAGAGGTTGTTTGCATTAATGTTTTAGTTAAGTTGTTGTTGTCGATATTTTATTTTATTTTTTTGCACAGCACAACATTTTTTGCTTTCTTAAGTTTATATAAAAGTAAATTCTACAAATATGGTCTGAGTAAGTGTACAATGGTGAGAGTTGCATACTAATCATGGTATGAAAGACCAGAGAAAAA
Source organism: Bellardia bayeri (assembly GCA_950370525.1). Lineage (NCBI taxonomy): Eukaryota > Metazoa > Arthropoda > Insecta > Diptera > Calliphoridae > Bellardia > Bellardia bayeri. The sequence goes on from OX493268.1 coordinate 3,520,597, forward strand.
ACAACAACAATAATAAAAGTTATGTAAAGAAAGTTAACGCACACTGTTTTTAATATATGTAAACAATTTAATAAAATATTTTAAATGTATTAAAAATGAAAATATTTCAAATATTTTTATTGTTTTATTTAAAACATGAAAGAAAGACTTTCGAATATTTCTCAATAAATCTTTATTTCAACAAATTGCTAAGTTTTAAGAAAAATGTTTTAAATTCTTAGCAAATTATTAGGTTTTGTGGTTTGTTTTCAATAACAATAAAAATATTAATCTAAATTTTATTGAAGTCATTAATTTTTTCCACTACTGCTGTTTGTAGTTTTTTTTTTCTAAATATTGTTATTTGGTATGCAATTTATCTGGGTAATATTAGATATTGTTGTTGGTTGCTAACATACCAATCAAATCACGTAGAAATTACAGAAAATGATCAGGTGTTCGTTCTATTATACATACAGACATGCAACCATCCACCCGGCTGGCTGGTTGGTTAGTTGGTTGCTTGGCTACACATTCAATAAACATATTTATACTTACACATACCAACTACATATATTTATTAACTAACAACATAGACAAATTTTACCTTATATGCAGCTCTTTTAGAAAAATAAATAATAATAATGAACAAAAATAAAAAAAATTTATACATAACAAAAAAAAATTAATTTAAATAACAATTGCGTAAAAAGCTTAAACTCAAATTACAACAAAAAGTGGTAGATTTGTTAAGGAGTTACAAACTAACAAAAATATTAAAAACATTATGAAGAATATTAAATAAAAATAAAGAAAAAGAAAAAAATACAAACACAGTGTTGTCAAAGTTTAAGAGGTTTGTAGCCTAAGTCTTTTCTGTTTTCTGTACAATTTAGTAACGTTGTTTGCTGCTTAAGTCTTTTGTCTCTTATTGTCATTATTGAATATTATAAAAATCAATTAATTATTACTGTTAAACAATTTACAATTTGTCTTAAATAATAAAATATTTGTACAAAAACATTTGTTTCTCTCATTTTTTTTTTAGGGAAAATGTGAATAAATTTTATGTTTACAAATAATGTGTGAAACAATTTATGTAGATCATAGTAAAATGTATTTATCAAATACAATGCCAATTGTTTTATAAATATAGGTTTTGTAAAGAGTTTTTGAAATATATTTTATTGTACATATATTGTTAAAATTTGTGTTTGATAAATTATGGGACAACTGCAATATTTAAGCTAATTTTAAGTGTATTGTGTTGTTATACAACCAAATGACACTTTACACTTGAAAACAATGGAGAAAAGTGTGTTATAAGTTCAATCATATCTGTATGGGTTGCTGGTATTGAAATAAAAATGAGTGTTATTGTAAAATTTAAAAAAAAATATATAGAGATCGTGGAATTTCATAGAAAATGGTTCTTAAAATTTTCATAGAAAATTTGTCGGTATTTTGAAATTATCACAGAAAAATTTTCGATATTTTAAAATTTTTATAGAAAATTTGTCAATGTCTTGAAATTTACATAGACATTTTGTGGATATCTTGAAAATTTTCATAGAAAATTTGGCGATATCTTTGAATTTTCATTAATTATTTATCGATATCTTGAAATTTTTACAGAAAATTTGTGGATATCTTGGAATTATCACACATAATTTGTGGATAACTTAAAATTTTCATAGGAAATTTATCAGCAACATTAAATTTTTAATGAAAATTTATTGAACATTTTTTGAAAAATATTTTGAAAATTTGATGAAAAACTAAAGTAACAAAAATTTACTGTTGTTGTTTGATATTATTATCTCATGTTAAAAATAAAAATTGCCAACACAAAACCATCGTATGTGCCTTAAATTAGTTTGTTCTTTATTTACGCAACAAAATAACTTAAATGTTTAAGCAACTAACTTTTAAAATACTTTTTTTTAAGTAATTTTTGTTATTTCTTAGTTATTTCAACTTAAATAAAGGGTAAATAAAAAGTACTTACTTTTATAGCTGCTTTCAAATATTTATATAAAAAAATCCAACGAACGTGGGCCGGCCAATTACTGTAATTAAATACTAAAAAATCATTGATTGATTAAAACAAAAGAAATATTAGAAAAGGAAAACTAGTTTTAAAATTACTACTTTTTAAAAACTAACACACAAATCACAACGGAAATCTAACGTATAAAAACAAAACATCAATCAAACTCTAAAAATTCATACATTCATAATCATTTCGAACATATTCAATATAAACAAACGTAATAGCGCAAAAAAATGCAAGGTAATTTAGAAATTTCTCTAACTAGAATCTGCAGGAAATCCGTAAAAAAATTGTAAAACAAAAATTTACATAAAAACAGTAAAAGCAAATATAATTTTGTTTATTAAACACACAAAACGAAGAAGAACATTTATAAAAAAAATATATAAAAAATAATAATAGTTATAATTATAACTAACCTGCCTTAAAGAATGGCAGTATTTATTTATTATTTTTATTTTTTAATAAAAAAATTCAGGGGACATAAATAGACAGAATTTAATGGTAAAACAAAACGGAAATAAGCCAATGTTGTTTTTATATTTAAAATTTTATATTTACTATACATATATGGTGTATTTACCATGTAATTTTTGTTGTATAGACAATCCAAACAATAAATTATAATTATTATTCTAACTTTTGTTATGTATCCGTGGTATAGAAAATTTTATGAATGAAAGTTAATTCTGGCTAGTAGCTGAACACAAACGTATGCAATACATATAAAAAATATTGAAACAAATTTAAATTCTTACAAATGAATTTGCTATTGTACAGTATATGTATGAAACAACATCAACGGCCAATTAACCCAAAAAATTAACATGAAATCTATTTTAAAGTGGTCAAAAAACACCACAGAATTTTGTTTTGCTCTAATAGCTTTAAAAGAAAAAGAAATTGTTAGTACATACTTTTAGTTTAACATGTATTTTAGTAAAATAAGCATATATTATTATATTTTAAACATATTTATTTATATATAGAAATATTTTCAAAAACTTTACATATTTAATGTTAAGTTGGGCTTGTGAAATAATCGAAAACCTGTTTTTTATATTATTCAATAAAAATATTTGTGTGTGTGATTTGTAGGTCTGGCTGTTTGTATGGAAAAAATTATTTTAAACTACCGTTGACATATATTTTCATTTTTTTTAACACCAAAACACTACATACTTTTGTAGTTACAAAAAAATACTTACACAATTTTTTGTTTAAATCATGCTTTATACAAAAAATTAAAAAAAAAAAAAAAAAAAACAACGATAACTGTAAATTTGATCAGCTTAATGCAGTTGACATAAAAATACAGTTTTTTGTATTTGTTGTTGATCAAATAATTAAAAAAGATGAAATTATAAATAAACAAAAAATATGTTTGTAAGACTGAAAGCAAAACTTTATTTTTAATCAAATCAATTATAAAAATTCAATATCGTATCAGTTTTTTATAGGAAATTTTAATATCGTAAAATTTTCAGTATCGTAAAAGTTTTCTATACAAAATTTCTGTATTGAAATTTTTTCAATATCGTTCAATTTTTATTATTTATATGATTGTTCGACCTTTTTATTTATTAAACAATTATATTATATTTTCGAGATTAAGGTCTAATATTGTTTTTATTTTTATTTTATATTTATTCCGCTATTTCGCTACAACAATGTGTAACATCTTCAAGGAAACAATTGTAAAAATAAAAACAATATTAGACCTTGCGGGTTACTCTCTATTGCGATGCGATAAGCGTACAAATTGATACACTTACGCATCGAATTTACTTTCGCATCGCAATAGAGAGTAACCCCCCTTAATCTCGAAAATAAAATATAATTGTTTAATCGTTCAATTTTCTATAGAAAAGCTCAATATCGTAAATTTTTTTTGAAAAATTTTAACATCGTAAACTTTTTTATAGAAAATTTCAGTATCGTAAAATTTGTTTATAGAAAATCTCAATATCATAAATTTTGTTTCTAGAAAAGTTCAATATTGTAAAATCTTTTTTTAGAAAAGTAAAATTTTTATAGAAAATCTCAATATCGTAAAATCTTTTTATAGAAAATCTCATTATCACAAAATCTTTTTATAGAAAAGTTTAATATCGGAATTTTTTTAATAGAAAATTTCAATATCGTAAAATCTTTTTATATCATGAATTATTTTTATAGAAAAGTTCAATATCGTAAATTTTTTAAAAGAAAATATCAATATTGTAATTTTTTTATAGAACATTTTAATATCGTAAAATTTGTTTATAGAAAATCCCAATATCATAATTTTTTTTATTAGAAAAGTTCAATATCTTTGAACTTTTCTTTATAGAAAATTTCAATATAATAAAAATTTTTTATAAAAAATCTCAATATTGTTAAATCTTTTTTATAGAAAATGTAAAGAAGCTTTAAATATCATTCAAGTTTTAGTCAAAAAAATCAATATTGTTCAATTTCATTTAGATAATTTTAAAATTGATCAATTTTCTTAGACAATGGAACTTTTAAAATCGTTAAATTTTATATAGACTATTTTAAAATCATAAAATATTTCAATTTTAACAACTTTTCTTCAGTAACAAACATATTTTTGTTAATTATAATTAAACATTATATCATCATTTGTTGCAGCACTAAAATAAACAACAATTAAAAACGCTCAACATAATTCCTGTGCTGAATTAATTTTTCAATTAAAACCAACATTTTAAGGCCACAATATTTCTGCCAAGAAACCAAAAATAAAAAAACAATAAGTTAGTAATAAAAAATAATAATTAAGTGAAAGTGAAACTAAAACTCACATATCAGCAACATCCACTTTATTAGCAAGTTTTTGAAAATAAGTATTTAATAAAACAAAATTAATAATAATAAAAAAAACACACACACAACATTTTAAGTGTAAGCGTTTACAAGACAAAAATTTCATAATATTTTCTCAACTGCAGAGTGCAATTATAACAAAAAATAAAAAAAACATATGTACAAAAAATAAATTAAACCAAAAATATTTTAACCTTGTTTTTAATTTTTTTCAAAAACTATTCATTTAAAGAAAAAACCAAAAAAAATTTGTAACACCAAATTTGGTATGAAGAAAAAAATATACCACAAGTGGGTTGCAATTATTGTAGGCTTCAATTAATTAATGATTTTTTCTTAGCTTTAGTTTTTTTTCTACAAGTTTCCAATGACATAAATTGTATAGAAGTATATTATTGTTTTTTGTAAATAATTTGTAATATAAGTACAACACAAAATACTTAAAACTTAGAGGCGATTGTTGAATATACATATGTTGCAATAGTTATTACACAATATTTTAACAGCAGTAAAAAAATATTAAAAAATCTAAACGAAACAAATTCTAAATAATTTTTTGTTCTTTTGCAAATAAGTCATCAAAATGTTTACAACTATGCAATTATAATATTTAGCTGTTTGTGCAAATATAATTTTTGTTTAATATTTTATTCATTTGCCAATTAGTTATAAGAACTATGTGGAGTATTAACATAATTTATGTATCTTTAGTAAAATTATTTCAAATGAAAGTTTTTTTGTTTTCGAAATACTGTAGTTTTTTATGTTTGCATACAAAATTTTCAAGTTGAACTGTGAAGACTTTTGTTTTTTAATTAATTGAAATCTTTTGTTTACTAAAAATCATTAGCAAATATTTAACTAAAGATATGATGACATTGTTTTAATTAGATACCTTGTAAATATTAGATTGTTTCACCTGATACAAGAGTTAGATGTGAGAACTTACTTTTATAGAAAACAAATCATATTAAAAACTGTTATGGTTAGGTGGCATTGTTAAAATATTTACTCATCCTTAAGAAACTAATAAGGACGTTAATATTTTTGAAAGGAAAATTGTAAAATTTTTGTACAGAAATTTTTAATAACGTAAAATATTTCTATAGAAAACTGTAATATCGTAACTTTTCTCTATAGAAAGTAAAATATTATAAAATTTGTTTATATAACTTTGAAATATCGTGAAATTTTTTATAAAAAATTTCAATATCGTAAAATTTTCTTATAGAAAATGTCAATAACTCTTAACAGTTTTCTAAAGAATAATTCAATATGTTAATAGTATCATAAAGAAAATTCCAATATTTTAAAAGTTTTCAATATAAAGTTTCATTATTGTAACAGTTTTCTTTAGAAAAGTTCAATAACGCAAAATTTTTTCCCTGCTTAGAAATTCTCAAGTCAGTGGTAGCGCTATTTTTTGCTAAAAATTTTAACATTGTCGTCATGCAAAGATTTTGTATTAAAAATATGCTTTACAAAGTTGTTGTCTTAAGTCTTTTATTTAACCACAACACATGCCATGAAGTTTTTAGCTTAAGTCTTTTGTTTTAAACCTCCGTAAGTATCAAAAACTCATTTTGTTTGAACTTTTTTGTATAATTATTCAACTATTGTTTAAATAAATAATGGCTGTTTACATATAACAAAGCTAAATGTATTCTGAACATTTCAATTCAAATTAAAAATTAAAACTTTTGCAAAAGGTTTATTTTGTTTTCTATAATCAACATGATGCTGAAGATGATGATGATGTTTACTCAACCTAAAGCTATTTATGGTAAATGGCTGCTGCATGTAGAAATTTTTTTGTTGCATGCGTGTAGACACCAGGCAGACGAAAATTGTTTACTGTGGCACAACAACAGCAACAACAAAAAAATCAACAACAAGATTTCTTTAAACAACAAACAGCCAAAAAAACAATCTACACTTTACAACATTATTTGCTTGTTAGTTCCTTTACATTTGTAGAAATGCTGTTTCACTATCGGGGCTTAATGTTAACGTGTGTTAAAGAAGCGTTTTTCTTTAACCGAAAGTTAAATAAACTGCCAACAACAGCAACAAACAAAAAAAGGAGTTTATTAAACGCTTTCATTTGTTTTCGCATTACAAACAAATGGCAGCCTGAAAAGTGGTGGCTGCCACAGCCACTTTGGTTCGCTTGCCAATAAGCAAGCAGGCAAGTAAGTAAGTAAGTATCAATGCAACGCTGAACATAGAAATGAAAAGTAGTTTTTCTTTAAGAGGTTTTTCACGCAATCCCCAAACAACACCTCTCAACTGTTACTTGTTATGTTACCGTTACCGTTGCAGCGTTAAAGCCCCACTTAGCCTTACTAACAAACAAACTATCTAAATATGTTTGTATGTATGTATTTATGTATAAATAACTAAGTATCTAGTATATGCTGTGTTTCTTAACTAGCAAAGTAAGTAAGTAAGTAAGGCTAGCATAGCATCTAACTGAACAAATTATGTGTTTGTAAGCATTTAAGACTGGCCTATACACTCAAACTTACTTACTTACATACATATGTACCTATACAATTCAAGCTGTTTCAGTTTGGTTCACAAGTGGAAATTTTGTGCAAATTTATGAAAATGGAAAGTTGTTGTCGTTTATAGCTAGTTTTCTGTTTAATATTATTTTTCATTCAATGTGCAGTGCAGCTTTAGTATTCGTTTTAGAGGATTTTCCAGTTTCGCTTTTTTTCGGTTACACTAAAAGAAGATGAAAAAATAAAATAAACTGAAAAGAGATATTGACACCTTTACTACATAGTTAAGCTTTAAAAATAAAATAAAAACTTAACAATTTTAAAAGCTTTTAATTAAAAAAAAAACTGTTAGCTGCAACCGACTACACCGTTAAAAGTCTTCAACAAATTTTATTTAAACTTTATATAACTGTAACAGTTTAATTTTTTAAACAAAATTTATAATTTCTTATTATTAGTTTTTTATTATGTTAATCAATACATAAAATATTTTAAGGAATTCTGCAAAAAATCATGATTATTTAACTTTTTTTTATAAACTTTTTATTTTATTATATTCAGCGTGTGTATATTTGTTAATAAATGTAAATTTAATGTAAAAATCAAATCCCTACATATTGGAATGGTACTTTTTTATGTTTTGGTATTTTTGTTTAGGTTCATTTTATACATATATATGTGTGAATGTATTTTGTTGCACATATTTGCTAAATATGCGGAAATTATAAAAGTATTTTTTTTAAGTTTTGTGGCTGTGTGTTAAAGTATTAGCATAATGACCTCAAGTGGTTTCGTTTGACTTAAAGTAGAGTTTTTAGAGAGAAAAAAAAAATAATGAAAGAAAAAGCAAAAAAATTTAAACTCAGAGCTGTCCGAAATAAGGCATCTACATTCAATATAATTAAATTTTAGAAATACTACTTTTTAAAAAGTTCTGAAAATTTATAAATTACATGTTAGGAATTGTTTATATGAACCGAATTTTGTGAAATTTTCAAAAATTTTGTAATTTGCAAATAGTAGTACAAATAATACTTTCCGAAAATAAAGTAAAATTTAAATTTTTTTAGGAAAAACTTTTAAGAAAGAATTAATACATTTTTTAAACTTAAATAACACTTTTTACAAATAGTAATAGAAATACTACTTTTCCAAAACGTCTGAAAATTCATAATTTAAATGATAGAAATGGTTTATATGAACCGAATTTCGAGAAATCTGTGATTTATAATTAGTAGTGGAAATACTATTTGAGAATGCAGTAAAATTTATTTTTTTTTTTTTTGAAAAAACTAATTTAGTTTATATTAAAATCGTTCAAGAAAGAATAAATACATTTTTTAAACTTAAATAACACTTTTTGAAAATAGTAGGAGAAATACTACTTTTCCAAAAAGTTGGTAGTAGAAATACTACTTTTTCAAAAAGTTCTTCACATTTATATTATAAGTGATAGACTTAGTTTATATGAACCGAATTTCATGAAATCTATTAAAACTTTGTGATTTGCAAATAGTAGTAGAAATACTACTTTTTAAAAATGCAGTGAAATTTAAATTTTTTAAGAAAGCATTACATAATTTTATATTAAAATCATTTAAGAAAGAATAAATAAATTTTTTATACTCAAATATCACTTTTAAAAAATAGTAGTAGATATGCTACTTTTTCAAAAACTTCTTCAAATTTACATACATATATTATAGATGATAGAAATTGTGCATATGAATCAAATTTCAAGAAATTTGTTAAAAAATTAAAACTTACTTAGTCCATACATTAAGGTTAATATTTGCGAACATTTTTATAGGTATAAACATAATCACATATTTAAAATCCCCCTAATAAAATAGGTTTCTGATCCCTGTCTATTTCTTGCTTTACAAATATATTATTTAGAAAACATAAATAAAACCAAATTTGTTTCGTTATAATAAAACTTTACAAAAATTATATGGTTTAAATAAAAAAGAAAAAAAAAACTAATTCACTAAAAACAAAAAAAAAAAACACAACAAAATCAAAGTATAAAAGATATACATACATACATATAACAAATTATAACATATTATAACAACAATCAATACAAATACAGACAATCAAAATTAATAATAAAAGAAATTAAATCAAGCAAATCACAAGCGAAAACTATCAATGGGCCTTTTATTACACATTTAAATAATTTTGTTTTTACCAAATTTTACTATTTCTGAGTTTTTTTCTCAGTATAAGTATACGACTTGTTTTTTAAGTTTAAATAAAATTTACCCTTTTTTGCTGATTATGGTTTTACATTATATTGTTGAATCGTAGTTTATGGGTTTTAAAGTTATTATTGTTGTTGTTTTTCAGTTCATTTGTCTTCAATGACTTGCTTTATTAGACAATTTCAGCTTTTAACTTTCCAACTTTCTGTCGTTTAACCTTTAGGACATGCCAACACTAATCAATTTTTTCTTTGTTTACATAAATTTAACTAAATTTATTCATAATTATTATGACAAAGTTTAAACTTTAATAGTTTAATATTCCTTACATGTTTTTCTTTTTTCTTTTTTTTTTTTTTGTAATTTGTTTTGAGGGTTATTTAATTTCTTTAAGGTTTTATAATTAATTTTTAATATACACATTAAATATGAAGTTATAAGTATTATCATTATTTTTCTGTTGTTTTGGTTTTGAAACTCAAGTTGTGAGTCAAGTAAATTTGAATTTTTTCTTTTGTGTATTGTATTTAGAGGCCATAATGGCAAATCTTTTTTAATTGTAATGTTAGAAAATTGAAATATTCTTATTAGTATTTCGTTCCTCATATATGTATTTAGGCTTTCAAGTTTAATGTATAGTCATTATAATTAAAGATACACAGTAAAGAATTTTGTTTTATAATGTTTAGTCCAGTAATTAAACTTTAAGCAAAATTGCATTCTAAGAGTTAAAACAGCATTAATTATTTATTCTTTCAAATTCTCCTTCTTTAGAAATTCTTTAAAACCATTTAGGTTTTCTATCTACAGTTTAAAGTTTAAATTATTCTTATTGTACAACTACTCTTCTTTCTCTTCTCCCTCTATCTCTCTTTATCTACCTCATCTTAGTATTCAGTTCGAATTTCTGTGTGGTCTTCTCATGTGGTCGGTTAATTTCTTTTTAAACTCAATACAACCTGCCACTACAACAGCCTCAAAAACTTTTCATTAAATCTGTTTTTTTTTTTTTGTATTTTAATTAAATTATGTTATCGACCCTTTATTAAACTTATTTTTTCTTTGGTGAGATGGGTTTTTTAGGATGTTACTCGTATTTTGAAAAAGATTTTAAAGAGTAAACAGTTGTCTTTACACTGACAGTTTTAGGTACAGATTTTTATTGCAGGCAGTTGTTGTAGTTTTGTTTTGTTATAATAAAGTAATTAATTAAGTTATTTTTGTGAAAAAATAACAAAAAATTCAGTAATCAATGTTTTGCAGTCCTTATGTTCTTGTGTGTTAGTGTGTTAAATAAAAAAACATGATTAATAATAATTGTTTCGATTTGCGTTAAATTTTTTTTGTTAAAGCTCGTGCCACAAAATGCAACCATTAATCACCAGCCTAAAAATAAAACTAAAAAGAAATATGCTCTATATATAAAATGGGAGGAGATAAAAAACTAAAACAAATATGTTTGTTTTAATAAAGGATCGGTCGAAATAGTTTATTAACCCTTTAAAGGTTATGAAAAACTCAAGCTGCTGACACTGTAGTTTACTCAGTGCCACTTAAGTGATAATGACAAAAAATTTAAACAAATATGTTTGCTTCTATAAAGTATTTTTCAGAATAGCGTAAACGATTTGAAAAAATATAGTTAGTTTATTATCTCTAGATTACTAGAGACACTAAAGTAATAAATCACTCTTAGTTAGATTATCTGCGATATATTAATGACGTATTTTTTAAAAAAAGTAGATAAAGAATCAAGCTAGAATAGTGTAGTTACCATTTTTTATTACAAAATAATGATGACAAGCTAAAAAACTGTTTAGAAGAAATCATTTACAATAAAGGACTTAAAACTTAAACTAATTACATTTTCGATTACTTAGAGGCACTAAAGTGGCAAATGACTCTTAGATAGATTACCAGAAATATATAATGACAAAAAACTCTCATAATTATTTAAAAAATAAGCCGATAAATAATCAAACACCTAAAGTGACAAATGATTCTTAGTTATATTACCTGGAATGTAAAAAATAGGCAACTATACTAACAAACACCTACCCATAGATAAATTGTTCATATCGTTTGTCTCTAGACATTTTCTATCGTAACATAATGATGCCAACGATTTCTCCATTATACAGAAAAAAGTTATTTATATGTATATTTATTAACCAGTTTTCATAACCAGGAGGAGAATGCACTTTAGGCATGTGATGGGAATCGAAAACGAATGAGTTTAAGAAGTAAATTTTTTCGTAATATTTCTGTATTGAAAAACTTTTATACCATAAAATATAAAGTTATTGGGCTACTAAAGAGAATCTTAAAACAAAAATTTTAAAAATTAGATTATAAATGCATTAAAATGTATTTTCAAAACTAATTCGTTTTCGATTTCGATTTCCATCACATGCCTGTATAATTTGAAAGTGGTTGATCGCACGCAAAAAAGATCTTTAAACAAAATATAGGAAATTATCTTCTAATTTTGTAATAACACCTTGGCTCCGATTATCGTTCACAACACTAAAATATTGTATTGTCTCGATTACAACACAACAAGCATTTATTTAAGATTAAGCTGATAAGTGTTGTGAATCGTAATCGCAGTTTACAAAATACAACATCAAAACACTTAGTGTTGTGAAAGGTAATCGGAGCCCTTAATACACAGGCCATTTAATAAGCGAGGTATAATAAACCTATATGTTGTGATTATTGTGACCTTTGACCTTTAATATAACAAGCAGCAGGCAAGTGATTTTGGGCGACTTTTTGCAGCTATTTAGAACCGCAAGAATTCTTACAAATAATTTTAATTTGGTGACCATCATTACCCAGTAATATCATAACTGATTACTGAATTTTAGTCTTACTTTATTTTTTTTTAACATATATGTTAATTTAAAAAAAATTATCATAAATAAATAAACAATTAGTATTACATTTGTACAACGTGTTTTTTACGATAAATCACCTTTCATTAAAACCGCCAATTACTTTCTCAGCCATCATGAATTACAACTTTAAATAAATGTTTAACCACATATAAAAATGTCAACAACAATTATGATAATTTAACAAACAACATTCATTTAAAATTCCACATTTAAAATTATTTTTTTTTAAATAATTAAAAAAAAACTGAAATGACCCTTATTAGGCTACGCTAAAACCACAAAAAAGGTCAAAAACCTTAAAAAAACCATAAACACTTTAAATTAAAAAAAACGATTTTTTCTCTACAACACACAAGTTTTATTTATATTTAATAAACCTTATGTCTGTCTCATTATTTGATTTTATTTATTTTTATTTTTAACTTACAACAAACAGAAAAATATGTGTTTATATAAAAATCTAAAATGGCATTATTGTCGAAAACCAAAATGTTGTAGATTGCATGATGAGGTTTCTTTGTTGCATTTTATTAAACTTAATTTTTTTGCCCACTCATTGCCTTAAAAGATTTTGTTAAATCCTTTGTGAAAATTACATTGCATTTAACTGTATTCATTCAAATATATTGTTATTCATTCATTGAATCATTTAGCCAGTCATTTTTATAATAAATTCTCACAGTTAGTAAGTATAATCGAGCTTAACAGTCAGCATGACGAAAATTTTAGTTTCAATATTGAGTTTTCACTTTAACGAAGTCATTATGGGGGTGCTTACTGTAGTGTTTGTAACTAAAACTAAATTTCTTAACAAACTAAATGTTTCTAAAATTGTGTGGTTGTGGACAAAACTGTTTTGGACTTGTTTCCTAGGATGTTGATACTTTATGCACCTATTTTTTTAAAGATTTAAATATTCTTTGTGGTTTCACAATCTGTTGGTTACTTTTACTAACCAAGAGTCACTAGTCACTTTAGTGTCTCTAAGTAAGTTAGTGTGTAAGTAATGTAGTAAGTTTAGGTGAATAAGTAATATAAAGGGTGATTTTTTAGCTATTATTTTTTTTTGGCAACACTGGTTTAAACAGCTGACGCACGTTTCGTATTTTGTTTCAACTCTTGCAAATTATTGAATTTTATTATCAAAATGCGTGCTCTGTTAAGAAAATTCATCGCGCGATGAATTACCGAAAAATTGTGGAGTGAATATCAGCCAGAAGCATTGCAAGAGCTACCAATGCATCCAGAAAAAGTCACAGTTTGTTGCGGTTTATGGGCTGGTGGCATCATTAGACTGTACTTCTTCAGAGATGATGCGAATCGTAACGTAACTGTGAATGATGAGCGCTACCGTGAGATGATTGTTTTTTTACTTGCATGACATGTGGTTTCAACAAGACGGTGCCACATGCCACACAGCACACGCAACAATGGACTTATTGAGAGGCGAGTTCGGTGAACATTTTATTTCACGTTCGGAACCGGTCAATTGGCCACCTAGATTGTGCAAATTAACGCCTTTAGACTATTTTTTGTGGGGCTATGTTAAAGCTCATGTCTATGCAATTGACGCATTAGAAGACAACATTGAAGCATTTATTCGTGAGATACCGGCTGAAATGTTGACAAGAGTATGAAAAAATTGGACTAAGCGGATGGACCATTTGAGGCACAGTCAAGGTCAACATTTGCATGAAATAATCTTTACACATTAAATTATATGGACCGTACTATCGATTCAAATAAAGATTTCATGCATTTTTTTGAAAACCTTTCCTATAGCTTTTAAAAAATCACCCTTTAGTAGCAGCCTTATTTTTATATTGTCTTAACAACATTAAAACCAATGCTGCTTACAAAACCACTTAAAACAATTGCCATTTATAATATAATGTTAGTTACAAATGTTTTTGTATAATTTGTTTTCTTTTTTTTTTTTTTTGCTTTTTCTACCTTTCCCCCGGAAGCTGTTAAAGTTAAATTGTAAATTGTTTACAACAATTATATAAATTTCCTTAAAATGTCCTGGGCACAATATACAAGAAAAAAAGTAAACAATTGCAATTTGAAATTCACTCACTTCTTTCTAAAAAGTCTCCAGGGGGGGCCATTTATTAGGCAATACAACTTTCATTTACAACAACTAGTTGTGAATAACAACAACAACAGCAACAACTACATCAAAACATTAAAAACTCAATTTAAAGAAACTTTTCTGTGGCCACAACTAACCAAAAATTAAAAAAAAAAACTATTAAACTCATTTGTAATTCAATTCAATGCATTTCTAAAACAAAATGCACATTTTCCATTTCATTTTCATTTGAAAATTTAATTTAATTTTCTTTTCTTTCTGTGTTAAAGTGTTTTAATGAGTTTTAATTTGATTAATGATAAATAGAACAGAAAAGACAAAACTGTTGGCTGTTAATTTCTTTTCTTTTTTTTTTAGCAGCAAGGCTGCTTGCTTGCCGTTTGTGGCTGCTGCAGCAGTTGCAAATGTTTTTGATAGAGTGTTTTAATTTTATGATCCCGATCTTCAAAGCGATAATGTTAATAACTTTCATTTAATCTGTTTAAAGCGGACACTGCACACGAGTCAGTCGGTATAACGTACATTTTTATTGCATTCATGGCCAGTCATTTCACGATGTGTTCTTTCTATTTCTGTGTCTTTTTAATTGCTTGAGTTAATTGTCAGCTAAATACTGACTCAACGCTTGAAAATTGTTTTCAAATGTCTAAAAAAACTACATTAATTATATGTTTCTTTTTATTGTAGTGAAGAAAAAAAACAAATAGAACCTGATTTAAATCTTCCAGCCATAAATCTTAATCGAAGACACTTTTAAAAGTTTTCTAAACACATTCCTGGAATTCTGAGATA
This sequence comes from Bellardia bayeri, assembly GCA_950370525.1. Taxonomy (NCBI): domain Eukaryota; kingdom Metazoa; phylum Arthropoda; class Insecta; order Diptera; family Calliphoridae; genus Bellardia; species Bellardia bayeri. The sequence goes on from OX493268.1 coordinate 3,535,959, forward strand.
TTCTAGATTAATGATCATGTTTAGTTTACAAAAAGCTAAGAGAAGAAGATTTCCCGGATAGACCACCTACTGGGCAGATGTCAAATGACACTAAAACACACAATATGACCTACTTAAATATCGTAAAAATATTAACTTATAAAGTACTTGCTTGCTTTCACATCGAAGGTTGGAGATATATAAAATATATCGAGCCATAACTCTGAAAAAGTCTTAAGTGCAAAACTCATGACATTTTAATGATACTTGCAATACCTGCATATATAGATACAATTTGACAGATAAATTATAATTATATAAAATAAAAATATTTTTTTTTTGCTGTTACGGCTCAATGCAACTTAACTTATTTATGCCAACCAATAATAACGCTGTTGTAAAAAAGCTTCTACTCTTACTTCAATATATTTTTTTATAATTAACTGATTTTTTAAAAGTGTTAATTATTAATTAATAAGTACTTTTTATACAAACATATTTATATAATAATTCAATAAAAAAAGTGCTGATTTTAAATTTATTTACTTGGGTTCTGTCAAGAGCTTTACAAAAATCATTTGCAAAACTAAAAATGCATCCGTTACTACTACTTACTGACTTTGTTGCCAACAAGTTTTAAGTGGTTTTAGTCTGCTTAAAACTCAAGTTTTGAAAACATTTTAACACAAAAGTACGTTTTTCAGATTTTTTATTTTTATTTTAAATAACAAACAGGCGGTGATTTAATTAAAGATTGATTGATAATAAAAAAAACCCCTGGGGTAGCAAACAATAATTGAAAATATATAAAAAGTATAAATAATTAAAATAAAATTAATGTATTTTAATAATAAATTCACTTTTATTATTTTTTTGAGATTTTTTGGTTTTTCTATAAAAATGAAACTAATTTGGGAACAAAAATATTTAACTCACGATTGTAAGTGGTGGGTAGAAACTATCGTTTGCTCATATGTAGTAGTTGCATTTGCTACAACAATACAATAAATTCAATAAATATATAAAAAGTTAACAATAAAACAAAAAAAAATTAACCTGATAATAAAGGTATTCACGAAATTCTACAAAATAAACCGAATATTCACCCCTATCGTGAATAAAAATACCACATGAAATTTGTTCCCTTTTCATATTTTCCTATTAAAATTCAATGTTAAAAAAATAAAAGGGAACAAATTTCAAGTGGAATTTTTATTCACGATAGGGTTGATTGTTAATGCTATTTTCTATAAACAAACAAACGAAAAGGTGGGAAAAGGAAAACTGTTTTTGCAGAAAGCGCATTTATGAAAACTCAACTGAAAACAATTTTGATTTTCCTTCCATCAATTATTCAATTATTATAAATTTTTGAAATAATCTATTCCACTCAATTAAAAATTAATTGTTTAAAAATCAACAACATACAGCACATTTGCTGAATTTGAACATTTCGAAATATATATTTAGTCACTGTATGGACGTATAACGCATTACGAAACATGCAAGGTGAAGCTAATTACTGTGCGTAGTGTATGTTGGAATCATGTATTTGATTAGTGCAATAGACAAGCTAGACATATTATATATCAAAGTGTAGGAAATTGTGTCTTCTTTTCAAAAATATATACTAGGTATAATAATTAAAAATTTCAGGGAAGACTTTTTGCAAAAAGAAGCCAAGAATATTTTCTGTTAATTCAGAAAATTTACTGTATGCTGGTGATTTTGAATGGATTAATTCCAGTAGTCAAAAATATAACATAATTTTATACATATTATATATCAAAGTGAAGCAATTTGTGTCTTCTTTTCAAAAATTTGTAATATTTTTAATAATTGAAAAGCCTTGAAAGTATATTTGGAAAAACAAAGCAAAGATGTTGTGTAATGTTTCGTCAAATTGTTTGTTTGCTATTGATTTGAAGTCCATTAAATTGATTAATGTTAAAGACAAGATAGTTCTATTATATATCCAGCTTTAGGAAATTGTGCCTTCATTTCAAAAATGTATAAAACGTTTAAATAAAAAGTCCATGGAGGAGTTTTTACAAAAAGAAGTCAAAAATAGTTTTTGTTGATTCAATAAATTTCTTTTATGCTTTGTCAAGTAAAATATATGTAAATAAGATAGACAGACATATTATATATTAAAGTCTAGGAAATTGTGTCTTCTTTTAAAAAAAATTCTAAAATGAAAAAGTTTTTTCGAGCTCGAGGCCAATTATTTGTAAAAAATTATTCAGTGTTAGTAAAAAACCAGCAGCTGAAAAAAATAGCATTTGAATTCTAAAATGAAAATATCTTTTAATCTATCAAAGATAATGTAAAAGTAGCGAATTCTATTCATTATAAACTAAATGCCCCTGCACATTTACTTTTGTTACAAAGTGTAAGCCTCAAACTAACTACGAATATTTATAAATGTGCATCTAAACTGGGCTACAGCCTAAAAAATACTTTACTTTCTTAAAAAAAAAAAATAAACAGTAAACGTTTACAAATTGTTTAATGTTTTTTTCCCCAATTTGTTTTTTGTTCAGGTTGTAAACTTTTTTTAAGCTGTGTAAGAGTTTGCGTTTATATTTATGTTTTTTTTTTTTTTTTTTTGTTAGTTTTATGGCTCAAAAACAAAAAGCCCCCCATATGTCAGCATCATTTAGTCAGTAGTGCTCATATACATATATACATATGTATACATATGAATGTAGTAGGTATGTTTTAGGTAGACACATGATAAGTTGCTATTGAAGTTTAAGTATTTGGGTTAAAAGGTATTAAAATAATTGCTGTTAAGATACTTTTTCACATACCTTTTGCAGATCGTTAAAATACCCAACCAAACAACGGATATTTGTGGTAAACATACAAAACAATTTTCTTATGTTTTGATGAAGGTTGAACATTTATGTTTAAATGTCTTTAAGGGGGGGTTTTAAAAACAGATTTCTTACTGCTTAAGCCAACCGTTACCAGGGGATTAACTTAACTTGAATTTAATTTAAAAATATTTACGCTGATGTCAGTGTAAATAAAAACTAAAATGTTTTAACTCCAGGAATTGTAACATTTTATTAACAAAAACCCATAAAATACTAAAACTAAATTTAACACACCTTTAAATATAAGCGTATTTGAAGCAGTGTTGGACATACAAAGCCACTAGAGATCTGCTACACGAATGCCAACGAAGTTCATAAAAATAATAAAATAAGAAATAAAAATCATAATAAATACATATGTAGCTATTCCGTTTATATCAGAGAAAGCAAGTGTCTAACATTTCACTAAAATAAATGTTGCATGTTATCTTTATGCCGAACACTGTTTTAAAGTTATATGTAACGTATAACATCTTCATGAAGCTAACTTCAGACAAAATGTAAGCAACAAAACTTCTATAGCTAAACATAAATTTTAAACTGCATAAGCTATTTTTCTTTTCAAAACTCCAAGCTTTTCTACAAACTTTTAACCTTAACCGTTTTTCACCTTCTCTTTTTCGTTTTAAAATTTAGCAATGCTGTGATTTTCTTTCATCTTTCATTTTTCTGTTTAAACAAATACTTTAATTATGCTCACGTTTATAATGGTCTTAACATTGCATGCTTTAGTTTCTAACACTTCTTGTCATAATTCTTGACAGAATAAACCCCAACAGATTATTTAACAATAACAACAGCAATAACAAACTTCAGTGCAACAACGCCACACGTGTTTAAGTACCTACGTATGTAACCACGTAAAGAGACTTATAACGCATACATTCTGCAAAGGGAAGTTGAAAAAAAAAACATTTAAAAAAGTATTGTTGGTGCTCGAAAGTACACAATTTTTTCTGTTGTAATTTTAGTAACTATTTATATATTCTTGATGGATTCTAATCATGAGCAAGAGTTTTAGGATCAAAGTGTGTAACTATGTTTGTAATTTTTTTTTGATGAAAAAAGTACCAAATTAAGTACCTCATTCTGCATCTTTGCCCAGTAGTCTGTCCTCCTAGTTTCATTTCTACATTATTTTTTTTGTCGTAATTTACTCCAGTTGGATGGAGTTTGGATCACAAATCCGTTCTTGTTGTACATACAAATTTACGTGTTTGAGTTTACATGCGTGTGTTTTTTTTAAAAGATCAACGACACAAGTCACATATTTGCCTTTTGTCATTTGGTTTGGAGATACATACAACAACAACAACAATTGTGTACCTTAAGTAAGTAAGTAGTAGTTGTTGTAGTGCATAATATTATTATTCTTTTTATTTATTTTCATTATTATTGTTGGGCTTATTGTCATTCTCACTTAATGCAATGCTGAGTTTAACGTTGGATATTTTATGCTGTTTTTAATATTTGTCTTTAAAGTACATATCAGACTCTGTAGTATTTAATGTATATATAGTATGTATGTATGTAGATGCGAGTACTTATGTATAATGTCAAGTGTATAAGTTTACTCAGTGGTGGTACTTTATAGTTGTAAGAAGGTTTTCGTTTCCACTGTCTCACAAAAAAAAAGAACAACAAAAAAAACACCTGTTTTATGAAGAAACTTGAAATTTCCACTTAGTCGAGAGGTTAATAAATTTATTAATTGAACAAGAAAATTAAATGGAAATAAATGTTCATGCATTGTTTTAGTTAGATATAAAATAATTGAAAAAACATTTCACAAATATTCTTTTGAAGTCTTCAAGCGGACCTACACAACACAAATAGGGGTCGGGTGTTTGATAAAATTGTAATAAATATGTAAGTATGTATGTATATTTTAAAAAATATATTTCAAACTTATTTAGAGGGGGGGGGGGGGGGATTATTTTCTAGAAATATATGACTATACAAGGAAAAATTCTACACGTTTTATTTTTAAATTAAATAGCTAAGGATGAACTAAAAGTTTATGAAATTCTTTGTTTTAAAAGTATTTTTTGAACGTTCTGATAAAAAAATATTTGTCAAAATTATAAATTGTTATTAATAATCTATTATAACATGCACTCTACGTATAGCATTGGTGCAGATTATGAAGTTTTGTAGCCAAATTCAACAATTTACATTGACTAAATAAACTGATGTTTAGTTTTAAATATACTAAAGTGAAGTAGAGTCAAACCTGTTTTGTGCGGTATATGAAAATGTAACGCAATTGACCATTTCTTTTTTCTATCCTTGATATTTTCTAAATCAGAATAATCAGACATTAAGTTCTTTTCTATGTGAGCCATCCCTAACACGTTTCAAACTAAAATTTATATAAATTTCAATAATTTTTATCTTCTTTTTCCAAGTTTTAATGATATTTTACGTGTTTAGTTTTAAAACTATTAAATCATTTTCTTGATTTATGTAATCTTTTCATACTACATACGTACAAGTACATATGCATTATTAATAAATCAAAAACATAAAACAAATATTTCTTATAGTTACGAGTTATGAGCAAATAAGTCAAGGAGAAAGTACACCTTGACCAGTATAAGTATTTCATACTGGTTTTGTAGTTACATATTTAATTAATTGCTTAGAAACATTAAATTAGTAGGCCGTATTAAGAGCCAGGCAAAATAAAAGCAAAATAAATAACTCAAAAGCTCATTAGCTGGGGTAATTAAAATTAAAGTTTAAAAAACAACAACAATAACAACAACAATTTATATCAACAGCTTTGCAGCAGATAAACATAAAACATTAACAGAATATAACAGAAAATTATAACAACGTTTAAGCGGAAAAAGTATTTTTCCAACAAGTTTGTCTTTTATTTTCTTTCTGTTAAATCGATTTATTGTTTTGTTATTTTTCTTGTTTTATTTAATACCATTTCTGTAAATTATATAAAATATTTTGTTGTTAGAGGACTTTTTTCTGCTATATGATATTTTTAATTTGAAAAAAAAGAAGTCAACAACAAAATAAACGTCTCTACTACATAATACATAGTAAGTGAGTGAGTGAGGGAACAGGCGTAAACAGTTTACAATGCGAACCACATTCTTAAGTCAATAATGTGGTACTTGCAGTTAAATGAACATTCCATCATCTCATCAACAACACAACATAAAGCATCACAGCAACACATTGCCTTAGCACAACAACATTACAACACTTCCAGCAATAAGTACAAAAAGCATACACTACTAAACACAACACTCTCATAGATAGATAAACACCAACAGTTTTAGTAGCGGCCATGTATACCCTTCACACAGCAGTTTCTTCAATTTATATATACATATTTTTATTTATATGACACCTATGGTGAACCCAGTTTAAGGAAAAAGATAAGTTTATCTATCCCAAATTGCACTGTTTTCTTTTAGGGTAAGTAAAATACTTTAAAGATAAAACAAAGAAATACATGAAGGTTTCTAAAACTGTTTTTCGTATTGTAATCCTAGCATTGGAATTTTAGAACATAGTGTCTTGAGTTTTTCGAACTGTTACTCTCATGTGTAAACGGGGGTTAAATTGATAATCATTTCTTTCTGTATCCAGAAATTATTTTGAAATATTTTGAGTGTTATGGGAAATTTTATTTTAACAAATTTAAGGAAAAACCGTAAAAAAATTCTGCCCGATGTTAAATAAAACAGTACCAGGGTTCAAATTCAAATGCTTATAACTCGAAAACTATACGAGATAAATAGCACACACACGCATGTTTTTTAAATATCTAGTCGAAGACATTTAGAAAATATCAAAATCTTAAAAATCGTATGAAAAACTAAAAAACAAATTACATGTAGAATCATTTGTCTCTCTACCGTTTCTAAATAATTTAGACATTACTTTACATATACCAAGTAATCTAGCATAGAACCATTTGCTGCTCTATCATCCCTGAATAATCTAAACTGTAGTCTGTTTAATGCCTTTTTATTACACTTTACTTTTGGAAGTAGTCATTTTATCTACCTGAAGTAATCTATAATAGAGTCTATACAGATTTAAAATCCATATAGGGCCAATTTCGTTACTCCTAAGTCAAACACACATCAAAATAATTAATTCTGTAATTAGAAGAGATGGGTCCGTCACCAGAACTGCCGGGCACTCACTCAAACGTATACAATACCTACATACTAAAACGCAGGTACACTATAATATTTGTCTTTTCACTAAACTATTTACATCATCATAATTATCAGTTTCATTATCATTACATATTATTTTCAACATCATTATCTCCGTGGCTTGTGTGTGTGTAAATGTGTGAATATTTGTTACTATAAACAATTTAACTTACACTTTATGCCAGAGTAGAGAAATAATATTTTATTATATATTTTCAAGTCACAATACTCACTGTTAGTTGTAAAATTTATAGATAGCTAGTGTACATAACTTTAAGTTTCCACTGAATTGTTGTTGAGTTTTGGAATGAAACATGCTGTTGTCTTTTAACTCGGAAAATCTCTTGCGGTAAGACGGTTTTAAGTTATGTTACTTATAACGCCTTTAATCAATTTTCAAATTGCAGGAATTGAAAGAAGGGAATAAAGTAGTAGCAAATTTCAAGAAATTTTAGTGTTTAAGGAAACAAACTTAAAATTAATGCCTAGATATTTACAGATCATTAACAGGGTTTAAAACGATTGTGTACGAATTGTATACTTTTTTTGTTTGCAGTGGTCGGCAGAGAGAAGATACATGAAATATCAATATTAATTAAACATATTATGCCATTTTCTTATGTAAGCTAATATTGATAGCGAGTTTTGTTTCTTATTTAATAATGATACTTTTTCGTGTTGTTTACAGTTAAATAACAAATCATATTCACCCCCTGGAACGCTATGAGTGCCTGCCACTGCTTTACAGCAAGAAAATTTACCATATCATTGGGAAAATTGTTTAGGACTTGCAACAGTGGAACATATCATATTTAGCCCCTACTGCTTTACCGTATCAAAATTGTGGTAAATTTTGAAACTTAAAATTGATTAATTTTGATTGGAAAAATTGTTTAGGGCTTGAAACAGCGGATAATATAAAATACACATATTATACTTATATCAAAGTGTAGAAAATTGTGTCTTCTTTTTAAAAATGTATAGAATTTTTAATAATTAACAAATTCATAAAAGACTTTTTGCAAAAATAAATAAAAAATTTGCTGCGTACGTTACTGATTACTAACAACAATATTCTTAATGCATTAAGACTTACAAGGCTAGATAACACATCTCTTAATTATAATATTCTAGCAAATGACAAATATTTTATTTTATTCAAAGTCAATTAGTATTCTTAAGAAAGACAACTTTGTTAAAAACACTACTACTGCTGCTGCTGCTGCTGATTTATGCATAATGCTATTAATGTAACTGCATACAAAACAGTTTAATTTAATTATTTGTTTAAGTATTCTTTTTAATTCTTGTAATATATTTAAATATTTACAATTCTACCTATATTCTTTTTTTTTTTTGCCACTCAGTGACCTACTACCGTTTAAAAAACGTTTTCCATAAGAATATTATTGTAATGAAATTGTTTGGCTGCTGTACTTTGTTTTTTTGTTTAACAAAATATAAATAACGTATTCGGAGTTGTGTATTTATTGTTTAAACAAAGAACTGCAATAAATTTCTCCAGCTAAAATTTTTTACAAATATGAACAACGAACGTTCTCATTTTGCCTATTATTTGTAAAATATTATAACTTTTATTGCTGCTGCTATTGCTATTGCTTTTGCTACTCTACTCCACTTTACACATGTTGGCAGCTTAACAAAAGAGTGGCTATAATAGTTTGAGCCAACTTTAAAAGCTGTTTATGTATGAAATTTTGTTAACAACAAATGTTTTGTATGTGCAGAAGGTCTGAAGTTGTCTGTCTGTCTGTTTATATATTTTCTTTCAATTCTTTGTGTTTGACTTGACTAATGAAGAAACATCTTTTCATATATTTCTGTTTGTTGCGGAACTCACATTTAAAAATCAGTGGTGGGCTTAAGGAGAACAGTTAACATTGCTTGCTATATACATACATATATTTGAAAGTTGGAAAGAAAATTGTGCTCGTACTCTAATTTTGGTTACTGACTTATGAGTATTTATGAGTTTTGGCAACATTTGTTGAAGATTGCATTCGGCCCCTGTTAATTTTGTGTTCCTTGTGCACTGGTATATGTATGTAGAACCTCTGCATGAAACTTTTATATTTTGTCTTGTAAATATTGTCTTGAAAATCGGTTTTTTGTTATTGTTTTTATTTCTTTTAAACTTAATTTTGCGTTTTTTAGTTTGTCTTTAAAGCGTGTGTAACTTTTTCTTTTACTGTTTTTTTTTGTAGCTTTTTTTGTATTTTGTGAAATTGTTGCTTAATTATTTGTATAGCCTGAAGTTAAGTTATTAGCTATTTATTAATATTCTATAAGCACTATTGTTTGCATTTCGATTTATGTTGTAAGAGTTAGAAAAAAGTGAACTTTTAAATTATGAAAATGAAATTTCATTTACACATATTTGCGTTTAATAAATCATTATTTTTCTTACCTGCTTTTAATGTGACTAAATTTTTCTATAATTTGGGTAATTACCTATAAAGAAAGAAAAAATGTTGTTAGAAAAAATGTCTTTTAAATAAATTTAAAGAAATCATGAAATTTATAAGAAAAAATATTTTTCGACTATTTTGAAAGATTGGCAAAGATTCACAAATTAAAAAAAGCGATTTTCAAATGATAATCATATCATCCGAAAGGTAACATGTTGCCCTATATAACCTTATTATTAGTTTTATTCTATAATAAATTTTTTTTATCCGCTAACGGCAGTTAAAAATAAAAAATGATTGATTAAAATTAGTCCATTCAAAAGTTATAGAAATAAGATTGGCTGAAAACCAAACGAGATTTTGGAAAAAAAAGGAATATATCATCGGATATATCATTTAACCCTTTTCTCTTTATAATTCCGCCACTGTTTTATATTTGCAATTATAAAGTTTAAGATCTTATATCTTGGTATTGAAGTTATAAAACGAACTTAAAATCAATTTTATAGCTTGAGCTTTTGCCTATTAATAAATCCCGAGTTGAACAAAATCCCTCTTTCCTTTTTGGAATAAGCAGAGGATATTTTTCAAATTGTGAATTCTGCATTAATGATGGCCACTTAGAAAAGTTAAGTTAGACATATTATACATCATTGGAAAGGAAATTTTGTCTGCTTTTTGAAAAGCTATAAAATGTTTAGAAAACATAACATTCAGGTAAGAATTTTTGATAAAATTTATTATAACTAGAAATGATTTACAGCAGTTGCTTTTATCAATCAATACTCAAATAGATAATTTGGAAATTGTTATAAATAAAATCAATAAATTTCTTAAGTGATTCAGAATTAAAAATATACCGGGAAATTTTGGAATTTTGTCATATCCCATATAGATTATTTGCACAGCATTACCTAACATGAAGCTGAAGGCACTCAGAAAGCATAAAATAGACATATTATACATCATTAGAAAGGATAGTTTGTGTACATTTTAAATGTATATTAAATATATATACATACATACATTTAATGTATTAATTTATTAAACATAAAATTCATTTAAGAGCATTTTGCAAAAATATTTTATTAATGAATCATAACTGTTACATTTATAGCAAACCAATTTCAACCAATTTTCTTCAACAGATCATTGGCTATTGTTATAAATAAAATCAATTGTTGAAATTTACCCCAGTGGCTTTTTACGCAAAAATCTGTCTCAAGTTATGTTTTCACATAAAACACTTATTAAAGCATGACTAAATGACACACGATTAAATGGCTATTGTATTGCAGAGGAAAATTTTTCTAACAGTTGATGTTTAAATAAAATTTTTTCCATAATTTCCTACATTTCTTTTGCAATTTAATTGAAAAAAATATATACATATGTACATATGTATGTACTATATATGTATAAGAATAAATTTTTCAATTATAATACAAATATGAAATAAAAAGAAAAGAAAATGAAAGAGAAATAAAAATAAAATGAAAACTAGAAAATCATTTATATAATTTTAATAATTTACAGCTGCATTTTGAGTTGCATCTGGGTAAATCAAAACAACAATATAAACTTCCTATAAATCGCAAATCATCAGCGTCATCTAAATGATGATGATCAGCAGCAGCAGCAGCAGCAGTAACATCATCCAACTCTAAGGAAATTATTATCAATAGAATAAGGAATACATGGCTTCAAACAACATACAAGTGTTTTTATACATCATCTTCAGTTTCAACATTATCATCATCATCATCATCAGTTAAGCTCGATTAACAAGTGTTTTATTTATTTCATTTGCTTCAACTTGCGATTTATTTCATTCCATTTCATTTCGTTTTTTTTTTCTTTAGCATTTTAATTTTTATCTCAAGAGATCGTATGTTGTTTGAAATGTATAAATTTCTTTGTGTTTTTGTTATTTTTTGTTCATTATTTACAAAAAAAAAAACAAAAATTTGAATCACTGTTATTGTTGTTACTTGAGTTTTTCTGCTGTTTTTGCTTAATTTTTTTAAAAAGTGCGTGTTCTAAATGCATTTTATAGATCATCTTTAATACTTGAATGGAGGCATTAAAACGTGGCAAAAATTAAAAAAATAAATAAATAAAAAATATTGTTATTTTCAATTAATTTAATTGAAATTCAAAAGAATATATTGCAAAATACACATGAATATGTCTGATGATATCATCATAATTGTGGCCAAACAAATAAGAAGAAATCAGAACATATATTTAATGTATTAGAAGATTTCAACAGATAGATAATCAGCATTAATTTTTAAGAATTTTAAATGTGTTTTTTTTTTAAATTTATAAATACAAATATTTGTGGAATAAAAACAAACAGAAACGATAATATCATCGACTATATATCAATTTAGGGTGTTGTGACACCGACCGCCGTTATTTTATAAATGCAACAACTCATCTGAATAAACCAAATATCATTAGAATCAAAAACTGCAATCATTTTTTTAACTCATCACTCAATCATATGTATGAATAGTTAATGATTTTAGAATACATATTTAAATAGCTGCTACGGATCTTTTGTATTTCACATTTCATATACAAACAATGTTGCAATCTTAGAGCAATTAATTAAATTTAATTAATCACTTAGAATTGATAAATAAAGCCAGTTAAAAGTACCTACATACATATGTATGTGTGTACAAACACAAACTAGTAAATATTTCGCAAAAGTCTTAAAAACTCAGAACTTATTTTTTAAAACACTGATCAGAGTGTTACAGTTTTGCAACAATGTGAAAGTAAAAAAATGCCGCCAAAAGCATTAATGTCGCTCGTACGACGTCTCCTCGTCACCGGCATTCTCTTCATGCCTGTTCATCAGTCGCGTCCTCATCATCATTATTCAGTTGGCCAGTCCCAGCTCGGACGTCGTCCGTCTAAATGCATCATCATATGCACATCACAGCACAATCACATCACACACATAGTTTGGCTAGACAAGCGTTTATCTCAAGAATGTAAATATGTATCTTTAGAAAATGAACATGTCGTCTTCCTTTCTACACAATAGATACGACCGTACGACGCTGGTACTCTGTAACGTTCATTATCTGTTGTTTAGTTTATAGTTAGTTTACTCTATTTAATAAAGAATATCAACATTTTTTTTCCAACTCATTTTGTAAATAAGTTTTCCAACATTTTAACTGTTAATTTCTGTTTTAAACAAAAACAAAAAAAAAAAAAATAAATAAATCTAAAGCAATATATTAAAACAAGTTGTTTGTTGCAGATTGTGTTTTAATGATTTTCTTTTCAAATGCTAGAAGTGGTAAAAGATCTTTAAGAATGAGAATATAGGCTTGTTTTGTTTGATTTGGCATTAGTAGCGGATTTTTGTTTAACTTGCCACTATCATGTTATGATAACACTTGTTGGCATTATGATTGGCAGATGTGGAAAAGAGTGAATTCCCTAAATATATAGTTATTTTTAAAATATATTAAAAAAGTAATTTAGGACCCTTAGCCGACTTGCTCACTTGTAGAATGTAGTGCAGCAAAACAAATATTTTTTTTTCAAAATCATATTTTAATTGTGTGTTTAAATTTCTGACAATATTTTCCATATATCATATAAATCGACGAAATTGAATAAAGAATTAACTGTCGCTAGCAGAGATAAAGCTGTGCAGAAATAATCTATATGGGATATGACAAGATTCCAAATTTTTAATTCTGAATTACTTGAGAAATTTAATGATTTTATTTATAACAATTGCAAATTATCTATTTGAGTTTTTATTGATTGATTTAGCAAACAGTCTTATATTAATGTTATGTTTTCTAAACAAAAAAAGCAGACAAAATTTTCTTTTCAGTGATGTATAATATGTCTAATTTAAAAATTTAAAGTTTAAACATTTTTGATTTCCGTCAATATTTATCATATAGCTTATAAATATTTAATGGTGGGGTTATATAGAGAAAAGTGTTAGCTTTCCGATGCTATAATTCTTTTTTCTATAATGGAGTTTTAATTTTTTGCCAATATGTCAAAATAGAATTTTATCAATTCTTTTTTGATTATTTGCCTTACTTTTCACTGCCGTTAACGGAAAGAAGAATATAGTTAAAAAAAAACTAATAATGGTGTCGTATAGAGATGATGATTTCGATGATATAATTTGTTTTTTAAAAATCACGTTTGAATTGAATTTCTTGAATTTCTGACAATCTTCCTCATAATAAATCGTGAATAAAAATTCCATTGTTCCCTTTTCACATTTTTCCTATTAAAATTCAATGTTAAAAAAATAAAAGGGAACAAATTTCATGTGGAATATTTATTCACGATAGGGGTGTATAATTATTTTTTTTTTTTTTTGATAATTTCTCTCACTTGATATATTTATTTTAGTTAGGCATGAGTTCATTAAATTTAATTTTCATTAAATTAACTGAAGGTAGGAATTGTTTTACAACATGAAATTTTTTTTTATTAATATTTTTATTGATAATTTTCTTGGCTGAGCTGGGGATCAAACCTGGGTTGAATTTACATGTTTCGAGAATCACCACATTCTCTCATCAGAATTCTTTGCGTTCTAAGCTCTGCACCACTGCGGTGCCTGCTAGCCAATAGTCAAACATCAATCTTTAACCAGTGATACTGGTGGTTCGAAATTTGCTGTAATTATCATTTTTTTCAATTTATTTACATGTTGTCTCCTTTTTCTTTTTAAATGTAATTAGCAGACAAAAGAATGCAGTATAACATAAACTAATAATGCGGAAATGTTCTACCTTTTCGATGATATAATGTTCTTCTCGAAAATATTGATTTTATTGTTTAATTTGCAGCACCGCGCTAGACTACTAAGTGTTTAAAATACATATTAAAGAACTTAAGCCTTCATTTTATTAAAACACTGCCCTTATCTTAGTTTTCCTTCAGATTTTTAAGTATTTATGCAAACATTGCTATTTTCTGTAATAACATAATAATACTTTAAATATAAGGCAAAGTCAAGAGATAAATGTGTGTTTTTTCTGCTATTCAATAAATAATCTTAAAAACCTGAAGGAATAAATTCCTTTAAATCACTGACTCATATGAAAGTTGATTTCTTACAAAAAAAAAAAAAAAAAAAAAAAACAACGAAATGTTTGATGTATCTTTAGCAGCAGTATGTTAGAGAGAGGAAAAACACCTGTTGCTCGACACTGTCATTTTGGCTAAGAATCTTTTGCTTCAACAAGGTAGCAGCAGCAAAAAAGCTTTTGTTTGCCACATATGCGTGCATTGTTGTTGCTGCTGCTGTTGATGTTGTAAACCAGTAGCTTAAGTCTTAACACCCTCTTGGGGTACAAGTTACTGCAATGTTATTGTTTTTTTTTTTTTGTTTTTTTGTTTTGCCACATTAAGATGAGTGAGGCCTGGTTTGTTATTGTTTTTCTAGCTACCGCCACAGGATGTTGCTGATGAGTATGAAAGTTGATGGTCTATAGTAGTGGGGTATGATGACTATGTCAGTGGTTGCTATTGCTGTTGCTGTTTAGGTACAAGTAGTGTTGCTGGCAACCAAATATACTCAATCTGTATGTAAGCATTGTAGTGAAAATGTGGGTTTACAAAAACATGTAATCAAGCGTAAAATGTTACGTTTTTGTAACGCTTCAATGTACAGCAAATGTTTAAGGCTACAAATTACTATGATTTGAATACACATTAAACCAACAAAAAAAATCTGCAACAACAACAATAACAATTTTGATTAATTTTAGTACCTATGTATATATCCGTGCTGTTCAAAACAGAACTACAGAATGGAATACCAAGTATCTATAGTATCGTTTGCTTAGCTCTATGTATGCGAAAGGGTTTCGTTTTCAAAAACTTACTCAGGCGTTTCGGCATTCATTCAATTCAGTTGACATATTATATGTATAAGCTGAGATTTATGAAGAAATACATACATACATACAGATATTTTATATACGTACATACATTGATTTCTAAATAGGAGTTTGTTTGTTTATTTATAGGAAACTATTTTTAAACATTAAATGGGGTTGTATACTACGGTTCAATGTTTTTTTTTTTGAGGGGGAGTTTCAGTTTTGTTTGCTAAATTAAAGAGTAATAGATATATTTGACATCCTTGTTGTTTATTATACTTTATTTTCTTAATAATCGGCTGTGACCCCTATTAAATCTATTCTGAATGGATTCGATTTAGATTTAGAGATTTTGTGGATTTAACACAATTTTTGAACAAGCATTTTAAACAAAATTTTCTTAAAGAATAAACCTCAAATAATTGTTTTAAAATTTTTGCAAAATGTATTTTCTCACTAAAACTAAAATCACAAAGATTTATATAAGAAACATTAAAATAATTCCTCAACAATTGGCCCAAACATATACTTGCTATTTTACTATGAGTAGTAAGTTTATTTAACACTAAAATACAAAATAAATTTAAATTACATCACAGTAACAGCCAGTAAATTTGATCTACTACCCGTCTTCCTCTTCATACGGATAGTCGGGCACAGAATAATTAAGTTCCATTTTACCAGATTTGGCCACCTTCAAACAAAAAACAAAAACGAAGAAAAAGTTTACCAAAACATTAGCTAGAATCTTCTCTTTACACCTACAAATATCACCGCACCAATAAACGAGGCAATGCCGCTTAAAAATACCGTCATATAACGATTTTGTGTGCGTGCATTGTATTCTTTCCAACTACCCTGCGGTATTGGCACGTCATTGAGGGTGGCATGTTCGCCACCATCCTTGAATTTGGCTTTTAAACGTGTCTGCAAGAAAACTTGAGTAAAAAGGAGTGGGGGAGTTAAATGGAGAATTTCATTTTAATTTTCTTAACTAGAACAAAATTTTCTTATTAGACTTACTGGTTTTTTTGATTTGATTAGGAGCTTGTTGTCTTAGCTTATTTAAATGAAACATTTTGTTAAAGATTTAAATTTCTAAATATTTAAATATTTAATGTAACCATCACAAATATTTG
The DNA here is from genome assembly GCA_950370525.1 of Bellardia bayeri. Taxonomy (NCBI): domain Eukaryota; kingdom Metazoa; phylum Arthropoda; class Insecta; order Diptera; family Calliphoridae; genus Bellardia; species Bellardia bayeri. Next base: position 3,552,472 of record OX493268.1, read on the forward strand.
AAATTTTTTTGACAAGTTTGTCTATGTTTCAAGGGCAAGAATGTGAGTAATGACTTGATAACCCAGCAAATGGTTGGTTTGAAAACAAAACAGTTTTATAGGAATTGAAAAAATACCATGGTGCAACTATACAAGGTAAGTGCAAATCGACAACAAATACAACACAAAACAGAAACAACAGGCATTTTGTTTGTGTAAAATAATGTACTACTGTCAAAAATACTTGAAAAAGTATTACTTTTGACATAAGTAAATTGTAAATAAAGTCAGTCAGCTGGGCTACTGCACTCACTTTGTATAGTTGCACCATGAAAAATACATTTTGATTTAAAGCATAGCATAATTTTCAAATTGAGTTATTTATTTGGAATTTTCACAATATTAAATTGAAATTCTCAATTTTATTTGGAATTAACAATTGCAAATAAAAATTTTAATATTCATTGACAATTTTCTCAATTTCAATTTGAAATTCTCAATTCTAATTGGAATTTTAAATTATCGCAATTTTAAATTGACATTCTAATTTAATTTTATTTCTAAATTTATCAATTTAAAGCTGATATACTTATTTTCATTTGTATTTTCAAAATTTATTCTTGATTTTCAATATAAGTTGTGATTTGTTCAATTTCAATTTGAAATTCTCAATTTTATTTGAAATTCTCGCAGTTTCGAATTTAAAATTCTGTTTAGTGTATCCCGAAATTTAATAATTTAAAGCTGATATTTTCAGTTTCATTTGGATTTCTCAATTTCAATTCGAAATTTTATTTGTCTAAGAAAAAAGTTTAAGTAATTCTCGCAATTCTAAATTGAAATTCTAGTTTATTTTGAATTTTAAACTGAAATTGTAATTTCAATTGTGATATTCTCAATTTCTAATTGAAATCATAAATTTTATTTAAAAATTTCGCAATTTCAAATTAAAATTAATTTCGAATTTTGTCAATTTAAAACTACTGTACTTAATTTCATTTGGATTTTCTCAATTTTAATTGGAAATTCTCAGTTTTATTTGGAATACTAGCAATTTCAAATTGAATTTTCTCAAATAATTTTTAAAGTTTTCTGTTTTTTCTTAATGACAAATTCTTCAAAATTTTTCCTAATTTTAAACTCAAGTTCTCAATTTAAACCCGAATTATTTTCAATATTAATTGTTATTTTACCAATTTCAATTAAAAATTCTTAATGTCGTTTAGGATTTTCTCAATATTAGTTTGAATTCTCTTAATTCCCAACTGAAATTCGAGTTCAATTTTGAATTTTTTTAATTAAAATTCCAAAATTCATTTTAAGTTTTAACTTGAAAAGTTCTCATTTACAATTTTAAATTCTCTATTTCCTATGGAATTTTCTTATTGAAATTTTTTGGCAGTTTCAGGGAAACTCAAACTCAAATCGCTCAAATTTAAATTAACAAATCCAGAAATAATAAGTTACCAGATTTCAAATGTTTTAGTGTTAAATTGTAATCTGATTTCTTTCTTTCTTTCTTTTAACAAGTAATTTAATTTTAAGCCAGTGATCAGCTTGGTCTAAGCTTTCTTAACGTGTTTTGGTTTTAACTAGTTGACATTACTTTTTGTACACGAACTTTCTTAAGAAATTAATGCAAAGCAGTTTATGTAGAACGGCTTCTAACCAGAACACTGGCCGTTAATTTGTTTTATTTTAATTCTTTAACCAGAAACAAGTAGTATTAAAAATAAGCTCAACTAAAGAGTTGTTATAAACTAAAATACATTTCTACTGTAAAGTTGACACTGTTTTTTTTTTTTTTTGAATAATTGTTGGCTCGGTTTCGGTAAACAATTTAGTTTTTAAGGTTGTAAGCAACTCATTACAGACAAGTTCATAGTCATGTCAAAATTTGTGATTTTTTTTAAATAAAAACACTTGTTTTAAATAATTTTTAAATAAAAACAAGTGTTTTAAATAATTTTCAAGTCAAGATAATTTGCTAATGATTTGTTGAACTTGCCATACAATTTATATGAAATTATACTTGCTGTTATTTTTGCCAACAAGTGTGTTGGTAATTTTGTGCTGTACGGGGTAGTTAAGTAGCTAGTTGTTGGTTGATGGTAATAATTCAAAAAATGAGGTATGCAGCCAAGTTTACACAGCAACTTGAACTCCTACTTAATAATGGTGTTTAAGTAAAAAAAAAACTAGTTTTTGTTTAAATTATTGTTTAATGTGGACATAATTTATTTCAACTTAGAATATTTTTATTATAAGTAAAACAAAGTCTATAAATACAGTTAGATATTTGTTGTGAAAACAAACAAATTATTTCTATTAAAGCACAAAATAAAAACATTTGTAACAATAGCATTGATTTTATTGTAGTTTAGTTTAAGATGCTGATTAACAAAAGAATATTTTCAAATTAAAGAACAAAAAGCTAAAGATTTTGTAAAGAATAAAAACACTAAAGAGCGTCAAAATGTATTCAAATAATATTCAATTTTATATAAAAACTAAAAACAATGTTATTAATGTTTATGGTTTTCAAATGCTTCAGAACTTTAAACACCTGTATAAAATGTCATATTTTTATACTTTTATTGTAATACAAACAAAACCCGACACCACAGTTACAATTTAACAATTAAACAAGGAATTCTTTAGTTTTATAAAATTTATGTTTAAAACAAATTTCTTAAATATTTTTTTCATTTTCCATAATATATTTCGAAACAGTTTGTATTTATACTGCCGTATTTATAAAAAATAAAGTAGGTTTGAAGTGTGCTTTTAGACAAAATTTTCATACAAAATTTTCTTAAAGTACATTTGAAGACTACTTTAATTGTTTATGAATAAGGGCAGTAGTTTTTTAGGCCAATATAAAATTATTAAAAAACAAACTATACAAAACAAGCAACACAAGCAGTTTTAATAATTGTGTTATTTTAAATAAAGCTATTTATGTCAAATAATTCAATGAATACCACAGAAAAACTAAAATTCACAACCTTAATAACTCGTCTTGGCCAGCAATTAACAAAACGTCGGCAGAACTACGGACACAAATTGGTAATGTTTTTTTTTTGTGTGGGGAAAACGTGTCGATGTTCGAATAAATGTTCTGACAAACGAGAACATTACAGCGGCAAGAGTTGTCCACACGAGACAAATATATGAATGGATAGGTATTTGTTAGCTGAGTGAGCAAGCTGAGTTGACTTATATTTGGTAACACACACAGAAGTCTTCAAGAATTCATATTATAACCCCAATTAACTCATAACTACAATATTAGTTAAAACATTATTATTTAGGTACTTTCTTTCTTTAACTTATTGCAAGAGAAGTAAGTATTAACTTAATAATAACAACCATGTCACGTTTTGCTCCAATTTTTAATATGTAAATTCTTTTCTCAAACTAAAAACCAAAAAAAACTAAAATGTACTTTGTTGTAACGTTGTTTTTCATTTTATTATAATGTTAAACAGAATTTTGTGATATTTTACGAGTTGCTGTACAAAACGCTCAAAAGAAAATAATAAAAAATAAACTCCACACTAAGTGGAAATAGAAATAGAGACAGAAAAATGTTATAAAAATCTTTTTTATTTAGTAAACTGAGGCATGGAGGAGGCTGCTGCAAGCGTATGCACCACACAATCCCAATCAACCAATAGCATTCTAATCATCATTCTAATAACAATTTCACCCACGTGCTGGAAGTCATAAAAACGTTTCGATTGACTTGAAGGTATTTAATGTAAATTTTGTAACTTTATGACACGGCCATCATAAAAATTAAATAAAAAGCATGATATGAATGTAACAGAACCAGCTAAACACATCTTTCTGTGACTTCTATAAACATTGATTTAATGTTTTTTTATTTTTATTGGATTTGGTTTAAAAAAAATTTGCTTGCAATTGCTTGAGTTTGTAACAAGTCTTTTATTTTTATAGGATTTTTTTTTGGTTGATAGGATGGCGATGATGTTGTTTGGTCATATTTGAAATAAGCTTTAAGCGGTTTGGTGCTGAGAGATGCTGTGTCGGGAAGTTTAAGGGATTAGGATTAGATAAGGCCATTTAAGAAACAACAGACTTTTTTTACTCAATTATCTATAGAGTATTAAATTAATTAGTTAAAGAAATATTTGTCATAGTCAAGAAGTTTTTAATTCGCACGGCTCGTAGTATAAACCTATAAAACGATTAGAAAAAATTAGCTTTTGGCTGAAAAAATACAAAAGTCGAAAATCTAAATTCGCTTTTTTAATATTAAAAATATTACGTTTTTACCCTTAATAATTACGATTTTTTAGTCGACTTCTTTCTATAAAAAATTAAAATTTTTTATTCTACTTTTTACATATTTTTAATGCAAACCAAAGTAATGGTTTTATATTTTATGATAAAATACACTATTTCCTATCTCTTGATATATAATATGACATCCTAGTCTCTTCCACGTGTCATATTAATTTGGAAACATTTACCACCAACTCATAATAAATTTTGGTCGAATTAATATCTTTTTTTATATTTATCAAAAAGGGGCAAATTCACATGAGCTGTAAACTATTCCCAAATTAATTTGACACCTGGAAACTACAAACAAGTCATATTATATATCAATGGATAGGAAATTGTGTATATTTTTTTTAAACATATACAACTTTTGAGAAATCAAAAACTCATGGAAGACTTTATTGGAAAACAAAATGATATATGTTGAATATGTCATTTCAGGTTTTTTGCGGACACAAAAATTGTTTCAACTGAAATTAAAATTTTATTTATAAATATTTTTTAATAAAATGTTGCATTCATAGAGAAATTAAATTTTCTCAGAAATGCAAATTTTAGATTTTTGGCCATTTTGTTTGCTCAAGAGGCGGGGTTATACAAACCTTTGGCATAATAATTGAGAACCTATTGAACCATATCGTTTATGCGATTTAAGAACATTTGCCCTTAAGATGTATTTTACATTTAAGTTATATTTTACTAATTATAAATTGAATGACTCTGGTTCCCTTAGTAACAAAGTTGTTTATTTTTTTTTTGAAAAGAAAATATTTCTCTTAAAGTAAGCCTTCCGAAAAACAGAAGTTCTTTAGGAAATTTCTTAATTAGTGTAAAAAACATAGAATTGCCTTTGTATACCAAAAAATTACAGAAAATCAAATTTTTAACATTTTCTTACTTTATATGCATAAATCTTTTGGCACTGTGATGATTTCTAAACAATTATTTTATTAATGGGTTTATAAAAGTATTATTGATCCACAAACAATAATTAGCGACAATACGTCGAGTTTTTATATGGCAACTTTAAAACTAACAATTGCTAAATTTTGGGGACCTCGGATGCCACATCTGGAGGTTTTATGAGGTTCAAATTCAAAACTTTAACTCAATAACACTTCCTCTCTAGGTATGTAAAATTTTATTGCAACTGTTTAGAAATTACAGATTTATTTTACCTTTCGGAAATGCCTCCACTATGCGATGCACTGAAAATAACAATAATTAGATGCGGTAGTGTAAGAGGAAAACGATTAATTCCCGGAAATTCTAGATCACAACTGGTTTCACAATTAGCTGTATGTGTCTAGTTATTGTATGTCCTAGGCGGAAGACAGTTTAGAATTAATTACAAATACTAAACTCCAGATTGTAAAAGGACATTTATTGATGGGTCAATTGTTAAGTTTTCTTTGTACAAAAGTATACTATTGTCATATATTAAATTATTTAATACATAAAATAAAGTGTAGTAGAAAAAAAAAATTCAAATTGTCTGCAATCTAGATTACTAAGAGACAATTAACTACAGCTTAGGGCTGTATAGAGTAACCAATTGCATTACTCTCTCTCTCTGAAAATAAAAATATAGAAAATGACTGTCTAAAAAGTATATGTATCCGTGACAACTTGTAAAGTTGCTGGATTGTTAACTATGTAAAAAAAAATAAAAATTCACTTAACGAAAATCAAAACTCTTTTCAGTTAGACAAACAAATCTGGCAACTTTGCCCAATAATTGTTTAGAAATGTTCTAAAAGCAGCAGAAGTGCATCTGTTTAAATGTTTAACAAGCTTTTTTTTTAACAAACAACCCACAAAGAAATAACTTAAATAAAAATTATTTAAACAATTTGAAAAAAGCGCGTGTTGCAACTTAACAAGTTTATTGACCGCATTTTGGTAATAATGGTAACTAGAATTGTAGTTAAAAAAAACTACAGCAACAGAATCTTAGGTACATTTTGGAGTTAATAAAAATACAAACACATAGAAGCATATTAAAGATAATATTTTAGTTGTGTTATTAAGTGCTTTGGTTATTTGTTAAAAATGTTTAAATAATTATTTGTTTATAAAATTGTTTGGTTTATTAGTTAGAGTAGATACATATGTATATTGTTGGTGGCTGTAGGCTTCAAAATTATGACACTTTTTAACAAATACAAAAATAAACAGACAAATACAAAAAACCTATGTAGTAGATCGTTATTGTTTTTGAGGTTTGTTGTTGTTGTATTTTATGTTGACGTTTGAAATATCTTAAAGCTACTTAAGCTTTACTTGTCATTCTTTCTTAAATATTTTTATATTTGCTATGTTTTGTCTCCCAGCCAACAACCAACAAACAAAAATTTCTTTAAGGTGCCTATTATAAGCAAAATTCGATTTTCGACTATGGTCGAAAATGCTTATCGAACGAATTTTCATTTGTTATTATGGTGCACATTCGATGAAAAGATGCTATTGGGAAAATCGCTCTTTTTGGGTTATTCACAATAGTACATATCTATCAGCTGGCGCTATATTTGTTTACAAATTCTTAAAGAAAAATGAATTAAAATTGAAATGAACACCACGGAATTATGGTTTAATGATTCGTCTGATGAATAGAATTAAGCTCCTGTGTAATGCCCTCTCAGTTTTTGGCTGTCTGAACTTTAGAGCAAATACCTTTTGCCAAAAGTGGATCTTCTTCCATGAGAGAATTGCGGTTTTCTACTTACGACCTTAGACCTACAGAATATTAACAAAATTTATTTACAAGTAGTATCTGGTTGACCAAACTCAAAAAGAAATACTTACATTTTAAATACATTTTGCACAGTTTTATACAGCGTTGACAGCAAATTTTTGTTCGAATACAAATTCGTTGAACAACGAAATTTTCGACAGTGATATATATGGATTATCGAATGCAGCTCATAATAGGGGCCTAATTCTTTTGCTTGAAGCCTAAAGAGACTCCAACAGACCCCAAATAAACAAATTCTGGCATAGCTACCTACTTACACACACACACACACACACATACACAGTCACTTTCTCATTTGTCTATGTGTGTGTCAAAATATATGTAGAGCTGTTTATGATTCTTATACTTAATTCTTTTATGAATGATGAATGCATTATAATGTTAATTTAGTAGTGCTGTTGTTGTTGTTGTTGACAATTCTGTTGCTGCTGCTCTTGTTAAAAATACATTTATTCTTAGAATATTTATGATGCCGTTTGTCACACAAACTATTTATCCATGTACTCTCATATCGTATCTTGTTTGTTTTTAGCTAGTTACATGTGTATCTATGCACAACATCATAGATATACTCGTACATTTTTTCAATTTATACCAAGTTTTTTATTTAGTGGCTTACATTTCTTTTATAGAGAAATTAGGTTGATGTTGTTAGATATTGTGATTGTTTTATATTTGACAAATGATAAGATACATTTATGTATGTATAGATAATTGTTACACAAAATTACATGAAAAAGTTAGAAACACCAAAAAATTTAAAACTGGTTTAACTAATTAAGCGTATATTGTGGGTGTTTTTTATTGTTGAATTACTTTGAATCGTAAATACTAGAAATTTTAACAACTCTTTGGAACAAATAGTGATAAACTAGAATAAGTTTCAAATATATAGACCTTTAAAGGAATGTAATCATTTGAAACTACTAAAAGAAACTTTAGCAAATAAGATATTTTTGAAATCAGCGTTTTTTGGTGGCTTTAGAGATTGCTTGTAAAATCAGTGATAGCGTTTTTTTTTTTTTTATATTAGCGATTTTTAAAATAAGCGATTTTTGTTAAATAGTAGATTTTATTGAAATTATTGATTATATTTGAGTATTAGCAATTTCTTCATAAGAAATTAGTGTTTTTTTTATATTAGCGATTTTTTTAAGTAAGTGTTTTTTATGGACTTGTTGATTTTATGTGTGAAATCTTTGATTTTTAGTAAACCTCACGATATTGTGATATTAATGACTATTTGTAATGTGATTATTTGAAATTTTGTGTGAAATTCTCGAGTTTTTATAAAATTAGCTATATTTTTGAAATATGCGTTTTATTTAATAAATTGGCGATTTTATAAACTGGTGTTTTTATGTAAGATTGATAATTTCTAGTATAATTAAACATTTTTTGTAATTCTCGATTTCTTTGGCTACTTAAGATTTATTTATAATTTTGTTGTTGTGAAAATCACAATATTTTTTTTGTGATTTTACTTTCCATATGAATTTGACTTTTTATAATTTTTTAAAATAAATTAACGATTTTTTTAATTTGTGTGAAATAATTGATTTTTTGTAGTAAAACTGCACTTTTACTGTCTTTACTGATTTGTTGAGAAAATTTTGATTTTTAAAGAAATTAACTTTTGTGTGAAGTTGCTTTTTCTATTGTCTATTAGCGATTTGATATTAAAATCGCTGAATTACGTTTTAGTGTTTTTTTTTTGTAAATTTCGCAAGATTGTTTTAGAAATTCGAGCTTTTTGTAAGTTTAAGAATTAATAGCGTAGCAATTAGTGTTTATGACAAATTTGTTTTAAGAAATTAAGTTAGTAACTAAAGCAATCGAAATCTACTATTATTTTACAAGTCTACCCATTTGAATTAGACTAAAGCTGTAATTAGATCTTTGAGGGTGACTGTAGCTTAGTTGGTTAGCGCATTTGATCATTAAGCATGAGTTGGTATTTATAGATTCGATGTAGGGTTCGATTCCCAGCCGCTGCCACTCAAACAACATCAGTTCCTGATAATTGTTAGTTTTCTTCTATTTATTACAACTAATATTTATCACAGCGCCCTCCTTTGGTGGTATAGCATTCAAACGCCACCGAAGTAAAATAATTAAATAAAGGTTATAAAATCAAGCTTTAACATTAATGCGCCTACCTACCACCAGAGGCGCTGAAATTCTGCACAAAAACAAACATAAAGCGCATTAGAGAGTTGTGATATAAAAAAAAGCTTTCTTCTTTCACCACCTTTACTTCTTCAACTATCCTCTTTCCAAAGAAAGTAACGCAAATATATATAGGCATATTAATTGCCTGAGTGTTACTTCTCTTTTTTATAAAAAAAAAATTAGAACAGAAGATTCTTTTCAAAGACACAATTTTAATCCAATTACATAACAGATATCCTGCAATTCGAAACTACTAGATATTTACTCCTCATTGAGAAGACATAAATTTCTTCACATGTTGGTCAATTTCTTATAAACACATGAATTAGTCTCGTGGGGACAACTCTTGTCGATGTTATGTTCTGGTGCGAACAACGTTGCGGCAACATTAGTTCTCAAAACTATCTCTGATAAAAAGATGAACTAATTCTTTTAGTATTTCGTTCTTGAGCGCACAAAACGATAGCTCATCAAGTCATGAGGTTACATATTAAAAACCTCTATAAGAATTTACCTGTCACTACATATCAAACTTTTAAAACAAAATAATTATTGTTTCATTCTTTTATTTTTTAAAAAAAATCGACAAACATTATGGTCTTTGAAACTTTAAACTGATAATGACAATTTGATATTTCAATACACTTAAGGACTTTTCAAAATGTGTTTGTTAATTACGAAATTCCTCACAACTATTCAAAACAATTAAAGTGCATTTGCTTAAATACTCTTAATGTGTTGCTGAGTGTTGGCTGTCTTAATTGTTAAGTTTTTTTGGTATTGTCTTAAACAAACATTCATTTGTAGAAAAAAAAAATTGTTTTATTTTTGTTAATTTGTTTATAAACATTAACAGGTGTTTATTTAATTTTGTTTCTGTTTGTGTGTCCGCCTTTTGGTTTTATAATGCATTTATATTGTATGAATTAAACAACTGTTAGTTACGATTTTTAAGTAAATTATAGTTTAGGTTTTTTTTTTGTTATATGAGACCAAAATAAAAGACAGACTATTGTTGATTTTTATGCAGACATTACAAGATTTCTGCTAAAAAAAATAAACAAAAAATAAAATAAATAAACAAATAAATCGTATAAAAGTGTTATAATTTGTATTTCTTGTTGGTTGAGTTGAAATAATCTGAAAACCTTGAACGAATTTGAATGACATTAGTTAGATTTATTTCATTCAAATTGTATAAGTCAGACAAAAAATAGTTATGACCGACCAGTCAAGAACGTTATTATTATAATGTTGTAAAATATTAGAAAATATTTCCTTTAACTAAAGTTAAGCTGTAAAGTTGTTTACTTTTTGAATTGTATTGTAAAAAGTAGTTATAGAGGAGATTTTGTACATTTGTAGTTAATACTTATGATGTGAAAGATTACCAAGTAGTTAGTTTGTGGTACTGGTGGCGTACTAGTCACTTGACTGGCCAAACAGGTTGCATGTTCATTCAGTAGTAATGTGACTAACATGTGTCTGTTCTAGGACGCTGTAGCTACAATCAACAAAATATGGTTGTAGTGCTTTTACCAGTCCTTTGTAGTGTGTTAACTCTACATTGGTTGTATTAAGAAAGAGTTGACTAAAAAATATATCAGTTCGGGTTGTTCTTTTTAAAAAGAACTGGCAAAATACTTAGAAAGAACTTGTGGGTAACTAAAAAGAAAGTTGTGTATAATTGACAGTCAACACTTTTTAGTGCTTTAAAATTATTATCAAACGCATTTATGTAGCTAAAACAAAAAAAAAAAACACAAACTCTATTAGTGAATCAGTTTTCTTTAGGAAATTATTACTGATCAAGTGTATTACTAGATAGTGAGAGAACTAAAATCTATAAAGAGAACTGAAATTCAACCAATTAAATAATTTTAAATTCTAGTAAAAAGTTAAATGAATTTATAGCCTTTCATAAGGCAAATTCAACCGATCTTGTTATGTATTGCATTTAAAAGAAAACTCACCTTTTTTTTCTAAGTGTAAGACAAACAGCCGATCAGAACAGATGTGTTATTAATTTAATCCCATAATAAGCTAATATTTCAGTATATTTAAATATTGTTTTTTTTTTTGCGTTAAATAATTATATTATTGAATTCCCATCAGTAATAAATTGGTTTGTTGTCTTTCTACCTATTTTGGTTTTAATTTACAGAAGCTTTAATTTGTGGTTATTTCGAAAAGTTACAACCAACAACAATGATCATTAACAAAATTTCACATTTTTTATTTTGAATTTTAAACACAAACACTGGCACGCTAACACAGCAGTTGCCGAACACACGGCAAATCGTCTTAATTTTCTCAATTAGTTTGAATGGGTTTTTGATTAATTAAACAATTAATAAATTTCATTAATTATTTTACAAGAAAACATAAAGTTTTTAAATGAAACTTAAAGCTTAAGTGAAATATCGTTTACATATGTACGAGATTTTTAAAACTTTAATATCAAATTCCAATTAATTCATGTTATACAATTTTAAAATTGTTGCTGCTGCTGCACTTTTTTTTATTTCATTTGGTGTGTGTATGTTTTTTTTAATTTCTCTTTTTTATTTTTATTTATTATTTGTTTTTATTTTGGTAGTTCTTTCGCTTCTTCACATTTAGTAGTAATAATACCACATAAGAATGCTAAACATTATAACAAATTGTATGTTGTATTGTTGTTTATTGTTATAAATAAATTATCTATTGGGAAGTATTTATTGTAAAATTAATACATTTCGTTTTATTTAGATTTTTTGTTGTACTTTTTCTTCTTGTAATTTTGTTTTATTTTTTTATAGTAATTTTAGCTCAACTTGAAATAAAATATGTAAAAAAAAACAGAGCAGAGGAAACACACAGAGAAATCGTTTGTTTAATTGAACCATAAAATGTTGCGTTTCGTTTATTGTAACGTCTTGAAAGCTCCACCGCGCGTATACGTCTGACATTTAGTTTTTGTGGTGAGTTTGTTTAAAGACCTTCGTCGTTTATTATTTGCTCAGTTAACAACATGTTGTATTTTGTTTGATATAAAACGTTGGGGAAACAAAAACTATTCGAACCTATTGTTCGATGGAGTATTTTGGTTGGTGCGCAAGCAACAGTGGGATGGAAGTGAGATGAAGATTGTTTGAAATTTCTTTTTAACAAAACAAGATAATTTTATTAGTGGTTTTATACTTTACATTCATTTTTTTTATTTGTTTTCTTTTACTACTTAGCCCTGGAAACTGAGATATTAAATGAGCTTTAAAATAAACTACATACAACTTTACAAGTTAAAATTCAGAAATCCAAATTAATGCATTCGTAGTTGATACTGATAATGTGACTGATTACCAAGTAGTTAGGTTGTGGTACTGGTAGCGGACTAGTTACTTAACTAGCCAAACAAGTTAACACATGTTAATTCATTAGTAATGTGACTAGCCTGTGACTGTTCTAGGAAGTTGAAGCAACAAAACATGAATGTTGCTTCAACTTAGTATGTAGTAAGTTTACTCTACATTGGTTTAATTAAGGACATGGAAAAGTTTACTAAACAATAAATCAGTTCAGGTGGTTACTTTTTAAACAAAAACTGGCAAAAAGCTAAGGCCAGAATTAGAATTATTAAAAGACAAACTCGATCAGTGAATCAGTTTTCCCTAAGAAAGTATTACTGATCAAATTTATTAGAAGATAGACAAAGGAATTATTTAAAGAAAGTTAGTATGTACATACATATTTATAGAAATGCCCAAATTAAATTTAATCAATTAATTTTGATTATTAGTATTAACAGCAGTTAGCAGATACCTTAAACTAGTATATAAAAAACTAACGATGGGTTTTTTCCAAAATCACGTTTTTATCATTTCAATTTTGACCAATTTTTTGTTCATGAATATACATACTACTTAATTATTACAATACCAGTACATAGATACTAGTCACTGGACTAGACACTAATATTGTGACTTTTCAACTTAACATGTGGTTTTGCTAGATGCTAACAATTGACTCCCACATGGAAATAGTTATTCCACCAGTCCTAAGTAGACAATTTACCGCTCATATAGATTTGTAAAGTACTGGTGGCAAGTACAAACAGTTTTCAAAAAAATTTCTTTACCTGTGGAAGTTCGCACAGTGTGTGACAGTCTGCAATCTAAACCTCATAGTCAACATGTTTGACAACAACAGGTGAGTTGAGTTAATAGCTCTAAATGAAAACAAACCTAAACATAGAAAAAGTATCAAGCAGTGTCTGATGAACATAAATTCCCCCCACATCAAATTCTTTTTTTTTTGTATTTTTTCTCGCTTTTGAAACAGACAACAGCAACATTGTCAATACAAGTATGAGGTGGTATTTTTCATAATTTTGTTTTTATGTTTTTAAAAGACATCCATCTCCCACTTGTTGTCAGCTGGCTGTATGAGTGAGTGAGTGAATGAAGTGAGAGTGTGTGTTTATGAGCTGTGTTCACTATGGTGAATTAATTGACTAAACGACTGACTTCACGCCTTCACATAATAAAGTTGGAAATGTATTTTATAAATATACCTATATACATAAGTATGTACATATGTATATACAATTTATTTTTAACAATATTATATGGTAAATGGTATAAAAATGTGCGAGCCAGCAGTTAGTTTTTGTATTACTGCGGTTGTGTGTGCGTTTTTGTTGTAGCAATGAGTGCATTCAAGTTGAAGTGATAATAAAATGATAAGAGCATTTATAACAACAACGACGACAATGATAACATCAGCCTTACAACCAACCAGGCAACCGGCCGTTCTCTTGGTCGGTCAGATAGCCAACAACTCATACACACTTGTTATGTTTTATGTGCTTGTTTTTTTATATTATTCTTTAATAAGATTTTTTTAAAATAGCGAAAAATAAAATAAATTGCAAAAAAATTACATAGATAAAGGCTAAAGTTGAAGGTTGTATTTATAGCAACAGGTTGACCCAAAAAAGGCGCAACGTATCTAGAACATATAAAGGAACTTGGATAGAGTGAGTGCGAAAAACAAAAAGCACTATCACGCATAATGGAAAAGGTGTTCTCAGGTATATTTGTACGTGAAATGTATGGAAGTATGTGTGTATTTTTTAAATGTGTTAAAAAAATATTTATTTTCAATTATACGCTTTTGTAGCTGACATTTAGCAATTCAATTAAATTTTAATTTAATGCAAACATCATGCCTGTTCGATGAATTTTCATCAGAGGAATTACTATAAATGCAATATAATGCCTTTGTATTAAGGTTCGTAAACAATAAATAGTACCAGAAATAGTACCAACCGGTTTGAAGCACGTTGGTCATAACTTTGTAAAACCTGGCTTTAAAAAATCACAATGAGCTGGTTCAGATTAAAACAGAGAATTAAAGTGCATAACAGGTTATTATAATCTATTTGAGGTACTCTTTATGCCGACCACTGTAATATCCGGACGAAATTGAAGCCTTACAAATTTCAAAGTGAATTGAGGGTTTTACAGAATAGTTTTGATATTAATTTCGAACTAAACAGAATTTTCCAGGGGTTTGGTTTGCTCACTAGTCTTCTTTTATTTGGACATGAGCATAAATTTAAATCTAAAAAAAAAACTAAATAAATAAATTTAATAATATTTTTGGGAAACGAACTTTATTTTATTATAATTCCCATAAATTAGCAACTACACTTTCTTATTTGTTTTATGCATGTTGTATTTCTTTCTTTAATTGGGTTAACTAATGTTAGGGAAAATGAAAATTAATTTTTTTTTCGCCGTTTATTATTATCGCTTTTTTTCGATGAGAACCATATTGTTTGAGGTTAATTGGAATTTAATGATTCATGCTGAAGCTTAACGATTAAATTAGGTTGCTGATAGCAACTCATCCCACAACTTCTCTACTGCACATGTTTTTTAGTAGCGACTGAAATTTACATTTAACAGTTAAACAAAAGAAGACAAAAAAAAAACACAAAAAATATCAAATTTCAGAAATGTCATGTCAAGATGACAAGTTGATTTGATGGATTTTGTATCAAATGTTTCAAATTTTGTTTCGAAAGGGTCATTCAGCATAAGCCATTAATTACAAATTTTGTATTTGTTTCTCAAGTCACAAACATCAATTAAGTTTGAAGGCGGTTTAAGAGGCCTGTATGTTGAGTCGTTAGAAATTGCAAAACATTATATTGGACTCTGTCGAATTCCTATACAAATTATATTCGTTGAGACACTGATGCCCATTTAACACACATCGAGACGAGTACGAACATACGCAGACTCAGATTTTCATCGTCTTGCCTGCACAAAAAGCTTACTTGTAATTTGTAGAAAATATGTTTCTCTTAAACCATTTGGAAGCCTAATGCATCATTATCCAAGCATTTCTAGATATCTCTAAAGATTCTGAAATGATCACAACGAATCTATATATAAAAATGAATTTTGTTTTGACTTCTGAAAAGTTATTTAAAAAGCATGCATAGACGTGCTTGCAGATAATGCATTTTTATTATAAGCAATGTAAAAAATTACAACAACAATCAACACTACAACAACATCCGTTAATAGTGTGTACGAAATTTACAGACACATTACAACAACAAGCTATTTATGGCTTTATTTATTCTATATTAAAAAATATTTTCGTTTAAAGGTTGTCTTATATTTTAACTTTTTTTTATACTGAACCAATTTTACTGATTTTCAATACACAACAATCCAGGGCAATGCTAAACATTTAGTTTAATACCATTTATTCAGGTTTGACATTTTGGACATGAGAGTGATTTACACCCACACACACACACACATACATAAGAATTTGGGAAGAATGTCTTCTAGAATCTATGTTTAAAATATTTAAACAAAAAAAAACACCTCCCAAACGAATCCTTTTTTTATCATTTGGAAACATTAGAAGCCTGAGATTTTTCACTAAATAAATATGATGAAAAGTCGTTATGCTTGCTAAAAACATAGATTAAATATTTATTATAACCCTTTTATTATGTAAACTGCAAAATAAATATTTAAAATAAAAAAAAGAACATTTGCAAAAGTATCAATTTTCCGCCACTATGATGCTACCAAAAAAGGGAAGTAATTGTACACAAGCGTATTAATTTAAAGCACAGTTCCTGAATGAATATTTTTATCAGCAAAACAAACTACTACTAAAGAAACTTAACAGTAAAATAGTGCCAAAATTTGTTTAATCCATTAAAAATCCATTTATAAACTCCTTGAACATAGATATGTTATTTTTTTTAAGTATTTCCTTTTACATACATCTTACATCAGTATTAAGATAAAACAATTTGTGTTTGATCAAAAAAAGATCAGATCAGATTTATGCAATTTTAAATTTTAGTCATATTGTAAGTATTTCGTTTTAAATCAAAACTGAAAAGAAAAATTGTTTTATGTTGTTTTTTATATTTTCCTAACAACCAAATCAAAATTAAAATTTAATTATTGGTTATCCAAATGTTGGAAAAAAGATCTTGTTTAATATTACCACATACATTTTGGCTTAACGGAAAAAATCACATGAAAATAAAAAGAAAACAAGGGAAAACATTAAACGAATTTATGGCTTAGTGTTGCCATTTTGGCAAATACAATAAAATTTGTGGGGTATGAGTTTTTTTTAAATTCTTCAAATATTTGAAATATTATTGTTATGTTTGTGGAAAATATAATACACAAAAAAATATAACAGAATGAAACAATGATATTTGCAGTATTTTGTTGTAGATTTTATTAAATCTAAAGTATGCAAAACTTGAAATGGTGCTTTAATTAAATGGTAACAAAAAAAAAGAAGAAAGTCAATGAAGGTTGGTGTTCCAATGTTATGATACAATCCCAGTAATTTTTAAAAAATTATTTTATATCATACAACAAAACATTATTATTATTTTTATAAAAAATATATTATTTTTATAAAAAAATTTCATTTTTATGAATAATTAAAAAAAAAAGAAACAGCAAGATACCACACCTTTACAGGATAATAAAACTAAATAAGCATTATTTTATAAAATTTTCAATTGTCATTCAAAAATCACCAACTTCAAATGCGTATAAAGAAAAATCTCGCACTGAACTACAAAGAAAACCTTGAAGGTTTTGTTATGGATAATGTCAACTTTCATTGACATTTTGGTCTTATCCCATTTCCATTTCGTTTGTTGCACTGTGTTATTGAGCGATATATCATAAAATTGAAGCAAATGATTTGTAAAACATATTTGCATTGAACATTATTTGGAGACCAATATTTTGAAGAGCATTATGCTCTTTAAAGTTATTTTTGGCAGTGGGCCTTATATTGAAGTTATCAACCGATCCGCATAAAATTTGTTTAGAATTGTTTAGGCTTCATGTAAAACTTATTTGTAGCAAAATTTGTTTGGAAACATTTACAAATCCAACATTTATGAACAATAGTCATATTTTGGAAGGACATTTGTATGGGAGCTAGGTGAAATAATGGACTGATTTCAACCAATTTCAATCCCAACCATTCTTGGGCCGAAAAATATCATGAACCGTATTTAACCAAATTTCTTCAAAATTATGACCTATACTCTGCGCACAAGTTTACATGGACGTCCAGCCAGACGGACAGGCGGACATCATTAAATCGACTCAGGAAGTGATTCTAAGCCGATCGGTATAGTTTAAGTTGGGTGTTGGGCTAATATTTATAGTGGTGTAAGGTATAAAAATCTAAGCAAAAAGAAAAGTGGACAAATCACAGCACAAATATTTGGTTGCCTTGCAATGGCATAACATGACAATGTCATCAACTTGACATAACAATGTACACACTTTATCTGAGTAATCACAAAATAACAGAATCAAATCTTTTCTAATAATGACAATCATGTCTTTAGCGAACACGGATAAAACAACGGAAACAGTAGCTATCATATTTCATGACACAGCACAAATATTTGGTTGCGTTGCACTGACAGAACGTGACAATGTCTTTAAGTTGACAAAGTACAAAGCACAACGCTTAAGCTAGATTTGCATGATTGAAATTTTCTTCAAAATTGCTCTTCAAAATGCTTCAAACTATTAATAACTATTAATAACTATTAAATAAATAAATTTTGAAGAAATTTTGCTGTTTACACGAGTTTGAAGCATTTTGAAGAAAATTTCAATCATGTAAATCTAGCTTTAGTTAGCAAAGTAAAACACTTTTTTTGATGAAATATTTCAATATGGCATTTCTGTACAGATGTCTTAAGCAAAATCTTTTCTACTAAAGACAAACATTGTCTTTAGCTGATACATTTTTTATCTTCAATCAGAGAACTGGAACTCCTACCAGAAGCATATGTGTTCATAAAATGATTTACAGCTACATCTTAGTTATAGATTTTGGTAAAATAAGGGGTTTATAAAAAAAATATTTACAAACTGCAATCCCTAAAATTTGCTTAAAACTTTTGGCAATACTGACTGCTACAGTTAGTAAGACGTTTATCTGTGTATTTAACTGCAAACTGCAGTAGTTGTACATATAGTTGTCATTAGTTCCACTTAATGGTTGACTGAATTTTACAATCACATACAACAAAAATTCAAAAAAATATGAAAATTACTAAAACTAAACACAATTTGAAAAAAAAAATTATTAATTTAACCAAAAAAAAATAAAAACTAGACATATTGAAAGTAAAACTGGTTTAAAAGCCAAACGAAAAACTTCCTTTTTAGCTTAAAACTAAAATTAGTTTTACAACTAAAAATGTTACAAGAAATTTCAATAAAAATGCAAATTAATTAATTATATAAATTATTAAAAAAGCAAATATTCTAATTTTTAAATGTATTTATAAATAAAGCTAAAATGTTGAAACAAAAAGCCATTAACAAAAACTTGTAAAATATTATTAAATATAACAAAACAATATTAAATACTAGACTATTAGAATACTAAATATGTACAATACATATTCAAGAATCTGTTATTGTTAACATTATGGCCTTCTTGCCATTTTGGTAAGAAGTTTTGTTATAATTTGTTAAAATAAATTTAATTTATGCATTGAAATTTTTGATAATTTATAGTTATAAAATTTTGAGTTTAATAACAGCTATTTAACAAGTCTATAGTTTGGCTAATAAAATTAACAAATATGGTTAAATAGCTGAATTCAAATATTTATCTGCTTTTCAAAAAAAAAAAAATATGCGTGAATGAATATATTGCCCCTTAAGGTAATTTCAAGACGTTATAAAATTGCATTACAAATAGTTAACCTTGAAAAATAGTGTTTGGACAGATCCACCATTTGTTAAATCTCTTTTCTGATTAGTTAGTTGAAATTTAAAATTGGTAATAGAAGAGGAAGTTGTAGTAGCCACGTGTATTCCTACGCAAGTTTTAATTGAGAGAAACTATGGTAACATCAAAAGAATTCAAAACACTAAAGCTACTGCTACAATCAGAAAACAGAATAAAGCCCCTGTTGGCTATTAGTGCCGACCACTGCCTAAAACAAACATAAATGAAAAAGTTACTCAAAAAAACTTTAAAGTTAAAATTATTTCTGATTAATTTAGTCTAATTACATTACGGAAATACGGTTCTTATAAGTCTTTATAAAAAAGTTTTCTTAAAGCACTCAATTCTAATTTGCCAAAGTCTAAAAAGTTTTTAATATTGTTTAAAAATATCTTTAACTATTTACTTATATTTTAGACACGTTTGTCAGACCATTTTTCCAATTAACTGTTAATAAAAATGTAAAGAAAAAAGGCAAACAAATAAATTGTCTGGCAATATATTTTTTTCTATTTTAACCTTAAAAACAATTTCTAGACAAAATGTTGCAAAAAGTTGGAAAAAGAAAAAAGTTGTGTACCATTTAAAACAAAACGTTTTAAGCATACAAACTAGGTTCAAATTGCACCCGTCAAGGGGTAGAGGGTGTAATGGTAATAAGTGTTTTAAAATTCTTAATAAAAAAAAAACATGCTACATATTGTAAGTGTAAATAGAGCTTTAGGAAGTAGTACTGGGGGTAACAAATTAAATGCACAGCATTTGTGTTTAACAAAGTTGAGGCACAGACATTGTCAATTAATGCCGTGCTCTTAAAACAAGCTGGGCAAGACATACGAAGTCAGTGTCAAACACCATTTAATTTTGAATTATACAGGAACGAAGAAAATTAAATATTTTACATAGCCTAGCTAAATGACCAGTGTGTCATATAATCTATAAGATAATTTTATGTATTTTGATTCAAAATGTTTAACGGATCAGGCGGCTGCTAAACATGACTAATGGCGTTTTCTTTTCTGGCAAAAATGTTACACTTTTTTCCTGTGTAAAAAGTGTAACATATATATGTAACATTTATGCCAGAAAAGAAAACGCTATAAGTGATTTTGAACAAATGTTGTAAAAATGTATTTAAATAAATATAGCTAAAGACAAAATTGTATTTATCTGTCTATAAACATATATAAAAATGAATAGGTCCATGTATGTAAAGGCATCATGTGAAAACGGCTGGAGCGATTTAGCTGATTTTTTTTCAGGAGGTGGTTTGTAAAAAAAAAAATTAAAAAATTTCTGGCAAAACGAGGAAATTTTAAGTTTTTAATATATTGCCTCCTTTTCACTTCTCATTTTTCTTAATAAGAGACATTTTTTTGTTATAAACCGTTATAAACCAAATTTTTAATAGTCAAATTGGATCAAGAGTGTCAATGTGTTATTAACGTCATTACTTGTAACTATTTTTAATGAGAATATAAAAATAGATTTTTTAAAAGCTTTCGGATTGGATTTAAAACAAACACATACAATTTAGAGAAATGTATGAAATCTATAGTCAAAAAATGTGTAATCATCGTCGTTTTTGAAAAAGTCAATGATGCCACCGGCCCATCATTCGCACCGAACAGTGCATTTTTTACGGTCGATAATTCAACAACACTGGCGGACACAGCTGCGATATTTTCCTCTGATCGTACTCTACGTATGCGCATTGATGCGAAAATTAGTCACAAGATTCCACCTCAGATGGACGCCCAAGCTGACCATAAAATGGAAAAATTGCACAATGCACTTTCTTAAACGATAATAAAATTCAATTATCTGCAAGTTTTGTTAGATTTTAAGTCGTTTCATGGTTAAATTATAGTAACGTGTTACACGAAAACAGCTGAGCTGCCATTAACAGTCTTGCCAAAAAGAAAGTTGCTAAAAAAAATCATTAATAGAGAAGGGGCAGCATTTTAGCATTTTACCTCATTATCAATAAAAGTTCTTGCTGGAATATCATAACAGGTTGACTTGTATTTTAAGAATTACCTCAAGCAATTACTTGTCTAGTTAAAACAATTTAAAAATAACACTTATTTTTAACAAGCTCCTTTAACTCATTTGTATTTCTATTCTATTTTAATTTCAAATTCTATTATTACTTTTTCTCTGTTTCTTATTTTTTTTTTTTTTTGCAACACACTTTTAACATTATTGTTCTTTAACAAATACTTTAACTCTTTTTTTTTCTATTTTTCAAGTAGTTGTTTTGTTATTATTGATAAATATGTACGTAACATAGAAAAAAAAACATTAACAAATACGAAATACAAAATAATAGAGTTTTAAATACAAATAACTGTGTAGCTTTGTGGCAATGAAGAAAAAGCATGTTGCAAGCACACCTGTGTATATTTAAACTAAAAAATACCCACAGTGCAGTAACCAACAAAGTATACTTGGTGTGTTTATTATAAGAAAGAAAAAACAATAATGTTTTTCAAATAAGAAACTTAAGTTTAAATAGCGGCTCTCTTATTCTTTAAGCATTTAACAGCAGCTACAACAAACAATGATAATAATTCATAAACTATAGTTAAACTACAAATAACAACAACATTATTATTGGCTTAAGCTGCCCAAATAAAACTCTAAGTTGCATTAAAACATTGCTCAGTTTTTTATTCTGTTGTTGCACTTAGCCAAGTTTAAAGAAACAAAAAAAAAAAAAAAAACAAAAATCCATTTAAGAATTTTATTTATTTTTATGTTGATACCATCAATAAAGTCAATAACTTGCAATGACTTTGATGCAGAAGTATTATTATATGAGGTGATGGAATGAATGAATGAATAAACGAATGAATGAGTTTTTTTTTTATTTTGATTATTTTCTGTTGCCAAAGCTTAAAATCTGGCACATAAAAGACCCGCCTTTTCTTTTGTCTGTTTTAAGTCTTTATGGTTTAAATAGAAGTGTTAAAATTGCAGACATGTTTAAGCATGTTATTGATTTGTATTGTTAATGTTAATAATTTGCATACAAAAGTAAAAATAGTTTTTTTAAGTTTTAAGAATAGACATGACAATTATTTGCAAACAAAAAAAAGAAATAAACTTAAATTAGCTTTTAAAAATGCATTACTTGACCATTTTGACAAATTGTCAGCACGTTGAAAAGCAACATTACATAATTTTTTTTTTTTGGGAAAAAAACATTAAATAAAGAATTCTTAAACTGTTAAATATGACATTTTTGTAAAAGTAATGCAGTAATATAAAAATACATTTTTGTAATGATTTTATGGCAATGAAAATAAAAAACAATAGCAGTAAGCAATTGTTAATCAAAATCTAGACATTGAAGGAACTATAACAGTATGAACGTTGTTTTTAAAAAATTCATAAAAAATTATAAAAATTACAAAAGGTATTTTTAGTCCCATAGTGCAACTAAAATATTTTTTAATTTCCCACTATCACTGTTACACTTTTTTAGACTTAAAAATTAACGTATTCAGCTTAATACGATTAAGAACAAGTCCCACTGTGCAGAAATATTTTTTATTTTCTCACTACTTCTCACAGGATGACTCAGAAAACAAAGTAAAAAATTATCTTAATACCCACCTTTTTTTCGTAGTATCAATACTACACTCCTTTTTGACTCAAAAAGTAATGATAGGAATTTAAAACAATTAAAAATATTACTTAAGCCCCACAGTGCAGCAGAAAAATATTTTGTTTTTTTTTTATTTATAACTTTTTTCTAGCTATTAAAATTACCAAAAAAAGGCTTTTAATAATACACTGTGCAAGGACAACTAATTTTAATATAAACAAGTAAGAATGTATAGTCGGTCAAGCCCGACCATATAATACCCGACAAATGCACAACCAGTTTTTCAGAAATGAACATAAAACTTTAGTGTTATGCATATAAAAATAGTTTGTGTTAAATTTTATTTTGATATAAACACTTTAAAAGAGTTATACATGTTAAAGTGATTTTTGAAGGCGTTCTTACATGAGAGCTTTGACTAATTATGGACCGATCGTTCGAAAATTAGGTGTCATGATTTCTGTATATGTATATGAAATTCATTTATGTTGTATTTTATTAGGATAAAAACCATTCTTAAGAGTGATTTTCATACTTTTTATTGACCGATGATCATCAAATTAGGCTGATTGATTTGTATGTACATTATTTGTATTATTTTGATATCAACATTTTATAGAGAATTATGTTCTTTTAAGTAATTTTTGCAAGTGACCCGTATATAGGAGCTATGGTCAATTATAGACCGATCTGCTGAAAATTTGTAGATGTGCAGCCAGCCAGACCGACGGACAGACGTATGGATATCGTTAAATCGACTCAGGAAATGATCGATCGGTATTTTTTAAAGTGGATCTTGGGCTAATATTTTTTTGGGCATTACAAACACCTCCCTACTATGGTGGTGTAGGGTATGTCCAATCCAGGCCTTATTGGTCCTAAGCCGTTCAGAATTTGACTTATTTTTATCAAAATTTTTAAGTTTTGAATTTACAAATATTTTACCGAATTTTTTTTTTTTTAATTTTTGTCCCCACAGTGCAATTGAAAAATATTTAGGATTATGATTGAAACATACATTGATTTTCAAGAAATGTTTAAAACAAAATATATTGAATTATTTTTTTTGAGAATTTGAGACCCACTGTAACCACTTTAGATTTCAACAAGTAAAATATAATTTTTTAAAGAAATATAAAGTTTCAAGTAAATAAATGGAGAATTTTTGAAATTTATAAATTTCTTATGAAAAATACTATTTGCAGCAATAAATTTCAAGATTAAGTTTTGACTACAGCCTTCCTTATTTGCCACCAGTAACTAGTTGGCGGAATAACACAAAAGTTTCATAAGGATTCCAAGTGTGTTGAACATACATAATGACAAAATCAATATTATATTCCCCCTCCTAATGGAGCGTATATAAATAAAAAATTTGCTTTCATGCAACTAACCACACATCAGTAGACGTTTTTTTTTATTCTTCTTGCCGCTGCACAACCATAAACTTTCTTTAAATATAACACAAACAACTACGACAGAGAGTTGTTGGCTAGTATCGCTTTTCTTTGTGAAAGGCTGCTCCAGGGGGAACACAAATAAGAAAATTATACAAAATAAAACAAAAAAAAATGTAACTTTAAAACAAATAAATACAGATAAATAAATCTCTTTTTACTTTAAAGAAAAACAAACAAAGCTAGCAACAATCTCTTGCTTAAGTCATATACTGGCGAGTAAATATTTAAATTTCATTACAAAACACATTAAAAAACAAATAAGTACCTAAAATAAATAAAAGAAACTAACTAAAGAAGTTGTTAACAAAATAAGTAAAAAAGACAAATATGTTAATAAACTATGAGGTAAAAGTTAACCAGAGATATAACGTTATTAACAAACAATTGCTATGCTAATTTATTTTGTTCTAATTTTTTTTTTCAACAAAGCTCTTAATTACAATATTTTTTTATTTAATATTTATTTTAACATAATCCCCCTATTTTTTTATTATTCCTGTTATTCTTTTTTACATTCCTTAAATATTTAAATAATTTACTCATTATTTACATAATTTGTAAACCTAAGAATTTAATGAAAATTATTCATAATTAAATAACTTTGGCCTATATTTAACGGGAATATTTTTATATTTATTATTATAATAGCAGTACACTTTTTTTTGCAATGGTCCGAACAACAAAACTCTGATAATGATAACATTGTTTATTATTTACTTTGACGTAAGTCATAAAAAAGGGAAGTTGATTGGAATACAGTGGGTAGTGGGAGTAAATGTTCAATTATTTAAATAACAAAAAGTTCAACCAGAAATTAAGATATGTATACACGATCGCCAGATATAACAACGTTGTCCGAAAAATGTTCAGCAAATGTCTAATAATTTTTGTCTTCCAACGTTGTAAGAAAATGCATTTTCAGTACATTGGAAGACAAAAATATTGTCAGACATCGTGTAAACACACAATTTTGTCATTGCCATTGTTTTACGACAATTGTCAAACACTTTTTACTTTCACATATTCGAATATATTATTTATTTTTAAAATTTCATCTAGGCCAAAATAAACTCCTCTAAAATTACCATTTAGTTGTCACAAAGACACAAACTGCTCTGTGCACCAACAGCTTAACTAAAATTTACACAATAAATTTGTTTAGCTATATAATTTACTAAAGCCATAACGTATGCTATACAATTACAAACTTAAACAAAATATCACATATTTGTTTTAACCACCCCAAAAGTATGTGTTTAATTTTAAAATGCCAACAAATAATTACCACTAAAAACCACAATTTATATGTAAGTCACGTACAAAAAACCATTATTAAATAAATAAGAAAAACTAGTTTTAATTTAGCAGCATTTGATTTGGTTTAATTTTCAGTTAACAGCTTTTGTTTTTGTGTGTGAGTTAATATAAATATTAGATTTATGATAGTGTTTTACATTTACGATAAATCTGCCGCACATATTTTGGGGCCAGAGGCAGCCGCAAGTAGCGTAAAACACAACAGATCACATTGTCTTAGACAACAACAAAAACATACGAGTACATAGTGGTTTGCCTTGAAAGGATGCTTTGGGCCATTTATTGTGTATTAAACGGTATTGATGTACATTGGTACTTGTACAAACATATGTGCTGTAATTAATTACCGATGAAAATGTCATAGAAAAACCAATAAATGAAACACAAACAGTATTGATTGCTTCACATATCCAGATATTGGTCAGTGGAGAGTTGGTTGTGTTATTAAACGTACACAGTTTGTTAATGTACATATTATAGTAAAAAACAAAATTTATTTTAATGTAAGTTAACTGTTGTTGTTAGCCAAATTTGTATGACTGTTGCCCAGGAAAAACTCATCTTGCTTCATATAATAGCAAATATGTACTTGTATTGTAGTATCAAAAATAGGTATTTAATGGTAAAGTCTTTATTATTAATTTACAAATTTCAATTGCAATTACAATTTGTTATACAACATTCTGGTATTTAATTAAATAATATTTGCTCTCAGCATGTACCTATATTATACTATACATCAGCGAACAGCAAAATCTATTTGTGAAAATTTGGAAATCATTAGGCGATATTTTGTTATTTCAATAATTTTGTTTGGCAAATTAATAATCAATTCCTATGAACTCATTAAAAGCTATTACCACACATTTATACTTTTATTTAACTGGCTATCTATCAATCTGTCCATCCATCCATCTATCTATCTATCTAACTATTTTGCCGTCTATCCATCGTACAGTAGTGTAGTGTACTAAAAAAAATCAACAGCAATATTAACGAAATTGTCTGAAAATTTTGTTAACAAATGGCAATTACAATTTAAACAACTGGTCTAGTTTACCATAAACAAACATAGTAGGAGCCATCTATGTATAATTTGGGGCGTTGCAAAGGCATAATGTTTTAATGATGGATGTGTTGCCTATGCAACATACAAATACAGACGCACTTAAATACATATATGTATGTATGGATGTATAAATCAAATATACACGGTTAACTTTTAATGTAATACACCTCACCCCATTTTAACTGTTACATAAATTCGAAGGTGAAGTTTAGTAAACTATAGATGTAAAATTAGTAATTTTTTTATTTAAATGCCAAACTAAAGTCTTGTGGTAATAATATTAATTAATTATAATTTAGTCGAAAAACTTTGATGGGATTTTTGGGAATTTTTTATTTCAGTTTTAAATTTTCTAATTTTTGATTTAAACGGATATTCATAATAATTTTTTTTTCATGAACATTTTAATTTTTATTTGAAAAAAATAAATTCAAAGATTTTAATAAATAATAAAGTTTAGGTTTTTTGGGGATTTTGTTTCTCAGTTTGGGAATTTTTTTATTTTTACGCTAAACTAGTTTAAAGCAATTGTGTTAATCATTACAATAATTAATTATGTAGTTGATAAACTTGTTTGGGATTTTTGGGCATTTTATTTTTCAATTTAAGAATTTTTTTATTTAAATGAATATTGACGATAAAATGTTACTAAAAATGTGAGTTAAATTTTTATTTAGAAAAAATATCAAAGAAAACTGCTTATTATATTTGGGATTTTAAAAAGTTTTCTGTTTTTATGTAAATTTTTGTTTACGATTGAAGATTCTCAATGAGGAAAAAACTTTTAATTTGCAGCATCTGCGTAAAATATTGGTGATCTATTTATTTCAATCTAACCAACTATTACCAAAAGCAGTATTTGGCACAAGTAATGCTATCAACAATTTCTATATACCTATACAACACGAATTTGATCAAAACTTGCTGAAATTATTCAAATTGAAGATTGTGCAATAATAACGTTTGGGAATTTTGGGGATTTTCCTTTTTAGTTTAGACAAATTTTGTTAATCCTCAATTAAGAGAAACTTGGCATTTGCAGCAACTGCGTAAAGCAAATGTGCAGCTATATTTATTTCAATCTAACCAACTATTGCCAAAAGCAATGGTAGACGCTCATTGCATTGTAATTTTAAGCAAGTTGAGTGGGTAAAATAGTGCATAAAAATACATCACTGTATAAAAAGACAACAATGTGTAAGCTACAAAATTAAACCAACCCCCGAAATAAAGCTGTCTATTATTTCTTAAGTTGTTGTTAACGTTGAATTAAAAGTTAGCTTTATATTTATTTTTGATTTAATAATAAAAAACATACAAAATCAATAATAGTTGACGATCTATTTTTATTTTTTGAAGAAACTGCTTCAATTTGCAGATAAAAACTATGCGTTACAATTTCAAAAAATCCGTTAAAAGTATCGAGTAGTATTGAGTACCCAAATGAAAAGTATTGAATATTATTGAGTAATGGAAAGTAGTAGAATTTGCCAGCACTATTGTGAAAGAAAACCCCTAGAAGATTTTGTTTAAAAATTTGCAAAACCTACCTTTTTTAAATATTTAGGAAATCATGTTGTCTTTCATGTTCTCAGTGTACATGAATATTAATAGAATGCAGACTGATGGTGGCATACAGCCTGGCAAAACATCTAAATAAAATTCATACATATGTATATTTAAGGCAAAATATGTCCAACACATATTTAACTGAATGTGTGTTAAGTGTGGCAGTGTGTGCAAAAACCTCCATACTTACAAACCAATTGTGGTGACTAACTAAAGTGAGTCAAGTGTCTGTCTATGTAGTGCATTGGAAACATACTTACATATGTATATACATTTATACGGTCATTGATAAGTTGTTTTGTACATAACTAAATATTTTATATGTACGCGACTAGTATGAGTATTTTACAAAGTAATTTTTATTTTTTAATGTTTGTTTTAACTTTTAATTTAATTTTTATTTATTTTTCTTAAATTTATTTCTGTTTTTTGTTGTTGTTGTTTTTTGCTTTATTTATTGATGTGTCTGCCTGCTACTGTTTGCTCTGCACGTATATTTTTTATTCATTGTATTTTGCTCACATTTATCTTTTAGGTGTCTCTAATTAAAAAACTTTAATTACGAAATTGTTTATATATACATATGTATGTACATGTGCATGTATGTATGTATAAACTACATGTTCATTTGCACTTCTATATGACTGAAAAATAATTTTGTTTTAATAGAAAAATGTTTAAAATTCCTCACAAAATAACTGTCGTTTCAGGGTTAAAGGCTTAATTACTTGACAAAAATCGAGCGTGAGATTCAATATTCGTAATATATCTTAATATTTATAAATTTTTGACTGTGTTTCTTCTCACTCACATGCCATCTATATTACAATTTTAAAACAAATTATCATAAATTATTGTTTGAAAATAAAAATAAAAAACACTCACAAAAAATAACTTAAATAAATAATTATTCGTTCTCAAGAAATTTATGTTGCAAACTGGTTCACCAGGTGCTTGAGAATTTAAGAAGTTTTTAGATTTAAATGCTTTTAGTTTTAATAAATGTCATGTTTTTCTTCGTATTTTTCCAAGTATGTGTGTGAGTGTTGAAAAAAACATGGCATCTGATGACAATTAGAAAAAGGAATGTCTGCCAAGTTACGTAAATCCTAAAATTATTATTTTAACAATTTAATTTTGTAATTTTCAACAAACGTTTAGCATCTTAGAAGGATAAACGTGTCATATTTGGCTTAGCATAAACTCAACTTCTTCTTTTCCACATGTAAGATTGAAATTGCAAATGAATGGTAAGACTGATCGTCTCCCTCGATTAGTTAGTTAAACATATTTTGAATAAGCCATGTCTTCACTGAGAACCAAATATAAAGAAATAACAATAAAACCCGGCAGACTAGAGAGCTTAAGTTCTTGATATTGTAACCATTAGACTTGGTGTAGGATTTGGGTTTGCAAGTGCCGATTGCTATACATAACGTCTTTTGATTTGGTTCTGCTTGGCGGTATAGGATTGCTCAAATTACTATACAAATAAAGAAGTGGATGGATCAATGATCAACTGAAGAAATACAAATTAGGAGAAGTAATAGACTACAGACCCAAGAAATTTTACATATTCACAAAGGCTTCGCAAAATCGCGAGCAGAACTTTGTATAGTGCATGGACTAGCAAATGCACAAGTGTCTAATTTTTGACCAACCCTTTTATATATCTATGTCGGCTACATTTAGGGGTACAAGAAATATTAAGCCGTAAACTAGCTCCTTTTCTGAGAGGAATATCCCAAAAATGTAAATACGATGAATAACAAGGGTCGAACTTGTTAGTCTTCGACACAGTCCTTGATTGAGTTATTTTGTATATACATTCAGGACTAAGGGGGGAGCCTGATCACTACACATATCCTCAATGAATATATTCATAAATCAAAACAGAAAAAACGAAAGTCCCTATTTAAGGTAAAGATTCTAGTTCCAATCTTGGTTACTGGAACAGTTCTACCATCAATTCCGATATCGGTTTTAATCGTTGTATTTCTCCAGCCCAAGTGATTAAAGCAATTTCGATCATTCGCAGAAGATATGATGCAGAAAGATGTATGGTCGTATATTCGCATCCGTATTAGTTTTGTCAGAATGTCATATGACTATGCTGAGAATTCTCTAATCCCTGTACAAATACTCAGTAGCTCGATCCTGATCATTTCACAAGTTTTCAATTAAGAAGTTCAGGAATCTAGCAAAAAATTTAAAAGTGACTTAAAAGGTAAAATGGCAGAAAACTTTAGTACTAGCAGAGGAAAGATAGCCTACACTCGAGAAATCAATTGAGAAATGTAAAGCGACAGTACTGGGGAAACTGGGAAGAGTTCTTTCAAGATGAAGCAAAGAAAATCCTGGAGGGACATATGCGAGTAAGGTCCTACAAAAGAATAACTGTTCCCTCTTTATCTATATATATAAAAATTAAATGGTCTATGTATGTAATGGCATCACGTGAGAACGGCTGGAGCGATTTGGCTGATTTTTTTTTATTCTATACAAAATTTTCAGGAAACGCTTTGTAAAAAAATTTAAAAATGTCTGCTAAAACTCGGAAATTTTCACTTCTCATTTTTTTAAGTATGATACAATTTTATGAAAACTCAAAGAACTAAATTTTACTGCCTCATTTTCACTTCTCAGTTTTCTTAATAAGAGACATTTTTTGAAGAAACTTGAAGAACTGACACCAAAGCCTCCTTTTCATTCTATTCGAAATACAAATCATTAGTACATACCGAGCGAGTCGGGGCGGTCAGCTAGTATAATATAAAATTGGATGGTAAAGTGTACTCCAGGTATATGGAAATTCTTTTAAGCTCTTTAAAAACTATAAACAATGCTAAATATTATAAAAATGTTAAAGGATTAATAAAATACATTTGTTAGTGTTCGAATCCGATTAAAACTGTCGAATACGTTATAAATAATAAAAATATATTTTAATAACATACATAAAAAAAACAAGTATTTAATTTCATAAGCAAGTAAATTGTCCTTAAAATTATTTAATTAGTAAGTTAGTTTATTCACTAGTTTTACTATTTAAATCTTTAAGGCGAACATGCATATTTCACTCGACAACCTTGTAGATCTACATCCGATAAATGATTTCGAAACTAGTGCAAAGCTAACACAACTACTAAACTGTTGCTAAACCTAAATATGTAACTACATACATATGTAAGTATCTAAAGCCTAATCTAAATGCTTTGCTAGGTTCACCTTCCTTGGCTGTTGATCATCAACTAGATGATTTACGTGATTATATTTTTGCATTTACAGAATGTTGAACGTTGTCTCTCTAACGCTAACGCTTGTTTTGTGCTACGACAATTAAAGTGCTAAAAGTGAAATGTAACTTTATTTGGATCACCTTGATTTAAAGCAAAACGGTAATAGAGCGTTTGCTGTTAATTATTGCCGAATTTGGATAGATTATACAACTTAATTAGAAATAATTTTGGCAAACTGAAATTGTTAATAAAGATTTTGTGTTTGTTGTTTAAATGATGTTTAGTTTTGTTTAACTTCATGTTGTTGGCAAAACGAGACATGTTAAACGGACGTCCTTTCCATAAATTACGGACAAGTTAGTTGAGTCTGAAATATTTAACAATCTGTCAAGTTTAGTTTAGTCTGTTTGTTTCGTTTAGTTTTGTTTGGTTTATTATTAGGATGATGATGATGATTATATGCTATTAAGTAATTATTGGCAATTTGTTAGTAATTGTTTAACAATTATTAACAGCATTTTGATGTACATAATTGTTATGGTTATTGTAGACGTGTCTAGTTATTGTAGTTATATAAATTAATTGAAAAATTATTGTTTGAATTAAAAAAAAAAACGAAAAAAATTAATAATTCATATGCTTGGTTTGCTTAGAGAATTAAGGGAGAGTGACCAGCTTGTGAAATAATGATAAAAACAAATAGTACATTAAGGATTAGTTAAGATTAAGAGAATAAAGAAAACGTATCACTGTCTGGGAGCTCGAAATAGAAAATGTATTCAAAAGCTTAGGGTCAAATATGTCCCTATTGTCTCTGTATTTAGGGAATGAAGAATACTGCCACTGCTTAAGATCCTAGAATTTATGCTTAAGACACATTAAGAGGTTTACGATTTAAGTTTTTAAAAGAAATCCGGCAATATACCCTTTACTCCTATTTAGAGGTTTCAAAAGTTAAGGGCCAAATATAACCTCATTATCACGTTATTTAGGGAAAGAAGTAAAAAAGATCACTGTCTGAAATCCCGAAATGTACCCTTTAGTTGCATTTCGAGGTTCAAAAGTTTAAGAAGAAAAATATTTTTCTGAATTTCATGAATGTTTCTAAATATTAATCCCATTTAGAGGTTTCCAAAGTTTAAAAGTTTATTATCAGAATAATTAGGACAATTGGGATAGGAATATATTTCTGTGTAAAACCCAGGATATTTGGGCCAATATCTCCTTCTTATCACCGCATTTGGATATACAAAATTCAAGAATATAATCTGAAACAAATTGTTAGTTTAAGATCACAGTTAAAGTTTCAAACTTGTCTAATTATAAACCACATCTGACCACCCTTATTAAGCCAATATTTTTTATATGACCGACTGACTGAGAACCAATCCAGTTTCATAATGTTTGCTTATAAAATCCATACAGGTGTCAAATTATGGTTTTCATAAACCATAAATGGTGACAAAGTGTGAAAATATGTTTAACTTTAGTTTTGTTGTACAGTACATATGCACATGCCACTCTACATTCCCCCAGGATTTGCTAACAAACTTCAAAAAATTTAAAAATTTTTTAAAATTTTATTGCGCAAATCAAACAAAACTAAATCATAAATACAAGAAACACAAATTGGTCTACTTAGAAAAATATTTATTTCTTAACCAGCCACATGTACAGTGACAAAAAAAAACAACGTTAAAATTAATTACCCCCAAACAAACTAAAAGAATTTTTTGCAAAAAAAAAAAACAAATTTTAAGATATTTTACCAAATTTGCCACAAACAACAGAAAATTTAAACAGAGTAACAAACTACAATCTCAATTTAATAACGTGTAGTTATTTTAAGCTAAAATTTGAACATTTTCAAGATAACAAATCAATACTCCAACTATAACTTTAACTACTTATGTTAGTATGGTGTGTTTTAAAATTTCATCTGAATTAAATAAAAATGTAACATGTTTGTTTGCTGAAAACTAAAAGCACACTTTAAACAAAAATAAAAGAATTTTTCTCAAACTCTATATAAGTAAATGAAAATCAAATTAAGTTTATCCACTGACCATATAAACTGTTGAAACGCTTAGACATTTCAAATATGATTTTTGTATTTTTAATAAGTATCACTCACTCTCTACACGCAAAAAAAACAATGAAATATTTTCAATATTTGTGACGTTCGTTTGCTGGCCATTTTATTTAATTCATTTTATATGTTACAATTGTCTACCACCCAATTTCGTTTATTCGTAATAAAAAAAAAACTCATTCACAGTCTAACGTCATATTACAGTTATGGTGATTCCGGTGTTACAAATCTTCGATCATGTTTTTGGGTTTTTGTTAGATTGTTTTCTGTTTTTTTTTTTTTTGTATGATTATTCTATACAAGGTAGTTTGATTGAACGACATTTGTAGAGCCACTTTTAAAACTACGCCTCATTGCATCACTTACACTTTAAAAAGTAAAATGGCATAAAACTGTAGTACTAGCATGGGAAGGATAGCCAACAGTGAGTGATAAGTAATAAGAGCAATTACTAGATATGTATACATTTTCAACAGCTTTCTCAGATCCTTCCAATGCCAGTTACAAGCTCAGAATAACTTTAATCATACTAAATCATTACTAGACTTTTTATACCCTTCACCTTCATGAGAAGGGTATATATAAGTTTGTCATTCCGTTTGTAATTTCCACAATATAATTTTTCGACCCTATAAAGTATATATTCTGGATCCTTATAAATAGCGGAGTCTATTAAGCCATGTCCGTCTTTCTGTCTGGCTGTTGAAACCAATTTTCTGAAGTCCCCAGATATCTTCGATAATTCTATCAGACATGCTTCCGAGAAGTTTCCTATTTAAAATCAGCAAAATCCGTCCACAAATAACGGAGATATGAGCAAAAATCCGAGACAACCTCTGAAAATTTCATCAAAAAAAAAACTAATAAACTCATCAAGAGATGGCGTTGATCACACAAAATGTATTAATATTGCTACAAATAATTTCATAAACAGATGGCGCTGATCAAACAAAGTGTTTAAGTTTGTTCTGAAACCGTTTTATGAGTGTGTAAAAAGTTTTCGAAAACTTTAAGTGTGTTCTTAAACCGTAATATAAGTGTGTAAAAAGACAGTGTGTTCATGTTTTTTTAATTGTGTTTGTGTACATTTAAATAAATAAAGAAAATATAACGATTTTCTTCAAACTACTTGACGCTTTTATTCGCTTTTTCAAAATGTCTAAAACTGTCCATTATCGTATGCGCGGATGGATCACTTTTCTCAACCAAATATGTCTGTCAGAATGAAAAACTGTCAAAGTAAATCAAGACACCTACCTTGTGTAGTTAAGTATTTGTGCAGAAGATTGGGGGTTTGTCAGAATGTAAAACTGTCAAAGTAGTTAAGACATCTTAGAAATTACCCAAACTCACAAGTGCAGTTGAATGTTTGAGAAGGAGATTGGGTGATTGAGGATTCTCCAAAAAATAAGTTTGTCAGAACGAAAAACTGTCAAAGTAATTAAGACATCTTAGAAATTACCCAATACCAACATGATTAGTTGAATGTTTGAGAAGGCCATTTAGGAGGGTTTGAGGATTTTTGTTATGTCGGACAGAGATAAGCTCAAGTGTCGTCATAGACTTTCAAATATTTCTAATCAAACTCGATATGCAAAAGCTAGAAATAAACAATTCTTTGCGACCAAACTAGTGTCTGCTAGAAGAAGGATTCGTTCTTAGGTTAAAACGTAATTCACCCGCCAATAGAGGAAAGCAATTTATTACTTTTCAATATTCAAATACTTTGCAATTGCAAATACTTTGCAAAACTCCTTTTTTTTATCAAAAGCCAACCTTTGGTTTAAGAAGACGATTTAAAATATAATCGGAAGTTTTTAAAACAACAAGTCTATTCTATTCACTGCTGGAACTTTTAAAAATATATCACTTTTGTATGCAAAAGTCTATAAAACTAAAATCATCTACATACTACTTTTATGTGATAATAAGCACACTTCTAGTTCTTATCAAAAATCTAAAGTTTGTATGAACAATGTGAAATCAAAATAATAATTAAAACAAAAAAACATCAGTATCTATCTAACTTTCACTAAACTCAAACATTATTGATAAAAACTAAACCTTGATGCGTTAGGTACTATCAATTTGATTTTGACAATGTTGAGTCGAAACAATTTAGATTTTTCATCTTTGAGCATGAACTTGGTGATTGCGTTATTTTGGTACGTGCAGAGCCAAGTGGCTGAGAAGGCTTTAATGAGTTGGATGAATTCTATTTAATACTTATTAAATAGGATAATTAGCTTCATAAAAATTCTGGGCCAGCTGTGATAAAGTTAAGGGCTGGATGTCATCTACTGATCAACCATAAAAATTAAAATTATCCGCTGTTTACATGTACATATCGCAAATGCCAAAGTAACTTATAAAACAATTTCGAAGGAGATACATTTGAGTACGTTGTTAAAAAGTCAGAAAGCTTTCTGACGTCCTTTCCAAAGACGTAATATTTTAATAAGAACCTTTGGAATTTTTGTTTAGTTTTCTTAATGTGCAAGAATTCCAGTTCTTTTATAGGTCCTTCAAATTTCATTTTTTAATGTTTGTTACCTTAGGAAAATAATGCAAGTTCATTTCTTTTTAATAGAGTCAAAAAGGGAGTTTTAATAGCAGTAAGCATTTTTTAATGAACTTGAAGTAATAGAAAATGTATTTCAAATGTTAGTTTTAAATATTGAGTGCCCGATAGACTAGGCGATAGTGTGCCGGACTATCAGTCAGAGGGTTGCGGGTTCGATTCCCGCCAAAGACTCTGGGTGTTTTCTGCAGACAAGCCAAAAAGCTTCGCAGTTTGTGTTTGTTTTTAAAAAAAAAAAAAATATTTAATATTAAAACATTAGCCAGCTACTGCACAACATCAGCTTACCTTCCCTCAAACATAAACTAGATTCACATTGTTTGGCTAGTGACTTCAGCAACTAGCCAAGAAACAAACAAATCTAAACAAAAAAAAAAAACTAAGACACAAGAGCACCAAAAGACCACAAGAATCACCACTTTGACTTGTTGAAACATTTACTCTAGTCAACTCTACTCCAGTATTGTAAATGTAAAACGCGCACAAAAAAAAACCAAAAATACTTTTGTAAAAGAGATGCAATTCGAAAAATGATGCGAATTTTGTAGAGATTTTTAGCCGTTTTTATTCGTCCACATCAATACGATCAATAATAATATATGCGATGTTTTGCGATCGATAACTGTTGCTGCTGATAGTTTTTGGGGTGATTGTGCGTTTTTTATTCGTTGGTTGGTTTCTTTGTTTTTTGTGTGTTTTACAAATCAAATCAATATTTAGAGATTCTGTGCAGAGATTTTGTTGTGTTTTTGTGAGTTAGTTTTTTGTTTGTTTTGTTGGCTTTGTTTTTAGTTGCAATTGCTGTTAAAAGTTTGCATTAGATTTTCTATGTGTATAAAAGTATCGCAAAATCTATGATGAATTACAGTTCAACTAAACGCATTTAGACGTGCAGTCATCTGGAAAAAGCTGATAGTTATAAAGTGATCATAATAGTATTGGAATACATTAAGTGATTATTTCATAAAACATCCTTATTTTAAAGAAAAATATTCAAATAAAAATATGAAATTCTTGGTGAGAATTATGAAATATTGAAATAAATGGTGTTATATAAATTGTTAGCAACTGTAATTTAATATAAAACTGTGTTGTAGATTTTGTTTGCCTTAATTGCTGCTGCTGCCGCACGTCCTGGTGGTTTATATGGTGGCTACGGTCATGGCGGTTATGGTGGCATTAGTTACGCCGCACCAGCTGTGAGTTATGCTGCACCAGCTGTGAGTTATGCTGCTCCAGCCGTGAGTTATGCAGCCCCTGCTGTTAGCTATAAAGTAGCTGCAGCTCCTGCTATTTCTTATGCTGCACCTGCTGTTTCCTATGCGGCTCCTGCTCCTGCTATTTCTTATGCCGCCCCAGCCATTTCCTATGCTGCCCCTGCTCCAGCTATAGTTAAGGCTGTGGCTGCTCCTTCCGCTACCAGTTATGCTTCCTTCAGCACTGTAAGTTTAACTGTTAAAATTTGCCACGAATTGCTTTATTTTTTCTCTTTATTTCGTACTTTAGGTTGTTAACCATGCCCCAGCAATAAAGGCTGTAGCCGTAGCAGCACCCGCCATTTCTTATGCCGCACCCGCCGTTAAAGTAGCTGCTGCTCCAGCCATTTCATATGCTGCTCCATCTATCTCTTATGCAGCTCCCGCCATCTCGTATGCTGCGCCCGCTGTTAAGGTAGCTGCTGCACCAGCCATTTCCTACGCTGCTGCTCCTGCCATTTCCTATGCCGCTGCACCCGCCATCTCAGTAGGGTATGGCCACGGCATTGGTTATGGTCATGGTTTTGGCTATGGTGGTGGTCATGGTTACCATTAAGTTCTTATAAACCACGAACTAAAAAACACTCTCAACAAAATCAACTACTTGTGAAACTACATTGAAAGCCGCCGTTTATTTTTTTTGCCAATAACGATTAACGAACTTAGTCATTAATATTTTTTACGTTGTTAAATATTCAACTTAATTTTAAGGTTAGAAACAAATCATTAGGAAACCAACATCATTTCCTTAAAACCCCAGCACGTTTTGTTTTTGCAGAAAGAATCAAAAAATATGTATTTATATTTAAATGAAAAGAAAACAAACACAAAAATTATAATTATGTTTAAGCGCTAACTTTATTATGTTTCAATTTAACCGCCTTTTCTTTGCTCCAGTCTGTTTTCACGCATCTACATAGATTGTTGTTTAATCCTTTTATTTTTTGTATTTAAATTAATGGCAAGGAAAAAAGTTCATGTGTGTAAATGTAACAAAATAAACATTGTGGACATTGTTTGAAACTTTATAAAACAAAAAGCAAAATTTTATATAATGTAATTATATAGTATTTATATTTAGAAAAGATTTTACAAATCAAAAAGTTAAAAAAAAAAACTATTTAGAAAAAATAAAAAGAATTGAACTTTTTTCATAAAAAAAACTACTTTTTTGTTGTTTATTTATTACAATAGATTACAAGTCAAGACTCTAACTCTATACTGACATACAAACAAAAAATACAAATAAATAAGATCAATAACAATGAATGCGCAAGGAAGAAATACAGGAAATATCATGGCACTATTTGAGTCCCTGCAACAAAAACTTTTTTCTTAACATTGCAGTCGTAGAACAAATCACTCAACTATTGCGTTTTTGAAAGCCATTGCAATTTGTTACATAAAAATGGCAAACGTCATCGTGATCGTGTTTGTAAAACTATAAGGAACTGTACAGTATAATCTCAAATGTGAAACAAGTTGTTTTTAAAGCTCCCTGTAAAGTAGAAACATTTAAAATGTAAATGGTATTCAAAACTTCTTGATCCTATAAACTTTGGGTCGCATGTATGTAGATTGAGAAAGTAAAATTGTAATGAAATGAGGCAAGATCGCATAATGGTTCAGAAACCTTTTTTTGGTAAATAATTCGGTATCTCGAAAGCTATTGGAGATATCACAACCAAATTTCAAAGCTGTTTTCGAGTTGATTTACAATTATTCTGCTTATCTCTTTTTGTTCAAGAGTTTTTTAAGTTAATTTTTTTTAAATATTCTTTTTCAATTATATATTAAGATATGCGGGCCTTATGGAGGGTTACAAATTATTATAAAACTTTAGCTATATTTGTAAAAAAAATTCTGAATAAAATTAAGACAATATGCTGACAGTTATCTTCTCCCTATAAAAAGTTATGCCCAACCAAAGTTGAAACATGTGAAAAGAGACGCATCTTTTACGTTTTTCCCCCAAAAAGTAACTATATTTTTTTGTCAGCTTCTATGTAAACACTAGGTTTTTTTTTAGAAAAATAAGCCCAATCTGTTATCAATCCACTACACTCCTACGAAACACAAGTTTTTTTAGTTGAATCTGTGATTACTTCCACTTTCGCTTCTGGATTTGTATATGACAAATTCGTTTTTTTAATGCAAATATGTATAAAATCTCAATAATACTTCAAATTCTTTCTCCAATTGACAATGTTATATAAAAAAAGTCAACTAAAAACTGAGATCACATCTACTATTCCTTAAAAATCGATCTTTTATTTAAAAAATATTGTTATAAAACTGTAAAATTTTTGTCAATAGAACATAGTTTAAAGATGATAAAAAAGACAGAACTATGATCACTTCTACTCTTTATACCCACCACGAAAATGATGGTATTCTGAATCTATATATTCTGAGTCATTATAAGATTCTTAGACGATCTAGCCAGGTCTGTCCGTTTGTTGAAGACACGACAGAGCTCCAAAAAAAAAAGACTTAGTACAATGAAATTATTCCCAAACAGTCCTAGTTTCAACGAAATATTTGGTATTGAAAATGGGCAAAATCGATACAATATAATTAGAGTTACAGACTAATTCGAATATAAGGCAGATAATATCATGAACTTTTGTACACTTTGTTTTTATTATAGACGGACAAGTTCTGTTGAAAATGATAGGTATCGGTCCATGATTTTTCATAGTCTCCAATACGACTCTATCCATACAAAATTCAGCAAATATTAGCTTAGCGTAAAGATAAATCACAAAACTGTGTTTTGTTGGAATCGGTTCATATTTGACCTAAAGTCTACTTCTCACAATTTTTTGAATACACATGAATCTCTTTTAAACATCATTATCAAGTTAAAATTTATAGTAACCAACTTTATGATGATCGGCCTATAATTGGTCATATCTCCCACCGAAAAACACAATAACCTTCATAAATATTTTATAAATATCAATATGAAACTACAATTTTTACCGAATTTAATATTAATAGAAGTTAATATTTTACTACTGAAATTTGTGAAGGTCAGTCCATAATTGAAAACAGTTCCCATATAAGGGCCATTTCTGAGACTAACTGGAATACAAAAAAAAAAACTCTAAAATATATCGTTAATGGGATGAAAATATCGTTACTGAGATATTAAATTCACCATAATACTCAAATAAAGTAAAATATTTTATAACGATCGTCACATAAAATGTTATAGATCAAATGTCGTTGCCGATACAAAATGTTATACAAATTTCTTTCAAGTATACTGATATATATGCAGGTGTTTATATGAGTTTATATATAAACTTTTTTGTTATATCTGTAAATCCTGCGTTATTAATCAAGTGACCTATATTTTGCAAAGATTTCATTATTTCACTAGGCATTACTGCAAACATTATTTATTAGATCTCATACAAATAAATACTGTACTGTTGTACACTTAACAACAATGTAAAATTCTTGTGTCCTTAAATGTGGTGATAACAAATGTTGGTAAATTTCATTTCCACCGGACATGCTCTTAAACAAAATGTTGTTATAACTTAATTTAGTGTTGAAAATTGATTACAGCAAGACTTGCACCAACAACAGACAAAAAGAATTAGTTAAGCTAGATTTACACGATTGAAATTTTCTTCAAAATTGCTCTTCAAAATGCTTCAAACTCGTGTAAGCAGCAAAATTTATTTATTTAATAGTTATTAACCCCCTGGCCCACGATGTCGAACGATAACGTTCGCTTAGATAAGACTTAAGACACAAACTTGATTGTGGAATAAACAAACTTGATTGAGTAAAAAATAGATACAATAAAAAGTTTGTGTCTTAAGTCTTATTTAAGCGAACGTTATCATTCGACATCGTGGGCCAGGGGGTTAATAACTATTAAATAAATAAATTTTAAAGAAATTTTGCTGCTTACACGAGTTATAAATAAATCAATTTTAAAGAAATTTTGCTGCTTACACGAGTTTGAAGCATTTTGAAGAGCAATTTTGAAGAAAATTTCAATCGTGTAAATCTAGCTTTACAATTTAGTTTTTGTTGGCTGTCGTCACATAGTAACAAACTACAATAACGACAATAAAAATATGTATGTACTGGCAAACAGATACAATTGAAAGTTAGTGGAGCTTTGAGCGGGTTTGGGCGTGTGTTTGCTGAAGTTTTAGCATTTATAAGCGTCGATTAGATTTTTGTTTTTATTTTTGGGGTGATTGTACGTTGATTTAAAGTTTTTTTTTTTTTTTTGAAGAAAAAAATAGTATCTAATTGGAGAATCTGTTTGGAGAATATTGATCTTGATGTGTATAAAAGTGTCGCAAAATCTAAGATGAATTACAGTTCAATCAGACACATATCAAAGCACAGTCATCCATCAGCTACTGGAGTTTAAGTGTTTAAATCAAATCATTATAACATAAAACATCCAAAGTTAGTTAGTTAAAAAGTGAAAAAAAAAACTTTTATAAAATGAAATTCTTGGTGAGATAGCAATAATAAAGCTGTTTTTTTTTTGGTAAATTGTACTAATGTTTGTGTAAATTGTGTTGCAGATCCTTTTCGCTTTGGTAGCATCGGTGGCTGCACGTCCTGGTGGTCTATATGGTGGCTTTGGTCATGGTGGTTTTGGAGGTTATAGCGGTATTGGCATTGCTGCAGCTCCAGCTGTAAGTTATGCTGCACCAGCTGTCAGCTATGCTGCAGCCGCTCCTGTGGTTAAAGCTGTAGCTGCTGCACCGGCCATTTCATATGCCGCCGCCCCAGCTATTTCTTATGCTGCACCTGCCATAGCTGCTGCTCCCGCCATCTCCTATGCTGCTCCTGCTCCAGCTATTTCTTATGCAGCCCCTGCTGTAGCTGCTGCTCCTGTTGCTGTGGCCGCACCTGCCCCTACCATAGTTAAAGCCATCACTCCTGCTGCTACCAGCTATTCTACCATCAGCACTGTAAGTCTTTTTAATCAGCAATTCCTTATTACTGAAAACTTTTAACATTTATATTGTTTTTTAGGTTGTCAATCATCCCGCCACCATTAGAACTGTAGCTGTAGCTGCTGCACCCGCCGTTAAGGTAGCTGCTGCTCCAGTTGCCGTAGCAGCTGCTCCTGCCATTCAATATGCTGCTGCAGCTCCAGCCATCTCTTATGCAGCACCCGCTCCAGCCATTTCATATGCTGCTGCACCTGCCGTTTCGTATGCCGCTGCTGCTCCCGCCATCTCCTATGCAGCACCCGCTCCCGCCATTTCATATGCTGCTGCTCCTGCCATTTCATATGCTGCTGCTGCGCCTGCCATCTCCTATGCAGCTCCCGCTGTTAAAGTGGCTGCTGCTCCCGCCATCTCAGTAGGAGTCGGCTATGGCCATGGGTTCGGCTATGGCCATGGTTTCGGCTATGGTGGTGGTTATGGTCATCATTAAGTTTCTTAAATTTTTGGTAAAAAACAACTACTGGAAACAAAAAGTACTGCTTGTGAACTAATTGAAAGCCGCCGACCGCTCACTATATGCCAGCCAATAAGGATTTACGAATTTAGTCATTTAATTTTTCGTCTTCCCAAGACGTTATTAAATATTATCAATCTTAT
This sequence comes from Bellardia bayeri, assembly GCA_950370525.1. Lineage (NCBI taxonomy): Eukaryota > Metazoa > Arthropoda > Insecta > Diptera > Calliphoridae > Bellardia > Bellardia bayeri. The sequence goes on from OX493268.1 coordinate 3,595,799, forward strand.
TTTAAGTATTAATAAAAAACAGAACAAAAAACCCCGGGACACAAAACAACAGCGCCCACAAATTTAGCAGAAAGAATCTATCAATTGTATTTATTAATTTTTAAGCACTAATTTTATGTTTCCTTTTAAATAACTGCTTGTCTGTGTCTATTTTCTTACACTCTAAACGTATGTATGTATGTAGGTTCTTAATTAATCCCTCATTTTTATATGTAGATGCAAGGAAAAAAGTTCAAATACTTTTACAAACAAAGACAAATTGATGTTTGTTAGAGAATTATCATTTACATATTGTTATTAAACATAGAAATTATGTTATATATGTATTTGACCAACAAAAGAAACAAGTAAAAAACTTTAAAATATTTTAATTTGAAAAATAAAAAGTTGTAACTTTTTTCATAAAAAAATATATGTTTGTATTTTATTATTCAACTAACAAATGCCAAACTTTCGGATTTGATTTAAAAAAAAAACACATAAAATTTAGGGAAATGTATGAAATCTTGATTTGAGTCGATAGAACGATCTATATAATTCAATGTTTAAAAATTTTATAATTTCATACGCTGGCCAATATTAGCATACTATCTCCAAAATATCATTAGCTTCCAGTACGGTCTTGTTCCTATAGATATGAGCCTTAACATAGACCCACACAAATAATCTAAAGGCGTTAAATCGCATGATCTAGCCGGCTAATTGACTGTCCCCCAATTTAAAATAAACTGTTCGCCGAACTCGTACCTCAATTGGGCCATTGTTTCACGTGTTGTGCGTCATGTGGCACCGTCTTGTTCAAACCATCATTTTCGGCAACAAGAAATTTGTAATCAATGCACTGTTGCGTTCGCCATTCACAGTAACGTTCCTGTCATCGTCTTCTTTAAAAAAAAGTACGGTCCAATGATGCCACCGGCCTATAATCTATACCAAACAATATTCCGATAATATTAACCTAGCATGAATTTTAATAAGTCAATAACCTGCAAGCGTTAAGTCGTTGTCAGTTGATTCAAGCTTAAATTATAGACCAAAAAGAACATGTTTAACAGTAACAAACACGAAAGCAGCTGAGATGCCAAAAACAGTATTGCCGAAAAGAAAGTTGCTAAAAAATCATTAATGTTGTTATTAAAACTGAAGCATCCATTTCAATCCTTTGACATTTATACAATACTGTGATTTTGCAAAAGACAGTATCTTACGGTCACATTTGGCAAATATTTGCCGAAAAAGACGTAACCAATAAAAAAATATATTTGAACTCGTTTATTTATTTAAAAAACTTCGTTTATTTAGGACAAGACACAACAATTATTTAGTTCTATAATATTTAATGATCTTTGATCTTGCAAAACTCTTGTAAGAGTAAACAACGTCAAACAAATTTGTGCTAAAACAAGTTTATGTACATATATATATTTCAAATCTATTTAATACAAATTTTGAAAATGAATTTTAAGGTAAAACAAATTAAGCATGAGGCAATAAAATCATTACCGCAATAATGAAAATTATATTGACTATTAAAAAACAGAAAGCATTTAAAGTTTTGGCTATTTCCTTCCAAGGATGTTGTTGGATCTCAATATAATCATTGGACTAAAAAAAAAACAAAAAAGAAAAGCAGCAAGGAAGCAAACGATTATAATACAATATCTCTAGACTTGTAACAGACTGATACTCACATCTGCTAATCTCATGCACAACAGCAAACGTAAAGGAGAGAAATTTAAAGCGGAAATTAGCCAAGGATGGGGCTTTAACTTGGGAGGATATAATTCCAGCCACATAATGCCAACATGCAGCATATAACAGAAGGTGGCTATACGTAAAATATGCTGATAAGCAATCACTGGATTTAAGAAAAAAAAAATTAAATCTTTTGATGAAATTTTTCTTTAAAAAATACTCACTTATATCAGGAACATAGGGTGTGGGGGCGTGTTTTGTGATAAACATTAAACCCAACATTAAAATTAAAATAACCACCAAAATTAAAGCACCACGACGATAGCCTCTCAACAAAAAGGACAATATAATCAATGTCTGACAAGCTGTTCAAACAAACCAAAAATTACACTCAAAATTTAAAGATTTCTAAACATTTGTTTTCAACCTACCCAATATAGGCACCGAGAAGATATTTTTATAAAATGCACTATTACGTGATATCTCAAATATTATAGAGATATCACCATCCATGGTCTGTATTATATCTTTGTCGGTAAACCGAGCCATTGTACCATTAACTATAGGATTTACCGCTATTCTGTGCAAACGCCAATCAGTCAGAGACTCTACATTTATGTGTTCCATTTTATCTTTATAAATAAAGGGCAATTTTTGCAAAGGTCCTGACTCTAAACCGATATCCATGTGACATTTTAATTGCTCATTGGGCCAATTTTGTTGGAGATTTACGCACCAGGTGGTAAGTGTGGCATCAGGAAAGTTTAATGTGACAGAGCCATTATTTTCCAATCTTATCTCATGGTAGAAATCAAAAATGCGATGACTTTTGCCGGCAGCACTGAGAGAAAGTAAGTTGGTGTAACAATTATTTTGCGGTTTATTTCTTTAGTTTTTGCGGGGACTTACTTGATAACCATAATATGTGGCATCCAAATATCATATTCGGTATATTGTAGGCTGTCAATGAATGCGAAATCTTCAGGATTCCATTTTATGCGAGTATCCTGCCAATTCTATAAAATCAAAGGCATAAAGACAGTGATGAATTGTTGTAAATATGTATGATTAAGAAATGTGACGGGGGATGAATTAATTGGAAAAGATGGAGATGGACGCTGTATAATGAGTCCTACAATCACACTAATGTGATTTTAATAAATACACAGATTATTTGTGAGGATTAATTATTTTTATACATATACATATAAGTAAATCACCAGTCTTTAAACAAAATGTTCCCCAAGTGTGACAAGGCGAATTACGGTTTTCAAAGGAACACTAAGTGAAAATTAACTCTGCAACATATTAGTATAAAAGAGTTAAAACTGGCTACACCCTACATTACTTAGGAACAATAAAGTGACAGTTGCTTGATTGCCAGAAATATATGTACATACAAATATGCAACTGACTTGTCTTTACAAAATAGTTTTCAAATGGAAGAGTATTCTTGAATTGTATTTGTGATCGAATATAAAGTTGTGTGTAAATAAAGTGTGATTTTTTAGCAACTTTCTTTATGGCAAGATTGTTTTTGACATGTTTTCGTGTAACATGTTACTGTTAAACAACAAACAACACTTGCATTTTTGGTTGAATGGATACGTAAATAAGCAAAATTGTCGTATCTGGTGTAAAGAGCAGCCAGAAGCATTAAAGGATTGCCAGTGCATGCCTAAAAATTAAAATTTGGTCTGGCTTATGGGTTGGTGGTATCGTTGGACCGACGAAGTCAGAAACGTTACAGTAATGGAAAACTCTACCGTGCGATGATTACAAATTTTTTTTTTCAAAATAGAAGAGCCGGACTTGGCTGACATGTGGTTTCAACAATATAGTGTCACATGCCACACAACACGCGAAACAATGGCCCAACTCAGAGGCAAGGCCCGTCAATTAGCCTAGATCGTGCGATTAAACGTCTTTAGACTAATTTTTGTGGGGCTATGTTAAATCACATATAAATAGGGACAAGACCGCAGCTGTTGATGCACTGGCAGCTAATATTGAAGAATTTATTCGTGAGACCGGCCGATATCTTGGAAATAGTATGTCAAAATTGGGCCCAGCTTATGAACCATTTGAGGCATAGCCGCGGTCAACATTTACATGAAATAATCTTTAAACATTGAATTATATAGATCCTTCTATCGACTCAAATAAAGATTTTATGCATTTCTCTAAATGTAATATTTTTTTAATCCGAAAGCTCTTAAAAAATTACACTCAGAATAAAGTTTAGCTGTTAAAAAAAATCAGGTACGTTGTAAAATTTGTTAAAAATTACAGAATTTTTTATTCTTTCACTAAAATTTATGCCAAATAAAATAAGTAACAAAAATCCTAAAAAAAATTGTTTAAACTTGTTTATAAAAAAAACTTTCATTCCGAAAACGTTGGCACAATGAAAACATCTTTCGCCATAAAGAAACTAATTCAATATTGATATAATTTTTGATGCAAAACCATTTTAAAATAAATATATGTATACAAAACAAAAATCTGATTCGCTTTAAAACAAATAACTATGTATTAATGTAAATGAAATTGTGGTAAAATGCAAAAATAATTAAATCCACTTACCAATATCACATTCAAGCGGGTTTGCAAAAAACCATGATTATGTTGATAACGAATGGCTGCAATATTAAATGAAAAATTCACGCTGGATAAATCGGGCGGGAATGAAGCATTCTCTGCCTTAGCAGTAATATGTTCCAACAAAAGTTGTTGGGGTGTCAAAGGCCTGACATCATCTTCAAGTTCATTAGCGAACCCATCAAATTGGCAATCGAAAAACCAACTAGCCGGTATATTATCATAAGTAGTAAAACTAATATAGTTAATATTCAAAGGGGAAGCATCGGTGAAATTCATTAAAGGTTCTTTCTTATAACCGGGTATATAAACCAATAAATTGGCATCTGAAATACAAAAAATAAAATAACAAAAATTATCACAATTTAAAAACAAACACAAAATATAAAATCAAAATCAAGAACATAAAGTATATAAAGGTTGTACCCTTCGTTTGTATTATTTCAATGGGTGTGGGATCAAGCATTGATAAAATATTTGCCTCTTGATTAGTAGCCACACGACGACGTCCCATGCTGGTACGTATAGTTGAAAATGTATTACGACCCGCACCAATGACTTATCACAAAAAATATAAATAAAAAAAAAACATATAAAACATTAACGTGTACATTTTTTTAAATAAATAAATTTTGGTTTGTTTTACCAATTTCATAAACCCTATCCATTAATTTGGGACGATCATTAACCGCTAACAGAATATGAGCATCTCTGGCCGTCATTACATAAAATTTCAAATGTAAGAGTTCCGTATTGGCCACTTTATTGTTATTTAAATTGTGTATATGAAAGAAGTCGGCGTAACTGTAACCCCGATTATTGGGTATGGTGTAATGGCGGCAGGTATCCATTTGAGCCAGACTGACATTATATTTAAAATCAGCTTTGACACCATTTAACAGTAGTAAAACTATGCCAACTATAAGATGATAAGACCAATGAAGCATTTCACTTGTAGATTTCTTGAATTATTTTTATATTTTATTATTTTTTAACAACCGATCTGTGTAACGTTTCGGAGAGAACTAAATTTAGCTGTAGCTAAAGAATTGTTTTAAATTATGAATGAAAATTAAGTACATACATGATTTGTAATGTGTGAAAAGAATTTTATCACTTTAAGAGTAGAAGCAACATTTTATCGCTTGATTAACCCCTAAAGTGTTATTGAAAAGTAGATATACACGTTTTTATTTTACACATATTAATTTATAAATAATGTTATGTCTAAAGATTTTCTATAGAAAATACAGTTTTTCTTTAAAAATAAATCATTATTATTCCAAAAGATTTTTCTAAAACATCACAAGAGTCGCGGGAGTGCTTCTCTAAATATGAAATAGTATCAATAAAAGAGTGATCATATCCGATTTAAATTCCTTAAAACACTTATTAAATATTACACTTCTTTAATCTTTTTTAAAATTTTCCATATGACACTTTCACACTAATTGTTGACTTTAATTTTATGTTCAACTTATCTTAAAATTAAATTAAATTCTTCAACATTAATTCCATTTCAAACATTAACGGGTTTCTTTATGAAATACAACACTACGTTAATTAACGCCGTTGACTATGTTTTGGCAGACTTTGAGGTTTGTTTAATAAACAATAGCGAACAGCTGACCGGCTTTAATACCAAAACATGTGACAGAATTGCCAAAGTTGCGTAGTTGATTAAAAACAATACAAGGGTGGCCATTGTTATGGAATTTTAGTAAATGAGGGAATTTTTGTTTTAGAGAATTACTTTCATTATAATAACAGTATTTCTATTAAATTATATATAGCAAAAATATTATAAGGCGTATTAACTTATTAAAATTATTAATACAATCAAATAAATATTTATTTAGGTGTTCCAGAATGCAATCTTTTAAGGCCTCATTTAAAACTTAATTTCTCACGAATGAAAATTAATTAGCACGTATCGCAAAAACTTTACTGTTTTTAGATTTCTTTTTGCTAATACAATATATAATTGATTCCGGATATGAAACCTACTGACCGCCGACAAGGAATATAATCAGTTTAATGGATTGTTGAATCAGCAAAAGGCTGTTGTTCATTTTTCAATCAAAATTAATATATATGTATATCTCAAAAATCACTAAATAGAAAAGATTTGAAGTTAATGAGAACAATGTTGAGAGAAAAATCATTTAATCGTAATCAATTAAATCGTAAAAATTTTAAAACTTCATTCGAAAATCTTAAAAGTGTTCTTTATTATTTGAAATTCAGTGAATGTTGAGAATTCAAATGGATTTATCAATCGATCTTACACGATTCCGTTAGCTGCTGCTGATATTGTAACTATTTCATGGTGAGTAGAAAGTAATATCCTGTTCTTTTGTCAGCTAGTCTTACTATTTTTCAATATTTTATTTACTTTTGGATTTAAAATAACCTAATTAAACTAACAAAAACAGTTAACAAAAAACGTTAACGAACAAACAATTCAAATATGAATTATTTATTTTACCTAAGAAAAACAAAATTTTCCCCATTTGGGAATATTAATACATTATACGTTAGCAACCCAACATATTGTAACATCTTCTTAAATTTAGTAACAAGAAACAATCAGCTGCAATTTAGTTGTTAAACGAAGCGTCTAGTGAACAGTTGTTTTAATTTTCTAACGCAATTTCAGCGTTAATTTGGGTAGCCGTATAAAATAATTAACAAATCAAACAAACACTACAATTAACAATAAATACAATTAGTTTTTAATTTAATGAGGCAAACAACAAAATAAACTTCCTGCTAAAAACACAAAATACTAGAGGTGAGTTTGTTTAAAATATATATTTCAAAATGAAAGCATTTAAAGAATTTTTTCTTGTCGTAAAATTTAACTTATTTAAAAAGAGAACAACAAAAACTAAACCTTCATTAGTAAAGGTAGCACGTAGAAAAATACAAATAAAATAAATCCAAAGAAACCAACAAATCTAAAGCAAAAAAAGAAAGTTTCCTGGTACCCAGAGTGTGTGTGAATTTAGTGTGTTATCGGTTTAGTATTATTATCGATGATGATGATGTTGTTGCTATTATTATGATTGTTGTTATTTTGTTATTCAGTTAATGTTCTTCTGCAGTTTTTTTTTTGTCGAAAATTTAAATTTTATTTTGGATTTCAACTTGTTTCATCAAATGCCATAGAGTAGCAAAACACAACAAAACAACAAGGCAAATGTAGTAAAATAAAAATGATTTAATTTGGTTCTCGATAATATGTAGGTTGTGTGTAGTGTTGTTGTTGTTATTTGTGAGAAAGAGAGCGGGAGGTTTTAAATATGTTATTATCGAAATTAGTCTTGTTTAAAACAAAATTTTAATTTTCCATAATGGGTGCATACATATGTGCCAATTACCATGCCATTTCCAATTTAATCTATGTTGCTATCACAGGTGGCACAAAACGACTTATTAAGCTTGTTGTCTATAAATACCTATGTACCTATACATAATTTTGAATATTTTAAAACGTTTTAAATGATAACATTTACTTTCGTACCTACGATTATTTTATTAAATAAAAACTTGAAAACTATGTTTTGATAGAGTTAATATACATATAAATTTTGATTTCACAAATATGGTTGAAATATAAGAAAACCAAAAAAAATTGTATGTTTTTTTTTATTAATAAATCATACGTCATAATTTTGTAGTATTTTCCCATTTTCGAAATTAAATTCGAATTTTCGAAAATCCTTTAAATTCATCAAATTTAGTTTTTATATATAATTTTTTTAGTTTTTATATATAATTTTATAATAAAACATTCAGTTAGGCTAAATAAATTTATTTGTTTTTATAATAATACATCAGAAAAGAGTATTTTTTTTATCACTTTCCTCATTTCGAAATTAAATTCGAATTTTCGAAAATCCATCAATTGGTTAAAATTTAGTTTATTGATAATACATAATACAAATTTAGGCTTTTTGGGGTATACAAAATTTAAGTATTAACAGTTGATTAAGAGAAAAGCTTTTCCTCTTAAACTGTTGAATACGAGTATTTGTAAGATATGTAGCTATTAATTTTATTTAAATTTAAGTCATTTTTAAGTACTATTTATACGAATCTTAACCTGCTGCGCACTTGTTCTATGCCTGCGATAATACAAAATTTACCACACGCAGTTGTGTGAAAAAAAGCATTTTCGGAGCGAAAGAAAAATTTGCTTGTTACTGTCCTGAGTCGGCACGCAGTATGCCTCAGAAATTCCACTTAATTATGTGTGTACCAAAGCGTTGTTGTCCTGCTGTTATTTGTGCTTTGAAAAAAACAAGGATGATAAAAACAAGATTACACAGCGCCCAAAAAAACCCTCATAAAAGACTCTTTTCTGACATTATCTAAGGGCTCTTTAAGAGCCCAAAAAAACCCTCATAAAAGACTCTTTTCTGACATTATCTAAGAGCTCTTTCTGACGGACCATTTTCGAATGTAAGGGCCCTCATTTCTGAAGGTTTTCGGAGCAATTATAATTGTTTTTTGGGCTCATAAAGAGCGTTGACGCTCCGAAAAAGGTGTCAGAAAAGACTCTTTTTCGGACTCATATGACTTGCTGGGGTATTTTTAAAATACATTTTTTTTCTTTAATCTGTGATGAATTTTAATAATATTATATCTTTTGTGTTCGTTTTATATCAATAAAATTAAAAAATCTCAGCAGTAGTGTTTTTTTTTTGTGTATTTTCTAAACGAAGCTGCACTTTTATGTTGCTTTTTATTAAAAAAAACCTTTGAAAATTAAAATTTTTCGAAAATTAGAATTACCCCAGGAACAAAGTGGTTCTAATTTACAAGCGTCTACTGTATATGTATGTATGTATGTAAAATATGTTCATATTTAAAGAACAGTTTATAAATTTAAAATTTTTAAAATATTTTCTATAGAAAGCCTTCTGTATAAGTATTACTTACTTCCCAATTTGTAATTTATTTAATCAATATTGTTACCAAAGGTTAGTGACATAAATTGAGTCATAATAATGTTGATTGAAGGTTTTGTACTTATGAAATAAAAATAAACATAACCATAGTTTTTGTTAAAATGTGTGATAAGGTGGGTATAGTTTGGACTTTGATATTTCATAAGTAAATTGCTTAAGCATACTATTTACACAGAATTTTCTTATCTCTAACAAATGTCTCATATTCCGTTAAAGGTATTCCCTGTGAAAGTTGTTTGGTTTTAAATAAAATTATTGTCTAGTCTTTCATTTCAACGCCAGTATTTGATTATTAACAAAGCGCCAAAAAAAAAATTTATTTTAAACAGTTACTTAGAGGCAATTTCCGTTAACAAAATATACAAGGTGGCGCAAAAGTAATCCTATCAGAAAATGCTATAAATTTTGCGATTGGCCCCTAATGTCAGTTCTGTTTTGATATTTGTGTACTAAACACATGCGAAATACACGTTAATAAACAATGTTACGCTACACTGCTCCAGAACGCGGAATATTGCTGACTATTTATTTGACCAATAATCGGTCGGTGACTTTGGCACAACGTGAATTTCGTCGCCGATTTCCTGGCCGTCCAACGCCTATGAATTGGGATTGGAAAACATGTGGTTCCAACAGGACGGTGCAACGGCACACACTGCACGTGCCACAACCGATATGCTGAAGGATGCATTTCCCGGGCGCCTAATCTCCCGTTTTTGCGATTTGCACTGGCCAGCAAGATCGCCTGATTTGACCGCTTCAGACTTCTTTTTGTAGGGCTTTTTGAAGTCGCGGGTTTATGTCAACAAGCCTCAGACTCTTGCAGCTCTTAAAGATAATATTCGTCAAGAATGTGAGGACCTATCGCCGGAAGTTTTGACCAAAGTGATGGAAAATGCCATAAAAAGCGCTCAAATGACAATCAACTGTGGCGGAGGCCATTTACATGACATCATATACTCGACTTGATGTAAAAAAAATTAAAAGACCAAATAAAAATAATCCACAAGAAGAATCAAAGTTTTTCATTTTTTTTTTAACTACAGCCAAAAAACATCGGAAGTTTACTTTTGCGCCACCTTGTATTTACGGCACTTTTTCATTACGGGTTAGCAACTTTAGCCAAAAGTGCGTAAACCATCCTTTTACAAAATAGGAACAAAACAATTTCTAGGTTTAATAAAACTAGGAAAAGTAGTGTAAGCTGAAAGTCCATACCAAGCGTTTACGCGTTTCTCGCGTTCTAAACAACTGTCTAAAATGTAAAATCAATGTAGTCATATGTTTTAAGTGACACACTTAAAACCGTAGGAAGCGTTGAGCTTGAAAAGCGAAAAGTTCGTTTACTTTCTACTTTTGAAAGCGTCGCAAACGTCGAATAGCTGACATCGACAAATGAAAAGAAAATTTATTTTAAAGGTGATGTCACTAGGAAAAATGACAGTTGAAAAAACATTTTTTATATGAAATTGACAAAAAAAATCAGCTGAAATTACGACATTACCTCCGAAATTACATTGCCGCGAAAAATCTTCACATGTAATTTGAAATACTTGACGCTAAAAACGTTTAGAAAGCTATAAACGCGTTGACGCGTTAAGTTAAAGTCAAAACAAAACCACAATACTTATGAAAATCATAAATGTAAGGGAAGAAAATGGTTGAGACTGTATAATGGAAAGTAACTTTAATTCATTTTATTAATTAACTTAACGTTTTCATAAATATTTACTAGTCATAAATTTAAGAAATTAATTTACAAAAATGTTGCTTTAACTTTTAAAACCATTTATCAGTTGACTTAATTTATTCAGCTAGAAATATAAATGCGTCATATCTGTTTAATACGTTTTGAACTTTACAGATGGAATTTGCGAAATAAAAAGAGTTTCGTGTATCTTTTTTCCTCAAACTCTCACGTGTTTAAATAATAACATTTTGACAATTAACTCTAAGCAAAACAATTTTAAGCTGAAAGCAACAAAATATACATTTTTAAAAATTAACGTTTATTGATTTAACAAATGGTAAATCAATATTTAATTATTTATTAATAAAATCTCTCTCTTTACTTAAGTATTTGCCAGACAAATAAAAATAAAGTAAAATAAAAAGCAATAAAAACAATTTCAAACAACACAAAATTTTACAATTTTTTTTTTTTTTTTGTTGTTTTGTTAAATTGACGAATTAAGTTCAGTTCAGGTGCTTTTTTATATTTTTATAAATTGTGATATGTATAAACAAATACTGAAATCAACACTTTTATAGTGTTTTATGGCTGAAAAAATCTGCGTTGTTTTTGTCAATGAAATAGAAATTTCGAAAAAAAAAAATTTGCTACAAAGTCAGGGCCAAAAGCACATTTTAGGAGAAAACCTGTTTATTTATTTATTTTAAAACAAAAACGTTTCTTTTATTTAAAATTCATAATATAGTTTCATATACGTAGTAGTTTCTTCTGATTTGTTTTGTAGTTTACTTCTTTTTCGCGGCTAAAAACAACATGGTCAACTGACAACTAATTGTAGGTTGTTGTTAACTTCTCAAAAATAGCTGTAAATACGAAAATTGTACTTTTTATTTGTTTTCTGATTTACAATTCTTTTACGACCTTCATTTAAGTTTTTGTGGGTTACTTACATATTTGCATGTGCATTGGTTTATGCCGATTCATAGTTTTCACCTCTATTTAATACAATACAAATATTGTTTACTTTGTACTAAATGTGTGCTTGTGAATTAGTTAGTTAGTTAGTTAGTTATTGAATAGTTTTTATAGTTTTAAAGTATATTGATCATATTTTCGAAATTATAGTCTTAGGTTTGTGAATTATACAGAAGATTTTCTATGGAAAATATTGTTATACAGAAGATTTTCTATTTATATTTTCAATTATCTTTATTCTAAATTAAGTTCGAATTTTCCAAAATGCTGCAAAATTATTTGGAATAATACAAAATCAAAGTTATAAGTAATTACAATAAATAACATGATATTTAACATCTCTAACAATTAATAATTAAGAAATCATAACAATAGAATTTCTAGGATTCCTATAATAGTTTTCTTCAAACTCAATCAGATTTTTAATGATTATTTAAAACTGTTGAATATTTATAAGATATTAATTTTATTTAATTTAAGCCAGTCTTAAGTAGTAATAATACGAATTTGTATCTAGTACAGTAGGCATGCTTACGTGTCGCACGTACACGTTCTTATCTCTAATGTTTGTAAAATACTATGCAAATTTTACCACACGGACATATGTACATATGTATGTGAAAAACAAGGTTCTATTTTCTGATCTACACAATACACACAAGTGCGACAAAAATTTTAAGATCTTTTAAATATAATGACAGAATATTAAATTATATAAAATATGCTCACATTTAACAATGATAGTTGTTTATTTAACAAAATCGCGTAATTTAAACAAATTTTTAATTTACTGTTGTTGACTTTCCTTTCTACTTTTAGCTGCAGCTTATTACAACTCTTTTCTTCTCAAGTGCCTGCTAATTACTACAAAACAAAACAATGTTTTTAGCTATATTTCTATTGGCCTTCCTGGCCCTACTATTTAGTGCTTTTTGGTTTTCCAAAACATCTAAAGAAGTTCCCAAGTCATGGTACGAATGGAAAATTGAATTTCGTTATCAATATTTGGGCATAATTGGTTTAATTGAGGATTTCTTACACAGACCAAATGATAGAGTTGGTAAGTTGGTTATTTAAATCTAAAATATTTAACAATATTTTTAAATCTAAAAATTACTATTCCCCATGCAGAACTGTACAAACAACCTGGCTGTATAGCTGTTATAACTGGCGGTAATCGCGGCATTGGTTTGAAAATAGTGGAAAAATTACTAGCCTGTGATATGACTGTAGTAATGGGTAAGTAAATCAGCAGCAACAACCAATTAATGTTTTACAAATGAAAAGGTAAAATTGACATATTTTTATCAGCTAAATCAAACGGCAACTGCAGTATATTTTGAACAAAATCTGTCTTTCTTTGTTCTAAATATATAATTCACGTTTAATGAAATAATTTATGTATTTGGAATATTAAGTTTAATAAAAAATAAATATTATTTATAATACCAGCCCCAGAGTATGCTTTAGTATATTATAAACTGAAACTTAATACACTTGTTCCATTAGGTGTTCGCGATCCCAAGAGTGCTGAGGCAGCTGTTAAATCTCTAGTTGATTTAGAAACCAGTGGTGGAAAGTTAATCTGTGAGGAATTGGATGTGGGTAATATGAAGTCTGTTAGAGAATTCGCCCAAATGGTGAAAAGCAAATTCAACAAAGTCGATATTTTACTAAATAATGGTAAATATTTATTTGTAAATAAAACTTAAGAAATTTATTTTAATAATTTTTATTATTTCTAGCTGGCATTATGTTTGCTCCCTACAAATTATCCCCAGAAGGCTTTGAGTCTCATTTCGCCATTAACTATTTGGGCCATTTCCTTTTGCAGCATTTGTTAATGCCTTTGTTAAAGGCTGCTGGTAAAACAGATAAACGTGCCCGCATTGTTAATGTTTCCTCCTGTGCTCATTTATTGGGACGCATTAATTACAATGATATTAATGGAGAGTAAGTACTTTTTAAAATGAAAAAGCTAAATTATTATTAAACTATTTTAAACTTTCTTACAGGAAATACTATTATCCCGGTGCTGCCTACAGTCAATCTAAATTGGCTCAAGTATTATCCACCCGCCATCTGCAAAGTCTTTTGGACAGCGAAAACGCCAATGTGCAAGTTATCGCCATTCACCCCGGCATTGTGGATACTGATTTGTTCGAACATTCCGCCACCACATCTGTGCCTTTCTTCAAAAAACTCTTCTTTAAAACCCCCGAACAAGGTTCCCGTACCCCAGTTTATGCTGCCATTTCATCACGCGTTGAGGCCCAAGGTGGCATTTATTTAAGTAATTGCCGTAAAGGTCCCATACATCCCGTCGCCTTGAATCATGAGAAATGTGAGAAATTCTTTGATTACTCTTGCGAGTTATTGCAAATCAACAAATTCGGGGAATAACAATAATTTAGGGCTAACGATGATGTAGACGTTTATTTATAGAATTTCTATTGAAATGTGTCGTGGGATCTTTTTCGTAATATTTTACTAACTAATATTGCTTTTTCTGTTTCTAGCAATATACTATTCTCATTCACCTTTTTTACTTAACGTATTTAATAATATTTATATTAAACTCAATATTGTATTATATTGAAAACGTCCATATGTAATTATAAAATAGAAATGTAATTATAAATATGTATGTATTTATTGAAATGACAAAAAATAAAATATATATTAATTTTACAAAAAAAAAAGTAATACTCTTAAAAAACTTTCTTCTATCAAGCAAAATATTCAGAATTTTATTTAAAATAACTACACCATTTCCAATTATACTTCAGAAGTTTCTACTTGTATTTTAGAAATTTCTAGTAGAAATGCAGATGAAATTTTCTGAAATACAATTGAAAAATTCTGAAATACAATTGGAAAATTCTGAAATACAATTAGAAAGTAGACCGCAATTAAAGCAACATCATAAATCGAATCCGTTGTGAGAAAGTGAATTCGGGTTTTAATGGAAATGTTGATGAAATTAGTTTCATTTTATAGAAAAACTTTTTTTGTGAAAAATCAGTTTTTAATGAAAACACAGATTTTTTGTAGAAAAAAACATTGAAAAAATTAGCGTTCTAAAGTGAAAAAGCCAGTTTTTTTACAAAACATGGTTGTGTAGTAAAAAACCATTGTTTGTTTTAGTGAAAACTCGATTTTTTTAGTTCAGTGTCAGGTAAGAATTCTGTTTTTGCAAGTCGTACCCAGACTGTTTTAAGAAAGAAGTTTTTTAATGAAAATTGGTTTTTAGGTAATTGTTTACTTTTAAGTTTTAGGAATGTTTTAATTTAAACAAACTGTCTTACATTATTATGTCTTACAATTATGTTGACATCCTAAAAGTATGCCTGCCATTTTTACAACTTATTTACATGATCACTGATCCACCCTTTAACAGAGACAGAAATTAACATTATTTGTTTTATAAAATTAGTGGTTAACAAGTGAAGATTCCCTTGAATGAGTTAAAATGCTGAATTCTGACACTTCGCTCTTTAAACAAACTAAAATCACTAAAACTGGTTACAAATAATGACTTAGATAACTTAGTTAGGTGTCACAGAAGTCATTATTAGTAAAATTGTAACTGATAATAAATAAATCATTATACGACTAATTTTAAGTAATGGAGCTGGCTAAAGACTTCTTTAGAAGACCTAAAAGGACTTTAGATTTCTCCCTTAGGCGACCTTTAGCAGGCTAAAGAGTTCTTCAGTTGAGCTTAATCTGAATGAAGGTTTCTTTAGTAGATTTCTGCTGGTTAAAGTTTTCTTAATATGTAGTGCTCTTGCTGGCTAAAAGTGTTTTTAGTAGGAAAAGAAATGACTAAAGGTTTGAACTTCTCTAGCATAATATGCTGGCTATCAACCACTTTATAAGAGCTCTAACTGAGTTATTTGAGCACAAGCTTTTTGAAGGCTTCTTTACTACAGCTAGAACTGTCTCTAGACTTGTTTAGTAAAGCAGGCATTTTTCTAGGCAGTATATAGTAGTCATTGAAAAGTAAGTTATTTAGTAATGGAGTTGAAGTTTGTGCTGAATAAATTCTAAATGGTTTTTTAATTAAATTACTGACGTTTTTATATCTCAATTAAGATTTTGATTAAGCTTATATTGAATTAATTAATTCGAACAAATATTTATGTATATAAAATCGACGATGATTAAAAATTAAAATGTTCCGTTTCAATTAATAAATTAATGTCACAGGCAAATTAGTGCAAAACTAACTTTCATTTTCTTTTGCTATTACGTCTAAGACCTACTTAACACTTTCGAATTTCCGCCAAAGTAAAAATTCCGATCATTTGAGAATTAAAATAGAGAGGTTGTACTGAAAGTTACCATATTGTTTTTCTACCAGATTCACTATAAATTCAATTTTCATTTCATTTGAAATTCTAAAAACAAAAAAAATAATAATAAGAAAAAGTAACAAAGCGAAACCTTTATTGCGTTTAATTTCAACACCTACTTACTGACTACAACTATTTGCCACTCACTCACTCACTCACCTAAAATTAAGATGTTTTCAAGTGGAAAACAGATTGTAAAACAACAACAGCAGTAGCAAGCAGCAGCAATAAAATTAATTAACTTAGCAACATTTAATACAGATAAACAAACTAACAAGAACAACTGAGATGTGTATAAAAAACAAATAACATGTAGCAGAAGTACAACTGGAAATGTAAATTATGTTAAAACTTGAAAAGTGCAATTTAACAACTTAACACAAATGTTGTTGTTTTATTGTTTATTTTAAGTTTTCTTAGACAAAATAATAACAATAAAAATCTAGTTAACAATTTTATATGTAGTGCAACAAGCCAATAGCTGGAGGTGTAGGTGGAACTGTAAACAAAATTTAATTGAATAAAAGAAATCTTAGCAAATGACAGGGGTGTGGAACAAAGAGGAGGAAACTATGCACGCTCTACTGATATGTAAAAGCAAATTTAAATGTATGCCTATTGTTTTGCTTCAATTTTTTTAATTACAGAAATCCCAAAAATATGCTATGATTTGCAAGCTAACTTTAAATAATTAATATGTATATTATTATTTGAAACCTCTTATTATAAATGAGATTTCTTTTCCTTTACCAAATACTAATATAAACGTAATATTTTCCCTCTAATTTCTTATTTTAAAGCTACGCTCAGATGGATTTAGTTTCTACAAGTCTCCTAAAACTGTTGATTTGTTTCAAACCGAAACTGCTCCATAAAACCCAACGAAACGTAAACGTAAGCTTAACTAATTCTTATGCAAATTGAGGGAGTTGCTAACTGTTGTTTTATTTTGTCTTCATTATATACAATTTGAAAACAAACTAAATAGAGTTAGAATATAAAGTACATACATCTTGATAATATCATAATTAGAATTGGAGCAGAAAATTGCAGGTTATATTAGAATTAGAGAGTTTTGGCTGCATTAAGATTTATTTAGAAGACTTTTAGCTGGTTAAAGACTTCTTTTACACATGGAAGTTTTACAAATTTTAGGAAGTTGTGCTTTTTGCTCATATCCCAGCTATTTCTGGGTCTAGAAAAACTATTTCAAGCTACACTGTGGCATCTGTCCCTTGCTAATCGATGCGACATTATAGAAATACATACATATAAACGTTAAGGAGCCCCAAATTCAAAATAGTGGAAATTGCAAACAGCATGACAAACTCATCCATTGTGCAGGGTATACAAAGGTTAAACATTTATTATAATTATTATAAAATTGTTATACATACATATTTGTACAATAACTTAATAAACCAATTAATAATATCTAAGTTAAAAGTATTGAACATTTTGACAAGATTAATTAACAGAATGTATTTATGATTTTCTGTGAGACTAAAAATAAAATTGTTAATAAAAAAATGTGTAGCTACTATATTTGTTTAGCAACAGGTTTTTCCAGCAATCAAAGAATTTGTTTAAGTCCAAAAAAATGTTTTTAATTTTTCACTAACATTTTTGGCGGTAAATAAATAAATGAGCCAAGAGATTTCCTTTCATTTTTTTTTTTTGAATGCACCCTATATGAAGCAACATTTAAAATTAAATTAATATATAAAAACTATATAAAACTATAACGTCATATTAATAAATCATATTATGAGTATTATACAAAAGGCCTCAATCACGGTAGAGGCAATCTAAGAATTCTTTAAAATGGTCATCGTAATGTTTATGAGTTTTCGAAATAAACAACTATAACAAAATAAACTGTTAATTTTATCATGGAAGAATTATCATTTATCAGTTGAAATACTATATTCGACACACATCAAATACACCTAATTCTCTTTTTACACGGTAATTGGTTCCGGGAAACTTCGTATAAAAAATTGGTATTTGGATTGGTTTCTTATCTCTAAAACCTATTGAAATTAGTGAAAAACGAGGATTTTTTAAGAATAACTATTCAGGTTACACAAACATAGTTAATAAAGAATTAGAAAGATATGCACGCTAAGCTTAAAAGTACTGTAAAACAAGTAAGAGTGCTATATTCGGCTATGCCGAATCTTATATACCCTTCACCTTTGTTGTGGATGCATAATTATATTATGCATAATTATGTCGATAAACACGCCATCTGTTGATGAATTTGTTCGTAACAATATTAATACAATTTGTGTGATCAACACCATCTGTTGATGAATTTGCTCGTAACAATATTAATACATTTTGTTTGATCAACGCCATCTGTTGATGAATTTGTTCGTAACAATATTAATACACTTTACTTGATCAACGCCATCTGTTGATGAAATTATTCATAACAATATTAATACAATTAGTTTTTTGATGAAATTTTAAGAGGTTGTCTCGGATTTTTGCTCATATCTCCGTTATTTATAGACGGATTTTGCTGATTTTAAATAGCAAACTTCTCGAAAGCATGTCTGACAAAATTATTGAAGATTTGGATCCCGAAGATATCTGGGGACTTCAGAAAATTGATTTCAACATCCAGACAGACAGACGGGCATGGCTTAATAGACTCCGCTATCTATAAGGATCCAGAATATATATACTTTATAGGGTTGGAAAATTATATTGTGGAAATTACAAACGGAATGACAAACTTATATATACCCTTCTCATGAAGGTGAAGGGTATAAAAATGTGTGTATGTATGAATAGTTCATTTGATTGTATGCACTAAAAGGGAACTAAACACTACATATACATACGTATGCATATTTTATTCTACAAAATACAACAACAATAAAGACCACAACACACAGCTTGAATATTTTTAGACACATTACAACAACAACCTAAGCGACAGCAATGCTAATCATTGTTTTCGAACTTGTCTTGAACTTGTTGATAACTGTTTTTTTGCTCAACCCATTTTAATGATTTTCAATACCAACAGACTTAGAACATTGATAAACTTCCTACATAAATCTCATTCATTTCGGCTTTGTATTTCATTTGAGATATTGATTTAAACACACATATAGACAGATATGGTTAAATGAATATAATATGTTCAAAACTCGTTA
Source organism: Bellardia bayeri (assembly GCA_950370525.1). Taxonomy (NCBI): domain Eukaryota; kingdom Metazoa; phylum Arthropoda; class Insecta; order Diptera; family Calliphoridae; genus Bellardia; species Bellardia bayeri. Next base: position 3,615,267 of record OX493268.1, read on the forward strand.
TATAGGTGTCTTTTTAAGGTTTTAGATTAATTAAGAGAAAATTGCAAAATATTTAAAATAACACCAAAAATATATTTGGCCTCTGGGTTCATAACTGCTTTTCCACTGAACTGATTTTATTGATTTTCAATAACAATGTACTTAGGACAATGATGATTTTTTCATATTAATTTCATCAATATCAGTAGGAAAGAATATTTGAAACACACAGAGATAAAAATATAGAATTTAATAGGACATATATGTACTTTTTGGGACCTTAGATGAATGAGTATTATAATAAAATAGTACAACTTAATTTGATCACGAAAATCGCAATAAGAATTAATTCTTTCAAGCCTTTCGTATACATCGATCCTTATTCATAAATAAATATTTAGAAATAAATACAAACCGAATATTGTTAGGCATGTAAACCATATTTTATACTAGCTTTAGTAGCCATAATCCTAAGAAATTTAATTATTACTTAAAACAACAAAAAATCTAATAAATATTAAATAAAAAAGGACTAAAACTTTGTTTATATTTTAATGTCAAGAGGACATTAAAAAAATTATTGGTAGCAGTCATTAAAATATCACATAATGTTTAATTAACAATTTCGAAAGTTTTTGTTTTTAAATTTATGTTTAAACATGGCCACAAAAACTGTTACACAAATATATTTATGGAAAGGGATTTAGTAAAATAAATGAAATAAATTTTTAGTTAAGCTGTACAATTTTTAAAGTTGTGTATACTAGCCTTCGCCAGAGTAATATGCAAATATGTAGTCATACAAGTTTGTCATCCTATTTGTAATTTGTAAAATTTTTTTGGCCTCTATGTATGTTGAAATCAACTTTCCAAAGTCTGTGTAAAACTTAGGAACATGCTTGTTACTTCAATATATTTGCTAAGCTTTTAGAAATATAAATATTGAAAATCAACAAATTCAATTTATAAATGGATGAAAAAATTTCTTACTAAATTTCAACAAAATCACATTCAAGAAACACAGATATTTTAAACATTTTAAGATCTTAAAATTTTCAGCAAGATGGCAAATTTCTAGATGCAATTTATTGTCTCAATGTAGAGTGTTGGCGTAAAGAAAATAATAATCAATTTACAGTTGTTACGTGATGTTATACATTACGACATTAACAATCATTATTAACATTATTTTATTTTACGACTACATATTACTATTATTTAAAGCCAACCAGGGGGTCACTGTAAGATTCATAAATTTAAGCACAGCCATCATATCTAAAGAAGACCCACAAAATAATATCAAAAAAAAAAGAAAAAGAAAAAAAACATTAATTCTCTAGAGAAGACAAAAGAAAAATGGTGTTAATAGTTTTCAAATAATTGGTTTGGTTTATATATACAATTTTTACAATGCTATTGTTTAAATTTTATTTTTGTTTTTGGTACCGCATAAAGTGGAAGATCATTTTGTTTTTGGCTACAAAATGTAAAGTAAAGAAAATGATGATGTTGCACTATGATGTTGCACGTACTTTTAATAAATGTTTTTTTTTTTTGATGCTGTGTAGTAAATTTGTGTTTTTTTTTTGTCTATAATTTTTGAAGTTTGTGTTTATAAAATTAAATTTTACAAGAGTAGATATTTGTAAACACTTCAGGTGTTTTTTGGGATTTGAAGTACGGTTTTATTTGAGTTATAAATAAATAGATGATTTGCGCTGAAGATGATGACGACTTAAAGCGTTTTTTTTTAACGTCATCAATGTGGGAATATTTACACAAGTTTTTTGTGAGTTACAGTAATTTAGCGCTTATATTTTGGAAAAATTTAAAAACATTTTATACATGAGGGTATAATAACTACTTTTGGAAGGAAAAAAAACAAATTTAGGTGGCCAGTTGTCTCTACTCAAGAGTAAAAATAATTATATTTTTGTTACAAATTTTAAAATTTATTTTGAAAACGTTCACCTTAATTGATAACCCTCTTTAAACTTACACACAAAATATGTATGTACATATGTATGTTGAAATTGTAACAGAAATACTTAATATTATGTTGTAGGAAAATCAGTTTCTTCCACTTAACTTAGACATATTTTAAAAAAAATTTTGTAATCCACACAACAAATTACAAATATATTGCGTTAGTGTTGTGTTTTTAATGTTAAACAAAAACATTTTTGTAAATTTTCAAATTCAAAGAATATGTGTCAAAAATCGTGATCATCCTTTTTTTGTTTTGATGCTTGTGCAGCATCTGCAACAAAAACTATTAAAAGTAACAGCAAAAAATTTAGTTAAATGCGTCCAATGACAGCGACAAATCGTTGTTAGACAGACAGACAGACTGACTGAGAGCAACATGTTGCATGAATGAATGAACAAATTAATATGTAGTCAGTTTTGTTTTGTATACACTTAAACATGTAGTAATTTGTATGAGCCTCCAAATATGAAGAGACCCAAAATAATCACATTTAATACAATTGAACTGAACTTCATTTAAAATTAACTAAATCACACTGCAGTAGAGATTATTGCAAGAAAGAGTTAAACGTGTTAAAATGTTAAAATCGACATTGACGAATCTTATATACCCTTAAGATATAATACTATGTATCAACTAAAAAAAATACAAATTAATTTCGTTTTAACCCTTTCCACACAAACTCACACATAATTAGTCTGTTTACCAACCTGGGGCCAAATTACCGCATTCGTGATCGAATGAGCTATCGTATCAAAAAATGATTTCGATATCGAAATTATGTTAAAATGTACTAAATTTCTCGCTCGATATCGAATGCCATAATGTCAAATAAGAAAATTACGATAAATTTTACTCGATATCGAATGCGGTAATTTGGCCCCTGATCACAGTATTCGAATGGGATACACAATCGATCTGTTTCTTTTACAAAAAACGAGAACGTTTATCGCAAACAATTCAAAATTTTGTTAATATGTCGTTCAATTTTATTGTTTTCGATGATTTAAAAGATCTTTGTTTTATTAGTTTCTTGGCACTTAACTTCTTTGCTTTGAGGTTGCAAAAGAAATCTCTGTTACCGCCAACTTGAACTGCAAAGCACTAAAGTTGTATTCTCTTAAAATCAATTAATGGCTTGATTGTTGTCATTTAACAAGTGCGGCAAATTCCAAGTTTTGTCTTCTTATAACTTTACTGTTAACAAGATGAATTCTCTTTAATTATGTTAATTTCAGAATTAGCGACAATATTTTATGTTTATGTTATGTCTTTAATGTTAATTAACAACAGGTTAAGCGACAAAGGGGGATTGGCCGCGTAAGCAAAAACTATAATATCGTCAAGATAAGCGCTCTTATTGTTGTGCGATAATACTCTTTTATACTAAAGACTGTAAAGTATTTTATACTAAAGACTGTAAAGTGTTTTATAATAAAGACTGTGATGCCTTTTATACTAAAGAGTGTGATGTATTTTATACTAAAGACTGTGAAGTTTTATAATAAAGACATTCGTCTTTATACTAATTAGAAAGTAACATTTATCAGAGTTTAAAAAAATATTCTCGAAATTTTATATCAGAAGGCTAAAATTTCTAACATCAATAATTGTCATTTTATAAAATGTCTTAATTTCTTCGCCTTGGCTTCAATATACTGCAAATAATCTTGTATAAAGTCTTCGAAGACTAAATTATGCAACTTTGTTACATGTTGGAGCTTGGTAAGCAACCAATTTTGTTACCACCAACATGCACAGTATAACAATAAACATATTGGCACTGTAGCTCCCTAAAATGCAGAAGTAGGAAGCATCCTATTAAAAAAAAAAAGATTTATTATTGTACATTTCCAAAAACTATGTAATATTGGGGAAAATTTATTACGACATCAATTTATGTGCTCTAATTATGTTTTAATAAAAAAAAATAATAATAAATTCATGACAAAATGTAATAGAAAGAATGTCTGCTTTTTTTGATAACAAATTATTATTTAAACACATTTTTCCTACATTTTACTTTAAAATCTAGTTTATTTGGAAGCCATTAAACCATTAAGGCTTTTTTTAACTCAATTGTATTGGTAAAGAAAACATAAAACACAGCCAATAAAAATTATGGCCTAAAGACAAATAGTTTTTATCTTTAACACAATAGAAATTAACAAAGTTGTAACGCTTTTTTTTACACCATAAACAAAAATTTACTACATAATTTGCATTTTTTTGTTTGTTGGTTTTATTTGTATTTAAGCCGCCTGATTTTATGTATAATTTGTGAAAAATGTTAACAAGTTTTAAATTTTGTTTAATGTTGTTGATAAATGCTCAATTAATAAATGATTTATTATATTTTTTATTGTAACAAAGTGAAGAAAACTAAATATAACCGCTGGGAGGCCTAATCATTAAAGTTTACGAGTATGAAGACAAATGTTAAAGATGAAGTTGGCAGAAGATTTTAAGCGGTCAAGACGAATTTTGGGGAACTGTACAGTGTACACACATTTTCTACGCTTTTTGCATTTCTATTTTCTATTAGAATTTAAATTTGTTTAAAGCTTTCAGCTATAAAATATTAGAGCTTTATAAATATGTCTGTGTACTAGAATTAAAATTTGTTTAAAGCTTTTAACTTTAGTATATTAGAGTTTTCTAAATCAAATAAAATCAATTCTATTTAAGCTTTTTTATTTAATGTATATAAAGCTTGGATTTTGTGAAAGCTTTCATATTTTATAAAGCTTTTGTTAAAAGAATGAGAATTTGGAACGGTAATGAATAAATTTTAGTAGAATTTAAATTTACAAGAACAAGACAGAAATATGTACTATATTAAAATATGTCTTCTACTTTGCTATTATCTTAATACAATCACTATTATTATGTACTTCTCACAAAAAATATTTTTTTTTTTTTGATTTCAAACCAATTCACGGCGGTAGGTATGCATTTTGAGGTATCTTTCTATTAATCAATAAATTTTTAATTTCGTATTTAAATTCAGAAGCGTAATACCTAATTTAAACTTAACAATACAAGCGATTAAACTAAGTTTATTAAAAAAATTACTACAATGTGAGGAGGGCTGGTCAGTTGGCTAATGAATAAAAACAATTTACAGTTACACCACAAAGTCGTTAACTTATTTATTAAGCATTGAAAAATTTTTATTATTAAAGTTTTAATAACACACACCTCCGTTTTAATACAAATAACTATATAATTTCTTGGAACTCTTGTCTATCTTCTTAACAATTTCTTTCGCTTTTATTTATAGATAATCTTGCAAATTAATCCCTTATCAACAAAACATTAATATAAATAACATACTTGTAACAAAGAAAAATCGAAAGTAATTAAAAATGAATTAAGATAATTTTGTAATTCATTAAAAAAAACATACACTCACATTATAACAAAAATTATAATAAGCTAAAAAATTTAGGTCAAATCAATTGAACTGAAAATGTCTGGCATTTTGAGCCTCAGTTTTTTAAATAAACATTACATAAACGCAAAAAAAATTGCGTATATAAGATAAAAAACTTCAATTATATGGTAAAAAAACAAATTCAACACTTATCTTTTAAATTTTAGCGCAAATTGAATATAAAAAGAAAGGTGGACCTTTTTAAATGGACAGCGAATATAAAACGAGTAAAAAACTTTATAGAGTGTAAAATAACTAAAAAGTACTTTTGAAATAGTAGCATTTTTAGCACTTTTCAAAGAATAGTATTTTTAATATTTTTTCAAAAAGTACTATTTTAAGAACGTTTGAAAAAGTTGTACTTTTAGAGGTTTTTGAAAAGTAATATTTTAAGTACTTTTCCAGCAGGTTTCATATTTAATACTTCTTTCAAATTTTGACACATTTAGGACTATTTCTAAAATGTTGAATTTTTAGTACATTTTCCAAAAATAATAATTTTTATACTTTTTCTAAAAAGTAGCATTTACTGATTTTCTCGAAAGTACATAGTTTTTTTCAAGTAGTATTTTTAGTACTTTTTCCAATAAGTAAAATACACCATAATGTCATAAATTCAAAATTTGACAGTTGAAAGGTTTAAAAAACTTTAACTTTAAATAGCTTAAAATAATTTTTTAGAAAACAAACTGTCACATCACCGCTTTAATTGTTTAAAAATCTGTTAAACGGTGCTTTAATTGTAAAACTTCCCCTTAAAAATGTTATTATAATCTTAATAAAATGTACATAGATATATTTTTCTTTATTAAAACATTAGATTTTATAAGATACCGCAAAAAACATGTAATTGATCATGTTATTTTTTTTTTCAAACAAAAAAATGATGTACAAAATTACTTTATCAATTTGTTTTTTGTTAACATTGTGTATGATGTATTTTTTCATAAGTAACGCAGCAATGTACTGTATCTGAATATTGTGTGTATTCATTCATTACTTACAATTTGTTGTTGTTTGCTAAAGAAAATTTCCCCTTTTATGTTGAGTTGTTTACTTACCACCGTGTTGAGGTGAATTTATTAATTATATGATTTTGTTAGAGTCTTGCGCCTATGTTGTGGTGACTTATGTGACGACATTAGCAAACGGTAGATATATGATTCCGTGGCGCAACGGTAGCGCGTCTGACTCCAGATCAGAAGGTTGCGTGTTCAAATCACGTCGGGGTCAACGAATTACTTTTTTTTTTTTTTTGTTAATTTTATTTATTTTTTAAACCATTTTATTAAATGACAAAATTGATTTTTAAAATTTCAACTTCCTGATATAAAATTTCGAGGGTATTTTCTTAAAATTTGGTAAATTTTACTTTTTACTTGCTATAAAGCCGAATGACTTTTTAGAGTCTCTAGTATCACTTTTAGTCCTAAGTAAAGAGACTTTTTTACTTTTTTAGCATAAAAGACTTCACAGACTTTAGTATAAGCGACTTCTACTCAGTCTTTAGCATAAAAGACTATATAGTATAAAGACTCAATCAGTAGTTTAAAGACTCAAATTAGAGTATTAATTTAGACTCAGTATTTAGGATGAGATTTGAGTTTAAAGCCACTGTATTTAGTATAAAGACTGTAGTTTAAAGACTCACTGACGTATTCATAAAAAATAAAGTAGGTTTGAAGTGTGCTTTTAGACAAAATTTTCATACAAAATTTTCTTAAAGTACATTTGAAGTCTACTTTAATTTTTTCTGAATAAAACTGTCAAATTTTAGTATTAAGACTCTGTATTTAGTATTAAGGATCAGATTTGTATTTAATATAAAGACTAACCCCCTTATTCAAAAACGATTATTAAATTTAATAAACGTTTATTAAGACAGATTTGCATATAAAAATTTGCTTAATAAACGTTTGTTAAATTTAATAATCGTTTTTGAATAAGGGGGTCAGTCTTTGTACAAACACTTCATTATAAAAATCAATTCACGTTCACTAATCTCCTTCACCAACTTTAACTTGTTACAATACATCAATCAGTAAAATATCTATGGCAATAAAAAGCATCCTGTTGAAAATAATACTGTTAATACTGTTCAGTCTGTAGTTTAAAGACTCAGATTTTAGTATTGAGACTCAGTATTTAGTATTAAGGATTTGAGTTTAAAGCCACTGTATTTAGTACAAAACCACTGTATTTAGTAAAAATACTCACACTTCATTATAAAAAAACAAATTGCGTTCACTAATCTCCTTCACCAACTTGAACTTGTTACAATACATCAATCAGTAAAATTTATATGGCAATAAAAAGCATCCTCGTGGAAATAATACTGTTATTAATGATTCATAATGACACATTTCCCATAGTCAATGACACGCAAACTTGTCATTAAAACAGCATGAATGCTAAACACTTTTAATTCAAACTTTAAAATAAAATGTTGATACAATCTCAGATTGTAAACGTGTGTGCGAGTGGGTATGTTTTCCGGAGCCAACTCTAAATTACTCATAAATTTAATTAACATACTTTAAACTTAAAACAACTGATTTATATGCTTAAACAAACAAACAAAAAATAAAATAAATATATTTTTAATTAATAAACGTAACAACACTTTAACTAAATTAAATAAAAACGAATAGCTGAAATAAAGACTCCTAAAAACAACACGCACTTAATAGACGTCATATATGGACATAAAATATTAAAGAAGATGAACAACCACAAAACGTTTACATGAACCGGACAATCAACCAACAAATGGCCAAAACAGACGCTTAACAAAACAAACAACAATTACCGCTCAACTTTAAACCAACAAACTAAAACTAAGTAAAAAAATAAAAGGCACGAACGACAAAAATCGCAAACAGCTAAATGTTCCATGAACAAATCATGCCAATTAACCTTTTAACATTATGTGGCATCTACCTCCAAAAAAAAAGACAACTTTTAAACTGAAATAGTTTCAAACAAATCAAAAACGAAAAAACAAAATTCGAGTAGTACTCCATGAAGACCACGCAGTTGGTATGTGAATAAAAACACTTGACTGTAATAAATCAATGAATGCAGTCAACTAGCCGCAACAGAAGAAGCGAAGCTAGAGCAAATACATAAATACATAAATGAAGAGGGTCCACCACAGTTGTAGCAAAATATTAAAAAACAAAACAAATAGACAATTCAACACTTGACGCGTATTAGGCTGCTTTGACTTCTCTACTCAACAACCATCAAATAATCGTACAGATCTTTTATCATTTTATTTAGAAGTTTAAATACAATTTGTATGTTTTTAACAGTCTTCTAGACCATAATCATAATAAGAATATCCAAGCAACCAACAATTGTTAAAATAACGTGCAAATATTTAAAAACACAAAAACAAGCGGATATAGATCTTACAGTTGATTCTAGTACGTCGAGGGGTATTTACATCTATGATTCACTTAGATTCAGTTCTCTCACATCCAACCTAAGCAAGTGTGCTTGTACATTTACCATATATGGTATATATATATATACGCCATTCATTCATTCACTCATACATGACAAGTTCAAACTGCTACCGGAGCTGAATAAATAATTTAAAATTTATAAATGAAATATCTTAAATGCAGTAAATCATAAATGGTTTATGATCAATATTTACCACAAATATTAATGAAATAAAATTGTTATAATCACTAAGTAGTCTTAAATTTAAGACACCCTACAAAGAAAGTATACATTTTAAAAGAATTTTCGTAAAAAATCGTCTGATTTCAAGTGGAAAAACGAATTACAAATTTTCACTCCTTTTTTTCATTTAAAGGACATAACTGACTTAGGACTAAATTATTGATAGGTACCTTTGAGAATAGAGATAGGTAATCTTTATTGTAAGACCTAGACCAAGTATTTTTTATATAAGTTCTGCTCTTTAGTATAAGTCCTGGTAGTCTTTAGTATATGACCTAGTTTTCTTTAGCATAAGATTCGACGGTCTTTGGTATAAGACCTGGTATTCTTAGTATATACACCTAGTAGTCTTTAGTATAAGACCTAGTTGTCTTTATAATAAGACTCGGTGGTCTTTAGTATAAGACCTGGTATTATTTAGTATAAGTCCTGGTAGTCTTTAGTACAAGACGTAGTTTTCTTTAGCATAAGACATGGGAGTCTTTAGTATAAGACCTGGTTATCTTTAGTATAAGACGTAATCCTTAGTTTAAGACGTAGTGAAGATTTATCACAAAACACATAAAAAACTGTGTAGACTTTCATGTTCTTAATCCATTCGTATGTGTATGATCATTAAAAATTTTTATTTTAAAGTGAATGAAATACCGGAAGAATCGTTCAATACATAAAAGTAATTACAAACTGTTAAATGACACCCATTGCAATTGAAGAATTAACAGGTAATAGACAGTTATAAAGAGTCTTATTTCAATTGTATAATTAAAACGAAACAAAAGAAGAAGTTGTCAGTCTATAAGTTACATGTATATTACAACAAATAACCTTCAAAATATTTTGAAAATTATAAAGAAACTATTTTTTGAAGCTGTCATCACTATAATTTGGAAATTAATTTACAAATAATAATAATGATGATCGAACAAAAATCTAGCAAACATCTTTAAAAACATATTTTATTTAAGTTAAGATTTTGAAATTGTTGTTGGTGGTATTAGTATTAGTGGTACTAACTATTAGAGGTAAAATGTGCATACGTAGCACCATTCACTTGTACGTAGTACAGCTACAAATATCTGTATGGTTATATTAATAACATTCCAAATTCATACCAAAAATATATTATTACAAATAAGATGCCACCACCATCCTCACATCATCAGCCACCACTCACTCACTCATTCATTCAGTCACTGTAATACCCCAACATCATTACAATAATTTCAATACTTTGCTGCTTTTGCCGCCATGCCAGCCATTCCATTTAATCTCGATGAAAAAACAGAAAACCCAATAATGCAATCAATACTTTTTAAAGATGATGATCTTCTTTTTGTTGTTCGCAATAGATACTTGTAGGTATAAAACTTTGTTAAATTATTTTTAAGAAATAATATGTAGTTAATAAAAAATAGTCACACTTAAATTTTACTTTTGTATGTTTTTCCCCTCCTGTAACAATTGTTTGTTTAGTTTTTGAAATTCCATTTGATTTTCTTAGGGAATTTTTATGGGTTTTCTTAATGAACTGCAACAATTTTTTGCTTTTTTGTGTGTTTTTTAGGCTTCCGTTTATTGTAATATAAAAGCCGATTTTGGTTTTAATTTTGCTTTTTGTTGAAGCGTTCAATAGTTGTTTTTATTTAAAACGTTAACATTATTTAGATGTGGTAGAGTTGAGAGGAAATAATGAGCGGTGTTGAAAATACAGTAGTTCTTTTAATAATTTAAAAGATATTTACTAACGATTCCTTTTACAGTCCCAGTTTGGTTTCTTTTATAGTAGTGTTTACAGTCCAAATTTTCTTTTAATAGAAATTATTTTTACAATCAAAATTTGCCTTTAATCGAATTTATTTTATCAATCTAAGTATTGCTTTAATCGTAATTGTTTATACAGTTCAAGTATAAGTAGTATTTTTGACAGTCCAAGTTTCACTTATGTTTTGCTTCAATCGAAATTGTTTATACAGTTCAAGTTTAACAAGTTTCAATTTAATCTTAGTTTTATATACAGTCCATGTTTTGCATCAATTATAGTTCATTTTACAATAAAAGTTTGCCATAATCGCATTTCACATTTGGATTAAATTGCAGGTATTTTTAAAATCCAAGTTTTCAATCAATCAAAGTTATTTAGACAATCCAGATTTTATTAAAACATAGTTCCTTTTACCGTACAAGTTTTATTTCTTCTTAAAGTCCAAGTTTTCTATCGTAGAACTTCTTACAGTCCAATATTTTAATCGTAGTTGTTTTTACAGTCCAAGTTTTTAATCGTAGTATAGTCCAAGTTTTCGATCGCAGTTAACTTTACAGTCTAAATTTTCAATCGCAGTTCTCTTTACAGTCCAAGTTTTCAATCGTAGTTCTTGTTACAGCCTAGTTTTCAATCGTAGTTCATTTTACTTCAAATTATTTTATCATCATTTTTTAAAAATGTCAAACTAACGTTTACAAAATTAAATCCTTGTATTATTATAAACTTAATGTCAGCTGATATTAATGCAAAATGTTTTAAATCTTAAATTTATCTTATTAACATTATTAAAATTAAATTTATTTGTGAAAATGTCAACTAATTAAAGGATGATTTTTTAGCTGGTTTAAACAGCTGACGCACGTTTCGTGTTTTGTTTCACTGTCAAACATCTTCAGTTTGGTCTATAATTGAACCATACAAACGAAGAACGCTTGCAAATTATTGAATTTTATTATCAAAATTCATGCTCTGTTAAGAAAGTTCACCGCGCGCTTCTTTGTGTGCAGCGACGAAGCTCATTTTTGGCTCAATGGGTACGTAAATAAACATAATTGTCGCAAGAGCTACCAATGCATCCAGAAATAGTCACAGTTTGGTGCGGTTTATGGGCTGGTGGCATCATTGGACCGTACTTCTTCAAATATGATGCGAATCGTAACGTAACTGTGAATGGTGAGCGCTACCGTAAGATGATATCCAACTTTTTTTTCCCCAAAATGCAAGAGCTTGACTTCCATGACATGTGGTTTAACAAGACGGTGCCACATGCCACACAGCACGCGTAACAATGGACTTATTGAGAGGCGAGATCGGTGAACATTTTATTTCACGTTCGGGACCGGTCAATTGGCCGCCTAGATCGTGCGATTTAACGCCTTTAGACTATTTTTTGTGGGGTTATGTTAAAGCTCATGTCTATACAGACAAGCCCGCTTCAATTGACGCATTAGAAGATAACATTGAAGCATTTATGCGTGAGATACTGGCCGAAATATTGAAAAGAGTATGCCAAAATTGGACTAAGCGGATGGACCATTTGAGGCGCAGTCAAGGTCAACATTTGCATGAAATAATCTTTACACTTTAAATTATATGGACCGTACTATCGATTCAAATAAAGATTTCATGCATTTTTCTCAATTTTATGTGTTTTTTTTTGTTTAAAAATTTTCCTTTTAAAAAATCACCCGTTACATTGACAAATACATATGTACAAACAAATTGATTTATGTCGACATTGAAAATATTGTTTTTGAGACTAGTTTTACTTTATAAATATGTAACAAATCTAAACTTAATCCTTATATAATAAAAAAAAGGAAAAATTAACTCTGTGGCCAACACTTCCCTTCTGTCCTACATCATTTTAGCATATGTTAAGAAGCGTTGGGAATAGCAGACTGTTTGTCTTAGTAACTATTTAGTTTAGTTATCTAATTTCCCTACATGTTTGCCCCTTACTGTAAAATTGTTATTTTCCCAATATGTAGCCTGTGTACTACATATAGTACGTGTACCACCTATAAGTATTTTACAATTGTAACCAATTTTCTGTAAATATTTTAAGAGAATGATGCAACTTATTTAGAGGGTATTGAAATAAAATTAAATAGAAACAAAAATCAATGGATTTTTTATGAAAATTTATATGGTTAGAAAATGTGTATTATCAAACATATGGGAAATTGTATATGTATAAACTGAGTAGTTTAAAAGGAAGGAGAAATTCATCAGTAACTAAATGTTTAGAAATAATGAGTTAAAACCTTATATTTAGACAATTTTAAAAGATAACTAAGATTGAACGCTAAACCATCAAAATTAAAGAAATTCTTGGACCTTAAGAGAGAACCTTGATGAGAAAAAAACAAAATTTGGGCTGTTAAAAACTACAATCAAAACAAATCTTCGGCAGGGAAATGTGATTAAAATCAAATTTTATGTGTAAATGTGTAAACAATAATATAGAAGATAAACTTGTACTTTACAAATAACTAAGATAAAAGAATTAACATTTAAATCAAACTTGGACTGTTAAAAGAACTAAGATTAAAGGGAAACTAGGACAGTAAGTAAGATTGAAGAATTAAAGAGAAATTAGACTGCAAAAATAACTACCATTGAGGGCAAATTTGGAATATGAAAAGAACTGAATATAAAGACAAGCACGAACTGTAAAAGAGCTAAGAATAATTACAGACTTGGACTGTTAAAATAACTGCAATTAAAGTAGGGATTGAATTGTAAAAAGAACAAAGATTTACTGTAAAAACTTCAACTAAAAATATCTTGTTTTTTATATTTCTTTTATATATGGGGCGATTTTGCAGATTTTCAATAGCAAAATTCTCTGCTCGTGTTAAAGGTTATACACAAGTTTTAACTGCCTACTCTCTTGGTTAGCTGTAACCAACTGATTTACAGAGAACACATACTCGTATAATTAAAATAAATATATTCCAAGTTTAGCTCAATCGTTACCTTCAAACTCTTCAATAATATATTTTTATTTATATATGTAAGTCAGTATTTATAGTCTTTCTGAGTTTCAAAATAAATTTTTAATTGTTATAAATAGTCAGTTAATTAACTAGGCGTTAATTACAAACAATTATCTTAAAAGCATGTATGTCATAATAAAACTGTACATGGCAAATGACTTAACCGTAGATTACCTGTGGTGTGTAAAGTAACCAACTCCTTAAAATTAAAATAATTCAAAAATAAATATATTTGAGAAAGCCAAGTAAGTAATCATTAAACTAGAAAGATTAGCAGTCTAGTCTTCGTCTTACTTGTACAATTACTTTAAGTCACTTTTCAATTGCACCACGCAGTTTCATATACCTACATAACGTGCGTAATGTAATGAATTTCTAGCATATTGTTCGTTAACATTTCTCATGTACTTTGTGTTGTAATATTTTTTAATTGAGTTGTAACCTATTGGTAATTAATTACATTGTAAAGGCATTTGCTGATGATTTTCAGATATGGAGATGGGATTGTGACATCGTGTAAATGAGAAAACAAACAAAACTTAATAAAAATGGGAAAAATAATTAAAATTTTTTCAAATTAGGAAAAGAAACTGAAATTGTTGAAACAAGTAACTAAATTTTGAGTTTTCTAAACAAGTATTTTTTTATATAAAAAAATTTACTTTAAAAGTTGTTACTACACTCGATCTGTAACACATCAAAGTCAGGGGCTTAAACAGCTTGATTGGTTACACCAAGAAGACAAAATTATTTGCAATTAATGTTTTGTAATTCATTGATTACAAAATATTACATTGAATAATGCAATTTTTGTTTAAAATCTTTGAGGGCAACTTTGAGGGCTGGAAGCTCTTGCATTTACTTGCAAATACTAATTGATTTAATGTAATTTTTACTTAAATTCCTAAACATTTTTAAATCAATGATGTATTTCTTTAAGAAATTTATGGAAATCAAACAGTAAACAAATTTTTCTTATTATTAAAAATCATTTATTTACTTTTACTTTTTGCTTACTATCATTCATTACCTTCAAACTCTTCAATAATGTATTTTTATTTATTATTGTCAGTAAGTATTTATAGTTTTTCTAAGTTTCAAAATATATTTTTAAATATTAGCATAATTTAAAATTGTATAAACACTTGAATTTTAAAGAATTGCAATTTAGTTTTTTTTTCAATTTCAGTTTTTTCCCCCGTAAACCAAGTATTTTGTTTTTATTATTATTTTAGCAAATGACTTTGAATGTTTTAAACGTGTATAATGTAAAGCAGAAAAAAATCAAACCAAAGAACTGTCACGATTAAAAAAGTTTTGAAAAAATATACGAAATATACAGAAAAACCCACAAATGATACTATAACATTTAAAAATCAAAAGAAGTCGAAAAAAAGAAGTTACTTTAAAGATAGAGAATCTTAAAATAAGCAAACTGAAACTGATCTTAATTTAAAACAAATGATTGTAATGTTAACATGAAAAACTGATACGAGTAAAACTTTTAAATTGCAGGTTAATGATGATTTTAAGTCTGTTTTTTTGTTTAATACTACACTGTGCTCTGCTTTTAGTTTAAAAAACAAACTATTAAGAAAAAAAAAGTAATTTATTAAATGAAATAATAATAATAATAGTAATAACTATTATTATAAATTAAAGACATTTCAAAAGCCAAACATTAAGACGAAAAAAATTTGAAACAAAACTTATGATGTGAAGATGAGTTGCTGTATTTGTAGATAAAGTAAAGATTTTTGTAAATGTAAAACAAAAAATAAATAAACTTAATGAAATATGGGTTGTAAGTGCTCGCTCATGCCAATGAGTTAGATATGTATTCGTTTAAATGCATGTTTAATTAATTCACTTATTGATATATACTATTAAGTCATGTACATATGAATGTATGTATGTATGTATATAGTAGATTATTTATTATTTAAAACTAATTTAGAATTTTTATTAGTTTTTTTTTTAAAGTAAAGAGACTAGAATATTTATAAATATGATCATAATTTATGATCAGCTCTATTCAAGAACATAAGTTTGTTACGATACTTTTTTTTAAGAATTGCTTAACTAAGGATTATTAAAGACATGTTTAAACATGTTTTGTTTGAATTTTTTATTAAAATTTTTATTTTGTTTTAATATTTTCAAAATATATAACTAACCTCTTGTTCATGGACTAACCTCTTGCACATGAATCGAATTATACTGTAAAATAACTGAAATTGAAGAGAAACTTTGACTATAAAAATAACTAAAATTAGTCCTAATTTACCTGAAGCAATTTTTATTGAAGAGATTGATACAAATCTTTGAGTCGATAGAACGATCTATATAATTCTATATAATGTTTAATGATGTCATGCTCGGGGTCTGCTTCAGTTCGAAGGTCACCAGAGGCTAAAAAGAACCGATACTTTGAGCCTAACTAGAAGACATTTTTAAAATTTGAATACAGTTGTTAGTGGTTACATTGGTAACAACTAATAAACAACAAGTAGAATTAAGATTTGAATACTTATTGTAAATTTCGATAAGAAAGACTCAATAATAAAAAAAAATTAAAAAAAAAATTGTAAATATTGATCGTGGCTACGCCTCATACGCTGGGTCCAATTTGGCATACTCTCTGCAACATAACGGCCAATATCTCACGAATAAATTCTTTAATATTAGCTTCTAGTACGTAAACCGTTGCGGGCTTGTCCTTATAGATATGTTGCTAAATAATTTAAAAAGTTAAAAAATTTACAAAGAATTATATTATCTTGTTCCAATATCCATGACCAGGTACAGGAACAACTTGCCCAGCCTCATTTTCGAAGATATATATATGGTCGAATAATGCCTCCAGCCTAAAATCTGCAGAATTCGCAAATGTTTTAGTAGCATTTATATACCGACAATTACTTGTGAGTGCTGTGAACGCCAAATGCGGCAATTTTAACGATTAACTAAGACAACAAGGCGAAAAATGCACTTCATAGAATTATTAGGATGATTTTTCAAAATCAACAATACTGCCACAAACTTTCATTATTCATTATCTGTCAATTATACTCGTATGCATAAAGTATAATTGAAATAGTTTAAAATAAAAAAAAAACAAATTATGTATTTTAATTAAATTTTTACAAACTTTCATAGTAATTACTTAAAAATCTGTTATATTTAGGGTTTGTATGATCATCAAAATCGTAACACAAATCCCAACTAAATAAGACAACATAGATGACCCTGAACAAATTGTTAAAACACCGCAACAGTTTACATTTGGACGACTATTAATAATGAGTGATAACAATGAAAAATTAATTGAATTAACACAAAAACTGAAAAATTTCAATTTGTCTTAAACACAAACTAAAAAAACCTTTATAGAGGTGTCAGTTGGTTGGCTGCTTGGTGGATAGCAAAGTAATTAAATGAATGTTTATGAATTATAATTAAATTTTGATATGAAATATTATTAGTTGCTACTAAATGATGTTGGTTTGTTGATGTTTGTGTATCAGTAACGCTTGTTAAGTTTTTAGTTAATATACAATAACATTTTTTCTTTACTATTGTATTTAAGTGTTATTGTACACATATATATTTATTAATTAATGTTTGTATGTTTTGATACCAAAATTATAATTTTAATATAAAATTCTTTAATATCTTTTAAAGAGGATTTTTATATGTAGTACTTTATACAATTTTTATTTAATATTTGTTTCCGGTTTTATGTTTTTTTGTTTTTTTTTTAAATCTTGAATTTCTTCATTAAATGCTTATGTACGATGATGTTTTAAAGCAAGTGCCACTATTGTGCCACTTAATGTTTTAGCAACAAAGTTATACAGTTATTTTTTATATGATTAACAATTATTGTTAAGTTCTTTAACTTGCGTTGGGTAGTTGAGTTTAGAAAATCTATAATTTTTAGAGTGTTAAAACTATAAAGTGTAGTAGGCTTTTAAGTGTTATTTAAGACAAGCAGGTAGCTAGCTAGCTACACTTAGAAATAAAATATGATAAATTTTTTAACAAAAACTTATTTCATTTTAAAAAAGCTTGTGCTAAATGTCCCTAAATTATTGCCTCCTTATTCTTAATGAAATTAATTTATTTCATCTTACTATTATAGAGAAATGTTTAGAAAGTTTGTTTTATAAATTAAAATTTCTCTAAGTGTCACGTTCTGTCAATCATTTCAAAAGTCCATATGGCTTCAACCTAGGACCTACTTTAAATTCCTAAAAACTGTAAACAAATATTTTTCTGTTTATTATAATATAAACAAATATTTCAAGGCTGATGAATTGTTTTTAACAAATTTGATTTTTTAACATTTTCCAAAATCTTTCATAAATAATTTGCAAAAAATGTGATGTTTCCTTATTAAATTTTGTTATATGTATTTGCAATTAATCACTTTAATGTCAAAGTTATTTATAATATTATTAATAATTTTCACAAAATCTAAGACAATACATAAACATTTACTCTCATACATTTAAATAAAAAAATATTGAATACTGTTTAAATAATTGAGTGCGTGTGTTTGCCATTTCGGTATTTCTGTCAATAATTAAAACTAATTAAAACAAAAATAATCTGCTTTTTGTAGCTATTTGTTCTTTTTTAGTTTTTAAATTATGTGTAAAAATAACAAACTAAATTATAATCATTAAAAAATTATGAAAGTTTCACACATAAATAAAATAAAACAAAATGCACACCATACTCGTAGTAAAACCGTAGTTTGTAAAATTTGTAATGCATTATTAATTAAGTTTAATTAAAACCGAAATTTCAAAATTCAACTAAAAGTGTTAACTAATTAAAAGGTTATGTTTTAAACCCTGCAAAAAATTAGCAGATTTTTTGTTTTATAAATACTTAGCAATAACTAATTAACTTACATTTAAATAACTACTGTCTACCATATACACTACTTATACATAGTTTAGTAATGCCTGTATCAATAAATACCTTTTTATTAGGCAATTTGCTAGATGATGTATCTATTATCAACTCAAATGCTATGGTTTTAATCACTCACTTTAAAAACTTTTAAAACATAACATTACAAGGAATCAGTATAATCCATATTTAGTTAAGACAATTTTAAACTTTATAAAGATTGTCCCATAATTCAAGCTAGATTTAAAGTTGCCGACAATTAAGATTTTAGTAATTATTTAATCTTTTTTTAAATAATTACTAAAATCTTAATACAAAAAAGGTCAAAAAACAATAATAAGAAATATAAAATTAAAGTTGCCGACAATTATACAGTAAAGTAGAGTAAAGAGTTACAGGAAGGCACAACTCTTTTTCATTGTTGAACAGTATTTCAAGAATAATGAAAGTTTTATGGCCACAGCTAAAGCTAAGTCATCATAAGTTAAAAAGTAATTGTTGGAAAATAAATACATTCACAAATACATGGAAAATAAATACAACAAAATGTGTTTAAAATGCCATCAACAATAGCGGCAAAGAATTGACCCATATTATCTTAAAGAAGTAAAGGAGTGAAAATTGTCGGCATAAAGAGAACATGTCTACGATAACAGTTTATGAACTTTGTTTGTCTGTTGTAATTTAAACAGCCATTGATTGCAATTTGTGTTTCTTATTTGATCATGTTAATGAACTTCGTTACTTACAGATTAATATGGATAATAAATATGGGAGCGATAATGTTTGCTCCCTTTTGGCTATAAGTGCCAAACACTATTCTAAACTAATAAATTAAAAAAAAAAGTTCATAAAAATTATAGAAAAGAACTGATTTAAAAAAGTTATTTACAATTTGTGTATTGTAAAGTAAAGTTTCTACAAATAGTTTTTGTTTTAGACATTAAACTCATAATTTAAGTGTTTGCGTTAAAAATTAGTTCTAGATTGAATTGTCTGCTAAAAATTCTTTATTTTATGAGCTATTTTCGAAGACAGGAATGTAAGAAAAACAAAAGATTTAAGACACAAACTTGAAAATTTTATAGGCCAAAATTAAGTTAGGAATATTATTGGATTATAGAAAAGAACATAAATGTTTAGAAAATTTGACTTATTGTCTCCTGAAATTTAGGGAAAGCTCGAGGTTTAAAGATTATTTGGACTGAAGTTGATTTGAATTAAGGACTTGTAATAATTATTCCTAAATGGATTTAATGTATTTGGGGCAGATTTTTTAGGCAGCTCAATATCAACAATATTAACAAAAATTTTAAACATTTTTAAATGTTAAAGTGTTTGTTTTTTGTTTTATTTTCTCATCTTTTTAGTTCTTCTTTAATAACTCATCTAAAAGTTAACTTTAATTACTTAATTTCATCGCAAAACTACAAATGCCTTTTTGAAAAAAATATTTTTAGATTTGTGCCTTTTTTTTGTGTAAAATTCCTAACATATAAATCATACA
Organism: Bellardia bayeri; assembly: GCA_950370525.1. NCBI lineage: Eukaryota > Metazoa > Arthropoda > Insecta > Diptera > Calliphoridae > Bellardia > Bellardia bayeri. The sequence goes on from OX493268.1 coordinate 3,635,559, forward strand.
CAGAAAACAACAGCAGCACGAAATAAATATGTATGTTACAACAACTTAAAATGTAATCTTTAAGATAAAAATGTTTGTTAACTCGAATGGTGGTTGGTAATCTCTTTAGACATCAAACAGACTTGTCAATTGCTGAACGCATCTAACATTTAGGCTACAATCTACACGGGTAAAGATGAGTCTACAGACAACGCTTTTAAAGGCTTTTAAAGAAAATAAAAATTTTTATTTTTTATTTTTTGAAAAAATAAAAACATAGTTGAAATGCCTTTAAATGCTTTAAACAACCAAGCGAAGGTTAAAAACACGCAAAAATTTATTCATTAATATAGAAGATACAGATATACACACACTTTGTGCAAAGAGCGAACGTCTATGTTGTAAGATTATTAGGTTGTGCTATAAAAATTGTTCTACAATTTTACATTATTTCTTAGACTTTTAATTTTTGTTTTAGATTGATGTTTTGATGTGATGTGGTTGGTATTTTATGCCATATTAGCCAGTTGAGTGAATAGTTGTTGGTAATATGGATGAATTACAATTGATGTTTTGTATAAATTTTATATGTTTAGATTTTCAGCTTTAAACTGAGTTAATATATTTTACATTTCATTGCATTTGCTGTTTTTTTATATATTTATAATTATTAAGCCTCAAGTATGTGGTTGAACGTTTATATTTAATATTTATGACATTTTTAGAGCTTTTTCGTTTATAAAACTCATTTTTTTATAATTAGTTAAAAACGGATGATATTAAAGCAAAAAGTAAAGCCAAAGACGAGCAGCAAGTTATACAAACAATTTTAAAGATTGCTATTAGAGATTGTCTGTTGAAGTACGTTCATCACCTTGCTCTTCAGCTAAATTAGTTGTTTTTTTTTTTGTATGTAAATAATGTACATTTGTGCTGTTCATACATACATATAATGATTATTCTTGATGTAATCGTTAAAATTGAATGCAAGGTTACAAAAAACTATAGATTAAAAAATATCAGTTAAAATTTATGTATTGAGTTTTAAAGTTTGTATAAACACATTTTGTTTTAGTTTTCAAACTCATAAATAAAGCGTTTTTAGTTCAAAATTAGTTCTAAAATTGAGTTGTTTGCTAAAAGTTCTTAAGGTATGGTTACATTTGGCAAATATCTGCCGAAAAAGACGTAACCACTAAATAGAATATATTTGATCTCGTTTATTTATTAAAAAAAAAACTTCATTTATTTTACAGACAACAACAAATATTTAATTTAATTTTATTTGATGCTGTTTGATCTTGCAAAACTCTTGCAAGAGTAAACACCGTCAAACAAATATTTGCCAAGTGTGACCGTAGCTTTAGTTTCAGGAACAATTTTTAAAGTGAGGTAGGTGATATAAACAAAGGAGTTAAGACACAAACTTAAAAATTTTATAGCCAAAAATCAAATTAAGTTACAGAGATCTGATGCAGCTTTTATAGAGCCTGCCATCAAATGTAATTTTCACACAAAAAGACAGCCATTTTCAAAAATTACAAAGAAACCTAACAACATTCCTACACAGAAGATATACAAAATTGTATTCCTAATTCATCCGATAATGGCTTGTAAAGGCGGCATTTAAATAATTAAAAACTCCACATTAATTAACTATTTTCATATCATCCTTTTCATTACTCTTAGTTTTTAATAATAACATTGTTTTTTAAAATCACTAAACGAAATTTAATGTTTTTGTATTTAACTATAACAAATTTATTAAAAAATTATAGTCGTTTTGAATTATAAAATTCTTTTATCCACAAATTATTATGAAATATTTCAGGCTATTAAAAAAAAGGTTTCTGATGTTAGTTTCAACCCACAATAACCACAATATTGATAGATTTTTATTAATACACTAATATCATATATACAATAATAATAATAATAATAAAACATTATTTTCAGTTATAAATGAAATGAATTTATAAAAAATATTTATGTTACCTTCATATTGATCGTTTAATAGAAGGCAAATCGAAATATGTAGTAGTTTTTTTTTTAATAATGAGTTTTTGAAAACAGAAACTATGTCAATGAAAGATCTGAACAATATGGGCTGGTAATAAATTTTAAAATAATGAATAGAATTGAACTGGTTTAATTTAGTGATGATTTGGATGGATAGGTTTATATCAAGATAGCGATTAATGCAAATAACTTTATTCTAGACACCTAATTCAACGACAAACAAACAAACCAAAATAAGGCTGGAATTAGCCTTAAGTCCAGTGCCAAGCTATTTAAATAATATTAAACATGATATCAATGACATTGTCCAGTTAAAAGCAAACATAAATTCAGCTATTTTTTCATTTACTAACAATTAACTTTTCTAAGAAAGTACTTTTTGAAAAAAGCACTCCTTCCTCAAATTTTTAACACAAATAACAAAGTTGTGAACTAGAACTTTGTTATTATTATTCTTTAACTTATTCCTTAACTGTTTATGTTAGAAGTTTTGACAAGCCATCAATTTGTTCACTCTGCGAACAATTTTTTGTCTACACATGAATTTGTTTCGTGGGGACAAATATTGTTCATGTTATGTTATTGTTAAAACAACGTTCTCAAAGTATTTATTCGCACAAAAAAAAATTTAATTACTAAACTAATTGTTCGATCTTTTTATCTTTATTAAAAATTATATTTTCTTTACAATTATTTTCACAATTTCTTTTATTATTTATTCATATATATCTTATTTTCTGTGAATTAAACTTTTTAAAATTTTTTCAATAATTTTTTTTTTAATTTTTGAAATTAAAAATATAGTTTTCAATAAAAATGTAATATTCAACACTTCAATTAAAAAAAAAATACAAAGAAAACTATGAACATGAATATTGTCACGTTTTCCCCACACAGAAGAACATGAACAAGTTTTTGGCCGTAATTCTGTCGATGTTTTGTTCTTGTGCTCACAAAATGCTGACATGTTAAGAGATGAGGTAATGCAGTTAAAATGTTTTATGATAGATAGCTGCATAAGATCTCCCTAACTTAATATAATTCATTTTTTAACAATTCTTTTTTCCTGTCTTTGAAAATAATTGTAGAAAATATCATTGAAATCATAGCTGTGACATCCAACATACATTTATATTATAATAAACAAAATTATGTTACACATGTTTTGTAATGTTGTTACATATTTAATAACTAACCATATAATAAATTATGCTACCATTCTATTAAGTTTGGCTTTTGTTTTTCAAACTCTTGGATAATTTATGTTGTGCACAAAATCCGTTTTAATTAAGTTATGTTTTTGCTATACATCTGTATGCCCTCACAAATTGTTTACTTTAACGCTCACTGATAATAAAACTAATTTCTACATGAAACGTCTGTCTGTTTTGCTGTCTTAGTTGCCACCATTATAATGTTTATCTTACGATTTTTTGCGGCTGCATATTTGTCTACAATCTAATATAGTTTTCAGGAAAGAAACTACCAAAATATTTTCTGTTCTGCCTCAACACATCAACAAATATGAAACACGAATGTTTTTGTCTTAAGTTTTTATTTTAATATGATTTAAGCCATGACATGTAATGGAGTAACATCTTATATCTACACACTTGTTATGTACGATAACTGAAGTTAAACATGAATTTGTAAAGCATCTAACAATTCACCACTAATATTTGTATGTATGATTGGCAACAAAAGCAATATACCAGCAAAAAATACTAGCTATATTTTTGTTAGCAAATCGTTTAAAATTCTGTTGGAGGTTTGAATAGCTTCTATAATAGGTCTAAAGAAGCAGCAAAATCACCTAATCAAAGTTTTTAAGTTAGAATTTTGAGCAAAATTGAAGATTGTATGACACAGTATCCTAATCTTGTGTCTTGACGTTTTGTCCGCAAAAGAACAAAACTCTGCAGAATTACGAACAAAATGTTTTTCATGTTCTGCTGTTTGAAGTTAATGTACATCGTTGTGCGAGCATGTATGCTGACAACGTTGTTTGAACAAGAACATTATGGCGGCAAGAGTTGTCCACACGAAACAAATTTATGTGAAGTCAAGATTTTGTGCGCTGAGTAAACAAATTGATAGCTTGTGAAGCGTTATAAAATTTAAATTAGACAAATCAACTCCTCTTTTCAAACATTGCTGTTTATATGTCTTTTTTACTGTTTACTTTTGTTTTGAAATCGTTAAGCCTTGAAAAGTCCATAAAATAATCCAATTGATTTCATATTTTTTTTTTGCTGTGTATTACTTTTGTTATAGAAATAATACTGCATACATTTTACTATTTCACATTTACACACTCTCGAACAAAGAAGACTTTGCAGTATTCATCTTTATAATATTTTTTGTTAGATTTTTTTTCAAACAAAATATTGCACAATGTTTTACATTTATTTATATGAACACAGCAGAAACATAACAACACAAATATGCTCTTCTTAAAATGTATGAAGATGGATGCTAGAAGTCAGTCAAATGAACATAAGTATAAACTCCATTCATCCATACATACTTATGTTCATGCATATATGTAGGTATGTCTTTTTATTATTGGCAGCCCAATTGGAACTGGAGTCTAGAAGATGGTGACTGAAGTTATAAAACTAAACTTAAGAAAAGAACCATTTGAAAAATATACCTTTTTCATTTTATTAATTTAAACCAAAAGTGAGTTTAAGTACCAATATAGTTTCAGTAGTACATACAACTGTATATAGTCCATACGTAGATCTTTATACACTCTCAAATTAGTTTTAGTTGTAGGTCGTAGGTCTGATCGTAATTAGATTTAATCGTAGAACCAGTTAAGCTTCATTTGTAGATTAATTTAACTTCAATTGTAGATATTTATACAGTCTCAGTTATGCTTCCATCAAAGATCTATATACAGTCCCAAATTAACTTCAATCGCTGTTCTAGTTTATCTTCAATCGTAGGTAAATATTTATACACACTTGGGTGCTTCAATCATAGATCTATATACAGTCCCAAATTAAATTCAATCGCTCTCCTAGTTTAGCTTCAATCGTTGATCTTAGATTCCACAGCTAAGTAATGGCATCGAATTTGAAATGCGTATTTAAATGGATATTCTAATTAGACTACAGCTCTAACTTTAACCAAAATCTAAGTAAATTACTTAGTCACGTGCACTCGGTCTCTTTAAGAATTTCCAATTGGCATTTTATTTTCAAGTAATTTATGTTTTTTTTTTTTAAACTTAACTTACAACAGTAGCTATAAATGCATTTTTAGAATTATAAAAAAAAACATAAAAATCACAACAAAAAATATTACAATTACTTTTCAGTTTACAAGTGAATGAGTACAACAAGTATTTAAAGCCTTAAGGCGTAAAAAATTTTTATAAGCTTCATAAGCCGGAGGTTAATAAAAGCAAAATAAAAATTAAATTTTTAACAATCATTTCTAATAGACATTCTGTCTACTACAACAAGTTGTAAGCTTCTGCTGCATCTTCTAACAAATAACTCAAAATATAAATAAACAGCAACGAAAAGAATGTCATTTGGAGTATGTCTGCTATAGAGCTCAAACGACAACAACAAAAAATTTAATTGAATTTTGAGTTTTTTTTTGCCTTCTTGTGCAACATAATTTTATATAGCAACAAAAAGCCGCACCAGCTTTTGGTAGAATTAAAAATTACAAAAACAACATTTATTATGCGTTTAATTAGAAACAAATCTTGGCAACTATTTTTGCAACTTGCTGCACGCATATTGTCTGCTAACAGGTGGCCCCTGTTTTAGATTTTTTTTTTAGCCATTTTTTGTTAGGTTTTTGAATATTATGAGAATTTGTTTAAACTTCTATGGCAATTTTTAGTTTTGTTTTAAAAACAATAGAAAATTTAAATTCAATACTTAACATTTTTTGTTCATAAAAAGGTTTTTATTTAAAGTCTTTTGTTGTTGATTTTTTTTATAATGAAAGCCTTACATTAGCGTTTAATGAAATTGTTGGGTTTTAATCAAAATTTTATTTGTTTTGTGTTTTTTTAGTTTTTGGGAAATTTTGTAATGTTAAATAAATAAATAAATGCATGCATAACAAATTGTTAGACACTATAAATTTTAATGATGTTTTTTATATTGTTTTCTTTTTGCAATCGTTTTAATGTTTGTGTTTTAAATCTTTTGTTTATTTTGAATTTATGAGTGCTTTATTTTGGGGGGAGGAGGGACTATAAAAATATTGTTTTTGGTGTGATTCTTATGAAGTTGAGAATGGTAGTTTTTATTTCATTTAAGGAAATCTATAATATTACAAAGAAGAACTTTTTAGAAGGTTTTTAAGAGGTGACCACTACTTTAAAACCCTTTTTTTGAGGTGATCTACTTTAACACCCTTCTTCTCATTTATTATTTAAACAGAGTGGCTGCAAAGTAAAATTCCTGAAATCTTGGATCACACTCAATACTATTAATTTCAACTTAATCTAAACGGACTTTCTTACATAACTTTTTTAGGTATTCGAAAAAGCCTGGTTTTTGAACCCCTAGAATTCACTATTGAGCTATTAAACAAAATAAACTTATTTATAGTATTTTAAAGGTAAGATTTTTTTTCTTTTAAAAAAGAAATTGAAATTAAAGTTGTACATGGTATAGTTTAAAACATATGCTCAATCATGTAAGCACACTTTTCTAGAAAAAGAATTTGAAAGATTTCAAGGTCACATATTCAATATGTACATAACTCCTAAAAGAAATTTTTAATTTCTTACAGAAAAAAACATCATCTTATAATGGTTTCTTTTTAATATTTTGTGTTTTCGCTTGACTAGTAAAGCCTATAGTTATCTTATATATTTATGTCATGTAACAAATGTCATAAATAAAATATTTATATTTATGTAATTTATTTATAAATAAAACAAAATACTTTCAAATTATTTTAGCATCAACAAACAATGACGAATTACTGTAGTTAGTTATCAATTTGAATTAAATAAATGGTTGGTTGTCATGATTACGTAAAACAATTCAAACAACATTCACCAGCATTAAAACGTCAAACAGAAAATTGGCACAGTTTCATTGAGTAAATGATGAAACAAATTTTGATAAATAAGGAAAAACTCCGTATAAAGAAGGCCAGGGTCTAAGTTAAATAACTAAGGGTCTGCACTACCTTACAAATTCTTAAAGATTATAAGTCATTCATAATAAAAAAAACAATTTAAGAAAATAACTAAACTAAAACTAAGAATATAATATCTTCTTTATAGCCAACTAACAATTGCTCTCAAATAATAACTATAATTTATACACAATCTACAAAATTTTATTTACAAACTATACAAATTTTTGCTTAAAAATGACATCTATTTATACTTGTCAATTACATTGTGTGTTGGTAATATGTTGCTTTAATCACAAAAAATTACAAACAATCATTTTAAATTAACACAATTTTAAGCAGATTAAATAAATTTAACAAATCATCATTTGAATTATCTTTACCTGAGTTATTAATTTCGAAATTTTCAATTTGAATTGCTTATTGTATATGAATATATTAGCACTTATATAAAACAAATAATTTATAGTATAACTTTGGTTTAAATTTATTCATTAGAATCATTTGCTAGCATTTGGTTAGCGAATACAATTTATTACATTGGTAATTGTATAAATCAACACAGAATTATTAAATTATATAAACTAAAGATAAAGAAAATGCTTTAATTTTAATTAATTAATACAATCAATAAAGTTGTTCCAAATAGCAATTCGATATCGATAAAAAAATAAATTTTTGGAATTAATTTATGATAACCTATTTTTGCCCGTTTCTAGGGCCGCTATTTACGGAGCAACACAAATATTTTGAGAAATAATAGTGATCACAGATTTTTGTCCTTTTGGAGTGCCTCGAACTACAGAGAAACTTTTATATTTTCATGAAAAACACAAAAATTTTGATAATATAATTATTGTATTTACGGCGAAATGGATTTTCATGAAAAAAGGAAGGAATTTTGAGAATAAAAGTTTAATAAATATAAACAAACACATGAAACAATCCATTAATTAAAGTTATTTTTATGATGATCTTTAATTGAAAAAGTCTTAATTTCTGATGGTCATTTATCACTTTATCTTGTGAAGTTCCATAAAAATAATTTCAATATCGTTGGTGTCTCAATCTTGAACCCCATGAACTCACATAGTTATGATTTCATTAACAATTTTTCTTTTATGTTTGTTTATAATAGGGTGTCAGACATTTTATAACTTTAACACTTTAAAGTGTGCGGTTGGGCAATTCTAGGGGGAACTAATTGTGGTCGCAAATGGTAGTGAATATCATATTCTAATTTAACATTACCTAATGATTGATTGATTTTCTGACAAAAATTTTTTTTTATGTTTATGGCCAGTTTATATTTCAAAAAGTTATCCCATCAAAAATATATGTGACTCATCTCTGACAAAATTTATGAACATGAACGACAGTTTTAGATGTTTAACAGCAACGTATCCAAAGCTGCAAAAAACGTGTAAACTCAGAAATTCTTTAGTCAATTGGAAATATTCAGAAAAAAAGAATAACATTTTGTAATTAATTTGTAGTATTTTCAAATAATTTATATAAAGTGTGTAAAAACGACTGTCTAACCTAATTTCAGTTTATTTTCCTTAGTTAGCTCATTGTGTGTTAATTATGATGTCTTCAAATAATGGCTTAGGACTGTTTAATTAAAAATCCTCAAAGTTTCTTTAAAAATTAGAGAAACACGCGATTATCTACTTTACAATTTATTCAATATATGAAATGTTTATTATATAATTGAAATTGATTTTAGTAAATTCTTTAAATTAAACCCAGCCTAAAGTATTTAGGAAATTTATATGAATTACTTCTCAAAGAGTTGTTAATGAAAATCACTTCTTAAAAATTTATTTTAACACCTCGCAACTGACAATTTGTATCATGACAAACATTTCCTGCAGCGATTTGTATTTGCTGTTGTTTTTCATTATCTAATGTTACAAAAGAAATTAACTGTTATGAGGTGTCACATCGATGTAATACAAATATTTTTTAAAACCCATTTTAATAATGTCTAGTTATTTTAACCTTTTAATTATACTGACTGTTTTTTATAAAAAATTACTTTAATAGACAGTATAACAGATATCTTAACATTGGGGCTATAATTAAAAATATAAACAAAACAAAATTCACTCAATGAATTTAATGTTTTTCTTAAAAATTTTCGACATGCATTTATTTGAAATAGAATAGAAATAGTCAGTTACTTTTAAATAATTTGTTTATGCAAATTTTGAAACATTATGTTTTATTTTAACTTTTTTCTTAAATTATTTTAATTTCATAAAAACATTAAACATTTTGTTTGTTTAGCAAAAACACTTAAATTTTATTAAACAACATTAAGGAAAACGAAAGATTTAAGACACGAACTTTACATTTATAAGATTTTATTTTTTCTAAAAAAAAAAAAAAAAAAATAGAAAACACAAACTGAAATTTTAAAACCTCCAGCAAATTATATCCTTTTATTAAAAACCCTATTATATTCAACAAAAAACTAAAATAAACCGCTTCATTTTAGCCGTTTAAAATTTAACAAATGAATGAAGATGCTTGCCACAATAGAGTGTGTTAGAAGCTCTGAAAAATAACAACAATACTATAGCGAATGTAATTTATCTTAACAAAACCCAAAACCCAACTAACTCACAAAACTTGAACGTGTGCAATAATACTTCAAGAGCAATTTGAAGTTTGAAAATCTGTATTTGTTTTTACGTCATCGTTCGGCAATTGCAAGAGAAGATGCCAACCAACAACCAGCTACGCCAACTAAAAATATGTGAATGGAAATAAAAAAAAAGACAAAAATGTTTGTGAACCAATTCCGTTCATCAAGCGAAAATTACTTTGCCGCTGCTAAAGTAATTTTTTGTTTGGGTTTTCCTTTAACATTTTAGAGAAGAGTTTAAAATGAAATCAACTCAAGTGGCGATGATTAATTTCATTAAACAAAATAAATATGTATGTAGATATATACGAGTTTAGAAACTGAAGAACTCTTGGTTTTGTTTTTCGAAAGGTACAAAGCAAAAAAAATTATATTTAAGAAAAAACAAAAAACACGAGAGTTGATTATAATATTATGCACACTGGGGTATAGTAATTGTTTATTGTATGTATAATGTTTAACAACAATTGTTACAAGTAAGTAAGCAATACAATGGGTCCAAATCAGATTCATATTAGAAGAAACTAAATACTAACTGAAGAAATAACTAAAACTGGTACTGTTAAACTCTTTTATTTTGAAAATATTAAGGTTTTTATTAAATTAAAGCTATATAGTTTTTAAGTTACATCATCGCTTTTAATTTAATAAATGCATTCTTATAAGCTTGTGCCAAGTAAACCTCTAGTAGATTCAAGCAAGTTAAACAAATATCTGTGAAATATGTATCTATGAATTTTAAATTTCTGTAATACTTGTAACATTTGGATTTTTATTTTTTTACAATAATTTAAGTGACAATTTTAATATAGTTTTTAACACTTCCCTTTAAGCGACCGCCAACATTTGTTTTATCATATAAATTGTTATTTTATGGCACTTTATTACAAATCGTTTTAAATGGGACAACTTTAGCCGCTTTCACTAATAACTGATTGATAAACAATCCAGTTTCTTTCAAGCTATTTCAGCGAAAGAAAACATCAAAACATTTAAATTTACATATTTTTACAAAATACAACAATTCAACTTTAATTAGAAAAAAAACAATTTGTAAAAATTCTTTAACTTTAAAATGTTGAAAGTTTTAAAAGTGGATTCTGGTAGAAAACGTATGATTTAAGTTTTTCATGAAATTAGAAATTAGAATGGGTTTTTCAACAAGAACTTTTTACAACAAGGTTATATTGAAATAACATTAAAGTTTTGAATCGTATTTAAAGTGTTTTGCATAAAGTTAAGCAAAGCCCAGCTAAATATTAGCAAAAATTACTTAGTAAACTTAAAAATTATCCACATTTTTAAAAATTCTTTAAATTTGTCTCAAAAAGCAATTTAAGTAATGAAATGTCTTAAATCAATTCGTAATTGTTTTTAAAAATTTTGGTAAATAAAGTTCGTGTTTTAATATTTTAAAAGAGAAAAGACTTAATATTATTCCATAAGAACAGTAACAATTGCTTACTAATTGTACAATTATTGATTAAAAATTATTAAAATCTCTCAGAAATCCAAGAACCTTTTATATAGTCGCCAGAAAAAGTTAAAAGGTCTTTAAAATCATAATTATTTCTTCAGAGTCTTTTAAATACATGTTCTAAAAAATAGAAGAATTTGTTTCAAATTTTTCCTAAAATATGTTTTTCGATTAATATCAATTTATCAATTTATGTCTTTTGAATGTCAAAATATAGAAATCATTTAAAGTTTGTAAAAAAATCCATGAAAATTAAGAAATGTAAAGAAAATCATCTAAAAGCACTTTTAAAGGCTATTTTCACAAATAGTTTGTTTCTTAAGTCTTTTGTTTACTTTAAAGGAACAAGGTTATTGTGTTGAGACTTTTGTATGTAAAAACCATTAACTTTTTCTTAAAACCTTTAAAAATATCAAAATCGTGTAGAAATTCTTTATTTTAAAGCGTTTTCAAAAAGGGTGTGTTTCTTAAGTCTTTTGATTGGTTTGAAGGAACAAAAAAATTGTTGTCTTGAGTCTTTTGTATGAAAAAATATTAAAATCATTTAAATATCATTAACATTTTCTTAAAAATCCAAGAAAGTTATTAAATCCAAATAACTTCATTTAAAAGCTTTTTCAAAAAGAGTGTATTAGGAAACGTTTGGTTAGTTTGATTTAACAAAATATACCTAATAACTAGTTGTCTAAGTAAATCTTTTAAATTACTTTAATTTATAATTAATTTTACATTTATTATTTTAATTTTCAATTGTCGCCCATTGTGCCCTGGTAGTAGTTGTGGAATTTAATGTTTATACACATGTTTTGTGTTACACTGATGTTTAAATTACTCCCTCAGTGCTCATTTCGTTTAATTTTTTTGTGTTTTTTTTTCTTCTTATTTTTCAAGAAACTTTAAGCAGCTTTGTTGTTGTTAAACAGATTGGGTTTTTTAATGAAAGTAAAATTTTTTTAAGCCAAAAAAATCATACAACTAATGCTCATTTATGAAGAAAAAAATCTTATATTGAGTTTTTTTGGTTTGATGGAGTAAAACTATGCAGAAATTTTGCTCATAATGTGAAATAAAGTAAATGGTAATGCATTTGTTTTATAGGGTTTTTGCTTTTATTTGCTTGGCTGGGGTTTGTGTCGTAGCTGTTGATGCTTTAGTTTTGAATACAGATTCTTGTATTTGTTTTGAGTTGAAACGTTAAATGATTTTGTTTGAAATTGTTTGGTTCAAGGGAAGAGAAGGTAGTTTGTGGTAGCAGTGTAGTAGTAGTGCAGTTTAGTGTTTAATAATAACAATAATGATTCTCTTTTTTCTATTTCTAACTCTATTTTGAATTTGGCGCGCTTATTTTTTCTATTGATTTTTTGTATTATTGTTGTTGCGTGGTGTTTGTTTTTTTTTTATTTTATCTTAGAGCATTTTATTTTGCTCTTGTGATGTTTAGTTTTTTGTTTAATGTTTTGGGGGTATTTTGATGTGTTTTTTAATGTTTGACGTTCAAATATAAATACTGGCCTACAAAATTGTTACAGTATCAAATCCCATTCAACCATCTTCACAAGAAGAACAAACTAGTATTTGTATTTAGTTAAAAGTGTGATCCTTTATATTAAACATTGAGTATACAACAATGAAGGTATAAAAATTAATTTTGAACAAATAAAAGGACATTTAAATAATAAATATAATAAAATAAGAAAATGCATTTCGTAAAAAAGAGTGTCAATAGTGTTAAAAAGGTGTTAATATTAGAAACAATAAATAAGTTTTAAAAAGTATTTGTGATTTTATCATTGATTGAAAACACGTGACTACAAAAAACTTTATATTCATTGAAATTTTTTTGATTCATTACAAATTATATACCTGTGCATGAAATCAGATGAAAATAATTTTTAAAGTAATAAACAACTCATATAGTTTTCCTGTAAATTGTGTGAAGTTTAGAAATCGAAAGAAATTTCTTTTGTATTGAAATTATTATTGAAATTAATTATGCAGGCTTTAGTATTGTTTTGAATTTTATTTTCCCACTTCTTTCCTTAAGGCTTTCAAATGTAATAGTACCAATATTATTTGAAAATCATGTAATCCGAGTCTTATAAAAGATTTAAAAATTAGTGTTAAATTGTTTAGATTTAAACCTCGTTTTTAGAAACTTTCAAGAAAAGCAAAACCCAGTTAAACACAAAAATGTTTTCTTAAAAACCCTTTTAAATTTATTAAATAATTGATCAAAAATCATTAAAATTTTTAAAAAATCCAAGACAGTATTACAGAACCTAAAAAAAGCTTTTTTAAATCACAGAAGATTCACGTTTAGTTTAATAAAGCAAAGCTAAACTCATATTATAAACATGGTTTTAAATACAAAAAATATCACAATCATTTAAAAATCTTTAGAATTTTATTTAAAATCCATGAAAGTTTTGAAATCTAACGAACCCCACCTAAAAGCTCTTTCAAAGCGAGTTTGTTTCTTAGGTCTTTACATTCATTTGTTGCAAGAAAGTTCTGTTCTTGAATCTTTTAAGAGTTTTGAATACAAAAAATATCACAATCATTTGAATATCTTTAAAATCTTAATTATTTCTCAGGTCTTTAGAATGGTTTGTTGCAAGAAAGTTGTGTTCTTCAATCGTTGAAATGTTTTGAATACAAAAAATATCAAAATCATTGGAAAAGTTTATTTAAAAGTCATGTAAGTTATGAAATCTAACGAAAGTCATCTAAAAGCTCTTTCAAAACGAGTTTGTTTCTCAGGTCTTTTGATTGGTTTGAAGGAACAAAGTTCTGGTTTTGAGACTTTTGAGTGTAATAAATTAAAATACCACTCACAAATTCAAAAAAAACTCTTGAAATTTTTGTTAAAAAAAAAGTAAATTTAAAAATTTAAGGAAAACTTAAAAGAGCTCAGTTAAAATGTTTAGAAGTTTTATGCAAATCTTAAATATGTTTAAGTATTGCTTGCTTTTGTTAAATTATAAATTTTCACTTTAAAATCTAACTTCAGCTAAATTTTGTAGCATGACTCAGTAGCTTTCAGTTTATAAGAGCTTTAAATCTTTCAAAACGCCTTACAAATAATTATTAAGTCTGTTTTATTTGCAGTGAAATGTTTCTTTTAAAGGATATAATTTTAAAAGAATCAAATTATGGAAAATAGGTCACGATTAAACCACTTCCTACCAATAATATTAACAATTATTAAAATTTCAAAAAAAACTTACCACTTTTAGGTTTTGTTTGGATTTGTACATTACCTGCAAATAACACAAATAAAAAAAGATTTATTAAAATTATGTAGAAATAATTGCTCTTAAGTTTAGTAAAAACACTATAAAATGAAATATTTTTCAAAATTTCCATATTACATTAGGTTAGATAAAAGGAAATTCCAACCAAAACCACAAAGTCAAGTTCATAAAAATTCCTGCATCGTTTTAAGAAATCAAAGAAGAAAATATTATAAACCAGTAATTAAAAACAAACTGGTCATTTTAAAAATTTGTATATTTTTTTAATTTTCAAAATTTATGCGCATTTGATTGTTTTATAATTTTTATTGATTTACATTAGTGTTACATTATGTTTATTGGCTTAATAAATAACTAAAATTTAAAACAGAACTATAAACTTTATTGGAAACAAAACATTTGGTTAAAATATTTCAAACTAAATAAAAAAAATTAAAGACGGCAAATGTTCATTGATAAAAGGTGTGACTAAAACAAAATGTCAAAAAAATTAGTTTAATTGCTGATAAAAATAAGTAAAACTTTAAGTAAAAATGATTTACAGCTGAGACAAAATAAATGGCATTTTCCTAAATGAAAACTTACTAGTGACCCAAATCTCTAAATTCTTTGAAAAAATGGGAATTTTATTAAGAAAGCAGACGAAGCTATTCTAATATATCAAAATGTATGACATTTAGTTTTACCACCCACTAAGTTAGCCTTTTAGACCTTCCCTTTTGTAATTATTGTAATAATAATTACTCTTTAAACACTGTAATAATAACTTAAGATTTGAAAAAGCCAAACAAATGCTGCTCTCTAAGCATATCTAAACCATTCAACATTCATTTATATTTTACTCCAGTCATTTTTCAAACTTTAAAATCCATAACAACAACAAAAAAATCAAAGATTTTTCTGCAAAGTTATGAAAAATTGTGTCATTAAATATCTATGGTGTGCTAACAGATTGTGACAACTTTATCATAATCATAATTTATAAAAAGAAACGAAGAAAAATCTTTTTCATTTGTTTTTTGTTTGTAACTACACTTTACTACGTGAATAATTTAGTTATCTAGCATAATAGAAAAAATATGCAAAAAGCTAAAAAAAAAAACAAAAAAAAAACAAGTGGTGCCACACACAATCTGTTTTTCCTTCCTCTAGTTGATGTTAAGCAAATAACTGCCACATACGGCTGACTATGTAGCATGCCACATTTAACATCTTGGTTTTGTAAACATCTCTTCAATTTTGTAGTTTGGCTTTTTTGTCTTAAGACTTTTTTGTGATAGATATCTTGCATATTTAATGAACTAAAATAAATTTAGATTAGAGTAAGTTGATATATTCTTCAGCAGACGGACTTTTTGGCTGTGTGTGATAATTTTAAACATTGAAATGTTAATGTCATTCTTTTTTTCATCTCTCATTTTGTGAGTAGTTAGATTATGAAACAAATTCATTACAATCTCAAGTAAGTCTTATGCTATTTAGACGTGCATAAATTGTAAAAATAAAATATCAATTAAAATAAAGATCAGATTGAGATTGAGATTATAAAATTAGTTTTGAGAAAGGAAAATTATAAAATTAGGCAACAGCAGTCTGACAACAAGATATAAAATGCAGCAAACTAATACATATCCATACCCACGTTTGAAACAATTGAAGCTTTTACCTCAATAAAGTTTTTTAAGTCAACAAAATATTTTAGAAAAGCTTTTCTCTCAATAAAGCTAATCAAAAATTAACTGAATTTTATTTTGTGAGAGCTTATTGCTTAAGAAAGCTTTTACATAAAAAGTTTCACCCATAAAATGAAAAAGCTTTTAATTTAAAATGTTTTATATAAAACGTCACAGCTTTTTTAATAAAAACAACTTTCTTATAAAGCTTTTTAATATAAAAAACTCAGTCAATATTATGAGAACTTTTTATTCATTAAATGATTAAGTATTTTCAAAAATACCTTTAATCCACAGATAAAGCTTTTATTTGAGTTTTTGGGCAAGAAACGTAACGTTTCTTTATAAAGCTTTCTTAGAAAAACTTTTAAAATATCAAACGTTTGCTTATAATACAATTCACAAGCTACAATTCAATAGTTTCAACACTATATTTAAAAATAATAAAAGCTTAAAGCTTTCTAAAATTTTTCTTTCTTGATAATTTTAGTCAGGCTTGAGTTCATTAAATTTAATTTTCATTAAATTATTTTTACTGAAGTTAGGAATTTCTAAAATTATTAAAAAAACGTTAAATAGACTTTTCCTTATCTCATCAAATGTTTTACACTTAATTTCCCTTATCTCATTCCAGTGCTTTACAACAATCGCTGTCTTGGCTTGCCTTTCCTTCGTCTCCGCCGAACCTCCAGTACCACAAAACAACTATTTGCCTCCCAACCAGCAGCAGCAGCCCAATAGCAACTACCTACCACCCTCCAACTCGTATCAGGCTCCTTCCAACAACTATTTGCCTCCCAATCGTGGTGGTGCTGCTGGCGGCCCCCAAGCTCCCTCAAACAGTTATGGTGCTCCTGCTGTAACCGGTGCCATTTTCCCCAAACAAGGCGGTGGCGGTGCTGGCGGTTATGGTGGCAATCAGAATGGTTATGGTGCCGAGGAAAATTATGGTCCTGCCAAATACGAATTCAAATATGACGTGCAAGACTACGAATCCGGCAATGATTTCGGTCATATGGAATCTCGTGATGGTGATTTGGCTGTTGGTCGTTACTACGTGCTCTTGCCCGATGGCCGCAAACAAATTGTTGATTATGAAGCTGATCAGAACGGTTATCGTCCCACCATCCGTTACGAACAAGTCAATGGCGGTCAAGGTGCTGGTGCTGGCGGTCGTGGTGGATACAACAATGGCGGTGGTTATGATAGCAACGCACAACAACAAGGCAAATTTGGTGGTTATCAATAAGGCTTACAAAGATTTTTAATTTAGGCTTAAACAAAACAAGAGATTTTATTCTATCACATTTAGTCGTTATGAATTTTGTAATAATTTAGTTTTAAACTCACTCATCAGCAGTTAGACGGAAGTAAGAAAAGCTTAAAACAAAAGCTATTCTTTAAATAATCTTTTATTTTCATTTATATATACTTCTACCTCTATCTGTGACTTTTAAAACAACATTTACGCCTTTAAAACAAGAAAAAAGCCTTAGCCTTAAGGATACCAACCAACCATCCATCATCATCAACTTGCCATAAAGCTTTTCTTGTTTACTTTTAAGAATTTCTCAGCATCCCCTTCCAAATCGTTTTGATTAACAAGAAAAGCTTTTTTGTTGTGTTTCTTTTTATAGATTGTTTATATAATACTTTTTTGTTTAAATGTAATTATTTTTTATAAATAATGTGCTATCATCACCGTTAAGTGCTTTCATTGTTCTCTATATTGTATATTTCAAACTCTATTATGCTTACGAATACATATACAGCATATTAATCACACATACACATATACATTTACATACATACATATACATATACAACATACCATTACCAATTTAATAATCATTTAAATCTATATTGACGTAGATAAATGTATATTTTATATAATACTCATATTGTAATGTAATACGTCTTTTTAATACAAAAAAAATCATAGAAATCATTATAAAAAAAAATCATGTATAAAAAGAATTTATATATTAAAAAAATAAAATGCATTTTTGTATAAAACAAAGTAAATTTTAGTGTTTTATTTTTTGATTTACAAAGTAGGATTAACTTTATTAAAGATCAAAAGTTTTGTTATAGAAAATATTATTAAAGCTTAAAAAAGCTTTAAGCTTTCTATAAATGCTTTTTTATACAAAAGATTTTTTAAAGCTTTCATATAGTTTTTCTGAAAAAATTCTTTGCAGCTTTACAAAAAAAGTAAATTTATAAAAATGTATATTTTTCAAGCTTCAAAAATATTATTCACTCTTTTTTTATAAATAACTTATTGTTACAAATTTTTTTATATAATAGATTTTGTAGTTAACTCCTTAATAGCTTTTTACAAAGGTCAATTTGTAAAAGAGAAAAAACCTTTCGATAACTTTTTTAAAGGATCTTATATTAAACATATTTCTAACAAAATCTCTGATAAAGCTTTTCAGAAATAACTAATGTTTACCACTTTTTTAATAGAAAAGCTTTTTTAATTCTCCAATGCTTAAAAAAGGAAATTTATAAAACTATTTTCTATTTGTTTAACATTTTATAATCCTTAAAACATTACTGAAAACTATTGTAATGTTTTGTAAAAGCTTTTTATTGTAAGAAGTGATTATTTTTTAAAAAACCTTTAAATAAAAGATTTATGTAGTTAAAACTAAGAAAAATAAAATAAAGATTACGTCATGCGCATGATTTCCCGTTATGTGACGTAGAAGTTCCATTCTAAGGGTTACCAAGAACGTTTCATGTGTTAGAATTAAAATTTCTTGCGAAAAATGTATGTTTTGTGTGATAGTTGGCAACCTTGCAATTGGAATCTCTCTGAGAGTTCTAAAATAAAAGCTGATTAAAAAAGAAAAACAAACAAAAAAAGAACAACCAAAAATATAAACATGAAGTATGCAGTGAGCAAATGCAAGCAAAACAACAGTAAAAAATCAAGTGAGAAAAAATTAGCCAATAGAAACACAGAACGTGTGACGTTTACGCGCGTTGGCGTAATCTTTATTTTATCATTCTTGGTTAAAACTTCATATTTAAACATTTTATAGTTTTCAAAACATTACTTAACGCTTTATAAAAAGCTTTAATTTTAATAATGTAAGAAGAAATTATTTTTTAGAAAAGCTTTAAATAAAAGCTTTGTGTAATTTAAAGTTCACATTTAAACATCAAACATATGTAGATATTTAGGCTTATTAAAAATTATTAAAAAAAATATTTATAAAAACAAAATGAGCTTTTAATAAGCTTTAAGATTACTTTATTCAAATTTCAGCAAATTGAAGCAAAACGTCTTTAAAAAAAGCTTTCAAGTTTTCAGCATAATTTTAAAACTTTAACAAGAGAATTTGACATTGACATTATGAGACACCAACAAGTCTCATAGAGTTCATTGATATAATGACACAACAAAATGTGTCTTAATGCCCACGAGCATAGATAGTTTAATAAAGTCTACGGATTGCAATTATTGATGTTCAAAATAAACCAGAATTTTAGGTCTAACCTAAGGCCGTCGATATTGGTAAATTTATAAAGGGAAGCCAACGTAACCTAATTGATTACAGCCTTAAAACTCAAAATCCGTGACGTTATTAACGAAATAAGCTAGCCATATTGCTGAATATTATATTATTCTGTAAACCGTAACCGGATAACGTTTTTAAAACGAGTTGACATGGAGGCATGTGAAAATTCGAATGGAAATGGGATTACGGTGAATGGGTCTCGCTTTCGAGAGATGTTAACAACTAAATGTTGGTCTATTATTGACAAGTGATTTTAACAGAACTATGACAAATGTCATGCAGACATCGAAACAATGAATTAATTTCAAACCAACTTTAACACTTCTGTATTATTTATTATTGGGGTATGTTAAAGACAGAGATCATACCGAGTCAATGCAATCAATTACTACTTTAAACCGAGAGACAAGATTAATGAAATGTGATTGAAAATGTTTATAAAAGAATCGGTTGTGGTGGTTATCTGTTCGATATAATTTTTCAGTTATAATTGACAGACCTTACTTTTTTAAATATAATAATCATTTGAGGTATTTTCATATTAAATTTTTGTTTTATTTTTATGAAAAATCAAAACCTTTTTTAATAAATGAGTAGCATTTTGTATCTAAAGAGTATTTAATCGCGTTTAAGTGAACTTATGTGACTTTATTTGAAAAATTCCCTTTTCTAAAACAATAAACATTTGAAATGTTTCTTTAACTTATTCAAGTACCTTTGTACTTAAGAGAGAAACCATTTTATAACACAATTATATTGTTTAACACCTTCTCTTGTACTCGTATATGACAAGTATATATTACAGAAAACTTAACGAATTCAATCAAATATCAGACATATTGACATTAAAATCTAATATCCCGCAAAAAAAACAAAGATTTGAAAGTGTAAACCTAAATAAATAAAAAATAATTAAAAAAAAAAACAAGTAAGAAAGTATAGTCGGTCAAGCCCGACCATATAATACCCTACACCCAGTATATGTAAAAAACGGTTTTTCAGAAATGGGCATTATATGGGAGATATAACCTATTGTGGACTGATCATCCAAAAATTTAGTGTCATGATATCTATGAATATAAATATTCGACTAATTATAAGATTAGGTGTCATTATTTCTGTATATAAAATCCTTATTTGTGTCAAATTTTATTTGTATACCAACATTTTTAAGAAATTTATGATCGTTAAAGTGAATTTCGAAAGTGGGCCTTATATGGGAGCTACGACTAATTATGGACCGATCATAATAAAATTGTACTCTATTATTTGTATACATATGAAATATATTTGCGTTAAATATAGGGTTATCCATTTTGCGGTTTCAAAAGTAAACGTAAATAAAACACATGTAAAATATTTTTTTTCATGATACATATTCTTTTTTATTATAAAGTTTGAACGTTGACATTATGTGTGAAACACTATATTATTTAAATGACCACCACACGAGGTGTTGCAAGCATTGATTCTTTTGAGGTAATTTTGGACCACTTTTTTACACATATTGGGCGGTATCTCAGCCATATTTTGACGAATGTTGGTTCTTGAGTGCTCAAGAGTTAAATGTTTATCTGCATAAGCACTGTCTTCCGCGTAGCCCCACAAAAAAAGTCTACACAACGAGAAATTACACGGCCAGGAAATGTCTTTTGCAATAAAGCTCGCTCGAGTTGTGTGGCATGTGGCACCGTCTTGTTTAAACCACATATTCTCCAAGTCGTATTCTCCAATAGCAGGCAAAAAAAAGTCGGTTATCATACGACCATAAGGTTCCGAATTGACGGTGACAGTCGTTCCCACCAGCACACCAAACAGTGACTTTTTGTGGATGTAATGGCCTCTCTTCAATTACTTGAGGATTCTCAGAACCCCAAATACGACAATTTTGTTTATAAACATACCCACCGAGTGAGAAATCTGCTTCATCGCTGAAGAAATTTTTGTATCAAAAAGTGGTCCAAAATTATATTAAAAAAAATATTTTATAGGTATGTATTTTATTTACGTTTACTTTTGAAACCGCAAAATGTATAACCCTTTATTATTTGGATACCAACATTTTTGAGAGAGTCATGATCTTTAAAGTGATTTTCGGAAGTGGACCTTATATGGGAGCTACGAGTAATTATGCACTGATCTGCACAACATTTTTAGATGTGATTTAGCTTCATTTACCACTCATTTGTAATGAAATTTATTTGCATAATTATACTTGCATAATTCAAACATTTATGATCGGTAAACCCTAATTTCAGGAGGACATTTGTACAGTTTCAATCCCATCCATTCTTGGGCCAAAAAAATATCACGAGGGTAAAACAAATATATAAAAAACCATAAATGTTTTTTATTAACATTTGTTAGAAGAAGAAGGAAGAGTAATTGATCAAATAGCCCGTGAGGAGACACAAAAATCTCAATAAAAACATTGATCAGAAACAAAAGAAACGAAAAGAGCAATATCACGTTCTATATTTTATCGAAATATCTTTAAAATTGCCACCTGTAATCTGCGCACAAGCTTTACATGGACAGCCAGACGAACGGACGGACGGACATCGTTAAATCGATCAGTGATTCTGAGTCGACCGGTATACTTTTAGGTGGGTGTTGGACCAATATTTCTGGGCGTTACAAACATCAGCACAAATCCAACATACCCTCCCCACTATGGAGGTGTAGGGTATAAATACAATTAACAATAATAAATATAATAAAAATCACACAAGAGAAATTGTAACAAATTTTAAAATACATCATACATTTATGCGTTAAAAAATAATAAAATTGTCTAAACTTGTTATTGGTGTCAAGAGTCATCATTAAAAGTTTTTTTAAAAATAATAATGAAAATGAATGTTTTTCTTAAAGTTGAATGATTTCGATAGCAGCATAAAACGAGACAGACAGTTAGTAAGTAAGAAGACGATGGAGATGACGATCATAGTAATGTTATTGGCATTATGATGCTGGTGTTGCTATAATATTTTTAAGTACATAACGTTCAAAATCAATATATGTACCATAAAAATTATTGCTTAATATTGAACACGAGCTAATTATCTATAACTTAAAATTTAATGATTTCTTTTTTTATTCAACTATTATTTTGCATTTTCGATTTTTTGTTTCTTTTTTTTCTTTTGTTGGCTGTCATATTATTTTAATTTATATTTATGTTTTTTATTTATTTAAGTAGAGAAAATCCATTTAGTTTAGTGTTATAGTAATACAGTTACTTAAGTTACCAACAAATTATGACTTTGTAATATAACAATATAGTATAAAATTAAATTAACATAAAATTCGTGAAATCTATAGTTTAATAAAAAAGTTTTCATTTAAATAAGTTGAAAAAATTGTTAATTATTTGTAACTGTTTATGTTTTTTTTACAATATTAATGGTTTTATTGTTGCAATTGGTAACTAAATAAAGTCTAGTCAGTAAAATAACATTGACCCATCAAAAACTTGGTCGTTTGCACACCTTAACATGGTTTTACATTTCAAATTTTCAAAGCAATTTCAATTTTTTTTTTGCTGCTGATTGTGTTCAAAATTGCTATTGTGTTTTTTTTTTTGGCAAGTGTTTACAAAATATTCAGTTAAATTCAGTAAACATTTGTAACAAAACAATAACTGTTAACAAAAATCATTGAAATTATGATGTAATAAATAAGATTTCGGTTAAAATGACAGGGTGTTCACAACGATAAGAGAAAATGTCAGCTGTTGCTTTGAAAAATGATCGCAGAGTGACAGGACAAAGCTACAATTGTATTTGCTTGGACTTTGACATTTGAGTGTAAATTTACAAATAACTTTTATATTGATAAGATTAAACTGTATAAGGCAGGGCAGTATCAAATTAACGGGATTTTCAACAAGAATTTTATTTTCCAACAGCTGCATATTGGATTAACATGAACGTTTTGACGTTTTACTTGTTGACATATCAGTAGTAGAAGCCTTGACAATTTTTTTGGACATTTGTTATAAATTCAATTTCGCTTCAAAATTCACTATAAAAATGGTGGATCTAAAGAAGCTACATTTCGTAAAATTCTGGTATAGTCCTTTTGAAACAGCTATTAAGAAGTTGGGCAATTTAGGCTTCTAAAAATTCAAGAGGAAATATTA
The DNA here is from genome assembly GCA_950370525.1 of Bellardia bayeri. Taxonomy (NCBI): domain Eukaryota; kingdom Metazoa; phylum Arthropoda; class Insecta; order Diptera; family Calliphoridae; genus Bellardia; species Bellardia bayeri. The sequence continues at coordinate 3,659,412 of OX493268.1, forward strand.
AGAAATTACGAGTATTTCATGCTGAACGTGACACTGCTATGTTATCATTTTTTTTCTGAAAAATTGCCACCGAAACAATGAAATGAAATTTTACGAAATCCAGCTGTATATTGCTTGTACCGATCATGCGATTTAACACCACTATGTTAAAAATAAATTCTATACAGAGTCAATCGAATCGATTACAGCCTTAAAACTCAAAATCCGTAATGTGATTAAAGAAATATACTCGGCATTTTGACAAAATGCAATTGAAAATGTTTTTAAAAACCAATATCTGCATGCTTGGTCGTGGTGAACAACTGTACGATATCATATCTAGTTTATAGTTTCCAAACCTTATTTTTTCCAATACAATATATATTTGAATTATTTTCATACAAATTATTTATTATATAATTAACATTTTTTATTGTCACACCCTTTCTAAATCCCCTTAGTCGCAATTTACACGAAGCAATTTTTGTTGAAAACATTTTTTTACTTGAAATTTCTTCGGTGTTTACACAGACAATATAATTGCTTAAATCACTCGTACAATCAAGTGTGTACTCCTTTTATCTTCCCCTCACCCCGATGTCTAAAAGCTAATCAGCAAAGCTTAAAGAATTGCTTCGTGTAAATTGGGACTTACTAAAACTACATTCTTGCAAATTCATGATCTTTTTTACGGTTTAAATTGTTTCGTTTTTTATTATTTAATAAATTTTGGTTTCATATTTTCCTATTTTTTTAAAACATAAAAGTTATGAAAAAAGCTTATAAAAAAAAAGATTTATAGAAAATAAAAAACGTGTTTCACGTTTAGTTGAACATAAAAATTCAAGGGCTTCTCTGCACATGATCTTTTTTTTTTTTTTTTTTTGTTTTGCTTTTTCGTTATTGCTGAACACGATCAGTTTTTGTGGAGCGTTTTTTTTTTTTTGTTGTACATCTTTTATTTTAATAAGATATTCATTAATTTTTTTGATTTACGATTGTAATTATTGTTATCATAATTATATATTGCCACCTTTGGTAATTGATACTAAATGGAAATTAGTTTTTGCTGATACTTTTTAATGGTTAAATGGTCGGTACAGTATAGTATTTGATCATGTTATTGCTGTAATATGAATGTTTATGTAACAATAAAGATTTTATTGCTTTAATTAGAAAAAATCCATATAAAAAGAGAAGAGACTAAAAAAAGTTTAATTGTTAGTGTCGTAAACACAAAAGTTACCACCGTTACACGTAAAATAGCTTAACTGAAATAATTGCGAATGGCGTTAAAACTAATATTTCGTTAGCCAAATGATAAAATTAATTTAGGAGTAGGGTTTGACAATTATTAATAAAAAATTTTATGGGAAAAATGTCCATCACGACCACGCATACAGATGTCGATTCTGTTTACAAAATTTTTAATCACATTTTGGCAAAATGGTTAATTAATCTCATTCTAGTCTTTAAGTTTTAAGGCTGTAATCGATTTGATTGGATTTGTCTTTTTACATAGCCCCATAAAAAATAATCCAGTAATCATGTAGTTTTAGTGATCATTTGAGTTTCGGAATTTATGCGATCGAGAAGTGGGTTTGCAAAAAATAATTATTTCGGTGTCTGCCTGACATTTGACACCGCGCTGTTAAATTCATATGTCAGTGATATCCATATCATCAATAATATACCAAAATTTGGTCGATAGAATCTCTCTCGATATCGGGGTCCATTAACTGTAACCGCATTTCCAGCCAATTTTTAGAAAAAAGAAAATGCACCGCGACTCCACATATTTCGTTGTGAATTGTCGAGTGGACTTGAATTCATTGTAACAATTGTCAAAGTTTTTACTACTGATATGTCAACTAGTATATATTGAGCCCTATTAGAAGAAGCACACACCTTATTTACGAACTTATTAAACCAAGCAGGTAACTGTTACTACTAAACCAAACTACATATCAGCTTGGTTGCCGTTACAGTTACAGTTAAAATAACGTAACCGTTAACCGTTAACGTTGAACTATAATTTCCCAAGCAAACGAAACGTTGCCGTTAAAATTATTTAAGTAACTTTTGCTCTTAATTAAAATCTCGCATAAAACACTAACTGAAGCTTTAATTAAGCATTCTAAAACAATATAGGGTATTTTGTTGACAACATTCATTCAGTAACAATATACATACATATTTCATAAACATATTCAAACTATTTATTGCTCAGTGTCAAATACTAATTAATATACTTAACAAAATCATTGTCAAGTAATCATTAACTAATTACATTATTTTTTTTAGCAATTTTTTACTCCATTAAAACTTTTTAATTAAACATATTTGCTACAATAAAATAAAGAAACGTGATGCTCTAAGTAATAAATATGAGTCAGTAATTTTATAATAGATATAAATAATTTATTTAAATCACTTAAAAACTTATTTTCCATTAATCAATAAAAAATCATCAGTTTTAAAAAAACATTTTGAACTTAGCGAAAGCTGTTACATTAAAATGATTTAGATAAAAGCAACAATTTGTTTTAAAATTAATATTTTTAATCAAGGCCATGATTTTTATATAAATTTAAAACAAAACAAAACTGCAGTGAACTGAGAACATATTGTAAAAAATTTACATATTTTTTAAACAGATAAATTTTAAAATGTTTGAATTAAATTAATAGGCCTACATTTGCTTTAACATATGAACATATTTGATACTTCAAAAATCAACAACCAAATATATACATATATTTGATTTTAAAAATGACTGAAAATTAAACTAGTTTAATGGCAAACCTGCAATGTTTGTAATTTTAGAATTTTAAAATATAAATTTTTGTGATTGTTATTGATTTAGTTTTTGAATTGAAACAAAAACTTTTAAATACATTTATGTATTTTGTTATCAATATAGTAATTTGAAAAATGCTTAATTTCATTCATTAACAAAAACTTTGTAAAGTGTTTTTCAACAATAATGTTGAAAATAATAGCACTTAGATTGTAGGAGTCTAGTATTCCTGATCAATAACAAGACAAGGTTATCTTTAAATTTAAAGAAAACTTTAGTTAAAGCTGATAATTTAGAAGATTATCTGTTATAATCATGTTAAGGGGGTTTTATTTTATTTTTCAAAAATTATATGTAAATCATTCAAATGTTATTGTATTGGAAAGATGTCAATTCTTTTATCAAAAATTTCAATCCCATTTGGCAAAGCGGTGGGCCTATTTCGTTAATAATGTCACAGCTTTTCTGTTTTAAGGGTATAGCCCCTCAAAAAAGAATTCATTGGTATAAAACTCACATGATTCCTGTGCTTAATTTCGTGATATTATAAGATCGGGAAATGTGTCACCGTTCGTTTAAAACCAGACCTCAGTGATGTCCATATCATCAATTGTAGGCTAAAATTTAGTTGTTAGGATTCCTCGATAGGGTGACCCCTTCACCCAGCATTCCGGACGAATTTTCGAAAAAAAAATTACCCAAGCAAAATGAAGCAATTCTATCATCCAAAGTCTTAATACCGTCTTGCTACTGTAACTTTTACATTGTAACACTTGTCGAAACCTTACTACACCACTGATATGTCAACAAGTAATACGTCAAAGCTTTCATGTTATTCTAATATGCCCCTTGTTGAAAACTCTTTATACATACATATTTCTAACATTCAAACTTAATTTCATTCAACATTGAACTTGACAATACGCTCTACTTTTAAGCCTTATTTGTTGTGATAAAGAAAATTATTAAAAAGGTTTATGTCATTCTTTAATGTTGTCATACGTACATATATATTTTAAAAACAAACTGACTCAAAAAATGCAGTCAATGTTATGATGCAGAAAATAAAATACAGTTCATTAAACATTATATTACGTGCATAAAATATTTAATTAAACAAAAACTTTAAAGAATATATAAATTTTTTGGCAGCCACCCCTTTAAAAATTAAGCTTGCAATTTTCATGCACATGTTACGTGTTTAACATAATTTAAATCCAAAAAAAGCGCGTAAACATTATAAATTTTCTATATAAAAACCCAGAAAATATAGAATATTTATAACAGTCTTAACTATTGCAATAAACTAGACAATTAAGGAGTCATTTATTAAATTAAAATGTTGTTAAAGGTAAGAATTAAAAAATACAACAAAAATATATAAAATTATTAATCACTAAAATTTTTATTACTTCCCTAGCTTCTTTTGTTAGTAACTTGGACATTAGGCTCATGTCTAGCAGAGGCACCTTATTATAACAATCAGGCTCCCTATGCGGCAGCTGGTTTTCGTCCTAGCATACCTTTTGATTTGCCCAATGAAAATTATCCTTCATATGATATCGACGCAGAACAGCAGTTGCCAAATCAAGGCATATCCTTTGAAATCACCAAACAACGTGTAGACTTTGCTGGTCAGGAAATACAACGAGTACAAGTTTCAGAGCCTCAAAAACAATATTTACCTTCGGAACAACTAATATTTATCAATAACCAGTTGGGCTTTGGCAACCAAATGCCAAAAGATTTAAATCACAGACACAATCACAATCATGGTAGACGAAATGGCAACCGCTATCCTAGCGGAAGACCTGGCCGACGACCTAGTCAAAGACCCACACAAACCCCTCCAACTGATCAAACACCTTCAACTGAGCAAAACACTCCAACTCAACAAACACCTCAAATCCCACAATTCCTTCCAGGTTTACCACCCATAAACATACCTCAGCCAAAACCCAATACCGATGAAAAATTTGAAAGTCAGCAAAGACCTTCTTTCGAATATGGGCCACCCAATTATAATATAGATCCCAGAAATTCTAGACAACAGCAACCCGCCTCACAATACGGAGCTCCCTTCAACACTGACAATAGTAACAATTTTGGACAACAGCAGCCTCAACAACCCGCTCTAGAATACGGTGCCCCGGCTAATTTACAAAGCAATAACGAAGAGGAACTGGAAAAACAATATGCCCTGGATGTTTTAAATGCAGCCGTACAGAATTACAATCGTTTGCAGGAGAACGCCAATGAACAAATAGCTCAAGGACAATATTTTGTAGTAAATCCTGATCATTCGATACAAAGAGTTAAATTTACCACTAAAAAAAGTGAGGATGAGACAAAACAAAATGATTTTACAGCTGAATTGAAATACACCAAGGTGGGTGAAATCAATGATCCTCTTTATAAATATACAGCCGAGGGCCAGTTGGTGCGTATAGTTAAAAAGTAAAAGAAATCAAGAAAATCTCAATGAATATACATTCAAAGTTTATATATATATAAGCCCACCATGTTGTTAAAATAAAATCTTAAAAATCAGATAATATGGAAATTGTAACAATAATAGCAATACCGAAATCTAGAAGATTGATTTATTAAATACACAAAGAAGTATTATTTGAATAATATATTGATAATGAATGAAATTACAACTCAGTGTCTTTAATTCTGTGAATACCATGCTAATAAAATATCAACTGCTTAATACAAATCCAAAACATACATAAATATACTTTCTGAATTGTCTGTGTTGAATTGGCTGGAAATGTGGTTACGCTATCAAGCGATGTAAGAAACAAAATTTTGATTTATTGTTGATAATATACTTAGATATACATAACTGGCATGTGGTTTTAATAGGATGGTGTATTTTTTACACAGCCATCAAAACAATGTATTAATGCTAACCAAATTTCTCTATCATGCGATTTAACACCACAGAACTAATAAAATTGATTACAGCCTTAAAAATCAATATCCGTGACGTGATTAACATTATAGATACGGCATACGAGTATTGCTAAAATGTCGATAATTGCCAAACAATAAAAATTTGAATGTTTTATCATATAAACTATTTGTTTTAATTTCTTGTGCAAAACAAAATACTTACTTTATTAAAAAAAAAAAGAATTAAGATCTTAATTTTTTATATTGTGTTAAAATTTTGTAATTTCATTAAAATTTTTAGATAATTACATATAAAACACAATTAACTAACATATAAATATTTTTCCTTGAAAAAATTTTACTATAAAAAAACTATTGAATTAATTAAATCCATTTTCTTTTAAATATCATTTTCAAAACAACCTACCAAAAAGTAACAGCTCATATGCAACCCTGCTTAATAAACTACTAATCGTTCTCTCCCTTTATATCTCTCTCAGTTTACCATCACCAATTCATACGATTTATTGTTAGTTTACCTTCTCTATTTTATTCATAGTAATTTTATTTTCTGCTGCTTTCTTGCGTGTAAAAAAATGTTAAGCATATATTTTTTATAAGAAAAGCCCAAAAATTGTGTAAAAAATTAATTAAAAGTTGTATGAAAATGTTAACTATATTATAATCTACAAAGGTATTAATAAATTTATGGAAAATTTCTACATAATTAAAAGAAAATTTGGTTGAAAAAAATACACAAAAACTTGGTACCTATTAAAACAAGAAAAAAAAACAGTGTTCTGGCATGTGTGTACAATGTATGTGGTGGTATAAGTTAATCTGTGTTGTGTTTTTGTATGTTTGTTTGGTTGATGGTGCTGTTGTTGTTTTTGTAGCACTGAAGAGCGGCAAACAACAAAGAAAATAACGATTGTAAATAAACAAACAGAAGAAGAAAAAAAAACTCATACTCTACATTGTAGACTCTACAATATGTATTAATAAGGCAAAACAACTAGGTACAATTTGTTTTTTGAAAGAAACGAAAATAAAGAAAAAAATTATAAAAAACAGATAATTTTTCTTTGATGTGCATTTTATTTTTTGTTTGCTGCTAAACAAACACCCACAGTAGGAATTTTTTAGATTTGATTGGAAAACAATAAGGAAAATACATTTTTTTTTCATTTTATTAAGAATGTTAGAAGTAAATGAAGAATCTAGTTTAGAAATTATTAAAAGCAATTGCCATCAGTTTTTGAATTTGTAGGATAAGTAGGTTCCTTTGAAAACATATAGGTACCTATATCAAATATGTTTGAGTTTCGTATAATATATGCCTCAAACTATGGAGCATTCAACCCATATTTTTTTAACGTTATTGATAGTTACATAAAAGGAATTAATTTTAATTCCTTAGCTGTTATATTCCTTACTTTTTTACGTTAAATCTGTGTGTAATTTGGATTTTATAAGAATCTTGACAGTTATTAATTTTTGAACTTTATCCCTTTTATCGTGATGAAGTTTGTGATTTTCATATAATGTGCTCAGTGGGCATATTTTGGTAAGTAGAACTGGCGCTATGGGATAATATAATCCGATAGTCGTTTATAAACTAAATTTTTAATAGGTAGGTATATTTTATAATTTTTGAAAAAGTAAACTAAATTTCCTTTCTATTGATATAAAATCTATTTATTGATATGCAATTCCTCATGTGAAATATATGATGTTCCTTCATGATAAGAAAGTGTATATTATTCTTCCAATTTGTTTAAATTTTTGTAAAATAATCGTAGGAAATTGTTAAATGTTGAATATAATATGCAAATTTAATAATTATATCTACATATTTTTAACGTACAAACGTCTACACATGATAATGTATTTGCTGGCGGGCACTCCCTGATTAAGTATTCTTCAAAAAAGTCACAGACAGGTTGACAGATGCGAAATTTTGAAATATATTCGTAAAGAAAATTAATTAGCAACTGCATTTAGTATAATTATTTATAAAACAAACATGTATGCAAACTTTTATTAGTTAACAATCATTAGCTTAATGAAAAAGCAACAATTTCAACATAATTTAATTGCCATTAATTATTTGTCTATTTCATTATAATTTACAGATTTTCCTTGCAAATACATATAAATGTGAAAACTAAAATATGCTGATAACGTCCTTTAGCTGCCAATCACGTGTGTGGTTGGTATTCCTAGCCCTCAACACTTGTATGGCTTATCAAAACACTAATTCGAATAATAATATACTACAGCAACAAACTAATGTTCCTTTAACACAAACTACTAATACATTCTACTTACAACAACAACTACAGCCACAAAGAGCACCACAAGAAAAAGATGAATCAATTAAGGTGGTGGCCGGAGACCCCAAAGTGGCAGACCTTAATATACCAGCCGTTAATATTGTTAAACAAAAAGTGCCTTTACAATATAATAATGCCACCATAGAACTGATGCCTTCGAGCATAATAACACAAGTGGCTAACAGTGCTGGCCCGGCAGCCGTCATAAACACACAGTTTCTACAAACGCCAGCAAATGCTTTCTTTAGCAACTACAACAGTCAACAAAATGTAAGACAATTGCTAAGAAATATTGATGAACGTTTAAAAAATATGAGAAATGTGGAAATGAGAGTGGCTAAAATACAGGTAAATGGCCTTAAACATAATGAAAATTAATATTGATAAAACTAATTTTTGTATTTAACATATATTTTATTTCTTTATAGGAAATTTTCGATTCTATGCATTTTTCCTCTTCCGCTAGTTTAACATTTAGCAGAAATCATTCCTTAAATAACGATAAATCTGCAGACGTTTCTTTGGATTTGAAAATGCAACAGGATTTGCTTTACTTTAGCAAACGTTTGGCTTTGAAATTGCAAAAGGCTTTACATATAGTGCAAGACCTCAGAGATTATTTTCAAACCAATATCACTCAAATAATGCAATTCACCGCCGAATATGAAGAAGACCTTGACGAAGAGGACGATGAGGAGGGTGATGTCGAACCCGAATTTGATATGGAATTGAATGACATAGAGAAACCTTTAAGTCCCCATATAAAACCTTTATATCTCAACACTTTCATTCAATCCTGTTATGAGAGAGATTCCTCCAGTTTTTCCACGGCCACAGAGAGTTATAATAAACAACAAATACAAATACTTAATTATGATAAGACTGATTATCCCCGCCCCATACGCAACTATATTGACACCTCTTTGCTCAATGAAAATAACGAATTAACCTTGGAGGCCAATGCGTATATAAAAGAGAAAATCAAAACCTTAAAACTGTCTTTGCTCAAAAATGAACTCAAGACTGCCTGGAATATAGAGAAATTTCAAAACAATAATCCCAAATATTTGCGCAATCATATAAAACATATATATTTTCTGTCACGCAGTGATGATGCCAGCGATTCCTACATGAAATTTTACAATGATTTGCATTTTCGTTCTCTCTACACCTCAGCCATACAAAACAAATATGTGTTTTTGCTTTTGGATGTAGGTTCGGCCATGAGTGGTGAGCTGCTGGAATTGGCCAAAACATACATATCAAATATTTTACAGTTGCTGTCACCCAATGACTTGATTTCGTTGGTGTGTGTTTCGGATGAAATAGAAAATATGCTGCTATTGGATGCTAGCTCATACGATGCGGCCAATGGTCTGTATCCCACAACACGTGAACGCAAAGAGGAAATTTTGAATTATATCAATAGTTTGACATTGAGTCGTGCTTTGACCAATCATTCTTTAGGTTTTGAGTACTCGTTTCGTATGATATCGAGATTGCAAAATGCCAGTTTGTTAAATTCTCAAAATCCCATAGAATTTGTGTACATAACAAGAGGTTTATTGATAAATTTCTCTGATTCTCGTCATGTTTTGAATGTAATGGCCAAGGGCCAGAGGTCATTGCAAAAACCTATAATTATAAATGCTTGTGGAGTAGTATTGGGTAAATTAAACAAACATTTAAATAATGAAATAATAAATCATAAAGCTAACCTTTCTTTCAGATGAAAAACGCATTATGTATGAAAAACAATTCCTAACAGAAATATCTTCTCAAAATTATACAAAATATGATATAGACATTAAAGATTGGTATAAACCTGAACACATTTTGACTGGTAAACTGTTTATGCTGACAAAAACCCAACAAGATGTAATAATACAAGCGGCCACAGCAATATTTGCCAAAGATTTTCAAGAGCCTCATATACAAAAGACCTGGCAGGTTCATACACCTATAGTAGAAGCAAATAGTAGAGGTAAGTTTTTTCTAACTCATTACAATTAGACTATAATTAACCACTTGTTTCTTTAACAGATTCTATAGTCTCTATAACCCACGCCGTTTTGCCCTTTGGCGTGGTAGGTGTTGATTTATATCTCTCCGATTTGATAGAGGATATCATTAGTTATCAACAGCAGCAACAGCAATTTTCTATGAACAGTAAAAATGAGTATTCCTATGCTTTTCTTATCGAAGCCGATGGCAATACTCTAGCCCACCCTGCCTTTCCCAGGCCTCTTACACAAAATCAAACTCCCTTCCCAGTTGATATACAATATCTGGAAAACTCTACCGAGTTTTCAGCCATTAGACAGAAAATTCTAAACGAAGAAAATGGTAATGTTTCAACCTCCATTTATTTAACTAAAAATCGCAAACAGGAAAAATATTACCGAACATACCAATGGCATAATATATTGGGTATATATATATTGTGCATGGTCAACACTAGGAAATATGAAGACAATTCCAACTCAACACACTCTAATCTGGAAACAAAACATGCTGCTGTTGCCACCTTGGCAGCGCCTTTGTCTCTGACTTTAAAACATTTTTCCTCAAAGAGCAATATACCCTTATACCATCAACAAGCGGAAGACTATGAGGAGTATTATACCACAATCGATTTAATGTATCATCGTTTGGACTTATTGCCCGCTAGAGATACTACCAATATTTGTCGGTATTTTAGACAAATAGCCACCCTGGATGCAGCCACATTGTTTTTAAGCTCCCTATCCTTTGAGTCGCCGTTTACATTCCTACACAACAATCGCATGAGTTCGGCCCAGTCACAATTACATACGGTGGAAAGTATAATGGCTTATTTAAAGGATGCCACCGGTTTGCTGGCAAATCCTGGCCTTAGACCTCAAATCAGGCAAGAAGTGAATGCTCTTTACAATGCCATGCAACATTTGAAAAAGCGTCACCAAGATGCCAGAGGTTCTTTAAAGAACTATATAATACGCCGCTATATTTCCTCGGTTAATGGGGTATTAGAGGTTTTCCCCGGCTGTTTGCTTAACAACAACTATGATCCTTCTCAGAGACCCTGGTATCGTAAGGCTATACAACATCCCGGTAAAATAATAACCACAGAACCTTATTTGGATGCCGCTGGTTCTGGTTATATTATATCCATTGCCCATACCATATTTGAAGGAAAATCAAATGCTTTACATTCCGTAGACCGTGACCAGCCAGTGGCCATAGTGGCTTTGGACCTGCCCTATGCCTATTTTTATAAAATTATTTTAGACTCGACGCCGCTGTGTCAAATGCACAATATTAAGTGTCTGCTATTTGAGAATGAGGGTTATCTGATAGCTCATCCCTCCATGATGGAGCCAAAGTCCAGCATAAAAAATCAAAGAAGACCTCATGAGCATTTAACACACAAGGAGTCATATTTGGCCAACGATATTCTAAATCATAAAAATCTAGTGCGTAAATTGGCCTGTGCCAACTATCAAAATCGTACCTTGCAACGATACTACGTGTTTAATACCTCACTGAATGAGATTTTGACCAATGTGGTGCATGGCGAAAGAACTAAATACGCCATAGCTTTACTTAAAGGCAGCAATATATTCGCTGCTGTGCTCAACTCTACCTGTGATGGTGGAGCTTTTTGTCCCTGCAGTACCATAGATCGTCAGTGTTTGAACTGCAAACGTATGGATCAGTCTGATTGTGAGTGTCCCTGTGAATGTCCCATGCCTTTGATGCAAACGTTGGAAGACGAAGATGACAATTCAAGCAAAGAACATTTGTCGTACTTAAATATAACGTATCAATACGACTACTGTGAGCCACCCTATGAACCCTACATGGCTGAGCCCCAGATATTGTTGCAGCAGGAAAATGTGTTGCTGGCCTCTTGTGTAAATATAAATTGTGATGTGTATAGTACGCAAAGAGAATGTTTGGCTGTAATGGGCTGTGAATGGTGTCAACAGGATGTGGATGGTAATGGATTTGCGGCTGCATTTTGTAGTGCTCAGTCGGCATGTTTTAATGGTGAGTATCAATAGCATTACATTCCTATAGAAATGTATAACTAAGATAAAATTTCTTTAAAAAATGTATTGATATCATATAATTTAAATTGATAACAATATTTCCTAGTAAAATTTATCGATAAGAATATTTCAGAAGAAAATTGATCTATAACATAAAATAACTATATTTCCAAAGGAAATTGATTGATAACATAAAATTTCCAAAGAAAATTTATCTATGTATGTACATATAACAACATTTCCAAAGAAAATTGATCGATAACATAAAATTCTAAAGAAGATTTATAGATAACATAAGAAAATAACTTTATCAAAATCTTTTTCTAGGTGTCTTAGCTGGCCTTTCACCTTATGGTGATTTAGACGATGCAGACCTCCTAGCAGCTCATGGCTATAATCCCTCACAAAAACCCAGCACCTATTCTGCTTTTGGTCCTGTTAGCGGTGTCATTATAGTCTTAGCTATAGTCATAGGATTTGCTATCTACTGTTATCGTCAGAATATCGATACGTCATCGCAGGAGCAATTTTATATGGACTCAATGCAAGAAGAAAATTATGGTCTTCCTTTGTCACGGTTTAATTTCGATGACTGTCAGGCTCATGATGATCCTCCCGGGGGACCTAATGTCGGAGGCTACGATCATACTGCTGCTCAAAGAAATCTTATGAATGCGGCCGATATATCACCGTATCACATGAGTACGGGCAGCAGTTATAGACGTCCTCCAAATGGAGAATCCGATCATGGTTACTCCACAATGACACCACATGAAGATTCTTCCGATCATCAGTGTTTTACATTGGCTGAGCCCTTGTTATTAAATGATAAAAGACACAGTAAATCAGATACTATGTCCATATCAACATCCATATCTTCGCCTACCAATAGGCAACAACAACAATCACATTACAATAGTTTTCCCTCGAAGGATTCGCGTTATAACTTAACATCACCCAAAAAATATCAATCACCCAGTAGGGTTTATGAACAAACAACAATTCCCTTACATCATCATCACAACGATGATGCTACACATGTTGCAGGCGCTACTCATCTAATACTAGCACCTGTTACAGTACATAGACACATGGAAACTTCCGAATCATAGCCATAAATTAAAATGAATTAAAGAGATTAGGAATTTTTTATACATACATATTATATACGAGTTGTTTTCTAAAAATTTAAGTTCAACAGAAAAAAACAACAAAAAAAAAATAATTCCACCCTCATTTGATTGCCAATATTAGTTTTGTAAGTTTAGTTAAGTTTAAGAAGAAATGTGTTTTCCAACAATTATTTTTTTAATAGTTTAACTATTGAAGTGAAGAAAAATATTTATGGAAGAAATATTGTTTAGCAGAGAAAAGAACATTGCATTTAACTGTATAATTATACTAAGTTCAATTTGAATTTTAGTTCATGTGAGTATTATTATATATTTTTTGTATATATTTATTTTTGCAGCAAAATAACTTTATTTTTGTTTTAAACTTTCGTTGAAACAAAAATATAAAAATCTTCAAGTACTTATTTCCAAGTATTAATGCTTTATAAAGGAAAAATCAAAAAATAAATAATATTACTCTTTTGTATACTACTACGATTATAATTAAGTCTAATTAATAAAGATTAACAACATCAACAAAATTTAATATTTATAAACAACTACCACAATTTGTTTGATTATCATTTATAACGAATTAGCTCTGATTGATTAGGGGAAACACATGTGACATAGGTATCTGATTTTGAAAACATTTGAAAAGAAATTTGATGTTTTCGATAAAGTTTCTTTAGAAATTTATGTTATAAATAAATTTTAAGTTATCAGTAAATTTTCTATCGAAATTCTTAGTTATTGACTAATTTTAGAGATTATGTGATATCGATTAATTTTCTATAGAAATTTTGTGTTAACGATAAATTTTATACAGGCATTTTATGTTCTACAATAAATTTTCCGAGAAATAGTGTTTATATTCAAAAAAAAAAAAAAATCTCTTTAATGCAACCGAAAATCTCTTCCCTCTTGAAAATTTCTTCAAAACAATTGGCCTTCATTCCTCAGTCTTAACGATGTTAATGAAAATTTATTTTTAAAATTACATAAAACTCACGCATAAACTTATCTGTAATGCACTCTGAGATTGCATGCATACAAAAGAAAATTGCAATCAAATTTCTCTTTTAAAAAGTGAAAATTTAGTATTGAAAAAAGTATTGTTGGCGAAATTCTCAGTCGAATTTTAGTTGAAATATCTTAAAATCATTTCAGTTGTTGGGTGTTTAACAAAAGCGTAACATACGCTAAAAAATAATATTAAAACGAAATTTATTTTAAATTAAGAAAAATTTCGTTAGAATTTCCTAAAAAAATTACATTTTAATTTTAACATTTGAAAAAAGTGAGTTTAAAAAATATATAGAGATTAAAACAAAACAAATAATTATAATTTCGACTAACTAAAGGGGCTATATAAAAAAATATAATTTTAAATATAATTAATAAATATTTTGTTATGTAATATATGTACATATGTAGATATATTCTGCATAAGGAAAAAATGCAACGCCATTATTGTCAATAAACATTTTGAAAATATCAAGTATTTGATCACAAGATCTTTTTAGTATATTAATAAAACGTCACGATTGACGATAAAAACACTGTCAATATTAGAGGAAAAAATCGTAAGCCAAGGAAATTTTATAAAAGTAATCATTAAATTATTTAAAAAAACTGTTACTTTTTTTTTGGTTTCAAATTTAAAAATAAAAATCTTATAAATGCAGTCACAATTTCTTGATTTTTCGTGTGTCGTAATTGATTATCTTTAAATGCAACATAGTATTTGTAAAGTGTTAATGACCTTCAGTGAAAAATTGCATTGAGATAAAAGTTACATCATTTTTGGCAGATTACAATTCACATAACCTCAATGAATAGACATTTGCTTAGAGCTGGTGCCTAATAGGCCTAACAAGATCGTGGACATTGACGTAATTGACGTCTAATGGGCCCTTGAACTTGAACTAACAAACGTGTTTGATTAATTTACTTTTAAATGAAATTCGATGATTGGAAATAAAAAATGATTTGCTAATATTTCGGCGTAGGGATTAAAATTGATTTGATTTTAATGATTTTAGGTTCTTTTAGGAGTTGTATCCATATTAATATGATTATATTATTTGATATTTTGACAGCTAGCCCAACAAGATGCTGTTCACTAATTTAATAGAGGCTGCTCAGAATTCTCCATTCAAAAAACCTTTTACCACGGCAAACTGTGAACCAGCTTTGGAAAATGGTCAATTAACAAAGCACCATGATATCCAAGCTGCTGCAGCCGCTTCAGGAGGTACATATGTATATTTTTTCTATCATATCTTTATATTATATCTTTTTTGCAAATTCTTGTGTTAGATTCCTGTGAATTCGGTTCAAATATGTATTTCGCTTTATGTGGTTTGGGTGGCATCATTTCTTGTGGTAGTACCCATACCATGGTCGTGCCATTGGATTTAGTTAAGTGTCGTCTCCAAGTCGATCCTGCCAAATACAAGAGTGTCTTCAATGGCTTCCGTGTCACCTTGCAAGAAGATGGTATTAAGGGTCTGTCGAAGGGTTGGGCACCCACCTTCATTGGCTATTCTATGCAAGGTTTATGCAAATTTGGTCTTTATGAAGTATTCAAAGTTATATATTCGAATGCTATTGGTGAAGAGAATTCCTATTTATACAGAACCAGTTTATATTTGGCTGCCTCAGCTTCGGCTGAATTCTTTGCTGATATCGCTTTGGCTCCTATGGAGGCAGCTAAGGTAAAGATTCAAACTACACCCGGTTTCGCTAATACCTTGAGAGAAGCCTTACCTAAGATGTCGGCCCAAGAAGGCATTGGTGCCTTCTATAAGGGTTTGGTTCCCTTGTGGATGCGTCAAATTCCCTATACAATGATGAAGTTTGCTTGCTTTGAAAGAACTTTGGAATTGTTATACCAGTAAGAGTTATTTTTCTTGATTCTATTTTACAAACTACAAGAATTTTGTAATTTTTAAGGTATGTTGTGCCTAAGCCACGTCAAGAATGCACTAAAGGTGAACAGTTGATGACTACTTTTGCTGCTGGTTATATTGCTGGTGTTTTCTGTGCTATTGTTTCACATCCAGCCGATACTGTTGTATCTAAATTGAATCAAGCTAAGGGTGCTTCAGCCTTTGATGTCGCCAAACAACTGGGTTGGGCTGGTAAGTTGAAAAACATTTTAATTCAAAAGTATGTTTATTTTAAAATTTGTATCTTTTTAAGGTTTGTGGGGCGGTCTAGTTCCCAGAATTGTTATGATTGGTACATTGACTGCTGCCCAATGGTTCATCTATGATGCAGTCAAAGTATACTTGCGTATGCCCAGACCACCACCACCAGAAATGCCTGAATCGTTGAAAAAGAAGTTGGGCCTTACCGGCGATGCCAAATAATTTGTGTAACATTTCTGCACAGCAAAATTAGAGTAATTTCATAGTTGTATTTTAAAACGAATTGGAAATATTATATGAATGTAAATGACAACTCAAATATAAACGAATCAAATCAAAGACAATAATAAAGATAAACAAAAAATTTACAAATTAAAATTTAAAAAAAAAAAATACTTGCATTTATTATGGTAAAATAATTAAAATTTTATTACTAATTTGCCATCCATAGCCCATCCTTATAAAATTTATATATATATGTACATATATATAATTTAGAAAACAAGATCGGTGTCATTGTAAAAATAAGTTTTTAAATTATTTGGTTCTTTGAAAATAACGTATTTTGGTTTAAAAAATAACCGCTAATTCATACTACTTATTACAACCCAGGGTTTGTAAGTCAATGCAACTTTGCTGTAAGTATAACAACTCTGTGCTTACTAACTCTCTCTCACACTCTTTTTTAAGAATGGAAAAGCAAAAAGGAAACCATAGCAAAACAAAAACTTTTTTTAGCCATTAGGAAAGGAAAACACGTGCCGGAAAGTTTATAAATTAAGTAAATTGTTGAAATTAAAAACATAAAAATGGTACAAAATAAACAGAAAAGTTCCAAAACTAAACCACCCAGTGTAAAAGTAAAAAAGAATGCAGCAAAAACAAGTGACAAGAAGTGGGAAAAGGTAAAAATAAAAGGCAGTGTCATATCTGAAGACGGGGTAGGTTTGGAGGGACTCATAGGTTTAGAAGTTTTGGAGGACTATTCATCTAATCTGATAGGAACAGCCAAGGTAAATAGTCACTAATATTAGAAAAATTTGCAAGCTTCAGTAAACATTTAAAATTTTCAGTCCAAATTAACGCGTAAACAAAAACGTTTGGAACGTAAAAAAGGCAAGGCAGCAGAGGCGTCAGATGAAAGTGATAGCGAAGAAGAGAATTCAGATGAGAGTGGTGCTGAAGATAATGGCAAGGCAGCCAAGAAAAAGGCTAAAAAGGAGGATTACTTGAGTAAAAAATTAGAAAGAAGGCGTGAAAAGCGAGAGGAACGCAAATTAAAACGTAAAGAAGATAAAAAGCAACCAAACGTTAAAACAGAAACACAAAATGGTGATAAGAAATCAAAGAAAGCTAAAGACAAATCTGGCAAAAAGGAAAAACAAAACGAAGATCGTTTTAAGTTGTTAAGACCACCACCTGCAGACGATGATGAAGACACCCATTCTGAAGACAGTCATGAAGAGGAAGATACCGCGCCACAACTAGTAGATGGCAAAGCTATAAGTGTAGATGATTTAGAGGTAGTTTTCATGGAATTAATATTTATATTATTGATAAATAATAAATTAAAATCTAGGGCTGGAATGGTTTAGGCGTTCCCCAGCCCATACTTCAGGCATTGGCAGAAAAGGGGTTTAAGTCACCCACGGAAATACAATCTCGCACCTTGGCTGCTGCTATTTTGGGTAAAAAGGATATTTTAGGAGCTGCTGAGACTGGCAGCGGTAAAACTTTAGCCTTTGGCATACCCATGTTGACCGGTATTATGGAATTGAAAAGAAAAAATTCAAGAACTGGCATAAGAAAACCTTTAGGTAAAAGTAAAAATAAGAAAACTACAACGGAGCAAATTCCTGTAGAAGAAGAATTAGATGACCAAAACATGGATATAGACAATTGCCCTGAATTTAATGATTCAGATGAAGAAGAAACCCCCGATGAAGGAGGTGCCCTGTATGCCTTGGTTTTAACACCCACCAGAGAATTGGCTGTGCAAGTGAAAGACCACATAGTAGCGGCAGCTAAATATACGGGCATTAGAGTGGCTGCCATATTTGGTGGCTTGTCACTGGCTAAACAGGAACGTGTATTAAATTCTCGTCCTGAAATTGTAGTGGCCACTCCTGGACGTTTGTGGGAATTGTATTCACAAGGCAATAAACATTTGAGTAAAATAGAAGATATTAGTTTCTTGGCCATAGATGAAACCGATCGTATGGTGGAAAAGGGTCATTTTGAAGAGTTAAGAACTTTATTGAGAGTGATCAATGAAAATGAGGATAAAAAACAATCGCGACAAAACTTTATATTCTCGGCTACCTTGACCTTGGTTCACGATTTGCCCGATCATATGCAAAGTAAGTAAAGATTATACTTTTTACAAAAAATAATTATTACAAAAATAATTTATTCATTTATTTTGTTCCAAAGAACGTAATTATGGCAAACGACCTAAATTTGTTAAACAAACCTCGGAAATGAAAATTCAAAGTTTTATAGAAGAATTGGGAATATCACAACCCAAAATAGTGGATATCACCAGTTCCCAACGTAAGTGAAAATGTTTTAATTATTAAAATATTGAAAACTTATGAATATTTATAAATTTCTTTAGAAACCGCCCATACTCTTACGGAATGCCGTTTAATTTGTCCTTTGGAGCACAAGGATTTTTATTTGTACTACTTTGTTCAACGTCATCCAGGCAGGACCATTGTCTTCTGCAATTCCATAGACTGTGTTAAGAGATTATCTACCCTTTTCGGTTTATTGCAATGCAATCCATTGCCTTTGCATGCTAATATGATACAAAAACAACGTCTTAAGAATTTAGAAAGATTTAGAGATGATGTTTGTGGTCTATTAATTGCTACTGATGTAGCTGCTAGAGGTTTGGATATACCTAATGTGGAGCATGTTATTCACTATCAGGTATGTTTGGAAATAATCGGAATAAAAACATATTTTTTCCTAATTCACTTTTATTTTTAAGGTGCCTCGTACTAGTGAAAATTATGTGCACAGATCTGGCCGTACAGCCAGAGCTAATAAGAACGGCATTACCGTAATGTTTATGGAACCAGGCGAGGTTAAAACTTATATCAAATTATATAAAACTTTAGAAAGGAGTATGTAAAGTAAAACAAAATTTAAACATACCATTCCATTAATTCTTTAATTTTATTTATTTGTATCTTGATTGTAGCTGAAGATTTACCTTTATTCCCGGTGTCTGAGCGTTATTTGAATGCTGTAAAGGAACGGGTAAATTTAGCAAGAGAAGTAGATAAACAAGAATTAAAATTAAAACGCACCCAAACGGAATTAGGCTGGATGAAAAAACATGCCGAAGAAATGGATATGGTGATTGAGGGTTTTAATGATGAATCGTATGTCATGTTTTTTCTATTAATTTCGTTTTAATAAATCTTTTCGTTGTAACATTGCAGGGGTAGTGATCAGGACGAAGATCCTTTTATAATTGAAAAACGTCGCAATCGCATACAGCTGGATGGTGTTAGATCTGAATTAAAGACCTTATTGTCACGTCCAATATTCCCCCGAGGCTTTAGTTTCAAGTGAGTTAAAGATTTGTTGTTTCAGGTTATGTATAATTGTAAATAAATTCTTTTTTTTTTAGATACCCCTCTGTTAATGGACAATTACAAATGACGCAAATGTCCGGAGATAACAATGATGAATCCCAAAGTGCGGTACAAGTCATGAAAGATGCCATTGAAGATTTAAAACACGCCAAAAAAATGCGTAACAAGAAAAGGAAAAGTATATAGAATATAATGTATATAAATAAAAGAAAAATTATAAATAAATTTTATATACAAAAATATAAAGTACCTTAATGTTTAGCCACATAGTAGCGCACACCATTCTCCATCAAAGATCTGGCCTGTTTAGCCATTAAAGATGAAACTGATAATACGGGAGTAGTAAAGCATCTATTTAGATATAATAATTATTAAAGTTTAAATTCAAACAGAGAATATTTCCCAAAACGTACTCTATGTAAGGTTCAATTTCATCTAAAGTCCATTTAGATTTGGTTTTAAACAATAAACGCATGCGATCGTGTATATTTAAAGGTAAATTATCTTCTGATAAAGATCTTATACAGGGTATGGCACCTTCTTTATCAAAAATACCCAAGCCTCTTAAGTATTTTTCCTTGAGAAGAGATCTATATAATAATAATGTAGATTTTTTATATATTAAAAGCAACCTACCTCACATTTCATGCCTTCGGGTAAAGCTTCTTGCCAAGTACTTAAAAATTCATCAACACGAAACTTTAAGCCCGGCTGCAGAATATTTTGGGCCACTATACGTGCCACCAATTCCTCGGTATAAGTAAAACTATTCTCCTTTCCCTCCGTGGGCGTAGTATACAAATCAAATAAACCCTCCACAATTTGTGTAGGAGCTATGCCATCTAAAGCAGTTATGGTTTCTTCTCTTTCCACCTCATCTAGAGGCCAGGAATTTTCCCCTATAATGCCTACCATCAAATTAACAATTCTATATTCATATTCACACTCCAAAACACGCATCCAGCCCTCATATTCCATGGCTCGATATAATTTTAAACCTTCTATAAATTCTTTGCGACTACACTGCACCGTATCCAGCAATTGTTCAAATGAAAACAAGAGTTTACGATCGATACATTCTTCATTTTCGGGGCCCGAGTAACGTGTCAGTTGCAAAAGATCACCCATTTTACGAAATCTGGGTTTAATCTCACGACATTCGAAGTATTCATGGAATATTTTCAATATTTTTCTTTGTTCCAAAACGCGCTCCATGTCCAAGTCATCATCGGCACTATCGTTTAAACTTTTCTCCAGCGATGTATTGTTGGCATTGCGTGGACTTTTCAGGGGCGAAGTACTAGTGGCAGCACCAAATTTTAAATCGGGCACTAATAACAAACTATTGGAGATCTCGGCAGCTTTGACATCGTAAGTTTTTTCATCAGTGCACAACACTACCTTTTCATTGTGGCCGCCTTTAAAATGCAACACTTGACCATCACGTATTTGTCCCATAATATGATCATCCAATTCTAATAGTTTTAGATTATCACTAACAATATCGGCTGATGGAAAGTACAAGGCCTAACAAGTATGTTAATAATAAAATATAAAATTAAGACTTTATTTCAACTACCTGTGTTACTTGGGTAAGATTACGTTCATCCAATTTGGCATGTTTTATTATGCCCTTAACATCATCTAGAGTACGCACATATCTTTAAAAATATTAAATTATTTTAAGAGTTATTTGTAATAGTTTACTTGCTTAACTCACAAATACTCTTGATTGTCAATTTCCATGCAAGATTCCTTCATATTTAAGCAATTTTTCACACAAAATAATTTACACTAATTTACCCGCCAAAAAAAAAAACAGTTGGTTTTAGGAAGTGTTTGGTATGAACTTATAACCTGTTGCCATTTTCTTTATTTTCCATAATCTGGCCATATCGCCTATTTAGAAATCAGATAACTTATCTTGTTGCTCTCTTTTAAGGAATTAAATCCTTTGACATTGGCTTTGTACACACATACTTGAAGTAGAAGAAACAAATAGAGAAAAAATAGAAGAAAAATAACCAGTCACTTTTAGCAAGTAGATTTTTGCACCAGAAATGTTAAATTTATAAAAAATAACAATAAATTATTGTAAAATTTTGTTTAATATTAAGCATTTTTATTGTTATTAATAACGTTAAGTATGGAGTTTAATGAAATTTCTATGTGCATGGATGTTAAGCTGGACATCTATGATAAACGCCCTGATTCATTAAAATTCAAAACGTGGACAAAATGTGAAGTGAAAATTGGAGCTATTAAATGTTTACCCTGCTTCTTGCGTATAAATTTTAAATCCTTGCCTCAGGACGACAAGGAGGAGTCATCGCAACTGAGTGTATCGATTAATGTGCCCGGTGTTACTGTTAGTTTGGCCACCTCACGAACAAAGCAACATTCATATGGTTTATTTTGGACGCACAATCGCCGAGATTGTTTCATATACTTTGCTTTGGATACGGAAATGAGCTGTCGCAAACATATGAAATGGATTAAGAAATCAATAAAGAATTTGGAACTATATAGACAGGTATTTTTGGAGCAACGGAGGAATAGTCGTGGTTCTGGTTATGTTGGCGAGGTGGGCAAGTTGGAGGACAAAAAGAGGGAGTTGAGGTAAGTCAATGTTATGTTGTTACTAATTGTTTAGTAATGAATTGTGTTATTAGTATTTATTCTCTGTGTTTAATGTTTGAAAATAAATGAAATTTTATATTTCTAAAGTTTAGATTCCTCTGAATTTTCTCTGTATAAGAGTACCTATAATATCATAGTTTTCTGTACATACATTACTATTTTTTGTAATATGTATTTAATTTAAAAACGTAAATTTTTACAAAAATGGTTCATTTCAATTAAATTATTTGACTGCGTTTTCAAAAATCGCTATTTTTTAATAATTTTTATTTTTTGTATAAAAGTAACAAAAAGTTACCAACAAATAGAAATTCATGCATATCTGAATATACATAGTTCGTTCCATCTAGAAGATAAGTATATTTTTATATAGGTACCTATTTGTTTAAATTATTTATAGTTATTTTCAGCATCATTATGTTTTATGTATGTAAGTATGTATGTACATATATTCAAAAATAGTTGCAATGTATAACAGTTTTATGTTTAGTACCGTTTAAATTAAAATATGTACCTATAAGGTTATAAACTTTTGTTTAATAGGTATGTTTATTTAAAATCTACCAAGTGTTTATGTATAAAATTTTGTTTGGTCTCCTCTCCATAGTGCTGTCAAGGATGCCCTTTCCGCATTGGGCCCCCTACCACAAATACCAGATGCCAACGGCAGCATAAACTGGTCAAGACGTGTTTCTCGTGCCTCTGACATTTACGAAGAAATATTCGATGGAAACTATCCTACCCGTTTGTCTCGTCGCTTATCACGCACCTCAATTGCCTCCGGTATTTATGAGGAAATGAAACCCTGTTCACCCAACATACACTCAATTGTAGAAGAACATTTGAACTGCCCACCGCCATTGCCACCACTACCGCCACACCGTAAACGACTCAATACCTTTGAATCAGATCCTTTTTCTATTATGGGAGACATACGACGCTCAAATACTAATCCTGAAGCGGATTTGGCCAAGAAGAAAAAATATAAAAATGTCTTGGACAACATATTCGGTGCAGGACGTTCGAAAAGGGCGGAAAGTGTTAGTGAAACCCCTACTTGTACCATGGACGATATAATAAATAAATGTGATAGCGGTGAACAATCGCATCCCATTTATGCTAATGAGATCTTAAAACAACCTACCAAGGCCAACAAACGTAATAGTTTCTCCAGTCCAGACTTGTCCAAAATAAATTTCTTGGACACTTTTGATGAGGACAAAGTGGCTGCGTTATTGCAAATTAATTGCTCTAGTGATTTAGAAGCTCATGCAGATGATTTTTCTGAATGTGAACTGGATGCTATGCACAACTATAGCTCTTTAAGTTTAGATGACTCGGCTATAGTTGGCTCCACTTCCTTGTTCTTGGTAATGCCCAGAATTCAGGCTTTAAAATCCAAATCGGGATCCATGGAAAGTTTAAATGTTTCCGGCCAGTTACCACAAAATTTTAATTTCTCTGCCTGTAATACTTCCTCTATTAATTTAATAGGAGCTAGTGGCGCGGTACCCTCAATACGTATATTAAGGCATAATAAAATTATAATGGATGATGAACTTACAGGTTACTGTATTATGGCTCCCATTGTAAGCAAAAAACCGGATAGCCAAGAGACAGCCACAACAACCACTTCTTCTACCGCATCTTCCACTACATCGGGCTATTCTACTGGCTCTTATTCATCCACCAGCTCTTCAACTTCTTCAAATACTCAAGTTACCGAGAATAAAGACTTACAACAGGACCTGTTTCAGAAACCCCAATTAATTAAAAAAAATGTTAATGCCAAACCTTTGATTGAAAGTTATTATGATGAGGTACCTCTACGCAAGACCCCAATGCCGGTATCGGAAACGGATCTAAGTAATATCTATGAAAACATGCAGACTACGGACTCACCCTTAAATGGAAGCAGTGTGATTTTAACAAATCATGAAAATACCCCACCGTTTTCCAAGAATTTTTCCGGTAATTTATATGAAAACTTGCTAACCATTAAGGCTTCTCAAGAATTGGAACAGCCTTTGTCGTCTAACATATGTACAAGCACACCAACCGACTCACCCGCTGATACGCAATTGCCTACTGGCTTAGAGGAGCAGGAAAATTTCTATCAAACACCACGCAAATCCATTATAAGTGTAGATGATAAAGTTCCTTCGTATTATCCAAATAGTTGTGATACTGTCAAAATGAGGAGACGTTCGAATAGTCCTTCCAAGCAAACGACTCCTACTACGCACAAGTCGGGAGAGAAAGAGGTAAGTTTTAGGAATTTATCAAGTTTTTTATTATTTATTTTTTGTTTGTAATTGTAAAGCCAACTTATTTATATTTTGTGTTTTATAAAACGTATTAACATTAATGACAATTAACATTTTAAGACATTTATTAAGTTGATTTCAAAAGATAGACCCCAGGCGGACATTAAATTGACCGCTACTTTTTGTTTTATTCAATTTAGAAAGCTTCCACTACCACAATGGGTATTAAACATTTGGTCAACATTAAAATGAAACGAGATCGCAAGGAAAACTTATACATTTCATCACCACAAAAGATAATAGAACAACGTAAGAAATCTTCCACAAATTCTGTCTCTCCTGTGCTAGGCACCAGCAAATCGAAAAAGTCAGCTAATGCACAAAAAATTTCAGAAAATGTTTATACTGTGAATTTAAACAACAAGAAGTCATTACAACTTAATAATAACAATTCCCACAACAACAATAATATTAGCGATAAAACACCATATAATGCAATAACCGAAACCGCCCAGCTTAAAGAGAAGCTACACACGGAACTTTTACAATTAGCTTTATTACAGAATATAGATTTTAAATTTGATGATACGTCCACAACACATACAGTCAATGTAGCGGCCAGCTCGACTGCCAACTATTTAAAATCACCGCTAGAAAGTGGCATTGCTAAATTGGAACAGGCCGAACTGGAATATGAGCATTGCTATCAAGCCACTAAAGAAGCCACCAGATTGTTGCATAAATATGCCACCTTGGCACCCAAGCAATCGATGCGCATTAAGCAACAATTGCAGCATCATTTGCAGCAAAGCTCAAATAAGGAACAGCTGATGACACATTCCACTAAATTGGAATCGCCCATGTCGAGCAGTGATTTGGCGGCCGCTAATGTGGCCATGAGCTCTAAAAAGTTTGCTTCTTTGCCTAGATTCAAGAAAATTGATTTCTCACCTTTAAAGCTTAAAATCAATAATGTTTTACAAAGAAATCAAACACCTGATTTTTGAGTAACTCAATATTAGTAAAAAGAGTTTTAATGCATTTGTAGCAAATTAGTTTTTATGTTTAATGTTAATTTAAAACAAACAAAAATGTTGTTAAATGTTTGTGATTTTAAAGTTAAATGTTTGTGATTTTAAAATTTTAGGTTTTAATTTCAATTTAGTTTGTTTTTATGAAACTGTGTTTAAATATTACAAAAACTGTTTTTAGTTTTTATTACTGTAGTGATCTCTAAACTCGAATATGCATTGCAATTTATTATGTTTTGCTTTATCATACATATTTAAGCTATTTGTAAAAGCTTCACGTTTTAAGTGCAAAATTTAGTTTTGAAATTTTAATATAACGACAAAATGTGTAGTTTAAAGTATCGAACAAATTTATATTTTTAATAAAAATAATGTGGTTTGTTGATTTAAGCAAGTTCATAAATCCCTTTATATACTCGTATAATTATATTTATTTAAAAATTTTGAAAACTCTCATTTTAGTTCTTAAAAATTCTGTAAAATATTTCATTTATGCTTTGTAGTTTATATTTTAATTTCATTTTTTTTAAATAAACTTTTGTTAAAAAAAAATTATTTATTTGTTATTTTTTTTTAAACCATTTAAGTTTTAGGTCAATTATTAAAAAAAAAACATATATTCATAAAACAATTGCAATATGAAACATATCTAAACAGCTTAATATTTGCTTTTGAAATCAGCTAATTATTAAGATAGAAAATAACTTTAAATATATAGTTTAATATTCGTATTAATTAAATCCCTTATAAAAACAATAAACTTTAAAATTTACTGCTAAACTGCCTAAATAAAGTTTAAGTTCAAATTATTTACAAACCATTGTTTACTTGGTTGTACAAAATTCTTCAGATTCAATATTATACATATACCTAAAATATAACTACATTACAATATTCGAAAACTAAAACTCAGTTACTAGATATTTTAGTTAAATGATTTAAAATTTTGTAAATTAAATCGATGTTGGCTATTTAAACCATAATGCTTGTTAAAAATATTTGAATATTTTGTTGCTACATTCTAAATTTTTATAAAAAAACATGGCTTATATTCTATACAAAACATATCAAAAACTCTAATTTTAATAAAAGCAACGACATTAAATTACAACTATATGTTCAATTAAAGCAAACGGAAACAGTATTATATAAAACAAAATTTATTAATCAAAAAAGACTTTTAAGAAATTTATGCTCAAATACAATAATGATTACCACCAATTAAAAAAACTATTCATATTTTTGCTTTTATCAAAACTAACTAACAGCATAAATAGTAGTTTATTTATATAAAAAAATATATATTTTGAGGCTTTTAAATTATAGAATATATTATTAAACGCGTTTTTTGCTTAATTGTTGTATTAATAATAATGAAGATATAAACATTTTATAAATATATCACAAACTTTGTATTGAAATTTAAGTGAAATAAAAAAATGCTTTTAGTTTTTTTGGAAATTTATGTAGTTTTTATACTCTTAAGGAATAGGTTTATCTAAGAAGTTTTCAACAACTGGAAACCATAAAATGTAATAGAAAATACTACATTTAGAAATACGTCGCGCCATATACAAATCAATCTAGTTTCACTCTGTCACATATTATACTCAGTCCCAGCAAAACAAAATTAAATTGATATTAACTGGATATCCAATGATGGAACTTTATATAGTAAACTAAAGCTGTATCAACTTTTATTTATTTATTTATTTCAATTCAGTGGACATATCGGCATTTCGTTTTCGGATTTCGAAGCCAGCAGAACTGTTTGTTATAAAAAAAACTACAACTGGCTCGACATTCAATGATGTAATTTTATATTTATTAAGAACAAAAACAGATTGCTGTTAAATAATGAATTGAAGTAGTGGGTATTTGCTTGCATCACCCCCAATTTAGACTTGTTAAAATCTAAAATAGATAAAAAATTATATTAAATTCAAACATTTACATTTAAAAAATATATTTTATTCAAATATGTTAAATATATTTAAAAATATAAAAGTAATTGAAAGTTGTATGCCTCCTTTAATAGCACAAAGGCAAGTTATTGACTAAAAATCAAACACGAATTAAAAAGTATAAATCTAAAATTTAACTTACAATCATTAAAAAATATAGTAATATGTTAAATAGTTTCAGATTTTTTTTTAATTTTAAATATATTTGTAAGGAATTTTATACTAGTTTAACTACTTAAGAAAACATCTTCTTTCGGCATGTATAAACTCCTGTTCTACTCTTGAATCTTTGGGCACAATATAAAACAATAACGAGCCACCAGTAACAAAAAAGCTAAAATAAAAAATTCTTTAATAAAAAATCGATACATATAAAAATGTTTATGCCTACCCTTTTTCTTGTACAACTTCCTTAATGGTTTTTAGCAAATCAACTTTGTGAACACAGCCCACTTTACGGTTTTCATAATAAACATTAACGGTGTCAGGACGATAGCTATTGGTTTTGTCTTGAGGCAAGGGTTCAGCAAATAAGGAACCAACCACATCAAACATTCTAAAAAAATTTATATTTAAAAAGCTATGTAGTAACTACAAACAAATTATGTATTAAATTTACCTAGCTTCTTCGGATAATTGTTGCTGAAAATCACTGTATAAAAATTCGGGATAAGAAAATGCCGCCGGCCATATCAAGGTCTTATTATCCTCATCTAAATGCACGGTATAATCTTCTAAAGGTAAAAATTTAGGTTTCAACAGTTCTTCGGAGACAATTTGTTTGCCTGGCTGTTGATCGTCGTATTTTACTTTACGCTCCTCCAAAGCATTACACAAACGATGATACTGTTGAGCTTTTTTCTTTTTCTCTGCCGCCTCCTTGCGTTCGTTACGCTCTTTTTCCAGTTTTCTTAATTTGTTTTTCTTCAATAATTCTTGGGCATTTTGATCATCAGCATCATTTTCCAAAATTTCATCACAGACCTTAGAGCATACATCAAAGCGTTCGAGTTCAAAAGCACATTGAGCAGCTCGCCAGCGAGCTTTGGGGTAGTCGTGTTTGTATTCTAAAGCTTTTTGGGCATCTTCTAGAGAGGACCTGTAAATAAGAAGTATTTTGATAGAAATATGTTTTGTATGCTTTCTGTTCTAACTCACCTATAATTTTTTAAAAAGAAATGAGCTGCCGAACGATTGTTGTACAAAACCGCTAGAACTTCTGGGTTCTCACATTTCGCCTTAAGACCCTCAGTAAAACTGTAAATGGACATGCGAAATTTCTTATGTTTCATATAGAAATTACCATCCTCTTTATAATTCAAAGCTAAATCTTCGGCAGTATTCTCTTCCGGATCATATTTAAGCTTTTGCAAACCCTCAAACATGGGATGTACTTCATCGCCCGGCTGGGGAGCTTTTTTCATAAAAAACGGATGTTTATCCATTTCCTGTTAAAAATTTACAAACAATTTTTTTATTAGTTAACTAACTAATACATATACATTTTACCTCCTGCCAACGATCCTCAGGCCACCCTTCTTCATAGCGTTTCTTTTCCAGACCATCTATAAAAGCATCCAAATCGGCATCTAACTTTGATGCTAATTCCAAACGTTCTTGTTCGGTCCATTGTTTTTTGGCTACTTCCTCTTCAGTAATCATTTTTATAAAATATTTGCTGCTAAAAACTAAGTTTTCTTATAATTTTACGAAAATTCTAGTAAAATTGTGCTCTTGTTATTAAATATTTACTTTTTATTATTGTTTTCCATGAACAAGAAATGTCAAAACAAAAACATGTGCTTGAGAGAGTACAACAGAGAGGGTTTAGAGTTGTATTTATTGAGCATAGAAGTAAATTAAACAGGGTTGAGTAGAAAGAATATTTATTATTAATAGTAACGGTTTTAGTTAGTGTAATTAATTAATGTTAAATGTTTATTAGGATGAAATAATATTAAGCAAATTTGATTAATCTTTAGTTATGTTAGTGTAATTAGTTTTGACCTTTTAAATGTATATTCTCTATAAACATTTATTAAATGTTGAATAATAACTTTAAATTATTTATTTTATTTCATACATAGTACATAGCAAATAGAACTAATGAAAATTAGTTTCGTATTAATTTTTTTGTTAATTCAAGCCTTTAGCACATAAATTGATTAAAATATTTCTTATTGTTTTTAAATAAAACAATTTCAAAGTCTATTATTTGGCAAAGTTTACTTAGTGCTTGCAAATAACGTCTCAGAAATTAATTGTTTTTTGTCTTACTAACAAAGGGAACAATAACTTACAGCACGTTTTGAGTAATAGTGAAAATAACCTATAGAAAATAATAATAAAGCGTTTAAATATATATAAAAAAAACTCACACTTATTTGTTTATAACTGAGGCTGTGATGTAAAATGTTTTGTTTGCTGATTTTGATTTCTTTAACAAACAAAAGATTTGCAACTTGCAAAATATTTGATATATGTATGTAAATATATATATGCATGTACATATATATCCGATAGACGATGTTAAATATGCAGTCATGTGGTTAACAACCAGCGTTGTCAACTTTGAAATTTCAAAACGCACCAACATGGAGAAGAAAACGCGCCATTTGAAAAAAAGCACACCAAATTTAAATTTTTTTTATTTAATAATTTCACATAAAAATATAATATTTTTGTATTATAAATATAATAGTCTTCAACAGTTCAGTGGTTTTATAAAAAATAAAAAAACTTAACAAAAATAAAAATAAACGAAACAAATTTGTTTGGCTTTGTACCTATATACATATATGTAATTAATTTCTTCTTTTTTTAACTTTTTAAAAAGAGATCAATGATTAGTAGTAAAAATACTGACATATGCTATTCGGAATTAATTGGTAAAAATATTTTTGTTTTCTATTTAAGGTACTTCTAGTACTGCGTTGACCCTATTTAATAAAATTGGTTAGGACTTCACTGGGACTCTAATCCTGGTGTTCGTCTACAGTTCAGTAGACCAATCAGGTTAAACAAGAATTTTTATTTTCATGTTTAAAATGTTAATTTTATTTTCAAGCAAAAATTTTCATCCCATTCAGCTTTAGCGAAACGCACTAAGTTGACAACTTAACAACAGTGATTACAAAAAGGAATACATACCTACATACATACATATGTATGTTGTGTATTAAAAAGACACGTTTTCAGTTAAAGGTTTGATTTTTGTTTTTAATATTTTGTTTTTATTTAAATTATTTTCTGAGTTATATTTGTTTTGCTTAATTTTATTTTCTAGGAAGTTTACTTATTTACTTAAAAAATAACCAAACATTAACTAAATGCATCATAATGCAACGAGATGTAACTAAATGCAAATAAACTCTTAAAATTGATAGAAAAAAATTGCTAAACGAAATTCAAGTGGTTGAAGCAGTTTTGCAAAGTTTAACTTTGTTAAAATAACAGCCTGCAGCAGTAGTAATTTACGCGTCGAAAAAGTAACAGTTACTTTAAATCGTTTAACAATTTTAAATTAGCTTTTTAAAAGAAATAATAACTAATTGCAGTAGTAAACTAAAATATAATAGAAAAAAATCTATAAATAAATCTTAAAAGAATTTAATTTAACTTATACCTGCGTGTTTTATTTTAAAGTGTCTATCAATAATTTAGATTTTAATTATAACACACATACGCAATCACATACCTATGTACTCAAACATATACATAAATATGTATATATACATATATCCCAAAAAGTTTATTATTTATTTATAACAGTTAATTGTTTCCTTGCGTTTTTTAAGAATTAATAATACATCTTTTAAAATTCCCACCAATATACAGTAGTCATTTTAAAAACACTCGGTCGGGTACGTTGATTTATTTCAAGTATTCTTTGTGACAGTTGTTTTTGTGCTTTTTCCACCCTGATTTGTTTACTTTTTGCTTAGTGTTGTTGTTTTTGTAACGTATTTAAATCAATAAACAACCCGACTTTGAGTGTAATAACGTTTTAGACTAATTTACACTTACAAATGTAGGGGGAGAGATGGAAGAATGTATTCTCACGTACACAGTTTGTTTTTGTTACAATAAAAAAATACTTGTAAAATTTTTCCTCAAAATAAATTATATATTAAATAATTTTTGCTAAAGGATGGTTAGTTTGAATTTTTTATTTGAAATCTTAATTTATTTTAATATTTAGCTGTAATGTCACCTCTTTATATGTCTAGTTAAAGAATGCAAATACGTTTTATAAAAAATAACTATAAAATATAATAATAATTAACAATTTTGGTTGCTCAAATATAACTAAAAACAAAAAAATATTTATATTTTTTTAATTACTTGTTAAAGTAATTTAAAAAAATAATACTAATAAGTTAAGTGTCGTTTTTGTTTAAAAAAAAATTTATTTGCATAGTTAAAAGTGAAAAGCTTCAGATATCAATTATTTCAAATTATTAAAACTTCACAACGCTTCATTTAATTTGCATTTTCTTTGAAGAGCGGAATCGAAATTAATAGCCACAAGCTTGTTTTTCTACACTTATGGACGTGCCTTAAGGTTTTATATTCAAAATTATAGTTCAATTGTAAAAATGATCTTAGTCAATTATTTGTCATTGATCTAAGCAGTAATCCAATATTCTTTTGAACTGTTTCTGGACTGGAATTTAACCAACGTCAGACTAAGTCCACCTAAATGTTAAAAGTCAATTATTTAAAATTATTCAAACTGAATATAATCACTAGTTATATTACAAGTTGTAATTAAAATGCTTAATTAACACATTTTGCTTGTTTTATTTTATCCTACAATTCTATGCACCCAGTATGAAACATTTAAATTTGCCTATTTACAGTAAGTACCAAAGGTCCTAAGTGTTAAATTATGCACGTTTATGTATTTTTGTAATATTTTATAAATTTTCATAGACGTGCTTAATAAATAAAAAAAACACAAGAGTCAGAAAAACAAAAGAATTGCACTACATACCGGCCAAAATTGTGTGTAAAAATTATGCGCGCGCAAAACTAAACTAAACTAAAACAAAACTCTCCTTAAAACAAACAGATTTACAACAAATTTGTTTAGCAGGGGGTTAAATTAGAGTGACAATATAAAAAAAGAAATATAAATAATTAAAAACACAAGATTTAAGTAATATTTAAATAAACATGTTAAATAAAATGAGCTAAAGAGTGAAATACTGCAATTAAATAATAACAACATGCAACTTTGAGTTTTCACTCATTCTTGTTTTTTTTGATCTAATTAAAAGTTCTTTCTCTCTTTTAAATTTTACTCCCTTTTAAAAGAATAAATAATGTGTGCGTGTGTTTATATGTGCGTATGAGTGATTTTACTGTGTGTTGTGTTTTTTATATAGAATATTTCGACCGAAATAAACCCCCTTGGTATTTATTGTCAGCCAGTTTAATAGACAAGTTGTAAAAGAAAGCTGTCAAAAATATCTAAAATTTTTAATTCTAACAAAACCAATTCATATTGAGAAATAAATTAAACAAATTTATAAATATTGTAGTAATATAATCCAAATATAAGGAAATCACAAAAAAGTAAATGACAAATAAAAATCCTTAAATAATCCTTAACGCAAAGAAAAGCAAACTAGTGTTGTTGTAAAAAATCGATAAAAATCAAGAAAATATCCTCAAAATCACAACAGTTTAAAAAAAATAATTAATTTTTAGAATGGCTGCTGCAAATAAATGCATTAATTATATTAATATCGCGGAAAAGGAAATTACTATACACAAAAATCTTTTATCCCAAAAGTCTAAAATGGAGGCTGAGGAATCTACCAGTAAAAACAAAAGTGTGCATGGCGCCACAAAGGCGTCGTCCATAACTTTAGATGAACGTCTGTCAAAGGATGTTGATGGTGTGTTCCCCAAAAGAAGGTTGGTTTTATCAGTACCAGTAATTAAACAATACAAAAAACACTCCTCATTGTCTACTTTAGTACATACACTTCCTGTTTTTTTTGTATTAATTCTTAGCAGGAGGGTGGTTTTTATTGTTGTGTTTACAAAAATTTTAAATTTGACCTATTTATTTCTTTATTTTCTTGTTTAAATTCTTTTACAGGCAGGACGTTCTTAAATGGTATGGTTGGGGTTATAAGGATTCAGAATTTTATGTCAAGAATAATATCATACATTTTCGTGGTGATAGGTAAGTGATAGGTAGAAGATCTAATTATAAATATTCCTAATTTATTTTTTAAACTCTTTTAGATATCCTCTGGAAGGTGCTGCCTTACCTTATTTCACCGACTGGGTGCTCAATACCTTCAATGTTACCGTTTATGATAACATACCCAAACCTTCGCTACCCCTAGAATACCCGCGACCCACCGTTAATCTTACATTTCTGCAAGATCTACATGAAACCGACATCTGCTACAGTCAAGAAGGTATCGATCGTTTTGTACGCTGTCATGGTCAAACTTTACACGATATTTACTACTTAAGCCACAATAAATTCCAACGGATACCCGATGTAGTTACCTGGCCCAATAATCATGCACAGGTGGAGAAATTAGTGGCCCTGGCCCATAAGCACAATGTGGTGGTGTTACCCTATGGTGGCGGTACTTCGGTATCAGGAGCTACCACTTGCCCCCAACAAGAGAAACGTATGATTTGTATATTGGATACCTCACAAATGAATCGTATGTTGTGGTTGAATAGGAAAAATCTAACGGTATGTTTTGAGGCCGGCATAGCTGGCCAGGATTTGGAGAGGATTTTACGCAAAGAAGGTCTAACAGTAGGTCATGAGCCGGATAGCTATGAATTCTCTACACTGGGAGGTTGGGTGGCCACCCGAGCATCGGGCATGAAGAAGAATGTTTATGGCAATATTGAGGATTTAGTAGTTAGAGTGAAACTTATAACACCCTCTGGTGTGTTGGACAGAGAATGCACTGCTCCGCGTATTTCCTGTGGTCCCGATTTTAATCATGTTATCATGGGTTCCGAGGGCACTTTGGGTGTTATAACCGAGGTTGTACTAAAAGTAAGACCGTTGCCTGCCGTCAAACGTTACAACTCCTTGGTGTTTCCCGATTTTAAAAGTGGTGTGGGTTTCATGCGTGAGGTAGCCGAGCGACGTTGCCAACCGGCTTCCGTGCGTTTAATGGACAACAATCAGTTTATTATGGGCCAAAGCCTGAAACCGGTTAAAGGTTGGCGTGAAGATATGTTGGATGCATTAAAAAAGAAATACTTAACGATGATAAAATGTTTCGATTTAACTAAAATATGTGCCGCCACATTACTATTTGAAGGCGAATTGGAAGATGTGGAGCGACAAGAGTCGCTGATTATAAATATAGCGAAAAGGTATAAAGGATTTTCGGGTGGTGGTCAAAATGGTGAAAGGGGTTACATTATGACTTTCGTTATAGCTTATATGAGGGTAAGTAGAAAGTTTAATGTGGAAAATTATGGAGAATAATAGATATTTTGTTTGTTTTAGGATTTGGCGTTGCTGCATGATATTGTGGCCGAATCGTTCGAGACCTCGGTACCTTGGGATCGCTGCCACAGTTTGTGTGAAAATGTTAAAAGGCGCATAGAATTGGTAAGATGATAGGCGATAAAAGAGCTTAATTTTTTATTAATTCAATCTTAATAAACCTTATTAAAATTATTGAGATTGTATTTAATTATTCACAAAATTGTTTATATATTTTACATTATCTTTCATTCTCTTCCAGGAATGTCATGCGAAAAGCATTCACCATTTCTCCATTTCCTGTCGCGTAACACAAACCTATGACTCAGGTGCCTGTGTTTACTTTTATTTTGCATTTAATTACAAAGGTTTCTCAAATCCTGTTGAACTTTTCGAGCAAATAGAAAATGGCGCCAGAGATGAGATACTGGCTTGTGGTGGGTCTCTATCCCATCATCATGGTGTGGGTAAAATACGTTCTCAATGGTATACAAAGACCATAACGCAGACGGGAGCCGATCTATATAAAGCCACCAAACAACAATTGGATCCTAAAAATATATTTGCCATGGGAAATCTGTTGCCACAGGAACAACAGCCTCAACAGGAATTGACTATGACTATAAAGGCTAAACTTTAAATTTAGAGAAACTAAATTTCCTTTAATTCTATCTATTCTACAAATTTTATTTTTTTACGTATTATAAAATGCCAATTTCTATTTGAAAGTTCATTTATTTTTTTCTGATAATGTCAATTTATCAAGGATTTTTATTTTATTATACTTAAGAGAAACATTTCAATTTATAATTACCAAAGATTTCCCTTGGTAATCCTTGTGTTAAGTAATTCTTTTATTTATAACATTTCCGCATTTTTGGGCTTTGTATGTCTCTTTAACTTTTAATTTAATTGTAAATTTCTTTTGAAATCATTTTAAAATTCAATTGTGTTTCTTTGTTATTTTTTGTTTGTTTTATAAGTAGGGGTTTTGTTTGTTACACAAAGTTGTATTATTTTAATATATTGAATAAAATAAAAATATTTTTACCACAAAATAAATTATTATTTGAATTTGTTCGCAAAAAAACTATATTAAACAATACAAAGAAATTTATTTATTATTAATTTCCTATTTATTTATATAAAAATAAAGCATTCAGCATTCTGTGATCTATTTTATAACATTTAATTTTAGAAATTTGTTTATTTTCCGATTTAAAAAATTCAAATTGCTCTACTTCCGTTTCATTTTTGTACCGCTGTTTAAAGTTGTATTTAGTAGTCATCTCTGTTTTAATTAATAACTTTAATCAACTCTGTTTTTCTAAACTAACCATTTAGTTCGCGGTTTTTCACTTTGCAATCGGTCGTGTTAAGAAAGTGTTAAATTCCTTTTAGTTAAAATAATAATAAAACGTGTTCGAGAAATTTCAAAAACTGTTTAAAAGTTTAATTAAATACCTATAGTTTGTAAATATAATGTTAGATTTTTAATATTCAAACAACTGTGACTGGGTTTTTGTGAAAGAAATTTAACATGTGAAGAGTCATTCTATTATTGCTGTCTTTTGTTTGTTTACGTTTGTTTATTTAACCACCCTGTTTTTAGTGACAACATCAAGAACAGTGTGGTTCAGTGCAGTGTTGTAAAATGTTTAATTATAGCGAAACCGTTAATTTAAATAAAAAGATATATAAATTATAATTAATGATATAGTAAAAAAGTGAATAAATAATTGTAATTATTACGAAGTGTGACTAACATAGAATTAACAACAGTGGGTAATAGTTTATGAATTTATAGAATGTTTTAAACAAAAAATAATAATATGTATTAGAAATATAAGATTTTTGAAAAAAATTTAAAATTCGAATTGTTAAAAAAAGCAAAATTACAGTCAGCGATTTTTTTGATTTTTTTATAAAAAAAAAATTTACAGTTATGGTGGAATTTTAAATTTTTTTTAAATAGAAAACTGTAAACAGTAAAAGAAAAATCAAATAATACCTATACGTCTTATTTAGAAAGTATGCGTATTAATTTACTTTTATCTCTTAAAATATTTCAGGAGTTTTTCTTATGGTTTGCAGTGTTAACACGACAAAAGAAAGACATCTTTAATTAAAATTTTGTTTAAATAATAATAATCCTTTAAAAGATGTTTGACTGTTGATAACGAACCGTATGCTGTTTTTAATTTGAAGTTGATTAATAATTTCTCTGAACCCCTAAAACCCTTTAATTTATCTAAACATCTTGTTAACAATACTAAAGAAAACACATTTCATTACATTAAATGCCCTAAACAACAAACATCT
Source organism: Bellardia bayeri (assembly GCA_950370525.1). Lineage (NCBI taxonomy): Eukaryota > Metazoa > Arthropoda > Insecta > Diptera > Calliphoridae > Bellardia > Bellardia bayeri. The sequence goes on from OX493268.1 coordinate 3,697,047, forward strand.
TTTAGTTTGAGATTCATTTTTTTATTTAAATTTTATGGATTATTTGCTAACACTTGCGTGTGATTATTTAAATTTGAGCATTGTATTTATACAAAATTTCCTAGAACAAACAAAACAGATAGATCAGATGTTTGAGATACTAGAATTTTCATTTATGTATAAACATATTACGCATCACAGCAAAAGAAAAGAAAAACAAATACGAAGAGGTAAACAGAAAAAATAAGAATGAAAGTGTTGTCACTCTTGTGTTTCAGGTAGTTTTTCTTAATTATCAACTCATGATGCTCAGTTTAGTTATTTAAATTAACATATTGTTGTTTTTTGTGGCAAGTTATCGCTGTTGCTTTTGCTAATATAATTTAGAAGGTCGTTTTAGTATTTGAATTTTTAGTATTTGTTTCTTTGTCTCAAACACTTTTCCGTATAAAAACAACAATGAAGTACTCTCGTAATCTATCTGTCGAATAGATTTTTGTGAGCTGCTGCAGCTGTTTACTTCGAGTGAGTGCAATCCGATATTTTAAATGTTCATTAATGCGTTTTACGTTTTATATACAGTTTTACTTTAGTTTTAACACACCTCTGAAACTCTAGTTTAACGTGCACAGACAGTGTCTCTCCTCCTCTTAGCTCTTCTGCCAAGCTGCCTGTTGACGTTGTTGTGGTTGCTTAGTTTCAGTTTGACTGCTGCTACGGTTGCCTTAATGAATGAATGTTTTGTATTTGTTGTTATAAATGCGATCTTTTGGTTAGATTTTCTTTTTCTTTAAATATATCTTTATAAATTTTAATGTACGAGTATCTTTATATTTTCTTGTATATTTTTTTGATCACTTTGAGATATGGAAATGTACGCATTTCGTTTATCTTGTATTGTTTGGAGATGGGTTTGTATGATATGGTTTTAGATTTTGATACGTCATGCTGATAAAAAACGTGTTAAAATGAAAAAAATACTTTTAAGTCGTTATAAGAAAAGTTAAAAAAACAGAACAATTCAAAGGAGAATCTTAAACAAAATGAAGCAGGGAGATTGTTATTCGAATAAAAGTATGTTAGAAAGATAGGCTGTCAAAAGGAGATGTGAAATGGCAAAAAGATTTTGTGTAAAGAATTATCTTTTTTTAAAGATCTACGAGTAATTGCTGAAATACCAATTTCCTAAATACTAATTTTTCGTGAAAATGTTAAGTGATACAGCTCTGTTAAACATTTTATTTAAATTTCTTTCTTATTTTCTTAAAAATTTATAATGTGTATGTATTTAATAACAGCATTAATATCTACAAAAAATAATAATAATAATAAACTAAACCAAGTTAATAATCAATCAAATACAATAAATGATTTTGACATACAAATTCAAAATCGTTTAACCATTTGATAATAAATCAACTTAGTTTAATTAATTTACAACATTATTCTACCTACAGTTTTGTTGTGTTTATGGATTCTAGCAACATATTTCTTTTACTAACTCTAGCAACATGTTTATAATGGCTTTAGTTATACCTTTTTGTTTATACATCATGCTCTCTTGGGGCTCTCATGTGTTTATCAACTTTTTGCAAAATAATAATGTTGCATGAATTTGTTGTTTGTTGTTGTTTAACTTACAAAGTGTATTTGCTTATTTTTGTTATTGTAGCAAAATGAATCAAATGCTATTTAACCCATTGATGTCGGCAGTGTTGAACAAGGTTTTGTGTTACAGTTTCAGGTTTAATATAGAGTAGACTATTTATTATTAATTGTTGTGATAATTCACTTTCAGTAAGTTTTTTTGTACTTTATGTACATATTTTGAAATTTTTATAAATTCGAAATAAAATTTTTGATTTTTAATCAAAGGTTAATCTAGAAAAGGCGGCGCATAAACTGGATATTTATATAAAGATTAAATTAAATATGACAATTCCCGTTGCTCTTAAATAACCAATATTAACCAATACTAAGATTTTGGAAGAGATTGAATTACCGAAATTATACAAAACAGCGTTACAGTTATATCTTTTGACTTTAGAAGGATATATAATTGAAGCCAAAATCTAAGTTTAGAAAAACCTACGAATAATGCTTAAAATTGACTTCAGCATCACAATCATTTCTTACAGTTATCTCTTGACTTTAGAAAGACCTACGATTTAAGCTAATATTAAACTAGAAAAAAACCCTGCAGTTAAAATTTGAATTAATCAAGAACTACGAATAAAGCTAACATTTGAGTTTAGAAAGACCTATAATTGAATCTAAAAAATTGACATCAGAAAGACCTACGATAGAAAGAACCACGATACAAATTACAGTTTGAGTTAAGAAAGACTTATCTTGAAGTTAAAATTTAAGTTTGGAAAGAATCACCATACAAGCTAAAATTCGAGTTTTAGAATGACTAACGATAGAAGCTGAAGTTTGAGTTTAGAAACCCCTACAATTGAATCTAAAATTTGTAAATATATTTTATTAACCCAGGAAAAGCGGTATTAATTCCTCAACTAGTTCTAAAATGCGAATACTCAATCTAGTTTGGCACTGGGACTTATGATTTTTGTTTAAAAATGTCACTTTCAGTCAATATTCCATACCAATTTTTGGTTCTGGAACCAGTTTTTTAATCAATGATTTCTGGTGGATATTGTCACACTCGGAACTAATTTTACGAAATTGATAAATAACTTACACTCCTTCTAAAGTAAGGTTCGAGAACTAATTGTTCCATAAATTCTTTATATTGGAAATTGTCATACTTGGAACTTGTTGCGGGAAGCAGGAAATGTTTGTTTTTTTTCTTTACATTACAGAAAAGCTCTTTTAAAATGCTATCTAATAATTCCTAAATGTTGAATACTGTTGGGAAAAGATTCGATATCAGTTTCGATGACAACAATATTTCAGTTTTTTTTTTTTATTTTATTAAAAGATCCATCCATCCATCCATTTAATAGCAAAATTTTATAAAAAAATGTAAATTTTTTGACAATTAAATTAAAAGTTTTCGTAAACAATATTAAACATTTTTCTAATGGTTCCCTGAAGTTCTTTCGGAACTAGTTTGTGTTGCATAGAACTTGTCTAAAACCAATGTGTACTCTTTACAATTTCTTATAAATCGCAATATTAATCTTCAGAGTTATCAAAGAATCTGAAGTGCTTCTGGTTAAAGGCATTCTGGAACTATTAATTTTGGAGCAAGTTGTAAACATTTTCCTGGGAAATTAAAATTTTTTGTTTATTACAAAAAACTTACCATTTGAAAACAAGAAATATTAATTTTATAAATTTAACGGTAACGGTTCGATAAAAGGTATTTTGGCGGTGACGGTAATTGAAGTTATTTCTAAAATAGTATATTTATGTTAACTGTAGCCGATCGTAAACGATTACTAAACTTGCTAAAATCTTTCAGCAGTACTACATTAAACACTACGCCACGCAATGGTTTAATAAATACTAATACCTTTATTGTAGTCTAACAAAACACAAATACGAGTAGCGATGAGCCCTGCTCTGACAGCCTAACTAAGCTTTACGATTACTTTTTGTCAAACAGTCTTGTGTAAACATTTGCCGAGCTTAAAGCGGATTTACTTACGTACGTAACGATTAATTTTTGTAGTATTTGAAAGATTTGCAAACAGTTTTATTTAAAGAATTTACGCAAAAAAATAACAGAAATGGACATTTGATTTTCAAATGCTGCACGGGCATGTTATTGCTTGCTATTTATAAAATACAATAAAACAAATGCAAATGCAGTATGTTGTATCTTGAACTTGTCTCTACACAGTAAAAAATTTTTCTGCTCCGTTTTTACTCAGTTCAACAATTTAGTTCGTTGGTTGCGTGTGAATGTGCAGCTGTTCACTAAAAGATTGTTTTTATTTTGTTTGTATCTGCCGGTTTTTCAGCTACAAAATGTGCATTTAAGTGTTTAGTTTTAAATAAAACGTCGTGCTTGCAACATCTCGTTAACAAACACGCACACTTTATGTGGTTTTATGGATAAGTTAGTGTATTATGAGCTAGTTTTTGCTTCGGAAAAAATAAGCAAAATGTAACAGAATTGAAAAATTTACGAATTCTAAAAAAAAAAAAATATATGAAAATTTGGCATAAATTTTAAATTGGGGAAAAAAAATTCGAACGACAAATTGTAAAAGAAAATCATTGTGTGTTAATATAATAAAAATAGAGTAAAACAAAGTAGTTTGTGATTAAAGAAAAAGAAATCTGCCAGTGTTTAAGTTAAAGTCAAAATTCTTTAAACAGGTGCGTTACGTTTTATTTATTTTTTAAAATTTTAAGTTTATTTTCCACATTTAATTACCATTATATTATACACAATGTTTAATTTACAATTAATTGCCGCGTATACTCATGCTAAAGTCTATACAAAATTAGAAAAATATATTTAATTTTTTCTATGAACAAGTCAAGTAGTACTGAAAAAATGTTAGCGTTTCTCAGCTAGCTTTACTTTACTTGTGTACGTTTAAAAGTCAGTTTTATTTTGTTCAGCTAAAACGTTAATTGCATTTTTTGTTGTTTTAGGTTTTTGTTACACAAAATTCTATAGAAATATTTAGTTTGTTACAGGTGTTTAAATCATTCATCTAAAGTAACTACATACTCGTATACTCTACATATGTATAACTGACTCTGTCATGAGTTGAGTGATCTACAATATAAAAAAAACCACCACTTTTTTGTAGCTTAATATTTGTTTAAATACTTTGTTTTTCTAAATTTATTTAATAGATTTTAAACCCACATATAATGTCATATAAAATTGTGTTTTTTTTATTCTTCTAGTCTTTTGTAGTAGGATTTTTAATACCTTTATCATTAAATTTATTTAAATTATGTTTTATTTTTCACGAGTGTAATTTAGTTTTTTGTTGAAATTCTGGTTGTTTTTCAAAAATACTTTAATTATATCGGTTTTATGGTTTTGGCGACAGGTGCTGTTTAAATATAGCAGCTGGGTTGTCTTAAATGCTGCAACAACAAAGGGATCTGTAGTTAATTTAAAGTCCTTATTGCAATGTGTCTCAGCTGGTTTATTTTATTACCAGTTTCCTTTATTGATGTTAAAAAGAGAAACGATTTATTGTTTAAGAATTGAGATTTGTTGTCCAGCAAATGATTTAGTTGTTTTAAACCAGTGATCGGCACAAATAGAATCTGTTACTTTTTTTTTTTCTTGGACCAGAACTCAGGGGACGACCCCTACTTATGCAATGCATTGTATTGGAACTAGGAAAATATGTTATGGAAGGGAGGATACTTTAGTAAATGTGTGCTAATGTTGTAGAAAACATATTTTCTGATTGTGTTTTTGTTGCACAATCTGCTTAAAGCCTTACAGCCATACCTAAATACCGACGGAAAGCGGAACGCTGAGCATTAGCGCTGATACTCCATCCCTAAATAAAAGCGGCAACGTTATGTCAAAACGATAAAAACAGGGTTTTCAAACCTGTTTATTGTAACTGCTGGACATTGTTGTTTTATTTCTCTCTTTTTTTTTTTGTTTTGTTTTCTTTTGCAACTAACTTCACTGTAAAACGCCTTGTCAAAATTGGATTTTCCAATAGCAAAGCGTTGCCGCGGCGTTGTTTCGGTATGCTCCATATAAAATGTATGAGCATGAGAAATTTTGACATTTAAAAAACGATTTTCGTCGGTATTTAGGAATGACTGTTAGGCGATTTATGTTGTATATTTAGTTTGTTGTTAGTAGGTTAAGTTTTTGCCTCTTATATTTGTCTATGAAAGAAATAAGATTTGTAGAGCAGCAATAAAGCTACAACAATGCGAAACTCCAATCTTGTAACATTTGAACTCTAGCTGGTTTTCAAGTAGCTAAAACCCAGCAATATTTAACACACAGAAAATAGAAAATAAAAAGTAGGCATATACGGCCTAAATGTAAAACTAATTATCCAATACAATATCCTCATTTTTTTTAGAACAGTGGTCGGCACAAACGGAACATGCTGTATTACTAAATGCATGCTAATGCTGCATAAAATTTATTATCTGATTGCTTTTTTAACACAAACTCCAAATTGTTGTCCTTCTGATGATTTCCAAGAGTTTCGCTCATGTCCGTGTTATGTACATTTAAATAAACATTTTCATTTAACCCCTGGCGGCTATGAGTGCCTACCACTGATTTAGTTAGCAATTTTTGAGAGTTCTCTGCCATAATTATAGCATAAGGATATATAGAACTTACTACAATAAACACTGTATTCTAAATATCGATAGTCTCTGGTGGGAAAAATAAGTAAATGATCGCAGATTATTATTCTTTTTCAATTTAGAGAACTTATAAAGGAACTAAAGCCAGTTTTCCGGTTTCACATAAAAATCACTTCTTTTTTGTATAAAAATAGTAATTACAGATTATCCACTTTTTCCAAAGGAATAAAGGAACCAGATCCGGTTTTAGGCCTTTGATTTTATCATATAAGGAAACGAATAATGGGAAATAAGTGATCACAGATGATCTCTCTCATTTTCAATTTGGAAAACTATAGAGCCAATTTTCATATAAAAATACGGATTACTCAATGTGGAGAACTATAGAGCCAGTTTCCATCAAATGAAATCGATTCCTAGTATATAACCTACAGGGTTTTATAAATAAACCTTTTTGGTTTTTAAGGAGGATCATTCGCCACTTGTTTCTAAAGTTAGGTTTTATGTAAGCCAGTTATTTTGTTTAGCGTTAAAAATTTTTCGTCTGCTTTCTTATTTATATTATTTTTGTAACTAAGTTCATTTCTTCCATAAACCTCGTTAAAGTTTGATCTAATTATAAAATAGACAAATTCTAGGGGCTGAAAAAAACTTAACACAGACTCTGATATATCAATAATAGTGAAGGATAATTTTTATATATTATTACAGTACTTCTAAGTAAAGCATACGTAATGCATTAGTCATTGAAAAGTATTTTATTCAGTAGTTGATAGTCTTGATAAGGACTTCTTAGTACTTCTAAGTAATGCAAACGTAATGTTTTATTCTTTCAAAAGTATGCCATTAAGCAATTAAAGTTTTGTTAATGACTTTATCGCCTGTCGCCTCCATTGTAACTACCATGTACTTGTTACCATAATCAATTTATCTCCACAATTGACAACAATTCAAAACATTTGCCATTTTATGAACTACATAAAACAAACAGTAAAATTTTTATTTATTCTCTCGTATAGCGAATGTATTGTATATCTTCCGGTTATTTTCTATTATAAATATTTAAAGTAAACAAAATACAGTAGAATTCTTTCAAGAATTTCTAATATGCTAATTTTTGTGATTAGAAAAATAATACAAAGAAAAAAACAAAACAAATTTTATGTTTATAAAAATTATTCAATAAAGATAAAAATTTATCTGGTCGCATGTGGGTGTCAATCATAGCGTAGTTTAAAAGTTGTATTGCATTAAATGACCTTGTCTAAATGAAATCAGCAATAATAAATTCCAATTTTTTTTTTGATACTAAATCGTGCCTTAAAAGTCAAGATGTTCTTCAATGTTTAAGATTTCAGTTTCAATATTGAGGTTTAGATTTTTTTTACCAAAAATTATTAACAACAAGTACACTAATGTTAAGATTTAGATGAAATCATTTAGTGTGTGGGTGGGTGGTGGTAGAAAAATCTATAATTTTGTTAATATTTTTATTGGCTAATGTTATAAATATTAAATAAATAATTTATGGTTTGATTTTAGTATTAGCTTTAAAATGTTGATATTTTTGGGTAGAGAAGTTGAGTTAAACTGTGAATCATTTGTTTTTTTTTGCTTCTAAAGAATCTTGTTTTAATTTAGATCAGTTTAGTTCAGTATTCGGCTCTAAAAGCCACCAGGGAGCGTACATGATCGTTTATTTACCTATAAACAATGCGGATGTCAATGATGTTCATAAAAATTATACAATAAGAAACAGATATTTTACAATTGAGAAACAAAGTGAATAAGATGTTACTACAATTCATGTTCCAATTTCTCCTTATGCCGACCATTAGTTAATTTGTTATATTTTGCGATTTAATTTTGATAGATAGTGTAAACAATAATTCATTGATCTTAAGAACTACGTGCTGTTTCATTCGTTTCAGTTTTAGCTGAAAAGAAATTGATGAATTCAATTTCCGTGCTCTTTTCCATTAATTTTCTTCTTTTTTTATGCAAACAATTTCGCGTAGAATAAGACGAAGAAAACAAAAAGAAATAAGAAAATTGACTAGTACCGTCAAGTACGTACCCCTTTTGTTCGCTTCTTCATTCTTATTCTTTTTACTTGAAGAGTCAGAATTGAAACGTGTGAAAGCAGACTAAGGAAATGTCCTCATGCTAAAGTCAAATTATATAATAGATAATACTGAAGTATCACTGCTTTAAACCTTCAGTTCTTGTGACCGATATTTAGGCTGATATTTGTTGCCTCTTCTAATCGCAAAGATGTCTTAATATGATTTGTAGAGCACCATAATTGTTAAAAAAAATGTGGAAAAACTTAAGTTCCTACCTTGTTCCATTTTGGCTCTAGTAAGAGTTCAAGTAGCTAAGTTTAACACACAGAAAATAGAAACTTAAAAGTCAAACTAATTCTCCAATACAGTATCCACATTTTTCTTTAACAGTGGTCGGCACAAACAGAACATGCGGTATTAGGAAATTTATGGTATTGTTATCTGATTACTTCAATTTGTTTTCCTATTGACAATTTGAAAGAGTTTCGCTCATGTACATTTTATGTACATCTTATTAAACTATCGCATTCAACCCTTAACAAGTTTTGCTTATGTTAGTGTTATGAATATCTGAGTTTAATCACAGTCGGCTCTTGGTGCCTATGAGTGGCGATCACTGATTTAGATAGTATTTCTTTAATTCTTTGCCAGAAGCCGTTGTCAGTAAAAACAGAATATTCTCATGCAAAATTCCAGTAAATATCAAGTTATATGGTAGACATTAATGTAGTAATATCTGTACTGGTTCTAGGTAATGCACACGGTATATAGTAGTTATTAAAAATTGTGCTATTCAAAAATTAGAAGCTTTTTTTAATTCTGTAAAAGCTTAAGAGCTTTACATTTAATCTTATTCTATTCTTAATGTTTAAACACTTTAAAAATGTCTAAAAATCATTAAACATTGTGTGATTTTGCAAAACGTGTCATCAATGAAAAACATGTAACACAACCAACAATATTTAGATAAAGGGAGGCTACGAATGTGATAAATCCAATCGTATTAGTGAAATTATATGAATGAATAATAAATATTAAAGTATTTTTAATGGTTTTTTTCTCTAACACACACATTTATTTTCTTCCATTTATTTGCAGCTTTGAATATGGAATACTAAAAATAAAAAATTAATATGCCAATTGCATTGAATGGGTCTTTGGCAAATGTTGGAATATTTAATTATTAAGTATATGTGTTTGTTTTCTTTAAATACAACAACGTCCTCTACATGTCATACTTTTCATTAAGCTGAAAATAAATGGATTGATAAAAAAATAAATTTTAATTTAACCAAAGCATCTGGCTGGCTGGCTGGCAGTGGCAAAGTAAAAGGTTTTAACAGAAAATCTTAAAACACATTATTGGCAGTTACATAATTAACAGACGTCTGCAAGTCAATGTGTAATGACTTCTTTTTTAAATGGCAAAGCAAAGAAAATTGAAAAAAACAAGTATTTATTAATTGAAATGTGTGTTGAATGGAGGTGTAAATTAAACCACTAAACTAAATAAAAATGTTAATAAGTTTTTAACGTTTTTAAGATCGTTGTTTAGAGATTTTATTGGGTCTCCTGTTGCAACTGAAAAACATTCATTCACAAACTTTTGTTTTTGCCACACAGATCTCTAAAACCAGTTTATGAAAATTATTCTGATCTAGAGTTTGCTTTTTTTTGTTTGTTAAAATCATCTGCTTGGTAAACCAAAAGTGGTATAAAATATAAAAAAAAATCAACCAAATTAAAAGTAGCAGCCAGTTTTTTGTGTTGCTGTTAAGCCTTTACTTTGCCTGCTTGCAACATCATTCTACGCCTCTACATCATCATCATCGTCATCATCAGTATTTGGTCGTGATACCACAATTTTACCGCTGTTCTTTTAAACTTGCACCACAAAACGAAACCAAAAATGTAAGTACAGCTTTTTCTTTATTACATCTTGTCGTTTTTTTTTTGTCTGTTTCCTTTCTTTCTTTCTTCAATTTTTGTTGCAATTGTTGCTCTTTGTTGATCTTGAACATTGCAACGTAATGATGGCTTGCCAAGCCATTTTACTTTTTGATAGAAAAAAATCTCAATAATGTTTTACTGCCTCTTGTAGTATAACTCTTATATGGTTATTTTCTGTGTAAGATGTTGTCCTTTCCTATTGTTTTTCCTGCTTTTTTTTCAAGTGTTTGTAGAGTTTGTATCGAAAACATGTTGGAATTTATGATTTGATTTGAAAAAATGTGGGTCATTTGTTAACAAACATTAGTTTTTCGTAAGAAAATCCCAGCAATATTTGAATTTGTATTTAATTTTGCATTCCAAATTCCAAAATTTTTTGTTTAAGCACTAAATTGCAAGACATTAAAATTCATTGGAATCGTAAGAGAAAACGTATACAAATTTAGTCTAAGCAGAGAAAAAAGAACACGACTACAAAAATTCCAGCCAAAAAATGTTTGTGTCATTTGAAATCACATACCAACTCAAATTGCCAGCATTTGAATCAGTGGTTGGCACTTTTAGCCACCAGGAAACGAACATGATCGCTTATTTACTGGTAAACAAAGCGAATATCAACGAAGTTCAATAAAACATAAACAGAAACATAAATCACAAGCAGCACAATCTTTATGCCAAACACTGACTCAAACCTTTAGGCCTTAATAAATATTATAAAAAAAAAACTCTAGACAATATTTTATATTTATATAAACGAACATCAAACATGTTGAATGTTTTTGTAAAAGAATTATGGGTTTTATTATAAGACTCAAGGACACTTAAAAACTACACATTCATAACGAAAGTTCTACAAACATACCCGTAGTTTGTGGTCAGTAAATACACAAGTATTTGAAGCGAAAAACTAAAACTTTAAGTAAACTTAAGGTTTGAAAAAAAAGAAACCTTTTATTGAGGTTTCCTTTTATTGCAGATATTCCTGTAGACAAATACTTATCTCTTGTTTTAAAACAAGAAATCCATTAAAAAGCAGACATATGGCAGATTTAAATAAACTGCAAGATATATTTATTTATATATTTTTTTAAAAATTATTTAATGATGGAGTACTGGACCATGTTAACAGCATGTTGTTCTATTAAATTGATTATTCTTGGTAACTAAAAAAATGGTTAATTGAAGCTGGCGACTGTGCTGTCAGCCAAGGTAAATGTTAAGAACATTTAGTTGAAGTCATTTTATTTATGAACTTTGTCTTCACTTTACATTTGACAAGATTTTCTGAATTAGCAAAGTAACATATGCATGAATGTCTGTCATTAGAGGGAAATAAGTTATATATTTATTAAATTTTAACAAGATTTTAGATTGTTTACCTAATGTAAACAATTAGGCTTTCATTATTACAAACTCACCGAAATTTTACTTTGTGTAAACAATTAGTTTTAACATAATATAGTTATAACAAGTTATTAATTTGTATTTTTGAATTGTTTAAACTTTTTACATCATGTAAATAATAAAATATTAGAGCTTTAAATAGAAAACTTAAGCTTTGTTCACATTTTTTTTAGAAAAAACATATATTTTTAAGGATTTACATTTGTTGTACCTAATGTAAAGAAATTTAACTCTGCATAAGCATATAAAGTTTAAATTATTATATTTTAATTAAATATCTCTGATTTTTGCAATTGTTTACATTTTTTACATAATGCAAACAATTAAATAATTCTACCTGTACATAAAAATTATAGATTTAGAGCGAGTTTCTTAAGTAAGTCATATTTTTAATTTGTTTACTTTTTAAAATTATATGTAAAACACATAAATTGTAATAGTTTACATTTATTTTACATAGTGTTAACAATTAAATTTAACACTGCATCTGCATATAAAGTTGTAATTTTGACAATTAATTTGCATATCTTGGATTTTTGGAACTGTTTACATTTTTTACATAAAGTAAATATATATGAAAATATAAATTATAGCTATGCAGGAATTTTCTGAAGAGAAGTATATCTGTAAATATTCTTAACATAACAAACAATACTTAAATTAATGTAAAACTTAAACTATTACTATTAATAATATAAAAAAATACTGTTTCTTCTTTAATTAAAGATTACATTGTTAACATGATAAAAACCAGAACAATTTCACTGTTAGATTTTATATACAAATTGCTATGTAACAATACTCCGTTTTTTCCCATTTTTATTTACCTGACGTAGACAACGTTAGTTGATTTCATTTTGAAAGTAAACAATGTATTTTTTTTTTAAATATTAGTAATTAATTTCTTTCCAAGCTTGAAATTTATACATTTTTAACTGATTTAACAAAAACTTTACATTATTTACATCATGTTAACAATAGTTTTTTAAAGTAAACAATTTAAATTTCCTGTTCAGTTCTTAATGAACATATTTTTATATTATTTACACCATGTAAAGAAATATTTAAATTTTTTACCTGATGTTAATAATGATTTTTTTTTACTACAATTTATATATTTTTACTTTAAGTAATTTTATAATTTTAGATTGCTTACATAATTTACATTATGTCAACAATTAAATAAATGCGATGAAAAGTTAAAAATTTGTTAAAAATATTAAAGAAATGCAAATTAATTAAAGATGTGATCATATACTTTACAATTTACATATTTACTTCGTGTAAATAATACCTTTACTCAAGTATAATTTAAAAAAAATGCTGAAAATTAATCGAATTTTTAACAATCTAATCTTTTAGAAACTTTGTTACCGTTTTCTACCTTATTTACATCATGTAAAGAGTTAATTTTTAAAAAGTTTTAGAATTTTTATACCCCTTGCATAACATTTTATAAAATTGTTCCATATAACATACAGAAACTCTTATGTTATCTTATTGTTAACAAAATCACATTGTACTTGCAATTATTTCAAAACATTAAGAAACAACTTTATATTATTAAGATAAGCAATGGCGTTTTGTGTTTTTTTACATTACAAATCCCATTTAAATGGTGGGAGTTTTATTTACATTACCATTTAACCCAGACCAAGTGTTAAATCTTCTTTAAGAAAATGTTTACATTTTGGCGGCTTACATCAAAACATAAAAACGTTAAAAAGAATGGATCAGACAACACAAATATGTGTGGCTGCAAAATATTACACAAACAATAAATATTTGGTACACAACAAAAACATTAGCCACTAAAACTACATGCCAACACCAAAAACAACAAAAAAAAAAATAACAAAAAACTTCTTAAGACCAATAACGAAATTGATTACCAAAACGTGTTTGGCAAATTTAATGAGTTTAGAAAACGCACATTTTGCGTTAAAACCCCATCAAGACACCTTTTTTAAACTCTTTCTCTATAAAAAACAAACAAAATAAAAAAAAAATACAAAAAGTTTAGTTTTTTGTTTAGTACATTAAAATACTCTAGAGACTTAAATACTTTGAACATACATTGAAGTAACTTTTAGTGTATTTTAGCGGATTTTGTTTTGTTTCTTTTTTTCTCAATGAATATTTAAAAAACCAAAATATCTCATTTAAAACTACAAAAATGTACATTGGTTACACTTGACTAATGACTTTAAATTGTTAGATTTATTTGTTGTTGTTGTTGCTGCAAACATACATTTTTTACATCATAATAAATTCGTTAGTTGTTTTTAGATTTTTTTTGCTTATTTTTCTTAAAATTTTTTTTTGCTGATTACGTTTTAATTTACCAGTTGCTGGTAAGAAAAATTATCAGCTGGGTGTAAATGTAAGATAATTTTAGTTGGAAAATTTATGAAATAATTGAAACAAGTGTAAATAAATAAAGTAAATAAGAGTGTTTTAGGCAGTTAATGGTGAATAGAGCTTACCCTAACAATGTAGAAGTTTGTGTCAAGATATTTTATTTAAAAAAAAAATATTGTTAACATAAAGTAAAGAATTTAAACATAGTTGCTTAACATAACATATTTACAAAATTTTCAATAATTAATATTAAAAAAATCATTGTTTACATGAAGTAAATAACGTAAAAATATTTGCCATCCAATTCAAATGAAAGAATTTCATTACTTTGTTAAGTTTTACTTAAAAAAAATTATTATTTACATAAGGTAAATAATGTAAAAACAAATTACAAAGACGCTTTATTTTAAGTTTGATAAAAATGTATAATTTTGGTTTACAAGTTGATATAGTTCATTGTTTACATTATGTAAATAACTTCATATTTTTAATAAAGCGATTTTTAATAAAATTTCTTCGTTTTAAGGCAAAATATGCAATTGTTTACATAATGTAAACAATGTAAAGGACATTTAAAAGTTAAATAGTCACTTTACTGATCAAAAACTTCGTCAATATCTTAAAGATTTATCTTCAAATGGAAATATTTTAGTTGTTTACGTTATGTAAACTTCTAAAAATTGATTTCCTGCTATTAAAAAGCCAGAATAAATGCTGCACTAAAACAAACATAATGCGCAATTGCAGAGTTGTGATATAAAGCTTTCTTTTACTTTCACCACCTTTACTTCTTGAATCTATCCAATTTCCAAAGAAAGTAACGCAATTAATTGCCTGAGTGTTACTTCTCTAAAACAAAAAAATATATACACTTCTTCATAAATCCCCGCAGGTGCTTTTTGACCACGCAAAGCAAATATATTAGATTTCTTTATGTTACCAACGCCTTAATCGTGTTAACATAATTCCCTTATTTGTTAGTGCATTGGAATATTTATACAAATATTATAAATATTTATTCAATATTCAATAACATTGAAAACTATTTAAATACTTTAAGTATTACGTATCCACATGCACTTAGCACAGGCGAGTGTAAAGATTGAGTTGAGATAAAGAAAAATAACAAATAAGTAAGTAAAATGATATCATTGACCTAAGATTATTAGACAAGTAATGGATAATTTATGAATGTGTAAAGATAATTTATGGCGTAAAGATTTAAATGTATTTAATTAAAAAATAAACACTTTGTTAACCCATGAACAGCTAAAGTTTTAAGATCAAAATAAATAAATGAATATACTCGTAATATGAAAAAACAAATCTCTTAAGTAAATGTTTTGCAATGTTCTATTCTAATTTTATTTACATAAAAAAATCTCAAATTGTTTTCTTTTTCAGCATTTTAAAGGTATCTCTTTTTTGCTCTTAGGAGCTATGGGTGGCGGCCACTGTTTTACATTGTGGATTTAACACTATAATAGAGTGTGAGAGGGAGTTCACAATACATTAACAAAATATACAATCATTACTTAAGATTAGTTTTTATTCTCAGCTGAGTTGAATGATAATAAATCTGTGTGAAATCATCAGAGCGTAAAAATGAGTTATCAGTAGATTTATTGTGGCTAAAATTATATCATCTTCTAAACAAATTAATTGTTGGGATATGACAATCTGTGACCATTAATACAAATCTGTGTATTATTTGTGTATTTTCAATTTAATTAATTTTTTTTTGTTGCAGCATATAACTTAATTTTTAAAATCATAGTTTTCTGAAACTTATTTTTTTAGTTTTATGCCTTTTAGAAAAACTCGACATTGAGCTCCTTAATTAATTTAAAATATTCTGTGTAGAATAGCGATTAAAATGATTACAAACTAATTGGGGGTTTTGTGGCAAACAAATTGTTATAAAGTTTTCAAACAATTTCCGTTTTTAGCAGCAATAATGGCGCACACGTTTAATAATACTTTCATAATAACAATTCTCAGTAAGATTTGTTCCTCAAATTAAATTGAAATGACGTTATAAGCAAATTATTTGAAAGCAATAAAATTATTGCAAATTTTAAGACGAGACACTAAGGTTTTATAAGAGAGTGTAAGGTCTTAACTGCAGAGACGTTTTATATTAAATAATTAAAACAAATGTTATTTAATAGACTTAGGGTTAATTCATTTATATTATTCACACAAATACATATGTATATATGATTCTTAAATATTCTTTTAAATTTACCTTTGACCTCTAAGCAATTATTATTTAGATTTATTAAATATATCTCACATATTTGGTTCTAAGTCACAATATTCTAAGATGATATTCGTATATAAAAAAGGAATTAGGCTGAATAGTCAACAATTATATATATATATTAATATTGTCCTTTGACCTCTACTTTAAAGGGTTTAATAATAATAATACCTTTAATGATAATTACTTTAAACTTTAACCCAAACCTCGTTCCATTAAATTGGAAAGCATTCAGGTTCTCATATACTCGTATACATACATTTGTGTGCTAAATATTTATATTACATTACTCACTTTCTAAGCCCTGATTTATGACCCTGCAAATGTCATTCATTAAAAATTCTCATTCTTCTCACTTTTAAAGACAACACAAATGTGTGTCATTTTTGTTAAATTGGTTTATGACTAAAAGGTATTTTTTGCATGTTTTTATTTCTTTTTCTGTAATTATTCATCGTCTCTTCCGTTTTTTGTCTAAAGAGGTTTCATTTCAATTATTTAAAAATTCTAAACACGTTTTATTTTTAAATCAGACAATATTTTTTTCTACTTTTTTATGTGTGATATTTTAGTTTTGTTTGTTTGCTATTTAGCATAAAATTAGCACAATTTAACTTTTGATAGGAGAGAGAGAAATAAAATATATAAACTTAAATAATTGAATAATGAAATCAGGCTTTTGTAAAATGTTTAAGTGAAATTAAGTCATGGATTAGTAAATAAATAGTGGGTAAATTTTATTAAGTTGATGAAATTGTAGCGCCACTCAGGCACTACATGATAAATGTTGTGTAATAAATTAATTGAATTACAATTGAGTTATTGTTAACTGTGGTTTTTATATTAAAATCAGTGAGAACAGTGATACTTCGTTGACTATGGTGATCTTTTTAGCTAAATTAGCAAACCTGTGTTGGTTAAGAGTGCTCTAGAGGGGATAAACCCGAGAAGAAGTTATTTTGAAGAGAACAGGGAAACTTCGTCGACAGTCGCGTTCTTTACCGTGCCTAACACTGCTATAGAGGTAAGGAAACTAACACAAAACTTGTTAGAGTATAGGAACTGTTTCTAGTTTTAAATTGTTTGACAGTCGCATTCTTTACAAGTAATTAAGCGACTCCGTTCGGACCCTGGTGACTATGAGAGTCGACCACTGTTGTAGATAGAATTCATTCGTGTCTATGAACTGGATCTAGTTTTAAAAGTTTACATTAAACAGGCCTGTCACTCAATTAATTGACACTTTGTGATAGTACACGGAATTAATGCAAATCAACTTAATCACTTTAGGATATTATAATGCTGGTCACAAAAATTTAATTAAAAACAATTGATAAATCAAAATTTAGTTATATATTGTTAACTTCTTGGCTATCTCTTTTAATTTCACATGTAACTAATATTTTGTATTCCAATAATTTTTTATTATGTTTTGAGTTAGATATTAATATCTGGGTAATTTGAAAAGACACTAACTGACTGACTGACTTTTAAAGTTCTTAACAATCAAGCTCTTCTAGATTTATTACACACTTATATTAACATTTAAGTAGATTAATTATTTTGATTGCAATTTAATAATAACTAGTTTTCTCTATCTAAACATTTAATGCAATTTGTAATAATAAAAAGGTTGGTTGATTTTGTTAAAATAGAAAACTAATTGTACTTTAAACAAATCAAATCATTTTGAGATGAAACCTACAGGGTTGTCTGTTTAGACTTCCCCCATATATTAGCTCATACTGTTGCTCTAAATCATTTTGACTTTGAATGGCTTCTCTATTGAGTTCTCGAATGAACTGGAAATTATTGCCTTTAAATTTGTACCGGATCTTCATTTGTTCCTTGGGCTTATATGATTTCATGGTCAAAGGTCAGGTTTGTGAAATGTTTAAAATATCAACAAATATTACGGTTTTAAGGGCGTTTCTTTGGAGAAAGTATTTTTGATAGATTTTCTAGTTAAAATTACCCAAAGCGGTAACACACAATTTTTTTTGGGGTTAAAGGTCAAGTTGTTAAATATTTTGAAATATAAATAGAAAATATTATTTTATGAATCTGTATTGATATTTAGCAGTTTTTATAAGTTAAATTTAAATTAAATAAATTTTAAAATTTTTCAAAAGACACCTTAACTGTTGTTTAGGTCGATATGATTTTTAAAATTACCCTTTATTTAGCATATAACAGATCCTTTCAAAAACAATACATAACTTGAATTTACGTACAAAACGATTTATATACAAAGTACAGAGTTTGTGGAATTCCTTTAATCCTTTCATTTATCCTTTATCCTTTCATTAAAAATATCCTTATAGTGGAATTATTATAAAATTGTATGGTACCACCCACATTCAAACGAGATTTTCCATTCACATGCCATGACGTTAAAAATTTATAGCGATCACTTGGTCACAGCGTCGCAAGAAAGCCACTAATGTAACAAGAAAACAAATGCATTTTCCAAAATAATTTCATAGTAAATACTCGTAAATGCAACTTACTTTATAAGGACACGTATGATTTATATTCGTATAACGACCAAATACATCATAGATGCGTCTTTAAATTCGATTCTTCCAACGATTTGCCATAAATTCACAAGCATTGGAGGTGGCATTGATGGTTATTGGAACCTTTAAGACATCCACTATGAATTGTATTTCCAACCGGGAATTGTTTATAGGGCCTTTTTAAAAACTATAATAATTCTTTAATATTTTGGTTATTTGTTCGGCAGTCACAAGCATCTAAGTGGAAAAATTCTCTATCAATTGAAGTCCTGTAGTATGAGTCCGTTCTGCAGATTTACAACTTTTATTAAATAGAGAAATTTAAGGAGAAACAATTGAAACTTCGCAAGCATTATGATACAGTATGAAACGTAGTTATAGATTAATTATTACTATATTATGGGTAATTAATTTATTGAAATAGTTTTTTTTTAATTACATAAAATGTTTAGTTAAAAGTAGTATTTATTTGGCCAATTATAGTAATTAAAAATGTTTTTAATTTTAGTAATTTACCAATAGGAGAAATTAAAATAGAAATTATTAGCATATTGATATTGTGTAAGGGTAAAAAGTTAATTCTCTTACTTTCCTCAGACAAACAAGCATTCATAAATAAATAATAGATTAAAATGCCAATACAACGCTTTATGGTAAAGATATTCCCCCTTATTCAAAAACGATTATTAAATTTTAATAAACGTTTATTAAGACAGATTTGCATATAAAAATTTGCTTAATAAACGTTTGTTAAATTTTATAATCGTTTTTGAATAAGGGGGATTGGCTTTATACTTAAGTTGCAGTTGCTACAGACAGTAGATTTATACTTCGAGTTTTTATACTAAAAACTGATGTTTTATACTAAAAACTGATGTTTTATACTACAAACTGAGTTTTTAAACTATAAACTGTTTTTTATACTAAAAATTGGGGTTTGATACTAAAAAACTTTGTTTTTATACTGAACACTTTGGTTTAATACTGAAAACTTCAAATAATACTTTAATACAAATGTAATGATAATTGTTTAATAATATTTTTTTAATAATTTACTCTAGATTCACGCTATTTTGATTTTAAATATTTTTTTTGTTTATTTTCTGTAGCTATTTTTACATTATTGTACTTAAAATTCGTATTTGTTCAACTTTAAACCAAATTTGTACAACTTTAAAATATTCTTCTAGTTTTTTGTAATATATGTCTTTTTGGTGGAATTATTGTAAAACTCTATAATGCCTCCCAAATTGATGCGAATCTTTTTATCTATAATCCAGGATGATTGAAATCTGTATGCGCCCTGGGGCCAAGGCATAACCACATCAATAGGTATTTGTTTAAAGCCCTTAAAATAAACATCATGCTGCAAAAAATATTAAAGAAAAACTAAATAGCCCAAAATAATAATTGAAATTAAATAACTAAAACTTACATCATACGGACACGAATGATTTGCATTTATATAGCGGCTGTAAATGTCATAGAAACGTTTTAAAACCCGGTTCTTCTTGCGATCTCTCATAAATTTACAAACATCATAGGTAGCATTAAATTTCAAAGGTACCGTAAATGCTGGCACTTCAAAGCTTAATTGCAACATGCAATTGGTTATCACTTGTTTTAAACGGATTGTCAAATGGAACTCGTCAATATTGTTTTCATTAGTCTTATAACCGCATTCATCTAAATAAAAAATTTCCTTGTCCATTAACTGACATTTAAAACCTTTTAGTATTATGCCGTTTTGTAAATGTAATCCCGGTAATAGATAGAGAAAGCTCAATAAGAATAAACAATATTTTAGAAACATTTTTGTATTAAAGTTGGCTGTAGACTGGATATTATAAAAATTGCTTTCAAATAAATATATATCAATTTAATGCAATACTAATTAAACATTTTTAATTAAAAGCTTTTATTATTTACGTAGTTTAACATAATGGAAATATTTATAGCTGTTTAAAGTGAATATTGGTTGGGATAAAAAGTAAACATAGTCAGGGTTATTAATTTTTTTTTATTTCCACCATATTTTTCCTTAATGCAGCAGATCTCTAGGAACGCCAAAGTACCTGTAAATTAAGCTTCATTTGAATCTAGTTTAATTTCAGAGTTTAACTTTTGTCTGAGTCTTACAACATATAAAAAATGGTTTTAATCTTAAGTTACTTTTAAACGTTATTTTGTTCTTATCTAAGATTAATGTTAACATGATGTTAGAGCCTAAGAAGTATCTAATTTAGCAAACTCGCTTTAAATTTACATTAGATAAAATGTAGGAAAACAGCTGGTGACTACAACAAGTCTCAGTTGTCCGAAGCCTTTGAAATCGAAGAAAGTGTAAAGTTAGCTTTTAATTTTTCAAACACTTACAAAACTTTTTATTTTTTCAAATTAAATTTTTCAATTCAAATAACTTTAACTATTATTTCTTACCCAAGGCCACCTCAAGAAATAAACACTTAAGATAATCTCTGAAATACAAAAAACTTTACACACAAAAAAGCAAATCATAATTTAAAAAACAACGACTTCTTAACACAAATCTGTATAGACTATTACTATGTGAACAAACGTGTAATAAATTTCGCTTTAAGTCATATACAAACTATTAAATTTAATAGCTATTTTTTTTATAGAAAAAAGATTTTGCAATTTGTATGTTTTTTTTTTTTTTTTTTGCTATTTTACATCATACTAATAAACATTATTTTTATGAGCGTATAATCAATATTTGGTTGTTCCAATGGCAAGACATAATAAATGGCAAGATTACATGTCTAGATATTGAAGGTAGAAAGATGTGTTGTGAGATAAGATGGCGAAATCTAATTTAAATGCCTAAAGCTAGATCGTCAAGAGAAGATATGAGAGAAACAAATTTGTAATAGTTATAATAATTGTTTTTAAATGCATAAATAATTACAAAGTTAAAAAGTTAAGGATATGAGTATAAATAAATTGAAATGATTAGGCTATATAGAGGCTTTTAGTACTACGGCTAAGATTTTATACTAAAAACTGAGGTTTTATACTAAATACTAAGGTTTTCTATTTAAGACTGAGGCTTTACACTAAAGAATAAGGCTGTTAACTAAATATTGAAGCTTTATATTAAATACAGTGGCTTTATACTAAAGACAGCGGCTTTATACTAAAGATGGAGGCTTTGTACAAAAGACAGTTGATTTATACTAAATACATTAGTTTAATTTTAAAGACAGCGGCTTTATACTGATGACAGTGGCTTTATACTGATGACAGTGGTTTTATAGTAAATACATTGGTTTAATTCTGAAGGCAACGACATTATACTAATGACAGTGGCTTTATACTAAATACAGTATCTGTATGCTAGTGAGAGTGCTTTTATACTGAACAATTTTGCTTTTTTTAATGCTGAAAAACTTCGTTTTCACAAACTTTTCTAAAAACTTTATTTTTATATTAAAAACTGTGTTTTTATACTAAAAGTAGTGTTTTCATACTAAACATTAACTGCCGTATTTATAAAAAATTAAAGTATACTTCAAGTGTACTTTAAGAAAATTTTGTATGAAAATTTTGTCTTAAAGCACACTTCAAGCATACTTTATTTTTTATAAATACGGCAGTTAATATTTATACTAAACACTTTGTTTTTATACTAACAACACAAAAACCGTGTTTTTACCCTAAAAACGTTTTGTTTATACAAAATACTTTCTGCCGTATTTATAAAAAATAAAGTAGGTTTGAAGTGTGCTTTAAGACAACATTTTCATATAAAATTTTCTTAAAGTACACTTGAAGTATACTTTAATTATTTATAAATACGGCAGTTTATATTTAAACTAAACATTTGGTTTTTGTGCTAAAAACAGAACATTACATATTTCTAATAAAGTCTTTATTTGACTATTATAATTTAATATAATATAAACAAGTATTCTATGCTTTTAAAACAAATGCCAAATCATATTTTATAATTGTTTAATAATAAATAGCATTAACATTTGCTGTCGATTTAAGCTGTTTTATTTAATTTGCTTGAACAGTGTTGATGTCATGACTATTTTTTAAAATAATAAAAAAATGAATTTGCATTTAGTTTATTTAATTCACACACAAAAAAGTCTCAAAAGTGTGAGCGCGAAATAAAGTTTATAAAACTAAACAAAAAAAGGTGTAAATTTTGATTTTTCATACAATATTTATTTAAATTTATTAAATTTCTTCTCGTGTATCTTCTTTAGAAATAAGAGGATTATTTATTCAAATTTAACATTAAAGGTAAACAAAACATATTTGTGTTTGAATTTTGTATAAATAAATAAACTCAATTAATCGTTAAAATAGTTTGATAATGGTCTTGGGTTTGTTGATGTCATAACATTTCAAAGAAACAATAGTAGTGTCAGCTTCTGTTATCATCTATATTTCTCTGAGTGTAATTTGTTTGTATTGAACAAAAAGCCTTACTAAATGTTAATGAAAAGTCGCTGATTTCAGAAATTATGACAAAAGCAATATTTACAAATTGATCATCATCTGTGAAAACTAATAAAATTGTAATAATATGCATTCTGTCTGACTGCATTCAAGACAGAGAGAGAGAATATTAATGATGCATTCACACTGCCATAAACATACTAGATTCTCATTTGGCTACATAAATTGTATTTGATTTGATTTTACAAAATGTTGACTATAATAATTTTTAACTTCTCATGCAAATTGTAATTTGTTTCTTTTTTTCGTCGTTGTTAATGGCCTGGTAAAGTATTAAATTAATGTTTCTATAAGTTTTTTTTATTGTATCTTTCTTTGCTTTTCAATTTCTTGCCACACACATGAAAGCTTCATTTCAATTTGGTTTTAAATTTTTGCTGACTTTGTGAATAACCATATATACTCGTATATGTATGAGTTTGTTAAATGATTTTGCGTAATTAAATTTTGTTTTGTTTGTTGTCTTGGTAATATTAACTAAACATACATTTGTAATTATAGATGTATAAAAAAGATTTTGAAATTTCATCATGATTTTCTTGAAAGTCAAAGAACAAGGGTAGATAGCTAAAAGAGACTTGAAGAAAGAGAAAAACAGAAATTTAAAAGACTTTTATATATAAAAATAATATATATAATAATAATATATAAAAATTAAGTCTTTAGTATAAAGCCACAGTGTTTAGTATAAACACACTGTTTTAATATAAAACTGAAGTCTTTAGTATAAAGCGTCTTTATTATAAAGCTACTGCCTTTAGTATAAATTGACTTTAGTATAAAGCTACAGTGTTTTGTATAAATACACTGTTTTTAGTATAAAGCCATTGTCTTTAGTATAAAGACACTGTATTTAGTATAAAGACACTGTATTTAGTATAAAGTTGCTGTCTTTCGTATAAAGCTACTGTCTTTAGTATAAAGGCACTTTCTTTAGTATAAAGCTACAGTATTTACTGTCTTTAGTATAAAGCCACTTTCTTTAGTATAAAGCTACAGTATTTAGTATAAAGACACTGTTTTTAGTATAGTAACAGTGTCTTTAGTATAAAGCCATTGTCTTCAGTATAAATAGACTGTATTTGGTATAAAGCCATTGTCTGTAGTATAAAACCACTGTAGCTTCATCTTTAGTATGAAACTACTGTCTTTAGTATAATGCACTTTTCTTAAACTGCAACTTGGTATCAAAAACCAAAGTGTTTAGTATAAAAACAACGACATTCGTTTACTTTATTATTAATCTATATAAATATATAAACAAATCTTATTTATAATTAATCAAAATTGTCATGATGTAAATAAGGGGGAGGAGTGTACGTATAAAGAATTAATAATTAATTGTGGTTAAACCCATAATCTGCCACTTTTTTATAACAAACATTTTAAAATTATTAAAAAATAATACATTTAAATTAATTTAACACAATACTAATGGGTCAATTAAGCATTTGTTTATATTTCAACTGTTTTTCTTCACAGCATAGTATTCCATTTGCAGAACCATACAATGTTGAATTTCAATAACAATATCTACCTATTTAAAAAGGAAACTATAATGATTTTATGGTTTTATAAATACTTATTAAAAATTCAGTAAAACATGTTTATAATAGTGAAGTTTATCCCAGAATTATAACGTGATTTATTTATTGTCTTTAACAAAATAACTAATCAAAAGTATACAATTCTTGTTAAAATTTTTGCATAAATTTTAAAATGTTTCGGCTTAATACCTGGGCAAATTTAGTTAAAGTTAAAATTTATAGTTTTCTAGCGATTATTCTCAAAAATTTGCATAATTTTACATATTTATTATTGAAAAATTCTCAAAAATTTTATATGAATTCTAAAAGAAAACAACATTTGTTGTTTAACAACAATTTACAAATGTAAAATTTAAAAATAATACGATTCTGTTTGTTCCCATTATTATTAATTTGTTTTTGTGGCTGTTTTTATAATTTATTTTTGAAGCTTAGCACTGCCACTGCTGCCGTTCTGTAATACTACGTCTTTACTCATTTTGTTTTAAATTACAAAATTCCACTTCACTTTCAACTTAAAACGTATGTCTTGAAAATAAAACAGAATTACTGTGTAGATCTTAAAAATTGTTTCTCATCATGTCATCATCATTTGTTTTGTTTTTGATTTCATAAAATGTCAGTTTCTGTCGTGCTGCTGTTTATATTTTTGACACTTGTTTCACTTTTTTAATGGGCCTGCTGTTTCGTTAATGACAAAGAAATCCTAAAAAAAATGATGAGACACCAGTATTGATGCAACAATTGAAACCACAATTAAAGCGACTGGCGGTTAACAGTATCGCAATATAGTTTCTTTATAGTTTTTATAAAGAAATTAACATAAAAAGTATTATTTTTTTTAAAGTACTTAATTTTGTGAAAAGCACTTTTAAATTAAAAAAAAAAAACGTTCCAAAATTCATATTTCTGCACCATAATCAAATCGCTTGTGGTTTACAGTCTTAATTGTGCTGCGTTCTCTTTAACATTAAAAGGCCTGATAATTATCTTATCTCTACACCACTTCATGATTTTTTGTTTACACACACTGACTTTGGTTATAAACGCATTTAACATATAAAATTTATTTTCTTCCAAAATTATAAACAACATTTGCGTAATTTAGTTTAATTTAGTAATTTAATAATAGAGTAATTTTGTTTAATAAATACAAAAAAGAAAACTAGAAAAAGAATACAGAATATTGTCAGTTGCTTAAAGCATTGTCAGCATAATCATCATCAATATTGATGATGATCATAGTGATTGTCATAAGTATTAACAACAAAAACAAATTAATTTTTTGTTTTGTAAACCAAAACTACTATTTTTTATTATTTTGAAGAAAAAATAAAACGATTTACAAAATTTAGGTTAAAAGAGTATTACATGGTTAAAAACTTTTAAAATAAATATACTTCTAAATAAATATGTATGTGTAAAAAAGCACTTATGTAATAGTTTTAAAGAAGTGGTTTAAAAGGCCAATAAAGTTAAGTTAATGTTTATTATTTTTTTTTGAAACAATTCAATTTGGGAATTCATACATAAGATAATTAAAAAATCTTATCATACAATTGCAATTGATAAAGTATTTTTATATAAATAATTATTTATTTACTACAGAACTATTTGCACTTAAGCTGTTTTAGCCTAAATTTTATACTTGAACTCATATTTACTTTAACCACTTTCCCTATAACAGCTCTAACCCACTGCTAAATGCGAGTATACTTACATATATCAATGGCCTTTAATTACCACATTTTACACCTAATCATCATCTTCTAATCAAATAGTAGTTGTGTCTTTATACAGTCCAGCTTATCTCTTCCGCTATAAACTAAAATTTTTTCTTATTCCAAAAAAAAAAAAAAAAAAAAACTGCATTCATTAATAACATTCAGCTTTAAACAAATAGGTAGGAAAACAACAAAATAAACATGTTTCTATGTATAAAAAAAAATGTAATAAAAAAAGATATGTAGGCAGTAAACTACAATTTCAAAGGGTGTAATAAAAAAACTTTACAAAAAAAATAACGCATTTTCTTATCGGTTATTAATACCAACAAACGTTTGTACAAAGATACTCTCCATTTGTGCGGTAGACGCAAGAAAATAGCAGAGATCAAGCTAACACACGTTCAAGTAGTTAGTTACTCTCTTCAATAAACAATAATTTTTGCACGCTACGGTCTACAAGTTGGCTATTAGATTGCTGCAAATTATATGACTACGAGTATACAATTATATGATAGTGTAAAGTATAAAGATCACTGGGTTTTTGATATAACGATTACTGGTCTTTAATAAAAAGATCACCGATCTTTAGTAAACAGATCAAAGAATTGATCTTTAGTAAAAATATCAAAGAACGAATCTTTAGCTGGAAAGTTCAATGATCTTGAGTAAAAAGATCACGGATTTTTAGTATAAAGATCACTGATCTCACTTTTGAGTAAATATCACTATTCACTGAGATTTACTGTAAATATCACTATTCACAGATCATCACTGATCTTTAGTAAAAAGAAAAAACATAAATATGTATTAAAATGGTGAGTGATCGGTGATCTTTTTACGAAAAACCAGTGATCTTTACACTAAATCAAGACATGGTATTTTTTTTTTACAAATTTGTACAGTATTCGTTGCATACCCACTATTTTACTACATATTTATGTTTTATTTGTTTTTTTTTTATTTTTTACTTTTGAGGCATATTTTTTTAACAAAGTGTTTGGGAGTTGAGAAAAATAATACAAATCAAACAAACAACTAGTTTGTGTTGTTGTTGTTGTTGTCGATTGCATACAATAAATATAAGAAAAACAACAAGAAACCCAAGTAAAAATAACAACTAAAACACACACACTACTTTACACTATCTGTAGGCCATAGATTGTAGCCTGATGTTGGCATTAGTGGAATGGAGTAGTGTATAATATAAGTTCTCTTCACTTCATTATAATGGCAGGCTGTCATATTGATATTCCAATTCATTTCATTTCAGTTTGTTTGGTGTTTAATAACAACCAGTACTTAAGTTTTTGTATTTTGTTTAATTGTCATTGAAACATTAACGTTCAATAATTTTTAAACACAACATCAGTTTTATAAACGATTTTTTTCAAAAATTTTTAGTAACTTATATTGAGTTTAAGTCTGTTGCTTACAACATCAAACCAACAGATACATGTTAATCAAAAAATAAAGAAAAAAAAAACAAATTATTTTATTTTTGTTAGCTTTTTGTTGTTGAGTGAGAAGTGTAACGTTTGCACAAAAAGACAAAACAAACACACAACCAGAAAATACAACAAAAATATAAAAATACAAAAAAAAAAAATCTATAAAAAAACATAAAGTTCAACCAGAAGTTGAAGTTTTTTCAAGTGGCCATTGCTTTGCCAAGTTTAGTTAGATTTCAACGTATTTGGTAGACGGTTGCGGTAGTCAAGCACACAGTGTTTAAAATAATTTTATTTACAAAAATAAATGACAACAACCATAAAGAGCGCTAAAATAAGAATCTACCTAAACCAAAACAAAAATATAAACATAAATAAATAAAGAGTTTAATGGAAAAATAACGAAAAATAAGAAAAGTTTTTAAAAAAAGTTGTTGTGCAAATAAAAAAAAATAAGAGTTTAATTTATAATAAAAATTGTAAAATTAATACAAATGGTCAGTGTTGAAGTGTTTGATAATAATTTTCAGAATAAAAAGTTAAACAAATTAAGTGAAAAATGATATAAAAGTAATCATAGGCAGAGAAATATTTATATTATTTTCTTTGAAAGCCATTTATTTTGGATTGCTTTAAATAATAAATTTACAAAAAAATTGTGTTGTAATAAATATTTAAAAAATTTTCTGAGAACAGCTTTAATAGTTAGCATTTAAACTCATACATATGTATTACAACATGTTACAACAAGACAGAGAGATATGTTTAACTAAAATACTGACATGTTAATAAATACTTTGTTTTATATGAAAGCATATAGGAAATAGCATCGAATTTTCAAGCCTCAGAAGATATTTTCCAATTCTTCAAATACTGGTGTTTAAGAGTTTTTATGTACAGAATTGTTTTAAAAAAAGATTTGCTAAAGAAAGTAAACTCGGGCCAGATTCGGGTAGGTTTTTGAAAGAAAGAAAATTCTGCCAGATTCGGACAAATTTTTTGAAGAAAGAAAATTCGGCCAGATTTTCTAAAGCAGTAAAATTAGGGCAGTTTTTCTAAGGAATTAAAATATGGGCAGATTTTCTGAATAATGAAAAAATTCGGACAGATTTTCTGAAGAAAGAGAATTCGGTCAAATTTTCTAAAGAAGTAAAATTTGGGCAGTTTTTTTAAAAAATTAAAATATAGGCAGATTTTCTGAAGAATGAAAAACTTCGGACAGATATACTAAAGAAAGAAAATTCTGCCAGATTCGGGCAGATTTTCTAGAGAAAGAAAATTCTGCCAGACTTTCTAAAAACTGAAGATTCTGCCAGATTCGGACAGATTTTCTTAGGAATGAACATTCTGCTAGATTAAGGCAGGTATCCTAAAGTAAGAAAATTTTACTAGATTTATTAATAAAATTTTTTTCCAGATTAGGGCAGCTTTTCTAAAGACAGAAACTTCGGCGACTTTCTAAAGAAAAAAGATTCTGCCAGATTTCTTTAAAAATAAATTTTGTCAGAATGGACATATTACAGTTGACAGCATTTGCTTCATTAATCGTTAATCTAAGTTTGAGATCACTAAACATCCTATTAAAAATTTAGTTTCTTTTCGAAATACTTAGAAAAAGCATCTTCAGGTTCCATACTGTGTAATGTTCTGTTTTAAACATTACTTTTGTATTCTTGCTTGCAATTGGTAGTTAATTCCCTTACACAACTACTTCTGAATAGAGAATTGTTTTAATGTGCAGAAACAAGTTAACTTTTCTTTGTAGGTACTTTGAATTTAATTCCATTTAATTTCTTTAATGGAATATGAATATTCTAAATAGAAAAAGTCCACTTGAGTTAGTTAAGTTAAAATTATAGGTTATTTTCACACAAAATTTTACAATTAGAGACATTAACTATTACCGAGGAATCAATTACGTAACTAGTAAAGTATAATAAATTTAATTAAAATATGAATTAATTTATCAGCTACTAAATGAAATTATTTTAATAATATCATGGGGTTTTTTCTACAGACAAAACTATTTATCTTAATAATTATTAGGTTCTTTGTTAAAATATATTACAGGAAATTTTCAAATACTAATGATTAATAAATAAATTCTATGAAAGTATATAAAAAACCTTAAAAAAAAACAAAAATACTACCAACATGAGTAACAAATCATTATCGTCTGCACACGGTGTCAAAAGCCGATATCAACAAGTCATTTAAAGGTGTATTAAGCAATTCAAAGAAAAACCACAAATTTTAAACAACAAAATAATCTAATAAATTGATTATATTTAAATAAAGTTATATGTATGTCAAATAAATATTTAAATAAAAATGAGTGCAGTAGTATATGAAAATGAAACAGAAACTTGGCAAAATTTCAATGATAAAATTAAAGATCTACAACCCCAAGAACAGGAAGCGGTTAAAAAGTTTTGGAGGTAAATACGGTTAAAACAACAAATTAGGAATATCCATTTTTATTTCAGATAACTTAAAAAATGTTGGTTATTTTGTTTTCTAAGATTTGTTTAAAACAAGTTGGAAACAAGATTTTGTGGTATTTTTATTACCTTCATTTTTGTTATTGTTGAATTCCTCTATTGTTATTTTTATTTTTCCGACAAATAAAATTTTAACACTATGTCGGCTAAATATCGTTTGATAGTTTTGTGTAAATATCTTTTTTTTTGCATGTTTAAAAATGTGTTTGTTTTTTTATTGTTTGGAATTTTTTTTTAAAAAAAATACATTAAAAACAAATGTGTAAAATTATTAAAAAATAAAATAAAACGAAAACAGGCGCCAAATTACCGCATTCGATATCGAGTAAAATTGATTGCAATTTTCTTATTTGAGATTATGGCATTCGATGTCAAGCAAGAAATTTAGTACATTTTATCATAATTTCGAGATCGAAATCATTTTTCGATACGATAGCTCATTCGATCACAAATGCGGTAATTTGGCCCCAGATGTGACCGAGATGTAAAATAATTTACATAAAATAAAAATTTTTATAAAAAAATACATAATAATTTATAATATAAATACATAATTAAAAAAGTGTTACATTTTTAAACATGTGTGAAATAATAACTGCCAGTCTGTAAAGTAATAACTGGATGATATTAAAAATATTGGAAATAAGAGGAATATTCTTACAAAATGGTAATGAAAATTACATAAAGTATAATTGTTCTATAACTGAGCTTTGCGTTACTTTTTTAAAAACAATTGTCATAAAGATTTCCACGGACTTATAAGGCTGGCACTAAACAAATCTAATACTAGTTGATCGTGGTTAGGATTCTGTTCTGGTTGGAATACTTTTTATGAAAGGAAAGCGAAGGAAAGTTCTCCTACTATTAGACATTACATTAGACATAACAGGTCACTGAACCGAGCTTAATTGCTAAATTAATTGTTAAAATTTCTAATAAAATTACATTAAACCCTAAACAGACAACTGGGCAGAATTGGGCCAGGTTTCTTATGAAAATTTAATAGGATTAAGAAGACTGTCTTTAAAAATCATTAGAGTTTCTATTCATATTTTTCTATAGAAACAATAATACCAAAATTGGGTAGATTTCCTACGAAAAACAAATTTAACAAAATTGGCAAAATTTTCTTTATAAAGACTATTTCATAGAATTCGGTAGAATTTCTAAAGAAAGAAAAATTTGCCAAAGCTATCAGATTTTCTAAAGAAAGAAAATACGGACCAGATTTTCTCAAGGATTAGATTTTGTCAAGAAAGAAAATTCTGGCAGAAAATTTTGGCTGTTTTCCTAGAGAAAAAAAATCGGACCAGATTTTCTCAAGAAAGAAAATTCGGACCAGATTTTTTCATGAAAGAAAATTCAGGCCAAATTTTCCCAAGAAAAATAGTTCAGATTGGTTTTCTAAAAAAATAATATTCGGGCAAATTAAAAAAAATAAAATTTAGGCTGATTTTTTAAAGAAAAAAAATCGGACAGAAAATTTAGGCTGATTTTCTAAAGAAAGAAAATTCGGACCAGATTTTGTCAAGAAAGAAAATTCAGGCAGATTTTCTAAAGAAAAAAATTTGGACAGAAAATTTAGGCTGATTTTCTAAAGAAAAAAATCGGACAGAAAATTTAGGCTGATTTTCTAAAGAAAGAAAATTCGGACCAGATTTTGTCAAGAAAGAAAAATCAGGCAGATTTTCTAAAGAAAAAAATTTGGACAGAAAATTTAGGCTGTTTTCTAGAGAAAAAAAATTCGGACCAGATTTTCTCAAAAAAGAAAATTCGGATCAGATTTTGTCAAGAAAGAAAAATTCAGGCCAAATTTTCTCAAGAAAAAAAATTTCAGATGGGTTTTCTAAAAAAATAATATTCGGGCAAATTAAAAAAAATAAAATTTAGGCTGATTTTTTAAAGAAAAAAAATCGGACAGAAAATTTAGGCTGATTTTCTAAAGAAAGAAAATTCGGACCAGATTTTGTCAAGAAAGAAAATTCAGGCAGATTTTCTAAAGAAACAAATTTGGACAGAAAATTTAGGCTGATTTTCTAAAGAAAAAAATCGGACAGAAAATTTAGGCTGATTTTCTAATGAAAGAAAATTCGGACCAGATTTTCTCAAGAAAGAAAATTCGAGCCAGTTTTGTTTTCAAAACAGAAAATTCAGGTTGGTTTTTAAAAAAAGAAAATTCGGCCAGATTTTCTAAAAAATTAAAATTCAAGCTGATTTTCTCAAGAAGGAAAATTCGGGCCAAAGTTTTCCAAAATATTGGAAATAACTCTTCACTGTTGAATATGAACAAGTGACTGATTAAATGTTAGTTTCTTTTTAGTTAATTTCATCAAATTCTTGTCTTATACATGAAAGTTTCTATTGGGGTTTATGGCTGTCGATCACTGCTTTATACCATTGATTTGATTTAAAAACGCTAATTTACAAATATTTTTTGAAACACTTGATCAGTTGTGTTAAAAAGCAAATTAAAATAATAATCACCAAGAATCTGTAAAAAACTACAAAGTTTTCAAAAAAAAAAAAAAACGTCAGCACAATTTTAAAATAAAAATCAAAAAGAACACACCAAATAAAATGCTTGAAATCTGTGACATCTGCACAAGGGATATTAAATAAATAGATATACACACACACATCAAAGCAAAACGTTGCAACATAAATTAACAACTTTATGACACACATTTAAAATATATTTTCCCCCCACCCAGAAAACGGAAACATTTGGTGGCTTTTAGCACGAGTCGCTCGTATTTTATTTGAAATCAAGCAGAGCACAATAAAACAAAACCTTTAAGGAAATATTCTACACAATATTAGGAGCATTTCTTTACATTTCACTGCTATAGTTAAGAATTGTTTATTTGAAAAAACGTTCCTCCTGCTCTTTTTTTTAACATTTAAGATTAAGTGGGCGCCACTGAGTTGTTTGTGTGATAAAAGTGTGTGAAGTGCGAAGTCATCTAATGTGTAGTGTTTACACACAAGAGAGTGAGTAAAAGCCCCCTCTAAAATATTGATATTGTCGACAAAATCTGGACAGGAAAAGAATGTAAAGTGTTAATTAAAGCAGGAAATAAATAAACAATATTTTTTGTTATCTTCTAATGTTTGAGAGTTTCTTACTAAAATCTTTTATTGTTTTTTTATCTTGTTCTTATAAAGTAGCAATGCGTGTTTGTTAATTTTATAATTATTTAATTTGTTTTAGAAATACTTCGATTTTCCTGAGTTTTTCTGTTTCAAAAGTGTTCCAAAGTAGAAAATGTGTTGAGTTTTAAAAGGGTTTCTATGTTGTCGTGTTTGTTCAATGTTGTCTTTAGCAATCATTATGATTAATTATAATTTAAATTTCTCTTTTGCTTTTATCTTATTTTTATATTCCTTTAGAATATAAATTGATAGATGACGTGCAATTTATTTCAGAATAGGCTTGAATGTTGATGTTGCATGTGTATAATGGAAGATTTAATTGGTATACAAAACATAATCAAGCTAATTATCAGGCACTTATGTAAGTCTATTTAAATATGAGAAATGTTAATTTTTTTTTTGCGTTTTTGTATATTCATATGATTATGGAAATTAGCAAAGAGTTTTGTGATTGAACGTTGAATCCGTTTTAGTCTAATTTCTCAGTTCAATAGTAACTTTGAGTAAATGTTGTGGGCAACATTTTTGCCCTCATTTTGGAAGAAAAAGTTTTTTAGAAATTGCTGGGCATTTTTACATGGACATCTTAAAGCTATTTTAATTTAACTATGAGTTTTAATAGAAATTCCCAGCTAAAGCAAAATATTGAAATTATTGTTGTGGAAAAAATGTTGCCCTTTTTCTGCCGTCTTTTATTATTGCTTTTTTCGAAAAGTTTTTATATATCATTATCCAGAAAAGGCAGAAAAGGGCATGAAAGCAACATAAAAAACTATTTTCTTATTGTTATTAAACCCTGCACCACCATAGTTTCTACTGATGTTAATAATGTTGCAAAATAATATCCAACACCCTCCATAAACTGTAAAAAAATAGCACAAGTACCTCTTGGAAGGGGTAATTTTATAGTCTTGTATTACTACGAAAATTGATGTAAATACAAAGAAATTGAGTAACTGTCTCATAATAATCTTTACTTTAAATACGATAGAACTCTAAAAATATGACGCTTAGTCCCCCTTTTAATCAAACTTTCAGTTTCTTAATAAAAAGCTAATTGATCTGTAAAATGTAAAATGTGGCACAAGTGCTCCTTGTAAGGGATAGTTTTACAGTCTTGTG
Source organism: Bellardia bayeri (assembly GCA_950370525.1). Taxonomy (NCBI): domain Eukaryota; kingdom Metazoa; phylum Arthropoda; class Insecta; order Diptera; family Calliphoridae; genus Bellardia; species Bellardia bayeri. Next base: position 3,731,812 of record OX493268.1, read on the forward strand.
TTACTTTAAAAATGGATGTAAACATTAAAGAAAGCATACTAGTTGAAACAGTTTATTTTAAAGATAAATCATAAAGTGGCGTAAAGTCCCCTCTGTAATCAATCTTTAATTAACTAAATAAAAATCTAATTGGATCAAATTGTGATAATAAATACGTTCGTTAAATATATAATTTCATAAGAGCTTCTAAAAACGTATCTTTCACGGCCCTTGTTTTTGGCTGATGCACCCCCTGAGGGGCTCATGTTCCCAGTATTGTGTTATCTGAAAATGTATGAAAAATAAAAGAGAGCGTAACATTATAATTGACAACGTGAAGAGTCCTAGTTCGTTTGTTATTTAAAATTGTCCCACTTCGATTTGTTTGACTTTTTTTTTTACCTGTATCTCGAATACTAAGTCAGGCACATAAACAGTATGGATTTCAAATGAAAGGCATTTCAAGAACTTTTGCAATTATTTTTATAACGCTCATTTGTGCTGGCAATTAATCAAAATAGAGAAAATTTGTTAATGTGAATTTTTTTCATCTAAATTTGTTTTCACCAAAAATTTTCTGGAAGTATACTTTGCTTTGAGATTGGGCACATTCGATAATACGACTTACATGCTACAGCTGCTAATACTTTACTAAATGTATTTGTTTATTAATTAACATCTCCATGCCATATTAATTAGTAACAAAAAATCGTCATCACTTGCATGTAGGTGGCATTATTTTTTTGTCTAATTTTTTTTTTAGTTCTGAATAATTTCTGTCTATAATGTTTCATGGTATAATGGCAAAAGCTGAAACAACAAAACATACATCATTCACACAAAGTAATTTTTTTTTCCTAAATCTACTTTAGTAAATAAACATAATAAATTACATGATGTGGCAATGGTTAAAACCAAATCATAATTTATGAGTTTAACATTTAAAAATGGGCTAAACATAAATAATTTTAGAGAGCTGTAGCATTTTGTTACACTTGATTTGGAGATCAGAAATAAAACATAAATTTATTATATTTTTGCAACACAAAACAACAATAAATTCGAAGTGATGGGTAGGGCTATTTGCTGTAAACTAATGCTTTAGTTTAATTGAGTTTACTAAATATTTATTAAGTGAAACAAGATTTGTGGATTGTAATTACGTTTGGCTTTTCTTAGTTAATTGTGGCAATTAAAGCTTTTTCCTTATATTGAGCAGTAGTGATCATGCATTTTGTGCTCAATTAATCAGTTTCAACAACTAAGTTCATTAGTTGAGGTTACACAAGTGTAATTAAGACAGCAAGAGTTAAGTATTGCAGTAAGGTTTAGGATTTTGAAATTGAGTTAGTTGATAAAACAGAGTTAGTTTGTTAATTAAAAAATTTCAAGAACTCCCATTATTAGTTGTGGTTACCAAAGTTTAGTTAGGTCAACAAGAATTATGTATTTTAGTTATTTTAAACAATATAAACATTTAATTTTATAAAAATTCAGTTTTCCCAAATGAACAGAAAAATTTATCTAGAATCTCTTAATAAATATCTTCATTTTGGCTTTCCTTCCCTTTTTATTTTTTGCTGAAACGTGTAGCTGCTTTATAAATCTGAACTAATTTGTTTGTGTTCTTTTTTTTTTTTTTTTGATTTATTTTAACTTCAAGAGATTTTTCTAATATTTCTTTAGTTCAGTTTTTGGTTTTTGTCCATATGCAAACTCTTGATGAGTGATTTACGATTGTATAAACTGACATGTCTAAAAACAAAAACATTGTAGAAGTATTATACACCACATCTTCTTAATTTTGTTGTTATAGTCATCAGTCACAACAGCAACTAAATAAATAAATAATAATAAAGTTTTGTGTAGAAAAACCACAACCAAACCAAAATTTTCCGGGCCCAAGCAAATCTGTCAAGTGTAAAAAAAGAAAAATTTTTAAATTTTGTTTATAGATTTTAATTGTTTTAAAGAAAGTTGATTGAGGTTTTTGAAAAAAGAAGAAAACATTTGGAAATAGAAAATGGTATTGGGTAATTAAGAACCAGAAGCTTTTTATTGCTTATAAAATAAGCAACTTTATAGGGGCATGATCAAATTTGGCTTACTCTAAAGAATGTTGGCGGCGACTCAAATAAAACATTTCTTAAAATAAAAACTAGAAACGGAAATTCCGAAAATTTAAAGAAATTACTGGGAACTTGTATCAAAATAGCAGCTACTTTCACGCCGACATAAGCGTGAAAAATCGGCGGCTCGACTCAGTCTCTGTGGCTTTCTCTTTTCAAGTGTTTCTTAAAGAAGTTAATTTTTTAGAGATCTACTTTTCTTAGTTGCTTTCAATATTTTTAACAACTCTAATTATAAGCCAGACGTTACCCAGCTAGTTCTTAGTAATGCAAGAAGTGTATAGTCGACTTAAAAAAATATTAATATGTAAACTTGTAACACAAAACAGCGTATGTCTGACAATATTTTTATTTCTAAATATAGTTTAATTTATGAACTAACTAATTACTTAACAATTTCTTTATTTTTCTTTGCAGGTCTTTAGTATTACGCTCACAAAGAGCCTTTTCTGAAAGCAATGGTAAGTTGTTACTCCCCACCAATCACAAACATGGATTACTGAACAGCCATATGTCTGTTCCGTGTCCGTTTGTTTAAACATAAACAATTTATTAACAACTTTACCTATAAATATTTATTTAATGTGATATAAAAATTAAATACATAATTAACAATATCGTTTGGCCAAGTGGGTAGTTGTTTTCTTGTATTATTTTTTTTTCGTTTTTTTTTTTACCTTTAAAATGACCCTGAGATTTAATTATTATTTATTTTAAATTCATACTGTTAAGCTTTTTTAATAAATCATAACCAATCCAATAATGTAATTAATTTAAACTATTTTTATGTTTTTTTTTTAATTTCAAATAAAGGTATTTAAAAGAAAATTTAACGTTTAACCAAATATGTTTGAAAGCATTTTGTATTTGTAGTAATAATGATGTTAGTGTTCATCATCATTATGATGTTTTGTAATTACGTGGGTGTTCATTAAAAAGTCGTTGTGTTGTGTTGCTGTCTGTTTGGACAAGTTTATTGCCTGTCCATTCATTCACTTACAGTCTTCATTCATTCATTGATCGATTTGCTGGTCGACAAACCGTCAGTTGGCCAACAACTTTTTCTTGGACTTATTTGTTTAAAAAAAAGTGAAAAAACTAACATTTTAGTTGATTTTATTTATATGGTCTTTGGGTATTTAAAATCAAGAGAAATTCGTAATAGTTTTTATTGCAAATAAATGCAGTTTACGTTCATTAATGAAATGAAAAGTGAAAGAAAATATGTATTTATTTATTTAATAATTGTATGAGAAAATCTGAAAATGAAACTATATTATGAAAATGGCAATATCAAGGTTGCAAGGCAATAGAGAAACTAGGAAAATATTGTAAAAGAGATAAACTTTGTTGAAGTCCGATTGGCTAAGACTTTGCGATTTGTTAAGACTTTGCGCTTTGTTGTAAAATGTTCCATAAAGCAATTAATCATATTTATATTTTTGTCTTTTTAATTTTCTCTTCGCATTGCTGAATACAACTTCTTAAAATGGGCCGCAAAATAAAATTGGAAGAAAAATTACAGTTAAGAAAAAAAAAAAATATTTGCTTGTTTTAAAATCTTCGAACAAAAACTAATGTCTTAACATTTTTAAAACTTCAATAGTTATAAAAATATGAATTTGTAGAGCCATTGTTTACCTTGCAAATATTTGTCAAATTTACCAAATTTGCTTTGCTAAAATAGAATTTACAGTTTTTGTGAAACAGCATAATTATTAGCAAAATCTTGCAAAGTACTTTTGTCATTCTCTATTCTGCACAAGATAACGTATATGGAACGTGAAATTGAAACGAAAATATAAAACGTTCAAAAACTTTGCAAATTACACTTATCAAATTCAACTTATCACTTATGGCCGAATTCTCAGTCATTAGTTAACCATTGGTAAACTAAAATACTAACTATTGTTTAACTATTACTTGTTATTCTTATGGCAAACTAAGCATTGCGAATAAAGAATCATTAGTTAAGCCTTTGTCATTAGCTAACTAAAGACTGTGAATTCGGCCGTTAGTATAGTTCTGACGAACATAAAGTTTTGCAAATTGACGAAAATTTACATAAGTGCAAAGTGAAAAGTTGATATGTTGTTTTCTGAAATAGAGCCCGCTCTTCATATTTTATTTGTGCTGATTTAGAAACTGTTGTTGGGTTATTTTTGTAACCTTTCTGTAAAAAATAATAAAATAAAGAAATTAATACACAAATTATAAAGCACTGTAAGATTTGGAATTTGCTTAAACTTTTTTACAGCATTCCTAACAACTTATTTTTTATAATTATTGTGAGTTGTTATAAATTTATTCAAATTGTTATAATTTTATTCACTTGTTAATAATTTTATAAGATTTAAGCTGGCAACCTGATTTTTCATAAATCTTTTACACGTTTTTCAATTTCACCTCTAAACAATTGACAATTAACGTTTAATCATTAATCATTTCTCTTCAAGACAAAAAAACTCCTAAAATCACTAAATAATCATGTAATAAAATGTTTAAATCTCTAAGCTGCTTCTGGCATAGAAAACAGAAGAAAAAAACACCAAATTCCGGTCTTTTAACATAAATTTCAAACACAAAACTGTCAACTTAAGTGTTGAAGCGAAATTTGAAATGAATAAAAAAATATATGTAAATAATTTGAATCAATATTAAATACCAGATTTAAGCGTTTATTTAAACCGCCCACCAGGCAACACCCATATCCGTTCAATTATCTACAAAATAAAGCTCGTTTTTTGTTGGTTTCCAACTAAGTCTTGTTGTATTGGCCAAAAGCTGGTTAAATTTAACAAGCTAAAATTACAGTTAATTAAAAAAATATATGAGAAAAAACAGAATTTATTTAAGTAAAGTTGATTGAACGCCTAAAAATAAAACAAAATAATAAAGTTGACTGCTTTTCAAACTCAATGAAAATGTAGGTGAAATTTTCAAAATTTAAAAAAAAAGTAAGTGGGCGGATTTTACAGAAATTTAATTTAAGCAAATAGATGCAACAAGTAGTGTATATGTTAATTGTGATAATACATCTGTTCTGTAACATTGCGGTTCCAGTTACTAGGCTCTTGAGATCCTACAGTTTAATCTACTTCTCCAGGATTGATTAGGATCGAGACGAATTTTCCTCATTACAACCTTGTGGTAGTAGCTGAGTTATGACTTAAAAAATTTCTGCTTCTTCTCCAAGGATAATTCTGTACTAATAATACTACTTCTATACTAGTCCAATACCTGCCACTAGATACTTTAGATCCTACAGCAAAATCTACTCCTCCATTAGTACTAGTAATATTAAATATATACAGCAATCTATCTATTTACCACAAGGCCCAATCTACTCCGTCCAGAATTTTTTAAATCTGAACAAAGTTTAACTCAATACAACCTCTGGTAGTAGCTTCTCGAATTAATTCCTTATGCCCAAAGATAATTCTGAAACCTGCCGCACAAGCTTCTTGTTGTCACAAATATTACACCCACCCACTTCTTAGTGATCAATAAACCTGTCTTGGGCTTGGTTCCACAGAATAATTTAATATGTTCTTAATCCTGCAATTAATTATTATCAGTTCCCCTTCTTTTAGGTCAGAAGTAGAGAGTCGGATTTGGTGTTTGTATTTTAAAATGCAGAACAATGTCCAAACTACTTACCCATCTACTTCTAAAAGTAGCAACTTAAAAATAAATTATTCTAAACTAAATGATATTTATATTGATTTTTTTGTAACAATATAACAATTATTTTAAGTAAAAATATTATATATTTAATCTCATGTAGACGTTGAATCACAGTAGCTACTAATTTAGCCAGATATTACTAAACTACTTCTATATAATGCAAAATGTATGCAGTTGCCATTACATTGTAATGCTAATCAGGAATGTCATGTAAAACTTTAATTTGCAAAAGAAGTTTTTACAATTTTTGAAATTAGAGATCTGGGTCTTGTTTTAAATCGTCTTAAGAATCGGCGAATTTCCCTAATGTATGAAAATAGTTCCCTTAATAAACATCAGTTTCCCATCTCTGATTTGTTTATAAGCCAGGTAATGGAATGCCAAAGGTATGAAGTAGTAATTTCCAAGTATGTTAATCAAGAATGTCGTCTTTAATTTTTGATGGAGTTTTTAGGCAAAAATTAAAATTTTTAGTATAAATCTTTGTACTAAAAGTTTTACAAATTCACTGTAAAAATCTGTGAATTTCCCTAATGTTTGATAACAAGGTCCTTACTTAACATTAAAATCAACTCTTATTGCTCCAATTTCTTTACGATATTTTACTGAATTTATTTGATTTCCTAAAATTTTCTATTACTAATCATGTTCCTCACCACACAATCACATAGCAATGTTTAATTGTCACAATAGGCTTCATATTTCTAGCTTTCCCTATAAACGTTGCAAAAAAAAAATGACATAAATAAACGACTCTGACAATGTGGGTGTCAACTAAACTCGTTTCAATTCCAAAAAAATTACATTACTTAGAAAAAAAAAAAATACATTTCTGGTTATTCCAAGTCACTACAACTAACTGTCAGTAGCTATCTAACAGACTGCCGCTGTCTATACGTCCGTCTGTCTGTCTGTCTGTCTGTATATCTTGGCAATAATGTGGGAGTGTTGAAAATAACAACGTGTTACATTTGACCTACTTTTTGTGTTCATTTTTCTTACTTCAACTTTACTTTTAGGCAATATCACTTACTACTTTTTGATCAGAACTCATAAATTAGCTAAAATGTAGGATTTTTCTTTTAGCATTTAAGTATAACATTGCACCTATCACCGGCAAACTTGTATTCTTTTTCGTAAAACGTTTAAAAAGTTAATTTATTACGCTAGTACATGTAAGTTTGGTAATGGAAAAAAACTGAAATTCCCTCTTTTGCTTAAATGTTTTAAAACAAATTTGTAATTATTAATTTATTTATGTCCATCATAATTTAATCACTTTGGCTGCAATGTAAAACATGTACCAAATTAAGACGATAACTGACTACTAAATTGTGGGTTTTAAACGAACACGGTAGTTGGAGGTAATATAATAAATGAGTGTTTAAAACGAACTGTGAGTTGCCCTATTAAATGAAATCTAGTACCTCTACTACAATACCTATAGTCAGAATTATAGCAATACATATATGAAAAAGATGCTACAGCTTACTTCAGTTGTAGCTCCAGTAGCCTTCTTATGTTATGTTATGTTAAGCATATTTAAAAAACACAGCATGACATGACAATGTTTATTTGACACTTGATGTCATGCTAAACAACTCAACATTTTCAAGTCCACAAACTCAAAATTTTCTAAAACTGAAATGTGTTACAAACACTTTAATGCATTTAACATACTACCCTCATTATTAGGCAGGAATCTCCATTAAATATTTCGTTCTCTTAAATTATGATTGTGTAGGCGTCATCGAATGCATTACAACATTTTGAAAACAACAACATCACTAAAATAGTGGGCGCATGCGTGTCTGGCGTTATGAAATGAATGAATCAAGAAAAAAACAACCGAAAATAAAATAAAAATCAACACATTTAATGCATTCTCTACTGTAAAAGCAGCTGGAATTCAGTTTTTTTTAAGATCGTTTTGAAAAAGCCATAATGTCAATCATAAATAAATATATTTAATGCATATTTTTTTTTTTGGTATATTTGAAAACTTTTTTTTACCAATGAACCGAAACACGCACAGAGCAAAATGCATTAAAACACATGTAAACGGCCACTAAATTATATTCACCTTTATTGGCAGTTTATTTAATAAACGTCACTAATGAAGCTAAAAATATTGTCTAAAATTGTAACTTAAATCAAACACATACGAAAAAAGTACTAAACTGCATAAAAGTACTGCTGTGCAGCCAAAGCACTCCGACTGTTTGTCTGTTGATTGCATTAAGTCGTTTTGTATGATCATTAAAATTCATAACACGACTTCAGTTTTACACAGAACGTTTGTTTGAGTTTTAAATTTTTGCAGCGATATCTGAAGTTTTTTTCTTCACTTTTTTAATTTTTTTTAATTTTATGTTTTTTTTTTTTTGAGACATGTGATCAGCGTTAAAAAAGCCCACAAGAGGTGCGTTGTAGAGGGAGGTTTTTATTTGTTTCTTTGTTTTTGATTGTGAACATTATTTAATGTTGCAATTTGCTTTGGGCGATAGGATGGATGGTAGAGAAAAAAGTGTTTTATATGACAAAATTGTTTGCGTGACATGTAACAACACGAAACATACGAAAATAAAATTAATTTATTAATTTGCTGCTGTTATTTGAGGCCTTTTTGGCGAACAGCAAATGTTATAATGGGCCATATAGGGAGCTAAGAGTGAGTGTTCATATCGGGTTAATTAAGTTTTAAATGCAGGATATAAAAATAGTATTTATGGCGGGCATGGAAAAGTCAATACTAGCGTACAATCGTGGTAATAATTTGATACTTTCAAACAGTTTTCAGTTAGTGTTTTTTTTCGTTAAAATGTTGTTTAATACAGTAGTTTCAATTAAAAATTGTGTGTATAACATTTTTTTTTATAAAAAGTTGTATTTATAACAGTTTTCTATAGGAAACTTTCTGTATAACAGTTTTTTCCCATGAAAAATTTCATGTATAACATTTTTTACTATGAAAAACTGGCTGTATAACAGTTTTTTCTTATAGAAAACTTTCTGTATAACAGTTTTTTATAGAAAATTGTCTGTGTAACAATTTTTCTATGGAGAATTGTGTGCATAACAGTTTTTTCTATAGGAAATTGTATGTATAACAGTTTTTTTTTTATAATTTGTACAACAGTTTTGTCTATGAAATATTTGTTTGTGTAGCAGTCTGTATAACAGTTTTTTTCTATAAAAAATTGTCTGTATAACAGTTTAAATTTTAGTAATTAGTAAGTATTTCTGATACGGAACGAAATTTACCTATCCATCCCTGATTTATAGGAATTTTGTCTTATGCTTCGTTTTTTAAAATTATAAACCATCAATCAATTGTTTGTTGATTTCTTAATCGTACATAATTTTATGGGTTTGAAAAATGTTTTGAGTACAAAAAAATATGTTAAAGGGGAGTGAGTATTTATTTGTTAAAAGCTGCTAAATATGTATATATAAATGACTCTAAAGGAAAGGTAATTAATACAGAATTGCCCTTGGGTTTAGGAAAGAGATTCAGGTCTAAAAGTAGTTGTCAATTTTTACACGGCACTGGCGCTTTTAGACACCCTTTTAAAAGTCTCAATTTGAACTCGTTTTGGATATAATATTTTAATTTTTTGAAATATAATTCGTTTACTAAATTTATTGATATATTTGCTACTTTTTACCACAATTTGGGCATGTGAAGTGATCAATTTAAAAAATTCTTATTGAAAAAGTAAACAAAATAACCAGATATTTCCCTCTACGTTCATTACTATTACTCGTTTCTATTATACCGTAAAACTACCTTTAGTTACCTTTAAACTTCAAACATCAAAACTTAAAGCTTCTAGCAGCTTTTCCGAGAAAAAAGCTTTCTTTTTAATTTGTTTTTATTTCTGTTTACTTCCAAAGGCATTAATACCATTTGTAGACCTCCTCATTTAGATAAAAAAGTAACACCTTATCAAAACCATTTGTTTTTTTTTATATGTTTGACGAAATACTGAGTTATTTTATTTTGTCTCTATTTTAGTTGCCTTTTATTTTCATAGCTCTAATATAAACAATTAAAACAATTAGATTAGAGACAGAAGAATTTCATATTTATTTCAGTTTTCAAACATTACTCAATCAACAAAAAAAAAAAAATTAAATGAGAAAAAATTGAGATAAGAGAATTTAAATAAATAAAATTATTAACAAAAAAATGTCTAATTAAGTAAAATTTTAATTTAGTTGCAAAATGCAAACGAAATGGGGAAAAAGTAGAAGTTGGTGAACAGAAATAAATATGAATCAGAAAGTGTATAAAATTTAATTAAAGAACTGTTAAATCATATTAAACAATATTTCGAAAAATAATTTCAATTAACAAATAATTAAGAACATGGTTTTAAATTTGTTTCTGTTGCTCATACTATTTTTGTGGTTTTTAAACAAATTAAAAACTAAAGCTCGAAAGGAAAAAGCTAAAATTAGGCCTGTGAGCCTAAAATTATTGGAGTTAAGAGACATACCGGAAATATGTAGTAAGTTTTTTTTTTATTAAGGGAATTAATGCACAACTAGTTACGTGATTATATCTGGGGGGCAAATACCGCTTAAAGTTGAAATACTTGAAATACTTGAAATAAAAGGGGTTTAAAAATGGGGGGGGGGGGGCTTTAGAACAATCTGTGAATTACCTAAATTGTTTATAAAAATGTTTTATTTGTTCTCATATTATTATTAAAATCTAACAATAAACAATTTTTTTTTTATTTTTGCCAAAATTATGTATTTGTCTTTAATCACGGGAAAAGAAATTGAACATTTATTATGTATTTGCCTTTAATCACGGGTGTGGCTATAAGAACTGAACCTTATTTTATAGAGTTTTTTTGTCTAGTCATCTGTGTTAAGAGATTTAAGTCATGTTCTAGCCAAAGGCTAAAAAAAACCCGATTGATCATATTTGAAAATAATGTGGTACAATTTCAATATTCATTTTATCTTTAAGAAACATTTTCAAAACAAAAGAAATTGAACATGAAGGCAATATAAAACAAATCTAGTTTGAACTTGATTGTTGGAATGTTTGAAAATTGCTGCAAGGTTTTATTACAAAGATTTTAAAATACAACAAATTTAAGTTAAGAAGAATATATGAAAAAATCAAGATTTCGACAAAAATTAAATGGGATCGCACAGCGAAATACATATTGTATTTGTGTCGTATTTTAAGTAAAAGAATTAACTTGTTTTGTTTTTTTTACAATTTATTCCAAATTTGGACTTTCCGATAAGATTTTGCCTTTCGAATTTAAAATAAGGATATCATTACGAAGGGGTTAACTTGCACATGCAGTTACTAGTAAAATAAATAGAGATGGGTGGAGGATCGGTAGAGTTTCATGAATTCGCCAGCTCCTGTTTTATTCCACTTGTTTTGTATATTGCGCTATTATTTGTCATCTTTGCAAGCCACTTAATGTATATATTGAACTGGCGATTCTATTAGTGAAAGGTAATGTAAAGAGAACCAAGTTGGACGTTCTGTTTAATCGATTTCAAGTATAATAAATAAGAATAACAGAGAAAACAGATTCGATGTATTTGTTGACAATCGAATGATTCGTATGTTCGAACAGATTAATAACGTTTGCAACAATCAACATTTTGTTCATTCCATTTAAAATTTTGCAGTCTTAATTGAAAAAGTCGATCATTTAGACTGATTCATTCGATTGGTTCTTTCAACAAAACAGTTTTCTTTATATAGATCCGTAATATATTTGGGGTCTTCGAAAATAAATTTCGTTTAGGAAGAATTTCAAATAAATTTGAGTATCTCTGTGTAGATACATCTGTTATTGTGGATCTTTGTAAAGCAGTTTTATTGCGATATTAAAATGATTTGCTAGTCTAAATTTGCCAATAAATACCAAGTGTTGCAAACCTCTTACTAAACATATAATATTGTGCAATAACTACCTAACAATGTGGCATAAATACCACAATAAATATTTTTAAAACAAAAACAAAACAGAAACTCTTGCTTATTTATGTACAAAACATATAAATAATTCTTATTTATGTTTCGTTTTTCTTTCTTCTCTTAACTTTGCTGTAGGTAATTTACCACAATATGCCAATGTACGCAGCTGTAATTGTTGTCCTTATGGCTATCACATCGATTTGGATTTTGTGCGCTATTGTGAATCGCTGGCCAATGCCAAGCCATCCGAAGAAGAATTACAGCGGCGCTGCAGACGACGATCACGAAAATCAATGGAATTCATGTTGGGCTTGGATTCAATATTCGATCAATGGGATAGCACAGATAGACAGCAAACTTTAACCGAGGTAAGTGAGATTGGATGAGGCTGTTTGTTAAATATATTGTATGGATTGAGGTTTGTTGTTTATTGTTTTTTTTTTTGGTTGAATCTTAAAATGTGCACTCAAGTGTAGGTTGAAATATACAAAATCAAATAATTTATACCGCCTATAGAAAAAAAAAAAATTTGTCTTGTGGGGTTGAAGTAAAAATATAAAGGTATTATTTGCAAATTTTTATTATTTTGGAAACTATTTTTTTTAGCATTAAGCGGGCGTTGTAAAATGAATTAGAGATTTTGATTAATCTAATACTTAAGCGAATTATAAAAGCTGACTGTTTTATGATTTAGATTTGTCTTAAAGAAAATAAGATAACAGTTTTATTAAAATTATATTTTTAATTAAAAAATATTATTTTTTGTTAAGTGGCCATCAAGTTTTAAATTACCCTTACTTGATTAGCAAAATTGGCTATGCAATATTTTTAGCATTTTTTTATTGCTGGCGATCATAAAATTTTCATTAGTTCATAAAAATGTTCAACACTTTGAAAAGGGCAGGCAAAAAATACGAAAAAACCCATAAGAAACATTGTGTTTAAAGCAAAGTAACAAAAATAATTGTAAAAAAATCGCTGCCTGCCAACTTCAGCCAGGAGTTTTGAGGCCATAAAAAGACTTTGATCTGTCAGCAAAAGAAACTACTCACTCTAACAGCCACACAGGCGATAAAGTCAACACGACTAGCAGTTGGTTGGTTGGCAATTTTAAAAGTGTGACAAAATGTATTAACTACACAGTAAACTGTAGCAAATTTCAACACGTGTTGGCAACATCAAAGCGGCCCATAAAAACAAACAAACAAACAAGCAGACATTAAATATCAAAAGTATGAACAGCTTTCACTCATCACTGTAATCAAATCTAATTGGAATTATAGAAAATTGCAAAATTAATTAAATTGTTTTTTTATGCTTCATAGTTGCCTCAGGAAAACGAACTGGACTCGCCCTATCACAGTCTGCAGCGTACACCTTCATTCACCTCTACCCCCTACCAGTATCAGCCATTACGCCAGAGATCTTCCTCAGTGCCCCGGTTTACTTATGGTTCTCAAAACACCCATTATCCCCGTTCTGAGTCTCCGTTTGGCACGGCCTCATCAACCTGCTCCTCTTATCGAGGAGCTGAGAGTGATGTGCCATATCCTATGCGTAAGCCTGCTGTAAGTCCTCCGGAAACTAAAGCTTTTCTACACGATGCTCTAGATGAAGTGTGCAGTGACTTTGAGAGAACTCTGGAAAGAGCTTCTATGAAGCGCAAAAAGGCGGGTCAAAGAGATGATGCAGGGGGTGGTGGTAGAATAGTAAAGCCGGGTCTAAATAGCTACTTAAGTATGGATCGTAATAATAATTATCCCAAGGCCATGAGTTATAGTTACCAGGAGAGGCCTCGTAATGGTGGTTGGAACTGGGATTCATCAAGTTACCTTAACAGAGGTAAGTTCTTATCGCTAGACGCTTAAATTGTATTTTTACTTTCAATACTTCCTCAATTTTCTTAGTCATTTGTTGTGTTGTGTTGTTTTATTTTGAAAACTTGCACAAAATCAAAACAAAAAATAAATAACTCTTTGATTACTTTATATCAAATCGGATTTTCTATAGTTTTTGTTTTGTTAGCAGTTTATGCAAATTTAGCATTTTGTATGCTTACGAGTATATTTTTTCTTGTTTTATTTAAACTGTATAAACATTGTGAAGATCACGTTCATTTCACATCAAATGTGTCGTTGCAAAATCTTTCTATGCTAAAATTTTATTTGCTTGAGTTTTTTTTCACTCTTTATGCTGTGTTGTGAAATCTTTAACAAGCTAATTTTAGACTTAACAGAATTTTAAATAACTTTAAATGAAAAAAACTAAAAGTGAATAATTAAAAAAAAAAAACAAATTTTAAAAGTTTAAATAAAAATGAAGACCCCCTAGTCTTAGGTTTTAGAAAAGGAGACTTAAATAATAATAAAATTGTTTACTCCGGATTTTACGTTGTGATTAAAATGTTTTTTATAAAGTGAAATATATTAGAATTTGGAAGTGACTACACTGTTGTTTACTTAGGGACACTAAAGTGACAATTGTTGCCATTCCGTATGGCTTAGGCTCCAATTAATATATGTTTATATTAGTTGACTTTTTCGGTTCTTTGTTATGCAAATTGGTTACTTTACACATACCAGGTAATCTAGCTTAAGATCATGTAATTACTTTTTTCACCAAAAAGAGTTGGTATTAGCCTGTGTCTATTTTTATTTGTCTCTTATTATTGTAACTAAATTGATTATTTGCTAAAGTGTAATATAAAATGAGATTACTTTATTACACAAATTTAATAATTGATACTTTGCTAGATTAATTATATTCGTATATCTATATCTAGTATAGCTAAGTAATCTAAAATGTACAGACCAAACTATTATCTAGATACTTGAATTGATACGTTTTTTATATTGCCTGGTTTCCAATTAATATATGCAAATTTAAAGCAATTGGTTACTTTACGCATCCCAGGTAATGTAGCATGTAGTGAATTGTCACTTTAGTGTGTCAAAGTAATTGAAATTGTAGTCAAATTAAAATTTCTTTATATTTAAATTAAGAAAGTATTTAATTTAAGAACAATCGGTAGTTGAATAAGATTTCTATGAACATTTTGATTATTGATTATTGTTTGTCCATTTAATGCTTAAAATTGAAAGTGATTTTGTAGATAATGATTATTATATTATTGTGATAAGAAAATCAAAAATCAGTTTGGCAAAATTTGTAGAGCTTACGGCATATAAATTGGCTTTTTATGTTTGTGCAATTCGATTTATTTTAAGAAGCATGATTAGAGTAAAAAATAATTAAGTAATAAAGGGGAGACACGTATACAGATATTTAACTCAGAGAGAAAGAAAAATAAAAGTGTATTTGCTTCCAACTTTTTCTTCCAACCTTTTTTTTAGTTTTTCTTCAGAAGGTCTTTTTGCAATTCTTTCTCTAAAGCCTCTTAAAAGACCAAGCCTTTTAAAAGCCTGAACAATGTAGAAAATATGAAAGACAGCCACATAGTATGTCTCTTACTTACGAGTAGAGATAGAGAGAAGGGAGACATATAGTAGTTTTCCGTTTCGATATAAGATTTGTGTAAATGTTATTGAAAATTAAACAATTTCACCATTTAAATTAACAAAGTATTACATTTCCTCACCAGAAGCAGATTTAGTTACTAAACTGATTATATTGTATTTTTACTGTCCCTTAGTAAACTAAGGTGTAGTCAATGCAAAATTTTAACTGTATTTTTCTTTAAAAACTAGCTGGTCAGTTCAAATTCCATGTTACTGTTAATTTCAAAAAACAAATTCTAAATAAATAAACAGCAACATAGTTAGTTACTAAACTGAATTGTCTTTTTACTGTCTCTTAGTAAGCCAAAGTGTAGTCAGTGCAAACATTTAAACGTATTTCTTACTAACCCCTAGCTGAACAGTTCAATTTCCATATAACTGCCTTTTAGAACTAATTTTGAAACTAATAATTTGCAATAATAAAAGAAATTAAAAACAAATTGTTAGAATCACTAAAATTTATTTTCAACTATTTTTAAATATTTTTTTAAAAACAATACACTTTTTCTTCTTTCATATTCTAAAATAACATATGTATGTATGTTTGCCTAATTTACATAATTTTCTCCACTTTCAAATAAACACCATTCTTGGCTGACAAAAGTACCGATGCCTTATCCAAAACTAAAGGAATTTCGGTCTTCTCACAAATCGTAAACTTAAAATTATGCAAAAGATATGCCAATGCCACTCGGGTTTGCATGAGACCAAAACGTAAACCAATACAGTTACGGGGACCCTCACCAAATGGCAGCCAGGGCTGAGAACTTGTAGACTCGTCTAACTTTAAGGCAAATCTTTCGGGTTTGAAGTTTTCAGGTTCAGGATAGAAAGCAGGATCATGATGGACTGCATAAATGGGTATGAAAACAGGCATACCCTTTTTGATAACATAATTTAAATGGCCCGGCACCGGATAGTTATTTAAAGCCAAACGGGTTATAAGCGGTATAATGGGATATTTGCGTAGAGTTTCTAAGAACATAAAATCAGAAACTTAATTAGTTGTATGCCTCATTTATTCGATTATATTCAAAAACTTACCCGAAATAACTTGACCCATGAATTTTAATTCGAACAGTGTTTCATATTCAATATTGTTATTATCTTTATTAGAAGCTTCTTTGATTTCCTGCCTTAGTTTCTCCTGTATTTCCTGCTGCAAAGCCAGTTCATATAAAGCAAAGCCCAATGTAGTGGATGTAGTTTCGAACCCTCCCAAAAAAAACACAAAAGCCTGGGCTGCCATTTGTTCTATGCTCAATTTAACTCCCGTTTCCTTCTTAATACTCGTTAGTATACCCAAAAAATCATGGGACTCAATATTATTTCGCTCACGGTAAATTAACACTTCTTTAACAATGCGTATAAAGAAATTTGTGATGTCATCTGGCATTGAACGCATGTGAAGTTTGCGCGCCAATTCTGGAAAACCTTGCATGAAACTGGATATTACAGGACCATGTCTACGTTCGTTAAGAGAACGTAAACCCATTACACGAAATTCTGCCTGGGGATCTCTCAAACTATTGCAGTTTATGCCAAAAGCACAACTGCCAATGACATCGGTGGTAAAACGAGCCATTATATCTTTTATTTCCAGCTTAGGATCTTGTTTTGACAAATCATTTAATACTTCTACCAACTGTTCAGCTTGTTTTACCACCAGGCTATACATGTTTTTCATTTTGCCCGAACTAAATGTGGGCGACAGCTTGCTCCTCATATTCTTCCACTCGGCACCATCCAGCAGAAATAAACGACCTGATAAGGGATCATCTTTTGCATTACTGAACAAACCACGATCGGTGAAATTGTTGAAATCCTTTACTAAAACATTTTTCATTAGATTTGTATCCAATGCTACTACAGCAGCTCGATGTATAAAATAAAATCCACTAAATGGTCCGGTGCCTTTAAATTTCTCATAATTGTGTGTTAGTAGCTCAGCCATACTGTGGGTCTTACGTATGCCCTGAAAGTTGCCCAGTAATATGCTGGGCTTTAGATGTGGTATTTCTTGTTCCTGCCAGTAATTGAGTTTACGTTTTACATGGTAAAATAGCCAAGATATGATAATTGTAATGGTGGTTAGTAATACAAGAGTTATGGACATTTTGTTTTAGTTGTTATTATTTATTATTGATTATTGTTTGTCCAGTGAATGTTTAAAACTGAAAATTATTTTGTGCATATTGATTTTTATATTATAGTGATAAGAAAATCAATGGAGAGAGAGAGAGAGAGAGAGAGCTTGGCAATTTTCGAAATTGATAAGACTTGTATACATTTTCTTGGCCATGATATGATTTCATCATTTAAGAGCAAATGTGCTCATTTAAGATGTAAAGAGAACTTTTAACTGTGTTCATGTTTTTAAGAAAATTTACTAGGCTGCTAAGGCTAGAAATACACTCATTATAAATTTTGGATTCTTATTTTTATGCAATTTAATGGTTTCCGGCTGTCTCTTCATCTGCCTAACTGTGTTTTGGTAGAAAATATTTTTAGGCATCTTTAAGTTATAAACTTTACAGCGTTCCTCAACATAGTTTTTCTTCAGAAGATCTTTTTACAATTTATTCTTTGAAGCTCTTTAATAGATCAAGCATTTGAAAAGCCTGACAAGTGTAGAAAATAACAAAGTCATGAAAGAGAGATGTTTGTTACTCAGAGAGCAGAATTGAAGAGAGTGTTTGTCTATTTAAAAGTTGGTTCTTAAAAAACCTTCTACGAGTTCTTTAATATTAAACTTTAATAAGAATTTGAATATTAGTTGCGCTATCACTGGATTTAAAGGTACGGTCACATTTGGCAAATATTTACTCAAAAAAGCGTAACCACTTATTTTAGCACAAATTTGTTTGACGCTGTTTACTCTTACAAGAGTTTTGCAATATCAAACAGCATCAAATAAAATAAAAACTAAATATTTGTTGTGTCTTGTCCTAAAGAAACAAAGTTTTTTTTTTCAAATAAATAAATGAGTTAAAATATATTTTATTTAGTAGTTACATCTTTATCGACAAATATTTGCCAAGTGTGACTGTACCTTAAGCAGTAAAGAAACTAAACGGATTCTGTTTATAATTGCCGTAAAACGAGTGAATTAAATCAAACTGCCATTACTGCAAAATATTTGTCAATAAATTGGTTAGATTTTAAGGCTTTACTGTTAATTTTCCTTAAACAAATCTAGAATATTTTAAAACGTAACCGTCACTATTAATGAAATTAACATAAAAAAAATTGCCCAATACAAACAAAGCTTGAAAATAAAAATAAATAATTCAATATTTTGCTCCATTGACAAATCTAAAACAAAATTTGCATTTTAAAAGCTACATTAAATCTTTACCAAAATATTATGCAAAAAAACTTTGCAAAAAAAAACACTCTACAAAAAGCAAAATAAATTAAACTGCAGACAGAAAAACATTAAACTGTTAAATAAACCATACAATGAATGCAACAAATGTGTTTGTTTTTTATTAATATTACTGAGTATTTGTTGTGGATTTTTTCAAATTTAAATTTTCAATTGAATTTGCTGATTTTGGTAAGTGAGGAATTTTAAAAGCAACTGCAGCATAAAAACATTTATTTTAAATGCATATTTTGTTGATTGAATTTGTAAAGCTTAGACAAAAAAATGAAACAAAATAGCATTTTGAAACTTACAACATATTGCAAAAATAGTGGGTTGCATAAATTATGGTGGTGGCTTTATAAATGGCTTAAAAAAATTTTTTCAATTGAACAAACAAATTTTCCAAATTGACAAATATGGTGGGCCATAATTTTTCATAAATAAAAAATAAAAATAAACAGCTGCCTTGTGTTTGTTTTTTGTTGATTTAACAATTGACAAAATACTTGTAAATATTAAAAAAAACATTAATTGCCTGATTTTTTTTTGTTTCTATTTGTTTGTTCAATTATTTTATATATTTGTAGTTTTTTTTAGAGCATTTGTTGATGTTTCTTTTAATCATACAAAACAGTTGCGTGAGTCTATGAATCACTCCACACACAACTCGTGCAAAATTCAGTAAAACTTTGTTTCTATAGCAAACACTCAAAAAAAAAACATACATACATATTTTTTTTACTCTAATGCTGCTGTTTTTTTTCTATTTTAGTTCATTTTCCCACGTCATACAAACAAAAACAAAATATATGTATGTACATATATACCAATTTTAACATATTTATATAAAAATATACTTTAATGCGTCACATGTTACAAATTTTCTGACTTTGTTGTGATGATTTTTCAAACAAAAAAAAAAACTAAAATATAGTTTTCTGTAATATTTTGTCGATACATCTTGTCTAGAAATATTTATTTCGTTTACAGAATAATATTATTGAAACTATTATCAGCCAATTCAGCTAAAGATGAGAGACAGCTGCAAATTTATGCTATGTGCTGAAATCATTGCTTCCGATTAGTAAATTATATTTCTTTTATACTTTATTGGCAGTTATTTTCATAGGTACGGCTCTCAGAAAGTGAAAAAATGCTCTCTAATAATTATTAGAGATTTATTATCATTCGATAATGCTGCAAAGATCACTTGCAGTCCATTGTGATATCGTAAACTTAAATACATCATAAGACCAAATTTAAGGCCTGCATTTTATTTCATATAATCAATCTGTCGAGTAAATAAAAAAGTGTTTTATATCCAAATAACTGATCACGAAGTTCCGAAAATGGAGTATCGACATATTAACCAAAACTTTTTCTGGTTTTAATTCATTCGCGAATCATTTATAGATGATTAGAAAAGCTTCTTTGTACTTTTAAAAGTTAACTACCATTAAGAGATTGCTAGGATCTAATGACCGCCTGTTTATCAGTTAATATGTATAAGGATATCTCTGCCAAATGAACGACGAAAGTCTTGGTAACTACTCAAGAGACACCATAAATTCTTTTTCCTAGGAATCTAATGACCGTTATAATTCAATTGGGCTTACTAAATGCCACATCCTCTCAACTCTACCCAGTGATATACAAAATGTTTAAAAAGTTAGTTGACATTTTTCGTAATATGTATGTCAGGCAAATGTTATCAATGTCCCCATTTCCGGATATTCAAATGTAAAGGACAGCTAAATATCCGTCCCCAGGAGGCAACTGGGATTCCATGTGATATACACATTATATGGGTATCTATTGTCTGTCATACTATCAGTAAAATATTAAGCGGCTATCCATTAAGCCTGAACTATGTTACAATGATTCGCTAGTCTATAGGACAGCCTCATATGGGCTTAGTAAATGCCACATCCAAATCTACAAAGTGATCCACAGAAGTGTGTACAAAGTTGGTTGGCAATTTCCGTAATGTGTATGTCAGCCAACATCTGGGATACAATGCATGTCCAGGAGACCCATTAACCCACATAAAGTTCACTTACATTCCTCCACTACCTTAGAGTCACTTCCAACCATACAGTTACCTACATAATTATCAGTTCCGAGGCTTCTAAGATCTTATTCTTCGTGTAGTCTTTGTGATATCCGAGAATGATATGAAGACACAACTTACCGTACTTATATCTATGATAGATTTGTGTATAAATAGTACACAATTTTTATAAAACTTTTGGGAAGACACTACATTCATTGTTAAACTTATATGATATTTGAGTGTCAGTTTTCTTTATGCAGACTCCCTACATCTGCAAATACAGCACAGCATTCAGATAGTGTACATATTATAGGTAAAAATCTTTTTTCTAGTCAGCCATTTTCGGCAATAATATTGGGGTTCTAACACCAAAATCAAGTACTTGCCGGAAGACTTAGCATAAGATTTTGTACAAAATGCTATTTGATCACCATTGATATATATAATTTACTATTTAGGAAAATGATAATTCAAGTAATTCATATCGTTCTCGCATTTCCTTCAACTTCAATCTCACCGCCTTATATCTGCAGAACTAAATTTGTCTTTCCCGTGTTAACCCCCAGTCTCTAACTTTATTTTCATTAAGATAGCATGATTACAATAATAATAATTTAATCAGCTTCACAAAGTCATTCGCTGGGAAGGACTTACAACTTTCGCAATCTTAAAATGCAGCATAAAGGAGGAGCAAATTTAAATAAACTTCTAAGAGTAGACTCTCGAGACACACTGAAAATACTCCACATTCTATATACGCCTAAAATCATGCTGTAGCAAATAAATATATATATATAGTAAATATAGTAAGTATACCTCAAAGGGTTAATAAATAACCTTAATAACAATTTAGGGAAATTATTATTATTTTGATTTAATTTCTGTTTTTTTTATAAAGAGAAACAATTTAATTGTTATCAAAGAGCACAACGCAAAAAAAAAAAACAAAATTACTCTTTGCTATTTTATTTTCTGAGTAAAATTCGTTCGTTACAGTTGAAAGGGAAAATTAAAATTGTTGTAAAAGAAAACAGAAAGAAAAACTTGTTAAGATAATAATACAACAAAAAACTTAATCACACCATTAAGACTGTAATTAAAAATATAAGATAAAAAACTAAAACTAAACCAGATTTTTAATAACAAAAGCAGAAAACTAAAAAATTAATAACAAAATTGTTGTAAACAAAAAGATGAGCAAGAAACTTAGACAATACAATAATTTAGATTTATTTTATATTTTTCTTCTTATCTTGAAAATAACCTATAGAAACTAATAGGCTGGTACGTTTAGCTGTTTTATTTGTTTACTAAAGCTCTAATTTTTGCTAAAGAGAGTTGTATAAATGTTTGAACTGCTAACGATATTTTTAGTAACTTTATCATGTGTTATTAACAAACATTTCTAAATACATTTTTACTTTGAGTTTGTTAAAATGAAGAGTATAAATTAATAGAGAGCTTTTTCTGTTTGGAGATTTTGTTTGTTTTTATAATGAATTTTCTTTAGCAAAAATATAGATTAAAGGAAAAAGAAGACTGCCTAAAACAAATTTAAATATATTTGTTAATTTTTTTTTTTATGATTTTCTTCTCATCAATATTTTGTGAGTCTTTTGTATGTTGTTGTTGTTTTTTTTTCTGATTTTTTTTTTTTGGTTTGACTCTTCAGCAGATTTTTTTGCGTTAGACATAATTTAGTTTGTAGAAAACTTTCGAAACGAACACGTTAAAATTATGGCAAAATAACAAGAAATTTTTTTTATATATATAACAAAAATATAGTTTTTTGCTAAATAAAATAAAACGAAATATTTATTATAAGTAGTTTTGTTATTGTTTTTATTTTAAATTAATTAGTTTAAGTGCAAATTAAAAGAAGGAAAACTTTTGGAAATAATAATAATAAAAAAGTAAAGCACAATTAATCAAATTAAATTATTAAAATTCAAACAAAATTGTAAGAAAATTAAATATATAACAAGAAGTTACTGAAAAGCCATTAAAATTATTCAAACCGATCGAAAATCATAGAAAAATATTATTGAAATAAAAATTATTTTAAAAATTTTTACAAATAAATTGAAATTTTGAAAAAAATATCATAAGAAATTGCAAAAAAAAAAAATTATTATAATTACTGACAACCTATCGAAAATATTACAAATATTAATATGCTAGTGGAAATATTATAAATATAAAGGAAAACCGATTATAATTAATCAAAATCGAAAGAATTATTAAAAAAAGAACTTTATGTGAAATATCTACAAAGTTTTGAACAATTACAATTAAAATTGCTCAAACTCGATTGAAAACAAAAAAGGCAAAATTTATGAAATCAAATTTTCATTGAAAATTATTACATAGAAATTATAATTTTATAAATATTATAAGAAATTACAGAAAATCTCAAAACATCTATCGAAAATAACTTAATGTTAGAGGAAAACAAAATCTGAAACATAAACCTATTACAATAAACAAAATCGATCGAAATTTTAAAGAAAATGTTTAAAAAATATAATAAAAAACAACTAAAAGTGGAAAAAATACAAAATCTTAAACAAAACCAATCAAAATTACTCAAAATTCCCCCTAAAAAATAATAAACGGAAAATGAAACCAAATTAAAAATTTTCAAAAATAACGATTTTTAAACAAAAATTATTCCAATTATTTAAATTCGAAAATATGAAACGGATTTGAATAAAAATTTACGAAAAATCGTAAAAGTGTAAAACTAAAAGAAAGTTCTTCAAAATCGTTAAATCTGAGGATTTTAAAAAAACTCTAAATTACAAAAAAATTATGCAATTAAAAATAAAAATAAAAAATATTTTAAAATTAAATTTTATAAAATCAAAAAGATTTCAATTGGAAAATCGTTAGAATTAAAGATTAAATTGTGAAACTCTTGGAAATACAAAATTTATTTAAATAAATAAATGCTAGAATCAAACTATTCAAAAATATTTAAGAAATATAAAATAATAAAATTTAAACTAAAATTACCTCAGAATATACAAAATTAATGAAAACAACTTAGCAATATAAATTGCTATTAAAAATACGAAAATTGTTTCAAAAACAAGGCCTAAAAATTATAAATATCAAACAAATTAAATAAAGAATAATTGAATTTGAATTTAAAAATTTCAATTAAAAAATACAAAATATATATATAAAAAAACAAGTAAGAATATAACGAATTTCTAAACCCTCTACCAATGAATATCTCTGGAAAAAATTTGACAAACATTTTAAAGCAATATGTAGAATGTCACTTGCAGCAAAAAAAAAAAATAATTTTTAACCCTCCGATGGCCTATTTCTATGGAATTTTATATAAAAAAGCCATTTTTTTATTTTGCTTAATTATTATTTACAAATTATACATGTATAATGAATGCAAATAAAATGTTTATGTAATTTTTTATTAAAAAAAAAAGCAAAAAATAACTAAAATTTAAAAAACACGTTTGTGATGTGTTCAAACATTAAGTAGGTAACAAAAGTTCAAAAAGGGGCAGAAAGTTAATTATGTTTTAATTAAGGCGCAATAATTTAAACAATAGCACAAGGCAAACTAAAGTGAATTTATTAATCATTACTTGAAATTTCCGTACAAGGTACCAGCGGAACAGTACACGATCCTGTACTAAACACCTTTAAATCTCAATAGAAACTAAACTATTAAACGATGTTAGAAAAAATTTCCCCAGGGACCTTCTCATCCAACGGAGTGTTAAAAAACGGCATTTTAGTTATATCTCGGCTATTCATGAAGCAAATTTGATAATTCTTTTAATATAGTTTAGAAAGTATTTCTGACAGATTTTTAATAATTTTTAACATATGTTATCGGGAAACTTTCCAAAGTTGGGTGTTGTAGCTTAATTGATTAGCGCGTTTGATCATTAAGCATGAGTTGGTATTTGTGGCCTGGGTTCGATTCCCAGCCGCTGCCACTCAAAACAACATCAGTTTCTGATAATTATTAGTTTTCCTATCCTATCATAACTAATATTTATCACAGAGCCCTCCTTAGGTGGTATAGCATTTAAAAACGCCACCGAAGTAAAATAATGGCTATAAATCAAGCTTTGATTAATGCGCCTACTCACCACCAGAGGCGCTGAAATACTGTACTATTAATAAACATAACGCGCAATTACAGTGTTATCATATTAAAAGCTTTTCTCTACTTTCACCACCTATACTTTTTCTACCTACTTGCAAAGAAAGTAACACAATTAATTCATTAATATATAGGCATATTAATTGCCTGAGTGTTACTTCTCTTAAAAAAAAAGAAGTTAATTTTTGTGTATAAAATTTAGATAAAAACTCAATTTAGTCTTGGGGTTTTGTTTTTATCTTAACCAATTTTAGAAAATATAAATTTTGACTTTAGAAGGGTAATTTTCAAATAATAAATTAACTTTTAAAAATAGAGCAAAGTACTTTCTTTAAATAGCTATTTGAGATATATTAAAAACAGTTTTCTTCA
This sequence comes from Bellardia bayeri, assembly GCA_950370525.1. Lineage (NCBI taxonomy): Eukaryota > Metazoa > Arthropoda > Insecta > Diptera > Calliphoridae > Bellardia > Bellardia bayeri. The sequence goes on from OX493268.1 coordinate 3,757,023, forward strand.
AAATATTAATTTCAAATAAACATTTTATTAAAAATATGACATCTAAAGAAACTTTAAGAAAAAGGTACTTTTTAAAAGAAAAACTCCTTTTTAATTTTAAAAAATACCTTCAGAAAGTACTTTTTCTAATAGAGTATTTCTTAAAAGTCTTTTTCAAAAACAGTATTTTTTAAAAGTAATTTATTTCAAAGAACTAATAAAAGCACTTTATTAAAAAACAAACTAAATATTTCAAAGAATCTTTTATAGAAAAGTACATTTTCAAAAGTACCATCTTTAAAAGACGAATTCGATATTAACACGGTTTTTAGGAAATATGTACCATATTACCGTATTACTTTTTAGAAAAATAATAACTTATTGAAAATGTACGTTTGTAGAATAAGAAAAATAACCTTAAAATTTGTTTAACAGAATAAACAATATTTCAAAACAAATTCAAAGATACATTTACAAAAAATCAGTTTTTGGACAAGTACGTTTTTTGATACACTTGGTCAAATATTCTGTATCTTATAATAAGTACTGCTGAAATATTTAAGTGATACTATAACTTTAGTACTTCTAAAAACCTTTTGATTTAAATTCGCTCTGTAATTTAATAAAATTTATGATAAAATAAGTAATTAATCAGTTTGTTAAAGCCGTAAGATCTTACACAAGGTGGAGGGTATAGAAAATATTTATATATATTTGATATATTAACAAATTAAACATAAAATTGTGATTAATTTATAGAAATCAAATCGAATAAATACGCATATGAATATGAAATGATAAACTAAAATAGATAAATAAATAATAATGAATATACAAATATTAAATAAATGCAATCGACAACTTCAAAAACCAAAGAAAACCTTATACTACTCATATACTACATAATACAACTTAAAAACGAATTTATTTAAATTATTAAATTTAAACGAAAAAAAAAATAAACAAAATGTTTGTATCAATATTGAAAAAAATTAAAAACGAATTAATTTATAGTGAGTTTTTTCAACATTACAACCAACAGTTTGCTTGATAATTTTAAGGCATTTACAAAACTGCAGCTGCTGTTGAAATTCTAAACACTAACAAAAACTATAATGACCTTTATGAAATTCAAAATACAAATCGCAAATCTCTTAAACAATTAATATTATTTAATATTTGTGTTTATTTCTTTTAAGTGTTCGCTTTGAAATGAAAATTATTTAAATTAGAATAAAATCAAATAAATAATAACAATGACTCTCCTACAATTACTTGTATATATAAATAAATGATAACAATAGATAATTTTGTTTCGCAAGGTTTTTATCAGCTAAATATATAAAAAAAAGAAGCAACAAAATTGACAAAAAATATTCTTTTTATTTAAGAAAAATAATAATAATAATAAACACAATTACTACAATGCTTAAAGCTTTTGAAATTTCTATATGTTTTTGCACTTTAATAATTTGTTGTTATTTTGCTTGAATTAATTTAAAGAAATTTAAATAAATTTCACGCGCAACTAAATACAAAAAAGAAAAAAAAAAATAAAACTATGTTTGCTTCTGCAAAATCTATAAAAAAACGCCAGAAGAAAACTTCACCAACACAAGCAGCAAAAGAGGAAACGTCCGGCTCTAGTACGGCCAGAAAGGCCAGAGCTTTGCTACACCGGAATTGGTGGAAGGATTGTAGGTTTATGTTTTTGGTTTGACGTATATACTTTATAGTTAAATAGTAGTAGAATGTATTGTTTAAAAAAATAGAGTTGAAAATTCTATTTCTATTACGATTTATTGTTTAAAAGGTCAAAGGTTATCTAAGAAAAGATTCACACTTTTTCAGATAACTATGAAAGTTGTAGTAGCTATGATATGTGTTCAAAATACTAACGAAAGTTTATTACAATTAAGTTTAGTTTTCATAACTGCAAAACTAAATGATGATGGTTAATGTTCCCTCTTATGTTTTGCAATATAGTTTGGGGAATAGTCTACCTTGTCTTTTTGTTCTTATACAGTTTCTCCCTTTCCATCTTTATTTTTACCTAGGATGTATTAGAATGCATGGTAACAGTTAAAGCTACCTACACTATTAATATCGTTTTATTGTAAAAAGTGTCAAAGGTCATCTGTGAGGTGATCTTTTGTAAAGCAACTCTGCTGTGTTTTTAATAACTGAGGAAATTCTTGTAATGAGAGTTGGTTATTTACTAAAACTTCTTTTGGAAACTTATTATAACATCAGAGTTTTCATCATTTCAGAACTAAATGTACATGGCTAATGTTCCCCCTTATATTTTGCTATATTGTTCTCTCTTTTAAATGTTACCCCTTAAATTTTCTTTTCTTTTAAATATAAAATATAATCTTTACTAAAATAATTTTGTTTTACTCAAGATGTATATATTTTTGGGAGGTCTTTTCAGTTGTGTACAGTTTCTATTAGTTGCTCTCTCTCTCTCTTTTTTTATGTTAATTTTATATTTTATAATTAAAAATTCCAATGTTCATTCTTCTATTGTTTATTGACCCGGCAAAATATAACTTAAATACCTAGTAGGCAATTTAGGTTATTGAATTTGAATTTCTTAAATTTTGGAAAGTATTTTCGGTTTGCAAATGCTATGCTATATATGTTTTTTTTTTTTAATTGGATATATAATTATTTTCAATATAATAACGTTTAATGTATTTTAAATGTTGAATGCTATTAGTTTTAAACTAATTTTATTTTACTCAAAATTTATGGGTACCCCAAAATGTCTCCTTGGTTTTATATTGTTGTATTTTTATGTTATTTTCATATTTTTTTAAATATTTATTATTAAAAGTGAACAGTGGTCATATTATTCACATGTTTTTTGACCCGGTAAAATATGAATTAAATACCCAGTACGAAATTTAGGCCATTGTCTTTGCTCTCCAGAAAAACAATAGTTTTTCTCAAAGTTCTACTAAAATGTCGCAAGAAAATAAATAATGCCATTGTCATAACATGATTTTCCGAATAAAATAAAAATATGTTTATGAAGCGCAATACATAATCCATTTCGGAGGAATAAAGAATGATATTACTTTAAATACTTCATTTAAAGACCTAAAACATGACGTTGTTCTAAATGGAGGTTGTATGTAAATCTTTTGGATTTTCTGTTTTAGCTTAAAATTCTAATCCAAAACTACTTGTTACTTTTAGTGTGCTAAAAGGACTCACAAAACTTTACTAATTTTTTTACATAGTTTTTAAACATGAATTCAAAATTCATAAATTAATTGTCTATATTTTAACAAATTCGAAACAGTTAAGTGTCTCTTCCCTTTTCACAAGTCAGAAAATTATTTCGATTGTTTAAAATCAGCTATAAACTTTCACAGCTAACGAAATATTATAAAAAGCTTTTACAAATACGTTTAATTGGCGTACTATTTTCTAAGAAATATTTCAGCTTACATAACTTTTGTACAAGCAAACAATATTACATATTGCACAACAAGACTTCTACAACAATATTTTGTAAAATAAGCAGATTTAAAGTAAAAAAGTAAATTTTAAACATTTATAGTTTTAACTTGACTTAGTTCTTACATCTATTAGACTGTCTGTTTTAACTCAAAGAACATTCTAACAAGTTCAGAAAATTTACAAGCCATGTAACCATGATGTTTAAAACTATTGTCTTAAATTTACTACAAACTTTCATATAACTCAATAGCTAAAGAAATATGTCAAACAAATTCTTCAAAAACGTTGAATTAAACAAATATTTATTTAAACAAGTAGTTAATATTTGAGCTTACATAACTTTCGTAAAAACAAACATTATAATTTGTAGTAAAAACTCAAATCTTTTCTAAATTAAGTTTGAAATTCTACATTTGCTAAATTTTCTTTAGGGTCTGATTCATTTAACTTGTCCACTGCTTTTTTAGTTTTTTTTATGTTGAGGTTATTTTTAAATAATTTTCTTTATACATTTTCATCACCATTGTCAACCTGACACTTTATGCTAAATGTTTGTTGCTGTTCTGTCAAGCCATAAACTAAATTTGTTAAACATATTAATTGTTTTTTTTGCGTTTTGTTTAAAAAAGTCAATGTTTCGTTTTTAGCTTTGTTGGTAGTAGCGTCGCTCGTTTAGTAAAATGATTAATATTTTTGTTTAATTTTTAAAATTTATCTTTTTTAGTTGTCAGTTATTAGAAAAAAATAACTTATTTAATGTTTTTTTTTTTAATATTTTATGCACAATAAAAAAAAAAAGAAAAATAATTAGGTAGTAAAATATAATTTATGATGTTTTAGAACTGTTTGATGTTTAATTGTTTAGTTGAAAATAAAAAAAATACTGAATAAAATTGATTTAAAATAGAGTAAATGGCCAGTTTATACCATGGTCAACTGATTAATTATCATCACATCATGTTCAGAAAACTGTCATATGCGAGGTGTCTACACGTTGCCATTAATATATGGCAACTCGTAATTATATCTAATTTTTAGCACTTTTGCAACAATATATTAATCGAAATCTATCGTTACAACAAAATCTAGGAGGAATGTATAATTTGAAACTATTAAAAGAAGCCTTAATAAATAACTAAAACTGTTTACTTTCTATTATCTTAACAAAACTCTTGTCACAGCAACTAAAAGTAACAAAAGCTTAATCCCTCTCTTACTAAACACTTTTGTGCCCACAAATAACCTGTTTTTTTTTCGTGTATATTTAAAAAGCTCTAAAGTTTTCTTCTCCCTACACTGGCTAAAGTTTTAGCAAGTTAATCTGTTCGACTTAACACATTGTTAATAATTTAATTAAATTATTTTGAGTCATATACTATACAATTGTACATGTACGTATTAATAAATAAAATAACATTAAACTTTATCTCTCTAGAGATTTGTATGTGAATAATATTGACACTTTGAATCAAATTAATGACCACTTCAATGAACTCGGCATTTTTAATCTTTGTTGCTATAAAATTCCGCTTGAAGTGATAATAAAACATTTAAATTCACATAAATATTTCAAACTAAAAGAAAAAAAAATACTGAAAACACAGTAATTGTAACAAAATGTATTTATATTAAATTAAATTCAAGAAAAATGTACTGAAATTTATTGATAGAGAGCTTTGCAAAACGCAAATCTCTAAAGTCAGTGCCATTTAGAAGCTCATCAGTTTTATGAAAGCACAGCATAACAATAACATAGAAACGCGAAAAATAATAAACAAATAAAAGCTTTTTTGACAATATTTTTTTCATAAGTTAGATAAAATAACAAATTAGTTTGTGTATTGTCCAAAAAAAAAGAAACAGACAAAATAAAACTGACACACATTCATTTATTTATTGAATCAACAAAAGTCCCAATACCAGTCTACACCCCAGTCAAGTCAAGCAACTTTACCAGAAACTCATAATATTGAAATACCTATTTAAATCTTAAGACTGCAAAAATACAACAATAGACCAGCCATACTTATTTTTGTTTTAATTTATTCATAAAATGCAAAACCTAAGAAAAAACCCTGCTAAATTTTAACTCCAACTGAAACTTAAATTTAAAATGCATTTACTCACAAAATAGTTTTAAAGCAAACGCGTTAATGGAAAGACTAAATATCAAAATAGTTTTAGTTAAACACGAACAAAATTTTGAAGAAAACTGTAAAGCTTCATAAAAAAACCAGGTTGAAAAAATTATAAATTGTTTTTCTTTTAGATTCCTGTGTGACGGGCAATAAATCTCCCCGGGCCTCCAGCATTTACTCGAAAACATTGCCATTTCAACAGAAATTATCACCAGCTGAACAACAATATGAGTCGTATGTTAAGGCCACGGTGGCGGCCAATGCCAAATCACCGGTGGAGGAATTACTGTCGCCGCCCACACCACCACCACGACGTCATACCTTAACGGCCAAATTGTCTATGACTAGTCCTGCCACTGCCATTACCAGTACAGACAACGCTCAATCTCCGGGTTCAGAGCAGGCTTTAAGCAGCTGCTTAGCTTCGCCGAGCAAAGAGTCAGCTGCAGCTTCTGCTACTGCCGCTGATGCTCAAACTTTGTTTAATATACGCCAGCAGATGGCGTTGAGCTTAAAGAGAATGAAGGATTTAGAGGAGCAAGTTAAAGCCATACCGGATTTGCAGGTGAGTTTAGCAAGACATTTTTCATTGCAAATTAAAGCTTTTAAAGTTATAGAACTGTAGCTGAAAGTTATTGAAAAGCTTAAGACAGAAGCCAAAGCTTTTTGAGTTTGTAATGATTTTATTATTTTAAAACTCAATTAGGTCAATATTATGGAAAAGCTGAAAGCTGTTTAATGATTTTACTCGCTTGAAATGGAATAATATCAATAAAAGCTTTTTAACTTTGTAAAACAGAAAAGCTAAACAATTTTTAATTTTGCAATGATTATTAACATATTAAGCTTTTCTATGCAAGAACTTTAAAAAGCTTTTTAAAAAATTATTTAGACTATACTAAATTACTAATTTTATTACTTTATAGAGCGAGCTATCCCAGCTGCGCGAAGAGAAACAACGCTTACAACAGACTGTCAAAAACAAAGAGGAAGAACTGCTAAAAGCTAAAGAAGCCACCCGGTTTTCTTCCTCACCTAGTCCAGTACTTACACCTAAAATAAACTCACCCGTACAATTCCAGCCCCAGCGGGTAAGTCCTATTTCGTTAGAGAGTATGGGTGCCAGAATGCAAAGTTCTAACAGCAAATCGCCTATACTCAAACGAGATGTGGCCACCATGTGCAGCAAACAAACTACCCGAGACATAGCTGTAGGCAGTCCCATACCGCACCACAAAACACAAAGAGATGTAGCCTGTAATGCTGGCCTAACGAAAAATATCATGGAAAATTTGTACACCAAAACCGATGTAGAGGAACGCATTAGACTGTCCATAAGGCAGCATGAAGAACAAATGAAACTGGCCCGCTTAAAAGATTTAATATCGGTGGGCACCCAAATGTGTGTGGTTAAGAAAGACACTAAAGATAGTGTTGCGCAAACTAAACCCGAGCAGAAGGTGCAAAAACACAATGCCAGCATTATGGTCCAGCCAACAACACGTGAAAGTTACACCAGTTGCAAACCAGATGTACGATCGGTGGGCAGCTCAAATGATCGCGTGTCAGATGTATTGTGTGAGAAATGTTTAGTCACGAAACGTTCCGTAGCATGTGCTACCGAAGCTGATGCTAAAGAGGAAACAGTAAAAACAGTCTCTCTAAAGTTGTTAGACATGCCGGCTCGTAGCAATACTTTCAGTTTGGGCGACAATGAGAAATTAAATATTGCCAAAAAGTCTACAGGAACCCAGTACACACCCACAGTGCAGCACTCGGCCGGATCACAAACATCAGCAGTACTAAAACACACTGTGGGAGTGCAGTTTGCGCCTCAACAGCAAAATAACAGCACACAATTTGAGCTGTATACCATAGCCCGCCAAACAGATACCAGAGATTTAATTAGATTGTGCACCTCACAAACCAATACAGAAGAAATTTCCGCTCCAACACCGCCCGCAGAGAAGAAACCAGAAACTGTCAAACCGGTGTTGCATACAAAGGCCTGTAACACTGAGGCTAAGAATTATAAAGATCATGGCGTGAATACTTTGCCTCCGGTTACAACCAGCTCTACCTCCTGCAATACGGAGGAGGTACACAAACGTGATATAGCCTGTGGTGACATAGTCAAGCCCCACATCTCAATTGCTTGTGCCGACAACTACTGTGATTCTTGCAAAGATGCCATCAAAAACTTAGCTAAAGACTTCTCGAAGGTATTGGCCAGTCCGTTGCCTACAAGAGCTGTCGAATCTAAAATACCAAGACCCAAAAATTTACCCAGTCCTAGTCCGGTGAGAAGGCAATTTTCAAGACAAAATACCTACACTGTAACTCCCTCACCAACACCTAGTCCCGTGGCGGAAAAGAAAAATATGGCAAGGTAAGTGCAGACACATTTGTGTATTAGTGTTTAGTAGAGACATTAACCTGTTTGGTAATGTATGTGAATGCGTGGTAAATAGTGGTGAGTAAGAGAAAATTACTCACTGACCTGGTCTACGCTAAATAAATAAATATGTATGTTATTATTATTGCGGTTGGTTAGATATGTAGAGAGTGAGCAAGTTGTGGGATGATTGTAATTTCTAGGGAATTTAGAAAACGGCCAATATGTCTACGAATCAAATGTAAAATTTTACTAGATAGTGAGTTTATGTTATAAAATTGGACCTGGTTCTAGTTCCTAAAAACAAACAACTCTTCAACTTCGGTTTGAAGAGTTTTTGGCAACATTCCTTCTTCACAAAAAAAGCTGATTTCCTGGCAACAATTCGTACTGCGCAGCAGCAGTATAAAGCTACGTTCCCGTAAACAGCATGTACCCATACAAAAGCCAAACAACAGCAATGACCTTCGCAGTAAAGTTTTTGTTGGCTGTCGGTAAAGCTTTTCAGTTTGTTGAGAATATTTTGCCTCTAAATTATAATATTTTCATATAATTTTTGCAACAATAAGTTCTGGTTTTTTTAAATTAAATAAAATTTCGTACAACATAAATTTACCAAAGGAACTCTAATGTTTTGGAGTCTCAGCAGTTTTACTTGCTATCCATTGATAGTAAGTGGCTGCTCAGCCTTGGTGTTCACGTAAATAAAATATATTTTATTAAAACATTTTACTTTAACTTAATTTTTGTGTTTTTTTACAGTTCCTTGCAAGAAAAATCCTCTTCACCATTTCAACAATTGGAATCTTCAGGTGAATCTCAAAGTTTTATAAGCGAGCCAGTAACTTTAAGTGCTATAACTACACAAAATCCAAAATCAACAACTGCCACAACCATCACACTAGAGGAAAAACTTGAAAAATTACCCTTATCATCAAATAGCTCCCCAGAGGGTTCACCACAACGCAAATCCTTATATGACCTCAGCCAATTGGGTGATAATGAGCTCATTGTTAGAGAAGAAAAACGTGTAAGCATTAGCTGGTCTAGGGACAACTCACCAGCACCCACACCAGCTACAAACAGCAGTAGTAGTAAACCTTTTACCGAGGAGGATAAACTACAGGCACAAGAAAAGCCCACAACGGCTTGTGCCAAAGAAATATCACAAGGAGCACGCAAGAAGACATTGCCCTCACCCTTGAAATCTAGTCATGAAGGTAAATCTAAGCCAGAAACTGCAGCAGAGGAGGACATATCCCAGAAACCTTTACCTTCCAAAGCTTTGTTACAAAAAATTGCCATGAAAGAAACAGAGCCCAGGAAAAAGTAAGTTTTTGATTTTTTTTTTTTTAAATTATATTAATTTACTATTTATTAATAAAATTATTTGTAGAATTACTCCCCCTAAAGATATGTTAGCCGCTTTGAAGACCATCAACAATTCCTTATTGAAAAAATTAGGCGCCAAGCCCATTTCTTCGTTGAGTTTGAAAAACTCCAAGCAAACCATACAAGAAGAATGGTTCCGCTTATCCAGCTCCGAGAATGCCGATCCCCATGAAGTCGAAGATTATTTAGATTGTTTTGAAGAACTATCGGTGCCATTATTAGAATACTGTGTTAATATGGTGGATGCCAATGTAAGTAGAATAATGTATTTAATAATAATGGGAGGAGTAGCAAGATAACGAACGAAAAAAAGCAGATGGGTTTAACAGAAAATTAAAATTTAAGGTGATGTGGCTTTTATAGGTGGGATGTAGTTTGTAATGTTCAAAACTAATGATCCCACATGCACCTTTATATATACTAAGCTATTAAGTGCCAATTTACATGAAGCAATTCTTTAAACTAAGCTGATTACCTTTTAAACATCGGGTTGAGGGGAAGATAAGAATGAGTACACACTTGATTGTACTAGCATTTTGTGTTACTCTCTTATTCGTATTACGTATGTATATACAAATGTGTGTATACTCTCAAATAAAAATTCGAGAGATTTAAGCAATAATAATTGTGCTATGTGAACACTGAAGAAATTTCAAGGAAACAATTGTATCAATCTTTTCAATAAAAATTGCTTCGTGTAAATTGGAACTAATATAACTCTATCAACATAAAGAGCACATAAAACTTGGTTTCAAAACTTTAAATAAGTATATTTTTTAATGTAAACGAAACATTGACTCGAATCTTTTATGGTAAGATGGAAAATCATTTTATCTAAACAAAACATTTTAGGCTGGAAAAAGTATGGGTAGAAATGTTGCCGATATCAAAAAAATAAAAAGTTTTGATGAACATTTTTTTTGTAGAGATTCTACAAATATCTAAGAAAATCTTTCTTTTCTAACCTAATACAAATAAATGTTTAATTAATTTATTTCAAGTAAAAAGGAAATTACGCAATTCCCAAACAATTAGACGAAAATCCCAAAAATGGTATTTCTTTAAAATTTTACTGAGTAGGTCCACATTTCCAACAGAGCTGGTAAAATACTTTAGGGTTAAAGAAGGTATACATGATAGTTTTCGAAACTGATTTTCGTATTCTTATACCAGCTTTGTAATTTTAGAACATAGAACGAATATTGTACATATTATGGTAAAATGATGCCTGTAATAATACCTTTCAGAAAAATATAAATATGTTATATATTCTTAAAGAAAGTTTTGAGTAAAGACACATTTTCGATCAAAAAATTAGAAAATTTTTTTTTTTTTTATCAACTTTCAAATTGAAATACGTTTATTTTTGAACCTAGAAAAGATATTGCTTTGAAATATGTTATGTCTGATAGAAAATTTTATTGGTAACTAACAAAACGAATATGAGGAAATCGTTCAAAAATTTTGCCCGATATTAAAAATAAAACTGGAGTAGTGTTTTAAAAAAATTTGAAATTTAAATTTTCAAATGCGTATAACTCGGAAACCGTAAGAGATAAATAGCAGGCATGTTTTTAAAAGACCTAGCTAAGGACTTTCAGAAAATATATAGCAATCTTAGAAATCGGAACAGAGATCGCTATTTTGAGCTCCCACAACTACTCCTCTAAAGGGTTTAAAAATTTAAACCGACTCTCCCGTTTGGATCAGTCGTTTAGTAATTCCACAATTTTTTTTATAAAATTTTGATTTGGATGGAATGTTTTATATTCAAAATAACAAAATAATTTTCTATTTCCTGTACGTAGGGCAACACCGCTATGCATTATGCTGTATCCCATGGTAATTTTGACGTCGTATCCATATTGTTGGATTCAAAGGTTTGTAATGTAAACCAAATGAATAATGCAGGATACACATGCGTCATGCTCGTTTCATTGGCAAAATTGAAAAATCCAGAACATCGTACCGTCGTCGAACGACTGTTTCAGATGGCTGATGTCAATATACGAGCTAAAAAGGTAAGTAATCCCACACTTACATACATCTTATAATTCATGAAACTAATTCAAATACAATTTAACTTAAATATCATAAACAGCATTGCCAGACAGCTTTAATGTTGGCTGTGTCGCATGGTAACCTGGAAATGGTACAATTATTGTTGTCCGCTGGAGCTGATATAAATATACAAGATGAAGATGGCAGCACGGCTCTGATGTGTGCCGCCGAACATGGTCGCAGTGATATTGTTAAACATTTACTAACTCATCCCGATTGCGATTCATTAATACAGGATGTGGTAAGTGATTTTTTAAAATTGAAATTATAAATAATGTTAAAATATTATTTGTTTATATTTAGGATGGCAGTACCGCTTTCAAAATCGCCTGGCAAGCGGGCCACCGTGATATTGGCATATTTTTGTATGTCCATGAACAAATGTTGCGCAGCAAAATGCCTAATAGGGGAGAAAATCTGCCAGCAAAACGCAGCCCACCCGCCACCTCGCCCCGTTACACTCACAAAAGGCAGCCCTCTAAATAAGTCGTATTTTTTTTTGTTTAAAACTTCTTTTAGATGTTAAATTTAAACCTACATTACAGCAACACATTTAATTTAAAAGCCAGTTTTAAGTCAGTTAAACAAACGAACAAAGTTTTTAGTTTTTTAATTTATTTAAAACAAATTTAAGCATTTAAAATGCCACATTTATAACAATTTTGAGGTTTTCAAAATAAAGAACTTAACTCAAACTTAAACGAATATAAAGAAAATCACAGAAACACCTTCATTTTTTAAAAAAGCAGTTACATTCCAAGCCATTAAAAAAAAGAAAAAAAAAATAACAACTAGTTCTCAAGCTTTAAGGACTATGGACAACGAAAAAAGCGATCTTTACAGAATAAAACGAAAAAAGGTGTTTTCTAAAAATATGTTACAAGTTAAAACACAATTTGTTTAAATTTAAAAAAAGCGCACAATTTAAAGCTAAATTAACAGCAAACTTTTTTAAAATAAATTCAAACAAATAAAAGCACTTAATAAATACATTATATTTGATTAATATTTCAAATAAAACTCAAATCCCTCCATGAAATATTTTCAAACAAAATAAAAACATTAAAAAATTAAATCGGGTTCTTAATTTAAAATTTAATATTTACGTATAACAAGATTAACACAAAATTAAAAAAAAAAGGAAATTAATTAAAATTTCAAAAATTTAACAACATTTTAAAGTTCAGTAAGCGTTTTAAAAAAGCATTTGATGAATTACTACATAAAATTTATTTACACAACTTTTAAGTTTAAAACCGTTTTATTTTAATTTAATTTAGCAAGTAATTTAAAACACAATCCTAGTTTAATTTTATTAATTATATGTTTCTAAGTTATAATATAAACTTTACAAATAAATAAAACACAACAAAAACAAATTCTTGTTACCCGAATCATATCAAACAATGACAAATCTATAAATTTATGGGAAAATCGTGTTCGTCCTGTAGTTTATTATTGTTCGAAATTTTACTTAAGTAGTGACGGATGCAACACATTTTTCTTGATACATATAAATCATATTAAAAAAATTACAAATTTTTAAATAATAAATATATATTCTGTAGTTTTTAGACAAACCTTGTTACAAAAAAAATTTTACTATAAAAAATATTTTATTATTCTATTTATAGTAGTTTTAATATAATCCATAAAAGAATTTTTGAAAAATAAAACTGTGTTGGATTTTTTATTAACATTATTTTTGGTTTAGAAACAATTTAGAATTTTTTTTGTGTATACAAAATCTCAATAATGTAATAAACACTTTAAATATACAATATCTTTGGTAAAGTTCACTGAAATTTGACAATTTGTTCTCTCTTTTAGAATCGCTTGCTTGATTATTACTCCCTTTTTACAAAATAAAAATTCTCTTTTCATAACGTTACACTAACCAATAAAATTATTTATTTACACTAAAAAAAAAAAAAAAAAAAATAACACTCACACATTAACAATAAATAACAAAAAACAAATTTCAATAAATACTGTTTCAAAACTCAAGTTCTATAACAAGAAGCTGGCAAATTTATAACTTTACAATAGCTCTTACTCTAGATTACTACAGCCGATTCTCTGCCCTCATACTCCACATATTCAAATCTCTCATGGAGAGGTTTTATTCTCAAGGCAACTCCCTCCTGACAGCACACCACCATGTGCTGTGTGTCCAAAGTAAATTCATATTTTTGCAATAGGTGGGCCAACATTGAACGCATTTGAAGTTGGGCAAAGTGTAGGCCCAGGCAATTGCGCGGACCTTCCCCGAATCCCAGCCACAGGCAAGATTGTCTTTGTTTATTGTCTGGTGCAGAAAAACGATCAGGATTGAAGGTGTGCGGTTGGGTGTAGAGAGCTGGATCGTTGTGTATTGCATGGGTGGGTATGATGACGTACATGTCTTTTCGTATCAGATATTGGGGATGATCGGTGCACTGATAGTTGTTGAGAGCACGACGCATGATGTACGGGGTGACGGGATGTAGACGTAGGGTTTCTAACAAGAATTTAAAATTTGAAATAAATTTTAGAGTGAAAAAGTATTTAAAATTTATAATTTTTAATAATAGATAATCTTGTAAAATTTTACCTTTTACAAACTATTTGATCAAACTTATAATTATAATGTAAAATTCGTTAAACCTAAAGATAAATAATATCATTTTCAGTTTCGTTTATCGTAGAATAAAAGTTTCACTCGTTTTCTAAAATGCCGTGAAATTGTTTATGTAGAATTAAAAACGAATTCAGCTTCACTCGTAGTGGTATCACTTTTATTTCCTAAATTTCACTAAATAAAAGTCAGTTAATAGAGGCCCTAGAGCCAAAAGCAAATAATTCTTTGATATAGAGCCAAAAGGACAATAATCGGTGATCACTTTTATTACCAATAAATCTTCTATTTCAAATTATTCCATTTTGTGTAAAAATATAAAAGTCCATTTATTTAGCTCGGTAAATAGAGGCCCTATACAAGTCTAATACCAGGTTTTATTTTAATAGTTTTGGACTTGACAATGATTTTCGCGTTAAAACTTTTTTCAAAACAAAACTGGGTTTTTAGGCCGAAACCGAACCGAAAAATCGGCCTAGTCCGAAATAAACCGAAACTTTTCAAACATACTATTAATTTCCAACAAAAAAATTTTTGTTTTATTTAATTCAATTATTGTATTTATTTATATTATTTAACATGTTTAGATAATTTTAAGGTGACCTAAAGTACCGACACTGAACCATAAATATTGTGTTTTTTTAAATGCACAGTTTTTACCGTATTCTTAAATGGATTACAATAAAATATTTCCATAATACTCGTATGTGTTTTTCCTTTATAAGTTTCGATAGATTGAATTTGATTGATATTTTAAAAACACTGTTCTCTAAATTGTACTTTTCTACTGAATGAGGAATGCTCCTGCTATGAAGTATAATCATAATTCATTGGTTTCAAGACTGGTTTATTAAAATTTGTAAGTTTAATGTCTTATGAACCAAATAATATTTTGCCTTTTTTATTAAAAGTTTAAGTATTTTTGAAACACTATTAAAATTTTGTCAAATTACTTATTACTTATGACTTACCTGAAATAATTTGTCCTACAAATTTCAACGACTGTATGCACTCATAACTAAACCTCTCATCATTCTCCTCATAGGCCTTTACCACCTCTTCTCTAACTCGCTGCTGTAATACCGGATCTCTGGCCAATTCATACAAAGCATACGTTAAAGTTTTCGCTGTTGGGTCTAGCCCAGCCCTTAAAAATGTAAAAGCATGAGCAGCCAATTCACCCACTAAATGATCTCTTAACTCTTTGGGATCTGCATGAACTTCCGTCTCATGGGTGCTCATTTCTTGGATCATGATATTGATGAGTAATTGCAGATAGTCATCTTTGTAATCATTACATTTATCACGATGTATAATAACATCATTCAGTAAGGCAAGAAAGTAAGTTTGCACTTTCTTTTTGGTGGTGGAGAATTTCAAAGAACGAAATAAATTTGGATAACGCTGTATTATGGTGGTAAGAAATGTGCCATGTTTGTGGGTATGCAAGGCAAACTGGGTCATGGCATCGAATTCGTCTAGAGGATATTTCTGTTGCATGGATTGGGTCAAGCCAAACACTATTTTGGCTATGTTGCCCAAAATAAAACGATGCATTAAAGGTTGCACATCCAATACCACTTCTCTTTGGCCACAACGCTGGCTCTCTTCCTGCATTTTCAGCTCAAACAGTAAGAGAGTTTTTTCACACTCTTCACGTATGCTCTCTTGAAAAGCTTTCATATAAGCTTTTTGAAATACTGGCTCCAATTTTAAACGCATCTCTTTCCACTGCTCACCACTCAAACTATACAAATCCGCCGATAGGGGATCTTTTTTCATATTATGATAACAGCCACGATCATTAAAATTGGAAAAGTTCTTTACCAATATCTGCTGCATTAATTCTTGATCCAACACCAAAACACGAGGTTCCAGCAAATGATAGAAACCACAATAGGGCCCAGAGCCCTTAAATCTTTTGTAGAGTTTTTGAAAATATTCATGCTGCTCCAACAGCTGTTTACAGGTGCCATATTTACTCAATGTCTTAATAATATCCAACAAAGGTTTGGGATGATCGTGCGGCACTCCCAGGAAATGCCAATAGTCGCGTATGTATTTTAAGCCAATGGCACACAGGGTAAATAATAGAAAGATGATTAAACCCAATATTAAAAAAATTACCCACATTTTAAAGTTTGTTTTTCATTTATTTTAAAAGCACAATTTTCTTACTCAGTTTACATTTATTTAAATTATTTTCATTTATTTATGTAGTTAATTTTTCATTTCATTTGTTTAATTATTTTTGTATTTCTTATTGTTGTCTGTTTTTTAATTGTTATTTTTTATTTGAAAAAAAAAAACATTTTGTTTAATTTATATTTATGTTCGTTCGTTTGTACCACCACTTTCTACGTTAATACGTACTATTTACTTAACTGCTCTATAAACTCTGAGCAGAGTGAACAACTCATTGCGGTCGTAGGTAGATACGTTTAACAAAATAAAACTTTTCATAGAATGTTGTCTTTTTGGTTATCAATTGCTTTTGCAGTGATATTTGAGAGTTTTTTTTTTAATTGTTTGTTCGTTATCAATCCATGGAAAGCGTTTCATTAACTCTTAATTTTTTTTTCTTCCACTTTGAGTTTTTTTTTGGACATTTTCAATAGTGTGTGGAAGGGGGTAGTTTGAATATAAATATATAGTTTAAGTGCTAGTATTTGGGTAATTAAACAAACAAATAACTAAATATTGACTGCGTCATCTCTCAGATACTCTTTATGTAATTAATATGCACGAGTGTGTGTTTTACTGGGAGTATTTGTATTAACACGAAGAGAAATTAATTGGTTGGGAAGTAATAAAGAGAGCAATGTAAACCAGTTTAAATATTTACTCTTGGTTGTTGAATACTAACAATGGTTGTATGATTAATCTTATTAGCAAGGCATAAAGTGTAAAGTTCTTAATAAGATCACTTGTAAATAGTGATTTTTTAAGAGCTTTCGGATTTAATTTAAAAAATAAATACATACAATTTAGAGAAATGTATACAATTTTTATTGGAACGGTAAAGTTGATTTCATATAAAAATTGACCGCGACTACACCTGAAATGGTTCATAGGCTGAGTCCAATTTTGGCATACTCTCTCCAAAATATCAGGCGGTATCAAATAATTAATATTTTCAATATTAGCTTCCACTGCGTCAACCGTTACGGGCTTGTCCCTATAGTTATGAGCCTTAACATATACCCACAAAAAATAGTCTTAAGGCATCAAAATGCACGATCTAGGCGGCCAATTAACCGGCCTCAAACATGAAACAGGGTGTTCACCGAATCAGCCTCTCAATTAGGCCATTGCGTCGCTAGAGCGCCGTCCAGCTCTTTTATTTTAAGCAAACAAATTTTGTAATCATCGCACGGTAGCGCTCGCCATTCACAGTATCGCTCCTGTCGTCTTTAAAAAAATACGGTCCAATGATAACACCGACTCATAATCAACAACAAAAAGTACATTCTTCCCACCATATACGACTTCATTCAACCAAAATGAGCCTTGTGGCTGAACATAAATTTCCGATAAAAAGTGGTCTTCATCCAACTGAATTTCGATAATAAAATATAAAATAAATAATAATAAAACTGAACATGTTTAACAGTAGTATGTTACACGAAAACAGCTGAGCTGCCTAAAACAACAAACAAAACAAAAAAGTTGCTAAAAAACTCACCCTTTTTGTAGTTGTACACTCTACTTTAGTTGCAGATTAATTCAAGTTGATGACTTAATATGTAACACATAGAACCCTTAGTAGTAAAAATTTATAAAAAAATCCAAAAAGCCGGCTCACGAGAAACATATGCTTCGTTTAAAACCTAAAAATGAAGTAGGAACATTTTATCCCTAGAATATTTTATCGTTAGAATATTTGTACAAATTTACTATGAATTTAAAGCTCAAGATTGTACTACACTATTTTCAATTGTATTTCAGAATTTTTAAATTGTATTTCCAAAATTAGATTCTTGTACAATTACAATAGGGTTCTACAGAATGGGTTTCAGAAGTAATTGCGACATTACTAGTTCCAAGAAAATCGTCGAAGAATCTAAAGTGGTTACGGTATTAGAGAACTAGTTTTGAAAATGTTTCTGGAAGAAATATGATGCAATAGCTAAATAGATTATTGATGATTTTAAGAAGATTGCTGGAGATTCTTAGGTATAGTGGTGGAAAATTCCCATTCAAGTCTACTAAATGTTTTAATTGCATTTTTCAATATATTCATTAAATTATTAGAAATAAAAATTTACTTTCTAGAAAAGTAACGAACAACATTTTAAAATGTTAATACGGAGAAATTTCAACAGAAAAAAACGAATAATAGAAGAATACCGTGAAAATCTAAATAAAAATTTTGCGATTAAAGCTATTTAAATACATTTTTCGAGTAGGGCAATAGTCCGGGAATTAAGTGTGCCAAATAAAACAATTAAAAATATCTGGAGTGCTAAATTTAGAAAGAGGAAAACAAAGAGTGCCATAGTCATTTATTTAACAAAGGAGAGAGTGCTGGAATTTCGTTTTCAGCCTAATAAACTCATCGTCGCGTAATTTATTCGTATAATAAGACTTAAGAGCAATTTTCTTCAGATAAGCCCCCCCCCCCATTAAATGCATTCGCGGTATATTTCTGTTATCAATTTTAAAAGCATTTAAACAATACTGTTCCAGATTAGTATTATACACTTCTTCAGACAACAAACATCAAGTCTCAATTTTAAACAGCCAGTATGAAATTATTTTTAGGAATTTTATTCCTCCTAATTTCCATTATCTATATTTGGTTGAAAAACAAGCACCACTACTGGCAAAGACAACAAGTGGAAACTGCCAGTATTAAGGAGTTTTATGGCAAAAGCAGAAAACACATTGCCTATATCTTTTATGAAATCTATAACAAAATGAAACGGGAAAACAAAGATTATATAGGAGTGTATAACTTTCTTACACCAGTGTTAGTAATCAAAGATATCGATGTGATTAACACCATATTGATTACTGATTTTGAAGCATTCCCCGACAGAGGTTTATATTCAAATCCTCACCATGATCCCTTATCTACAAATCTGGTACGTTTAGCAGGTGATAGGTGGCGTAAAATGCGGCAAAAATTAACACCCACTTTTACCTCAGGCAAAATGAAAATCATGTTTCCCACAGTGGCCGCTATTGGCGAACGTTTCATAGAAGTTATAAAAAATGAAATAGAGCTACAAAACTCGGTAGTAGAAATACGAGATCTGTGTGCCCGCTTTACCACGGATGTTATAGGCAGTGTGGCCTTTGGTTTAGAGTGCAATAGCTTACAAGATCCCCAGACAGAGTTTCGTGTTAAGGGCGATAAAGCTTTCTACACCATACATCCGTTAATGGATGCTTTGGCTTCATCATATCCCAAGTTTTTCCATAAATTGGGCTATAAAGTGTTTACCAAAGAACTAATCGAGTTTTACTCTCAAATAGTGCGTCAAAATGTCAAAATGCGTGAAAAGTATAATATAAAACGTAATGATTTTCTGGATATTTTAATTGATTTAAAAAATAATAAGCAAAGCTCGGAAGATTTTTATTTACAAATGGAAGATGTGATAGCTCAGGCGTATGTGTTTTTCATAGGTGGCTTTGAGACCAGTTCTAGTACCATATCATTTGCTCTCTATGAATTGGCTTTGAATCCAGAAGTTCAGCATAAGGCTAGAGAGAATGTAAAAGTGGTATTAAACAAATATGAGGATGAATTTAGTTATGAGAGTTTAAATGAAATGCTCTATATTAAACAAGTAGTGCAAGGTAAGTTTTACTAATAACAAATAACTATTACAATTAAATACTGATTAGTTGTTATATTTGGTAATTTTAGAGACCCTACGTAAACATCCTGTAGCCCCTACTGCCAGAAGAGTATGTCGCTCTTTATATACGTTATCAGGCCCTAAACCTCTAACTATTGAGCCGGGCGTACACATTATTATACCCGTTTATGCTATACATCATGATCCTGATTATTATCCGGAACCAGAAAAATTTCAGCCCGAAAGATTTTCTGCAATATTTAAGGATCATCGTCCTGCCATTTCGTACTTACCGTTTGGTGCAGGACCTCGCACTTGTATTGCAGAACGTTTTGGTTTAATGCAAGCAATGATTGGTGTGGCTTTACTTTTAAAGAATTTTAAGTTCTCCATTTGTGAAAGGACACCCAAGAAATTGGACTTTGATCCTTTTAATGTCAGAGTGTTTAGTGTGAAGGATGGCATTTATTTGAATCTTGAAAATGTGTAATAATTAATTTAAAAATAATTCTCAATCAATCGCATAAAATACGGCTACATAACCAAGGGGGTTACTGTGTACTTTGATTCGAAAAGAAAATCGTTCGAATTTGTATACTTTTTACATTGTATTTCGAAAGCTTTTGCCTTCGAATCGAAATACGCAGTAACCCCCCAAATTTTGTTTTTTATTTTTGGTAGCAAGTTGCTCTTTTTCTTTTTTTTTCAGTGCCGAGCAACGAAAACTCGAAATAGAAAAATCTTGCACATAATTTCATTACCGATTCAAAGTGTAATACAGATAAAGTCTATAGAGAGTTAATCGATGCAATTACATCCTTAAAACAACAAAAAAAAAACAAAAAAATCTGTAACATATTGAAAGAAATATTTATATCCGCCCTTTTGTCAAAATGTGATTGACAATTTTAAAAACTTGGTGGGCAACTGTCTGATAAAATTTTTTATTTATATTTCTTAATACCTTACTCTTACTCAATACAATACAAATTTGAATAGTTTTCTCTGCTTTATTTTTGAAAACAAAATTCTCGTTATAAAATCCGTTATATTTAAATCCAAAATAAAACTCAAAAAAAAAAAACAATTTAAAAGTCACAAATTGCTGCTGATATTCCAAACTTTTTCAACGACAATTTCTTTAACACAATCGAAATTTTTAAAGCTTTTTAGATTAAAACTTTGCTAATCTAAAAATGTTAAAGAAAACTTGATGTAAAAGTTTCTTATACTTAAAAACATTTAGAATTAATTAAGCAGTTATCTTATAACGAACCAATGACTTTGTACAAAATCGTTGCCCTAAGACCGGCGTTGTAATAAAATTATAAAAATTATTCGCAAAAAAAAAAAAAACGTAAGATAAGAATATAAAAAAAATATAAGCTAGATTTACACGATTGAAATTTTCTTCAAAATTGCTCTTCAAAATGCTTCAAAATTTATTTATTTAATAACTATTAATAACAATTAAATAAATAAATTTTGAAGGAATTTTACTGTTTACACGAGTTTGAAGCATTTTGAAGAGCAATTTTGAAGAAAATTTCCATCGTGTAAATGTAGCAATAGTTATAAAATTGTCCATTTTAATGTAATTTATGAACACGAGTATATTTAGCTTTTTAAACCACAATACGAAGGGGTTTGCAAATTATATTAAACCTAATAGAAAGAACGCTCGCGCCTTGACAGTAATTTTAGCATTTTTTTTTAGATAACACGAAAAAGCTTTAGAAATGAAAGGCCATCAATAAATAGCATGTTTTATTATAATCAACGTTATGCCAGCAAGTTCTTTTAGTTTCCACCATGAAAAACTGGGCAATCAATTTACAGTACGTACTTAATGGACGCCATAGTTGTGAGGCCTTTAACAAAGTGTATCGGAGTTTAGGAGCACTGGACCATTTTGTGGTTTCTTTTTCCTAATGAAAACATCAGTGATCGCTTTGGATTTTGATTTAATAAAAAATGTGCTGCTAAAAGCTTTAATAATTTTATGGAAGGCATGTATTTGAATGGTAAAGATGATCCTTTGACGGAACATCTATTCAATTTAGAGGCAAACGAATGGCGCAAATTAAGAAACAAATTGAATTATGGTTCGTAAGTTTCTCACCAAATGTAGACATCATGCTATAGTAGATGGCTTAATAAATTCTTTTCCCGAATTAGCTAAATTTCTGCTCATGAAAATTATACCTCAAGAAGTAAATAATTTCTATGTGAGAATTGTAAAGCTTTAGAGAGCAGAATATTGTTAAAAGATTTTCTTTTATAGACTTGTTAATATAACTTAAGCATCAATTGGATGATGAGGGTAAGCAAAATTTTACCTTCGAATAACTGGCTGCCCAAGATTTCGTTTTCTTATATGAAAGGTGCTGAAACTCAAGTTCCAGTTAAATTTGTTGTACCTAGTTATAATTTGAATCCCATGGGCGGTTTAACATTGAAAGTGAGTAGAATTGGAGAGAGAATTATTAAAAAAAAATTGAAATAAATCTACATATGAAACTATTTTAAAATTTTTTTATAATTTGAGAGTAAGTGTTATTTGAAGAGAATCAAAACAATTTTCATCAGTATTCAAAACAGTATCAATTTATTAAAAATTATTTTTTTTAGTGGAGAATTGGTTTTTAAGTGTTAAATCAAAGAATTGGATTTTTATTGAAAAGTCTGTATTACCGATAGCGTTTTAATTGTTCCATATACAGTGGCTCATAGCTTATTTGCATTTCGTTTCATTTTCAAAGCTCCATAAAAAGAAAACTAGCAGGAAATTTAAAACGAAATTGGTGTCATAAAATTTTTGCAAAAATGTACATTTTTATAAATTAATTTAAAAAACAAAATATGTTCGTTTTTTACGTTACAGCTTATTTTATTCAGGCTTCGAAAACCTGAAATTAGAACACGATATGATACTTGGTGTGATAGCCTTTATTATATTTTTATTTAAGTTCCGGTTAGTTTTTCTTTTTATGGAGCTTTGAAAAAAAAAATGCACTGCATAAAATAAGCTGTAAGCCACTGTATATTACATACAAAAATGAATTAATTGAAAAATTTCCAGAGTAAAATGAATTTTTTATGCTTCGTCAACTCTACTTGTTTTTTGCGATCACAAACAACAGATAAAACAAATACCATAAACAAATCTTTGTTGATTAATTTGGAAAAAAGCTTTCAGAATTGTTTCGAATTATTATTGAAAAACAACTCAAACACAAGTTAAGAGTTTAGTTTATCATCATAACGCAACCGTGAAGCTTCTGTGTTAAAGTGTTCAATTAAAAAAATCTATAAATTTACTAATAATCAAAAACAAAACAATTACATAATATTCAAATAAGAATATGATTTTTGAATTTCTAATTATATGTCTATTGGCCGTATTGGCTTATGTCTACAATATATTGCGTCAGCGTTATAAATATTGGCAAAAACTGGGCATAGCCTATGATGAGCCCACATTTTTACTGGGCAATATAACGGGCATCGGCTCCACTCGTTCGTTTATGGAAGTGTGGCAACAATTTTACGATAAATATAAGAATACCGGTCCATTTGCCGGCTTTTATTGGTTCTTCAAACCAGCAGCGTTTGTGTTCGATCCAGCTCTTTTAAAATTGATTTTAATCAAGGATTTCTCCAAGTTTGTGGATCGTGGTTTGTATGTGAATGAGGAAGATGATCCGTTGTCGGGTATGCTATTCAATTTGGAGGGCAACAAGTGGCGTCATATGCGCTATAAGTTGTCGCCTACCTTTACCTCGGGCAAAATGAAGATCATGTTTCCCATTATTACTAATATCAGTCATGAATTTGTAAAGGTTTTTGATAAGGCTGTGGAAGAAAGTGAAATAATCGAGGTAAGTGATTTGATGGCTCGATTTACCACCGACGTTATAGGCAGCTGTGCTTTTGGGTTGGAAATGAGCAGTTTAAGAGATCCCAATAACAAATTTCGCATGATGGGCCGCAAATCCATAGTGGAGCAACGTTATGGTCAAGTGGGCATTGCCTTTCGCAACAGTTTTCCTCAATTGGCCAGGAAATTACATATGAAGGATACTTTGCAAGAGGTGGAGGACTTTTTCATGGGTATTGTTAAGGAAACGGTGCGCTATAGGGAAGAGAATAATGTGAGACGCAATGATTTCATGGACATGTTAATCGATTTGAAAAATAAGAAGCTCATGAAGTCAGAATCGGGCGAGGAGATGACCAATCTAACGCTGGAGGAAATAGCGGCACAGGCATTTGTGTTTTTGGTGGCAGGCTTTGAAACGTCTTCGACCACCATGGGTTTTGCTCTCTATGAACTAGCTCAACATGTAGATATTCAGCAAAAAGCTAGAGAGGAAGTTATACAAGTTTTAGAGAAACACAATCAGGAATTTACCTATGAAGCCATGAAGGAAATGGTGTATTTGGAACAAGTGTTTGCAGGTTAGTTATTTACATGTTTATGTTTATAATTATTTAATTAAATTTAATAATTCTATTTTAGAAACTCTACGTTTATATACCATTATACCCTTACTATCTCGCCAAGCAGCCGAGGATTATCCCGTACCTGGCCACCCCAACTTTGTGATCAAAAAAGACATGTTAGTTTTAATACCAGCTGGCGCTATTCACCGCGATGAGCGCTACTATCCCAATCCCAATGTTTTCAATCCTGAAAATTTCTCTGCCGAAAAAGTTGCCCAACGTGATTCGATATTGTATTTGCCATTCGGAGATGGACCACGCAATTGTATTGGCATGAGGTTTGGCCAAATGCAGGCTTTAGTGGGTTTAGCTGTTCTCTTGAAGCATTTTAAATTTACAGTGTGTGAGAAGACTCAAATCCCACTTAAATACGATAAAAACAACTTTTTATGCAGTTCAGAGCGGGGAGTGCATTTAAAAGTCACTAAGCTATAAATTGTTAAACGGAAATAAAGAAATAATGACCGGCATTTTTAAAAGCCTGGAATACTTTGTTATTTAACAATATACAGATATATGTATCTTATCATTTATAATAAATGTGTGTTACAGTGATTGAACATGAATTTGTGTTTGTATATAAATTAAAAAGAAATATATTTTTTTTTATAATCTACATAATCTAAAAGTAATCAAATTGAGTTTAAATACTGGAAAGTGATCAACTGAATTTGAAAAGATTTCAATAATAGTCGATCTTTACATAATCTCTCTTAATTACTAAAAGTATTTGCATGTGGCAAGAAGTTAGTAGCAAATATCTTTAAAACTGTTGGTTATTATTCCTAAAATACCTACATTAGACTAACAACTCCCTTATCGATTAAACAAATTTGATAGAAATCAGTAAATATTTTAATATTGACTGACTTAATATTGGCATATTCAGTTAAAAACCAAATGATGAAATTTCTATGTTGGAAACATCACAATGATTAGCAAAAAAAATGTGATTAGTATTGAAGCAGGCCAACTAGAAATTATTATGTTTAAATGGCATAGGGTGTCCCCAAGTTTATGTAAGATATTAATTAAAAATTCTTAAGATTGTTATTTTTTGATTGAATCATTAACGCTTATGAATCAAAATATTTTCTAACTGACTGATCCTATTAACATAAAATTTCACACAGATATAACAGAGGAGTATGCGAGCTCATACCCTCAGAAGTTTGTCTTTAAGATGGACACCACAGAAATGCAAATATGTTAAACATTTGTGCACTTTTAGTGGTTCATCCATAAGATTTTAATCATATTGCAATATATTCTTAAAGTCATCTCTTTATAAAGCTTGAAAGCTCTTGAAACTGATTGGACAATTGAAAGAGAATTGTAATTTACTCTCTGAGCCGAAACAAAAGAGTGTTTAGATTTTGTGTACTCAGAATAATTCAACAAATAAATATGAATGAAAAGAAATGAGACATAGGAATTAGCAATGTTTTCTAATTATTTATTAAATTATTTGGACAAATAATTGTTTACCAGTGAAGGAAGAATGAAGTAAATTTGTATATAGCCGAAAATAAATATTTACGATCTGTTTGGGATATTGATATTTAATGACAAATGAAAGTACAGTGCAAAATAGCAGGGAAAATAAGGAGAATTGCTAAGTCCATAAATATTAGGCAGTCAGAATCACTTTCTGAGTTGATTAAAAGATGTCCGTCAGTCTGGCTGGCTGGCTGTCCATGTAAAATTTATGCGCAGACTACAGGTCGAAATTTTTTCAAGATATGTCGATAAAATTATTTATTATGAGACTTTTTTTTAGGCCCAAAGATGTTTGTAATTGAATTTGATTGTAATCGAAGCATTATTTCACCTAAACCCGATTCAAAGCTCCTGCCGAAATAGGGGTTAATCGTTCATAAATGTTTGATTTATGCAAGTATCCAAACAAATTTCGCTACAAATAAGTTGCACATGAAGCCTAATTACACCTAAAAATTATGTACATATCGGTCCATAATTGACCATAGCTCCCATATAAGGCTCACTTCCATATAATATTCAATACACATGTATATGTTTCATATACATGAAGCCTAATTACACCTAAAAATTATGTGCATATCGGTCCATAATTGACCATAGCTCCCATATAAGGCCCACTTCCATATAATATTCAATACATATGTATATGTTTCATATATACACGAATCATTCGGTCCAATTTTATGAGGATCGATTTATAATTTGAAACAGCTTTCATATAATGCCCACATTCGAAAATCACTTTAACGATCATAAATCTCTGAAAAATGTTGTAATCCAAATAAAATTCAACACAATTAAGTTTCATATTTTATAACGGCCTTTCCATAATTAATATTTATAAATATTTTAAATTTGTTTATATTAAGATACAATTCATTGAGATACAATTCATTACGCCCATTTCTGAAAAACTATTTTTGCACATGTACTGGGTGTAGGGTGTTGTTTACTTATTTCTTATTTTTTTTTATCTAAATTTTGAATTTATCTAAAGCGTTTTAAAAGCCTACAGCTGGAACAGTTTACAATTTTAAACCTTCCTGGATCAAATTGAAATTTAAGAAAAAAGTTTAGTGGTCCTTCTAATTGCCCTTCTCAAGTTTGGCTTCTATCAGGCATCAGGCATCTAATCAGTAGCGTGTAGGCAAGGCCTTGACTAACAATTGAACGCCGTATAAAATTTAAACAATTTTGCAATGCAGCTAAACGTCCTTGGGTCTGCAAAATAAGGGCTTTACAGCATTTTTCCCGATTTACTTTACAATTAAAATTTTACTTTACTTTCTTTATTATCTTATTTCTTTATTATTTATTATTGTATTTTTTGGTTTTTTAATATATATTTAGAAAACTGATCCCCATAAATATACTAGATAGCTAACATTGTGGCAAGTTATTTCCAACTAAACAGGCACACAGACAGTTAAGTACATAAGTATAAAGATAAGATTTAAGTCTTGCAACAAAAAAATACACGTAAATCAATGCATTTTGTTATTGTTTCATTCATAAAATTCGGCAGAGAGTGTAAATATTTTAAATACTTTTTTCTATCAGTTGCTGTTACTCGACGTCAAAAAAAAAAAACGTTTATATTAACCCAGAAATATGAGAAATTAGTTCAGTTTTATTTCAGCTCTAACAAAGGCATATCATCGAAAAATAAATATACTATATTTAATAAATAATGTCCACTTTATTAATATTATTATTAATTTTGCTGTCATTAGTTTTGTATCTTCTAAATGCTTTGCGTAAACATTACAAATATTGGCAACATTTGGGCATAGACTGTGATGAGCCCAGCTGGATATTTGGCAGCTTCAAAGGAGCAGTAACTGAGCGCACTTTTCTTGATATCATACAAGATCATTATTATAAATACAAAAATAAGGGCCCCTTTGCGGGTTTCTATTGGTTTTACAGACCAGCTGCATTTATAACAGATGTTACTCTGATAAAACAGATATTAATAAAAGATTTTAGTAAATTTTCGGATCGTGGTTTCTTTGTGAATGAAGAAGATGATCCCTTGTCAGGGCACCTGTTCAATTTGGAGGGTCAAAAATGGCGTAATTTGAGAAGTAAGCTATCGCCCACTTTTACCTCAGGGAAAATGAAATTTATGTTTCCCACGGTGGTCCAGGTGGCTAATGAGCTGGTAACAGCTTTTGCCCAGATTGTAGAAAATAATAGTAAAGTGGAAATACGCGATATAGTGTTACGTTACACCACCGATGTTATTGGCTCGTGTGCATTTGGTTTGGAGTGCAATAGCTTAAGTGATCCGCAGGCTAAGTTTCATGTCATGAGTAAACGTGCTTTATTGGAAAATCATTTGGGTAACTTTGGTGTGGCCTTTAGATTTAGTTTTCCAAAATTAGCTATGCGTTTGCGCATGCGTGATACTGTGCATGAGATAGAGGATTTCTTTATGGGCATAGTCAAATCCACCGTAAAATATCGTGAGGAGAATCAAGTGAAACGTAATGATTTTATGAATTTATTGCTGGAACTAAAAAACAATAAAGTTATGAAGAGTGATGGTGGCGAAGATTTCAGCAATTTATCTTTAAAAGAAATAGCTGCCCAGGCTTTTATCTTTTTGGTGGCTGGTTCAGACACCTCTTCTACAACCATGTCTTTTGCTTTGTATGAATTGGCTTTGAATAAGGATATACAAGAGAAAGCCAGACAGGAAGTTGAACATGTATTAGAGCTACACAATCAAGAGTTTAGTTATGAATGTATGAGCGAATTGAACTATTTGCAGCAAATTATACAAGGTAGGCTTTGTATTAAATAAATCAAAAAAATACTTTAATTATTTGTGATTTCTTTTTAGAAACCCTTAGACTTTATTGTCCTTTGCCAGCCTTAAATCGTGTGGCCTTGGAAGACTATGTGGTGCCAGGTCACCCAAATTATGTGATTAAAAAAGACATGCCTGTTATTATACCCGCCATATCAATACACCGTGATGAGAAATATTTCCCCAATCCAGAGAAATTCAATCCAGAGAATTTTTCTGCCGAACAGGTGGCTCTTAGAGACTCTGTGTTGTATTTACCATTTGGAGAGGGGCCCCGCAACTGCATTGGCAGTCGTTTTGGCAGAATGCAAATTTTAATCGGTTTAGCTTTGCTGTTGAAAAATTTCAAATTCTCTGTCTGCGAGGAAACACTTATTCCCATGAAATATGACAAGGAAAATTTCATGGTAACACCAGATGGTAATTTGTATTTGAAGGCCACAAGAGTGTAAAAAATTTTAAACTTTAAGTTTTAGATAAATAAATTTATGAAAATGTTTGAAAAATTTTAAAGAAATTGTTTCTAAGATCTACAAATTACTGAAGTAAATGAGTTTAAGTTTTGGGTAAAATGTCTTTTTATTGTAATTGTAAATTTATTTTTAGTTATTTTTGTTTTTTTCTATTGGTTTTAATAATAGCGCATTAATAACATTCTATTTCATATAATTATGAAATTGTGTTTGAAATATTAGAGATAAGTAATCAGTGTTTATTATGTTTTAGTAATTATATTGATAAATAACATAAATTATAAATATTGTTGTTTGCCAAATTTCACAAAAATGCGGAATTCCATATTATGTTTTTGGCTGAACTATAGTTTTTGGGAAAATATCAGACAATTGGCATAGAAATACACTTGAAAACCTTTTCTATTCAAAAAGAAAAGACGTCGTAGTGCTTTAATTATCTGAGTGACTTAAACACCAATTTTAATGGTTTTCAATACCAATATTCTCTACTGTATATAAAATATAGTTATATAAGTTTTGGATACGTTGGCTATCTATGACCTTCTGGATACTGATATCTACTAACATGTGGACAGTAGAATTTAGTTATATCAAATTTCTTATATACTCCCCTATCGTGAATAAAAATTTCACATTAAATTTGTTCCCTCTTATTTTTTTAACATTGAATTTAAATAGGAAAAAATGTGAAAATTGAACAAACTTCATGTGGAATTTTTATTTACGAAAGGGTGATTGTAAACACTCGTGCAGGAGGAAATGAAAAAATATTACTTAAACTTCATCTCAGTGAGAAGCTGGTAATCGTTAAATATTGGCAAGAAGGTAGCTAATTATAGATTTTTGCCCTTATTCATAAAACTTACAACATGTTTATAAGAGGTTTGTTTATAAAGAAAATTTTGTATGGAAATTTGCTTTAAAAACCTGTTACAAACCTGTTGTAAGTTTTTATGAATAAGGGGTTTTTTAACTTTAAGTTATGCAAGGAAAGGCATTGACTATCTTATAAAGTTCACGCTTGTCTCATTTACAGCTGTAGAATTTTAATAATCCATTTCTGGACAGAAAACATGCTTCACATAATATTATGTAAATTACTGCCAACAAAAACTTGAATCTTATTGATCAAATGATATTAATCTTTTGATATTATTGCACAGTTAAAGATGAGATATGGGCTCATCATGAATGAATTGATATTGTGTTTTTTATTCTCAAACAGATGATAATTGTTCGGTGATTTTTCATGGCTATGCTAGGGAAGAAGAGTTTGCTTTGGTTTAAAACGGAATTCGCGCTTAATAGGGAGCTAACTTGTTTTGAAGTCGTTTTCTTTCTTTTGAAGTTTTAATAGGTCCATATATTAGTTATTTTGATCTTAGCTAATTTTAAATAATACGATTAAATATTTGATATTTCCATTGACTGTGTTTTATGGTTTTCGAGTATAAAGAGTTTTTGGAGCGTCCTTAATCATTTCGGCCGATGTTTTTAGTCTTTTATCGAATACATTTTTTAATTGGTTTCATTTAACATGCCAGTCTATCTGCAATGATAACAATATCTAAGAAACATATCCAATTTAATACAACTGCATTGGTATACAGTGTGACAACATTGAATACTGAGATTCTTCTCAATAGGTTTGGTAAAGATACTTGAAGTCTATCTGTGTTCTCATTTGAGTTGAATGTAAAAAATCAAATTAAACTTTAAAGTCATATGTACATACATACATATACATACATATATGTATATCCAAAAGCTATTTACTATTTCTAATCGATCTCATTTTTTATATGAAAAGCTTTTGTGAATCAGCAGATGATGTGTGTAACTGGTCTAAGTTGATCAACACAGACAATGACTTCGATAATGAAAATTTAAAGCACAAACACGTTTAACGTATGTATGTCCCAATTTACACTAAGCAATTCTTTAAGCTAAGCTGATTACCTTTTAGAAGTCGTGGTGAGAGGAAGATTAGATGAGTACACACTTGATTGTACTTGCAATTTGTTTTACTCTCTTATTCGTATTACATATGTGTACATCAAATAAAAACACGAGCGTTTTAAGCAATTAGAATTGTGCTGTGTGAACACCAAAGAAACTTCTAGGAAACATTTGTATCAATCTTTTCAATTGCTTCATGTGCATAAGATGGAAAATCATAAAAAATTCAGCATAGTCCACCTTTTTACTATGATCTCCAGAGTGTGACTCTAGAAGTAATAATATTGTTCTCTAATTTATACCAATACCCCGGTGTTAAACTGATCAATACCTCAGTGTTAAACGAAATCATTCATGATCATTCATGTGCGGCTTTGCAATATTGCTGACAATAGATATAAGAACATCGTTAAATCGAATGCGAAATCTATATACCTTACTTTATGTAGGCCCAAATGAACATTTTGTATATTAGTATAGTAAAATATACAAAATTATGATGACGCAAAGACTTCGGACAACAAATTTTTTATTACACAACTTTTTGAAAAATTTTTAATTTATTTTTCAGTCAAATTTATAGTTTTAAAAAAGCTTTTGTATTAGTTTAACATACATATGTCTGTTATATATGCATAAGTTAATTACTTATTGCATCACCTTAATATTCGATTATTAGAATTTATTAAACACCAAACATACATTCAGTTAACTAATCAATTTACTGCAAAATAAATTACATATAAACATTTCTCTCTCAATGATAGTTATTATTCAGAAGAAATTCGATAAGTTTGACAATACTCATTTATAATCACAAAGCTTGTCCATGAAATTAGTTTATTTCTAACAATCGTGGAGAACAGACGTTATTTCCAGAGCTGCTAATACTTGTCGCACACAACACAATGTCGTTGTTAACGTTTCTTTTAACAACTCTCAGCGGTCTGCTAATCGCAGTATTTCTACACTTACGCAAAAAGCTGACCTACTGGCAGATGTTGGGGGTAAAGTGTGAGGAGCCTCACTTTATACTGGGAAATTTAAGAGGTTTGCAAACCAGCAGAGGTTTCTATGAAATCTGGCAAGAGTATTATGATAAATTCCGTGGTAGCGGTCCCTTTGCGGGATTTTATTGGTTTTACAAACCAGCTGTGTTTGTATTGGAGCCGCAGTTAATAAAAAATATTTTAATAAAAGACTTTCATACTTTCACCGATCGCGGTTTCTTTCACAATGAGAAAGATGATCCTTTGTCGGGCCAACTGTTTCTATTGGATGGCTTGAAGTGGAAGAATATGAGAAACAAATTATCCCCCACCTTTACCTCGGGTAAAATGAAGTTCATGTTTCCCACAGTTATAAGAGTGGGCGAAGAGTTCATAGAGGTTTTCGATAAAATGGTCAAGGAACATCAAAATATTGTGGAGGTCAAGGAATTACTTGCCAGATTTACTACCGATGTTATAGGCACCTGTGCTTTTGGCATTGAATGCAGCAGTTTAAAAGATCCCAATGCTGAGTTTAGGGTGATGGGTCGTAAAGCCTTAATGGATCAGCGACACAATCGTTTGATTATAGCCTTTATGGCCAGTTTTATAGACTTGGCGCGTAAGTTGCATTTCAAACAAACCCCAGATGACATAGAACAATTTTTCATGCGCATTGTGAGGGAAACAGTGGAGTATCGGGAGCAGAACAATATACGGCGTAATGATTTCATGGACATGTTGATTGATTTAAAAAATAAGAAACTAATTAAAACGGAACACGGAGATGAGCTGACTAATTTGACCATAGAGGAAATTGCTGCCCAAGCTTTTGTGTTCTTTAGTGCGGGCTTTGAGACTTCGTCTACGACCATGGGTTTTGCGTTATATGAATTGGCTCAAAATGAGGAGGTGCAGGAAAGGGCACGCCAAGAGGTATTAAAGACTTTGGAAAAGCATAATCAGCAGTTTACCTATGAGTGTATGAAAGAAATGGTCTATGTAGAGCAAATAATGGCAGGTGAGAAAAATATTTAAGAAAAAAAAGAGAGCGGATGTTGTTACTAAAGTGAAGTATAAATAACCAAAAGAAAAACAATTAATTTATTAGTGAAAAACTAAGTTTTGGTTAAAACAACATATTGTTGAAAATTTGTTTTTTGGTGAAAAATCTATTTTGTTTTTCTGAACAAAATTTCTTTAATAGTTCCTTTTCATGGAAAATGGCAAACACATTGGAAAGACCTTTGAAATTCCTTTAATTTGATATACATATTGTCTTTGACTAGAGCTTAATACTAGAGAAATGTTTGTATTTCCAAAAATCGAGGTAGTTGTGGTATTTTGTTTATATTTCAAACATTTATGTACATATTCTATTGATTTTAAATAATAAATTTTCCAAACATATATATGATATATTGCAACAAAAATTGAGTCCGTATGCTATGCAGTTCCGTCTGAGGATTGATTTACACTAACATACGCACAGGCGTACATCGTTTTAACAACTTTTTTAACTATAGGGAACCAAAATCCTTACCACTTACATTGAGGAATATAACTACAATATTTAGAAATTTAGATATTATGTGTGTTCAATAAATTTAATTAATTTTGTTTATGTGTTATTTGATTTCTTATAGAAACTCTTCGCCTCTACACTGTTCTACCAATACTCAATCGCTCGTGCTTGGAAGACTATGTGGTACCCGGCCATCCCAATCTGGTGATAAAGAAAGGCATGCCCATTTTAATACCCATTGGTGCCTTGCATCGTGACGAGAAATATTATCCTGAGCCACTAAAGTTCAATCCCGATAATTTCTCTGCAGACAAGGTGGTCCAACGAGATTCGGTGTTGTGGCTGCCCTTCGGCGAAGGACCACGCAACTGCATTGGCTTACGTTTTGGCAAAATGCAAACAATTGTCGGTTTGGCTATGCTCTTAAAACATTTCAAATTTTCCGTGTGCCCACAAACTGAAATACCTTTAACGCTAAGCAAACAAACTTTTCTATTGAGCACCGAAAAGGGTATATATCTGAAGGTTACTAAAGTGTAATTAGTTAAAAAAAAAAAATAAAAATTACGTACATATTTATAATAAAAAAACATGTACTGGCTATTCAAGCAGCGTATTTTAATTATAGTCTGTTTATATTTTCTCCTATTATAAAATTTTTAAAGATATTTGTTTGTTATACATGACTGGCAAATTTGATGGGAATTCAAGTTCAAAAATGTATCGATGCATTAATTTGTTAAAACACTGATCTCTTCTTTATTTTTTTTTTAAATTAAAGCTTTTTGAGAGAGTAAAAAAGCTGTTGAGAAATATAAACAAATGTTGAAGAGCAGAATCATGGTGTAATTATACAAGGTGAGTGCAAATCGGCAACAAATACAACACAATACAGAAACAACAGGAATTTTGTTTGTGAAAAATAATGTACTACTGTCAAAAACACTTGAAGAAGTATTACTTTTGACATAAGTAAATTGTAAACAAAGTCAGTCAGCTGTGCTACTGCATTCACCTTATATAGTTACACCATGAGCAGAATGCGCAAGAACTATGTCAGGCATGGAATGAATATTAAGTACAATTCAATTATTTCTAGTAGCTTTACTCAATAAAAAACTTTTGATAAAATTTCATAAATGAAATCCTGTTGGTTTCTTGTGCTCTCTCCTTGAAAGAAATGCTTTTGTTGGAATACTTTTCTTTGATAATTTAAATATATTTTTAGTTATCGAACATAGAACACATTGTTGATATCGTCAATTTTGTTGGGGTTGTTAGTAACCTTGCTTTCGTATTGCAGTCTTTGGACATTGCTTCTGAGAAACCAAATTTTCTGCTAGGAAATTTTACAGGTTTAAGGTCAGAAAGATTTTTTTGCGAGATATGGTTGGCACGTTACAAAAAATTTAAAGGCTCAGGGCCGTTTTTGGGTTTTTATTGGTTCAGCCATTCGGCTGTGTTTATATTGTATACGGAACTAATGAAAACTATACTGGTGAAAGAGTTTCATAAGTTTGCTGACTGTGGTTTCTTTCACAATCCTGAAGATGATCCCTTGACAGGTCAAATATTTATGTTAGATGGTGCCCGATGGAAAACTTTGAGGAAAAAGCTAACACCCATCGGGCAAAATAAAGCTGATGTTTTCTAACTTCCAGAGAGTGGCTAAAGAATTGGTTTTAGCTTTGGACAAGAAGTCTAAAGAAGACGTCGAAGGTGTGGTTGAACTAAGAGATATTTTAGCTACATTTGGCACCGATGTTATAGGCTCTTATGCTTTTGACATAGAGTGCAATAGTTTAAACAATCCTGAGGCAAAATTCCAATTAATGGGCAGACGTCTGATGACCGAGCAACGCCATGGTTAAAAAATTACATTGGAAAATGATACCCGATGGTATAAGCGAGTTCTTTATGGCAGCCGAGAAGGGTGTTTATGTGAAAGCGGAGAAAATTTACACAAGTGTTTAGTATCTTTGCATTGTATATCTAAATGTTTATATTTTGCGTATAATTCAATAATGCTCTATAATTTTTTATGGTGAGCTCATTAATGAGATCATTTTCATTGTAGTCATTTGTTGTTTTTAATAAAGAAAATAAACAGTTTTTTTTAGAAAAAAAGACTTCAAGAAAAAAATCGTATTCAAAAGATTACTTCAAAAGTAGTTATTTATATAGTTCAATTTCAGCTTTAATCATAGTTGAGTTTCAGCTTCAATCGTAATTCAAATTTATATTCAATCTCAGTTAAAATTTAGCTTGAATCGCATTTAGGTTTTAGCTTCAAGCATATTTCTTTATGTAGTTCAATTTCAGTTATAATCATACTGGAATTGAAGCTTTAATCGTGCAGCAATTTTCTCTTCAGTCCTAATTTAAATATTGCCAAAGTATTTTTAATTGTTAATCAATTTCGTGAGAAAATATTTAGTATTAAATTATTTGTTTATATATAAACAAAATCCGTCGAAACATAATAGAATCCGTTATCTTCACTTACCCATTCCCCCTGTCTTCCATTTGCTCTTCCAACGAAAAAGTTTCCATTAATCCCATAATATTACTACATATTAACAAATACACACCCTTTTATTTTAATATTGAAATATTTTAAAACAACTTTGAATTTTATTTATTAAAAATCTTTGGAGTCTTAAATAAACTAGCGAAAAAATTATAAAGTAACTAATTTATAAAATGTGTTTTTAATAACAGGCCTTCGTCTTTAAAACCACCGAGTTGATATTTCATTAATAATGATCACATACATACATAAATATGTATATAATATTTTACTTAATTACATCATACTTTTATTTAAATTGTTTCAACTTTCAAATAAATACCCTTCTCTGCGGCCAGCAGGAAACTTTTCTTATCATAACTAAGCGGTATTTCAGTCTCTTCACAAACCGAAAATTTGAAATTCCTTAATAGCATTACAAGACCAATAACAGTTTGCATTTTTCCAAAACGCATGCCAATACAGTTGCGAGGTCCTTCACCAAATGGCAGATAAACACAAGACTCACGTTGGGCTACTACATCGTCAGCAAAATGATCGGGATTGAACTCATCCGGTTTAGAGTAATATTCAGGATCTCGGTGTAAAGAGCAGGCGGGTATGGAAATATTCATGCCTTTTTTAATAATGTAATTTGGATAACCTGGCACTATGTAGTCAGTTAAGGCTGTGCGGCTTATAATGGGCAGAACGGTATATAATCTTAAGGTTTCTGTTAAATATTTTAAATTATTTGTATATATTCAATAGATTTGCAGTTTTACACAACCCAATAAAAAAGCACTTTTTTAAACCAAAATTTTCTAAATTTCTATTTTCCTTACCTGATATAATTTGATTTAAATACTTCATTTCCTTCATACTCTCATACGTAAATTTCTGCTGATAGTTCTCCAATACCTCATCGATTTCAAGGCGTGCTTTATCTTGTATATCTGGATGTTTTGCCAATTCGTATAGGGCAAATGACATGGTCGTGGAAGAGGTTTCAAAGCCCGCATTAAAGAATACAAATGCCTGGGCAGCTATTTGATTTAAAGTTAAATTTGTCAACTCCTCACCATGTTCAGATTGTATGAGTTTCTTATTTTTCAAATCAATTAAGGTATCCATTAAATCATTGCGACGCACATTATTCTGCTCGCGATACTCCACCGTCTGTTTGACCAAATTGATATAGAACTTTTCAATGTCATCAGGTATTTGTTTGACATGCAAACGACGCGCTATTTCAGGAAAGTTTTGCATCAAACCATTTATCAGCAAGCCATGTCTTTGTTCTTTGTTGGCCCTTTTGCCCATAACACGAAATTCAGTATCAGGTTTCATAAGACTGTTGCAGTCAATGCCAAAAGCACAAGTACCAATGACATCGGTGGTAAAGCGCCCCGTTAAGTCCTTGATTTCTATGATGTTTTTGTGTTGCTTTATTTCTTGGGCCATGACGTCTATAAACTCCTCGCCTATATCCAGGATAGTGGGAAACATATGTTTCATTTTACCCGAGGTAAATGTGGGCGATAGTTTATTCCTCATGTTTTTCCACTTCAGGCCATCCAATAGAAACAGTTGGCCCGTTAAAGGATCATCTTCTTCGTTGTAATAGAAACCATGATCGGTGAAATTCGAAAAATCTTTTATCAAGATATGTTGTATTAATTTCGGATCCAAGGCGAATACGGTGGGTTTGGAGGCAAAATAGAAACCAGCAAAAGGGCCCGTACCCTTAAACTGCCTATAGTATTTATGGCACATATCATGAAAGTTAAACTGGCTCATGAGACCTTTAAAATTACCCCACAACCAATGAGGTTTCTCATAGGCTATACCTTGTTCGGACCAATACACCAAACGTTTATGATACCACCACATAATGTAGGATAAAAGTCCAAAAATTACGGTTAGTAACACTAAGAAAACGAACATTTTGAAATTTCTATTAATTAATAATATTTGCGAGTAGTTTATAGATACTTTACTCCATTCGGAGATAAAAAATATACTAAATGTGTTTGTGGGCTTTGGGTTGTTGTATAATGTGACACACAAAAAGCTTTTTTTTTGGCATAGAGTTGCCATTTATTAAGAACGCGACATGATAAATTAATAATATTTGCGAGTAGTTTATAGATAATTTACTCCATTCCGAGATAAAAAATATACTAAATGTGTTTGTGGGCTTTGGGTTGTTGTATAATATGACACACAAAAAACTTTTTTTTGGCCTAGAGTTGCCATTTATTGAGAACGCGACAGGATAAATTAAATTTATTTGGTGGTTTTTATATACAGTGGAGTTTCTCCACAGTGCAGCGTAAAAGTATACTACAACTTTTTGGCTTTTAACCATGAATCGACTTACAAACGAACAAATCTTGCGGATTATTGAATTTTATTAGCAAAATTCATGCTTGGTTAAGAAAGTGAAACTTAAAGTGGAAGAGCTGGACTGGCTAACGGTTGACATACTGAATTCTAATATTGAAGAATTTATTTGTGAGATACCGGCCGATATGTTCGAGAAACTATGCCAATACTGGACCCACCGTTTGAACCATTTGAGGCGTAGTCGCGTTCAACATAAAGTCATCTTTAGACATTGAATTATATAAATCGATCTATCGACTGAAACAAAAATTTCATACATTTCTCTAAATTATATGTGTTTTTTTAAATCAAATCCGAAAGCTCTTGAAAAGTAATTTTTTTTTATATCAGACAGTAAATAAAGTCATTGGCCACCCTCTAAGAATTTTAAAAGAGCTTTATTCTCTCAAATAAGACAGTTTGTGAGTTTTTGATTATTATAATTTTGAATTTCATACAACGTAGATGAACTAAACAAAATGCTGTCGCCGTTAAGCACTTTACTACTCAGCATCATCACATTGCTGGCTGTCTACTTGTACAACATTTATACTTACTGGAAGAGACGTGGTGTTTGTTATGAGACACCTCTGCCGCTTATTGGTAACTTTATGGGAATTGGTAAAACCCTACACTTTAAAGACATCAACCAGCGTCTGTACAATAGATTTAAAGGACAGGCACCATTTTGCGGTTATTATCTGTTTCTAACTAAAGCCGTGTTGACCTTAGACTTGGATTTAATAAAACATGTACTGATAAAAGATTTTGCCAGTTTTCATGATCGTGCCATATACAATAATGTTAAAGATGATCCCTTAACGGGGCATTTGGTGGCCCTGGAGGGGGAACAATGGCGGGCTATGAGAACGAAATTGACACCGGTCTTTACATCGGCCAGAATGAAGTATATGTTTCCCACGGTGGTGAAAGTGGGAGATAGTTTCTCCGCAGCCATGAAAAAAGAAGCCGTGGCAACGGTGGATAATGTAGTGGAGATAAAAGATTTGTGTGCTCGTTTCACCACCGATGTTATTGGCACTTGTGCTTTTGGCATTGATTGCAACAGTCTGCAAGATCCCAATGCGGAATTTAGGAAGAAAGGCCGCTCAATATTTGGTGAACCACGTCATGGTCCTCTAGTGCAAACATTTATGATAACAAATCCTAAGCTGGCCAGGAAATTGCACATGAAACTGTTTACAGATCATGTGACGGATTTCTTTTTGAATATAGTGCGTCAAACAGTGACCTACCGCTTGGAGAATAATATTAAACGTAATGATTTTATGGATTTAATAATTGAGTTAAAAGCTAAAAATGAAGAAATGGTGACAGAAACCAAGGGCATTGATCTGTCACAAGGTTTGAGTGTAGAACAAATGGCCGCCCAAACATTTGTATTCTTTTTGGCAGGCTTTGAGACTTCATCTACAACCATGTCTTTTTGTTTGTATGAATTGGCCAGAAATCCAGAGGTGCAAGAAAAATTGAGAAATGAAATATTGCAGACTATAAAGAAAAATGGAGGAGAGTTAAACTATGAGGGTATGAATGCCATGAAGTATTTGGAACAAGTTGTAGCAGGTAGATTATTTATAATTAAGTAAATATTATATAAAATTTTAAGTATTCTTTTTTCCTAGAAACCCTGCGAATGTATCCTATTTTACCCAATCTGATACGTAAGTCCATGACTGATTACCAGGTACCTGGCAGTAAACATGTCATTGAAAATGGCACGACGATTAGTATACCTGTAGCAGCTATCCACTATGACCCCAGCTATTATCCAAATCCCCACAAATTCGACCCCTCACGTTTTGAGCCGGAACAAGTGGAAACACGTCATCCTTGCGCTTATTTACCATTTGGAGATGGTCCCCGCAATTGCATTGGCTCTCGTTTTGGTAAAATGCAAACGAAAATTGGTTTAATTTCTTTGTTGCAACGTTATCGCTTTGAGTGTTGCTCACAAACCGAGATACCACTGGAAATTGACAAGAAAAAGTTTTTAATTAGTGCCAAAAATGGCATTAATCTAAAACTTATAACGCTTGAATGTAATAAATGAATGTAATAATGACATGGCTTCAAGTTATTTGTAATTTATATTGACAATCATGTACCAGATAATTATTGTTTAACACTTGTAATTATTAATCATTTTACATAAAAATATGGTTTGTTTTGATAATTATTTTGTTTACATTTTGTGTTTTTTTTTTTTTTTGTAAAAACTTCAATGTGGGTGAGTGAGAGAGAGAGAGAGAGAGAGCAGTAAAATTCCTTTCATATTGTTCTCACATTATCTAAAAAAGCTTTTAATATGTTGATCTTTATTAATTTAAAAGCTTTTGTAGTGTTTCTCATAGTAATTTAATATATTAATATTTTTAAAAAAATATTTTGGTTACTTATTTGTGTTAAAGTTAAAAAAACTGATTGCTCGTTGGGTCAACTCTATTAGGAAAAACAAACGAGATTTCGTAAAAAATAATTATAGAGAGTTAACCATTTAGATATTTTAATTAGTTTTTTTCCAATATAATTTGAAAATTAAAATACTTGTACCACAACTATGACACCAAATTATTCATCTGTATAACGTACATGTATATATTCTGTGAAAAATCTGTGAAATTATTTTTAAATTTGTTTGCTTGGTTGTGGGAAAAATTATCTGCAATAAGGTTAAAGGGAATTTAGTTTTCTAAAAATTGTGTCATATCTTTCAAACCCGTACTATGCATAATAACTGAGATATATGATATAAACTGATATATGCGACTTTTGACCTTAAATACCACATTTGAAAAAGTTGAGATTTATTGTGATTTTTAGAATTTATTAAGAATTTAGACACAAATAACTGAGATATAAGCAAAAACTTATAGCTGTGAACTTCAATCTTTAATATATTATTTAGAGTCAAGCTTCTATATAATATCAATTTGCGAAAAACACTTTAATGCCCATAATCTACACCAAACAGTGCATTTTTCGGAATACATTGGCTGTTCGTGCAAGTTCTTCACATCAAATACGACAATTTTGCTTGTTTACGTATCCATTCAACCAGAAATGAGCTTCGTGGCTAAGTATAATTTTCCGATAAAAAACAAATTTTGATAACAAAATTCAATAATTTGCAAACGTTGTTCGTTCAGGAACATGTTTAACAGTAGCATGTTAAGCGAAAACAGCTGAGCTGTCAAAAAGAAAGTTGCTAAAAAAAATGCAAATCATGTATGTTAATTTTGTGCGTAATGTCCACTGTAGAAAAACATTTTAAATGAAACTATTTTGCTCATATACTCATTGTAGTGCATTTTAGGGTCGGACTTGATTGAATATACTTTCTTACTGTCTTTTATTGCACTATCATTCCACATTGAAATTGTTATTTATAGGGACTATTTCTATTATTATTATTATTATCTCAGCTAAATAAAATTCCATGTAAATTTACTACATATTTATATAGATTTGAATTTAAACATTTAATATAGCCAATTCAAAATAGATTGAGTCAAATAGTTAATTAAACAAATTTTGTTGTTTACATGTTTCAATTGCTTAGAAAGAGAGACAAAGAGAACATAATGGGAAATGAGTAAGTACTACTTATTTATTTCATCATTTCTCCTAGTATTACGCTCATCAAACAAAGTTCAGTAATTATCTCAAAAGCTCTTCAATTGTTATTTGATCTGTATCAATTAAAGAGATATCTGTATACATATATCCGATTAGTATTGATTCTAAAGTAATTCACACTCTACTTAAATGCAAAAGTAACGCAAAATATTTTTAGTACTTGGTTCTTTGTTATTTTGTCTACTAAATATTTTGGCTTTCTACCTGTACCACTTTTATATGTATTGGAAAAGACGTGGAATTTTTTATATAAGACTCCCATACCACCATTTGGAAATTTCTTGGGTGTAGGTAAAACCAAATAATTGGTCAGTTATACACCAAATTCAAAGATCAGGCACCCTTTTG
The DNA here is from genome assembly GCA_950370525.1 of Bellardia bayeri. Lineage (NCBI taxonomy): Eukaryota > Metazoa > Arthropoda > Insecta > Diptera > Calliphoridae > Bellardia > Bellardia bayeri. The sequence goes on from OX493268.1 coordinate 3,799,564, forward strand.
TGGAGCTTATTTGTTTGTTTCCAAATCAGCTGTAATATTCGACCTTGATTAGATTAAGAATGTTCTAATAAAGGATTTTTCAAACTTTCATTATTGCATTACGATTTCATACTAGTTACTTAGTAACATCAGAGGGAGAAGAATGGCGTGCAATGGGAACTAAATTATTACCTATATTTACTTCGGCCAAAATGAGGTATATGTTTCCCATGGTGGTGGCAGTGGGAAAGAATTTTTCCCAGACACTTAAGCAAGAGCTTAATAAAACACCCGATAATGTATTGGAAATCAAAGATCTTTGTGCCCGTTTTACCAACGATGTCATAGGTTCATGTGCCTTTGGCATTGGTCTAGCCCGCAAATTCGGCATGAAATTTTTCACCGACAATGTCAGCAATTTCTTTATAAATATTGTCAAACAAATTGTGGACTATCGTTTGGCTAATAACATCAAACGTAATGATTTTATGGATTTGATGATAGAATTAAAAACCAAAAATGATGACCAGAAACACAAATCCCATGGCATCGGGGTTTAACCATAGAACAAATTGCTGCCCAAACATTTGTGTTTTTCTTGGGTGGTTTTGAAACCTCATCCACCACCATGTCTTGTTGTCTCTTTGAATTGGCTAAAGCTGACAAGACAAATTAAGAGAATAAAAGAATGTAACAATGAAATTACCTATGAAGGTGTGCATTCCATCGTGTATTTGGATCATGTTATAGTGGGTAAAATCTTTAAAATCATTACTTACTAACAGCAAATACATAACTATTCTTTTGCATTTTCTTAGAAACCTTGCGTATGTATCCTGTTCTACCCAATTTGGAGTCATTACCATTATTATACCCGTATCAGCCAGACATAATGATGCCCAGTACTATGAGGAGCTCACGAAATTTAATCCTGATCGTTTTCAGAAATTTAAAAACGTCATAGTTACACATATTTGCCGTTTAGAGATGATCCTCGAAATTGTATAGGTGCATGTTTTGGTAAAATGCAAACAAAATTGGATTTAATCTCAATTCTCAGCTACTTTCGGGTAGAGTGCTGTCCACATACCGAAATACCCATTCAATTTGATAATAGGAATATTTTTAATGGCCTCGAAAAACGGAATTTATGTGAGATTGGTGCCATTGTAAATTATAATTGTAATTTTATAAAATATTCTATAGTTATACATGTCCATAAGTTATTTATTTTGTTTTAAATAAAACGAAATTTGTTTGGATTTTGATTTGATCAAATAGGGTTTGTTTTGGTTCATGTCATCGAAACTACGGCAATTATGAGATAAAGCAACTCTCCGGAAGTAGCATCGGTGTTTTATCTCAATATTATTTTCTATTTCAGTATTTTCTATTTATAATTTTTGGAAGAATAAAAATTAATTTGTAGTGAGATTTCTACCAATTCCATGCAACAATATTTAAAAGTTTTCCATGTTGTTATGTACTCATGTATTTTATTTTCTTCTGCAATATTTTTAGAATATAAATACCTTTTAAGAGCTAATCTCTTTTTGACATAAATGTTAAGACATTCCAGTCATTATAACTACAACTAATTTTCTATAAATTACAACTGTTTTATTAGCTAACTACTTTAATGGCTTCTACTTTCAAATAAATGGTGTTTTTGGGTGAATATGTGCTCGCTTTAGGATCTAATTTAATGGGTATACCAGTCTTAGAGCACGTTGAAAAACGGAAATTTCTTATTAAGCTTGCCAAGCCTAAGCGTGATTGCATTTTGCCAAAACGTTCGCCAATGCAATTGCGTGGACCATCACCGAATGGCAAATACTCCATAGGATCACGTTGTTTAGCTATTTCGGGAGCAAAGCGTTCTGGATCGAATTCTTCTGGATTGGGATAGAATTCGCTATCGTGTTGTATGCCCAAAACGGGTATCAAAACAGGCATGCCCTTTTTAATCACGTACTGAGCATGGCCGGGTACAACATAGTCCTCGGCAGCCTGGCGATTGAGTTGAGGCACTATGGGGTATTTGCGTAGGGTTTCTGTAATAAATAGAATTAAAATAATTCAATTTCCAAATAAATATATTGCGTAAAATTAATGTCAAATCTTACCAGACAACACCTGATCCAAATACGTCATATTATTAAGATTTTCATAGTTAAATCCCTTGTGATTTTCATAGGCCTCATTTACCTCTTCCCTTAAGCGCTCTTGCACATTAGTATTTAAAGCCAGTTCGTATAAAGCATATGACATGGTGGAAGAGGAGGTTTCAAAGCCACCCAAAAAGAACACAAACACCTGGGCACACATCTCTTCTATGCTTAGATTCGGCATATTTTCATTATTCTTAATATCAATCAATAGCTTTAGGAAATCATTCCTTTCTATCTTATGTTTCTCTCTATAGGCTATGGTATCGGTTATGGTTTTCATGAAGAACTGATGCACATCCTCGGGTACTATGCGCATGCCCAACTTACGCGACAAATTGGGAAAACCATCAATAAAAGCCATTATTACAGCATTATGGCGCGGTTGTTCTGTTAATTTCCGGCCCAATATGGGAAATTCTGACTGAGGATTTCTCAAACTGTTGACCTCAATGCCAAAAGCACAACTGCTTATGACATCGGTGGTGAAACGGCCCAACATATCACGCACATCCACGATGGGATTTTCATTTACTTTTTCCTTCAAAACTTGTAAAAATTTCTCCACCTCTGCCAGTGGGATACATGTATTTCATTTTACCCGAGGTAAATGTGGGCGATAACTTATTCCTCAATATTCTCCACAACTGACCATCTATAAAGAACAAATTACCCGTTAAGGGATCATTCACTTCATTATAGTACATGCCGCGATTAACAAAATTATTGAAATCTTTTATCAACACATTTTTAATGAGCGCCTTATCCAACAACACCACACCAGGACGTTGTATAAGGTGTATACCAGCAAAAGGGCCACTTCCCTTAAATTTGTGATAATAATTGGCGATAATTTCACCCATTTGATATTTGGTGCGCAGGCCTCTAAAGTTGCCCATTATAAAATGGGGTTCTTCATGGGGTATTCCTTCATTTTTCCAATAGTTGAGGTTCCGTTTAACAAAATACAAGGCCAGTGATACTATGGCTATAATAACATAAAGTAACACCGAACTCACATCCATTTTTAACGGAAATAAATTTTTAAAAAACTTGTTAACTACACTAAGATTTAAACAGAAATATACAGCTTTTTTACTAAATCAACTACTTAAGTAGTTGCCGGCTATGGCTGGCGAAACGTTATTAGTATTCTGGCCAGTTCAATCGTTAAGAGAGTGTGAGACAACTACCTGATACACACATATGTTTATTGAACGGACAATCATGACTTTGCGAAATGCTTATTTGAAGGAAAGAATATTCATTATCAGAGTTTATTACTAATTAATATTTAAAGTTTTGTTTACTTAAGAGAATAAAATGAAAAATAATGAGATCTGTAAATATTGTGCGCATTTATAAAATCAATAATTTGGAAAGATATAAAGAATTATTTTTTCTGCTACTGAATTTTAATATCTATTACATTTTTATAATGATTTAGACGATTTTTAATATGTAAGAGACAAACTTGAGTTTTAATTTATTCAAATTTACTAGAATAACTTTATCAGAAATATTATATGTACATCTTGCAGCTTTGTTTCAATATTTATGAAGTAAATAGATACTGTCGTACATTATCCAGTATAAAATTAAACAAAAAATATTAAAACGGCGAACAATATTTTAAATTTCATTATTTAAAAACTTAATTTTGAAATTGAATGAATTTTGAATTTATTATTATTTGTAAATTAATTTTTTTCACCAATTTTTGGATTTTGTTTTAAATTTTCCGGTTTTTGCTCAATTAACGTTATTTCATTTTATAATTTTATTTTTATTTTTTCCAACATTTAAGATTTTTTGTAAAACTGTAGATTTTTTTGAAATTGTAAATTTTAAGTACAAGTATTTATTAATTTTATATTCAAGCTTCATTGATTTACATCAAACGAACTTTTGCCATTTACTTTTATACCCTACACCACCATAGTGGGGAGGGTATATTGGATTTTGTGGGGAGGGCTGATGTTTATAACGCCCAGAATTATTGGTCCCACACCCACCTTAAAGTACACCGATCGACTCAGAATCACTTTCTGAGTCGATTTAACGATGTCCGTCCGTCCGTCCGTCTGGCTGGCTGGCTGGCTGTCCATGTAAAGCTTGTGCGCAGAGTACAGGTCGCAATTTTGAAGATATTTCGATAAAATTTGGTACGTGATATTTTTTCGGCCCAAGTATGGATGCAATCGGTCCATTATTTCACCTAGCCCTCATACAAATATCCTCCTGAAATTGGGGTTTACCGATCATAAATGCTTGAATTATGCAAGTATCCAAACCAGGTGTGTTATATTTTAATCTATTGTCAAGTTATCAATAAAACCAAATGTTATTTTCAATGAAAAATGTTCTTGATTATTTTTAGAAATATTGACTTTAGAGAGTCATTTCAAACAGCTTGTGGAATATGTAGTACTAAAATCCAAGATCGTTGCTGTATTTGCTAAAGTATCAGTAACCTATCCAAATATTTTATTTGTTGTCTCTGTGTTGCAGTTCTATGTTAATAAAGCTTTTAGCTGTAGATATGTGTACTAATACAATAACTACTTTTGCTGTTATCTGCTTGTTTTTTTTTATCAAAAAAAAAGTCGCGTAAGGTTTTGAACTTGTGTTGTGTTATCTGATGACCTACAAAATGTAATCTAATTTCAAACACTAATTAGGGTCTTGAAATTTGCAATATCAGTTTTGTTTCCCTTCCTCACATCCACATGATGTAGCTCTCTTTAAATATTTATCAACATTAGTTTGCAAATTTGCTTCAGGTTTGTTATTAAATATTAAATAAGTGTTTTCAGCTGACCACAATTTATTTGTTCAAGTCATTTGTTTAAAAACATATAATTTTAAATTGATTTGATTTTCTGCCCTATAATTGTTTGTATTCTACTAAGCTGTTTGCTGGCGAGACTATAAACAATTTGTTGTTATTTGATAATAAATACTTATAATTTTATTATCTTTAAATAGATAAATTGCAGCACTCTATTAAAAATGAGTGGAATATAAGAATTTTTAGGTTTCGCCATGAATTGAAGAAAGTAATAGGAACAGAAATGACATAGAGTGACAAACATTTTGCAACAATTACTCACATTACATTAAGTCTTAAAAATATTTTGGGTCATAAGAGTTCATAGTCCCCTTTAAGAGTTGCAAACATTAAAAATACGATTTTTTTAAATTTTTTCATAATTATATTTCTTTAAATCACTGTCAATTATTAAGAAGCCTCTGATAGTCAAGGGCACATTATAGACTCAAGTTGATAGTTTATTAAATGATATAGCTCTGAGTTAGTTCCAAATTTTATATTAGTAAAATCTTTGGATTGAAACTATTTTAAGATTTTTTTTTTATATCTAGAAACAACTTTAAATTAGAGTATAAAGTCTACTAGACTTTAAATTTTATAAATATTTTTATTGCTTTTCTACACAGTAATTTTTTATCATTCGTTGAACTGACTTTTAATTTGTTTTGTTGTTAAAATTAATTTATTTATTTTGAAAAAAAAAACATTTTTTGCTAAATGATCATCAACTTAATATGTGAGATTTTTTTCTTTGTGTGATTTTTGTTTTACATTCTTAATATTTCAACTAAGTCGCGTGCCATAGCAATTTGCTAATTATCAAGACGAGTGACGTCATATTTATGGCCCCTCTCTTACGTTTTGTTTATAAACAAGATTTTTAATTGAATTCACAGAAATCACAATAATAATATTTTAAATAGTTAACCAAAGAGAGCAAGAGTAAATTTTCATATTCGTACATTAGGGAGACACTGAACAATAATGAAATTGGCGTATAAATATGTGGGGATAAATGGAAGTAAATTTGTCGTTTGATTAAAGAAATGTATACATATATATTGTATAAAGTTTAAATAAACAAGTGGTGGGCGGAGTCAAGAGGCAAAAAAGTAATGTACCTTGAAAATATACACAATTTTAGATGAAGGCAATTTTCTGTTTTTTTGAAAGATTGTTTTTTATAAGCATTAATGGTTTTTAACATGTTTTTCATTCTACTGTCTGTGTAAAATACGCTCACATATAAATCATAGAATTAAAGTTGTTGAGATTAAACTCAATTGTTTATTATTATCCTAGGCAGTTTATTATTAAAAATTAGCAAAATCGTTTAAGTAGAAAGAAAGTTATGTAGCAAAATATAAGACTACCTCAAAATTGAATTTTTTTGCGAAACTAATTTTTAATAATATTACTGTAGCTTTACTTGTTGTTGTCATGTGTGTGAGTTTAATGTGTTGTTGCAGTTTTTACACAGCAACAATAACTTACACTAATTGAGCGGTAGCGAGAGTGTATACATTTTTGAAACATTTCAATGAGACAGTGTTGATAAGACTTGCCATAAGAAGACTTGTTGATAAGATTTACAAGTTTTACAAGATTTTGAAGTTTTTTTTTTCCAAAATTGTTAGATGTTTATTGAAAATCCTATAAAATCAGGTTAAACTTTGAAGCCTTGTAGAATTATAATGTGCATATAATCAGCATGTATTATTTACTATATAGTTCACAGTGCTCAGAAATAGTTTTGTTAAAAATAATACAGTTTAACATGACAATTTCTCAAAAATCCTCGGATTTCTAACCGCTGATTAGTCTTAGTTATGAGATTTATTGATGTAAATCTTCTTAACTTTAGCTTTGTTTCAGATCTGTTTAATAAAAGGGTATGAGTTTAAATTTTTAAACTTTGTTAAAGAAAAAATGTTAAATAGTTGATAATGCAATTTCGAAACTGTTTTTAAAAATTGTAAATTTTATTCTAGTTAAACAAAAAGGCATATCTAAGTATGTAATGCTGTTAAATATAAAACCCAATTTGTTTCTAAAATGCCAAAAAAGCTAAACAAAATTTCTCTTCTCTTGCAGACCAGTTAAAGTTCAGCGGAATTTAAAATTTCATTAATTTGATTAATTGGGCAAAAGTTCTCAAACAATTTTTGATATTTTTAGTTATTGTTATTATTATTTATTTACCAGTATGTATTTATGTTATAAAATAAATATTGAATACTAGAACAAAGGCCTTGTAAAGACACCTACAAACATTAGAGCCGATGATGCACAGATTAAAGTTACCCAGTCATGCTTATATTCACAAAACATATTTTACAATACATGTAATCATGTACTGCGGCATTGTTTTAGTTAATATTATCTCGTTTACTTTGAACTGAAACCCCAAAGTGTATTGTTATTTTAAAGAGAAATAAAAGCTTTTAGTTTTAGAATTTAAGAGTATATTTTCATTAGAAAAACAATTTTATACTTCTCTTCTCTCTTATGTTATTTACTGAAATAAAGAGCTAGTAATTGTAAAGAGTAAACCAATTATTGTTGATTACATGTATATATTTATAAATAATTAAATAATAATTCTCTGATTTTAACAATTAAACAAACGCAATAATAAGACAATACTCGTATATAAATATTAAACTTTTTCCACTTTAAGAAAAATACCATTTTTCGTAGCCAAAACAAATGACTTGTTATTCCACTCCAAAGGTACTTCAGTTTTATCACATCTTGAGAATTTAAAATGACGCAATAGATAAGTCAGGCCAACACGAGTCTGCATTAAACCAAAACGCATGCCAATACAATTGCGTGGGCCATCGCCAAAAGGCAACCATTCTGTGGCATCACGTTGTTTCGCTTGAATGGCTTCAAAACGATCGGGATCGAATTTCTCCGGCTCGGGATACAAATCGGGATCATGATGCATGCCATAGGCTGGTATAATAATAGGCATGCCTTTCTTAATCACATATTTAGGGTGGCCGGGTACCACATAGTCGGCCAAAGCTTGGCGATTCAAATGCGGTACAATGGTGTATTTGCGCAAGGTTTCTAAGGCAGAAAATTATTTATAACAAAATATCAAACAACTAATTTAAATACCCACCTGATATCACCTGACCCACATACTGCAAATTGTGTAAATCCTCATAGTTTATGTGACCGTCTTCATTAAAGGCTTCATTGATTTCCTGGCGCATTTTTTGCTGTACGTCTTGGTTCAGAGCCAGTTCGTATAGAGCAAAACCCATGGTAGAAGAGGAGGTTTCAAAGCCTCCAATAAAAAACACAAAAGCCTGCGCTGCCATTTCTTCTATACTCAATTTCACCGCCTTTTCACCATCCTTGCCATTTTTCAAGTCTATCAATATACTCAAAAAGTCATGAGTTTGTATATTATTAGCCTCACGATAAGCCACTGTTTCCTTAACAATGCGCATAAAGAAATCGGTAACATCATCCCGCACTATTTTCATGTGCAACTTTTTGGCCAACTCCGGAAAACCTTGTATGAAGCCCATCAAAAAATTGCCATGTCTGTGCTCGTTCAAGGAACGTTTGCCCATTAAACGAAACTCAGCATTGGGATCTTGCAAGCTATTACAATCAATACCAAAGGCACAGGTGCCTATAACATCAGTGGTAAAACGAGCCAATAATTCCTTAATCTCCACTTCAGCACTGCTCTTGCTTAGTTGGCCAAACATGGCTACAAACTTTTCGGCCACTTGTATGACCGTGGGATACATAAATTTCATTTTGCCTGAGGTAAAAGTAGGTGACAATTTGTGTCTTAAATTTTTCCATTTAACACCATCCAGCAAAAACAAATGGCCAGTTAAGGGATCATCCTTTTCATTGTGGAATAAACCACGGTCGGTAAAATTTGAAAAATCCTTAATCAAAATATTTTTCACTAATGACTTGTCTAGAACAATAACGGAGGGTCTTTGAAAGAAGTAAAATCCACAGAAAGGCCCAGTGCCCTTAAACTGCTCATAAGTTTGACGTATACAATCGGCTATGCTGCGCTTGCTGGGGACACCTTGCATGTTACCGGCAAGTAAGCTGGGTGTATTGTGGGCAATATCTTGATCTTTCCAGTAATTTAAGCGTTTGTTTATGAAATACACTGTTAATGAGACCACTAAAATTAGTATGTACAATAGAATTGTAGTTATATCCATCATTTATAGTTTATTTATCACGGTAGTTTATTGGTTAAAAGCTATTTGTTAACTAATGGGACTTGAAGAGTTTTTTGTTATATATATATCTTACAGCGTTAGATTGTAGTAAATATAAATTAAGAGAGTTATTTTTTGTTTAATCATTCAGTTAAAAAAAAATTATTTTTCTATACGATAATATTAACATTAAGAGAAAGTAGTTAGAGTGCTATACTCAGCTTGGTCGAAGCTTTTATAGCCTTCATCTTACCATATTTGAAATTAGAAATTTAAATCTGCTGTTACGAAAAAACGATGCTTAACTGAAAAGAATAAATTTTTTGGGAAAAAATTTTTTTTTAAAAAACTATTTAAATTTCAAGGTGCAATAAATACATTAACAGTCTTACTTTTAAAATAAGTCCTTCATAAATGATTTTTCATTGTAACAAAATTTCAAATATGTAATTTCTTTGTAAACAGTAAGAAACAGAGCGTAAATAATTTCTTCAAATTTGCAGTTTGTTAAAGTGTGTCACACATACATACATATTTTTCCATTTTAGTAAGCTTTGATACACCCGGACGTATGATTAATATTAATTTGTTAGTAAACTTAAACTTTTTGTATTTAAACGTCGAAGTTTTGAGGGATTTAATTACTTCTTAAGGATAAAGTAATTGTAAAGAGTCATTAAAAACTATTTTTAAAAATTTTGTCAGAACTTAGATTAATTATCAATTAGCCATTTAATACGTACATATTTTCCTCACTATTCAACGTGATATGAAAATTGGCAATTTAATATCAATATAAATAATGTATTAATTTTTATTAGTTGTATGGTATTAATGTATTAATTAATGTATTAATTAATCACTATATAAAAGCATTACTCACTATCAGTTTAACGAAGAACAGTATATTCAGCTGTAAATAATCGTTAAATAGCCTGCTCATAAGGTAAAAAAATTTCATATAATTGTTTGGTGGTGCCTCATATTTTTGTTCCCAAATTTACTTTAACGTTGCCGATTTTATGCATTTCGTATACCAAATAGTTTATTAATTTTATAAATATTTTAAATGAATCTCAAGCTCAAGTTTGAGTAATTACTTTGGACGTTATATTGTGTAGAAAGAAGCTGAAAAGTTATTTCATCATTTTATATATCATTAAGTCTAATTATGGCAAAAATATAAAGTGCCATAAGTCAACAGTGTGTTGACTAATGCAGACAGACGACTTATTCTTGGAGAAACCTCTAATTAACATGACTGAATATGCAATATAAAGAAAAGTGGCTTTAATTTAAAATATTAAAATAAAATAAATTTTAAACTAATTGTTTGACCTTTTTATCTTTATTAAAAGTTATAGGTCAAAATTTCTTTTATTTATTTATCATTTCTACCAATATTTCTCTACAACAATGTGTAGCGAATTTAAAATTTAGAAATTCAATAAATTTTATTTCCCTGAAAATCATACATACATACAAAAAAATTTGACCTTAAGCTTGAAGAAAATATAATTTTTAATAAAAATAAAACAAAATAATTTTACTGCCGTATTTATAAAAAATAAAGTAGGCTTGATGTCTGCTTTTAGACAAAATTTGTATACAAAATATTCTTAAAGTACATTTCAAGTCTACTTTAATTTGTTATAAATTCAATAATCGCAGTTTTTAAACTTCTCTAAGTTAATTTAGAAAAAACCTTATATAAAGTCAACCTTTACAGATGTAATATTCAATTTGAATACATTAATTGAATTCCATAAAAATCAAGAATACTTGTGTTAGCTTTGTGGAATCTTAATTGAATATTAACTTCATTCACCTCTAATATATTGGAAGGGAATGAAAATTGCTTTAAATGTACAAACAGTTCCATTTTTACCAAGCTTAGTGTAAAATATACATAGTGGTTAATTTAAGGATTTCAAGTCTGACTTTAAATCATGTTACAATTTTAAGAAAAGTGTATGAACATATGTACTTACTATAAATACTATAAATTTCAACTATAATAATTCCTTAAAGCTGTAACATTTCAGTTGTGTTACTATCTTTTTGGTCATATTTTTTCATATAATTCCTTATCTCCTTTGTCTATCGCACTTCATAAAACTATAATACGTTACCCATTATTACCTTTTTTTTTGCAGGTGTGAGTTTGTTAACTAAATCATTTGATAAATTTATGGAAGTTTATAAGTTGAGAACTGTCTGGCCGCCAAGTGGTTTCTCCTTCCTACCGCTACTGGCTTAGCAGGCAGAAGTTATTGCTAAACTTTTGCTAAAACTGTATATTTTGGAAAGTTTTCTAAGCATTTAAGGCTTTCATTTGATACATTGCAAAAGTTTACTTTATTTACATAATGTTAATAGATAACTATGTCATAATCTAAAAACAAAAGTTTAATAGTTGCTAAACATTTCTTTATATAATGTAGCATAACCTTGTTGTATTTGTAGGTATTTGTGTAATATATGCTTTAAGGCAGAATTTGCTTGAGATTATGCAGATTTAAATTTGTGCTTATGATTAGAAGACATTTTGGTTATGAATATGTATCAAGCACGTTTAATATAATTTCACAACGAGACGTATGATTAATATGCTAGTTTATTTTTGTTTGGAAATAGCTTGGCACTGTGTTCAAGGAGCTCTAAAATTTACATATATATTTAAACAATTTCAAGGTTGCTTTAACATAAAGATGCATAAAAAAAACTTAATTTTCTTTTGCACGTTGTAAAGAACTTGGAAAGCATAAGTTTTTTATTTTTGAAGCAACTTGAATGTTAGAATAACAAAATATAATATATATCGAATTATGAAACATCGTACACAAAATATTATTTTTAATAGATAGAATTATATTTCCTTTGATATAATCCTGATATATGTGATTGAATAAAACTTTTGAAATAATAAAAATAAAAATTAATAAAATAATTTCATTAAGTTTGAAACGGTACTGAAAAACATTGTATATTTGAGTATTAGCAATACAACTAAAACTTTCGTTAATTATACGGTTAAGTAAATAACAAAATAACTTTTAGTACGACGCTTGTATAACAAAAAAACTTGTAAATAACATTGCTTTATAAAATAATTGCTTAAAATTTCTAGTTTTCATAGTGTTTGATACACATTAGTCTATTTTAGTATATTTAATATACCAGGACGTATGATTAATATTAATTTGGTGGTAACCTTAAACTGTTCATAACTTGGCCAAACTTTAAATGATTTAAATGTTTGATATCGATAATAAAAGCCAAGATAAGTGGCAAACTGAAGCTTTTTTAAAAAACACACTTTCTCTTTTAAAATCTAAAAAGAGGAAATTAATTAAAAATATACAAAATTTTTTTACTTTTAAATAAATTTTAAGTCTCTGTAGTTTTAAGAGATTAATTTTTATAATTATATAATATTTTGCTGCAGTTTTCTATTTGAATGCTATTATAATATATTTTTTTCTTTATAAGTATATACTTATTTAAATTTGTAAATATGTAATTGCTCTTATGATCAATATTTATAACTACCTGTATAAAATATTTACTTAACGCCTTCTGTTGGTTAAAGAATTACAACAATTTCCGTTTTGGATACTTATGTTTTATATAAGAAATTTCCTCTTGCAGGTTGTCATTTTGCTGTGCCTACTTAAGCGAAATGCTTGAAAAACCAGCTAAACAATTTTTTCAATCTTTTTTTATTATTTTTCTTGTAATCTCACACATTGTTTTAAAATGCCTGTATTTCGCTTAGAAACTTCTAGGTTTCCGTTTCTATTTTCCTTATATTTTTCTTGGTATCTTAAGGCTGTATTTTATTATTTTAAAGTTTCCCCTGAATTAGTTGCTAAGTTATTTAACATGGTATTTAGTCCTTGTCTAAATACTTTTTGAAAAGTTTTGGCGGCAAAATATGAGTAAGAGAAAATGAAAATATGAACTTGTTTAGACATTTAACAGACACAACATTTTAAACTTCATCAAAATTCAAAGAAAAAGTTGTCTATAGGTGTTTTTAAAGTTTAGAAATAATTTAATATTGTTTAGAAGTGATAGAGGAAGTTGTGAAAGTTAAGAGAAATTAATTTTAGTTTTAAAGCTAGGGAAAAGAAAATGGAGAAATAGCATACTTGTATATTTACTTAGTTTATAAATAAAAACAAAAAGGAGAATTAGCATGCATTTATTTAGTTTATAAATATACAGGTTTTTTGTTTGTTTTCGTTATAACAATCAATTTAACCTTTTATCGTTTGCAAAATAACTTGTATTTTGTTTTTCTAGCTTTTAGTAACTTTTGTCATTTCCTGACAGCTGTTTTACCTTTTTCAAATCACTCACAATTTCACAACCTGTAGAATATTCACATTTAAACAAATTGGACTTTATAGATTGACATATACTCAATTATACACAACATATGAGCCAATTAACACATATGCACAGACACAGACACACACTAGAAAAATCACTTGCTTCTTATATAAAAATGTTCAAGCAGCAGCACACCCACCTCCTCTGGTTCTAGCTGCCTCACGTGCGCACCTTAAGTTTTTATTACTGTCAGAAGATGAGTGATGGCGATGATGTCGTTAATACTCAATCGCACTTAAGAATTAAGATGGAAATATAATGGGGACTGAAAAAAACGAGAAGGAAAAAATAGCAAATAAAAATGACTTTTCATTATTTTCAATAATACGTGCAATTTCGTTGGCAATAAATATAAAGAAAATATACATGTTATAATTTCCGTGTGTAATTTTTGTTGGCTTGAAAGCAAACAAAGAAAATGTGTTATGTGGCAGGAGAGAAATTAGGGGCCCTGGAAAATGTTGATGTTGAAAGTGTTATATATATACATATATGTATCTATAAATGGAATGATAAAGTTTAGATTGTATGATATTTAATTTTAGTATGCTTAATGTAAAATATAACAAGTTAAATATAACTCATACGTAGTGTGATAAATAAATTATTTTTGTATATTTTTATTTAAAAGATTTGATTGTTTCATATAAAATATAAAAGCTGAGATATTCAAAAAAGAAATATTATTTTGTAAAATTTTGAAGTTTAAAATAAAACTTGCAAATTGAATTAAAAAAAATGTATTAAGCATTTGTTTACTTCACTATATTTTGAAAACCAGGACGTATGATTAATATTAATTTAATAGTAACCTTCAATGTTTTTTAATAACTTGGCCAATCTTTAAAACATTTATTTATTAAATACCCATAGAAAATAAATGCTAAGATAAATAGCGAATATAATGTGGTTTAAAAAGCAGATCATCTTTTGCAAAATCTTAAAGTAAATTCAAATTAAAAGTGGTCTTATTGCAAATTGATTTTATTAACAAAAATTATTAAACATTTGTTTAGTTCAGTTTATTTTATATACAAGAACTTATGATGATTAATAATTTGGTAGTAAGCTTAAACTTGATCAAGCTTTCAAAATTTCATGATTTCAAAAATTTATATAGAAAATAAAGTGACCAACAAAATATGAATACAATTTTCAAATATAACATTGAATTTAAATTAAAGATTTACTACCGTATTTATAAAAAAATAAAGTAGTCTTGAATTGTGCTTTATGACAAAATTTTCATACAAAATTTTCTTAAAGTACACTTGAAGTCTACTTTAATTTTTTATAAATACGGCAGTTAGTTTTTGAAATTGGAAACTAGAAAGTAGCCAGGTCTCTTATTGCAAATTAATTTCAATATATAAAAGATTTTAGTTTAAAGAAGTCTATGAAACATTTGTCTATTTTATTATACTTTATATAACAGGACGTATGATTAATAATTATATGGTAGTAGTCTTAAATGTTTGTGAATAAAATAGCCAAGTTTTAAAATATTAAAATAATTAGTAAATAATTATTAATTAATTAACCAATAAACTGTGGATTAAAAAAGGAACATTCTTTTGTATAATCTTAAATATAAAATAAAATTATAAATAAATATGTTTGAATATAAAAAATGGCAAAAACTGTGATGTTTGTACGAAGAAAAATTTATATTAATGATTGAGATATGATCACAAGAATTTGTGCACTAAAGGAAATATGTGTTGGTAATAATTCACCAGAAATTAGCAAAAAAATATTTCCACAAAAAATTAAGTTTTTCAAAGTCAACAAAAAAATTATTTAAAAAAAAAATAAATAAATAAACTCTTTCAAATTAAGGTGAGTCGAAACAGCAGAATATGTAAATTTTAATAGTTTTGAGTTAGAATCAGTAAATTAATTTAACAACGTATGAGTAATATTCAACTAATTACAATTTAATAAGTAAATCATTATATTTCATTAATAAAATTCTAGTAAATCTTGAACTTATTCTACTTATTTCAATTATAATTATTGAATAAGCAACGTAGAAACAATATTTAACCAATTACATTTTATAATAAGTATACGTCTTCAAAAACAACCTCAAAAAAAAAAAAAAAAATTCTACACGTATCATTTAACACTTCATAAATATTTCAATGACTTTTTAAAACAGGACAAAAAGTTGAAAATGAAACGTCAAATATTAAAGCTGCATAAAAGAATTTTCAAAAAGGAATATAAACAAAATTGTACATCTCAGCATTTGCACTTTTATGGCCGCGTCCTTAAACAACATGGTATTTGCATAAAATCAAAAGTCAAGTTGAATTTTTTTCACAACAGCAAACATCAAGAATATTTTTTATTTTGTAGTTATAGGAAGTAGTTGCATAAATATATTTTAAAGGTGGCTATAAATATTGACATAAAAACACATAAATCAGAATTACATATGGGAACTATACTGAAGAAAAAGTAGAGCAAGTCCTACAGCAGCAAATAATGTACATAATGAAACTAAAACTTGTAGACAAGAGAAGTTTTCAAATACATGTAAGTTTTTGAATTAAATTAAATACAAATGCATATAAAAAACTGAAATAAGCACTACAGTAAAGAGATCAGGAACATTTTAAAATACACTTTAGTTTTCAAAACCTAAATTGAGGATAAGTTAGAAAATTATGCAACAAATAAATATCTCTTGATTAATTTTTAAAAACTTAATTTCTGTATTAAACTTTAAAATCGCTTAACTATTGTTGAAGTAATTGACAAAAGTTTAAAATTAGTATCGAATCAATATTAATCATACGTCAAAGGTTAACAAAAATGTAAACATTTACAAAAGTGTAACAAATTGCATATTACAGCAAATATTTGTTACGTGAAGTTTTTAATTAATTTCATACAGTTAACTACACTTCTAACAAATTGTTAAAAAAAAGCTTTTTTAATCGGTCCCCCGTGCACAAAGGTTACTGTTTACTGGTATTATGGGCACTCCTATATAAAATTCATTGCCACTATACAAATCTATTCAATTATGGTACGACAAGCATCACGCATATAGTAATACACATTTGCACAATGTGGTCATGTGTAAAGCAACATTAGGATGTCTTCCATTCGAAAACAACTTATAAAGTAGTGCATATAAGTAGAACCAATTGAAAAGTATAGTTAAACAAATATTATTAATATTGAAATGAATAGAAATAGGACTTGCTTCTTTTCGCCTTTATACAAATGAACCCTACTAATGCTTGTGTCCTAATAAAATTAACTAAAGGCCTCTTATTTATATATTTATTTGTGTGTATAACTTTGCAGTTTGTTAATAGTAGGGGTACGAGTTTATGTTAATGTGAGCAAACAGACACTAAGTATGACTTTGCAAGACGCATATTTACAACACCACTTACAAGCAAAGATAGAGAGAGAGAGAGAGAGACAGAGAACTATAGAAAAAGAAAGGTAGAAACTGGTGCTTTTACCCACTCACGTACTTACAATTTAACATGTGTTAATTATATTCAGCTGAATGATTTTATAGCAAACACGTACAAACTTATCGACACTCACAAATACTCAAGTTAACATTTGTTTTTAGAGAGAGAGAGAGGGCAAAGGATAATGAAAACAAACAAACATTCTATGCCAACATTCTATGGAAAAGAGATTTTAGTAAAAGTTGTTATAAATTGCTGTTAAATTTCACGAAATATGTTTAAAAACTTGTTTACATAAATAATTTCAGTTATGGTTTTGTAATTTCTGTGTTTTGTCTAAATAGTTTTACATCAGTTTAAATGTTATTATTATTTCTTGTTGCTATAATTTTGCAATTTTGCATGCCCTGTTAAATTTGTGTATTTTTTGTTTATGGATTTTAAAATTCTTTGGAGTTTAAAGGCACGTCAGTCAGTAGAATAAATTTGCAGAAAAGGACAAACTTTGTTAAGCTCTTTAATTTGTTTAAGGTTAGTTATTTAAATGAATTCTTGAACAATGTGAAATATTGTTTTAAATGAATTTAGTTTTTTGCTTAAATATATTGTAGCTGTTACTTGTCATAGCTAATCGTGCTCCATTTCTTTTACATATCTTACAACTATTTAACAAATGCCCTCCCCATGTATGTTCTTGTTAAAGAACTCTTGTATTTTCACAAACTTTTACTTTCATATTCTAAAGATTTTTTGTTTAAAATATAATTTATTGCACTCATAACTTGTGTTTGCCAGGGTAAACAAACAATATTTGGATTTTTGCCAGGAAATAATCACCACCAATAATAATAACTTTTCTAATCCTTTAAGGTACACTGAAACAGGGAGTTTCAAATGCTTAATAACAAAAATAAAATATACTCGTATAATTTTTTGTTTATACGTTTGTTGGCTTATGTGGCATAAACAAAATTACAAAAAAAAAAAAAAAACGAGGACATGTTCATACCCATTGTCACGTACTGCTACATGCTATTTTTTCCACTTGAACTGTAATAACAGATTTTTAGTTTAAAGCTTTTCTGATTGCAACAAGAATGCATGAAATAAATATGCAGTCTGTATATCTGTATCAAGCTTAAAACAAACAAAAAACTAATAGTGCATGACCATCAAGTCAGTGCAACGTGAAGTATGAATGCTATATAAAACATTTTATAGTTTAGAAAAATTCTAATAAAACTGCCAGAAATTTGTATGACTTTTTCATTAAGAAGATACTCTATTGATCTAATGGATTTTATAAGTACAATAATTTTTAATTATTTTCAGCGAGATAAGGAGGAATTTTAGTTTACATTCTATAAGATTGCTCTGTGTAAAGATTAGGAAATTAAAATCTTAATTAGACTAAAGTTAGAAAAGTTCCAATGTTTTCTTTAGTAAAAATTATATGAAAAACAAGTAAGAAAGTATGGTCGGTCAAACCCGACCATATAATACCGTACATCCAATATATGTTTAAAAACTGTTTTTCAGAAATGGGCGCTATATCGGACCGATTATCCAAACATTTATTTTATTTTTATTTAGTGTTAAATTTTATCTCGATATAAAAACTTTTAAAATATTTCTACATTATTAAAATGATTTTTAAAGAGACTAATTACGGACCGACCGTTGTTAAATTAGATGTCATGATATCTTTACATGTGAAACTTATTTTGTTGAATGCTATGTGGATTCCAAAATTTTTAAGAGAGTTATTCTCCTTAAAGTGATTTTCTGCAGAGGGCCTTATCTGAGAGCTATGGTCAATTGTAAAAAATTTGTAGATATGATTTCGATACGATTTCCATCCCAACCGTCTCTGGAATGAATAATTATCATGAACCAAATTTTATTGCACTCTGTGCACAAGGTCAGAAAGACGGACAAAAGGATCAACGTAGAGTAGAGTAGAGTAGAGTAGAGTAGAGTAGAGTAGAGTAGAGTAGAGTAGAGTAGAGTAGAGTAGAGTAGAGTAGAGTAGAGTAGAGTAGAGTAGAGTAGAGTAGAGTAGAGTAGAGTAGAGTAGAGTAGAGTAGAGTAGAGTAGAGTAGAGTAGAGTAGAGTAGAGTAGAGTAGAGTAGAGTAGAGTAGAGTAGAGTAGAGTAGAGTAGAGTAGAGTAGAGTAGAGTAGAGTAGAGTAGAGTAGAGTAGAGTAGAGT
This sequence comes from Bellardia bayeri, assembly GCA_950370525.1. NCBI lineage: Eukaryota > Metazoa > Arthropoda > Insecta > Diptera > Calliphoridae > Bellardia > Bellardia bayeri. The sequence goes on from OX493268.1 coordinate 3,818,806, forward strand.
AGAGTAGAGTAGAGTAGAGTAGAGTAGAGTAGAGTAGAGTAGAGTAGAGTAGAGTAGAGTAGAGTAGAGTAGAGTAGAGTAGAGTAGAGTAGAGTAGAGTAGAGTAGAGTAGAGTAGAGTAGAGTAGAGTAGAGTAGAGTAGAGTAGAGTAGAGTAGAGTAGAGTAGAGTAGAGTAGAGTAGAGTAGAGTAGAGTAGAGTAGAGTAGAGTAGAGTAGAGTAGAGTAGAGTAGAGTAGAGTAGAGTAGAGTAGAGTAGAGTAGAGTAGAGTAGAGTAGAGTAGAGTAGAGTAGAGTAGAGTAGAGTAGAGTAGAGTAGAGTAGAGTAGAGTAGAGTAGAGTAGAGTAGAGTAGAGTAGAGTAGAGTAGAGTAGAGTAGAGTAGAGTAGAGTAGAGTAGAGTAGAGTAGAGTAGAGTAGAGTAGAGTAGAGTAGAGTAGAGTAGAGTAGAGTAGAGTAGAGTAGAGTAGAGTAGAGTAGAGTAGAGTAGAGTAGAGTAGAGTAGAGTAGAGTAGAGTAGAGTAGAGTAGAGTAGAGTAGAGTAGAGTAGAGTAGAGTAGAGTAGAGTAGAGTAGAGTAGAGTAGAGTAGAGTAGAGTAGAGTAGAGTAGAGTAGAGTAGAGTAGAGTAGAGTAGAGTAGAGTAGAGTAGAGTAGAGTAGAGTAGAGTAGAGTAGAGTAGAGTAGAGTAGAGTAGAGTAGAGTAGAGTAGAGTAGAGTAGAGTAGAGTAGAGTAGAGTAGAGTAGAGTAGAGTAGAGTAGAGTAGAGTAGAGTAGAGTAGAGTAGAGTAGAGTAGAGTAGAGTAGAGTAGAGTAGAGTAGAGTAGAGTAGAGTAGAGTAGAGTAGAGTAGAGTAGAGTAGAGTAGAGTAGAGTAGAGTAGAGTAGAGTAGAGTAGAGTAGAGTAGAGTAGAGTAGAGTAGAGTAGAGTAGAGTAGAGTAGAGTAGAGTAGAGTAGAGTAGAGTAGAGTAGAGTAGAGTAGAGTAGAGTAGAGTAGAGTAGAGTAGAGTAGAGTAGAGTAGAGTAGAGTAGAGTAGAGTAGAGTAGAGTAGAGTAGAGTAGAGTAGAGTAGAGTAGAGTAGAGTAGAGTAGAGTAGAGTAGAGTAGAGTAGAGTAGAGTAGAGTAGAGTAGAGTAGAGTAGAGTAGAGTAGAGTAGAGTAGAGTAGAGTAGAGTAGAGTAGAGTAGAGTAGAGTAGAGTAGAGTAGAGTAGAGTAGAGTAGAGTAGAGTAGAGTAGAGTAGAGTAGAGTAGAGTAGAGTAGAGTAGAGTAGAGTAGAGTAGAGTAGAGTAGAGCAACTCAGGAAGTAATTCTGAGTCGATCGGTATACTTTAAGGTGGCTGTTGGACTAATATTTATGGGCACAAATCCAATGTACTTTCCCCACTATCGTGGTGTAGGGTATAAATATTCACAGTTCATTGGCCATAGGTACTGATTGTTGCACTTTTATGAAATACACCTGTTTAAAATTGTGCTGGCCTAATTTCCTAGATACCAGTAGCAATGCTGAAAAAAGTCGTAATTTGCAAACCACTAGTGACAATACTTAAAGGGTGAACAAAAATTAGACTTTCCCAATGAACAACCAATAGCGTAGATGCAGTCAGCATTAGACAGTAGCTCTATTTACTGATAAAAATGCACTTTTATATTTTTATTAAAAATACATGAATTTTTTGGAAAAAAGTGATAAATGAAATTTATGTCAATGATTGTTCCTTCACGCAAAAATATAGACTCCGACATCAAGTTTAATGTGAATTGGTAGTAACCATACCGCTCTACACAGAAAGAAAAATGGCATTCTAAAAATAAGTTTATTTTGTTCAGTTTTAGCCTGAAAATTTCAAATATGTTTTTACTAGTTCATACTTAAAATAAGTACAAATCGTGAAAGATTTGATACATCAAGCGCAGATTTTCTTAAAACAATAGTGTTCTTGATTTAAGTAAAACAATCTTAAATTAAGTCCAAATTGTTCTGTATGTAAGACTCAGTGGAATGTTCAAATGCAGTTGGAAAATATAAAATAAAATTTATCTACAGAATCTTCATTAGAATTTGCAGATAGCAATTTTGGAAAATTAATATGGAAAATTCGAAATAAAAAATTTTAGCTTGGGAGCAAATGTCGCAAAAATCTTTTTGATTTAAGGTTTAAGAAAAATAATAAAATTAAAGAATCCATGCTGGAAGTCAAAGAATTTATGCATTAAGTTGACAGATAAGCTGGGAAATAGAGAATCCTCTGGGTAAATGAGAAGATGATTTTAGCGTTCTTTAGTACAGTGTTCCTTATGTTTGAAGATGGACATTATTGGTTAAATAAAACTAAACTAATAAAATAAAATTAAATATTTGTTGTGTCTTGTCCTAAATAAATTAATTCAAATATATTTTCTTTAACCCGTAATTTCTGACGTCAACTTCTGCGCTAATGTTTGTAAAGTAAACTACTTCTTGTGAAGCATCTTGGGGTAGCACTGTGGTCCTAGTATTGATAGTTGACCAGCTGGAATATAATGAGCGGCGTGTTGCATGTTTTCTGGAATTTCCTCTTTGCTTTGTGTACGTTGGGATTATAAAATCTTTGATATCGTGTTAGTATACTTGCTTTTGGTAAATGTTTGTTTAACCATGAAATGTTTTTGTTGATTCAAGCATCCAGTTGCTGAGTAAGTTGTTGAAACACTGCTCTCCAGTTTGTTTAGTTGATGTTTGGTGCCCAACAATTTCTTTTCTTCTGCTAGTAGCTTTAATGTTCTGTAGCAGTAGGCAAATAATGGTATAATATCGGGAAAAAGCCTATTTGTCACCTAGTAATCGAACTGCAGAACTCTTACAGCAACTAACTGTAACAATATTAAGTTTCTTATACAAGCACAGAACATATTCCCAGGCAACAAAAAAAGTTTCTAAAAAAAGATTTTTTACAATATAAATTTTGGAAACATTTATGTTTGTTTGCTATCAATGCATTTTTAGCTGGAAGCAACTAAAAATTTAAAAAAATTTATTTATTCTGTTTTTGATACGACTTGATGCGCCTGACTAACTTTCTCAGATTGTTTGGCAAGCAAAACTTGTTTATTATAATTTCGTTATTTTTCAAATTCTATATTTTTTTTTGGTAAATAATTTCCATTAAAACTGCCAATTAATATTTGGTAATGTTGTTAAAAAATAAATTGATGTGTATATGTATTAGGGTGGTTACAAATACAAACATATATATTATATGTATATAAAATGTCGAAATTAACAACTATTCCTTTAAGACATATGTATCTCACTTACCAAGAGCTAAAGGTAGATAAAAAGGTTTAGTGGGTAAATATTTTTCATTCCCCTAAAAATGCTGCTCACCTAATCTAAATTGCTAAATCATTTGTTATTTTTGCAAATGTCGTACAGTATGAACTTTTAAGCCAACTTATACACATTTCAAACTCTCTGTTAACTTTTGTTGGTTTACATTTTTTTGTGAATTTTTCCTATTGTCACAGACACCATGATGATGATTTAATCATTAGACGTATTGGGATGTCATCATCAATGCAATGGACGTAATCTAAATGTGTTTTTTCAGTGGCATATTGGTGGATAAAAGCAAGCCTTTAGATATACTATCAATGAATTGAAAAAGGATTTTGTATGGCATGTTAAGAATTTTATGTTTATATTTGTTTGTTTATAGGTATTTTATTTCGTTTAAATCTTTTATTTCCTTTTTAGTTTATTTTCTCGAAAAAGCCAGCCTAATCTTATTAATCATTTAAGATAAGTTGTGATTGATTGCTGAAATATTTTCAAACAAATACTTTAGGTTTAAGAAGAAAAATGTATGTAACATACTTGAGCAGATGTAACAAGTGTAAAATTATATTTTTTTAGCGCATGTTTTGTACGTGTAAGAAATGTTAGGGAATATTGTTTTGTTTACGCAAATCCACAAATCGTCAATGAAACTGTCAAGAGGGTTTTATAATGTTGGGTAGAATCGTAAATATTCTTCACCAATAAGTTGAAAAAAAAAAATCAAATTAAGAATAGTTTTTATAAAGGGTTTTTAACAGCAACTTTGTTTCCAACTGGGTTATGTTGGAATATCGAGAAAGATCTGACATATTACTTACTTGTCAATAACAGAAGCTTTGGCAATTGATACAATGTATACATTTTCTCTAGCAAATCGCCGTAGAATTTATTCATGAATAACCCTCTGTTAAACTGGATACCTCAACAAGCTAAATTACCGCTTTTGAGCTTCAGAAAATTCGAGTGGAATTATTGAGAAGCCTTTGCATGCTGCAAGTTTGGAAGCGAAATTGGCTAATGTTTTTTTTTTTTCGAATATTTCCGGTTACTCCCAAGTATAATTGTATCCTGATCGGGCAAGCTGTTTAGAAATGTCAGATTTATATCCATAAAATTTCGATTTTGTCCCACTGTCTAATGCTTTAGACATATTTATATATTAACAACTGTTACATAGGAAACAAACAATCACTGATCAATAATTGAAAAACTTTATTATAACAAACTGTTGCTTATGTACAACAAAAAGAAGGAAGTGAAAATTTTTGTTTACCACAACCTGGCATGTAAAACTGAAAAAAATCTTGTAAAAAAATTTACAAAAAATAATAAAAAAAAACTTTTTGAAAGCCTAACAATAACAGATTATATAGGCAGCCCATGATTGATTTATATTTAAAACTGCAAACATACAAATGTTATTAGTTAACAAAGGATTTTAAATAAAAACACAATTAATTATTCTAAAGAATTATTTTGTTAACATTAAACAATATGTTTTACTTTTCACTTCTTTATTCAGATTTAAGCAAAAAAATTACACAACAGAGTAACAGTGCAAACGAAAATAAAATCAAACACCATAAATAATGTTTAATGTTAATTTCATTCTCAACATGTTGTTGTTACCCAAGCACATGAATGGATGAATGAATGTTCAATATTTGTTTATTTAGGACCATAAATTTGTTACAATTTATTTTTATTATTTGTGTGTGTATATTCAAGCACAGACATACTCAATCTTTTACAAAGGACATTTGTTAAACATGTGTAAATTGATACGCATTATTTATATTTATTATTTTACTACATCACATAGTACGCTAAATACATACCTTTGTAAAAGCCCAGCAAACATACAGATTAAATATCAAATATGCATCAAATTATTTTTAATTTGAAATAAAATGTTTGTGTTTAAGTTGTATAGAATCTAAAGTATAAGTTTATTCATTTTAAATAGATGACCAAATATGCTTTAAGTTATAGCTTTTTACTCACTGTTTTCCTGTTTGCTGGGTTACCTGTTTGTTTTTTTTTTTTCACGAGTTTAAGGCTTTTCTGCTGCATATCACTATGTTGTGTTAGTGTGTAAGTTTGTCATGTGTAAACAAGGTTACAAACTTTTAATTGTTTCCTTGGACATTGTTAAACATGTTTTACGTTCATTTTAACTCTTAATTTGTGTTACCAGGGGGAAAAATTGCCATAAAATAAGGGCTGCTGGTAAACAATAAAGGTAAGAGAAAATTGTTACACTTTTTGAAATTTATGTTAACATACATTTTAATTTCAGATTATCTTTATGGGGTTTCTTGTATAGGTAATTGAAAATTGTTAAATTTGTATTAATATTAATTGTAGAGAATGAAGGTGAATATTGTTATTTTATGTTTTTGATTAAGTTATTGAGATGTAAAACATTCATTAGAAAATAGTAAAATGTTTAGGGAATGGCGGCTTCTTATGCAAAGTGTTTAGATATATAATATTCAAAACGACTGATTCGATTAAAACTATTGAGAGCCTTTTACTCAACCATAATTTAGATTTTTGTTCATACTGTGTTAAAACTGCAAAGTTACAAAAATATTTTAAAAATATATAGGATTTGTGAAAAACGTTGACTTATAAAAACACTCCTTTCTGGTTGAACATATACGTAAACAAGCTAAATTGTCTTATTTGATGCGAACAGCAGCCAAAAGCATTGTAAGAACTTAAAATGCAGTGTTTGGTGTGGATTATGGGCCAGTGGCATCATTGGACCGTACTTTTTTTTAAATACGGTGAAGCCAGAAAACACTACCGTCCGATAATTTTAATCTTTTTTACCCAAAATGGAAGAGCTAGACTTGGCTGACATGTGCCTTCAACAAGACGGTGCCACATGTCACACAACACGAGAAACAATGGCCGAATTGAGAGGCGAGTTAGGTGAACAGTTTATTTAACATTTGCGGCCGGTAAATTGGCCTCCTCGATCCTGCGATTTAATGTCTTTCGACAATATTTTATGGGGCTTTGTTAAGGCTCATATCTATGGGGACAACTACGCAACGGTTGATGCGCTAAAAGCTAATATTGAAGAATTTATTTGAATTTGTTGCTTGATACCGTCTGATATGTTGGAGCGTGCTTGCCAGAATTCTATCCAGCGTATGAACCATTTGAGGAGTAGTCGCGGTTAACATTTAAATGAAATCAGCTTTAAACCTTGAATTATATAATTTGTGCTATTAACTCAAATAAAGGTTTCATTCATTTCTATAATTTTAATATCTTTTTTTATTAAAATACGAAAACTTTTTAAAAACACCCTTTATTAAAAAAAGAACGGTTTGGTTGTTGAAAAGATATTTTGTTTTATATATTTAAAATAGTTTCTTGCGAATGTGTGTTCTTTTCTTGAATACAATATTTCTATACATGTGAAAATTTCGTTTAATTTACTAGATTGTGTTTTAAAATTGGTCTGTTAGTTATAACAAGCTTTATATTATTTCAGGAGATTTAAAAGCAAAATTTCAATGCTTAGAAATGCCATACTTGTATATATTTAAAGCAGTGGTAGGCACCGTGCCCTTGATTTACTATACATTGGTCTGTCATTTACATAAGTTTCTATAGAAAAAGCCTTTTTAAACGGACGAGAAATTTCACATGTCAAGTTTATAATAGCAGTTGCAATAGAAAAAACCTTCTTAAACTAACGCGAAATTTCACATGTAAAGTTTAGCTACACAATTTTTAAAAACTTATTAACCCTCCGATGAGTGACAGTTCTGAACTTCACGGCCGTGTGAAAAGGTCCCTACGGACTTTTTTTGTAAATCATGTTTTTTTTCATATAAAAAATTGTTTTTTGATTTTTTTTGTTGTTTATAACTAAATTCTACATACAAAAATAATTTTTTAAATTTTTTTAACTCAAAGACATTAGGGATGATGATAAAAACAAAAAATTCTAAGAACTGGTTTATTCCTTGAAAGCAATGTTTGTAGTGGCAGAAGTAGGAGTAATTTCAGTTTGAAAAGGCAAAAAGCTCCCTAGGGACCTTCTCACTCATCGATGGGTTAATCATCCGTCTAACCACAACAAATATTATGACTAACATGGCACACTTATGTTTTGCATAATGTAAACGTCATGCCAATACTAATTACTAAAATTGCAATTAACCAAATTGATGGCTGTTTAGTAAATATTTAATTACTATTACAATGTTCAAACCATGTAACGTATAAGTGATTCCTCATCAAGTATACGCCACATTGTTCAGTTACGTGTTATTGCAGCTCAATTGATTTTGATAAAACAGCAGACTTCTGCAATTTCTGGTTTAATTTTGTTACCTAATTTCAAGCGAGTTAAAAATTAAATTTTTCATTTGATTTGATTCAATTTTAGAGATATGAATTTCTGTCAGAAAATATTTATTTCTGAGTGACTTAAGCCTTGTCTTTTTAAAATAAAATTAAAAGAACACTGTCGAGGTTTATTTAGGTAAATTTGTTTAACACAATTCAATTTCAAGTTCTGTTATTATTTGTTTAGAGTAAAACAGATTAGAAGTGTAAATAACACAGCAACCAAGAGTCTGAGAAACAAAATTTAAATAACTTAATTTGAAAAAAAAAATAAATTTCCAAGATTTTTGGTTTGTCTAGGAAACGGATAGAAATATCTGTTTAGTTAAAACGATTTTGTTAAATGTTTATAAGGCCTTAGAAGTATTTATTTTTATAATTTAAAGTGGATGAAAAGCTGTCTGTCTAAAATTACCTTGTGTCATATTTTGAGAATATGTTTGTTCACTTAAAAGATGCTAACATTGCTTTTGTTTCTTCTATTTTTTTTTCAAAGTAACAAAAGCAATTTTGCTATCGCATAAAATGGTTTTGAAAGATGTACATATATTTATATAAAAGAAAGCCTGCAGAAACTTTAGCTGTCTCTTTATATATGTCTACGGGTTTCAATAAAGTTTTGTCCTAATCTAGTTCCCAGTAAATATTAAAAAGCTACAATAGAAAAATCTTTGTATAGAATTTTGCAGCAGTTGTCAAAGGAAAATTAAAGCAAGGACTTGTACCGTAGTTCTTGACAATATAACAAATTATAATATTTGCTGGTTTGAAATGTTGCGTTTCCGTTAAAAGTCATTATAAGCACTTTTCGTTGGAAGAGTAGTAGTTTCTGTTTGCTTTTATGTTACTTAATTATATTGCTACATTTATTTTAACTGATTTTATGTGAACATTGCTTTTTTTTAACATATTTTATTGTATATTCTCTGGATTTGGCTTGATAAGTTTTTTAAAGCGATGCTATTATTTCCAACTCTTGAACCCTGTAATGACAATTGTGAACATTTCTTTTTAATATTTCCTTTAATTCCCCTATTTTATTTTATTGCCTGTTTGCAAAACTTTTTTTGTATGCTTAGTTTAATATTAATAACAGCTATTTGCTATTTTCAAGATATTGTTCTTTTTTTTTTGTCTACAGAAAATTCTCACTGTTCACTTTTTTATGTAAAATTGTAAAATATTTATCTCGAGGGGTGGGAACAAAAAAAAAAAAAAAAAAAAAGATTCAAAATCGAAATCTTTTATGCAAAAAACATGTTTAACAAACAAAAATATAGTTTAAGTGATTGTGGTTACCCAAAGTACAGTAAAATCGCTGGATTTAATAATTCAAACAAGAAGCAAAAAATACGCCACGATATGAAAATTTAAGTTAACTACAAATCCCCAGAAATGCACTTTTATTCCTGTTACAGTTTCGTACTCTTCGTTTACTCCACTTGTGTGGCAGTCAACATGATATTATTTTTTTATTTCATTTTTGGTTTCCTCTTTCACTTGGCGTATTGTTGCCATTGTTTGGGGCAACGACAACAGGAAAGAAATTGCTGCTGCATTCAAGCATTGTTACAATTGCAGCCACCATCATCATTTTGTGTTTTTGTAATTTAGCTTAATGACAATTGTGTGGCGAATGAAAAATTTCCAGTTTTATTGCACTGATAAAGATTTTAATATAAAGAGTATATACTTCCTAGCTTAAGTGCTACAAATATTTATATATACAAATATTCAGTTTTTGAATTCTTTTTGTAATGAGGCATATTTTAAAGCTGGTAGGAAAATATGTAGGCGTATGATTAATAAGTATTGAAATAGTAATTACATATTAAGTATACGCAGTATTTTGTTTAGTAAAATTAAATTACATTAAACTTATTGCAATATTAATTATAGTTTATTAATGATTGTTTCTTCTCATTATAGTTTATTTCGTTTGAATTTTGAATATGTATGCGAGCGCTGCCACTTAATAATCACTTTTGTCCCAACAATATTTTATTATTATTAAAACCAGACATCACTGTAAATTCTTTAAAATTAGTAAATTAAACTTTTTCACAATATCTTAAAGGTCATCGCCATCGAATTTTTGTATAAATACATCAAGTTTTTCATAATTATGAATACTGATACTGAGCCACGACTGAACAGCAGTAATATTTAAAACATCAGGAGCTTGAGCATCCACATCAGCATTAATTTGTGGTTGCGTTAAATTCTTATGCATATTTCTCAATTGAGATAATATCCTTTGTTCGGGAAAAGTCATCCCAGATAAATTTAATTCATCAATAATCATGCACCTGTTAGGCTTAAAATCCATTTTGACATCCCACTCCTGAATATTAAGAATAATCACAATATATAAATGTAACATATATTCATGCCTGTTTAAATAATTCAGTTCTCTTTTACAAATTGTTAAAATATGCCACAGAAAATAAAATCAATTTGCACTTTGAATCTAGCAGTTAAAAAGAGATATTGTTACTTTTCTGTTAATTATGTTATAAAGTTAGAGTAATCCTTGGTGTTTCTTGAGAAAACTGCATTTCTAGAAGCAAAGTTAAGTTAAAATCCGCATTTTGTTTAACTATTTTAAGCCAATAATTTTTTTTTTGCTTTTTTAATATTTTCATAAAATTTAACAAACTGTTTTTAAAGGTGTTTCAATTCCAAATTTTCAATTTCAATTATTCAATTATTTTGTGCTAAATTCCTTGCTATATATAAATCCTCGCTCGCCATTGTAATTATTTTGTTTTTCAAACTTTGACTTTGAAATTGTTTGGGAACAACAATGATTATTGTTACTGTCTATCAAGATTAAAAAGCAATTAAAATTTTAGTTTTATTCATTAATCGATTTTTGTTAAAATCAAGCAAATGTCAACAGGGGATAAAAGAATTTTAGGCGCGAAGTTGTAAAAATATTTGTATGTATATAACAATTTATTTGTGTATTAAATTGTATGTGAAAGTTTCCTAAAGCAATTATAATTCGACCAAAAGAAGACAAAAAACGTGACTTAAATAAGTAATGTAATTTGAATAACTGAAATGAAATAGATTGTAAGACAAAGTTTAGAATAATAACGTGAGAAAAATAGAATTTACAGGAAGTTAATGGTGTTAAATATTGTATTGTAATAAAAGTCAAGTTTTATGTAAATATTCCCAGAGGTTTTATTCACTTTATTTTATATATAAAATAATACAATCTATGAATATACTAATTTAACTGCAGAATATTATTAAATTTTCTTATTTTCAGTTTACTTAACTTTAAAACAAAGACTATTCTTTAAAACTACTCTCATAACGTTCTACTACTTGTGCACTTTTTTGTAATATATTTGTTTTATGTAATTCCCCTCCTTTTACCTGATTTATAAAGCTATTTTCCACCTGAACTTTGTCACCGCACGTTTTGGTTCACTGCAGTTTATTTCCTTTAAATCCGGTTTCTCTTAAATTATTGTTGCCTACGTTAAGGCGAAACTTTTTTTGCACTTAACACAAGTAAAATGGCACCACAAGAAACGAAAAAGAATTGAATATACCCTAAAAATTAAAGTTCTTTCTTTAGGTGTTAGCGTTTATATGATTTGTTGGTGATTTGAGCCAGGATATAAGAAAACTTAAAAACATGTAATTTACTATGTGTTGAAAGTTGTAAAAGTTTAAATTTTAAAAGTTTATTTATAGTTTTTCTTACAAATTTAAATAACTTTGAGATGATAAATACACAATGGGATTGTCTTTATAAAGGGTGTAGCAAAATTCATGTAAGATTTAAATTTGATGCCATTGGTTGAGGATTACAGAGCCTATTTCAATAGTTATACAATATTTTACAAATAATGAAAGTTTAGTGATCATCGTTCAAGCACAAATTTTAAATGATGAATTTAATTATAATGAACATTAAAAATTTACTTATTTGGGATTCTAATATCAAACGCATAAGAAGTTTGGATCATACTTTGTTAAAAATTCACTGTTTTAGAACTTTAAGAATAATCAATATATAAATATGATAACTAAATTGATTGCTATTGATGTGGAGATTTCAAAAATAATGTGCCACATGTCGTATATTCTGTGAAATAATCTGCTCACAAACTAAAAAAAATATCCCTTAAATTTCCGGCTAATACTGAAATTTTTAAAGTTATTTTATATATTTTGTTTTTAAAGCCAGCTTACTTATTTAAAAACGTAAGAATTCCAAACAAGTTCTTATTTTATAAAAATATAAGGAAATTATATACCGTAAAAACTAAGAAAATATTTATGAGAAATGCTATTTAAATAATTCTTATTTCAGTCACATTATATTATCTTTCACCTACACTCACATAACTTCACACTCATACATCCTTCAGGGGTGGTATAGTAATATCAGTAGACCAGGTTGACTGTTAATGCAAACATAGACAGAGAAAGTTTGTCAGAAGAAAGTTTGTATGCACCCATAAAAAATGTTTATAAAACCCAGCAAACAGTTGCATTACATATGAAACAACAGCTAGGTCAGTTAATGGTTTTAATTTTAAACATGTCAAATATTTTTTCAAGAGTTGTAGCCTTTATTTCCTGAAAAAATCGCTTGCTATTTACTTATAAAAAGTCTAAGTCTATTAAGTTATCTGTGAAAAATACTCTAACATAAAAAACAATCTACAAAAACCGCAGAACATTTATAATTTTTATATTTTTATAGGGTAATAATTGAAAATTTAAAGCAACCTCCACCAATTTAGAAATTCTTCACAAAATTTTCGACATTATTACTTTGATAAATTCTGTTGAAAAAAAGGGTAAAAAATTAAAAAAAGCATGCAAACAGCAAAAGAAAAATTTTGAGTTTAAATCCGAAAACTTTCATTAGTTAAAATTGAAAAATATAAATAATATTGCGAAAATATTTCTTACTACACGAAAAATGAAAACTTAAAAAATATATTTTGCAGTTAGCCTAAATGTGTCAAAATTATATACAAGTTTTCAAACGTTTTTGTAAATCTCTTCACAAATATTTGCTGGTCTCCATCACCAGTAAACACCGGCATACAAACTGACAACTTCAAGCCCCAGGGTATCTTTAAAATATATCTTTATTATTGCTGTTGATGCGACTGCTCTTATGGGGTTTGAGAAACCAACCACAATGGAACATTTGAGCAGAAAAAGAAAAAAAATAAAGTTTATTTATGGGTTTTTTTTGTCACCATGTCAATTCAAATGCTTAAATGTTGTGCGTTAAAATATAATTGAGAGTGAAAATGTGTTTTAAAATTACATTTTTGTGGAAATTTAGAATAAGTCCAAATATAAAAAAGAAATGCATGTGTTTACTATTTAAAAAAGACAAGTAAAACTTGATGTCTTTTTGGGTTTTTTTGTGTTTCTAAAGAATGTTAATCAAAATACTTTTTGAGTTTTTAATTTAAGCCACTTTGTTGCAGTTTTATCACAAGTACTAACATAGTGTAGATATGATGAGAGAAAATGAGTGAAACTATTTGGTTACTTTGACTAAAATTTAGACCATTTTTCGGAAGATTTAAATAAAAAGTTTAGTATTTGCTTGTGAGAAAAATAAATAAATAGAATTTTACTGAATTTTGAAATTATGGCTTATAAAAACAAATGAGGTTCAAATTAAAATTGATAAAAACTTAGGCTTAGGAAACTATTTATGCAAATAAGTTTTTCTATTTAACAATTAGTTTAGAAACAATTTCCAAGTAATAGCAGCAACTAGATTAAACAAACAATAAACTTAAAATTATTATAACTAGAACATGTTTTGTAGATTACTGTACTCGGCTATGCAGAATCATTTCTACCCTTTACTTTTAAAGAAACATTTATTTTAAAAATTAAATTTTTGAAAAGTGCAATACAAATGTAAACCTTAATTCGTTAGTTAAACTATGAGATTATAAAAGTTCTATATATTGATTATAATTGTTATCTATTTGCTACTAGATTATTACAAAAATAAAAAATACCCCTGATAAAGTTCGAAAAAAGCAAACGAAACGTTGGGTAAAACAAATATATAAAAAACCAGTATTGTTTTTTATTTACATTTGTTAAAGAATTGTTGATCAAAAATAACCCGTGAGGAAACACAAAAAACCTCAATAATAATATGAAACATTTTAATGTTTTGGATTATCCAAGTCTTCTTTTGGCAGCTTAGTTGTTTTTGTGTAACATGTTACTGTCAAACATGTTCAGTTTGATCTATAATTTAGCCATGAATCAAGTTACATACGAGCTAAACTTGGCTGGCAAATTATTTATTCCTGAGATGCCCTCTTATATGTTGGAGAGTATATTTCAAGATTAGAACCAGCATATGAACCATGTGAGACGTAGCCGAATTCAACATTTACATGAAATCCTCTTCAAACATTGAATTATATAGAGGATTCTATCGAATCAAATGAAGATTTCATGCATTTCCATGAATTGTATGTGTTTTTTTTTTTGAAAGAAAATCCGATAGCTCATAAAAACTTACTCTTTATAAATGATAAACTTTTTTTCAGAGAAAACTAATATTAATAAGAAAAATTAGAATGAATCTAGTTTACCGACGCAGCTCCAAATAAAAAAAAGTACGTAGGGTGATAGAAAATTGAAAAAAAGAAGAAAAAATAATATAAAAAAAATTGACGCAAACGCTTAGTTTTCCAGTTATGGACGTTTTTAGTTTTCATAGAAATCTGTGATTTGGCTTAAAGGCCTACGACAAAAAAATGAAAAAAATATGCCACCCAATTCAGAATAAAAAAAGAGAAAAACAAAAATTAAAATATAAGACGGCCAAAAATTTAGTCGGGGATAATTTTTTCTGTGACAAAATAATTTTCGTGTTTATTTATAGCTCATACTTTAGTCATTTATGGGCCGATTTTGTCGATTTTCAATAGAAAAATTCTGTAAAACATATTTTATATACTAATGGAAATGCTTTCTCTTAACATACGGACAGACAGCGAACAACGTAAAATTAATCTTATAGTTTTGCAAATTAATATTATAGATATTGCAAGTGTAATGAGAAACAAATATTTGTATACCTACATGTCAACTAAGGTGAAAGATGTACAAATGAAAAATTCTAAACGTGTTTTATTTATTGCTGACAATTCAGCCATTTATAAATCGATTTTGTTCATTTTCAATAGTTAAATTCCTGTATCTATATTTAATATACTAATGCAAATATTAAGCTGTTAACACATCACAGGCATTTAGATTTTCAGTTTTGCAAATAAATATTATAGATAATACAGACATAATGGCAAACAAACATTCATAGTACCAACATGGAATTTAAGGTTTAAGAATATATGTACAATATAAATATAAACAAGAAACAGAAGAGCAAACTTAAAACAATTATGACTACTACTAAAATAAGAGTAACAGCTTTAAATTAACATTATTTTTTTATACTTTAAAACTACCTAAAACTCTGACCCCTATGTTTAGCAGAATTTAAAATTTTTAATTAAGTTTCTTAGTATTTAAATTACCTTACATTAAAATACAATTTGATATAAGAAGCTTAAAGTAGTTGAGTACATTTGTATTATATTTCCACTTCTATTTATAAAATGCGCCTTTAGGCTTCATTTAGTTTATAAAAACTACAGAATACATTTAAACATTTAAACATTTACTACAATAGTTGACTTTGATCGTAATCTCTGCTGTGAGTCTCATTTGTAACTTATTATTATCTGTAGGTTTATAAAAATATTAAAAAAGAAATTTTTTCAAATATCTCGCAGCCTTTGGAATAATTATAACAAACTTTTATTATTATATTTTTTGTGAGGTGCAAATTTATGTAGAAGTGTTTTTCTTTAACTAATTACTTAATTGCAGCTTAAGGTTATTAAAGGAAATAATAAAAGTAAACACAATCTCTATGAACTAAATAATACAAGAATACATTTAACCAGATATTAGATTTATTTAAATTTTGCTAAAGCGAGAATAAAAGTATGTTGGAGAGAAAAGTCTCCTGCGGGGTTTGTCTTTTCAAAAAATTGAAGAATGGTTTTGATTTTTGTGTTTATAGAGAGAGAGAGTAGCTAGAGGAAATAAAGATCCACATCATAATAATTATTAAAGAAATTGTTATCTGTTGTTACTAATTCCACACGAAATGCAATGAAATGTCTTGAATCTATCCAAGAATACATTTAGTGATCGTTGGTCTTTATGGCAGCGTTTCCCTTCAAACTATTGGTTGATCCATTTAGATCTTTTTTATTTTTGCTTCACAATAACGTCTTCAATTTTTTTAAGCTGTATTACGAAAGTCAAATAAAAATAGTTTTATTTGAAAATAATTGAGAAGAGCAGTTAATTTCGCAGCCGGCACTTGTCAACTGGGCGCTTAGATATCCGAACTTTGTTTTTTTTTAGAGGTTATGTGAAGTCAAATGTCTCTTTTTGCGAGTTAATGGCAGAAATGTTGAAAAGAGTCGTAATTCCCGAGTTACAAAAAATAATGCTGAATCGAAAGTTGGACGTTTCAAATTGACCCTGTAGTTGGTAGTCATGTCCAACATTTGAGTGATATTATTTTTAAAACGTAAGTGTCAAAGATTGTTCTTTCAGGCAATTGCAAAGATTTCTACATTCAGTTTAATTTTAAATCTTTTATTTAAAACTAATCATTCTATGTAATCATATATAATCATACGACGAGCAAATGCGTGCCTCATTAGTATATTAAAAATTTTCAGCACAAAAGTGTTTAGATGGATTCACCTATTTGTCGCAAACAAAATATGTATGTATTTATTCGGAAAAAGTGTTTTTATATGAAGTTTAACGCCTCTCTTTTTAAGAGAGAGAAAATATTCATATGAAAAAATCTTTGTCCCAACAAATATTTTGTGTTTGTTCAGAACGAATGGGTAAATCATTGAAGGAAAATACAAGGAGAACATTGAATTGTTGTAATGCTTCTTTTGAGGAAACGACTGATCTTCAGAATATCAACTTTGCTAAATCTTCTTTTACTTTTTCTATAGAAACAAAATACGGAATTAATTCCACTTCCGAACGGAATTAAATTCTGTGGCATGGCTGATTGTTTTAGTTTTCTAAGCAATTTAAATATTTGTCATATGATGAATATATTGTCATTTGTGAGCTTTGTACAAAGAATTTTATGTTGCACAATATAATTTGTATTTAAACGTGATTTCTGTGCCAAAAGTAGCGTTGGTTTATTTGTTTGTGAATAACTTTTCAGGAGACTTAAAAAAACTACATAGTTAAAACGAGTTGGTTGATCCTTCCACCTGTATATGAGTAAGTACATGGTAAGCAACTCCTGAAGAATTTTACTTAAGTTTCAGTACATTAGATTCCATTGTATTATACAGCCAATAAATGACGTGCTTAACAATTTTGTGATAAGACAATTTAAGCAAAGATCGTCCTTGATAGCGCTTCTAGTTATGTGAGAGTGGAGTCTTGTAATATATGTTCCCTCATAGTTCCTCATTGTAAACGATTCTGCAGTATTATTACAACTAACCTCTACTACTACTATTACTCCGAAAGTTTATTTTCCAAGATAAATAACTACGAAGGCACCAAACATATCACCCAATCATCGTTGTTGTGTTCGATCAGTTACTTTTTTTTCGAAGAAGAATGCAAAAAAAGATAAATGTTTTTCCCAGAAATGGAATTGGCATAAGTACTGTTTGATGATTTGCTAAAATTGAACTATATAAAGGTTCGCAATTGTTACTAAAATTCAAAATTCACAATCAGAGTTTAATTTTAACTGTAATACTCTACAGTTGAAATGTGCATAATCATTGTTTAATAATCTGCAATAATTCACAAGTAAATTGAAAATTGTCTGAGAAATTATTTTAGGTAATATGGAAGTAGTTTTTACTCTATTGTATGCCTTAAACATACTATGCGGTTGAATGACTGAAACTGTATCTAACTACAGCATACATTTGCTCAATGTACCAAACAACACCCAAATAAAATGTTGCTAAACTTAATGGCAAATTTAAACTCATATTATGGCTTTGGCAATCATAATTATATACAAAACTTTGCATTTGGTCTGCACACAATGTTGCATACAAAATCAACAATATTATTGTGAAATTAATTCAGTACATCCAAGATTACAAATAGACAAAATTAAATAACAATGTAAACCACAGGTAAAACTAAATATCTTGTTGCAGCAATCTATGTTTAATTTCGGTAAAATATTTGTACGATTATCAATCAATTATTGCAAAATAACACTTAAATAAATATTAGTTCAAATCCTTCTCTAATTAATAAAAACAGAACACCATGGCGCGGTGTATCAAAGTATGTAGTCATCATCCCATCTCCGGTGTTTCGTAGTTACAAAAAAAAAAATAACATAATCCACCAAAAGAAAAAGAGGAGAAATGACAACAAAAACATACATACATTGCTGTTATTGATCTACCAAAAAAGTAGACGCAGCAAGAAAAGCAAAAACAATTTGTAATAATACAAATTCTATAAATAGAATGACATATAAAGAATACACACACATTGTAAACGTACGTAAATTTCGTTCTGACTCACAACACGTAAAAAAGAAATATGATAATTCTCATATTCTATTTCTCAAAAAAAAAAAAAACGGTGAGTTTAATAGATGATATTTACAGATTGATAATGGACAATGAAGATTGCTGATGACGCCCTTGGCCGGGTAGAAAATGCATTCCAATTTGCCAATTGTCCCAATACGTTACAATAGTATTCTTTAATATAAATTCTTGAACTACTAGCCTGAATAAAAACTTTTCACTTAAATAAATATTAGTTCAAATCCTTCTCTAATTAATAAAAACAGAACACCATGGCGCGGTGTATCAAAGTATGTAGTCATCATCCCATCTCCGGTGTTTCGTAGTTACAAAAAAAAAAATAACATAATCCACCAAAAGAAAAAGAGGAGAAATGACAACAAAAACATACATACATTGCTGTTATTGATCTACCAAAAAAGTAGACGCAGCAAGAAAAGCAAAAACAATTTGTAATAATACAAATTCTATAAATAGAATGACATATAAAGAATACACACACATTGTAAACGTACGTAAATTTCGTTCTGACTCACAACACGTAAAAAAGAAATATGATAATTCTCATATTCTATTTCTCAAAAAAAAAAAACGGTGAGTTCAATAGATGATATTTACAGATTGATAATGGACAATGAAGATTGCTGATGACGCCCTTGGCCGGGTAGAAAATGCATTCCAATTTGCCAATTGTCCCAATACGTTACAATAGTATTCTTTAATATAAATTCTTGAACTACTAGCCTGAATAAAAACTTTTCACTTAAATAAATATTAGTTCAAATCCTTCTCTAATTAATAAAAACAGAACACCATGGCGCGGTGTATCAAAGTATGTAGTCATCATCCCATCTCCGGTGTTTCGTAGTTACAAAAAAAAAAAAATAACATAATCCACCAAAAGAAAAAGAGGAGAAATGACAACAAAAACATACATACATTGCTGTTATTGATCTACCAAAAAAGTAGACGCAGCAAGAAAAGCAAAAACAATTTGTAATAATACAAATTCTATAAATAGAATGACATATAAAGAATACACACACATTGTAAACGTACGTAAATTTCGTTCTGACTCACAACACGTAAAAAAGAAATATGATAATTCTCATATTCTATTTCTCAAAAAAAAAAAACGGTGAGTTTAATAGATGATATTTACAGATTGATAATGGACAATGAAGATTGCTGATGACGCCCTTGGCCGGGTAGAAAATGCATTCCAATTTGCCAATTGTCCCAATACGTTACAATAGTATTCTTTAATATAAATTCTTGAACTACTAGCCTGAATAAAAACTTTTCACTTAAATAAATATTAGTTCAAATCCTTCTCTAATTAATAAAAACAGAACACCATGGCGCGGTGTATCAAAGTATGTAGTCATCATCCCATCTCCGGTGTTTCGTAGTTACAAAAAAAAAAATAACATAATCCACCAAAAGAAAAAGAGGAGAAATGACAACAAAAACATACATACATTGCTGTTATTGATCTACCAAAAAAGTAGACGCAGCAAGAAAAGCAAAAACAATTTGTAATAATACAAATTCTATAAATAGAATGACATATAAAGAATACACACACATTGTAAACGTACGTAAATTTCGTTCTGACTCACAACACGTAAAAAAGAAATATGATAATTCTCATATTCTATTTCTCAAAAAAAAAAACGGTGAGTTTAATAGATGATATTTACAGATTGATAATGGACAATGAAGATTGCTGATGACGCCCTTGGCCGGGTAGAAAATGCATTCCAATTTGCCAATTGTCCCAATACGTTACAATAGTATTCTTTAATATAAATTCTTGAACTACTAGCCTGAATAAAAACTTTTCACTTAAATAAATATTAGTTCAAATCCTTCTCTAATTAATAAAAACAGAACACCATGGCGCGGTGTATCAAAGTATGTAGTCATCATCCCATCTCCGGTGTTTCGTAGTTACAAAAAAAAAAATAACATAATCCACCAAAAGAAAAAGAGGAGAAATGACAACAAAAACATACATACATTGCTGTTATTGATCTACCAAAAAAGTAGACGCAGCAAGAAAAGCAAAAACAATTTGTAATAATACAAATTCTATAAATAGAATGACATATAAAGAATACACACACATTGTAAACGTACGTAAATTTCGTTCTGACTCACAACACGTAAAAAAGAAATATGATAATTCTCATATTCTATTTCTCAAAAAAAAAAACGGTGAGTTTAATAGATGATATTTACAGATTGATAATGGACAATGAAGATTGCTGATGACGCCCTTGGCCGGGTAGAAAATGCATTCCAATTTGCCAATTGTCCCAATACGTTACAATAGTATTCTTTAATATAAATTCTTGAACTACTAGCCTGAATAAAAACTTTTCACTTAAATAAATATTAGTTCAAATCCTTCTCTAATTAATAAAAACAGAACACCATGGCGCGGTGTATCAAAGTATGTAGTCATCATCCCATCTCCGGTGTTTCGTAGTTACAAAAAAAAAAAATAACATAATCCACCAAAAGAAAAAGAGGAGAAATGACAACAAAAACATACATACATTGCTGTTATTGATCTACCAAAAAAGTAGACGCAGCAAGAAAAGCAAAAACAATTTGTAATAATACAAATTCTATAAATAGAATGACATATAAAGAATACACACACATTGTAAACGTACGTAAATTTCGTTCTGACTCACAACACGTAAAAAAGAAATATGATAATTCTCATATTCTATTTCTCAAAAAAAAAAAAACGGTGAGTTTAATAGATGATATTTACAGATTGATAATGGACAATGAAGATTGCTGATGACGCCCTTGGCCGGGTAGAAAATGCATTCCAATTTGCCAATTGTCCCAATACGTTACAATAGTATTCTTTAATATAAATTCTTGAACTACTAGCCTGAATAAAAACTTTTCACTTAAATAAATATTAGTTCAAATCCTTCTCTAATTAATAAAAACAGAACACCATGGCGCGGTGTATCAAAGTATGTAGTCATCATCCCATCTCCGGTGTTTCGTAGTTACAAAAAAAAAAATAACATAATCCACCAAAAGAAAAAGAGGAGAAATGACAACAAAAACATACATACATTGCTGTTATTGATCTACCAAAAAAGTAGACGCAGCAAGAAAAGCAAAAACAATTTGTAATAATACAAATTCTATAAATAGAATGACATATAAAGAATACACACACATTGTAAACGTACGTAAATTTCGTTCTGACTCACAACACGTAAAAAAGAAATATGATAATTCTCATATTCTATTTCTCAAAAAAAAAAACGGTGAGTTTAATAGATGATATTTACAGATTGATAATGGACAATGAAGATTGCTGATGACGCCCTTGGCCGGGTAGAAAATGCATTCCAATTTGCCAATTGTCCCAATACGTTACAATAGTATTCTTTAATATAAATTCTTGAACTACTAGCCTGAATAAAAACTTTTCACTTAAATAAATATTAGTTCAAATCCTTCTCTAATTAATAAAAACAGAACACCATGGCGCGGTGTATCAAAGTATGTAGTCATCATCCCATCTCCGGTGTTTCGTAGTTACAAAAAAAAAAATAACATAATCCACCAAAAGAAAAAGAGGAGAAATGACAACAAAAACATACATACATTGCTGTTATTGATCTACCAAAAAAGTAGACGCAGCAAGAAAAGCAAAAACAATTTGTAATAATACAAATTCTATAAATAGAATGACATATAAAGAATACACACACATTGTAAACGTACGTAAATTTCGTTCTGACTCACAACACGTAAAAAAGAAATATGATAATTCTCATATTCTATTTCTCAAAAAAAAAAACGGTGAGTTTAATAGATGATATTTACAGATTGATAATGGACAATGAAGATTGCTGATGACGCCCTTGGCCGGGTAGAAAATGCATTCCAATTTGCCAATTGTCCCAATACGTTACAATAGTATTCTTTAATATAAATTCTTGAACTACTAGCCTGAATAAAAACTTTTCACTTAAATAAATATTAGTTCAAATCCTTCTCTAATTAATAAAAACAGAACACCATGGCGCGGTGTATCAAAGTATGTAGTCATCATCCCATCTCCGGTGTTTCGTAGTTACAAAAAAAAAAATAACATAATCCACCAAAAGAAAAAGAGGAGAAATGACAACAAAAACATACATACATTGCTGTTATTGATCTACCAAAAAAGTAGACGCAGCAAGAAAAGCAAAAACAATTTGTAATAATACAAATTCTATAAATAGAATGACATATAAAGAATACACACACATTGTAAACGTACGTAAATTTCGTTCTGACTCACAACACGTAAAAAAGAAATATGATAATTCTCATATTCTATTTCTCAAAAAAAAAAACGGTGAGTTTAATAGATGTTATTTACAGATTGATAATGGACAATGAAGATTGCTGATGACGCCCTTGGCCGGGTAGAAAATGCATTCCAATTTGCCAATTGTCCCAATACGTTACAATAGTATTCTTTAATATAAATTCTTGAACTACTAGCCTGAATAAAAACTTTTCACTTAAATAAATATTAGTTCAAATCCTTCTCTAATTAATAAAAACAGAACACCATGGCGCGGTGTATCAAAGTATGTAGTCATCATCCCATCTCCGGTGTTTCGTAGTTACAAAAAAAAAAAATAACATAATCCACCAAAAGAAAAAGAGGAGAAATGACAACAAAAACATACATACATTGCTGTTATTGATCTACCAAAAAAGTAGACGCAGCAAGAAAAGCAAAAACAATTTGTAATAATACAAATTCTATAAATAGAATGACATATAAAGAATACACACACATTGTAAACGTACGTAAATTTCGTTCTGACTCACAACACGTAAAAAAGAAATATGATAATTCTCATATTCTATTTCTCAAAAAAAAAAACGGTGAGTTTAATAGATGATATTTACAGATTGATAATGGACAATGAAGATTGCTGATGACGCCCTTGGCCGGGTAGAAAATGCATTCCAATTTGCCAATTGTCCCAATACGTTACAATAGTATTCTTTAATATAAATTCTTGAACTACTAGCCTGAATAAAAACTTTTCACAACAAATGTTGTGTATTTTAAGTGCAATCCCAAAATAACATTTAATGTGTTGGCATTTTTCTGGAAATTTATGGTAATGCAATTAATTAATTTGAAGCATACTGTAGGGCTACAGGAAATTATTTTTAAGTACAATCTCTATACAGCTGTTGTCGGACTTGATACTATATTCATAATGTAATTCATAACCTACATACATATGTATACAAATAGAAATCCTTTACCTTTACATTTAAATCTTAAATATTTTCCTACCACTAAGCTCTTAACATGTTAAACTTGCCAACAGCTCTTACTCTGTTAACTTTACATTGTTTGTTGCCTGAACTTTTAATGATATATATGGACAACTTGTTAGTGTTTCGCATTACTTAAAAGCGTTCGCACAGGTTGTTAGTCTCTTGTTTAAAATTCAATTTATATGTATGTTAATGTGGCCACAAATTTGTGCATTTGTTACGCTTAGAATTTCATTAAGTACGTTCGTTTGTATGCACGGCGTATAAGCAATATTTAAATAATTGTGTAATAAAATTAATTATACACCCGGATGACCTTATTGTTTTAAATTCAACAAAATTTACATAATTTGTGTTTTAAAATAATAAAAATCCTAATATATAAATGAAAAAACAAATATGAAAAATTATACCAAATATTGAAATTTAAAAATTTAAAAGAAAGACAAAACATAAAATAAAAAAAATAAAAATTGTATAAAAACAGGTTGATATTCCTATTACACACAATTGTGCTACTGTTTCTGATTTTCTACATATTTTAAATCTATTAGAGATCTTTTTGCATTTTTTTGGGTAAGAACGGGCATTACATTATATAAATCTTATAATCTAGGAAACATGTTTTTCTCAAAATTTTTTTCTAGAAATTCAATATGTGTGCAATACGTAATCAATACGTATGAATTTAATCCAATAATATTTGCAACATATTATTGCTAATAATAAATTGTAAAAACAATTTAACAAAAATACAAAGGTAATCCCAAAAAATTTGTCAAAAATTCCATAAATTTTATTTTTTAAATTTTTGCTTAAAACGAACATATTTTTATTGGTGCTGGTGAAATACTCCGAGTATAAAGAAGGAATTCAAGAAGGTTTCTCAAACTGCTTTCTATTTTTAAATTCCAATTTTTGGGGTTTTTGAAATGTGGCTTATATGTAAAATTTTGTTAAAATTTGAGGCAACCTATTGGAAAATTTATTTTATTTTTTAAATAGATAGAATTTGTTAAAAACAAAATGTCCGTATTTCTTTGAGCATAAAGAAGGAATACATGTAGACATCTGAAACAGTTTTATATGTTGTAAACCCAGTTTCAAGTTGCAATTTCGATAAAAATTAGGTCAAACGAAGTGGGAAAATCTAGTTGGAAAATTGCACATATATTTTATTCTAAAAAAATCTCTGTAAATATAACTTTCATAAAACTATAAATTTGTTATATATTCTTAAAGAAAACTTGTTTTAATGAGAAATGCTAAGTTACTTTTTCCGCCAAAAATAATAAGAATATTCGATTATTTTTTCAAGTTTTAAATTGAAAATCGTTCATTTTTGGATCTATAAATGATGCTGCTTTAAAATTTAAATAACAAGCCTTATTCAAAGAAAATTAGACAAGCCTTGGGTTTCGCAAAATTTTAGAATTTTGATTTTTAAACTCAAAATGCTCAAGATATAAATAAATACATAAAAGCTAAAGCTTAAAGATCTTGCCGAAGTTTTTCAAAAAACATTAAATTAGAAATCTGATGTAATATAAGAAAATTAATGCGTTTAAACAATTTACGTGAGTTTTGTTTTGGCTGGAGCAAGGAGTATTTGAGTTTAGGTTGAAAAGATAACCTAAACTCAAATACTCCTTGCTTACAGCCATAAAAAGTTTATTTTAATCAGACCAGCCGTTAAGAAGCACAAGATTTATTTTTAAAAATTTTGATTTTGCCTCACAAAATTTTACAATATAAAGAGCTGTGATTAGGGCTTTAATCGGGTTATATAAAAACACTATAATTTAGGCTAAAATTTCATTGTTTACGGAGCTAAGAATTTTTAATTAAATTTAACAATTAAATAACAACAATGAAAGCTAAAATAAACTATATAACGACTCATAATTTAAGCTAAAATTAAATTGTATACATAAAGACTGAAGACTGTTGTTAAAATTGTAGTTCACAAAGCTAAAATTTAGCAATGTAAATACCTATGGTCGATGATAAAATTCCACAATATACAGCAAGAACTTAACAATTCATACGTCTTTGATTAAAGCTAAAATTAGATTATATAAAGAGCAACGACTTTAGCTAAAATCTAATAATATAAAGACCTACACAGAAAAAATCAAAATTGATTTTCAATTAAAATATTCGTATATATAATTAAACATTTAATTGGAAGTGGACCGAAGAAGGAATTTGTAGTATCAATAAAAATATTTTGTAAAATTTTAGTAAACGTAGTTTTAATTAAAAAAAATATTATATTATTTAATTGAAAATGGGGTTTCAATTAAAAATTTAATTGATATGATTAAGAGTTTAATTAAAAATCAATTAAGACTCAATTAAAAGCTTAATTAAAATTTGTCGGGCAATAATTTTTTCTGTGTACTTTTGAATTTAAAATTGTACAATATAAATTCCTATATATAAATACTTTTTATTATAGAAGACCTTATAGTGATTTACAATTCAATTTAACTATTCCTGTGCTGCAGTAAAACATTTATCCTATACTAGCTGACCGACCTGGCTTCGCTCAGTATTTACTAATGAATTGTATTTCATATATCTATATAATTAAAAATGAAGCCACAAAAATTTCAGTAAACGAAAAATTAACAAAAATTTGTATCAATAATAAAATATCTAAATTTGTACAGCATACTTTAGGGGGATTTTTTTTAGTAAAGTTGACTGGACTCACAAAAAAAAAATTCCGAGTTTTACCCGGAATTTTTTGAAATTTTTTTTCTTTACAAACAATCTGTTGAGAATTTCGAATCGAATAAAAAAAATCAGCCAAATCGCTTCAGCCGTTCTCACGTGATGCCACTACATACATGGACCATTTCATTTTTATATATTTATTATTTTCTAACACAAAACTGGGTGTAAAAAATGTTAAAAGCTTTTGTTAATGTTACATATTTAGAAATTTAAATAATAATAATTCATTGTATAATGGAAATATGTGTACTTTTAGCAATAAGCGTGGTAATAAAATTAACAGCAAATGACGTATGAGTAATAAATTTATAATTTATGATAATATTAAGTATACGTATGTAAAGCAAACCAAAAAACAAATAAATTAAAAAGTTTGTAAAGTTTCACAGGCAGTCTATCTTACCAATTTTCAGTCTCTAGCTAAATAACTAAAAATTTTATCTAAATAAAGAAAGAAACTAGCTATTTATTTGGTGTCGTGTAGAGTATTAATTAGTTAGCATTTCAATTAGAAACCTTCAAGCCCCAATATTTTAAGCTTAGTTTATATATCTATAAAAATTTTTGCGGAAAATGTCATTAGAAATTTTACCAAAGTAAGTGATTTTAAATCTAGCAATTTATAAATATTTTTGATACATTTTACAAACGTGTTGGTCTTATTTTTCTTTAAATTTAAACTAACTAGAAGTTAGTGCCTAATATAAGAGTTAGTATGTATGTTTGTAAATAATATTTGTTTTAAGATTTTTGTTCTAAAAAAAATAATTGAAAAAACAATTTCACACTTCAGTTGATAAATTTATTTATTAAATTTATTACTGTTGCTGAAGCCTACTGAAAAATAACAAAGTTAGATATTTAAAATATAACCAAATAATTAGAATATATTTTTAACCAACCATAATTAGTTGACTACAAAGTCAATATAAATAACTAAAATTGAGAATAAATACATACGAGTACATCACAAGCAATTACATACATAAAAAAAATAAATAAATGTCACAGAAATTTAAGCTTAAAATAATGGCAAATAAATTATATTCGTAACAAGTGAAGTGTAGAAAACCACAAATGTTTTAAGAGTACGAATCAAACAACATAATTTTGCAATAAAATCTCTTTTATGACAATAGCGTATTTAAATAATTAAGTGTCATTGTATGTTAAAATCATACAAGTACTAAATAATATGCCTAACAACACCTTAAACCTATTAAACTCGTGAAAGTAATTTAAAATCATTATATAACTAGAATAAATAAGAAATCAATAAATTAATTGAAAAAAGTGAAATATATAAATAGTTATTAATTAAAATCATAATACAAGTAAAACCATAACTTTGTGTTATAAATGCAGTTTGGTTAATAATTGTGAAAGCGTTCTTTTTTTCCCTGGAATTATAATCAAATTATTCATAAACCATTAACGCTTTAATACGGATTAACAGTGCTTAAAGAGTAACTAACAATTTTTATTATGCAATTTGTGGTAAGTTTTTGTTATTGTTGTTGTTGATATTTACACCTTTTTTTTTCACAGAATAGATTTTCGCAGAATATGCTGTAAGGTTATTAATCATACGCTTGGGTGGCAAATGCAATCTGAATTCAAGAGGTTAGAGCAATTAACTACATAGTAAAACTTATCATACAATTAGTCACGTTGCAGTTTTTAAACCATTACATTGAATATAACTGATGGCACAGTGAATGAAATTAATGGAAAAAGTAAAAATTTTTCTTTTGCATAAAACTTTAAATGATTACATCAGAAGTGAAATTAATATTTGATATTTAAAGGTAGAATTTAAATATATATAAGAAATACAATCGAACTTATCATTTAACTTGATTCATGTTAAATTATTGAACTATATATGAATTGCTAAAAGTGATATGATTAAAGCTAGAATTGATTTACGACTAAAGCACAAATTGGTTTATTACATAAAAACCTATAATTAAAGCTAAAGTCGAACTGCGATAGAATCTAAAATTGAACTAAGATTCAAGCTGAAATTTAACTTGAAATTAAAGCTGAAATTTAACTGTAATTGAAGCCAAAGTTGAACTATGATTAATTTTAAAATTTAGGTATAAAAAAACCTGGAATCACAGCAAAAATTGAACTAATTCGGGTGCCCCGATAGACTAGGCGATAGTGTGACGGACTATCAGTCAGAGGGTTGCGGGTTCGATTCCCGCCAAAGACTCTGGGTGTTTTCTGCACACAAGCCAAAAAGCTTCGCAGTTTGTGTTTGTTAAAAAAAAAAAACATATATGACAAATCACATTAATCTAATGATCATTTTCATGTGTGGAATGAAATTTTTTCATTAGCTTTTACTAAACGAATTATTTTTTTCTTAGTGAAAATTCAAGTACGATAATTTTGGATGAAAGCTCAAAGTGAACTACATAGGACTCAATAATGGCCTACAATTAAGTCTAAAATTAAACTATTCAAAAACCTATGATTTATCTGCATAAAACCATAAATGCAACTGTATAAAAATATAATATAAAAAAATATAATATAAATATAATATAAAAAAAAAAAATATAAAAATATAATATAAAAATATTGTGCCGAAATCTCAACTATATAGATAAGATGTAGTGTAGGGTGCTACAATCAGTAAGAAATATAACAAAACACTATTAAAAATACACACACACAAAAGTTTTGTTGTTGTAAAATTTATATTTTGTTGTTGTGAAATTTAAACAAAAAAAAATAAATGGATAAAAAAGCCAAAAAAAACAACAAATAATATATATAAAATTACACACCAGAAAATAAAAATAGATTGATAACAAGACTGACAAAAGATC
Source organism: Bellardia bayeri (assembly GCA_950370525.1). Classification (NCBI taxonomy): domain Eukaryota; kingdom Metazoa; phylum Arthropoda; class Insecta; order Diptera; family Calliphoridae; genus Bellardia; species Bellardia bayeri. The sequence continues at coordinate 3,848,076 of OX493268.1, forward strand.
TAAATTAATAAATTAACAGATATGAAGACATTAAATATACATTAGAAACAATAGCAGCAGCAACAACAACAGTAACATTAACAATAATACTATTGGAAAGCAAAAAAATTAAAACTAAATGAACATTCTTCAAGAGCAGAAATTCTCTATAAATACATAATAAAATATATAGATACTTTCAGCAAAAAAGGCAATATTAAGAAAAATGTTTAACCAAAGGAAGCAGGATAATTACAATATTTAAAAATAAAAAATGAAAGTTAAAACGAAAGATGGCAAACATTAATGAGGTTCAATATCATAGGCATTATAAAGCTTTAGAAAAGATAGATTACATTTTAATGAACGTTTTGTTTTTGTTTTTTTTTTTTTGCCAAGAATTTATGTTTAAGGAGGCTGAAAACAAGCAAAAATTGTTTTTAAACAGTTTTAATTTACTAAAAAAATTATATGTATACGTAATTTATTTTATTTTAATTATAGTTTCGTATATTTAATAGACATACTAAATAAGTTGGGTAATTTGTTAAGGCAGTTATTTATTCTATTATCCTACTTATAAAGCTAATTATATGTAGAGTGTTTTATAATTGTTTATTAGCTTATTTCATTTGAATGTTAACGCTGTTTTCAATAAATAAATTTAATAATAATACCAACGGGTTTCCCTCAATAAACCGCAATAAATAAGCTCGTATATCCTTGTACATATTTAATATTTAAACCACATAAAGTTTAAAAATATTTTACTTATATTTGCCAGTGACAGTGGCAGTCATGCTGAGTAAATTCCACCTTTTCGCACATATTATTGGCAATTTCAGAGTCCTCAAAAAAGTAGAGAAATTCTAGACTAAAAGTGTAAATAACAAAAATGTAGAAAAAGTAATAATTTGTTTATAAGTAGTAAAGTAGAACATATGTTATATATGTATGTATGTATATATATGTTAAGACTAAGAAGAAGTAAATTTGCAATTCAATGTAAAATTGCACGTTTATAGAGCAGGAATTAACTATGACTGGAGATACAATTAAACTACATAAAGACTTGGGATTGAAGCTTAAATTTAAAATAAAATTTAACTACGATTCAAACTCAGAATGGATTATATAGAGATCTGTAATTGAAGATAACAATTAAACTACGGTTGGACTATATAAACCCCTAGAATTGAAGCTTAACTTAAATTGCGATAGAAATACGATTCAAGCTAAAATTAAACTGCGACTGAAACTAAAATTGGACTATATAATGACCTGAAATTGAAGCTATATTATTTAATGGGTGCTGTAGCTCAATTGGCTAGCGCATTTGATCATTAAGCATGAGTAGGTATTTGTAGCCCGGGTTCGATTCCCAGCCGCTGCCACTCAAACAACATCAGTTTCTGATAATTATTAGTTTTCTTTTTTATCCTTCATAACTAATATTTATCACAGCGCCCTCCTTCGGTGGTATAGCATTCAAACACAACCGAAGTAAAATAATTAAATAAAGGCTATAAAATCAAGCTTGAAAAATAATGCGCCTACTTACCACCAGAGGCGCTGCTATGCTGAACTAAAACAAACATAATGCCTAATTGCAGAGTTGTGATATAAAGCTTTCTTCTAATTTCACCATCTTTACTTCTTAAATCTATCCCCCTTCAAAAGAAAGTAACGCAATTTTATATAGGCATATTAATTGTCTGAGTGTTACTTCTCTTAAAGAAAAAAAAAATATTTAAATGAGATTGAAGCTGAAATTTAACAGCTAAAATTGAACTATTATTGAGGCTCAATTGATGCAAACATTTAATTACGATTGAAGTTCCAATTGAACTATGTACGTAAAACCTGGATTTTAAACTAAACTAAAGTTTATAAAAACCTGGGATAAAAGCAAAATTTTAACTACAATTGAACTACATAAAGGCCTGAGATTGAAGCTTAATTTTAAGCTTAAATTAAACAGTGATTGAAATTAAAATTTAATTACCATTGATTGACTATATAGAGCTCTGTAATTGAAATATATAAAGACTTGGTATTGAAGTTGAAATATATCAGAGATGGAAGCTATGATTGAAGCTAAATTGAAGTACATATAATATATAAAAAAATATGGAATTGAGTTTAATTACGATTAAAGCTAAAATTGGTTTATATAAGTCTAAGCTAAATTGAAGTATATAAACATCCGTAATTAAAGCTAAAATCAAATACGTTTGAAGTTAATATTGTACTATATATATTAAGACCTAGTATCAAAGCCTAAAATTGATGCTAAAAAATAAATCGGTAAAAAATTGATGCTTGAATAATTTACCACAAAATTGAATTACGATTGAAGCCAAAATTTAACTACGATTAAAGCTAAAATGCAACCATATAAAAATCTGGAATTGAAACTAAAGTTGAACTGCTATTGTTGCTAAAATGAAAACACAATTGAAGCTAAAATTTATTATAAAGGATGATTTTTTAAAAGCTATAGAAAAGTTTAAAAAAAACACATAAAGTTCAGAAAAATGCATGAAATCTTTATTTGAATCGATAGTACGGTCCATATAATTTACGATTCGCATCATCTTTGAAGAAGTACGATGATGCCACCAGCCCATAAACCGCACCAAACTGAGACTTTTTCTGGATGCGTTGGTAGCTCTTCAATTGATAAATTGAAGTTATAAAATATTAACCAGCAGTTTTTTATTGTGGTTGCTAAATATAGAACTATGTTTAAGAATGTTTTTTTTTTAAAGTTGGTAGCTTTTAGTAAGTATTAACTGGTATTACATATTACATTAAATTTAAAAAACTTATGTAGTTAGTGACTACAGATTGTTCTAATCTTTACCAAGAGATTTTGAAAATATTTTTTTCTTTAGTTTAGCTTATTGAATGAAAATAAATAAATTTATTCAACTTAGTAATCGTTAATTAACTTATTGAATATTTTCAGAATTTAGTTCTAAAAACGCTGTGTGTCAAATTAATTTTGTATATTTAAAGTTTTATTGACGTACCCTGCTGACCTTTTTAAAAATTTAATACAAACATTTCAAGTTTATCTTTAGCATAACATAATGCAAAGCAGATGAAGGGTACTCAAAATTGAATTTGATGGTTTTATTTCTAGCAAAATTGTAAATTTATAAACATTTCTATTTGATTAAATTTCAACAATTTTTCATTACTTTGCACAAGAAACATTTTGTAAATACATTCATACAGATGTATGTATATGAAACATAATTTCAATCAATCAAAAATTTATATGAGAAAAATAAAAACAAATGCGTTTGGTAAAATACTTTGTAAATTTGTTAAAGTTAGAAACATGGAGGTGAAAAACATTTAAGTTTTCATAATAAAACGAATGTTTAAAATCTAGTTATGCAGTTACAGCTGCTTGAAAAGTTGTGGTTATTAGTTTTGACAGCCTTGGGTTGCAAATTCTATTTGCAATATAGTCAAGGGTTCATGCATACATAGTTTGCTTATTATAAGGATTTATGTAGACTGAAACTTTCTACCATATTTTTGATACTTATTGAGTTTGTAATGTAAAAAAATCTGCTCAAAAATATCTATTTTTCTACAGATTGATACAAATAATTTTATCGTCTGATTACACGGTCGTTGCCAATGAACAACAAACCAAAACAAACTAAAACAAAACAAAATTTTTATAATTGAATTTTAGAGAAACAAATTTAATTTAAATATTCTGTAAATTGCATTTTTTCACATGTACTTTTGTATTCCCAATAGCGTGCGGCGCGCCCTTTGACCAACATATGTGGTTTTTAATTTTTTGTTTGCCCTACAATATGAGTAATAAGTTTATTTCATAAGTATAAACAATATAACTGCAACGTACTAAATTTGCTTTAAATTTCAATACACTTGTTCAAAATCTTGATTCTTTTAATAAAATTCCAAATAAATTAAGAAACAAAAACAAGGAAATTTACTTATTCAATTGAAGGGTATTTTAGACTCTTCATAGTCCAGTTAATAGCGGCTTTATTTTGTTTTCACCCAACAGTTACAACTTTAACAATGTGAGTGTTTCACAGAGGGTAAATGAAACAAAAAAAAAACGATTAAAAACCAATTGTAAACCAATAACGTTATTTGAATAAAATAAAAATCAAGCAATGGTGACAGATTGGAAATTGTTATATCCTGTAGAAATTAATGAAAAAAAAACTGCAAAAAAGAGGGTGACAAAAATCAAACAATTATAGAGTATTTGTTTGTTAACAATACAAAAAAAAAATATTTTTTTTCATAGTTGTTCCTAAAGGTGGTTTTTATTTGAAATAAGAAAACCATGCATGAGGAATTTTATATCTGAAAATGTGAAATTATGTCAATAATTATTGATTCTCATAGTTCACATATTATATGGAAAACAATTTATGATTTATAGTTAATTCATACACAATTTTCTTAAAGTACACTTGAAGTCTACTTTAATTTTTTATAAATACGGCAGATAATGGCTAATAAATAACCAGAAATATTCGTGTAATACCCAACTTCCAGCATTTAGATTGATTCAAAATCACTTTCCGAGTCATTTAATGTAAAACTTGTACGCAGAATAAAGATATTTGCATAAAATTTGATACATGATATTTTTTGGATCCAAGGCCGGATGAGATTAAAATTTGTTAAAATATCCTACCAATATAGGGGTTTATCGGTCACAAATATTTGATTTATTCACATATTCAAACAAATTTCGCTACAAATAAGTTGCATATGAAGCCTAATTACATCTACAAGATTTTGAGAGATGGATCCATAATTGACCACATCTCCCATATAAGGCCCATTGCGGAAAATCACTTTAAAGATTATAGCTCTATTAAAAATATTGGTATCCAAATTAAGGAATGGAAATATGTACATATACACATATTATGATGACCGGTCCAATATTAATTATAAGTCTCACTTGCAGAAATCACTTTAACCATAAATCTCTTGAAAATTTAAATAAAATTCTTTTAATTTTATGCATCTAATTTTATAACAATGAAGATATATTGGTGAGAGATTTTGCCCAGCAAACATAATGCCAAACGCTTAAAATAAGAAAAAAAGAGAGTTTTTGCAAGATATAAACAGCTTATTTAAATTTTAAGCAAAAGAAAACATATCGCGGACCATAAAAAAAAGTTATCAATTATTTTGAGAAAAAACTGTCTTTTAATTTTTTGTGTTCAATTGTAATTGAATCGTTCAGCAAGAAGCAACCACAATGCTTAATACATTTCTGAAAAAAATGACAATAATCATCCGCATGTGTTCACATCGCTTGCTCAACGACGACTGAATGAAAGTTTTTAAAAAGATCATAACAAATGTGTGTAAATTTTGTTAACAATTGTTCTATGGGCTGAACATCACAGCTTTATAATAAGTCAACGCTCTCATATCAGATTCCCTTCGAAAATCACTTGAACAGGTATAAATCTTTCAAAAATGTTTTTATCGAGATAAAATATGGCTGCCCATATCGAAATCGTTAATCGCGAGATGCCCAAAAAAGTGATAGAAAGAGCATTTTCGATTTGACAACCAACAGCGTAGTCACTTCTATCATTTGAATGACATTGTTTTTAGAAAATAAGTGTCAAATATTGTCCTTTTGTTTAATAGTAAAGTTTCTGGCAGCCAGTTCTATATTAAGTGATTTATTTAAATAATGAAAAAGTTGTAATTTTTCTTTTAAATAAATACATACAGGGTTATAAGAATTCGTCCCAGCTTTACACAAAATACTAACTTGTATTCCATTAATATGTATTTGTCTCATATTTTCATTAAATTTTAATCATTTTGAAAACTATTTACCACAATATAATTTAATCCTCCCTTTAAAATCTCACAATTAAATATTTATTTTACTACTTTTCTATGTTAATGGAAAAACCAAACAACACTATTTATTAGCCTGAACGTTAGCAGCTAAAATACTATCAACAACGAGAGAGAGAGAGAGAGAGAGAGCGAGTTAGGTATTGAGATAGAACTGGAAAATCATGAACATGTTAAGTGCAAAAAATAGAACACATACATACATACCAGTAATGTAATTTACACACTCACTTAATGATTAGTTATTAACACATGAGAAAAATAATGGAAAAATAGCCATATCGCAGGAAAACATGTATATGTTAACAGTAGGGTGGCTCCCTAAAATTATTTTCTAAAAATGAACGCGAATGCATAATTTTAAAAAGTTGTTTTTTTTTTTAAAAAAGAAATTTAAAATTTAAAAAAAAACTTTTTCGTTTAGATTAAGCGTGTAAATGAGAATTAACAATTTTGTTAAAAAAATTTTTAATAAAAATTTTTCATATGTAAAATTTGTATGAATGCAATTTCATAAAATTTGATGATTTTTTGATATCAAATTACTAATGGTAATTGGTAGAAAGAATAAAAGAAATATAAAGACCATTTCTACAGTTAAATTTTTTATTTCAACATATAATTTTTTTTTTGAAAATATGGTACTTTGAACCAAAACTTGAACTTTAAATTAAATTTGTAATCTCTAAACGTTTTCCGATTTTGCTGAAATTTTCAACATTTGATTTTTACGTGATCGAAAATCATTTAAAAAAGGGCAAAAGTCTTATATAGGAGCCACTCTAATACAGATGCTGTCATAGACACTGCTCTCGTTTAGTAAACAGTCACCATCATTTATGTTTAAATATAATCATTGTACAAAAACAAATGTACGGCTAATATACATAACACATTTACCAAGAAGAACTTTGTTTTCCAATTCAAGTTTTGTTAAATATTGAAATTCATTAAATTATTAATATTTTAAAAATTCTTTAGGAAATTGGTGGAATTATAAACGCTGTATTTTTACCTGTATATTTCGAAACATTCGTGGTATTTTTGTTTGTTCAGTAAATTTGAGCCACATAATGTTATAACACCAACGCTAGTTTCGCCAGGTCATGTAGACAAAAATATCACAGTCATGAGTCGCTGTTCTCTCAACAATTGGGGCTATCGACAACGATGAGGAATTTTGCATAAAAATTTCATGCACGCAACTGCTGCATGCATTGGAGACGTCGAAAAATTTACTTCGCCGTAGATTAGTTGAATTCATTTAAGAACACGCTGGTTTTCACACAAAAATTTTGCTTAATTCGCAAACCTTTTTTATTTTGTCTGGATACTTCAGCAAGTAAAATTGTCGTATTTTGTCTTCTTAAAATCAAAGAACATTTGTAGACAAGATTTTTTATGTTGAACGTGTCACGTTGTGGCACGCTATAAGTTCTGGAAGGGTGATTGAACATTGTTTTTTTTTTTTTTAAAAATACGCTTAAAAATAAGATTGCGGTGAATGGATCACACTATTAAGAAATGTTAATAATTAATTTTGGCCTATTATTTATGATATGGCTACCACTTATATGATATGATTTGATTGCAAACGAAATTTTCCGATTGCTTTATTTCAGCAAATTCAGAATTTTATTGGCCATTTCCATCATGATTTTTACAGCCATTGTATTATTTCTTGATTGCCTACATTAAACATCGAGTCGCTACAGAGGCAATCAAATAGATTAAAGTCCTAAAACTCAAAAACAGTAACGTGATTTTCTTGTTTCACAACTTTGCTATAAAAATTGACATCTGTATGCATGATCGTGCACGAAAAAATTTCCGATAACTGTTTCCAATACAAGACAAAATTTAAATACAATTTCATTGCTTTGTTTTTATTGGAACACAAAGTTCTTGTTGATAAACTATTTAAAAAAAAATGTAAACACTAACACATAAACTAATAATTTGGAACTTGCTTCTTTTTATAAACTGTTATGGTGTCCGCTCTATCATAAACAAAACTTATTTACACCTTCTATTAAAATTAAAATAAAACACTTAAATTTATACAGGATGCAAAAGTCCTTATTATGGCCCAAAAGAACAATTTTAGAAATTTGCTTATTAAAAATAATGTCATTAAAATATTGGCTGCGACTACGTTGGAGGTGGTCCTTTATAAAGTTTTAATTTTCGATCATTCTTTACAACATCACAAAATCTTGAAAACTAAAACCTCAGGCCAGTTTACAAGAGCAGACTGCTAAATTAACCACTTTATACACACATTTCTCACAGAACAATGACTTTTCTAATATGCCTGAATAAATTGGAGACGTTGTTGCCTTGTAAGCCCTTCCATGATGAATTGTCAAATAATAGTCAAGGTCTAAATGGAGCACCCATTACATGCAAATATTTACAACTGTATATGTATTTATATGTAGTATATATGTGAACAGTAACTTGCTGCTACTTACATGCTTTAGTAATTGTATTGTATTAAAGTGTGGCACTCTGTGTGTTTGTGCACCATAACAACATTACTAAACTACAACTCATATACAGATGTCTTGATTTCTTCTCTAGTTTTTAACAAGAAAACAGCAAAACAACTGGAAAAATAAGGATTTGTAAGGTTATTGAGCAACATTTGTATAATGAAGTTAGAATTTCATACATCGAAACACATGTACATCTACACATAAATATAAGGGTACCACCGTCATGTTAAGGAACATAAATATGATTACAAATATGTGTATATTCAGAAAAAACCTGCAAAATGTAAAGGTTTTGGTAACACAAAAATATAAATTTAGGAAATAAAGGTTGCTTTAAATCAGTGGTCTACACAAACAGAACAAGCCATATTATTAATTGTATTGTTAAATTATCAGCCATGTCACAGAATTTAATTCCGTTTGGAAGTGGCATTAAGTCCGTATTTTGTTTCTATAGAAAAAGTAAAACGAACAATATTTTCGAAATTAAACCTAAATGTGCTTAAAACTACAATTTCACATAGCAAACTAAAAGTGGTTTCATTCCGAAAAAATTTTATTTTGATTTTTCTATAGAAGCAGAAAAATGGAATTAATTCCACTTCCGAACGGAATTAAATTCTGTGACATGGTTGTATATAATAGACATTTTTAGTTCGTTTTCATGGAAAATTGCAATTTGTTTTTATTTTTCACAATTTTTCAAATCATGTTTTGTATATCTGTTTAGCATTCGTACCTTAGTACTAATTTATATACAGCCCAATCATGAATAAAAATTCCGCGGGAGTTGTTTCCCTTTTAATTTTTTTAACATTGAATTTGAATAGGAAAAATGGGAAAAGGGAAAAAACTCTCGCGGAATTTTTTTTCATGATTGGGCTGATACTTATTCATTTGAATTGTGAACATCCGTAATTTATATGTTTTGTTTGCCTGCATTAATCTACACAAAACACATTTAGTAAAACTAATTTGTTTTACAAAATGGTCTGCTTTGTAGTTTGTATTTTGTTACAGTTGTATCTTGTTGTGCTATTTTAATTATGGTCAACATATTAAATTCTTGGGCGCTTTTGTTGCAGAGAGAGAGAGAGAGAGAGAGAGAGAGAGAGTGCTTTGTTAGGGTATAACAAAGCACGAACATATTTGCTAAAACATAATTATCAATGGATTTAAAAATTTAAGAGTCATACAATAAAAATATTATGAATGTTAAAAAGAATCGTTATGCGCCAGTTTCCATTAAAGAGTAAACGAATATTGAATCTTCCTAACATAGTACAATATTTTGCAGGTGATTGATTTGGGACTATATTCTGATAATTGTTTATGAAAGTAGCTCCAAAAAGAAGAACTTACATCATTTTACATCAAATAATAATTTAAAAACTAATTTGAAGTTAGTTTGTCATAACTCGGAACATGAATATGAGGTGAAAGTTCAGCTCTGGAATACCAGCATAATTAAAATTTGTCTTTAAGTGATATCAAAAATTCGTTGCAAGCCACTTCAAAATAAGCTGAAGTAAAAATGTTAGTTGAGTTTTTAATAATGTATGTATGTACATTGTACATAAGTAATCAGCACATTAGTTTTACTTGTAGCTATGTTGTTAAACTAATGCGTCTATATAGTTTACACCATTTCCAATTATATTTCCGAAGTTTCTAATACAAACAGAAATAAAATTTTCTGACATACAAATGAAAATTGTTTTAAAATTAAATAGAAGTAATTATAAACTTCTGAAAAATAATTGGAAATGGTGTAATACGTTTATACTTACATACATACTTATGTATAAACATGGTAAGTTGTATTTCTTGTTTGTCTACTGACAGCATTTTTGATTATACAAATAAACTATTCTAACGCTATTGGCTGTGCGGTATCAATATTTAATAATTATTAGCCTGGTTTCTGTATACGAAACTATATTTCCATAAATTTTAAACTTTTCTTACTTATTAAAATTATGTTTAACATTCCATTTAAACTGCGCAAAAATTGTATTATTCACTTTGTAGTTTAATAATTTTACACATTGAAATGTATGTACATTGTAAAGTAGTATTAAGTAGTACAATATGAAAACTCATGTTGTGAAAATGTTTTTAGAACAAAAAAAAAAAAAAAAAAATACTAAAATTCTAGAAAAAGGAAATAAATTTGTAAATATTTTAATGTTAAAGTAGTTTTTCTTAGTATACATTTAATACTTAAGGTCTTAGTTTGTTGAAAAAGAAATGGCGGAGGAAAGTATTTAAGTTATTCCTTTATTAATTTCTTATTGCTAATACATGCATTTGATTATGATATTTCTTAAGGGAATTTTGTAATATTTTGTAGTGTTTAATTTCAACTTTAAAACTGAAATTTGTTGAAAGAAAATTGTAAAAACTTAAATGGAGTTTCAGCAGAATTGAAGAGAAGACAATAGTGTTTAATCAACCTTGATAATAAATATTAAGAATTGCAGTTTTAAATATTGTATTTTAAGTAGAAGTAACACACTGTGGCATGTTTAGGATAATGTACATTAAAGTGGTTCGGAAAAAAGTTGTGTCAGTCACCACCTAGGATTAAAGATAATGTAAACACAATTCCAGAAATAATTTTTATATTTTTTTGCCACGCCTACAAATACCTTCCTTTTAGTATTTTGTTTACTGTGTCGCTATTTTTGGTCCGTTCAAAACATTTTGTACACCGGTGTTCGTGGCTCTGTTAGGGCTACATTTCTGTTCTTAATCAGTTTTTACTACTACCTCGATCTCTAGTCTTGGCTTTTTAAAAATCGATTCGTACCCACAATGTTAAATATTTTTTTTTAAATAATGACTTTACTGCCGCATTCATAAAAAATAAAGTAGGTTTGAAGTGTGCTTGTGCTTTTAGATAAAATTTTCTTAAAGTACAAGTTTTTTTTGAATGAAGGGCGAACCATTCCAATGTACATACATGGTATTATATAAAAAAATTAAATGAAACAATTGTTTATAATATACTCGTACTTACATTTGAATAAACTTATTAATTTTAAACCTCCATTTTCAGGTTATTTTATTTGTATTATTCTACCATACTTTTAAATAGCCAAGAGCATTAATTATGTTTGAAAAATAAAAACCTAAAATTATTCACTATTAAACTACAAAGAATATATTCATTTGTTTTGTATATTTGTCCTTGTAACAATTAAATTAAGTTTTTAACAATAAAATAATGATTAATAATGTTCACAATACGCCTTCAGCAGGACTAAATAATTTAACACAGAAGAAACAATTGAGTGTTAAAATTAATATTGTCGAAATTGTTTCGGAAAGTGTTACATAAACTACAGTAGTTTCAACATTGATGTCTCTGTGCACACACTCAAAGCGAATACACTTAGTTATATATACCGACTTATACATCGGGTTTTCCAACAGGAACTTTCTTTTCCAACAGGGGCATATTGGAATAACATAAAAGTTTTGAAATTTTACTTGCTGGCATATCAGTGGTAGAAACTATGTCATTGATTATTACAATTGATTTAATTCGGTATGAAAATTCTACATTTGTTAAATTCCGGTCAACATAATCATCTCTGTGAGTCTGCTGTTAAGAAATTGGTTGATACAATTTATGCCTTTGGATTCCTGAAAATCCAAGAGCAATTATTAAGGAACCTTTGTATATGAGACTTGTCACTGTATGGATTTCTATTAGGTATTTTTTTCGAAATCTAATGCAGCTGCGGTGAAGGAATCACGCTATGGAAAGGTATTAGTAACTAAATTTTGGCCTATTAGTATTTATATGGTTAGCATTGACATATGGTTTCAATAGAGATCAGTACCGTAATTCAAAAACAATCTTTAAATTTTATAACAATCGTGTGTAAATTTTAACGAATATTTGATTATATTTGATTTTAATTAATGATTGGAGGGCCTGACATTAGCAGGCTTACACCCAAACCAAGTAATATGACTTTAACTTAAGAAAACATTTCTAATTCTGGAAATTGTCACTGGTTGCAATGACTTCAGCATTGATTGAAGTACATAAAGCTTTGATATCTTAAGATACGCTAATGTTAACATTGGTCTAGATTTAGCCACGAACGAACAAACCATTTCATTTTCATATTTAATTGAATCTTTTCTTATCCATATAATTTTTTGCTGGGTTACTTATATTTTGAAACACTTTTACCGTGATAATGCTAAAAAGTGTTGAATATTTTAAAACGTTCTTATGAGATTTTAGTTGTGTTTTTATGATATGTTTATAAAGTGAAACCATCAAGATTTTAGATTAGGCAATGTATAATATAAATTTATGGCAACAAAACATGTGTGTTTTTAGGTATGTTAGACGCACAGCAAGAAGAAAAATAATTTGTTAGCAAAAGGGTTTTATAGTTTATGTTTGTGGCAGAGGCCCCAAAAAATGTTTTTATAATTGGTAAAGAGTAATATATAGGGTGATTCAATTAGACCTTTTATCAAACTGTTTGACAAAGTGTTTATTATTGCCCAAAGGAACATTTACTTTTTAAAAATCATTTAATTTAAATATCCACTCGTAAAGTCTTATTCTGGTCTGGATAACTCTTTTCAACATAAAATACGTAAACTCACAGATTTTATTAAATATTTTAAAATTTAAGAAAATCCGTTTTTATAATTAAAAAAATTCTCAAATAATAGAGCCCTTGAAATTAAATTTTTCACCAATTTCGCTTTCTTTTGTTTTTATCTAATATACGAAACATTTACTATAGCCGAATATATTGCTCTTACTTAATTTGAATACAATTTCAGCCCCAAAGTATGCTGCATAAAAAAAAACTTTTCCATTCATTCTCCTTTAAATTTCTAACAAATAAATCATTTAGGCGTATGATTAATATACACATTAAACATCACTTATACGCACTCATACCAAGCAACTGATGTGACAAGCATAACAACCACTGTCACAAACCCCGTACAAAAAGAAGTGTCAACAACATTTTTCTTATTTTTAGTTTCAGGCCACATATTAGACCGCGGCTAATATGTATGTATGTATGTACCAATTCTTAAGACGTATGATTAATTTTTATTAAAAAATACCGCTTATGTATTTTAATTTAGTGAGTTTAATTTGAATCTCTCTCTAGCTGCCCTTAAATTACAAACACTTTACAGAGTATGTAATTAACTAAACTTTTAATTTCGTAATTTCCGTTTACGGATATTAAATTTGTGTTAACTAAGACAGACAACTGTCAATTAACAACACTTCAAATGTTAAGGGCTAAGGACTGAGGGCTAAATGGCCTACCTTAGTCAAGCGTGAAAGTAAAAAAGGAAAAGGGCGAGAATAATTCTTATAAGTAAGAATGTTGGAATGTTCATTATAATTACAGACACACACACACACACAACAGAAAAATGATAATAAGACAGCAGTACAATATAATGAAAACTAAACAACATCTCCAGCAACAAATTCCTTACTGTCTCTAACCATCATTTAGTTATCAAAATTTTTAAATATTAATTTGTACATTGAGTAAGTTAAAATATGAATGTTTGTAAAATTAATAAATTATATACAATTAAGATACGTTGTTATTAAATTTTTTCATTATTAAATAAAGCACTTTTTTTTTTTTTTTTGGAATAAGAAAGAACCAAATAAAAAAAGTAATTTTAAATATTTGTTTGTTTATTTATGTTTGTGAAACTTTGCTTTCTTTATCATTTTAAATTTACAATTCTATGAATTGTTTTTTTAATGTTGCAGTTCCAGTGTGGTTTTTTGATAAAAAAAAAAATTTAAAAACATTATATAAATCAATTACATGACATGTAACTGCCTGATTACAAAAATTTGTGTGCCTTTGAAATATTTATTATGTTTTCTTTTTCAATTTGTCTGCCATTTTATCTCATTAATATTAAAAATGCTAATGAAACATTTATTTTAAAATTTTTTTTTATATATTAAGGTGGGTTGATTTCATTTCAGTGCTCACTGTCACTGATTTTAAGTTTCATTTGGTTTCTTTACTTAACATAGCGTTTGTGAAATTAGGTTTGTAATAAATTCTTTGGTCATATGCCTGTGTGACTTATCAGTGATCCTTTTACCAGCTGTTTCCACTTTATACCCTAAAATGACACATTTAGGCTTCTCAATACTTGATCTGGTATTTTCTGTAGCTAGAATTTTTAACAGCGGTCTCAGATGTACGATTATGTTGACCGGAAATATCACAGATTTTATTAAATAAACCTTTAAATAATCAACATTTTTAAACAGAATTTTTGAGTGAAATTTTATTCTTTGTAACAATTGTCAAAACTTTCATATGAGCCCTACTAAGAAACCCTCTATAAGTTAAATAGCTACTAATAGATTTTTATGGCTATAAATTTCAATATAATATTTATTAATGATTATATATTTGCAATACATATAACTGATATTTGTCTAATTCTATGTTATCTAATAATAATTATAAAAGCATGCATGAATATTTCTCTTTTTGGAGCAATATCTAATAGTTTTTTGTAGAAAATATTTCGGTTAAAATATGTCAAATTACAGGGAGGTCCATAGCGATTATTTCTGCAGCTATTTTGCTGGTTTTTAATAACAGCCTTCGTAGACAAATTAGAAATCTTTTTGTGTTAACTATATTAATTTAAGTGGTAGAGAGTGTTTTACACATACTACCTAAATCTTAAATAAGGTTCAACAAATAAAATGCTTAGTGAGATCTTATTAGAAAATTTCTCAATATTACATATAGGTAATGTTAGACTTAATTCGCAATGTTTTTTTTTTAAGTAAGTAAATATTTCAATATTTAATGGAATTTACTTATTATTAGCGTTAACTAACAGATTCTAGCAATTTATTATGTTTTTCATTATGTAGGAAGTTGATTTAATGCTTTGGTAAACGTTTTAGGGTTCTCCTTGATATTTAGTGGTTATTGAACTTTGTTGCTTAATCTATCCATTATATATCAACTCCAAGTTAATTTATTTGACTGGGTAATTATATTTCATGAAAGAAAAATATAATGTGCCACCTACTCTATTTCAAATATGTTTTTTGTCATGCTGTAAACTTTTCTTTTAACCAATAAGAAGAAAACCTTTTTCTTTGTAACCTTCCCTAATGTATGTACACACACTTATTTATGTAATACATATCGGTTTACATATGTAAAATGATTAAACTCATCAAATACGTGTATCATTTTATCCATATTTTTGATTATAACCTTTATGAAATGTTGTAAAGCTCAGAAAATCGTTTATATGTGTGCTGGCAAATATACATATGTATATATATTTGTGTGTATTTAGAAATATTGACATGTTCATCTAACACATATTTATTCAATCTGAAAAAGACTTTTAAAAAAATCGTTTTTAAAGAGTTTTGCCAAAGCTGAGAGTATATTGCGTTTATTATTATATTTTTTTTTATGTTTAGTTTAGTAAACATAAGGACAGAGATAAGTCAAGCCGGGGTTGTTCCCCGTAAGTGTGCAAAAAATTCAAAACGATTTGAATTCTTTGAAGATAATCAAATGCAAAGATATGTTTTTTATTCTATTTATCCAAAGGTATTTAAATATAAAAGATTACATTTTTTGACATCGATAGCCCATTATATTTTGTTGCCCTAAAATTTCATATAAATTTCAAATACTAAATATTAATTTTTTACATATTTTTAAACAAAAATTTCTAAAATTTGTTGTCAATGAGAATTAAAAACATAAATTTCGAAAATTGTGCTATTATGGAAGAATTGAATGGTAACAGCTGAAGACTTTCAATCGTTCATAAGAAGTGTATATGGGGAAATCGAATCCGATTTAAAAGACTGGGCAGATGGCCATTTTTACCACAAATATTACTACAATCTTTATATGATTGCAGCGGTCAGGAGAATGATAACTGTTTAGTATTATGGTTGCAGCACCGATATGCCTATATTAATAATTAAGGTGGTTGTTCAGTTGAGTAACTTGTAGTTTTGTTAAAACAAATGCCTGCAATCATATTCCAACTATATCATATCTCTACTTGTAAGCTAGCTCCTAGCTTGGCCTAACTTCGTCCTTTTAAAAATATGATATTAATAGTATACATATGATGAAAACGATGTAATATTTGCTAAGCAAATCTTTTACATATAAAAGTGTTTGTATATTTCTAATAATAAAATGCACACTTTAATGTATTTACGCACACGCTCATTAATGTGCTTACATATATGGCAGCATACATAACATACATATATATTCTCATTATAATTATAAGCAAATATTTTAGGGATGTGTGTATATTAGGGTGGTTCTAGGTAAAATGGTTAATATTTAAATTATCTTAATTTTTGAGAAGATATTTGTTACAATACATGTTCGTTTTCCAAATATGATTTTTTCTGATTTGTTGCTTATTATTTGCACTGTAAATATTTGTTCTGTATGAAGACTGGGCCATACTACTGTTCACTCATATGTGTTTTTACATCACCAGCATTCGTACACACCTGTATTTATTCATTCATTTGTTGATATTAATCCAACTCATAACCTTTATACCTTATATACATACATTTGCATGTTATGTACACATAGTTATCATTTACTGTGTGTATTAGGGTGCTGCTTTAATGGGACTTTTTGGTTTTTCGAAACCAACTGCTTTAAACATGGAATTTTCTTAATTTTTTTAAATATTGCGAACACTAACCTTCAAATAATGAACATTAAATATCTAGAAAGTGCAAAATAGGAATCATCCTAATGTTAACATATATTTATTTTGATAAGAAAGAGCGTGTATTTCAAATACCTTTTATATGTACATGTGTACACTTTTTCAGCTGGATTTATGTAAATGGTTGAAATAAACACAAAATGGTTTAGAAAATATTTCGTAATAATATTTGTATATATTTTGTTCTTTACAGAATTTCGTAAACGTTTGTTGCGTACATTGTATTTAATTACCTTAAATTCATAGAATATTTTAACAAATTGTAACTGATAAAATTTAATAATAATTATACTTAGGAGTTTGTTTAAAAAAATAGTACTAAACAATTTGTTGTTAAATTCAAATTTAAAATGCCAGCCAAGTTTATAGATTTTGTTGATTTAATAAATTGGATATTTTATCTTGCTTTAAACCATTATTTGTGTTTTCCAAAAACAATATTTGAGCTTATTAATATTTTGGCAAGATTCTCCAGCAACAGCTTCTTTTCTTAAATACTTGCTACCACAAACCTAAATAAAACTTTCTGTCACTTAACTCAACAACTCTATAAAAAACTTAACGCTTTGTAAGAGTTTGAAGTTTTTGTTTACCGCTTAAACAAACTTTAATTTGCAAGACAATACTATTTGAGATGAAGGAGACAATAATTCATGCCACGCAATTCCTGTTTAAAGGTAAATACGTAAAAGGTACTAAAACAAAACATACTTTCTTGAAAAATTCATCCTGAACGTTAAAAATTAATTAAGTTTCGCAAGTAAAGAAAGTAAATTTACTAAAAAAAAAAAATAAATAAATGAGAATAACAACCCACCTACGTGTTAAGTTGCTCCTCTGAACTTAAATATATGTATGTATGTATATTTAAGGTACATACATACAATTGTTCATATATCGTTAGTTTAGAAGACAAAGGTGCTAAGTACTATTTCTTATAAAACTGATGAAGTTATCTAGACTATTTAATTTAGCAGCAAAATATAAATATATATAAATAAATCAAAAAGCGTAACCATTAAACCTTTATTAGGTTTTCATAAATAGCCTTAAATCATTTACAATCTAAGCTTACTTTATAAAGCTATAAAGAAGATATGTATATTGCAACTTAGTTTAACGCAATAATGTTTATAATTGAATCTTATATTAATTATATTACATACATTTATTAAGTGCATAAAATTCCTGCAGCTAATATAATTGAGTTGTTAGTAGGACAATCTGAAATTTAACAATGAGTAGGATGTTATAAAAGAATACTACATGTATGATTATTAAGATGGCTTTTAAAACAAGTTGTCCAGGTTAGTAGCAAACCTGGACAATTTGTTTTATAGAATTGAACATAAAGTTTTCAAATTTATTCTTATTTTTTAATCAATATTGTGACCTGTGCATCAAGAATCAATGATTTTCTTAAACTAATTTTCATGATTTTCAATGGCAAGTTATTCATATATACAGCCATGTCATAGAATTTAATTCCGTTCGGAAGTGGAATAGAATAAACAAAACGAAAAAAATGTTCGGAATGAAACCACTTTTAATGTGCAATATGGAATTGTAATTTTAAGCATTTCTAGTTTTCATTCCAAAAAATTGGTTCGTTTTACGTACGGAATTAATTCCACGTTCGAACGGAATTAAATTCTGTGACATGGCTAATAATCTCGAAGGTAAGTCTGTCAAGTTGGCGCTTTACACTCTCGTAAGTAAAACTAGAAAGGAGTCCTCAATAGATGTAACTCCCTACTCGTGGAGCTCAACTGAATGGCTTATAATATTGCTGCATATATTGCAGATGTTTTAGAGCCAGCGTCTAGAATATATCAGGCATACAATGTAATTGTCACTCCGAACACGTTCAACTTGGTTGACTTTGTCTGAATTCTCCAAAATCTAATCATATACTCTTTTCTTGAGGTAATAAAAAATCTCCACATTTCCAATATTTAGTCTGGATGCTATAAAATTAGTCGAAAGGTAACTGTTAGGTTTTCAAGATTCGTAGCTATTTTGAAATCAAAACATTCATGTGAGCTTGGCTTCAGTAATGTCAAGTGGCTTTATGGAGAATCTGATTAACTTTACCCAAGGTACTTTTATTTGTTGGATGGTTTCTCGTCTAGTTGGACCACTTTAATGTGGCTATTACCGATGGAAGGAGCTAAAACAATCCATCCGTATGAAGTAATTTGAGGTCCTGGCTGATGACTCACATTTATTTATTGGTTTGGACCGGCCATTCCAGCACAGATTGCAAGGCGATACATTTAAACTACTGAACTAATGTAGTTCGAACTAAGATATCAGACCTGTGTAGAGCTTCAAACTGAGGTTATACCTATGCCTGAAATTCCAGCAATCTCTGACTTTTCTTTATGCCAACGTGTTTCGGCGAACTGCAGTGCTCTTGGAGGTTGACCAATTTATTGGTGTACCGAGTTGGAATGTGTTGGCCGAGTTCATCGTTCACTGTCAGTTCAGTGTACATATTATGCTACAGGATTTCTCTTTTAATCACTGCTATATTAGTTTTATTTTATTATTAGTAGTGGAAGAAGACGATGAAATAATAACTTAACCAGAGATTGGATATAACGACCGATTTTATTTTGTATTACAACTGGCAGATCTGTGTATTGATGGACTTCCAAAGGTTTATACATGCAACCGAAGTGTTTTATTAATAACTCAAACACCCCATATTACTTCTATTTTTTTGACTTAAAAAGCTTTCAGGATTCGTGAAGAAACCATTATTATTCTTAGGTATTAAGGAATTAAGCCAATGAATTACTTTGTAACAATTTTCGACTTTGGAACACTAAAATTGGAAATAATGGGCGATTCCCATTTCAAGTTCTTGTAGATATGTCTAAGATGGACTCCTAAAGGTTGCATGTGTATGAACGTGCAAAGGCGTGGATTGTTTAATGATACAAAATGATTTAATGTGGCATATTATTTTCACAACAGGATCCATGGAACACCCAACTTCGTTGCACTTTAACCTAATAAATAATCGTTAAAGAATTAAACCAATATTCAGCTATCATAAATAATGGGCGCCTTTCTTTTCACGTCCTGCCAGATTTTTGTGAGATGGACTGCCAAGGGTAGGGCACTTTTAAAAATGCAACAGAATTATATGATTGACGGCTTCCATTTGCGGAATTTCTTCTACATCAGCATTACAACAGTTTCCATGGAGCACCCAACTATGTCACCCTTTAATCTCAGGTTAATCTATAAATACTCAGTTCATTCAGAAATTACTTCAATACATTTGCACTAATCAATGAAGCCAATGAACTAATTTCAATATCAAAGTAAATTTGATTTTAAAAACTTAATTTTAACCATTAGTATAAGTATAATTTCATTATTTCGTAACATTCTTAATATTATCATTTTATTATATTCATGCTTAAACATATTTGTTAACATTGTTATTCTAGAGAGAACAAAAACTACTCGTAAAAGTAATTTAAGTTGTCTGTTCAAAAGATATTCGGTAGTAGGGGCCAATAAGTTCATGGAAGGAAACATTAATATGTATGAGTAATTTGCTTAAAACTTTTTTAAAGAAATATTTGGTTTTCTTATGTTCTCACTTCCTTACCATGGCTCGTCCTTATTTGCAAATTTCCATTTTTATAGTATGAATATTATTACTTTAACGCTCTACATATAACAAGTATAATATTATTCAAGTAACATGTATAAACTAAATATAAGAATGTAAACATATCTATTTAAATATATTCAAACTATTGAATAGCTACTGCAGCTACAGTAGCAAACAACACACAATTCCATTGATGTATTGTATAATGTACTTGCAACAGCTGTAGCTGTAACAGCAGCAGCAGCAGTGAAAGTTTCTGAGGCAAGCAAACACAAACACTGGGTAGTTTGTTCAACAACGTGGAAAATATGTAAGGAGGCATTAAAAATATAGTCGGCTTTCATAGTTGGTGTTATTTTTCATAATGGTAAAAAAAAAATAAATCTTAAAATACTCGTACGCAGTGTATTTGAGTAACTAGCTCTTTTTTGATTTCTGCCATTATTTTGCATCCTTCATTATCCTTTATCAGTTTTCAGCTCATCACTTTCATGTCAGTCTCTTTAACTCTTCATCAATTGTTATGCTATTTTTTGTAGTTATTGTAATGTTTTAAAGCGTTTGAAAAGAATTGATTTCTTCCACTTGAAAAACTAGTTGCTGGAAAGAACTGGGATGGAGGAAAAATTGTATAAATTATTCATGTGTATCTGTGTATGCTTTCTTAGCAGCCTTATACATATGTACATATGTATATATAGAGAAGAAAAAATAGCTTAAAAGAAAGATGATACAATGTGTACTAGATGATAAAAGAAGAAAGAAAAATAATGTGCCAACAATGATATTGATAAACTCGGCAATATTTTTACAAACGACAATGTTAAAGGGTTGGTATGTAAGAAACTTGTCTACATTTCAATGATTTAATAAAAGAGAAAATAGATAAAATATTTAAACGGCAGCAAATATTTTTATTAAGTTTTAAATTGTTTGTAAAATATTTACCATTGGGATGAAAAAAAATAACTGGTTTCTCTGAATAAATTAGTTAGTTTTTAAAATGAAATGAATTTTCTATGCTGTAATAGTACGATTAGCTAAATAATTGCAAAAAAAAAAGATTTTCAACGGGAACTTTGTTAAAAAAAGCAACGAATTTGAAAGAAAATAATTGAAATGTGTTTATATTGAAAATTTAAAAAGTTTGGTCATTTTAGACGACAAATACACAGATATCGATTCTTTTATCAAAGTTCACAGACCTCCAACCTTAGAGCCAATTGATACAGACATAAGTGCTTTCGCCTTTTCTTATGCAAGAAATACCAAGGGTCGGAGTGGTATATTCAAAAAGGCATGAAATTTGTGACGGTCAATAATGTAAACATTTTTCGTGTATTTTCGCAACCCCAACAACTTTCTCCTGCTGTTTAAATAAATTTACTTTTGTTACTTAATTTTTTGCCGGGTCATAATGCGAAAAAAATGCTTCAATTCATTGAAGTCTTTGCAGGATGTGTATATTTTAATATTAGTCCTTTCAGATATCTGTTTTTACTAGCAAAACCATCAAATGAGCAGAATCTTTAAAAAGTCACATTGGTCGTTAAAAAGGATAATAACTTCACAAGCTGGTGTAGGGCCAATAAGATAATAATCCTATGTCTGTTTGCACAACTGTAAATTTCGGCTTTTATTGCAATAAGTTTAAGTTATTTTGCTACTAACTTATTTTTCATATAATGGTCTTCTTACACCAAAAAAACACAATACTCCTGCCGCCAGGCATACGAAAAAAATTATTGTTTCCAGAGACTTCTTAATCCTTATTCTTTCCGACCTTGTGAAGGTTTTCTGCGTACTTTCTTTACTTCTAATCGAAAGCTCGGCTGAGTGACGAAGAGATTGGTGCATAAATTGAATCTAAGGACTTTTACGTTACACGTAAAATAATCGGATCACTGTTTAAATGCTTCTAATTTCCTTTACAAATATTACTAGATAAATTTCCATAATCTGTTACACTAAAAATAGGAATTTTATGATTATGCAATGCCATATATCTTACACTTAATCTCATGAGTTTAAACAAGAACATAAATTTTGATTTGTTCGTTTGAATCCAGGTTCTAACTTCTCTTTGAACTGTTGAGCTTAAGGCCATGTAATGCATGTCACATTTTCACAAATAAAACAATAAACTACAAATGTCGCATTTAAAAAAATTTCCATTGTACAAATATTTTGCTTTTTAGCAAAAAAAAAAAAAAAATCAAAAGGTTTTATAAATAAAAAGTATTTTATTTATTTCAACGCTTCAATAAAACGTTTCTTTTTTCACAGTTTTGAAGTGCTTCTATAACATTATTCGGCAAGAGCACAAATGCTTTAAAATTCTTGTCTGTTGTTTTTTTTTTATAAACTTAAAAATAAAAACATTGTAGCTCTCATATTTCAAATACATTTCTCTACATTTGTTGCAAACTAAATAGAAATTTCAAATAAAAAAAAACTAAAACAGCAATACTGTTTAGTACTTCCATATAATATTTCAAACATTTATTGTGAAAATAAAAATGATACAATTTTGTTGTTTTTTGTTGTTAAGTAAAAATGTATTCTATTATTAACTAAAAAAAAAAACGGTAGAAATAGGAAACGGAAACGTGTATGTCTGCTTAAGTATGATTTTAAGTAGAGGCGTGTAGAAAAGAGTGTCAAAGGGAAACTCCTAACAGTTTTTTTCTAATAATAAACAATCGACAATTTTTTTGTGTTGCAAAGAAGTTATGAAAATGTAAAAAATAAAACAATATTGAAAAAGTTATAAGGCTGGGATTCAATATATTTATATATATTTCCTTTATTTGTAATAAATGTAAATATAAATGTGTGCATATGTATGTATGTTATTTATGTGATTTCCTAAGAAATAATATAAATTTCTGATTGTTTTAAAATTCATTTCGAATTCTTTAGTTTTTTTTTTAAATTTTCTTATTTAAATTCCTAAAAAAAATTCTTCAAAGCAACAATTGTTTAGAACTATTTTAAAAATAGACAAAATGTTTACACGGCAAAATAAAATTTAAATGTTTTATAAAAAAGACCTTAAGCTTAAATAATTACTGAAATCTTAATAATAAAAAAGGCCAGATAAACTATAATAAGAAATTCGGCTTTTACAATTTTAAGTTAAATAATTTTTCTCCTATTTCCAGACAGAGTGTATATAGACATGTTATTCAAACAAGTGGTAAGGTATATTTCGCTAAGATATATTAAAAAAATCATAGTTAAGTCTTACACACAATTTATATAAAAATATAGGTGTGAATAATCTAAGTACTGTAGAATAAATTTACCATTCTAAAATTATTTAGCATTTCTACTTTATGTTAGTAAAAGCTTAAAATCTAATTATTTATGGCTGGTTTCTGATCTCAACTTGTTAACCAATACTTCATACAACTTAGATATCTACTAAATAAATTGTTAATCTTTAAAATTTCTTATTTTTTACACACACTTACCCCAGCTGTTTTCTTTTGCGTGCTAAATATTTAATATTTAATCATAGATTATAGTCTGCCCGCTTGCCTTCCTGTCTGTTTGCCAGAGTCTTCTGTATTTGTGACTTAAGTATAAATTGCAAAATAAAAATATTTATATTAAAAATTCTACAGCGTTCTAATACTCTATAAATGTCAAGCATTTATGCCTACTTATGGCTGTTTATGAAAGATACAAGTAAACATACAGCCATATATAGTGGCAAGTATCTCCTGACAGCAAAATATAGAAAATATGAAAACAGCAATACATAAATTTAAATACAAAATAGGGTGGCACTCATTTTGTATTTGTTTTTTCCAAGTTATATAAAAAACCAAATACTGAAAATTTTTGCAAAATCTTATAACATTTATAGATTGTAATTTAGATCTTGTTACCAGCCTAATTCCATGAAAATGCAAAATAAGGCTCACCCTATATTCATAGATGTGAACACAACTGCTTAGCTAAATAAAAATATTAGCTGGAGTAACTGCTTTAATAAGCTGTTTTTTTTTTGTTCTTCTAAAGGACTTGCTTAGTGATAAAGTACAGCTGTAAGTATGTTTTAAAATCCAACCTAAATACTGCTTAGATATTTAAATGGCTATTTGAAATTGCGAAAAGAGAAATTTAATTACTTTATTAATGAAAATTTAATAAAAGAATTTAAATAATTTTCAGTTAAAGTTAAGTTGGTTGGTTGTAATTGAAGCAAACTTTGTACCTGTTTAATAGAAGTGTGTGAAGGACAGGCAATTTAAAGGATTGTTTAATTTAATTGCTTTTGAAGCTGTATTGTTATAACTGTTGCATACTTTTTGGCTGTGATTCAATTTAATTCAATTTGAAGTTTATTTTATCACAGAGTTTTTTTTTTTGATTTCTTTTGCCCAGAAACTTAAATTAAATTAAAGTAAATTAGCTTTCATACAATTCCAGTAAGGTGTATGATGTCTTTTAGTGCATAGAGCTCTATAATCTAAATAAGTGAAGGAATTTTGCATGATTGGATGGTTATATATGTTTGTATTCCTGCATATAACATAATTAAATTAAAAAAACGATTAAGCTAAAAATATTCGTGTAATAGGAAATAGAGAGTACTGAATCGAAATACAAGTATATGAAATCAAATAAAGGTAGTAATTTTGGATATTTTTTGTATCCTTATAATTAATAACAGCAATAATACTAAATGTATTTAGGAACTAGCATCAGTGCTGAAATCTGCATAATTCGGTATCAGCACACTGATTTGCTTCCAAATGTAAATATTTATTTATATTTTTAACATCTCTCGATAACAGCTTACAGTATAAAAAGACATCCATTCTCAAAAAATTCCTCTTGAGTTTTTAGAAGCACAAATGCTAACATTGTTGACTCATACAGACAAATGAAAATTAATTTTTAGAAAAAAACAAGGCAGATGTTCTTGCTAGCCTTAACTTGGATACTAAATCCTAGCATAAAATTCGGCATGTATTCATTGTGGATAAAACCAATTGTTGAGTATATAGGAATTGAAAAATTCCGATTTCCTTGAACACTGCAGCTCACGTATATTGGCACATTATACACCGAGCTAGTCGTCTTAAATTTATTGACTAATTTCGTACTAGCAGTCTCAGAAAGACGATTATGTAAACCCAATATGTCATGTATTTTATGAAGTGTAGATTTTACCGCTGCACCATCATTTTCGTAGTGAATTTTTAATATTTAAATGCGATTTTCGAACGAAATTGAATTTATTGTTACTGTTCTCAAAACTGCAACAAGTATGATGTTAATGTTTAATGTTATTTTAATAGGTCCTATTAGAATCAAAGTTCTTGTTGAAACCCCCGTTTTTTGTCACCTCTTCAAATACGATTTTAGATATTTATATAAAAGAATGTCTGCAGAAACTTTTGCTGTTTCTATTATTCCAAAGCTGCAACGTTTTGATATCAAAATAATTAGATGGACGCAACAGAAAACTATATGGTGTATTCATAATAATAATCCCCACCTGTGGCCAGAAGGTTAGATAGATTGCTAGATTGTAACACTTGATCATAAAATGTTTTATCAAATTGGAATAGGTATGCAACGCGGTACAAATGAATGGATTAACACACGAGAAAATTCATATATTTAGATTCTCTTAAATATTAATAAATTTATACAGTTCAATCTTGGCAGAACGTATCTTAAGGCGATTAGAAAAAAAATGTTATACCGAATAATTCGTTACAATGAGGTTCGTTATATCGAGGTGAAGTTGCACTTCTATTCGTTATAACGAGGTAATAAATAATTTAGTATATTAATCATCATCTGCTTAACATGTTATAGCGAACGATTTTCGCTAACACTTTACTAAGCATCAAAGAACAATGATTGTCTATCGATTTAAAGTGTCTGAGCCAGTGATTAACTAGCTAATTTGCAACAACAACTGCTGCAACAAGCGTACAAGCTCTTGCCAACAATATTTAGAATATTTCAGCCGTTAGTCTAATGTATGCTGCTGTCGACTACGAATGTAGGTTTGCTGGAGACATTGTTGTGTGTGTATTTGTTTTATATAATTTGGATTAATTGATGTAAATCGTTATGAAAAGGTTGTAAGTTGACAAAATTCATTAAATAGAGGTAAATAATTCTTTCTATTTCGTTAGTCTGTAGTGAATGAAAATTCGTTATAACGAGGCTATTGACAAATGTATTCGTAATAGAGAGGTTTGTTTTGTATTAAATCTTATAGAGCATTGTAGGGAATTTAAAAAAATTCGTTATAGTGAGGGTCGTAATGTCAAGGTTTGACTGTATCAATTGCAGGTTCCAAAGTATTCAAGTGATTTATTTGTAACTTAAATATGCTTTAGGATTCATTATAGCTAAATATAGGGTTCCAAAGTATTTTATGTGTCTGTTTAGTAAACATCATCGATGGCAATACAATTGTTATTGTTTTGATATTTTCTCTAGATTATTTTTTTTGCAAAATTTTTAATTTACCATTTACAGCACTTACGGAATACTATACAAATTGTGATTTTTGTTGTTCAGCACTTTGTAAATTGTTACCGTAACGCCAACAGCTGTTAAATGTCTTTTGTTACCAGATACCAACATTTAAGTAAACACGCCTTTAGCTGTTGCTTTGCTAGAATATATAGCTGTAAAAAGCTGGTAAAATCTACAAGGAATGGGGTTGGTTAAGAAGCTAGTTCCCACAAAGAGATTTTAGAAATGTTGATTCTGTGTATAGTATAAGAAAAAGTTAGTTAGTTAAGAGAACTTAATTACAGTAAAATTTTTGTTATTTTAAAGGAAATTTTCCTTAATGTTTTCTTAAACTGAAAATGGCTACTAAAATTTATATATATACTTGAAAAAAACAGGCATAAAGTTGTACTTAAAAAGTTTTTGATTTAAAAATAAAACGATTTTCTCACCCAACCAATAGCTTGCATCAACGCAGCCATCCAGTAAATCAAAACAACAAATGGGGTTTTCACACACTTTTTCCCCTAGCAAAAACTCTTTTCTATTAGAAATGAGATGAAGCAACTAACACGAAGCTATATTTATATTAACTTTGTTTTCTTCTCAGTACACAAATGTTTATTTTTTTTGTATTAAATCCGAGATACTTTGCAGAGATCAAAATAAAATAAACTAGCATCTCCATAAAACACATACAACAGGGATTGTCAGTGTCGTCATCTTGTTTTTCTTTTTTGCAAATTATCTTGCTGTTTCTTAGAGTTTTCTTTATTTCCAAACACTTTTACTTCCTTTGTGGTTGATGTGGCTGCTGTTGTTTGTATTTTATGGGTTTTGTTGTTTATTATGTATATAAAATAAACAATGAAATTTGTATGTCTACTAACTATATTGGTGAATTTTATGGTTTTTGTGGATATAAAATACTATAAATTTTTATTTTTCTTTAATTTTCTTTAGCAGTTGGGTATGTTAATTAAAAAATAACTAATTCGCTTAACAACAAAATTAAATAGACAACTTAATTAGCTTACACAGAGAAAACCAAAAAATTTATGACTATATACCTTGAATGCATAAATTATATTTGCCTAAAAATATACTTTATAAAATATCAGTTGAATTTATTATATATTCAAAGCAGGTTATGCATGTACATATACACCTAATTCTGTTTTTACACGGTAATTGATTCCTGGAAGCTTTTGTGTAAAAAAATCGTGCAAAAAAAGACATTGGTCGTATTCAAAATAGCTGATTGGTTCCCCATCTCTAAAATCTATTGAAATTAATGAAAAACGTGGATTTTTTTTAAAAACAACAAATTAGGTTTATATTATTAATAGCAGAATTCACAGTCTTTAGTTAGCTAATGACAAAGGCTTAACTAATAATTCTTTATTCGCAATGCTTAGTTTGCCATAAGAATAACAAGTAATAGTTAAAAAATACTTAGTATTTTAGTTTACCAATGGTTAACTAATGACCGAGAATTCGACCATAAATCACATACAGACGTATACAATGTGTTTTAACACAAGCCTAATTATTAAATAAAGAAGATAAGCGCTTTAAGCTTAAAAGTAATGTTAAAAATTTATGACAAATTTATTTGATTGTATGCCTTAAAAAGGAATTGCCGTAAATTTGAGCTATTTACAATTGCTGTGACCAGTAAATAACTTGTATCCGCAAAAAGGGAATTCCAATAAATTTGCGATATGAATATATTTCGCAAAAATTAAATTTAACAAAATAATTTGAGCCCAAAAGATTTTGAATCGTGCTAAATGGAATAAAATCGTGTAAAAATTTAAAATTTGTTATTTTCAAAAAAAAAAGACCGTGTAAAGACATAATTAGGTGTACACATATAAAGTTTAAATGTGGGAACTCAGCAGTTTTAGTCAATGAAGGAATACATAGATTTTACTTTACTTGGAAGTTAGTTGATTATTTTATATATCCCAGGTAAACAAGCGTGAAGTCAGTTACTTACTTAAGTGTGAAAATCTAATTTTGAAAAGAACCCAAAGCTTCTTGGAACTACTGTAAATAATTTTATAAGACAAAACATTTGAACAATTAATTTTCAATCCTAAACAAAATGACAGAAAACACAAAATTAAAGGCACTTGTGCAATGACCGCGCAAAATAATATAAAACTTGTGTAAGTACTGCAACCAATATTAGTAGTTATTGGTTATAATCGCGTATTTAAATATCGAAATTGTAGTAAATTCTTAGCGGCACAATTTAAGCAGAATTCAACAACTGCCTTTTTTTATAAGTATACAAAACCGGATAAATTTTGTAAAATGGCAATGAAAGAACAGCTCTGTTGTTATATGTGCCTTTAACTATGACCCGCAGAAACTTTACAATTGCCTTTAGTAAAATTTTAGCTGCATTTTGTTAGGCCTGTCTTTGTAGTTTTTTTTAAATGTGTAACTGATTGCGTTTGTCATGTAAAAATCATTAGTTCGGGATAAGTACCCAAGACTGCTGGGTATTTAGTAACATTATTATATATTATGAAATATTAATGTCTGGTGTTGACGAGCAAATCCTACGTTATTGTGGTAAATGTTTAAAAATAGAAAAGTTTGTTTTTGAGAATTGCTTAATTAAAGAATGTTTATTTATTTTGCAGATTAAAGGCTTGAAAGCTATTCAACTAATGTTTTGTTTTCGTTTTATTTAGCAGCGAGAGTTGAGTTAATTTACTTGGCTTTTGTCGTCTTTTTGGCTGTTAGTTTTAAGTGTTTTCGTTTGCTTTTTTAATAAAGTTTTCCTCAACTATAAATTCAAATTTAAAGCTTTCATTTTATACTTTTTTTTAGAGATGTAAATTAGTAAAGCTAACATTAATTAAGTGGGCTGAAACAGTGTTCCACTCTTGTTATATTTTGTTCTGAAAAAGTGTAAAAGCACAATCTAAACACAATTTAACATTGTAATTGAAACTTTAACATATCATACTTAAAACTCTTATATTAAGACTGCACAAT
This sequence comes from Bellardia bayeri, assembly GCA_950370525.1. Taxonomy (NCBI): domain Eukaryota; kingdom Metazoa; phylum Arthropoda; class Insecta; order Diptera; family Calliphoridae; genus Bellardia; species Bellardia bayeri. The sequence continues at coordinate 3,878,397 of OX493268.1, forward strand.
TCTTATTTAAATATATCTCTAATAACTATACAAAAGATTATTTGTTACTATAAATATTCAAAGGAATACCATTAAAGCCAAATTTCGTATATCAATTTTTTAAGTTCTAGGAAATATTAAAGATTGTTTTTCCCGTAAAAATAACCTCACTAAAATTGCTGTTAGTTTCGTGGGAAAAAGCATTTAGTATATATTCTCTTGTTAGCCAACAAAATTAGTTTGCTTTAATAGTATTTCTCATTACGTGCAAAAGTTATGTTGGTTTAAAGTTGAAAACTAATAATTAAAAGCTGTTAAAAAAAAAATTTTGGTTAATTGAAATTATAATGATATTATTTCCTAGAACTCACCGGAAGCCAACAGCTTGTTTTAAAATATTCATTATACAATTTATAACAATTGAAATGCATAAAATATGTTTAAATATTGCAGGTAAAATTAAAAGTAATTTGCAATACTTTGCTGAATGTTATAGATATAAATATTGTTTAAAATTTACTATTCATAAAAATTACATTTTATAATAGTTAAAACAATGTTTCACAGTTAAAAAAAAAATGCAGTTGTGTTTGTATTTGCTTTAAAACAGAAAAATTTAAAAAAATTTCATTTTAACAACAGTGCGCATGATTAATATTAATTTAGAGATTATGCTAGAAAAATTAACATAAATTTTAAACTGTAACACTAGACTTTATTAAAAAGGGTACAAACTAAAGAACATTTTAGTTATTTAATTAAAAATATTAAACTTTAGCTCAAAAAATTATTTTCTTGAATTTAAGGCTACAAAGTTAATAAGGCATTTTCATACGTTTGAATTAATTTTTATAATTTCAACATTTTATTTATGATGTCTACATTATTCAGAAAACAATCTACTCCAACCGACATCTGCAAATGACATTTAGTTAATTAAAGCTTACAAAATTTCGAGAATTCGACATCAAAATAATGCACTTGCAATTATATCGTTGATGCATCTACAAAAAGTTGTATGTAGCTTTAAACACCATCATAAAATTTGTTTGTTTTATATGCAAATTGATCAAATCAATTAAATATATATATAGTTGCGTAATGAAATTTGTGCATGAATTTCTGATTGGCAGAGGAAAATCAGCATGCGTACATGCACGTGAACATTTAAAAATAAACAAACAAATATTGATAAAAACACCATTTGAAAATGTTAGTCACAAATATTTATGCAAATATTTCAGGAGCAATTTAATGCTGCAACTCATAGCAGCTCTAAGAGTATTAACTGACCGAAAAATTGAAAATTTTTCACTGGTCTCTCAATGTATTTGAATAAAGTGATGATGATGATGTTGCACTGTGCATTTAAAAATTTGTGCGTTTTGAAAGAATGGTGTGCAATTGACATATTAAAAAATAAATAATAAATGTGAAATATGTTGTTATAAGTGTTCCGGATGAATAATTTTACTTTTGTTTAGAAAAATATGTAGGAAAAGGTATATAACAGAGAAAGAAAAAAAGATAAAGGACTGAATGGGATTGGATGACTAATGTGGGAATGATGGGAATGCATTGAGTATCTAAGAAGAAAAATTGAGCTAGAGACAGAAAACCTTAATATGTTATTAATACTTCAGATTTTATATATTAAGATTCCAGTTTAGAAATGTAAAATTAAAATTGTTGTCATGGAAAAATATAATTTAATTTTTAAAATTTTATATTATAACAACTGCACGTCTGATTAATATTTATTCAGAGGTTAGGCTAGAAGAATTACTATTAACTTTAAAACTATAAGAGATATGTAAATGTTTTTTCTTAGAAACATTCTAAGCTGAAAATTTTACAAAATAAATAAACAAAATATAAACATTGGATAAGAAATAAAATCAAAATAAAATAATTGTTTGCTTCTCAAAATAATTTAAACATTTTATACATTAAATTTAAGTTAAACTTATAAATTAACGAATTACACATTTTATTTTATTAAAGATATGGCTAAAATTTTAAAAGAAATTTTGATTAATATGTATTTGAAAGTAAGCCTAAAAAATCATTATTATATTAAATATTCTTATATTATATTATATTAAATTATAACATAATTTTTAATTAAAAATAGAAAAAAATTCTATAAGTTCAAATATACCAGCTTTATGGAATAATAGTTTTTCTACATGGTTTCTAGATAATAAATTTTTTTCATAAAGCGACTATTCATACAAAATTCTCGTGTTTGATAAAATATTGTTTATTTTTTTTTTCAAGAATATACTTTATTATTCAGATTTCATTGAAAATTGTGAATATTACTTGTTGACTGTAGAGCCTAGTGCTTTACATTGTAGGAAGTTTGTGCATGTTAAATTGAATGACAGCATTTTGTGTATTTTAAATTTATGCTAGGAACACAACTGGGACGAACGACGAATTTCTGGTCGCGAGTATTAGTTTGTAAAAATAAAACACACAATAACGGCACAGGCTGGAATGTTTTAAATACGGCAAAGAGTAGATTTCTATTTCTTATGGCAACGAACGACGAACAACCAATAAGGGCTGACCATGCTTTGTTTTAGTTTTTTAATTTTTTAGTAAATAATGTTAAATTTTACTTTAATTATTGTTTTCTTTTTTACTTAATATAATTTGAAATATAAACATTAGTTTTATCTGCGTTTTATTAAATATGCTTACACTACCTATCATCGGTTATATGAAAACAAAAACCTTAAATTATTAAAAATTATTTATTATCAATTTTTTGATATTTATTTATTTAGTCTCGGGCTCGAGTTCATTAAATATAATTTTCATTAAATTTTTTGTACTGAAGGAATTGTTTTACAGCATGAAATCTCTATTAAAATTTTATTGATAATTTTTCTGACTGAGCTGGGGATTGAACTTGGGTTAAATTGACATGTTTCGAGAATCACCACATTCTCTCATCAGAATTCTTTGCGTTCTAACCTCTGCACCACTGCGGTGCCTTAATAAAATTAACAGTTCGAAAAAATAATAATTGTTCTTATTATTTATTATCTTTAGTCGTTATTGTGCTTCATACGTCACCAACTAGTTCGTCGTGTTGGGCGAAATTCATTGTTCGTCTCAGTTGTGTTCCTGGCATTAATAGTTTTTTTTTTAAGATTTTCCATTTTTTAACATTAAAATAAAAAGTATATTTCAACAATTTTGTTACAAAAAAAAACTAAAGTTTTGTTTACATGTAATCACTTGAAATTTACTGGCAGTTGAATACAATTACATAACAGTTTATTTTTTTAAACAAATTTAGTTGTAAAAATATTCATTAATACATTTTTTTAATAAAATGTTTAAAACTTTTTCTTTACAGGTATTTCCTTTTATAATAAAAAACCAACTGTAAGAATATAATTTAATTTATATTATGTAAATAAAAATACATGAAATAAAATCAATTATCTACAACACTAGCAAATCTTTAGAGTAATCTTAGTCTTAATTCTTTTAATTATTTGCTTTATTTTGGCTTAGAGATTATCTGCCGTATTCATAAAAAATAAAGTAGGCTTGAAGTGTGCTTTTAAACAAAATTTTCTTAAAGTATATTTAAAGTCTACTTTAATTTTTTATAAACAAGGACATATATGTACAAATGCACAACATGTAGCATGATCTTTTTTTATGTTATCGTCAAAAACAAAAAATCCTTTTTTTTTAATACCAAAAAGCTTATTTCACTTATTTTTTATAGATTGTATTGTTCTTGAAATCATAATTTGCCACAAATTTCGAAAGAAAGTTACAACAGAAAGGAAAGCTTTAGTCAATCATACGCATTAATGAAATACTGAAAACAAATTGGTTATATTTACAAAACATGGAAATAAACAGAACAAATGAAAAGCAAATCTTATAAAAAAAAAATGAGATAATAGAGAATAATGCTGTTTATTAGTTTAATTCTAGCAAAGCAGGAAATAAAAAAGGTTAGCTAAAATTTTTAGAAATTTACAAATGTCTATTGTTTATGTCATTGATTATGTCACTCTTCCGTAGTAGTAGTTGTTGAAAATGTTTACAATTATATTCATATTTTTAGCTTAGGCATGCTAAATTTGTTTTATCATTTTTAATGTAAACAAAAGGCAACAAGGCGTATGAGTGTTGAGAAATTAGATAATATTACGTATACGCAGACGTTTACAACTGGTTATAAGCCGTTAATATATGTAAATGAGATTGTGTTTTTATTCTCTTCTAACAATTTTGAGCTAATTGCTTTAGATTAAATATATTAATATTTTGTATAAAGCAATGTTGAACATTTTACCTAATTCTGATAATGTTAAGCCAGACTTCAAGCTTTAAAGATGACCTTTAAAAATTTTTAAATTTCTTTCACCCGATAAAATAATGTTGCAAAATTTAACTAAATTTTTAAAAGATTGAAAAGTAAGTGAATAAAGGTTTAGATGAAAATCGATCCTGCATTATATGAAAGTTCTAAAAATTATAAATTTTTAAATTAAACTGAGATTTATACCAACTTTTTTTAATATACCCTACGGCTTTTTATATATTATACTCCGCAGTCAAAAACTAACAAATCTTTTTAATGATTGCTGCTTAAACACTAGTTATTTTCCAGCAGTAAAATCTTAAATATTTTTCCTAAAATTTCATCAATGAAAAACAAAAATTTACAAATCTTTTATTATATATTGCTTGTACTAGTTTCTAATTTTTTTTTTAAATTTGTTGTCTGTATTATTTCTACACACAACCCATAGCATACGCAAACACTCTTATGTAACACAAACAAAATTGCGTGAAATAATAAGTAGAAAAAAAAAAAATCAAACAATAACAGCAATGAAATATTTGGCGCCTGTAGGGCGATTTGTTTACTTGAGCTTGCAGTGGTTAATTGAATGTTGGCATAAAGAAAAAAAAAATATAAAAAATAAAGCACAACGGAAACAAAGTTAATTCTTGTGAAAAAGCATAAACTGAAAACAAGTAAAGCACTCAGCGGCTTTTAATAACACACACACACACACAAAATTGTTAAAGTTTCATTGTGAAATAAAACTTAGCTTTTATTTTATTTAATGGTTTCTTTTGATTACACATTTAAAGGATTTTTAGTAAATTTTTGAGGAAAATTTTCCTTCATATGTTTGTCATTAAAGAATGCTCTGGCTCCATTACAGTAATTAAATGCTAAGTAGACAGTAAAAGAATTATGACCATAAAAAAGATTAAGAGCGGAACAAAGTAAAAGAACAATTATTTGACAATGTTGGGTTTGTAAATAAGTAGGGATAAACATATGATTGTTTTCAAATTCATACTTACGAGTATTGTAATGAATGGTGTTGGTAATCAAAATTGTGCTCTTTATCTGAACTCATAAGACTCGTTTGAGAAATCTTTTGTATTATTACATACATTAGATATTTTATATATTTTATGCAAATATTTGCTTTATTCTTTTTCTTTTATTACAATGAAATTTGTTTAGGAAAGTGGTTAATCATATTGTTTTCTTTATACAAGTTTTATATTTTGTTACGCCTAATACGAGCATATGCTAAAAGGTCCAATGAACTGCCATAAATTATTTAATGCTGAAACAGTAAGAATTATTAAAACTGAAATCTAAAAAGACAACAAATTATGTATAATCAGCAGCCTTTTGAAATAATATTAAACTTTTTTGTATCTTTTGTTTTACAGCTTATATTTTAAGACCACAACAAAAGCATGCTGTAAAATACTTTTACAAAAACTGTTAAAATTTTTGTTAAGTGTTATTAAATTTCAAGTAAAATATATTTATTTAAGCAAATGATAAATGAAGAGGATTAAAGAGGATTATACTTACATACTATGAGCCTCAAAAGTGAGTAAACACAACAAATTATTTGATTTTTTTAAAATAATGAAAATCCTAAAATCTATCCATCGATTGAAATTTAAAAATTTCGTTTTGTTGGATATTTGGTTGAATAATAGATTCGTTTATGAAAAAAAAATTTAAGTTGAACTATAAAGCTTTTCATAATCTTAAAAAAATCAAAAAATTCACTGGTGCTTACACACTTTTGAAGCTGTGTGTATATGTACTTACATTTGTGGAAATATTTGTAAAGTTGATATAAGGAACTATGTTTGAAAAGAAGGGAAAAAGCCAAAAGCTATTGCTAAATTGAATTAAATTCATAACAAATTTAAACATTTTGAGAGAATTGTTAGCTAAAAGCTTCTTAAACACAAACAGTATTATGAAATTAGCTAAAAATTCTATTAATTGCTTGAAATTTGAGAAATTCCATTTTATTATAACAGCACGTATGATTGATACTTATTTAAATGTAATGACAGTAAGATCACCATAAATATTAAACTATCAATGCTAAATAAAGATTTTTAAGTATAAATAAAATACAAGAATCCGAAGTAAACAAAACGCGTTTTAAATTTAAATTAAAAAAAAATGTTAAAAAAATAAACATTTTTTTAATAAGATAAAAATATTTTAAATATTTAATAAAATTATAATAAAATGTATTAAATAAAAAATCATTTGCTTAAAGTTAGTTGAAAAATGTAATAAATATAAAGTTTTTAAGCATTTTTCAATTTCTAATAACAGAACGTATGATTGATATTTATTCAGAGGTCATTTTAAATTAATCGAAATAACTCTTAAACTATTATTGCTATATTAAGTTTCTGAACAGAAAATAAAACACAAAACCTTAGGAAATTATATAAACTGAAAGCGTTTCATTAGTAGTGGTTAGATTTTGTGTTTTTTAATTTTGGTATTGCTTTCTTTTTCTAACTATACTTCTAACAGTATACTTCTATTGATCGAATTGAAGACGGTTGTTTTTGTTCATTTAGCATCACATAAAGTACGATTCTACCAGTACTTTATAGAGCTGAAACTGTATTACATTACAATTACAAATGGAATGAAACAAATTATGTTTATACCCTTAACACTTAGGGTGTATGCAATATAATTTCCTTTAAGCTTCATAAGAAATTTATAGATTATTTTCCCAGAAATTATACAACATACAGCTACCCTTTGTATGGAAATACACTAAAATATTTAAACTGTTTAAAGAGAAATAACTAAAATGATTTGTAGTTGAAGAAATGATTTATTCAAACGAATTGAAATCTATAAAATAACATCAAAGTTAAATTGCAATCAAAAATTGTTGTCTTTGTTTTCTTGAGAAAAATAATTCATTATATGAGTATGTATAAAATATGCCTTAAACTTTGTTTATAAGAAATTATGGAGAAAAGATAAATGAATTTATTTGTTTGTTGAAAATATATAATATCAATTACACTTTACAAAGAAAACTAAAGCTATATACAAACGGTTGTCAGATCTTACAACATTGTCAGAAAAATGTTCACAAAATGTCTAACAACCGTGAGAAAGTATTATTAGTACGTTGTAAGACAAAAATATTGTCAGACATCTAAGAATCATGGGAACACATTTCTTGCCATTGTAAGAATGTTTAAGATAATTGTCAGATGTGCAAAGTCTATACATCTGATCATATCAAAATTTTCAGAGGAATTACTTGCATTTGAAACTTTGCATAGGTATATATATATTTAAACATACAAAAGTGTATATCAATAATATTTAAAAAAAGTGAAAGAAAATTGAAGAAGTAAAATAACATAAATGGAAAGAGACATTTTGATTAATGAGTTCTGCGTCATGAAATTGAATTCTTCTATTCAGTCGCCAGTAGGCTCTGAAGGCGACAAAATTTCAAGGCCGAAACAAAATCCTACCGCAAAAAAGGTAGAATCTGTGTGGTCACATGCAAGCGTTAGCAAACTTTTCGTAGTAGTTGAGGCACGGCAATTTTATGTGATGCTGGTTGCGTCGAATAAAAACTTTGCAAAAATATTTTATGCCAGAATGTCGCAGATTTCATAAAGTTTTTTTCAAGCAAACTTTGCAGCGGTTTTTTTTTTGTTATTTTATTTTCATCCCCGCTACTTTATGGTACATACATAAAAATGCAGCTTAAATTGTTTCAGTTGTTCTTTATTGTGCCATGACAATTTTTAACATTTTTAAATAAACACACAATTTTGGCAATGACTGACAACGAATTTGACAATTTTTACCATACAAGAATATGACAACAGTGTGAACTGAAAATTTTTGTTGACAGATAAATTTATTGCGTTGAAATTGTGTTCAAATGAAATTGTAAGGTTTTTTTACGATCGCCTGAACTTTACATTTTCCTTTTGCTAACAAAATTTCAATGTCAGCACATTGCCAGACCTCACAAGATTGTATGATCTGACAACCGTCTGTACATAGCATAAGCATTATAAAGAGTATTACAAAATTTAATTTTGGAGAGAACTAGAACATATTGTTTTATGTTTAATGAAAATTTAAGTCTAGTCATTGAATAGGCAGTTCACGACCAGGAAATGTTTCATACAATAGTTGAATTGTTTATCGCACGTGGCACGCCATTCATATCAATATCATCCAATGCAGATAGAAAACTCTGGCATCCCGTTTCGATATCAAACACCAATAAAGGTCATTGCTAGCCTGCCTCATTTCGCGATAAAGTATGGCTCAATGATGACCCCTGTCGCCCCAAATTTGCACACAAAAGTGATACTTTGTTGGTATAATTATTTTTGCCATGAATAAGAGATTGGGTTCGATATATAGCCGCCAAACTGCCCTTATTTTTGAAATATGTTTCAGCAAAGGAATAAAGTTAAACTGTTTTTTGTGTCATTGGAATACTAGTAAATTAAGTCCTTCAAAGTCTTTTAAAATATCTTTCTTAGTTTAAATCTTTAGCAGTTTTTCTTACTTGCTCACTTAAAAAGTCAAACTAAAGGCCATTCAAAATATCAGGATTAACAGCTCAAAGCCGAATAAAGATTTATTACCACATTGCATTTATTTCAAAAATAAAAAAAGGAAAAAGAAAATAAAAACAAGAAAATCATATAACAAAAGTTTAATACATTTTACTTTTGGGCGATAGATAACAAATTCACAAAGATAAAGACACAAGTAAAAAAAATATGGTCAAGTTGGGGGGGAAAAAAACACAAATTATACAAATTTATTTAAGCACAATTTTTTCCACAGGCAAACCCAAATATTTAATGCAGTAAAATTAAAGACTCTCACAGAGTATCTTACATAAGAATTTCAACAAATTCTGTTGTCGTAAAAATGGAATATTTTAGATTGTGGTAAAGTATAGAAGAAATAATGTAACACTGGATAAATATAAAAAAGCTATAGGAAATTAGATGCTTGTAATCAAGTTTTAATACACTATAACAGCACTCTTGATGAATAAATACATTATAAATATAATTTTGTCGTTTAATATGTAACAGTTGAAAATATTAAAATGAAAAATAATAATGTATATGTATGTGTAAAATACACATGAATCTGAAATACATTAGCAAACTAAAATATTTCGCTATTGAAAATCTGCTCAGCAGAAAAAAATCTAGTAGCTAAAATTTTAGACAGCCACGAAAAAAGTTAATTTTTATTTCGTCTGCATTATACAATTTTAATGTGAGCACCAGAACATACATGTACTAAATGTATTCCTGGCCTTCTGTGCTAATATTTAAATGAGTTAAATTTATTTAATTTTTGTGTAACTAAAAAATAACTAAAAATATTTTGTGAAAGGGTTTTTAAGAATCGTTGCAGCTGACTGTAGCCTTGCCAATTGGCTTCAATTATTTTCTCTCGAAGAGTAAGAGATAAAGAAAGTAAATGATATAGAATCATATAATTTTTGCACATGCAAATAATTGTATAATAAAATTATGAATAAAATCGTAGACGAAAAAGAAATGAGCAAAGTTTTGTTGGTTTTCAAAGCAAGAAATATAAATTGCATATATGCGCATTTAATGCAAAAAAGGATTTTAGTTGAATTAAGAAAAACTTTTAAAATAAATATATTAAGTTAAGAATATAAAAACAAGATGACATAAGTTTGTCATTTAAATGTTTAAAAAAATCAATTTATTGGTGATACTTATAAACATAATAATGTCCTTGAAAATACAACAGTATATATTGAAAATATTTATACAAGATTTTCAATTAAATAACTAACATTTATCTTAATTTTTCTTAATAGCGAACAGAAATATTTCAATCATAGATTTTAGCATGATCTGATCTGAATATAGAGGATGATTTCAACGGTCAAGAACGCGACATGTGTAAGCCTTTGAAGTAAAAAATATGTACAGACTATTGTTATACTTTAATCAGTTTTTTGCTACCATTTTAGTAGCACTATGTTTAGTGCAAGAGTAAGCTTTTATGCACGTTTTCTCAACTCCAAAATATTTAGTACGCGACAAAAAATAAAAAAATTTTTAAATCAGCAAACTTAAACATATTTTTGAAGCGATTTTTTGTTTAAATTAAGGAAGCATAATGTGAATTTTTGTTGATAGTTGCTGAAATAATTACATTATTTGTTTTCTACAATCTTTAGTATGATTCAGTACGCGACATATTTTTCCATCTTGTTTGTAACAATAAATCGTTTAAATAATTTTAACAAAATCTTAATGTTTATTAGTTAGTTACTTTTACTTCATTCCCAGTTAACACTCGACTTAAAACATCTACGCCTTTGTTTATTGTATTTATCTTAAAAAGAATATTCATACTTAAAGCTAATGCATAGTCATTTTAAACTCTAACTTGGAACTAATTACTTGTAAAACTGAACTGTCTATTGTCTATGCTGTCAACTGGCATATGGCTGGCATATGTGCTTAAAGAAGTTTTGTTACTGATTTTCCAAGAAGCTTGATTTTACAGCATCTTCTCAGCTTTGTTTTCGCAGTATTATTTATTCTTTATATGATGTTTTTATATTTTTAATAAAAGAGACATCAAGCCGAATTAATAAAATAAAAGGATTTTTCTATTGCTATAATCATAATTTTTTAGAAATCTATCTCGTATATAAGACAATAAACGCAACAGACTTTCAAAAGTCTAACTTAAATGTATAGTGTGATTCTTTTCTGGTTCTTAAATTTTCAGCTTCAGATTAGTACTGACGATAATAGATAATAACTAAGATACCTGAAAACGATATTATAAGAAATAAAATCAAATGGAAAACTTGCTATTGATTCACTTGGTTGCTTTTATAATGATTCTCTTCATAGGCTTAACTTTACTTACTATAGCGAACGTGACATACTTTAAAATTCAAAATAAAATCTTTATTTTTTTTTAGTTAAATCCACTAATTTCAGTTATAAACTGATATTTGCAGCCATTACTTAAAATGGTTTAGAACTTTCGTTGAGTACTCATCAAAGACGATATTTTGAGTGCCAGAACGTGACATTAAAATATGAAAAAAAAAAAATCAAATGGAAAATATACAGTTAGTGTATTTTAATATATTTGCATTGATGCGTTGCTGATATAAAAGTTTCATAGAAACTTTCAAAAACTCGCAAAAAAATTTTTTTTTCATCAAAAAATTAATTTTTCATCATAAAATTTTTTTATCATAATATTAATTTTTACCAAAAAATTCATTTCACGCCAAAAATCTCATAATTAAAGTTTTATTTTCAATTAATAAAGGCTAAAGTTATACTAATTACCACTTGATTTACTATCCTGTTTTTTTATACAATTTAAAAAAGTGCAGATATTTTAAGTTTGATAATCTTCTGTTTAAATTTTTGCATAAAATTTATACAACAATAGCATAAACAAGGGCCTAAATAAAGCGAGTTAACCTTTTTTTGAAACATTTTTTTTGTACTACCGTAAATATTTACAAAAAAAAAGCTTATAATTTCCGTCAACGGAAATCATATTTGAAATTGAATTTCTGGGAAACCCAATTTAATTTAAAGTATTCTTTTGATTTAAAAAAAAAAATTATAAAAAAACCAAAAAAAGAAGAAAATATATGAATAAAAATGCTATCAACTTCCAAGAACAGCCAAAAGAAATGTATTGATGTTAAATAAATAAATGGAAAAATATGGGTTAATAATGTTAAGCTTAAAGTGTAAAAGACTCAACATTTCAATTTTATCTTAAATTTAATAAAAACGAGCAAAATATAACAGACATCTTACACAACATAAAAAGAGCATATTATTTATTCACCGCATAACTATTAAATGTTATTTACATTTTACCAATATTAGAATGTTACGTTTTAACAGTTTACTGTTAAAATATCCCCTTTTAATTTGAAACATTACTTGTTTGATGCCTCGTGTTGCTTTCAACAGCATCCTTATCAGTTGTCTGTGGTCATTCAAACCCTACAATACGTCGTGTGTATTAAAACGGATGCGCGTTAGAAAATATTTGTAACAACATTACCACGTTACGCTTAAGGCCATTAAAACGTATTTCCGCATAAATTTACTGGAAAAAAACCCAAAAACAAAACATCTTATTTAAAATTTAAATTAAAAAGGAAAAACATTCTTTTATATTTACACTTGCAAGTGCTGAAAGTAAGTGTTGGTTTAAAGTGAAAATAAAATACAAATAAAAGATTATGAATAAACACGTTGTTTTAGCGGCGACGAGGAATAAAAAAAATATTTACCGTCTTCCACTGAAATTGTGTTAAGAAATGTTTGAAAGAAATCAAAAAGCCAAGTGATTATTTCTGTCATTTTGGTTATGAGAAGCTGACAACACAAAAAAATGTAAAATAAAGTCAGCAAAAAAAAGAATAAGTAAAAAATCTGTGAATAAAGTCATGAATACTTAAATGTCAGCCAAGTTAATAAAAATTAACAAACGAAACCACAAAAAAAATGCATGTAAATCGATGTAGGTAAATACAGTGTGGCAATTAATGAAATATAGTGAAAGTGAAAAATTTTTATGAGAATAAATGCTCAAATGTTTTATTAAATTTAAGAGCGGCAGACTAAAACTGTATGATGCCAAAAAATAAAAATTATTTTATTAAATTTAGTTCGTAAGTCCCAATTTAAACGAAGCAATTCTTTAAACTAAACTGATTGCCTTTTAGACATCGTGATGAGGGAAAGACAAGACGAGTCCCAGCATACCATTCTAGGAGCGCTTCGAAAAATCGGTCAGGAAAGAGTCCAAGAAAAGAGCATTTTCGGAGCGAAAGAAAAATTTGCTTGTTACTGTCCTGAGTCGGCACGCAGTATGACACAGAAATTCCACTTAATTATGTGTGTAACAAAGCGTTGTTGTCCTGTTATTTGTACTTTGAACAAAAAAAAAACATAGCTGTACCACACAAGAATGATAAAAACAAGATTACACAGAGTCCAAAAAAAACCTCATAACAGACTCTTTTCTGACATTATCTAAGAGCCCTTTCCGACGGATCATTTTCGAATGTGGTGACCCTCTTTTTTGAAGGTTTTCGAAGCAATTATGATTGTTTTTTGGGGTCATAAAGAGCGTTAACGCTCCGAAAAAGGTGTCAGAAAAGACTCTTTTCGAATTCATATGGCTTGCTGGGGTATTACATATATGTATACGAGTGTATGTGTACCATCAAATAAAATTAACCCGTGATCTAAGCCATAAAATTGTGCTATGAATATGAATATGAAAGTTTATCAACAAAATCTTTGTTTTCACAAAGCTGAAAATTGTAATAACATAAAAGTTGTTGCCATATCAAAAGTAAAAGATTTAACAATTGTTATAATAAATTTATCTCGCATTAGAATTATCTGAATTCATTTAAGAATAACCCGCTGTTTTTCTGGTAAAATTAGTTTTTCATTAGAAGTTTATTTTCATTTGTCTGGATAAGACAACAAGTAAAATTGCCGCATTTAGGTTGCTGATAATCCAAAAACTTTTGTTGATAAAAATAATATTTAATCAAATATGCGACATCCGTAAGCTAAAAAAAACAAGCTTAATTGTCACATTTAGTCTTCCTTACGCCAACATTTTAGTGATGAAAATAAACGATAACAGATATGTAGTCAAGAAGCACATCTGTTCGATAACATTTTTTACATGATGAAATGCCAAACCGTTCTTTTTATGATTATTCTATAAATTCTTTATATAGAATAATTATTAATTTCATAATCGAACTGTTAATTTTTACTTCTTGATAAATGTAAATTCAACAACCCAGGTTCGAATCCTAGTCAAGAAAAATTATCAAAAATTTTTAATAATAAAAAAAAAAAAAAAAAAAATTTTTCAAGTTGTAATTCCTAACTTCAGTAAAAATAATTTAATGAAAATTAAATTTAATGAACTCGAGCCTAACTAAAATTTATGAAGAAGTATAAATTCTTTATTTTATTTTGTGTTGAAAAAAAACAAAGCTCTTGCTTTTAGTTGTGTGTAACTCCAAAATTGCAATAACTAAAATAAAACCTAAATTTAGAACACGAACTTAATGAAATGTTTACTTGCATTTCATTTTACAAAACTCAGGTAATTTGTATTTTAAAAAATAAACTAGTTTGATTATGAAATTGATTAATTTATATATACCACTACTATTTAAATGTGACTTACATTCACTTTTTTTGTTCTTTGAAATTAATTTCTTTCTGGTTATTCTTAGTGCTTCTAGACATTTCTATAGTTGACATCGCCATCTGCGACTCCTTAAAAATGTCTTCCACTCAATCGTGTCCTTTGCGGTTTGAGTTATTTAATATTATTGAATTCGAATTTCTTACAAACAAATTTCTTTAAATGTTGTTCCAATTTTTAACAAAGTTTTTAATTTTCTTGCTCAACAAAAATGTCTTGCTTAACTAATAGCATTTCTGGAAATTTTTACTTAAATTTTAGTTTATTCTGCAATGTAGTTTCATAATTTTTTTTTCGTTTATTTTATTTACATTCTTACCTGGACACAGCTGAGCTTTATATTATTTCAGTTGATATATTGTGAAGAAAAATTTTCCTGTTTATATGCTAATCCTAATATGGCTTATTACTATTTAACTGATATGTTATGAAACAAATTTGAATAAGCTTTTAAGACTTAAATGTTTTTCTAGATATTAATATTATTTACTATCTAATAATAGTGCTGATTCTAGGAATTGATAATATTAAGTTATAAAATTGTACATCACTTGTTACTTTGTAACTGACATAAGACGAAAGAGATTTAATAAGTTAGCAAGTTTGGAGATTTTACGTTTTGTAGAGATTAATATTGATTTAATACGTGTTGATGCCAAGTATTGATAATTTCAACATATAAAAGTAATTAGTAATTATTATTTATTTATAGTTTTCATTTGAAACAACTATAAATAGAATTTTATATATTTGTACGCCCGTATATATGTATGTATATACTTGTATGTACTCGCATGTATGTATGTATATACTTGTTAACTTTCTATTTGCGACTGTTTTAATGTACTGAATAAGATACAAAAAATCAGAGTTTATCCTAAGTTTTCAAAATTGTTTACTGTTGGTGCCATAGTTCCACAGTCTTTATAAATTTTACCTCCTTCTGTGTTCTGCAATATTAACAGTATGGTG
Source organism: Bellardia bayeri (assembly GCA_950370525.1). NCBI lineage: Eukaryota > Metazoa > Arthropoda > Insecta > Diptera > Calliphoridae > Bellardia > Bellardia bayeri. Next base: position 3,893,989 of record OX493268.1, read on the forward strand.
CACCGTTTTTTTTTTTTTTGTTAATAAAGCAGCAGCAGCAAGCAGAAAAATACTCATATAGCCTTCAGCCATTTTCCGTTAATTTATTGTAAAGTATACTTTTCTCCCAACCAAACTAACTACATATTTTAAACATACTATAATTAAAATTACAAAATACGAAAGCGTTTTTATTTTTTCACAATGAAAATAAAAACGCATAAAAATGTTTGAGGTTTTCTAGCATTGTTTTGTAAAGTAGACTTTCTCTGTTGTTCATTTATTTAACATGCAGTGTTTTAACAAAACCAATAATAATGATAATAACTTAACTTAACATTGAAGGCAAAAAAAAAAATAAACGGTAAAAAATACTCATTACAATCAGCAAGCAACAACATCATGTTTTTAAAAAAGAGTCTATTGAGTGGGTGAGAGACACTGTCTGTGTACTAAAGTAATTGAGAAATAGAAAGAGTAAAAGAAACAAAAACACACACAAATGGATGAGGATACATAATGCATAACGGTAATGTGTGTTTGTGGTTCACAAAGTGGGAGCCAGGGGAGAAAACTAAATGAGTGTATGATACTTATGTTTGTTTTTGTTTATCTTTATTCATGGCAAAGTGGTTTTGTATGTAAAATGTTGTGTGCGTGATATTTTGTGTCTGGTTTGTTTGTGTTTTGTTCAAATATTTCCATCTGTACATTATGGCTGTTTTTTTGACAGCCATCTTTTGTTTATCATGCATTACACATCCACAATTATAAACAAAAACATATTTAAATATTTAGACAATAGCAGCAATTCAATTCATCAGCTTGTATGTTTTAAGACAGAATTAGTCTTTACTTTCTGTTCCGTTCCGAATCAGCTGACTTGATTGTTAGTTGTTTTGTTACTTTCCGTGCCGTTGCGGACGAACCTGTTGAAAACAAAAATTTTGCACAACAAAAAAATTTTTGGTTTATTGCAAAAATTTTCAATTTCTTTGTTTTTAATTAAGTTTTTGTATAAAAGTTATAAAAATATAAAAAATAAACGATGGATGACGAAAATACAATAAAAAAACTTTGATTTGTATTTTTTGATTTATTTTAGCGGTAGCTATGTGTTGTCTGTTTACCTAAAACAGCTGATACGTTTAGACGGAAAAACTAACTACAAAAATTGAACAACAGAACGACATGGAACAGAACAGCCACAGAAAGTAAAGACTAATGAAGCCTTTAATTATTTAAGACATTTCAAATATAATTTTGGGTTTGCAAAAGCCGAAACCTGTGTTTTCTGTCAATTTTTTAATAATATGTTTGTGCTTTTTTTTTTGTAAATTTTAACTGAATAAAAAATATAGAAAATATCACTAATGCTGGCTATTAATAATTAATTGTCTCCCAAGTGTGCAAAATTTTCAAAAGTGTCAGCAAAGAAAACCAATTTTATTCAATTATTCATTTGCAGTACAAAATTGTTGCTAGCGTAATAGTAGTTGGCATCCTGGTATCATTGAATTCTGCATAAAATAATTGAAATTGAATAAAAGTTGTTATTTTTTCCAATGCTTGTACTCTTGTATTCAATTATTTATATATGTATAAAAGTTGTTTGCATACAAAGTGTGAATTAAATTGAAATATAAATGCATTTCTAAGTACATTGCTGTTCTTGTGAGATTATTTGTAATGGAAATGTTCAAAATTTCATTTTCCCAAAGTGTAAAAAAAAATTACCTGTTCAGGAAATTTAATTAACTGTTGATAATTTATATTAAAACTTCATTAGCATACGAGTATGTTTTGCAAGTGAGAGATAATAAGAATGAGGTTTTAATTTCGTGATATATTTGTGTATTTTTCTGTAATTTGATTAAAGTACATGAAAAATTATGCATTATTGGCAATACTATTTATGTTTCATATCAATTTTCTTTATTCTTTACAATAATTTAATGGAGATATTTTTTTATTTTTTAACACGCCGTTTTCCAAAATATTTTTCTCAGCAATAAACATTTTTATGCTGCATCAAATGTTACATATGGCCTTTTTCATAGATTTTTCGATTTTTGTCTAATATGTTTTCATATTATATCTGAATGTCTTAAGAAATTCTCATATCCAGAGATATTTGTATATATAGTTTTTCATAAATGCAAGATAAATTATAATATTTTGTAAAATTTCAGTACAAGGTCACTTCCTTAATTAAAGTTATTTTAAAGTGTTGCTCATAGCAACTATATTTGAACGCTACTAATGTATGTCCAAATTTTTGTTAAAAAATTCCAGTTTTATAATTTAATATCAACCTACACAGTTTACGATTGCAGTTATTTTAACTTTAGTTATGTTGCCAAAAATGATATTGGTGTACACACATCTGTATAATGTTAATTTTATGACTAACTCATAAAAGAAAGCCGGAACAAACATGGAATGGCGTATACAAATTTATTGTAGTTTTTATTGTTCACCGAAAAGAATAGTAAAAGTAAAGTTTAATGCTAGAAATCATGAAATTAAATATGAAATTGCATCATGCTTCAACTAATAAGAAATTTTATACTCATATGAAACAATAGTTAATTTTGTTAAGAAAGTTATGTTTTAATTATTTTTTTTTGTTATGCCATATGAAAGCAAGACGTACAAAAGTTATGATTTATGTGAGGTTGTTTATAATATACCTTCGGACGACAGGGCAATTAATATATGAAGAATATATAATTCAAAAATTACCTTAATTAGTACAAAATTAAAAATAAACAATTCATTTACCCTCTTAGCTTCTAGTTTAAAAATACAATTTTTTATTTATTTATTTTGCAAGATGTTGAAATTCTTTGCTATCTATTTTTCAATTCCCAAGTCAACATAACTAGAAAGAAATTTTGAAATAACTTTTAATACGTGTTTGTAATATTTTTGTATAAAAAAGTTTCGAAGAATATACATATAAATGTATATATGTATGTATGTATGTATCTATGTTTATTTGTATAATGTGTTGGGCAAATATGTCATTAAAATATTCTTATTGAAACTTTGAAAAACTTCTGTAAAATTTGTTTTTATTTTAATAGAAAGCCTGCTAAGTATTTTCACAACTTATGCTTTATTTACATAATAACAAAGTGAACTTAATTGTTTATTTATAATTAGAAAAAGTAAAAATAAGACAAAAATTTTAAAAATTTCCTATGAAATTAAAGTTTTAATTATACCTAAATTGTAAAAAAAGAAATATGTGTATATTTTTTAATTGGATCACACATTACGCTAATTAGAGTTAGGTATTAAGCCGTCATGGGCAAAATTTAAAATTATTCTGTGATTTTCCAGACTTACGCTATATTAGATGCCCCCAAATGCAGAATACATATCTACGTTGATATACTAAAAAACGTCAAGCTCTCTTATGCCATGAACAAAATGCCATTGATTTGAGTCCTTCAACAAGACAACGACCCAAAACATACCAGCAGAAAAGCACATCAGTTATTCATTGACAAAAATATTGAGGTCATGGAGTGATCTCAAGACTTAAACCCAAAAAATAATCGTTGGTCTGACTTCAAGAAAAGTGTATGTAAAATAAAACCGACTAACAATGGACATTTTTGGCTGTAGTAAAGGAGTCGTGGGCGAAAATACCTAAAGAAAGATATGAAAACTTAATCAGCTCCATGCCAAAGCGCTGAACCGCTTTTATTATCAAGAAAGGCCATGCAATAAAATATTAATTCCACTCGTAAGTGGAATTTATTCCGTATTTTGCTTTTATAGACAAAGTAAAATGAACAATTCTTTCGGAAAGAAAAGTTTAAAACTAGAATTCTACATAGAAAATTAAAAGTGGTTGCATTTCGAAAAAAAATTTCGTTTTTTTTTGTTACATGGCTGATAGTTTAATTTTTTAAAACTATAGTGTTCATTACCATCGAAATTTTGATACTTCATTTGAAATTGTAAATCTTTTCAATAAAACTACAAAAAGGTTTTTTACGTTGAATAAAATTTTGACGTATTAAAATTATATGTGGCTGGATTAACTAGAAAACTAAATCGAAGAAAATTTCATATGTGAAAACTTAATTAGCTCCATGCCAAAGCGCTGAACCGCTTTTATTATCAAGAAAGGCCATGCAATAAAATATTAATTCCACTCGGAAGTGGAATTTATTCCGTATTTTGCTTTTATAGACAAAGTAAAACGAACAATTCTTTCGGAAAGAAAAGTTTAAAACTAGAATTCTACATAGAAAATTAAAAGTGGTTGCATTTCGAAAAAAATTTTCGTTTTTTTTTGTTACATGGCTGATAGTTTAATTTTTTAAAACTATAGTGTTCATTACCATCGAAATTTTGATACTTCATTTGAAATTGTAAATCTTTTCAATAAAACTACAAAAAGGTTTTTTACGTTGAATAAAATTTTGACGTATTAAAATTATATGTGGCTGGATTAACTAGAAAACTAAATCGAAGAAAATTTCATATGTACAGTCCAATCAAGCCTTCAGTGCTAATTTTTAACGCAGCTGTATACTATACATTTGACCGAACTTTATGTGCTTTTTCGGTCTTGGCTAGTCTAGACGTTTTCATTGTGATGATTAGGCTTTAGTTCCACTGTCATGGCCATACACCCATGATTCGTCACCAGTTATGACCTTTTTGAGGAAATGTGGATCGTCGTTGACGATGTTCAACAGCTCCTGAATGCTGTCGATGCGACGTTGGTTTTGCTCAAAATGTAGCAATTTTGGAACAATCTTCGCTGCCGCACGTTTAATGCCTAAAACATCCGTAAAAATTGCTTGGCATGAGCCGATCGATATGCCAACATCATCAGCAACCTCCCTGATAGTGATTCGACAGTGATTTCATCGGTTATTGACATGCTCGGGCGACCATTGACATCTTCTCGGCCTTCCTTAAATCGGTTATACCACAATTGAACTTGTGTTCTACTCATAGTAGAATCGCCAAACACTTTGCGTCGTTTCAATTTGCTTTTTTTTGGAACATAACACCGACGCAAAGCGAGGTATTAGTGTAATTAAATTTCACAGGCTATAAAGCATTTGGTAAGCTGTTGTATGTGGTCTGATTGAATATCAGCGCCAGCAGAACAGAAATATCTCTATTACACCAATAAAAAATAATGTTTCGCCAGATTCATTTCAGAAGAAGACAGGTGTAGTAATGTCTCTAACTAGTAATCCGCACAAAGCCATGGCAGGCTGTGTATGTATATCATTCTCAATAATCACATGCGAAATAAGAATTCCGCTTCTTTCTTAGCTCGAACTGATGCCACCAAATATTCAGATTTATTATTGAATACTAAAACCGCTTTATTCTTTAATATAATACAATTGGTAAATTCAAATTTTGAATGATATCTGGGATATTCTTTAAAAATATTTCCCTAAAGAATTATATTTAAAATTATTTAATATCCCTCAATATCGATAAATTTCTTTCAAAATCTTTTTGCTGGGTTCTTAGGTTTTAATGTTTTATTTAAAATTTCTCTTACATAAAAACTTGTTAACAGAATTTTAAATGATAATAATTCATATTGCAAAATAAAACTTATAAATGATACAAAAAATAACAGGAACCTTTTTGGTTTTTAGGAGTTTCCTCTAAAGACCTAAATTTGTATGAAATCTTTTCTTTGTGTTTTTTTTAATTTATGTTTTTGCTACAAGTAAATTGTTAATGTTATTGTGGGGTAGAATCAGAAAATGTTGGTGATTGGTACGAAATTCCACAGAGAAAATTTTTAGTAATTTTCTTATGACAGAATTTAAAGACCCTTCAGGAGTTTTGTTAAGGTTTCCCCTTTCCGTCGTACAAAAGCACACTTGATTTCTCTTCTGTCATGCCTATAAAGTAAAGTACATGTCAAACGGATCAACCAGTTAGATATTAGATTAATTTCCTAAGAATTTTCATTCTAACACACTGTGCACTGACCATAACGTCTGATGAAACTAAAAAAATTATAAAATTAAACAAAAAAAAAAAAAAAATTTGACAAGCATTTTGAGTTCTTAGACAAATGTATCAACAAGTTTATTTTCTCTATAAAACATAATTTAAAAAAAAGAACACAATTTGGCAAAAGGTATTAAAGGCAAACTTAGAGAAACACAGAAGTTTTGGGTTAAAAAGTGTATGTATGTATGCATGTACAAAAGTATGTTGTTATGAATTATAAATAATTATTGAATAATATACAAAGGGTTGTAATGGAAAAACAGGCAGAGAATAAAAAATGGCTACTTAGCAATAAATCCGAAACTAAATCACTAGAGGAATTTGGTTGTTCAGTTAAAAAAAATTGTACAATTATTTAAAATTTTGGAGCATTTTCTTTAATTTTGTTTTGATTTTTCCGTACTCCTTCACAACCCTTGTTTTCCAAACAACAAATTTCTTTTAAAAGAGTCTCATGTGTCTGAAAATTAAAACTAAATAAAACTTTTGATGAAAATCTTCCCAGAAAATTATCAGAACATTAAGTTGGTTATTTTCTTTTACTCATGTTGGAACTTTACTGTTTCCGAAATTATATGTATTTATGAATGGATGTGGGCACATGGCTAAAACACATACGCACACGTCCTTTACATTATAAACGTTTTTTGAATAACAATCAAAGTCACCAGACTAGGCCAAAAACTACTGCAAAAAGAGCATAAACAACAATACGAATTTCGGTATTGTAACAAATTTACTGCATAAACATGCAAACGTATAGCATACACGCACGTTTAAACATAAACACATATGCATACGCAGCCATTTGAAAAAAGGACAACGATACAACCAAAAACACTTAATATTTAAGGATGTAAAACAGTCACTCATTTATCAAGCAGTAGCCAACATCAGTAACTAGGAAAAACCCTCACACATACATACATACTTTCATTGACGTTTTATATTCTTACATATAAATTTGGTACGTGCTTTAGATATAATTATTGCTGATGTTCTTTTTATGCATGGATTATGTAGTAGATTTTAGTCCAATAAAACATTTCACCATAAAACCTTTTTTCTCTGTTTTTGCTACACACATACAAACAAAAAATAATCATGATGAGGTTTAATTTTTCTTTCGTCTGCCTACGATATTAGCGTAGAAATAATCAGAATGGTCTGTAAATTACTTTAACCCCTCAAATGGTGCTTTAATACTTCATTAAAGCTACCAAAAACCAAAAAAAAAGAAATATAATATAAAAGAAAAAAGAAAAATAAAAAAAAACAAATTAAAGGTAATAATGGATTGGGTCTGTAGATAGCTGCAACGAAAAATAAAATAAGTAGAATTACAAATCAAAAATTCTCATGTAAAAATGAGTAATAAAATGTAAGAAGAAAATGTTGCTGCTACTGCTTGCCTGTTAAAAATGTCAGAAACGTGTGTTTCATCAATGGAAATTGAATTGATTCACAGGAAATGAATTTGATTTAATGACAGCCTGAAGTGTTTCAAACATTTCAAAGGAGAATTGTAAAAACAAATTCTTGTTATTTGTTTCTTTTTTTTTATTAGGGGGCAAGTAATGTTAAAATTTTGGGAACATTTTCAAAATTGACGCATTTGCTTTACAAAACAAATTATTACGAAACTTTTGAAAAGCACTTGCAGCCACAATCAGTCACAGTTTTGAGTGGATTTAGGCTCAAGGCAATAATGGAACATATTTCTTTGAATATTAGGTTGCTGAAGCATAATAATAAGTTGGACGACAATGATGTGGTGGTTTCAACAAACCATTGTAATAAATAAATATGATTAGGACTCTCTCTCACTTCGTTGTTACAAACGGAGATCATTTTTTATGATATTAAACCCGATTTTTCCTGTGGTTAGAACTGATCCTAAATTTTGTGATTTAACATTATTTGAGGCATTTGTGAAGTTATTTTAGGTATTTTTAGAGCCGGCGATATAAAGAATTAGCTATAGCTGGTGATATAACGATTCCTCTTCTCTATTAGATGGAAGCTTAACTGGAACCTTAACCGTAAAGAATGCACTTATTTTAAAGCAAATTGTCCAAATGTTAAATGTCCCTAACCAATCAAATATATATGTATACATAGTTATAACTATATGAATATATTCATAAATTGGACCAGTACCTGAAACGAAAATTTTCTTTACGATTTTTATAAATCTTCAGTGTAAAACTGTTGCTGTAAATTAAAAAAAGAAACTAAGTAAAAACAGAACTAAAATGTTGTTCTTTAGTTATAGCAAATTTTAAATTTTATATTATTTTTTAATATTCATTGTCCTTTGTTCTCGTTTTTTGTTTTCTTTTTATTTAATCTTTCTCTTCCTCTCTTAGTTGTTATGGTTGCCTTTTGTTATAGTTATAAATGCATTTAGTGTTATAAATTGGCATATAAATAAAATTGATGTGTTATTATTGTTCTTACTGTTGCTCTATTTGTTGAGTAAAAAATATTAATGACTTATTATATAATGTATGCTAAAAATGTTATTGTCTGACATTCGCCACTTTTTAGAGGGTTTGAGACTGTTGTCTTTTGTTTTATGATCTTAGTCTTTGTTCAACTAAAAAGGGATTTTAAAAAGAATGTATTTATGTAAATTCATGATTAAGAGTAATGTGATTTGTCATTGAGTAAAAGGAGTACCTTAAATTTTATTTTATGGATTTTTGTTAAATGCAAATAGTAACAATGTAAAAATTATAGACATTTTTTGAAATTCTTAAATCTTAACAGCTTATTTTTATATATTTTTTTCTTGTTTATGCAGTGCTTTAAAATCTTTACTAAATTCTGCTTACGCATTTTTAAAGTTAAATCTCTCATTTTCTTAGACGCTTAAGTTGTGTTTTGATCAAACAATTTCTAAAATTACTGACTTTTTCTCTTAACTGACAACAGCCTGTACGTATAAGTAATATTATTTAATATTTATTAATTTGAATATAAATCATACGCTGCTGTAGTATTTAACTTTACAAAGCCATACTCAAAGACTCATATGAAGCGTATGAGTTAAAAATAATTACATATTCATGTAAACATGCTGAAATTACTTTACAAGTTTATATTAAGACTACAAAAATGCAAAAGCAACAAAAACAACAGGGTAAATTTGTTTTTGCTTTCATATTTGTAATGTCAAAAGCAACTGACTATTGTTTACAAATATTCTAAGATAATAAAATAGGAAAAAAGATATATTTGTATATTGTAAACAAAAACACATGTGTCATCTTGAATTAAAAAAATTGTATGTATGTACATAAATATGTAAATATTTTCAATAAAAATAATTTAAAAATTTGTAAATTTATTAAACCAAATATTTAACATGGCCGATCCAATGAACTTTTCTAACAAATGGTTTAACTGGTTTGCATCATATTATGCTTTATTTTATTAACAAAAAATCAAGCGATTGTAATTTTTCCAAAAATAATGGCAAACATATTTATAAATCGAGTCACCAGAATAGTTCTGAAAACTGGCATACACACAAAAGCTATTTAAAACTGTAATTGAGCATAATTAATAAATATTTTTTAAAATAATAATATTAAATTGTTTATTAAGACAGTATAATAATGTTGGCATGACACAATTGTTAAACGAAACGAATGTATGCGAAAATGTTTGATACAATTAAGCTACAAATCAATTCAATGAAAGATTTCTTTTATTTCCATTACATTTAAAAAGAGTGCAATGACAGAACTGTTAAACCCAAATCATTTTCTATTTTAAAAATACCAATGATACAAAGATTTTTTTAACACAATTTTGGCTAGAGCTGACAATGTAAGGATCTACAATAGAAAATATAGTCTACAACCACTGATTTCCTTAAGGAAAATTTGTCAAAGATTTGACTTCAGAGGAGGAGTCAGCGATATAAGGATTTTCTTTAGGAAATGTTGCCTAATGCCGGTAATACAGACACTTTCTTTAGGAAATTTTATCTACAGCCGGTAATTTAAAGATTTCATTTGGAAAATTTTATCTAGTGCCGGCAATTTAAAGTTTTTCTTTAGGAAATTTGATTTAGAGACGGTTTTGCTTTAGAAAATCCTTAAATACCTAAAATTGAAACTACGTTCAAATTGCAGAAATAAATTTTTGTTCTAGTATGTATTTCTTCTGCAAATTTCAGTTCCAATTCAGAAAAAATACTCCTGGAAAGCTCCAGAACAAAAACAAGGAAGACGGTCTTAGTAGCTAAACGGGAAAAAACCGTTTTTTTTAATACTCAACTGATGGCCGTCTACAGCCGGTCTTTAGTCGGCTTAAGGAAAAATTGAAAGAAACGAGCATGTTGTTTCTAAGCAATTACAATGATATTTGGAAATCATAAGGTTTAAATAAAATCAGCAATTGTTGGTAAATGTTTTTTTCTTTTTTTATATTAAATTCACAATTGTAAAATATCATATACTCTTTTGTTAAATAAAACATTTTATTTCTGTTCAACACGCATCTTTTTTAACTTTTCAGTTTTATTTTTATGTAATAACTCAAAGGCAGCTTTGAATTTGTTGCAAAATTTTAAGCATTTATACCAGCGAAGAGCACTTTTTGCTTTCAAGCCACATAAAAATTTATATTTTTAAACTATTAACTTTTTACATAATTTAACTAATATGTATGGAAATACAAGTAACTTATAGTTAGTTCGATTTTAATTTTTTTTATTTTTTTAATGGATGAAGTCATTGTGTTCAAATATACCCCCCATACGGGGCAGCTTTGAACGGCAATTTTTTCTTGTAGCGCTTCTGTCCGAAAATAACATTTATATTTTTTATATATATAATAAATTCGATTTATTTATTAAGAAAAACATAAACATTAACAATTAAAAAATAAAAAAACTCAGATCAAAAATAAGTTTTATATTATTATGACGGAAAAGGCCTTGCGATTTCAGGTGACATTACATTTTCCTTTAAAGCATCATGATCAGCATTGGAGTCGTCATTTTCAGAAAATAAGAGAGAATCAACAATATTTGGTACTTCGGTTGATAAATTAAAATGTTCAAAGGTGCCCCCTTTTTCTTTGTTCAAACCTGAACTGGCTTGTCATTTCACGGAAATTTATAATAAATATTTTTTTTACATAAATATCAAATAACTTACCTTAATTTTGTTTGAAATGAATTTTGGACTGCAATAAATTTCTTTCATGAAAGAAAACGATCACTGAATACTTCTTACACTCTTACAAAAAAAAAAAATAAAAAAATTTACAATTGCACTGCGAAAACTTGTTAACCCAACTACATTCGGTCGATGACTGAAAAAACTAGCGGAAGTTGTTGATGTTGCTAGAAAACAAGGTTGTCATGTGAAAAACTCGGTTAAGGATCGAAAAAAATGTTAAACTGAGATTTTATCAACATTGTTCAAAGGTGCCCCGTGTTCAAACGTGTCCTCCTCTTCCCTACACACTACCGTCACAGTTTGTGTATCTTTTACTATTGAAGTCAATTTCCTATCATAATATGCCAGGCGATGTCTTGACAGAAAATTATCTTTTAAAAGTTTGGGTAGAAGTAACACGTTGACATATTCATAGAAGTGCTTTAATTTTTTACGAAAAAAGTTTATAATCATAAAAATGTCATTGCTTAAGATTAAATTGTTATTATTATTATTCAAACAGAATTCTCTTTTAGTAACATTTACTCACGTACTACAAACATCTACGTCATGTCTCTTCACGTGTCTGCTGTTTTTGTTGCCAAAACATACGCAACGAATGTCTAGAGCCTCCCGTTACCAAGAGGATAAAGCTCGTTTTCTTTTTATTTTTAAGCAAATGTTTAAATAAAATATATGTATGTATATAATATTCCGGGTTACAACTGTAAAAATGTGTTTGTGTGTCAGTAAGTATCTTTTTTCCCCTACAAATATTAAATATAAAAAGGAACGTGTTTAAGTGTGTCGTCTATTATAAAAATGGTTCAAAAAGTAAATAAGTATTTTAAAATATTAAAGAATGCTGTTGTCTTGTCTCAGTCATATGAGTAATATTTATTTAGCAATCGAATTGTTACTGAGACGCCACCAGTTGCTGTGGAAAACAATTTTCGTTAATAAGCAATGACCTGCTATATATCTGAGTGATATGGGTTTCATTGTAAATATAAAAAAGACAAACTTACGCCTACATAAAATGAAACATTTTTGTGTAAACGTAAACCTATAAAAACTTAAATGGTTTAAAGCTCTGCTATAAATAAAAAGCCTTGCAATTTTTCCAGCCAATTTCATATTTGTTTAATAAATTTATATTTATTAACTCTTAAATAAAAACTGCAACATTTTTGCAATTTCCAATCATAATTTTATCTTTTATTACTCCAACTAAGGCGTCATCTGCAACAAAGCTATCACATTTACGTTTACTCGTAACTGACTTTTTAACCATTAAAAATTTACCATCATCACTGTCATGATATGCACTGACATTTTTAAATGTCATTTGTTTGTTTTACAATACTCTTATTAACCTGAAGGATAAATAATAAGTTTGTTTTCGATTTCAGTGAAATATGATTAAATGTAGGTGGTAAGGCTGGTAATTTTTTGGGCTTTATCGAATATAGTAGAATAGATTTAAAGTTTTTTACAAAACATTAGTAAAAAAGAATGATTTGTATATAGGAAATTCTATCTAGGCATGCAGAGAAATTTTTATAGAATTTTTGTTCAGGCCTTAGGCAGATTTCTAGAGGACAGTTTTGGATTTACTAATAATTTTCCCGTACGTTCTGTGATTTCATAACAAATGTAATATCAGTTCAGGCCAAGTATCATGAATAAGGCTAACATTTCATTGCAAAAAAAAGTCATTTGAAACTACAATTGAATACCTACATTGTAAGATAATAACGCAGTAGTGTAACTATATTACATTGATGGCAACATAATAACACTGGCTCAATTGTTAAACATGATGTATATGTAGTAAATATTTCTGATGAAAAAATAAAATAAATTGTAAAAAACATTTTACAGATCCCTGCATTAAAGCAGCATTTAATATAATGACTTGAAAACAGACTACAGGTAAAAGAGGGGCTACAAAACAAAAACACATTTTTATACTAAAGAAAATATATTAAACACAACACAGATAAAATAAAGCATATTTTAATTAAAAATACAAGAATTATGCACAAGAAAATAACTACCTTTAGTAATTTTTTCAAAACAGCGTATCTTACTACAATTGTTTGCCTACAAACATTTGGCAAATCTTCGGCTATCTTGGCAACTTAACTTTCAAAAAATATATGTCACTTACACACACTTCAGTTTTTTTATTCTTTGCAATGAACATGGTTAAAAAAGATACTTTCTTGTCTTAAAAAAAAAACAATCAAAAGAATAACGAATGTTACAAATACGTGCTACAATTCTACATAAAAAGCACTCTTGTTTGTCATCTCAATACAGAAATACGAAACTGCCACACAGAAAATAAGCTGTATCTGTGCACAATCGTATAGACTTGGTTGAATTTTTTTTTATTTTCTGGGAAAGTGCATTAAATTAATAATTGAGTGAGAATGAAATTATTAAAAAAATAATAAAAAAAAAATAGTTTTTAAAAAATCACACACGGAAACGCACACGAAAGTTTCCTGTTGTATTGCAAACAATTTGTATAAAACGAAGGAAATACAATTCTTATCAATTTTTCTGTGACAAATTTAATTAAATTTAAAAGAATCTGAAAGTTGAATCAGTGTTACCAGTTGTAGAATACACATAAAAAAACAGAATGTAGCCTAATAATTAGGCAGAAGTTAACTAGACAGTCGTTAATAGTAGACTAGATACATAGTAGTTAACAGTAACACAGACTATTGCAGTTTTATGTAGAAAAAATTAAAGTAGGCTTCAAATGTACTTTAAGAAAATTTTGTATGAAATTTTGTCTAAAAGCACACTTCAAACATACTTTATTTTTTCTGAATACGTCAGTTAGATAGTAGACTAGATAGTAGACTAGACAGTAGACTAGACAGTAGACTAGAGAGGGGACTAGACAGTATACTAGAGAGTGGAGTAGAGAGTAGATTAGAGATTGGACTAGACAGTAGACTAGGCAATACACCAGATACTAGACTAGACAGTAGACTAGACAGCATATTAGAAAATATTCTAGACAACATATTATATAATAGACTTGTCAGCAGATTATACAGTAGACTAGATATTATACTAGCAGTAGACTAGACAGTGGACTAGAGAGTAGATTGTACAGTAGTCTAGAAAGTAGACTAGAGAATAGACTAGACAGCATACTAGAAAACATACTAGAACATCTACTAGATAACATACTAGATAATAGACTAGCCAGTAGACTAGACAGCATACGAGAGAGTAGATTAGCAAGTTAAAATGTGTATAAACCAAAAGCATGAAGAATTAATTTTTATCTGTCCCAGATTTTTACAGACAGGCATGATAACTTTGGTAGCGACTTACAAAGATTCCATAATAAATATGCAATGAATGCAAGGATAACGTTGAGCATACACTCATAAAATGTAACTTCTAAAACAACAGGCGAAATGTACTACAGGGCATGCTGGAAAATACGACCATAGAGCAATTGATTAACTCAGTGTTTGTGCAAATACTCGAATTTCATGGAGGATATAATGATGGAGAACTCTGAATAACATCAGATACATGTGCCGAACCTCTAATCTCATACAAAGCAGTAAACGAAGTCCTTCCCAAAGTTATGTGAGAGCGTTCACGGGGTGGTGGTTCCTGTGTAGGACCACTAGATGAAAGTCCGCTAACAATACGTCCATTTCAAAAAGTAGACTAGCCAGTGGATTATACAATAGAATGAACATGTAAGTCTAGCTTGAAACTATTTAGTACACCGAAAAGGCTTGTATAGGTGTTAGAGCTATTTAAATATAGTTCCTCCCACCTTTGTCTTTATAATGTGTTTTAAAAGACACAATAAAGTAGAATAAAAATCTAAACTCAAAACGTACGATGGAAAAACAAATATACTCATGCAATAATTTAACGGTAAGACAGCAAACAAGCTTCCTGATTAAAGATAACAAATGAACTTACTGACCTTTAAAGTTAATAAATTACAAACCCTTCAAACTTTGCTCCATAACAATCAACTTGGCTCCATTTGCCAGATGTGTTTTTAACACTTTGTTTTTTTGTGTTCAGGTTTTTTTTTGAACATTTGCTAAAAATATCAAACAGCTTCACAACAATCTTCTGACCTGGTTGCTGGTATGTTTTTTTTTTTGCAATTTAGTTTGAAGTTGTTTTTAGAAATGCTACTAGCCAGTATTTACAAAGTTTGATATACAGTTTTTATTTTGTGTTTATATTTTCATATTATTTTTATTGATAGCAACACAAGGAATTGCAATTTGTATGACTGAAAAGTATCTGTGTATGTATGCAATTGTTTTTACCTCTACTGGGCACTAGCCAATATATGTATGTATTTCTGCTGTTTGTCGGCTTTAGGTTAATTTGTTAAAATTACTGTTTAGTAATTTTCAAAATTATTGCTATTATTTTATATTTTTTGCTTTTATTTGGAAATTTATTTTGTGTAATTTGTTTCTGAGAAAGATAATTTGTTTGTATTTTTTTAAACAGCTGTAGTTATTCGGCATAAAGTATAAGCAAAGGTTTTTACTTATTTAATAGAAACTTGATAAATACAACTGATTTGTGTGGCTTCGCATGTAGAAGTGAATGAATCAGAATTTACCTAAACGTTTTAATGTTGTTACTGCAATTTGGCAAACTCAGATTGACATGTTTCTCAGAATATCGTCATCGAAAATCCAAAAGTACGTAACATAACTTTTTCAATTTTTACAGAAAAAGCAAAAAATTGTATTAAATAAAAAAAGAATTTATGGTAAAGGCAATTAAAAGAGAACAAGTAAAATATTTCGAATGAAGAAACTATATTTTTCGAAATAGTTTTGAAGTTATGCATATGTATTGTTACGTTCTTTTGTATTAGTGTTTTCTAATAATGTTACAATTTTAATAATAGAAAACGCAATATGTATAAAATTCAAGTTAATACAAAATTAGTATACAGAAAGCAAAGCAATTCAATGTTATTATGGAATATTATCACAAAGGTAATGACTATCTGAAGGAAGCAATAATTTAAGGTTCTGTTAATGTTGCTATTTCGTTTTCAAAAATTTTATTCTTTCAGGATGCAAGAGGTTATGATGGGTGAATTTGAATTTTTTGTCTGCTCGTTGGGGAAGAACCTTATGATCATATTCTGCATCAGTTTTAAAATAAATTGTGCCCGATGAATCATAAGCTACAGCACGGATCATATTAACCATAGGTTCTCCAATTTTTTCCTTAAATTATAGTTATTTATTTTATAATGCATACCTGGTCTAATCGATAAATATTGCCTAGTAATAGCTTCATAATCAAGAAAATAGTCATGCTTATGAACGTGATGAATGTTAAGAGGAAATGGGTTTTATTAGGTCCACAAGTTGTGAGGGTAAATTTATTTTCTTGTTATTTAGTCTTAGTAGAATAAGAGAGTGAGTCGGATCACACTTCATTTGTGTGTACCATGCGATATTTTATTTTCATTTCGTATCCCAAGTTAGATGATACGTTAGTGTGACTTGAGAAAATATGTATTGCACATGTTGATACGTTTTTTTGAACTGTGTATAAGGACGTTATTTTTTAATGAAAAAAAATCTAAAAATTGGTAGAAACAGATAACCTAACGTGTAATTATCAATCGAAAACTCGCTTTTAATTTTTCTTTTTGATGATACGTACTTTTGAGTTTTCGACAACGATATATAGCTTTAAGTCTTAAGGTTTTTGCTTTTTTAATGTTGTTAAGTTTTTATTTGAAGAAAATCTAATTATAGAAAACAAATGTAAGACAATATACATAGTTCAGCTAATCTGTCAGATGCAAGTCAACATTAAGATATCGTATTTCCCAGAAAACTTATAGACATTTAATAACAGTACAGTTATCTTTTTTCCTTTTAAAAAAGGTGGTTTATTTCCTTTAAATACATCGTATTCCTTTTAATGGCAAAATAAAAATCATCAAGTAGTTTAAGGAAAATATAACTAGTCTATATTTTTTCAGCTGTACACAAAAACAATTTTAAATGACACTCTTTCTTTCTTTAATTACCTTTGCTTATTTATACAGTAATTTTGGGAGGCATGTAGAGAAGACTATAGAAACGAAATTAATGTTGGCATACGATTTTGTAGGAATAAATGTCTTAAGTCTTATCTCAGCGAACGTTATCGTTCAAAATCGTGGATCAGGGGGTAAACGTGTGGGTTCCCGAAAATGTATACATGCAGTTCTAAAAATATTATTTTGATTGCAAAATCATGCGTTTGACAAGATAGATGCAAGATATGTGAAACTTAATATTATCATATGATAAATGAAATTTTTCATATTCTGTAAATCGATTTAAAAAATAATTTTTATTATTAGTGTGTAACGTTATTTTGGTTACCACTTCTCTATGATATGAAATGCATATTCGTGATAGGGATATTAAAATGTGTATAATGTAAGTTAAGTTAGATTATAAGATATGAACTGGTAAAATTTGTTCTTAAGTCAATAATTGGCCTTTATTGGCTTACGATTTTGTAGGAATAAATAAAATAAATAAAAATATACGTTCAAAGACATTTAAATTAAGTTTATTTCTATTATTCTATTAGACTCTAAACATTAGATTTGCATACTAAAAATATATACCTAGTGTATTTTTTTACTAGTATCTAATATTTCATGTTTTTAACTCTATGCTGACATCTGTGTTTTCCAAAAAGGAAAATAACTGTCTCTGTACTTGTTTGTGTATCATACAAAAAGTTTCAACAACAAAAAGATATTTTATAACAACTTAAACGAAAAAAGTCTATTAAATAACAAAAAGGTTTAAAGTCTTAACATTTTAAAAGGGAAAAGTAAAAACAATAAAGAAATATATTATCAGATTTGGAGCTCTTTTATGGTATTTCTTTTTCTAAACTCAGTTGGTAGTTGACCATTAGAGATACTGGTAAATCTCTCATGCTAGTTAAATGTTTTTTCAACGAAAACTGTATTTTTAAACACAAAATAAAACAAAGAATTTATATGAAAATCATTTAAATGTTTATTGTATTAGAAAAATAAGGTCTGGCAATAATAAATAAATAATTTTCTGTTGAAAACCACCCTCCACACGCATTTTTCAGGCAGCATTTCCTCTGGTGTAGTATTTTCTAGAGCGGCCACTGCCGGAGGTAACTATGAGGAAGTTCTTTATAGTTTTAATGAAATTTATTGCTAACAAAACATTAAGATGTGCACAACATCTTTATAGTTCTGCCTTCTCCTTTTGCCTCACTAATTGTGTGTTATCATTTGTTTATTCACAATCATTTGTTTATTCCAGTGCTAAAACACTAAGTCCCAGTAAATTCTTACCTATAAAAAACTTACATTTCAAATTTATTTGATATACATATTTATTATTCATTTATTATGTGTAACATTGAATTTTCCCTTTTCTGTGCCACCAGCTGAAAATTTATGACATTAAAAAAACAATAAGACTATTACAAATGTGGTTTTAGAATTTAGCATTTCATCATTATAAATACAATATGAGGAAAGCATCATTTAAAAAAAGGTCTATAACCCAGCTCCTACATACATATGTTAAAAAAGCATAAAACAACTAAAATTCAGTTAAAGCCTTTTGAAGAAATGGGGAAAACAGAAATGAAAATAGCAACAAAATTGATACTAACCATAATACTCATAACTATATATGTGTGCATATACACGAGAAATAGAAATAAAAATAACAATAATTTTGAATTTATAAAGCCTTTTTGCTCCAAAAAAAAAAAACTAACCTTTTAAGGGAAATACTATGTATTTCACTTGTTTACTTTTATATCCTTTACCGACAACACCACATTTAAAGGAAATTATCCCTTAATCCTTCTGTTCTTTAGATATACATACATATTTATAGCAGCTCCAAGAGCCCTTTTGCTGACTTTAACAAGTTTTGCTAAAAAAAAAAAACTGACAAACCCTAGAAATATGTTACGGTTATAGTTTTGTTGTTAGCAATACTTGTATTTGTTTTTATAACTTTCACCTTCATGAGAAGGGTATATATAAGTTTGTCATTCCGTTTGTAATTTCCACAATATAAGTTTCCGATCCTACAAAGTATATATATTCTGGATCCTTATAGATAGCGGAGTCTATTAAGCCATGTCCGTCTGTCTGTTTACCTGTCTATCTATCTGTCTGGATGTTGAAATCAATTTTCTGAAGTCGCCAGATATCTTCGGGATCTAAATCTTCAATAATTCTGTCAGACATGCTTTCTAGAAGCTTGCTATGCAAAATCAGCAAAATCCGTGCATAAATAACGAAGATATGAGCAGAAATCCGAGACAACATCAGAAAATTACATAAAAAAAAAAAGCCATATATTTCGCTACTTCTTTGCACGCAGAGAAAAAATATAGTTGTGCATGTTTACCACAACTATTTCAATATTTTTAAACATTTTTTTTTTTTTTCGAAATTGTAGTAATCATCTGCATCGCATATAAATAATTGCAGTGACCATAATATTGTTGAAAAACTTGTAAAATTATTAACATTGTTGTGGCAAACATGTACAACTATATTTTTTATCTCTGTGTGTGTAGCATCTTCAGGAAATAATTTTATTTGACAAATAATACAAACTTATAAAATAAAAAAAATTTTTCCTGAAGATGCTACACAAAGAATTAGCGAAATATCGAAAATAAAAATTTCATTTTAATTAAAAAAATACCTTAACATCACACACTTTCATAAAAAACTAAATTTATAGACGCTCTCTTTATTCATTTCTCTTACCCGTATCACAAAGTGAGCACAATAATATTTGTTGTTGTAGTGACGATATAAATCGAATAACTGCAAAACCATTCGTGTTTGCTGTTGAAATCATGATTGGTTGACATATTTTTGAAATGCAATTTTGAATGTATATGAAACGGCTTCTAGGAGAAGGCAATAGGTCTGCAAATGGAAGCACTTGCAATTTTTTCTTCTGGTATTTAACCATGTGTAAGTGTATAGACCAGTACATGTGTAAATATTTATATGATATGATGTTCACGTAATTATCTGTCATTATATGTGATCTATTTAGTTTTATAGGCTTCTATTTTGTGACCTATTTGTTAATGTAGTTGTGGCAGGAAAATGTTTTACTTTCTGTTTTATATATATTCCACAAATTCTGCTAATATTATTCTAAAAAAAATACTTGCTGTTTATAGTTGATCTTAAAACATTAGTTAACAATAAATAGATTTTATTTAGTTGTTTATAAATAGCAAAAGGTGAAAACCTGCTCTTTTTATTTTAGTTGATTAAAATAAATAATTGAAATTTAAACAGAGCATTTAGAAGAAAATTTCATTTATAGCTGAATGAAAATTTGATAAAAGACGAAGTAAATTTAAAAGGTAGAAATGAACATAAAATTACTAAAAAAAGATATATTTATTTAGTTAGGCATGAGTTCATTAAATTTAATTTTGATTAAATTAACTGAAGGTAAGAATTGTTTTTACTAAAAAAGATAAAACATTCTAAATTATTTACAAATACCCTGCAAAGCCAATGAACAGATTTTAGTTTTATAATACTTTTTAGCAGCTTTAGTTTTTCTGCAATCGGATTTACAAGAAATTTTTGTACGATTTAATCTATTTCGATTTTGTCTTGGCTCTGAATTCGCACAAATATTTTCTGGATATTAAATTTTTTTTCTGGAATAACGGTAGCTATATCTTAAAAGCAAATTGCGGAAAAAATTAATGTCTTGAATTTCTGTCTTTCGTCAGAAATAGCTTAATAAAAAAACAAATAATTGCTATTTGTTTTGCAAAATACATATAATATACATATGTGTGGAAAACCACACCAGGGTAAGCAAGGTTACTTTTTAAATATCTCGATAAAAAAAATAATTTTGTATCAATTAACGGATTTTCTGTGCTAGCTTGCTGTAACATGCATTTTGTTTTAACTATTTCAAGACAAAACAGAAAATCCTTGTAATCTCTGAATAGTATATAGTCCTTTATATACTAGTAATTACAATGTGTGTTCATCAGCAATGTTAAGTAATTATTCCATGTTTAAATATTTCCTTTATAACATCAGTTTATTACCTATTCATAATGGAAAAAAGAGGATACAGTTTACGAAACATCAAATTTACACCACTGATTGCCAGCCATAAAATATAAAATTGAAAAAATTTCATTTATATTTTGCAGAGCAAAACCAAGAGAAATATCTATCTAATCATCGTCAAAACCATTTATTACATACACAATATAACAAATTAACCGCAAATGAGAAAATAATACATTTTTGCTATGAAAATCTAAAACCATTTTTGTTCTTTTCAGTCTTTGCAATTTGATGTTGTATATCATAACATTTTAATGATCTTTTATTACCCACCATAAAAAGTGTAATAATATTTCATTTGAATGTGAAAATTCATACACAGAAATATGTACATAAGACACAAGTTAGATTTTACCATACAGTTACACATACATCTAAATATATAGTATACATATATAAAATGGAATGTGTGTTTGTTTATTTGTTTGTTTGAAGCTTATAGGAGAACAAGCCTCTGGACAGATATTTTTGAAATTTTCACAGCATTTACTGGGACTCTGACATGTTTAATAGGGTATTTTCCCATATAGTTTTTAAGAGATTTACTTTAAATTGTATACACATTATAATATATAAAAATGAATGTTTGTTTGTATGTTTGTGCTTAATATGAGGCAAAACCCTTAGACTGATCTTCCTGAAATGTTGACAGCATGTTGCTGCGGGTTTGGAAGGAATAATAGACTATATGCTGTTTTGATTGGACAAACGGGAGTGACACCGCCCATATAACCCAAAAACTTAAATAGCCATATTTTGGGCATTTTTTGACGTATATGGTATATGGTATAAGTAGAAATACGTACCAGGAGAAAAGTGGGTGGGACTACGGCCCTTTTTGGGCAAACTAAAACTCGTAATATAGTCTTAACTACTGGACCGATCGTCATTAAATTTTTACAATAGGATATTCTTACGAAATTGTAAATTCTTGACTTTATAAAGTTATAAGTGGACAAAGGGGCATGGCCTCGCCCACTGAACACGCTTCAGTATCCTATTATTTTTCCATATGGAGAAGATGGATATCACTTTGAAATGCATCAAATCAATTAAGCAACCCCCAAGGCCGTTAATTATCCTGTTGAGTTCTTAAATTCACTCGATGTGCCAGGCTTTCCACCACATGTGCTACAACTTAAAATTGGAGTGGCAATTATTTTACTGCGTAATATCGATCACCACAGTTTTCAATGGCACTCGACTTGCAGTAAAAAAACTGAGAAATAATTTAATAAAAGCGACTATTATACCAGGAAAATATAAAGGTACAGATGTACTTTTGCCACGCATTGCAATGCTACCAACTGATATACCATTCGATTTTAAACAATTGCAGTTTCCTGTTCGGTTAGCGTTTGCGATGACTGTTAACATCCCGTGTAGGAAAACCCACCGATTTATATGTGTATGCTCCTGATGGGCAAACTAATCCTGCAAACTAAATATCCTACAGCATTGCAATAAATAAATTAAAATCAAATAAATAAATTTTTGTAAATATATAAATACGTTTAATTTGTTTATAACTAGGGGTGGAGTAGCGAAGCACACCGGGTTGAGCTAGTATTATATATATACGAGTATATATGTGTTGGTGTAACATGAAATACGGTTATGTATATGTATACATTAGGGTGGCACCAAACAATTTCTTTACTTCTAACTGAAAAAAAACTTTACTTTTTCTTAACACACAGGATAACTGGAATTATTTTTAATGAGTTTTCTATTTGTAAGTAAGGATCAATTAAGGATCGATCAATTTATCAATTTGAATATGTAATAGTGTAGTATTTGAAAATATCTTTTGAACAATTATATCTACAATAAATTATATATACAAAGTAAACTTAAAATTTAATTTAAACCATCCACTTCAATTCAGGCAAGCAGTACAAGACTAATGTTTTTCTACTAGCATGGCGTGATATTTAGGTTAATTTATAAATATTAATATACAGTCAGCCAAGAGCAAGTTTTGAAATTGGCTTTTATTATTAAATAAGTTTTCTTTGAACATATTTTTTTCAATTTTCTTTAAATTTAGTAACTATGTCTCTTAACAAATGTCTTAACAAATTTCGTAATATAGAATTTGCAACAAAAGATGCTTCCAATATATCAACAAATAACATGAAATCAAGAACGTGACCTAAAATATAACTTGTTGTCGAATACATCTAAAACAAATGCAGAATTCTTAGAATTGCAACATAATATTTTTAAAACTACAAATAATGTGTTGATGCGTTATTTTTCATGTTTTCATGTCACGCTTGCTTTAAGGATTAGTACAAAAAATTTCAACTGAAAATTTAACTTAGTACAGAGAACGTGACACACATTGAAAATCAACATGAAGTGCTTAGTTAAATCAAGTAATTAAAATTCAAAGATGCACTTGCGATACCGAAATTTGAAAATCAAAGTCTTACAAATTTTTTACATTAAATTAAAAGTTAAACATTTTGATAATATGAAAACATTAACAGTCTAATTCATAAAAATTTATCAAGGGTTTAGGAATACAAGATTAATGATAGCTTTTCATTTCTTTTTCTGCATTTAATATCGACTGAAATCGAATGAATTGACCAAGTTGGAATTCCTTAAGTGTTTGAAGTCACAAATAATATTTGTTCATATTTACTTTAGATTTTGACGCCTCTAAGCTGCACTAATTTACATGGCAAATTTGCTCAATACATTTAATATTTTCCTTAATTTGTTGCATAGTGTAATTTATTCAACAATAATAAATATATTTGAATATTTTAACAAATTTATTAAAGCAGGTATTTTAAAAACCCTCTTAAGAATGCCTTAAAATTTACTAAACCAGCAAACATCACCCTACTTGACCTTTAAGACATTTAATTATTTTAAATTCATTTAAGCTGGCCAGATTTTCCTGACCTCCGCAGGCAAATTTAGCACAGCAACAGTTGTTTTAAATATGTTATTAAGTTATTTAATGTAGTGGTGTGTATGTATTTTAATAATCCTCATTAACCTGATAAAGGCCACGTGTACAATTTATTACTTTATGCAAAGTCTTAATTATATATATAAAAAAAGTAGCTTAAGGATTTAAACATTTACTTGCAGTTAGCCCTGTGTATGACTGTCGATATAACCAAAATACTGTAATGACTTTGTGTGTTGTTGTGTGAGAATGAGGTTTGTTTAATAGTGCTCATAAATTTTATGGTATATTTAATGCAAATATGCATTTAACTTATTACGGTTATTAAATAAAGCATGTTACAGCATGTCATTATACGAAATTCTGTTTATTATAAAACAGTAAAGCAGCTGAAGTATTGAATAGCAATATTATACTATTAATGTATGCCACTATCTATTCAACTATAAACGAAAAAAAAAAATAAAAATATAAACTATATATTTGTTGGAAAATCGGTTTTCAATTTCAGTATTAAACTCATTTGTCGGTCTAGCAAAACGGTCAACTAGGTACTATTCCAAGTTATGGCATCTTGTTCTAGGTTTAATTTAAATGTTTTCGAAATTAAGTTTTAGTAACCTACATATTTATTTTTTATTTATTTTGCTCGGCGACAATTTGAAATTGCTTTATGCCATATTCAATTAAGATTGTGTGTTGTAATTAAATCTCTAAATACTTTAATTGGCAAAAATAAAATTTAATTCCTCGAAATACACTTGCAATTCCACTGAGTACGCTTCAATGTTAATTAAAATATTTTCAAATCTTACTTTCAACAAAATCCTCTTCATCTGCTGCATCTTACATCATTAGAGACATTTTAATTTTCATCTACTTAATGTCGCTATTATTTCTTCCTTTCAATTTTCCTACAAACAATGTGGACCGTTTGGTTAAAAAACTTCTCTTTAATTACTTGTAATTACTACCTAAGCTTTTGAGTATTTTTAAAAATCGTCATAACACAAGACAAAACATTTTATAGCCACGAAACAAATATACTCTACACCGTTGTATATATATACAAAGAGAAAATTTCATAATTGTTTTGTGAAATTGTTCAGTTTTAATAGAAAAATTCTGGTGTCTGTTTCTGATGTAACAAACATGACCGTATTTTTTTTTTTTTTTTTGATTTTAAACAATTATACAAACTTATAAAAAATACTGCTGCCCATAGTGCAGTGCATAAAAACTCACATAGCTAATACTACTAAAGAATTGGCCAACAAAAATCTAGAAAAAGATAACGTAAAATAAACGTAAAAGTTTAAGATGACACATTAAAGAAACAACATTTGTTAATGAGATTTTTTTTGCCAATTTTATACAACTTTCATTTTGCCTAAAATATTCAAAAACTTAAAAGCAAACAAGTAGTTACAAAAAAAAAAAAAAAAAAAAAACTTTTTCATATTAAAATGTTTAATAGACGATAGCTGATGATAAAAAAATTAAAAATAAATAATTTAGCTGTCAAACTACAAAACTATTTGAATATTTAAGCATCTGCTTAAATTTTAATGAACTGCTTCATAAAACTTACAACAGGTTTATTAGAGGTTGGAAATTTGCTTTATAAACCTGTTGTAAGTTTTTATGAATAAGGGGGTAAATGTGTAATAAAACTATCACATATTTAATATTAAAGCTTAACATCATTAAATCTGTTTATGTAGATTAAAAGTTGGCAATTTCAGTTATTTAGATTTAGATAACTTTTTAAAAAACAAAATTTCTTTTTAATGTTGGCAAACGTATTTTAGCTTTATAACTTAACTTTTCAGAGTCCCTTTAGGCTCATTAGATTTTCTAAGAAAATCCCAGGGTATGAATATGAAAGAAAACAAATAAAGAAATATAATTTTCATATTCCATTTGTGTTGATTACAACCACAAACACTCTTCAATACAAATACAAATACAAATCCAACTATAATAAAACAAGATAACTAACTAGTATAATATTATTATGCAATGGTGTGTTGAGGTTGATAAACATCTTGAAAACTTTTAGGAAAAGCTAGTGTGTGCATGTATATATGTGTTAAGAATATATTAAAATATATAAATTTATGAAATGAAAATAATGATGGATAAAGTTATAGCGGAAAAGAAATGACAGTTTTATAATGAGATAGATAAACCAGAAACGTAAAACGTAAGCGGTAAAACGTTTTCTAGTCGGTAGAGAACAACACGTTCTCTACCAGAAAAATGTTATATAATAAAAGAAAACTTTTCCACCAGAAACATTAGAAATTTGTCTTACTGCGAAAACGTTTCCTGAACGGAAAAAATTTTTCACTGGGAAAACGTTTTCTTAATCAAAAAGTAGTGTCGTCAAAAAACGATTACTTTCTTCAAACACAAGAGATTTTTTTCAAAGTTTTCATAATTCAGACTTCTTTTATATAGAAAATCAAAAACTGATTGCCAATTGAAATTACTAGCAGCGAAGTTATTCGAGTGTGTAAAATATTTTTTTTTTTGGTGATTGGAAAATCTGCTTAAATTAATTATAAATACCCATAAATAAAAATATTTTGGTGGAGGTGCAATCATAATATGATGGCAAACAATCATAAGTGCTGCTACTAGTATAATATGATTTTCGAACTATTTTATCAATAAGTCAGCAAATAATTATAACAAGCAATTAAACTATAATTAAATAGGATTATAATATGATGCTTTACATTACTAATAATAGAAAACAATAATAATATGATGCTGATTGATTGTGGCCAACGTATTTTTTCACAACATTTGTCACAACTAAACTGTAAATGTTTTAGAGAACTCTAATATAACTCACCCTTCTCTGTATTACTGTTCTTTTTATCTCCACTAAAGCAAATCTTGCTCTAGCAATTTATTTACAATTTACTGAATTCGCATTCCTGAAATATTCAATAGAGATTTAATTTATTTGCCTAAAAGCAAGAAGGAGAGAAGGAAATAAATAAACAGCTTCAGTTTTACATGTATTTGGCAAAAATGAAACATTTAACTGTTCCAAATCTTAAATTATCACACACAACCGTAGTAATATATTTATCTAGGAATTATTTATGAAATAAAAGACTGTACTAGCTTTTAAAAGAATTTCAGTTTCAGTAGCTGACTTGCTAATATTGTATTAAAACAAAAACTGTATAAATAGATTTACTGCCGAAAACAGAATTCAGGATAAAGAAAAAAATACTGGCAATGTAAATGGATAAACAAATTAAAAGCTTTTCTTATTTATTTATTTATTTATTTATTTATTATTTGTATTCACTTAATACAAGGATCTAAAATATTAACAACGTTATTTATGGCAAAACAAACATTGACACTCTTCTCAACAACTTTTCTTTATCCCAACTGGCCAACTAGTCGAAAACAGTAACTACACTTCTTAGAAGTTTTATTTAAAAGCAAATAATTACCAAATAAAAATTCTGATAAAACTACGGATACTTTTTTGAAACAAGATAGAATTAAAATCTTAGAATCTTTTGGTCAGTTGGGTTATTTTATAAGGTTTTTGTGAAATTGTTTTTACGTGCTAGCCAGTATTTCACACTATGTTACAATGTCATATATTGCTGTAAAATATTGTCACACTTGAGCATTTTCTCAGCTCCTATTTAATAGTTTTTCATATTTGTGTGTATGTGGTTGCCGTTTTGGATTATTTTCTGTTGTCTGGCATATAAATTGGTCTTAAACTGTTGGCCATTTTATGTTTGTATATTTTATTTACAATTGGGGATCAAAATTCGTAAACAGGGACGTTTTTGTTTATTAGTTAGAAGAAAGAAGTAGAATGGAGGCCATGGAGCTCTAAACTAAAAGTGTGTTTTTAATTTTTCTTTTTCCTTTTCTGTGTTTAACAGCTTTCACACGTGAAGGTCAGTCAGTAATGCGAATGGTTAATGTTGGAACAAATAGCAAAACAAAAACAAAGAAAACATGAAACAAATGGTCAGCTGCTAAGGATAGAATTGTTTAAAACGTTAAATGTTTAATATATATAATATAAAATATTAAATATAAAACGAGATGGTTGGTAAGCTTGTTTGCTACATCAAGGCCGTTTAGCAATAAAGTATTTGCAATTTTTATGGTCATATTGTCTATCTAATACCAATGTAAACTATTTAAATTGAAACAGTTTTGTTAGCAGCTTATAATTTAGTTTTTGGAATAATTAGTGCCCGTTTTATGATGTTGAAAAATATAAGAGTTACACGTTTAAAATACTTTTTTTATATTATCGAAAGTAAAACTTTGTCTGTGCGGATGCAAAACAAGTTTGTACATGGAAAATGATCTCTCAGCGTCAACCGAAGTTATAGGAGCATACGTGAAGGAAGCCAATTCACTTTCTAATTTAGAGCCCACATTTGAATCCAGAACAAACATATTTGAAATTTGTTTTATTTCTTGAAATCTTTTATTGTTTTTGCAAAACTCACAAAGTTTTTTGAATAGTATTCTAGAGCCTCTAGACAGGTTCACCAACTTGTTAATATTGGCATTCAAAGTATTTTTTTCCGTATGAAACCAATTAATCAATATTATTGAATTTGCAAAAAAAAATGTGCATTTTAAACCAAAACATGCAAAAATATGCAAAAACAAATCGATGCTATTTAACGCAAATTTCTTGATTCGAAAAGATAATTGGTCGACATCGCTCATAGACTATCCAAAAAAAAAAAAAACATGCATTTGCATGGAAATCGCAGCCCTAGTTATAAAATGTTCACATTTTTGTCAACTCACATTTCATTCGAAATTTTTTAACTGACTTTGTTCTATTTAAACATTAGTGATTGTTATGTTTCAAAACTTCTAATAAGTCTACTTTCTAAAAACACATAGAAAATTTAATAAGATTTTTATCAAATCTTATGCAATGAATACTTACAACATTTCCCTAGTGTCTACTAAATTAACTGCCGTATTTATAAAAAATAAAGTAGGCTTGAAGTGTGCTTTAAGACAAAATATTCATAAAAAATTTTCTTAAAGTACACTTGAAGTCTACTTTAATTTTTTATAAATACGGCAGTAAATGTTTATTTTTTTTTTTTTTTATAAACTTTCATGTCTTATTAAAGTTTTTATTTTTGTATGGATAAAAAGTTTTAACGATGACGTATGTATCATTATTTCTTTTGACTTCATAAGGAATTATATTGTATAAAATGTGAAAAAGAAAACTTTTAAATGAAAAACTAAGCAGGAACTTAATCACTGCTGGACAAAACATTGTAACACACATTGTGTCACTTTTGTATGTTTGATGGCGTAGTTTAGAGGATATTCAAAAATTAAAAACGCAATTTTGGTAAAGAAAATTTTATAGAAAAGTTTACAACTTTTTTATTATGAAACCTTGATTTGATTTTTTCTACACCATATTCATCTATCTGGTAGCAATGAGTAAAGGGAAATTAAAGCTTCGGCATGAATAACCAAGAGCTTAGGTGTGACCAACATTTGTATGAGATAATTTTTTAAAAGTAATTATCAAAGATTGTTTTCTAGGTCAGTAAAAAAGATTTTTATTTAAAATTAAAAAATATGTCTGAAAATCAATCACTCTATAAAACGTAAGTTCCTGGCTCTGTTTCAATTTATTAAACACAACAATATCGGATTTTCAAGGAATTTGTTGACGAGTTGGTTTATATTTTTATGTTTAATTTCAAAGAATAGTTTAAATTTTAAACTTTTATGTGTGTGAGTTTGTTTTTTATTTTTTGATAGGTTCTACGATATTGAAATCTGTTTTAACGTTTCTAGGAAATTTTTTAACATCCTTTTAGCTGCTTTTTAAGTTTTTGGTTAATTTTTTTACTTTCTTGAACATTTGTGTGTTATTATTAAGGCCAATCTTTTATTAAAATCATTAAACGTAAAGTTAATCAGGGCGTATGCTTTGTATGGAATTAATTGCAATAGTTAAATAATACTCATACGCTTCATTAGCCATAAAAATCGTTTAAATTTAAGTTCCGCTGGCGAAATAATTTACATAGAAATTACAATGCTAGACTCGAGATTTAGGAATATATATTTATAAAATACATATGAAAATAATAATATATTTTTCTATGCTTAGTGTAGTCATATGATTAGTTATTACATTCCCAGCAGAAACTTTACTTACAAATTTAGTTAAAAAGTAATAGGAATTTGTCTAGCCGACTACTTACAAATCTACTAGAACTTGTTCGCAATTTCTCAAAAGTAATCCGTTATAATTTAGTCACTTTTAACCAAAAAGTTAAAAACTTATTTTTATGCTGAAAAGCTATATAAAAATATTAAGGAAACTTATTGTAAAATGATATTAATAAAAAGTTATAATCATATAACAAGTGCTGTTTCACACATTTCAGTTTTAGCTGATCAGTTTTTGTCCAATTCTGTTTTGAACCTGCCATTTCGTTCTTAGTGTATCTTAAATTTTCGTATTATTTACCATCGCGTTTCTATCTTTTCATCAAGCAACTTCGCGTAGAAAAGACATAGAAAATAAAAGGAAATAAGAAAATTGACTAGCACCATCAAGTATGTACCCCTTTTATTGTCTGTCCCTTCTCACCCAAAAATACTCGCTTTAAAGAGTCAAAATTCTTGACTAAATTCTTTAAATCTAATTATTTGAAGGAAATTTTTTGAATCTTATAATTATGGCTTTTTTAGGATATAAATAAAGTAATTTTTTAATATATAATTATTAATACAAAAAGTGGCGAAGAAAGCTATGAAATGATGATTTCTGGAAGTAATTAAAATTAAGAATGTAAGTAAATTTTTTGCTGAGTTGTTTAGCAAAACTTTTACTATTAAACTCAAATAATTCCCCTAATTCATTACTTCTCACTTTTTAGTTTTTAGCAAAAATGCGTTCATCAAATATTTTCTAGACCACTACAATATTTTTTTTATTATTATCTCAATCTAATAACGGATTTTTCACTATTTCTTTGAAATATTAAATATTTTTTTTCTAAAATGCATAAAACATAACAATACAACTCAATTTCCTATTAATCTAGCATAAAATGTCTGCAGCTGCTACTTTATTCACAATTTTCTTATACACTACAGTCTTATAATGCTTTGTGATTGGAACACGCAAATTTTCAATAGCAAAAAAGAAAACAAAAAAAAAACAATTAAAACTTAAAATTCAAATATTTGCGCATAAGAAATACAAACTATGTTCAGCCATGTGATGCATAATATAATCGGGCGCATACAATGAACATGTGAACAAATACAACAAGAACTAAGAAAACATTTTATACTTCTACACACACAATCTCATAAGATAAAGCAACACTTCAATCCGACAAGATGTTGTTCAATAAAAATTTCCCAAAATAGAATACAAGCAATAAAATTCACGTTTCTACATTAGTTTGAATAGAAATGCATTTGTTGCAATATTTATTATTGTCATGAACCCAAATCAGCTTAAAATTACCTGTGCATCGAAAATGTTAAATCTTAATGCAAGTTTCAAGTAGACACATACTTTATGCACAGCCCCTCGCACCAGGAATTTGAAGTTCTATATTATGCAAATGTAAAGAAAATTTCAATGGAATAGTTTTTTATTTATTTTGCTGTAGCAAGGAGCAAAACTGTCAGGTGAATGGTATTAAAAAAGTTTAGCTTTTAATCATCTTTCCATATGTATGCATATTGACAAGTATCTTTGTATCTAAAGTTTTTTCATTTTTTTTTATTTATTTAAACCACATGTTTCAACTATGTTGAACAACATTCGATATGGTTCTACTTTCAAATAAATTTAGAAACTTGTGGCCCTACATCTTAAATTAAAGGCTAAAAAAACTGTTGATTGCCTTAACTCAAGGCACATTCCAAAACTAAATTTTAATAGGCCTTATATTACAGACTAGTTCTTGTTGTAAATATTATGACTTATACCAGTAACTTGTCTTTTTAAACTGTAAACTAAAAACCACATGTTTAGGCTAAAATTTAAGTCTGTAAACTGCAGCCTACATATCTTTAAACTAATGATCACGTCTTTAAACTAAAGATTACGTCTGTAAACTAAATATTACGTGTTAGAAAATACATCATATATCTTTCCACTAATGCTTGCATTTTTAAACTAAAAGCATTTTCTTTAAACGACAGAATCCGTCTTTAAACTAGAGACTATATCTTCATAATAAATACGACTTTACAATAAACGTCTGTAAAGGCAATGTGTTTAAACTGAACACTGCGCCCTCAACAAAAGACTATGTCTTTAATATGAACCTTAAACTAAAGTCAACGTCTTTAATATAAGCACTGCGTCTATAAACTACAGCATACGTGTTTAAAATAAAGACTACGTATTTAAATGAAAGACTGCGTCTTTTAACGAAAGACTACGATTTTAAACTAAATTATTAAAAAGAGACTATATTTTATACAAAAGTGTATCTAGGGTTTCTGCAAATGACTACGCCTTTAACGAAAGAATATTTATTAGGCACATTAACACTATTTCTTATAAGAGTACATTGGTATTTTTCAAATGTCGGTTGGATACTATTTCTCAAATAACTTCTGAAATTAATATGTTTTTATTAAGAAATATCATATGATAATTTTCTGCTTTTGAGTCTTTTAATACTCTGCAGTATAAGATAAAAATGACAGGCAATATCAATATAAAGCAATCGCTATGTTTTACATACAATTACTTGCTGGCATAAATGATTGCGGCCTTTAAATTGCATGTGACAATGCTACCTAAAATATCCTTATAACCTAAGAGCATTGTAAATTCGTCCTAAATTCATTTAAAACTCAGATTTGTTTACCTTTATATTCTTTCATGTAAAACATCAACACTCACACGCGTACATTCTGGCAAAATCAACAAACAAACTATAAAAGGATGTTACAATGTATACACAACTACAGATGCATGTAAGTGTAGCCATTGTTTTATGCACATGTGTATATGCTTTATCATACTATATGTCCCACATATAGAATATCTATTCTCTGGATCTCCTCTGCTACAGTTTTCTCAACATTGTACAAGCTCAATAAAGAGCTTGTTGTGGCTTTATGCAGATAGCAGCAACTATTATAACAAGGACATGGTCGACAGCAACAATAAAGGTTTTAATGTCAACAAGATACCAGTGAAAAAAAACAAATCAAATATTTAGAGCCAATTTCACTTTAAATAAAACATTTTTCATAAATATGTGTGACTCAGTTAAAATGGACCCAAGTTCTGCAGTTAGAAATGCAAAAACTGAATTGAATTTTCTCTCAAATAACGCCGCAAAATAACAATCGATCATTGACACTAAGGGAAGCAAAATCTATTTTGTACTATTATTTTACAATTGGTATAAAAATACCAATAATATCAATTTAATAGTAAAACTTTATTAATTATTAGTTATGGTGTCTGTAAAGCAGCACTACTCTTCAAACTAAATTACAACATTAATCTTAATTAAGATATTTTTGGCACACTTTTGCAAATGACTTTCAATTGAATGAGAATGAGACGTATTCTTTAATATAGTAATAAATGTGTAAATGTGTTTTAAAATGTGTTTTATAATTTCAAATATGTAGTTTTTAGTTTAAAGTTTATCTATTTAGTTTAAAGCCTTATTGCCGTATTCATAAAAAATAAAGTAGGTTTGAAGTGTGCTTTTAGACAAAATTTTCATATAAAATTTGTCTTAAAGCAATTTTGTAAGTCTACTTTAATTTTTTTCTGAATGAGACTGTTAATCGTTATTTTAACAACGCAGTTTAGATATTTTACGGTTAATCATAGTCGTTTTTAACATTATTCTTATTTTGGTGTTCTTAGTATTCTCATACATTTATGTATGTATCTTTCAAATAACTAAGTGTTTATTAAGTTTTCATTTACATATTTTCCCACACCTTATGAAACATACATTTTTGATCCTGTAGGAGGATTAATAAACAAACACAATCAATAAGTAAAGTGAATGTGCTAAACAGCAAAGTTGAAAATAAGAGCAAACTAGTAAAAGAAATTCTAACAATGTTTTTTATTTATTGGTTTTTTATTTAATCAATTAGTTACTAAAGAAGTTTTTATAAAGCATACATATGTTCCAGGTAAAATAAACACTCTGATTAAACATTCTTAATTTCTATAGTGACCTTTTCAAATATGTAAATAAATTTCTTATTTATAATTTATGGAGTGTTATTGAAAACTCATGTTATTTATGAACCCACAACTGTTTAATTTAATTTATATATAGACATGCGAAAAAAAAACTAACAGCCACAGAAATTGAAAGTGAAAAATGAAATGACATGAGAAAAAATATTTTAAATAGCATTCATTCAATTTAAAAATTAAAATTTTACACCCCTGTTCAAACTCAATGAATAAGAAAATAAATAAAATAACAAATATGTAAGAAATTGAACATTAGTCATGGTCTCATTTTAAATGTTGAACATAAATTTATCTAAGTACAATTTCCTTTATTTACTGTTCGTTTTTTTTTTTCTTCATTCTTGGTAGGCCACACAAAGACCAGACAACCAACAATTGCCATTCAGTCCTTGGCACAATCATTACTTTATTCAAAATTAAAAAAGAAATCTTTACAAAAAATCTTATAAATATACCTACAATTTCCATTTTTTGGTTTCTGTGAAAATGCTTCAATGATTTTTGATACAATTCATTCCTTACAAAAGAGGTTTAATTTGTTGCCTTCTAATGAATGTGATTTATCAATGATTTGGGTAAATATGAAGGTTGTAATGTGTAGTGTGTTTGTTAAATAGATTTTTGGCAATAAGTGGAATTTAATGAGGGTTATATGCTCCGCAAGATAGTTTAAAAGGGACCACAGTTTGAGCTTATTTTCTCTAAAAAGGCAGTATTTATCAACATGTTTATCAAGATATCAACGATTTAAGTTTTGACAGAATTTTTATTTCAATCCCGATTTTGAATGCAGAATAAAAGTGATAATAGATTAAGCTTTTCTCTTCAAAAATTCAGTATTTAATGACATATGCATTTACTCGTATTTAAAATTCTGCTAGCATGAATTTACATATTTGTTATAAATTTGTTTAAAATTGTAAATTTTATTTTGTGCAATGTATCAATCAAATCTTTTTAAACAAAGAAACATTAAATAGAATATATTGATAGTTTACATTAATTACTTAGAAACTAACGAAACCAATTTATTAAATTTCACTATTATCAATCCAAAAGTTTGTCTTCGAAAAAATATCCTTACAATTTATGTGTTATACAAATAAGTAGTTTAACAAACAAATATACAAAATCTAATAACCAGTTAAACTTATAACAAGATAATTAAATATTTACGCTTTCACAATTGCTGGTCTTACTAGCCAACTACTTCAGGCAATATTTTATAATTTTATTAAGATATTTGCTAAAGCCACAAACGACTGTGATTGGTTTTTCTTGTTGTGTCTCTTCGATCATATTTTAGCCTCAAGTTGTTAAGGAAAAAGTTTTAATATTATTATTTATTTTTATGCTGGTTATAAGAATGTATTACTTGAATTCGTTTGCTGTCTTTTCAAAAGTTTGTTAATGACATTTATGTTTGGTTATATGGGTTATTTAAGTTTAAATGAATATAAATATTTTATTAGAGATGTTGAAATATATTCTAAGAGTTATGCGTAATTATAAAAATATACAATATTTGATATTAGTTGTGTTAACTTAAATAAAAAGGTTAATTTTTGAAAAATATCAAAAGTGTTTGAAGCTTGTGGTTTCTTTTCGTAACTAATAATAATGTGAAATTTCTGTTAAAAATCATTTCAGTTGCCGTGATACGTTATTGTAAGTTAAAGAAAAATAATTGTTTTATGCAGCAGAAATATAAGTACAAGGCTTCTCTGAATAAAGTTGGTCCACAACGTGTCATTTGTGCGTCTTTTTTAATTTTCAAAACAATTTCTACTGCTCAGTATATCTTGTCTTAAAAAGAGTATAATTTAAATATAAGCGAGCTATGAACGTCAAGAACGCGACATTTTTTTTTATCAATTAATCAATAATATTGCTTGTTTCCAATATATTGTGTCAAAAAAAGCAGTGAATCTAGATGTGGCAAAGATATAAGAATTTACATGGTCAAGAACGTAACATTTGTAAACCTTTTGTATCTAATTTTCGATAACATTTCTTGTTTCCATTATATTGTGTATAAAGAAATAGTGTATCTCTATGAAGATGAGATATGGGCATTGTCAAGCTCAACAATGCAACATTTGTAAGCCTTTGAAGTGAAAAGTAACAAAGAAATCTTTTAAATTTATTTTGTTGTTTCCATGTTTTTTCCAAAAATAGAACGCGTTTCCGACTGCTTTTAAAGAAATCGTAATATTTTGGATTTGCAAAATTATACTTTAAACTATAGGAAAAAGATTTGCATTTGTTTTTTTGTAACATTTACTATGATTTATCATGCGACATTATGTTTAGAACAAATACACAGTTGGCTTTTTGAATGATTAAGAATTCGCGATTATTAAAAAGTTAAACTTGTACTATGATTTAGAATGCGAAATATTTTGAACTAAGATACGGTTGGCTTTTTTTAAGATTTAGAAATACAAATGGTTATTAGTAATACTGACAATCAAAATAAGTTTGTTTATTTTTAATTGTTTCCTGATTAATTATTTATGTACTAAAAACCATAAATACTAACTGATCTTTTCTTCTCATTTATTTGCAGAACAAAGTGAAAAGTTTTTAATAAATTTCCTCAAATAAAAACAACGAATTATTTTAAGCATACTTACACAAAATGCAAATTTTATCAAA
This sequence comes from Bellardia bayeri, assembly GCA_950370525.1. Classification (NCBI taxonomy): domain Eukaryota; kingdom Metazoa; phylum Arthropoda; class Insecta; order Diptera; family Calliphoridae; genus Bellardia; species Bellardia bayeri. The sequence goes on from OX493268.1 coordinate 3,931,215, forward strand.
TGTTTATGATTATAAAACGAAATAAAAGCAACCACTGATTGCAACAAATCAATAACACAATAATTTATGAAATAATTAAAAACTAAGTAAATATTAATTTATTAAATAGAAATATAAACAATTAATTTATAAATTAATGATATGGCGGAGGACATACAACTATGCTGACATTTGCCACAATTAACACAAATATAAATTAAATGTTTTAACTAAATAATAATATTAAATAACAAAAGTATTAAAACGTATTTATATGCAATTAATATGTATACAATTCATAAACAAATGCTTAACAATAGAATAATACAAATTATTATTATATTATGGCTAGTACAGCAGCAGCCATTAACCCTGTGTGTGGCTGCACAGCCAGCCATGGCAACCGCTATTATGCCAGCCATAACGGCAGCAGGCCAGCAGCAAAATTTAAAAGATTCTGCATTAAAACAAAAACAACTAACGAATACACATGACACAGCAAATAATAATAATGATAGTGGCAGCAATGCAAATCCCACTGGTGTTGGTACAATGTCAAGCAACAAATTAAATGTCAAAAACACGGATACCCAAATGACTCTAAAGCTGAAAGATGCAACAGCTAGAAATGCTTATATGATAAATAACGAAGAAACATTGCTATTTCCACAATCCACTTTAATAAATGATGTTAACATCACGTTGAGCAGCTTGAGGACACAAAATATTGCAACGAATAGCCAACTAAACCCATTTAAAATTTCAACAAATAAACCCCTCCAACTACACAGCAATTTGGCAATAACTACCAAAACTAAAACATTTGCTAATGGTCAGATTCGCCAGAATATAATGAGATCTCCTGAGATACAACTAAGTAATAATGCTGGCAACAAATCACTCTACAACACTCCCCATACAAATCATCTAAATACAACTGCATTGTCAAATACCACTAACAAGCAGCCCTTAACAACTTGGCCGTATCAGCAGCTCAAAGGAAAATCCTTGATAACAATGACATCTATAAATGGGTTGGATGGTAAAGAAACTAAAGCAAAGGCAAAACCAGCAATAATAAACAACTTAGTAGAAAATAATAATTTAATTAATAAAACAGTTACAAAGGTAAACAAAGACCTAGGGAATTTAGAAAAAGGTTACATTTCAAGGACTTTAAAGGATACAGAAGCTAAACATGTTGAAAAAGCAGCTGCTTTAGTCTTAATTGAAAAAGATAATTCTCTACAAACTGCCAATTATACCAGTAGAACCACAAGTGCAAAATTACACAAAAAGCCAGAAGAAAAAAAGTATTTCATGAAAGCTGAGGAGAAAATAAAACAAGCTCATTTAAATGTAACGAATTTGAGTCATAAAAATAATGAAAAGAAAAGGATTAATAATAACGGAACGGAGTTTCAAAATAAAGGGGTAATTAGGCAGGATAGCAGTGATGTTCTTATAAATAATGTCAATAATGCAACTGATATGGAAACTTTTAACCAGCAGTTATATTTAAATAATTTTAAACAAAGTATTTCAAAAAAACCTGAGCATATTCCCACAAAATTTTCCGCCACAAATCAGATTTCTTTAAAAGCTTTTGGTTGCAAAGTGCTTTCTTCAGAAACTACTGATTTATCGGCTCACAGGTTACAAGATACAAACATAGCTATAGAAAATACAATTTACTTAAACGCTTCTATTTTGAGACAGCTTTCTTCACAAACTTTTGATTCATCGACGCAAAAGTCACAACATACAAACAAAGTTTTAGCCAAAAAGTTCTCAAACGTTATAAACTCCCAGGTTCATAAAGATATTAACGCTGGGATCTTAGAGAAAGCAAATGCGACACAAATGGACTTAGGTTACACAAAAGTTGTACAAAATCCTTTATACTTTAATGAAACCAAAAGCTCTTTAAGAAATGACACGAAAAGTAATTTAGAAAAAGCCGAGCAACTACACAAAAATTCATTAGATGAAACGAAAATTACAGAAAAACTGTTGGAAGAACAAAACAGCTCGTTAAGAAATTTAAGCTCAGTTCACGTGCTTAATAGTGTTAAAGAAAACATAAAAGCTACCGCCAAAAGGAAAGAGCTTTTAAAATACGAACCAGTAAAGGTTTTTAAGGAACTACGAACTACAGACCAACTACATACGGAAAAACATATCAAACTATTATTTAAGCAGGAGTCTGAGTTAGAAAGAAAATTACTAAAACTAAAACAAGCAGAAATTAAAATTACAAACAAGTTTTCAGAAGCATTAAAAACGTTAAATAAAACAATAACAGAACTAAAAGTTAATGAAAGAAACAAAGAAAAGTTTCAGAAACAAGTAGACATTAACAACTCACACAATCCAAGCACAAATAAACAGAAACTAATTGCCCATTCATTTCCATCTAAAGAAAATATTAAAGACATTAACAAATACCCAAACAACCTCTACGAACATGACAATGTGCGAAAAACTTCAATTAACATTAATCGCCACACGCTTGATAAACAACAAGTAAATACAGGAAATTCAATATTCAGACGACAAAAACGTTTAAAAACGAATATCCTTTACCAAGTCAATGCAGCGCAACAAACTTTAGCAACATTTCAGAAACACCAACCAGAAAATCACACAGAAATTTCCCATGAACTTGTGACTGAAAACAGAACAGAAATAAGTTCAACGCAAAAACCAAAAACCGAAAACCCACCCACAGTAGATACGCAATCAATTATCGGCATAAACAGAATACAAAATAAATCTAGAAATGAAAGCGTTGAATTGGAAACAGCGGATGTACGTAGATTAAAATTTACTGATGAACAAAAACAACTGCCATCCAATACGGCTACAGGAAATGGCAATAACATGACAGCAATAAACAATAATATGAATAACAAACGGCTGGATGGCAATTTGAAGCAGTCTAAAGAAAATAACAACCAAAATATTCAACTTATTGGCGGAAAACATGTTGTCAGTGAAATTAATGCCATTAATGGAATGACAACAACAACAATAGAAACAACAACAAAAACAGCATTACCAGAAGACGTAAAAAAAGCTCATACTACACACAACATGTCACCTACAGCAGTGTTACAACAAAACTTATTGGAATTTCAAACACTATTCACCACCACTTCAAAACAACCATTCGTTATATCTGCTGAAAGCCCTCAAGATAGCACAGCCACCTCATTTACCACTGCTAATGGACCCTTATCAATACATGATTTAGTTAATACTAGATTAACCATAGCAAGTGCTGAAACGGAAACTATGCCAACAACTTACACAGCACCAATAATGCAATTAGTTTCTGCCACATCAACCACAGCATTACCATTCTTATATAATAAAACTATTTCATCTTTTGCTTTGCCATCACCATCATCACTAGCAACAACATCATCATCTCCGTCCTCTGTGGCTGATTTGCTTAGCAGCACTTTTGCCACAACGTCAACAACAGCCACAACTACAACGACACCCTCATGGCCAGTTAAACATGCATCGGTGATGGAAGGCAATGTAATTTTAGGCGGTCTCATGATGGTGCACTCACGTGAGGATAGCATTACTTGTGGTCCGATTATGCCACAGGGCGGCATTCAAGCTCTAGAAGCCATGCTATACACTTTGGATCAGGTCAACAAGCAACAATTGCTGCCCAATATTACCTTGGGTGCTCATATACTGGATGATTGTGATAAGGATACTTATGGCTTAGAAATGGCCGTGGATTTTATTAAGGGTAAGTCCGTAGATATTTAGTTTTTGTTAATAAACTACTTGCTCCCTGAAGTTGGTTAGTTTATATACAATTTTTGTAACTATAAAAAGAATCTGCCACAAAAAATACTAAAATGATGGCTGTTTATTTATAAAATGATTTTAATAATAAACATACATACATATATACATATATTGAAAGCGAAAAGTATTTGCTTAAGTTAATATATTAAGTTACAAATTGAGAAGTCCTTTAATAGCTGCAGGGCTAAAATTAGTTTTTTAGTTTAATGTTCAGTGAATATAATGTTAAGACTACAGTTGCAAAAACGGTTGCTAAAGATACTTTGCAACTATTATGGTTAGTAAGAATATGTTTTAGCCAGGCTCTAATCTTTAATATTGCCAATTGCAAATTGAATGTGCTTACCATACATTGGTTGTGGCTTTTAGCGGTTACAAGTAACAAATTTGCTAGATATACAATAAATAAAGAAACCACTTCAGCGAATATTGCTTGCAAGGTATTTTACTACCCGAATTCATTATTTTGTAACTTTATTCGCCACTTTTTCAATTATCAATTATATGTATATTAAAGCATTACTTTATTTACACTCCGGTTCACTTATTTAAAGGCACTAAAAAATATTTTAACCGATTGCAGAATTTTAAAATAGAAATGGAAGCTAGATATCTTGAGATACATATACAAAAGGTCATGATAATAGTGGTTTCTTAACTAAACAACTTTTTTTGAGCACTTTATAAAAAAAGTTCAAACATGTGCTATTTTTATACCCTACACCACAATAGTGGGTTGGATTTGTGCTGATATTTGTAACGCCCAGAAATATTGCTCCAACACCCACCTTAAAGTATACCGATCGACTCAGAATCACTTTCTGAAACGATTTAACAATGTCCGTCTGGCTGGCTGGCTGATATTTGGTACGTGATATTTTTTCGGCCCAATGATGGATGGGTTTGAAACTGCTGGAAATCGATCCATTATTTCACTTGGCCCTCATACAAATGTCCTCCCGAAATTAAGGTTTACCGATCATGAATGTTTCAATTATTCAAGTATCCAAACAAATTTTACCACAAATAAGTGGTAAATGAAGCTAAATCTACAAATTTTGTGCACATCGGTCCATAATTAGTCGTAGCTCCCATATAAGGCACATTTCCTAAAATCACTTTAAAGAGCATAACTTGCTCAAAAATGCAGGTAGCCAAAGAATATTAAATACAAATATATTTCATATGTATACAAACAACGCGATGCAATTTTATTGTGATCGGTCCGCAAATAGTCGAAACTCCCACATAAGACCCTCTCCATAATTCACTATCGAGATAAAGTTTAACACATATAATATTTATATTCACAGACATCATGACACTAAATTATTTGATGACCGGTCCACAATAGGTTATATCTCCCATATAACGCCCATTTTTGAAAAACTGTTTTATTTCTATACTGGGTGTAGGGTATTATATGGTCGGGCTTGACCGACTATACATTCTTATTGGTTTTTTTTTTGGTTTACATGAATGACGGCACTTTAGTATTTTTTATTGTTTTTAAAATAAGCGATAATTTTTTGTAGGGAGCGTAGGTTTATTACAATTTATTACAACTTAATCATTTTACGAGTCAAAATGGCAAAACAAAAAATCGGAAAAAACTAAAATCGATGTTTACCATTCTGGCGGATATTCTAACCGCGCAAATTTCGTTTAATTACATAAATTCTTTTTATCTGTCAATGAAAATCCATATATTTGAAGTTAATAACAATAAAAGGGGTTGTACCTATTACTAATAGTTTTTATATAAAGTAAATAAAATAATAATTATGTAAAATAAATTAACAAAACAAATAAGAAAAATTGTTTTTCATTCAAATTAGTTATGTGCCTTTATTCAAGTGAACCAAAAAAATTGGGCACATTTTTGGACTTTTTTTCTTATGTGTTGCTCAAAAAACGTTCTTTAGTTAAGAAACCACTATTGTCGTGACGTTTCCATTTTTATTTTAAAATTCTGCAATCGTTTAAAAACAGGCTGCTGAATATGGAATTTTTAGTGCCTTTAAATAAGTGAACCGGAGTGTATATCCTAAAGAGGTTATAATTATAAACTGCAGCAAATTAAGTTTAAATAAATAAATTTAAAGAATGTATTTTATGATTGCAAAACATTATTAGTACAATTTTGCAATAAGTTTCCTTAGTATTTGCATTGCAGAAAATGCACTCCTATGTGCCAAGTGTCTTAAAATATTTCTTTGCAATGATATTCTTTAAATTATAACATTAATGAACTCTAGCCAAATAAAAATGTTCTCTAATAATCAACCTTGTAACAGAATATCATTCGGAAGTGGAATTAATTTCATATCTTGCTTCTATAGAAAATGTAAAGCGAACAATTTTTATGCAATGAAACCTAGAAATATTTAAAATTACAATTCCATGTAGCAAATTAAAAGGGATTTCAGTGCGAAAAAAATTTTCGTTTTACTTTTTTTATAAAAGTAAAATACGGAATGAATTTCACTTCCGAACAGAATTAAATTCTGTGACATGGCTGAAGAATTACTTTTCAACTTAATTTGTAAGTGAAGTTTTTTCTGGGTGCTTAAAGGATTTACTTCTACAGTATGATTTTGAGAGTGATTTCCATTTAAACTGGGACATATGAATGGTATGAAATTACGTGGCAAATTATAGGCCATGTTGTTAATGATATTTGAAGAGAACAGGTAAATATTTTGCCGTTCATTCGATTAATATGGTGACACACACTTTAGGATTTATAATGAAAATTAAGAAAATTATTGCTTGTTAATAGTTGAATTTAACAACTTTAACTACCTTAGAATGCATTAGCTATTACTTATAAAAAAGTTGTATGTCTTATACAAATATAAACAATTATTAAAAGCATATTATTATCATAAATTAAGGATCTATGCTGGCTTCCTTAATAACTCTTTCTTTAAAACTAAAAATATTTATGTCGGTCACTATTCAAATTACCAGACATTTATTTGCAACATTTTATTTCTTATGCTTTTTAAATTTCACACCAGAAATACACAATGTCATTAACTAAAGTAATATTGTTAATAAAAAAAAAGATATTTCCTTTAGACAAACACATAAACTCAAAAACTGATTATAACTTGTTCCTTAGTTTTGTCTTGCTGTTTTTGATATCACAGCCAAGAGAGAAATTGTTAGGTAAATGGCTTATATTTAATGCGTTTCTTTAGCTACTACTTAAAGGTTAAAATATGTATGAAACACAATTCAATATAAGAATTTATTGAGTGTAAAATTTACACTGCCTCAAATCTGTATAATTTATACGTTTAGACAGCTCTATATAGAGTAGGTTTTTATATAAACTAAATTAGTATTTAAAGATGTAAACGACTGTTTGTTTGTTAAATCCCTGAAAAAAAATGTTTATTGCTTTTAGCCAACAATAGAAAAGTAGGCAGTATAGTTGCTTTAATAATAAATAATGTTTAAACATAGTACCGTCAAATCGTCATTATTTTTCTTCATTTAATATCATTTGTCTGGGTCTAAAAGAGTTTATTTTACTGTTTTCTTAAACTCTCATTTTATTTTATTTCAGTTTCTTTCTTTTTTTGTTTGTTTGTTTGTTTGTTTGTTTGTAGCTGTATCTTTCTCTTCTTTTGTATTTTCTTAAGTAGGAATATTTACGCTTATTTACCTTTTAAGTTTTTCCGTTTTAAGAGTTTAAGCCATAACTTTTAACCAGGTTTTGTTTATTGCCGTGAAGCAACATCCAAACGCTGTCATTTACTTATTAGAAAAAGTCTTAATATAAAGCAGTTTACAGTGGGCTTTGCTGTAAAATAATTAAACAATAATTATAAATAGGTATCTTCTGTTGAATGTAATTATTACTTTAATATTATATAGACTTAGCTTAACCAATGCAGTTTGCTGCAGGCCATGAAACCATAAAACCCTCAGAGTTTTTGTGCAAGGTATGTAACAAAAACTGTCAGTCAGCCTTGAAATCTGTCATATATGCTTATCTAACTCTGGATATCCATCAGTTGAATCTGTTTTTCGTTCCGGCTAAAATCATTTTCAATGAGATTCTGTTTGAAATCCACTGTTCTTTGTGTACATTTAGATCATTACTACTTATGCCATGTATATTCTTGTGGCAATACTTGTATATGAGCGCTTTCAGCTGTGTACAGTCTTCAAAAGGTGTTCACAGCAATATATAATATTACATATTTTTTAAGAACATAAAATGGATGTTACATTCTGCAGTTTTACAGCCTTACCAACTTTACTGCAGGGCTACACAAACAGCACCCTAGTTACCATTGACTGTTCTGGTATATTGAAAAGTAATGTTTGGAATGGTTTTCATTATTAGCTCACTTGTTACTTTTAATCCAGGGAAATTTTGCAGCTATATGTTTAACTAGACTGTAAAAACTTATTTGAGTAGATTTTGAAAAATACTAGAGCTTTCTTTGTTAGTTATATGCACTGCAGGGTTTTCTAACTTAAATTATATGATCGACTGTATTTTCGAGTCTTGAATTAAAGTCTTAAAATTATATTATTCTATGGGTATTATGTGGTTTTATTTCTTAATGTTTTTAAATTAAATCTCAATATGAATGCAATAAATTTTCAAGGCTATTTGCCTTTAAGTAAGGAAATTTTTATTATAAGAGTAAATTGCGAAATTTTTAGAAAGAAAGAAACTAGGAATTACAGCAGTTGGATATAAAATGTGAGTTATGGGTTATTAATGAAACTTCCGAATAAACTGTGATTCCAATGTTTCAGAAAAATATTAACTGAAAATAGTGCAATTAAAATGCTAAACAATTTGTGCACATTTGTTCATGCTTTCTTGCTGGACCTAAGTATATTACGTCCTAACAACTATTTGATATTACTGTATTTTTGATTTAAAAATAAAGTTTCAAATGGTTTGTTTTAATTTTACATTTTTCTAGCTGTAGTAGACAATAATAGAACTTCGCGTCGCGTTCTTAAAGCCTTATATTAAAAAAGACGAAACAAACATAACCTACATCTTGTCTAAACATCAATTTAAAAATGGAAAAAAGAAAAAATATAACTGTATTCTTTACATTTTTTTAATTTTAAAGGCAGACGAATGTCGCGTTCTTAATCATAATATTGTTTATATATGAATATGATTTAGAATTTACACTCTTGCTGGAAACTTTAATTAAATTGAATTCTTAAGCTTAAATTGTAAAGCTTCTATTATCTGTAACTTGTTTATACGTACATATTTTAATTTAATTATGTCTTTTGTATGTTATAACTAAGTTTTCTATTTTGTTGTAAATAAATCCTCTTTAAATAAATAAATTATATTCATTAAATAATAATTATATGCAAATTCTCTAACAGAATTGTAAATCACTTTAAAAATCACTTTAATTTCAAATATACTCATACTGCATACTCAAGTTGTTATAAATAATTAAATCATATAAACGACTTGCAGACATGTTTAATACTCGTACATACTAGTTATTATTTTATTATTATTATTGTAAGTATTAATTAAATATAATAAATTGTGTTATCAATATCAAGTAAGCTGTATTGATTTCCAGGCAGAAAATAACAAATACTTAGAATACAATACAATTGCCATACAAAAGGTCATTCCATAACAAGTATAGTATGTGCAAATAAGTACAATATATTAATGTTATCAAAAATAATAATGATGCTTGTAATAAATTTATCATAACTCCAACTGCTTTTGACATCTTAAGCGACACAAAGTTGTTCAAATAATTTACATAATATTACAATTTACACAAATATCTAAGTATTGACATTGTACAATGTATAATATTTATTCATCCATATTTATTTATATTAGACAGGCATATAATTCGAAAAACAATATTAAAAATATGAATTGTGTGAAAAATCAGTGAAATGTTTAAACTTATGCTTAGTTTTCACCATGTCATTTATGTTGTCAAATTGTCCAAATTGTTGGCAATTGTATGAAAACGGGTTGTCTATGGCATCTAATGAGATTGCAATCATGATTGCAAATATAGATGACGCCATATGACAACCAGTTTTCATACAATTGCCAACAATTTGGACAATTTGACAATAAAAATGACAACAAAAATGACATAGTGAAAACCAAGCATTAGAAAACTAAACTTCTGTGTTGAAATTATTAACAAAGTTTTCTTTTTTCTTATGCACCACCCTAATGTGCATATGTTTTACTGTTTGCAAATTTATCTGAATTTGTCGGTAAACATTGTGAAAATATTGTTATTTATCCAATGATTAGCCTTATTTCAAATTCAATTTCATAACAAAAACTATGTTAATTTCCAAGAAGAGCAGCTAATTTGTATATATTTTACATATATTATTAAATTCAAATGCTATAGGAATAATATCAAATTAAATTTCATAAAATCACCATGACACAGTGTAAAACTAATCTATGCCGTTGACATTAAATTAAAAGTACGTCTTTGTTCTATGGTTCAGTGCAGACTGACTACTCGCCAATTGCATCTTTATTATGTCTTTCTTATATTCTATATTCTTATTTCTAGTTCACAGTGTTGTATTACATACAGAGATGGGGGTATGAGTTTATGTTCACTACAACATTATTAGTTATTTTATTAAAATATTTGCGTACAATTTTTTTTAATATATATATATATTTTTTTTTTGCATTTGTATATTTCCCAGACCAATACGAAAATTATTGACAAATGTTTGTAGTTCTGAAAAAGCACATTGATTTAAATTACTAAAGTTATTTGCACTAAAACAGTAATCATATGTGTCCCTAAGAAGTAAGTATATATGAATAGTTCTAAGATTCGGAACGTGATATTCATAGGTCTTTCAAGTGAAAAAAAAACTGTGATAATTTTGCTTTCTTATTTTTATTTAGAAAAAATTTTCATTTAAATATGTGTATTCGTTATTTTAACTTCAATATGATTCAGCACGTGACATATTTCACCATCCTGTTTTACTAAAGTTACTTATAATAGAAAAATCCATTTGAAGTACTATATAATAATTCAATAACTTTAACTTAGAATGCGACAGAAGTGCAGTGTTTAGCTAAACAGCTTTTGAAAGTCCCTGGATAGAGGTTATCAGACTCTCTGAGCTGAAACCAAATCGTTTATATTTTGCTACTCAGAACTATCTAACAAACAATATAAAATGAAATGAAAAAAACAAGGAAATTGGGAATTTTTTTCTTATTATTTATTAAATTATTTGGACAAAAGATTTGGATTACCAGTAGAAGAGAATAAAGTAAACAGGTGAGCGGTTAGTTTGTATTAAGAAGTTACGAAAATAGAGACACTTTTAGCCTTATTTTAATTTGTATAGGATTTTAATACCACTTTGATAAGTGCAAAATATAGGTTTTACTGTCTTATTGTTTCATACGATTAAGCACACAATATTTATAGGGCGATACATTTTTTTTTACTAAATATTGAGATTGGTTTATTTTTTGCAAGCTTTACTATGATATAGCGATTGACATTTTTCCTGTCGCATATATCATAAGTAGTATTATTTTTTAATTATTAATTATTAATAAGTTCCACAGCAAAGTTAAGCATTTGCCGAAAACCATCGTAGTGTCTTAGATGTCCTCTATCATAAACAAAAATATCACAGGGATAGGACAACTCGTTTCGTTCACAGGTACGATTTTATGGCATGGATATTTAAATACCCACTTAGGCATTCAAGGGTTCTAAAACACATGAAATATGAATTTAATTTTTAAAGTAAAAATGAGTTCTTTTGTAGCGTTTTTTTTTTTGTAGCAATTCAAGAAAGAAACAATTTTATTATATTTATATTGATAAATACATGTCATATCAGAGACTTATTACTACATATTTAGACTTTTTTATTTTAGCAATGTTTTTTGGAATGCCAGCATAAAACTGTGTAAAACAGTTCTTTACATGTAAGTTCACATCGCATTTGGAATATTAATACTTAGTTTTTCCTCCACATTGCCCGCAGCGGCTGCGTTTACCCCTCTTTTCAAGCATATGATTAAATTTATCCATCCGCTTTGCCATTATTTGCGCATTGGTAGCAACTTTTCGGCAACGATTTTCAGCTTTTGTTATCAATGCTTCAACGACACTTATACGAAAATCTAGTTCACTCATGAATGGCGCGCCTTCAAGTTTTCTGCAGATGGAGTGCAGCTTCCAAGCATTCACCATAGCAGCAGCCATAGCATTAGTGAGTAACGGCCAATACCATTTCTTTCCGCAAATTTGAATGCGATAATTGTTTATAGCATCATCGAACAAATCAACTCCTCCCATTCGCTAGTTGTATTCATGTACAAGATGTGGTTGCTCAATCGTTGCCATATTCCGATTTTTCCGATCAAATCGTCTGGTACAAGTCCATACTTTACGACGGCGCAATATTTTTACAGAGTTTAAAAATCACTACAATATTACTTTTTCAAAGATTTAGTGTCAATAAAATGCCATTTTACACACCAAATGCTATAACAAACACTTTTTTATAGCATTTAATTTCACTTACTAGAGCTAAAAATGGGGAAGTCCCACATTCTTTTATAAAAAAATACACCAAATATTTAAATTTAGACAAATACACTACACACAGCACACACATCACACACATCGCATACTTTGTTTTCATGCCACATATTGAAGTATAATAAAAATTAATGAACATATCAAATATTCATCAAAACATACAACAGATATGTTTATTGTTGCTGTTTTCAAGTTATTACCTTAAACAAACAAACATATATTTTAGAAGACATTAATGCTTAAGTGGGTAGAAAAATATATGTAAATGCCCTAAATACCAATTGTGAAATTTCATCAAAATCGGACAACGGAATCGAGGGTCAGGCGTTAATGGGTTAATTAAAAATTATTAGAGGTAAATGCAATAAATGTTTTTATTTGTTGTTTAACTTAAAATGACATGCAAATTACCAAGTAAAACTAAAACAATATAATGAAATTGGTAAATGTAGAAAATTGAAAAAGTAAAGTGCAAAAATCAAATTATTATAGAAAGAATAGTTACAATAAAATAGAAATGTATTTTAAAATTTATTAAACTAACCAAATATTGAACTACATAATTTAAATAATCTCTATTTAAAACAAATGCAGAATTTTTTAAGCATATCCATAAGAGAACACACCAACTGTTACTTTGTTAATAGTTTCAATAGAAGACTTTATAAAATATATTAAGTAATAAAATTCAGCATTTTCTTTGTATAAAGTAACAGTTTTTTGTATTTATAATGAATTGCAAATGAAATATAAAAATAAAAATAAAAATAATAATTCCAATAAAAATAATCTTATTGTCCACCAAACAACAAACCATGATTTATATGCTTTTGAGTTTTTTTTTTCACTGCATTGATGCGGTATCTTAAAGCAAAATAAATAAGAAACCCCTAAGTAACAAAAACATAGAAAAAATTACAAATGATAAGAAGACCGAGCTGATAAATATTTTCTTTCAATTTTAACTGAATTAACTTACAGTTTGTTTTAGTACAAATTGTCCAATTTTGTGACAAATGTGGTTGGAACATTTGTGGGTAACATAAAGGGGAAATGTTATTTTATGGTCTCCACTTGTACTTTGTTATATTGCTTCCAATTCGTTCATTATTTCATAACATTTATTTGTTCAACATTTGTCTGTGCTTATATTGCAACACATTGTGGTTGATTTTAAAGCAAACATTTAAACGAGCGTAGTGGCAAATTGCATTGATATGAGTTTGAAATGAAAGTTACAAATTAATAAACTATTTTTAGTGCCATAGTTTATTTTACAAATTGTTGAGTTTATTTTTAAAGTTTTGCTTGAAGGGGAATAAATTTTAAACAATATTGAAGGTAAATGTTCCAAGAATTCGAACATAATTTTATAGCAAAAGTTCTTCATAGAGAGTCATTAGTGATGTATTGCAATACAGAGTAAAAATGTATTATTAATAACATTGTAAGTAAATAATTTTTATTTGCGGCTTGTGATTCAAGCAAGTAATTACTCAACTGTAACAGCGACTAGTTATTTTTATGAAACAAAACAAACAAGAACATAAGTTCTAGATTCCCTTATTTTTTTATTAGTAATTTATATGCACTTCAATATATATTTGTTTTAATTAAAACTTTAAAAAAAATTTTTATATATAGCTAAGTTGTTGAGTGTGTTTTATTATTTTTCTTTCTCAAACAACTTATTTACTTAGTTTAAAGGTCAGTTGGGCTTAGCTTGGTTTATGGCCAATGTTAATAATGTAAATTAATAAAATCCTTGCTCTTTTTGTTATTTTCTCCTACACACAACTTTTGCCTATAAGCGCAACAGAACAAAACAAAACAAAAAACAACCATTGAAAAATTTAAACTAAATTTTCAGTCAAATTGAAATACTCTCTATAATCCCGAGAGCAAATAAATAAATAAAAAATTTGAATATGTAAAATGCAAAAAACACAGTACCAAAAAAAAGAAGGATTTGCAAATAACTATTGAGTGAACAGACAACAAGTTAAATGTTAGTTAAACCTAAATACGCCAAAAAGTATACTACAAACAAATAGTTTTTTTTTTGAATTGGGTTTTATCTGAACAATAATCCAACCATACATACATACATACATACATACGTTTCTATGCTAAAATAAACAAAACTAAAGCTATGTATAGACGGTCGTCAGATATTACAATGTTGTCATATCTAGCAATGTGCTTGTAGTGTACTGACATTGAAAAATTGTTAGCAAAAGGTAATTTGTCAGTTAATACGACTGTAAGAAAACAAACAATTTCATTGGCACACAATTGTCACACAATGAATTTATCTGTCAATTGAAATAGTTTTTCCAAAATGTTATACAGAGAAATAATATGACAATGAAAAGTGTTTGACAATTGTCATAAAACAATGACAATGACAAAATTGTGTCTTTACACGATTGTTAGATGTTTGACAATATTTTTGTCTTTCAATGTACTGAAAAGCTTTTTCTTACAACGTTGGAAGACAAAAATTTTAAGTTCACACGGTTGTTAGACATTTTCTGAACATTTCTCGGACAACGTTGTAATATCTGTAAGCTTAACAAATAAATATTTAACTACAACACATGTACTGTAAACACTCTAAATATAACTGATAACCTACTTAACCGATTATTTTGAAGTTTGGAGCACATTTTTAAACAATAGATTTCTTAGCGAATCCTCAGGGGTTCGAGAAAAAGTCTGTTAAGTTTATTTATAGGTAAATCAGCTGAGTGTTCACTACCTAAGGTTTCCGGTTAGAAAAAAGTACTCATATTTATTTTTTTAAATCCTTTTTATTACAGAATATTTGCTCAGCTGGGATCTTTATACTGCTATTGTATGCAAAAAGGTTTAAACATTTTGTTGCCTTCAAAATAAATATTAATAGTCCTTTTTTTCCTTTATTTTTATGTACCTAGAACTTAATATTTGTTGATGTTTCATTTCTCACTAACGTTTTTAACGTTTTTTTTGTTTGCTGTGGATAAATTTTGTCATAGCAAATTTTTGAATATTTATTACAATTGTGAAAACATTTTTCACACAAAGTCTTGCAACAGCATATTTTTTATATTTACACAACAAAAATTTACTCAATGAAACATTTTGTGTTTGGAAAATATATCAAAAATATGTAGAAATTTGATGCTTTGTGTTTTCGAAATTATATGCAGAGGCAGTTGATAGAGGCATGAGCATTTCCTAGGTTTTGGGTGTTTACAAAAACCAAAATATCTTACATAAGCATTTAAGCAAAAAGGTTTTTTGAGTTGCATTCAAAGACCAAAACAAATGCACTGTAATTTAAATAGTTAATTATCATAATTTACCATTTAAAAATAGTTTCTTTCTAGCGTTGAAAAACAATAACAACTAATAAAGGTCATACCAAACCATTTAAACAAAAATTATTTTGTAACAGATATTTTGAGTGATAAATTTTTTAAAACACATTTTGATTTCTGATAATTTGGAATAGTTATTTACGGTCTCAATTAATACATGACTTTAACTAAATAGAGAACACAGTTTTTATTGTTAGTTCTTAATTGCATTATAAAGTTTTGAGGCTTTAATGAAAAAATAATTTCATTTACTTTTACCATTAAATTATATATACAAGGTATAACTAAACGTATGAGTATTATCAAATAAATCAATAATAACTCATACGCTCAGTTAGCCTTGGTAATTTATATTATATTTTTTTAGAATGTTTATGCTGGCACAAACGTTCTCGTTTGACGAAATTTTCTTTAATTATATTACATAATTGTGGCTTAATTTCATTAGAACAGCATTGAATTTTTTGAATGCATTAGTATTGGTTGTGGGATTGCTGACAAAAGCTGTGATCTATAGTATTTCGCTTCTTACCCTAACTAAGAGTGTCTCAAAATTTTTGATTTGAACTAAATAGGAAACATTTTTTTTTAGTATAAATTAAGTACAGAAATAAAAAGTACATAAAATATATATATGGCAAAGCATATCGATTAAATGTCTGCCTTAATGGATCGTTTTGCATATATGTGGCTGAATATATCTTTAAAATCTTGTTGGTTGTGATGCAAATAGAATTTTTGATGTAAAGAAATTTAATTCAATAAAATTACGATAATTTTATGAAAACTATCAACCGCGGCGTGATCACATGCCGTTCATAACCCAACTTTCGCTGAAAGAACTCTGTTACAATATACAAAAGCTTGACTCATTTTTAAGCAGAGATGGCCCAGTTATGTTTCTAAATCAACCTATCAAGTTCAAATTGTACTAGCACTCGAACTAGAGTTACGTGTTTGGTTTTTAACAATACCTAAGTCAAGAATTTTAAGGAGATGTAGGAGATCAGATGGAGTGAAGTATATCCTACATCTTCTTAACAAACCCAAGAACCGATACAAACTGAGGTCTAATTACTATAATTTGTGAAATCTATCAACCGCGATTATATTTAAACATATATATGTTTATATAAGTTTTATAATTTCTTTTTACAAGCAATGAGGTCACTTGAATTGTATATAAAAATTTTTAGTTTTGTAAAAAGAAAATAATAAACGAACTAAATTATTATAATGTTTCTTATTTATTTGACAAATGTTCAAGTGGTTACTTAAAAGTAATAATTTTTGAAAGTGAATTTTACTGTTCAATTCATGTTGAAATACAGTTTGTGTAATTATTCGCTTCTGGTATAAACCTTCATTTATTTCTATATAAATTTATATTATTCGTTATTTTGTAGCAGTTCCCTAAGACATTGTGTAATAATGACCTATGGATTTATTCCTATTTTAAATATTTATATTAACACATTACTTACGTTAGTAAATTCAATTCGGTTTATTTAAGAGTCTTAAGCGGTTTATGTTTATTGTATGTGCTACTTTTGTATCAACTTAGATGTGCTTTCAATTACTTGGAAAAGACACGTGGAGCTCAATGACGAGAAAATAAGTAATCATCGTTTAAAGACATACATATATGTAATACAAATGTTGTATATTGAAAGTGTTAACTGTGTAAAGTTCATTAATTTAGTTTATCTACAAAAAGTACCAAGTACCGACAAGCTAGAATTTTCAGATAACTATATTTTCTCTAAACTTTGTGTGTCACACATACATATATCTAAAGACAAAATTTGTTTAGAAAAGGTACCAAAATGTTTTACTGAATTTTCCAACCGTAATTACATTGAACACTGCATGATAAAAATTATTAAGGAATAGACTACTTACTTACAGCTACTTAACAGTAGAGTATTTATGCAGAATTAAAAAAAATATTTTAATTTCAACACTCTAAATTTCTAGTCCCAATGATATTTTATCAAATAGGTTTTCAACTTTTAAATATTCATTGTTTCAATAGTTCAGCAGTTTCAATATTTGTGAATACTATGTAAAATTTTATATATGTTAGATTACATAACATATTAGCAAAAGTTTACAGTACCACATAAGCAATGTTAAACGAGAATGCTAAATAACATATTTTTAAATTCCACACTAGGGTTATTAACACAAAATGTTAAAAATATCCTTAGTGTTAAACAACATTTGCTTAACATGATTATACTTTCACACACATATACATTTATACCTATAAAGAAGCTTTTAGAAATGGTGTTTGTCTAAGCTTATCAAAAATTTTTAGAAAACTGTTATAAAGGGCATTATATGCTACAAATATATAAACAGAAATGTTCTGAATATTGAAAAATTATACAGCAACTATTCTGGTGCCATCTATTTTAATATACTGTAAGTAAGGCAACAGTATAACAGCAGTTTAAATTCTTAATTTATTATAACAGTTTTACCAATTGTAAAGTCCCTTAAAAAACAAAAGATGTTAAATCAATAACTATTTTTTGTATTTAATAATTTTTATTTCTGATACTTCACTACTCTATTTATCTTTCTCTGGAATTTATTAATAAACTTTAGCTACTTTACCATTCATATATGAAAAACTCAATTATGTAAATAGTCAATTTGGCGAATGAAGTCACATCATTAAACAAAACCAATGAAAATATTATTTAAAAAAATACTTTATTAAGTGTTAACTACAAAGCGTGAAGCAAAACAAAAAATACTAGTTGAATGGAACTAAACGAAATATACAAATAACAATTTATAATTTAAAGTGTTAATGGTCCGTGCAAATGTTAAACTTTTAATGGTGGCCAGTTTAATAAAATGAACGATTTAATATAAAGCAATTGTGTAATAAAACTGCAACAAGTTGGAGTAACAACAAGTTGTATTTGGAAAAATAACTTAAAATTACAAACTTACTTAGAATATGTGTTTTATTTCAGGGCCACTTTATTTAAATGATATTGTTTTCAGAATAGTTATCTTTGTTTATATTTCATTTAATTTTTCCAAACATCATTAAAATTTTGAATAACTTTCTTGTACTGTTAATTAAGTGAAACACATAATCTTTAGCAAATCTGTTGTCATTAATCATTGTGTAAGAAAATATTCTCAAACAAAATTTAAATATTTTTCCGTGTTTTTTCCGCAAACTAACTGCATAGTATAAAAAAGAACTTGGCCAGCAAAGTATTTAAATATTATCAGCCATATTTCACTGACACACTTTGTCTTCTATTGTTGTAATTTCTGTTCAATGACAGTCCATTGTTTATCTTTATATTAAAGTTGGCCAAGTTTCCTTTCTTTTTGCTCCACTCCTTTGCCAACATCTTTCATAATAATATCTCAAGACTTTCCAAAGGCAGCGGCTGTATAAAACATTGGAGTTTATTACATGATATTAAAATATTTATATTTTGGTTGGCGTTCAAATGTTTTGTTTTAGTGTTCTTTTATTTGCTTTCTTTTACAAATATGCTGCCATAATATTTTTAAACTACATATTATCGTTTTACAAAATGTATAATGTTTGAAATTATTAATTTTTGAGCATTTATTTTGTAACACGTCTTGTGTAATGAGCCGTCTGTTCTTATTTTTGACTTCAACTGAATGAAGAATTATTTAAATAAATGAAAAATCATAAATTTTTGCCAATATTTTGGCCAAAAAAAAGTGTAATATTTAAATATTTAGGCAAATTGCGACTTCAGTATGGAGTTGTCAATGGACACTACAATATGAAGTACATTACTAGATTCTATAAAGCTTTTAAGCACTGAGAACGACACATAAGTATTTTGCAAAAATGGACATAAAAAACATACATAAATAGCCATAGACATATATAGACAGACATAGGCAGACATATACATACATAGACAGACATAGGCAGACATAGACAGACATAGGATAAACACAGAATAAACATGAAAGGAACTTAGCACAAACTTGAAATTACCATAGATTATAAATATTTGATCACCACGAACTAAAAATTGCAAGTATTTTAAAACAGCTGCCATTAATTTTAAACATCTGCTTAAAAAACACTTAAAGTTTAAAGTGCAAAAACATCTCGCTTTCATATTTTAAAAGTCCAACAAAACTTTCGTATAAGTTTTTTAATTACTTTTGTATATTACGCATTTTATTCTAAAATTTCTTAGTGTAATTTAATGTGTTGAAGTAAATAACCCAGCGAAAAGTAAAATTTCTTGCGTTTTTCAACCAATTAAGAGAAGGAAAAAATAAACACCAACATTTAGCTATACAGAGGATACACAGCAAACAACATATTAAAAATATATGTTTGAGTGTAAAGTCGCAAAATAAAACTGGTGAATGAAGGCAGCCAACCTTAATGGTTTATGTTATTACCCACTGTATTTTCACTATTGCCTAATTCCCATTGGAGAGTTAAGCACAATTGGCTTTTGGTGTGATGTAAAAGGAAATAAATTGTAATATAACAAATTAACTGGAAGGCTAGTATCTTCTTTAATCACTCTAATATGAAGTCCAATTGTAGAATAATCTGAGAATTTAACAACTTAAGTACAATTAGGTTTAGTTCTGTGCAATAAACGACCCAGGCAGCTTTTTCAGCAATTTGTATAATATTAATATAATAATATTAAACAATTGCATTTAAACTGCTGTTATTATTGCTTTCGGTTTTATTTGTTAAAGCAATTCCCTAGCACTGTGTTCATTTATTCCATCATATTCTCATAATGGACGTATAAGTCATATTTTGATTGAGGTTTGATATTATTGAAAAACATATGTAATTAGAATTATAAAAACAAGCATGCACTCCAAGTAAATTTGAGAAATAGAGATAAACGTATGTGTATAACAGACAGGCCTTTATTGGATTTGAAACTTCCAATATGAGGAGCAATCTAATGTTTAAATTACAGCTAGTTTTTTAGGTTATATAATTCACTAAAAGACAGCAAAATATACCACTGGCCCAAATTGATAGTATTGGAAAAATCTGGGGGGTTATTGTGTATTTCGATTCGAAAAGAAAATCGTTCGAATTTGTATACTTTTTGCATTGTATTTGGAATGGAAATACATTGTAACCCCCCAGCTTTTTCCAATACTATCAATTTGGGCCAGTGATGTTCAGCCCATACAACAATTGTTTAAAAAATTTACACACATTTGTTATGCTCTTTTAAAAACATTAATTTATTCATCGTTGAGCATGCGACGGACTATCGTCATTTTTTTCAGAAATTTGTTAAGCATTGTTTTTGCTTCTTGTTGGACGAAGCATAGCAAACACACGCGATTCAATTACAATTGAAGACAAAAAATAAAAAACTCTTTTAGATGGACTTATTGTTGTTTTTTTCTGAAAATAACTGCTCCGAAATTGTTTTTTGATATTGATAATTGTTATTTATGGTCCCTGATATTTTTTCTTAAGGTGTTTATATCTGGCTAAAACTCTTTCTTTTTTTCTTATTTTAAGCGTTTGACAATGTGTTTGCTTGGAAAAATCTCTCACCAATACATCTTCATTTTATTTTTGAACACCACTGATTTGGGCCTTAAAGTTTTTATGTTAGTAGGAACATACTGGTCGTATGAGTGATATTTTGGTATTACATATAAATCATACGCATCGTCTGTGACTTGATATTGCCAATACAATAAATGATATTCATAAATGTCAAATTTACATTTGTTTTAGATAAATATACATACATATATATTTTTCTAATTTGTGAAATTTGTTTGAAAACTCTCGCTATTTGATAAATGCTTAATTAAAATGCCATTTAAAAAAAAATCTCATAGTTAACTGAATATTTATGTATGTATGTATATGCTATTCTAACACATATTACATAGTTAGCTAGAATCATCTTTATATTTAAACTTAAAAGAACAAGATTTTAACACTGCAACAATATAATTGTCATCATCATCATCATCAAGTTGTAAAGCACACCACAAATGTATGGCCCATTATGTCTTGGCTAATAAAACACACAAGCTGAAAATAATTTTAAAATGCAATTAATGTTTGAAAAAAACAATCATCACAAAAACCATTTATATAGCAGTTGACATAACTGCAACTTTTACCACCAACCATATAAAATTCAGTGACTAAAAGTCACCAAAAATCATTGAAAATATAATTAGCTGGAAAATAAATCATTGAGATTAAAAGCGAAACTTTGGTGGACACAGAAATAGAAACAATAACAAGAAAATAATTATTATTAAACACTGCTATTATACTTTTTAAAAGAGGTTAACAAAGTACCAAGATAATGAGGTTTTTCAAAGTCATTAGAAATCCAATTAAAATCAAGAGATAAATAAAGAAATTGGAGATTAAATATTTTAAGTATTGTTTATGTAAAACACCAACCAACCAACTTTTATTTGTGTGAATGTTAAATGGAAGGTAAATTGTGTCGGGTTTAATGATTGCAAAAGAAGTACAGTTTTTCTATTTTTTATTTAGCGGCCAGACATTATTCAAGAGCTGCAATAGATTGTTGAAGAACAAATCTGGTGTACTTGAAATAACTGTTTGGCAAGCCGTTTCTAGTTATGATTAGAAGATAAAAAATAATGCCAGCCGATTGTTTTCTGTTGCTCCTTAGACGTCAATGCTACACAACAGTAAATGTGAATCATTAAAATGCAAGCATTGATTTTGATAACAGCAAAATAAATGATTGTCAATTTGTGGTTTAAAAGTATTCAAGCGCTCTTTATGTTCTTTAAATATTAAATAAACGACTATATTTAAAGTGAAGCATTTTAATGTTTGTTATTAGCGATTTTTTTAATACAAAATTTTAAGAAAATAGATGAAAAACCTAAATAGTATTTAGCTTTTCGCTTTAACCATCCGTCTTACATATGCTTTGATTTTCATATTTGTAACGCATGAGGTCTGGCTAGACCCACTCAGTTTTGCCTGTACTTAATAATAATAATTATAATTTTTAAATAAATTATGAATAATCTTTAAGGAAAGGGGAACTACAATTGTCATTATCATCAAAACAAACATAAGGCTGTGGTGGTCAAAAGTGTAGCGACAGTTACAATAAAACATGTACCTTATGAATTAACTAAAGGGAGTTACTTGTTTTTTCCCCGAATTAACCTAACCTTGCTTAATAGATATAAATAAATAATTATAGATAACTAGACAAAAAATAATTAAAAACAGCAAGAAATATGAAAAACAGCATTTACAAAACAAAACGTCTGACCAAATGTTAAAAATGATGTGTGCAGTAAAATATTCGGACCAGTGTCCGAATATTTCCTTTCCAGAATTTCTTTTTTAAATATTAATAGCGAAATAAATTGTAAAAAGTTACCTGAAATTTCAAGTCTCTGACTACGTGTTGAATATATTATAAAAACATTTCAAATTGAAAAGGATCTGACCAGACGAAGGGTTAATATTTACTGGGTAGTAGGAGTTGTTTTTACAATAAACTTCATGTAAATAAAACAAAATAAAGTTTCTTTATTATTTATAACTCCCGGTTTACTTATTTCAAAGTCTGCTAGTTTCAAACACAGAACTATAAAACGTATTTTTTAGAAACTGCAGGCTTTTTGTTTATTCAATTAATATCTAGTCTTTATACATATTACTTTATTATTATTTTAAGTATATATTCTCTTGTACAATAAAACCAAATTATTTTTTATTAACAAGCAAAACCCTGATAACAGTATTTATACCCTACACCACCATAGTGTAACGCCCAGAAATATTGGTCCAACACCCACCTTAAAGTATACCGATCGACTCAGAATCACTTTCTGAATCGATTTAACGATGTCCGTCCGCCCGTCCGCCCGTCCGTATAGCTGGCTGGCTGGCTAGCTGATATTTGGTAGGTGATATTTTTTCGGCCCAAGAACGGATGAGATTGAAACTGATGGAAATCGGTCCGTTATTTCAACTGGCCTCCATACAAATGTCCTCCCGAAACTAAGGTTTACTGATCATAAATGTTTGAATTATTAAAGTATCCAAACATATTTCACCACAAATAAGTGGTAAATGAAGCTAAATCTACAAATTTTGTGCAGATCGGTCCATAATTAGTCGTAGCTCCCATATAAGGCGCATTTCCTAAAATCACTTTAAAGAGCATAACTTGCTCAAAAATGCTGGTAGCCATATAATATTTAATACAAATATATTTCATATGTATAAAAACAACGCGATGCAATTTTATTGTGATCCGTCCACAATTAGTCGCAACTCCCATAGAGTATCCTCTCCATATTTCACGTTCATAAATCTTTTAAAAGTATTTATATCGAGATAAAGTTTAACACATATAATATTTATATTCCCAGAAATCATGACACTAAATTTTTGGATGATCGGTCCATAATAGGTCATAACTCCCATATAACGCCCATTTCTGAAAAACTGTTTTATACATATATTATGTAGGGTATTATATGGTCGGACTTGATCGACTATACTTGCTTACTTGTCTTTATTTACATATAGATTTATCTAAAGAAAATAAAACTCTTTAATATGCTTAACACGCAAAATAAATATTTGCTTGTTAAGTCTGAAATGTTGGCTGTTCATGTTCATGATTAGGTTGTTACACAAAAAAAAGTTGCATAAAATAATTTTAAGCAAAAAAGAAAACAAAACGGAAAGTTAGAGAAAATAAACAAATTTATATAACTTCATACTTTTACATACAATCTTATGTTTTTCCTTTCTTGATTTGTCAGATATTTGTGTGTTTGCGCAAGTTTTTCCTTATACGAGTATATGTATTTGAGCCTGAACAAGAAGACTTCAAAAGTTTTTGTGTCACGTTGCAAATGAAGTACAAGTTCACACGCTAATAGACAAACCTACAGCTTATAATGAATAAATTGATGAAAATAACAAAGATTATTTTAAAGCAAACATAAATACAAGCAAATCTAGGAAATTACAAACATGAGTTTGAAGTAGACAGGTACGAGTATTAATATTAGAAATTCTTAAATTTAAGCTGCTTTTTAGGTTTAAAATAGATTTCATTCACTCTATGGAATTTCAGTAACCCATGATATTTTGGTTTAAAATTTTGAAACTTCGAACAAATTAGGCAATCAGATAAATGATTTTGTTTAAAATTTCTGCACTAGGGTTGTATATGAGAGAGAAAAATTTTAGTCCTTCGGAGCATTCACTTTCAAAATCTCCACTACAAACAAATAACAAAGAAGGTACAGAAGCTCTGTTTTCTTGCGAATTTCTTTTAGACAGCATCACAAAAATTTATGGTTGCATGAGTAAAGTTCAGAAAAGCAGACATGCAAACCAAATAGTCATAGAAATAATTATAATTGATTTAAATTAGAAAATTTCATACCTACAGAGAGACAAAACAATAATTTGAACAACACAAGTAGAATGTTTACTGTATGTACAAAAACATTCTTGAAACATAAACTTTGTTTTATTACTAAACATTGGATTTCAATCATATTATGTTTTTGAAAGCATTCCTTTTCATCAAGCAATTTACACTTACGTAAAATGAAAAATTTATTAAAAAAATCATAAAAAATCATATCTTTACACACCCTTTAAATTAATCTATTTAATGGTTTTGGTACCAAAAGCTAAGTATTTTTTTCTTTATTTATTTTTGAGATCTTATTTATTGAAAACATAAATATATTAAAAGGCTATAAAAAATATACATAAATGTTGATTTATATAAATACAATCTGTAGGTACAAAAAGCAATATTGTTAAAAGGATTGAGTTAAAATTTTTGTTACACAATGACACAACAGTCAAAAAGTTATGAAATAAGACAGTATTAATTTGTATAAACAAATGATTTTATGAATGCAGTAATTTATATATCTTAACCAAGTTATTATAATGCAGATAATGATCACATGCAGATTCTGGAAAATTCCTTCAAAATTAAATTTTTTAACTAGGTTTTTTTTAAATAATTTAAGTTTTATATTGTTTTCTGATTTATATTCTTTGATGACAATCGAATGAGAAGGAAAATTGCTTCGGGTTTAATGTTTCAAAAATAGGAGCCAAAGTTCTGGCCTGATTTAACACGTTCAAAGCAGAAATGGATTGGTGACGTAGAAATTAGGAGAACTTAATAGAAAAGTATATATTCAAATAGATAAGCATTGGTTTAACAAGCAACTTGCAGTTGGGATTTGGAGGTATAAATGGCTGTCCCTGTTAAACTTGTACAAAGTAAAGATCGCAATTTTGTAGATTCTTCATTCAAATATGATACATTATATATTTTTGCCATTGATATAAAAAGTGATTGAAATCGTCCTTCCAAAACATGACTTTATCAGTCAGCAACGTTTGTTACCAAACAACCAAACAAATTCTGTCACAAATACGTTTTATATAAAAATCTAAAATTGATAATTTCTCACATATATATGTGCCATTTCAAAAAATTAAATAAAACTCTTAAAAATATATTCTGGTATCTTAAAAAAATGCAACACAAATATGTTTCATATATACGCAAATCATTCTGAACAATTTTATGAAAATCTCTTCAACTTTCCTAAATCTTCAACAAGTGTTGATGTCAAAATAAAATGTAATGCAAATAATTTATATATCCGCAAACTTGTATTTTAGCAAACACTGTATTTGTGGTTATAATAATGTTGCTAAATATCCATATTAATATTTATTTTTTTTTATAATAATAATGTGCAGCAGTAGTAATGCGATTTATAACAAATTCCTGGTACACTGTCATATTTAGTTGAACAATGTTATACAACGTTTGGCCAGACAAAACACTAAAACTGACCAGACGAATTTTGGGTTTTATAAATAAAAAAAGAAAAAAAAAATAAATAAATAAAATAATGCTAGTATATTTTTCATAGACACACAAATATACATATGTATATGCATATGTACTCGTATGTATCTATACAACAATTTAACCTTTCATATATGTATTTGTTGTTTTTATATACCCAAATCTCTTGATACATATTATTAGAATGAAAATAAACTGAACAATTTAGCATAATATTTTCCAGTAAAGCTTAATTTGTTTTTTTTTACATATACGAAAATTAGTTATCGAGCCTGTGTTATGTTTATTGTTGCAATTTAAAACAAGTGTTTAATTTTTGTTAAGTCAAATTTCCATTTCAACAAAATGTGGTATTTAGACTATCCTAAGTAAAAAACCTAATTGAAACAAACTATGCTGGTGTTGTAGCTTAATTGATTAGCGCGTTTGATCATTAAGCATTAGTTGGTATTTGTGGCCTGGGTTCAATTCCCAGCTGCTGCCACTCAAAACAACAACCGTTTTTGATAATAATTAGTTTTTTCTATCCTATAATAACTAATATTTATCACAGCGCCCTCCTTAGGTGGTATAGCATTTAAAAACGCCACCGAAGTAAAATAATGGCTCTAAATTAAGCTTTGATCGATGCGCCTACTCACTACCAGAGGCGCAGGAATACTGTACTCTTAATAAACATAACGCGCAATTACAGTGTTATCATATTAAAAGCTTTTCTCTACTTTCACCACCTATACTTCTTCTACCTATCCCTTTCCAAAGAAAGTAACACAATTAATTAATTAATCAGGCATACGATGGAAATCTAAATCGAAAACGAATCAGTTTTGGCAATACATTTTAATGCATTTATAATCTAATTTTTAAAATTTTTGTTTTAAGATTCTCTTTAGTAGCCCAATATCTTTATATTTTATGTGATAAAAGTTCTTCAATACAGGAATATTACAAAAAAATATTAACTGCTTGAGTGTTACTTCTTTTAAAAAACAACCTCTATACTACATTGATGAAAACCAATATTTGCATTTTAGATTTTATCTGACACAACTATTAGTTTTGCTAGTGACAGTGTCTTAATATGATGCATTGAATATCGTTCTAAATAATAACAAGATAAATTCTAACAATAACAAGATATATTTACGTTTTTATTAAATTTTATAAACCTTAAAATGTTACGACGTTGTTTTAAATTTTGATTAATAATAATGCCTATTTTTAATACCATAAAACATTCCAAAACATATGATATTGATAAAATCTCTAGGTGAATATCATACATTTCTGTTTAACATTTTAGACTTGAGCATGTCTTAGACACACATATTGAGTTAATATACCTACATATTTCTACTTTCGATAATGTTGCATACGTCATGATCAACTTTAATACACTTACACTAACCGTATAGTGGTTTACAAAATATACGTTACAATTGAATTATAAAGTTAATGTACTGTATGCCGCTATAGGCTAAAATATATTTTATATTCATATGAGGTTTAACAATTAAATAATGATTGCATGTCAAATTGAAAAATGTATGTAAACAAGTTAAAATTAAAAAGAGCTTAAAAAAATAATTAAATATTTTCCTTCACATTTACCATAACTGCCGTGTACATAATAAATCATAAAATTTGATAAGTTTATTATTGCAAATTTTTTCTGTAAACAAAAGAAATATTCTGCGTTCATAAACATAATTTGAATTGAAGATTTTATTAGACTAACAATAAACATAAATAATTTTTCTTTAATATCTCACTAAAAATATAATTTATAGTTATTCCCTTTACTTTACTTTAATATGATTTGTTAGCTTTAAGTTCCCTTAGATATTTACTCATACTTTTTATACAAAATAAGTGTTATACATTAGTTTCCCCTTTTAATAAGCTGTTAGAAAAAATTTACCTTTTGTTGAAAAGGAGTCAAAACATTCCTCTGTTTGTTTATTCTATACAAAATAAGTGTTATACATTAGTTTCCCCTTTTAATAAGCTGTTAGAAAAAATTTACCTTTTGTTGAAAAGGAGTCAAAACATTCCTCCGTTTGTTTATTCTATACAAAATAAGTGTTATACATTAGTTTCCCCTTTTAATAAGCTGTTAGAAAAAATTTACCTTTTGTTGAAAAGGAGTCAAAACATTCCTCCGTTTGTTTATTCTATACAAAATAAGTGTTATACTTTAGTTTCCCCTTTTAATAAGCTGTTAGAAAAAATTTACCTTTTGTTGAAAAGGAGTCAAAACATTCCTGTGTTTGTTTATTCCATACACTCAACAAGTGTTTGCATCATTCATAAAAATAAAATACAAACCTGCGCTGAAGGAGTTTTTCTTATAAACTGTTATACTAACAATGTATTTTAAGTTTAGTCCTTTTTACAATTTCTTAGTAATACATAGATATAACACTTTTCCCCTTTGTGCAATAAAAAAATGTTAACAGATAACAGCTGTTAGTTCGACCAGTTTAATTTGTTTGGTTTAAATAAATAAATTTGCTGTTGGTAATAGGTTTTGTAGCATTTACAGCAACTGAAACAATTTAGTTTCAAACCGGTATTTCGCAGTAATGGACGTAAGTTTGGCTGCGTGTAAAAACAAAAAATGTTTTTAACAGTTTAAAAGGATACTAACTGTTAATTTTTATACAAAAAGTAATTTTGTTAAAAAAAATAAATGTAATTAAAAAAAAGTATGAAATAAATAGTTTTCTATAAGAAAATATTTTTACACGATAATCACTGAAACCTATAAAAATATAGAATTAAATACAATATTTTTCAACCTATCCGAAAAGTATGCTTTATATTAAAAAATTTAAGCAAAAATGAGTGCTTTGTTTAATATATAAACAAAAATTCTAAACCAACAAAACGGATTAATATAATTTATAATAACAACATTATACAAATGAAAGGATTAGTAAAAAAAATTGTAATTAGAAGCAAATCCTTAAATCATGCTTTATTGCAAATAATTGTAACACACATTTATACAAAAAAGTGTGGTTTACAAATTAGTTAAACAAAATTGTTTAATTTAATGCAACTAATACCTTAAAGTGAGTGTTATAAAAAGCAAATTTACCAAAATTCTACAAATAAAAGTTTCAAATACAAAATTGAAAAAAATTTACATTAATATACTTTAAAATACTTAAAATGTTTTATAAAATAACAACAGAAAGCAAATTACATATATTATAAAAGTATGCGAATAAAAATGTAAGCATAAAAGTATGCTTTAAGTGGACACAAATATCAACAACCATATTTATACTTCATTTCAAGTAACAAATTAAAATCGTTTGAATAAATTTTTAAAAATTTAAAAAGTAAATGCCTAAAAGTATGCTTTAAGTGGGCACAAATATCAACAACCATATTTATACTTCATTTCAAGTAACAAAATAAAATCGTTTGAATAAATTTTTAAAAATTTTAAAAGTAAATGCCTAAAAGTATGCTTTAAGTGGGCACAAATATCAACAACCATATTTATACTTTATTTCAAGTAGCAGTATAAAATAGTTTAAATAAATTTTTAAAAAATTTAAAAAGTAAATGCCTAAAAGTATGCTTTAAGTGAATATAATTATCTAAACGTATATTTATACTTTACATAACTCAATAATGTATATACATATTCTAACACTTTAAACAAATTGTTTCAGTAATACTTTCATATATATAGTATACATTAAACTAAAAAATAAAATAACCCTCTTAGAAGTTATGAGAATTTATTTTATATCGACTTAAAAAAATATCTATTTAATTGTAATGGTTTGTACCATAAACTGAAACATTTTCAAAAATATACTTTGTAGTTAGTTGTAAAGGATTTATCTAAAGGTGTTTAAAATATCAAAGCTGGAAGCTCTAATTTGAATTTGATGATCCTATTGTCGGTTTTTATTTACTAGAACTAAAAAAGTCTTTGGCAAAAAACACCAAAATTCTTTTTAATTTTAGAAACATTATAATATTTTTTTAAATTTAGAAATAAATAGATTTCAAATGATGCTGAAAAACATGAAAATGTTGGATATTCTTGTACTTTACGTTTTTAAAAATAATAAATGTTTCTTATTATTCACCTTGCGCTTCTTAATAATTCAATTTCAAAAAAGTTCAAATTTGTAATTTGCAGCAGACAGATTTTTATGTCACAAAAACCACTTCTCTGGCTTTCTTTACCATCTTAGGTAAACTGTGGCAAATTATTCCTGATACATACAGAAAAAATATCAAAACTGTTTTAAATTGCCTCAATATTAATGTTGCATTTTTTCTATGGAAATAAAATGTATATTTCCATAGTTATAAAGTTTTCTGTGAAATAATATTTAATTAATATTGATGAAATCAAAACTCTCGTTAATTATAAACTAAAGGTATGTTTTATTTATAAATTAATATTTATAAACTATTCAGCCTTAGATTTTAAGAATTTTACAAACACATGTAAAAGTTACCTTAAACTTAAAATATTTAAGAAATTTCGAGAAAAAGTTATAAAGAATAATAAACATTTTATGCGTCATTAGTTTTTGTTAATTAAACTAAAAACATTAAATTAATCTCAATTAACTCTGTATGCAGGGATTTTAATTACACTGGGGTGAGACAATATAGTCGCAATGTTATTTAAGCTTCACGAAATACTTGACAGTTTGTCATAGAATGTTATCAATCATTCTCAAAATATTAATTGGTTGAAAAGGTTCTGAAAAAAACCGGAAACTATATTAGCCATACTATGGCTCTAACTCGGCATTTGTAAAACAATTCTTGTCTTTGAAATAAAATAAATTGAGTTGCCCCTCCAAGAGCTTATAATCCACGAGTATCGCTTTTTATATAGGTTGTATTTTCAAGAATGTTTAATAAGTAAACTATATTTATACAATCTTAAAATAAGTACTAACTTATATAAAAAAATTTATCACATTGTTCAAAAGAAAATTGTAGCCTGAAGAAAATTTCCATATTTCAAAAGCTAAATATTGTATACTCTTGTTTTTAATATATTCGTGTTCTGCATCTGCGAATTAATAATATTTAAGCGAAATTTGTTGTTGTTTATAGTTCAAATTTTTAATTCGATTTCTCACTTTATTTTATCAAATTTTTGAAAATAGTTCGGAAAATGTATAATGTCCTGTGTTTTTTAGTTTGACTTCTCTGCATTAATAATTTTTCTGACACTTTATTATTTCAAGACATTTTTACTGTCTTAATAGTTCGCTTTTTGATAAACTTATATTTTTACAAAGAACATTCATATAGACGCCTAAAAATATACTATGAAATAAAAGTCACATATACATAAGTACAAATATTTAAATGGATACATATATGTATGTTAGTATTCTTTTTAGTTATTGTTGCTAATTATGAAAATACCAATTTTTTTTTTACTAAATGTGTTTAAAAATTTTTAAATAATTTTCAAAGCATTATAAGAAAATTTTTATTATTCAAGTTTTTTGTCAATGACTGCGTCTCTACAAAAATTTTTCTACCAAAGTATGTATATGACTTACATGCGTAATTTTAATAATAATTTTGTTCATAACAACATCAAATTTTAGTTTTAGAAGTCGGTTAGAAATGTTTAAATTTATTTAAAAAAAACCGAAGCCAAAACTTTCCATATAATTTTCATATTATCCCTTAAACTACACTACAAAATTAAATACCAATCAACTACTTAAGAAATAGTATATTTACATACAATGAAATTAAACAGGAAGTAAAAATATTGGTAAGGAACACAGTGCTTTTTAACTTTGTGGCTAAGATTTTGAAGAGCAATAAATGCTACTAGAGTAACACTTATTGCAAAATGTAAATTATTTAAACATTTTACGTCCCGCATCACCACAAATGTGACAAAAAAACAATTAATTTATTTTAACATATTTCTATTGAAATGTGTTGCTAACAACACCAACATTACAAATCATAGACTAAATCACAGTTCATATAATTGTGGCATGCAAAATAAATTTAAATTCTTGTCTAAAGTGGTTCATCATTAAAGTCTGAAGGTTTTGGCTTTTGGTATATTATAAATTTGACAAAATAAATTTGGTAGTTTTGAAATTAAATATTAAGATTATACAATTATTTTGCTATTACCTGACTTTTGTTTCTTTTTCAAAAATATATTACTAACCAACACATTTATATCTATATAATGTAACAGTTAGACGATTTATATTTTTAAAACCATTGTGTCAATGGCATGTTAAAACCAAAAACTTTCCAAAAATATGAATAAACTAGTGAAAACTAAAAAAAATTCTGATAAGTAATTAAAAAAAACTTTATTATTGTCACAAAAATACAACCTGAATATAACAACCAGTACATTATAATTAAAAAATATACAAAATATGTCTTAAATGATAAAAAAAAACAGAAAAAAAACTCACACCACTACTTTGCCTCAGTTTAAAACTTATCTTTGTGCTTAAAAATTACAGCAGAACAGATTTCTCATGAAATCTATAACAATGGTTGGTTCTTGTTTTTTGAAATACAATAAAAGGAATTGAAAAATCGTAAACAATATTTTTGTACTTAAAAAATATAAAAATCCTGCAACAGACATCAACAAAAACAAACCGAAAATAATTACCAACAATCACCATAGCAGCAAACTGAAAATTTTAACAAAAACACAAGTTTTTATCATAAAAATATAAAAACGTAGAAAGAAACAGCAATAAAATATATGATAGATAAATTAATATTAATCTTAAAGCGTTTTTAGTTTGGATTGGCTAAAATATATTTAATAAAACTCTAAAGTATTTAATAATAACAAAAACAAATACTTAAAGTATGTTTTTACATGCCATACTATTTAGCTACACAGTTTTTTTGATTTCAAAAACACTTGAAAAAGTGAAATAAATATAGAATTTTTATTTCTAGTTACAATAATTTAAAATTTATTTACCTAAAACTGTGCTATAAATTTCAAATATGTAAATTATACAATATTATTATAATGAATTATTTACATTTAGAAAGTTAATTAAAACCAGTTAATTATAATTATAAAGTATACAAAAATGTATGGGAATTAAAAAATAAACTTACAATTAATCACATGCGCAGGTACTTTTTTTAAAATTGATATTTAATTTGAATATTAATAGCAGTTTTTATACTACATATTGTTATTTTTTAATAAATACATTGAGTACACAAAATATTGTTGCGTAAACACAACTGTCAAGTGTTCTAATTTTTTTGCAGCTAATATTGCTTAAATATTTTAAGCCAGTTAACGTCAGGCATTTAATAAAAAAAAACAGCATTTACTAAGAAATTAATAAAAATATACCATAATAGATTGCGCTCTGCAGAAAATGTCCTAAAACTACACATACAATTAGTTTGTATTTTTGTTGGCATATACCCAGGAACTTCGCACAAATTTACTGCCTGCACGGACCAACACTTACAATTCTACTGTCTATATTTAATTTAGCTAATAGCTTCAATAAATTAGCAAAAATAATCAAATTGTGTGGCTACTCTAATTATTTCCAAAAAAAGAAACTAAAGTTTCTTCTCATGGGCGCAAAGTGTAAAAAGGAATTGATATTTTCATTTTAGTTTTCGTTATATTGCCATAATTTTTAGCTAATTAGTTTCTTGTTTTCCCTTATATATATTTTCCAGGAAGTGCTGCAATTTTACAAACCTTTATTTAACTGCTAAATACTGCTAGTTTTTCTATTCCTTTTTATTTATAATTTGTCTATATATTGAATGAAATGTTGTATATGCTCGTGTGTATATATTTAATTTGTTTGTACATAAACAATGACAGGTGACGTTAATTAAAATATATTATTAATAAACATACGAAATATTTGATGGCTGAAAAGGGGGAAAACAATTCATTGTATGTAATAAGATTCAAATTAATAAGAAAACTAAACAAATACCAAAGTTTATTCACCATTTATGAATAGAGAAAAATAAATTTGAAATCTGTCGACTGATAACATTTATTAAAATTTAAAAAAGCAGCGAAATATTATTGAGAATTAATTTTTTCAAGTTTAATTCTTAGTTTATTGTTTATTTGTTTTTTTTTTCCCCAGTCAATTCAGCCAGTACATTTCTTCTTATGTATGTAGATCTTAAAATTATAAAAACAAAATATTTTAAACTCTTCCCAAATGTTATTCAATATTCTAATATAATGTACTATTAAAAATTAGTAATATTGTTAAATTGTCATAAAATTTATAAAACAAATTGTAAAACAACTTTGTAAAAATTTATGTTTTTAAATATTTTTAGCTTTTTTAACAATCCTTAAATTGTAGTTGTAATAACAGTGTGAGCTTAATGTCTTAAAGCAAGCATGTTATTGCTATTTTAACTTATATTGCCTCCCTTAAGCTTTTCAATAAAAAAAAAAAAAACAACAATATTGAACAGCAAATATAAGACGTGTCTCATTCTAGCTGAAGGTAAATTTTTGGATTTTTGAAATGATAGAAACCTAATGGCTTGTGACATTTTTAAATAATACTATAATACTATTGTAAATACCTCTAACTTAATTTTTTCAATTCATTGACCTTAAAATATATTATTTTTATACAATTATTTTTTTTTTTGTTTTTCATTTCCCGAAATTAAATTTAATTCCAAAACATAATCGATTGCTTTAAATGACCAAAGTTGACATCAACATTAATCCATTTGTTTGTAATTGTTCTAAACCTAAAACCAAACAAGAGAAAGATAACCAAAAGCTCAATGCATGTGCGGTTGAATTATGATTGATTAATAAACTGTTGTACACAAATTTGTACATATAATTATGCAAATAACGGAATTTTTGCTAAACCATGTAAATATAAAATGGTTTTTGAAAATTAATTGCTATTGTAGTTTTCTGTTTATTTTCATATTGTCTTTCTACAAAATGAAATTTGGTTCACGTTCTATTGATTTCAAGAAGAATGAAAATTTCCCCAAAATTGTAATCAATTGGAGAAAGAACATATACACAAAATTAAAATTCTACATAAAGTGTTAATTAGGCAGAGAAATTAAGACGAATTATTACTCAAGGGAAGAAATTGTTTTCAAATAAGTCTTTTTTTATTTTTAATTTACTCAGATTTAAATTTAAAAGAAAACATAGTTTTTTTTAGATTGCGACAATGTGAAAATCTATGTTAGGCTTGGGGAAGCACAAAAATATAAGCATTCCAAAATTTTATATATCTAGAATGATAAATTGATAAAATGTGCATTAATTTTTAAGCTTTAAAGTTGTATATTTGTGTATTTAATCGAGATATTGTGTTGCATGTTTTTGTGTAAGATCATAAATTAATTTATATAAATTAAGATTTTTAGTCCAGAAAAAATATAAGTCAAATTGTTTATGATATTTGAAAATTTATCAAAATTTAAATTTTTTTATTCCTGTTTATTCATTGTATCTTTAGTTAAAATCATCTACCAATAAGTATATCAATCTTATATCTAAAAAATTTTAATTATAAGTCCAGCCAATGCCAGACGAAAATTGTTTGACTATTGTTGTTCAACAAGTGTGCGATATATAATATAATCTTTATTTATTAACACAATACAGTAAAATTATTAACGTAGACAAGATTTTCCTTTGTAAATAATAAATTGAGAAAAATGTCAACAAAAATATATTGAAAATCGCTCAATTCCAAAAAAAGAAATTACCAAAATTCCACAAACTATTATTAGCAATATAACAATAATAACAATATTGTTCATAACGTGCACATTTGTTTAGGGACTTGCAAAATACTTAAAGGATACATATTTGAATATAAATATTTTTAAAATTGCTTTCTGTTTAGTAGCTTCTAGAATCCCAGAACATATGGCCTACATTTTTAATTATGATAAAAATAGGTTAAATTGCGAAGGGTTTTTATATAAGAATGATCTCTGTGAAGATTGCTTCCAGAAAAATACAAATTTGTTATATACCTTCATGCTTAAAGAATTTTTTTGTAACAAAAAGCATTCAAGGCACTTTCTACATAAAAAAAAATGCAATAATCAATTATTTTTCAACTTTTAAATAAAATCTAATTAAAATTTTCAAATTCTTGTAAAACAAAAACCATAAGGGATAAAAAAATATGTATAAAGTTTTGGAAGAATTACTTATTACCACTAGATGGTTAATCGCATCTACAATTGAAACTTAAACTTGTATAGTCGTTGGTTGGCAGTTTAGAAATATCAGCTTTATTTTAAAAATGTTTCGATTTTGCTCCACTGTGCAACAATTAAAAAAACACAGATTTTTATTAGAGGAAATAAATTAGATTTTCTTAAATATTAAAGAAACAAGTAACAATATCTTGTTCAAAAGTATTAAAGCATTTAGTTTAACATAAATATTAAAACATAAATTATTATTATTGTTGAAATTATATCGTTTGCACTATTACTAATTTTAAATGTTACACATTTTCTGTGGGTTACTATTACAATGAATATTATGCTCTTCATGTATTTTAATATAAAATATAAAATTCTACTAAACACACTAATATTTTATTAAAATATAAATATAATAAAAATATATAGCCTTTGGTGATTTTTAATAAGCGAAAACTTTTAAATCCTTTCTAAAAAATTACCGCAAATTAAGTATAGTAAACTAACTTGCTAACTCATATTCTCATATAAAGTAAAGTGTTTTACATGGAAAGTAGTTATTAAATAAAAAGATTAAAACAGCAATACATATTTAAAAAAAAAAAAAACAAGGAAATTATATAAAATGGCAGCATATGAGTTTAGTTTATACAACCGCGGGCGTATTGAGATATTAAAATAATTAAATATTAAGTATACGCTTCAGGGTGTAACAATGTATAACAGTTTTATTTGTTCTTTGGCTTTTTTAACTGGTTTCTTTCTCTAAGTAGACCAAATAGTAGCAGCAAATAATATTTAAGTATTGCTAAAGGGTAGTTAAATGAGCATTAGACAAATCATTAGCGAAAAATAATAACTTTCTATATTAAATAAGTGTGTACTCAGATTGTTGATTTTCTAAATTTTTTGTTACTTTGTATTATAAAATAATTAGTATTATTTTTAATAAATCTTTTTGTGATTTTTGTTATAACTTAAAACTTAATTCATGAACATTTTTATATGTATTTTAATATCTATTAAATATCCTTAAACTTAAATTAGCTGCTAGACGTAAACTTATTATTAAAAGTTTTAACAATTTATTTAGCTTGTGGAGTGAGTCCTCTTTTAATTTCCTAGTGTTTTTAGCATATAGCATAAAATCATGCTATGGCTCATGTACCGCTTTGTGAGTTTAGTAAAAATAAATAGAAGTAAGTAGGCCGTATGAATATGTTTATGTGTGTTTTTAAATTTTATTCTAAAAGCCTTTTTTTCTTCAAATTCTTAATTATTTTTTTGCTTAGACATTTTAATAAAAAATAATAAAACAGAGACTTAAGCTGGTTTTTATTTTAACTATTTTATTTATTAATCTTTGTTTGTGTTTTTGCCTTATTTATAAAAAACTAAAATTAAAAAGAGTACAATAAGAGAACACTTTGCTGCACATGTATAAAGAGGAAATGAAAAACAAAAGAACAAAAGGTTTCATTTGGGTGTTTTTGTGTGGTTTAAACAACAAGTTTTTTTCTGTTCTTTTGTAAAGTTTCAAAAACTTTATGAAGCCAAAACACAATACAAATTTGTGGCAAGATGAAAATTAAATAAACTGATATTGAATCTTTAAGGTTCTTTGTTAAAAACCTTAGTTCAAAGGTTAACTAAAGAAAACAATGTTGAAGGTAATTTTTTATAAATACTTCAACTTTAAAGAACATCTTTTTTTAATCAAAACAAGCTAATTCTTGTGTTTTAAGATTTTCTCTTTTTTTACCACAAAAAGGCTTTCATTGCCTGAGTATTAATCGGACTCAAAAATATCTATACATATGCCCAAATGCATATATATGAATGTGTCGTTATGCCTGTCTTTCTCTCAAATACCTACTGATTACTCTTTACAAATGTATGCAGTTAGTTTTTTCAGCTGTCATGGCTGATGCTCTTCTTTATATAATACAACTCTAGAAAATATTTATGTTAGACTTTCAACTCAAACACAAACAACATAAGAGTACAATTTCATCATAATATCTTTAACAATTTCATATTTGCACAGCAAAACCAACAAGCAGAAGCAAACAAAATTGCTGAAAACAGAGAAAAAGAGGAAAACGGAAATTGAATTAAGTGTTCTTTTTCAC
Source organism: Bellardia bayeri (assembly GCA_950370525.1). Lineage (NCBI taxonomy): Eukaryota > Metazoa > Arthropoda > Insecta > Diptera > Calliphoridae > Bellardia > Bellardia bayeri. The sequence continues at coordinate 3,970,262 of OX493268.1, forward strand.
TTTCGCTTTTAAGATGGCATAAATAAGATAAGTGTGTATGTTTAAAACTCACATTTCTACCTATCTACCTACCTATGTATGTATGTATATATATATATTTCAACATATGAATATATAATTGACTTTATTGTAATGTATCGTCTCTACATGTGTTTTAAAATTACGAAAAACAAACATGTTTTCTCTGTATGTGTAACATGATATCACTTCTTAAACATAAAATAATTTACATAAATTAATTTGAAAAAAAAATGCAAGGAAAATGTGTAAGAAGCCAAATAATAATAATAAAAAAAGGCTTAAGTTGATAAAAAGTAGCAAAAATGGTTAAAAAAATAAAAAAAAAATTGTATTTTTGGAACTTTAAAGATTTCAAGGTCTAAAATGGTTCATTGGCATCTACAAACCAGGTTTGTCCCTCTACTTTTTTGGCCCATAACTTAAGAAGTTTTACACTGTATTTTTTTTTGAATAGGCTGGTGAATCATCACTTTCTTCAAAACCGTAATTAAAATGCCATTTTTGATTTCTGTTTTTAAAACAATTCCATTAACTGATATGTGTTTTTCCTCTGGTCATGAACATAAACTTCAATTATTACTAAAAAAAATTAATATAAATTAAATTAATTTTAAGCAATATAAAGAAAGGTCTTTTTATATACAAACAATTTAAATAAGATAATAAAACTTTAAAGCCTACACACATGTAATTGTAATTTGTTATAAAATATTTCATCTAACCACATGTGTATGTTTATGTGTAGATAAAAGCTTAATACTTTTTAAAATAATTATTTAAATTAAATGTTAAAATTAAATAGGCCCAACTGTTGGCCAACGGCCATTCAATAGGGCTGGTTATTACATTTTATTACATGCCTTTTCAAATAAATCTTACAAAATGTAATAAATTGTGGATTGTTACTCATAAACATGAGTATGAGAATGAGTTTGTACATGTGAGTTTTTTCATATAATTTTACATCATTTTTGACAAAGTATTATGTTAAGTTGTGTGAGTATGGTTGGTTGGTTTATGGTTGTTGAGTCCTTCTTTTATTTCTTTTTTTTGCATGTGTATTTTCGGTTAGTTGTTGCTGTTTTGTAATCATATTATTGCTCATTTAGAAAAAAGGACGTCTCTTCTCTTCTCTCTATTATGGTAATTTAATTTGTCCTTTTTTTTTTGTTGGTTGCTGCTGGTTTCTGTGGTACTCATAAAAAGGATATACATTTAATTAAAATGTGGAAAGAGAAATTATCCATAAAGGAATAAAAATATGATAATAAAATTTGTATAAACCTTAAATGGTTTCTGGATATAAGTGTTATGCTTTTGCTTTAGATTTTTAGGAAAATTAACATGCCATTAAATAGATCGTATAAAGTCAACAGCTCTTAGAAATGTATAACGATTTGAACTAATAATAAAAATATTTTGAACTGAAATTTAATCGCAAGTGAATGAAATATTTCTTATTAAGCATGTTATATTAGCCAGAGAAAGGTATCTTATGAGAATCACAATAATCATACCTCATTTTTAACGATTGTCCCAAACGATTGTTAAACTGCAAAACAATCACATACATATATTTTACATACAGAGATTTTCTCCATTACTCTTAGCTATACAAACTTCGCAGAATTTTAATTAAATTTGCTAAGACAACAAATGTAGAAATAATTGCAAATATTGCGTGTTTCAACCACAATCTTTTGAAATACATTTTCTAATTCGTATTCCCGCTTCAGCTGCTTAAGACAATCTTGTAATTTAGCTGCCGCTTGTTTAATTTTCAAAAGTCTTTATTTAGCTCTTTGGATTTGCAGACTTGCTTTAGAGATTTTTTTTTCCATTTTTTTTTAATTATTTAATTTTACATTCTTTGTATATTAAATATTTATTTAGTTACACTGATTAAATTGAAATAAACCCGAAATGTGGGAATTATTATGAGATCTATCACAGGAGAACACAAACATATAATAAAGCTTTTAGAACAGCTACTGCGATTATTTTGGAAACAAGAGGACGAAAATTATTCTTTACGGAAAAGATTTTTAGATAAAAACATTATTCAATAAAGAAGATATTTTCAAGATGACAACAATCTTCTTATTTGAAAGTTATTTTAGACTGAAACAGTCTCTTTAAATGAGATATTATCAAGATGTAAACAGTCCAAATAATGGAGACACTTTCTAGACATAATAACTGAACACATTTTCTAGCCAGAAACAATGAAAAGATTTTCTAGACTAAAGCTCCCTCCTCAATTTACGAATTTTCTAGCCCGAAACTGTCTTATCAATAAAGAAATTTTGTAACTGAAAATAGTCTCCTAAACGAGAAATTTTCTAACCAGCCGGAAAGACCCTCATAAAGGAAACATTATATCTAATGGAGACATTTTTCAAACGGAACTTCTATTCTCCTTACTTGGGACATTTTTAAAACAAAAACAACCTCCTCAATTGAGACAAAGTTATTTTCTTAGTGGGGATATTTTAGAGGCGAAAATAGTCTCCTTAATGATGAAAATTTTCAATAAAATTTGTTTACACAATAATGTCTAAAATTCAAAAATCTCCTACATTATGCGTGTAATGTTACTGTTACTCTCTATGGTAATTAATTTAATGTACATCATGCACACTTTAACACTGGGACACTAATACAAATATATAGCACAGTGTACATGTAAGTGTACATATGAGAATACTTATTTATATACATACATAAATATTAAACATAACACACATTCATATCTCAGCTTATTTATATGAGCATGTGTTGTGGTGTGTTACAGAGATGATGTATATTACAAAATATAATTTATTATTAATGTTTTTAGATTAAATAAACACTTTACGATTATGTTTATATTAACTTAATTCAAAAGAGAGTAGAAAACAAAACACAAAGTTAGAAACCTAAAAACATGACTTGGATGTTTAATAATAATGATGTGTATTAGTACACAAATAAAAAATATATATTGTGGCAAAAAATAGAATAAAAAATTGTATGTTTAACTAAAAGCTAAAATAAATAGAAAAAAAAACAACCATCAACATTTATAAAGCACATTTAGTGCAAAAATAGCAAACATAACAAACGCCAAATGCGAAAACAATTTCACTTTATTTTTTTTATCCTTTTTTCTGGTTTTTGTACAAAACTTGGGATTATATTCAAACAGTTTGAGTTAATGTTGGTGCATTACACAATGTTGAGATGAATTTTACTCCTTACATTTTGCAGAACAATTAAGTAAAAAGTAACATTAAAAGTTTTTGTGTGTGTTTTTTTTTATGAGTATAAAAACGTTAACTTGAGAGTGATTATGGTTTGTTTTGTGTTTTTATTTTATTTTATCTTATTTTTAAAACCCACTTACCAACACATGCCCAAAACATATGATTTTATATGGGTGTTGGTATGCAGCAGCAAGTGATTTAATATGTAGCAACAGCGTTGATAGAATATTGCTGCAAAAGCTTTCAACAAAAGCAAAAAGTGGCAGTTAAAAATGTTAAAGCAAATAAAAAACGCAAGCACAAAACTACTTTAAACAAATAAGAACAGCAAAGAAATGGGACAGCTCTATAGAAAAAATATGTGTGAATATAAAACAATTCTTGTATTTTCTTTTTTAACTATTTGCAGAGATATCATCTAAAAAACAATATTCGTTCCATAGTCTGCAGGGCAAATGTCGTGTAGAAATAGACTCTGCTGCAGAGACAAATTTCGTCTAGAAGGAGTTTATGTTTCAGGAAAAAAAATTACTTTAGAAATAGTCTTTGCAGCAGGGCAAGTGTCGTCTGGAAATAGTCTCTGCTGGAGAGACAAATTTTGTCTAGAAATAGTCTCTAAATATTTAAATAGACAACCAGAACTTTACTTTATGTTATTTCAGCTTTCTAAAATAAGTTTTTAAATTCAAACCTTTTCATTCGAATACCTTCCCTCAAACTACATTTGGTCTACCCTATTCCGCAGTAGAGAAATTTTCAAATCTACTCTCTAACTAACGATAAATAAAACACATGTTTTTGTTTTCATTTACAGCTCCGGTAAATTCTTGGTTGAAAGCTATTACCCAAAAAAACTTACATTGTTTCCAATGGAAAACAGCCCTGCTAATGTTTTATAATGCCGTAATGAGATTTACACTACACACTAACAATAAACTGAAAAACTAACTTCAAGAACAAGGTGTATGTCTATCTTTATTGTATGATATATTTAATCACCATAAAAGACTTGTAGGAAAACAAGAGGAAAAATAAATAAAAATATGAGTGTGTCTATAGGATATGACGTGTTAGGCTGCCATAAGTAGATATAATTTAAGGGATCTATGTAATTCGCATGTTCAAATTAATTTGCGTACACATTGGCGTATGTAGTTGTCAAAAGGCTTGTTTGACATAAAACATGTTTTCGATAAGCAAATAAAACATAATGAAATGCTTCTTGTTTCTTATTTTGCTACCGGGAATGAGGTGTAATGTTTTTGTAAGTACAGATTTCTAAAAATAGATTAAATTAAAAAGTTGAGTTTATAAGTATGCAGTGAGGAATGAGATTAACTTTGTTGTTCTATATGTAGAACTTAAAAATAAAATGTACCTGTAAATTAGATACATTTTCATACAAGTCGATTTAGCTTAGTGCGTGTACCGGTCTGTGTAAAACACTCTCAGCTGTAAACTATAGTCGATGATTTAATAGGATTTTTTTTTAGAATTTTAATTACTATCCTAGTTTGGTATTGCAAATCAGTGAGAAAATAATTATTAAAGGAAATTATTTTCTAAGTTATTTTTAAACTAATAGTTCAACTCTTTGTTATATTATTAAGACTTGGGTCAAAAAATTTAATTAGAAGTTTAATAAAGATATAATTTAAACGGAGAACTTTTCCTACACATGTAAAAAAACGAAAATCTAAAAGTAGAAACCGAAAGTCTGTTACTTTTCTTAAAATCCTTTTCTGTTTAAATCGAATATGTTCTAATCGAAATAAAATTGATTTAAACCACTAACATTGTGGATATCCAAGAACTACAGAATATATATTTAAAAGTTATATATCTAGAAATTGCTTTAAGATATTCCACATATCTACTTCATATTACTAAGTACAATTTGATTGCTTAGGAAAACTCCAGTTTAGTTTTACTTTAGGCTGAAAAACCTTCGGAACTTTAATTTTTAACCACATTTTCTATTGTTAAAGGAAATATTTTTAATTTAAAAATTTGGTCAGATATAATAGTCAGCATGTAGTATGATTGATAGAAATTGAAATTGCCTTTGGTTAGCTATTTCTACCACTTATTGCGTTTTTAACCAAAAAAAAAAAAAGATGATTGATGGTTTAATAAAACAAAACTTTCAGTAAATAAAATTTATATTTATTAGGCATAATTCCAGGAAACTTGTTCAAACAATCAATTTTGTGTAAATTTAAATTTAGTATGTTTGCAGTACAATGTACTATTAGTATTTCAAACATCAGCTCCTTTATCACAAAAAATAAACATAAAATTAATTGAAATTTATTTTATTAACACTGTAACAATCTTCACTCATATTATTTCGTTTTCTTTACACGTTCCTCTAGACTCTTAATAATTCTAGCATACTCGTATTAGATATTGAAAATTTGTTTTTCGTTTTGCTTTGTTTTGGCATCTAGTAGAACCGTTTTTAATAAAATATTTTTATTATTATGTTTGTTGTTACTATATACTTACATACATACATACATATATGCATGAATGTGCCTTATGTAGCCCATAAAAAGCTAGCAAACAATTCAAAATGATCTCGTAATGGTGCTTATAAGAAACTTTTTCTTTTCCTTTTTCTTTTTTTTTTGGGGAATATTACTTTGACAAAGACAATAAATTGTGATTGTGTCTTATAAGCAACAATGCTTTTTTTTTATAAATATTAATTTTTTATTTTGTTTCTTTTAGATAAAAGTCAGTTTTAGCTAGAAAGATGACAAACTTTAATATTTAAAAACATATGTATGTGCGAGTATGTATGCATGTATGTATATCAAACCCGTAGACCTACAGTGCAAACAGCCATAACATATGCTTTATTTATTAAGTATGTGTTTATGAGTAAATTATTTTTAGACAGACTTCATACCCGTACATGTCTCTATATGTTTTTATACAAGTAATAAAACAGGAGCTTAGTATTATAAGTACTGTAATATAAATAGACCAAAGTAGTCTATAAATATAGTTGAGCATGTAAGAGTCAACTATTGTTTATTTTAACATACAAATATTAAATTTGTAGGTGTATATAATCAGCAATTACCCTTTGTTTTGGCCATAAAAGCTTCTTTTTGTTTTATTAAATATATAAATGCGTATTAGGATTTATAGAAGGTTTTAATATGAATTGATATTTAGTAGATAAAAACATGCTCTGTAATTTTCTGCTTGTCTTTGCAACACATCATCTTTTTAGATTGAATCAACTTTCTATTAAGTTTATATTTTAAACAGACATTATTTATTTAACAGAGACTGTAACTGTAACAGATGTAGTCTTCATAAAAGAGTCCTTGTTACAGAGATATTTTCTGTGGCAGAAATAGTCTCTGTAACAGAGATAGTCTTTGTAACAGAGGTAGTCACTGTAATATAGATATTTTATGTACTAATTAACTATATCCATCATTATATTACTATAATTGCCGTATTCCTAATCAACACTTTGGTTCAAAATTTATTTATTTTATTTAGCTTTGCATAATATGTTTCTTTTCATAGCATTCATATATATTCAATAAAATGCGTTTCTTATTTCGTATATTTTATTAGTAGTTCTAACTTTCTTAATCAGCATTAAATTAAATCATATCATTTAAAGCCTTATGATTTGTTTCCCTTATACAAAAATTGCTAATTTAAAAAGCATTTTTGCATAAAATGCGTAATGTATACTTACATAAAAATGCATAAATAAAATTGTTTAAGAAAGTCATATCGAGACTAAGCATTTGTTTGAGGCTGTGAATCAGAACCAAAGAATTTTAGGCAGGCAAAATATATTATTTACTTGTACTTATGTATTAATATTTTAACAAACACACACATATGACAAAAACAAAAAAAAAATTCACTTTTATGTTAAAAAATTACACGAGTAACCAGCCAAATTATATTTGTTCAAATAATGTGGCATAATCTGGATAAAAAAGAATAAAAGAAATCTGAAGGACTTTATAAAATTATTCATGAAACACACAAACAAACATACATCAGTTCTTTTGTTGATTCTCCCAAGATCTGACATTGTTTTCCATCATCTGCAAACCGAAAAAATTATCTTGCAACCTCTATTGCATGGATTATTTGAAGTTTCGAGTTTTGGGTCACAGGAACAAAAAATATTTATAAACGACAAATTAAGTGCCATCCTAATGTATTATTTACTTTTAGTACTTATATTATTAATTATAAAATATACCCCAATTCTCAAACATATACATGTAACAATAGCAAAAAACAAATTGCTTTTACATTAAAAAAGTACAAACATTTTTATTTTAAAACGGTTGTGTCTCTTTAATTTGGTTGTCATTTGGAAAAAATAGATATGAACGCATTTACAAAATACTCGTAGCGTATTTTGCTTAATCTGACATACAGTGATAAAAATAAGAACGGCTTGTAAGTGTCCCAATTTACACAAAGCAGTTCTTTAAGCTAAGCTGATTACCTTTTAGACATCGGGGTGTGGGGAAGATAAGACGAATACACACTTGATTGTACTAGCAATTCGTGTTACTCTCTTATTCGTGAAAATTTTAAATATAAATACTGGCGATTTAAGTAATAAGAATTATGCTGTGTGAATACCGAAGAAATTTCAAAGCAAAAATTACATCAATCTTTTCAATAAAAATTGCTACGCTGCTAAGCTTTCTCTGAATCGTCGTAAGTAAATTGCGTAGATTTTATATTAAAATTTTACTTTGCTCGTATTAGATAATAAGCACAATAATTTAATTTTTAATTTAAAATATTATTGAATTTTCTAGACTAAAGTCAATTGAAAATATAAACGTAAATTGACATTTTATTTAAATGCAAATTTAAAATATTGTTCTTATTATATTTTCCAACTTAGCAGTTACTTTTTATTATCATATAAAGCCTATGACAGATGTTTTATATTTCTTTAAATTCTCTTCTACTGATTTTCCAGTACATGCAACATCTTTCTGTTAAATTAAAGCAATTTATATAAATTTGTTTTCTTAGTTGTTGCTAGTTCTGAGTTGCTTCTAGACATCAAAGAGAATCAATAAGTATCTATATTTAGAATAAATTGGCAGATATGGATATGAAAATTATAAATATTTATTATCTGTGTATGTATATATACACATTAAATAAACATTTTAATGCAAGAAAAGTTTTTATATTAAAAATATAATTTTTTAAACAACTGTTTTGATGTCTTTGCTGGCAAAAAATTGTAATTGTAATTTTTTTTAAATTTTCGCAAATATTTTTCATAAATTTTGCATTTTTAGAATACAAAATGTATGGCTATTAATAAATAAATATTATCTAAATACATATATAGTATGAAGATACTTTTTAGCTAATCAGTTAATTATATTTAACTTTGCATGTGAAAAAATAGTTTTTTTTTTTGAAAATTTTGCAATTATTCTTTATAATTCTAATTCATTAGCTATTTTCATTTAATGTGATGTGTAGGTAAAATTAACATTTTAATCAATTATTTCCACATGGTGATGCCATTGCAGCAAATACTTATGCTTACAAATAGGGAATTAAATAAGGTTTTAATACGTTCAATCACAAATAGGGACTTATATTAGTTATTTAACTAATTTTTCAACGGCAAGTTTACAAACTAAAACAGAATTTATATAAAAATCATTCAAAGATTTATTGTATGTATGTATTGGAAAGGGAAATGTTTGACAATTAAAAATCAAGTATAAAATCGAACATATTTCAACAACGTCTCACCCAACAGTTTATAATTCTTTTATCACACTTTGGCACAATTCTGGAAGCACTTCGTTAATCACTTAAAATATAATGAGTTTTCAGGCAGTAAGCGATTTGATGGGTTCTTTTAAAGATTCCTGAATTTAGTGAAATCATACATTTTAATATCAATAGCATCTATAATAGGTCAAATTTAAGTTGCTAACTTCTCTCGATATCGCGATATGTTCACTGTAAATGAATTTTTAGTTGGATGTTTGAAAAAAAACTGGCCATAAAATCCCATCATCTGATACTTGATGTCTCTATTAGACCATTTAGTATATGTGTTTTGAAAACTGTGGGTCTAAAATTGTGAAGAACTGAACATTCACAGAGAAAATAAAATACTGTTTTTAGCTTTACACGATCCTGACAACTGCGACATTGATTATTAAAAATAAATTTAAACACTTTCGTATTATCCCAATGTGCATCATCGTTGGAGAACAAAGTTCTTGTTGGAAGTATTTGTATATTATTTAAGATATTTTTAAAGCGAATCTAATTGATTGAAGAAAATATATTTTAAAACAATATTTTTATTCGGTTTTAATTAAGAAAAGTATGCTGAATGTAATTATGCTTTCAATGATGTGTTAGCCATCACCAAATATCTTTCAAGTAATGCTTAGCTTAGCTGTTCATTAAATGCAAGTGCGAGTATAATTTTATAAAGTTCAGTTTTCACATATTCCCTCTAAAACATCCGGTAGCTATAGAATGATATGAATATGATATGAATTTTTGCCAAAATAGGAACTAATATTTATTCATTCCCATTGTTTAGCATTTTTAAAACGGAAATATGAAACTTAATTACACAAATTCTAAGTATCTGAATCCAAAACACAAACAGAAACTCTATTTTGAATTTGTTCGTGTTCTTTCTTGCTGCTGAATTAGCATAAGTAATATTTGGTAATTTAACTCTAAATTTTAGAAATGTTTCTGAAGTTTTTAATATGAATTGGAAATTGCTGATTTAAAATAAAATTTTTAAATAAAATTAATTTTATAAATAATATATTAAATAAAAAAATGTGTAGCCAATACAAAAACATTTACATAAATAAATAATTCATAAGCATATGCATACATACGTATTTATAATATTTATATTATTGAATTCTATATTAAGTATACGCATATATGTATATGTGTAGTACATATATACAACAGGAGTAAACAAAATAAAGCCAGAATTTAATTCTATAAAAAAACACTCGTTTATATATTTACCATAGCTATTTTTATGGTATCATAAAGTATACAGGATAGTATTATATATATGGAATAGTAAATTGGGCAACTGGATTTTACAGCTTTGCTGGCTCATGTAATTCCATTGGTCGTATAATTCCATGACAGTTATACTTAAATATGGCTGAATTTCATTGAGTGGAGGAATTATTAATATCAATATCAGTCAACTTAAGCTGAGAAAAAGATTTATATATGAAACATATATTATTAATATATTAGTTAACCCTATGTGTGCGGCAAATAAAAAAAAACACCTTCTAATGCGCTGCAAGTTACCTACATATATGAAAAAACATTTTCGCATTAAGGTTTGCAAGCTACTAACAACTTCAAATAATATACTTGCAATGACCGCTTTCTCATATCAAATACGTACAGGTACCCGGGTACCTTGATGCGCATTAAAGGGTGTTAAAAGTAAATTGGTCTGTCAGGCAAATTACAAAAAAAAGTCAAGGCGTACGGCTGCAAAAAAACTAAATTATTTGAAAGTTAGTAGTTCTCAAAAAGTTTCAGATATACAAGTTATCAATTTGAATGAAAAAACTTTGATTGAAAACGCCAACCTTGGTGCACACATACGGGTTAATAAGTAAGTTAAATACAAGAACCTAAATATATATTTAAAATAATATTAAACATTTATTGAAGATCAACTTTCAATAAATCAAAAACTATTATGACTTAATCATCTTAAAGTATTTTGTGCAATTATATGCAAACCTATTCCTAGAATTTCTACATTCTTGCCACAGCAGTTTCTTAGTTCTCTTTAAATCTGGTTGCTGTCGAAAGACTACATAAATTCTTGGAATAGGTTTATATAAAATATTTTTCCAACATCCTAACAAGATATGAATGTATATCTTGTTTATATATACATACATATATGCAAACAAATTCTATGCCATTTACTTTTCATATATTATGCAAAGACATAAATATTTACATGGTTAAGCATTTCCTTTTCCTATTTTTTTTATTTGTAAATATTCGAGCCAACTTAAAGGGTAAATTGTATATTCTTTTACAGCAACAACTGAAATGAAAATATAATTTTGTTAAAAATCGTCCCCTCTTTGGTTGATATCTTCATAAAACATTAATATTATTTTCATATAAAATATCTATCATTTTGATGTTTACAGTCAGAAACAAATGCACAAAAACGTTTTATTTATTTATCTTAAACATGTTATGATTGCTAGTGTTAATCTTATGATGAAACTGTATGAGCTGTATATAACTCCAGTTGACAGAATGTATAAAACTTATAAAAGTATAAATTTTCTGTTTTCAGTTACTAAGAAAAGAGAATAAAAATGTTTTAAAAATATTTACAAAATATAAAAATTTTGCATTTAAACAAATAACAAAATTGCAATTTCTTTAAATCCTACAAGAATCACTTGAATTATTTATGTTTGTTGCAAAGAATGTGTTTGAGCTTTATATATATTTAACAAAAATTTAACAGCTTCAAATAAATTTAGGAATTTATTATATTTGTTTATATTTTTGCAAGAGAAATAAAAATAAACAGATCTTTTATTTAATGCGTTGGAGAAAATACACCCACATTCTTTTGATCTATTATTTATGGCTATTTTTCAATGTCTCCACTTGTCAGAACATTGCGTTGAAGGAAGATGTAAGGGTTTTGCACAAGAACCTTGTTTTCTTACAGGGTTATATTAGAATAGAATTGGAAGAGAATAGAATGAACGTTTTGACATTTTACTTGTACTGAAAATAATTCAGAAATTAGTCAATAAAATTGCCACATTTGCGCTTTTCAGAACCTAATTACAATTGTTGATAACTCTTTGTATGCGCAGACAAGATTGAGCTGTTCTCCGATTACTCGGCTGAAAATAGGGTTACGGTGACCCATTCACGCTATCTACAAATGTGAAAAACTCACTATTATGTTGTTTCAACAGGACACATTCATATATTTACCAAAACATTGCATTTATTGCAGACCAAATTTCATGAAATTTACCTGTAATTTAATTAGCGGCCTGTGGATTGTTTTTTATTTGACTATATATAAAATATAGATTCAACATATTCCATTCAGTCGACTATTGCTTTAAAACTTTAAAAACGTACGCTGATTTCACGAAATTCAGCTGTTAATTAGCCGACCTGATCATGAGATTTAACACCACTGGCTTGTTTTTTATTGGTTTATGTTAAAGATGAATCCATACAGAAGTAATTAAATCTTTTACAAGATTAAAACTCAAAATTCGTGTCGTGATTACGTAATAGATCCACTGCTTAAAAGTTTTGATAAATAGAATGATATTTGTATGCGTGGTGCATAAACATTTGAATGAGTTTCATATAAATTATTTAATTTGTTTTAAAAACCAAATTTCTGTTCGATAAACCCTTTATCTATTTCCCTACCTAGACACAGACTAGACATATTCTAGATATCCATATGTCATAAATCAATCTGTTCATGCCAAAAAACTTTGTTTCAAATCTACAACTTTTATTAAATTACATAAATTATCTTTTTACATTGTGTAGGCTCTTTTGGCAAATTTGTTCACTGACATAACTTAAAAAACCAATTATACCTTATTTATGCCTTTGCCTTTATTAAAATACTCAAAAGAATAAATCCACTTTTTTGTATCACTAAAGTGTAAAATAAAAAAATGTATATGCTTTACAACTTAAAGAACTTGTGCAAGGCTCAGACACATTTTACCATCACCAAAAGAGCACTCTAAAAAAAAAAACAACAACATATAAAGTTGTTACAGTTTCTATTGTTTGTACAACGTACTTTTTACAGCCAGCATTTTTATTTTATGATCACTCTCTGCCTTCTGTAGGCTGAGACTGTTGCAACAAAAGGAATTTCTTGTTAAAGTGTGAGAGGGTAAAAGATAATTGTAGGCACAAAGAAATTTGCTTTAAAGTAATTTTTTTTAATGTTATAGTCTTAAATTACGTAAAAATGTTTGGGCACACATTGTTTAAGAGTAGGAGGTGGAAAACTAATAAAAATAATAAAAAAAAATATTGTTAAATTATATTTTTTTATTGCCATAATGTTATCACTCAAACTGATTTTTTTTACAAATGACTATATTTTTTGTTTGTTTGTTTTGGAATTGCATTACCTTGTGAAATTAATGTAGAATTGGAAAAATGGTAATTGATACTACACAATTTCTACTGGTACTTGGGGAAATGATATAATGGGCAACATACTCGTATTGTACAACTACAAAACTGAAATTTATTATATATAATTTCATTTTTTTGAAAAATCTTTTATTGTGCGGATAGCAAGACTCTGGAACTTTTTTCCTATTACCTTAAGTATTTTTTCTTGTTCGAACAATGCCTTTCGTTTAAAAATCTTAGACTTTTTAAATACTCACGTATAGCTACTGATGGACAATAGTATAATTATGATATTATTAATACATATTTTCTTTAATGTGGCTGGGGAGCCTTAATCTAAGTGATGAATTCTTTTGTTTTTTATTGAATTTATGAATTAATATATAAGAATCAGGTATTATTTACTTGTAATATTGTTATTTTGGCCTATAAGGCTTGATATTACATAAATGAATAAATAAATAAATAAAAATAAAATAATTATAATTGGTTGTAAATGTTTTCTAATACCCATTTGCTTTAACATTTAATTTTAAGTTTAGAAAATCAATAATTTAAAGTAAAATTTTTAAATATTTTCGTTAAAATTTTTCATTACTATAAAAAATCTGTTGCAAAACTTTCTGGAATGTTGTAGTTGCTATATTCCCCAGAGCCAAACAACAGTTAACCATTTCCTTATCCCTTTAAACTGCAATTTAAAATAAATATTGTAAATCTCTACAACGAATTCCTAAGTGTATTGTTGCTGTTCACTTAATTAACTCAGCTACTAAATTAACACATAAAATACAGATAAAAATTGTTTGTTTTTGCATAAAAATAACAAAAATTCTTATTGCGCAGTTTAAGAAACAAACAAATTTCAGGGCCACAAAAAAAAGTGAACTAAAAAACCTTTAAACAACTTCTTAAGCAACATGGCAACAATGGAAAATCCACCAGACTTCCGTTTGAAGCTCCAACACAATAAGATGGCTGGAAATTGAAATTGTATTTTATAACTCTAATACTTATTTATGGCTTGGTATTAAAAGACAGACAGAGAGAGAGAGAGTGAGCTATTAAAGAGAGAACAAAAAAAAAATAACCAGTATAAGCACTAAAACATAAAGCAAATCTATTGTTATTTTTATGTTGCCAACGATAGACAAATTTAAGTTTATGCAAATATAAACAAACTAAAAGTTTAAAAGTAGTAAAGAAAGGAAACACAATACAATTTGAAGGAATTAAGGAAAACTGCAATAAGTTTGTTATAAATGAAATTTATTGAATAATACTGCTATTAAAACAATCGAACCTAGAATAGCTTAAGATCTTGGTACCTTGGATGAACCCAGCGAGCGAGAAAACACCAATTATTAATGGAAATAAAATATTATCATAAAATATGTTCATGCTTGTCTATATTATGCCTTGTTCTTAATTTATCTTCTCTAATTCTATGAACAAATTAAGCAATTTCATTTACCATTTCTACTAATTGCTGCAAATCTCATAGTTTGTGTCTTCAATTATGTTCTTGCATCATTAGATTTTAATTTCCCAATTTGCACTAGCTGCAACTGCCAATATTTCTTGTTTAAGTTCTTTTTTTAAGTTTCTCAAACATGTAGCAGCATAAAAGTTGCGTAAAAGTTTTGCTGGTTTTACTTTAGAAAAATCTGCACGTGATTTTCGAAGGCAAAATGGCAAGACATTAAACATTTTTAAATGATTATATAACTACGAAATAAGTAATCATTAAAACTATGTATATGTATTTTCTTCATGAAAGTTGTAAATTTAATTTCCGCTTCATTACAAAAACGTATGATTTTGATATTACTTGTAAACACATATATATTGATTTTTAAGAAAGTTTTTTTGTTTGTTAAATGTTAAAGGCAGCAGGAAGTGAAAGAAATCTAAAGCATAATTTTGGGGATGATATGAAAAAGAATTTTTCTCCTTAGATTTAAGCATATTTTTTTAAATTATTCTCTTAACTTAACTAATATTCTTTATTTAGATTGCATGCCTCTAAAAATCATATTCCTTCTAATTTCAATTTGTGTTTTTTATGTTTTTAAGCCATAAAAATCTTTAACTATTTGAATGTGTATATTGATTTAGCACGTGCTAATAGCTCCATGATATATTATGACTTTTTTATGATTTTCCTGTGAACATAAAAATGAAAGACCAACAAAAATTAAAAAAATAAATAAGCATTAGATATAAAAAAGAAAATTTTGCTGCTGCTGTAATCGTGTCAATGGCAGAGCGTTATTCTTTTTCTTCATTTTCAGTAAGGAATTTCTTTGCTTTTATTTTAATATTTTATGATTTAAAAATGGAATATTTATTGCTTCTACGTATTAGATAATCAACCTGGAGTTTTCAATTGTTGTGTGGCAAAATGTTCGTAAGAAATATCACAATTTTCTTCAAGTTCGGAAAAATATATACGTATTTTATATATTGGTGGCTTTTTATCCTAAAGTCCTACAAAAATTATGTTCGTTAAGGAAATATCATTTTCAAGTTCTTAAACAAATGTTAAATAAAAATAAGAAGGATTTAATAGCATTATTGCCAGAAAAACATTTTTCTGCGTTTTCAATTGTTGTAAAATATTAAAAATATAAAAAAATTTTACAAGTTCCAAAAAAGGATATATGTCATGCTTTTTATCTAAAGGAGCTACAGTTACCATTTTCGCAGAAAATGTCAAAAAGACTTTCTAACATTCATATTTGAAATTTCAAGGCATTCAAGAGATTTACGATAAGTTTATAGAATTTTTTTTGGCGGAAAAAATTTTTAAAATTTTTTTTCCTTATAAAAATTTTAGCAATGGTGGTTAAGTATTAAAAATATCATAAATTGTTTCAAATTCCAATAAGGGATTAATGGCCAGCTAATTATCCAAAAGTCCATCATGTTTATAGTTTCAAAGCATTTAAGAAATGTGCAATGATTTTGCAACATTTTTTAGGCGAAAAAATATCCAAAAAAATTAAGTAATAAATTAATTTACTTCACAAAAGGCTATATATAGATAGAATGCTAGCCATATTCTATCCAAAGGACATACAATTACCACTTTTGAAGCATATTTTTTAAATATTACCAAAAAAAAGTACTATTTCGGAAAATTTTAAAAAATTTAGTGTTTTTTTTACAAAAGAAGTTAAAAAGTACGATGAATATCCAAAATTTTACCAAAACAGTTCTTTTTGCAAATAACCGGGAATGCATTAAAAACATTTAAATTGTTGTATAAAAAATTAATGTATAAAAGTATGCATATTTTTTCAAAATAGTACTTTCCTTAAAATAATTATCAAAAGTACTTTTCTAAAAATTAAAGCTTTCAATAGATTGTTAAGGAGCTTGGTATTATTCATTATATATATTAATGGTGATATGAAGTTTAAAGCTTTAGTTTCCCTTTCTAATACACTCTATAACTTACAAAAACTTTCGATTACAATTATCTTTCCATCATACCCACGGAATAATACTAAATATAATATCCTGTGCTAGCAATAAAAACAGATGAATATAAAAGAAACGGCTGCATTTTATTATGAACCTATTGTTAAATATTTTGTATATAGTTGTATATAATATTCAATAAAACATTTAGCAATTCATAAAAACCAAACAACCATCAATAATTCTTATTATTTATTTGAATTCAGGTCTGGTCTTTGTAGCAATACTAAAGCATACATACAAACACACCCACACTTCAACTCACTCAAGTTGAAAGTAATTATTGTTTATTATGGCTTAAGTCAAATTTCTATATGGCTTACAAAATTTCTCGTTTATTTGTGGTTTTGGCAGTCTGCTGTTTTGTCTCGTATTTCGGATTTTATTTAAACTTTCAAAATTTTCGG
Organism: Bellardia bayeri; assembly: GCA_950370525.1. Classification (NCBI taxonomy): domain Eukaryota; kingdom Metazoa; phylum Arthropoda; class Insecta; order Diptera; family Calliphoridae; genus Bellardia; species Bellardia bayeri. The sequence continues at coordinate 3,987,651 of OX493268.1, forward strand.
GTCATACTTTGTACAAAAAAAAAATAAAAAATAATAAAATGTGAAAAAATAACAAAACATGTTTATGTAACAAATCGATCTGCTGCTTGTGAAATAAATATTTTTTTTTTGTAAATAATTAACAAGCACAAACTGCGAAGCTTTTTGGCTTATCTGCAGAAAACACCCAGAGTCTTTGGTAGGAATCGAACCCGCACCCTTTGACTGTGGGTATGTACAGAGTGGCAGCTTGTTGCCGAGCCTGGCTGTTTGACGCTTATTGCGAGAACATGTGCGAGAAAACTGGTTCTATACAAATTAGTACAAAGAAGCACGAAGCGGACAGAGCGCAAAGCTGACTGAATATGAGAAAACAGTGTCAAGCGTTTTTCAGCGCCGATAACATTGTTTATGTTATATTGTTATGATTTCAACTTGTATGGAAAACATAAAAATAGTTAAAAACAAAAATTTAAGAAAAAGTAAAAAAACATGCAATCAAAAAATTAAAAAAGTAATAAAAATTAAAAAGAAAATAAAAATTAAAAAATAAAATAAAATAAATGTACATAAAACAAAAATAATATATAAAATATCAGCGCTGATTCTCGCATCCACTATGAACATTCAAACTTGTTTCTCGCATGAAGAATTCTGGCAATAAGCGTTAACCAGCTCGGCTCGGCAACAAGCTGCTACTCTGTACATACCCTTAAGCTGAAAGTCCATACCAAGCGTTTACGCGTTTCTCGCGTTCTAAGCAACTGTCAAAAAAGTAGAATCAATGTAGCCGTACGTTTTAAGTTACACACTTAAAAGCATACTTTCTACTTCTGAAAGCATCGCAAGCATCGAACAGCTGACATTGACAAATGAAAAGCAAATTTATTTTAAAGGTGATGTCACTAAAAAAATGAAAGCTGAAAAAACATTTTTTATAACTTCATATAAAAACAAAATTAGCTGGGCTTACGGCAGCACCTCCAAAAGTACACATATATAAAACACAAATGATTGACGCGAAAAATCCTCACATGCAACTTGAAATACTTGACGCTTAAAACGCTTAGAAAGCTATAAATGCGTTGACGCTAAAACGCGAGTTGTGGGCCTCCAGCTTTAAGGTATAGTAATTACAACAGCAGTATTTGGCACAAAAAACTCTTAAGATGAACACAAGCCACCAAAAAACAAAAAAAATAGGAATTATATTTGTAAACAGTAAAAAGTTTAGGAGTTGAAAATTATATTAAAAAAAAAAAAACAAAATTGCCATTTACAACTTGAGGCATTTTCTATGCCATTTAATGCTGCCTACTGAGCTTTAAATAAATGTTGGCAAAGTTGGAAAAACAATAAGAGCCAAGAGAGAGAGAGAGAGAGAGAGAGAGGGAGAGTGAGAGGAATATGAATTTTCATACAAATGCCAGAAACTGTGAAAGTATAATAGCATGAATAAATGTAGACCAGAAAAAGGATTCTTTATAAGCTCGTTAGTATAAAAAAATATACAAATCAGTCTGCTTTTGTTTCTGCCACATTATTTTCTCTTAAAGAAAGTCCTATTTAAAGAATTATTAAAGAAATATCCTAAATATATGCTATAATAATACTTGTATTACAAAGTTAGATTGTAAAAAAAAAAGAAATATTTCTTTTATAAACAAACCCTTTTTAAACAAACTTGAAATTTAATACTTTAATACTTTTTTATTTCTGGAGAACCTAAAGTACTTTTACTTTGAGTACACTAAATTATTCGTAATGAATTGCAATTTAATTGATGCTTTGTATTGCTTTTATATTTATGTGAATGGGCATAAAATTAAGTAAAAAGTTTGTCGAAAGAAGTTGTTAAAAGATAATTGGTTTTTAAACAAATTTGGAGTGAACATAATTTTAATTATTTAAAGCAATTAATTTATATTTAACAATTTTTTAGACATCTTACTGGAAACTCTCGCTTCAAATGCAGCTTTGTTGAGCAGAAAACAGTTTATGGACTAAAGCTTTCTTTTAAATGATGTTTCCATTACAGCCAACAAAGTATACACATATATTTTTGATGCTTTTAAAAATTTTAATTGATTTGATCTTTGATTTGTCCTTCCGTGCATGAGTTTGTTTGTGTAAAACACGCGTACATCTGAAATACACAACCGAAAGTAAAAAACCTAAATGCTTGTCATTACTTAAAAATGTGTGGTATTGAAAATCAGTAAAATCGTTTTTGACTAAAAAGTTTAATGAAGAAATATAATTTGTGTCAATTCCCTAGAATTCTCTTAAATAGAGTTTTAGTTTGAGCCAACTTGATATATTTCTAAAAATCTATTCTGCTTAAGCAATGTCCTTCTGCTCTTCATTATGTATGTGTCAAACACTAGCACGTATAAAATACACAACCAAAAGTAATAAGATTTACACATAAATAATTGTCATTGTACTAAAAAGTTTGGCATTGAAATTCGTTTAAATCGTTTTTGCAGAAGCTTTTTAAGAAAGTGTATATAATGAGCTTAATTTGTGTAATTATAATTTTAGTTAAAGGGTATTTGAGATTTCACGCAGACGACTATAGCATGCAAACTTGGTTTCTTTTAATACAATTTATTTAATTTACTTTAATAAAGGATATTTGTTTGGCACCCACAAATACATTGCTTTTTGTTGTTATAACTTTATCAAAATTCCAATTAAATTTTCAAAATATCGCAAAATTGTTAAATCATTTCAATAAGTTTAACAGCAAATTAATATCAAGTAAAAGAGATTTTTACTGTAGAAATACTTAAGTAAAATATCAATGTTTATTTATAATTTCTAATAACATTTTCAAACAAAAATGGTCCCAGTTTCCACATAAATGTATTTTTACCATACAAAATATGTTTGTTTAAGATAAATGCATTAATAATAAATTGAATTTATTTTGTATGTATAAACATTTCACATTTCTATTAAGCAGAGAGAAAATCGATAGAAGAAATATCCGCTACTTAAGGAAAAAACATAGTGGTGACATTGCAGCCATAGTGTCTTACAATAAGCATTCATATAACTGCGTAAATTAATATGATCACAGCCAAGATTTTTAACATTATTCAACAATATTCTAGTCACTGTTATTATTGTGAAATTTTGTTAGATAAAAACCTGGTAAAAAAATAAAAAATCAATTATATCAAAAATTATTAAATTAATATTTCCTTAAGTATAACAGGCATGGAATTTGTAAATTATTTTAAACTTTTCTTAAGTGTTTATTTGAAGATTTGAAATACTAAAATATTCATTTACTGTCTACATAATGACATCAAATCAAGGTTAAATTAAACTCAGAAACTAAACATAAAATTTATATATATTTATCGAGTCAATAGCAGTGATTTTTCCAACCCTGCCATATATGCTCAACTACACATTTACAAACTGTTTTGCCTTTAAAATTGTTGTTCTCTCATGAATGGCCCTCTGCTATGGAGTTACATTTTTGTGAATTACAAATGTATATGTATGTGAGTATGTGTGTATGCATGTGTAAATGAGTAGAAAAAATGTGTTGGGGTGTCATGAAAAAAACCCTGCCGTTTTAAAGAATTTAAAATCCACAGTGTTGTAACTTATGAAAGCAGCAATATCATATAACTTGTGCCATTTGAATATGAGGTTGAAAATTTACTTTAATTTGAACACATATTTTTGACCATGCTGAGGTATGGTTGCAATGTTTTAAAATGTAAAATTTATATTCTGCAAAACTAGTTACAAACTCTACAGGTTTGTTAAAACATTTTGCTATTTATGTAAATAATTAAGTGTTTTTATTATTTTTTTTGAACACGTGTCTTTTTGCATAATAAAATTGTATCTGTTTAAGACTTTTTAACAAGTTACACACATCAGCTGTAGTTGAGAGTTGCAGAATTAAGCAGCAAATTTAATTATAAAAATGTTGTTATTTTGAACCTGTGTTTTATACAGTTTACTCAACACATGCTTTACAAGCAGATAAATAGAACAAAGTCTATAGAAAATTAGATTTTGGTTTATTTAAATTTTAATTTGACAACAAAATTTAAAGAAATTAAAATTTTATAGAAATTATTTTAAAATTGAATTTTACAAATATTTTAAAAAATTTGTTTATAATAATAATAATAAAGCAAAAAATTAATTCTATAAATTGTTTTTTCAAGCAATTAGGTCACTTTTAATATTTCTATAAACATGTTTTATATATTTATATATTTTAATATCCAATATTTCGCTATCACAATGGATAGCTTCTTCCTCAGGGATAAGACAATTTTTGAATTATAATAAATTAATAATTGAAGTATAAAAATGAACATTTTTTTAACAGAAAATAAAAAGTTTACAATGATATACAATTATGATATATAGTATACATATATAAAAGCTTGTTTGGAATAATAAATGAAAAATTAAATATGTAATATTTTTAGTTTCTAAACTTATTCTTATAAATTAAATGTCTGTAATTTTGAGCTACATTGTCTGTATCTGTTTTAAAACTAATTCTCTTTTCTATCGGTACATTAATAATCTGTAATATTTTTAACATAAATCGTTATATAATTTTTAAAATTTGTTTGTGTATTTAATACAGTAGTATTTTCAAAATCTGAATAATGATCTAAATTGTAACAGTGCGATGTTAATGCAGCTTTTTGAGAAGAAGTATGTTTGTGTTTTTGGTCAGATTTATGTCCAGCTAATCTAGTTTTCAATTTGTTTTTAGTTGTACCTACATATATTTTATTACATTTTTCATTATTTTTAACCTTACATGGTATTTTATAAACAATATTTCATTTATCTAATTTTACTGTTTTATCCCTTATTTAAAGAAAAAAAAGAACTAAATAATTAAAAAAAAAAAATTAACTTATTTATACATATTTTAATAGTTTACTTATTATTGAACTCATAAATTTTATGAACTTTATGGAATTTTTTAAAGTTTTGCCAACATCAAGATAATATTTTGTTAATACAGTCATTCTATAGCTGACTTTTATACCCTTCACCTTCATGAGAAGGGTATATATGTGACCCGGCCTATGAAAAGGTGGCTTATGACTCAAAAAAGAAATGCAATTCCATTTATTATCTTGAGTCTGGATTTTCAATAAAATTCAGTTTTTCTTTCATTTGTGCTCTTCTTTCTTTACATTTTTAGTACACTTCTAAGCAAGTTAGGACTTTCTAGTCCGCGAAAGAGCGTCTCAAAAACTATTGAAACCAAAAAAAACGTGGAAATTTTTGTTCAATCATAAGCCACCTTTTCATAGGCCGGATCACATATAAGTTTGTCATTCCGTTTGTAATTTCCACAATATAATTTTCCGACCCTATAAAGTATATATATTCTGGATCCTTATAGATAGCGGAGGCTATTAAGTAACGTCCGTCTGTCTGTCTGACTGTTGAAATTAATTTTCTGAAGTCTCCAGATATCTTCGGGATCCAAATCTTCAATAATTCTGTCAGACATGCTCTCGAGAAATTTGCTATTTACAATTAGCAAAATCCGTCCATAAATAACGAAGATATGAGCAAAAATCCGAGACAACCTCTGAAAATTTCATCAAAGAAACTAATAAACTCATCAACAGATGGCGTTGATCACAAAAAGTTGCTAACAAATTCATCAACAGATGGCGTGTTTAACATCAAAGTGTTCGAAAACTTTAAGTGTGTTCTTAAACCGTAATATAAGTGTGTAAAAAGACAATGTGTTCACATTTAATTGTGTTTGTGTACATTTAAATAAATACCCTGAAGGAAACCTGGGGACAAGTGTCTCCAAGTCACCACTTTTTTCTACTATTTTGGTAACGGTTTGGCGACATTGTCAACAGCATTGTCACAATGGTTATTATTATACAATTATTTTTTTTTCATTTGTGAGCCCCGATAGACTAGGCGATAGTGTGCCGGACTATCAATTAGAGGATTGCGAGTTCGATTTCCGCCAAAGACTCTGGGTGTTTTCGAATTTATTTTTAATTAAATATTTTTTAGTATTTTATTTTTTTATTAATAAAACTCCAAAACTTAGAAAAAAATTAATTTTTATTTTCTATTTCAGAAAAGTACCAAAAGTGTAGACAATGTGGTCCCACAAGAACTACCTTGTCAATAGTACCTATGTCAGTAGTGGATTTTCAATGACACGCACATGTTAAATGTCTATAGTAATTAGCATTGTTTGGGGTATACTAAGTCACTAGTACTGGTGACTATGTCACTAGTAAATCAGTACAGTTTCACTATTGACATTGCCTGCAGGGTAGAGACTCGTTATATTTTCTACAAACTACTTGACGGTTTTATTTGGCAATTAAAAAGAATCCGGTTTATTTAAAGGAAATAAACCACCGTTTTTAAAAGGTAAAAACGTAAAAATATACTATATATATGTATATAATATAATTATGCATCCACAACAATATATAAGATTCGGCACGGCCGAATATAGCACTCTTACTTGTTTTTTTCTTTAATTTGTGTTCTTGTTCGCTGAATTGATTTTTACTTTTTTCCAAAAAGTTGCGGCAGTAATTTATTTATTTTTTTTTATGGTCATTAACATTTTTTCCTGTGCAATAAAAATCAATAAATTGGCCAAATTATTTATAAGCACAACTGAATAATATCGAAAATAATAAAAAAAAAAAAAAAAACAACCAAAAGTTAGCAAAGTTTTTTATATGTATTTCACTTTGAGCAAGAAAACTTTTATATTGAACATACAACTGTTGGATATTTTGATTTATTAGACACCAGGCCAAAACATATATTTTGTGTAAAATATAGCAAACAACAAAAATTTTATTGAAATTCATGCATATCTCAATTCAAAACATTAACTTTCAGTTACAATTCTGTAATCTAGCTGAATGTGGTAACAGTAGGAATGAAAAAATAAAACGAAATGTCAACACGTGTAAGTACTTCTTAGCATTCCACTTTATTGGCTTTTTAAAGATTTATTTCGTTTGCCTTTTCCTTTTTCACTAAGGCTTAATCTTCAATTAGCTCCAAGTTTTACTTTGGTTTGATTTCTCATTTGTTTTTTTTTTTATTTTATTTTGTAACTTTTGCTCCCAGTTTAAATACAGTTGTATTGAGTTGCGATTACGTGTTCTTATTATTACTTCCAAGCCAATAAATCTCATGTTTTACTTTTCTATTTTTTTTTTTTCATTTCTATATGCTCTTTTTTCTTTCATTTAAAAGGCGGGCGTGGTGGGTAGCATGGTAACTGTTTGTAACACATTGACAGAAAACAAACAAACTTTTGATTGGATTTGATTAATTTTAATTTTGTACAAGTGGCAATTTGTGTTCGACAGTAATTTTCTTCGGTATTTTTCTTTTGTATTACACATAATGTCCGACTGCTTGTAATTGTCTGTTTATATCAAAGTGAACCATATTTACATGATTTCCTTAAAATTTCAAAGAGTGATCTTTGATATTTGTTGATACATTTTTTCCATAAGTAACAATTAAACTTTTTATCTTCATTTGCTGGTGTTCCAATGTGGTTTTGTTTTTGTGCTGAAGTTTGTAACACCCCAAAATATTAGTCTGCCATCCCCCTTCAAGTATACCGATTGATTAAACGATGTTTGTCCGTCTGGCTGGCTGCTATTTCAATAAAATTTAGTATGATTTTTTTTCGGCCCAAAGACGGTTACGATTGAATTTGGTTGAAATATGTTTTCACCTAGCCCCCCATTAAAATGTTCTCACGAAATAGGGGTTTATCGTTCATAAATGTCAAATAAGTTGTACATGAAGCCTAATCATACCTACAAATTTTCTGCATATCATTCCATAATTAATTGGCCATAGCTCCCACAGAAGGCAGACTTCCGAAATCACTTCAAAAAGCATAACTCCCTTAACTTACACTTTTAGATGTACATATTATTCTTTTAAAAGTGTTTATATCGAGATATAATTTAATATTACAATGTACAGAAGTCATGCCACAAAATTTTTGGATGATCGGTCCATAATAAGTCAAAAAGCTATGTTTGCACACAAACTGGGTGTGGAATATTATATGGTCGAGCTTAACCGATTATACATAATTACTTGTTTTACAATGGTTATGAGAAAAAAATGTTTGTTTGGAGAAAAAAAAAATAATTCCTTTCACGCATTAGTCCTTTCTAAAGGATTGTATACCTAGAAACTCCCTGCATTTTGTCTGTCTTCATTTTCACGACATAGTTCTTAGTTTAGTTATGTATTGTAGCCCTTAAAATATTCGTTTAATATACATACACATACTTTCAAATCTCTTCTCCTTTAAATCTTTATTTTTCCATTAACATTCTACTTACAACTTTTATTTAATACTCTTTTAGAACATTCAGTTATATTATTTTGTTATTTGCATATATTTTAAATATGGATTTGTTTCTATACCAGCCAACATAAACCTCAATCAGCCCTACACTTCAATAAATCCATCACTTCATTTATATTTATGCACATATTTCCCAGTTTATTTTTATATTATTTTTTTCTCTCTCATCCATTTTTACCTGACGTCTATTGTAAGTCAATGTGATTTACTACCGGAAAACAAAAACCGTTTTTTGCCTGGTTTGTTGTAGGTATTGTATAACGGCAAGGAGGATGTGTGTTGACAAATAAAACTGTGATTGAAGGTTGTCTGAGTTCGAAAGAGCGAATGTTAATGAAATGAATGCGAAAGAAAAAACGTTTATTTATTTGATTTATTTTAATTGAGTTCACGGTTTCCACCAATATCGAATGGAAGCAACAGAATGTGTTTAAAATTTTTGGTGACAATGGCAATAAAATGCAAATGTTGTTGGTACATACATACATACATACTTAATAATATATATAAAATATATATAAAAGAGTGAAGAATATTTTTAAATTTAAAAACAATTATTGTCAAATCTTCAGCACAGTTTTCTTTGAGAGTGACACTCAAATTATTAATTTATCTGCAAAATATACCACTTGTGTTTATGTATATTTGTATTCAGTTTAAAGACGCTTGCTTTGTTTTAAAAAAGTAGCCTTTGGTTTAAGGTTGTAAATGTTTATTATAAATAGACTTGTTCCCGTATTTTATTGTTTGCAAAATAATATACTTGAAGACTTGTATACAATAACTTATTTTCGTTATTGCTTAATGTTCTCTATTTGCAATTTTCTTACATTGTGATTTTAATCCCACCTGAGCACATGGCCAGTCAATGCAAAATAAGTCTAATGAGGCTTAGAGGTTTTCTATAATATTATTAAAATAATTATTACACATCTTGTGTGCTTGAACATTTGTACAGATTTCAAATTTTCATAATTAAAATATTTACAACAACTTATTTGGCTTTCTGTGCCAACAAACAATATTTCAACAGTTTAGACATCAAGGCTAAACAACAACTAAAACAACTTAAAACATAAACTTAGTTGAACTTGAACAGAACAAGCAAAATCAGCAAACGACTACAGCGGCGACTAGGACACAACAACAACAGGAACTGAAAACAATATTAAACCGGAACTTAAAAAAAGTAATAAAATATGAGCCGAGTGCAAGGAAGAAAATGACACTAAATAAATAATGTCTTTAACAACTGGGCTAATTATGACACAAAATATACAAGTGTTAAGAAAAAAGTTGTAAGAAAAATTGTGTTTTCCCAGAGAACTACAGCTGTGTTCACAAGGTCGTAGTTGTACGGGATGTCAATTTAATAATTTATGCGTTAAATTTATGTTAAAAGCAAGCAAACTTTTTAAATGAAAGTAAGTGTTTACAGAAACATAAAACAAGTCAGCCAGTTTAGCCTTTAATAAATTGGAAAACGGAAATAGATAATGTAACTTTCTTATTATAATCATTAGCTGCTTATAATTTCATTATATATTGTGTTTAATAATTGTCTTAATAATTTTTTGCTCGTTTCTTTCTTCTCTCTCTCTTACACAGCCTTTGGCCTAACCAGCCATTAGAAATTGTTGTTGGTTTTTACTAAGTGCTCAAAAACATAATACATTTCCTTTTAATTTTCTATCTAAAGCTTCACATTGTCAACGTAGCTAAAAGTTAAGAAAGTTTTCTTCTAAAAGTTTATTTCTCTTACATAGAAGTATGTGTGACAACCATCACAATACATTTCAGCCACTTGAAAAGGATTGTGTGTCTAAAAGTTTAATCTAGTATGTTTCTTTGTATGCGTACATATGTAAGTATAAATGTTTGTTAGCTTTTTTTTACTATTACCAAAAAACAATAAACTATATCCAAGACTTTCTGACTTGGCATTTTTGTAATGAATTTTATGGTTTGAAATTTTTTGCTGCCTTTGCTGCTTTTCTAGCCCTTTAGAATTTTATGGTTGCTGTAAGTTTACGTTTAAATTTATAAAGTTGAAATGGAAATAAATGTATGTATTTTTGATACCCTTCACTAGGGTGATAAGGTTTGTTATGACATTTGTAAGTAACATCATATCCACTTGTCAAAATAGCTGCAATATTTGCACAACTTTTTTCCACAAATATTATAGACAGCAACTTTAGTATTAGTCTTATGTTTAGGTACGTAGTCTTTATTTCAAAGACGTATACTTTATTTTAAAAGAGTAGAATTTATTTTAAAGACATAGTTTTTATTTCAATGAAGTAGTCTTTAGTTAAAAGACGTAATAGAAGTATTGAGACTTCTAGAGAGTCCCAGGTTCAAACATTGATCACTAATCAATAACTTCTCTCCCTTTCTTACTTTGCACAATTTTTGAGCACTATTTTGCTTTAGTCTTAGAGTGTTATGATTACCCTACATTTGCAATGAAAACTTTACTTTTACAACACTTTGAGAATTGTTCAAACTTAAGATCTTTTTGAAAAAAGGTCAAATAAATTATAATATGAAACTTTACTTTTACTTTAAATGCTGTCTATCTTTATAAAACATGTCATAAACTAATTTACGATTTTCCCATAGGTAGGGTTTATAGTATTCGATACTGATGATTATATAAATTTAACTTCTCTCTTGTTTTGGTGCTAATGCTTGTTACATTTATACAACTTACGCACGGTATTATATTATAGATATTATAGATATAGATATTTTTACGTATTATTTTAAAATGTAATAAAAAGCTTCGTACAGATTTTACTAAAGAGTTCTTAAATCTTCTAAAATATTTAAAATTTAATATTGATTTAAACATTCGACTTAAATGTGTTTAAATCAATCACATGCTTAAGGCCAACATAAACTGTATGCGAGAGTTACTTTAATCGATAACGGTTACTATTCTTAAGCGTAGTTAAAATATATATTGACATTAGAACTCACAGGGGGTCAATTGTAAAATAAATGTGAAAAATATAAAAATTTTAGTTTCACACAAGTTTTTTTTTCATGCAGTAAATGTGTTTTATATTGACAGCAGTATGAAGTTATGCTACAAACTTCATTTTCGTGTTTACTTCTGTGTGAAATTCATATGGAAATGTTGAAAGATTTTCATATCAAATACTGATACAATTGAATTCTTTGATATCAAACCCGTAGTCGTTATGATGAGAAAAATATATTGGATTACTATTTCTGTGTCAGCAAAATGTTTGATGAACTTGCATATATTTAATCAATAGGTCTAATTTAAAACTATTTACTGAGAAACTCCTTTTAGATATGTATCCATTAACAGCAGGCAAGCTATTAAATTATTCACCAAGTTTATTGACTGGTTAATGGTTTTAATGTTTATAAGATACATTTTTTATTTAATTACATGACTTTCCTTTGCACATATCAAGAAAATAGTAAACAATTTAAATTAAATTAAAAAAGTACCAAGCAAGTAATTATACAACTGATACGTTCATTTTCGTTCTTCTTACGTCTATTAATATCAAAGTAAAAACAAATTAAATTACCAAATGATATAAGAAAAAAATCTGTAAATTAACATGTTTTATCGTAAAAAAAAAATCCAGAAAAAATAAGTAACAAGAAATAATAACTTTTTAACAACTGTTTAAATTGCTTTTACTTCCTCAAACAAAAAGCTTTAATGTTTGCTATATTTTAATAAGAAAGCCACTTCAAAGAAAATGCTGTGAAATTGTATATTTGACAACATGTATGTATATATGTATACTTTAGATCAATTTTATAAAAATTTACACAAAGACTTTCGCCAGAAACCAAAAAAATTCATTTTAAAGAAAATGTTTTTTTACGATGTTGTTTCTTTTTTTTTTTTTTTTTTTTTGCGTAAAAAATAATACATTAAACAATAAATGATACTTCAATATTAAGCAGCCCCTTAGAATATACTACAGTTTATCTCGCGCCATTTTGATATTAAACTCGTATGTATGTAAGTAAGTATATGTGTAAAAAATGTGAAACAAAATGCTGTTGACAAAAAGTAGCAGATATCAATCAAATAAACTTGCAGCTATAATAAAAAAAATCTACAAGAAAATTGTGAGAGGCTAGAATGCTGCTAATATATTTTTGTACAAATAGCAAGAATACTTTAATAAATATTTACTAAAATAAAAACTAGTAGGAGAAGCAGATACAAGAATTGGTAGGTAGAAATAATAATGATGATAAGTTATTAAGAGCCTGTAGCTGTATGCGGCTAAATGTAAGAAAGTAGAAGTATGTGAATTTCACACCCGACTTTAAAGAATTAGCAGAAATAGAAAAAAAAATCAGAAATTTAGTTTAAATTTTATATATTTAACTATAAAATTCTATATACACAAAACGTTTTTAAGAAAATGTAAAAAATGTTAGTGAAAATTTTAAATCTAACAGAAAAAGAACTTTTAGTAAATTTAGTAGTTTTAAGTTAAAGTGCTTTAATTCATTATTTATTATTATTTAGATATTTAATAAAAACTCTTGTGTTTACAAGGTGTGTTTTTAAGGTACAATAAAAAAATACTTTTTTCAAATGGCAAAAATTTTAGTTAAAATTAAATTTAAAAAGTACCAGAAAAAGTACTTCTTTGTACTATCTTTGCCATCGATACGGCCCAGCACGAATCAACACAATAATCGGCTTCTGAGATTTTTTTCGGTATAAGTATGGTAGAACTACTACAGTTTCGACAAGTAGGGAACGTGCCACAAGAGATACCGCACAAACTTATTGGAGAAAAGCAGTGGCTTAAGATAGTCGAGATCGCTGCTGAAGCTTCTAGGAAACAAAAATGATGTTACAATTAACGCACCCGCAAATGGGCTTCAAAAATTGGAGATAAACTATACTGCCGAAACCATTATCTTTCATCTGCCGTGGATCACTTCGCAAAGAATGTGGCGCCGAAATTTATTGTAATATTTAGTACTTTTTGGGCTAAATTTGTTAAAATTTTATTTATCAATGTGTTTTAAAATAAATTTTTGTATCATATTGTTTAAATTAAATATTATTTAGCTAACGGTTTGATGTATATTTCTATACTATAATTTACTGCACTCTAATAAAATAGAATGTCACCAGAAACCGACCACGTTTTTAAAAATATCGGATTTAATAACAAAAAATTTCGGTTCAGCTTTACTGTACAAAACAATGTATCAGCCATGTCACAGAATTTAATTCTATGCGGAAGTGGAATTAGTGTCGTACTTTGCTTTTATAGAAAAAGTAAAATGAACGATTTTTTCGGCACTAAATCTAAAAATGCTCAAAATTACAATTCCACATAGTAAATTAAAAGTGGTTTCATTCCGACACAAATTTTCAATTTGCTTTTTCTATAGAAGCAAAAAATGGAATCAGTTTCACTTCTGAACGAGTTAAATTCTTTGATATGGCTGTATATCCATTTCTTTCAAATTATATAGTAAAGATATATTAAATTTCTTTTTTATTAATTTAAGCATTCAAAAAATAAGGTGTAGTACGTAATTTATTTCGCTTAAACGTTAAGTTAAGCTAAACATTCATAGATATTCATGTAAAACTTGTTTAAGGGTGAAAAACACAGACCCACCTTTCATTTTTACACATTCTTTTCCCTATGTTAACACAAATATACTATGAATACAATTAGTTATTTATTTGCTTAACTTATATATTTAATTATAAGTTAAAGCAACGTAGTTGTAACAGACATCAGTTATTTACATACTTTCATAAACACTCAAAAATATTGTTGTTGAAAAAATAGTTAAATTAAAGAATAAAAGTTAAGTAAATGAAATAAAGAAACTTGATATTAATTTCAGTAAATTTTTGACTTTCTTCCGCAATTTGTTTCCACTATGACTTTGTTTTGTATATCTGTGTTTGACATAAATTTAGCAAGTTATTTCATATCTATTTATTTAGTATCTTTCTTCGTGTATGCTGTTATAACTGTTACTTCTTGTTTGCCATTTTGCCACTTAAATGTCTTTAGAACTATGAAATCTTTGAATTTTCTACTAACATTTCTTTAGTTACTATTTCTTTTTCATTTACTTTATGTTATGGCTTGTTGTTTATTTTTATATTCTATACTGTCAACAAAAACAATTTAAATGTTTCTCTTTTATGTGTTAAACGATGCATGCAAAATGTATTTTTCTCGACAAATAGTTTATTTTTTTTTATCTATCTATCTATTTGTATATAGTTTGTATTTGTTTGTTTTCTTTTTTGAAAAAATCACATTTTTTCAATTGAAAATACTTTAAACGTTTTTCTTTTTTATTTCCCTAGAAAGCAAAGGCGACAAAAAGCATTGTGTTGAAATCATTTCAAGTCCTTGATAAGTGTTTGTGTTATTGTAGAGATTCGTGTGCATGGTGCACAGTGTGTTTTCTGCTTTAACTAAATATTTTTCTGATTCATGGTTGAGCAAATAAAAAGTGGAAATAAATAATGGTGAATTTACTAAGTTTGATGATTATTAATATTTTTATAAAAACAAACTAATTATACTTTAATTAATATTGATAAAAAATTTAAGCTTTTGCAGAACTAAAAAAGCATTTTAGCTAAATATACATGGCCAATTTTTAGTTAATTAACAACAAAATCAATTAGCTATTTTTCAACAGCAAGTTAAACAATTTAATTTAAATATAACAAACAGAGATTTAATGTAATTAAATTTTTAGAAACAATACACTACAAATAATATTTGGCTTTTGTTTTTGTTTCTCTGAAACTATATGCCCTGGCAAAACACGCACTTGTTAGTTACTAATTTCTCTAATGGCATTTTATCTTATTAAAAACATTTTAATTTTTCTTTGAAATTCTCGTTTATAAAAAAATAAAAACTAATTATATTTGCTTAGTTTTTTTTTAGCTTAGTTACAGTGATTTTGTGATTTTGTTTATTTAAGGCCAGCCAATTATTTGCCACCTGTTTGATTTATTTGTTTGTTTTTTGTATCCTAACGTAATGATGCTCCAGTAGGTAAATAGTATTCAAGCGAGCTTTAGTTATGCTTGTTAAAAATTAGTATATTTTTAATATATTTTTGGCAATGTATAATATTTCAAGCCACCTTTGAGTGTTTTACAGTTGGCAATAGCCTTTAGGTAAATGAAATATTATTACTTTTAATGAAATCTGCAGTTGGAATGTGGTTGAACAAATTAAACAGTAGGTTTTCAAAAAAAAAACGCGATATACCACAGCAGTATTTTTATTAACTACAAATTGACAAAGTTTTTGAATTTGCTGATACTTGCGTACTAACGTTTGTATTTACAGAAACGTTCTTTTATTCTATTTTTACAAACACTTTTATAAAAAAAATACCAAAGTATCATAAAAGCTCTATTTTAAAATTAGCAAAAAAAAAAAAATCTGAAATTTAAGATTAAATTCTATATTTTTAATAAGGAAATTATTTTTGGGAATATTTGCAAGAAAAATTTAAAAGGTATCAGAAAAAGTTTTTTTAGAATTGTTTAAATTTTATTTGTCAATGAGCTTATGTATAATTTTCTTTATTTTAAATATTTTTACGAAGAATTTAAAAAGTATTCAGCAAATATACTTTTAGAAAATTTAGTACTTTTCTATAAAATTTAGCTAATCTTGGCAAAAATTTTTCAAAATTTATTGTTCAAAATAATAAATAATCTTACGTAAAACTTAAAGAGTATTAGAAACAAAGTACTAAAGTACCCAAAGAGTTATATTTTTTTAAATTAGCACAAAATCAAAAAATCTAAAATTTTAGGTAAAATTTTATATATTTAATAAAAAATTCATTATGGCAAACGATTTGAAGAAAAATGTAATAAGTACCCGGCAAAGTACTTTTAAAAAATGTATTACTTTTTTATAAAATTTGCTTAATTGTGGCTTAAATTTATCTATTTTATTTTTCAACTAGTTCATGTATAAAATTATTTATTTTAAATGTTTCTACGACAAATTTAAAAAGTACCAAAAAAGTACATTTCTAAAATTTAGTAATGCTGTGTAAAATTGAATATTAATTAAATAAAACGCATATTTATTGCTTTTTTGGAGTAATCGTCCTTTTTGTAAAAAAAACTCACAAATAACGCTACAAAAAGTCGTTAGTTGGGAAAAACTTTAAGCCATACAAATTAGACAAATTTATTAATATATAAGAAAACCTAAATAAAGTTACCAAATGTAATTTATTGTAAGGCTACTACAATATATATAAAAAACCAAAATTTGCAATATCTAAACAGACACATTATAACGATCTAAAACCAACTGATATTAACAAACATTATTATTATAATGTGTAACTGAAAAATGTAATGAAAACATAAAATTCTAACAAGCCAAGACAATAGAAATGACAGCAGTTAAATAACTAACAAACTACATAAAAAGTTTTAATAAATACTAGCAATAATAGAACAGAGAAAAACTTTACAAAGTTGTGACTAAAATTCACTTACACAAGTGTAAAAACATATAAAATATGTCAGTTTGTAAGGATTCTCATACCAATTCTTTGGAAATTATATATTTTTTTTTTTGTTAAAGAAAATTCAGATGAATAAAGGTTTTACCACCTTATTCATAAAAAATTAAAGTAGACTTCAAATGTATTTTAAGAAAATTTTGTATGAAAATTTTTAGACACATTTCACATTTCAAAGCTACTTTATTTTTTATGAATACGGCAGTTAGTATACACAAAAATTAGAAGTAAGCTATTTTTTCATTTTGTTTAAATTCAAGAGATTTTAAAACAATTCCTGCTAATCCTAGCAAAATATTTTTCTGCTTAAAATAATTAAGTAAATGGCTTTTAGTTAATTTCAACTTAAGGGAAGATAATAATAAAATTTCTAAAATTAGATCAATAATTTAGTACAGAAATAGATTTCACTGTATTTTTAAAATAACCATTACTGTAGGATACTTTTATTTTTATTTTTTATAAAAAGTATATAAAAAGTTCACTTTTTTATTTACCAAAATGTCAAAATAATTTGTGCGTGGCCAAAATTGTTAGAGCGGCGTAGTAATAGAAAACATAAACAAAATTGTTTACCAAATAATGTTTGTTTGAAATTTAGGTGCGGTTAACCATAAATTACACAAAGTGTTAGTTCGTTTTAATGGTGTTTGTTTGTTTAAGTACAGAAGCAAAACATAGAAAAAAAATATTTACATGAAGTGCTTGACAACGTAAAAAATTAAATATAGAAAGAAATTATTTTTATAATTTATATTAAAATAATAATTTTACACATAAAAACCTAACCACCAAACCATATTTGGAATTTTTGTTTAACACCAAAACAAGCAACTGACCAGTGGGGCGTATGAATTTTATTTAATTATTTGTACATGTGCGATATTATTTATACGTCCAGGTGCTCAATAAGCAAAACACTTTTAAATAGGAAATTATTATTATTATTATTTTAATACTAATTAACATTCATTATAAATTTTTATTAAACATTTTTGTTAAGTAAAAATCTCCTTCATATAAAATTGTTCAAATAAAAACACTTTTTTATATTACATTTTTTTATAATAAAAATGTCTTTATCAATAAATCCTTTTCAAAAACCTAATCTTTTTTATAAAATTATTTTATATCAATAAAGTGGCTTTTGCTGTTTGTTATTATTTTTCATAAAAAATATATAAATAAGAAAGCTGTGTCAAAAAAAGCCTTTCCACAAAAAATTATTTGATAATGCTATTTAAAAAACCAAAGCTTTTTCATAAAATAGCTATTTTACAAAAAGTGATTTAATACTATAAACTTAAACTATTTAAAGTCGATTTTTTGATAAGAAAGTCATTTTATATATAAAGTTTTTCATAAAACTTTTATATAAAAGAGCTTTTTCACTTAAAAGCTTTTTTATAAAAAATCTGTTTTATTGAAAATATGAGTTATTTCATAAAGCTATTTTATAAAAAAAAAACTTTTTTTCTCAAAAGATCATTTCGATATGACCATAAATCTGTAATCTATAATTTTATTTTAAGAAAAATCTTTTTTGTAAAGAAACAAAAAGCTTTCTCTTTAAGTTTTTTACGACAAAAACTTTGTGTCATTCGAAACAGCTTAGGCTAAAGTATTATAAAAGTTACCATAGACATCTATGTTTCTTTTTCTATTTTGTTTTCATAAAACTTGGGTTAGTATATTAAAAAGTTACTTGTTCTTATGAAGTTTAAAATTAATTGAAATACCTTTTTCCGTTTACTCCATTATTTCTCTTCTTTTAAATTTCCATTTATTTTTATTTTGTAATTTCCCATTACCTTGTTTAACTCACAGTAATTTCTAGTGTTAATTGTTGGAAATGAATATTCCATTTATTTTTTTATTAAAGCTCACATTTAAGTAGTTCACTTTTATTTTCTCTAGTATTTTTTTTTTCATAATCCTGTTGCTTAGTGGTTTATTGCCGCACAGTAGTTAATGCCAAAGTTAGCAGCAACCAGCCAAACACTTAAACACAGACATACACAAAGTTCCGCCTTTATATCTAAAGCTATAAATTAGAAAGTTTTACTTTCTGTTTTTTAGAGCCCATCAAGAAAACCATAAATTCAACACCACCACTCTTAAGGATAAACTTTGCTTAACTAGAAAACAATTGCAAGTTAGTACCATTTTTTTTTTTTTGAACTGGCCTGCTTATCTATGTTGAATAATAAAAAAAAATAAAAAACGATTAAAATGTTGTAGTAACAAAAATTTTAAACTCCATGTTAAGTTACGTGGTAAGGAAATTGCAATATTTAGGTTATGTCCGATAAGCTTAAATTAAAACTGAAAAATCCTAATGCATTTTATATTTAGTTAAGCAACAATTTTTCTCTCTTTCAGTTTTTTTTTTTTTTTTTAGCTAGCAAAAGTAGCAAATTGCCAAGAGTTCACTGACCTATGCAAGCAGGTGTAAATAGCGAAAAACCCCTAAAGCTTTAGAATCATTACAAATATGCACAATTTAAGTGGGTGCTAACTTCTGGTTGCTTCTATATCCGTTTTGTTTAAGGTTTTTCATTCGTGAAAATTTATTAGTTGCTAAAAAAAAAATTATATAATGTTAACACAAGGGCTCATAGACAGAAAAAAAGTTTTTTATATGTTTAAAACTAATCATTGCGTGTAAAAAACTCATATATTTTAGTTTTAAACTAAAAACTACATATATTGCAATAGGAAACATAAACATGTTCATATATTTATCATACACATGCACATAAATATTTACAACAAGTTTTTCATAAATTTAATGACTTTTCAACAATCTATTTAACAATTCCCACACATTCGCTGCTTTTCAAAACGCACACAAACATCACAACACTCATAAATACTGTGTTAAGGCCTGCATACTTTTAGGAGCAACTACAGTAATACCTTTAATTTATCAAACATTTCTGTAAGCCAAAAATTAATGTTAAATTTCAAACTTTTTTAATAAAATACTGAAAATATATTAAAACTAGTAATATTTTTTGACTCTAACTGTATGTGTTGAATTTTTTTGGTTTAACATGTCATAGTTCCACGTCATTTGTATGAAAACAGTATTAGGGAAATTGTATAGCCCACAGTATTGCCATTGCCTTTAGTTTAATAACACTAGTAGAATAACAATCAGCAAACAGTACAAAAAACATGGCTAAAACAAAAACCAAGAGTCCATAAATAATAAATGAACTTATGTAATCATATTCCATTTTCATCCACTGTTTAATTTTAGGCATGTAAATCACTCAGTTTTTGTAAATTTTGCTGTTATATTCATAATTGTTGCTTGAAATTTGATGAGGTGGTTATTCTTTTTTTTTTAATATTTAAATGGTGTTTAAGGTGATATAGTATTAGAGGCAGAACTTGGGGGAAAAAACACTTCATGCAGATCTCGGTTTTGTAACCAAAAACTTATTCCATTATCTTAATTAAAAAATAAGGCAGCATGCTCCTCAATTGACTGGCGAAATTTTCATTTTATTAAAATATCAGACTGAAGTTCTGCTAGACATTAAATGCATCTTGTTAGCTTCTTTTAATAAAAGTAATTGTTTAAAGGAAACATATTAGTAACCGATCCGAAAAAATCGTAAAATATATTCCCTCCCCCTTCTTTAAACACCACTTACTTTTTTTATAATTTGTCATGTCAGCATACAAGATATTATTTTAATAAAATATGATATTCATACACTCCCTTAAAGGGGGAGAAGGGCGTTTTTACTGCACACACACAAATTGTTACTTTTGAATGAGTTCACAAGGTATTTAAAATGAATTCTTTAAACAGAAGTGTGTAACGGAAACTAAAGTAATTTAGGTGAAAATTAGGGCAATAAACATTTCGCTTTTATTATTTAACAAGATGGAACATTTTAATGAATTATTAATAAGTTTGAAATGGAAATAAATAGAATAAAATGAATGCATGTTTACACTATATATAACATTTATTTAATAAAAATAAAATTTTACAAACTTTTATCAATTTGAGTCAATAAAAATTTTATAACTTATAAGGAAACCTGGGTTTAATTTTAAGTTTGAAAAAAAAAATTATTAAGAACTATGTATGTAGTTCACCTTGTCTATAACTAATAGTCCACATATTGTATATAACTATTATTAAGTATAAATATGTAAAGTAAAGAGCAAAATTAAAGTTATCTAACAAAAATATTTAGTTACATAAAATTACAAATATGTAAACTAAATACAAGTAACGCAACACAACAGTAATGTACTATATTAATAATATTTTTAATGGAAAAAAGAAAAATATTTCATACGTCAAAAATTTTCGTACTCACACAACGACATTTAATAAACTACATGTTTTTACTATTCGCAAAAGTATCTGTAAAAGGATGGTTTCAATTATATTCAGTCAAAAATAAATGACGATGTTCTCAACTACAATAAAATTCTGTTTGTTTAAAAACTATATAGTAAAAATACGTTGTTTAAACATTCTTGTTTAACTTTTTTTTAAGAGTTTTGTGTTTTTTCGTACATTTTTTTTTTATAAAACGATGTTGTCTTTGGGGCATGTCTAATGTATGTATGCAAAATATGTGTAGGTGAGTATGTTATTGTGCGTACTCTTAGCAAACAGACATAAGTTGTATTTTGTAACTAATTCATTTTATATTATTCTGTTGAATATACTACATAAATGTGTATATCAGTTTTACACAATAGCGTTGCTCTTTTTTTTTTTTTTTTTTTTGTATACCTTTTTTGTGTTTGTATTATTCAGTAAATGCAAATAGAAAGTGAGGAGGGTCCCATTAATTGAGATAGATTTGAGTTAAAAATATTTTTTTATGAATCTAGCGAAATTAATTTTGAATGGATGAAAATCTACTAGCAGAGCTACACTACGGTTACACTAGAGTTACACTACCTTTAAGCAACCGTTATACTACCTTTACGCAACCGTTACACTACCGTGACACTACACCTACCTTCCCTTAATGCTGGCCTTTTATGTTTACCTAGAATGTTTCCTTTTACCTCTCCCATCAAGAGCAGCAGCACAAATAGTCAACCAACCAGCAATATATTTATATTTACGCGCACATTATTCTAAATGAATAAATTATGCTTAAGCAACCATCTAAGTACACACCTGTTTTCTTCTGCCTGAATTATCAAATAGAAAATAAAAGAACTTAAAAAGACACTGCTAAGGATCTAACGAAACAAAAAAGCAACATATGCAAACTAGTTTCTTTAAGTTTTTAAGAGAAACTAAGAGATAAGAAATCCTGAAAAGTACTTACACCCTTATTCAAAAACGATTATTAAATTTAACAACCAGATTTGCATATAAAAATTTGCTTAATAAACGTTTATTTAAATTTAATAATCGTTTTTAAATAAGGGGGCTACTATTTAACTTGGCACTTATTTAAATAAACAACAATTATTAAAAGGGCAAAATAAAATCTACTTATTGTATTGCATACTTACAGGTCGCTAAATCAACAGACACATACACTAGTATATTTAGTTTATGATAAAGATAGAAAAGTTTTAAACACACTTTTTGTGAGATAATTTGGCAGAACAATGTATAGGGTTTTAAATAGTTAAGGGATTTTAGCAGGAAAGATAATAATATTGAAACCTAAAAACATTGTGTTGTTTTTAGCTATAAAATCATCAATTAAATTGAGTACTTAAGAAGTACTTTGAGGTGGATTTAATTTGAAATTTATTTTAACATTCTTTTAGTAATTTCAATATTAAACATCAATGAAATTTGCATCAATGGAATTTGATTCACCAACTTGTTGTTTTATATGGATACTATGGCTTCTTACCTAAAGTGTTTTACATTACTTGTTTCTAATGTTTTAGAAAAAAGGAAACTCTTTGGAAAAATATATCATGTAAACGGGGTTTTTTATGAAAGAAACCTAAAATTTTGCTGTTTGTTATTAATTTAATGAAATTAAACGTATGTACGTATATGCTAAGATATAACACATATCATCCCACAAATACAGTGGAAAATTGGAACTGATTTGAAGATTATTCTGGTGTTATATACATATTTTACTACACGCAGAGAAAAAAATATAATTGTGCATGTTTAACACAGCTATTTTTGAATTTTTGAATATTTGTTTTAAATATTATGGTCACTGTAATTATTTGTATGATTTCTGCAACCATGATTTAATTTCAAGTGAATTTATTTATTTACTTACCATTCATATGATTATAGAAATCATATATATGATTATAGCAATTATGTAATGTTTATGGTGATCAGTTTTATGATGAAAGATCATACCATATTATGTTGTTCTCTAATATACTCGTATATAAAATATAAATTGTATATTAAGTCATTATTTAATTTTAACTACTCCCCAACAACTATTGCTAATTTCTTAATCATTTTTCAGTTTTTTTTCCGTTCTACTAAGAAACTTGTCATCGTTTTTGTTTTTCTTGTATGTAGTAGTTGTAGTTGTCATAACAAACATGATTGCAACAAATATATACATAGTTACTACAATCGTATATATGATTTTAGTAATCATCTGAATGGTAAATTATTAGTATAAGAACAATCAGTGAGACTCATCAAAACAAAAATACGGATTTTTATAAGTGAAAATTAAATGTAGTTTCTTCTTTTAGCTTTTCTTAAAAACGTTTTTAATTCATAAGTATTCAATGCCTATGTTGCTATGTTGCTATGTTGCTATGTAACTATTAATTAATTTATGCGACCGGATTCTATATGAACATTGCTTTAGGTTATTCCGTTTTGATACTTCTTACTATACCCACTATATCATTAGATTGTAACATAAAAATACGGATTTTTATAAGTGAAAATTAAATGTAGTTTCTTCTTTTAACTTTTCTTAAAAACGTTTTTAATTCATAAGTATTCAATGCCTATGTTGCTATGTTGCTATGTAACTATTAATTAATTTATGCGACCAGATTCTATATGAACATTGCTTTAGGTTATTCCGTTTTGATACTTCTTACTATTACCACTATATCATTAGATTGTAACATCATAGGATTGTAACCAAAATAAAATAATCTTATTTGTGGTGGAGGCAGCACTTTTGTGGAAAATACTACTACTATTTAACATATGCATTTATGTGGTAATAATATTATATGTCTTTGAAATGTTTATAAATTTAACGTCTTTTTTATTTTCACAACATTATTATTATTTCTATTATTATTATTATTGTTATTATAAGCTGTATAATGTTTAAAAGAAAATAAGTCTCTTCTTTTATAATGCTATTTAACAACATAAATAACTATAATTTTTAATATCCATCATGATTTTATTTTGAGCCAAAAGATTAAATTTCTACTCATTCGGATACAACTGACATAAATTGTTACAAATGTACAAATCTGTAGCTTAAACATAAATGATAAGGATGATGTTTTAAAAGATATACAACTAAATAAAGTTTAGTTTATTTGTTTGCATAACTAACACATACATAGAATAAAAATGAGACGAACAGAAAACAAACAGAAATAGTAAAATAAAAATTGCAGCCAACAAATCTAAGGACTAAGGAACAGCACAAAAAATACAGGAAATAAATTCAAGCAAACAAATACAAAATTCAAACAACCAAATATACTCGTATACATATGAGTAGATACATATGTACAAACAATACCTTAAATCTACACACACGTACATGGACTAAGTTATTTATACTAAAATGTTAGTACATGTATATGAACATATATCTGTTTATATGTACATACTTATATATATATAAATGTAAACATACAATCGAATGAGCTATCGTATCGAAAAATGATTTCGATATCGAAATTATGATAAAATGTACTAAATTTCTTGGTCGATATCGAATGCCATAATCTCAAATAAGAAAATTACAATCAATTTTACTCGATATTGAATGCGGTAATTTGGCCCCAGGGCAAAATAATCAGTTTGTCATACCAGTAAGAAAAACAAACAAAGAGAGCGTCTGTAAATTAAGTCTTTTATGAAAGTTGTTGGTGTTAAGTAGGCGTAAAGCAGTACTTTAAATACATGTGAAGTTCTTGCGACTGCCAAAGAAGGCCTTCTATAAGGCCTCTTTAAAACAGCTTTTACCCGCTGGGTGTTTGTTTTTTGTTTGTTTGTATATAAGTACGTTTACGTACATTTGTTAAATAAATCAACACCGGAAGCACATATTTCCATGTCAGTCTTAGTTCGATGTTGATAATGATGTTGTTTTTGTTGTTGTTATAACAATACTGCAACTTCGCCATACCGTTGTGTGTTAACGCTAGTTGCACTCACAACTGAGTGTGGCAGAGTTATATCAGTAGCAGTAAGTAAATTTATATGTATACATTAGGGTTGTGCTGATTTTGCACTTGTTTGCATTTTCAATGCTTCCAAGTTCTGAGAATTTCAACATACTTAGATAGCGTTGCACTTTTCATTTAAAGTTTTGAGTTTTGGTTCAAAGTAGCTTTAATTTCATTTATTTGTCCTACATGAAATGGAAAAGTGTAAGGACTGATTTAATATTTGACAAAAACAATTTGTAATTGTTGTTTATTTTGATAGATATATGTAGGTCTTAAATTTGAAGTACGTACGTATGTATGTTGTATTTTTATGGCTTGAGCGAGAGATGAAGGCCAATCGAAAGTTTTAATAACGATGGTATTGTGATTTCTGGTAACTTAACATATATAAACTGAACGTTTCATAATTTAAAATAAGCTAAAACTAATAACTAGAATTCGAGTATTCTTCAAATTAAATCCGGTATATAAATGTTTTAAGAATTCAGCTAAACGAGAAATTTTCCTCTAACAGCCCACAAAGTTTTGATTGTAAGGAAATTCCAATTAGATTAATCAGTGTGTGTAAAACATGATTACTTTCAAACTAAACAACTGAAGCTAACAACACTTACACAAGAATTTTTAGCATTTTTCTATTCAGTTTGCTATTGAAAACCAGTTATAAAAATGCTAAGCAATCTCGAATAAATTTGATGTATTGTGATGAGATTGATATATGTACGTCAGTCCGGGTTTGCTTAATGAAGCGGCAAGCACGCCAATGTGTTAGATGGCTAACGAGCCGTAGTTTTTAGAAGAAAACAATTTATCTTTCTTTTTACAGCTATGTAGCCACTTTGATAGTTAAATTGGTTCTTGGTTTTATTTCAAAAAATTTTATTCTTTTATACAAATTATTTTGAATGACTTTATAAAGTTGACTCATAACTTAACTCATGCATATTCTTATTATCTTTTTGTTTATTTACATTATTGTCTATTTATAATTATTAGTTTGGATTCACATTTCATCTTTCTATGTCAAGTGTATGAAATAAGTGTGAAAAATGTGGGTCATGTAATTAGATCTTCTTATACAAAATAACATGTTTTGGCTATTCTTAAGTATTAAGTGCATGGAATTCATATGCACACTACAGTATTTTTATTAAAACAATTAGTGGAATTATTTCACCTGGGACTAGCGTAATTTTTATAATTTTCATTTTTATCTAAATGATAATTTTAAAACTTTTAATGGATTCTTTGTCGAGATTTATCTTTTTTGGAGATTTATATATGTTTATAGCAAATTAATTTAATTAGCATTTATAATAGATGTATAATATTAGCTTTTATTTTGAAACATTTGAACAAATATAAATTTATTCAAAGTATTGACCTTTGTTAGCTATAAACACAACATGATTTAGCAACATGAAAAATCGTTTTTCACCAAGTTTTCTACTTTTGGAGGAATTGTGCTCCTCTCTAACATTTCAAAATTGCTGATTAAGTAGCTCTCAATGATTGTGCAAGTACTAAAGCTATGTTGGCACAAAATTCAGCATTTTCGAAGCTTGCATTATAATGCTCAATAACGTGGTGAGAATAAATGATAGATATGTACCCTTCAAAATTACATATAGTTCACTAACGACGTTTAAAGATCTGTTATACACCTAATGGAATATGATTGATATTTTTTCATTGATAATTTATGTATTAAAATGGTTTCTTTATTGATATTTTTCTTCATTGAAAGTATATAAAAATTTTTTTCATTTAACATTTTTTGGATTATTTTTCAATACTTTTTTTTATGGAAAAAATTGTTCTTCATTTTTCCAAAAATTTTCCAATTTCATCATCCAATTTCAATAAAATTTAGTAAGAATAATGCATTGTCCTATTATATTACGTGCACTGTTTCGTCTTATTGTAACCATAATGACCTTATGTTTCATTGCATGTTACAAGATATACATTAACGAAAATTGCACTATGGTCTAAAATGTGATTTTGAGACGAAAGAGATTTTAAAATGTTACAATGTATTTATTACTAATGGATGGGAAAAATTGCCATAATATTATCATTAATATTTAACATAAAAACTTATATTTGACTAGACTATAAATGTAATAAAATACCTAAAATTTTATAGTTTGATATGGACAACTACGGAGCTCTTTTTTGAGATCGGTGGTTTGTGTTTTTTGGAATGATTTGCTCAAACCAATTTTATTCAAAGCTAAGATATGTCTACATATGTCTGTTTATATGAGCTGAATTTTAATTCACAAGCTTATGCATTAAGTTCTTTTTCTGGATCATATAAAAATTATATATAGTATTACCGAGGAAAATTTGTTTCTATAAAAGAAAAAACTATAGAGATTTTTCAAGAAAATACTTAAAAATATAAGTCTTTTTACATATTCCAACTTTAGAGCCGTTAAAGTATTTCAAGTGACGATAAAGTTTATATTAACTCTTCAGAAACTCTACACAAAGCAGTCAGTTCCAAAATGTGTAACTTTCGTTCATATATTGCATGAGAGTAGTAAAGGAGTATTTCAAATATATCAACAGCTGTTAGCCTCAAAATAGAACACACTTGTCATGCAATTTGTTCAAACATGTAAAATTATTATGCTCCAATTAAAATTACTATAAACTAAATTATACATTTACACTGAAGTATATAATTTATGTTAAACTATTTATGTAAAACTTTTTATTAAACGAAAAGTCCTACTAAGAAAACACCTTTCTTTTAATAAGTATAATTTTATTAATTTAAAAGATGCGTAAGAAATGCCCATTCATATTTAAGGTTCCGTACATTTGCTATTGCTAATTAAACGTTAATATTCACACATGTCCTCCCACACTAAAATGTGCAAGTTCCTTAGTAATACATTACATATTTTTTGTTGGCCTACATGGGGCATGACATTAAATGTTCAATCTTGTTTTAAATTATAAAGTATAAATAGAATATTTTCTTCTATTTGCCTTAACATCTTAAACACATACAGCCTTTAAGCCTTTAAAATGTATTTAGTTCAACCATCCCTACATTTAGTCGCTCCAAATCTCTACTCTTGCCTTTTTAATATAATAAAAAAAATGTTTCCAAAAATTAATTAAATTTCAAACATAATAAAATTTAATACTGCTATCTGTGCTTTCATGTTTGATGACATGAAACCATTTAATCTGTCTTTGGTTTTGGCTGACACAAAATCACAATTTCTGGGTTTTGATGATTAAACAAGAAAATAAAAAAACAAACTTAAAAGAACAAAAAAAAAAAGCGTACAAAAAAATCTTAATAAATTTGTCCATGCGCTCACATATTTTACACAGAAAGAGTAAACAAACAACAACAACAACAGCGACATAAAGTGTTAACAATAACTACGGCTTATCAGAAAAAATTCATACACAGTCGTGGCAGTCAGCAGCAGTATATAATGCTTGCTATATATAATACAGCTGCACAGAAAAATGAAAACTGAAAAATATTGAACACCAAAGCCGCTTAAGCCGCGGATTGAAATTTCTAACGAAAATTGTTGCTGACATCTAAATGGAGAATTTCTGATTCAAGAGCGTTAATCGTAGTTTTAGTGTTTGCCTGTATATAAATACAAATTTTGCACTTGCTGTGCTTTATGCTTGCTATTCGTTACATTATCCCCTTACAATATGGGTTTGTTTTTGAACAATATTTTATTTTTTATTTTTTTTTATACAAATAAATACATACATATGTATGTATGTATATTGTAGTTGATTTTCCTCCTGCTGCAACTGCTGTGTGCAAAGATGTGTAAAAAATGCACAGCAATGTTAAAAAGTTCAGTACGCTTGCACTGAAAACAGCTACATGCTTTTACAATTATATACTCGTATGTAGTTGGGTGGCCCCAGTATTACTTTTCTTATATTAACCACTATGTAACCTTACTCTTGCCTTTAAATTAGTGTTAAACAAATCATAAAATACTAGAGTATAGTTAGAAAAGCATAAGGAAAATCATTATTTATGTTTGACTTTATTGAACACTTTTAACTCTTTTTTACACTTGCGCTATTTGCTGTTCAAATTCATGCAATTGCTAAAATTATGTTGTGTGTTTCCAACTTAAGCACCAGATAATAGATATTTTATTTGTTTACGATTTATTGAAGGGTTTGTAGCACAGAAATGAAATAAATACCTTTTTATTATGTATCTGTTTCATTTAAATATAATAAATTACATACATACATATAGAAAAATAAATAAAAATTTTATAGAATTTATAGGGAAAATAATTGGTATGGAAAATATGTAAATACAAAGAAAACGGTTTTTTTTATGTGCAACTAGTGGTGTCTGTAATTGTAGGCATGAGCATAACAATAACCACCAGCTTTTTCAGTTTTTTACTTGAACAAGTAACTGCCGTGTTCATAAAAAGTTAAGTAGGTTTGAAGTGTGCTTTTGGACAAAATTTTCATACAAAGTTTTCTTAAAGTGCATTTGAAGTCTACTTTAATTTTTTATGAATAAGGGTATTAGAGTTTATATTCGGCTATGCCCAGGGCTGTCAGCTGAATTTCGGAAAAAAATCGTCAAAATCCCAATAAAAAAGAAAAAATCGTCATTTCGAATTTTAAAAATCATTAAAAAAAAATCGGAAAAATAAAAAGTCACTATTTCTAATAGTATTTTGAAATGTTTATTTAAACGAAAACATAAAAATTCAAGTTTATTAGTCTCTTTTTAAATACGAAACCACAAAAAATATAATGTTAAAC
This sequence comes from Bellardia bayeri, assembly GCA_950370525.1. Classification (NCBI taxonomy): domain Eukaryota; kingdom Metazoa; phylum Arthropoda; class Insecta; order Diptera; family Calliphoridae; genus Bellardia; species Bellardia bayeri. The sequence continues at coordinate 4,017,790 of OX493268.1, forward strand.
ACAACTTGTGCAATATTTTTATAATACCTTAGTCCGCTTCACGCTCTTCAATTCAGACTCGCCAAGGCAAGTATTTTTGGTTGAGAAGCGAAAAGAGAACAAAAGAGGTATAAACTTGACGGTACTAGTCAATTTTCTTATATCATTTTGTTCTTTTCTTTCGTGCATGTTGATTTGAATTACAAAGTACGAAAATTTAATTGGAACTTCATAAGAGAATTGCATAAAAACTGGTCAGCTAAAACTGAATAGTGTGAAACAAGACTTACAGTATTTTATAAATAAATATCTGATTTTAGCATATTTTATTAATTCAGATTAAATTACAATGTCAAAACAATTTAGTTTATTATGTCCCTCATATACAGGTACTTATTTTCAATAAATTCCGTATTTTTGTTATTTAAATTTATTTGGCTGAATATTCTTTCGCCGTTTCGTGAAAACAGGAGAGGTTTTTGTAGAATTTCTCCATTAAAATTCAAAAACTGTTTCCTCTAAAAATTTTATTTCATGGAATTCGTCATATAAAATTTTTTTTTATGTTTACAGATAAATATTATTTGGAATTATTAGACTTAAGCTTAACAATTGGCAATAATTAATAAAACACTTCTATTACTTAGTTTTGTTTTTGAAATGTGTCATGTTCTTCTTAATATTTGTGATATTAAATGAGAAAATTTGGTAACAAAAATTTTAATAATTCAGAAAATCGCCATTTTCAATGAAAAAATCGTCAAATCGTCACTTTGCTATTTTTGAAACAAAAAATCGTGGCTGTACCGAATCTTGTTAGCGATTTTTATAAGATATTTATGCGGATTTAAGTGATTTCCGGAAGTGGACTTTATATGGGCGCTATGGTCAAATATGGGCCGATCATTATTAAATTTAGTACGATGATTATGATGTATACTTGGATTATTTTTGTTGAATTTCAACTTGATAGCCAGATTTATTAAAGATTTATGCGGATTTTAGTGATTTTCGGAAGTGGTTATGGGGCTATGTCAAAATATGGACGGATACAAAAAAAAATATTATTTTGAGATTTCACTTTGAAACTTATTATTGCAAAATTTTGTATGGATACGGCTTTTCTATAGACTTTTATGTAACATAAAGCCAAATTCCAGGAATACATTTGTATGGTGGAATCGTCGACCGATTCCTACCATTTTCAACAGGACTTGCTCTTTTATAATAAAAATAATGTGTGCAAAATTGCATGATATTATCCGCATTATATGTGAAGAAAATAGCAAAATATATCTGTTAAATATGAGGTAGTTTCAGACTTTGATCTATAACTCGGTTTTTACTGGACCTATTTTTAATAACAAACATTTCGGTGGATCAAATAATGTTTGATATAACATTTTTTCAAAGCTCTACCATGCCAACAACAGGCGGACAGACATACATATGTCTTATAATCTTAAAAAGACCTGGAACTTATAGACTTTTTGGCCATATTTGACCGTAGTGCAAATATAAAGTTCACTTCGAAAAGTCACTTAAATACGCATAAATCTCTTATAAAAATCATTTTTACTTTCAAATTCAACACAAATATTTAGCCTACACACATAAATCGTCGTACATTATTTCATGATGATTGGCCCGTAGTCACTTATAAGGACTCATTAACCTACATAAACAGCCATGAACCGAAATTTTACACATATCAATTATAAGTATGCAAAAATTGTACTATTGACTTTTGTAAAAGTTGGTTCAAAATTGGGCATAGCTCCCGTACAAGCTTCACTTTCGAGAATAACCACAGAATATAAAGTATTGACAATTTTGACGTTTTTTGAAGTAAAATTCTTATAAATGTTTTTATTGAGATTAAAATTAACTGAAACAAACCTGAAATAAATACAAATTACGATGCAATATTTTATGATTGTTATATAAGATTCGGCACAGACGAATATAAACTCTAACTTTTTTTAATTTAATTAATTTGAGAACTTTGAATGCTTAAAAGAATGAATAAATTCGAAAGTTGTTATACTTTTGAACATGGTAATAATTATTTATTTTTTTTTTTATGTGATGAACAGAATTCATTACATACAAAGATTATGTTTTTTTCTCTACATACTCGTGTATATATAAAAATGTTGTATCATTATTCTTAAAAAAATATTAGCACAAGCAAAGTTTTAACTTTTAATGCCCACATATTTAATGGCATTGTTACTGTTACTGATTCAATTTATTTAAAGTCTCTTTGCATCCTTAAGTTTATTTAAATAATTTATGTTGACCAACTGTCAGTAGTAGGTAGTTGCAGTTGTTAAGAATTTATTTGCTTTTATGGTAGTTAATGTACAAGTTTTTGTCTGTAAAGCTTAAATTGTTTTTCACAGCCCAAAGGTTGACATAGAAATTTAGTACGACTTTTGAATTGATTTTCCAATTCTAAAGATTTGTTTAGGTAATGAAAAGATTTTCAAGAAAACTTTTTACTAAAGCTGCTTATTGTATTTTGTTTTTTTTTTCCAGTCTCTATTGTTTAAGGATATTTATGTTTTAACATTTTTCATTCATTTACAAGATTGTTAAGAATTTTTCATTTTAGTTAAAAATTTTTTGTCTGTTGTTTTTTTGGAAAATAAAAAAAAACAAATATACATATGGCACCTGTTCAACAAAAGGGTAGTAACTCAAAATTTTCTATTTTTTAGTAGAGGCAAAAAACTGTTAATATATAAATAGTAACTCTGAAGATATGAAGAGAGACACAACGGTATTTTTTGACGAAAGAGTAGACAAAATAATGGCAGATTTTTACAGTGGGTAGAGTGGATCATTGTGTATCGCTTTTTTTTTAATAAAAAGTGAAAATTTTAAAATTTTGAGTTAATACCCTTTTCTTGTAAAATGGTAACTATGTGTAAGGCATATTATTAATTTCTGTCCTTTCGGGAAAAAATAAAAAAAATATTTTTACCTTGTGTTTGACGACTTGGGTAACAAAAATTTATTTTTTTTTAAATTCTATCACATTGTTGATGTGTAACTTTGTCCTTTTGGGTTATTGTTATACATTCCTAAAAACTGGGAGTATGAGTTGTGTGTTTTTAGATGTTGTGTCAAAATAAATCTGCTTGTTTGCGTGTGGCACATATGATGAAGTCTTGGCTGGGGCATGAGCATCAAATAACAACATGTTTTTTTTTTTAAATTTGTCAAAACAAGGAAATTCATCGTTTGAAAACAGTTTCTCTTTTATTATGTACATACATATATGTATGTATTGTTCTTTAATTTTTTTATTTCTAATATTTTTTAATTTAAAAACTCATACTCACGTTCTGTTTTTCTTTTGTTCTGTTTCATTTTTATTGTAGCAATAAAAGCTGGTTGGTAGAAAAAAAACCTTATAAAAGCCTATTTGGCATGACATATCTGCAGAGGAAGTTTGTGTTAAAAGTCACTCGTGTTTCTAAATGTAATCTAAAATCCACGTAATCTTTCACAGTACATGTGGTTTGTGTATCAGACTCAGGAGGTGAAATAAAACGCAAAATAAAAACTTGTATTGGTTTATTTGACAAAACAAATATGAACTAATTAAGACTGTGACATTTAATTTTGTTATTTTATTCATTTGTTTTGACTCTTTTATAGTTGATGCATGCAAAAAAGATTATTCCAAACGGAAGATACATAATTCCAAACCAAAGTATTTTAAAAGACTTGTTTGTAATAATGTAATGAATAGAACATAAATTTCCTTAACTGTTTTTATGCAAAAAAATTATAAAAACCGTTTTAAAAAAAAAGAAACAATTCATTAAAAAACTGGTTCCAAAACCATTTCAAATCAGAGGTACGGGCTTTGTAACAATTCCATAGAACTTGTTCTAAAACTTAAAATTTCAAACAAATATCACTAATAACAACGACAAACGCACATTGGTGCTATGTATGCGTTTTAGAACTAGTTATGGAACTAATAGCGAATTCCATTTTCAGTGACTCCAAATACTTATCTCAAAATCATAAGATTTATTTAACGCCAAGTTTAAAGTTGTTTATCCCCAATGTGCAATATTAATCTACTGATCGCAATTTTTACAATTCGTTAGCTTTAACGTTTATTTAAACGTTAACGTTTCTTTAAACTTATTATCTGAATATTGTATCTGTTAATACGAGGTATTAAAAATAGTAGACTACAGTTTTTTTTAACATCATTTTCTATAAATTTCATAATTTTTTATGCCAGCTGATAGAAACTAACTTGGATTTCTGGCACAAGAACAATTGTTTCGATTTTCTCTTCAATAACTTTTTATACAGTGTGGACCAAAATTAACGAAGGGGTTTGAAGAAATAATTTTTAATTTTTTTTTAATACAGGGGATATTTTTAGTTTAGTTATAAAAAATAATATCTCGCAAGTGGTGGCCATTTTCTGCTTCGCAAATTCGTGCTCTTTCCAACACATTTTCACTTACAGTGTGTGCTTTGGGTCCATCTTGTTGGAACGATATTTGCGAAGGGTTTCCACGGCTGGCTTTTTTTCTAACATTGTGCGATGTCTGACATCATTGACGTAAATGGAGTCAAAAAAATAAAGCCCAATTATCCTTTCCGATGAAACACCGCCCCAAACCGTACACTTAGGTGCGTATAATTCTTGCTGTTGAACTACTCTCGGATTTTTCGTAGCCAATATCCTGCAGTTTTGCTTAAAAAGGAACCCACTTAATTAAAAATGGGCTTCGTCGCTCATAATGGAATGTTCCTTACTGCTCCTTGTTGTCGAAAATTTGTAACCAGACGACTTATTTTTATCTCTAAGGATCCAACGTGTTGATTTGAAAATGTGCATCGTTGATTTGAAAATTAAAGCTCAAAAATTTGGGCACGTTGTTCAATTTTAAATTCCACGAGTCTTCTTTACAAAATACTGAAAAGAAAAAAAAAATTATAATAAAAAAGTTATAAGCAATTCAAGCCCCTTCGGTAATTTTGGGCCACCCTGTATATGTGAATGTTTACAATGCCGAAAATTTCTCGATATATTCGAGAAAAAATGATGAGAACTTTTAGAATAATTTTTAGCGATATTGTTAACGACACAAGCATGGCGTAACTATACAAGGTGAGTGCAAATCGGCAACAAATACAACATAATACAGAAACAACAGACATTTTGTTTTTATAAAATAATGTACTACTGTCAAAAACAAAGTCAGTCAGCTGTGCTACTGCACTCACCTTGTATACTTACACCATGGACGCGAGTATTAGGGTTTTGCTGTCACAAACTGAGTGACACTTTAACATTTCTCCATATAGAAATAGAAAAGATACGTTCTCAAAAAAATTCATGGTACCTTGGGCAACAACAATAAACAAATTTAAGCAAAAATAGCCAGTTGTCACCTGTGCCAAAAATCAAAAAACAAAAAAAAAAAAAAACAAAGTAAAATTGTTGCGTGTTATTATTACACAGTTATGAAAGACATTTAAGATAATTTGTATATTGACAAATGTGACCTGTTAAATTTTAGCTTGCGTAACAAAATAATCGTATTAAAATCAAATAATATTAACCAAAACAACATAATGAATCAAAATATGTGTCCATAAAAATTATAATTTACAAGTGATTAAAAAAGCTATGAAACATTAACATCCAGTGACAGTTGTTATACATATAATACCAGGAATGTGGTTTTGTAGGTATTAGAAATTAATAATATTAGATAACAAATATTATTATTATTATAAATAAGACACTGGTAAAGAATAAAATACAAGTGATTTTTCAATAAGATAATTAATTACTATGGTAATAAGAGAGTTAAGGATTTAATTAGGGTTTAAGTTGAAAAGAAGAAAATTAATTTAATAAAGTAGAATATTAATTTAATAAATTATGTTATACATATAAAACAGTGGTTGACACAAAGAGAATAAGCTACATTAGTAGGTGTATCTTGGTGTTGAAAATCTCTGATGGTGTTTTTGTTATACATCCTGCAATTTATTTAACTCTTTAGATCATTTTGGCAAAATTCCTATTCAGTTCAGTGCTTTTGTTCGTTTTTGAAACATTGTGTAGAAAACGTCACATTTAGTTTTACGCATTCACGCATTTAAAGAATAAGTTTTTCCTATTCTCAGAAAACCGTAAATTATGTTTGCTTAACAAAAAATGTATATAACAATTTTATTAAACATTTTTTTGTCAATAATATTGTCTCATTATTATGAGTAGCATTTCGGTTTTATTGCTATAAAAAAGCATATATACAAAAGCAAATATTTCGTTTTATATTTTGTTATCTTTTACTATGCATGCAAATAATTTTTCATTAACATTCCAAACAAGAGAGTACCAAGCCAGAGAATTACAAGTTAAAACACTTGCATATTACACATTAACATGAAATAGATACAATTTGCAGTATAAAGAGAATTTCTTGAAAATAATTAACATGAAAGCAGCAAGAAAGAAAAATAACAAACTTGTAGACTTCTTTACTTACATTTATACATATGTATGTATGTATATATGTAGATGTAATAATTTTGTAATGTTTGTTTGTTAGAATTGTCCATAAACGCCATCACTTAAAAGGTCGAAAGAATGTTTTTTTTTAATTTTTAGATCTCTTAAGCTTATGCCAAAACATTTCACAAAAATATAAACAAATAAATTTGAAGCCTAAAAGTATGTGTCTAAAATATGTGTTTGTGTTCAAGTCTAAAAATATACACTCATACAGTTAAACATACCATTAACTGTATGAGTGTATGTATATTTAGGTGTAGACAAAAAACTTGTTTTCATTTTATTGTTTTTGTCTGTTTATGTTGTTTTGGGGTTTGCGTGATGCGTGCTGTAACAATTTTGGTGTCCCAACTCTCTAAATGTGGCGATGTTAGTATACTAGCTTCATTAACAGGTTTGTTACACATTAACATAAATGTATTTCAAAATAAAAAAAAAAATTATTGCCATGACATAGGTAATGGATTGATCAATAAATTGTGAATTGAGAAGAACTCCAAAAATGTCCATAAATATTAAAAATTTCCGATAAGAAAGTTTTTGAATTATGAGGAATATTGGAAAAAGAAACATTTATAGAAAAAAATCATCTAAAGCTGTTTTATATGAAAAATTCGGGTTTCTCTACAAGAACTTTGATTCTAAAAATAAAATAAAACAAAGAATTTATATGGGAAAAATTAAGGATTGGCAACTACAAATGAAAACTGTTAACGTACAGATGTCCACCTCGACCACGCATACATACACATCGATTCTATTATCAAAATTTCCAATCACAAATTTGGTAAAATATCGTTTTGTTCGGATTTTAAGTTTCAAGGCTGTTCTCGATTTAATTGGCGATTTAACTTTTCTATGACCAAAATTCGAATAAAATTTTCATTACAAAAACTATCGCAAAGCTTCCTTTAAAGTTAATGCTGGATATGGTTCATGCCATTTCATCTTTTTTGTCTGCAAAACATTTTATAGTTTTGAAATCTTTAATAGTTAAGATAGTCTTTCTTTTCTTGTTTATTAGATTGTAGCGTTTTAAAAAGTTTTCTTTGCCGCCGAACACTTTTCTCAGCCAGTTGTTTTTCTGTGGATAAATTTTTTTTCTTACAAACTCGCATGTTTGTTTAACATTAACTAAGACAAATATCCAGCAAGCTTTTTTATTTTATTATAACATAAGAAAGATATTTTTTTTATTTACATACTTAAGCAAACCACCAGCCCAAAATAAAACTAAATTTTTATAGTAGAGGAACTTTCTATAAAGACAATCAAAAGCAATATTTAATATATTGTACAAAATAATTGTATTCATTTAAAGCACAACTTACTGCATGAATTTAACTATATATATAAGTATATTACAGCTATACTTTTATTTCTGGCCGCTACTGTTTTATCTGCAGTTACTTTGTAAGCATATTATGTTTTAGTTGTTCTTATTAAAAACATTGCATATTTAGCATGACTTAGCAAATATTTTTTCTTTAGTTGGTCAGGATTTTCTGCTACCAATTTTATTCTTGGTGAAATTGTATTTAATTTTGCCTTTTTTTTTTTTTGTTGTTTGTTTGCGAATTGAAATATTTTGTTGCTTTTTCTTAACATATTAAATAAATTTTTGTTTCTGTTTTTGGCCATACACCCCAACTCTACTAGGTAATGTCAAGTCCAAACTTTACAAATAACAATTACCTTAAAAACAAAACAAACAAACACACAAAAATCTACAGACTAATGACTAATCTCTTAACCAAATGCCTGTATTTAGTGACACAAATGTTTGTGGGAGTCATACGTACAACAACTAAAAGTTTATTTTAAAAGTTTTGTTTTTATTTCTTTATACTTATATCTTTCCTTGGCAAATTTGTTAAGGTTTCATGCTAAATTGTCTGTGCCAATTGATGTGGAGGAATAGACAAAAGACTTAATTTTGTAATCACTAATTTATGTTTGGTTAAATAAGTGTTTTTTTTTTAGATATAAAAAGGAATTTTGACAGAGGTGTCCTTTGTCAAACAATATACGAGGTCTGATCAAAAAATAATCATAATTTTCAAATTTCGTGCGTTACAAACGTATGTTTGATTTTCGCATTTTTGTTTTTTGTTATGTTGGTACACATGTCTGTTATATATGTTGGTAATATCAGTTCGTTTTTGACAGATAAAAAGGTTAGTCGTGTTTTGGTGTGCTCTTCGATTTTTTTCTAATTCGAAAAAATGGATCAAAGAAAGTACTAAGTTTTGTGTCAAAAATGAAATTAACTGCGCAATGACATTTGAAATGTTGACTGTGGCGTTTGGCGAGTCTACTATAAGCAGAACACAAGTTCAATTGTGGTATGACCGGTTTAAGGAAGGCCGAGAAGATGTCAATTACAACGATGACAACAACCGATGAAAACATTGAAGCAGTGAAGAAAATGATTTTGGATAATCGTCGAGTCACTATCAAGGAGGTTGCTGATTTTGTTGGCATATCCTTTGGCTCATATCAATCAAGTTTTAGGCTAAATTTTGAGCAAAAACAACGTCGCATGGACAGCGTTCACGAGCTGTTGAACATCGTCAATGGCGATCCAGATTTCCTCAAAAAGGTCATAACTGGTGACAAATCATAGGTGTATGGCTATGACATTGAAACCAAAGCCTGCCTAATCATCTCAATGGAAACGTCTAGAAGAACCAAGACCGAAAAAAGCACATCAAGTTCGGTCAAATGTAAAGGTTTTGCTCACTGTTTTCTTCGACTGCAATGGCGTGGTGCATCATGAATTCTTAACACAAGGTCGTACGGTCAATAAGGAAGCACAAAATTGTGGAAAACCCCAATCATGGATTTTGCACCATAATAACGCACCCACTCACACATACATCGATGCTTGTGCGTGAGTTTTTGGCCAAAAACAAAACCGTTATTATGCCACAACCACCGTATTCACCGAACTTGGCCCCCGCTGACTTTTTCCTCTTCCCAAAACTGAAGACACCGATGAAAGGAAAGCGTTTTGCTACGATTGAGGAGATAAAAGAAAAATCGAAACAGGAGTTGTTGACGATACCAAAAAGTGCGTTTCAGAAGTGTTTCGAGGATTGGAAAAAACGCTGGCATAAGTGTATTATATCTGAGGGGAATTACTTTAAAGGGGACAAGATAGTTATTGATGAATAAATAAATACTTTTTGAAAAAATTTAAAATAACAGTTATTTTTTGATCAGACCTCGTAGTTTTATATTTTAATCATAAAGAAAAAATATTGCTACTTTTAGTAAAACCAGGCAAATGCTCAAATATTTAGCAATTGGTTTTTAGATAACGGATATCTTAGAAGTTTCGAAAATTTAAAAACTCCATAAAAAGTGACGCCCTAATAAATACAAACACATACACGTACACATATACATATTTAATGTTCAATCATAAAGAAGTAATTATTTATGCTTTAACGAAAAACACGATATAAATTACATTTTCAGCAATTCGTTTTTAGATGAAGGCAGTCTTGGCAGCTTTGATAAACTCTATTATAAACGCCAGTCTAATTTACACATATTCATGCTCAAGTTATACAAATACTTTTCATATAAATATGTTTGTACAAATGTTAAAAAACTTTTAACAAGCTAAAAAGTACATCAACTTAGTTATGCTTAAACATACAATTCAATTTATGAAAATAAAGCAATTCTTTGAAATGTCAAAAGTTTTGACAGCTAAACCAATACATAGAAATGTCAAAATTAGTATTAGGATTTGAATCGCGTCATTGGCACACAAACTTTTGTGGTTACAATAACGTGTGTGGTTACAATAACGGACAAATCGAAATTTCTTAAATGGAAATAGAAATTTAATATTTATTTTTTTTTATTTATGAACTTAAATTGCGTAAATTATTCAGAAACTTTAAATGTTATCTATATTTTCAAAAGATTATAAACAAGTTGATCTTGTTGTTATGAGAATATTTTATAAGAATGTTAGTTTTTAAAATTTTTAGAAACAAAATATATCAGGTCAAGGTGTAGCTAATATTTAAGTATCAATGGGTTACAATAAAATTATTAAACGGTGGATTTGATAGTAAAAATTAATAATTTGATATTGGTTTTTTGTTTCACCCTAATACACACTTGTTTCATCCTAATATCTACACACAAATCCTGAAGCTTCTTTTTTAATTAGTTTCATAACATTTTTTATGAAACCAAATAAGCTTTAGAAGAAATAAACTTCATTTATTGTTAAAAAAAAATATTCTTGATATGCCAAAGAAAAAAAAATTAAAAGAAATATTTTTTTCAACAATAATTATATAAAAAATATGTGATTCGTCATCGAAAATCCAAAAGACCGTAACTACACATTTGACTTTTTTACATGAGAAGCAAACATCTTTATAAATTTAAGACTTATTGGCCAAAGTTCAGAATTAACCTTTAAACTATAAAATAATAGTAGTTTTTTAGTAGTTGTACTTAAGGCCTTTTGGAATCGTTTTTTCCGAAACCAAAAAGTCGTAACAACAAACATTTTTTTAATAAAAGTTTAAATTAGGATGAAAAAATTCCGCTTATCACTCTTATTAATCATTTTTTTACCTTTTTGTTTTCTGTGTTTTGAATATAAAAGATATAAAACTAGTTACAACAAGTTTAATGAATTTAAGAAAAATGGACGAAAACAAAATAATAAAAAAAAACAAAATTCATTATCGAATACACGAAAAGAAAAGGAAAAAAAGGATTGCGAAGTAATATTTATAAATCTAATTTGATTAGGGTAAATTATCGTAAAAACTGGGGCAATCAGCCGGAAGTAGACATTTAAGTTCCTGCAGATGGTTCCATTTCTTTTTGGATATTTTTATTTTTTTCATTATAAAACCGACCTGGTTCGACATCTTCAAACTTTTTTTGTGTGCGTTGTGGCAAAATCTCATATTCGTCTTTAGTATTGGTTTTATAGAAAATTGTCTAAGAAGTATCGTATGCATATTTTATACTCACATTTTTTTATTAACTTTTTTAACTTTCCTATGAGAATAATGTTCAGTATCGGTATCCATTTTATTATTTGGTAAGACTCAAATTTTTACAGCGTCCTTATTACTAATTTGAAAAAATTCAACTTTTAACTACCAGTTAAACAAATGCCAACGTTAAATAAAATAATTCTTTTTTTTTATTAAGAGTGTAGTTACGACTTTTTGTTAATTACAGTTATTAACATTGTAGTTGCGACCCTTTGAAATGTATTAATTAAATTTAGTATTTTAGTTAATAACATAATACAAGGTGGCGCAAAAGTAATCCTCCTATCAGAAAATGCTATAAATTTTGCGCAACTTGATGAATTGGGATTGGAAAACATGTGGTTTCAACAGAACGGTGAAACGGCACAAACTGCACGTGCAGCAACCAATATGCTGAAGGAGGCATTTCCCGGGCGCCAAATCTCCCGTTTTGGCGATTTGCACTGGCCAGCAAGATCGCCTGATTGCAAGTTTACTTTTGCGCCACCTTGTACTATAATCAATCAAAATATCGTTTTTAAATTTTTTTAGTTACCGCCTTTTGGATTTTAGGTGACGATATACTCTGTTAATTGATAAAAGAAAAATTCCTGAACAAGCAGCGAAAAACTCAAATTAAAATATTAAGATGTTTATAAAAAGACCTTAGGCATAAATAATTATAATTTAAAAGTTAAAATAATAAAGGTCAAATAAAATGTAACCAACTAGCGCTAGTCAATAAATTGAATAAGAATTGTGCTCAAATTCCCTAAAAGTCAGACACTACTTTGCTAACTTTTATTATTGAAATCTTCAAAATAATCTTGCCCAATAATAGAAAAATATAGCATGTCACGTAATTGCACCAAGTTTCGGCATATTATAATTTTTTTAAATAACAGTTCTTGAAAATAAAAAAAGCTGACGATTTTAACACATTGGGACAAAATATTCTGCCATAAGTAATGCCAGCTATCAAAACAATAATACAGTTTTTATTCTTCTTAAATAATAAAAAAAAATTATAGCAAATTTGTTGTTCAAAAGTATTTTATTATAGTTAAATAAATATTACAATAAAACGTTTAGGGGGAAAAATTTAAGGACGTTAATATAACAATGTACATCTGTTTGTTAAATTGAGAATTTAATTTAAAAAAAAAAAAACATTTAAAAAACTAATATTTATGCATCGATTTACTTTGATATTTCCATTTTTTTTTTTTTTATTTTTTTATAGCCACTAGAAATATGTTAATATTCATCATTCTTTTCATTACATGTTTTATTCAATAATGAAATATTAATATAAATTTCATATAAAACAAGTAAGAAAGTATAGTCGGTCAAGCCCGACCATATGCTACACCCAGTATATCAATAAAACAGTTGTTCAGATATGGGCGCTATATGGGAGATATTAACTACCTATTAGGGACCGATGATCCAAAAATGTAGTGCATTGACTTCCATGAATATAAATGTGTGTTAAACTTTATCTCGATATAAGTACGTTTAAAAGATTTACGAAGAGGGTCTTATATGGGAGTTTCGACTAATTATGGACCGACCATTATAAAATTAGGTGTCATCCTATTTGTACATAAGAATCTCATTTTTGTTAAATTTTATTCGGATAACAACGTTTTTCAAAGAATTATGCTCTTTCGGCAGTGGGACTTATATGGGAGCTACGACTAATTATGGACCGATCTGTGATTTAACTTCATTTATTTCTTATTTATGGTGAAATTTGTTTGCATACTTGCATAATTCAAACATTTATCATCGGTAAACCCCAATTTCGGGCGGACATTTGTATGGGGGTCAGGTGAAATAATGAACCGATTTTTACCAGTTTCAATTACATCCATCCTTGGGCCGAAAAAATATTATGTACCAAATTTTATCGAAATATCTTCAAAATTGCGACCTGTACTCTGCCCAAAAGCTTTACATGGACAGCCAGCCAGACGGACGGGCGGACGAATGGACGTCGTTAAATCGACTTAGAAAATGATTCTGAGTCGATCGGCATACTTTAAGGTGGGTGTTGGACCAATATTTCTGGGCGTTACAAACATCAGCATAAATCCAATATACCCTCCGCACTATGGTGGTGTAGGGTATAAAAACAAATTGTAGGGTTGCGCTTGAAATTTCGTTTACTCAAATGTAAAAAAAATTTCTGAATATGTAAATAAATTAAATATTTGCAATAAATCAATGACAGAATTTCATTTGTGCACAAGTCAGCAGAAGTGCACACTGGACATCATAAAATCACTTTAAAGGAGACCACAAATGATGTAAGCATTTTGTATTGAATAGCAATATGGTATGAATATTAAGGGTAATCACATTGAATACAAAAAAAAAATAAAACAAATGGATAAAATGACAATGTACGAGTAGTGATATAATTTACTGCAAAGTATGGCCTTGTCATACAAAGTAAAGGGATTATTTAAAATATTACAATAAATCCCTAAATGAATATTAAATCCCCAAACAAAACTTATATTTAAAACACATGGCTTTGTGTAAGTATGAATATGGTAGGCATATAAAACTGATTTATACAAAACTGTGATGTTCCTATTTAGCCATCACTAAATATTTCACTGATTTTGTATGCCTCTCACTCCCTTCTACCAATGTAAACAATGTCAGTGATTTTTATATTTTTATAAAATTTCTGCAATTTTTATTCCCATAAAATAAATGTTTTTATTAAAAAAAAAAAAAACACTATTTGCAGCACATTAAATAAATACGAGTAATAGTTCACATATAATCCGGTAACATAAATTTCTTCAAATTTATTTCATATAATAAAGTCTAAAATCTACTTACATATGTGGGAAAAGCTATTAATATTTAAGAAATATAATATTTTTATTGTCAAGAAATGCTAGACCCCTCTACATGCTTTAACTTTCCTTTGTCAGTACTCCAATGTTATAAAGATAATGTAGACAATATGACTACAAACAAAAGACACAAGCTGACGCATTTCAGTAGTAGCAAGTTGTTACCAGTACTCGCAGCTACGTATGAAGTAGAGAAAGACTTGGAAAGCTTGTACTGGCTGCTGCAAGCCAATCTGCCATCAACACTCGATTAGTCGACCAATATGTACAAAATGCTTGATAAATTTGCGCTAAAATTTTATTTTTTTTGTTTTCACTACTTATTGAATTTTGTGGTTTTTATGTTTCTGTTTCCAAATAAAATGTAATAAATTGTTTTTGTTTATAATTCGTACAGACTTTTATTTATTCATGCAAAGGTGCTAAAAACTTCAAATAATATACTCGCAATGGCCACTTTCTCATACAAAACATGTACAAGTATCCGGGTACCTTGATGCGCATTAAATGATGTTAAAAGTAAATTGGTCTCTCAGGCAAATTGCAAAAAAAAAGTCAAGGCTTACGGCTGCAAAAAAACTAAATTAGTTGCTGTCAAAAAGTTTCAGATATACAAGTTATCAATTTCAATAAAAAAAACTTTGACTGAAAACGCCAAAGGTACCCGGGTACCTTGGTGTACACATAAGGGTTAAAAAACAAAATGTTTAAAACAAGTGTCTGTAGTGTGGCCGGATTTTATATGAAAACTGCTTTACATATATTGATTACTTGCATTAATGCAAGTGTAAATATTGATGGATTTATGTTCTACATACATACATACATACATACATATGTATGTATATATAAATAAATGAAAAAACAATCTGAAATCACTCGAGAACTATGTGTAAATTGCAATAAAAAATACTGCATACATTTTAGGGCACAACATGAAGTGGGAATTAAAGGTTTTAATTAAATATACAAATAACTGAAATACTCTTAAATATACAATATACTAGTACGACATTCAGTGTAATGTTTGTTATATGTAAATAAACATATACAATGTAAACATATAAAGACTTATAAGTGTCAACCTGGGGATTATAATTTATTTTTTAAATGGATATATGTCACTTTAAAGCAAAATTATAAAGATATTAAAAAGTCACGGAAATGTTTTTTGTAATCTCTGTTTTAACCACAATATAGAGATTAACAAGTAAGAGTGTTATAATAAAAAGGGTTTTCCAATTAGAACCTTGATTTTTAAAACAAATTAGAACAAAGTATTTATAGGAATATCATACAAAAATGTATTGTATACTTAAGATTATAAAGATTAAGGTGAACAATTGTAAATGAAGAAGCCATTTTCATATATCAAACATTTCCGCTCCACACAGAATATTTGCAGAAAATATCATCCCACTAAATCCTTTTTTCTTTTAACAGGCAAACGGATGGAGATATCCAGAGCATCTTAGGTCTACTGCCAACATTTTAATGTTTGATAAAATTAATATACCCCCGCCTTGTTCTGTTGTTGGTTATAAAAATAAAAAATAAATGGACACATTAAAAATGAATTCAGATTTTCTTTATTTATGTTTATTATATACATATGAAGTATTTCATTGTATAAATTTGATTTATGTAATCTTTTACTCCTTCTACTTCTGTCTACATTCATCAAAATAATCCTTTTCCTTGCCCAACTGCCACGTTTGCATGCGGACTTTTTTCCTTTCATTAATAATGACTATTGTGTTGGTTTCCTTTTTCGCTGCGCAAAGAAGATCTCAATCAATCAACTAGACTGATTGACACATTAATCTATGTATGAAATATGTGTTTGGGTATTATTTTCATAGGGCTTGCATAAAAAATGAGTTGATTTTTATTTTATTCAAATCGTACAATAATCCTTTGCATGTAATTAATAATATGTTTTACGAATAAAGGGAACCATAACAAAAGCATAAAGCATAATTAGTAGAAAACGAATTACAAGAGGAGCTGCTTTTAATAATAATTTCACTGATGCGAAATAAAGCTATGCAAACAATAAGACATACATTACTAAACTACTTCTATGTATGTTAATCAGTAACGCTATATTACAAACATGTTTTTTCTGAAAAAAAAAACTAAAAGACTTTTATAATTTTAGTAGTAAAACAATGTAAAGATTCTCCTGCAAGTTTCATTTTAGAGCATATTTATGTATAAGCCATATTTGACTACAACCCACATCTAAAAGCCGTATAATATTTCTTACATTTCTTGTTCAAAACTTAAATAATATCAGTGGTAAGAGCAGTCAGCCTTCTTATCGAAAAATAGAACAAACGTACCTACATATGTATACTTGTATAAAACCTTGTTGGTATTGTTTTTAATTTGTTTTAGCCTTTTGTCTTAACTGCTTTTAAACTTCAACAGTATTTAAAGTTTCCATAAATCAGATAAAAAAAACTTTAAGTTAAAGTAACTTTTGACTTAATGAAACAAACCGAAATAAAATTACAAAAACATAGTGTAAGGAAAAACAACTTTTGTTAGTGACTTTTTCTTTTTTTTTTTGGTCATACAACGTCTAACCGTGGTTACTAAAAGTTTCGGCACCAACAGGCAACAAATCTACATTGTTTTGTTTTTAATTTTTCAGTGTTAACTTTTTGAACACACTTATTTCTTTAATTTTGTGTACAGCAATTTTAGTTAAGAGCCAAAGACCAAATAAATGTTATCAAGTATGCCAAGCACGTTTCTTATTTAATACAAAATATGTCGAATTTGTTTATATTTTTTTCTGGTGCGGCTTTCTCTTTTTCTTTGTTTGAAGGCAACAACGTTCTAAATACTTTTTTATTGTGGCAGTGAGTGTACGAGTATGTCCTTGTGTTGTCTATGCCATTGTTGTTTAAAATAAAAGAAATCCCGTCTTTATCATCGTCATCATCAGCATCATTATTATACACAGCGTAATCATCTGTAAGAGCAACGTTGGCAACAACAGCAACATTATGTTGAGGCCGCATTTGTTATCCTTAAAACTAATCAACACTGAGTTAAGGCCATATTATTAGTTAATGTATCTTTCTACTTGCCACTGCCGCTGCCACTGGCAACTTATTTTGCCAATCTGCCGCACATTCCCTCTTTACTCTATATTTTCCTGCCAATTTGCTGCTGAAAGTATAAATAAAATGTGTATCATACACAAAGCACCAGTAGTATCAAGACAATATTACAACCTTTGGCACAAGTAAAGAATTGCTTATCATTTAATATAATGTTATAATGAAAGCGCGTTATACGCATAATAATTAAATATAACATTTACCAACAAGCAGCTTAAAACATTATGCGATTTTGGTGTCATGATTTACGAAATCATGTAGAAATAAAATTTGCTTTTGATTATAAATTCCTGAGAAGAGAAAAGTAATGGTTTAAAAAATGTTTAATAAAATTTATAATACCTCTACTTATATTATTACATGTATGTTCTTGTATTTTGTAGCTGATAGCAACATAAATACCACTTTTTATTTAACACTGGAAATTTTACTTATTTCCATATGATACCCCTACTAGCACCAAAAAACCTGTGTAAATGCATAAATTATTTGATGCAACAGTCCACAAAAACCTGTAAATTATAATGAAAGCAAAACGTTTCAAAAAATTATTGTGCATATACATATGTATGTATGTGCACCATAAACAAATGTCCACCAAAAATATTTCACCTGCAGTTATTTTTCTCTCAAAATCATTTCTAAACAAACAAATTTATGCATTGTGGAAATTATATTCGAAAGAAAAGCATACTTCTAGGAATGATTTTACAAAGATAAAATAGTACATAAAGCTGGCAATTATAAACTAAAACTGCAAATGGTTCACCCTCGAACTATTTGCATATTTATAATTGTAGCTACAAAAACTAGTTCCATGTGAAGCTAACTACTCGCATTTAAAGAACAAAGCAATTAAACGTTAAATAAAAATTTGAAGCATACATTTAGCAATTACTAAAACAATTTTATGAAAAACTTTTCAACTTAAGGGGTATCCCCCTTATTCATAAAAACTTACAACAGGTTTATAAAGCAAATTATGTATGGAAACCTCTTATAAACCTGTTGTAAGTTTTATGAATAAGGGCAATAATGTTTTTACCACTTACATATTTATTTTTTAAGCATATTTAAAATCATTAAGGAGTTTAGCAATAATTTTAAGTGAGATTTGTTAAAATAAATAAATATTTAATTTATATTATTATTAATGCATACTTGTACACAGTTTATTTATTGCAATATAAAGTCTTAAAATTATAAATTAATTGTTATACAAGTATATTTAACGATATTTAAGCATTTAAACACATGGAATTCTTATGTTTCTCGTGTAAAAAGTGTTTATATACATACTTTGTAAAGCATACTTATAGGAGTCAATGTTAAACAAGTTTCTTTTCTAAAACAAATTCATATTTTCTACATTATCAATAGAAAATTTTTAATATTTGTTTCAATATAAAGGTAAAAATAAAAACAACAACATCAGAAAAAAGCAATGGCTAAAAAACGAAAACTTTTAAAGTGAATTTAAAAAAATGTTTAACAACAAACAACGGCTAAAAAAACACCAAACCCATATTTCTTATTGTATAGTCAATGTAAATAGCATCGAATTTCTAAAATACTTAAAAGGAAAAACGAAAAAAAATCTCAACCAAAGACACAAATAAAGGCATATCTTACATTTATACCTATATAGCTGTTGCTATGAAAACATATCCTCAACTTAAGCCAATAACAAACAAATCAAAAGGATAAACACGCACCCGCTTGGATATTTGAGCTGAAACCCCAAATAAAAATATCTTTATTCATCTCTAGGCTCAAAAGACTAAGAAAAATATTAGACGTCAGGATAAAACGACTCTAGAAAAAAACATGAAGGACTACAAAGCTATAGATTTGAAGAAGTTAGCAGTTTTAATAGCCATCATACTTACAAGGGAAATCAGTGATGTATTAAGTCAACAGGAAGATGAGTTAGAGAATAGAAGAGGCAGCTTTGGTAATAACACAAATCTGCTGCCTGTAGTGGTGGTGGGAGATATAGAAGCTACTGCCATTACCAGCACCATATCAGCACACCCTGCCAATGACCGAGAAAATCTATATAAAAGTACCAACAATAAGGCAGATATTAACAAAGATATTGATGATGATATAGACCAGGACAACGATGATAATAATATAACACCTCAGGCTTATAAATATTATAGCAATCATAAAGAAAAACATGAATCTCTAACTCAACGACATCATCACACAACTCAACAAAATCATTTTCAACGTCATCATGGACAGCAGCAAACGCCTGAAACTAGGCAACATCATCATCACAATCCCAATCACAAACATTATTATCATCATTCACATCACAGACATCGATATCCTGCAACTTATTACTTTAACAAGTATCCTTTCGAAAAGCATAAACATCAACATATGAAACACCAACAGCAACAGCAAAAACAACATCATCGGAAATCACATATAAAACATAAGCTTTCTTTGTCTTCAAATGAAAATAAACAATTATCTATACCACCGGAAATACACGAGCAAACTATAAAAAAACTATCATCTACTACGAATGCTTTTCGAAATAGCAATATTGATGATATACTAAACATACAGCCAGAGGATTTTAATTATCAAAACGATGATAATTTTGTAATGTTGTGGCAAAATGAAAATGGAAGGGAAAATCTTGATGAAAACGAAAAACAATATAAAATTACAACACCAGCATCAATGCTTACGAACTACAATGATGCAGCATCATTGTCTCTGCCATTTATTACAGATGATGATGATGATAACGATGATGACACTACCACACAATATCCCTTAAACAGTGATGATCAAACATTTGCCGATGACTTCTTTTTCGACACTGAGAACAACATATATCCCTACTTAACACACATGTATCATCAGCCTCTTGTCAACCAACAGCAGCATCACTCGCATCCTCATGTTGCTAGCGCTCAAACTGGAGATTATTTCGCTGCTTCTCCTCGTTCGGGCAGACATCGTGGTCGTGCCACTTCTCACATTATAGCCAGTCATAACCTATTGCATTCGCATTCGAAAAAGTTTCGTTCTCTACCCGAAACCGAACAGGACTATCAACGTTTGCTTTATAACCCGCCCGCTCAAAGACATTGGCCCGTTAAACGCGAGGCTGTTGTCGAGGGTAATGTTATATTGGGTGGTCTTATGATGGTACATTCACGTGAGGATACCATTACCTGTGGTCCCATTATGCCTCAGGGCGGCATACAGGCCCTAGAGGCCATGCTATATACCATCGATCGTATAAATGAGATGGACCTGTTGCCCAATATTACTTTGGGTGCTCATATTTTGGATGATTGTGATAAGGATTCATATGGTTTGGAAATGGCAGTAGATTTTATCAAAGGTAAGTGCAGGAAAAACCAGTAAAGAGTTATTTTTTTTTTGTAATAATTTAAGTAAAGGATAACAAAAAACATACATGTCTATAAGAATATATGAAAATGTTTGGCTTTTACAGTAAAAAAGTTCTTTTTTATGAAAAGTGCTTTTGTAAAATTCTTATTTAGTACTTTTTCAAATAAATCTCTTGCGCTATAAGAAAAAATACATCTTTAGATTAATGGTTTACCTTGGCTGTTTACATATTTAATATTAAATTCAAATACAAAATGAAACCTTGGTATTTTACGAGAAATAGTTTTTTTGTGTTTCAAAATTAACTAAAAAGAAGTACTTTGCTGGTACTTTTGAAAATATGTTTGTTGTTTATAGAAATGAAATTATATCATGGTGTAAAAGGGAGAAACATTTTTAATTGATACTTTTTAAATTTTGAAAACTTAAAAACCACAAAACATATCATATAAAATAGCACATTGAAAATCGTTATATATAAAGGGATTTTAAACAAGAACTTTATCTTGCAAAGCTAAATAAAACAAAGAATTTATATGACAATAATTCAAAAGTTGAAGGTAATTTATATCATACAGATGTCTACAGTTACATATGTAGGTATTAATTTTTTTAATTAAATCTGCAATCATAATGCGGCAAAATTGCGACTTGAATTAATTAATCAGAGACAGTATCTTTAACATAGTCACACAAGCAATAATTCACATGATCAATTTGACAATTAACGGCTGAATTTCGTAAAATGATGATGATGTTTCGGTGGATGTGTAACCCAAGTCATCGTCCTTTTTGAAACCACATGCCAGTTATATCAATATCACTAATAAAGGAACAATAATTAATTGATGAAATCTCTCTTAATAACTTGAACCATTCGGCATTTCCAGCTTTACTTAACACAACGGCTTTACTTAAATATGCAGATGACCAGATGTGGCAATTTAGTCACCCAAATTTGTATAATGTCTGTTCGTAAATTAATTGAAATCAACTATTCCCAGATGCCTAATGAACTCAAAACTTTAATTAGTATATCAGATATACATTCAAATGTTCTGGTCAAAATCAGAATAATAGTTCCAAAAATAACTGAGATATGATCAAAATGCCACCACAACTTTAGTAAAGGTTTATACAGCTTCAGTCCTATGTCATTATATGGTTCAGTTTCAGTTTCAGTCACAAGTCCTTAAGTAATTCAATTTCACTTCCAATTTATTTATCACACCATTTTGCCGATACTTGTTCTAACTATAAATTTAAATGTCATCAATATCTTAAAAATAGCAAATCTTTTCAAAAACTAATCGTGTTGTTTTGAAGCACTTAAGAGAAAAAGCCCATAATCGAGCGCTTCAATAAAAGCGCTCTTTTGAAGCAGTAACTGCTTACGAATAAAATATACAAAAAAGATGATTTTTTAGTGCTGACAACGAAGAAGGTTTTAAAGCGAAAAAAACAAAAACAGAATTATAGCCAACAAATTTACGTATGACAACGAAAGTCAATTACAAAACGAATATCGCGCTTCTAAGTTACTATGAATTTTTCTTAAGCAAAACTATTCAGATAGAATTTGTTCTTTGATTGGTGTGTGCGAAGTGACGTAAAACACTTTAGGAAAGTGCTTTATTTGCATGTTTGATTAGGTTAAAAGAAGCGCTTATTGTCAGCAGAAAGTAGTCCTCCAAACCGGGAACACCTCATACAAAAATCATGCATCACATCAGCAGGTTTGAAGCGATTTGTGGTATGAAATCATACATAAAACCTGCTCCTTTTGGAGAACGTTTTTTACTGGGTACGTACTCGTACAAAAAGCTATTCAATTTCATGACAACTGTAAATTTTTATTTTAAGAAGCTATCTACTAATATTTGCTAAACTTTTGCCACTATAACAATACCAATTTAAAACATACAATATTACAAATATAACGAAGACGTTTACTTTGAAAAAATATTTATACAACTACACTTGCAACTTAGAACTCACAGTGGAAATAAGAAAGAAAGATATGTATGTATATATAAAGTGTATAAATATTTGTCTGCAACAGGAAATGAAGCAATTTTTCTTTCATCATCTTGTATGAAATTAAACAATAGAGTTCATACATAGCGCGTTCACACAATACCCACATGTATTAAAGAAGTGCAGACACAGTTAAAAAAAGTAATACCTTTTCTTTTATTCTTTGGAAAAAAAGAGAAAATATATGAAAGAATTATTAAAAAAAATGAAAGCAGAATGCAGGCTTATCAGCACAATAGAGGGAAAATGACTAAAAACGCACAAGTCAAACAAAGTGCAGTGAGTTATTTACAAAAAATGAACAAATAAACGACAGAAAGTAAATGTACTTAAACGTATTTTAATAAGTGGTGATTCTATTGTATAGTTGGAATAAAAAAATTCTATTAAATAAAAGTAAAAGGAAAAGTTAGGCCACTACTTACCGATATCAGTAGAGTAGTGTAATATATGTATACTTGGAAGAAAAATTTGTGTTATATTTTTTATCGATAATGATGTTTATACGAGTTATTTTATTCTTTGGATCCCTTACCTATCTACTACATATTATGTATGAAACAAACATTGGACACTAAAATAATAACCAAACAGAATTCTAAGTTATAGAACTTTATTATTTAAAAGTAATCAATTATACTAAACAAAAAATCACTTGATAGATGCATAAAGTTATAAGAGCAGTTGACCGCACTTATTTTTAGTACTTTGTATTTAAATTCAGCCGTTTCAATGTGTTAAAACCGAAGTGTTGAAAATTACTGCGCCTTTTTTGTAACTTTACATATCTTTTTGCCTTCAAACAGAACATATACTTATATAAAATTAAAACAACTTCACTTTACTATTTAAACTTATACGTATGTATATATAAAATTGAATTTTTACTTGCCCTTGGGGTACTAACGTACAAATAGTATTAAAACAAGAAATTTAAATTTAGTGTTAAATAAAATTTGAAGAAATCCAACTAACTTTCAACACATTTCTTTTTCTTTACAAAGAAATAAACCCAAAAGGTGAGCATCCCAGTTTCTCACAATAATTCAAATAAAAGAAACTAATTATTTTCTTTATTTCCCTTAACCCCGAATTGTAAATGCGTTACGAGTATGTATTTGTAATTCTATCTCTATAAAGATTGACCCCCTTTCAATTTTAGCATCCCCTCACCAATCTTAAGAAGATTTAATATTATTCCCCGTAATTATACACTGTATTTGAGTCTGCAACCTAACTGATTGGCACATTTACTCATTAAGCATGAATTGGTATTCCTCGACTGGGTTCGATTTCCAGCCGCTGCCACTCAAACAACATCAGTTTCTGTTAATTATCACAGCGCCCTCCTTCGGTGGTGTAGCATTCAAACCCCACCGAAGTAAAATAATTAAATAATGACCACCAGATGCGCTGCAATACTGTACTACTAGTAAACATAACGCGCAATTACAGTGCTGTCATATGAAAAGATTTTCCCTCCATTCACTATTCACCTATTCTTCTCCTACCAATTCCTTTTCCAAAGAAAGTAACACAATTAGGCATATCAATTGGCTGTTACTTACTTACGTACTTCTCCTAAAAAAAAATTATGATATATTTACATTCCCCTATAGGGAAATTATTAGCAATTATAAGCCGATCACCATAAAGTTGGTTGCTATGTTTTATATATGTATTTGTTCATGTGGGTTATTTCTGTCGAATTTCAACTTGATAATGATGTTTAAAAGAGATTTATATGCATTCAAAAACATTTCCGAAGTAAACTTTATATGGGGGCTATGAGCAAATATCAACCGCTCATCATAAAATACGGTATGGTGATTTATATGTACATGTGTATTACTTCTGTTGAATTTAAACTTGTTAGTAATTTTTATAAGACATTTATGAGCATTTGAGTTGAGTTATTTTTGGAAGTGGAGTTTATATGAGGGCTATAGTCAAATATGAAACGATTCCAACAAAATAACGCTTTCTGATTTATGTTTACGTTAAACGTAATATTCACTGAATTTTGTATTAATATTGTTTTGTAAAGACATTTATGTATCATAGAGATATTTCCCGGAAAGATATTTATATGGGGGCTATGAGAAATCGTCGACCGATTCTTGCCATTTGCAACAGAACTTGTCCTTCTATACTAAAAATAAAGTGTGCAAATGTTGAAGAAAATATCATAAAATATGTGCAAAATATCGAGGTTGTCTAAAACTTTTGTCTGTAACTTGGACTCTACTCGACAGATTTGACCCATTTCCAATACAAAATAATTTGGTGAAACAAGTGAAATATTTGGAAGAATTTTCATTGCTCTAAGTACTTTTTCTATCGTGTCTTCAATAGACGAACATGGCTACATTATCTTAGTATCTTCTAAGGGCTTAGAATATATAGACGTTTTAGTTCAACGTTGTGTTACATACGAAATGACAAACATAATATACCCCCATATTTTTGGTGGTGTTTTTAACAATTTACAGTTTTAAAAAGTTTATTTTTAAAATTTGCCACATATTTTTTATACTCCAGATATGTGGAAGTTTGTCTGTATTATGACAATTTAATAAATTTTATGTACACATAGAGAAAAAATATAGTTGCACATGTTTACCACAACAATGTCAAAATTTTTAAAAGTTTTTCAACAATATTATGGTAACTGTAATTATTTATATGATTGCAGTAACCATAATATGGTTATGTTACGATTCAGATGATTACTACAATCATATATACGAATGTAGTAACTATGTATATATTTGTTGCAATCATGTTTATGATGAATTCATTTGCCATAATTTGTTGTTCTTTACTTATGATAGAGAACAACATAATATGGTATAATTTTTCAGCATAAAACTGATCACCATAATCATTTACGTAATTTCTATAGTCATGGTAAACTTAACCATATTATAGTTGCAGAAATCATATAAATAATTACAGTGAACATAATATTTTAAAAACTTTTTTAAAAATGTTGTAATAGTTGTGGTAAACATGCACAACTATATTTCTCTCTCTCTCTCTCTCTGCGTGTAGATATTCTCGATATTGCTACGGAATTTTATTTTAAATTAAACTCAACGTCTTGGAGCGGCTGGTGTAAATATACAGTATGTTTATCTATAGACAATCTAATTAAAACGTAATAGAAGTTTCTATTTGCAAACATTGTTGATAACACGCTGTAACAAGCAGTATATTAACATTAAATTTTAACGGCTTTGGTTGAACAATATTGAAAGGAATATTCGATTGTCTTCAATAGAAGCCGCAGGAAATTAATAGAATGTGGCGCTAGTACATAAATTAACCAAACAGGACCATTGTGAGTCATCGTTGAGTAACCATTAAAGTGTCACACCAGCTTATTTTAAAACCATCATTTAATGTAATGTAAATTGTTAATG
The DNA here is from genome assembly GCA_950370525.1 of Bellardia bayeri. Taxonomy (NCBI): domain Eukaryota; kingdom Metazoa; phylum Arthropoda; class Insecta; order Diptera; family Calliphoridae; genus Bellardia; species Bellardia bayeri. The sequence goes on from OX493268.1 coordinate 4,044,217, forward strand.
TAAATTGTAAAAAAAATAAAAGTTAAATTGATTATTCAAATTATTCTGTATATTTGAATAAATAAAGAACAAAAGGTATAAAAGGTATTACTATATTAATATTAAAATATAAAGTATATTTGTTGCATAAAAATACTCTATGTTATTGCTTCCATTTATTATTAAGTAATACTTGCATACAAAGTATTATTTGAAATAAAGTTAAGCAAATAACTTTTTAATTTAGTTTGCAACATACGAGTTTTTTATTTTTTTTTTTATTTTTTGATTTTATTTGGATACTTCGAATACATTTGTATGTACAATTTTAAGAACATATGTATATAAGAGTATATAAGAGTTACAAAACTCTAAAATTAAATTACATTATGATATGGAACTGTATTAAAGTTTGTAGCAAATAAAAACTTTTTCATAAGTATTATTATATTCAAGCCAATAAAAAACTTATTGTAGCAATACAGAAAATAAAAAACTAATACGGAAAAAGCAAAAACACAAACAATACAAATGCTTAAGCATATGTTAGTTTAAGCCAGTGGGAATATAATCAAATTATCTAACGCTAAAGGACTTATATAACTAATACTGCACTTTAGAATTTATATAGACAAATTAAAAAAATCTTAACTCTCATTTAATATGAAATTCATTCCATTACAGCAAAATATTTTATCATTATTTTGTTTATTCCTAGAACATATACCAGCTAAATTTTATTAAATTTTATCCTTTAAGTAGAAATTATTAAACACCAAGTAGTATGTATTATCACAAATACTAGATGGTTTCTTGTTGCTTGAACAGATAATATGAAATTGAATTTAAATGTAAAGATTTCAGCCATCATATCGTGGCAACGCAGCTACTCATTGTCAGCCACAAATATTTGTATTAAAAAGGTAATAGATAATAACTGCCTAAGGGATGAGTTTAGTTAAACTAGTACTTACATAAATGTCTGCAAACATGGCAAAATAGCTTAAGTAGAAATAATTTATTTATTACATATCTGTATTTAAAAAGAAAAATACCTTCAATATTCTTTTTTCAACCATATACATACATTTAAATAAGCTTCTGTTATATGTAACAACAACATATCAGATGCCATTATTAGAATTTTGTATTAAAAATCATCGATGTTGTCTTTGTGCCAAACAAACTGTAACCGTAGCAAAATCAGCTGGAACATTTCGTAGCTTTTAAAAATTAGAAACAGGAATAATAAAACTAGTTCTTATTTAAAAAAAAGCTAGATTTTTTGTTAATATGTTACTTTGTCACAGCGAATTGGTCAAAATTGCGATGAAATAAGTGGTAAATGAGGGTTTGCCATTCTGTGTGTAACATTGAGAAAAATTCGCTTGATACCCAACAATTATAGAGGTATTTATAGTGGAGGACAAATATTTTCTGTCGTTCGTTCTTTTTTAAAACCCGTTCAACATGCCAACCTAAGATCACGCTACTCCACTTGTTGTTTAATTAGTTTGTTGCATTTCGAAGATTTTTTATCCAAAATACAACTAACCACGAAAAATTCTGGACAGCGATTAAACACTAAATAAACATTTTATTCTCATAAGTGAAACAAAAATAAACTTCATTTAAATGCGAATATTTAGTAGGATATCTTTTGTTTTTAATAATAACTGCACATCTGCTTCCACATACTCCCCACCAGAGTCATACAGCACTCTTTTCAAATGGCGTGCCATGCATTTTTGATTAAATTTCACAAATCGGAAAAATTCTTGGCACTTACTGCTGTTATATATTGCCGCATATCATTCCATTGTATTTTAGCCATATTTAAATAGTGTTTAAGGACCCTTAGTTTTTTGTTATATAAAATATTTTCAAAACTTGTCAATACCTAAAAACTCAGCGCAAAAAACCCACAAAATATATGTTTTAAATTACTGTGCAGCTCACATTGAGTATTAAGAAAGCATGCAATAAAAAATTAAGGGACATCAGCAAAGGACAAAAATTGCAAATAATAATTATCACTAATTTAAAGGAAAGAAATACGGCGCTGTGAAAAAAAAACTAAAAATTAACCCAAAAAATTACACTGATTACAAAAACACGAAATTTTACACCTTTTGTATTTTAAGAGAAATGAAAATTGACCCAAAAATCGAAAAATGAAAAAAGTCCTTAAAAATCTTTTTATTTTATTAATTCGCCTTGAGGTCTCTTTTATTAAAAATATAAAAACTATTGTTCGTTTTTAATTTTTATTATATTTTATTTGTTTCCAATATTTTGACCAACTTTGTTGATCAGCTTCAGGGAGGAAATATAATTTAATGTTTAATGCAGTGTTGTCCGATGTTAATGTCTTAAGTTACTTTCACTGACCCTAAGAAATTTTGTTTTTGTATATTGGGGCTAAATTTATAAATCTTTTACAAAGATCATTAACTGACTGAAATTCTACACAAACGATACTCTTATATATGCAAATGTTCATACCATCATCATTTTGGTCCAAGCTCCTTAATAAGAACACTTCCGAAAAACACCTGAAACTATTTTATTGTCTTGCAAATATCGCTATTGAGCCAAATGTTAAGAAGTTTCTACAATTCTGGCGATTAGATGGTATTTAATATTCAATACAGTTCAATCGGTGTCATATTTGTGTGCAGCAGTTTCACCAGTCTATGTCCTTATTCTTGCACCAAGCATCAAACCACATCTAACATAAAAATATGGCAGTCAGCAAGTTTATTTATAGCCTGAATGATGTATACATTAGGTTGGCACCACTTCAGTGTGTCTTTTAGTTTTAGTTTCCTTTAGTACAAGAACGTTTGCCTTTTACTGTGCTTAATGCACATGGTAGCAAAATTTCAAGTATTTTTGGTACTAAATCAATTTGAACAATTAGAGTTAGAAGGATTTGTTTACAAATACCATTTTAGGACACTTTAAGTTTTATAACCGGTTTGGTTTTAGTTTGCCTTAAAATAATATTTCTAAATAACTTCCTTAACATAAACAAGTTTAGTATTACAGATTTTACGATTCCTGTTTTTTAAATGAAATTGTTTAGAAATAAGTTTTGAGAACAACTTGTATTACTTTTTCTAGGTGTTGACCTAATATGCAGTGAAATGCTTGTACATATGATATTTATGTCTGCGTGTCTATTGATATAAAGTGGCAGTATCAGAAAGTAACAATAATATGGCTGCTTATATGACATCAATTTAATTCAGTGATTTGGAAAATTATATTTGCTGCTTGTAGCCATCAATTTACTCATATACTTAAACAAACACACATCTAAAGCTGTATCTTACAAATCCTGGTGTGCCTGTAACAACGAATTTGTATTTCTTCGTAGAAATTTAACAACAATAATAACAAAAAACAGGCATACTAAAAACAGAAACTACAAGTTATTTATTACTAAAATAGTACAGCATAAAAACTGTATTGCTTTTGTCAAAGCCATATATTGCAGAACACTCCAATGAATCAGTCATATATTGGACGCAATTATTGTAAGAGTTCTATTGTTGCAATAAAAGAACATTTTTAACTTTTATAGCGTAATCTAAAATGTGATTTCAATCTTTCGACTTCCTTTTTAGCAAAAGTTTCAATGTTCGATCCCAGTTATTCGGTTTTGACAGCCAATAGGATTATTATATATTTTTGAACTTTTTCAATAAAAACTTTATTTTTGTAAAATCAGCAATAATATGGCAATTGAAGCCCAAATTAAATTAATTAAAATTGTTTTCGACTTAGTTCACTTTTTTATTTAACCCTTATGTGTGCACCAAGGTACCGGGTTCCTTTGGCGTTTTTGGTCAAAGTTTTTTCGTTGAAATCTATAATTTTTATACCAGAAACTTTTTAGAAACTACTAACTTTCAAATAAGTTAGTTTTTTGCAGCCGCACGCACGCCTTGACTTTTATGTAATTTGCCTGAGAGACCAATTTAGTTTTAACACTTTTTAATGTACATCAAGGTACCCGGGTACCTTTACATGTTTTATATGAGAAGGCCGCCATTGCAAGTATATTATTTGAAGTTGTTAGTATCTTGCAAACTTTAAGGCGTTACGAAAAATTATATAAAATATCTCTTAACTGTATTTAGTGCGAAAATACTTTTTCTCTACTTAACTCTCATATAGGTATCAGGTACCTTGCAGCACATTAGAAGGTGTTTTTTTTTGCCGCACATATAAGGGTTAAACAGCTCTTAGCATACACCTTCTTTTTAGCCAGCTGGGAATATATGTTTAATAAATAATAATAATAATAATAATAATAATGATTTACATAAAACTACTCAAATAATCAAGCAAAAAACAGGCTAAACTCGAATCCGTAAAAACAAATTTATTTTCCAAAGTAGAAAATTAGAGTTAATTAAATTTAAATGAAATATATAGGGTATTTTAATTTGTGCAAAGTAGCATAAGGAGTAAACTTACCCACATATATATATATACCTACAAACATTAGGCTGGTTTGTAGTTTGCAGGACACAATTAATAAAGTATTTGGTAGCAACTCACATGTAGCTTTTGTACATGTTAAGTTATAATTTGCTCAAGCATTTTGTAAGTTTTTGATTTATTTATGAGTTATTTTTCCGGCTCTTACTAATGCAGATACAAATCTAAAATACTTATTTGTTTTTTTTTTTCAATTTAATGCTCAAATGCACAAATTTATTTAACATAAAAACTTAAGCAGGAAGTTAGAACATGGTTTAACATCCCCTAGCACACACAACTTTGCGCCTAAACAGTCTAAATTGTAAGAGGAAAATGGGGGTAAATGAGTTTAAATGGCTGCTTTTGCCAATGCCTATTATTTGATATTGATTATAAAATACAAAGTTTTAGTTATTTCAAATTAGAGATCAAATTTTGTTAATACTCGTACACTGCAGTGGCAGAAAAGTATGCTGTAGTTTTTGGAACACTTTGTTTAATTAATTATAAATAATATTAATTATTTAAATTAAAAGCCATTTGGAAACATTAATAAATAAACACCATTTGTTTGATTATAAAATAATTATTTACACAATTATGTTTATGTGTATAAATTTTCATGACATTAATAGAAAAACAAATGTTTTCTATTCAATTTGAAATTTGTATTTTAAACTGATTTCAATTTTAATATAATAAATATAATTGCATTCTTTATTATAATAACTAAATAAAATGTATTTCTAAATAAGATTGAATGGTTTTCATGGTGATTCATTTAGACCTTTTTTTATTTTATATAAAACAATAAAAGTTTTTTTTTAGAATTTCATCATAACAAAATCAAAATTTATTACAATTTATTATCTCGCGTAATTTTTGTCACACCCTTTCAATTATAATTTATTTAAGTGTTATGTGACAAATGAAGTGCACAAATAGCAATAAGTAGCAAAATTAAGCAGCACTACTTAAAATAACATTTAAAACCAATCAATGCAAATCATAGCAATAATAACACACAGCGTATAATGTATTTGAAAAGCAACCATAACAATCATACGTTTAGATGGCTTGAATGGTAATAAATATTGTTCAGTAAAATAAATTAAAATGAAATTAGTGCTTTTGTGATTATTAGCAATGCAGCAATGAAAATTATAAACCTGACAGCACAATTGAAAATCAATTTATTTCAATTTATTTTGCATATTTCATGGGTGTTGCAACGACATGCCTGTAAGTTACTAATAAAGCACAATACTAGATATATGCAATGCAATGAATTCAACATGTTCATAATACCATAGAACCATAGAAAATATATCAATATATGTAAAATACCCACATATTTAATACAGCAAAATCTTTAACTACTCAAGGCTAAATAAACTTTTTTTTTTTTTTTGTAGAACGCCTACAAATTTTCACCAAAAAAAACTTGAAATTTTTCATAACAGTTACTTTAATTTTGGTCTGTATTTTTTATTATAAAAGGGGAGCAAGTATTTAATTTCAAAACTTAATTTTTAAAAATACAAATTGAATAATTTGTTACAAACTTAACAAAAATATTCTTTATTATTTTCACAGGTTCTATTAGCAATATCGATGACGCTGAATATCACTGCAACAAGACAACAGTGCGAAAAGTTATTTCGGGTGTGGTAGGCGCTGCTTCATCGGTTACCTCTATACAGGTGGCAAATTTATTGAGATTGTTTCGCATACCACAGGTAAGTGTAGAAAATAATTGAAGTAACATTTTAAACAAACAACAAACCAGTCAGTGATTTAAAATGAAACTCCAATGATATTTTAGTTACGAATTTTGTTTCTGTCTAGAACAACAGTCTTTGTTCCAAACGACAGAACAAGATTTTTTTGTTCCAAATGATTTTTTTCTTTCTAAAACAAAGATTCTTCAACCCAAAGGAATTTTGTTTCTATCTCGAATAAGATTTTTCCTAAGCACTTTTATTTTCTGTCTAGAACAAGATTCGTTTCCAATGAATTTTGTTTCTGTCTGAAACAAGATTCTTAGTTCCATATGAATTTATTTGTCTAGAACAAGATTCTTCGTTCGCAACCAATTGTGTTTCTGTCTATATCAACAATTTGCTAACGAATTTTGTTTTCGTTTAGCACACGATTTGTTCCCAATGAATTGTGTTTCTATGTAGAAGAATATTCTTCGTTCAAAATGAATTTTGTTTCTGTCTGTAACAAGATTTTTCGTTCCAAAATATATTTTTTTTTTGCTCTAAAACAAGGATTCTTTGTCCCAATGAATTTTGTTTCCAAACGAATCTTGTTTCTGTCTAGAAAAACATTTGTTATGAATGAATTATGATGCTGTTAAAAATTTGTAAACATGTTTTGATTAGACAATCTTTTGCAAGATTCTGAAGAAATCTTCTGACTAATGAATTTGTTTAGTCAAATTTTGAACGATTTTTCTATCTAGACAATTTTAGTCGCAAATTTCTTGTTTAGAGAATTTGTTTGTCATATTCTGTTTTTTTTTCCTAAAATTCTGAACAAATGTTCTGCCAACAGAATTAATTGATGAGATTTTGATCGAATTGTCTATTTAGAGAATTTATTTAATCGAGTTCTCTGTATAGTTTTTTTTTTTTGTATCAAATACTGAAAGAGTTTGCTGTCTAAGGAATTCGTTAGTTCAGATTCGGAACAAACTTTCAACCTCTTGATCAGATTGTGATTGTAAATGCTAACAAATCCTATCTTCGATATGAATGATTGTTTTATGTCCATCTTCCATTAAGCCAGAAATAATGTTTACAAACTTTAATAATTTTATTTATTTAAAATATTTATATTTTGTTAACACTAGTTTTTTTCTCTTGCATTGTACAACAATAATATGACCCCAGATATATAACTCGTCAAGCATATTTACAATTCCAGTCTCGTACTTTCATGTTTTTTTTTTTTACTTTATTTTCCGTGCTACTGCTTTTTTATTAAAACACAAGAAATTGAACATTTTTCATATTTACAACCCTCGAATGCATGAAACCGTATTGCGAAATGGATATTTTCAGCATACTGTCATACTTTAATTAAACACATTCAAAGACACACACACTTTTACAACTACAGACAGTTATTACACTGACACATACCGTGAAATGTCAATGGCATTCGTTTGTTTTACTTGTTAGTAAAAGTATTTGAAAGTCGGCCCTAATAATCCTCCAATAAAATACCCTTTGCCTTACAAAACCCATACTCGGTGTTCGAATACGTATAAATTCAATTGAATTTCAACAGGAAAATTTTATTAAAACCATACAATACCCATTAAAATAGCTCCTTTGTTTTGTTTGTTCGTGCTACTATAACATTTCCATTGTACATGTTCTATTGATACGAGCGAGCATCATATAATTTTATTTCATTATACTTACTATATAATTTGAAATTGAACACCCTCTACTTTTTTCAGTTTTCCCATAAAATTTTTGGTTTTTTTCCATTTGGTATTTTGCTGTGGAATACAAAACAAATTTATATTATCAACATTTTTTTTTTATCAAATACACAAAAATAGCTGGTTGCAACATCGAAAAAAAACGGTCACATTTATAGTTTTGTTTGTGTGAATGCAGAAAACAGTTGCAAGCAAATGGAATCCCAAAGGGGAAAAGTTTGTGCACAAAAATGCACTTGCATCAGCAGAAAAAAAATGTAAATAGAAACCATAAAGTAAAATATTTCTATTTAAAACCAATGAAATTAAGTTATTTTTCAGTTGTAACTGGAAAGTAAGTGATAAATTTAAATAAGTTATCTGAAAATGCATTATAACAAAAAAATTTATTTGCTTAAGCTAAATGTATTTAAATTTACCAACAATGAGAGAATGAATCAATCACTAAAATGAAATAAATTGTAATAAAAAAATAATAATATTAAAATAAAATAAATTTACTAGATGGAACAATTCTTTAAAATCTGAACAAAGAATTTTTTAGACAAAAAATTTGTTAAAATCTGACTAAGGAATTTTTCCAGACAGAAAATTTGTTCAGAATCTGAACCAGAAATTTACTAGACAAACAATTTTTCAGAATCTGAGTCATGAATTTACTAGACAACAACGTTGTTCTAAACAAGGATTTTTTCCAGATAGAAAATTTGTTCAAAATCTGAACAAGGAATATTTGTTCTAAACAAGGAGTTTTTCCAGCAGAAATTTATCTACACCGAAAAATTGTTAAGAATCTGAACAAGGAGTTTTTCCAGACAAAAAATTTATTCTGAATCTGAGCCGGAAATTTACTAGACAAAAAATTTGTTCAGAATCTAACTAAGAAATTTTTCTAGACAAAAAATTTGTTTAGAATCTGAGTCGCGAATTTACTTTGTTCTAAGCAAGGAATTTTTCCAAATAGGAAATTTGTTCAGAATCTGAACAAGGCATTTTTCTACACAGAATATTTGTTCAGAATCTGAGCAGGAAATTTAATAGACGAAAAATTTGTTCAGAATCTGACTAAGGAATTTTACTACACATTTCTACACATCAACCGAAAAATTGTTTAGAATTTGAACAAGAAATTTTTCTGGACCGAAAAATTGTTCAGAATCTGAACCAGAAATTTATTAGACAGAAAATTTTTTCAGAATCTGAAAAATTTCTTTCTCTTGAATTGTTTAGAATTTGAACAGGGAATTTTTCTGTTCCAAAGCAAAAAGTTTCTAAACAGAAAACAAATTCTTCCAGAATAATAACTTCCTATCGGAATAAAAATTAGTCGAATTAAACAAAAATTAATTCAGAATTAAAACTTTTGAAACCTAGTTTTCAATTAGTTACCTAGAAAATAAATCTTATCACAAATCACTTCTTTCAGAATATAGTTTATATTTAGCTTAAATTCATAACCAATCCATTTCAACAATTTCCTTTAATTAAAGGTTTCACAGAATTTCTCATTTCATAAGATCCTCTTTACATACTTACATGTATAGTATTGTATTTTCCAACAAATGGTGGCATTGTGTTAAAATTCTATGGTATCACTATACATTGATAAATATTCTGAACAGCATTTATTGTACGTTACATCTGTTTGATTTCTGTTATGGTTCTACCTGTCTTATAATTAAAAATCATTGCTTTTATTTGGTATTCTAGTAATACGATTGCATATCCAATTATTTATTTGTTCTTTTATTCTTATTAAATCTTTGATTTCGTCTTTCTTCTGTTCTTGTTAAGACAGCAACTATTTAGTATGAGTAAAGTGGCAATTGTCAAGTTTTTTTAGATACTCAGTAAAAATTTCAGTAGTTTTCTTTAGTAGTTAATTGTGTATTTAGTTAAGTATTTGTAAGGAAAATGTAGCAAAATGAGCAATTCTTTGCTTTTGGCAGTAAGTAATTATCCGTAATATTATTTAAATGGTATTTTTTGTAAAACTTAATCTTTTTCCGTAGCATTTCATAGTCAATTTTAACAATTGCAATTTAAATTTTAAATTGCAATTGTAAAATTTTAAAATAAGTTCCTAAAATAATTGTAAAAAATAATCCTTCCTTTAATACTTATTACAAGCAAATTTTTTTATTTAACATTTTTTTTTATAGATTTTGTTAAATAACAAAAAAACCTTAAAGGGTTTTTATTTATTTTATTTAAAATCTATTTATTTTTAAGCATCTCACAAAAAACGCAAAACCTAAAAACACTACTACCATGGCAGCTGTCCTGTACGGCTTAAATTATATTATAAATTTAATTAAATGGTATATTTTTAACAAATCGCCATGAGCATGACTATATAAGCAAAATCAATTAACTCTGTAAAATATAAAGTAAAGAAAATTTGCAAAATATAAAACAAATATCAGTTGGTTTAACTTTATGTGAACATTGTGTTGCCTGCATATATAATTTAAAACATCCTGGTTTTGTTTCCTTTTGATATTAAAATTTTATAAACTAATTAATAAATAATTAGGGGATTTCCTTTATTATTTGCTGTTTTAAAACAACATTGTTATTTTTACAAATGTTTAATAGTTTAAATTCATTTAAACGCTTTAATTACAATACTAACAACAATTATAAATGTGTAGTTAAACTATTTGGCAATTGATACATAATTTTTTTTTTCTGTCGCTCCATAAGTTCAATTTGTTTCTACTAAACACTTGTCAACTGCTGGAACCTGCAATTTTTTTATTTTAACTTGTCATTTAGAGTATAATTTGTTAAAGGGTGAAACATAAATGAAAACAATATTAATATAAAAAGTATTTGAAACTAGAATTGTTCTTCACATAAAATCCAGTCATATAAATACATTAACCAAAAGAAATAACTGGAACACATTTTGTTACTTATTTATTAATATTTAGGAAAAGTTAAAAAAGAAACTAAAATGTATTCCCTATTTATAGGCGTATAACCTGCCTAACTTATTAAATTGTATTTTAATAATTGTTATACTTTGTGGTATGCATTGTGGAGTTTGTGCATTCGTTAGATAATATAAATTCATTTTTTTTTTTGATCAATAATATAAAAACAACTCTGTTCCAAAAATGAATTTTATTGCGCCAGAAAAATAGTAACATAAAGAAAACAAAAAGGCAGTTCTCAAAGAAAGAGACAAGTATAAAACTTCATTATCTTCCTTCTTGTGACACCTCTGGTTACCCTGTGCTTATGGTTATGCTTGATTTTCACTATGTCATTTTTGTTGTCAAATTGTCCAAATTGTTGGCAATTGTATGAAAATGGGTTGTCTATGGCGTCTAATGAGATTGCAATCATGATTGCAAACAAAGATGACGCCATATGACAACCCGTTTTCATAAAATTGCCAACAATTTGTACAATTTGACAACAAAAATGACATAGTGAAAACCAACCATTAGACAAACGTTTCTGCAGGCATTCTGCTATATACTATATTAGATTATATTTGAGACAAAAGGTTCTCTTTAGACCACAACTGGAAATTTTTTTTGTGCCAAATTTGTTTACATCCCTCACTGCAACATAAAATGTTGGTCCCGGTAGCTGTTTAACATATGTTTAATCATTTATAAGAAGTTAGCTGTTGTAAAAATATTGACACTCTTTCGGTAAAATACAGCAAATTGTTTTAAAGTTGCCGTTTTTTTTTCTTGTTTTCTTAAACTAAGTTTATAGCCTCTTTAAAAACAATTTCAAATAACACTTACTTGGAAAATCCTCTGTCTTATAAAAATAATTCGTTCTATTGAATTGTCAATTGTTTGCATTAAATTCCTATACAAAATTTCATATTTATGGGAAAATACTTTTAAGTATTTGCATAACATTTTTAATATTATTGTTTGAGTTTTTGTTCTCACCCCATAAACAAGCAAATAAAAAAAAACTGAATTTGAAATCGGTAAATATACAAATACACAAATAAATTTTATAGAAAAATTATAAAATTTTCCCCCAAAAACTAAGTATAAAAACAACAATTCGAACGCATTGAAGTGTAAACAGAGAAGCGTTAAATGCGACACGCCTTTAGCATTCGCTGTAGTAACAAAAAACAACATTGGTAGTAACAACACAGAGCCAATCAAAAAATTGTAGCAGCCACAAAAAATATATAAAATTAAATCCTAGTGCTAAATATTGTTGTGGTTTCTGACTGCTTTGGTGGGCTGTTTGGTTTGTTGGAAATCGCTTAATGTGAAGGAAAATAATTCTCAACATTTGTTCACATAAAATGTACCTAAGAATGTAGTTGGTTTTATTTTGTTAAACATGGAATTTCGTAAAAAACTTTTGAATTTCTGCCAATTTAAACAGGTTTTTTTTTAAAGAAACAAAAGTAGCAGCGATAGTAAGAATAAATATATATTTGGTCTTTATTTTCCTTAATTGGTTATAAAGAAAAATTTAAAATCCTTTGAGTAACTATTTGCCCAAATTCTCGGTGATTAGTTAACCATTGGTAAACTAAAAAACTAACTATTGTTTAACTATTACTTGATATTCTCATGGCAAACTAAGCATTGCAAATAAAGAATCATTAGTTAAGTCTTTGCCATTAGCTAACTAAAGACTGTGAATTTAGCCATTAGAGGGTTAATGTTAATTTAAAAATTTTTAGTCTTTGTTAAAAAACAAATGCAGTTATACCTGGTTCAAATGCTGTGAAATTGCATGTAAAAAAACCGACATTAAACGTGACAAGAAAACTAAATAACAAGACATTTCATGAATTTTTAAATGTGACAGAAAACAGAAAAACAAGCATGAAAAACTTTCCAAATTTTATCATAAAATAAAGGCATATTTAAATAATTTAAATAATTTATCTTGTTATAAAAACACTTTAAATGTTAAGTTATCTAAAAAAAAAAAAAAAAAAAAAAAAAACAATGACATTTTTAAATGAATTTAGCGAGCGTCTTTATATTTATATCTCACTGTCTTTGTTTTAAAGAGTGATTTTTTTTTTGGCAACTTTCTCGTTGGCAATTCAGCTGTTTTAATACAACACGTTATTGTTAAACATGTTCAGTTTGATTTATAATTTAAGCGACCTCGAAACGAACAACTATCAATATTCATGCTCGTTTAAGAAAATTGAGAAGATTAGACCCAGCATTTGAACCATTCGAGGCGTAGCTGCGGCCAATATTTACCAGAAATCATCTTTATACATTGAATTATATAGAATGTTTTTTCATACATTTCTCTAAAGTTCTTTAGTCAAATCCCAAAGCTCTTAAAAAATCACCACTGTCTTTGTTATACATTTAACTAAATGCCAACTGGCATGCTCTGTTTTTCATTGTGTTTCTTTCACTGGCTTAGTAAATATTATTGTTGCAGACATTTCGCCACAATAGTTTAAGGTTTGTGGCAAAAAAAAAAAGAAAACTACATAGTTTAAACAAAACTGATTTTTCTTTTCGTGTCATCAACATTTAAGTTTAAAACAAAAAAGTTTTATTTTATATGCACATAGCTGCAGATGTTAGTTGTAAAAATGTTCATATAAAAGAAATTTTTAACAGAATTTATATTTGTAATTAAATAGTATAAAATTTAAATAACAACAAACTTTTATATTGTTGGTTTTTATATATGTATATACACATTTGTACCCCTTTTTTTCTTTTAGGTCTCATTTTTCTCCACCAGTCCTGAACTAAGCAACAAACAACGCTTTGAATACTTTTCACGCACCATACCCTCGGATCATTATCAAGTTAAAGCCATGGTGGAGATTGTAAAACGCATGGGCTGGAGTTATGTCTCTATAATTTATGAAGAAAGTAATTATGGCATTAAGGTGTGTTTGCTAAAGAAAGAAACAGAAAAATTACTAAAATAATTAAACAAACGTTTATAGACCCCCAAAAATATGTGTTAATTTATTCTTATCTCTTGCCTTTTCCTTCTCTTTAAGGCATTTGAGGAACTAGAAGAACTGCTGGCACGTCACAGTATATGCATTGCTGTTAAGGAGAAACTTGTCAAGGACTCTGGTGTGGCCGATGAAATTGCATACGATAGTATTGTACAAAAATTGCTAACCAAACCACGAGCACGTGGTAAGTTTTTACATGTAAAACTTTTAAACATAGATGAACAATTACAGCTACAACTTCATACATTAACACTTTATATATGTATGTGTAAAATAAAAATAAATATTTTACATAACAGTTGTGGGATTGTTTTTGTTAAAAACAAGTAGAACATAAAATTTAACAACTTTTTGTAAATAAACAGTGTTGCAACTTGTACATAAATGTGTCTATATATCAAGTGTTAAAGTTTGTTTAGTTTTACAGGGTTACATAGAAAATACACATATATACATATAAATATAGAGTACATAAAGTTAAAATATTTTATATAAATTCTTGATACTGAGCCCCAGTCTTTGAGATATAATTAACTTTAACTGCATGTAATTGCATAAATGTGTCTGAATTTCATAGAATTCCCTTATAAAATTCGGTTTTGGCATGGACACTTGATTTAGCCTAATGCATATTCTATCTTAGGATTGCAGAGGAAAAAATTTAAACATTTCACAAGCGCTTGTGATGGAATGTCACAGTTTGCATAAAAGTGTTTAAATTTTTATTAAGAAATTTATTTAAAAAAATTTTTTAAATTAAAAATAATTTTTTCTTATCTGAAAAAGTTTCCAAACATTTTGTTTGTAAATGCAAATTTTTATTGTTTAGCTAATAAACAGATTTTAAGGAAAAGTTGTAATAAATTCTGCAATCTATTAAAAAACCCTGGCTCAGGATTGGAAAACTATTAGAGATAAATTGCAAATTGTTAGAGGTTTTCCAATGAAAGGCTGAATGCTAAAATTACAATAATTTAAGCATGGGGGTGCCGACCATGTAGTATTACTGGAGTCCATTTACGAAAATTTAACGGGAATATTACTTTATTATTATTATGTTTTATTATACTATTTTATTTTATCTAGAAATTGCGGAAATAAAATTTCGATTTTCTGCAAATTCTTAATAAAAACCTAAAAAATAACTATACTCGTATAATGGGGTTGAATTTCAAACTGATTACAATGAAGCGTAGCTGACAATTATTAGTTTTCATGGCACACACACTAGATTAGTGCCTTGAAATATCAAACCATGTATAAAATCCTATTGTTTTCAAAATATTGTAAAGTAAAAACGTTCGGAACCTGCCGGTAACTTATCATGTAGTTGAAAGTGTTGCTTACAGTATTATGATTGAGTAGAACATTATTAATAATTTTAGCATACTTAATTTTTTTTATTTTGACATAGTTGTTTAGAAATAATTATTTCCTTTTCTGTTGCTGTTTTGCGTTTTTTTTTTTTAATTTTGAGGAAGACTTGAAAGATGTTGAAGCTTGCCGTTGGTACATTGATATATGCTTGCAATTGCCGATATTTAAATTCTGAGATCCCAAATCATATATTCATATGAATCCTTTTGAATCATATTAATTTAATATATTATACTGTACATGGTACCGTATACATGATATTTTTTAATTATCCAACACTCATACGCTCTGGTGTTCTCTTAATTCTAAAGTGATTAGGCGAAATTTTTATTTGTATTTCGAAAATATCGTGTTTTTGGATTGAAAAATTCCTAAAGTCATGATACTCTCCATCTCCTTTTGAAAACATCAAAACGATTTTAATAAAGCAATATACTGGTCAAACTTAAATATGTTTAAACACTACAAAGACAAAAAACGACATAACAATTGAAATTTTCTTTTGTAATAAAAACGAACAAAAAGTAAAAGATACAAATTCAATAACTTTAACAACAAAACACATAAAAGTTATAAATACAACATTAACGAGAACAGTAATGCTGTTATAATTCAGAAATGTCAATAACAGATGCTGTTTTAAGACACTGTCACAGTCCATGTTACTTTTCACTTTGTTTTCATTTCTCGTCTTTGTAATGAAAAATGAATGAAGGAGGGAAGGAAGCTTCAAATGAAGCATAATAAAAATAAACAAACAAACATAAAAACATATATTGAAACTCTTATAGTTCTTAAATAAAGAATTTTGTAAATCAAAATGGATGCTTAAATTTTGAAAAAATTATATTAGTAATAGGGTCAAGTACTATAATATGTCTGGATGTATTTATTTATGTATTTGTTAAAGTATTACAAGTAAAAGTATTATAAACAATGACCAGCATACCCAATGAGTAATGCTTTGTACATTTTGGAAATGTTGTTCAAACATACGAAAGGCATAAAATCTTTTATTTTTTCAGTATACAAAACTAGGCAACTGAAGTTAAGCTTTTATTGAAGAGTTTACAAAAATAAATAAAACAATTTCGTTTAGAGAAGATGTTGCATGTAGTTATGGAGAGTAGTACTTGAGAAAAAGGACAAACTAGTAAAATAATTTGTGAAGAAAATGATTGACATATTGAAAAAATCTAAAAGACACTTGCTGCTTTCTGTATGGGTTTGTATGACAATTAAATTAAAGTAACAAATTGTAGAGTTTCTTTGTACAACAGAATCTTTATTAAATTTGCTGTAAATAAAATTCTGCTAAAAATACAGTTCTCACAATACGTACTAAAGCTTTCAAAATTAAATTCCACACTTGTTTCATTTCTTATATTTAGTTTCACGAACCAAACATGGCTTATGGTTCGTTTTGTTTTTTTTTTTTAATTTCCAACTTTGTTTTCTCTTTATGCAAGTATTTTGTTATACTTTGTTTCACCCCAAAAAGCAACAGAAAATGTAGAAAAAAAATCTTTTATAAAAAGAAAAAATGGTAAACCTAAGAATGGTAAAAAAAAGAACGTTTGAAAACTTCTCATTAATTTTTCAAGAACGTTTCAAATTGATGTTAAAAAATCGTTTCACTATTAAGCGAAATTTGAGGTAGAAATAAAAGCTTTCAACGCATTTTTTTGTACGTATCCTCTTGCCGGTAACCAAATGTAAAGAAAAATAACATTTTATAGCTGACATTGATGGCGACAGTTTGCAAATGGGCTACACATAACCATTCACCCGGCACTTAATAGGAGTGAGATTGAAACTGGCAAATATAAAAATGGGAAAGTATGAGAAAACAATTTACAGCAAAGTGTGAACGCCATACTCGGTTGTCATGAATCTTAAATACTGAACAGCTAAAACTAGAAACAAAAATTTAAAGAAGCCACAAATTTATATCCTTTTCTTCATATTTAACAAAGGCAAAAGGAAATAAAACTAAAATGAATTTCCCACTGTGGCCGGTTTTAAGTGAACATTGGTTTAATTTAGTCAGTTTTTATATTAAAGTATTTTTTTGCCTTATTTTTGTTATCACAACTTTTATTTATATACAATTTTTATTTCTGTAAATAATATTTAAGGATTTTAAATGACTTTTTCTCATTGTTTTAATTGTTTTGTTTTTTTTTATAATCTCATAACATTGACAGGTACAGCAAACTTGCTGTGCTGTCTTCAGAAACCAAAGCAAATTTATTTGTTTTTATTTTCATCTATTGTTCTACAAGTAATTTTTGTGACCGACAGCCTTTCATTTAAAGTAATAAGTTTTCTTCCATTTTTTCCTTTTTTTAGAATTTTCCAACAACAAGCAACATTTCTGTAAAGCTGTTGTTGTTTTTAAACCAAAAATTTAAAAATGTTTAAAACACATTTCTAGCTTTCTGTGTTAGTATTGAATTTTCATGATTTATAGATTTTGTGTAAAGAAAGATTTTGAAAATTATTTCAAAAACAATGATACATATGTACATTAGGGTGGCCCCAAATTAAAGTTGCGGATGTTCCCGACTAATAAAAATTATATTAATATTAAAATATTTTCTATGAATTTTTATTTTTAATTTGCAACTATTAATTCATATTAATCATTTAGCAAACAATATACTAATACAATGAAAACATATGTGAAATAAACAGTTGATCATTTGTTGCTTCAAATAAACAACAACATTCCAAAGGAATAACGAGAAAATTACTTTATATCGCGACTGCAAATATTTTGGCTTAAATGTAAATAGTTATTGTATAACAAACAAAAAATACAATAAATTATACATCAATGGAAAGCTTATAAAATTTACGTTATTTAAATACCCATTACTTTTTAAGAGAAAACTTTTTTTTATTCAGGCTAATAGTTCGAATTTTGTAAAGTACTGGAACAATTGGCAAACTGGAATGCATTTTCTACCCTGCCAAGGGCGTCATCAGCAATTTTCATTGTCCACGATCAATCTGTAAACATCATCTATTTAACTCAACGTTTTTTGAGAAATAGAATGCGAGAATTATCATATTTCTTTTTTACGTTTTGTGAGTTAGAACGAAATTTACGTATGTTTACAATGTGTGTGTGTTCTTTGTTATTATTTACAAATCTTGTATTATTACAAATTTGTTTTTGCTTTTCTTGCTGCGTCTACTTTTTTGTAGATCAATAACAGCAATGTATGTATGTTTTTGTTGTCATTTCCCCTTCTTTTTTTTGGTGGATTATGTTTTTTTTTGTAACTACGAAACACCGGAGATGGGATTAACGAATTGAGTTAACAGAGACTGTCAGCTAGGGAAGAATTTAGGTTTAAAAAAAATTTAATAGAAACGGAAAAAGCCATTTTGGTTAAATTTCTTGATGTTTTTAATCAAGAAATTTCAACTATTTTTTTTAAATAAATTCTATGAAAAAATAAAAAATAAAGAAAACTTTGTCTGAAATTTTCAAAATTTTTAAATTTAAAAAATTGTTTTTTTTTTCATTTTTGATAACCCATTGAATGCGCCACATTTACATATTGTTCCTTTGGAAGAAATGTAAAAAAAATCAAAAAACCTCTAAAAAGAAAATGTTTATCCTTTGATCCAGCTCACCAAATATTGAACCCAGGACAAAAAATAATTGAGAAACGCCGTCTTAAAATGAATCAAATTTTCATATTAGTCGGAAACATCGACGCCTTATTATTTCTCCATACAAACGGGGCCACCCTAATGTAGATACATACATTGTCAAAAATCAAAATAAATCTCTTTTGTGCAGAAATATTTGATGGTGAAAAATCATATAATAAAATCTAATAAGAAAATCGTGTAGAAAATCAATCAATTTTTATTAGTCATTTATGTTAAACGAAATCATTTTTATTTTATCTTTTTCTTCATTTAGTGTTCTACGATTTTGAAACATTCATTTATATTATTTCGTTGTGAAAGCAGCAATATAAAAAACCATTTATAGGAACATAAGTAAAATTGCCAAAAAGGATTTTAATATTATTCCTTAGAATTACATATTTCAAACAATTGGGACTGTGCACAAGAGAAAGTAAAGAAAACCACAGGTGTTGCAGATTGTTTGCTGTGCTTTTATTTATTACATTTCAGTGGCTAAATGATGTTTTAAATTGATTTTAATGGTTCATGTTTAATAGATGTTGTTTTTCTACATTTACCGCTTTGATAAAACGTGACCAAAGTAATAATATTTTTACACACAGTTTTTTTTTTATTTTTCTTAAATAAAAATTTTGTTAACATGTTGCACCAAGTCGCACATAAAACTTTCATACCTTTATTAACATACATTTTATTTTATAAAACATACCGTATGATTAATATTAATTAATTTTTGTCATAGACTACAGGGGCGTATGATTGATATTAATTGTTTAAATTGCTCAATCCCGTAATGTGTTTCTTTAATTTTGTATTTTTTATTTGCAAATGTCTTGAAGAAGGTATAATTTTATTTTCTATTTGTATTTAATTTTAATTATTTTGATTGATTACCTTTGGCCGATTACTCAATATGTTGTCGATTTCTTTTCTCTAATATCTTCGTATTTTCTTTTGACTGTTTCATTTTTGTGGTTAATTTATGACTCACGTTTAATTGGTTAATTAAATACTATACATTTAAGCTTTAGTCAATCAAATATTAAGCAACCTTATTGGGTCAACATGTTTGCTTAGTCCAAGATAAGAAAAACCAAATAAGCGTATTTTGTAGACTTAATTATACAACAAACTGCTAAACTTTGGCAAATGTTGCATTTAATGATTTATACAAAAGAAAACAAATATATAAATAATGTTCATTACAAGAGATATTTTTCCATTAAATCTCGTGGCTCTATATTATTTCTTTCATTTTTTAATATATTTTTTAGCTTTAAATAGAAATGTTCCAATAATTTTGTTTTAATAGCTTTGTTCAACAAAAAACCAGAGACTCCAAAACAAATCATTAGTGGCTAAGGATTAATTATTAAATGTTTTTACTTCAGTGTTTACAACAATATTTATTTAAACTTTTGAAACTCAAACACAACTTTAATTTATGAAAGCACTTTAATTTATGAAGAATTAATTTCGCAAAAAAAAATTACAAACTTTCCACAGCCAAATAAAGTCTTTCAAAGAAACAGCTTTAGCTAAAGCTCTTTAGACAAATTATTAATTGCTAGAAAATTAATACAAACAAAATAAAACATTTAGTACAAAAACTCTTTTAAATGCCTGACTTCCGGTTTTATGTTTCTAAAAAAAAAATACCCTGCCACTTTTACTTATGAATTATTAAGAGACGTTTTTGTTGTTGTTTTATTATATCTACATTCTGCATACATAATGAGAAATATTAAAAATATTTCTTTATTTCATTTTCTGCTCATTTTAAACAGGTGCCATAATATTTGGTTCCGATCAGGAAGTACGCGAAGTAATGCGTGCCGTGAGACGTAATAATGCTACTGGCGCGTTTTCCTGGATTGGCTCAGATGGCTGGAGTGCACGTAACTTGGTATCTGATGGCAATGAGCCTGAGGTAGGTATTTTTCTTTTAAACTCCACTCTACTTTACTATTTTACTAAATTTACATTAATTATAAGAGTAATTTATTAAAATGAAAACAATGCCAGACAAGAGCTGCATATTGTTAAGAGCGGAGGGTGCTGGGCACCAAAT
The DNA here is from genome assembly GCA_950370525.1 of Bellardia bayeri. Classification (NCBI taxonomy): domain Eukaryota; kingdom Metazoa; phylum Arthropoda; class Insecta; order Diptera; family Calliphoridae; genus Bellardia; species Bellardia bayeri. The sequence goes on from OX493268.1 coordinate 4,065,220, forward strand.
TCTTTATAATATTTATAAATTAGCTTAGCTTAGACATATTTCACCGTAAATAGTGTGAAGGTGTGTTTGCCAACTTCTGTATTTTTAAACATGCTAATACTTGTTTCTTTAGCGGTAATGGCAAAGGTGGACATTTGTCGAAAATTCTCAAACATAAATAGATCTTATTTAAAATAAATGACAGCTTTGTTATGTATAACTTAGCAGAAGTACATACATATTTGCAAAATTGTTGTTGAGTACTTAAATACCACGTAAAACTGTGGCAAAGACACTGGAAATTTCCATTAGAAAAAACTTTTCACTAAAAAACTTTTTTACTTAAAAATTATTTTTATTTATTTAAAATTTATTCTCAAAGTTTGTTTTTCACAAAACTAAAAAATTCCTAAAATTATATACATGTTGCATAAAATATGTACTTTTTAGCCACATTTCCTTATCTAGGTTCTCTAGTTTTCAAATTATTTGCCCACTGTTCCACACACAATGAAGACTTTCCTATACATATAAGATTAAATGACAAAAATAAATTTGATTAATGAACACTTCATCCAGTGGAGGATAGTCTAAACCATTAAACATAGCTTAGTTAAATTGTCCAAGGATACAGCATAAAATGTTGCAAATGTTTAGGTTTAAGCTGTATAAACATTAGGGTGGACAAATGTTTAGGTTTTTGCTGTATAAGCATTAGAGTAGACCAACTAACATTTAGCAACTAAAATTAATTATCACCTTAAAAATAGGCTACACATTTTGAAAATTTTATTCTATATGTAGAGGCAGTGTCCCGCAGAAAGAGAGGATTTGGTAATTGCACTACACAGAAAGAAATAACATGTAATGTTTGTTATTTTGTATACACTTTTATGTAATGTATACATTAATGTGAGTGTACTGAAAACAACAACAAAAATGAGCTGAAAAAGAAAAAACATAAATGAAATATTTGTATTTTGACGCTCTTGTTGTGAGTATTGTTTGCGATCGTGTTGTGTACATGTAAATAGCCGAAAATCTTCGTATTCTGAACAATACTAGCGAGAACCGATGATGTAGAGTATTGTACTCGTATATTTTTATTTTAAGCATTCTCTGCTTTTGGTTGACCTTAACTAAAATTAAAGTTCACTTTTTTTAGTTTTCAGGATTTAATTTTCAGTGTAAAAATAGGCTAAACAATTTTAACCCTTATGCGTGCACCAAGCTACCCGGGTACCTTTGGCGTTTTAAGTCAAAGTTTTTTTATTGAAAGTGATAACTTGTATATCTGAAACTTTTTGAGAACTACTAACTTTCAAATAATTTTGATTTTTTTTTTTTGAGAGACCAATTTACTTTTAACACTTTTTAATGTGCATCAAGGTACCCGGGTACCTGTACGTGTTTTATATGAGAAAGCGGCCATTGCAAGTATATTATTTGAAGTTGTTAGTAGCTTGCAGACCTTAAGGCGTTACGAAAAATTATATAAAATATCTCTTAACTACGCTCCAACAATGTATTTAGTGTGAAAATGCCTTTTCTCTTACTTACCTTGCAGCACATTAGAAGGTGTTTTTTTTTTTGCCGCACACATAAGGGTTAATTTTTTTAGTTTAGGTGCATTTTTTTTTTGTGTAAAAATAAATTATTGTATATTCTTATTTAAAGCATTTCTCAGTTTTAGTTGCCCCTGTTACTAAGCCAATTACTAAGCAAGCATACCATTTTAGTAACTAAAATAAAAGTTTACTTTGTATTAGTTTTAAAGCTTTTCAGCCTAAAAATAGGTTGAAAATTGTATGTGTAAATTTTTTTAAATAATTATTGTATATACTTTTTAAAAACATTTCTCTATTTTTCGTTGACGCCATTAAAAAACCAATTACTAAAGAGTACACCTAATTCTGTTTTTACGCGATAGATACGTTTCTCAAAAACTCGCGTTAAAAACGATAGAGTATCCATATTAAATGAGGGAATTGATTACATGTATAATATACATATCTGCTAAAATAAGATAAATATTTAAAACTTATGTTACTTTATGTTACTTTAAACACAAAATTTTTTTATTCGCGTAAAAACAGTATGAGGTGCACTGAAGGCTACTCTATTAGTTTTTTCTATGAAGACAGCAATATTCCGAAACGCATATATAAATAGTTGTAATTTAAGGAGGTCACGTTTGATATGTAAGTTTATTACATGTTTTTTTTAGCGACATTTAACTATAATGACAAACAGTTGTGTTGTGACAAATAAATAATCCTGAAAGGAAATAGCCAAAATAAAATGACACCTTATGAATAACAAAAATATATGAAATCAGATATGAAATACTTATAGTTTAAAGAACCTGCATAGATATTTGAAATACTATATATAAAGAAGGAGAAAAAGAGGTGGTTAGGCAATTCGTATTTTGAAAACTAAAAAGTACTTGTAAATAATAATAATAAAACACATTGTAAACGTGCGTAAATTTCGTTCTAACTCATAACACGTAATAAAAGAAATATGATAATTCTCGGATTCTATTTCTCAAAAAACGTTGAGTTAAAGAGATGATGTTTACAGATTGATCGTGGACAATGAAAATTGCTGATGACGCCCTTGGCAGGGTAGAAAATGCATTCCAGTTTGCACAATTGTTCCAGTACATTACAATAGTATTCTTTGAAATTATTTAAAAATTCGAACTATTAGCCCAAAAAAATAAAAACCTTTTCTCTTGAAAATAATACTTGTTCAATTATTTCTTTAATTAAGTACTTGTTTCTCCTTAAGATCGTGACTTACTCGTAGTAAATTTAATTAGTAAAATATGCTAACAAATATTTGTTTATTCAGCAAAAAAAAAAGTAAAAATTCTTTAACTAAAGACAACTGATATGATGATAATGCTACTAAAAATAAATATATGTATGTTGATAGTAAAAACAATATTGAATTTCTGTTGAATTTTTATGGTTTATTACATATAAAATGATTGATGATTAAATAATTGAAATTAATTGACGTCAAATATTTTCAACATACATATTTTATAAATGAAATTATGTTCACGTTTTGAGAATGGGGTGTGCTCTTATATAAACAACACACCTTGAAGAGTTTGAAATAAAAATTAAACATTAATTAAAATCTAGTTTACTAGTTTTACAAACTAGAAAAGTAAATGACATAAAATAGAACTAAATCATTTAAGTGACAGTTAGGAAATTGAAATATGTGCATAAACAATAGAAAAGCAAAAACACAAAATAAATAAAACAATAGGAAAATGTTGAAAGCTACATTATAAATAACCCAGCAAACCAGACAATACCACAAAACTGTCTTTATGTTTTTTTTAACAGCTCACATCACTAGAAAGTCATTAAAAGAAAATAATATGATACAAAAAATTGCTAATCACCTAAATTCTACATTTGTAAAATGAAGTGAAAGTGAAATTTTCATTAATTTTATGTTGTAAATTTTGTGAAAATGTTAAAATATAGTACTTTTTAGTTTGATTCAGGGCAGCCTAAAAGTTTCACTCGTTTTGTAGAACGCAATTGCACTTCGTAGTGGTATATAGAAGAGAGGCGAATATATTATTCTAGAAAATACTTTCAAGTTTCAATATGTTTAACTGATTTCTTACAGGTGGAAGGTACTTTATCGGTGCAACCTCAAGCCAATCCGGTAAAGGGATTTGAAGAGTATTTCTTAAATTTAACAGTGGAAAACAATCAGCGTAATCCCTGGTTTGTGGGTAAGTGAAATATACGATTAATCTTTATTAACAAACAAATCTTTAACCTGTTGTTAGCGCACTAAATACAGGATTTAATATTTCATTTCAAATGTCACAAATTTGCCACTTTTTAACTTGTAGTTATGAAGAACTTTTAAACTTTAATTAGTGCTAACTTCTAGTTAAATATAATTTTAAGCTAAAAAATTAAAAACTACTTAAAACACTTACGAATTTCTTAATTCTTTGTTCTACAACTTTCAATTTTCATTAGAATTCTGGGAAGATCACTTCCAATGCCGTTATCCGGGCAGCACTAGTACACCTTATAACAACTACAATCGTACTTGCACCACCACTGAACGCTTGTCCCGCGAAGGCACCGATTTCGAGGATCAATTGCAGTTTGTTAGTGATGCTGTCATGGCATTTGCTTATGCCTTAAGGTAATTTAACTAATAACAAACACCCACATATTATCTATTGTAGAATAATAAATCATTTTGCTTAACAATGAGTAAATATTAAATTGAATTTGCTTTCTATTTTAAATCATGCAGAGACATGCATCGTGATTTGTGTGGTGGGCGGCCATCGCTGTGTGAATCCATGAAACCAACAAAAGGAGCTGATTTATTGAAATATTTAAGAAAAGTACAATTTCAAGGTGAGTTCTTGCTGTTTCACATAACAACACAATAAAATCTATTATTATTCGACATTTCTAAGGTTTTGCATAATTTATAATATAATTTACTTATACTTGGGGCAAATACATTTAGAAATTGTGTGGCAAAACATAAAAGAATATTAATAATGGCCATTATTTAGCATAAAAATTAAAACATTATACTTAAACTAACTAAATGGGGAACAGGCATTTAATTAAAAATTAAAAATTTTGTTTTAATATAGATTTTAAAAAAGTAGTATTTAAAAAAAATATATTAAAATATTAAACCTTACTGTTTTAATGCCAATGATACTAAAGATACGGTCATATTTGGCTAATATTTACTCAAAAAAGCGTAACCACACAAGATTTTTGTAAGATCAAATAGCATCAAATGAAGTAAAACTAAATATTTGTTGTGCTTTGGCCTAAATAAGAAAAGTTTGGTTTTTTACATAAATAAACGAGTTCAAATATATGTTATTTAGTGGTTACGTTTTTCGGCAAATATTTGAATAATTATGAGTCATCTGGAAAAGCAAAGAAAGCGTTTGAAATCTTACAAAGAAAATAATTTAGAAAGATAAGAAAAAAATTTGTAAACTAAAAGAACTTAACTTATAGTTTATGCGACAAAAATTCAAGAAATTAATCTTGCAAATCCACAAGTTTTATCTTCTACCTTATGTAAACAATGTGGAAAATAATTTTACATCATGTAAACAAAACAAAAAAGTTTAATTAGTTTAATTTTACTTAAACTTTTAAAATTAAGTTGTGAAAATTTTTTTTTACTTAAAATGTAAATAATGTAAAATATGTAAACAATTAAAAAATATAAAAAATTCTTATGAAAATTATAAAAATATTTTGATTTATGTAAAAATTTAAGAAACTTTAATAACTTATATTTGTTAAATTATTGGAAAATTTCTGACAACTATCCTTTAACCCTTAAGCGAACACAGGCATTGTATTTTTCTCAGATATCTTAGGCGGAGCCCCTTAGCTTTTTATGAATTCCTCAATGAAGTTGTTTTGTACAAAAAAAATTAAAGAAAAACTAAAAGTTTTTGATCTGTAGGCGTGGTAATTACGCTCAACATGTTTGTAACACCAGGTTCCAGCCAGGGCCTATACTATTATGTAGAGAATGCAGCAAATAAAAATAGAAAAATAGATTAACACGATTTATAACTGTATATTTTGTGTTTTGTATAAAAAGCAGAATCGTTTTAGGAATTGGTTATTATTGTTGTGTTGGTAACAAGTGTATTAGCCCAGCGGGAAAAATATGCTGTCAATAAACCTTCTAGAAGGCCTTTTTAGTAGTCACAACTACTGCTAGCCGCATTGCCAAATCGTTTCAATTTTACACAGCGTGTCATTGTTGGTCAAGACTTTGCCTACTCGCTACTGGTTAAATGCCTGCTAGAAAATCAACTTCAGAAGGGCAATTGAAAGATCTAACAATGCCTCATATAAGGCGGAAATAAAGGTCTACATTGAGAAAATTAAAAGAAGGCAATTTAAATAAAAGAATAATAATAATGGAAATGAAGACAATGCTTCTAATATTGGGAACGCATTAGAAGTTGACAACAATATTTAAGATTTGCATTATCGTGTTTGGTTAAGGGTTAAATTCTATGATATAAGTAGATTAACAATAAAAAAGCAATTATATTTATTGATATCTAATTGGAAAAATTAGTTCCAAATTATTAATTTTCCATGATGATTACTTTTAATCTTTACAGGTCTAAGTGGCGATCATTTTCGTTTCGACAGCAATGGCGATGGCCCAGCACGTTACAATATCATTCACTTCAAGCAGTCCAATAAGGGTCAATATCATTGGGTGAAAGTGGGCGAATATTATGAAGGAGAATTAAGATTGAATATGTCTGGTAGGTGGCCAAAAGCAATTTTCTAATTCGTACACACCTAATTCTGTTTTTACGCGGTCTTTTTATACGGTTTTAATTTAAAACGGTTTGAAAATAAACAATATTTTAAATTTCTTTTTACATGATTTTATTTCATTTAGCACGACTCAAATGCTTTTGGACTTAATTTTTTTTTAAGTTAAATTTTATTTTTGCGACATGTTCATATCACAAATTTATTCGAATTCCCATTTTGTGAATACAAGCTAATTTACTGGTCACAGCCACTGTAAATAGCACAAATTTAGGGAAATTGCATGCAACCAAAAAAATTTGTTACACATACATACATATGTACATATTTTTCATATTACTTTTAAGCTTAGAGTGCATATTTGTTTTTCTTAAATAACAATGCTTGTGTTAAATCACATTGTATACATTTACAATATGTGATTTAATATTATAAATCTGAATAGTTGTTCTTAAAAAAATTCTTGTGTTTCAATAGGTTTTAGAGATATGGAAGCAATTATCTATTTTGCATACGATCAATGTCTTTTTTTACATGTTTTTTTTCCACGAAGTTTTCCGCAACCATGTACCGTGTAAAAACAGAATTAGGTGTATTACCAAAATTCGCACATAAATCTCAAGTTAAAACACACTGCCGCTTTATTTCCTCTACATTGGCTTTTATCGAACTCGAAAAGACAAACATACTTTATTTATCGGGAAAATACAATAAAAAAAAAAACCAACACCACAAACCCAAACTCAATCATTTTTACCCACAATTCAATCCAATCCATTTCACCATATTGATATTTAATAGCATTTTTTTATATACATACATACAGACATACATACATATATAAATAAAAATAATAATAAAGCAAATGAGAAAATGTAAAAACATAAAATAAAGTAAACAAAAAAAAAATTGAGGAAAAATGAACTACTATGAATAGTAATAAATAGATTAGAATTTCATGTCATACCCACAATAAATCAACAATTTGTACACTCCAACATACATATAGGCGAGTGTAAACTGCCTCATGTAGTCGTATGTATATTTTGTATTAGAGCATGTTAAAAACAATTTACTAGATTGTAAATAAAGTTGGGCTCTAGGGATATTTAGTCACAAGACAATAAGTACAAACTGAATTAGAACAGATGATGACAGAGTTAGAAACATATCTGAAGAAGAAGATATGAAAGGAGGTATTAAACTGGAAAATTCTTATCAAGAAACTACTTGCATATTAGGTTGGTCTTCATTTAACACTTTTTTTTTTTGGATTTTCAATGATTGGATAACTTTATTTAGTTTAGCTCTAATTATCAGCATTTCGATTATCTGGCAGCATATAAAACCAGCACTATAAGCGGCAACCTAATGCAGACAAACACACAAACTACCAAGTAACCACACTTGTTTAATATATGTAGTAGTTTATTGTCTAACGATATTTTTACAATATTCTCTGGCATAAAAGACAATTTACAATAAATTCTACTACATAAATGGCATAAAAACTACAGGAACAGCAACAGCAACAAACAAATACAAAACTAAAACAAGTAAGAAAATATAGTCGGTTAAGCCCTACCATATAATACCCTACACCCAGTATACGTATATATAAAACAGTTTTTCAGAAATGGGCGTTATATGGGAGATATAACTAATTGTGGACAGATCATCCAAAAATTTAGTGTCATGATGTCTGTAAATATAAGTATTATATGTGTTGAACTTTATCTCGATATAAATACTTTTAAACGATCGATTTATGGAGCTTAAAGTAAATTACGGAGAGGATCTTATATGCGAGTTTCGACTAATTATGGACCGACCATTATAAAATCAGGTGTCATTATTTCTGTATATAAGAAACTTATTTGTATCAAATTTTATTTGAATACCAACATTTTTAAGAAATTTATGATCGTTAAAGTGAATTTCCGGAAGTGGGCCTTATATGGGAGCTACAACCAATTATGGGCCGATCATAATAATATTAGAAAGTATTATTTTGAGACATATGAAATATATTTACGTTCAATATTATTTGAATATCAACATTTTAGAGATAGTTATGCGCTTTAAAGTGATTTTTGGAAGTGAGAGCTACGAGTAATTATAGACCGATATGCAAAAAATTCGTAGATGTAATTCCACTCATTTGTGATGAAATTTGTTTGGATACTTGCATAATTCAAACATTTATGAAAAGTAAACCCCAATTTCGGGACGACATTTGTATGGGGGCCAGGTGAAAAAAGCGTGCGATTTCGACCAGTTTCAATCCCGTTTATCCTTGGGCCGAAAAAATATAACGTACCAAATTTTATCGAAATATCTTCAAAATTGCGACCTGTACTCTGCGCACAAGCTTTACATAGACAGCCAGCCAGACAGACGGAAGGACAGACATCGTTAAGTCGACTCAGAAAGTGATTCTAAGTCGATCCGTATACTTTAAGGTGCGTGTTGGACCAATATTTCTGGGCTTTACAAACATCAGCACAAATCCAATATACCCTCCCCACTATGGTAGTGTAGGGTATAAAGAAAATCAACCATGACTTAACATACTTACGAGTGTATTATTTACTTACTAACAAACTTAACAGGATATTGTATCCGTTTTCTTTTAATTTGCTTCTTTTTTTTTTTGCTGATTTTGTTATTTACAGTTGGTTATATATTTTATTTTCCAATCTGTTAGCTTTAAATACAGTTTCATTTATATCTTGTTTGTGATTTATTTTACAAGTTGTTGTTATTATTGTGTATATATTGCAGAAGTTCAATTTAAATTGTTGCATCCCAAACCACCTGAGTCCGTGTGCAGTTTGCCTTGTGAACGTGGTCAGGCTAAAAAATATGTGGAGGGTGAAAGCTGCTGTTGGCATTGTTTCAATTGTTCAACATATCAAGTAAGTAATCAGTTGTTTAGATTTCGAATCTTTGAAATACATACAAATATAAATTGCCGCCACATATACCACCAAGTATTTCATTTAATTTTAGTCTGTGCCCAACCGCAACTGTGCGGCAATGTATATTAAATGGGTTTATAAGACTAACTACACGTACTAAGTAGAATTTTGCTATAATTTCACACTAATAATGTGAGTGATTTTATAGATGGCAGCGTAAGTAAGTAGTTAATAAATGGCTGTTATTTTAAATTGGTTTTGAGCGGGTATAAATGTTTGGCGAAAATGAAGTTCAACTCGTATGTAGGCTATGTTAAAGCAAAATAAATATACTTTAGTCAGGATTATCGGCAATGTACAATGGATTTATACCAATTTAGTGTTCAATATTATTACATGTATTTATTAAACCACTTTAACAACTCGAAAAAAAGGACTAGTTCTTACATAGCTGTGTCATTGTAGTAGTCTAACTTATACTGTTTAATCACGCTTTGATATGGAAGATCAGGCAATTTATCTGGGTATAATCTTAAGAATGTTGTTAAGTTATTCTTTCATGCTCGTAGGGTGAATAATGTGAGGAGACACTTAATAAAAAAAATTTTAAAAATTCTTAAGAAAACCTTATTCGCCATCTAACCCTTTAAAAGCGTTACTAATTCATTTGTGCTGTTTTCTACAGTAGTAACACTTTTTTTGTAAAAACAACACATTTGAATACAAAAAATTTTTTAAAACAACGGAAAACACATAGCAAACACAAATGTGTGGAAAACCACACACTAGGGTATGCAACTTCAGTCTTTAAATATCACGCAATAATACATATTATTAAAGAAATTAATATATTCTCTTTGTAAAACTGATGTGACAGGGAATGTTCAAAACATTTATGAGCAAATTTTATTTGAAAGGTATAAAAATATGGTTTCCGATACAAATCATATTATAGCTACCGCAATTCTATAAATTATAATTACATTTACCATAATATTGTTGAAAAACTTGTAAAAATGTTGAAATTGTTGTGGTAAACATGTGCAACAATAAGTTTATTCTATTTTCTTCGATCTTTTTTTATTACACATAGAAAATTTGTTATTTTTTAAATCGAAAAAGGAAATCGAAATATCGAGGTAAATAAAAAATCTTTTATAAAAAAAGTGACCTCAAGCTTAAAATTTATTTAATAAAAATCACATGCAACAATATTTTTTCGCTATGTATAGTTGCTGAAATTATAAGCATGTTTGTGTTACTTATTTCTGTGCTTAGTTGGAACAGAAAATTAAAAAGGGTATTCCCTTAAAGGTTTTGTAAACTAGTCCTTACAATATTTAACCCACACAGCGCCATGATTGTTTTCTCCCAGATAAGACTGGTTTCTTTTAATAACTTTTTTTTTTTTTGAAATGAAAGAACCTGTTATTGTGGCATATTGCTGGCTGGCAAATTTTCACATTCAAGACACTCTCTGATGGGCCACCGATTGAACGTAAAGTTATTTGCCTTGTTCTAAATATGTCACAATATTCGAAGAAAACAAATTTACCATGTTTTTAAATTTGTTAAAAATTCTCTGCTAAATTTTTAACTATTTTTAGCAATTATCAAAATTTAAGTGGCGTGTCTCTTGGCACATGTCAAGTGACCTGTGCATTTTAAACAACCGACATCAATTTCTAGCCGGAATGACCTCATTCAGATTATTCTGGCAAAAACATTTCACGAAATACATTTATTATTTATAATTGTATTATTTATACTATACAAATCACGAAACTAAGCAAAACATTATTGTTCTTGTTTATTGTTTGATATAACTGGTCACAAAGTTGGTTTTAGACTCTATTTTTAACAAATTTATTTAAATTACAATCTATACAAAGTCTACCTCACATAAAAATGGTTGACATAAATGTATAAATATCTATGTAACAAAAAAGCATTGGAATACTTTTTAACCACAAATCGATGCTCATTTTTTAATATTTAAGAAGTGCCAAATAAATAAACAAAAATTTATTATCTCTTGAAATTATACATGTTTTTGTTTTGATAAATTGTTTCAAATGTTGCCAAACATTTAAAGCCAATTGCTCGAAAATGCTTTTATATTCAAAAACTTAGGTTTAATACAATATTGTTTAATTGGCAGAAGCTGAAGGCAAATCCTTCCATTCTGTTGCCTATTGCTTTAAAATGTTTTTATATTCAAAAACCACAGAATTACTGCAGTTTAATCCAATATTGTTTAATTGACAGGAGCTGTAGACAATTACGTATATAAATGGATTAATATGTTCTTCTATTCCGTAGACCAGATTTTTTTAATATCAACCCATAATAGCTTTCTAATTGTTTACAAGAACATAAATATTAGTAATCAAGGTTATATTCAGCATTGAATTTCCATTCGATACACAGGGGCTTAAGATCTTGTTATTAATAAACTTTGATTTCAATTAATCTTATGAAAAGTTTTTCAATTCTATTAAATCACGTACCTTGTGATAATGATTACAGGAAATGTCTCATGCTGTATTTGAATTGTTTCAGGGGCTTTAAGTATATATACAGCTAAAACACATACACCTTGAAGGGTTCTCATATGTATATTTCTTAGTACTTTAAATGTTTACCACTTGTGTTAGCACAAAAAGCACAAAATTTCAACTTCCTGTAGTTACTATTTTCTAATATTAAAATCTATTTAACAAAAAAAAACACCAAACTAACATTCCTTTAAATCGTGCAAGATTTTCATTAAATAAAACACTCTATTTGAAATGTTAGCAAGGCAACCTTACAAACGAAATATTTGAAAAATGTATGACGAGTTTTGGTGCCTACCAATCAAAAGGGTCAGTTTATCTATCTACCCTAAATGGCCAAAACAAAAAAAATAAGAAAACACTACAGCTAGCTATCAGTTGCAAATTTTCAGAAGTACTTTGTAAATTGTAACCTAAGAAACTAGACAAGGAGTTTTTGTCTTTTTTTTTTCTTTAGTTATTTTTCTGATTTGTTTTTGTCGATTCTTGGAATTTCTGTAGTACGAGTATCTAAACGTTGAATGGCAGTGTAGAGATAAGATGAAAACTTGAATACAAAACTATTATTGCTACATGAGTTAACAATATCAAGACCATTAACTTTCAAATTTAGTACTGGCAATATATATATTTTTTAAAACTGTTTCTTCTAACACATGTTGAGCACTGGGTGTTTGTTTGCACAAGACACCATTTGGAAAGAGAAAACTTATTTTCTTAGATATCAGTTTTAGTTAAAAGTTAAAATGTTTTAAATTTATTAAATTTGTATATGTAAATAATATGTAGTTTGATACCATCATTAAAACTATATCATCAGGAGGAAAAATGTTAATGTTGAGGTATTTTTTCTTTTGAATTTCAAATATTGAAAAATATTTAAAATTTTCAAGTAAAACTTTTCGCAAAATTTGTACATTTAGCTTTTAATGGAAATGGTGTAGCAAAACCCAGTTTCCAGTTTTCATTATATGCTTTATTTATTTTTTACTTTCAACACAACTATCTTATATTTATTCTGGGTTCTTTGTTATTTACAGATACGTCATCCATTAGATGAAACGCAGTGTATTAAATGTGAATTGGGTACTTTGCCAGATGCTACAAAACAGTTCTGCCAAACTATACCTGAAGTGTATTTACGTCCCGAGTCAGCTTGGGCTATTGGTGCCATGTCTTTTAGTGCTACCGGTATACTAGTGACGTTATTTATTGTTGGTGTCTTTGTAAGGTAAGTGGCATGCAACAGCAACAGTGGTATCAAATATCTAGCAAACGATTGCCTGTAGTTTTAAGTACCGAAATGTACTTGCATGTGTTTTTAGTGATCATGGTCAAATGGGTATTGTATGAGTATGAAGAGTTTTTCTATTGAAACATTCGTTTTTTTTCATTTATAGTGTTCTTTATATACATTTTTTATGGAGATAGATAGCTGGGATATGTTAAAGATTGTAAAGTATATGTTTTGTATTGTTGTATTATATTTATCTTTTAGAAATGTTCTTTTAAATATTGTATAAAGTTCAGCTTTTAACGACATTTTGCACACATTTTGCTGTAAAGTTCTGGCTAACTTGATTTTTCATGAAACTATAATTTGAGATTTTCACTATGAATTCATTGGCAAGTAATAACAAGGTTAAGCATATATTATAGAGTTGCAAGTGATTTTGATTTTGTTATAAGTATGTATTCGTTTTTTTTTTAACAAAAAGAAATATTAGTTCTTATGTAGTTTATGTTTTATTTCAAAAGTTTAAAAAAAAAAAACAAAAACCAACTCAACCAAACAATACGTATGATTAATATTAATTTTTTTTTTATAACATAAATATTACTCATACGTAGTAACCAAGACAAAATGAAACATTATATGTTATAAATTTATTGTTTCATACAAATTATAAGAAATATGTAGTTGCAATTTAAACATTAAACCCCTTATTCAAAAATGATTATTAAATTTAACAAACGTTTATTAAGCAAATTTGTATATGCAAATCTGTCTTAATAAACGTTTATTAAATTTAATAAACGTTTTTGAATAAGGGGGTAAATGCAAAATGCAGAATGCAGAATGCGTATGACTATTATTAAATTCAAAACCATTTACAACGTATGATTATTATTGAACTAAAATGTAACTCATACGCAGTAGTAGTAACCAAGGTTAAAGTTTTTTTAAAATTTGAGTATGCCATTTTAACTAACCCTAAAAATGTCAAATATTAAATATACTTTCACAATACTCTATCTCAAAGCAAAGCCCCAAGTCTTTGTTTTAAATCTTTTAATCTAAAATAAAATAAATACACCAAACACACACACACACACACTTATCAAATAAGGTCATAGTTTAACCCTAAGGTTTATACGAAAATAAATACATATGTATGTTCATATACTTACATAAGTATATGAGAGAAAAAAATAAATAAATTTTTATTATTATAATTTCATTTGCACTTATAACGATTCTCATATTTTACAATTTCGTTCCATGTATTTCACTTACTATGTGGCATTTTGAAAAACCCCTTTTTCACATAAACCCACAAACATGCAGACACAATGATACACCAATTGTACGTGCATCCGGCCGAGAACTGAGTTACATTTTACTGGCTGGTATACTAATGTGTTATGCGGTTACTTTTGCTTTAGTCCTAAAACCCACAAATATTGTGTGCGCCATACAAAGGTAAGTTTTGTACAATTTTTGTTTTATTTTTTATTTATTTTTTTTGTTAAAGTATATTTATATAAGGAAAGTTGGTTAAATGTAGAAACCTACTAAGCGAGCACTATTTGTTATTGTTATTATTTTATTATAATGTATGTATGTGTGTATTTCCAGGTTGGGTTTCTTTGTTAAAATTTTGTACATTTTAAAATGTTTTAACTGGGTTTTCGTGGTTGCATACTATATTTACATATGATTGAAACATAACTTAATGGTAATAATATATTTTAAATGTCAGCATTTTATACATTTGGCAAATAAGCTAAAGCTATAGAAGGGAAAAATGCCATTAAGATTTAGAAAAGCAATGCAAGAACTACTTAGATCAAATAATATTTACTTTTGGCAGATAAAACTGCAGTTATTGATCTCATTTTAAAAACATTTTAGATGTTATTCTATAAGTATCTATAAAAAGAACATTACTCTGTGACACAGTGATTAATTGAAGTCTATGTAGCTGTACTTTGGAGTGGTTCGCCTTCTATACAAAAAAAAATAAATAAAGTTGCATCAGTCACCCCTTAGGATTATAGATAATGTAACAATACCAGAAATATTTTTTTTTTATTTTATACAAATACCGCCCTTTTAGTATTTTGTTCACTGTGTTACAATTTTTAGTCTGATCATAACATTTTTTATTTTTTTATCAAAAGAGAAATAACACTCAGGCAAGTAGAAGAAAGCTTTATATCACAACTCTGCAATTGCGCATTATGTTTGTTTTTAGTGCAGAATTGCAGCGCCTTTGGTGGTGTGTAGGCGCATTAATGTTAAAGCTTGATTTTGCAGCCTTTTTTGAATTATTTTACTTCGTTGGTGTTTGAATGCTATACCACCGAAGGAGGGCGCTGTGATAAATATTAGTTATGAAGGATAGAAAAGAAAACTAATAATTATCGGAAACTGATGTTGTTTAAATGGCAGTGGCTGGCTACAAATACCAACTCATGCAATTAAGCTACAGCTACAGTTCGTACCCCCAATAATGCTAAATATTTTTGTACGAAAAAATGGCAGCGTTATTTTGTGAAACTTTTTGGTAGTCAAAACTGATTAAGTGTATAAATACTTAAGTAATAGCAACAACTATTTAGCAGCAATATGTTTATAGTATATAAAAAAAAATTACTTATTTCGAAACGTTATATTTGATGTCATATACTGTTAGCAATATTAGGTGAACAATCTGTGGAATTTATCTAAGAAAATCCAGACGACTCGACAATTCTGAGAACACCTTTCCAACAGCTACGTTTTACAAAAGACTGCTGGTTTGTTAGTCCGCTTTCACACTCTTCAATTCTGACTCTTCAAGGCAAGTACTTATGGGTAACAAGGGAAAAGAGAATGAAAGGTTTACAAACTTGATGGTACTTGTAATTTTTTTTTTTAGTTCTTTTGTTTTTTTCTTTCATGCATAATGATTTGCTTGAAAAAGTACGAAAATTTAATTAACGAATGTAAAAAGAGCATGAAATAAAAACAGGTCAGCTAAAACTGAAGTGTGTGAAACAGGTCTTAATAATTAATAATATGTAGGTATTCGTGAATCTTTTATAAATAATATTTGTGAAACCTGCCGTGGTTTGTTCACATAGTAACTGTGGCTAAATTTAAAATACTAATATTTGTTTGTTTATGACGAAACTATGAAACTAACCACGGTTTTTTAAGACCAGTTGAGGTATTTTATTCAGATAGTTCAAGACACTAATTCTAATTGTTTACAAAAGCCATAGTTGGTTTTTCATTACGACTTTTAGGATTGTTTGAAAAGTAAACACACATTTAAGAAAGAAAATTCAAAATACTAATTATGATTAATATACATAATAAGTAATCAAGGGTTTTTTATAAATATGAATTACGTTTCTAATCCTGGCTTGTTTTAGAAGTAATAGTGGATCTTTTACAAACAAAACATAAGACACTGAGTACAGTTTGTTTGCAAATTAATATTTTATCAGAAAAAATTAAGACGCAATCGTGTAACTAATAAAAATTATCGTGGCTCTTTTACATAGAAAACTCAACTCACTAATCATGGCTTTGTTTATAAAGTCCTGGGTCTTTTATAAAAACAATTTAATGACACGCAAAAGTAATCGTAGAAAAATTTAAGACGCTAATCATAATGTATTTAAAAAGTAGTCCTGAACCTTTTAAAAAGAAAAAATATGTCATTGTTTTGTCTATAAAATCTTGAGTCTTGAGAAAATTAAAGTTTGTTCATAAAGTAAACGTGTTTTTTTTTTTAACTCAATACACTTCATTTAATAGACTTCAGCAATGTACTTTTTAGATGTCGTAGTTTAATTGAGTAAACTGTCAATTGTATGTGAAAAAATAAAAGCAGTAAAGTGAAATAAAACATGAGAGCATGTCATACCCTGAATGATGATCCAATGACATCCCTCCTGCTGTAAAGAAAAATAAGGAAAAATTAACATATTTTATATATAAAAAAAATTTGGGATACCTTAAATATTGTAAAGACAAGTGCAAACACAACTGTTCGAAAGCTTCAATTTTCTTGCATGTGATTCATTTAAATACGACCATAAAAATAAAACAAATGGTGTTCACACCATTAAGGGGGCAAATTCTAATCCCGAAACGACAAACTACATAATCAAATGTATCATGCAATAATTTATTTATTTTTTACGTGCCATCTAATTGAAGTAGAAATAAATTTGTTATCCTGTATTAAAATCGTGCACAAATAAGTGGTCTTACTTTAGAAGAATTCAACAAATTTATATCTGTTTTTATACTCAAATTCAATTTGAAAATAAGTTCAAGCGAGCTGTAGGCTTTCCTATTTCAAAATGATTCTTATTCTAAAACGATAAGCTGCCAAACTGTTTTTCTAATGAGCCACTTTTACAAGTGGATAATGACTGGACTACAAAATCTAAAAAGTGACGTTTTGAAGCACTTGAATAAAATCAGAATCTGGCTCTTTTTTAAGCAACATTTGCAAATTTTAGAAGTTTTTCTTTTTAATAAATAAAAGTTTCCCAAAGTCAATCGGTTTGTTATAGAAACGCAATTCATTTTCAACTATAATCCAATTTTTCATAGAACAAACCCAATTTTTCATTGAAAAACTAGTTGGTCAACAAACTCAATTTCTTAATAAAAATTCAATTCTTTTTTATTAATAAAAATGATTTCCCAGCAAACACTTCTTTTTTTTTTTGCAATCACAAAAATTTCTAGCCAAAACAAACGGTTTTCATGAAAACCCGAGCCACCACTTTTTCTGATGAAATCAATTACTGTGTTTTATTTGTAGTAAAAATATTTTTTAAAACTATGCTAACTAGTTAATAATTTTTCACCTGAATCCAGTCATTAGTTTTAAGATATTTTCCACATTAATTTATGTTTTGTTTTAATATTCTACTAAAATGTTAAGACTGCATTTAGCAAAACCTTGCACTAACATGATTAGTATTTTATTTACATATAGCTCTTGATAATTAATAACATAATAAATTCTTTGGATTCTTATTTACTTGTGTTTTTTCTCTTTCTTAGATTTAGCGTTGGCTTTTGCTTCACCGTGGTCTATGCTGCTTTGCTAACGAAAACCAATCGCATAGCACGCATTTTCAAAGCCGGCAAACAGTCAGCCAAACGACCCTCATTTATTAGTCCCAAGTCGCAGTTGGTTATATGTTCGTTCTTTATATCCTTGCAGGTACATACACTTATATGTTTATATTAATTAACTTAAGCTGTGTCAAATTATTTTGAACAATTAAATAATAACTTCGCATGAATTCACTTTCTTTTCTTTACTTAATGTTTGAATTTCAATTACAATTGCAGATATTAATTAATGGCGTTTGGATGTTAATAGCGCCATCACATGCCAAGCACTATCATCCGACACGCGAAGATAATCTCTTGGTATGTGATTCTTACATCGATGCTTCGTATGTTATTGCCTTCTTTTATCCCATTGTGCTGATTGTAGTGTGTACGGTGTATGCGGTATTGACACGTAAAATACCAGAAGCCTTCAATGAATCGAAACATATCGGTAAGTGGTCTGCACTTGTATAAATATTACTATTTGTTGTATTTATTATTATTTTTTTTTTTGTATTCATAAACATTTGTTTTCTTTTTTTTCCTTTTGTTGGTTCATTATTATTAAACAATTTTATGTACATACAGACATATGTATGTATTACTTTTTGCCATTAATAAATTCTATTTGTTTGTTTATTTATTCATTCATTTATTTCCTGTTTTCCTGTTATTGTTGTTGTTAATATAAAAATTCCTGTTTGCCATCTTATTTATGTTATTTTCATTTCTCATTCTCCCTAAGGATTCACAATGTATACAACATGTGTCATTTGGCTGGCATTTGTGCCATTATATTTTGGTACGGCTAATCATGTACCCCTGAGAATAACATCAATGTCGGTGACAATAAGCTTGTCGGCCAGTGTTACTATAGCTTGTCTATTTTCACCCAAGGTAAGTAAAGGAAATGAAAGTCGTACAGGAAATTATGAGGGCTCCTTTAAATTAACATTGTAAAAAAATATATCAAAATATGTTTGTAAAAATTGCAGAAACTTCCTTTGTATTTATTTGTATACACCAATACCGCGTTTTGCATCATTTCGTTTTGCATTTTCTGGCTATTGCGTCTCTGCTTAGTTAGTATTAATTTTCACTATGGGTCGTTAGATTTTCGAGGTTACATTGTTTTGGGTTCGAGAATTTAATTTTTAATTATTATATGCTAGAACGATGGTCCGTAAAAGAAGTAATTTGATGATCAAAATCGATTCTTTGCTTTCTATACAAGTAAATTTATTTTACGTTGAAAAATATGCTTTCCGCAAATATTGAACAAATATATTTTGTGAAAGAAAGCCGACAACTTAGTATTTCCATAATACTAAAACCTATCTTTGCTATAGAAAACCTTAATTCACTTTGAGTCGTTTCAATTTGCGTCATATGATTTTGTACACTTTTTTTATATTCTATTTCTATTGAAATTCTATATATAAAAATTAGTCAGCAATTTATTAGAGTCCATATGTTTGGGAATTCATTCTATCACGTAATATAATAATCTCATATGTCCCTTTGGAGGTATTAAAAACTACATGCATAGGTTTTAGAAAACCTTTCAAGTTTGTTGTACTACAGTGTGTATGAGTATTATTAAATTACTTAAAAGTAATAAATATTACTTATACGTAAGTACACAATTTATCAAAGCTTGTTGCAGTGCAAGAGCGGGGAGAAGGAAACTAAAACTCTTGCTATGCAATTTAAATATTGCTAAAAAGTTAGTAATTTTATAGAAAGTTTTTCATTAAAAAAAAAAATTTTTACAAATCTAAATCATAATTAAATAATATTTTTTTAAAATCTGGTTTATTTGAGAAAAAGTACGTAACTTTAGTCTTTAATGCTGTTGAAAAAAATTACATGTAAAAATACTTGAATAAAATGCGAATAGAATAACTGATGTTTAAAATTAAAATAATTTATTGATGCTCAATTTCAAATTCTTAAAAACATATTGAATGAAATTTCATAGACCTTTTAAAAACTAAAACGAACAGCAGCTGAATTTAAGATATTAGCAAGCAGGAGATCGGAATTTTTATTATGGCTCGCTAGAATAATCTTTGGCATTTACTTTTTAAGAATAATTTCATTCAAATGTTGACCGCTACTATGCTGTGGTTCATTTGGAAGATCCAATTTTCGATTACATTTCCAGCATTGCTGCCAGTAATGTTACGAATTATGACTTTTTTCGACATTGATATCAATATCTTGCAAATATAGACTTTTTGCTTTACCTAACCTCAAAGAAAAAAAAACAAAGGTATGAAATCACAACTACTACTATGCATTTGACAAATGCAGACCACGAAATTAATCGCTGGCAAAAGTATTTTCTAATAAAGCAATTGCTTGTTTCACAAGTTTCTCACAGGAAATGATTTTAGTAATACCGCTGAACAGTTTGGAGATGTTTCTGCTGCGGTGTGGATGTTTTGTAATAAATTGTCAAACAATACAAAATACCAGCCAGGTTTACTCTATGAACAAAGAACACAAATGAGAAAAGGTTTAAAATAGAACTTCCTATAGAAAATTTCATAAGGACATGATGTTTGTACCTTACATATAATATCCGCGGTAAACTTCATTTAAATTTGAAAATACTTAATTTTTCTTTATTTTGAGCTGGATTCTCCGTATTTAATTTAATTGCAAACATTTCTTATTAATGCTTTTATCAACCAATCTAGTAAAGTTACCTCATAAAAACTTTTTGACAATTCTTTTGTGAAAACATATTCAGTAAAGACTTTTATCTTCGGTACAATTTTATTTGTGAATATTTGTTCACATGTTATGTTAATTAAAATTCTGCTACATGCTTAACAAAAAATCACTTCATTAGCACCCACTTTCCTATTTAAAAGAAAATGTTTACGTTATTCCTGCAGCTAATTAGCTTGTCCAACAACACCTGAACTTGTAATACTCTACAGCCAAAAGAATGAAACTTTTCGAAATGAAATTTTCACAAAAACTTTTCAAATACCTCAGCAACTCGTATTACAAACCAAACAAACAACTTTTAGCATTAATAAACATACCTGAAACATTGCTAGATATAATTTTACAATTTTTTTTTTTGTTTTGGTTTCTATTTCCCAATAGCTATACATCATACTAATAAGGCCGGAGCGCAATGTCAGACAAAGTATGATGCCACCACGTTACACCAACATGCATCGTACAGCAAATACGGGACCATCGTCCATGATGGCAGCAGCCGTGGTAACAGCGGCCACCTGTGCCCAGGAGGAAAAAATCCAAAAACATATCACACCCTCCAGCACCGAGCACAGTGTACAAAAGAAGAAACTATGTGAAATGGCTACACAAACAATAACCATCACCAGCATATTTACAAATTTAGATAGCGCAACCTACAATCAAATACCATACGCCGATCAATATGTGCCAAATAATAATCACAACGAGGTCAGTGACAAAGAAAACCATCTGAACAATACAAAAGTGGGCATAGGTAATGTCAACGAAATGGCCCAAACGGTGGCAAATAATAATAAAATTAATCAACAG
Source organism: Bellardia bayeri (assembly GCA_950370525.1). NCBI lineage: Eukaryota > Metazoa > Arthropoda > Insecta > Diptera > Calliphoridae > Bellardia > Bellardia bayeri. The sequence continues at coordinate 4,086,932 of OX493268.1, forward strand.
CAGCATCAGCATCAACACAGTACAAATCATATGAATACAATAGCAGCTGTTGGCACACCAACAGCAACAATGATAACATCGAACAGTATGATGATGGCTGCCACCATTAATGGCATTGCATGCGCCACCACAACTCCGCTTAACATGAGCAGCTGTAGTAATCATATATTAGCAACAACAAATACTGCCACAGCAACACCAGCAACAGCACATTTACACGGCGAATCAACAGGGTGTATAAAATCGAATACAGTGTTAACCACCAGTTTATAGCCCTTAAAGTGTCAACACAATTATGTTGATGCAACAGCAGCACCGCTAACATCAACAACTGCTAGCAACCCACCAACAACAGCAACAACAACCACTGAATGTGAAACAGCAGCTGCAGCAGCAGAAATGTTTGCCACAACTAAAAGTTCATCAACGTACAATGAAAAACACAAAAAAAAAATCTGTGACTCTAAGTCATCAGATAATTTATTTAATTCTTCCGTAAGTAGCAGCACCAGTAGCAATAGCAGCAGTAGTAATGGCATGAATCCAGCAGCAACTATGGCTACTACTGGTGACATTGGTTGTGATATTAGTGGTGTAAGTGTAGGCAATGGTGGCAGTTTATCTTCCCGTAATGACTCCTCCAAAGGTTCCCAGACTAGTAATAATAATGTAAGTACATCGGCGCTTAATAGTTCTTTAAGTCGTGAAAGTAGTACTGGTAAAAAACGTTGTGCTATTCCTGTTTAGAATATAAACTAAAGTAAGTATATAGGCAACATATTAATGATATATGTACATCATATTATATTTATAAATATTTAATATAAGGCTGTAAGGTATACATACATATATAAATATTAGAGTAAATTTAATGTGAATTTAAAGGGGGAAAAGTTTCAAAGGATTAAGTCTAAATATAAAATAAGATTTTGCAAATGAATAAAGAACCTATTGATATATGATTATATCAATTATGTAATGTTTATGGTGATCAGTTTTATGATGAAACATTATGCCATATTATGTTGTTCTCTATCATAATCAAAGAGCAACAAATTATGATAAATCTATTCATCATAGTTACTACAATTATAATCGTCTGAGTCGTAAACATAACCATATTATGGTTACTGCAATTAGATAAATAATTACAATGACCATAATATTGTTAAAAACTTGTAAAAATGTGGACATTGTCGTGGTAAACTTGTACAACTATATTTTTTCTCTGTGTGCAGCTGTTTTGAGTTGGTCAAATTTTTTATTTGAATTTGTATGGTTCCTAATTTTTAAATAAAACGAATGTTTATCTTGCATTATTACAATTAATTTATTTATTTCTTTCCATTTTTTAACAAATTTAAAAACGCAGATAATTGAGGACTTTAAATGATAAGAATTTATCAGTAAACATTGCTGATTACGCCCTTGGCAGGGTAGAAAATGCATTCCCGTGTGCCAATTGTTTAGGAAAATATAACTTTACAATGGTATTCTTTGAGTTATTAATTAAATGAACTCAAGCCGAAATAATAAGAAAATTTTCTGTCTAATAATTAATATAAAATATTCAACCATTTCTTATTAAGAAAAAAATTAAAGATAAGAATTTTGATCTTTTGAACAAAGCCATATTCAAAGTTATAAGCGATTATCTACATATATTCTTAAATTTGCAACATTTCATATTTTGGGACCGATAAGGGTTAAAAATCAAATTATTTTTGATTTAGAATAAACTAGCAATTCAAACTAACAGTGATAAATTTTATTAGCCTGATAGATGTGAAATACATTGTCCAGTACATGCTAGCGTATACTTGATATTCGCTAATTCATTAATACTCATACGCCCTTTGATTACCATAAAAATTGTGTCAGTTTTTTTTTATTGTCTCATCTAAATATTCTTACTTAAAACATTACCTCGTTTAATTACCAAATCTTTGAAACTCTTCCCTATTTGTATGTTTAATGTATAAAAAAGGACTGCTTAATGTATATACAACTAATGTATATATATAAAACTAAATATTTCGTTTGAAAAAAAGGAAACAATTTCCAACAATATCGACTTAATATTTATAAAAGCAAAAAATATAAAAAAAACCTTATACAACTTAAATAAAGAAAAGTGTAACTGAAAAACTCGTTTAATGTAAACTATGTGTAAAGCCGAATTATAAAAGAATTCCACTTAAGATTAGTTAGTTTTTGAAAAAAATCACAAAAATTATAACGAATATAGATTTATTAGAAAATAACAAAATACAAAATATTTGCTTTCATATTTACTTGTGTATAAATTTATATTAATTTTGTTTAGAATCAAAAGCTGAAGAATCTTCCTATGATTGTGGCAATTAGCAAAACAATAGAATTGAATAAACATTATATGAGAATTATTTAAGTTTAAATGTTTCTTTCAATTAACAAAGCAATAGTATTGAATAAATATAAAAGGAAGAACATTTTGTTTAAGAGCTTTAGAAATTGCATTGCATGAAACAGTAGATATCATTTTTACATATCACTACACAAAATGCACATTTGCTAATCAATTCGGCCTATTTTTTTTTTTTTTTTGTTAACAGCCACTTCACATTAAGAAGGTAGCAGCGAATGCTCTTATGTTTTCTGATAATTTAGCAACCATTTCGTTAATCTATTAAATCTACTTCTACTTTGCAGTAAATGATAGCGTATACTTAATATTCGTTTATTTATTAACACTCATACGCTGTAGTATCCCTTTTAAGTACATTTTGTTAATATATGAACAATTTTCATTAGGAGCCATAATGCTTTTGATTAAAATGAAAACCTTATAAATTTTTCTAAACGCTATTTTTAAATTTTTTAAACATTCTTCAAAATTTCTCTTTGATTTAACAACAAACCTAAACAAATGTGATATTCTTTATTGATATTAATATTTTTTGCCACAGAAATCAATACTATAAATTTGAGTTTCAATTTCCTCTAATTAAATTACAAAACAAACTAACACAAATTGATCAAAAACAATTGTTAACAATTAATTTTTTTATGTTGCCTTTTGAGCCCAGCAACATAAATAAAATCTAATTGTTGTGCAAATATTTAAATAAATTAACAAAAAATCAAAACTCAATATACTACCAAAGCAAATAAATAATAAAACAAGTAAGTAAATATTATTTTAAATCAAATAAATCAAAAAAATTGCCAATGTAGATAACAGAAAAAAAAAGAATGTGTAGCTACATTTTTCTTACATACTGTAACATTAGAAACAATTTACAACTCACAACTAATTGTAAAAATATATTTTTAATTAAAAAAAAACTTTTACCTTAATAAAACAACAAAATTGTAAACTAAAACCAATATACTTCCGTACAATATATTAGTTCAAATAACAAGTTTGGTTTTAGTTGTATGTACTTATGTAAATAAATTTCCGTTCCAACATGTAAAAATTATTAAGCAAGTAAATGTAAATGTGTAAAAGCTAAATTTAATAAATTTAAACTTTAGTATATTACAATAAAATATGTATATACACATACATATATTTGTTGGTTACTTTAAATAAATAATTAAATACATAAATATATAAATAAATATATTCTAAGCATTATATAAAATAGAAATACTTTTAGACTTAATGAATTTTTTATAAATGTATAAAACCTTAAATAAATTATTTGCTAAATGATATAAAATGTTTTTTCTACTCTCCTTTCTAAATTAGTTTATATGTATATAAAAGTAACCAAAATAAAACGTCTGTCCCTTTCCTTGTAACTGAAAAAAAAAACAAAATTAAATGCAACCTTAAATATGTATAGCATACCTTTAGGATGTTTGAGATAAAACTAAAATAAACACATACAAATATAAACAAAACTTATAAAGTTTATGATATGAGTTCTGTATTGCAAAAAAATATTTTAAATAAATTGTCTTTGATAGAAAAAAATTAAATAAATTTAAAAAATATTTAAATTGTTATGATGTAAAAGAAAAAAAAAACACAACATACTTTTACATAAAAACCAAACGATGTGCAAAAACTTTATATTAAAATTTCAAAAAGATTGCAATGATAAAAAATTTGCAGTAAAAAAAGAATCTTAAAGATTTATAAATAAATGAAAACAAAAATCAGAAAAATTTAATATTGAAAATAACGAAATAAATGTATTTAAAAAAATATAATTTGAAAACGGAGTTTTATTTGTTAACAACAATTAAGACATAGTACTCTTTAGATAAACGACTAGAAGCAGAGAAAATTTCTCTGCTTACTACTAAATGGATAATTCAATAATAATAATAAGAGATAACAAATCCAAGCTAAGTTTGGCAGCAAAAATTTAGACACCAACAGGGAGTGAGACAAAGAATCAAAATAAGACATCTTGGATAAATGTAAAATTGACTTAAAATCACGGGTTTATTTTAAGCTCTTATGTTGCCACTGTGAAAGCTTGAAGTATTACTTAGAAGTTCCTAAGTAATGACTGGCTTATAATAAATTGTAAAACTGGTAGGTAGGTAAGTAGTTATTTTCAATGTTATTTTCAGTTTATTGACAATTAATTTTTATTAATTTTAATTTTATTTAATAATTCTCGTTATTTCATTAAAAAAAACATTTCTGCTTATTTCGCTTCCAAAATAACAGCTTCTCCGGCTGCCAAAGATATAGATGTGGTACCCAAAGGAATATTTTCATATTTAGTAGAATCTAAACTTGTGAGTTTAACAGTCATAGACTCTGGCAAAGTTGCATCAAAATTAGAAACAATATTGGCACTGTAAGAGCCCTCACCAAAATTGGCCACATAAATCAGAGTTTCCTCACCAGCTAAATATCTAAATAAAAAAAATTCAATAATTTTTAACAATTTAAAATTAATAAAAATATGAAACTACTTACCTTTTTAATACAAAAACACCCTCATTCAAAGCTTTATATTTATAAGAACCCATCTGCAAAGCCTTTGATGACTTTCTTAGCTGTATCAAGGACTTGTATATTGTCAAATGAGATTTTGAGGCAGCTGATTCTGTTGCCACATTAATAGTTTCATATTTGGGGGCCATTGGTAGCCAGGTTTTATCGGCTGTAGAGAAACCACCATTTTTATCCGACGACCACTGGAATGGAGTACGACAAGGATCTCTAGTAGATTGTTCATAAATATCCGGATTTGCATTACAGGCAGCTGGATCTACTGTATCCTCCCAAGAGATCTCACCATCTAACATGCCCAATTCTTCGCCCTGGTAGGTGACACTGGCACCGGGCAGCATCATAACCAACATATTCATGGCGTCTATATTATTTACACCATAACGACTGGAAGCTCTACGCTGATCATGATTGCCTATAACCCAGTTGGCTGTTCTGCCTGCTGGCATGTTGCTTAGCCAATTGCTAATAGCTGTTTCAATGGTCCTGGCCGACATGCCACTCGAAGCAACTTCAGTTATTAGATTGAAATTAAACGGCAATTGAGCGCCCTCGGTAGTGACATTACCATACATTTGCATACTATACAAGGGAGGAGCATAGGTCTCAATAAGCAACACCCTAGTATCACCACCATAAATACGCTGATGATCATCCATGACCTGGCGCCACTGATACACCATATCTATAGTTTCGGGTTGATTTTCTATCAAATCCGATTTCAAGTAATTACGTGCCTCATTGTCATCTGTCAAACCACTTACTTCTTCATCCGGGTATTGGCCATTAGCATCAGGCTTTACCTCAAACAATACAGGCACAGCATCCACACGAAAACCAGCCACACCTTGCTCTAGCCAATATCTCAAAATACGTTTCATTTGTTCCACCACATCGGGATTACGATAATTTAAATCAGCCTGTTGCACAGCAAACTGATGCAGATAATATTGCTGTCTCTCCTCGTTCCATTCCCAAGCACTGCCTCTGAATGACTGCAACCAATTACTGGGCGGTATTCTCTTACCACTAGCATCCAGTTTTCCGTCATGCCACACATAAAAATCTTCGTAACCTCTTTCTCTTTTTACTGATTTCTTAAACCATTCATTATCCGTACTGCTGTGGTTAGGCACAAAATCCAAAATAATTTTCAAACCAATTTCATTGGCTTTCTTAATCAGGTTTCTAAAGTCCTCAATGGTGCCATACTCAGGTTGTATGCCATAGAAATCGGAAATATCATAACCAAAATCCACCATAGGCGAGGTGAATATGGGTGAAAGCCAAGCAGCTGTCACGCCAATATCCTTGAGATATTGCAATTTTGAAGCAATGCCATTTAAATCTCCTATGCCATCACCATCTGAATCCATAAATGAACGTGGATATATTTGATAAAACTGGGCAGTTTGCCACCAATCCAAACCCAGCTCTTCCTCACTACTATCCTGACATTGTAGACTGCAATGTAGCAGAGCTACTAAGACTATTAAACGAAATTGCAATGTTTTCAAATGAAACATTTTAAAACTACTGAACTTGTTTTCAGCAAAAAAACACTTTTATATAAAATTGATTAGTTACATTTGTCATACAACTGGCAAATGTACAATAATCTTTTAGTGTTTATTGTTATTAAACCTACGATAATTTTTTAATTGGTCTTAAGTTACATACATACATCAGTTAGATTGAGCTACATACATATGTTTGTGTTCACTGATATTTTTCTGCTGCAATTGAAACTAATCCCTTTAGTTGTTGGAACACACTTGACAGCATTTGAACAGCTTTTATAATTTGAAGACTTTCTTATATTTCGATAACAGAGATGAGTGTATTGTTTATTGCTTGATAAGATAACTTCCAGTAAAAATGCATGAGTATTTAATGAAATTGCTCTCTAATGATTTTAAGGAAGAATAAAGTATGTAACTATGTACATGGATGATACACAAGTACACAGCATATTAATCTTTAGCGAGTAAAGGGGCAGAATTAAAGTATGTTGGTAATAAATATAACAATTCTAACGTAGCGGAGGAATAATTTGAGTTTTGACGATGGCTCCCACAGACCAATTACTTTGAGAAAAATATATAGTTTGATATGTTGCCCACAATCGTATATATGATTGCAATAATCATATGATTCGTAACTTAAATATCTTATTGGATCAAATCTGCCTACAGTTTTTCCTTAGCTCTTCTGAGTGTACACTATTTTTATCAACATTTTAAATTCGAATAATTTTAGTATGGAAAATTAAACGAACCCTTATGTATTTGTAAAAACAAAAACTCTCCATTATATCGTCTCAATATTTAAGAAATCCAATATGAAAATACGTTCTACAATTTAAATAAGGAAACGAAAAGCTGCAAAGCTCCTGTAAATGTTTGTGTGTGTAAAAAGTAAATCCGAATTATATAAGTTTTCCATTTAAGATTAGTTAGTTTTCAGGAAATAAAAAGTATGAAAGAATAATAAAATAATAATCAAATTAGATTTACTATGTTTTATTTTTTTTTTTTTTAACAACAAATACAAACTGCGAAGCTTTTGGCTTATCTGCAGAAAACACCCAGAGTCTTTGGCTGGAATCGAACCCGCAACCCTTTGACGGATAGTCCGGCACTCTATCGCCTTTCATATTTCCTTAAGCATAAATAAACATATAAATAAGCTCATCAAAATCTGATAAATCTTGAGTTTTGAAAAGATTATTACTATTATCACATAAGATTGTTTCAGTTAGCAGATCGATAGAATTAAATAAAAATTAGGTGAAAATTATTTATGTTTACATGTTTCTCCTTTTTCAATTAGCAAAGCAATAGGAAAAAATAATTGTTATGGAGTAGAAGGAAAAGATTTGTTAAAAGATTTACATATATTTTCAAAATAATTCTGCCAATTTTTGTTAACATTTAGCATATAAAAGACTCTTCAGATGAAATGCTAGAATCTTAGCATATTTACGAAATATTACTAATTCGCATATGCATCACAAACTAGTAACCAAACCAAAATCCATCATAGGCGAGGTGAATATGAAAGTCAAGCAGCTGTCACGTCACTATCCTTGAGATATTGCAATTTTGAAGCAATGCCATTTAAATCTCCTATGCCATCACCATCTGAATCCATAAATGAACGTGGATATATTTGATAGAATTCAGCAGTTTGCCACCAATCTAACTGCTATTCCTCCACGTTTTTATCCTGGCATGGCAGTGATAACTTTAGCAAAGCTATAAAGAATATTATTTGTAACACTTTCAATTGCAGCATTTCTCAAATACTAAATCAGAATCAAGAGTTTTAAACTTTTATATATGATAATAAAATGGATTAAGTATTAAGTGTGTTTTGTTAAAACCAACCACAATTTTTTAGTTTTTGTTTACAGTTTCTGTTAATGGAATTGTTTTTGTTAATAAATAGTTTCATATCTTTATTTAATAAATATCTTTATGTAATAAATCCCTTTAAGTTTTTTAAGTTCTTTTTACATTTTAAACAATGTGCTTCAAGTTTTCAAGATTTCCTTAATGATAGTGATGTTGAGAGTTTTGTTTGTAACACGATAAGATATATTCATGGCAGTATGTATCTGATGAAGTGATGATTTTAAAAATTTTAAATACAACATTAGTGATTATTACACCGCCAGAAATATAGTGAACACATATGTTTGAAAAACGATTTGTTATTCAAAACCTTAAAAGCCTTAAATAACACTCTGTCATTAGTTAAGCGCCCAAATTTAAGTAAACGTAATTTCTTAATAAAATTTAGTTTGAAACTTAAATCACTCTAATTTTTTATATATCATTTTGAATCCTTTAATCCTTGGCTATTAGAAGTCAACCTAAAGTAATTTAAAAAAGAAAAACTATGGAAATTTCTCACAACAATATAGTATTTAAAATTAACCTTGTGGTCTTGTCATTTTCATACATATTAACATAATTTCAGCCCTAACATATACACTACCCACTACCTGTTTTCCTTTATTATAACTTCCTTCCTAATCCTTGGGTTCCTAGTATTCTCTTTTTTCGTTTTTAAACTGCTCAAATCTACTTAAGGCTATGGAAATTAAAAGGAAAATAACAACCATTAAGTTTGTTAATTGTTTAAAGGTGTAGATAATACTTAATGCCACAAAATGTAATTTTGGTGTCAAACACATGTGGTTTAAAAATTTGTTTAAATTAAACAAAAGTTTAAGATAGACACAGAAATATACATACATACGAACACACAAGACTGAGTATAAAGATATATTCTATTTGCAAAATGTTTGCAAATGTTTACTGACAAACTTAATATTAAAAACAGACTTCATGCTATAGAGAGATAGTAGGGTGTCCTTGTTAAAAAAAAAATTGTGAAAATTGCAGCTAAATCATATAACATTTAGAACTAGTGGTCGAAACTTTAAATAAACCGTGCCACCTCTAAAAATTTCTAGCTTTTCAGCTGAAGAAACATTTTTAACTAGATAGCAATGAAAATCCGAAAACTGCTAAATAAGTTCCGCCCTAATAAACACTTATATGTAGATATTTAGATACACAAATTGTCATAACTACTTCACATACCACATCCACTAAATGATGTTTAAATTGAAAACTGAAGGTAACATTGGGAAAATAGTTCTACTTAAATCTGGCTTAAATATCAAAACGTTTAAATTTACATTAAAATTCCATGATAATGTTGGACCAGAAAGTGTCAGTAGCACAAGTGGAAATCATTGTTAAGAGCAAATGTAAAGGCAGCCACGTGCAAAAAGCCTTGGTAAAATTATGAACTAAACATTTGCTGAAGTGCTGAACTCTTTACTGTTTCATATTCTCTATTTTCTGCTTATTGTAGTTATATTTTCAAGTTAAATATTATTTTTTTGATATTTTCAAGCTCAAGTCCTCAGGTTTTTTTTCTTCTTTTTTTTGTTTTGCCAAAATATTGTATGTATAGATAATATTACATGGCGGTTAACCTGTGTGCTCGAGTTTCTTTTTATGTTTTTTCTTATGAATTCATGCATGTTCTTGGTTACGTATATGTTTCTATGAATTTAATAACGATAATATGAAACACAAACATGGCAGTTGTACACACATCATTTAACATTCTGACATAGCGCTCTTTTGTAACAAGAGTGTTATAACTAAAAAAAGAAAAAAAACTTAGTGGCCGACAGCTTAAAACATTTGGTAAGTTTTACAAATTTGGCATGTTTGACTTGTTTGTGAACTTAAACTCGAATACTAACCTGCAAAGCCTTTGTTAGATTGCCTGTCAATCGGTATAGTCAGTTAGAAAGAAAATATTTATTTCTAAAATATTTTAAAACTACCCTGGGAATATACTTTTTACAGATTGCTTCCCAAAATATTTTTCTACTTCAACGATTTTGCTAATTTTAAAAGCAAACTTTACAAAAGAAAAACACTTCTTGCTCTTGAATTTTTTCAACTTAATTTTTATCTACAAGTGATTTCAAGAAATTTTGATTTTCCCAGAATAAAGGAAATTAGCAGCAGAACACTTCTTTCCACAAATATTCTGACTTATGACACTTTTGTTGCAAATTAGCATAAATATATTTATGTTGATTTTATTACTGCCAAGTTAAACGCAATTTTATTTTAAACACAAAAAGTTGTTTGACTTCCAGCAAACAATATCTAATGATTTGTATATAAGACAGCAAGCGTATCGTAGGTTAACTGTGCAAAGAAATCGTATATTGCTTACAAATTCAATTGCTTATATATTTCCATAGATACCTCTAAAATAAACTACAATATTTTGAATCTAGTTGTTCAAAAAAAGGAGGATTTTAACAATTTGAAAAACAGAGTAAAAATAAATTAGATATAGATTTAACAAGGTTTTTGTTTCCAATAAAAATTGAGTTAGGTCTTTTTAATTAAACCACAACTAAATATTAAAATAACTAAAATATCAAAATCTACGATCACTTTTATTTATTTATTTATAAATGTTTCGATATTTAGTAAAAATATAAAAGTCCATTTTCTTTGTGAATAGAGGTCCTAGAGACAAAAGAATCATTATTTTTTACAATTTCTTGTTTTTTACTGAAAATATAAAAGTGCATTTTCTCCATAAATAGAGGCCCTAGAGGCAAAAGAACAATTTTCTCCTTAAAAAGGCCCAAGAGATCAAAAATCTTTAATCAACTTTATTTCTGAAAATATCGTTTTTAGTGAAAATATAAAAGTCCATTTTGTTCCGTAAATAAATGATCTGAAGTCAAAAAGACAAATCACTTTTATTACCAAAAATTTCTAAATTTTTAATAAAAATATAAAAGTCAATTTTCTTCATAAAAAAAGGTCCTAGAGTCAAAGGACAAAAATTTGTGATTATTTTTATATAATTTTCTCCGTAGATATAATATTTAAAAATAAGCATTTTAATTTGGAATAAATTAAAGTATGTTTATTAATAGTCCATTCAATATTAAATCAACGATATGAGTTTTTATATATTTTTAATAATTTTTTATAATATTTCGCTAAATTGCAAACAGAGAAAAAATATGTTTTTTTTTTATTTTTTATAGTTTTTTTTTAATATTATGGTCACTGTAATTACTTATATGATTTCTGTAACGATGATATGGTTAAGTTACCATTTACATGATTATAGCAATCATATATATGATTTGATAGCAATTATGTAATGTTTATGGTGATCAGTTTTATGATGAAACATTATGCCATATTATGTTGTTCTCTATCATAATCAAAGAGCAAGAAATTATGATAAATGGATTCATCATAAACATGATTGCAATAAATACATACATAGTTACTACACACATATGATTAGAGTAATCATCTGAATCTTAACTTAACCATATTAAGGGTTCTGCAATCAAATAAATAATTACAGTGACCATAATATTGTTGAAAAACGTATAAACATGTTGACATTGTTGTGGTAAACATGTACAACTATATTTTTTTGTCTGTGTGTGTGAAAATCATGATAAATCAAAAATTTTAGTTATGGAAATATATAAAATTTCTAAATCAGAGTTTAAGTGTTTTAATTAATCAATAACATTTTTCTATTATTTCGCTGAATTGCGAAAATCTTAACACATCAAAATATGTGCTTAAAAAAAACAGAATCTGTGTTTCTATGTAAAATATATGTAAATATTTCAATTAATTGTAGAACACAACTGCTTAATAATTATTTAACATCTTCATTTCAATTTAAACTATTTTGCAAAAATAATATCTCAACATCCAGTCGCTTGGTCACGGAAATGCAATCATTTTCACTTGAATATAAAGAGCAAATTGTTCTTTTCATTCGGTTTGTAATGAAGATATTCGATTTCACTTTTATTAAATATAAATTTCATATTGTTTTCGATGTTGCTTTATCTGTTGAAAATACATGAAAATAAAATTATATTAAAGAAAAACTCAATATAAGGATGATGTCAAAAGTGTCCATTAAAAATTGTATTTACTTGCTATTTTATCTCTTTAACAACTAGCAAACATCACTGCCATAAACATCATCAGTGCGAACATTGAGTAAGTAAACGAGAGAAGGAGAAAATTAATATTTTATATAATAAAAAAATACAAACGTAAGTAGCAAGCTGTTTGGTATTGGCTAAAGGTAAAAACAAAATGGCAGATAATTGCCAATTGTTTACTTTTCTTGGTAATCTAGCTTGAAGTTAATCGTCACTTTAATGTCTCTAGGTAATGTATGAAGTAGTCTATCGGAGAGTTAATTATCACAAGATGGGCTTTTGCAAAGCTAAATTTACTATATAGTTATGAATTGTCTTGATTAAATTCTGTAAATGTTGGATACTGTAATACAGAAAACTGAAATTAATCTTTTTACACTAACATTTTTTTTTTAGCTAAATAATATATTTAAAAAAGTCTTTATATTAAGCATATAGCACTTATTGATTATAAGCCCGCGATATATTGGACAGAGAACTTGTACCTAGTAATCATCATGAAAAAACTAGAGTTAATAATAGTGAAACTTCTCTGGGATTTAATTATAATACGTGATTTACACAGACGTTGATCAATCAGGGTTAATGATTATAACAAAGCATTTTACTTCCAACCAGGCTTTTCCATAAATTTCATTTTATTAAAGGAAAATAAATAAAAACCTTTTTTCATAATAATAGCAAATGCGCATGAAAGAGATTACTTGCGTAGCAAATTGTAATCAATATTTTGTACATAAACCAAGAAGTCAAACTGGCAATATAGCAAGTAAAACTTTTCTGAATAGTTGCCATTGAAATGTTAAACTATATTAAAAAAAACAACAACAACAACGTCTGGCATTTCTTTGTTAAAACAAGGAAAAATTATTTGAAGTTATTTTTCGCATTCCTTGTTTGTCAACAAGTTCAGCATGTACTTGAAGCAGCCAGCCCCTGCCTGCCCTATCCAGCAAGCACCAACTGCACAATTATGAGAAGTAAAAACTGTTGATTATTTTCTTCCACTCGATTACGGCGCCAATGAGGGAGGCAGAATGAGTGTGTACATAACTGCCACACTAAACCACCTGATACTACAATTATAAATTTCCACTCAAACGCATTGAATGCATATGTAAACAACAACAATATAAACATTGTTTGGCAAATATTTTTGTAGCACAAAGCGAAAAAAAGTAATAGAGAGAGAGAGAGAGAGAGAGAAAAGAAACAATTCCATGATTTCTTTTGTCAATCTCCTCAAGTTGTTAGAAAACTTTTAAGGAAAGGAAAACTTTTAATTAATTAATGAATTTAAAAGAGTATTTAGGTAAAAAAAAAAATATTTTTATACATATTTCTTATGGGGTAGTTTTTTGCTGAAAAAAGCATAACATTTTTGTTAGATTTTATAAGAAATCACTGGAACTTTTATTTGGATCGATTTTTATGAAAAATCACGGATAAGCGAAATACCGACTGAAACAATGCGTCTTTTTATTAAAAAATCGATTTTTTTACAAAAAAAAAAATTAAATAAAAAACCGACAAATATATCAACTTTTTAAAACGGGGGACGTTGCCTCTTAAGCTTTCATGCTTTCAACTTTTCCAACTTTGTTATATGCCACGCCTTTTTTATTCCAACCATTCTTATTGCGAAAAAATGTATCGATCACATTGAAAATAAAAAATAATTTCTCATCCTGGTCTGTCAAAAACAGCTGTTCATTTTTCATTAAGTATGCGATGCGACCTTCACACTTTTTGACTTCTAAACGTTGTGCTGTGTAACATGTCACATAAAATTATACTAATTCAACATTTTGGACAGACGCGTGGAATTCAAAAAAGCGGAGAACGCGTGGTGTGTAACTTCAGCTTTAAGATCCAAATCCATCTAAATGTCCGCAAATAGATTTTATTGAAAATACAATCAGAAAGTTAAACTATTAATAAAGCTTACAAAAATTTGTAAAACAAATCAGCAAAATAACTGAGAAAGTCAATTTTTAGGTAACATACACAAATTGAATCACACTTAAATTACTTCCCATGTAAGTTTAAATTAAAAACTGCCAGTATGAAATTGTTAGCTAAATGGCAAATATTTTTATGTTTAATAATTGAAAAAACACAACAGTTTACACAAATAAACTTCAAAATGATTTTATAGTTAAGAAGTCATTTACATAAGATAGCAATTTCTAACAAGAATGCAAAAAACAGCCAAGAATTTATAAATACCGCCACCATACACAAAAACACTTTAGTTTTAGTATTCATTTGAGACCTAGCGCAACGGAAAAGAAATGCTGCAGCAAAAATGTTTCGCACAAAATTCTTAATAATAAATTTCTTACTCCTAACTACACATATAATATGGGTTCATAGTTGTACTGGTGAAGGAGGTGTCAGTGAAACGACAACCAGCTCTAAGGATTGGTGGCAAACTTCTCAATTCTATCAGATATATCCCAGATCCTTTATGGATTCCAATGGTGATGGCATAGGTGATTTAAAGGGCATAACATCCAAATTGTCGTATCTAAAGGAAATTGGCATTAATGCCACCTGGTTGTCTCCCATATATGTCTCACCCATGGTAGATTTTGGTTACGATATAGCGGATTTCTTTGATATACAACCGGAATATGGTACATTAGATGATTTTGATGAATTGATTAAGGAGGCCAATAGATTGGGTCTTAAAATCATTATGGATTTTGTGCCCAATCATTCGAGTGATGAAAGTGTGTGGTTTAAAAAGTCCGTTAATCGCGAAAAGGGTTATGAGGACTATTATGTCTGGCATGATGGCTATGTAAGTGAAAATGGTACTAGATTGCCACCCAACAATTGGCTGCAGGCTTTTCGTGGTTCCGCCTGGGAATGGAATGAACAAAGACAACAATACTATTTGCATCAGTTTGCTGTCAAACAAGTCGATCTAAACTATCGCAATCCTGATGTGGTGGCCCAAATGAAACGTGTTCTTACTTTTTGGTTGGATCGTGGTGTGGCTGGCTTTAGGTGTGATGCTGTTCCCTGGATGTTTGAAGTTTTACCAGATGAAAATGGTCGCTATCCCGATGAACCGGTCAGTGGTGTGACCAATGATCCCTTAGATGAGAAATACTTGTCGCATATTTATACACAAGATCAACCGGAAACCATAGATATGGTTTATCAGTGGCATACTTTGTTGCAGGATTATCAACGCATTCATGGTGGCGATACGCGTGTGTTGATGATTGAAACTTGGTCATCGTTGGCACAAGTTATGCTTATGTATGGCAATAAGACTGCCGATGGTGCTCAAATTCCCTTCAATTTCCAGTTTATAATTGGTGGCAATAGTAATCTGGATAATACTGATATGAAGGCTCCAGGATTTGTTAAGATTATAAAGTCTTGGTTAACAAATATGCCATCAGGAAAAACATCGAATTGGGTGGTAAGTTGAATAGAAAAAACTTTTAATTTTCAAATCAGAAGTTCGATATTTATACAAAGAACTTTATATGCAATACCCTGCTTCACGCAGAGAAAAAATATAGTTGTGCATGTTTACCACAACTATTTCAACACTTTTATAATTTTTTTTTTTAATATTATGGTTACTGTAATTATTTATATGATTACGGCAACCAATTTTTATATGATTATTGTAATTATGTCATGTTTGTGGTGATCAGCATTATGATAAAAGATTATGCCATATTATGTTGTTCTCAATCATAATAAAAGAGCAACAAATTATGATAAATGGATTCATCGTATACATGATTGCAACAAGTATATACATAGTTACTACAATCGTATATATGATTGTAGTAATCATCTGAATCTTAACTTATTCATATTATGGTTTGCGTAATCATATAAATAATTACAGTGACCATAACATTGTTAAAAAACTTTTAAAAATGTTGTCAACTATATTTTTTTTCTGTGTGTTATTGTATTAAATATTTGGTACGCTGGTAAGTGTCTTATTATTCTAGTAATTAATTATTATATTGTATTCTAAACTAATTAAGTGAACATTTTAAAGTATTACTCAAAATATTATTGATTAAAGTTGAATTTTGTTATTCCTTTCTTTAGATGGGCAACCATGATAGACGTCGTGTGGGCAGTCGTTATGGTGAGAATCGTATTGATCTTATGAACATGTTGCAAATGTTTTTACCCGGTGTTAGTGTCACCTACAATGTAAGTTTAATCATGAATTTTCATTTTCTTTTAGTTTCTTAAAACCTACATAAATTCTTGAATTAAGGGCGATGAAATCGGTATGCTTGATTTCGATGTATCCTGGGAGGACAGTGTAGATCCGGCTGCTTGCAATTCCAATGCCAGTATCTATGAACAATTTACCAGAGATCCAGAACGTACTCCATTCCAGTGGTCTGCAGCAGCCAATGCTGGCTTCTCTACCTCATCAAAAACCTGGCTGCCCATCAATCCCAACTATGTCGATGTTAATGTGGAGACTGAGTCAGCTCAAACGAAAAGTCATTTAAATGTTTACAAGCAAATGTCCAAACTACGACAAACGAAAACCATACAAGACGGTAATATACAATATGGCAATGTGGGCGACAATGTATTGGCTATAAAGAGGTAGGTAACAGGTTACATATTATACAAAGGTATTAAAAGTTTCTAATGTTTAAACAGATCTCTAGCAAATGATAAAACTTATATACTGTTGGCTAATGTTTTGCCTGAAGGCACTTCGGCTGATGTCACTGACATTATTAAAGACTCGGGTACTTTTAAGACCAAAATTGCCAATGTTATTTCCACCAGAAAAGAGGGGTAAATTCTTATATTACTGCATTATATAAAACAACGTAATATTAACATATAAATCATTTATTTTTTACAGCGACTTGGTTGCTTTGAATAATGTTTATTTGCAGGGTAATGAAGCTATTATTGTGGAATCGGTTTAAGTAAATTTTTAGTAAAATATATACGATATATCTTAAAAATACAACATACACTTTTTAGAGTTTTTATTTTCGGACTTAATATAAGTAAAGCACCCATTGTGGTTAAAATCTTCGAGGAATTATGTAAGTATGCACTAATAATGGCATTTATTGTGAGGAAGAAAGACTGCTGCAACCAACAGCTGAAGTTATACTAAGCATTAGAAAGTAGCTAAGAGTAATTTAAAAAATATATTTCTGGAAAAATTTCCTAAATTTCTAATTGTCTTTAAGAGATAATCTATGTACATTTAATTAGACATAGTATTCAGTTTCGGATTAGGTAAAAAATCGGCCTAATATCAATAAAAAGAATTTCATACTTTAACTTGCAAAAAAAAATAAATCCTTAAGAGCCCTGAAGACGATCAAATAAACTCGTCAATCAGTGCATATGTGTGAGTATCATATGATTATAGCTTTAAAGGATTTGTACAAATAAACACGACAATCACCATTTGTATTTTGACTTCTTTGCGTTCGTATCAAATCATGTCGTGGTCGGATGATGATATTGTTAATGATTTATTGTTTTGGTAATTTTCAATAAAACGAAATAAAAACTTTTGCTTGTCCATGCCCTTTCCAGTATGTATTACCAAAAATAAAACACATCGTTTTTTTTTTCTTTTTGTTAACCATTTAAAACACAAAATACACGTATGTATATTTCTCACCCGTACACTTTTCTATGACGGCAAATACAAAGCAAATGATTTGTTCTGTCAATCACAACCGAAGACGCTCAAAAATCAAAGCTTTTTTAATTTTCATCAATCATTATAGACAACGTGTATGTGTAGTCGAAAAATAATGATTGCACGCACACAACTAAGTGATTGATGTGTTTATTTGATCGTCTCCAGGGCGCTTTAAACATGGGCCTCAATCCGTGATTACTCATATTTATACTAAAAATTGATTTTTCTTATAAAAAAACAACTCCAAAATCTTGAATCCTTAATATCAATGTACATATGTATGTAAATATCTGTTTGAATTCGAATTTGTGATTACTCATATTTTTATTCCAAAATTTTTTTCATATAAAAAGTTAAAATTCTTAAATCTCAAAACCGTTTAAATTAAAAAAGGTTTTAGTTGAGAGTTAAAATTTTAAAAGGATCTCAATCTGTGGTTACTAATATTTCTATCTCAAAATGTACTTATTTTTATATAATAATGCAAAATTTCTTAAATCTTAAAAACTTTGTAAATATATGTACATACGTTTAAATGAAAAAAGGACCATAGTCTCTGATATTCTGACTCTAAATCGATTTTTCATATAAAAGCTCAACAATTTTAATTTATTAATATCTTGTAAATATGCCTTTAAATGAGAAAAGGCTCTGAATCATATTTAAAAAAAAATACAAAAATTTTAAATTCTCAATATCTTTTTAAATAGCAAAAAGGCCTCAAGCTGTGACCACTAATAGTTCTGACTCAAAATCGAACGTGTGATTGCAGAATAAGAATATTTTCTCAAGAACAAAAAAGGAATATTTTCCAAACCCCTCATTATTATTACTTTCTGTGCAGTATTGGAGCTTTAGTATTGGAGTAGCCAGATGAAGAGCTTATATTCTTCATAACACCAAAAGTGTATGAGCATGAAATGATACATATTAGAATCATTAACTATCGTCACAGGAACCACGAATTATGAAGATTTTCATTTATCAATAATGTTTTTTTTTTGTTCAATGTTCTACTTGGATATTTGACAATTAATAAACTCTTTGAGAGATTTGAAGACCTTGTTAATGTCAATATCAAGATGCTGTTTTAAAGCGCTAAACCATTTGCTGAGTAAATACTACGAACAAGGTACTATTATAGGAGGTATGTCAGCAGGTCCAACAGTTTACTTTTTATACATATAAAGCCATAGAAATGTCCTTTTTATTCCTAGTAATAGCTTCGTAATCAATTGCGATATTTTGGAATATATTTTGAATTTGAGTCAGCTATCAATAAAGCTATCAAATGTTCCTAAATATTACCCCCTCCTCCTACTATAGCCTTGACCATCCCAATTTCAAATAATTTAATACAACTAAAAAAATCAAACCCTTTCTACTTATATACAAGTTTACCAATTATATTGCTTTTTAATTATATTATTTTGCAAATTAATAGAATCTCGGGCAAAATTAGTCTCTGTGTAATTTCAATTAAACACTCTTTAATTGCACAATACAAATTTGTTAAACAATAATACAACTGAAAACAACAATATAAATACTCTAACTAAATAAACAAACTTGAAAGTGATTTTCTAGTTTAGAGATTATTCACTTAAGATATCAACTTCTAGTGGGAACATAAAAATTTATAAACAATAAACAAAACCGTTTAGTATAAATTCAATTCAAATACAAACGAATACTTTAGTATTGACTTCAGTCATTTAAAACAAACACAACAGAGGATATTAGAAAAATGTTACGCACAAAATTCTTAATAATAAATTTCTTACTCCTAACTACACATATAATATGGGTTAATAGTTGTACTGGTGAAGGAGGTGTCAGTGAAACGACAACCAGCTCTAAGGATTGGTGGCAAACTTCTCAATTCTATCAGATATATCCCAGATCCTTTATGGATTCCAATGGTGATGGCATAGGTGATTTAAAGGGCATAACATCCAAATTGTCGTATCTAAAGGAAATTGGCATTAATGCCACCTGGTTGTCTCCCATATATGTCTCACCTATGGTCGATTTTGGCTACGATATATCAGATTTCTTTGATATACAACCGGAATATGGTACATTAGATGATTTTGATGAATTGATTAAGGAGGCCAATAGATTGGGTCTTAAAATCATTATGGATTTTGTGCCCAATCATTCGAGTGATGAAAGTGTGTGGTTTAAAAAGTCCGTTAATCGCGAAAAGGGCTATGAGGACTATTATGTCTGGCATGATGGCTATGTAAGTGAAAATGGTACTAGATTGCCACCCAACAATTGGCTGCAGGCTTTTCGTGGTTCCGCCTGGGAATGGAATGAACAAAGACAACAATACTATTTGCATCAGTTTGCTGTCCAACAACCCGATTTAAATTATCGCAATCCCGATGTGGTGGCTCAAATGAAACGTGTTCTTACCTATTGGTTGGATCGTGGTGTGTCGGGCTTTAGAATTGATGCTGTTCCCTGGATGTTTGAGGTTTTGCCAGATGAAACTGGTCGTTACCCCGATGAACCCTTAAGTGGTTATACTGACGATGCCGATGATTCATCATATCTATTGCATATTTATACACAAGATCAACCGGAAACTATAGATATGGTATATCAGTGGCATACTTTGTTGCAAGACTATCAACGTATCCATGGTGGTGATACGCGTGTACTGATGGTTGAAACCTGGTCATCGTTGGAGCAAGTAATGCTTATGTATGGCAATAAGACTGCCGATGGTGCTCAAATACCCTTCAATTTCCAATTTATTGTTGGTGGCAATGGCAATCAAATTAACACTGACTTAAAAGCACCAGGTTTTGTTAAGATTATAAAATCTTGGTTTACACATATGCCAGCGGGAAGAACGGCTAATTGGGTGGTAAGTTCTATGGCTTATACATAATATACTTTCTAATAGTAATTGGTTTGTTAACTTTTATGTATATCTATATTACTTCCTTGATATGTATATGTTTCCATTTTAGATGGGCAACCATGACAAACGTCGTGTGGGCAGCCGCTATGGTGAGAATCGTATTGATCTTATGAACATGTTGCAAATGTTTTTACCCGGTGTTAGTATTACCTACAATGTAAGTATAAATAATTTCAATATTTTTCTTCTCTCTGGTTTGTAAAATGCAAATACATATATTTTTCAAAAAAGGGTGACGAACTCGGCATGGTCGATTTAGATATATCCTGGGAAGACAGTGTAGATCCGGCTGCTTGCAATTCAAATCCAGACATATACGAACAATCCACCAGAGATCCGGCACGTACTCCATTCCAGTGGTCTGCAGCAGCCAATGCTGGCTTCTCTACCTCATCAAAAACCTGGCTGCCCATCAATCCCAACTATGTCGATGTTAATGTGGAGACTGAGTCAGCTCAAACGAAAAGTCATTTAAATGTTTACAAGCAAATGTCCAAACTACGACAAACGAAAACCATACAAGACGGTAATATACAATATGGCAATGTGGGCGACAATGTTTTGGCAATAAAAAGGTAAGACAAAACCAACAAAAAAAAAACTAAATTATTAAAAATGTTTAATGTTTTTGCAGATCTCTAGCAAATGAAAAAACTTATATACTGTTGGCCAATGTTTTATCAGATGCGGCCTCAGCTGATGTGACTGATATCATTAAAGAAAGTGGTACTTTTAAAACCAAAATTTCCAATGTTATTTCCACCAGAAAGGAAGGGTTAGTTTTTGTCCTAAAATTATTTGATATTTTTAATTTTTATTTCATAAATTTTATTTATTATTTTATTTACAGCGACTTGGTCACATTAAGTAATGTTAATTTAGCGGGCAATGAGGCCATTATATTAGAATCGGTTTAAACTTATAAACTTATATTATGTTTAAATATTTAAATAAAAAAAATATTGAAAACTAGAAAAATATAAATTTATTCAGAGCTCTTATCTTCAGCCTTGTAGTAAGTAAAATAACCCACAGAGGTGGTGAGTTTGGTGGTGGACTTTAAAATTACAGCATCTTTGGGTTGCAAAGTGATGGAGGAGGTTTTGACATGTTCACTGAAATGTAAGAAAAAATAATAATGTTAAAAACTGTTTACTATTTATAAATTGAAATTAAATTCTCATTTTGTAACTTGAAACGGAAAACATTTGAGAAATTTTGGTGTTCTTTTTCTTTTGTTTTATAATGTTTGAATTTCCAAAATGAGTTGAAAAAGTTACTTGGTTTTAGCTTTCGATTGCTGAGTCACCACAACATACACCATTTCTTTGGGCACATCTCTCAAAGTCTTTTGTAAATCAACAGTCTCTTCATTATCAAAAATATTGATTAAGGTGATAAAGGTGTAATCATGCAAAAGATATCTATAATATGTTTTAATAATAATAATAATAAAGTTATTAAAAAAGATTTTCAAACAATAATTTTTCTAAAAGTCACCTTTTCACTGCCAGCACATTTTGATTAACCGCCATCACTTGTGTTTGTCCATATTTTATGGTGGGTTGAGTTCTGATGCTAAACTGCAGCTCTTTAAAGATATTCAAATGACTTTTTGGCTGATGTTTCTCCCATTCCATGTTAACATCCCAGTAGTCTGGCGACAAAGGCAACCATGTCTTGTTTGCAGTGCTGAAACCACTTTGAAAATCTCGGTTCCATTGGAATGGTGTGCGTTCGGGATCCCGTGAGAGACTTTCATATATATCAGGATTCGAATTACAGGCTGAAGGGTCAACAGTGTCATTCCAAGAAATCCAGACATCAGTCATGCCTATTTCCTCACCATTGTAAGTGACGCTACAGCCAGGCAAAGTGAATATGAGCATATTTAGCATGTCCACGCGATCGGTTCCTAAGCGAGAACCAACACGATTTTTGTCATGGTTACCCAGCTAGGTTAACAAATAGATGAAATCTTCTCCAAATGTATAACAAAACAAAATTGTGACTTACCACCCAATTGGCCGTACGACCCTCTGGCATATTATCCAACCAAGTATGAATAATATCTGCGTAATTGTAAGCATTCGAGTTGTTATTTAAAGAGTTAATAAACAAAAAGTTGAATGGTATCTGAGCTCCCTCCATGGTCGAATTACCATAGTACTGCATTACCACCGATATGGGTGAATACGTTTCTGCCATAATTATACGATCTTCACCACCAAACTCATGCTTAAAATCATCCAATACCTGGCGCCACTCATAAACCAAATCTATAGTTTCCGGTTGATCCACTGTATAGATATGTTGCAAATAACCATAATCATTTGGATCAGTAACACTGGGATTTCTGGGCTCATCTGGCAGATTGCCTTGAGCATCGGCTGCCTTTTCGAAAATATGTGGCACAGCATCAATACGAAAACCGGCCACACCCTTGTGCAGCCAAAATCTTAAAACATCTTTCATGGCATTTTGCACAGTGGGGTTTCGATAATTGAGATCAGGTTGTTTTTTCACAAATTGATGGAAGTAGTATTCCTGACGTTGTTCATGCCATTGCCAGGCGGAACCACGGAACACACTAACCCAATTAGTGGGTGGTTGGCGTACGCCATTTACAGTCTTACCAGGATGCCAGATATAGAAGTCTTTGTAGAATGGATCTTTGGCAGCTGACAGCTTAAACCACTCACACTCATCACTGGTATGATTGGGTACAAAATCTAAAATAATTTTAATGCCCAGCTGCTGAGCTTTCTGCATTAACTCTTCAAAGTCTTGCATGGTGCCAAATAAAGGATCAATTTCATAGAAATTGGCAATATCATAGCCAAAGTCAGCCATAGGTGATTTGAAGATGGGAGACAACCAAGTGGCTGTTATATTAATCTCTTTCAAATATGATAGCTTCTCTGTTATGCCTAAAAATAAAAAAAATTTAAGAGAGTGTGTTCTAATGATATTTGTGAGATCTTGGTTTTACTTTCATTGTACGCTCTTACCTTTCAAATCGCCCACACCATCGGCATTGGTGTCTTTATATGACCTTGGATAGATTTGATAAAATGAGGCAGTCTGCCACCACTTGGTGGCTGCCTCATAATCCTCCAATTTTTTCTCCTTATTCCATGTAACAAAATCAAAATGAGCATGATAGTTTGGAAAGACGCCAGCCAAAGCAATGGTGGCTAACGCTAAGATTAGCGCACAATGCTGCCACATTATGGGCTAATGTTTGCTGCTGTAAATTTAAAAAAAAAATAAAGAGAACGTTCTTTTCTTTTGTCAACCTTTATTTATTTGAATCCGTTGGTCTGCTTAACCGCCAGTTGTTTACTTTTCGATGGCAAAATGTCAACTAAAAACAAATATTTGTTTTCATTTTCAAACAAATATTAAAATGACCACGACCAGGTGTGGATAATAGTGGAATTTGTTTGTAAAGTTATTTTGTTTTAAACAAAGATTAATAGTATCTCAGAAATCTTCAATTTTCATTACAAAGAAGGTATTTTTAAGTTTTAAATTATAAATTCAATTAAAGAAATTCTATTAAAAAATTAAAACAAAATGTATGTAAGTTATAAAAGTTGATTTTAAAGAAATAATTTTAATGTATTTTATTCAGTAGCATTTTTTTAAATGCTTAATAATCCATTCTAATTGTGAATATAATTTCGTTCTAATTGAATTAGTATTGTGCAGTAGTTTTAAAATGTTTCATTTCTTACTAAATAACAGCACAAGCTCATTTGTTAAGCAAACGTATAATATTCTTTTATTTATTACTTAAAAACATGGGAACATTGCATGTTCCAACCCCGACCATTTACTCACTAATCTTTTCATTGTCTCTATCACTCAATAATTTTCCTACTCTCTCTGACATCATCTATTTCTGCGTTTATTTAATGTTTATTTTGTTTACGCCTGCGAATGAATACAAAGATCAATATTTTGTTGTGTTTTTAATTTTAAAAGTGCATATTTGTTTGTAAATAATTGTGGTGGGAGCTAGAGAGGGGGAAAATATTAAAGTACAAATTGTTTGTGTGTATTTTCTTATTAGGGGGAAAAAATATTAATTTGAAATTAATAATCAAGTTTCCCACTTTGCATTATTATGTTAAATTTGTTTACTTGATTTTTAATATAGGAGTTGCCAACAAAAACTGGGGATAATATTCGAATTTTTAGATTACATTAAAATAAATTCAACCTTCAACCCTGGAGGTGAAATATTTTTTTTATTTTTATAACAAATCATTTTAGACTATTTGTTTAGAAAAGCACGATATTTTTAACTAAAAAAAGAATAAAAAATTAAAGCAAACAGTAACCTCTGCAGATCGCAAGAGAAGATAGAGAGGCACAACAAAAAAAACTTTAATTTTAATTTTTTAATTTAATTTTAATTTTAAATTTAATTTTTTGTCATTGATATTTAGTTTTCTATTTCTTCTAAGAAATTCTTAACTTTTTTTATGAATTTACTAAACAAAAATTTTTGGTAACACTGCTGATTATTTTTCAAACAGTACGCTACACAGTGCTGAGCATGCATACATTTATTTTAAATCATATGTAACAATTCTGTGTTTTTTAGATAACATGTAAATGTTCACTGGTTTTTACATAAAGTAGGAAAAAATTAATGTTCTTAATAGTTTATCATTATCTAACAAAATGATAGATTTGAAACATGTTAATTAGCATGATTTGATGTCATTTGTATTTTTTTATTAAATGCAGCTGTTCATGGTTACCTAGTTTTCACTTCTAAAGTGTTTTTCTTGCAAAATTACTGTTCAATGTGTTAATTATATGTAAATATAGAAATTCATTAAATAGAAATCCCAAAGGATATACTTAATTTTGACACGCAATTTACAAAATTCTACAGTATACATACATATATATAATTATATATAATTTGTCAAATATTTGAATTTGCTGCCATTTCTCAAGTTTTGACTACTAAAAACCCTTCAAACTGCAGAAATTTATATTAGCATTTATTTTTACATTATATTCTTTGTATTATTATTTAAATGTTTGGTTTAAAGTTAGAAAATATTTTAAGCGCTCTTTCGTGTAGTGTTTATTTAAAGTCGCTTTAAACTAATTATAAGAAATTTCATTACGCTTCATTATCGTGTGATTTAAATATGTACATATGTATATACGATTTTCTTAACTCAGTAGTTTCAGATTATTGTAAAATAATCTAAATTGAATTTTTATTGAAGAAGGCTTCTTATACATGAATAATAAAAAAATTATTAAAAATTTGTCCAACATATTGTATTTGAGCTTTGGTTTCAGTGAAGTACTATTTTTATTTACATACAGACATATATACATACATATGTACATATGTTATTGATAACGAAACCTCCACTCACAGTCATGCCGCAGCCTGAAAAATAATAATGCCGCGATAAGAATTTTATTTTGTTAATTATCCAGAAAAAAACACATTTCTTGGTTGTTGATCTCAATTTGTATAAATATGACCTTATCAATGGGTACAAATGTTTACGCTTTAGTGTACATTTTTTTTTTTAACCACAACAAATCAAATGTTTGAAATTATTGCGTATATAAATAATGTTTTAAATATATGTACATATGTATGTATATATAAAATAAAATATCAAGAGTCAACAAGACACGAAAACTAATCAAATGCAAAATAAACCAATAAAGAAAAACAAAATAAATGGGAAGATGAACTCACAGAAATGAGTGCATTTTATAACTAAACAACAGCATTTGACTCAAACGAAATTGAGTGTATTTAGGCAAAAGATTCTGATATATTATTTTCTTAACAAAAATAATATTACACAGCATATGTATGTACATATATTTCTTCTATTTTGTGTTAATTTTAAAAAACTTTTGCTTTATCAGCAAAATAAAAATCTTATAATTTATTTTTCATAACGTCGCTGACCATCTCTTTGTGAAATCCGAGTCATGTATTTTTTCCCCACATCTCTAAAAGCTTCACTGATTTAAACATATAATATAGAATATATTTTATTCATTCTGTTTTTATTTTTACATCATAACTAAAACATAGAAAATTTCTAAGTCAGCACAATTTAAAATTCCATTAAATTTTATATTTTTATAGTTGATTTAAGCACAACTGCTTCCTTGGGCAATAATATCACTTTATTGCTGGAAACTTTGTCACTAGAAAATAAAACAAAAGAAAAAAATAATGTTTTATATCATATGTTTTATATCATATGTTTTATATCATATATTAAACTGTTTAAGAAACTTACCCTTTTCTTTTAATGGACTTTTCCGTCACCACAAAGTACTCAAATTCTGAGGGCAAATTGCGGAAAATGTCATTGAGATTAACAGTTTGTACAGAATCGAAAATGTTCATTAAGGTAATGTAAATGTAGTCCTTGAAAAGTGTTCTGGAAAAGAGCAGGTAATTCGTATGAAACTTTTAAGCTACTTTTTAATCATATAAATAATAATAACATTAATAAAGCTTAAAACAATTTAACTCTTAATTAAAGCATTAAAGTTTACTAAAACTTTCAAGATTTTTAAAAGCTTTAAAACAGCAATTAAGCTTTATACAAGTTTAAATTTTTCAGAGATTTCAAGTTTTATAACAAATTAGAGCCTTCAAGTTTTGTAAGATATTTTAAACTAGTATATAAAAGTTGTAACATTTTAAGCTCTACAAACCGTTTAAAACAATATAAAAGCTGTTAATTTGTTTAAAACTTTTTAAATATGTATAACTCACTTCATGATACAAGTTCTACTGAATCGTTATGCTTTTAACTTCCTACATTATACCTAAGAAAAAGTTCATAAACGTCTACTTACCGCTTAACAGCCAAAACATCAGCATTTAAAGCTTTAATCTCTGCCTCACCATCTCTCAAAGTATTTTCAGCTCTCAGCAATTGTAATTGCTTGAATATATTCAAATGACTAAGGGAAATACCACGTTGCC
Source organism: Bellardia bayeri (assembly GCA_950370525.1). Lineage (NCBI taxonomy): Eukaryota > Metazoa > Arthropoda > Insecta > Diptera > Calliphoridae > Bellardia > Bellardia bayeri. The sequence continues at coordinate 4,115,068 of OX493268.1, forward strand.
GTTTCAGATTTTCCCTCTTATAATCAGGACTCACCGGCAACCAAGTTGTATTGCCGTTAGAAAAACCAGCATTTAGCTCATCGCTCCACTGGAAGGGAGTACGAGCGGGATCTCGGGAACGATATTCATAACCTTCTTCCATACCATTACAGGCCTGTGGGTCCACCGTGTCCTGCCACGAAATCCAGACATCGGTCATGCCAATCTCTTCACCATTATAATTAACACTGCAGCCGGGCAAAGTTAATAGCAGCATATTAAACATGTCAATGCGATCAGTGCCAAAACGTGAACCCACGCGATTCTTATCATGATTGCCCACCACCCAGTTGGCAGTGCGATCAGCCGGCATTTTACTTAACCATTCATTAATTAAATTGGCATAATGATAAGCATCCGAATTATTATGCAAATAGCTAATCATTTGGAAATTGAAGGGTATTTGAGCACCCATAGCAGTGGCATTGCCATAATAATCCATGACTATTTCAATGGGAGACCAAGTTTCAACCATCAAAATTCTTTAATGAAATTAAGATTAAATACATTAAATAAATATAGTTTAACTAATCAGGAAATATTTACTACCTTTCATCACCTCCGTGTTCTTTTTGGAACTGTTCCAAAACTTGACGCCATTCATAAACCAAATGTGGAGTCTCTGGTTGATCTACCGTGTAAATGTGATGTACATAACCAAAATCATCAGGATCGTTGGTCCAATCATTGCGAGGCTCATCTGGATAGTTGCCATCAGCATCGGGTGCTACTTCGAAGGCATGATATATAGCATCTACGCGAAAACCATCAATGCCCTTATCCAGCCAAAAACGTAAGATATTCTGGAAAGATAATACAAATGTCAGAATTTCTTTTGTATGTTTAATTATGCAATTCACTTACATTCATAGTCTCTCTCACTTTGGAATTGCGGAAATTGAAATCGGGTTGTTTTTTGTGGAATTGATGCAAATAATACTCCTGCCTGCCCTCATGCCACTCCCAAGCTGAACCTCTAAATACACTCACCCAATTATTGGGCACCAAACGTGTACCATTCACGATTCTACCCGGATGCCAAACATAATAGTCTTTATACTCGGGATCTTTTAGGGCCGATTTTACAAACCACTCGCATTCATCACTGGAATGATTTGGTACGAAATCCAAAATAATTCTTACACCCTGTTCTTTGGATTTTCTCATTAGTTCATCAAAATCCTCCATGGTGCCGAACAAAGGATCGACCTCAGTGAAATTGGATATGTCATAACCAAAATCAGCCATGGGTGATTTAAGAAACGGCGACAACCAAGTGGCTGTTATGCCAATTTCTTTCAAGTACGCCAACTTTGTGGTGACACCCTTTAAATCGCCTACACCGTCACCATCGGAATCCTTAAAGGAACGCGGATAGATTTGATAGAATGAAGCTGTTTCCCACCATGCTTTGGTTTTGGCTTCAACATGTATGGTAAAGCAAATTACTATCAGCACTGCTAGTGCTAACGTCCACTTGTTTGACATACTTGCTGGCTATTAAAAACATTCGCTTATTTTTGCTGTTTAGAAAACTTTTTGCGTAAAACTTCTAGTTTCATTTCTTTGTGGCAATTAAAAAAAATCGATTATCTTTATTAGGTACTTACTTTATTTCAGCGATAATTTTGAGCAGTTTATTGTTATGCTTTTATTAGATTTCATATCTTTATGAAATGTTGAAGTTTGGATTTAAGGTTATACTATTAAGCGTAATTATGGCGGCAGTGGTCAGGAAAATGAGAAATAAAAATGAACATAAACAATAAAAACGAGAAAAATGCACCTACAACGAATAGTTCAAATTTATACCTATAATTAGTTTACAGATGAAGCGTTATTGATCATCGCTCACGCCAAAAATTTTGGCTTGTATGATCGTCAGCCCCTCCCTTACGCCTACAAAAAAATCAAGTAAGAATTTTTAGGTGGGTCATTGTAGCCTTGTCGGAAACATGGATAGATTCTTATCAATTTCAGTATTCAAACAACAGTACGGACATTAAGGCGGATGAAAATCGCAAAAAAAAACCCGAAAACATTCAATCATTGCCTACATTGCACTTTGCACCTTAGGAGCTTTTTGGATTTGGATCCTTTTCATTACTGTGCTGTGTTGAAATTTCAGAAAGACATTTATATTGACCGAATGTTACAAAATGTAGTTTTTATTAATCCACCATTTTTATAGTGAATTCTTAAAAAAGTCTTCATTAAAATCTGATCGAAGAGTCTTCAATATTGCGCTCAGTTCTTTGACAACAGTAGGGACATTAAGAAGGACGGAAGTCACAAAATGAAACCGCAAATATTCACTCATTGCGTTCAGTGCCATCGTAGACTTCAAAACCAATTCCTTAAGCAAAATTCGTCTAATGGTTTGTGTGCTGCGCTAGTTATATCGAACTTCTAGGAATTTTCAAATTTAGATATTCTTCAACACTATGGCTCATGGCCTCAAAGCTTAACCATGTACGACTCAATCGAACAGGCGTTGTTGTTGTCATTTTATGTAGCGTGTCAGTCGGCACAAATTTATCGACCAAATTCTTAACAGCAGTCCTAGAAGAATGTAATCCACCATTTTTATAGTGAATTTTTCATTTCATTGTAGAAATTGCTAAAGCTTCTACTACTGATATGTCTAACGGCCATGTCGTTCCATTATTCCCCCGTATTCAAAACAGAATTCTTTTTACAAAACCCTTTATTGCATAAAACTGTGAACAAATCATATTTGGATTTTTTTTCAGTCTTGTTTCACAACTTTCAGTTTTAGCTGACCAGTTTTTTTTTAATTCTCTTTTGAACTTGCCACTTCATTCACACATATCAATTCAATTTTAATACTTTTTAATGCAAATCAACATACATGAAAGAAATAAAAAAAAAGGAAATAAAAAAATTGAAGAGTACCGTCAAGTTTGTACCCCTTTTATTTTCTCTTTCCTTCTCAACCAAAAATACTTGCCTTGACTAGTCAGAATTGACTCTCAGTGAAACAAATTTTAATTGGTAAATAGTGCCAATTAACCACTAAAATTAAAGTGAACCTGTTATTTCTGGTCTTTGGTTAAAATTCATAGTCTTTTGTAATCTTAATTTAAAACTTATCTAATCTGAAATATATTAAACCCCAGTCGAACCATTTAAAAACAATTACCCCCTGCAACTTGTAAAGAATTTCAGATATTTCCAATGTATTGAGAACCAACTAGTGCATGCAACGAAAGCTGAGAAGTACGTGCATTTTTAACAGCAATTTATAAAAATATCGTAAATATCATGGTTTCACAATAATATACTGCTTTCTAAAAAAAACAAATATTTTTTAAACCTCAACTGATATCGGCCACAATAACATCTGAGTCAAGTGCAAATAAAATCTTATCAAATTTATGTTTAGTTTATTTTCGATTATAAAGTAGAAATTTTGAAAATAAGAAATTTATTTACGTTAAGACCGAGCAGTGTTAAGCAACATGAATAGAGCAAATATGAGGCTAGGCAAGTTGTTAGTGGTATTGGCAGCTTTTTTAGTGTGTTCACAGGCTGCCAACTTAAAATGGTGGCAAACGGCCTCATTCTATCAAATCTATCCCAGATCCTTTAAAGATAGTAATGGAGATGGTGTGGGTGATTTAAAAGGTTTGTTAGGAATTCTGTTGGATGATTACTAAAAAAATAATTACTAAATACTTTTAATAATATTTTAGGTGTTACCCAGAAATTACCCTATTTAAAGGAGATTGGCATTACAGCCACTTGGTTGTCTCCCATTTTCACCTCTCCAATGGCTGATTTTGGCTATGATGTGGCCAATCTTACCGAAATTGATCCCATGTTTGGCACTATGGAGGATTTTGAATCGTTGGTGGAGACAGCCAAAAAGATTGGCATTAAAATTATTTTAGATTTTGTACCCAATCACACCAGTGATGAGTGTGAATGGTTTATTAAATCGGCCGCCAAAGATGGCACATATAAAGACTTTTATGTTTGGCATCCCGGCAAAATTGTAGATGGCGTGAGACAGCCTCCTACCACCTGGACAAGTGTGTTTCGTAGCAGCATGTGGTCCTGGCATGAACAGCGCCAGGAGTATTATTTGCATCAATTCCATGCCAAGCAACCGGATTTGAATTATCGCAATTCCAAGGTTATGGCAGCCATGAAGGTAATTGATTATACAATCGAAGATTTTCAATCTCCCTGCCGCAACCTAACTTATTTATTAAATGAAAATATTCGCTCGTTGTAGAGAAAAAACTAAATTTTTGTGTTGACTTTTGCATGAAAAAAAAATATTTTTATAAATGAAAAAAAAAAAATCCAAGAAAAAACGTAATTTTAGAAAAATTTTATCGAAAATATATTAGACTGATTTTATATAACATTTCTTTAAATTATTATATTTAATACAATTTTCTAATCCCCAGGATGTTCTACGTTTCTGGTTGCGTAAGGGAGCCTCTGGCTTTCGTGTAGACGCAGTACCCCACACTTTTGAAATTGCACCCGACAGTGAGGGAAATTATCCAGATGAACCTCGCAATACCAATAACACTGATCCCGAGGACTATGAGTATTATCAGCATATTTATACCACCAATCAGCCGGAAACAATTGATATGATCTATCAATTCCGTCAAGTAATGGAAGAAATGAATACGGAGCTGGGTGGTGATGATCGTATCTTAATGACTGAGGCCTATGCTCCCTTGGACGTGATCATGCAGTATTATGGCAATGCTACACATGATGGTGCCCAAATCCCCTTCAACTTTCAACTAATCACCAATCTTGATAAACAGTCCACAGCCTATCATTATGATGAATTGATTAACACCTGGTTGTCAAGAATGCCAGCTGGTAGATCGGCCAACTGGGTAGTGGGAAATCATGATCAAACTCGCATAGCTTCACGTTTGGGTGAAGATATGATAGATTTAATCAATATATTAGTATTGACATTACCAGGCTGCAGTGTCAACTACCAGGGTGAAGAGATCGGCATGACAGATGTTTGGATATCCTGGAATGATACTGTAGATCCTCAGGCTTGCCAGTCAAATCCTCAAGAGTATGAAAGATTAACACGTGATCCCGTGCGTACTCCCTTCCAATGGAATGATGAGCCCTATGCTGGTTTCACAGAAGGCTCAACTACTTGGCTGCCAGTATCAGACAATTATAAATTGGTGAATGTTAAGCGTGAAAGAGGAATTTCTCAAAGCCATTTACATATCTACAAACAATTGCAATATTTGAGAAGAGAACCTACTTTTCAGCAGGGTTTCGGCGAAGTAAAGGCCTTAAGTGAGGGAGTTTTGGCCATTAAGCGGTAGGTATTATAAAATTTTTCTCTATTCTATTTAATATGTTAATGTGTTTTAATGTTTTATTTTGTAGTTCTTTGGACGTAGTTCATTCGGGCTCTCCAGCATACGTGATTCTACTTAATCTGGGCAATAATGTAGAATCTTTTAATCTGCATAACGCTTTTTATGGTCTCTCCTCTCAATTACAATATGTTCTGGTAACCGATACCAGTACCAGACGTAAGGGTGATTTATTGAATGCAGCCTTGGTAGTATTAATGCCTAAAGAAGCTGTGATCCTTAAGACTATTTAAGTTCAAATGAAAATTGTTTATAATATTAATAAATAAAACGAATTTGTATTAAAAAGTATTTATCTGGAAGAATAAAGCTCTTTGTTTATATTTAAACACTGCCTATTAATGAAACTCGAAAAATAAACTAGAACATAGTAAAATTGTAAACTACTAGGCAAATTGTAAATTAGATTGTAAATTAATAATTTACAATCTTTATCGTTTAAACCAATACAATACAACAGCTTCATAGGGCAACAAATAAATGCGGCCACTTAAATTGACTTTATCACTAAAAAAAAAAAAAACATAAAAAAAAATTAAATTAAAAAATAACCGAATAAATAATACCAACAAATCAAACCTACCCTTTATTATGAGTAGAATGAGCGCTCATTATCACATATTCATAGGTATGAGCACTTAAATTCTCTACAAACTCTAATTTGTTGCCCATATTAGCCAAAATTATATATTCTTCCTTATTAGGAACAGCTCTTACTATCTGAAATATTTGTACAGTTAAAGCTTTATAGGAAAAGCCTCCCTTGCCTTTAACATTTTTGAAAGCCTTTGAATGCTTGAGCTTTTATAAACCCTTGTAGATTTGCAAAGTACTTCTGGCCACTTGGCGTTCTTCTTCGACATTATAGATTGTATAGTTCTATAGTTAGGGGTAGCCAGGTGGACGGGCCTTGTGAGAAACCAGCACTTTCTTTTGAATCCCATTGCATGGGTGTTCGTCCAGGATCCCTATCATCACAGGAAATGGCTGTGCATTCTGTATCTACATTAGACATGCCAATTTCCTCACCATAATATGTAATCGGAGCTCCAGGCAGAGTTTGAGCTATAATATTAAGTAAATCTACCTTATGCCTACCCAAACGAGAGGCCACTCTTTTGTTGTCATGATTTCCTATAACCCAGTTGGCAGTTTGATGTGTCTGCCACATGGTATCCATCCAACGGTCACAAGAGTTCTCTATATCTTTGGCCGTGGAAAAACCATTCAAATACATTAAATTAAAATTCATGGGCAGTTGGGCTCCACGATGGGTACCATTGCCGAAATATAGGCTAAGAATTTCCACCGACGAATAAGCTTCAGTTAATAAAATTCTTAAAAAAAAATAAAACAAAATAAAAATCTGATGCATTTCATTTAAGCCAAAACTTACCTAGTTTCGCCACCTTTCTTCCTTTCGTATTCTTCCAAAAATGACCGCCATTCATATAATAGTTCTATGGTAGCATACTGATCTTTGGTATAAATATGATGGTGATATATATAAATTTGAGGATTGGTGGACCAACCACTGACTGGTTCGTCTGGATAAGAGCCATTCTCATTGCGTAGCTCCAATAAATGAGGAACTGCATCAATTCTGAAACCATCCACACCACGGTCTAGCCAGTATTCCAAAACATCCAACATATACTGGCGTACCAAAGGATTTGAGAAATTAAAGTCAGGCTGTTTAGGTTGGAACTGATGCAGATAATATTGTTGACGTTCTTTGTGCCAGGTCCACATGGGGCCACCAAAAACCGAAAACTTTTCAAAATAAAAATATTTAAGAAAGTTCTATTACTAAATATACAGCTTTGACTCTTACCCAATTACTGGGTGGCTGTCTGTGTGTAGAATTCTTTTCATCTACTTTGCCATCATGTCACACATAAAAGTCTTCAAAACCCTGTTCCCTTCTGATGGACTTTTTTAACCACTCGCATTCATCTGATGAATGATTGGGCACAAAATCCAACAAAACTTTAACACCCAATTGTTTGGCCTTCGCTATCATTTCATCGAAATCCTCTATGGTGCCAAATATAGAATCAATGCGGGTAAAATTCGATATATCATAGTCTGACATGGGAGATTCAAATACTGGTGATAGCCAAGTGGCCGTAACACCAATCTCTTTTAAATACTCTAATCTCGAGGTAATACCCTTCAAATCTCCTACACCATCCCCATTGCTATCTTGAAAGGATCTCGGATAGGTTTGATAGAAAGAGGCGCTTTCCCACCAATCATTTTTCGCCGCAGCCAGCATAGGCCCTAAACTAAAAGCCCAAAAGGCCAAGATACTTGCAGCCACTCTCGAGTTCATGGCGTTAAAGACTAATTGTATAATTTCTTTATTTTTAATTTCAGTTCAAGTATTTATTTGCTGTGAATCTTTATCATCCCAGTATTTCATGTATTCAATAAATCACGTTAAATCTATATGTACAGATTAATACAGTCTGACAATATTGCTAGTACAAGTTATAGTTGTAATATGGTTTCGAAAATAATAAAAAAGCACAACCCTTTAATAGTAGGCCTTATATTGGCAGATAATTCTATTTTTATAGGTATGTTTAGATGTTAAGCGATTTTATTTATTAACTATATATGTACATCGCAAGAAAACAAAACTATTAGCAATAGATAAGCATAAATTTATTTATGAATTTAGCGAGTTTAGAGGGTTCCAAATTCTAACTCTTCTTATCTTTGGTTTGGCGATAGCAAATTTTAAAAGCATTGATAATCATACTACTAAGGCTTTTGAAGAACTAATCAAGACAGGCACTCGTTTCTTTGACTGCTGGCAAATAACTTAATTTATGTTTCTGCAACCCAATGAACCGAAGTCTGTCAGTTAATCTTGGAATCCTGCAGCATGGTTTTTGGCTCATGATATAGTTCTATATTATAAAGTGTCCCCTTAGTTATTTAATACATTGCAGATTTTACGATATTTCCTTTATGACAATGGTATTCGTTCCCAGTCACAGTAATTTTATTATAAGACTTTGCAAAACAATTTCCAAATAGTTGTTTTCTGCTGCATACTCCGCTGCCATATGTATAGCTAAAGCCTCAGCAGTGAAATTAGAGCAAAACTTATCAGCGAAACCGTAAATTATTAATTTGTCATTATTTTCTACAACTGCAAACGTTTTATGCTAGGCACATTTTGAACCATCAGTGTATAAAAATTTCCAGTTGTTATCGCCAAAAGTTTTAGCAATAGTGTTAAACATTACTTTGAATACGGTGGATGAGGTTGAGTCTTTCGGAAAGTCAGTCAAGGATAGAACAAACATATTTTCTTTAACAAGCCATGGTGGATTTTTACTAGTTGCAGTAATTGTTTTATAGACCCCTTTATACGTTATTTTGTTTCGGCCACAGTAGAGCTTAGGAAGGTTGCACGAAAGACATGTTGTTCGCTCACTGATCGAGGGCATACCAAATTCATTATTTTCTCAGACAGCCTTTCGTCGATACTCGCAATAAAAAACTCAAGGTACGAACCGTCGTTGATAAACAAAATCCGAAACGTCTGCAACAACAACGACAACGAAATAAAAATCATGTGGGGTCCATCTCATGTTGGCATCATCGGAAATAAACAGGCTGACCAAGCAGCTGAGAATGCATAGAGAGACCATAGAAGCTTGAGATATGCTCAATTATATTGCAATGCAAACTAAAAAAGCCAAACATGGTAGAGTATCAGCATAACTATAAATCTGTTAACCCTAATGGCTATTTACCCTAAATCCTGCTCTAGGACTGAAAAGTCGGCATTTGTTCGCCTTACAATAGGCCACTGTAAATTTCCACACAAACATTTTTCGAGAGAACACCAGCACCGATATGCTCTTCAAATCTGCAGCTTTAACATATCCAGAACCCTATATTTGGAACAATAATGGAGTTAGCCTTCTCAAAAGTACATGCAAGGAAAACATAAATCTTGTTAACATGTTTTTAAGACAAAACTGTTTACATAATCTTATATAAAATGTAAAATTGAGTCGAAAGCCTAAGATGATAGTACTCACTTATTATTTTGTAATTGTTATTAACTTATAAATTATAATAATAAAAAAACCAAAGAAAACCCGAAAAACTACGAAAATATTCTTAATGATCTTATTTTTTAATATTAAATTTTATAAAGATTACTATTAATGTTCACTTAAATCATCCATTTCAAAACCACAGCTTCATTGGGCATCAAATATAAACGGCCACTTAAATCGGCCTTATCGCTAAAATGGCAAAAAAAAAAAATCATAAAACAATCAACATTCAGTTTAAAATTTAAAGGCTCTACTGCCTAACTCACCCTTTAACATGCGGAGAAAATGTGTTCATTAAAACGTACTCGTATGTTTTAGAACTCGCATTCTCTACATATTGCAATTTGTCACTCATATTAACCAAAATCATATATTCCTCCTGGTCCGGTACAGCTCTTGTGATTTGAAATATTTGCTCTGTTAAAGCTTTATAGGAAAAGCCTCCCACCCCCTTAGTGTTCTTGAAAGCTGGGGTCTTCTTCAACTTCTGCAAACCCTTAAAAATCTGAAAAGTACTGCGTCCAATTTGTGACTCAGTTTCAACATTGTAAAATTCATAATCTTGCGACATAGGCAGCCAAGTTGTGGCAGCTTGCGAGAAGCCACCATTAACTTCTGAACTCCATTGCATGGGTGATCTTTCGGGATCTCGATTCTCACAATGGCTGGGTGTGCATTCAATAACGGCATTAGTCATTCCCAGCTCCTCGCCATAGTAGGTGATGGAAGTGCCAGGCAAAGAGTGTACTATGATATTTAGTAAGTCGACTTTATTGGTGCCAATACGATTGGCTACTCTACTACTGTCATGATTACCCACCACCCAATTGGCAATTTGATGATTTTTCCACATGGTATCCATCCAGGCATTCGCCAAGGTTTCAACATCTTTAGCTGTTGAAGAACCTGTTAGATCCATTAAGTTAAAATTCATGGGTATTTGGGCTCCTTTATGTGTGGCATTACTAAAAGCTAAGCTTAAGAAGTCAATAGGGGAATAAGATTCGGTTAAGAGGATTCTGTAAAAAAAAAACAATATTAAAAAAATTACCAATATCATTTAATGTTCTTAAAGTTAGTCCTTAGATGTCTTAAGTCACCTGCTGTCACCACCATTTTTCGCCCGGAAGTCATCCAAAAATTCTCTCCACTCATACAACAACTCTATGGTAGGATACTGATCCTTGGTATACTTATGCGTGTAATAATCATAACTGTTGGGATCTGAAGAAATGCCACTTATATCCTCATTGGGAAAAGAACCATCGTCATTACGTTTTTCAAAGATATGAGGCACAGCATCAATACGAAAGCCATCCACACCACGTTCCAGCCAATAACCCAAGACGTCCAACATATGCTGGCGCACCAAAGGATTTGAGTAATTAAAATCGGGTTGTTTGGCCAAAAACTGATGCATATAATATTGTTGACGTTCCTCATGCCAAGTCCACATGGGACCACCAAAAATGGAATTCTATATTTAACAAAATTGTCTAAACAATTAAAAATTTTCCAAACTCAATCACTTAAACTAATTTACCCAATTACTGGGCGGCACTTTCTGACTAGAATTCGTGGGATCTACTTTACCATCATGCCACATATAGAAATCCTCAAAACCCGGCTCTCTTTTCACGGAACTTTGAAACCACACACTCTCATCGGACGAATGATTGGGTACAAAGTCCAACAAAATCTTAACACCCAATTCTTTGGCCTTCTTTATCATTTCATCGAAATCTTCCAAAGTGCCAAATGTGGGATCAATGCGGGTAAAATTCGATATATCATAACCAAAATCAGCCATAGGAGATTCAAATATCGGCGACAACCAAGTGGCTGTAATACCAATCTCCTTTAAATATTCCAGTCTCGAGGTAATACCCTTCAAATCTCCCACACCATCACCGTCGCTATCTTGAAAGGATCTTGGATAGATTTGATACAAGGAAGCATTTTCCCACCATTCACTTTCCTGTGTGTTGACTTTGACTACAGCCTGGCAGCCTAAGGAAACTGTGAAATAGGCGCTCAAATAAACAACTACACTCCACTTCATTATGTTAAAAACTGATTCATTAGAAACATTTTAGTTGCAATCATGGTTTTGTTTGGGAAATTTTTCGATTGTTTTTTATAAAGTGTTTTCAATTTGAAAGTGCTATTAACTGAAATAGCTTGTAGTGACAATAATGCGAGTACTTCAGATTCAATTTGATTTCGTAGACTGACAATGGAAAATTAAATAAAAATACTGTAATTTTAATTATAATAAATTGCTAAATTTAAGAAATAATTTGATGTTAAATGCATATTTTGTTTAAAATATAAATATAAATGTCTAATGCATTAATTTAATTGCTTCACGGGCTTTATGGTACCACATGTCCATATCAATATCATGCAATTTAGGGAGAAAGAACTCCACCAGTAATAGTCAATACTTGATAAGATTCGTTTATAATGTACTATGTATGGTCCAATGGTGCCTCCAGCCCAGCATCAATTAGCATTACTTTTTTGTTAAATGAACACAGAATACTGGCTGAATTTTGGGATATCCATTATTAAAATTGGGATCTTTCCCTTTTAATAATATAGTTTCAGGTTTAATTAGATAGAGACCTAAGATTACTTTAATAAATTAATTTTTGCTTTCATACTTTAGAATATCCTATTTATACTTTGGGATATTTGAATATTTGTACGTATAAAACTAAACAAAATAAATGTACGAGTATGTAAATGTTTTTATTTTAATGCAATTTTATTTATTTTTATACAATATACATATTTATATTCGATATACTTGATTCGCATTTTAAACCAAACGCAAAACATAACCCACATTAGCTTTGGCCACAAAATTGGCAGAATCCACAAGTTCCCTGAAAAAGAACGCCACATTAGAAAAACAAATACAATTATTAAAAAAACAGCAATACTCACCCTTCTTGCAAGCCTGATTGTATAGAGCTGACCACTACCTCTAACTGAGAGCCCACTTTATTAGCAAATTGACCTAACTCCAAAACATCATCTGAACCGCCAATATTCAAAACCACTAAAAAGGAATCGGCATCAGCATTATCAGCAGAGGGAGGAGATCTAGAGAAGGGGTTCAAAAAAGGCTCAAAAGTTTTAAAATTTAAAATCTTATAATTCCAACCTCTCATATATCAACACTTCTCGCTGAACTTGGGGCTCAATTTGTCTACCACTGAAAGCCGGCTCTTCTTTCCTTAGACGAGTTAGATGTTTAAAGATTTTCAAATGACTATTATCGGCCAATAATTGCAGTTCAACATTTTCCTGTTCATAGCCAGAACCTACAGGCAACCAGGTTTTATCAGCCGAACTAAAGCCCGCATTTTTGGTAGAATCCCAACGGAATGGTGTTCTGGCGGGATCTCTGGTATATTTTTGATAAGTTTCGCGACCAGCATTACAACCCTGAGGATCAACGGTATCCTCCCAAGAAACCTCTACATCTTCTGCACCATATTCTTCACCCTTTTAATATAAAAGCTTATATTTTAAGAAATGGCTATATAAATTTTCCTTTAACTTACATTATAAGTCACTGCTATGCCGGGTAAAGTCTGCAAAAATATATTCACCAAATCCTTTCGTTCAGTACCCAAGCGTGAAGCCAATCTACGATTGTCATGATTGCCCAATACCCAATTGGCAAAAGTACCATCAGGCATATTATCTAACCAATGCTTGACATAGTATTGATAATCGGCGGCCTTGCTGCTCTTAGTCAAGCCGGATAGCATTTCAAAATTGAAGGGAATATGAGAACCATTACGCTTGCCATTGCCATACATAAGCATGAGATTCTCAAAAGTAGTGTAAGCCTCTGTAAGCAAGATCTTGGTGGAGGAATTATGTTCACGTTTCCAATTTTCAATTACCTCACGCCATTGATAAATCATTTCTGTGGATTCGGGCAACGAGTTAGTGTAGGGATGCAGCAAATGACACCAATCAGTAGGATCTGGGCAGGCATTAGACTCATCCAAAGGCTCATCCGGATAGGTACCGGTTTGTGGATCAATTTCATTCTCAAACAGGAATGGCACAGCATCAATACGAAAACCATCTATGCCATGATCTAACCAAAATACCAAAACATCTTTCATGGCCTGGACCACAGCCGGATTACGGTAATTTAGATCGGGTTGTTTCACACCAAACTGATGCAGATAGTATTGTTGTCTTTGATCATTCCATTCCCAGGCAGAGAATTTGAATTGAGATAACCAATTGCTGGGAGGCTCACGTTTGCCAGTTTCAGGATTATAAACGCCATCATGCCACACATAGAAATCGCGGTATTGCGAGTCATTGGCCACCGATTTCAAGAACCATTCATGCTCATCACTGGTATGATTGGGTACAAAATCCAAAATCAAATCTATACCCACTTTGTGGGCTTTGTCCACCAAATCCATTAAATCATCTACCGAACCATACTCGCCTTGAATTTGATAATAATCGGAAATGTCATAACCAAAATCAGCCATGGGTGATTTCATAATGGGTGACAGCCAAACACCATCCATGCCCAAGTCCTTTAAGTATTGAATTTTCTCAGCCACACCTACACTCAAGAGTTAAATGTTTCAAGACAATGTAAGGCAATTAAAATGTTTGTCGCAACTCACCCTTTAAGTCTCCAATGCCATCACCATTGCTATCCTTGAATGATCGTGGATACACTTGATAGAAATTGCCATTTTCCCACCAATCTCTAGCATTGGCAGTTAGGGCTAAACCCACCACTAGTAGGGTTATTAACTTTAACATCTTTGTTGCTACGGATTACTTTACCAGTTCAATATTAGAACTTTGTATGTTAATCTAGTTTAATTTTGTGATCTTATATCTTATCGTCGGGTTTTAAAGCCATGAATTGTTTTTCACTTGGCCCTTAATACAACTGTTTCTATATTATTGCAATATTGCATTTTGTAAACTCTAACACAGTTTAATAAATATTTGTTTGTTGTTTCACCGTAAGCAAATATTTTGAAGTGATCAAGCGATCTGAACATTTGACTTAATAAATTTATGCAATATTATTTTGTAATCGATTTAGCGCATTGTTGATTTGCTTGCATATGAACCAGCTGTTTTAATATTTTCGTAACAATGTATTTACTTTTGTATGACAGCAAATACTTTGGTATGATGAAGTTGGAGTCGATCTAATTAAATATTTAATTTAGTATAATATTTACAAATAAACAATTATTAAATACTGTAACTAAGCAACCGGTACGGAAATATAAGCTAAAGTTATGATAGATGGTTTACGAGTTTATATAGTTGTATCAATTGTTCAATAGTCAGTGGGAAACGAATGTGATAAATATACTGTAGAACAAATGTATTTTTTAAAAATTTTACATTATCAATGAATTTTGACAGAAAAAAACTCTGTTACCCTGTAATATTTAGCAACAGCAACAGTCACATTACATGTTCATCATTAGCTTCAAAGAAATTATGATATATATAAAAATGCGTTTGGCATAAACATAGCAGAGTTTCCTTGATCCAAGCATGGACATTTTGTAAAAATGTTAACATAGACCGTTAAACTCAAATACCTTGATCTAATTGTTTTAAATTATCGCATTAGTTTTGATTACTAAAATATGTGAGGGAACACGATCGCTTGAATGGTTTCATAGTTAATTGACGCAATATCGAGGATCTCTTAATTTCACTACTTGACCAACGTCATCTTCGAAAAGATGTATTGTCCAATAATGCCTCCAGTTTAAAATTCGCACCATGCTGATACACATTGTGAACGAATTTCTTTTCCAACAATCTCATGTACGCTTTCTTTCAGGAACGTCAAATTGATGTTGCTGGACTCTCACTAACTATTTGTTATTGACATTTGAATGGCTTGTTTTGGACGATCAGTCTGTTTAAAATCATCAATGTTTTCAATATTTCATTTTTAAACATGCCTCCAACGTAAATCCCACAACAAAGAGTGACATCCTCTTATTCAAGACACCAAATTTTATTTCCTGTACTCTTACAATGATTTGCTTTAAGTTGACCAGTGTATTTCCCTGCATTTTTTAATAACTCTCTACATCTTCAGAGTTGATGAAACTAAATCAATAATAATCAGTAATCGGCGTTATTCTATATGAAACTGTGACTACCCTTTCAAAGATGTTTTATTCAATGATACCGTGAGCTTACATTCCTAACAAAAGATTGATTCTTGTCCAACATTTCAAATTAATAACCCTGAACTTTCCAATTGTGTACCAATCTTACACACATAAGTCTTTTCACAGCTTACAACATTAATTTTCAATAAAGTCTCCACCTCAAATTACGCACCAAATAGTGACACCTTGTAGATATATATTTTTTTTTTTCAAAACTCTCATCAAAGAAATCAGACACAGACAAAGAATTGATTCCATATTTACATTTATATGGCTTGTATTTAGATCCCTTTATACTGTTTTAAATCATTAACGTATCCAATCTCCCTGAAATTTGGAATTACTCTCTACACAGAAAAAAATAAAAATGAGTTTCAATTAAAATATTTGTGGAATCAATTAAAAATTTAATTGAAGTCGGACCTGTAAACAAAATGATAGTATCAATTAAAAAAAATGTGAAATTTAATTGAAAATATCAGAAAAATCCGAAAAAGTAATTTAATCAATTAAAATTTTAATTGAAAATTATTTTAAAATCAATTAAAGGTTTAATTGAAACAAAAAACATGATTTTTTTTCTGTGTAGTAGCAAGTTGTTACGAGTATAAAGCAGAGAAAGACTCGTAAAGCTTGTACTGGCTGCTGCAAGCCGCACACATATTCCGGACATATTTTATTGAAAATTTTCGAACGCTAAAACTTTTAAATATTATTCAACAATGAGTTGAATGCGTTGTTGTATCCTGCCCAATTTTTGCTATCCCTGCTGCTCAATTTTAACTATTAAATATTAAAATCAAAAGATATCCCAAAATTATTTCTGGTTACAATTTCCAGCAATAAACCAAAACATATGTACTCGAATCCATTTGTATACAACTATGAAATTAGTATTACAACGATTTTGTTACTTATTTATTTGGGATTATACTCGTGCGTTCTCAACTTGTATTGAAACAAATATGTATGTACTTAAAAACCTTGCACAACATTTTTAACAAATTTGTTTAAATTAGTCAGTCATAAACAAAACTATTTAATATTGACTACAAACTCACTTTAAATTAATAAAGTCTATATATTTATTTAAGATAATTCAAGTACTTTCGATACCAAGATAAAAGAAAAACATCAATATTTAACAACACTGTAAACTAAAATACTCGTACTTGAAGAATGCATAAACAAACATAAGATAAGATCTTTTCCTAAAAACACTTCTACCCAGCGAATCCAAACTAGAAAAATTACTCACAATGCAAAAACAAACTAATGCCACATTGAATGGGAAATTGAAATTGGTCATGCATGAGTAAAGTGTCACCTTTTGCAAAATCTCGAAAAAATATTAAATGCATTTGAAAAATTATTTGAAGTATGTATTTATAATAAAGTTTAGGAAATTGCTGCTATTGTATTGAGTTTTTTTTTTCTTTTTTTCGTTGATGTTGACAAAACAATTGTAATTTTGATAACGTTTGCTACAACAATAAAAAAAAATCTGATTTTTAATTAAACGCTTATAAAAGCAGGTTGTCTTTAAAGAAATATTATTAGTTTTATTTGAAACATAGTTTTAAAGCTTAATGGAGCAGCGCATTTAGTTGAAATTTAATTGAAATTAAGAAGACTGTTTAATAGAGAAAATGAAGTTGTTGGGAAAGTTTATGTTAATATTTTCCCTGGTGGCTAGTGGTTTCGCCAAGGACTGGTGGGAGAATGGCAATTTCTATCAAATTTATCCGCGTTCATTTCGGGATAGTAATGGCGATGGTATTGGTGATTTGAATGGTAAGAAATTCAAAGGAGTGAAAGAAAAATGGAAATAAAAATTTCCAAAACAAAATTAACGAAAAAATTTATCTCATTCAATATCTTTCTGCAGGTGTTACCGAAAAACTCCAATACTTGAAAGATATCGGTTTCACAGCCGCCTGGCTGTCGCCCATTTTCAAATCACCCATGGCCGATTTCGGCTATGACATCTCCGATTTCTATCAAATTCATCCCGAATACGGTACCATGGAAGATTTCGAGAACATGATCAAAAAAGCCAAAGAAGTTGGCATTAAGATTATTTTGGATTTTGTACCCAATCACTCGAGTGACGAAAATGAATGGTTCAAGAAGTCCGTCAACAACGATCCCGACTATCGTGATTTCTATGTGTGGCACAATGGTCGCATCAACGCAACCACCGGTGAACGTGAGCCACCCAGCAATTGGTTGAGTGCTTTCCGTTATAGTGCCTGGGAATGGAATGACCAAAGACAGCAATACTATTTGCATCAATTTGCCATCAAACAGCCCGACTTGAATTATCGCAATCCCAAGTTGGTGGAGGAAATGAAAAATGTTATGCGTTTCTGGTTGGGCAAAGGTATTGCAGGTTTCCGTATTGATGCGGTGCCATTTTTGTTTGAAAAGGAATTGGATAAGGATAATATGTATCCGGATGAACCAGTCATTGAAAATGTGGCCTCCTGTCCCGATCCAGATGACTACTGCCATTTACAGCATATTTATACTAACGATCAGCCTGAAACCTTCGACATGGCCTACCAGTGGCGTGCTCTAGCCGATGAGTTCAAAAAGGAACATGGTGGTGATACTAGAATTTTGTTGACTGAGGCCTACACTAGTTTTGAGAACATTATACGTTTCTATGGAGATGGCACACGCAATGGTTCACATGTGCCTTTCAACTTTGATTTTCTTACCAGTGTTTTGAATGATACTTCGGCAGAGGTTATTGTGAGTCATATAACAAAGTTTATGGATGCCAAACCCAGTGACGTCTATGCCAATTGGGTATTGGGTAATCATGACAACAAACGTTTGGCCTCACGTTTGGGTATTAATCGCGCTGATTTGTTTAATATCTTGTTGCAAACTTTGCCCGGCAATGCTGTAACTTATAATGTAAGTTTAACAGAATTTAGAAAGAATAAAAGAGATTTAGTTTGTAAATATTTTATGTTTCCTTAAAACAGGGTGAAGAATTGGCTATGCATGACGTTTACATTTCCTGGGAAGACTCCGTAGATCCACAAGCTTGTAACGCTAATCCGGACACTTATTATGGTTATTCTAGAGATCCAGCTAGAACTCCATATCAATGGGATGCTTCCAACTTGGCAGGTGAGCTAAAAATTTAGCTAGTTTTTAGATTTAAGTGTAATTCTAACATTTATTATTATTATTTTTTTTTTTTTTATATAAGGCTTCACTACCGGTGATCATACTTGGCTGCCAGTAGCCGAGGACTATCAAGTCAACAATGCCTTGGCCCAACTGAGATCTCCCCAATCTCATTTGCAAATCTTCAAGAAATTAATCAAATTGCGCAAAGAACCCTCCCTGCAAGATGGCGATCTTAACATACAGGCCATAGCCGATGATGTTATCATATATTCCCGACAAAAATCAGCCAGTGATTTGTATGTAATTGTTTTAAATTTAAGCCAAAAGGATCAAACCATCAATATCAATAGTTATTATAATATGGGCTCAAAGGCAGAAATTATCACCACTTCTGTACAATCGAAACATAATGATGGGTAAGTGAAAAATTGTCTTAATTTAACATAAATTTTTAAATTTTAATTTTCTTTGATTTTCAGACAAACTGTGGATCCCTCACAATTCTTAATTGAAGGCGAAGTAGGAGCTGTTTTAGTAAAAGTTTAAAATTCTATACATTAAACCATTATTACTCTTATACCCTCAAAAAGACGATGCAAAAATTTTGTTTATTAAATAAAACTCTTTAATTAATTTCTTTCCTTTAATCTTAAATGTACACCGTTTTCTGACTTCAAAGTCAAAACTGTCGATAGCATAGGTTCATATTTATGCTGTGGCTTGTTATGCTTATGTGGTCCAAAGTAGGTGCTCACATAGCCATCCTTAGAAGCCAATTCATCCAGAGCGGGTAAAATTTCGAAATTACGCACAATTTTCGATATCACGGTTTTTATTTCCAATTGGGCAAATTTTTGTCCAATACAATTACGTGGGCCAGCACTGAAGGGTACGTATTCAAAAGGATTTTGTTTTTCCGTTCTATTAGCCAAATCAAAACGCTCCGGTTGAAAGCGATAGGGATCAGGAAAGGATTTGTCATTGTAGCCCAAGGCCATGAGGAATAAATTCAAAGAAGTATTTTTCGGTATTAATTTGCCATCTGTAACGGGAAATGGAATACATATTTACTCACTCTTGCGAAATACTTATAGCATACATACTTATAACATAGTCCTTGTCAGCCAATCTGCTGATCAATGGCACACTGGGATACAAGCGCTGTGCCTCTTTTAATACCAAATCTAAATATTTCATTTCGGACAATTCCTGGTATGTAGCATCGCTTTTCATATTGCTTCCCATTACTCTTTGCTGCTCTTCATAGACCTGCTGCTGCACAGCCAAATGACGGGACAGCAAGTATGCTGCAAATGTTATGCCAGAGGTGGTGGTATCATGACCCTCGAATATAAATGTGGATACTTCTTCATAGATTTCTTGGGTATTTAGGGGTCGACCATCTATGGTGGATGATAGGAGTGTATCCAAAAAGGCCATTTTATATTTGCCAAACTCATCTGCTACAGTTTCCGTTTTTTGCGCCTCCTCTTGTTTACGAGTTTCAATGCGCTTTTCAATGACCTGCAAATAAAACAAAAATTTAGTATGTTGTCATCAAAAGTCATCACAAAGTATTAGAGAAAAATAATTAATAATCATTCAAATCGAAAATCGGTATAAAATTGTTTGAAAGTTAAAAAGAAAAACTTCTGGAGAAAGATATGCTTTTGGTATCTGATTATTAGTCTTTGATTGACTTAATTGGTGTTTTAGTGTTTGAGACCGTTACTAAGTCAAACACTTTATTAACATATTGTTGTCCTAGTATGAATCCACTTTTTAATAATTTAGATAAGTTAAGTAAATTTAAAATAATTGAGTTATCAGTTTGGATATACATACATACATACATAATTATAAAATATATAGATATACTAATTTAGAAAAAATTTACTATTTTTAAATGCCTTGAAGTATGCTCCGTTTTTGTGCAAAACAAGTGATCTTTGGCTAAAATCAAATAGACACAGGGGTGATAAGTTCAGTACTATTCTAATTTTTCGCAGTTCGTTTTATTATCGAAAAATACTATTGATAATTTAATTTGTAACTATATATTGAATCATAATAATTTTCACCTTTTTGTCACAATTCAATTCTAATTCTTAATAATTGATTATAAAAATTTTATATTTCTTATTATTGTTTATTTGACCTTTTTTTATTAAGATTTTGGTAATTACATATTAAAGCTTTAGGTCTTTTTTATAAAATATTTAAATTTTTATTTCAATATTTCGCTACTCTTTGAGTAGCTTCTTCAGGATAAAAATTTTTTATAATTTTATAAATTTCAAAAATTTTTTGAATATTTTATAAAAAAAGACCTAAAGCTTTAATAATTACCAAAATCTTTATAAAAATTAAATTTTCTGGATTTAGAAATTCAAAATTTTTATTCTAGTTCTTAGCAAATACTGATCTTCAACCAAATATAAAACACGGCCTATTTTTAAATGCCTTGAAGTATGCTACGTTTTTGTGCAAAATAAGTGATTATTGTCTAAATTGAAATAGACTAAGGGGTGATAAGTACAATAATATTCTATATTTTTCGCATCGAAAAATACCGCAGTAATCAAACAAACGACTTATTCAGGGGTGTCATAGAAACCAATATTGTCAGAATTGGTTTTAAAACCGACAAGAAAAAATGCTTTGGTATCATAGGGCACTGCTACACGTTCAATAAATATCGTGATATCTAGAAATATCTAGTGATACTAGAAATATCTCAATATTTATTGAACGTGTAGCAGTAATAATAATTTTCCTACAAATCTTTGTTTTGTTACATTAAATCTTACCTCATATGTAAAATCTTGTAAAACTTTCAAAGTCCTGCAAAAGTTCTTGTAATCTGGGAAGAATTTGTAGATTGCATTATTACGCTTTAAAGGATGGAAGGCACGCATATTGATATTGTGGCACATTCTTAAATAAAATAAGAAACAGTGTTTAATATACACTGGAAAATAAAATAACTTGTACACTTACTCTTTAAAAGTATTCACAATTTCAGCATCATGATTATCCATGGCATTGATGTGGACACCCATGGCGGTATCTAAACGAAAAATTAAAACGATTTAATAGAAGATATGAATTCTATTTTCTGTTATTAAAACTATTTAAACTCACCACAAATGACATCCAAAGTCAAATAATGTGTCTGATCCTGAAAATCAATTATAGATTCCCCTTTGGCTACATTTCTCAATTTCTCCACAAATGTATTGCAATTGAGATTCATGACTTCGTGAAAGTCCTGCAAAATTTTGAAATGAAACGAGGGCGTTATCATTTTACGATGTTTATGCCATTTGGCACCGAAACTGGTCAAAAGACCTTCACCCAGCCAGGGATGAAACATGTCATAGATGTCGGATTTTTGTATTAAAGAGTTGCTGGTTAAAATAAACTATTATATGGCCCAAAATTAGAAGATTCTATCATTTTATAATTTATTTAAAGCTAGCTTACCTCTATATCCTTAACATTAGTTACTATTATATTTAGATAGTTTCCAATCCAGATGGTCACATTATCTTGCTTAAATTCATACCACCAATTAAAGAAATCACTTAAAATTTCTGTAAATTGACAATAAAGAAATTTGTTGATTTTTTGGGTTTAAAAATGTTCAAGTCATTACGTTTAAAAGTTAAAATCTAATGATTTTAATTTATGTTTTAGGTGGTTGGCATTCATAAACAGTTGACTTAAAATAGTTTAAATTAGAAATAACATAGATTAATTAAGGAACTTATAGTAGTATCTACAGTTGTAAGACTTCGCCTTTCCAAAAGTTTATAACATCTTTAATTTATGACACTATTTCAAATTCAAATTGTGTATAACAGTTTTTTTCTATAGAAAATATTGTGTATAGTTTAGTAACAATTTGTTTTTTATAGAAATATTTCTGTCTAAATGCTTTTTCCATAGAACATTTTGCAACATTTTCTGTATACCAACTTTTTCTATAGAAAATATTTAGTAGGTATAACATTTTTTTCTATAGAAAATATTGTGTATAGTTTAGTAACAATTTGTTTTCGTTTTCTTGTATAACAGTTTTTCTGTATAACAGATACTGAGCAAATACTAAATTTTCTATGGCCGCTCCCAAGTCATTTATAAACTCAACAGGTACATATGTTTTTATGGACTTTGTATATTTTGTTTTTTTTTTTTGAAAAGTTTTTGTATCTTTATGATAATAATCATGTTTTGAATTTAAATACTAAATAAGTAATTAAGTAAAAATATATAAATGATAATCCATGCAATCATGCATGCACCCAGCAAAATTATTTTACACAAAAAATATTAAATTTATTAAAGCTACTTTTAGTAAAACTTTTACTGTACTGGACTTTACTGTAAGCAATTAAAAGAACTTTCAAGTAACGGATTCAATAACATTTATATACATACATATATAATATATGCGATCAAATAATATTATTTTATATAACAATTAATTCTCAATGTAATGCTGGGTTAGGACTAGTGAGTGTTTAAAATGACAGTCAGTGATTCAGCAAAAACAAGTACAAGATTAAAAAGCACGCAAAACATTTGTATAATTAAATTGACAATAATGATAGTAACAATATTAACAAATAAGTATTAAATTAAATTAAATTTAATATAGTTAATTTTAATAGTCATTAACAATCAATTTAATATATTTTTATAGTCCAGAAAATTGGTATAGGGACTATCAGTTCGCTAAGCTAAACAGATGTTATAATGTTATATACAAATTGTTTTCGGGTTTTTAATTCATATAAGAATGTTGAAACTTTAATCATAGCGAGAGGTCATTACAAAGTCAGGGAATTTTTAAAAGTGAAAGAAAATCTGTAATTTCTAAACAGATTAATAAACGATAGAGTAAAAGCTATGTATTACATCGGTATAGTTGTGTTTAAGTTTTAAACCTTGGACCTTATAGTATAACGATTATATTACCTTAAAGAGAAGTAAAGTTAAAACGAGTTCAATTTTCTGTTTTTGATTCGATTCGAAATATTATGCTCTAGTACCCCTCTGTAAGGCCTTATGTGCCCCCGTAGGTGTGCAAAGTCTTCATTTAAAACTTAAACTTACCTTAGATTTTTCCATATACCCACGAATCATATTTTCCGTTTAGTTATAACATATCTATTTATTTTTTTAAATCAACTGCACACAGTGGACCGTTAATCTAGGACCAATTATTCATAACTTCTTACCGCGGGAAGTTAAAGAGATATCAAAATAAAATACATGTAACTGATAGTTATTATTTATTTATTATAGCTCTGCAGATAAAAATCTACAAATCATTGTCTAGTCATAGCAGTGGCTAGCCGGAAACGGCATTCGGTATTGTATATTAAATAAGTTGCTGTTTAGTTAACCTCAAGATCTTATGATGCTTTTAATTAAATTATTATTAGTAGCGATAAGAATGTATTGTAGTTATATAAAATGTCTTTATGACACAAGTACCTCCAGTAAGTTCAACATAAATGTCTATAGACCTATAGGTCTATCTGTCTAAATTGATAATAGAGCTCTCATCAAATAAATTAAAAATTAACACTGAAAAGAGCGTTATTGAAAACCAATGAACCATCATATAGTTACAAAGCTCTCCAGTGAGCTGTATAAATGGTTATGAAAAATAGATCTTTTATATATTTTTGTCAGAAAAATGTATGAATTTTGTCATCATACTTTGCTTACTTTTAATTTGCGATTAAACTTCTAATTATTTATACTTCTAAATTAACAAATTACTAAAATATATTTATTTACCACTTGCAGTTTTTCCTACTTGATGCGCATTGCCCAACAAAGGCAAAGTTTTGGGACCCGGCGTATGTTTAACAATTTGTTTTAATTTATACGTTCTCAACTCCAAATATATTAAAGGTAATAGACAAGCTATTATTATAATAAATATTAACATTTTAATTAATTTTAAAAATACACATAAACAAAACAAATAATTTGATTTTAAGAATTATATTCCCGAAATTTTAAAGCGTTTACAAAACCATGCAATTACAGTTTAAAAAGTCAACTAAAATATTCTCATGAAAGTTTGATTAATAAAATTTTTTTTATTGCGAATTAAAAAGCAAAACAACGTACATATTTAGAGAGAGAGATAAGAGGAACACTTCTTTTTTATAGATAATTTGTTTTTGTTTTGGTAGTGGCATATAAATTAAGCAAACAAAAAAATCCAAATTTTCTACCATATTTTTAGTTTAATTTACCGCCTGGCCCACGATGTCGAACGATAACGTTCGCTTAGATAAGACTTAAGAAACAAACTTTTTATCTTTTATTTTTAATTCAATCAAGTTTGTTTATTCCACAATCAAGTTTGTGTCTTAAGTCTTATCTAAGCGAACGTTATCGTTCGACATCGTGGGCCAGAGGGATAATTAAAAAACAAAAATTTTTTTTACAGCGATCGTTTTACCTACAGCCTGAAAGTATGCTAAGTGTAAGGCGATATTTTCAACATGAACTGCTAAATGTTGCAGCTAGTCATTTTATTGAGTGGCACAGTGGGTCTGATAGATAATTATTAATAATTGTGCTAAACAACTGCTCCAATTATAAAACATTATATATAGAAGAAGACATAAGCTTTCAAAAAGTTAAATTTGTAGCTGCCGGTGTCCAATGAAAGAATTTATAAACAAATTAAAACATTATATATATGTATTTTCATACATATTTTCAGCAATATCCATTACTCGTATTAAAATTGTTTATTTATTAATTTTATTATCTTGTTTTAAATTTGTCAATCAGTTTATAATTTGATTAAATTCACATGACGTACAACTCCTACGACACTACAACTTCACTTGTGACTTGAACATACATACATACATATGTAGGTGTGACTTTTTTTTTTTTTTTTTTTTTTTTTATATATAATATATTTATTCAAAATTTAGTTAACAACAATTTTAAGTTGGTCTCAGCGTCACTTGGACATAGTTGAGACGAGTTGGCAAAATAAATATTACAATGAATTCTTCTTAAGATTATTACAATTTAAAAATATATATAAAAAAGGGAATAGATTATATGTATTTATATAAAATATGAATATATTTGGAAATATTATACTAGAAGCATTTCTAAGTTTTGAAGTAAAAATTGTTTTATAGTTTTTTTAAATATTGAAATTCTTTGTATATTTTTAAAGTTTTCCGGAAGATTGTTAAACTCTACAGTACCCGCATATTCGATCCTCTGCTTTGTAGTTTCTAGACGACATCTAACCACTCTAAGATTAGAATTGTTTCTTGTATTATATAATGTTTGATTCCTCGTGAAAGATATAGTGTGAGAACCGATGTTATTAATGATCTTGAAAACGTATGTAAATAGGCGCATTTTATATAATCCATACACTGGAAGAACTGTCTTAGATATTTCTTTATACAAGGTTAATGTTGGAAAATGTAAGGGCAAACTAAAAACAGATTTCAATGCTTTATTTTGACATCTCTGCAAGGATTTTAGTTCACTGCTTTTCTTATAAGCATATATATTTGGTAAGTAATTTAAGTGACTTTGTATCAATGACTGATATATAATGAGTTTAGTACTCGTATTAAATTTATTTTTAAACTTATAAAGTAAACCAGATGCAGATACTACTTTCGATTTCAGGCTTTGAATATGAATATCCCAAGAAAGATTATTTTGTAAGTGCATTCCAAGAAATTTTGTTGATTGGGTTTCAATGATTTGATTTCCATCCACATATATGTTGAAATTTTGTCCATTTACTAAGTAAGGTCTAAATCTTATTAGTTTAGTTTTTTGAGCATTGATGATCAATTTATTGATTCTCATGTACTCCACAATTATAGCTGCATCATATTCCATTTGAGTTTTTAAGACAGTTTCATGCATATATGGATACAGAAGATTTATATCATCAGCAAATAATGTTAGCTTTCCAAACATAGGTAAGTTTTGCATATCATTTAGATAGATTAAAAACAACAAAGGTCCCAGAACACTTCCCTGAGGAACTCCAGAATTGATAGTGCTCGGGCAGCTCTTTCTACCATTTATTTCAACAAATTGTTGCCTTTTTTCTAAATAACTTTTAATCAACAAACATGAACTCTGATTAAAACCATAAAAGCTTAGTTTTTCAATCAATATTTGATGATCAACAAGATCAAACGCTTTCGTCAAATCATAAAAAATACCAGCCACGCCATTAAATCCATTATCTAAACCTTCGCAGATAACATTTATTACATTAATCACAGCTTCTTCTGTGCCACCTCCTTTTTTGAAACCATATTGATGCTTGAACAGTAGATTATTTTCATCCAAATACAACGACAATTGTTCATGTATTATTTTTTCAAATATTTTATCAATTGTAGGTAGCAAAGCTATAGGTCTAAATTTTTCTATTAGTGTAGCATTATTTTCTTTTGGTATAGGCACAATTTTTGCTATTTTCAGTACATTAGGGTATAAAGATGTATCAATTATGCGATTGAAAATTTTTAAAAGGTACGGTGCAATAAGATTATTAACTTTGAATAACATTTTAGGGGAAATTTCATCATGCCCACAGCTCTTATTAATTTCAAGGTTTGAAATAATATCACTTATTTTTGCAGAAGTTGAGTTTGAGAAACTAAATATACTCTGACATACATTTAGAGTACGAAAATTGTTGTAAGAGTCACCAGGTAAAATTTCAATTTGGTCTTTTAAAGTTTTTGAGGATTCAATAAAATATTTGTTGAAAACGTTACTCTTTTTATCATTAGCTATTAGTTCTCCATTTTCGTCTTTAATATTTATTTCATTTTTAATACTTCGACCAAGATTATCATTCAGGAATTTCCAACACTTTTTAGGTTCTTGTTGCATTTGGCATAAGTTATTATAATAAAAATTGTTTAAACATTCTCTAGTCGCTCTTCTAATGATTGTGCTAATCCTCTTCAATCTGCTATCGACATTATATTTTCGTTTTCTTCGCAATTTTAATAATTTATTTTTATATTCAATTAAATTTTGCAGATTTTGATTCATCCAAGGAGTAATTTCATTTCGTAGCCACTTTTTTTCAATTCTTTGTGTGGTAGAATCTTTAGCCGCTTTTGAAATAACACTAATAATTTGAGATGTATCTTCGGATGGATTTCCTGTTTCTTGATAAGTTTCTAGAAAATTACTTAATTTTATCTTGGCAAGTTCATAATTACAACTTTTTTTTATGAATTCAATATACTCGCGACTTCTCGGAGTTTGTGTTCTAACCTTGCATGATATTATATGATGATCTGTCAAATCACAGGCAATAGTATCTATAATATTGTTATTCGATATATTACTATAGACATGATCAATACAAGTGCCAGACATAGGTCGTGTTATCAAAGTGTGGCAATTTTGGTAACTAAATGTTGATAACAAATTTTTCAGATCAGACGATAGCAAATTTTGTAATATATCAATATTTGCATCACCAAGAATTATACTAGGGTTTCTACCATACAACATTAATAGATTTTCAATAAATTTGGAATATTTTGTAAAGCAACATTTTTGAGACTTGTAGAAAGATGTAATTCTCAAAGCTTTTCCATCAATTTTGACATTTTCTAATGTTATGGTTACTGTTTCGATATAATCTTTACTTTCAAATGTTTCTAATTTATACTTTAGACTGTTATGTATATAGATTGATGTTCCTCCATATCCATCAGATCTGCAGCAGTGGACAACATTGTAGCCAAAAATGTTATATATTTGAACTAATTTCTTAGAGAACCAGGTTTCTTGAACAGCAATGATACTAGGTAGTTGTTTGAATTGTGAAATCATTGTTTTAAATTTGTTAAACTTATCAATTGCTGAAATGCTTCTAATATTAACAGATATAACGTTTAACAGAGGAAAATTTAAAGTTTTATTATAATTTTCAAAAGTTTCAAAATTTTCAAAATGTTTATGCATAAGTAAGAAGAAAAAAAAAATATATTTAGCTAATTAATGAAAAAATAAAAAGATGCTTCAGAGTAATTTGTCTATTATGCAGGCGATAAAAAGGCAGAATGGTTGTCATCATCATCATCTTCTCTTATTGGTGCGTGATTAGTAGATCTACGTTTCAACGGATTTGTTGTTGAAGCTAGCAGCAAACTATCTACCTCCTCCTCATTCTTGATCAATTTAGGTTTAGATATACCGCTTCTTTTTACATATACTTTTCCATTATAGGTATAAACTGATGTGTATCCAACATTTTTTAATGCTTTTGCATAATTAAAAACATTTAGTGTCTCTTTACTCAAATAATCATTTATAAAAATATTTTTAGTTTCAGCTTTTTCCTTCAATTTAGCTTTAGCAGCCATAAGTTTATCTTTCGATTTTTCGGAGACAAATTTAACAATCATAACTTTTTTATTTCTGGTATTATCACTTTTGACAACAAAAGCATCTTCAACATCGCTTTCCGATAAATTCACTCCAACATTTTTAGATATTTCAATTACAGTATCAACAGCAGTTGCATTTTCTTTTAAAACTATACCACTAACAAGGCAGTTTTTTTTAACACGCTCATCATTTAAAATTTTTATCGACTCCTTTAATTCTTTTACTTCATTTTTTAATAATTTATTTTCCTTTTGCACAGCATCAATTCTTTTTTTATTCTCGCACATCCCTCGTAATATTTCATCATATTGTTTTGACATAAAAGTCATTGTTTCTTGTAATTCCGACAGCTGATCTAGTTTGTTTAATTGTTTTTTTATTTCGCATAATTCTCCTTTTACACTTGCTCCCCCTTCATTACAGAGATCACAAAAATATTCCTCATTCTCATTGTTTACTAAATGCGAGAATTGACGTTTACTAAGAGAGGTGCACAATACATGATATATTTTCTCGCACTTGTCACACTCAATGCTTTCATCTTTTTCTTTTATCTCCATTCTACATTTTCCACAAATTATTTTATTTGTTTTTATACTTCTTCTTGTTTTACCAGACATACTTCAATTGTTTATAATTTTTTGTTTTTTGTTTTGCTAAATAATAAAGTTTTTTTTATTTAATATTAATTATAAATCCGTTTTTTTCAATTTGAAATAAAGCTTAAAAGCAGACGCAAAAAAAAATACTTGTTCAGCTGTAAGGGTTGCCAACTTAAACTACAACATTGTTTGTCTAATGTTTTCGTTCCGCTATCATTTCTCTCTAAATTGTTATAAACAACTTTTTAATCAACCAATGCTATAAATATATATTTAAATACTTATGAACGCACTTAGTTTATGGTTTAAACAAAAACAGTAAATGATGGTAAAAACAATAAAAAATAAAACAACAAATTTAAACTCGAAAGTCAAAACAAATGAGTCTGTTGGATAAACATTAATTTTACTGTTAAATGCAGCCATAAAAACGAAAAAAAAAATTTTAAATAATTTACGCAATTTCCTAAATTCTATAAACCTTCATATAGCTGTGTATACTTACATATGAATATATTTTTTTTATTTCTAGAATATACCAAAAAAAAATTTACAATATTGCCGGAAATATGATTTCCAAGGCTTCCGTTCATTAGTATTTTTTTCAATATCATGTCATGCTGAGTGGCCCGGCGGAAATACAGGTAAATAAATGGCACTGGCATATACTTGCTTTTTTAATATTCTACTACACAAACATATTTTTTCGTTGCCCCTTTTTAGCTTTTAGCTTTTATATTTAATATTTTGTTTCCTTTTTATTTTTTTGTATGTGTATTTACATACAAACATATATTTTTAGAACATGCTCTCCAGCTCTACTTTATTGTATAAAGAGCATTTATATGCGTTTTTACGCCCCTGGCTAGGTGACGTTTGCTGACTAGCTCCGGTGCTAGATGGCTGTAACATCAAAAGCTCGATATGCCTGCATTTGATGGCAAAGCTATAGATGGTTATATGCAGGTGGTTAATAAAACAGGCAATAAATTTGTACACAAATTGCACGATTATGCCGCCAAGGGGGAAATGTTTGATATACAGCAATTGGTTAGGAAATGTACACTGGATATTGCGTGTGGTAAGTGAGGGGGTTGGGGCAGGGGGTTGTGTAAAATAGGAAAACTTTATAAATTAATTGTTGACTCAAGAAAGATGATGCAAAATTTTAAAATTGTGAGATTTTTATGCTAGAAAATGTTAACGCTTAAGAATATTTTCGTAGTATTTTTTTGATACCTTTAACAAAAATATCAAAAATTTATGATATGACATTGTTTCTATTTTTAAAGACGTAAGATACCAAAATTGGCATACGTAAGCGAGTGCGAAAGAAAGTGAGTGCCAATGAGAAATCCATATTGACTCGAATTCGAGCGAGTGCTTTTCGTTCGCTTAAGTTTTCTTTCTTAAATCAGAAATAGGCCATAAAGTTTTCAAATTTTTCAAAACAAAAAAACCGAGTTTCAACAAAAATTTATTTTCAACAAAAAACACAAATTTAATTATTTACAAAAAGAAATTCTAAAAAAAGAGTTCAAATCGATTTTCACCAAAAACCTCATATTCCCAACTGTTGTTTTTATATGATTTTATGAATTTAATATCTTGTTTTTTTTTCTATTTGCAGGATACTCCACTTGTATACCTAGCAACTCACTAGGGGATCAACCATCTGCAAAGGTCCATCTGCAAAGGTCAATCACAGAGTAAGTTAATGTAAAATCAGTATTTACAAAATACTATTCCTACTTTTCCAAATACTGCAATATATAAAATAAAATGTTTTTTTTAATTTTTTATGTTTTTCCTTATTATTTTTGTTAAACCTGCCAACACAAAAAAACATTAAATAAATAAATGGTGATAATGCATAGTGACCTGCAACTCTTACAGCCTTTGCGATGTCATACAAGAGCGCACTTTTAGTATTGTTAAGAGATTCGATACTTTGTTTCAATTAACATCATATTACAGCAAACAAAGAAGAGCTTTGCGTGCTTTAAAAACCGAAATCAATCACGTAAGTACAATAGCAGCAGTGACAATAATTACTGCAAAATAAAGATTAAAATCCTTTTTAAGGATTTGAAAGAATACATAAAACAAATATGTAAATAAATGAGTGAAATGTATTTACACAACAATTTCTTTCATGTTTTAATTAATAGATTGTGGAGCAACGAAGACGTCAATTGCAAGCCGCCAACACCACAAACAATAGCAACATCAAGGCCAACAATGCAGCTGACATGCTTGCAAGAGACGCACACTTGAAGCCATTTTTAAATACACTTCTAAAGGCCAAATTGGATGGCAGAGAGTTGAAAGTGGATGCAATATTTGAGGAAGTATCAACATTTATATTCACAGTATCATAGCAACGTATGAAATGACAGATTAATTGTCATTTCATGTTCTCTGCTTAAATGAAGAACATATGTACATATTGAATTAATATTAAATTAATGCATTTTTCTGTATTTTGTGCCACAATAGGGCCACGATATCTACCACAGCGGCTGCTTTATCCTTCACTGTATATAGCTTATCTCGTCATCCAGAGATACAGCAGAAAGTGTATGAAGAACAGGAGTTAAAAACGCGTAAGGCCACTTTGCAGGAATTGCAGCAAATGTCTTACTTGGAATTGTTATTAAGAGAAACCTTGAAATTGTATCTCTCAGGACCCTTAATAGCACGTACTAATCGCAATCCTATAGATATAAGTATAAATATAAGTAAGTTTTTTTTATTTAAATGATATTAATGATTTCCAGATGGCACTAAAATCTGCAAAAGAACCACAGTGATAATGTGTTTAATATCCATGGGTTATAATGAGAAATATTTTGAGAATCCCTGTGAATTTAAACCCGAGAGGTTTGCAAATATTGTGAAGTATGAAGCTTTCAACCCGGTCCCTTTCAGTGCTGGTCCCAGAAAGTGTATAGGTAGATAGGAACACTATAACACAATATGTACGAGTATATAATTTATAATATTTTCAATCATGTTTCATTTGTCTCTTTTTAGCTGAAAAGTTTGCCACTCATCAATTGAAAGCTTTGCTTTCACTTATTTTACGCCGTTATAAGATTTTACATGCTCAAGATGGCCTTACAGCCGGTATTAATGATCATTCTCGCAAGGATTGTGAATTCGATGCCATTTTGAATATAAGAGTTACTTTTAAATCGGAAAATGGTATTTTAGTTAGACGTAAGGAGAGAAAATAAACAAAAAAGTTATAAAAAAGTTATATACATATTCGTATGTATCTTTGCTGGTTTATATTAAATTAATTACAATTTTTTTTTAAGAGAAGTAACACTCAGGCAATTAATATGCCTATATATACTTGCGTTACTTTCTTTGTAAAGGGGATATTTGAAGAGGTAACGGTGGTGCAAGTAGAAGAAAGCTTTATATCACAACTCTGCAATTGCGCATTATGTTTGTTTTTAGTGCCGAATTGCAGGGCCTCTGGTGGTGAGTAGGCGCATTAATGTTAAAGCTTGATTTTATAGCCTTTATATAATTATTTTACTTCGGTGGCGTTTTAATGCTATACCACCGAAGGAGGTTGCTGTGATAAATATTAGTTGTGATGGATAGAAAAGAAAACTAATAATTATCAGAAACTGATGTTGTTTGAGTGACAGCGGCTGGGAATCGAACACCGGCTACAAATACCAACTCATGCTTAATGATCAAATGCGCTAACCAACTAAGCTACAGCACCCTCAGTTTGATTTCAAATTCATAAAATTATTAAAGCTATAAACAAGGCTTTTCAAGAATTTTCAGAACTTGTTATTGAATAACTAGCATTAGCACGTGTGTAATCGGAACATGTTCAGAATATTTAATGACAACCGTGGAACAAGTTCTGTGTCACTCTATAGCATGTCAAAATTTCAAACACTCAAATTACTGGTTATAGAACTAGTTCCAGTAGCAGTCTAAAGCTAGATTTACACGATTAAATTTTTCTTCAAAATTGCTCTTCAAAATGCTTCAAACTCAATAAATTTTGAAGAAATTTTGCTGTTCACACGAGTTTGAAACATTTTGAAGAGCAATTTGGAAGAAAATTTTAATCGTGTAAATCTAGCTTAAATAACATATAATAGCTTTGCAATGCTTCCTTAGAATCAGTTCTGCAGTTGACAATTTCAAACAAATATCACTGGTGCCAACACCAAACAAGAACGAGTGAGTATTGGTCCTTATGCATATATTCTAGAGATCGAATAGGAAATTTTGTTGGGAAATGTGTGTAGCATTTTCAAATTAACACGACTTGAAATGAACTACTCTAATAATTTTAAAAATTTTTGCAATTTATAGCTGCAATAATGAACGTGTGCAATACAGGCATGTGATGGATGGAAATCGATATCGAAAACGAATAAATTTTAGAAGTAAATTTTTTCGTAATATTGGGCTACTAAAGAGAATCTTAAAACTAAAAATTTGAAAATTAGATTATAAATGCATTAAAATGTATTTCCAAAACTAATTAGTTTTCGATATCGATTTCCATCACATGCCTGATAGTTTTAAATAAATAAAAATATTTACATATGTATGTCTTGAAATGTATGTATATGTATTGTCACATTGCCCTGCAGATCTCGGAATCTTTGTTTTTCCTTTTAAATTGCAAAATTGAATATTTTTAGCTGGAACTTTCTCCATCTCTAAAGAAATTTAACATCGATAAATTGGCTTTATTTTATTACATACCTGCTTCTTAATGTAAACACTGAACTAGCGATTTTGTTGGCTAAAGGTAATGCAAAGACAGCAAATTGACTTTTATACCAGCTAAAGTGGCAATCGATACCCTTAAGGCTGCAAGTTAAGTTTATTTTCTTGCTTATTATCTATGAAAAATAATATGTTCTAAATAAAACATTTATATGCAAGTACATATTTCAAAGCACATAAGAAAAGTTGAAAATTTCTTTAGTTTGCCAAAAGAAAAAGTTTCTTCAAAAATTACAGTAACTATTAGTTTTTCTTTACCTATAGTCGTATACGAGTATATTTATTTGAAATTGCATCATTAAAAACTGAATTTGAATATCCTTTTCATTCTCTACAAATAACCACATAGTTTGAGACACACGACTCATGTGCAATTAAAATACATATGTGTATGTGTATTGAGTAAGTTTCAAAAAGTTTTTGCTAAAGTTTTTTGCAAGTAAATTAAAAGACTTTAATGATTTTTATAGTTCAGTTATCTTAAATGTGATATCACAACTCTATGTTTTATCTTATCAGTCAAAGTCGTAATACGCGTGATACCGATATTAATGCTTAAAGAGCTGTGATTCGTTAGTGGTAGCATTATAAAGTTGTGAATCACGACTCTTTCCAGCATTAATACCGGTATCACGCGAGTTGAGTAATTTAAATTACAACTTATTTTTTTTATATATAAATTTGACTTTATTGTTCAACAAATATTGTCGGCAACAAATACAACACAATACAGAAACAATAGGCATTTTGTTTGTGTAAAATAATGTACTACTGTCAAAAACACTTGAAAAAGTATTACTTTTGACTTAAGTAAATTGTAAACAAAGTCAGTCAGCTGTGCTACTGCACTCACCTTGTATAATTACACCATGGTCGTATTACTGTTTGGTTATTTTTTTAAACCAAAATGAGTAATTTTTGTGTTGAGATACATATTTATGCCCTTATTCACAAAAATTAAAGTAGACTTCAAATGTACTTTAAGAAAATTTTGTCTAAAAGCACACTTCAAACCTACTTTATTTTTTATAAATACGGCAGTTAAACTTTTGGCAACATTTAAACTTTCACACAACATTTGTACAACTGTTGTAAATTTAGACGACGTACAACTCCTACGACACTACAACAGCACTTGTGAATTGAACAAATATTTTATATGCCAATAAATTTATAAATTAAAGCAATTAAATTTTTGGTTTAACTAGTTAATAACTAAACTGACAACTAAAAAGATTTCTGATCTTCACAATACACAATACCACATAAAACAAAACAACCAACAGGCGTTTGAAATAGATAGATGATAGATTTAGACCAGTTTTACGATATTATGACCACTTTTGGTTTAGACCCACTAAATAAATAAAAATGCAAACAATACATGAAAACATTTTGCATACAAAAATAACAAAAAAGAAAAAAACAAAAAATGTTAATTGGGGTGTGATAGATAATTTTATTTTGTTTTATTTTATTTTAATAATATAGTATTATGTATTTCATTGTAATGACATCATAAAATTATTAAAAAAAAACCTTGTTTTAACAATACTTGTTTAAGGGCCATAAAACTGAAAATCTTAAAAAAAAGTAAAATTAACATTAAAATAGTTTTAAATTATTTTTGTTAAATGTATTTTAAGACAATTTTGAGTATATAAACTTGAAATAACTTCTAACAAATGATCAGTTTATGTGAAAATCTAAAGCAAATCAAATCTTTAACAAAAATGTTCAAATTTGTAAGTTAACAAATCAATATAACAAACAAACAAATACAACATTTTTTAAAAATCTTTAATATTTTTACAGGTTGTTATCTGCGCCTTGTTGGCTACCGCTGCCGCTCAACGTCACGGTCAGTATGGTCATGCTCAGGCTCATGGTTTCACCAACACTCGTGCTGCTAGCAAACCTATTTCTGCCTCCAGTGATGATATTCATGCTGAAATCCTCTCGGCTGCATCTGATGTACGTCCCGATGGTTTCGATTACCACTTGGAAACCACCAATGCCATCAGTGCCAAGTCTAGCGGTGATGCTTACGGCAATGCTCATGGTGAATTCCAATGGATTTCTCCTGAAGGTGAACATGTTGCATTGAGCTATCTTGCCGATGAAAATGGCTACCAACCCAACAGTGCTGTTTTGCCCACACCTCACCCAATTCCAGTCGCCATCTTGAAGTCTTTGGAATACATTCGCACTCATCCATCGAAGGAACATGTCCAACATGGCCGTAAATTCTAAGAATGTTATTAATGTTGTTAAATTTATTAATGTAATTATTTTTTAGAAAAAAAAACCATAAATTTTTACAAAGGCTTGATTATGATTAGTCAATAAATTTTAATAGTATTGTAATACCAGGTCCCAAATTAAAAAAATACTAAAACTTTGAAATCTTTTAAGAAAGGGAAAGTAAAAAATGTGGGATATTAAGACCGAGTATGCGGTAGAATATTCAATTTGTAATACAGTTGTATAAATTCTGACAAATAAATACTTTGAAGTGGTTAAAAAAAAATTGGAAAATAAAAAGATAGAGAATTGAAAAAACTGAGAACGCAGTAGAATTTTCAAATTATACTAAAGATTTCAAATTGAAGACAAAACAAATGATTTAAGCACTCAAAGTTTAATTAAATATCGTGAATTAATTTATTTATTTCAATTCAACAAGAACTGAATTCTTATTAAATAAAAGCCCTTGAATGAAGCTAAGGAATTAGTTTATTGCGAATGTATTAGCGAGTAACCATGAATTATTTGAGACCCAAATAAATATATTGAGTAGTAACATTGTAACACTGTAATTTGGAAGTGAACTTGTTTTCCGGTTACTTCTTCTTCTGCTCTGACACTAAGTGTTCAAGGGTGAGAAATTTGCTTTCATCAATTCATATTAATTGACTCGTAAATTCTATGTAAATGCTATTTTATGGGCTTGCTATGACCCAGCTAAGGTGTTTTTTTACATGTGTTGGCAACACTTTTTAACTGGCGGCCATTTTGTCAGCCGTCAAGTGATTTACGTTTAAAGTCGCCCGCCTACGCCGATAAGGCCGTAACAATTTACCACTTGAAGTACAGCATTCGCCGCGTTATTGCCGATATATGGCCACAAATGTTAGAAAAATTCATCGAAAATTGGACCACAAAAATTTAGGCCCCGATTAGCATTGACAACACTAATGGACGAATTCTCAGTCATTAGTTAACCATTGGTAAACTAAAATACTAACTATTGTTTAACTATTACTTGTTATTCTTATGGCAAACTAAGCATTGCGAATAAAGAATCATTAGTTAAGTCTTTGTTATTAGCTAACTAAAGACTGTGAATTCGGCCATAAGTATTTTGATGTTGTATGTTGTAAACTACGTTTACGATTCACAACATTTACCAGCTTAATCATATCAAAAATGCATGTTGTCTTGTAATCAAGACAACACAACATTTTAGTGTTGTGAACGATAATCGGACACAACACTAATTAGAAATAAGATAAATAATTAGAAATAATTTGCTAATACATACCATTTACATTATTGAGTAGTAGTTTAGTAATGGTTTATTTATTATCTGATCAACAGCAGGCTACTTGCAAGTCCTTACGATCAATTAGTTGTTATTGTCAATACCCGTAATTACTTTTATTGATATTAAAATAATGACTTCTTTATAGGCATTTGGCTCTAATGATATCTGCATGTTAAATAAATTAGTTAAAATTGTAAATATAAAACTGTTATACTGCAAATTTTTCGATGGTCACCTCTGATAGCTTAAATCTGAGATTTTAATTGATGCAAAGTTGAACTTTAGGTTCTAGTATTATTGATTTTTAATAGAATTATCAACATCCAGTGATTAAATCTACATACATCCGTAGAAAAATACTTGTCAACTTTTAAAAATAAACACAACCACATTTAATTATTGCTAGCATACCTAGTGTGACCACCTCAAGTTTGAGCGAAACCGGGACATTTTTCGAAAAAAGTACTAACATCCGGAATATTCAAACTTAAAACCGGGCCATTTTTTATGGGAAAAAGACTTTGTTATTCAAGTTAAATTTAGACAATTATAATGTAATAAGTAATTTGAATCAAATTTTCTGTCGCTTTTTGTTTAAAATCGTATTTATGCTGTGATGAAATATGCTTCAGCAATATTGGAGATTCTTTCAAAAAATTGTAAAATTCAACGCATTCGTACTTTAAATTATATTTGAGAAATAGCATATGTTTAAAAGTATCTAGCTTGAGTTGCGATATTTCTTTTGTCCATACTTTTGCGATCAACTTAAATATACGCTCTACACTTGCAGATATTGCTGGGAAACAAAACATAAATTCAATGATTCGAAGCGGAACAATGTTACTTTGAAAATGTTTGAAACAGTCCACCCAACGTTGATGTGGTTTAGTAAAACGTGTCTTAGTAGGCGGTTTATTTCTATTCCATTCGCTGATTTTCTTTGGGGTAATACATTTCAATATGTAACCAAACTCGTCAAACAATTCTACATTGTTGTCTTCAGGTTTTAACCAATTCTTTTCAACCATAAATTTTATCGTTGTTTCCAATTCGGTGCAGCAGCGAGACCCTCTTTGTTTAAGTATAAACAATTAAAAAAAATAATAAATGCGACCTTTAAATTTGTTGTATTTAAAATTGCAATGACTCTTATTTGACATGATGTAAGAGCTCTTTCTGAGCCCAAAAACCCTCATAAAAGACTCTTTTCTGACATTATCTAAGAGCTCTTTCTGATGCTCTGATGCTCTGCAAAGTACCTGGGTACCTACATGTATGAAAAAGCATTTTCGCACTAAATACATTGTTGGAGCGTATAATACAATTATATAATTTTTCTTAACGCTTCAACTTCAAATAATATACTTGCAATGGCCGCTTTCTCATATAAAACACGTACAGGTACCCGGGTACCTTGATGCGCATTAAAGGGTGTTAAAAGTAAATTGGTTTCTCAGGCAAATTACAAAAAAAAAGTCAAGGCTGCAAAAAAATTAAATTATTTGAAAGTTAGTAGTTCTCAAAAAGTTTCAGGTATACAAGTTATCAAATTTAATGAAAAAACTTTGACTGAAAACGCCAAAGGTACCCGGGTACCTTGGTGCACACAAAAGGGTTAAATTATATCAATTTCCATTCACAACATATTCATCACATAAATTCACGTAAACAATGGTACGCATGTTGTATGCAAAACCCGTCATATAATTGTCAACTCTTTGTGTCTGCCACTCAACATCTGTTTCATACAAAGTGTGTCCATGACATTGGTGTATAAATATGTTCATACAACTTCTTACACAAACACAAATGTGTAAAATATTATGGCAAATATACATAAAAAAAACATGTTTAATTTAGTATTACTGCTTAAAATATAAGCAAAACATTTTAAAAACACCGAATATGTCAAAACAATAAAAAATATTTATGATTTACATACATATGTATGTATGTACGTTAAACTTAAATTAAAAATCATACGTATGTATATAAACAGCAGAATTCGTAACAAACGGCATCATTTAATTTTTGATCAGTAAACAACACAAATCAAAAAATTACAAAGATGTTCAAATTTGTAAGTTGTCAAAAAAAAAATAATAATAAATAAATAAATAAAAATGTTCATACCATAATACATCCAAATACTAAATTATCCTTATACACTTTATAATAGATCCTTATCTGCGCCTTGTTGGCTACCGCTGCTGCTCAACGTCACGGTCAGTATGGTCATGCTCAGGCTCATGGTTTCACCAACACTCGTGCTGCTAGCAAACCTATTTCTGCCTCCAGTGATGATGTTCATGCTGAAATCCTCTCGGCTGCATCTGATGTACGTCCCGATGGTTTCGATTACCACTTGGAAACCACCAATGCCATCAGTGCCAAGTCTAGCGGTGATGCTTACGGCAATGCTCATGGTGAATTCCAATGGATTTCTCCTGAAGGTGAACATGTTGCATTGAGCTATGTTGCCGATGAAAATGGCTACCAACCCAACAGTGCTGTTTTGCCCACACCTCACCCAATTCCAGCCGCCATCTTGAAGTCTTTGGAATACATTCGCACTCATCCACCTAAGGAACAAGTCCAACATGGTCGTAAATTCTAAGAATGTTATTGTTATTAAAGTATTTGTTGGAAATCAATAAATGATTTATTTTAAAAAAAAATTACAAAAAAAAAAAAAATTATATAAATAATTTGTTCTAAAAAAATTACAAGTAAACTTATGCAAATAAACTTTAGTTTTAAATAAACTTTAGTTTTAAATAAACTTTAGTTTTAAATAAACTTTAGTTTCAAATTATGGTCTCTTTTAGCTTGTTTGGATTTAGCAGGTTTGGATTTAGTAAAATATAAGCTGTAATCGTAGGTTTAGATTCTAATTTAATTTAAGTCTAATTTAAGTGTCGATCATGGCCATATTTATTAGGCTGCAACAGCTTATTTTTTCAATTAAGGTCTACTGAATGTTTAATCTTGTTGTTTCATTAAATAATTTGTAGAACAATGTATTCATTAAAGTCAGCACACTAGTGGTTAAGAGGGAAATAACAAGTTCACCAATACCTCATTTTGAGTCCGGGTTACGTTTCAAAAAAACAAAAAACAAAAAATTGAAAAAATGACGCAAAGATTTTCTATAGAAAACCATGTAAAAATCGAAGATAGTTTCTAAAGTTACGAAAATATTAAGTCGTCGGTTTTCTTTCACACAAAATGGGTACAATATTTAATATATAAATGTAATGTAAAATCTATATATAGTTATTTAAAAATGAAATGGTCCATGTATGTAATGGCATCACGTGAGAACGGCTAGAGCGATTTGGCTGATTTTTTTTATTCGATTCGAAATTCTCAAGAGATGGTTGGTAAAGAAGAAAAAAATTCAAAAATTCCGGCTAAAACTCGGAGCGATTTGGCTGATTTTTTTTATTCTATTCAAAATTTTCAGATCAAATCAGTAGTAAATACCGAGCGAAGCCGGCGCGGTCAGCTAGTATAAAAAAAATTTCCTTATAGCAATTGGATAGATAGTTGGTTTTGTCTTTTCACTTAATGGTATTCTCTGCGCAACTTGATTCTTAATCCATATAGAAAGCAAAGACTTCATTTCGATCATCAAAATACTTCTTGTACGGGTCATCGTTTTAGCATCTAATGATGTTGCAGATTTTGCCAAAATTAAAAAAAAAAAAAATTAAAGACTTGAACCCAAATCAGCGCAACCTCGAAAATCGTACAACCCACAGTGAAAATTAGTACTAATTAAGCAGCCACGCAACTCCCAAAAAAATGCAAAACGAAACGACTTAGAGCAAGGTGAGACTAAAAATTCAATAAAACTTATAAAACGTTTGTCTAGATTTTTATAAAAATCTTAAAATTTAAACGATTTTCATACAAGTTTTACTTAATCAGGCCTTTATTTAAATATAAAACTTATTAAATCGAGTTTAAAATCTTTTTTATGAAAAAAAAAAAAAACGCAAAAAGTATTTGATTACTAAGTGATTTTCCTACAAAATTTGTAAAACAAATTTGTATTTCTGTATTTCTATATGTCTGTCTGTATCTTTTAGTCAGGTTTTTAATACAAAAGAAAGTTTTACTTATCATAAATCGTTATAATATATCACTACAAACAAACATATTAAACGTAATACATGAACAATTTGTGGCTTTTCCAAACAAGATTTCTAAATTTAATTTTATTCTTTGACTAATAATGCTTTAACATCCACCTCAGAATGGGTTAATATGCAAATACTTTATGTGCATTAAGTGATATTTCCACTAAACTAAATGTCAAAATACAAATCAAAATACAAGTCTTAAAACCAACAATAGTTGAGTTAAAAACCTCCTATATAAACTAAAGAACTTCACGGAGAAAAGTATCAGTCAATTCTGTAGAAACCAACTGAAATCAACATGTTCAAATTTGTAAGTTAA
Organism: Bellardia bayeri; assembly: GCA_950370525.1. Classification (NCBI taxonomy): domain Eukaryota; kingdom Metazoa; phylum Arthropoda; class Insecta; order Diptera; family Calliphoridae; genus Bellardia; species Bellardia bayeri. The sequence continues at coordinate 4,157,800 of OX493268.1, forward strand.
ACAAAAAAAGATATTAAATAAAAACATTATTTAAATTAAATTTAACAATTTATTACTTTAGGTCGTTGTCTTGGCCTTTGTAGCTGTTGCTTCAGCTCAACATCACGCCTATGGTGGCGATGATGCTCATGCTGAAATCAAATTCTTAGATTCTGATGTACATGCTGAGGGTTTCCATTATGGTTTCGAGACCAGCAACCACATTAGAGCTGCTGCTGCCGGTGATGAACATGGCAATGTTCATGGTGATTTTGAATGGGTATCACCTGAAGGTGAACATGTTGCTGTTAAGTATGTCGCTGATGAATACGGTTATCAACCCAGCAGTGATGTCTTGCCCACACCTCACCCAATTCCAGTTGCCATCTTGAAGTCCCTTGAATACATTCGTAACCATCCCGGCCATGAGGAACATTACGGTAGACATTAAAAATTGACTTTTCGTAGGAAAATACTAAGTTTTCTATATACATATTTATGGAATCGAAATATATAAAAAATAATTACTATTTAATAAAGAAAATATAAAACAAAGAAATTTAAAAAATGTACATATTTAATATTTAATTTAATGCATCTCAAAAGTTGGGAATATTTTAAACATGGTATAATTCTACAAGGTGAGTGCAAATCGGCATTAAACACAACACAATACAGAAACAACAGGCATTTTGTTTGTGTAAAATAATGTACTACTGTCAAAAACACTTGAAAAAGTATTACTTTTGACATAAGTAAATTGTAAACAAAGTCAGTCAGCTATGCTACTGCACTCACCGTATATATTGTATTTACACAATGATTTTAATAGTTAGCTTGACAAGTGTCAAACAAGTCATTGTCAAGTCATGCCGTGTTATTTAAATACTGAATGGCAATTGTAAATTTTGTTTGGGCTTTTTCATGACATGGTCCCATTGCATTAAGTCAAATTGAATCTTCAATCGTATGTATAGATTTAGTCAAATTTAAACTGCAATTATCTGTGTAAATTTATTCAAATTGAAGGTTAAATTGTTTATCTCGATTTAGTAAATTTTTAGACGAATTGTAGCTTCAATCGTAGCTGTAGATTTATTATAATTTAAACTTAAATCTTAGCGCGATATTTAGTCAAATTTAAGCTTAAATCTTAGTTCAAGGTTCTTATCTACATTTTTAAATACACCTAATACTGTTTTTACACGGTCTTATTCTACACGGTTTGAAAATAAACAAATTTTAATTTTTTTTACCCAATTTTATTCCATTTAGCACGATTCAAAATCGTTTGGGCTTAAATTTTGTTGGTTAAATTCAATTTTTGCAAAATATGTTCATATCACAAATTTATTGGAATTCCCTTTTTGTGGAAACAAGCAAATTTACTGGTCAGAGCAATTGTAAATGGCACAAATTTAGAGGAATTCCCTTTTAGTGCATACAATCAAATAAACTTGTTATACATTTTATTAAATTACTTTTAAGCTTAAAGGGCATTCCTTTTATTTTTCTTTCATAAATATTCTTGTGTAAAAATTGTTCTTAAAAAATCCTTGTTTTTCACTAATTTCAATAGGTTTTAGAAATAAGGTGCAAATGACCTATTTTTCATACGATCAATGTCTTTTTTATACGGGTTTTTTACACAAAGTTTCCTGGAACCAATTATCGTGTATAAACAGAGTTAGGTGTATCTTCTTTAAAATGCACATGTGACTTTATGATACACAAGTTAATAGTTTTGTGTTTAAGTCATTTAATAGTTTAACCAATTAATAAAACAGTTTAATATTTAAAATTAATTGAGTCAAAAACGGCAACTGAATTTTCTACAATACGCATTATTGGCTCAAACAATAATAATATTTTAAGTTCCATTCGTTGACATTTAATAATCTCAAATCATATTTTTTCGGTATCAACTAACCATGATACAGAACATTTATTTATAGTTTTGAGACCAGTTTTATGACTTTATGTATCTCATTAACAAACTCATAATAGCATAGAAAATCGCATTGTACTGGAATGTATAGTGTGTGCATTTGATTAAGTTAAGAAGACAAAAGCCAAAACTTTTATATTTATTTAGAAATTATTTAACACGTTTAGGTGACACTTTAATGAGAACATTAATTTGCAAAAGAATTAATCCGTTAAAGCCAGCAAACAAGTGGTTAGGGTAGAAATTAAAACTTATAAAAATCTGAAACTGAAACTGAATTTTTTTTTTTTTTTTTGTTGATTTTGCTACAATTCAACACCGAACGAAACACAAATATTCATGGTGTAACTATATAAGGTGAGTGCAGTAGCACAGCTGACTGACCTTGTTTACAATTTATGTATGTCAAAAGTAAAACTTTTTCAAGCGTTTTTATTTTACACAAACAAAATGCCTGTTGTTTCTGTATTTGCACCTAATTTGTATAATTACACCATGTAAATTTTAAAAATTATGTATGAAAAACTCTGAAAAATTATTTGAAAACTGAGGGATTTTACTACAAATTTTTACAATAATTTATTTTCTATGTTTCTGAAGCAGATCTTAAATAAATAACAACACTCTCACATTTTATCATAAATTAGAAATGGAACAGATAAATGTAGTAGATAGACAATTTGTTGTTTCGACAAAAAAAAAAAAACTTTCAAATAATGCTTTAACATCCACCTCACAATGGGTTATTATGCAAATTTTTGAAGTGCAATAATTATTAATTTCAGTAAACTAAATGTCAAAATATAAATCTGTCATAAAAACCAACAATAAATAGTTGAGTTAAAACCCTCCTATATAAACTAAAGAACTTCACGGAGAAAAGTATCAGTCAATTCTGTAGAAACCAACTGAAATCAACATGTTCAAATTTGTAAGTTAAACAAAAAAAGATATTAAATAAAAACATTATTTAAATTAAATTTAACAATTTATTACTTTAGGTCGTTGTCTTGGCCTTTGTAGCTGTTGCTTCAGCTCAACATCACGCCTATGGTGGCGATGATGCTCATGCTGAAATCAAATTCTTAGATTCTGATGTACATGCTGAGGGTTTCCATTATGGTTTCGAGACCAGCAACCACATTAGAGCTGCTGCTGCCGGTGATGAACATGGCAATGTTCATGGTGATTTTGAATGGGTATCACCTGAAGGTGAACATGTTGCTGTTAAGTATGTCGCTGATGAATACGGTTATCAACCCAGCAGTGATGTCTTGCCCACACCTCACCCAATTCCAGTTGCCATCTTGAAGTCCCTTGAATACATTCGTAACCATCCCGGCCATGAAGAACATTACGGTAGACATTAAGAATTGACTTTTCTTAGGTAAATAATGAGTTTTCTATAGATTTTCTGTGATGGAAATACATATATGGGAATTATTATTTAATAAAAAACAATTTAAAACATAGAATTATTTAATGAATTTATTATTAGATGCAACATCTAAAAAAAGTGTCACAAAGGACATTGTCAAGTTATGCCATTTTATTCAAATTTTTTTTTTTTTTTTAAATTCATTCGTTCCTTTATTATTCATTCAATGAAATTAGTTTACAATTCAGTGTTAGTATAACCCTGCGAAGCCATTATGGCTTATCTGCAGTTAGGTTTAGTAAACAAAAATTGTAGTAGTGCGTTTATTTTATGCTTTATATATATAATAAAATTCTTAGTTTTACATATTTTCTAATTTATTTATTTTCTAATTTATTTATTGGGTGTTAATGAAATGTGTTTTCAGGACTTTGTTTCTAGCTCTCAAGTTGTTGCTTTTGGAAAGGACATCATTAGGTATTGTGTTGAAAATTGTTGGTAACATTACTGGTAGGGTGTTTCTGCTGTATTCGTTTTGGAATTTTTGAACTTGGAACTTTCCTTGAGTGTTGTTTCGAGTTTGGTGTATATGGTCAATTTTATGTAGGAAACGGGAATCATTATAGAATTCTATGGCAAGTGTCGTACGATATATGTTGTGGACATTTAGAACATTGTAATCTGTAGCTAAGTTGTTAGTTCTAATACTTGTTGATGCGGTGTTATGTATGGTTTGTGATTGAGTAGTTGGTTTTAAAAGTTTGATTATTTTATTTTGTAATTGTTGCAGTTTTTTGCAACATTTTGAATTTCCCCATGCCGTAATACCATGACGTAGTTGCGATTCTACAAAGGAAAAGTATGCTTGCCTCATTACTTTGTCATTGGAGTTGTTTCTTAACTGATACATCATGTAGGAAGATTTCCGAAGTTTCTTATGTAGTTCTTGTATGTGCTGTTTCCATTTAAAATTATGGTCAATGTATACGCCCAGGTATTTATATGTGTTTACAACTTCTATTTTAGTATTACACTGGTCAGTTCCATAATTGAAATTCAAAGTTCCAATACTATGTAAGCAGTCAGTGTTATGAAATTTTATATTTATGTCTTGATATCTCCTATACGGTGATTTAAGGTGCATAAGTTTTGTTTTTGTTGCGTTGATAATCAGACCTTGATCATGGCACCATCTTGTTGTAATATCTAGTTGGTGTTGCATTATATTTACCGCGTCTTCTAGGTTTGTATGTGCTACTACTATAGCCGTGTCATCAGCATAGGCGAATGTTTTGCACGTTTTTAGCAAACTTGTTAGTTCGTTTGTGTATAATATATATAGTATTGGGCCTAGTTTCGAGCCCTGAGGTACTCCATTATCAGAATTTGTTTCTTTGCTGAATGTGTTGCCAACCTTGATGTGATATTTTCTACAGCTGAGATAATTTTCAAATAATTGTAAACACTGACCTCTTATTCCATACCTTTCTAACGTTTTAAGTAGTTTTTTATGTGGCAGTGTATCAAATGCTTTAGTAAAGTCTATGAATAGTGTTAGGCAGTGGTGATTTTTGCCAAGTTCCGTGTTGATATAATTAGAGAATATTCCAAGCAGCTTATTAATATTTTTTCCTTTTTGGAATCCGTATTGGTTGGAGCTAATTATTTTGTACTTTTCGATGTAACTTGTTAGTCTGCTACAAATGATTTCTTCAATAACTTTTTCTATAACGGATAAAATTGCGATTGGACGATAGTTATTAACATCGGATTTTATGCCATTTTTATATATTGGTCTTATGTACGATACTTTTAATATTTCCGGTATAATTGATGTGTCTATAATAAGGTTTACTAACTTCGTTATTATCGGAGTCATTATTGCCGAGTTATTTTTCAAGTCTATGGGTCTAATTTCATCAATTCCCGCACTTTTTTTAATATTCAGCGTGCTAAGGATACTGAATATTTCTTCATTAGAGGTGTGTAGGAGGTAAAAGGAATTTAAAGACGTGTTAGAGGATTGGTTTATTGTGGTAATATTACATTTATGTAAAGCATTTTCGACATTTCTATTTAAGTTGCTTGCAAAACTATCACAAATTTCTATTAAGTTCATGTTTTTAAAATGTTTTATGATAAATTCATCAATATTATTTGTTTTAACACCAATAATTTCTTTGATTATTTGCCATGTTTTACGCATGTCATTTCTATGTTCAAAAAATTTAGATTTATAATAATAGTTTTTAGCATAAGTTATTCTTTTATTTAATGTATTCCGATATTTCTTATAATTTTTTTCAAATGTTTTGTTATTTTTATTGTTACGCCATTTAATGTAAAGTTTATCCCTTATATCACATTCTTTAATTAGCGCCTCGGTTATCCAAGGTTTAACTATTCTGTTTTTCTTTGTTTTAATTCTTATCACTGATTTTTCATATATTGTTTTGTATTTCATTAATATTGCACTAAATAGGTCATTAGGGTTTGTGCTATTTATACATTCATCCCAATTTGTTGTTCTGATTAGCTGGTTTGTTATCCTGTTACATATTTTTGTTTGTTGGGTAGTACTGCTTTCTGCTTTGTTATTAATTATTTTCTCCGACATACAACAAAATAAAGAGAAATGGTCCGATATTTTGGTTTGTATAATTGATGTGTGTATGCGAGTGTTTAAATTTTTACATCTAACGAAAATATGATCAATGCATGTATGTGAGTTAATATTCAGATCTTCTCTTGTACATTCTTTAAACAAGCATTTCATACCATTGCAAGCAAGTAGATCAAGATAAGAGTTTGTTACTGGTGTCTCTTTTAAGAGATCTATATTCATATCTCCCACTAGTATAACCGTTTTTTGTCTCTTCATTGTTTGTAACATGTTCTCTAGCTCATTTAAAAAATCAAATACATTCAGAGATGGAGGTCTATAAATAGCAACAATTGTGATATCTTTAGTTGTTATATTTACGCGTAAGGATTCAAATGAGGCAGTGTGTATGGATGTATCTGCAAATGGTAAATCATTTTTTATATAGATTGCAATTCCACCACCAGCATTTTTTGGCCTATTTATAAATATAGATTCGAAATCACGTATACCATAAAATATATTTTCTTCGTCCTTTATGTTGGTTTCAACTAGAACGATTATTTTTATATGTTCTATTAATTTATTCAATGTTGCCAAAAAAGAATTAAAGTTAGTGCGCATAGATCTTATGTTTAAAAATATGATAGGAAAGGGATAACTTAGGAATTCTGGCTTAATTTGTTTAAAAGTTTCAATTGTTTCATACGTTATATTATTCATGATTTTTTCTTTATATATTTATTTTCTTTATTTTACGATTTAATTTTTAATAAGTTCAATATCACAATTATTTAAAATTTTTATTACTGCTGCGTTTTCGTTCTTTTTGGCGTATATATGCCCATCTCTGACCCACACAAACTTCCATCCACAATCCCTTGCTTTTGTTTTTGCTAGCCAAAGTAACCGCTGATTAGTAGATGTAAGTTGCTCGTTTACGTATATGGGTTTGTAGTGTGTGTTATGTTCATTGTTACTATCATCTTTGTTGCTGTTTTCTGTTAAATTATTAAGAGTGTTTTTTAATATAGCTCCATTAACTCTATGTCCACGTATTTTGGATAACAACTCTTTTTTTTTTGATAAGGTGTTGAACTCAACAATCACTTTATCATGTTTTTGTATTTTATATGCATTGGATATGTCAGCCTCTTTAACTTCTACATTAACGGACGTTGCTATTGTTTTAATTACATCTACAGCAGTCATGTTCTCATTATTTACATTTTTTATCTCTATGTTTTTGTTTATGAATTTTTGTTCTAGGTAATTCATTTTATTCTCCATTTGCATAAGGCGAATCTCTTTTTCTTTGTTTTCCCTAATGAGGTCATTGACCTGAAGAGCAATGCTTGACATAGCTTCTGTTAGTTTTTTATAGGAGTTGGTCATCTCTTCTTTTAAGGAATTATTCACCGATATGATGTTATTGTTGACTTGCTGTATACTGGCATTTATATCATTTAGGTTGTTTGTAATACATGATTTAAACATCAATAAATCAGACTTGATATCCGATATATTATTATTTGCATTGTTAGAGTAAGTAGAGTCATTTTCCATTTCAGCATTTAATCTTTGTCGTTTATTAGGCTTCTTTTGTTGTTCCTGGTTTGCATCATTATTTTGGTTTTGTCTTAGATTTTCTTCTGCTGATTCTTCATAAGTAATTTCCTGGTAAAGGTTATTTGGTGATTTGCTTCTGTTACGCTCACCTCTGCATATGTGACATTTCCATGCAGATTTCCTATCATTTGTCATACCATTATATGTAGACTCAGAAAGTGTAGCGCATGGAGAGTAATGAAGTCGATTACCACAATTATAGCATTTAATGTAATCTCCCGATGCAGGTAGAGATTTTTTGCAGACAATGCACTGCTCACTTGCTAAGTAATTTTGTTGTTTACTCATTATTATTTCTCTTTATTAATTGTTTGTTAGGCAATATGATATCGTTTTTTGATCTTTTGATTAATTATAATATATGTATTATTATTTTTCAAAAATTTTTGAATCAATGTCACTATTATAATGTTGTTTCAATGAACATAAATTAAAAATATATTTATATCAACCGGAAAGACAATTATTTATGTATTCTAAGAGCAGCACTTTAAAACACGTCCGTTCACCACGAGTGATAATTAATATAATTAATAATTAATATAATTATAATTACGAAACATAACTAAAGTAAATTGTTTTCATGACACATGTCATACAATTATTTGGTTGCATTGCAATGGCGTTATATAACAATGATTGTAGGCTTTTAAAGAAGTCGTTATTAGCACTCAAATTTTACCATCAATCCAGCTTTAATCGAAGTTCTAGTTGAAGTCAAATCTAAGCTTCAATCACTGGTGTTTAGTCAATTTTTAGCTTATTCGTGTTGTAGATTTACTCAAATTGAAGCTGCAATCGTAGGTTTAGATTTATTTTAAGCTTCAATCCGAGATATACGTTTAGTCAAGTTTTTGATTCAAGCGTAGGTTTAAATGTATTCCCATTTAAATCTCAATCGTTGGTCTTGCTTTATTCAATTTAAAGCTGCAAGCATAGGTCTAGATTTAATCAAATTTTTTGTTTCAATCGAAAATCTAGATTTGGTAAATTTAAGCTTCAATTGTAGGCCTGGAGGTAATCAAATTGAAACTAAAATCGTAAATCTAGATTTAAACAAATTTATGCTGCCATCTATGTTCAATCAAATTCATACTTCAAACAAAGACTTAAATTTATCCGAATTAAAGTTTCAATCGTCGGTCTTAATTTAGTTAATTTGAAGCTTCATTCATAGTTCTATTTATTAATCAAATCTGAATCAGATTTCAATCGTAGTTCTAGATTTTCTCAGTTTAAACTTAAATCGTAGGTATAGATGTGTTCAAATTGAAGTTTCCGACAATAAAAAGAAATTTTGCGACTTGTAATAAGCAACTATCCATCAACATATTTTATTTAAGTTTCACTTTCATAATTCTTTATCGATGCGAAAGTTCTTTCAAATCCCAATTGCTGTAATTTGTCTTTTAAAATGTGAGTTTCAGATTGCATTTTAAATTTAATATGTAAATCAGCATTTAGCACTAAACGACTCTAGTATTTTCTTCTAAAATATGTTTAAAATTTCTTTTTAAGGATTATTTTTTCGTTTCCTTTCTTAATAAATTGCTTATTATTTGAAATAATTTTTCTTATCAAAGCTCAAATCATGTAAAACATATTAAGCGGACAATAAAGTATGTCTTGATGTGATATGAAATGTAAATTCATTTATTTAATCATGTCAAATTATAATTAAAATAAACTGGTTCTAAAAATGTAAAAAAAAAATGTAACAACGAGTAATTGAAAAAGTAATCAAAAGTCTAGATTTTAAAACGTTCTAAAGATACTTAAAAAAAATAAATGAAAATAAAGTAACCGGATTTTGTTGAACAAAGTAAGTTTTGAAAATATACAAATAATGATTGTGCTTTCGGACAATAATAAAGATTTCGACTTCTAGTTATATTTTAAATATTTTATGTAAAATTATCTATCGGTCCAAACAAATCACCCTAAAGTAAACACTTTTTTTTCTTTTCTTCATTGTTTTTAATAAAGTAACTTAACTTATTAAAATTATTAACAGCAAAGAAATTAATACAAATTAAGAAATCCAAATTTTAAGCAATTTATTTTTTCATGATTTAAGGCCAAATTAACAAAATGTGCAAATTTTGAGTCAAAGTAATAAAAAATATATAGACTTTTTTTTTAATTTTTGCTTGGTTATATTTCTTAAACTAAAAAAAAAACAAGGTACTTAGGCCACTTAAAAAAAAAAAACCATTAAAAATTATATCTAGTTGTATTGTTCTTAAGGACCATTATAACGTATGAGTAATATTGATTAATCATAACAAGTATACTACATAGAATGTCTGACTATAATTTATTTTTTTATATGGAACTTGAGGTGAGTGAGGGAGAATATGAATATTGTGCAGTTGAAATCAAATTCAAGTGGAAATATTACCAAATTTAGACAACTTTAATTACATGCAAGTTGGTGTCAAAAGTAGTAATTTCAGAAGGACATAACGACAGACATAGCTGGTTCATTAAATAGTTTCACAGAATTCTAGAAATCAAACCAATCTTGTGCAAATGATATTGCATTATTCCATTTGCAAAAAGGTTTTGCATATTTTTGCTCTACACTAACAAAATACACAGCAAGAGCAAAAATATGCGAAACCCTTTTGCAAATGCAATATTGCAATATCATCTGCACAGGATTGTGAATTCCGCTATTATATTAATTCATTGGAATATTGATCTATTCACCTAGGTTCTATATTTCACTACGAAGCAAAACTGAAATTGTTTTCAATTCCACCTAGACAATGGCGTTCCAGAAAACGAATGAATTTTTTTTTTTTTTTCTATAAGCTTTTCAAATCATTTTTACGAAATTTAGAACACAAATAAGACCGACCATCATATACTATCCTATATACAGTTTATGTTCAAAAACAGTTTTTTCAGAAATAGATCATCCAATAATTTTATGACATGGCTTCTGCGCATATAAATAATGCTTGTTTTAAATTTTAACTCGATATAAAAACTTTTACAATATTTATACAACCCATCTTCGGTGTTTAGTAGTTGCAAAAAGCAGAATCCACCATAAGGGAGAAATGACAATAATAACACCCATTGCTGATATTGTCAACCAATGGTAGACGCAGCAATAAAAACAACAAAAATTTCTAGTTTTACAAATTTGCAATAATAATATTAAGAAATCACACACATTGTAAATGTATGTAAATTTCGTTCTAAAGGTACGGTCACATTTGGCAAATATTTACTCAAAGAAGCGTAGCCACTTGTTTGACGTTGCTTACTCCTACAAGAGTTTTGCAAGATCAAACAGCATCAAATAAATTAAAACTAAATATTTGTTGCGCTTTGGGCTAGATAAGAAAAGTTTTTTTTAATAAATAAACGAGTTCAAATATACGGGTATGTTTTCGGCAAATATTTGCCAAGTGTGATCGTACCTTAACGCATAATATGTTAAACGAAATATGATTAATTCCCGAAATCTATTTCCCAATAATGGTGAGTTAAATAGATGATACCAACAAGTAGATCTTGGACAACAAACATTGCTTATGACCCCCTTGGTATTGCAGGAAATGCATTCCAACGTGCAAATTGTTGAAAGGCATTACTTTACAATGGTATACTTTGAATTATTAAATTGATAAACTCTAGCCAAGTAAAATGTTCTCTAATAATTTTTATACGTGTTAAAGTGATTTTCGAAGGTTTTGACTAATTATGGACCGATTGTAATAAAATTAGGTAACATGATTTCAATATACATATGTGAAACATATTGATGTTGAAATTTATTTGGATACCAACATTTTTAAGATGTTTACTGTGATTTTCGGAAGTGGACCTTATATGGGAGCTATGACTAATTATCTACTGATCATCATAAAATTTGAACGTATGATTTGTATTTATATGCAACATATTTGTGTTGAATATTATTTGGACATCAACATTTATAAGAGAGTTGTACTTTTCAAAGTGATTTTCGGAAGGGAGCTATGGAGAATTATGGACGGACCGATTTGCACAAAATATGTAGATGTGATTTGGCATCATGTACAACTTATTTGTGATGAAATTTGTTTAAGTCAAGACTGTCATTATGCAATCTCCTTAGAATCAACCACTGAACTGACAAATTTTTCTTCAAACACTTTGAGTAACAAACAACTTTCAGCAATTATTTTATGTGCAATTTATTGGCAGTTTGAAGCATAAATGTTATTTTTATTCATCACATTTTAAATCCAACACTTATTTATGATGTTCTTCCTTTTGGGGATGAGCTTCATTGTAAGCAATAGACTTCAAGATAGCTTCGGGAATGGGATGAGGTGTGGGCACTACATCACCAACGGGTTGGTAACCGTGCTCATCAGCCACATATGTGACCTTAATGTGTTCACCTTCGGGAGAAACCCATTCGAAGTCACCATGAATATTGCCATGTTCATCACCAGAAGCGGCCTGATGGATATGATTGCTGGTATCCAAAGCAGCATCGAAACCATCAGCTCTGACATCTGATTTTAAACTGATGACTTCGGCATGAACATCATCGTCACTGGAAATGGCAGCAGCGCCCACATAGGCAACAAAGGCAGCAATAAGGATCTGTAACAATCAAATTTTTTATTTTGTTTAAGAATTTTTGTTCTAATTTTTTAGATTTTATTAAAGAACTTACGAATTTATACATTTTGTTTTGTTAATTAAGCTTTTGTAGAATAAACTTGTTAAACTGTGTCTAATTGCAGAATTGTTTTGGGTATTTATACACTTTGAATTTCCAAGTATTTGAATCAATTAAAATGCTTATTAAAGATGTTTATTTGGGTTTTTATTATTTGCACATAAACGTTATAGAAGATTTTAATAACTTTTTGTTTTTGCATTAATAGAAGGTTTAATTAGAAATGGTTTATGACTTAAGTATTATGAAATAGTAGACGTGTTTGAAAATAAAGCAGGTTATTGAAACCTGGAGGTTAATGTATCGTTTCGTTGTTTAATGAAAGTAAATTAAATAGAATTTTTTTTAAATATTGAGTTAAATATAAAGAAGGATAACTAAACACTCGAAACAACACTTGGATCTCAATACTCATCTGAGACATAAAACGGAAACATTTCCTGTCGTAAGAAAACACTTTTATGGTTTAACTATGATTTCACAAGGGAAGACACTGAAAGAATTAATGACGTTATTCTGAAATCAAAAGCGTGGCATTATAAAAAATATTTTGGTATATTATTTGAAAACATGTAAATAAATTAAAGAACTTTTTGTTTCATATCCATATGAAATATTTTTATTCATAAATAAAATAAAAAAAGAAACACAGACCATAATTCCTTTTTTATTTGTTTGCTTATAAAATTGCGTTATTATTTTGCCGTTATATGCAAATAATAAGCAAACAAAACAAACATGTTTATTAAGCATTTTAATTCATTTTATAATTATAAAAATTGTGTATAAATACCCACCAGCATTCTGCAATTAGACACAGTTTAACAAGTTTATTCTACAAAAGCTTAATTAACAAAACAAAATGTATAAATTCGTAAGTTCTTAAATGAAATCTGAAAAATTAGAACAAAAATTCTTAAACAAAATAAATAACTTCGTTGTTACAGATCCTTATTGCTGCCTTTGTTGCCTATGTGGGCGCTGCTGCCATTTCCAGTGACGATGATGTTCATGCCGAAGTCATCAGTTTAAAATCAGATGTCAGAGCTGATGGTTTCGATGCTGCTTTGGATACCAGCAATCATATCCATCAGGCCGCTTCCGGTGATGAACATGGCAATATTCATGGTGACTTCGAATGGGTTTCTCCCGAAGGTGAACACATTAAGGTCACATATGTGGCTGATGAGCACGGTTACCAACCCGTTGGTGATGTTGTGCCCACACCTCATCCCATTCCCGAAGCTATCTTGAAGTCTATTGCTTACAATGAAGCTCATCCCCAAAAGGAAGAACATCATAAATAAGTGTTGGATTTAAAATGTCATGAATAAAAATAACATTTATGCTTCAAACTGCCAATAAATTGCACAGAAAATAGTTGCTGAAAGTTGTAATTGATTCAAGGATTAAAATTTTAATAAATTAGACTGATAAAATTTTGGGTGTGATAGATGATTTGTAGAGTAGAAAATATTTAAAATAAATATTTAAAGTGAAATGGGTGTTTATAGTACGTTGTAAGTCTTATTGATAAGATTCTTGCAAAGAAGAAAAATAAAAATCTTACCGATTAGACCAGAAACATGTGAACAGAGTGTAATGGAATGATTCACAGAAGAAAGCGAAATCACAGGTTATTTGTTTTTTTCTTTGGGAACTACCTTTTTGTTACTATTTTTCTTATTTTGCTGGCGCATTAAACTTAATTGTCGGTTGTAAAGGTAAGTAAGTATGTTTAGTAACATTAAAAAGACCTTAGAATTTAGTAGCTTTTATTGAAATCACAAGCATACAAACAAAATTTAAAATTTTAATTAAAATATTCTAACTCAAGTTGTTTGTTTTGTTTATTTTGCTTTGTACACAAAAGTCGTGTTGTTTACTTTATTATACCCTACACCACCATAGTGGGGAGGGTATATTGGATTTGTGCTGATGTTTGTAACGCCCAGAAGTATTTGTCCAACGTATACCGATCGACTCAGAATCATTTTCTAAGTCGATTTAACGATGTCCGTCCGTCTGTCTGGCTGGCTTTCCATGTAAAGCTTGTTCGCAGAGTACAGGTCGCAATTTTGAAGATATTTCAATAAAATTTGGTACATAATATTTTTTCGGCCCAAGGATGGATGGGATTGAAACTGGTAAAAATCGGTTCTTTATTTCACCTGGCCCCCATACAAATGTCCTCCCGAATATGCGGTTTTCTGATCATAAATGTTTGAATTATGCAAGTATCCAAACAAATTTCATCACAAATGAGTGAAAAATAAAGCCAAATAACATTTACGAATTTTGTGCATATCGGTCCATAATTACTCGTAGCTCCCATATAAGGCCTACTTCCAAAAATCACTTTAAAGAGCATAACTCTCTCAAAAATGTTGGTATCCAAATAATATTAAACGAAAATATATTTAATATGTCTAAAAATAATACGGTACAATTTTATTATGGTCAGTCCATAATTAGTCGAAACTCCCATATAAGACTCCATAAATCTTTTAAAAGTATTTATATCGAGATAAAGTTTAACATACATAATATTTATATTCATAGACATCATGACACTAACTTTTTGGATGATCGGTCTACAATATAACGCCTATTTCTGAAAAACTGTTTTATACATACACTGGGTGTCGGGCTTGACCGAATATACTTTCCTACTTGTTCTATTTTATTTTAAGTGGAAAATTTCAAATGTTAGTAATTTTGTTTTTAGACCTAAATTATTTATATTTCTAACATATAATTCTCTGTTTTCTACTCGAAAATTAAAAAAAAAAAAACAACTTTCATGTCCAGTTTGGTAGCTATCCATAATCGACCCATAATATTCTTTTAGTAAGTTTAATGAATTCATAAAAAAAACTTTTCTTTTTCTGAAGAATGAATTAGCTTGAAATAAATATAAATATGTGTTAGCCATTTATCAAAACAACAATGAAAATTCAAATTAAATTAAATTAAATTAAATTAAATTGCAGTTAAGAAGCCTGTAAGTGATTTGTTTCCAAAAAAAATTTCTTTTCACTTTTTATGTGAAAGCAAAATACAAAGAATTTGGATAAAATAAAACAAATCTAAAGCGAAATCCAAGCAGTAGATGCCTCTTCATTGGAGACATCCTTTTTAGATTTAGTTAAACAAGTCTAGAAACAACAATAGTAATTCTAATATTAACATTTAAAACTACTGCTTTAACAGCTGACATTGATTTATAATTGGAAACATTGTACCAAAACTTCGTCAGAATTAAGTGGGGAAACATGTTGATATATAAATTCATAAATTTTAATGTAATTTTAAAAATGGCAGTCTTTTAGTGAGAAAATCAGATATGATGGCAGAAACAAATATTCGGACAACGTTGATCAAACAAGAACTTAACATTGACAAGAGTTGTACACACAAGCCAAATTCATGACAGAACAAGAATCTGTTCGCTTAGCAAACAAATTCATGGTATGTTAAGACCGGGGCTTACAGCTGCAAATTAATTCATCTCTGTTCATCTCTAATGGGGGAAAAAGTATCTTTGATAATTTTCATATTGTTTTTTGTAATTTCTTAAAAATGGCAGTCTTTTTGTTGAAATTACTAATTCATTAATGGAAAGCATAATTGTGCGCACCAACAAGAGTTGTCTAGACAAGACAAATTCGTATGCGGACAAGATGATTAGACGCTAAAACTATTGGAAATGTTTTACACTCACATATCCATATTCAAAATACATACATAAATTTTCAATTCTATCAAAGTCTTGAAAACAACATTTTTGTGAAGATTTCCTTTCAGTACAAATTAGGGCAGAATTGATTAGCTCATTAGCTCATTAAACAAACCTGATGCTTGACAAACATTCAATGCCAAACATTTTCAAATGCCAATGAAATTCTTTTTCACACTTTAGCAAGTGTTAAGAAGAAACATTTAACAAAAACCGGCTAAAGAAATGCATGTGGAAATATATGAAATAAACAAAAATTGATTTAATTTTTTTTTTTATATTTCTAGTACTAAACCCACAAATTACGAGCATATAAAACTAGCAATCTAGTTTCAATATATTTCCAGTTCCAGAGTAACAAATCAAAAAAATATTAAAATGCTATAAAAACGTAAAGAACTTTTAAATTTCTAAACAGTTTAATACGTTTTAGTAAACCTGCAATAACAAAAATGTTCAAATTCGTAAGTTGTACAAAAAATAATCATTCCATTTGTACAAATTCTAAAGCAATTTAATCTTTCTTTAGTTCCTTCTTGCCGCTTTGATCGCCTGCGCTGCCGCAGCTGATTCCGATGATGTTCACGCTGAAACAACCCTCTTGAAATCCGATGTCAGAGCCGATGGTTTCGATTCCGTTTTGGAAACCACCAACCACATCCATCAAGCTGCCTCCGGTGACGAACATGGCAACATTCATGGTGACTTCGAATGGATCTCTCCCGAAGGTGAACATATTGGTGTCAAATATGTTGCCGATGAATACGGTTACCAACCCATCAGTGATGCTTTGCCCACTCCTCACCCCATCCCAGAAGCCATCTTGAAAGCTATTGCCTACATCCAAGCTCATCCCTCAAAGGAAGAATACCATCATTAAATTTTGTTAGCAACAAAGATAAAACGTTGGTTAAACTGACAATAAACGGCATTTGATAAAAAATCTAAATATTTGCAAATACTTTTTTTTTTGATAAGGTCAATAATTTGACATTTAAGTTTTAGACAAAATTGAACAAAAAATTTATATTCATGATCTTCTTGAAAATCTTGGGAATAGCTGGTAAAACAAAAAATACTTGACAACTGTTGCTCAAATATAGAATTATAGAAAAGCTGCATTAGTCAAGTGTTTAGGTTCTTATATTTCATGCAAGAAATCTTAAATATATTTTGGTTCTTTGCATTCAAGTTACAAAGTTAGGCCTAATTAATCAGTGGCTCTTTATCTCTACTTTTGGTTTAATTTAAGTTTAATGAAATTGTCTAACTGGCTTGTAAATGCATATTAATTACTACTTTTGGTCGATTATTGACTTTTTATTAAACATGATATTTAATAGACCTAAAAGGACAATCAGTTTTGTTGTCACAATCTGCAAAAATTGTAAACAATTGCATAAAAGTTTACATTGCATATGTTCTGTAAAGTTTTGAGAAAAAACAGGGAGTCGCTTATATTCAAATGTATTCTCACTCAATACAGAGAAATATTAATATAACTTTTTGTTTAAATATTTTTTTTATTAAAAAAGCTTAAAATTTGAAGACTTTCTATTTAAATGTAGATAGAATTTTATATTGGGGCTCCATTTAACAATTTCCAATCACTGTGTTAAATTTAAATGACATTATTAATTATATAAAATTAACTTTATATTTATTAATTTTTAGGGACTACTGTTTTTTTTTTAATGCAAAATTGTTCAACTTTATATTTATTATGAGAGAAAATTTCTTATTATTTCGGCTTGGTTCATTTTAATTAACAATTCAAAGAATACCATTGTAAAGTTATATGTATATTCTAGACAATTGGCACATTGGAATCAAATAGGATCTGATCATTTTATGTAGAATTTTGTCATGTTTTAATTTTAAACTTTTTTATTTCAAGAATCGGATTTTTAAAATCTAAAATATTTTTTTCACAAACTAATTATAAGTATATAATTGGTGGTGGTCTTATTCAAATACATAAATGCAAATTTCCTTTTAAAATTTAAATATATTAAAAATTTACAAAATACATCACAACTTCTAAACTAATATCTGAAAGAAATAATTGACATACGAGTATATAAATGTTCTAATTCCATAAAATAGGAATTGACTAAAAATCAGTTTTCCTAAACTTATGAAAACTGACAATCATTTGACATTTTATAGATGTATGTTTCTCAGCTAATATAATATGTACTCCCAGCTATAGACTGAGCACAAGATAATTAAATAAAAACATGATTTTTGTTTTCGATTTTACTCAATTGCTTTTTATTGTCAGTTTACCCAACGTTTTTTTTTCTGTTCTTTAATTACTGATTTTAACAAAATTTAATGATGGTATTCTTCCTTTGAGGGATGAGCTTGGATGTAGGCAATAGCTTTCAAGATGGCTTCTGGGATGGGGTGAGGAGTGGGCAAAGCATCACTGATGGGTTGGTAACCGTATTCATCGGCAACATATTTGACACCAATATGTTCACCTTCGGGAGAGATCCAATCGAAATCACCATGAATGTTGCCATGTTCGTCACCGGAGGCAGCTTGATGGATGTGGTTGGTGGTTTCCAAAATGGAATCGAAACCATCGGCTCTGACATCGGATTTCAAGAGGGTGGCTTCGGCGTGAACATCGTCGGGATTGCCAGCGGCAGCGCAGGCGATCAAAGCGGCAAGAAGGAACTGTGGATAGAATAAATATTTTATGAGTTTATGTCTTCCAAAGAAGGAAATTTATTTGTTCAACTTACGAATTTGAACATTTTGGTTATTGCAGGTTTATTAAAACTTGGTAAACTGTGCTAATAGTCGATTTTGGTTTCGTTTTTATACGTTTTTGCATTTAAATTATTGATTTTTTTATGTTGGAGAGTATAAAAACTAGATTGTTATTGTATATTTTATTTATTTTTTCTATTTTGTTTTTTTTTTCACCTAAAATTCAAAATTTTTTAGTTTTAAGCTCATGTTTAAAACCAGTTCATTTTTTATATTATTTATAGTTTTGTTTTTTTTCTGGATGCATTTTCTTGTATCTGTCCCCATTTTAACACTTAATAAAATTAGAGCATAAAGGAAACACTCTACATAGTTAAAGTGAATAAGTGAATAAAATAGTTTTTCACAAATGATAAGTAATAATGATACAATTGTGTGGATACACTGAATGTACTCTTAGTAAGATATTACAAATTAAACCAAATTAATTCATCATAAGAATATTTATATAATAATAAAAACAAACTTTTTCGAAATGCCAAAAAACCTTTTCTTCATACTTTAATTTGTGAATTAAAAAACTGGTCAGAAACTGCATTCAGATTCTAGATCATGAATAAAGTTGCTCTAATTTAAAGCCATTAATAATGAAACAAACAAAACTTGATTAAATTATAAGCAGCTTCATAATTATTATTAATTTTATTCCAGCCAGCACAAAATTCTAGATTTTATGCAACAACTAAACAATTTTACAAAAATAAAGAATAATCTAGCATCAATACAATCTACTATTTATGTAGAAACCAACACAGAAATTGAAAAAAGTATAAAAACGAAACTAAAATCGACTATTAGCACAGTTTACCAAGTTTTAATAAACCTGCAATAACCAAAATGTTCAAATTCGTAAGTTGAACAAATAAATTTCCTTCTTTGGAAGACATAAACTCATAAAATATTTATTCTATCCACAGTTCCTTCTTGCCGCTTTGATCGCCTGCGCTGCCGCTGGCAATCCCGACGATGTTCACGCCGAAGCCACCCTCTTGAAATCCGATGTCAGAGCCGATGGTTTCGATTCCATTTTGGAAACCACCAACCACATCCATCAAGCTGCCTCCGGTGACGAACATGGCAACATTCATGGTGATTTCGATTGGATCTCTCCCGAAGGTGAACATATTGGTGTCAAATATGTTGCCGATGAATACGGTTACCAACCCATCAGTGATGCTTTGCCCACTCCTCACCCCATCCCAGAAGCCATCTTGAAAGCTATTGCCTACATCCAAGCTCATCCCTCAAAGGAAGAATACCATCATTAAATTTTGTTAAAATCAGTAATTAAAGAACAGAAAAAAAAACGTTGGGTAAACTGACAATAAAAAGCAATTGAGTAAAATCGAAAACAAAAATCATGTTTTTATTTAATTATCTTGTGCTCAGTCTATAGCTGGGAGTACATATTATATTAGCTGAGAAACATACATCTATAAAATGTCAAATGATTGTCAGTTTTCATAAGTTTAGGAAAACTGATTTTTAGTCAATTCCTATTTTATGGAATTAGAACATTTATATACTCGTATGTCAATTATTTCTTTCAGATATTAGTTTAGAAGTTGTGATGTATTTTGTAAATTTTTAATATATTTAAATTTTAAAAGGAAATTTGCATTTATGTATTTGAATAAGACCACCACCAATTATATACTTATAATTAGTTTGTGAAAAAAATATTTTAGATTTTAAAAATCCGATTCTTGAAATAAAAAAGTTTAAAATTAAAACATGACAAAATTCTACATAAAATGATCAGATCCTATTTGATTCCAATGTGCCAATTGTCTAGAATATACATATAACTTTACAATGGTATTCTTTGAATTGTTAATTAAAATGAACCAAGCCGAAATAATAAGAAATTTTCTCTCATAATAAATATAAAGTTGAACAATTTTGCATTAAAAAAAAAACAGTAGTCCCTAAAAATTAATAAATATAAAGTTAATTTTATATAATTAATAATGTCATTTAAATTTAACACAGTGATTGGAAATTGTTAAATGGAGCCCCAATATAAAATTCTATCTACATTTAAATAGAAAGTCTTCAAATTTTAAGCTTTTTTAATAAAAAAAATATTTAAACAAAAAGTTATATTAATATTTCTCTGTATTGAGTGAGAATACATTTGAATATAAGCGACTCCCTGTTTTTTCTCAAAACTTTACAGAACATATGCAATGTAAACTTTTATGCAATTGTTTACAATTTTTGCAGATTGTGACAACAAAACTGATTGTCCTTTTAGGTCTATTAAATATCATGTTTAATAAAAAGTCAATAATCGACCAAAAGTAGTAATTAATATGCATTTACAAGCCAGTTAGACAATTTCATTAAACTTAAATTAAACCAAAAGTAGAGATAAAG
The DNA here is from genome assembly GCA_950370525.1 of Bellardia bayeri. NCBI lineage: Eukaryota > Metazoa > Arthropoda > Insecta > Diptera > Calliphoridae > Bellardia > Bellardia bayeri. Next base: position 4,178,925 of record OX493268.1, read on the forward strand.
AGCCACTGATTAATTAGGCCTAACTTTGTAACTTGAATGCAAAGAACCAAAATATATTTAAGATTTCTTGCATGAAATATAAGAACCTAAACACTTGACTAATGCAGCTTTTCTATAATTCTATATTTGAGCAACAGTTGTCAAGTATTTTTTGTTTTACCAGCTATTCCCAAGATTTTCAAGAAGATCATGAATATAAATTTTTTGTTCAATTTTGTCTAAAACTTAAATGTCAAATTATTGACCTTATCAAAAAAAAAAGTATTTGCAAATATTTAGATTTTTTATCAAATGCCGTTTATTGTCAGTTTAACCAACGTTTTATCTTTGTTGCTAACAAAATTTAATGATGGTATTCTTCCTTTGAGGGATGAGCTTGGATGTAGGCAATAGCTTTCAAGATGGCTTCTGGGATGGGGTGAGGAGTGGGCAAAGCATCACTGATGGGTTGGTAACCGTATTCATCGGCAACATATTTGACACCAATATGTTCACCTTCGGGAGAGATCCATTCGAAGTCACCATGAATGTTGCCATGTTCGTCACCGGAGGCAGCTTGATGGATGTGGTTGGTGGTTTCCAAAACGGAATCGAAACCATCGGCTCTGACATCGGATTTCAAGAGGGTTGTTTCAGCGTGAACATCATCGGAATCAGCTGCGGCAGCGCAGGCGATCAAAGCGGCAAGAAGGAACTAAAGAAAGATTAAATTGCTTTAGAATTTGTACAAATGGAATATTTTTTTTTGTGCAACTTACGAATTTGAACATTTTTGTTACTGCAGGTTTACTAAAACTTGTTAAACTGTACTTATTTTAAAATTGCTTTTTGTTTTTATACTTTTTAGAATTTCAGTTTTGGGTGCTTTGTTGTCGAAGAGTTTTTAAACTAGATTTTAAAATTTATTTACTTTTCAGGTTTTGCATAAAATCCAGAATTTTTTTCGGAATTTTATGTATTTCATAGAATATTTGCAGCAGATAAGTTTTGTTTTTTTTTTTATTAATTATTGTTTGCATTTGTTAGAGCAAATTTTCATAATTCATGGTCAACATGGATGTTCTTATTATTTTGTTTTTTCTTTATAACACAAACTAAATTTATTGTCTAAACATTTATTCTATTTTGCTACTGATTTCAAAAAAAAAAAAAAACTGGTGTAAATGGAATCATACAATTAAGCCAAATCAATTTCAAATAACTGATTGAGTACAAAAGCTTTTTGGTGAAAATTGTTTAACAATTTTTTTTTTGTTGTGAATTAAATGAAGTAAAACATAATTGACAAATAATTTGTTTTGTAAAGTGGTGAATTTGCAAGTTTTCGAAATTGTTTTTGTTTTCGATCTCAGAGCATTATATTCTGAATAATTTATTCATCATCTATTTGTTTGATAATAATTTTCAAAAAATCTCTCCTCTATATATACATATAATATATAAAAAAAATTTTGTTTGAATTTCCTGAAAGGCTGGCATTTGTAGAAATGTTTGCAAAATATACAAAAGTAATTTAGTCAAGCCAAGATATAGGCTTGCAATGAATAAAATTAATTTTGGTTCTAAATTTCTTTAATTTATTCCTTAAAGCTTTTAAAGAAAAATTCAGTACACCACTTATGACTCTAATAATTATCATTAAATCACTCAAAAATTCTCTAATTTCTGATGAGTGTTTTCTCTATAAAACATAATCAGAGTCTGATATGTTTTTTTCTAGAAAATATGATCAGAGTCTGATGAGTATTTGATCTAGAAAACATGGTCAGAGTCTGATGAGTGTTTTCATTTGAAAACATGATCACAGTTTTTATCTAGAAAACATGATCAAAATCTAATGAGTTTCTTTTTATATAGAAAACATGATCGGAGTCTGATATATTTTTCTCTAGAAAACATGATCGCAGGCTGATATGTTTTTCTCTCGAAAACATGATCAGAGTTCTTATCTAGAAAACATGATCAGAGTCTGATATATTTTTCTCTAGAAAATATGATCAGAGTCTGATGAGTTTTATTTAGAAAACACGATCAGAGTCTGATGAGTATTTTATCTAGAAAACATGGTCAGAGTCTGATGAGTGTTTTCATTTGAAAACATGATCACAGTTTTTATCTAGAAAACATGATCAAAATCTAATGAGTTTCTTTTTATATAGAAAACATGATCGGAGTCTGATATATTTTTCTCTAGAAAACATGATCGCAGGCTGATATGTTTTTCTCTCGAAAACATGATCAGACTTCTTTCTAGAAAACAAGATCAGAGTCTGATGAGTTTTATTCTCTAGAAAACATGATCAAAATCTAATGAGTTTCTTTTTATATAGAAAACATGATCGGAGTCTGATATATTTTTCTCTAGAAAACATGATCAGAGTTTTTTTTTCTAGAAAACATGATCAGAGTCTGATGAGTTTTTTTTTCTAGAAAACATGATCAGAGTCTGATGAGTATTTTGTCTAGAAAACATGATCAGAGGCTGATATGTTTTTCTCTCGAAAACATGATCAGACTGTTTTCTAGAAAACAAGATCAGAGTCTGATGAGATTTTTTTTCTCTAGAAAACATGATCAGAGTCTGATTAGAAAACATTATCATGGTCTGATGAGTTCCCAACCTGAACTTGATATTGACATTACTTTTAAAAGTGTTAGATAATAGCTGTCGTATCTGCATATATATGTAAAAGAATTCATTTATTAAACAGCTCTGGATTTATAATTTAAAAAAGTACACCGAATTACTTGATTTAGTTTCAATTGCAATTTATTGTCAGTTTAAAAAAAAACTTTTTTTTTATAATTTTATCAAAAATGAATTATCCATTTAATGATGGGGCTCATCGTGAGGAGGATGAGCTTGGATGTAGGCAATAGCTTTCAAGATGGCTTCTGGGATGGGGTGAGGAGTGGGCAAAACATCACTGATGGGTTGGTAACCGTTTTCATCGGCAACATATTTGACACCAATATGTTCACCTTCGGGAGAGATCCATTCGAAGTCACCATGAATGTTGCCATGTTCGTCACCGGAGGCTACTTGATGGATGTGGTTGGTGGTCTCCAAAGCAGAATCGAAACCATCGGCTCTAACATCGGATTTCAAGAGGGTGGCTTCAGCATGTACATCTTCATCGCTAACAGCAGCAGCGAAGGCAATCAAGGTGGTGATAAGGAACTGCAAAAAGTTTTTAATATTAATAATATGATTCTTTTTATTTTAGAATTTATTTCCTTAAATAAAGGATTTTGCCGGCTAATTCTTTTAACTACTTACTAATTTGAACATTTTTGTTTTAGCAGATTAATAAAAGTTTGTTAAACTGTACTGTTTTTAGATTTTTGTTTGGCTTTTATACAATTATTTGATTTAATTAAAACCAGGCAGCTAATACTTGGAATATTAAAACTAGATTTTATTTGGTATTTACTTTTTTCGGGTTTGTTAATCAGGATTTGTGTGTTTTTGTTTTATTTTATAATTTGTGCAATTAAATGCAGTTATAGGCCGATTTTAATTTTGTTTTATTTTGCTCATTAGTTTGAATTTAATTTTGTCTTAAAGAGTGTTTAAGTGTTTTTAGTGTTAACAATTATGTATGTTTGGGAGACGTGTGCTGTTTACTTAGTTTTGTGTAGCATATTTTGAGGTTAATTAGCCGGTATATAATGGCGCTTGTTAAAATGTGAATGAATTTTAGCTTTTCAGTATAAGTTTACTTTGTAATTACGTATTTTAAAATAGATTGATAGATTAGATTAAAGATTTTATTTAATTTAATAATACCAGTTTTTATTTGCAGTAAAGTTTACTGTATTAAACCCATAGTTTAAATTCCGGTTTTTAACATCCTTCAAACAGTGGCTCACATAATTTTCTCAATATTAATGATCGAGTACCGTACATTATGAATGGAATTCTTTAAAAAGTTTTTAAATAAGCATACTGTTGTTGTTAAGAGAGAGAGAGGAAGAGAAAGAGAGAAAATCATGAAACTACCAACACAGTTTAAACTTGCAGTTATAAGCATTTAAATATGGTTTAACTATTTATTAATTAATAAAAATACTGGTTAAACTAGGTTTATATTGTGCTTCCACTATAATTTAAAAAGTTTGTTTTAGAAAAATAATGTAGCAAAAATGTTTTAAACAGACTGTTAATAAAATTAATTGTTCTCACGACAATTAGATTTTCGCTTAGGAATAACTCGAGTTTTCTTGGCTAACGGTTTACAGCTCAGAAACAGCTGTTTACCGTGGAATAAATTATGACGTACAGGAGAGGAATTTTGCCAAAAAAAAAAAATATGGGCATAAATCTGTTACTTCTAAATGGATTAAAATTTTCAGTGTAGTTTAAATTTTGATTTTACGCATGACCTCAACGTAGGTGACCTCGATAGCTTATGTACAAGTAAATATTGTAATGTGCTTACAGGTTGTAATGCTCAAAATTCTTACTTAAATACAGTAAAAATGTTTTCGCTACAGTCTTAGAATTCCGTTCACAACTTGTAATTGTGTTAATCAATTTTGCTGGTTTTCAATACCAAAGTAATTAAGATAATAATTAATATTAGGAATGAATTTAATGCATTTCAGTTTTGTATTTTAGACTTGAGCATGATTCACACAGACATTTAAAAGAACATAAATAGTTAACAAAATTTCATAGATTGTAAATTGTAATTCAAATATTAATTTGAACTAATTTTCAGTGTTGGATTTTAATTAAACTCTTTGCGATTTGAATGGCTTAAATATTTCTAAACATTGTTCACATTATATCCGGTCACTACACCACTACATAAGCTTGTATGACTTGTTTCCAAACAATTCCTAGGATTGTATTTATAAGAGTGATGAGCTATGGAAAATCAAAATAGATTAATATTTGATGTTAATCTGTTTTGGCTCAACTGTCTCTTCAGTACTGACCACAAATTCCGAATCGGATTGAGGTAGGGACTTTTTACTGGCCACTGCATCAAAAGAAAATTCTGCTCTATAAGCCTTTCATGATTTTGAAAGTCCAGCTGAATAAGTATTAAATAAGTATTTTCATCCACATGATAAACGCTCTTACAACAATATCAGGAAAATAAGTTTGCCAAATACGCAGATTTGATTTTTCCTTAGATTCTTTGCAGTAAAGCCATGTAAATCAACCCATTAGCAATACCAACGTGACCGTCTCGCCCAACATGATTCATTGATTCCTTAAATTCGATTAAATTCTAATTTGTCTAATTTGCTTCTAGTCATCAATTTCTGTCCTTTCTGGCAAACTATAACCGTGCCTTTTGCTATAAAAGCAGCTTTTGGTGTTAAACATTTGATAAAAGAAAAAAGCTTGAGGAAAATAATGAGAATCGGTTCATGATTTCTCATGATCTTCCCGAAATATTGCTCAATTATACATAAAAGCCTATAAAATTAAAATATCAATACAAAATTCAGCACAAATAAGTTTCATGCAAAAACAAATCGCAAACCGAAATTGTTTTAGTTCGGTCTATGTTTGACCATGGGCCCCATATAAAATCCACTTCCAAAATTCACTTAAATATGTATAAAACTGGTATAAATAATGTTAAACGGTTAATATTTCCTTATAGGTAAATAAATTGTTGTACTAAATTTTATAGTGGTCGGCCCATAATTGGTCATAGCTCCCATAAAGCCATTTATGTTTATATATATCTTATAATATCGGTACCGACTCACAACTTTGTACAGATCATTTACATATACACAAAAAACATTCTGCAGAATTTTGTGAATTTCGGTCCATATTTGACCGTATTCCCCATATAAAGCCTTTTTCGAAAATTACTTTATTCAACCTGCTGGATTTTGAGAACATCGGTCCATATTTGACCGATTTAGTACTAATATGTATCTTAAATATACCGTTATTATGTTGATATCCTCATATGCATAAAATTCACTGTTCCAAAATTAAAGAAGATCGGCCGATGATTTGTCATGATTTGCCCATGATTTGCCATATAAGAACCATTTCCGAAAAACAATTTAACCCACAAAAATGTATAATAAATATTGATATGTTACTGGATTTTGTAGCTGTCAGTCAATAATAGCAATAGCTCCCAAATTAAGTTCACTTCCGAGTACACCAACCAACCATACAACTCTTGTAAAATTAATTAACGTTATTTAGATGAAATTCAACCAAATCACATTACTGGATACTAGAGTTGTGCCCGGTCATTTTCGTTCATTTATCCAAGACTGATTCGGTTATTTAATTTGTTCAATCGTTCACTTTGAACGAATGAATACAACCATTATTGAATGTGATTTTCTTCTTGTCTTTTGATAAACAGCAGCTGAACGAAATTGATCCGTACACTATTGAACGAAAATCGTTCAGTTAAATGACCGGCTCATTCCGTTCAATGAAGTGATCCGTTCATTTTAACCCGTTCGTTCATGAACGACACAGCTCTACTGGATACTAGATTTAGCAGCTATCAGTCCATAATTGTTCCACTTCTACTATGCCACCCAAAAATCTCTTATAAATAATATTATTGAGACCAAATTCAAACAAAAAAGCCTCACCTTATATCTTTCTCAAGATGATTATGAAAATCAGACAAACATTGTAAAATACAGTAAGAATCGGTAATTACATCAATTATAAATGGTCAAAATTAGATAAAATTTCAAAATATTTAACATAAATTGAGTTTCAAACAATATATAAAATGCTAATAAAATTTGCACTAAGACTGAATAGAAAACACAGAATAAGGGTATTCTAGTATTATAGCAAGTGTAGTTTTTGTATTTCTTATTACGTTTAGGTGGAGGGTATTAAAGATTTGGCTAAATATTAATTTCCCGCAAATGATTATTTTGTATTGTAAATAAGTTGGTACAGCATTAAACCTAAAATTAAGGACAAAAAACAACTTAAAATTTTCCTTTTTAGTTTTAATTAATTTTTAAGCAATAAAAAGTCCACAAGACACAAACATATACTCAATTGGGGAGCACTTGAGAATACCAAACTGTCTATAATCAATTATTACGCTACAGTGTTACGTATTGAAAGTAATTATGGTTGTATGGTCCAATTTAAGCACTAGGAGAGGAAAAAATTATCATTGATGTACAACTCTCCTTACCGATCAGCTGTTGTCAAGTAAAACTTTAATTTATTCTTCAAAACTCTGGTGTATTTCCTAAGATGCTTTAAGAATTTAAGACAGGTTTTAAAGCATATGATTAATTAAATTTTAATATTCATAATTTTTTAATAAAAACAACACAAATCTTAAACTGCCAAACTGCGCTTTATTCAGTTACTAGTTTCTATTTTTGATCAAACCAGATTCACTTTTGCGCATGTCTATTAGACTTTTCACATTCTTCTATTGTTTAACCAGAATTGTTTGTTCAACAGGTTTATATAGAAATCCATTAGCATTTTATTTCTCTAAATGTGTATGTTAATTTTTTGTGTCAATTGCACAAAAAAAAAAAATAAAAAACAGAACCAACAAACAAAGATGTTTAACACCATTTGACATTTTCAAGATTAATTTATATACAAAAGACTTAATGGCCACATTTATGAGCTATACTTATATGAGTAAAACAAGTCTAGATAAACTGAAATTAATACAAATTAATTAAGAAAACAACTAATGGCCAAATTCTCGGTCATTAGTTAACCATTGGTAAACTAAAATACTAACTATTGTTTAACTATTACTTGATATTCTCATGGCAAACTAAGCATTGCGAATAAAGAATCATTAATTAAGCCTTTGGATTTGTGCTGATGTTTGTAACGCCCAGAAATATTTGTCCAACACCCATTAAAGTATACCGATCGACTCAGAATCATTTTCTAAGTCGATTTAACGACGTCCGTCCGTCCGTTCGTCCGTCTGGCTGGCTGGCTTTCCATGTAAAGCTTGTTCGCAGAGTACAGGTCGCAATTTTGAAGATATTTCAATAAAATTTGGTACATAATATTTTTTCGGCCCAAGGATGGATGGGATTGAAACTGGTAAAAATCGGTTCATTATTTCACCTGGCTCCCATACAATTGTCCTCCCGAAATTGGGGTTTACCGATCATAAATGTTTGAATTATGCAAGTATCCAAACAAATTTCATCACCAATGAGTGGTAAATGAAGCCAAATCACATCTATAAATTTTGTGCAGATCGGTCCATAATTAGTCGTAGCTCCCATATAAGGCCCACTTTCGAAAATCACTTTAAAGAGCATAACTCTCTCAAAAATGTTGGTATCCAAATAATATTGAACGAAAATATATTTCATATGTCTAAAAATAATACGGAACAATTTTATTATGATTGGTTCATAATTAGTCGTAGCTCACTTTCGAAATTCACTTTAACGACCATAAATTTCTTAAAAATGTTGGTATTCAAATAAAATTTGACACAAATAAGTGTGATAGATACAGAAATAATGACACCTAATTTTATAATGGTCGGTCCATAATTAGTCGAAGCTCCCATATAAGACCCTCTCCGTAATTCACTTTAAGCTCCATAAATCTTTTAAAAGTATTTATATCGAGATAAAGTTTAACATACACAATATTTATATTCACAAAAATCATGACACTAAATTTTTGGATGATCGGTCCACAATAGATTATATCTCCCACATAACGCCTATTTCTAAAAAACTGGGTGTAGGGTATTATATAGTCGGGCTTGACCGACTATACTTTCTTACTTGTTTTTTCTGAATTAGACTGTGTGAATTTAGCCATTAGTCAAATACGGTTTACATGCAGTAACTAAACAAAAGAAACACACAAAAAAAAAACATGAATGAAGATACGAGTATAAACATAAATTTATATGAATAATTTATAAATAAAACAAAGGAAACAAAAAAAAAAAAGATTGTTGCTATACAGTTTATGAGTTCAAAATTGATAGTTTTTTTCCAACAGACCCAACCCAAGACCATTGCCAAGCATTTGAGATGGTAGCTAATAAGAAAGCAACAATTAATACTCGTTAATCAAATTCATTTTGTTAACAATAGTTTATGCAGACATTATTTATCTTATAAATTAAGCAAATATTGTGAAAAAATTTATTAATAATCGTTTTCATTTAAAATAGTTAAATATATTTATATTAAAAATTCGAAATTTTTCAAATACACATCATTTTTGCTAGTAAGGTTAAGGTTAAACTTACTTTTTATACATCTACTCGTACATATGTATGTACGAGGTCTGATCAAAAAATAACCGTTGTTTTGAAATTTCGTGAGTTACGTATGTTTGATTTTCGCATTTTTGTTTTTTGTTATGTTGGTACACATGTCTGTTATATATGTTGGTAATATCAGCCATTTTGGATTGTCAGTTTGTTTTTGACAGATAAAAAGGTTAGTCATGTTTTGGTGTGCTCTTCGATTTTTTTCTAATTCGAAAAAATGGATCAAAGAAGTATTAAGTTTTGTGTAAAAAATGAAACTAAATGCGCAAGGACATTTGAAATGTTGACTGTAGCGTTTGGCGAGTCTACTATAAGCAGAACACAAGTTCAATTGTGGTATGACCGGTTTAAGGAAGGCCGAGAAGATGTCAATTACAACGATGACAACAACCGATAAAAACATTGAAGCAGTGAAGAAAATGATTTTGGATAATCGTCGAATGAGCCATGAAACGAGCGGCAGCGAAGATTGTTCCAAAATTGCTAAATTTTGAGCAAAAACAACGTCGCATGGACAGCGTTCACGAGCTGTTGAACATCGTCAATGACGATCCAGATTTCCTCAAAAAGGTCATAAGTGTATGGCCATGACATTGAAACCAACACCCAATCATCCCAATAGAAACGTCCAGAAGAGCCAAGACCGAAAAAAGCACCTCAAGTTCGGTAAAATGTGAAGGTTTTGCTCACTGTTTTCTTCGACAGTAATGGCGTGGTGCATCATGAATTCTTGCCACACGGTCGTACGGTCAATAAGGAATACTACCTTGAAGTTGTGCGACGTTTGCGCGAAACAATTCGTCAGAAACTCAAAAAAATTGTGGAAAACCCCAATCATGGATTTTGCACCATAATAACGCACCAGCTCACACATACATCGATGCTTGTGCGCGAGTTTTTGCCCAAAAACAAAACCATTATCATGCCTTAACCACCGTATTCACCGAACTTGGCCCCCGCTGACTTTTTCCTCTTCCCAAAACTGAAGACACCGATGAAAGGAAAGCGTTTTGCTGCGATTGAGGAGATAAAAGAAAAATTCGCAACAGGAGCTGTTGGCGATACCAAAAAGCCCGTTTCAGAAGTGTTTCGAGGATTGGAAAAAACGCTGGCATAAGTGTATTATATCTGAGGGGAATTACTTTAAAGGGGACAAGATAGTTATTGATGAATAAATAAATACTTTTTGAAAAATTTTAAAATAACGGTTATTTTTTGATCAGACCTCGTACATACATATACTAACGAAATCTCTCAATATAGCTTATGCACAATTTATTGTTGTTCCTTGTTATAAGTTGTGTTATTTTGCTGGTTTATTTTTATTTATTAATTTTCAGCAAAAAAAAAACAAACTGGTTTAATATATATTTTTTTGTGCCCAAAATATTTATTGTTTATATAATTTACAGTTATATTTTTAATATTTCTAGTTTTTTTTTTTAACAAAAATATTCATTCCATCCTGCATTTATGGAAATAAATTTGTACTCGAAGTTTTTTACATATATTGTTTGGTATTTTTGTGTGCCTTCTTTTAAATAAAAGAATTAAAAGTATTTGAATAAAATCGAAATGATTTTATACGTAAATGTTTGCTACACTCATATAATGATTACATACATACATTCAGATTTAGGGTTCTTTGAAAATATTAGATAATTAAAATACAACTTCATATGTAAAAAACAAAACATATGTGTATATATTTACAATAGAGTGGTTCGAAAAAAAAGTTGTGTTAGTCACCCCCTAGGATTTAAGATAATTTAAAAGCAACTCCAGAAATTATTTTTTTATTTGTTTGCCACGCCTACAAATACCGCCCCCTTAGTATTTTGTTTACTGCGTCCTTTTTAGTCCTTAATAATTCTTTTCTACCACGTCAAATTCTAATCATGACTTTTAAAAATGTTAAATATTTTTGTACGAATTTTTAAAAGTCATGACTAAAATTTGACGAGTTAGTAAAACATAATTAAGAACAGAAATGTAGCCCTTACAGAGCCATGAACACCGGTATACTAAATGTTATGATCGCACAAAAAATAGCGACACAGTGAACAGAACAGGGTGTGGCAAAAAAATAAAAAAAATATTTCTGCAATTGTTCTTACAATATCTTTAAGCCTGGGGGAGACTGACACAACTTTTTTTTGTATGGAAGGCGAACCACTCTAATATACATGATCACAGTTTTTAGCTAGAAAACATGATCAAAATCTAATGAGTTTCTTTTTATATAGAAAACATGATCGGAGTCTGATATATTTTTCTCTAGAACTCTAGAGTTTTTTTTTCTAGAAAACATGATCAGAGTCTGATGAGTTTTTTTCTCTAGAAAACATGATCAGAGTCTAATGAGAAAACATGATCATGGTCTAATGAGTTAACAACCGGAACTTGATATTGACATGTCATTACCTTTAAACATACTCTAAGGAGTTAGGTAATAGCTGGCGTATCTGCATATGCATATATGTAAAAGAACTCATTTATTAAACAGCTCTGGACACCATGAACTGATTTCTAATTTAAAAACGTACACCGAATTACTTGATTTAGTTTCAATTGCAATTTATTGTCAGTTTAAAAAAAAACTTTTTTTTTATAATTTTATCAAAAATGAATTATCCATTTAATGATGGGGCTCATCGTGAGGAGGATGAGCTTGGATGTAGGCAATAGCTTTCAAGATGGCTTCTGGGATGGGGTGAGGAGTGGGCAAAACATCACTGATGGGTTGGTAACCGTTTTCATCGGCAACATATTTGACACCAATATGTTCACCTTCGGGAGAGATCCATTCGAAGTCACCATGAATGTTGCCATGTTCGTCACCGGAGGCTACTTGATGGATGTGGTTGGTGGTCTCCAAAGCAGAATCGAAACCATCGGCTCTAACATCGGATTTCAAGAGGGTGGCTTCAGCATGTACATCTTCATCGCTAACAGCAGCAGCGAAGGCAATCAAGGTGGTGATAAGGAACTGCAAAAAGTTTTTAATATTAATAATTCTTTTTATTTTAGAATTTATTTCCTTAAATAAAGGATTTTGCCGGCTAATTCTTTTAACTACTTACTAATTTGAACATTTTTGTTTTAGCAGATTAATAAAAGTTTGTTAAACTGTACTGTTTTTAGATTTTTGTTTGGCTTTTATACAATTATTTGATTTAATTAAAACCAGGCAGCTAATACTTGGAATATTAAAACTAGATTTTATTTGGTATTTACTTTTTTCGGGTTTGTTAATCAGGATTTGTGTGTTTTTGTTTTATTTTATAATTGCAATTAATATGAATAAATTAAATGCAGTTATGGGCCGATTTTAATTTTGTTTAATTTTGCTAATTAGTTTGAATTTAATTTTGTCTTAAAGAGTGGAAGATTTTCTTAGTGTTTAGGTGTTTTTAGTGTTAATAATTATGCATATTTTAGAAATCTGTGATGTTTACTTAGTTATGTGTAGCATATTTTTTCGATCGCTGCTGTATACAAACACATATACATATGTATGTGTTTTAAAATAAAATAGTTTTGATTTGCTTTAAACATCTTTAAGATATACACAAAACCCAAAGAGTTTAATTAAAAATTCAACTATACAAAGTACAGTGGGAAACACAAATGATCCAACTTGTTATTAAACAAATAAAGGAAATTTACAAAATGTTTTCTGTCATTTATTTTAGTTAAAAAACTAAACAAAATTATTTGCAATAAGAAAACGGAAAATAGTTATTTTCTGTAAATAATGAATTAATATAAAAAGAACAGGCATTTACTCAATTTTGCACAAGTGTGTCTTTTCCGAAATATTTGCACAAAAATATCGAAATATACCTTTAAAATGGCATGTGTTTGCTTTGTTTATGACTTTAAAAAACAAACACTTTTTGCAAATTATCCAACAAAAATAAAATTATAATACAAATTATAGTAAATAGTAAAGAAACTATCAAAACAATATTCAAGCAATGATAAAAAACTAGCTATTCCACGACAGTAGTGAAACAGCATAAAGTAAATTTAAAAAGTCTCGTTCTATTGTTTCCGTACCAGAAATCAGAGGTCACAAAAAGTTATTAACGAATGCGAAAGCAAGTCTCATGATATAACAAATGAAAAGAGACAAGTGTTTAACATAAAAAGATGCTCTATAGCAATATGCAAACTTCACGATATTAGTAAAAAAAAAACTTTAAACTTATATTGTCATAAAAACAATGCTAGGGCACAGTTAAAGTTTACCAGAGAGCACAGAAATTAGACAGCAGATGACTGAAAACATGTAATATTGTAAAACGAATTAAAATTTGATTGTTTTTAAACCGAACAGCAGAAAAAATTCACTGACACCATTGTAAGGAAACAATAAGCACAGTGGGAAGAACTTCGTGTTATGGATTTGCATTATTTGGTGGCACAACAAATCACTGCAATGAAACGAAGGAATCATGAGGAAAAAAAAATAATTTTGTAAAAACTATCAAAAGAGATTTCGTCGTTACGTTAGGAATGTCAAAATATGCAACTCAAAGCCAGCCGATGTGAAATTTCAACGTTTGAAACCGCTAATCAACGATATCGTTGACGGCAAACAAAATTTAGTAAAATTTTGAAATTTTCAACAACACTTTTTCTATAAACTGACGAGTAATTTTCTTACGTGACATTGATTACTCGCCAAAAAAAAAAAAAGTTACAGACACAGTTTTGTGAGAATAACAGCTGTTTGTTTCAATTTATGGCACACATTTGAATCGAAAAGTTTCTCGACGCGGGAGTTACAGAACACAGATTTCTTTAAAAAGCTTCTGAAGTGTAACCGGATTTGATGTGAACAAAACTGTATTAAAATATGTATTTGTACATTTCTTTGGCAAAAAAAAAGACCCTGTGCCGTTGCATATCAAGGACTTGATAAACTATATTCCAAGTTGTTAGATTTTTGAAAAAGCTAAAAATTACTGAGATTCTACTATAAGTTAAATATATTTTAATTATCACAAGGCAGCACATTATTAATACATATATATAATAAGTTGTATATTAAAAAAAATTCCAGCAAATTCTATTATGTGATTATAAAAATGCAATTTTATCTGTTACATAATTACAATTACCAACTCATAATTACAACATAACATAGGGTGTTTTTTTAGATGTATAGAACTTTGCAAACTTTGTATTGAACCAAAGATGATTTTTTTTAAATTGACATGAAATTTTCTTTATTCTGGCATAATAATTTAAATATGACTTCTGGCATATGAATGGCTCGGATGTTGTCTAATCTGAAAGTCCAATTTTCGATGATTTTTCCAACATTTATGGCCGTATATTGGCAAGTAGTTAATCATTACAGGCTTATCGGCGTAGACTAGCGACTTCAAATATAAATTATTTGACAGCTGACAAAATGGCCGCCAGTTAAAAAAGTGCTGCCAACTTACAGTTATATACACATTAAGAAAACACCCTATATTTTTATTTTATGTTATTTAAAGAGTACCTATACATACATATTTACCTTTATTCTATCAATATTATGCAAAAGTATATAAACTTACACTTGAGTGAATAATTGCTTACGAGTTTCCCAAACAAATTCAAATTTATCTATTCAAATGCACATTTGCAGTAATGAAATTTACAAAAAAAGTTTCGTAATCATATGTATGTACAAGTACATTGTAGGTACACATCAGCTAAAATATTAATATTATTGAAAATAAATACATACATATCGCGCCCTAAATACAAAAGGGTCACAACTCAAGATATTAAAATTTTCAGGAGATACAAAAAACTGTTCATCGTGCACAAGCAACAAACAAACTTAACATAAAAATAGAAATAATTGTATTTTTCCAGTTAAAGAAGATAGTGAGTGAAAGAAATTTGTGCAGTAGTTAGAGATGTGTACTCTGAATTAATTTGTGGAAAAAAAGTAAATTTTGGAAAATTTTGAGTTGTGACCCTTTTGTATTTAGGGTGCGATATCTATGTATGTTAATATTGAAAGATATTTTAATAATAATGTAGTAATTATTAATATAGTAAAAATGTTTAAAGTTAATTACCCAAATGGCTTATCGGTATTTAGTAAAGTTTTTGAAGGTCTCTAAAAATATGTGTAAATGTTTTTTATTTGCTAAAGTTAATTAAAATTTTACCTTAATTACATTCATGATAAATGGCCACTCGCAAAATAGCAGAAATGGTTATAATACAGCTTTCACAGTCCAAAAAATCATTTAGCGTTTCATCGATGAAAATCGTGTTCATAACAAAGGCCGAAAGGCACCAAATAAAATGTTCAATTGGCATGATGAGCGACACATTTGAAGAAAAATAATGGTCAATCGAAGGCTATCAGCTTCATAACTGGCCTCTGAAGTTGGAGTTGCCTTGGACAAGCAATGATGTGATGAAACTGTTCGTCGTGTCTTGGATCAAGATTATTTTAACGGCCGAGTTGCACGTAAACTCGAAAAACAGACTGTGCAGGCTACATTTCGCCACAGAACATGTTTGCAAGGAATCTGCAAGGAATATTCGGTTCAAATTGCATGTCGTATGTTTGGCTGACACAGAACTCAACAAAGAAGACCTAAAGGCAACAGTGAACAACATGGTGGTGTCAGTGTCAAGATTTGGGCCTGTATGTCAGCTGCTGGTACTGGTTGTTGAAACAACCATGGTAAAGTTTAAGTACAATCAGATTCTGAATCGTTTCATTCCGAAACGAAAATGCATTTGTTAAGGGGAGGATTCTACAGGTTGTGGTAACGTTTTACTAAAATTGCCAATTTCAATTCATAGATAGTTTGATAATTTAAAGTCCGTTTGGTAACATGTCGCTCCTCCTTTATACCAACAGCATGGTTGTAAATTGGAACTCATAAAAAATTTTTAACAAAGCAAACGCTTTGTTCACTCCTGCTGAAAAAGTAGTTCTTGCTAAATTCCTAACATTGGAACTTCTAAGAATCGATTCGTTCTGGTACGAAGATGCAATTGTTTTGGAAAGGATTACATATATTGCAAGATTTTGTATATTTGCCATTTTGATCCCTGTAGCACTCCGTTCGATTTCTGAAAAACATAATTAAGACGGCATACAGCCTTAGTTTAGAGGATACAAAGTTATTACACTTCTATTTTGCAGCACTCGGAATGTGCTAGACAAATAGTTTAAAAACTACCTGATTTAACAATGTTAGCATGATTGGGCATCGATGCATTTGTTTTGGAGAGGATGCATTTTATAGATAGTTTGACAATTCAAAGTTAATTTAGTGTTGCAGGATTTTGTATTCCTGCCCATTTGAGTCCCTGTAGCACTTCGTTCGATTTCTTGAAAACTTAGTAGTTTAGAGAATACACACTTAGCACACTTCTATTAAGGGTAGGAGTAGGAGGGTAGAAAGTGTATTAAGAAAAGAGAAATTACAAATTTAAATAACAAATGTTTTATTTGATCGATAAATTTGTTTTTTTAATAATTCAACTGTAACAGTTTACTTAATGATGTTTGTCCTCAACAGAAGGATGAGTACGAAGATATTCCAAAGCCTTAACAATTTCAACTGGTACTGGAGGAGGTGTAGGCAAAACATTGCTAACGGGTTGATAGCCATGCTCATCGGCCACATATTCCACCTTGATGTGTTCACCTTCTGGAGAAATGTATTCATAATGGCCATGAATGTTGCCATGTTCATCACCGCTGGCACCGCTGGAAATGCTATTGGAGGTTTCTAAGTTGTAATTGAAGCCATCAGCGCGAACATCGGAATCCAAGACTTTGATTTCTGCATGAGTTTCATCGGAATCGGCATAGGCGCAGGCCAAGAGGGCGGCAATAAGCAACTAAAATTTTAAAGTTTAATTTAATAAAATATATACATACATACATACATATGTACATATTTTGATTATTTCATAAGAAAAAAAACTTACATATTTGAGCATGTTTTTTTTTTTTGTTGTTTTTTTGATTATTGTTACAATCGACTAGAAAGTTCTAAATTCAAATGATGTTACTTTCTTTAAAAATCGAAGCTTTTATTTAAAATTATTTTAAAGAAAATAGAAATATTTGGTAGCTGATCCTGTTTTAAATTGAGGCAATTAAAATTCTAGCGGTTAATTTTAAACCTGTGTGTCTGTTTTCTATGGCAAATATGTGCGAAGAAATATGTTAATAGGTTATTTTTATTTAAAGATACTTATCTGAATTATGCATAACAGTTATTAAAGTACATACATATGTATTTTAATATTTTAGTCAAACAAATGTCATGTGCAATTTAATGTATCATTCATTAGCTGCAAACGTGATCTGTTACTTTAGAGTTTAAATTTTAAAAGATATTTGGAATTTTAATCATTCATTCGTTAAAAATAACTGTGTTTATTAAGACGTTTATGTTGTAACCTTCAACCTTCAACAAGTTTTAATTGTATCTATAATATAAAAACAATTGCACAGACTGGCGCTTTTGCAATTTAAGAAATTTGTTTTATTTTCAGCTTGTAATGATTTATTTTAACAAATGTTATTTCTGTTATAATGAACATAAAATGTCTGCGATTTCTTTAAAATTAGAAACCACAATAACAAAGTTAGAACGAAAATTACAAAAAAAAAAATAAGAAAACACTTAAAGGTCATTATTTGAACAGGGTATAATTTTATCTAAGAAAAAATTGTGAGAAATTTTCTGGAGAAAAAAAAAAACACCAACAAAATGCAATTTATTAAAAAAAATTGTGGTTTATTTTATATTTTTTGTTTTCTGGAAATTTTATTGACATTTATTTGAATATTACATTGACATGTGCATAAGTAAGTATATGGAAATTTATTTTATTATCATTATTTCTATTGCACTCTCTTCTCTATGCTCGCCCTTTTCATAAGAGCTTAAGGAAATACGAGTATTGAGAGTTATAAAAATTTAAACTTTAATAAATGTTTATACTTGATTTACTTTTTTGTAAATAAAAATCCATTATTTAATTTATCTGCTATGGAGTTGCTGTTATTATTGGTTGCTTTTAAAGATGTTGATGGTGATGATGGTTGTCAGAGATAATCAACCCCTGTGTTTAAGATACACGCGTGTAACTGTGAAAACTTTACTTGCTGAATTTGAATAAATCTGTAAGAAAATATAAAATGTACAAAAAAAAAAAAAAAATGTTTAAATAAATTATTAAGCAAATAGAAAACTGTAAAGTAAGTTAGCCATTATAATATATTCTATGGGATTGAATATGTTAAAGAGTTGTTGCTTGGTTGGGTTACTTATTTTTGATAGTGTTCTCTGTTCGATTTTTTAAGTGAATAAACAATTTGTAAATTTTTTAAATTTACAGTGGGTGGCCAAATTATTAGTTACACATGCAAAATTGTTTAGTTTGAAGCCGTATAACATTTTAAAATAGTGGAAATTTATCATTTTATTTGTTCTTTTAGGTAAATTAAGTGTTTCTATTTCAATTAAAAATAAATTCTTTTGTTTTAAAAACATATATTTGAGGAAAAGAAATTTTTTGAAAAAAAATCTTAATATTTCGTAGAACCTCCTTTGGCATCAATTACAGCTTGCACCCTTTTTGGCATGCTCTGAATGCATTTTTGAACATTTTTTAGTTCTTCATCGTGATGCCAGACTTTAATCAATGCCTCTATAAGATTTTGTTTGTATAACCTCAAAATTGCATATTTCACACTTTAGAGCAGAATGATCTACAACTGCACTCTAATGTTACCAATCATTGTTGCCACTGCACAAAATATTTAACAGTATTACCAGAATTAAAATACGAAAACATCTGGTACAAGAAACAGATTTATATACGTATTAAAAGCGGTTGAATCTTAATTAATAAGAAAAGCTATAGTGTAACTAATAATTTGACCACCCACTGTGAATCCTTTATGAGTTTTCTGCAGTGACTAATGGCGTTTTCTTTTCTGACAAAAATGTTACACTTTTTTCCTTTTTTTATATGGAAAATGGGTAAAAAGTGTAACATATATGTAACATTTCTGCCAGAAAAGAAAACGCCATAAAGGAATAATATTTAGATATCCTGATCCATGAAATATCAATCTCTATATAAAAGAGTAAAATTATTGGCTGACTGAAATGTGTCATGACATTCGCTTAAAGCTGGAAACTTGAAAATTGTACTGTAGCATAATCTGTCCACTGATGAATCTATTAAAGAAGTTAGTTTTGGAAATTTTAATATTTGGGGTGTAAAAACTTTATAACTTTTAAACCAATATATAATTCCACAAAAAAATCAGATTTTTGCGTTATTGTCTGCCTCGACGCCGGGATCGACGCCCGTCAAAAACTGTGGTTGTATCTGCAGACAAGACACCACTTGAATAATTTGTGTGTTATGTTAAAGCCACTAGAATCAACAGCCTTAAAACTACAAATCCGTGATGATTTTTATATACATTTTTTGATTTACATCACTTTTTCTCTTATCAAAAAATTTTTTATATACAGTATGTGTGAAACATATTCGGGTTGAATATTATTTAGATATCAACATTTGAGTTATATTCGTTAAAGTGATTTTCGGAAGCGGGCCTTTTATGGAAGCTACGACTAATTATGGACCGATCATCATAAAACTGCACCATATTATTTGTATATATGTACATATATCAAACATATTTGTGTTCAATATTATTTGAAAACCGACATTTTTAAGATAGTTATGGTCCTTGAAATGATTTTTGAAACTGAGCCTTCTATGGGAGCTGTGATCTATCATGGACCAATCTGCTCATTTGTAGTGAAATTTGTTTGGAAGAACATTTGTATGGGGGTCAAGTGAAATAATGGACCGATTTCCACCAGTTTCAATCCCATCCGTCCTTGGGCCGAAAAAATATCATGTACGGACGGACGGATGGACATCGTTAAATAGACTCGGGAAGTGATTCTGAGTCGATCGGTACTCTTTAAGATGGGTGTTAGACCAATATTTAGGGGCGTTACAAACATCATCACAAAACCAATATACCCTTCCCACTGTTGTAGGTTATAAAAAGGTTTTTTAAATTTTTTCAAAATTGTTGATTTTAACAAACCGGGCGCAATTGTTTTTCTTTTAATGTTTAAAATTAATAAATTACTTATATTTTTGTTACTTATATATTGCTTGCTATGCTAAGAATTAACAAGACCCCCTTGTTAACACAAGGAAGTGTTAAAACATTAATTGTTAGTATTCATACTGTCATTGTTGTTCTGTTTAGTTTGTGGAAAGAAAAACTTTAAATCTTTGTTGGTCTTTGGCATTGGAGTTTAGGGAAACAGTTTATGTGTAACTTTTTTCCATTACACACAACTCAATAGGTTGCCATCAAAGATAACCAACCAAGGAACCAACAATCCAATGAACGAACACCAAACAAACAAAACATCAAACCAACAGCTTTCAGCCACCAAACACAACACAACCGGCTGTATGTATGTAAATAAGTTGGTATAAGTTAGTTTTGACTTTTAGTTTTAGTTTTTGTTTTTGTTTCTTTTTTTTTTTTGCTGTAACTTACCCGTTGATCGTGATGGTTTCACTTTAGAACCTTTTTTGCGCGCCTCCTGACTGGTAGATGAGGTTTCACGTGAATCGATTTGCATGGCTTCATCATTTTCGTTGATTTGTGTTTTCAAAACTTTCTTCAAATTAATTATCTGCAAGACAAAAAAAAATGGCAAAAGAAAACATTGTTGTTTAGATTTGTATTTTACTTTTTATTTCATTAATTTAGCTTTTAAATTAACAACTATGAATACAAATCACAACAATCAAGAACTCCTGTTTAATGTTCTGTTTTGCTTGTTTGTTTCTTGCAACAATAAAACTTTTAATTAAATTAATAATTACTTGTAATGAAGAGAAATAAATAGCAGTATAATACAAAACTATGAACGCTGTTAGAAACTATTAAACTAAAACAGCGAAATTGTGTTTTTACAAATAAACTACGTAACTAAGTTTGGTGCAGTCATTTAATAAAAAAAAAATAAAAGTTAAAAATACAACATTTTCATTGAGGTGATATATATTTTTAATAAGTAATTTTTGCACGTTTTTAAGTAATAAAAAGTTTAATGCATGATGAATATAGTTTAAATAAATTCCACAGTCTCACTTACCTCCTGTTCAATTTGTTTCTTATTGTCCAATTTCTTGGCCTTTTCCGCATTAGCGCGTTTTATTTGATCCACAATACAATTGGAAATGGTATCACAAGAGCCTATCCAATCCTGAAGGGTTTCAGCAATTTTGGCGGTATAGCCGGGAGGTATATCACGACCCTGAGCATAATCTATCTCCAAGAAACGATTGTTTTGAAATAGTTTGCCATGAATTATATCTGCAAGAAAAATAAAGCACATAGAAAAGTTTACAAAAACAAGATAGAAACATTTATCAAAATTTACATTTGTTAAAATTAAAGCAAGTGTTCAAAATCATTTCCTTAGAATTACTTATGTTAAACAAGTAAGAGTCCTACGGGGTGTGAATGTATTGAGCTTCAACTTTAGCATTATAAAATTTACATAACAACAGCATTTAAAGTAGCATTCCAAACTATACAATATCCTCATCAACATTGTAGAAACAGAATAACTTGTCTATTCGCATATTCATATACATATTTGCATTTGCATATGTTTGCCTCTTCTGAAGTTTCACGAAATCATCTTATTTTCAGTGGCCAACAAAATGAGGCGAATATAAACAGGCTTTAAAACACTAAAAAGAAAAATTGTACTTCTGCAAATATTAACATTTCTGATTAATCAACATTGCATTGAAAGGAGTTATGTAGTGCAGGGATTTAAATAAATATTTCCAGAAATTTTCCATAATAATTGTGAGGCAAATAAAACACTTAGTGTTTGTAAATTGTTCAAGGAAAGTTGAATTTTACTTTTATCAATGCAAAATCGTGAAAGATACGACGTTAACCGTTAAGATATCTCCAAAATACAAAAATACTACTAACGTTACAATCGAAAATACCGTCACTGTTACTCCGTAAATAATTCTAAATTACAAAAATCTGTGATATGCCCTTATGTTTTGATTTCATGTCCTTTCAGCTGCTGTACAACTAGCAGCAAATGTATTTTGTTTACATACATATACTTAACTATTATTATCTGCAATCAATCTACAACAAACTCATTAGCATTAAAAGTAGTTACGTTATGTTAATAGGATATCTTTGGAAATGGCATATTAAATCTTATGAACTGCACAAATAACTCAATTTATAAGCCATGCGAAGAAGACCGACCATTTCATTACCAATACAATACTGAAACTGAAATTAAATTAAATATTTAAATTCGTAGGCATTTTAAGGAAAAAGGCAAAATTGAAAAGTAAATTTATAAAATAATACATAAACTCTAAAACGAAACGGAGCTATTTTTGATCTTAAGCTTTTGAATTCTAAACATAATCTCAAAAGTTTAAGTTAATTGAATATACTACGAGTATTACGTATACGTCACATATGACAAAAACTTGAAATAATAGGGAGGTTCTTTAATAGTTCAGTTATTTTAAATGTTTCTAATCATTTAAATGAAAATTTCTGAAATTCAATTGTAATAAAAATGTTAGGAAATTCTGAAATATAATTGGAAGTGTCAGAAATACAATTGGAAATTTCAAGTGGCATATTAACAAAAAAAAACACCCTAATGCATAAGTTATGTGAACTGTATTATGTTAACCCACTGCCCACTGTGAAAATCAACATGTTTACAAGTACTCCAGCACTCCTGTATTCACATTTAAAAGTAAATATGGAAAATGTTTAATACTGAATATATGTACACCTAATGCTGTTTCTACGCGGTAATTGGTTCCAGGAAACTTAATGTAAAAAAGACTTTGGTCGTATGTAAATAGGTGATTGGTTCCCTATCTCTAAAATCTATTGAATTTAGTGAAAAACAAGGATTTTTTAAAAACAACTATTCAGGTTTATAATACAAGCACAGTTATTAAAGAAAAAAAAAGGTATGTACTCTAAGCTTAAAAGTATGTAATGTAAAAATATGTATGTATGACAAGTTCATTTGATGGTATGCACTAAAAGGAATTCTTCTAAATTTGTGCTATTTACAATTGCTGTGACCAGTAAATAGCTTGTATCCACAAAAAGAGAATTTTCCTAAATTTGTCATATCAAAATTTTTCACAAAAATTAAATTTAGCAAAAAAAAATTTAAGCGCAAAAGATTTTGAATCGTGCTAAATGGAATAAAATCGTGTAAAAAAATTTAAACCGTATTAAATCAAAACCGTGTAAAAACAGAATTAGGTGTATTACAAAAGCTATTATGCAAAGCCAGCAAATACCATATTAATTAATTTGCTTTTTTCACGCACATTTTCTATACAAAATAAGCGGATTAATAGAGCATATAAAAATAGATGCAGTGAAGATTTCATATTCAAAACTATACTAAAATAACAGTATTTTAATTTGAGCCTAATGATAGGCAACACAACTAAAACAACATACAACTTAAGCTTAGTAATTAAAAGAATTCTTAAGAAAACCACGTGATTACTTTCTTAGGGGCAACTTTTGTGATATTTCCCAGAAATAATGCAGCTCATCAAATGGAAATATTTTTCTTAAACATCCTGCTGTTTTAGATTTAACAGTAATCTATGAATATTTTCAGTTTATGTTTGTTGAACATTTAAAATTTAAATTTAAGTAAAAAATTAATTCTAGCTTGAAAAGGAATACTGAGAAATAAATAGTTTACTGATCACTATAACTTTCTATTTAAAGACTTACAAATTATTATATTATTCTATTATTATCTTATTCATTTCCTTCATAGTTAAATAGTACAAGTATGTACATATATAGTTTCAGTTGTTTGTATGGCGAAGAATTTTTGCTGAACAAGTCATGATTTTATAAGCCTCGTTAGAAATAAAAACATAGAATATACACTAAACAACACGATTGTTTGCCAGACACTAGCTATCCTTTTGGCACTGGCAAGCAAATAACAACAAGTACGAAGGCATCTAAGGAAAATAAGACATCCAGAGCAGACAGTTGTGCATGCTTAACACTGTTGTGAAGTGGTAGGTAGCAGTAAATTCTACAGCATACTTTACAGCTTTGATAACATCATCAACTGCAGCAATTATTAATTTCAGTCTGTGATAATGCTATTGATGCCATGCAGTCAAACAGGCAAGTGTACTGACAATTGTACTAGTTCATGCAAAACATGGCTAAAGCATGACCAAGCCTTTGAAAAGGAATATTTTTAAATTATATTTTTCTTCTTGCTGTTTTTGCTATTATTTTCCCCCATTGCATTGTAGACGTTTCAGTGTAGAAAATGTTAGTCTTTAGTCCCTGATGTCTGTCAGTAATTAAGTATTAGGAAAATTGCCATTGGCATTTCTAGTCGTAGTTGTAATTATGTTTTTTGTACTAGTGCAAGAAAATTTGTTTAACAATTAGTAATTATTTGAGTTTTTTTTTTTGCAAAAATTGCTGCAAAGTTAGTTTAATGTTAGGCACAATGAAATATAACAAAAATAGTAAAAATAAAAAAGCTTTGAGCCAAATTTGAATGTTGGATTAAATTTAACGAAATTAACTTTTCGCTTAAATTAGTTAAGAAAGATTAAATTGAGACCTAACTCAGTAAAAACAATTGTTAATTCTAGAGAATAATCTACAAGATTAGAAACTGTTCATAATTTAAAATAAAACAATCTTTGCAGTAAATTTTTTTTATTAATTTTTATTGATTGACCTTTGGCCAATATCTTTAATATTTGTACATAAACCATGTTTTTGCTTCCCTTCAGATTCGTATCAACAAGGTATGGATCTTTTTGGACGACTTCCTTATACGTTGTTCTATCGACTACAGACTTCTCATCTTGGAGACCGGTAGCAGATACTGCTACGGCTTGTTGAGAAGTTTGCGTGAACGCAGCATAGATTTTCAAGGTCGAAGGTGAAAATATCGATTAAACTCTCATGTTCTTCTATGCCAATCACACTCTATATTCATAAGACTTCCATGGTAGTACGACTATACAAACGAAGGAAAAATTCTTCCGATAGTCCACTTTCACACGGTTCAATGCTAACTCTACAAGGCAAGTATTCTTGTGTGAGAAGGGAAACAATAATAAAAGGCGTATATAATTGACGGTACTAGTCAATTTTCTTATTTCGTTTTGTTTTCTTATTTTATTTCCTTTATCTTATTCTACGCAAAGTTGTTGATTTTCATGAAAAAGTAGAATCTTGATAGTACAGAGCACGAAAATAAAAGATACGCGTGTGAAAGAAATGGCAGGTTCAAAAGAGAGTTGTAGAAAAACTGGTCAGCAAAAACTGAAAGGTGTGAAACAGCACATACCACACGATGGATTCTTTATGGTCGTTCTGTTGTCAGCATAATATTCATTTCCAATAACACCTTTCATTCAATGAATGAGTGTTAGAAGTCAATTTTTTCGTAATATGAAAATGAAAAACTTTTATCACATAAAATATAAAGATATTGGGCTACTAAAGAGAATCTTAAAACAAAATTTTTAAAAATTAGATTATAAATGCATTAAAATGTACTTTTCATTATAACTTAAAAATGTTTCGGCATTTGCCTTGAACTTAATATGGACAACTCATGATCAAGCACTGTTCACACGAAACCCTTTTCCACATCAGTGCTCCAAAGCTTCCCTCAATTATTTGGTACTACCCAATTTTTATGTCTCAATTGCTTAAGACTTTTTATTCTAAAATCGCAAAGCAGAGAATACCTTATGAAATACAGTTTTATATACACTAAATTGTTGTGAATATGCCACATACTATAAGTATTATTCCAGCCAATAGCCAAAATTTACCATTTTTGTGAATTATACAAATCTTATTTCCAAAATATTTAGATTCTGAACCACTATGGATCGTGTGAATGCAGTGTTCTACATCCACATTTAATGTGTTTTGGCTGACACTAATCTTGATCCTGGTCCTTGTCTTTATATTCTGGATTTTCTTATAAATTGAGTTCGTGTGTCCGTATGTTAGCTAATTTGCATCATACATATCTTGTATCATATGATATACCTATACGTTTAAGAATTTTATCTTTAAAAATCACCATAATCTGTCAACAAATGAAAGCTATTTCATAAGCATTTCTTATTTATCGAATCACTGCTTAACAACTCCCATAAGTTTTATAACTTAGGATAACAAATAAATGTAGTGTCATGACTTCGTTAGCTACCTTTAATTAGATGACAGTATTTCTGAGCATTATTTTGTTGCCACCATTTATTACCCATTTCATCACTTATAGTAGACCATTAAACAAGCCATTAAGCATAAATTTATGTACATATTTATGAATGAATGCCAAACATTAATTTATTAATTCATACATACATACATTTTTGACGCACGAAACCGACACAGCACAAAATCTATGAAAGTATGTCACATAACAATTAGCAAAGTTTTTCAAACTAAAATTCCTTCTTTGTTTGTATTTCATAATATAATTATCAACCAAACGAAAACCTTCAAACTGTCATTTTTTTTTTTTTTTTCTTTTATAAAAATTCCACTTTTCCTTCTTTTACGTAATTTAGGATTGTTGTCAGAGAATGGTACGTGAAATGCAAGTATTCCATCGTTTAACACAACTTTTCTAGTTTCTTGCAAAGTATTTAATGTTCTAAGATGGCTTGACGCGTGTGGAGCACATTTTAGTGCTGGAAATTAAAAAGTTTCGCTGGCTGTTCATTACTCGTTTTGAAACATGCATTGTCATGTAATGACATTACAAAACAGTTGATGGCGGCATGACAAGTCATTTAAAATTTAGCATTTAACATAAATTTAATTTTCAAACTCAAACTTAAACCAGAGAAAAAGTGACACACACAAAAATAATATTTATGCATCATTAGTTAAGTTGGTGGATGGTTGGTATTTGGTTGTATATACAAAGAAAATGTTTGTGAAAAGACAAATATTTTCTTTTTTTTAATCTCTTAATATCTGTGTAGATCTTTTTGTTAAATAACTTGTGTTAAAGGCAAACACAACCAAAATAAAGTGTTCTACTTAAATCCGGTTGCATAAATGTTAAAATATTTATGTCACAAAAAAGCGATTGAATACCTTTGAAACATAAAGTTAATGACATCAAATTGTTTTTATCTATCTGGTGTCGTTCCAATTTATTTGATACAGGAAAAAGTTGCCTATGAATTACATACATAGAAATATTGCAGAATGAAATGCTTTTCAGTGTCAGAGCAGAAATGCTGCTCATATGAATTATTATTATTTTTTCCAATACTTTACGAGTATTTTAGATCCTTAATAAGACAGTTGTCGAAAAGAATGCGAGCAACAACATTCCACAACACAATTAACAGCACTTTTTGGAAGCTTTAGCTTTTATACAACTACTTAACCGGACATTGGCGTTTTTCAAGGAATTTGTCCATGATTTTCTATCTATTTTGATTTTTTATTGCTCAAAAATCAAATCATCAAACATTATAAAAAACGAAAACAAAAGTGTTGCCACCGGATTTGGAAAAATCTGCAATGTGACCGGATTTTATGTGAACCTTGCTTCACTGAATAGTTGAAAGGATTGTTTAATCTTATCATGCAAATATAACGTATGATGAGATTTTATTGTTTTTTTTTATTACGCAAAAATTGTTTCTGGCATTCATTTGAGCTTTACGTTCATTTTAAATTTACAAAACTCCACAACACGAATACATTCAGTATTAAAGAAATATTTTCCCAGCCTTTGATTGTCTTAAGCTAGTTCGTAGAATATTAGTAGCAGACATTTTAGCTTCAGCTAAGCAAAACCCAGGGAAGAATTACACCTGACATGCTTTAAAACACATTGGAATGTCAATACTAAAAATGTAAAATTTGAGCACAATGGGACTGTAAATGTATCAAAATGAATAATTAAAAAAATATTTTGCAGAACAAAACTACTCTTCAGCCATACAGACAATATCCTCTCTGCACAAATGTTTGTTGGGTAAACACTGCAAGTATACACGAACAGTGTAATGTTTACTAAGTTAAGGGTGATGCAAACAAGAATTGAAAAGTCTACGTGCTTATATGTACACAAGAGAAAGAAATTCCAATTTGTTTGCTTATTAAAGGAAATGGATATTAAGTCGAGGCACATAACTTATTTTAAATAGAAAAAAACCTGAAACTTTGCAATCCATGTAGTATTGGAGGTACATGATAGTAGTTTGTAAAAGAATTAAAAAAGCTGAAATAGATTAAATTAGATTTAAGTATTACAATGTCTGTTGTGAATGCTGTACAAGTTTTACAAGTAAACTCACATACACACACACACACACACACACACACACAATGGTGTATGTGTGAGAATGTGTGTTTTGCAAATATTTGCCCTTTTTTAACAGTTCAGTAAATTACTGCAACTAACATCTACACTCTGCATTGCTCTGCCAACACTTCCTTGTGCAACTTGTAGCAACAAAAAATAATATAAAATTATTATAAAATAATTTCTATTTTTAATGAAAATCGTAATAAGAAGCGAAGCATGAGTTTTTCTCTTGGAATTTTCATTTGCAAATAATCATGTTAATTAAGGTCTATTATTCTTTTTAAGTAAGTTATTTTGAAGAGTTTTTTAAAACATCTAAATGACACTGCAAATCTCGTTTATTTTAATAACTAAATAGGAAAATAAATTGCTATGTAAAGCTTAAAAATCATACCTTAATTATTAACTAAGTAACCGTGCTATTATTGAGTTAATAATTCAACAATGGGTGGAAAAATAAAATTGTATATTTCGTAGTAAGTAGAAACAGGGATGTGTTAACTAAATTTATGTGAATTTCGAAAATTTTGTACTGAATACTTTGAATAGTTAGTGAATTATTTGATAGCTAGAAACTATCCAAATTTGGATAAATTTCGGACTAAATTCAATGAGATATACCTAGTATTTGTTTTGCAAAGTCCAATATCTTTTTCATTGTATTTGTAGTTTGTTTAAATCCGATGTTTCCAATTATATAGGTACATATGTAACGGGTCCGCCATCTAACGTTTTTTTTTCAACTAGTGCTTATTTCGTGAATGGTAACACTTAGCTCATTCTGATTTGACAGATAATTAGTTTTATCCTTCCGCTGAATGAATATGGTTGTGTATACGCTTGAACAACGCTGTGAAATATTGCGACATTACTTTGAAAATCATGGTAATGTTGCAGAATGTGTGCGAAAATTGCGTACGGATTTTGGAAGAAGAGAAGCACCGTCAGCTCCGTATGTTCGTTATCTTGTGAAAAAAGTGAAAGAAACTGGCATCCTCATCGATAAACCAAAGCGTGGCAGAAAGTGTGCGTGAAGCGCCATCAACATCAATTCACTGTCGTTCTCAACAATTGAACATTTCGGAGACATCATTGAGACGAATTTTGCATAAAGACCTTGGTATGACGCCATACAAAGTCCAATTGGTTCAGCAGTTGAAGCCAAGTGGGCCTGCGATCGACTTATAGACGATGCCGATTTTGCCAAAAAAAAAAAATCATCTTTTCAGATGAAGCTCAATTTGGACTTGGCGGGTATGTAAACAAGCAAAATTGTCGCATTTGGGGCACAGAAAACCCGCACGCATACATTGAAAAGCCGATGCACCCAAAACGAGTCACTGTTTGGTGCTGATTTCCAGAGGCATAATTGGGCCATTTTTCTTCGAAAATGAGCAAGAAGTGGCCGTTACAGTCAATGGCGATGTTGAACGAATTTTTTTTTTCACAAAAATTGAAGAGGAGGATATTGGCAACATTTAGTTTCAACAGGACGGCGCTACGTGCCACACAGCCGAAGCTACACTCGATGTTTTTCGCCCGGTTTTTGAAAATCGAATTATCAGCCGCAGAGCTGATGTCGTTTGGCCACCTCGGAGCTGCGATTTGACACCGTTGGACTATTATTTGTGGGGTTCCGTCAAAGATAAGTGTTACGCCGACAAGCCAGAGAAAATTGACGCTTTAAAGGACAATATTCGTGAAGCCATTGGTGAAATACAGCTGCACAGAATAGATAATGTGATTAAGAATTGGACCGATAGTATAGGCTACTGCATGGCCAGCCGAGGCAGCCATTTGAATGAAATTATCTTCCATTATTAACCGGAAGGATTGTACTTTCAAATAAAAAAAGAAATTTGTGAAAATATTCAGGGGGGTTACTGCGTATTTCGATTCGAAAACAAAAGCTTTCGAAATACAATGTAAAAAGTATACAAATTCGAATGATTTTCTTTTCGAATCGAAGTACACAGTAACCTCCCAGTAGTTTTTTTATAGCATTTTCAAAAAAAAAAAAAGTTATTTGGCGGACCAGTTATATCAAAAGCTACTTCTAAACTTAAAAAGTGATGACTCAAATCCTGTTACATCTTTTCTATGGCAATTTTAGCACGGAATATACGATTATGGATTTAAAAATTCACAAAGATAATTGTGCATAAATTATCAATGATTGCAACAATGTCAATCGATTATTGTCAATGCAAAACTCACCCAGTCAGCATAATTAAAATAAATGCATTAAATTACAAACCTGTACAAAAAAAATAAGAAAGAGACATGAAATTAGATTAAATATTTACGTAGGATTTTTACAACTTAATACTAAATAGAAATGCTACAGATAACAATAAGCTTAATTTAATAACTGTTGGAATTCATAGCATAGATGAATAGAAAAATATAGATTAGTAATGACTAATGAAACTCTATGTTTACAGGTGCCAAAAACAATCAGCAGGAATAAATTTAAAAATAACAGAGAGTGATTATGTGTGACTAAATTGGGTTTGTCGGAAGCCAACAATGACTATAATCCTCAATGTTGACACATAAAAGACTTTATGCCTGATTTTTAAGCAAAAAAGAAAATAATAATAAATATACTTCAACACTTTGCAGTTGTTTGCAGTTGTGTTCTCCTTTGTGGGCGATATGTAAAACACTTTGTCAATTGCAAAAAAAAAAATGATATTAAGTTGATTGATTATTTGACAAATGCAGACATACTTTAATTTAAGTACGAGTGCTGAAAAAATATACATCTGTATGTACAGACAACAAATATTTTACAATACTGGAGTTACGGTTCCGTTAAGAATTAAGGGCGGTATTGAAAATTTTCAATCATTTACATGTTGGCTGCTTGCAGTTTATGGTAACACTCGAATGCGAACAAGTGAGAGTGTAAGTTTAACGAGACGTTAACATACTTTTATTGATGTGTCAGTCAGCATGTGTGTATTCATGTTTCAGTACATAAACATATAAGTTTATTACGCATGTATGTGTATTTATTTGCATGTATTGTATAAGGTTTTGATTTGATTGATTTAAGTTTTTTTCTCTCTTTATCATCAATGGCACATGAACATTTCACATGGGGTTTCTTATAACGTTTTATTGTTATTTTTTTCATATATTTATTTCTCTCACTTTTTATGTGAATGTATATTTTATGTATTAGTATTTACATATACATACGTAAATTTATGATAATGCTAATATTAATAATGCCTAACCTAAGGCGTTTAATAACAAACAACTAGTATGTATGTGTGTATGTTTGAGTTTGATTATAAATATTACTTATTTTAAAGGACATTTTATTTTAAATTACTATAGAAAACAACAATGAATGATAGCTGCAATATTGCAACATTTATTTGACATTCTTTGGAAGTAATATTCAAAAAGTACCCCCATCCTAAAAGTATGCAACAATAGTCACAACACTGTTTTAATTTTTAAACATATAAAAAGATCATAAAGAGAAAACAAATGTATATAATAATATTTTTATTTCAAATAAAAATTATATATAATTGTATGATTTACATTCTCATCAGATTAAAATAAATTACAAATAATACCGGATTTTTAAATAATTGTTTAGGGTTAATTTGACTTGTACACCGGAAACTTTAAATACTTGTTCAGATATGAAGGTATAAATATAATAAATTACACATGCATTTATGTTAAAGTCTTCATACGCATTTAAATGTTCAATAAACCCACGTACGAGGATCAGCAGTTGAAAATGTATGCTTGTTTAATCTAATTCCCAAAAACTCAAAACATTCCCTCGTATGTACATACATATATACCCAAATAAAAACGTATGAATTGGGTTTGACTGGAAATGTCAACATCCGACTTACGTTACATAAATCACTGCAAATGTTCCATATTACTCGTATATGAAACAAGTTTCTTTGCTGTTCTTTTTACTCAGCCAATGTTCAAATCGTATAAACGTGCCAGAATATGCATAAGTTTATGTGTGTTTTTATGTAAGTGAATGTACATGTTACATTATATGTCTCAATTTTGGTTTTCCTGTTATTGTTGTTGCTTGTCCATATCGCAGCGCCATCACTACCTCATGATGACTGTCAAGAACTTTGAAATTGTGCGACGAGTTGTGTGTAATTGTATGTGGAAGTAGTTGACCAAAAATTCTATGTTACAGGAATGACATATAGTTACGAGTAACTGTGAACATTATGATTTTATGATATACACAGACAAGCTTACGCACGCACTTACTTAACAACAGGGTATTTTTAAAAGTTCTTTGAAAATCTACATTTCAACATAATACCTGGTTTTGTTTTCATTGCCGTTTAATC
Source organism: Bellardia bayeri (assembly GCA_950370525.1). Classification (NCBI taxonomy): domain Eukaryota; kingdom Metazoa; phylum Arthropoda; class Insecta; order Diptera; family Calliphoridae; genus Bellardia; species Bellardia bayeri. The sequence continues at coordinate 4,212,033 of OX493268.1, forward strand.
GTTCAATCATGTAGATAAATTGTAGAGAAAAGTGAACCTATCGAATGACGTAATTTCATGTTTAGGTTTGGGCAGTTATGTGGAGTTATGTCACCACATTTTTGGAAGCTTTGGGGTTGGTACTATCGTGGGAAAACGAGAATTGTCTAATGTCAAGGAAATGATATATTCCAGTTTTCTGGCCTCTTCAATTGCATCGAATTCCACTCAAAGGTTGGTGGGGATGAAAACAGTACTTTATTCAAAGTCCACACACTATTATTTCGAGATGAATGCGGCCATGACTACAGCTAGTTTCGAGACAAAAATGTTGACATGCATTTCCTTGATATTTACATCAGAAACACTTCTGATAATTCATTAGGAAAACTAAAGAATTTCCGCAGGACACTCTTATTAAAATGCGAATTGCAGAAAATGCTCAATGCTTATCTCAATCTTCATTGATGATTGCAAGAAACGGGAACTGATTCGGTTCTAATATCTAATAATCATTATATACATACATATATATATAAAATCCCTGGACTCTGCTCAATATCAGGGATGTGTGGCCAATGGATCTAATCAAACTCGTCAGGAGAGGAGGATGCAATTTACGGGAACCGCATTAGTTACATACACATTCAAATTTGGATGGGCAATTTTATTTCCCATTGTATTGCATTTACATAATTCATACATACAATATATGTAAAGCTATATCAATGGCCTTCAAGGCCTGCTAGAGTACTAGGTATGTTAATGCGAGCGACCCATGTAAACTACATCTTTATGTAGAAATATTCAAACGATAAGTTTACTATTAAACCCAATGAACGTTTAGAGAAGTTTAAGAAAGCTTTAACAGATCTCTACGATCTTTATCTGTTCAAGGTTAATATATTTATTTATTTATTTATTTAATAACTGCGGATATCACATACAACAAGATATAAATCTTTTTAATTACAGTATGTGATATTATAGTGATACAATCAATTTGAAATAGAATTTACAATATATACTTGCAGATAAGAACTTTTGAAACACCTCTCGTACATACACATAAATAGTATTCTTGCAACTCTTGACATAGTAGTTAGAAGTTCCTTTTGCATGTTCCTCTATCATCATCTAAGAAGATATAGTTTGTATGTTCATTCCACAGTTCGTATTTAATGTGAGAATTTGTAAAATATCATTATAAACAGATGGTAGGTAGTATAAATTATTAGTAGATATGTACATATTCATTCATATATGAATGTATTTATTTAGGGGTGGTGGTATATATGCTATTGAGCGTGTCCTTCATGCTACTTGTTCTTGAGAGCGATTTAAACCACAGAAACCTTTAAATAAGAGCTTGTCAAAATGTTAATATTAATGATTGTTGAATAGTGTCCGAATCAAGTGATGGTTGCTTGATGGTTTTTATGAAAACTATGTGACCACATGACAATGATGATACTGCAAATGTTGAGATGTTGATGTTGAGTACACTCAAACAAAACATGTATTTTTTCAAATTTAACAATTGCCATAGAATATATTTTTGGTCAGTCCGTAAAAGTAACTAAGTGTACTTTTAACATTAGATGTTTTCCTTTTAGTAAATATTTTGTAATTTATATGTGTGTATGTATGTTCGCATGTAGGAAAATACTATGGAAGTATTAAAATGAGTTGATGCGCCATGTCCTAATGACACAACATCATGACTATACGAATAAAAATGTTAAAATACGACATTTTTATTGACTACACAAAAAAGAAATTATTACATCTTTTAGATAACATGAATTGGGTTTGGTTGGTTGGTTGCTTCGTTTGTGGTTTCTGGTCGCAATAAATTGGTGTAATAATTAAAATGGTTTAAATGTTTTTTCTTTCAAATGATTTATGCGCAGATTTAGTGAGGGTAGTTTCAAAAATATGTATTTGAAAATGAAATAGATATTTTGTATGGTCATTTCTAGCCAACTAGATGTTACATATAATTTGATGTAAAATTAAAAAAAAATAATTTTACCTTGTCATACATACTTTTGAAAATACAACTTGTTCTGGAAGTAAATTTTATGGTTAAAAAATATTTCGTTGAAACAAAATGTTGTAGAAAATATCGGGCATATGGAACATATCGATATGAATGGTCCACATAATGCTAATTCATGTAAGGACAATAAATTGTTTCATGTGAGAACAAATCCGTGGTTAGTTAAAACGTAAGGAACGTGAGGAACAAATTCGTCAAACATCTTGATGCTCTAAAAACGAAATTCTAACCAACTTGTTTGTCATCTACAGAAAATTATAATTTTTAATTAAATTAATATTAAGGCATGGGTCTTTTTACGCAACATTCATAAGTATATGTAGCGAAAAAATACATCATAACAATTTATTTTTTTCCATATTAAAATTATGTTCAGTTTTAGGTTTAAGAATTGTTATTTTCATATATTTCCATATATTAGCAATAGATAAAAAATATTTGACTTGAGTTAATTAATTTAATAATTCAAAGTTTACCATTGTAAAGTAATGCCTTTAGGCAATTGGCACATTGGAATGCATTTAAATAGATAATGTTTACAAGTAGATCTGAGGCAACAAACATTGCTGATGACGGTCTTGGCAGGGCAGACAATGCATTCCAATGTCACACAAAACAGAAAAATCTAAAAAAAATTAGAAAATTTAACTTGATCAAATAAACTGTGACACACTTTAAATTGACTTAATTAATGTTGAAAAATTTTTAATAGGATTTATCAGGCGATGTCGCCTGATTTTTAAAACGATTTCTTTAAAATTCAAGTTGAATAACGTGGCCTTCTGTTGATATTTGTCAGGTAAGCATTAATAAATTTATAAGCTGATTTAGCTCGCGACATAATTTTCCGTCACGATTGTAATAAGTATAAGTTTCAGAAATTCTAACAAAAGCTGTGTATTTTGTAAAGTGATTTAATTATTATAAACTAGAAAACTTTTACTCGGTCTATTTTTGAACAAAAATATATTTATGATAACGAACGCGACTCAAATTAAAACTCAAAAACAAATGCTAAAGCAATTATAATTATGAAGGAACGTTTATTTAATAAAAAACACATGTTTTAAACGATAGCGTAGTACTGACAACCAACGATGATTTTGATACTAGAACGTGACATAACAGCCACTTGATTAGAACTATAAAACGCTGATTTTGATACCAGAATGAGAACATGGTGAAAAAATATAGCTTCACGATACATACTATGTATGTTACAATAAATTTAAATTTTTTATTTTCCATTTCGCTGGAGGTTTCATTTTAAAAATTTCCTAAATATAAAATGTTTGTGCAAATAAAATAAATTAAAAAGTTTTTTTTCCTTTTGAATGGAGACAAATCTTTTTGGTTGTTCATTCAAACGAAATATCAAATAAACTTAAATAAGTATAAAAGAAATATAAAAAATATTTTAATATAAATACATATAAAAACTTCAGAGTAAAATACAAGATTTTTAATTAGTTTTGACATACAAAAACAGATATGCAGACTAGCGATTGTGTCTAGCATTTAAGGTCAAAACTTTTGACAGAACTTTTAGTTTCTTGAATAGTTTAAAGTGAGTACATACGAGATTACTAAAAGACGCTATACGCAGAGAAACACGCTGCAATGGTAATTTAAGCTTAGATAGAATCTATTGATTACTTGAGATATTAATTTTTTAATTTGTTATTACCAAGAGCAAATATGTGTCATGTCTAGAAAATAACACATTGAGCACTTGTAAAACTGCTGGGAAATTTTGAAGCAAGTGGCGACAAGGACGAGCATACATACACATAAACTGAACTCTAACAAGGATTTTAACAAAGCAACAAAAACCACATGCACACTTACAACAGAAACTCGAAACTATTGAATAAAATAGCAGCACTAAATCTTAAATTTTGAGGAATTTTTTGACAAAAAATACAATACTAACAGAGACATGATACATTACAAAAACAGCAAGAAGGATTTTACACATCGCTGAAAAAAGAAAAATCAGCACAACTGAAGTAAAAACCGTAAACTACAAACATTTTTAGCACCGTTTACACGGTTAAAAAATTGACACACCAAAAACCAAAAAAGGATATAGTCCAACCAAGAAGCTTAAATTGCTTCTATGTGTCTTATTGTTACAACATTGTTTAGCTGATCTAACAAAAAAAATACCTTAAAATTTGGTTGCAACATCATCCACAATGGAGATTTGTAGAAGAGACTGTTGCAGAATTAGTGAAACAATGATGTGGTAATTCACAACCGAATAAACCAAAGAACGTTTATGTTTGTAATAAGGGTGGGGGTATAAAAGGAGATACTAAAGCAGCCACATAAAACAGGGAAAGCTTTTTTAAATGGATTCTTCTTTTAAAGGAATTCCCAAATTGTTAAATGATGAGACAGAAATATAAACTATTTACATTTGATAGTAAAGTAATTCTACTCTAAGGCCGCGTTTTCACTATGTAATTTTTGTTGTCAAATTGTCCAAATTGTTGGCAATTTTATGAAAACGGGTTGTCATATGGCGTCATCTATGTTTGCAATCATGATTGCAAACACTATGTCATTTTTCATTTTTGTTGTCAAATTGTCCAAATTGTTGGCAATTGTATGAAAACGAGTTTGCAATCATGGTTTTCATAAAACTGCCAACAATTTGGACAATTTGACAACAAAAATGACATAGTGAAAACCAAGCATAAGTGTCTTTAGTTTCTTAAATTAATTAAATTCTCTATTTTATACATTATAAATAAAAGAAAGTTTAAGAACGTCTGCCCACATAAAAATTAAACAATGTGCCATGTTCAAACGCCATGTAGTCAGTGGTTCGTCATTCATTTTACTTAGTGCAGAACTGAAATGAATGATATTGGATTCCATTTGTTTTTTTTTTTTTTTTTTTGCTTTTCATAGTGTCAAGCGTAATGAACAAACAACACGATTTGTTATTTTGCTTTTTTTTCTAAACTTTACTTCAGTTGTCTTTTCTATGTATTTGCCATAGGGTATATTGCTGGTATATTAAGTTTAGATATTGAAAAGCAGACATATATTAATGCCTGTTAAAAAGAATTTTATGACAGCACATGTTTTGCTTATAAAGTCCTTAGACAACACTTAAAGTTTTTTAGAGAATTTCCCTTAACATTACTTAAGTCAAGCTAAAGTCAATATTAGTGTGATTTTAAAATCTTTGAATTTACCAAAAAAAAAAAAAAAGTAAATTTAAATTCGACTTAAGTGTAACGTTTTGCTTTACCCCACTGTTTATTTCACAGAAAGTTTAACCGGAACCGGATATTAAAAAACAAATGATTTTTATAAAATTTAAAAATTTAATTTTTCAACAAGAAATTTTCTTTCCAGCTAAAATTTGTAAACATTTCCTATAAAAATGTAGATCTGCAAAAGCTACATTTTAAATTTTCAAATAAAGTCAATATCCAGAATTGGGCTTCTGAAAATCCAAGAGAAATTCTTGAGAAGCATCTGCATGCTGAAAATGACACTGTATGGTGCGCTATGTGGTCTGGAGGTGTGTTAAACATTATATTTTGATATATTATTGGGGATATCAATTTCACTGATATGTGGATTGAACAAGGCCGGGCCACATATCAGACAGCCACCGAAACATTAGCCGCCCTGATCATGCGATTTAATACCACTCTTTACAAAGTCAATCGAATAGATTACAGCTTTAAAACTCCATCCGTGACTTAATTAAAGAAATTGACAATGTAATTAGAAATTCTGATAAAATAATCAACATCTGTATACGTGGTCGTGGTGACATCTGTCTAATATAATTTTCATTTACAATTGCCCAGCCTTTTTTCAATACAATAAACATTTGAATTATTTTCATATGAATTCTTAGTTTTGATTTCATTGAAAATGCAATGTTCTAATTGAAAACCCCTGTATTTTTGGCTAAATATTTTATAACGTATTAAAATATTTCTATTAAAAATAAATTAATACATGAAACTTAAAAATGGGTCGAGAAAAGCTTTTTTTATTTTAATTTGTTCATGTCGCGTTCTTGTTTTAATCCTGTTAATAAAGTTTCTGCAAATATTAATTTAAATCTAAATTAGGTAGTATGTCGCATTCACTATCGTAAATCTATATTTGTTCAAAAACTAAAAACTTATTACAAACATAAAGCGAAAATATGTCACGTGCTAAACCAAACTAAAGGTTGTAAGAAAACCTAATGTTAATATTTAAACAAAATGATTATTTAATTCTCAGATTTTTGCCATTTTTCTAAATGTATTAAAAAACGCTAATAATATTGGAAATAATATACAATAAAAACTAACAGTAGCTACATAAAGATCTTTATAAAAAGTATTTTTGAAATTCCTTGAACTTATCCTAATTACAAAAGTAAAGAAATATCGCGTGCTGAATCATAATTAAATGATTAGGCAAGCTTATGCTTGTTTACAACTATCAACAAAAAGAAGTTTCAAAAAAATTCATAGGTTTCTCCATTTTTCTACGTCCAGTCGAAAACGAGTTCCATTTCGTTATGGCGTTTTTGTACCCAAGTTTATTGCTAATTGTAAATAATATTACGGCAAACCCTACATTTTGCACTATTATTACTGCAATATTATTAATTTCAAAGCCGTTCGATGTCGCGTTCTTGATCATGGAAATGCCCATATATGGTTGGCAATGTTTACGTGTTTGTATTTCATAGTTGAGATACACCTAGTTAGAGTTTTAAATTCAAAAATTCTAAATTGAGAATTTAAATTAAAATAACAGATTTATGCAGCTTAAAGAGAATTTCGACAGTTACCTTATATAATAACATGTTACAAATTATGGAGCGATTTTTCTTATGATTGCTGTTTATTTGTCATATTAAGATTGTATTGAGTTATTTGTAGAAAATTGTAAAAGGTTTGAAAATGCAACAAAATGTTAAAAAAAAATATTTTTTACAATTATCATTACACATTCATAATTACTTTATTGTCATGTAACATTTTTATCAGTTGTAATTGTTGTAAATTAATACATGCTTGAAAAAACAGAATACTTAATAAATTAAAAAAATTTTAAGTTATTTTTTAAAATTTAATTCATAGGGAACCCAACCGAAAACCTAAAAAAAACATAGTAATGACTTAAAATTTCTCAGTAACACACTTTTCAATGACGGCGTACATAAGGTCCATATAATATTCATTTATTTAAGAATATTTTAAACGTAAATAGTTCTGTTTAACAAAGGAGAGAAAGCAGGAGGAACCACAGTTAAAGTTTACACTATCCCCTTGTCTTAAACTTCATTAAAACTTTTTTGAAGTAGGCATATAGCTGAATCGTTACCGTATCCTACCATGAGTATCATCAACTTTAAAGAAAATTATTTTACAAATATGCTAATTTTGCTGGCTTCAATGCACTTCGAAGCTAAATTCAATATTAAATATTTTCGGGCCAAGAAACACAAAATATTTATTTTGAACAAATAGTCTGAATTTCTATGTCTGCCCAAGTTTAACCAATTGAGTTTATAAAACATAACCAAAATGGGTTAATTTAGCCGTTTTTTTTTCATTTCTTTTGTAATCCATATTAATATCCATATTAACAATTTGTTGTAATTATATAAAAATAATAATTGTTATATATATAATATAATTATTGCAATTTAAAGCTAAATATTTATGACAATTGTATAAAAAAAAAAACGTGAAACAAAAATATTAATCATCAAAAAATACATTGTAATTGAAAATTGCTAACAAACATGCTCAATTATAAAATGTGTCATAATTATAAAAACATTCATAAAAATTAAAAAAAAAACAGAAAAACGAATTGGAATAGAAGCCAGAAAGAACATACATACATATGTAAAAAATACACATGTCAATTTAAATAAAGCAAGTGAAATAGATATAAATATATATAGTATATATATTAAAACAGGTCTTAAAATATTAACGAAGACTGAGTTGAGCTATTTTAGTGGTCGGCATAAAAAGTAGGAGCAAAGAATTTAAAAATTTCTTTATTTTGTTGTAATATGCCAGGATTTTATTTTTTATTTAATCACTTTCGGGAACTTTTTTGACATTTGTGTAGCTTACAGGTAAATAACAGATTATGTTCCGCCTCTGGTGGCTTTGAGTGCCGATCACTGAAATATATTAAATAATGTTATTAAAGACAGCTCTAATGGAAACAGAAAGTGAAAGCTAAAGTCTATACAGAGACAATCGAATCAATGGCAGACTGAAAACTCAGAATCCATGATGTTTTTAACGAAATAGGCCCGAAATTTGACAAAATGTGATTGAATGTTTTAAGTTCAACTGAAACGTAAATCAAAATATAGCTGAGTTTACTTAAACACCAGATCTCTTTCAAAAGTAGTATTCGAAACATAGATTTTCTCAAAAATCGCTATTAATAAAAGGTATTTGTGTCATGTTTAAAGCTTCTTAAAAACATAAACGTATTAAAATCATAAAATAATTTTAAATGTAATTTTTAAAGATGGCTCTCAATAGACAACCATAAATTTAACTTTAAATTCAAAGTTAAAAAAAACTACCTTGGAGCCAACCCCAGCCAACCTTTTTCCCAAAGCTTACCGAAATATTTAAAATTCTAAAGCACATAAGTGCTGGAAGAAAAATAAAAAAAAACAACAGCAACATGTATACATGACATGTATTCTTGATAACCCGGCTAATAGCAACAGTTTGTCAAACCCTTTAGGGCAAAAGTAACTTTAAAAAGTGATGAGTGCGAGTACAAGAGCAATTACCTAATCGTGTGTATGTAAAAAAATAAAAAGGCAAATTAAATTTAGTAAGAACAGGTAGCATTTTAAAGCCTAGACTGTAAGTGTAATTTAAACCAATTGAAATTATTTAGCATACTTTAAGGTAAATAATACTATTATAATAAAACTGCATTTCAGGAAATCTTCATTATATTTTTCTTCAACATAGTTATATTTTAAATTTAATATACCTGTTAACTTAGGATCTAGTGTGTTTCACACCACACAATATTTGCAAAACACGACTACTGTTTTGCTTGCAAAAGTGAAAAAGAAAATGTTAAAAATTTACTAGCTACATTACGTGCAATGAAAGGGGCTAAATGTGCATGAAATAACAAATAAAGCAGCACAGAAAAGAAAGCATAAAAAAGAATATTTAAACTGGGAAAAAATAAGCACATAGAGAGCCAAACAATGCAAAAGGGAATTTTTATTAACTAACCTCGAAATAGGTCAAAGTAAAGCAGCACAAAAGCAAAAGAAAACAAAACACTATAGCATACCTTTAGGAGATATTAGCAAGAAAATAAGATAAAACACAAGACACCATAAAAGTTAATAAAATGAAACATAGCAGCCTTTTAGGCAAACAGAAAACTATCAAATTTTTTATTAATACAGCAAAAGTAAACAAACGTAAAGTTTCTAAATAAACGATTTAAACACAAACAAGCCAATAAAATGTAAAGCATATTTTAAATTCTTCAAGCGGGGGGAATTATTTAAGCATAATATTGTTTATATTTAAAGGAAATACAACAATATCGTGTTTAAATTAAATTTAAAACCCTGTTGGCGCAATTTTTATAAAAAAAATTGCACTATAGTAGGCTAGACCTGATGTTTTATTAAGGTTTAAATAAATTTAAAAGCATGTTTTTGGGGATCTAAAAGATTTAATATTTTCGAAGTAAAAGTTTCTTTGAAAATGAAATTTAAAAAAAAAAATTATTAAAAAACTAAATAACAAAATCAATGTGCTCATATATGTTGATTCTCCGATTGATGCCAAAGTATTGATTTCTCATACATATCTATTAGTTCTTTGGGGGGTTTCGGAAAATTCTTATTTACAAACTACAAATCTAGTTTTTGCTAAGTAACAGATATATTTAAATTAATTTTAACTTAGAGTTCTCAACTTTTTGTGGAAATAATTTCCCAAAAACAGCAAAATATTTACGAAAACCTAATTTTATTATTACATAAGATTCCTTTTAGTGTATTACAATCAACATCTTTAGTATTTTCTATGCCATATTTTGATCACAAAACATATTTTAAAGTTTCACACCCCCTAAAATTATACCTTACAAATTCCATTTAGCCCGCCTCCTTAAAATATCCAATGTTTTTTAATAATCAAAAGAAACTATGTATGCGTGCAAAATTCTACATAGTAACTTGCTAATCCTACTATAACTCCCATTTAAATGCCTGGAAATTTTCATTTAGTGTTTCATAACCTCCTTTAAAATAGATTTTACAAAGAATTATGATAATTTACGTTTTAATTTAGCTGTAAATAATTGCATGCAACTTGTAAACAGCTATTCAATATTATATTTAAAGCGTATATGTATACATTTTGTTGTTTTTCCTTTTTTTTCAATTTTGTAACAACAAAAGTTTTTTAATTGAACACAATGTGCTTTTTTGTTGTTGTTCTTTAGGGCAGGAAATTAATGAACACACCCATTACCCCGCAACGAAAAATCTGTTATTCAATAAAATATTTACAATTTTTTCAATTATAAAGTTGTGAATATTGTACCTACATATATGTATGTACTTTTATATGTAGATATACATACATATATTTTGTTTTAATAAAACATTGTTTTACTGATTGCTGGAAAATATCGAAACTAAAAAGATATCATACATAGATAAATTTAAATAAAAGATAAAATATACAAAATTAAAATTGTTATACTATACGAATACTTGTTTAAAAATTTAAATTTAGATTTCCAATTTCGTCTACCAACAACAAACAACAAATTGCCCAACTTTTTATCATATTTGACTGGCTAACAGACACACAAGCATTGTAATACGAAAAATTTCTTTGACCTCAAATAAGATTAAATGTTATTTGCAGTGAAGTTCTACTATTTTACTTTGGTAAATAAGTTTTGTTTTGCTTTACTTTCTTATATAAGTCATTGTCTACTTAAAGGCTTAATAAGAGAAACAAACAAACAAAGACATTAATCAGCTCCCCTCAAAGGAAGTATTATTAGTTTCGTTTTTTAATTGCACAATCTTTAATTACTGCTGCATTAGATAAGATAGGATAAGATAAGATAGGAGAAGTAAACTTTTAGGCTGTTAAAAGGCAATGTTTGTTTTTAAAGTAGAATTTAACAAAATAATTGCTTAAGCAAGTGAGAGGCGAATGTTATAAAGGATTCAATTTAACAATAAGTTTAATAAAGTTTAATAAATATCTGGAAGAAGAATTAGTTTTATACATAAATATACAGAACTAACTAAATGCAAATCAGCAACATCTCAGACCTGAATTAAATTTTATTACGTTATTGAGTTATTTAAATTTTTAAAAATACTGTCAATAATAAAGTATACTTTGGGGCTAAGTCATTTATACACATTTTCAACAAGTTAGCATACTTATAGTATAACAATGTAATTATAACTGAAGTATACTTTTATGTTAAATTTAAGAAACTATTTATAAACCAATTTTAATATTTATTTTATTCTATAAAAACTCTTTAAACTATATATCTAACCTACATAGCTTTTTCAATTAGTTATTTTAAAAATAAATTAAGAAAACTATACTTTTAGGCTTTTCAAATTTAACACTTATTAAAGCCTATTTTTAGCTGTTTTTTTTAAATTTATATATAAAAAAAATTGCACTAACAATATAAATAATTATTTTTTATTGTTTTGATACAAAAATAAATAAAACTCATACACATTTGCGTCATTTAATGATGACAAGAGCAAAAAAAAAACAAAACAAATTATTTCGCTGGAATTTTGCATGCAGCTACACATACACACACAACGGTTGTCATCATACAAAATAATATATAAATTATATAAAAGACTACAAAACAAAATAATGCGTTACAAAAAAAAAAAAAAAAAAAAAAAAAAACAGTGTGTATTGTAAAACCTGTTACAAACACAATTTATAACAAATTGAACTTTCGAACAAAACGTGAATCCTTAAAAACCCCTGCAAATTCGTATATAAATGAACAACAACAACAACAACTCCACAAGTATAACAATGTCATGTCAGCCGTAGACAACACCTGGCTGTCTGTAAATTTAAAACAACAACAAAAAAGTCATTTGATGTTGTTTTTTTTTTTTTTTTTTGAAACAAAGATTTTACATTAACCTCACTCAATATACAAATTGAAAAATAAAAACAAATGTTAAGAATGATGATAACGATGATGATGATCATAATCATCAATATCATACCACTGATTATTATATGATGATGATGAAGATGCTGGCAATGAAAATAACTGCGTAAAAATTCAATAACAACAATATAATTTCAATCACTTTTAACAGGGGAGGTTTTCATTTTGTATTTTTTATGCTTAAACTTTGCAAATATAAAATAAAAAAAATATTATTTTATATAAATACATACATACATATACCTATACTTATACGCTCGCACAAATGAACGCATTATGCATGTACATACACAAAAAATAATATTTATTCAAAAATAAATTTTTACTTCAGAGATTCCACGTTTAGCCTCTGCACATGTTATTACAGTAAGCACACAGCCTTACGATAAATTTTTTAATTTATCACAAACACCAAGAAGCAGCAATATCAACAAAAATAAACTTAATAATGTTTTTCCAATATTTTTATTAGCTTAACGTGAATACAACAACAACAACAGTGAACCGTGGGGTACTTGTATGTATTAATTCTGCTCTTTGTATAGATTTACAAAATAAAGACAAAACAAGCTATTTAGAGTAATATTATGGGCTAAGACGAATCTTGAATAGCCTACATTTAAGTGTGTAGACAATTCATAGTATAAGACTCCATAAGTTTTAGTATAAAACTTAGCACAAGACTTCAAAAGTATTAAGGCACGGTCACACTTGGCAAATATTTGCCTAAAAAGACGTAACCACTAAATAAATTATTTTTGAACTCGTTTATTTATTAAAAAAAAACTTTGTTTATTTAGGACAGGACACAACAAATATTTAGTCTTATTTTATTTGATGTTGTTTGATCTTGCAAAATTCTTGTAAGAGTAACCAAAATTTGTGCTAAAACAAGTGGTTACGCTTTTTTGCTATTTTTTTTTTAGTTTATGACCATTTTCATTTTCGAAGAAGTGTGATCTATTGATGCCACCGATCCAATTTCTATCAGTTTTTAAAAATCGACACAATTCCAGCTCATCTTCTAAATGTATGCCATAAATATTAACTTCATTGAAATACCGTTTTTTTTTTTTTTGTGATTTTTCACCCACTTTATGGTTTTGCTTTAAGATATTTTCGCCATTAACTTAAAATGATTTACTTACTGCAGGAGAAAAAAGAAAGCATGAAAAAAATACTAAACTGAAAATCAAATATATGTACATACATAATAAAGTATCTTGACTTGAAATTTATAGCTTAAATGAATGTAATGGGGAAATTTTAAAGAGGAAAAAAACAAACTTTATCAATTCAAACACATAATTTCATTTTTATATGGCTACAAATAGTTGCCTCTCATATAAACACTCTCATATAGAAATTTTTAGATGTGTGTTTTTTTATTATTTGCCGAAAATGACGTAGCCACTAAATAAAATAATTTTGAACTCGTTTATTCATTTAAAAAAAAAAAAATTTTGTTTACTGAGGACAAGATACAACAAATATTTAGTCTTATTTTATTTGGTTCTATTTGATCTCGCAAAACTTTTGTTAGAGTAAACAACGTCAAACAAATTTGTGCTAGAATAAGTCGTTACGCTTTTTTGAGCAAATATTTGCCATGTATGACCATACCTTTAGTTAAACATTTTCTTTATAGAAAGAACCATAAAATAAAAAAAAAAACAAAACAGTTTAATGAACCTACTACTCCCGGTAATTACAAACAAAACAAAAGAAAGTGTAATAAGTGAAAATGTAATAATTATGCACAATTTGTCAGTTATTTTTGGTTTAGATGGTTTGAACTCATATACTTTTAAAAATGTGTACCACTTATTTTACAGAGTTTTTTGTTCATAGTTCTGCTGATTTGGGTGTAAGCGTATTTAAGACTAAAACACAACAAAAGAGAGAATATTTGTAAATTCAACATGTAAATTCAACCCAGGTTCGACCTCCAGCTCAGCCAGAAAAATGATCAATATAATGTTAATAGAGATTTCATGTTGTAAAACAATTCCTTCAGTAAAAACAATTCCTTCAGTAAAAATAATTTAATGAAAATTAAATTTAATGAACTCGAGCCCGACTAAATAAATATCAAAGATTTAAAATTAATAGTTCGAATAAAAAATAATAAAAGAAATTAATATTTCAAGATAAAAACGGATTTAATATTGTTTTCATTACTTAACGTTACATGTTTTTTATTGACATTTTTCCATTATTATTTAGAAAATATCTGTTACTACTTATTTTTAATTAATATTTTTTTTTAATATTTATTTGTTTGTTTGCCTTTGATGCGTTTGTGTTTTTTATTTACGTTATTATGATTTAGTCGATAATTTAGTTGAAAATATAGAATTTTGAAATTTAAATAAATATTATTGCAGATTAAGTAAGTAAATTACATTAATTGGGAAAAAAATTAATTAAAAAAAATAATAAAATTTGCGTCTTGGGCACTAACATATTGTCTGCCAAGCAAATAAATTTAACCCCTTAACACAGGCTACAGATTTTGAAAATAATAGTAAAAATATTAATTGGGAAAAAATTAAAGTCAAATTTGAAACATACATTTTTAGGAACTTTAAAATTGTTTTAAATTTGACCCCTTAATATAGGTTACAGATTTTGAAAATTAAATAAATCTTATTACGGAGGAAGTAAATAAGATTTGTTTGTGCAAATATCAACCTGATTTTAAACATATACATTTAAATGGGAACAAATTGAATATCGAGCACATACGATATAACAACCATTTAAATTAGACTCCCTTATGTTTGCTATAGATTTTGAAATTTAAATAATTTTTAATTTAGAGGAACTAAATAACATTAATTAGAGGAACCAAATAACATTAATTGGGACAAATAACAACCTTATGTAGTTCTTAAATGTTTAAAATTGTGACCGTTTGTCTCACAGTCACTACGTACCGATCTGGCTGATTGTTTGCCGACCATTTAAATTTTACCTCCTAATGAAGGCTTTAGATTTTGATATTTTTGATATGTGGAGCAACTCGGGCACTTACGAACCTATTTGGCTGATTGTTTGCCCATCAGTTAAATCAAACCTCTTTAATATAGGCTACAGATCATAAAGTTTAAACGATTTTTATTGTAGAGGAAATAAGTAACAATTATAAGAAAATATTAAAGCCTAATTTAAATATTACATTTGAAATGGGAACAGTTTTCAATAGCCATAAATATGGAAACATTTCATTTTCATCTCTCTGCCATTATTTATTGTGCGCCATTACTGCAACTATTTTCATTGAATGAAAATTTACACATTAAAGTCTTAAATGAATGCCTTAAATATTCAAATTCAATTTGATACCAACGTTTAACCCATTTAAACAAAATTTCATAGAAGCACAGTTTAACTAAATATTTCAATTACTTAATTTGCTGCTTAGAACTCAAAAATGTTACCCCTTTACAAGTAGATAACAACTTTTTTTCAATTCAAATTAGCATTCTAAATGTAAGCAACATAAAGAAGTGTTGTTTGAAATTAAATATAATTTTTAACAAATTTTAAAACAAATTGTGGCATCTCTTAGTGCAATTACATTTGATTATTAAAATTTCCATGTAATGGTTAGAAATAAATGTAAGATTTTCGTAGAAATGTAAATGATGCAAATATTTCTGAAAGTAAACTAAAGAGATATTTAGTTCTCAAAAAAATCGAAGGAAATAACTTTTCTTGCTCTTTTCAAGTAAAACAAAACCAAAAAACATTAAATATACATTTGAAACAGTATAAACAGAAGTACACTTTTCTAACAGCCTTAATATAAGCAACTTAACAACACAAACAAAATATGTACACACATTTAAAGTAAGCTAAAAAAAAGCCTAGTTATAGGCAACACGTTTTTATATAGATATAGAACTTAAAATTTCTCAATTACAAAACACTTTTTGCTACACTCAATAGGGGCCAACACACTTTTAAATAAATTACTTTAAATTAAATTTTCTTTACCCCCTCCCTCCTACCCGCTGTATCCCTTAAACTCAGCACTTAATCTGTAATTAAAATAATATATAATTACATTTTATTGCTGGGTTGTTGCTAGACAACTTAAATCTGGACGAAATACAAATAGATTTGAAGACAAAGTATAATATATCGTTTTATATTAAATGTTTGTTGTTTATTTTTTTGCGACTGGGGCAGACATTGGATAAAAGAAAAACATTCATTCGTTGCGTTTTTCATAAACAGAGACAAATGAAGTCAGATTTTTGATAATGTAAAACGAATTTCAAAAAGATTTACCATTAAGATTTATGATAATGAAATTAGGACATTAATTTAAAA
The DNA here is from genome assembly GCA_950370525.1 of Bellardia bayeri. Lineage (NCBI taxonomy): Eukaryota > Metazoa > Arthropoda > Insecta > Diptera > Calliphoridae > Bellardia > Bellardia bayeri. Next base: position 4,228,660 of record OX493268.1, read on the forward strand.
GTAACAACAACAACAACAAAAAACGAAAATACCAACAACAACATTAGCTTCTGCAACAAAAGCTATTTAAAGCTTTAATCAAAATGCTGAATTTTTTTTATGTTATATTTTAGTTCTCTTTCTTAGGAAGCTGCCACGTTAAACGACAAAATTAAACTGTATTGGTAAGTAAGTAGGCTTTGACTTTAATTATTTTATTTTAGCACACATACATTAGGGTCAATTAGAAGTTTTAAAGCAAACTTTTAAATTATTAGGCGAAAAAAGGATTTATTGAAAATATAAACATCTTAACAAGTTTTATCATAAAACTAATTAATAAAAATATATATGAAATAAAAATTTTCAATTAATTAAATGATGTTATGTTAAAATTCTGATGAAGTTATGTACATACATACATATGTATAATGAAAATTATGAAAAGTTTGCCAAACGATTTCTAGTTTTATATTTAATCATTACACAAAGTCCTTTCGTTTTCTTGGAATTCAGATTCAAAATTTAGAGTATTTCTACCCTTAAATATGTACAACTGTCTGATATAAGATAAAATTTTAAAATATTACTAAACTTTAAAAACATTTAAATAACAAATTTTTTACAATTTTTTAATACAGGAAATTTTTAAAATTTTTTAACATAAGGGAAATTTCAAATTTTTTTGGAATTTTGTTTTTTTTATTTATTATTTGTTGAAATATAGTATACTTTATAAAAATATATAAAATATAACTTATAAAAAAATTTTTCAATAAGAAAATTTCTAAAATCTTTAATGAATTTTGTTGTTTATTAAAATTTATTAGTAAAAATATAAAAATTGCTACCAAATATTGGAGAACTAAAATATCCATTAAAAGGAAATTTTTTCAAAAAAGGGAAATTTTTTCAAATTTACAAAATTTCTATTTTGCATAAAGTTTTAATCAAGATTAAAAAATCAAGTAATATATTGTTTACATAAAAGTTCCCTTAAAGGGAAAATTCTCCCTACAGGAAATTTTTTAAGACAGGGGAAATTTCCAAAGTTTTTTTTTTAATTTTATTTTTTTATTAATATTTATTTGCAAAAGTACTAAAAATTGGTAAAAATTTGTTTAAAACCAAAATACCCTTAAAAGGAAACTTTTTTCGTCAAATGAAATTTCTAAAACTTTTATAGACTCTTGTTGTTTATTTAGATGTATTAGTAACAATATAAAAATTGGACAAAAATAATTGAAAACTAAAATATCCCTTAAAGGGAAATTTTTAAAATGTTGCTCAAATTTTATTTCGTATAAGCATTTAATGCATAATTAAAAAGAAAATAAAAATTATGGCCTTTAAATAAAATTTCCCTTATTGGAAAATTTTTAGACAAATTTCGAAATCTTTATTGAATTGTTTTTTTTTATTAATATGTAAAAATAAGCAAAAAAAAAACATTTTAAAACTAAAATTTCCCTTAAAGCAAATTTTTTTACAATAAGGGAAATTTCGAATTTCAATTTTAGGTCTTATTGAGCTTTATATCGAAAAATATTAAATTTATTTAAAAGTACTAAAAACTGAAATTTGATTTAAAAGGAAATTTTTTTTCATACAAAATTGTAAAAAATGCCTTTTTATTAACATTACTAGATTTTTATTTAAATTTGTTTTAATTAAAAGAGGAATTCAAATTTGTTTAGTTTATTATCAGAAAATTTTATAAAATGTTTATGAATTCTTGTGAATTAACTTTAAATATTCAGCCTTATTTTGAGTGTCGTTTTCTTTTTACGACAACGACTGTTTCGTAATAGATTAAAGAAACAAATTTAACATCAAATGTAACATCAAAATTAACCAAGATTTCTTTCACTTTTAACTCTATCAATATTTCCTGGAATCATTTTTTTTTTGCAAAGCAGCATTATTCACTTTGAAAATAACAGCTAGCAAAGTTTCACTGAAATCTTTTTAACGAATTCTTAAAAATGCAGCATACTTCTTTTAACTTGAGGCATTACTGTAGTTACAATTCGTATTCGCAAGACTCTATCCAGCACTACCTTGTCTCAATAAAAAAAAATCATTAAATTACAATGAAGTAAACAAATCTTTTATTGTTTTGCAGCTCCGGGTAAAAGCAGTTTTTAGAACAAGTTCAATACAAATGAAATAAAAAAACAAGGTTTTAAGCCAAATTATTTAATTTAATTAATTTAATTAATCATTTTCAGGTTTTAAATATAGAAACAAAAGCAAAAAAGAAACGAAAATAAAACAAAAGTGCTGGGAAAACTAGAATAATGTACTAGAGAAGATTTCGACTGAATTAAAACTACATTACATTACATTACCAAAATGCAAAAAATAGAGAGAAATATAAAACGAAACAAAAAGTATTAGAACAAAAAAGTTGTTCATTTTGAAAAACTATTTCCTGTTTTGTGCTCGTTTTTCTGTGTTTCCACTCTGTTGTCTTCACTTTTAATAATAAAACATTTTCTTGTTCGTCAACATTGCTAAACTTTCTAAAGAAAACTTCTATACTACTGCTACTTCTGCATGGCATTCTTCTGTTTTTTTCTTTTTTTGCTTGAAGAGAAAAAATAAAATCCTGAGAACTAAAAAATCTTAAAGTATAATAAAGTACCGAGCTACAAGTAAAAGTTTCTGTTTGGTATGACATTTATTTTTACCACCAAGACAGCAACTATGACAGTAAGACTTTCTACTACTACTACTGCTGAATGTGACGTGAAAGTATTGTAGATTTTTTGGTTGATTGCTTTAAATGGCATGAAACAAAATCAATTTGTAATTTCTTTAACAACACCAACTATAACGACCAAGGAAATGTTGCATGCAGTAAATTTCTTTTGCCAACTTTTAAGCATAAGCAGAAAAATAAGTTTTTTTTTATTTTAAAGTAGAGTGAGAAAAATTTAAACATAATATTCACTTTTTCGAGTACTGCAGTGGGTTGATATCTAGTAAGAAGATACGACGATACTGTATTGATTATTCGGCTTCAATCTAATCTATACATCTTATTATAATCTCATTTTTCGTAATAGTATTGCATGATTTTAGGCTTCTATGTTCTATCTACTATTTAGCTTTTAAGCACAATATTTTAGCCCCGTCTGTTTAGTAGTTCCCATCACGTACTTACTGCATAAGTATAATCAAAATTAAAAACCATAAATATAGCTACATATATTCATATTTGCCTAGAGGCAGGCAACAAAGAAATGTACAGACAAAATACAAACATATTTTCATATTCAAAAGAATATTAGAGACAATGTTGCAACAACTGTCAAAATATGATTTCATATAAAGCATATTTGTCGAAGAAAATGTAAAAAGGATTTTGTACATTTAAAAATGTATTTTATGAATTTAAGAATACTTTTAGGAGCTTAAATTTTTGAAAACATGTTCGTTTTTTATACATAATTGTAATTTTTTTTTACAATTCATAAAAACTTAAGGTTTAAGCATGGTGCAACCATGGGTTTAAGTATAAATAATTTCTTCTTAAAAAATCTTATTTAAAACCTCTACAGAAATCATTTATTTCATATTTAAACTAGTAATTTTTATTGAATTTAATTGCCTGAGCTTTTTTTATTCCTTTGCCGCAGAGGAAACACTACTTGAAAACAAAGTTTTTGCTAAAGCACAATTATGCTGTAAAATCAAATTAATTTTTCGAATTCTAAAGGAAAATAATTGCCTACTTTTAGGCTTTATAATAATAATAATAAATTAAATCATTTTCTACCTAATGCTTCAGAAATAAAATGAAAATGTCTCAAACTTTTAATTAAATTAATTTCATCTACTAATTAAAATATAATTGACTTTTACTACAATCAAAATTAGAAAAATAAAAACATAATTTCTAAACTTTATTCCAACAACTCTGGCTCGGTATCTTTGGCAGACACTTGCACCATGTAACCTACGTTCTTTAAAAAAATATATAAAAAAACACAAACAAAAAACACATTTACCTACAATTTAAAACCTGAATGGAAAGTCAGTTGTATATGTATGTATGTACAAAGAGAAGAAAAAAATCACATTCAATTAAAATTAATACGCATTTAATTACACCCTGACAGCTACAACTACATCAGGTATCATAAATAGCAAACAACACACACACACACTCACCAACAACAAAAAAGAGGACAAAGAACTGGAAAAATTGTACTCTTTTTAAACAGGCTTGAAAACACACTTGAAAAATAAAGAATCAAGGATAAATATCTTCATTTAGCACCCAGAAGCAACAGCACAAAAATCATTCAAAACAGCAACAGCAACAAACAAACAACAACGAGAGAACATAAAAGAACTGAAAGAAAAACGAAACATTTTGTTTGATAAACAGACCTTTCCTAACCTTTAAACAGTCAAACGTCGACGAATGTCACCGAGTCAACCAACAAGGCTACAAGTCAGTGTGTCAGTTAGTCATAATGCTTCATCTTTGATTTCAGTATTCAGACACAAGCATCAATGTTTAAAGCGACAAAATAACCACACAGAAAATACACAATTGAATTGAAACAATTGCCACAAACATGATTAAAAGATGAGGTAAAGGACACATTTAAAATGTTAACTTCTTACAAAGGGAAAAACTTGATATGTAAAGAATTTCTCAAAATAACAAATATATCATTAGAAGTAGTAGTAGGCAGTTATTTTGATATCTTAGTAAAGTTTGCAATTAACCCATTCAAGTGACTATTGTAATAACTAAAGAGTACAAAACGGAAAGTATGCTTTAAGATTCCTAATGGCTTCCACAATCTACAGATTCTACAGTCTTAATGGAAACTGAAGTTAGATATAACTGTTCTACAGAAAAATAAAGTTAGCGATAACTATTTTAAAGAAAACTTAAGTTTTCTATAGAAAATCTAAGTTAACGATAACTTATCCATAGAAAACTTAAGTTAACGATAACTTTTCTATAGAAAACTAAGTTAAAGATAACTTTCTCTAATCAAAATCTTGTTTTATTTCAAAAAATTTTAAAATGATAAATAATCAAGATTGTATGTAGCCTTAATGGGTTAAATCTCCTTTATCTTGATTTCTTTGTGTGCTATAAAATTTAATCAAAGAAAGTGAAAGCATTTACCAAACTGATACTGCCTATAAACTCCAATACACAACATTTTCTATTAAATCTAAAAGACTTTATGAAAATTTAACAACACATTTTAAAATCGTTAAAGTTTAGCAGCGAAACGAATTTAAGAAACAATTTTTCATTTGTTTTCCCTCTTTATTCATCAGACTAAATAAATTGTAGCCATTACATACTAGTATACCAGAATTAAGAGACAGGATGATTGCTTGTTTATTTGCATTTGGCGTAAAAAATAAGAAGACAAAAAAATAAATCAAATCAAATATATACTTTCTGTAGCCTGCTTTTAGGAATTTCGTTTTGATTTAGCTACAGTGAGCTGAGTGTTTTGTTTATTAAAAAGAGAGAGAACTGAAGAAATTAATTCAACAAAACAAAACAATAAATGTTGCCATGTTGTTACGTACTGGTTGTAATTACTTGAAATTAAAACGTATTTATTATGCTAAATGAAAACAATAACAGAGTAAAAATAAATATGGAATTGTTGTGTTTACTAATTGTTAGACCATCATAAAATTTATCTTAATAACAATACCATGAAATTGCTGTAGAAACTCTATGGGCAGCCATTGTTTAACTAAAAAAGCATTGAAGCAGAAGGAATAATCTTATTCTCAAACAAATAATAAGAATAATAAATAAAATTAAAACTAAAATATGATATTTGATTAGTTAATGAATTATATAAGAATTTTGGGCGGAAAAGTTTAGCAAAATATTTAAAATTTAATTGTAAATGCCAATAGAATAATAATTACATTAATAATACCAAGATAAAGAGAGACAGAGAAATTCTTAAGTTAATTGTCCATAAGAATTTCGTATTATTTTGTGATATATGTAGTTCGTAATACCCATATATTATTTGGTACTTTACCAATAAAATTATAGAGTCCATTTATCTTTATGACGATAAGCCAGAAAACTAATTATTATTATTTTTTAACATCATTTTAATTAAAATGCATAAATAAGTTGTTTTAACCAAAATCAAATATTGTATTACATAATGTACGGCAGAAAACAACAAGCTGTTCTCATATCAGCAAAAACATCAGACACAAATTTTTCAAAGTTTTTTTTAACTACAAAAAAATGCAGAGTTAAAACTTAACATTACTTTGCTTATATTGTTTCAGGTAAAAAAAATAAACAAACCACAAACATTAATATGTAGTTTGATAAAAGAATGTTTAAAAATATTAAATGAAAGACTTAAACAATTCTAAAACAGATTTATAGAAATATTGATATTTTAAGGTAAATTTAGTACTAACTATATAACTATAACTATAAATTAAGCTTTTATTTTGTGTTGCCTCTTTAAATTTTTTATTGGATTTAAAGAGGCAACACAAAATAAAAGCTTAATAATATAATTTGATCCAGCAATACAAAATATTAATCTATAACTATAAATCTGAAGTTTTTTATAAATTTACCTTAATTTAAATTAATTTGTTGATAACTTTTCTTTAGAAAAATTAATTTATCGATAAATTTTCTAGAGAAAACTAAAGTTATCGATAACTTATCTAGAGACAACATAATGTATCAATAACTTTTTTAGAGAAAACTTAATTTATCGATCATTTTTAAAATATACTAAAATATGTACATATGTGTGTAGTCACACCAACGCAACAATTTCGAAAATTTTTATTTTTGGGGAATCTACATTATTTTCATGAACTCACTTGAGTTACGTTTTTTCGCAAGCCTGTCTAATGTTTTCACATCCATTTTACATATACACAATATGTACATGTATGGGTTGTTTGTGAAATATATTTTTCATATTCAATCATCAGGTCGTTTTCGGCTGATACTTTTTGGAAACATTTTTCAAAGTGTATGAAATATTTACATGCATACATACGCAGGTACATATGTAAATACATTATTATTATTACTTTTCCTACAAAGTAGATACCTACAATGTGCAGTTTTACTTTTCTATTTAAAGTGTTATTTCATCAAAATAATATCTTTAATTAGCAGATAAATTATGCTTTAATTATGTATGTTTGTTATATGCATAATAGAAAAAATAATAAAAATTTTTTATTTACAGTAATAGATAACAAAGTGTGACATTGCAAAAATTATGTATAAACAACAAGAACATTAACATATGTAAAAAAAGTTGGTTTTGATTCTCATAAAAATTAAAAAAATAAACAATAGCTTCGAGAAATAAAGTTATAATTACAACTGTTTCTATTGATTTGTTTAAATAACTCAAAGAGTTTTATAGAAAAAGGTCTATATGAAAAAATCTATCAATACAGATACATACATATAATAACGACCATAGAAAGTAATAGCAAATATTTATATTTGACAATAAATATTATATTGGGGCAATATTGTACAACCAAATTTTTAGTAAAAAATTCTTTCTCTGAATATTTTATTATATTTGTTTAAGCAATACCATTTCCACCCATACCTTTTTATTTCCTACAGATTGGCAGTGCGCAATAATTACAAATACAGTTATACTTTTTTGATAAACCAAAAATTATATACAATAAAGCAATTAACAACGAGTTAAAAATATTTTCCAGGGTAAAGCTCAAGGGTAGAACAATATGCAATAAACTCGTTTGTTTTTTATTGCAACAGAATAAAAACAGTATTGGAGGATTATTGGTTAGCACAAAAAAAAAAAACTTAATATGAATTTTGTTTCATACAACAATGTATGAACTACAAACATAGAATAACTAGTATAATAAAAGAGGATTATGAAAGAAAAAAAAGCTAACAATGATTTAGTTACAAATAGAGACCAACAGAGAAAAACTGCAATAAATTATTTAGGGATAAAAGAAAACTGACATGAGGTTATGAAAAATTATGGATACAATTTTTGTGGATGCTATTATTCAAACATTTAAAATTGCGTTTTGTCTGTTTTTAGGAAATACAAAAATATGTGCAATAAATAAATATAATAATATAAATATACTTTGTGCGTTATAAAAATGTCTGTAATTATAAAGAAAACTATAGAATACTTAAACTAGCTATCACTCTCTTATAAGAAACTTGAGCTATCATTTACTTTTTATAGAAAACTGAAGTTAACGACAACTTTTTTATGGAAAACTTACGCTAAAGATAACTTTTGTATGAAAAAGTCAAGCTAAAGATAACTTTTGTATGGAAAGCTTAAACTAAAGATAACTTTTCTCTAGAAAACTTCACTAACGTTAATTTTCTATAGAAAAACTTAAGCTAACGATAACTTTTCTATAGGAAAGCTAAGTTAATAACTTTTCTACAGAAAACTCCACTTCCTGGTAAATGTTTGTCGAAAATTACTGGTATCCTAACATTGCTCAAAAAAATATATCTTATCTCAATAACTATTCTTTAAATTTTAATACAAAACTTAAAAAAATGTTAAGTAAATTGTGTGATTTATAAGAGGAGGTTTTAATATATTATTTTAGAGTTAAAACTAACTATAAAACTCTTTATTTTGTTATTTAAGTTTGAGCAAACAATATTTAAGAGGAGCTCCATTATTTATGTATAACGAAAACATTTCAACGAATATCAAATAAAATTGTTTAGGAAAAAAATACAGTAATATTGTAAAAAGCACTAAGTAGTCAATACTGTTTATACAGTATAAAGCATATCACAGTTTTCAGCATCCATATATAACAAGTATATATGAACTTTTCTATAGTCAACGTAAACACTATATTTAATATATTTTTAGCTATTAAATTACTAACATTAAAATATCTATATATATTAACAGCTCCTATTTAACTTACCTGCATAAATAGCCTCAATAATCACATCTTCCAAATGACGAACATTGCTGATTTCCAACTCTTCCAATAATACATCATACGAAATGCACTTATTTTTAATGGCCAAAGAAACGATGGTTAAATGTTGCAATTTTTTTTGCATGGCTGGAGTTAAATCCAAATAGTCCTGGGGCTGCTGGCGGTATTGTTTAGAGGTGCCATAAGCAAACAAATTCAAGGTGTTAAAATATTTGACATGGTCGCCAGTTTTAAGCTAAAAAGGAATATGATTCTGGCAATATTCTCATTAAAAATATTTATTTTTCAGCAAACCTCTTGTATATTTGGCATAACCAATAATTCACCAAATACATAGACACCTGGTGCCTCCAAAACTTGTTTAACTAACTCCAAAATGGCAGCACCATGAGCTGTCTTGGCCAGCAAGCAAAATTGTTGCAATTGCTTGTGGGCCGAATCGTTGGTGGGTGCCACCGATTCTTCATTGGACATTAAAATATCTTGGGTCATATTTATTGTACTCTTTTCCGACTAGTTTTTATAGTTAATAATTTGTCTTTTTATATTTTGTAATTCTGCCGACAAACAATGTAAAGAAAACGCACTCAAATTTATATCACGTAAAAACACAAACCAATTTTTTTTCTTTTTGCATCAGCTGTATAGCTATCAGCTGTTCGTTGTTTGTACATGCGCTGCTGTCATAGAAGAAAACAGGGATGTTATTTCTAAAAAACAACACTATCGTAGAATTCAAATTGCTTGGAAATTGTTGTCATCTAGATTTTTAAATTGGAATGGTATTAAATTGTGACGTTATATCTGTTATTGTGACTTTAATAAATAAAAAGTTATTGGTAAAGATATATATAAAAAACTTCTGTTGATAGTGTATGCAAAGTATTTAATAATACGTACTTATGTAGACAATTCTATTATTGTCAAAAACTTCTTGCAAATTGAAATTTAGGGGAAAAAGCAACGACAGGATACAAAAAAATTTTATTTTAAACTTTATACAAGCGTTACAAACTAAAAGTAAATACATATGTAGTTGTTTTAAAATTTTTAGAAGCATTATTATTATTGTGATAAATATTCGTGCAAATTGAAACTTCAAATATTTATTGAATTAATTTGAAATTTTTTAATATCGTAAATTCTATAAAAAACTTTTTATCAACGATTATTAGTAAAAGTAAAAAAAAGCATTTTTTAATAAATGAGCTAATAAAGATAAAATAAGCATTTAACCACTCTAAATTTAACTCACAATATGATATTCAGAACTAAAGTACTAATTGGTAAAAACGTTTATTTCAGTACATATTTGGTACTTTTTTTTATATATTTTTGTATTCTAGTTAAAGTACTTCTATGTGTTTTTTTTCAATAAAATTTGATAATCTAACCCTGGTTGTTCGTCTACAGTTCAGTAGACCAAACCGTCAGTCTATACAAATATTTTTTTTACATGTTTAAAATTTTAATTTGATTTTCAAGAAGAATTTGATTTCATTTATCATACATTCGTATTTAAAATACATTTTTTCATCGTATAGATTTCATGAGTTATGAATTATTAAAAAACTGCAATTAAAAATTAGTAAAAATAAAGGTTTCATCACATTTTCGAAAAAATTAAAAAACGCACCAAAATACACAAAAACAAATTTGCAGTGCTGAATGAAATGGTACTCAAACAGGTGTATTTTATTGTAGAACGATTTTTTTCTCACGCTGAAACAAAAAGTTGTGTTGAATTTGCTTTTGTGCCACCAAAAATTAAAAAGCAAATCAAAATTTAAAAAAAGCGCACCGCGCACCAACTTAAGAATTTTTCGCACCAAAAATTTAAAAAAGCACTAAAAATGGTGCGAAACGCACCAAGTTGACAACGCTGCAAAATACATTGTGACATACATACCTACTATGTGCACACAAAATTGAAAATTGTTTTAAATATTTTATACATAATTTATAACAGTGTTACGAAGTTAATTCCTATTTTAGAAATCTAGAGAACCATAATTGTGGGAAACCTTGTGTAAAATGATTTGTTGACCTTCGTAAAATTGAAATGTACTTAAATTAATATGTGCCATAAATGACTGAAAAAATAAAATATAAATTGCTGTCTTTCTAATATTGGTACAAATAAAATGATATAAGTTATTTTCGAATGCATATGTATCTGGAGAATAGTTATAATTTTAATAGTGTTATACCTACATAAATAAAACAAAACAAGTAGGTAATTTCGAATATCTAGAAAGCAATTATTAATTGGCTATATTAAAAATCACAGAGTGTTAAAAATGAAACTTGGAGCAAATATCAAAAAATCATCGGTTTTTTATAAAAATAATGTGGTTGACCAGAATTATTTATACACGCCATCAACTTATTGCATTGAGTTTAATGTTACGTTTGTAACACATGGAACTATTGGACGCACAGTCAACAAAGTATATATTTTGATATACCTACATATGTTTTTTATGTTTCAAAAACTAGCCGATTTATGTTATCAGAGGCTTTAAATTTCCCTACTCGGGTAAGTGCTACAACTTTTTTAATTTGCAAACAATTTAAGTTTATTAAGAAAAAATAGGAACATTATAAAAGTTACATATTTATGTAATAATTATATTTATTTTAAATGCTTCTTAAGATAATCTGTTAAAATATTAGAATAACTCAAAAATGAATTGTTTAAATGAAATACCAAAAAATCTAATTCAAAATGTGAACATAATTTTTATACTCACCACCAAAAAAGTGGGGGTACGTAGGTATATTAAATTTGTCATTCAGTTTTAAAAACATGGAAATATATATTTTCTGGGTCCTTATAAGATTTAAAGAATTTCTTGCTAAGTCCGTCTGTTGAAGGCATGATAGAGCTTCGAAAAAAGACTTGAAGTATTACAATTTATCCCGATCAAACTTTGTTTCATCGACATATGTATGTATATGGTACACATATTGGGCACAATCGGTCTAGAAGTATCCGAGTTATAGACCAAATTTTTTGCTATTTTCTTCAAATATAATAATATTACTCAAAAGAGCAAGGTTGATTAAAACGTTTAAATGTCGGTTGGCGATTTCTCATATAAGCCCCATATAAGTATCTTCCGAGAGCTGAAGTCCTTAGTCGCTATTGCTCTTATCCTTATATTATCTTTGTAATTTGTAATTATAAGCTAATAAAATAATAATAATAATAATAAAAAATCGTATATTCCCAGAATACGTCTCTTTGGTACATTAATGCATATAGAAAAACAGTATCATAAAAATCATAAAACGATATTTTGTTTACATTGGTCTATATAAACATAGGCTCCATATAAAGCCCACATCTGAAAATCTCTTAAATGTGCATAAATATTGTATAGAAATCGTCTATATAAGATTGCAACTGGTTTCGGAAAATGCATATTTTCAAAGAATAGATAATTTTCATAATCCAGCGAGCCCGATTAATATCTCCTGGAGCTTTTTCTGTTGGGTAGGGCATAGATTTATCACCCAAAAAGATTACACTCAGATGGAGTTGTTCCTTATAGTCTTTTCGTGGTTGCGTTTCTTCAAGTTGACCTTTAATAAAATTGCTTAAGTCTTCGCGTATTGGTTCCGGAATAATTTTTTCAACAATTTTGTGTTCTATGCAGTCGGAAAAGCTAGACTTTTAATAGACTCCCACCTCTGCTGGAATGTGACGAAAATTTTTATTTGCGGTGATGTGGTTTGCTGTTCAATGTTAAACCTGAAGATATTGGGAAAAATCCAATTAAACGGTGGATTAAATTTAAATTATATTCGCAGAAATCACCAAAAATTTATGGAAATATACAATAATTATAACGAAAAAAGGTACAAACTATAAAAATAGTCTAACTCCGGAACTGTAACGTTTTTATACCTTTCATATAAATTTGAAAAGTAATAAACCGTTTTTTATAGAATTTGTTTAAAAATTACAAAAATACTTAATATGTATGTGGAATCGTAATGGACAAAAATACTGCCGAAACTTAAAGTTTTTGCATATGGAAATATAGTTTGGGAATTTTTCTTTAGAAATATTCGGTCAAAAAATTAAATGAACGTGGGTATTGACAAAGTTTGAGTCAAGTTTGAAAAAAATGCCGAAAAACCAGATTTTTGACAAAGATTTGATTTGCGCGACCTCTAAACCTCTTCCTAAAAATCTAAAAACCTATAAGCTTACAAATTGTGCTTGAGCTTCTGACAAAAAAAAATTTGGATACCCTAATGTAGGTATGGTAGGTAAATAAGATTCGACATAGCAAAATTTTTATCTTTTTATTCTTCAATAGATACAATGACATGTATGTAGCTAAAATTTAAAATCGAAATTAAAAAGCTCTGTATGTTTCTGATACACTGTGCAATAATCAGTTACTCTTAACACAGACTATGTATTTAATTATAAAAACAAAATTGTACCAATTTGTCGCTAGTTATCACAAGAAGATTTAAATCTATTGACTTACAATATATGTAAATGCGTTGTTAGAAAACTAAGTAACAGTTCCATTTGTATATACATATGTACATACATACATACAAAGATTTAACACATTTTTGTAGTGAAAAGAAGAAAAATCAACTTTTGCTTTTGGAAGCTAAATTTTTTATAATAATTGCCCTTAGGGACTTTGTATTTTTTTCTTATCTGTTTCTGTATTGGGTAAATAAACTGTAAAGTACTTTTTGCCATTATGATTTACCAGGCCATTTACATTGTTTGTATGAGAGTTTGTATAACAGACTACAAGTACTAAAGCAATTTTGGCGGTACATAAAAGTGTGAGTTTTTTTTTTTTTTTTTTGGTAAACATTTCAGTTACATGAAAGTGTCAACATTCGATTTGTGTGGCAACAATTCACAAATAACCCTAAGCACTTATGAGATTGGTTTGGCAAAAAATGAACCAACAAAAAAAGTAAGAGTTGTAAAAAAAAAATATGTATGTATATAAAGTACCAGTTAAAGAGGTTTTTAACATACAGTTTTTTTTATATACACACAATTGTACAATAAAAGTACAAGGATAAAAGGACACCCACACCAAATACATACTACTAAAGAGAGTTTTTGGTACAAAAAAAGGACAAACGAAACATAAAAAATCTCAACTCTATATATTTAAAAGGATTTGGTTTTTAAGATGCAATAAATGTTTTTTTTTTACAAGAAAGGATTTCAAAGACAACGCAGCATATAAAGTTTAAATATTCACATTTACAAACTATTATTTAAACCAAAGGTTATGTGTCAAAAAAGTCAAAAGTTTTGCAAAATGTGCATTTTATTTAAAAAAAAAACTTCATTTTATAACAAGTTTAAATAAGAACATGTTTTAAATATTGTATAGATACATAATAAATAAGACAGTATCATAACTTTTTAAGAGAAAATGTCAGAAAATAGTGCAGAAAAGCTAAACTTACCTGAGTCGTTTACATTCCAGCAAGACAACGAACCAAAACACACAGCTCATGACGTATAAATGTGGCTTGCATATAATACGGCTCATGTTTTGCGACACTCCCACAGTCCCTAGACTGAACACCATTGAGCATTTGTTGGAAAAATTGGAGCGAAGAATCCGAAAACGTACAATTTTAAATAGAACAGAACTGAAAGCACTTTTAGTGGAATAATGGCATAACATTGGCGAAAATATAACTAAAAAGTTAGTCCACTCCATGACAAATAGAATTAATAATCTAAATATTAGATAAATGCTCTAAGTAGGTAGTTTTTATTTATGTTGAGATAATTGTGCCTATACTTATTGTTCAGTAAAATAATGCGTTTTTTAATGTATTTTTAAATAACTTTTTTTGCAAAGAAAATATAATTAATTATAGTGGTTATTTAGTTTTATATCTGCAATTAATTCATAAAATAAATATTTCGTGTTTCCTTATAGGTACATAGGTATAAATAAATTATTTAAAAGTCTGCAGGCATGATTTCCTTCATTTTGATTAAAATACACACTATTCCTTTATGTTCCCACTTAATTACATTTTTATTGTTTCTAGCTATTGATTTATTTTAACAGCCAGCCTCTTCTACTCATTCATTCGGTACATACATATTTCTAAATGTTGCTCTTTCTACTAAATATGTATGTATGTACTTGTTTGTATGTTGTTATTGTATGCATGTGTTTGCACTTGTCACATTGTTGTTGTGGTACATTATGTCAAGCGATTAACACGTGCTTCGTTCTGCAGCAGCTAATTTTGTTTTCATACATATGTACATACATATGTATGTATTTATGTATGTATGAATGAACATACATATGTTTTTATTTGGGCGTCTGTCATTTATTTTAATAATAACAAAAACTCAAATCATATACATATTTCTTTTTTGGCAAAAAATTTCATTTAGTTTTTATTGGATTAAACAGGTAAAACCAACAAAATATGTAGGTACAGATCAGATAGTGGTGTTATTAAAAATTCATGTTAAAAAGAATTAATAATTTGATTTACTGAGAAACGTGATATAATATTTTATGGTACTGTATTTAACACTGCGGATAAAACGAAATAAAAGGAAAAATTTAAAACGTGCAGCAGTGAAAACTACCACAAATTGGAAGAAACCCATCAGGTGTAATTCTATTTGATACATTTAAACAATGATTATGACAGTCATGTGGGTTATAG
This sequence comes from Bellardia bayeri, assembly GCA_950370525.1. Classification (NCBI taxonomy): domain Eukaryota; kingdom Metazoa; phylum Arthropoda; class Insecta; order Diptera; family Calliphoridae; genus Bellardia; species Bellardia bayeri. The sequence continues at coordinate 4,244,332 of OX493268.1, forward strand.
GTTACATTGTATTTATGTACATATGAAAGAATGATACTTCCTTAGCTTTTCCATAAGAAATAACTAACGGAATTTTCATCATTAACTTTGTTTTTCAAAACCAAATAAAATAAATATAGTCAGTGTGACCAGATTTAAAAAAGTTCAGCGTCTAAATCTATTTAAAAATAATGCTAAAATATGCTAAAAATTGTTTTAAAATGTCAAAAAATGTGCTTAATGTTTTAAAATACTTCCTTCATGATTAAAAAATAAACTTTTTATATTAATAATATAACTTCGAATTCAAGATCAAAACTAATTAAGGTTCTCTTCAGGATTCTAACCTTAAAGATCACTCAGATCTAGAAAAACGTTTAACTGAATCAGGCCTTAAATTTGAAAACATTTATTAAATCTTTTTGATAATTTTAGTTAGGCAACTAACTAAACATATGTAAATTCAACAACCCAGGTTCGATCCCCAGTCAAGAAAAATTATCAAAAATTTTTAATAATAAATTTTTCAAAGTTGTAATTCCTAACTTCAGTAAAAATAATTTAATGAAAATTAAATTTAATGAACTCGAGCCTAACTAAAATTATCAAAAAGTAAAAATTAACAGTTCGATTATGAAATAATAATTATTCCATTTATTAAATCTTTTTAATTCACATTTAATATAAAAGACAGTAATCACTTTATTTAAAATATAAAAAGATATTTCGATAAAATTATAGCATAAATAGTATGTAAACTTTTTTTGAGCCCAATGACGTTGGTAAACTATTAAATATTAAGTTAATGCTTGCCATTTGTAAGGGTTGTAATTTCAACTGCTGATAAATTTGCCTTTTTTTAAATGTTCATAAATTTTTCAATTTTTCATTTTCACATTATTTTAAACAAAAAATAAATTAGAATTTTTTAAAATTTAAAAGGCTAAAAAATGCTAAACATATTGCCAAACGAAGAGACAAATCAAAATAAAATAAGTTCAATTTAGCCGTAATAATGCTAAAATGGTCACACTCGATAGCGCATACAGAAGTCGATTCTGTTAAAAAATGTAAAAATTTAGTTAAATGTAAAAGAATTATGCGATCATGAAATTGGTTTGCAATATATTCATTATTACGGTGGCTGTGTGACATGTGGCAGCGACCTGTATTCACATGTCAGTGATGTCTATAATAAGCTAAAATTTATTTGACACACTTTCAACAGCGAGATCAATTAATGTAACCTCATCTACAGATGAATTTTCATACAAAATTTCCAATTAAGTGTCAACAATTTTTCTTGAATTTTCAGAAGCCCTTTTGCTACCAAAATCCTTAATAGTGGTCTTCGAAGTACGGTAATACTGACTGAGTATTTTTTATTACTGATACAATGTCAACAAGTAAAATGTTAAAACTCTTATGTATTCCCTATTATTATAATAATAAATAAATAAAAAATTATGTAACCATAATAAAATCCTCTATTATATAAAACTTTCAAGTATTCTATGAATACTAATAATTATCATACATCCAAAGACTGTAACCCACATTGGCCATTACCTAACCCAATAATTATAATAGTTGGGCGATGCTAATGCTTAACTTTCTAATAAACAGACAGCAACGAAAATTATATTTAGAAAAAGGTTAAAAAATTAAAAGCGTTTATTCTATAGCTGACTGTTTTTTAATGATAAACTTTCAACAGTGGCTGAAAGCAATGGCGGCAAATATAATTTCCGGTCATTAAATTCTGTTTAAAGGAACTGAAAAAGTCTAAGCAAATTGTATAATGTAATGGGTTAAATCTATTATACATAATTGGTTAGAAAGGATACTTAAATTAACTGTAAAGAGAGCTACAATTTTATTATTATGTCTGGCTAGAATTGTGTTAAGGAGGATTTTATATGAAAAATTAAAAAATCTTATATTTGTTATTATCTTTTGCCACTAGGGCCTTTATTTACCTAGCAAAATGAACTTTTATTACATAGTCACTAAAAATAGAAGCATTTTTGGAAACAAAAGTGTTTACAAATTTTTATACTTTTGGCTCTATTCACTGAGAAAAATGGACTTTTATATGTTCAAAATTTAAACTCAATAAACCTTAAATCGTTAATAGCTTTCGGGGGAAAAAGCTCAATCTGTGATCACTAATATGTCATACCTAAAATTTATTTTTATTAAGAAAACACAAAAAAATCTTAAATCGTTAAATCGTCTTGGTAAATACTGAGTTTATGGGAAAATAAGCTCAATTTGTGATTACTTGTAATTTATACCAATTTGCTTTGCCACTAAATGTTCTTTGCCTTCTAGAATTTTTCATTATATAGCTGTAATCTTTCATGTTGTCAATCATTCCAGCAAATTGATTTAAAATTCAATTTCATCAAATTTTGTATAACCTAGACAAAGATGTCAGTTGCACAAACAAAACAACATGTTGTCAACAACTAGAAGCACAGTTGCACAAAGAATAACCAACCAGTTGCATTACCAAACAAAACCAATTTTCTTAATACCTTTATGTAAGAAAAACCAACCAAATAAGTTTTTGCCAAAAACTTGGAAACAAATCGATTTGGAATAGAAAACTTAAAATTCAAAATTGTGCATCATGGATTATGAGGATGTGACAAAATTCTTAAGTGAACTAAGTGAACATTGGGAGTGTTGGATAATGTCAAAGTGATTGATATTTGCCAGGTTCTTTCTTGTGTATGCGAAAAATGTTTAGAATACTTTTAAAACTGTGGATAAAATGCATACTGAATTTTAATGGTTTTAATCAAAAGCATACACTTAATTTTCCCTTTTAAACAAGGAAACATTTCTCCAGTATAACAGTTATTTTGAACAACTTAAACTGCGCCTGCTCTTAGAAACGAGTCGAAAATTTTATTACTTGGCGCCCAAATATGTTTATTTGTTACAGTTTATGAAGTTTATGTCGGTTATCTGTGTTAGTTGTTTCTTTGGGAAAAAAACAATAGTAAAAAACCAACTATAGATCCTTTTAGTGAGTGACCTTGTAGTAGGATTTGTTTTTATTTCAAAGGACCATATGTATGTTTATTTTAATGCAAACATGTCTGTTTGTATATAATGCTTGAAAATCATTATTTTTCCTACAATTACTATAAAACGAGATGATGATGATAATAATCGAAAAAAAAACTTAATTTTCTGATATTTGAACAATAGAATAGAACACAGATTAACGTGTGTGTGTGTGTGTGTGTGTGTGTGTGTGTGTGTGTGTGTGTGTGTGTGTGTGTGTGTGTGTGTGTGTGTGTGTGTGTGTGTGTGTGTGTGTGTGTGTGTGTGTGTGTGTGTGTGTGTATGTGTGTGTGTGACTATATATGTATGTTTATATTTTTGTGTTTGGGTATGTATGTGTTGCTGTCATTTAGTTTAAGGTTTCCCTGAAATATATGTCTGATAGTTTATATATGTTGATTTTGTTGTGCCAATTGTAACACATGACAATTGTACAATTTCATATTTTTTAGAGATTTTAATAATGGTCTTCATATGGACGCAATTAATCCTCTTTTTTAAAATAAGATAAAACTCATGCTCTCACTACTTGAATATTTGTAGAGGTAACAAAATATAACAATAAGGAATCGCAATCGAAATAATAGAGACGATGACCACTGTTGTAACCACTGTTCAGTTGTTTGGATTATTCCTTGGTTCCAAACTTTGTAATTTGTAAATCTTTGCACCGAAATCTTGCAGCAAATCATAAAGATTTCACAATTCATTTTCGTTTTCCGATTCGACCAAAACAATTACTAATTCCTAATCTCCATCTTCTGGAAACAAACCTAAATTGCAAAATCTTTTGGATTGTCCGCCGAAACATACAGACTTTGGACTATACCTTGATTCTATATTTTATTCTTTGTAACGGAATGACACAACGACCGCTAAGATTTTTACATTGTTTTTTTTTTCGATTCGATCCAAAAAGTCACTAGTTTAACCATTCGAGAATTTTTAATTTTGGGAAACAAGCACAAACTGCAAAGCTTTTTGGCTTTTCAGAGTATTTGATGCGAATCGAACCTGCAACGAAAGCTTAAACTGATCGTTTCGGATATATGGTCTAGTGCAGCACCAATTGTATTGTATTGGATTCATGTTTCGTTTTAAGCAATAGAAACCTCAGAATAATCCTCTAGTAACTTTTGCTTTTATCAGTTCCGAAGCTTTCAAAAACGGCCATCACTGGAGCACCCTGCTTTCTTTGAAATATCTATATCTATATAATATTTCGGTATCAGTCTCTTTTATAAAGTTACCAGCTTCTGCACCTATCTCCACCTTAAATATATCTGTGAATACTGCACCCTTCTTGGGAACACAATAATAGTAGTCTGTGAATCCTGGTGGCATAAAATTGTGTCCAAGCCATCCGATTTCGTACATTGTTACTTTGTTACATTGGCTTCACCAAAAACGACTCATAATCAATTGCTCACATCAATTGGTAATAAATACAAAATGATTTCCGTATATTGGAGTCTGAATAATATTTCTATATCAGTTTTCTCTCGGTTAAAAGCAGCTACTGCGTCTTTCGGTAACTTATAACCATTTAAGAATACTGAACTCCCATAAAACAGTTTATCGGATCCATGATACCTACCAATACCTTTCTGAAAACACTGTTATGGATATACTTCTAAAATTAAATATAGAGAAATTCAGGTTCATTGTTTTCCACTTCTATTTCTGTTGACATTCATGGCTGTTTTTTGTTTGTTTTATTTTCTCTGCACTTTGTTCCATAGTCAACCATAAATTTTAGTTGTAACTAGTATATTGTTTTTACAAATTTTGACACGACTACACGTGTCTCTTCTAAGAGTATGTATGTATCTTATGCAAAGGTGTAAAGATATTTGTCTCTTCTCTATTATTCTCTTTACTGTTTATTATCCGATTTCCCAGCAGGTGTTTAATTTATGGCTCATTGTTGTCTTCTCATCCCAGGGTGTCTTAACTGCAACGTTTCTCCTTTTACATTTCGTTACTACTTCAAATGTCTAGTTGTTTGGTTAGCAAAAGCAAATTAATGCCGCTGTGAAATGTTTGTTTGTACTCTAACCAATTTCCATATTATTTTGTTCCATTTCTCACTCTTGCAAAGAAAAGGGTTTAGCGCAAAAAACTTTGACAATAAAGTTTATGGTTTATTTAATTCTGTAATCATTTGAAGTGTCGAAAGTTTTTATTTTCTGTGATATAAAAATTAAATGTTATGACAAAATTTTACAATACACAACATTATAGAGCACAGTACTGAACAAATAAATGTATTTGTTTTGTTAATGGCTTAATTCGGAGTTTTGGTTTATTTTTTTTTTGTTTTCAATTAAATATTGTACAGAAGAAACCTTTTTTTTTTTGTTATAGAAAAAAAAAATAACTAGAATTATTCTTAAATTTATATAATGGTATTAATGTAAAACAAGATATTGAAAGAAAATAAAAACTTAGTGACATTTTTACAAATCTATGATTTAAATTGTAGCCAAATTATTATCTTGTGCTAGTTCCTTGACATATGAAAACATAATTATTATAATATTCTAAACAGAACAAGTTCGTGTGGGTTAGTTTCGTGACCGAAAAATGTAAAACTAACTCAAAGGCCTAGACCATATTAAAGTGTCTGCTGATTCTTATAAAGTTCATATATAGTGTTAGAACTAGGTTAAGTTTGGTAGGTTATTGTATCCACCTGGAAACCCATTGGGTCCATTGTGATTCCTAAAAAAACAGAAGATACTTCCAACAAAAAAAGATAATTAAACCAGTAAGTAGGAATTAAGATAAGGTATGAAATATGTGAGCTCCTAATTAACATATTGACGTCATTTAGCTACCTAATTCTTTTAAAGAAATAGAAAACATTTCTCAGCCAGTTATAGCTTCTGACCCATAGTAGAATCTCTGCTTTTACCTACTAACAACCACATTTTTACCTTTCCAATAAGCGTTCTAGTTTCTTTCATGTTCAGCTTAACACTTTAATTGAACTTTTAACAGGGGCCAAATTACCGCATTCGTGATCGAATGAGCTATCGCATCGAAAAATGATTTCGATATAGAAATTATGATAAAATGTACTAAATTTCTTGCTCGATATCGAATGCCATAATCTCAAATAAGAAAATTACGATCAATTTTACTCGATATCGAATGCGGTAATTTGGCCCCAGATCCAGTAATAGTTAACATCCTTCAAGTGCCTCTCAGATATTTCCTTATAATAGATACATCTGTTACAAATTCAAGTCCTTGCCTTGCTAGTTCATTTGCAATCTGTAAGTTACAGTGTCCTGATATCCAGTTCATTCTAACATTGTATAGACAGTGTCATTTATTCTAACACTAACGTAAAATTTATCACATGTGGCACTTCAAAGCATTCAGCTCTGACTGACTGTCGACATAATTCTCTAGTTTGCCTTTATATGTTCCAAGGCTTTTAAGATCTCAGATAACTCAGACTCATCATCTTATATCTAGATAAATTATATTATATCCAGATGCTAGTGTATAAAAAGTACTGTTGCGTTCAGGTATAAAGTCGCACCATCTAATACTTGATATTAGTGTGGACAAATTTAAGTCTTCTCTGACATTCACAGAGAAGATAAAAGAACTGTTTCCTCCTTCTCATGTGTGTCCAGATTGCGCTACCTATTTCCAGTCTTTTGAAAGTAGTAGTAGTAGAATATTACACTTTGAATGATACGTCAGTTAAAATACTTAAAGCGGATCCTTCTCTAGCTCCTTTATTACCGTAACTATAGTGAAGTTAGTTAGACGAGCCGGCCTTGACAGCTCTTCTTCACATTGCCTGACTAGAATACATGTTGTAGTTTGGGATTTTAGTGACATGAGTGAAATAGCAGTGCTGCCGCGAATGTTTCTTTCACATAAGATTCTACATGATTTCACCAGCTCCTGCTCCTCTCTCCACTTTAGATCCAATACAAAATACTACTCTCCCTTTGAAACAGTCTAACGAGAAAAAGACACTTAAATCTATGTTGAAACCCTGTTCTCTTCCAGCCATCACACCTGCTACATATGGTTGTATATCTTCCTATTATTTTACAATCTCACAGGATCTTACAAGACCTTGTAAACTAAGTTTTACATAAACAAACGGACTCTTGCAGCAAACTATAAACAGGTAAAATTAATCCGCTTTTTAGATGCAGATCCATCAGTTTCAATACAGAAGATAGGCAATATCCTTCATTGTTAGGATACTTGTCTTACAGTTTTCTTTATATCCAAAGATTATTCTCTCCATCTTATAGGCATATAGTTCCTAATAAATAAATTCCTGTAAATATCCACTAAAAGAAAAATTTTACGTTTTCGGCAAACGGTGATTTATTAGGGTCGAATGTATACACCACTGAAGCCACCTAATCCGTGGCGATATGTTTTCCTACTGTCCTAATGGATTGCAACGGTTTTCTGATCCTATATCATGCCTCCATACAGCCAGAAAAATGTATTTAAATTTGTAGTACAAGGGTCTCATTCCATTCCCTTTAGAAATCCTTTAGTCTCAGTTCCTTATTTTGTATTTGTGTATATTTTACCATTAAAATTTTATTTTCAAAAAATTTAAATCCACAAAACTTTAATAAAAATTATATTTAAGATATATTTTATTGCTAAATAAAAATCCAACTACTCGCAACATTGTCTACGAATTTTGCAACCACAAATGAAACAAGCAAAAAAATGCACAAAAAATAAAACACAAAACAAAACCATCGACCATAAATAAACCTTGAAATATTTTGAACAAATCTAAAGAATTTTGTTGGTTAAGCTAAAGCTTACTAAACTTAAACTACATTATGCTACGATTTAAGGGGGATGTAAGAAAATTGGAAAAAAGCAAAAATTTTATTGTCACCACTACGCAACTCAAACTCCGGTACTGGCACCGGCACTGGCAGGCGAAAAGGAAAATGGATGCTAAAGTATTAGTTATAAGAAAACAAGCTTCATAAAAACGAATGAAACTGAAACAGATTGGCATTATAAATATTGTGACAACTAAAAAGCAACAAATCCACAGGATAAATTTGAGGTGGCTTAAAGAAGGCAACACACATAAAGTATCAAATGAAAAAAAAAATATACCAGAAACGTCTAAAAAACTAAAAATTCCGCTTTAAAAGGGGCATAGACGTTAAAACATTTGTAAGTCCTAATTTACACGAAGCAATTCTTTAAGTTAAGCTGATTACCTTTTAGGCAGCAGTGTGAGGGGAAGAAAGACTAGTACACATTTGATTGTACTAGCAATTCGTGTTGCTCTTTTATTCGTATTACATATGTATATACAAATGTGTGTATACTCTCAAATAAAACCATGAATGATTTAAGAGGGAGTTCACATGCTGCGACTTTTACCTGCGACTTTTCTGCTGTGACTCGAGTTCATAGATGAAATACGTAGTGGAGAGTACAAGATAGCTAGTGTTGTAGGTTTTGTAAAACGAAGCACGAAATTTTACATTTCTTCTTTTCTTTTGTATTATTTTTATTTCATTTACCAGAAGTGTTGCCATGATGAAATTTCATTTTATGGGATACAGACAATTTTTGGCAACACTGCGAATAAATAACTGTAAATTAAAAAGAAAACAAATTGTTGTTTTAATTTTAAATAAGCAAATACTATGTGGTCAAACAATTTGATAGTGAAATATCAGGAATATATATACCTGTATAATGTACATGTAATGTAACTAGGTCCTATATGGAAACACATCTGCGAAATAGGAGAAATGAACAATTTAATATCAAAATGTCCCAAGAATGGTGCAACAAAATTTTCATCATGTGATCAGACGATGAATTTAGAAGGGACACCAAAAGAGAACGTCAGCAGAGTCGCGGCGACAAATCGAAGCATGTGAACTCACTCTAAGCAATAAAATTGTGCTGTGTGAACACCAAAGAAATATCAAGGAAAAAATTGTGTCAATATTTTCAAAAAAAAATGCTTCGTGTAAATTGGGACTAAGTGTTGGCAAACTTTGACATTGGGTATGGTTGCTCTAACAAATTGTTAAAATGCTGCTAAGTTTGGATGATGAATGTTGTTGATGATGGCGGTGTTGATTGTATTATTCCATTTATTTTATTTTGGGGGTGTGTGGGGGGAGGGGGTTTTGTCAACCAAAACAAACTATTATGAAAAAAAGACTTAAACACCGTTACCAACTGCGCTAATATTATACGAGGTCAAGTTTTTGTTAGGAAATTTGCTTGAGTTAAATAATAGAGTTTTTTTATATTAAAGATTTTTTAACTAGTTGACTTTAATCAGATAAGATTTATCAGTAATGCTAAACTAGTTTGTTGTACTTTAATTAAACTTCTTCTTTTGAATTAAGAACACATTTGCTATATTTTCTATGAAGACTCAATGAAACAAAATATCATTTAAATTTCCTGTCATGTTTAATTTGTGTTTATTACTTTTGTTTCTTTGTGATGCCGTATTAGATGTCATATATTTAAGTGTATTTCCGTTTCCAGTTATTAATTGTCTTTGGCAAAGACATTGCTTAAGTATTAAGTGTTGACAGTAGAAAAATGTTTACAAAATTACTTCTCTCTACTCCTTTCTTCACCAGTTTATCTAGCTTTTCACAAAACAATATTGTTAATTTATTTAAAAGATTATTAGGTTAGAGTTTCTTTTAACAAGAAGGACATAAATCCCATTTGATATGATTTGTTTGTGGGTTTCCTGTCTTTAAAAATAAGGGTTAGAGAAAAGATTTTGACTTGCCTTTAATTAAATTTAAATATTGAAATTGAAAATTTGAGTCAGCAATTATTGGTTTATATTCCATAATAAATTTTAATATACTATATATTTAATTTGAATATGAGCTATATTTATTACTATCATATTTATAACCCATTTCTTATGAAATGGTTTGTTGAAATTTTAGATTTTTATTAACTGATTTGCATTAATTCTCTTTATCAATTATCAGCAAAAACTGGATTTAAGCTTGTAGCTAAAAATAAGATGACCACTTACTTCTAGTAGGTTATTTGCTAACATTTATTACTTAAAATGCTACTTTCTTTTACTATTTGGGGGAAGTTTTTAATTTATTTAGACTTGGCTTAACCCAATTGGACTTTGCCAATGAACAATTTACGCCTGAATTATCATAGAATTCGATCGTTCGAGGATAAATTTCATAAAGTTCGTTAAAGAACTGTGGTTGTGATACCAAAAAAACGTGATTTGTTGGTCAATTAAAAAATATAGAGACTTAGATTCGAACCAATCAAGACCATAGAAAAGCAAATCAACACTGTAGAAAGATCTATTATTGAACCAATCAACACTATAGAAAGATCTTCGATAGAAAGATCTACGATTGAAGAAGACCAACACTATAGAAAGATCTACGATTGAAGCGAATCAAGACTATTGAAAGATTTACAAGTAACGCAATCATGTATAAAGATATATGATTGACACCAACTAAAGAACAAAGACTGAAGCTAACTAAAGACCTATGATTGAAGAAAATAAATTATTAATTACTGTAGAGTTGTCATGATGAAGACGAGGAACATTTATTTTGTCCAAATGGATCTTCAATTGCATATGACAACAGGAATTAGAAGGGTATGCCCAGAAAAGAATATCTCGTCATCTCATAAAGAGTAACATGAGATAAGTGAACCACTCTATGTATACATCAGAGAGTGATTTAATCGCAAGTTTACTTTCAGTAGATAAGCGGTACATACATATACAAGGGTGTCATAGAAACCAATATTGTCAGAATTGGTTTCTATGACACCCCTGATAATAGTAGTTTTCCAATTAATTTTATTTCCTTTTCCATCTCAGGTTGAATTACGCTGCTTTTACCCGGCAGCCTGAAACTCTAACCTTCCGAATGTAGACAATTCTAAAGTAACCACAAAACTAAGCCTTTAGATCCATTTGTATAGATTTCAAATATGTAATCTCAAGGGGAGGAATCCACTCTTGAAGGCAATCTGTGAGATATTTATGTGATCGATACAAAAAATGGTGACGAATCCAAATTTCTAAAACAGTTTTTTTTTTTGCCACAATTTGACTTTCACATGTCACAGGACTACTGACTACATTTAAAACAACTGACACAAATATCTTTTAGGGTGGTTATAAACAGAAGATAGATAGGAATTTACAATCACCCAATATGTTTTTAAGAATTAATTGATCCATCTAAAATACCGCCTATTTAATTCAATGTTAATTACAACGATTTATTTAACATATTTCAATTTAAAACAACACAACAGCAACTTTTTAGACTTACAAAACAATATGTATTATCTTATTAAAATACTACATTTGTTTTCCAATATATTTATATATTTATTTGGTAATCGCATTAGAAATGTTTCCTTCTGCTTCTTATTCTTCTATTTAAGCTCTAAAATAAAGACTTACATAAATTACACCTTTTAAAGAAAATTCGGAAAAAATTGTGTTAACTAGATGTCATTTTAATGACTCTTTAGCTGGCTTTAAGCCAGCCTTCTTGTATAATTTTCTGTCTGTCTATCTGTCTATCTGCCTATATAAAATAAAATTGATATGTATGTATGTATGTATATACATATACCTACATATATGTTATTAGTGTTATCGAAAATGTTTTGCAGTTGCTGTATTATTATATTTTTCTTACATGTTTTTGTTTTTCCTCTCAAGTGCCAAAACCAGAGCAGCAATATTATAGACATTGAAGTCATTATTTATCAACATCACCATCAATATCATGAGAAAATCAACGACATCAATGCTATTATTTTGTTTTCTTTTTTTTCGAACTTTCACACACTCAAATATATGTATGTATATAAATACATATGTAGACGTGTATATATGTACAAGTGTATTGTCATAGTCTTCTATTTAGCTGAAAAATTTCTACATTCTAACAATAATGTGTGAAAATATTTATATATGTATGTATGTACGAGTATGTATATTTGTGTATGTGTTATATGTATTGTCTGTATTTATTTGTTAGTATGTGCCGGGTGAGTATTGCTTTCAGGCATATGAAATAATCTGTTTTCGCAGCATATCTTTAGGCAAAACTTGTGTTTGTTACAGTTTTGTTATTAAATACTAGTTTACTACAGTATAGGTATTTTCAGGAGAAGGTATAGTGTATATTTTAAAATGTTTGTCACACATTAAATTGGGAACTTCAATTTTAAATAGTTAATCCAAAACAATTTTTCATAAAAAACTTTTTGTCAAACCAGAAACCGTTTTACCCAAAACTTTTTACGCTTTTATAAAAAATTGTTTGTCCTTTAAATGCTATTCATTAAAACTCTTTTTCCATTATAAATTTTTTTTTCCAAAACCTATTTTATTCAAAAACGTTTTTATGATGATTTTAAACATTTAAATAATAATAAATTTAAACTTTTCCAAAGCAGGGTGTTTTCGAATAAAAAGCTGTTTTCTACCGAGAACTAGTTTTCGCAAAAAAACATTAGTACCAAAAACAGTTTTACATTAAAAAATGTTTTTACAAATTTTCAATAAAAACACGTTTTCGGTAAAAAAAAAGAGTTTTTACTAAGAACTACTTTTTCATTAAAAAAAAATTTTACTGTTTTTAATAAAAAGCTGTTTTTCACCTAAAAACGTTTTTCATGAAAAAACTCTTTTACTAGAAAAAGGTTTTTTATTAAAAAAGTTTTTTAATGTCTTGAGTTTCAAAGAAAAAAGTTTTTACTAAAACTCGTTTTAAAGCTCACGTTTTTAAAAAAAAAAACAGTTTTACAAAATCACGTTTATCATCAAAATCAACAACCGTTTTGCTCTAAAATAAAAAAAGTTTTAATAAAGCTGTTTTTCAAAAAAGCGTTTTTTGAATAAATAATTAAAGAACAAAAAATTTACGTTTTACCAATAAATTTACGTTTGTGTTTTTTAAAAAAGAAATACCAAAAACAGTTTTAATAAAACAACTTTTTACCAAAACCGTTTTAAACAAAAAATTCGTAAGATCATGTTGATAAGCCGAATTTATTTATGTATAAATAAATATAATTTGTGGTCTCCGATTTTAAAAAACTACTAACTCTTAAAGTCTTTTATTGCTAATGGTTGATTGTCGACATAAAGAGAACATGGGATATGAATTATTATAACATTTTATGAACTTTTATTCTTCGTTAAAATCTTACCAGCTGTTCATTGTGATTTTTGTTTCATATATTAATTTTTATGAATTTCGTTGACATCTGTGTTATACCCTGGCAGCTATGAGTGTCGACCACTGATCTTAACTTTTATCTCTTTCATAACCAAGAATGCAACTTACTCGTACTCTGTATGTAAATTTGACATGGCTGTAGACAAGTCTACAATAATATGAATGTATGTAGAGAAATCCGTAAGTCACTGTATATGTACATACATATGTCTATTTGTCTATGAAATAATCGGTTTTGTCTATTTACATTAGAAATTTGAATGATTAGCTAATATTTAGGTCATTGTTTATGAATAACCTTGTTCTTTTTGATTTCTTTCATTTGTTTTCATCTACTTAATTTTGATTTGATACAATTTGAAAAACTTCTTACTTCTCTTACATATGAAGAGTGACTACATTCGAAGGTTTAGGGAGGGAAGGCATATTTTTCGTATTAAAAGGATGTGTATATATATGTATATGTATACATACGATATGTCTGTGCGAATGTATTCACGAGACTTAAGTCGATTGCTTTCAAGTTGTATTTTTTCTATTCATTGCCTGCTTTCATCGTCTGAAATAATCCTATTTTTATTGGCCAATAAACATTAACTGAATATTGGTGTACTGTAGTGGCCATATTTATTGGTGTTATTCTTGTGCTTGGTTTGCAGAACACATTAGAAAATATGAATTACATTCATCATCATCGTTCACAAATGATTGTTTTGAGTTTTATCGTTTAAGAAATTCTTTATCTTAAGTATATCCCGGCCATTGACTCGGAATTACTTCTTGAGTCGATTTAACGATATCTGTCCGTCCATCTGGCTGTCCATGTAAAGCTTGTGCGCAGAGTACAGGTCGCAATTTTGAACTTATTTTCATAAAATTTGGTATATATTTTTGATACAACTTTGAAATTTTTTCTTTGCCCAAAGGTGGTTAGGATGGAAATTGGTTGAAATCGGTCCATTATTTCACCTCCCGGAGTAGGGGTTTAATCGACCAAAAATGTTTGATTTCTTCTTTCCATATAAGGAAAACTGCAGAAAATTACTTTAAAAAGCATAACTTCCTTCAAATTGGTATCCAAATAAAATGCAACAAGAATAAGTTTCACATATACAGATAGCTCCCATATAGCGCGCATTTCTGAAAATCTGTTTTACACATATTCTGGGTGTAGGGTATTATATGGTCGGGCTTGACTGACTATACTTTCTTACTTGCATTATTTGTTTTAGTTCAACTCATCAAATTTTACTTATTTAGCGTTACAGACTTATTATAGATGATGGCTTGTTTTGTTTCTTTGTTTTGTAACATGTTCGACAGCTTATTTTATGCAGTGCCTTTTTTCAAAGCTCTATAAAAAGAAAACTAACAGGAGCTATAAAATTCTTTCTTTTAAATGACACCAAAAGTTCCTTTTAGTATTATTTTTGTAGAGCTTAGAAACAAAAAATGCACTGCATAAAAGAAGCTGTGAGCCCGGTATTGGTTCAAAGAATTTGTATGCAATTTGTTATTTAAGTGAAAATTAGTTTGGATCAGTGGTCGGCATAAAGATATGGCAAGTTTATTGATTGTTTTTAAGCTTCTTATTTGATAATTCGTATGTACTTATTGGGCCATAACCATAGTCACAAAAAAAGTGTACTAAGTCGGTTTAACTTAAAACGACCTTAAATTTTGACTATAGTTACAAAATAATTAAAAGTAGGTTTTAAGTTTAAAGTTGACAAGTTTAGTGCTTGTTATGGCCATTGTTTACAGCTAAATAACTTATCATAGTCTGCCCCTGGTTTCTATGATTGATGACGCCTACTTTTAATGAAAATTATTATTATTATATGTAACTATATTGTCTTTAGTTTATTTGCATCTTGTAAGCTTGTTGATAAATTGCTGTTGAATTTAAATCTATTAAGATCTTTTTCCCATAAACATGTATGAATTTATATTTTTATATCGTTGGTAATGTTACTTACATACATATGTATTTGCATTTTCTTATAAAAAAAAAACAAAATAAACACACAGGAGAGGTAGTGAAAATAAAATCAAAGTTCTCTTTTAATCGGATTAAATGTTGTATAATCGTACATATGTATATGTTTTTTCATTTAATATTGTAATATAGCAAACATACCTACTCGTACACACATGAATATTCGTACTTACAACTTGTGCAAAAAGCATGTCTGTGCGTGCACAAAAGAAAACATATACAGTTTTTTAAAATTCTGAAAGAAAGTTTATTGAAAATGTATTGTTTGCATACAAGTTCTATGTAAGTAATACCAGACATAACAAATGCGTTAAGGAAATGAAAGAATTGCTGAGTTAACTTTTCACTTAAATGACTAATTTAAATATATTCATATTAAGTCTTGAATAGGGACAGAGATTCCTTAAAGCTTTGAAAAGAATACATAGTTTAATGTTGATGACATTTAACAAAATTTAAAAAAAATATCTAAAATGTATAACAAAACCTTTGCATTTTGGCTTAAAGATGACAAAAAATCTATTTCAAAGGAAATTACACGTATATATGTACAATTTTCACATATGGGGTTTAATGCACAACAAGAACAGTCGGTAAAATAAAAACGTTAGGAGAATTTTAAAAGTTTTATAACAGCATAAAATAACTGAAATGAAAAACAAAATGCGAAAATAAAAATGCCAAAAATATCTATCTAAAATTAAAAGTTAAACAAAATTTAAGATGAGATTTTAAAAGGGAAATACATATTAAAAACGAAACCAGTTCTTGTCTCTTTACCTTAAGCCCTAGTTCAGCTATTAAAGCAATTTTTTTCTTTTATATATAATTCCTTAAGAATTTATCATTTAAATCCGTCCCCCTATTC
The DNA here is from genome assembly GCA_950370525.1 of Bellardia bayeri. Taxonomy (NCBI): domain Eukaryota; kingdom Metazoa; phylum Arthropoda; class Insecta; order Diptera; family Calliphoridae; genus Bellardia; species Bellardia bayeri. The sequence continues at coordinate 4,260,527 of OX493268.1, forward strand.
TTAAACAAACTCCTGGTGGTCTTCGCTTCGGTGGTGTCTTGCGTTATTACAAAGAACAGATGGATTTTGTCGAATTGCAAAAATTTATTGAAATGTAAAAACGATGACGACATACTGTATGACAGTTTAATAATACCCCATCATTTTAACTTTGATCGATGATTCAAATAATGAGACACACTATTATAAATAAAGAATGAAAAATGACGGACTGACTGACTGTCAGCATGTTGAATGATAGAGCTACAAAAAAAGACAACAGAAATTGTGTTAATATGTGATAAAAATTGATAATAAAAATTGTGTAAAGATTTGATGAAAGAAACATTTAAGTCTTAATTGATTTAAGACACAAATAAATAAATACAAATAAATAATAACTTTAAGGCTTAAAAAGTATTTTCATTATATTAAATAACTTTATTGTTTTCATTCAATATTGAAGAAATTCCATTAAATTCTATATTTAAATTTAAGCATTTAACATTGCATACTTTTCGGGCTGGTTGTACAAAAGTTAAATTTATACCGCAAGTATTTTAAATAGAATTTAAATTTGGAATTTAAACTTAAATTTCATACATGAAAATAGATTTAACTTCATGTAAATTATAGAAAAATAACATTTATATTAATAGCCAGTATATATTCAGTGTATTTCCTTAATGTCTTAAATTAACATACTCATTGGCATGTTTGCATATTTGTTGGCATATTTAAGTAAATATTATTTTAATTTTTGTAAATTTCATGTACCAAAAATTACTACTTTACATGTTTATAAATTGCATGCACAGCTTAAATGATTGTTTAGAAAATCTATTTTATATATAGAATTTCAATATATAGTTTGTTTATATATAACGTGCTTTAACTGCATGAGTGTTATAAATCAAAATATGCTTTAAATTATGCACTACTGGAGAAAATGTCTTTTTGTTTTTAGGAAATATGAAGTTTATTTATTATTGTTTAGTTATTAAATTTTAAATTAAAATAGTGTAAAAATACATTGAAAAGTAACACAGTTTTTAGAACGCTACTGTTTAACCAAATGTAATTTAAATTTGTAATATTAAAGCCTTTAACATTAGGCAGATCTTAGGGATGCTGAGAAACAGGTAGCATGCCTCTCTGTACATTATTTAATTCATATTTCAATTAAAATTTTACTTTTGCCAAAATATAAGGCGACCAGATTTTGGAAAAGAAAAAAGATGACATTAAGAAAAATAGTAAAAAATTTATTTCAATTCAATGTTTACATTTTTTACATATTGTTACCATTTACTATTTTGAAAAGCGAAAGTTCAGTCAGTAAGAGTATGAACAGAACAAGCACGACACGGCGTTTGTGAAGTAAAATTTGTTTTATTTGTTAAAGGTGGCTTGCTCTGTTCATACTCTAGCTCAATAAAAACAAATATTGATCATGCATTTAAATTTTAAAATTAAAGATGGCAAAAGATGACTGAGTATGATGAAAGAGGACACAAATTTTATAGATGACAGCTAGTTAAAATAGATCATTGTCCTCCAAAATAGAGGACGTATGATCACCTTACAAAATAAAATCATTTTATTTAAGTTCGTAAAAAAAAATTAAGAATATTTAAAAAAAATTCCACCAAATCGTTATTTGAGTTAGATTTACAACAGTGTTGCAGTAAATCAGCTAATGTGTGCATATTTTTGCTAATGCATACATTTGAATTAAAAATTTAATATACATTTTACATACATACATACATATTTACTTGGTATTCTATTTAAATTACATAATAAACTACTTACTTAATGCTGCTATACAGATAGATTATTTGCGGTTTTTAAAGTCAATAAAGTGAAATAGAGAGCTAATTATTTAAATTGGGAAAAATTTATAATAAATTTTCTTTCAGTTTTATATGATTTACATATACTATACATACATATGTATGTATGTATAGACTATTAGTCCGCAATAAAACTCAATTAATGAATATCGAAGCTTCATCATAGCAAATATTTGGAATTTATGTATGTATTTTTCTGTTTATATTTTGTTGTTGAATCTTCTGCAAACTACGCACATAAATATGGGTATTTCCATATAAAATTCTTCTGGGATGGAACATTTAAATGTTAATAAACCAATGATTTTTTCTAAACATGAAATTGAAATTACTAGAACAAATTCTTATTGCAGATGTCTCCAAACATCGTTGGGCTTAATAAAATTGTTAAACTTGAAATTATTGGAGAACTATTTAAAAATTATGACGAATCAATAGTTACAAAGATTTTGTTAAAATTAATTGAAGAAAGCCGTACTACAAACATTCCGGTCAAATGAATGTCGCATGCTAAATCATACAAAAGTCTTGTGAAAAACGAACATTAATTTAATTTAGTTAAAAAAAAAACAAATTTACTACCTATAGATGCAGTCAGTAAACGAGTTATATTTCTGTCACGTTTTTTAAACCATTTTTGTTACGAATATATTGGTAACATTAGGAAAATAAAAGATATCTTATGCATTAAAAACTATGCTTTTAAAATATTATTGAATAAGGGAAACAAGAAATAAATTCTTTAAATTTCATACGAATGTGGCGTTATGCACCATATACACGTTTTAGCATTTTTCTAAACGTTCATTTAATGTGTAAATAGCAAACTTATTATTAAATAATTAATTAAAAAACATGATTGCATTTAATGGTTTCATTTTGATTTTCTCTGTTCTATTTTATTTTATGTTTTGCTGCCGTTGTTGTTGTTGTTGTTGTTGTTGTAATACATTCAATTCAATATTTTGTTAACAAATAAAAAGTACATAAATACATATGTATGTATGTATATGTATTCATATTATTGGTCGAAAATACATGTTCATTTAAGCACAAAATGTATAAAATATTTATTTGTTTTGTTGCTTTTAATTTAATAGTGATGCTTGTTGGTTTGCTATTTAAACACAGATTTATATCTATGTAAATTGTTATAAATTAATTAATTATATAGTAAATGTAAAATTAGATAGAATACTTAGTAAGGAGAGTATTTAATACAAATCACAGCTGTCCCACCGGATGGTGCGGATTTGTTTAGTGTTGTAAATGATCTTAAATTATTAGAATACATAAATTTTGACCCTTTTATAGTTTATTTTTTATAATTTACATATTTTTAAAACTTGCTATTAAAGATTTATATTATGCAGGAGTTTTATTTAAACACATGTTTAATCTCTTAATTAGTTTAAGTTATTGTAAGATTTTCCTTAAATTTTTAATAAAAGTATTTATTAATAATAAATGTGTAGTAGTAGTTATACAAATAGCAATTAAATCGTTAACTAATCATTAAAATTAATTAAAATTAAAGTATCTAATATGTACTTGAGAACTTACACAAGACAATTACTAACTTACATAAGTAGTTAGATATGCTTCAAACATTCAAGTGTAAAACGAGAACCAGTCAAAGAGATTATTTTAGAAAACCTAAATAAGATAAATTTTTAAATTATGAAATATGTATGTGTTCAAGACTTTAATAATAATCTGTATTACACAAACACTTAACATATAATAGGTTAGCACCATTTGCTTGAAGTCAACAAGCAAGTTGTTCTAAGTATTCTAAATCAGTGGTCGGCATTAAAAGAAACTTTTGTAAAATGTCGTTCTGTTTTGTAATCTTATCAGTTATTTGTTGGGATTCTTTTGTTTGTTTCCATAATTTGTATGATCCTAGTTGACACTCGTGTTATTCACAGTTAAAAACCCGAATTTTTTTTTGGCCTTTATAGCCGGCCCATGTTGTAAATATAATAAAGGGCAAGGGGTTTTCAGCTTTTTGTGAATTCCAACTTATGTCGCATAAAATCTCAATCATTCACACAATGCAAAATACAGGTGTTGACAACTAATTTGAAACGCTTTACAACCTAAAAAATAATGTCCAAACATTTTAGTTTTACAGATTTTCCATATTTTTTTTTAGTATATTAAAAAGTTAACAAAGTAATAAAAGTAACTTAAGAAATTATTCAACCTTAATTAATATTAAAATGTTAAAATTTGCATTCAATATTTTATTGCAAAAGCTGTTTGCTTCATTACTGCTTCACATAAACATCGCTCAACAGCTATAGACTTGCACTCCCACATTCACTTCCTCGAAGACAGTTTCCATATTGATGATATTTTTAAGACTTACTGTCCCTTTTACGTCACTTAAAAATGTGATGTGATGGCGAATCTACAACGTTGATGGAATTGTTCGCAAAACATTTTACATTAAAGTAAGTAAAGCAAATATTTACTCCAAAAAGCGTAACCATTATTTTTAGAACAAATTATGTAGTTGGAAGATGTTTAATCAAACATCATCAAATAAAATAAAACTAAACTTCTATTGTGAGTTGTTTTTCATAAAAGAAGTTTTTCAAATAAACACAAGAATAAAAACAAATTCTATTTAGTGGTTACGTCTTTTTCTTTAAATATTTTTCATGTGTGACCGTACATTTAGCGTGTGCTTTGGATAATTGTCTTGTTGGTCTTGCCATATAACAGGCAAGTTCTCCTCAGAACACTGCAGCATTGTATTACATTTAGTAGTCATTATACTATATATTTGTTGCAATCATGTTTATGATGAATCCAGTTATCATAATTTGTTGCTCTTTGATTATGATAGAGAACCATAATATGATTATACTATATTTCATCATAAAACTGATCACCATAACCATTACATAATTGCTATAATCATATATATGATTGTTGTAATCATATAAATGGTAACTTAACCATATCATGGTTACAGAAATCATATAAATAATTGCAGTGACCATAATATTAAAAAAAAATTAAACATTGAATTAGTTGTGGTAAACATATACAACAATATTTTGCCTCTGCGTGTAGAAAGAAGGTTCTTGATTAATGGTTCTTCTAAAATACCTACGACCACCAGGTCCAATGCGATTGATCTTTGTGTCGTCTCTCCAAAGTACACACTTCCACTGATTATCTCTTCAATTCGAAATTCTACAACACGATTTCTTTGAACTTTAATTAGAAGAGGCTTCTTGCACTTTGCTCTTCCATTAAGTCCATGTTCCACTAAACGGCGCGATATAGTTCGCTGCGATTCTAATGTCACATTTAATCTTTCTTAAATTTCGCGTTAAATTTTTTTCGGTCGGCTCTAGATATATTATTTTTTCAATAGATGAGGATGTAATTTAAATATTTTTTATACATATCTCTTTTAGTTTAAAGGATATAAGATTACCAAATTTTCCTATTTTATGATTTTTTTTAAAGCCTAGACATTAATAATAGTTTAGTTCTAAACTGATAAGATTTTTGTTTTTAAACTAATGACGCCATTCTAATACACTTCTGTAATAAGTAAAAACTATTACTAATACAAAACTTAAGGATTATAGTTAATATTAAATTAATAATGTATTCAAACTTTAATAACTACGCCAGTTAGATTTGTTGAAGACGGTAGGGGCTGTCAAATACCCAGCAGTTTTACAAGTAGTTAAAATATTTGTTTTAAACAATGACAATTGGTTACTTTATACACCCCAAGTAAGCTAACGTGAAGGCAGTTGGCGCTTTAGTGTCTTTAAAGAATCTAGTGTCTTTAAACTAGTATTTTGAGAGTAGTTATTTTTTCTACTAGAAGTTATCTATTAGAGATTTAATTGCCACTAAGTGTCCATTTGTAATCTACAGTGTGGTTAGTTTATTTTTTTTGATTTAAATTAAACTTCCAGGTCATTTTAATCCCAACAATTTAAAATATTTGGTCAATCAGAATATTGTATCACTAGACTATGTCTTTGTAGTTGATATCTGGTTAAATTATGCTGTCCTATAATTATGTTCCTTTTTAGAACAGCTGGGCACATTTAGAAGGTGAGTGAAATCTGTTGTAAGAGAATTGTTTAAGATGCTGTTGTTAATGTGAAAACTTTTAATTGAAATTTGTGTAGAAACCTAGACATTGTATTAGATAAATCTTGCCAATGTTATTAAAAATCAGTCTATATGATGATACTAAAATTGGGCAGACATTTGTAAATATTTGCATATTATGTTATGTTTATAAAAGATGCAAGTAAATAAATTGAAAAAGTTTTCCTTTACATAAAATTTTGAATGATAATCTCACGTTCGAAATTAAACTTTTGAAAATAACAATAAACAAAAATATTACAAATATTTTACTTAATATCTTAATATTCTATGAAAATATTTCGAATAATAGAACATGAAAATTATTGTTAAAATAATGTTTTATATTCATATAAAAATATACAATTCAAATAAAATCTACACATAAACAATAATTATGAATATTCATTACTTCGATTACTTCGAATTGTTCAGGAAATTAAAAACATGTAATTAATCAGGCAACCTGACTATATTAAACCCTACAATAAACACTGATTATTTGTCATAAGTAAAAGGTGTTTACATTCTACTGTAGAAGTTGTGAATTTTAATCCATTACTTTTTAATGTAAGTTTTTGCTGACTGAATATTAATGATTTATATTCTAATGCTACAAACTAAAGCTCAAAACAAACATGTTTATTTTTCTCATCCCCCACACCGCAAAAAACATATTAATTTCTGCAAATAATTTATCGCCTGCTTTTATTCAGCTCTGAATAGATGACAAACATTTATATGTAGATATTTAACAATAATGTCCTGCACATTCTTTATGCGAATCCTTTTTATTACTCTTGTTGTTGTCATGGTGATGTTGTGATCCATTCATTGTATTCTAACATTTTCAAACTGTTGATTTAAAATATTCATTAATATTTTGTAATAGGTAAAGCCCTACCATATAATACCCTACACCGTATAGGTGAGCAAAAACAGTTTTCCAGAAATGGCCGCTATATGGGAGCTATGACCTATTAGAGACCGGTCATCATAAAATTTATTAGCTTGCCTACTGTGCATATACAAATTATTTGCATTCAATGTTATCTCGATATTAACACCTATACAAGATTTATTCATGTTAGAGTGATCGATATCATAAAATTTGGCAAATTTGATTTGTGTGTATATGAAACATATTTGTTTCAATTTTTATTGGATACCAACATTTTTAAGCGATTTATGTTAGTTAGATCGATTTTCGGAAGTGAGCCTTACATGGTAGCTTGGTCAATTATTGACCGATTTGCACTTGAAGGTATGATTTTATATACAATTTAGTTATGTTGAGAATAAGTGTATTAATCGAACATTTATGACTGCTAAAATCCTATTTTGAAAGGCTATTTGTATTTGTATCTTCAAAATTGTGACCTATACTTTGCGCACAAATTTGCATCTACAGCCAGTCAGTCAACCAGACAGACAGATGGACAGACGGTGTTTTATAATTCAGTTTAAAATTTTTTAAAGCTAATGAATTTTACTAGCGGAGGTAGAGGTTTTGGGTTTTAAACATGAGAAATTTTTAATAATTATGAACAGCTGAGAATAATACTTAATTTCAATGTAATGAAATTTTATTATCCCCCAAATTGCAATTTTAATTTATTAACAAAGGATTTTACCCCCAAAATTTATGTTGCCAACATTAATTGAACTTTATATTGTTTTAAAGTTACCGCTGTGTCCAATTTAATCAAACTTTAAATAGTTTTTCCATCATATATATTACTGCGAAAAGAAAAAATATGTATTGATGGTCAGGTTTTTAAAAGTTTCGCCGAATTTAAAAAAATTTCAAAAAATTTATAACAAACATTAAACACAAATCTGTGTAATTAAACAATTTCTAATTAATGCAAATAAATATTTTCAGAATATAAAAATTTCTGCAAAGTTTTAAAAAATTGTCAATGTTGTATAACCTTTTAAATAAAGATACTTTTGGCCCCTCTATACTCTTCGCCAGTGATGTACAATGAAAGGGTTATACTTTCCATGTTTGTGCCTTTTGCACTCTTTATTGAGAATTGTTTTTCTCTTGATTTTAGGTTTAAAGTGTTAAATGAAATAATTTGCAATACCAAATGGACAATAATAATTTTGGGCAAATAAACAATTAATACGAAAAGAAAACTAACATGTACTCAATTTGACACAAGTGTGTCTTTTGAAATAGTTGCACAAAAATATCAAAGTTTACCATTTGATTTGTATGTGTTTGCTTTGTTTATGATTTAAAATTGCATGCGGTAAACACATTTTGTAAATTATACAACGCAAATAAAATTATAATACAAATTATCATAAATAATGAAGAAACAGTTAATAGTCATTGACTACAATATCCTAATAATGACATAAAGTATTTATTTCACTTGAGTAATAGCTAAACAGTAAGTCAATCAGTGGTTATAAGAGTCCAAAAGTATGTTTTATTGTTTCCAAGTCACAAATAAGAGCTTACAAAAAGTTATTAACGAATGCGAACTCACGTCTCATGATTGCACAAATTAAAGGACAAGTTTAATGCCACAAGATGCTTCTATAGCAATAGGCAAACCCGTTAGTCGATGGAGAGCAAAACGAATTCTTCGCGATATTGGTTACATTTTAGTTGTAAAAATGAATACCTGCATTGGCGATAAAATAAACTTAAGTCGCGTTTAAAGTTAGCCAGAAAGCACAGAAATTGGACAGTAGATGTAATCAAGTCAGACGAATCCAAATTTACACATTTCCAATTCGAAGGTAACCAATATTACTGGCGCTGAACATACCAGATAATTCAAAAACACTATGTAAACGAAACAGTGAAGTTCGGTGAGAGGAACGTCATGATTTGGGGTTGCTTTAAATGGTGGCCCCTCGGACCATTGCAAAGAATCGAAGAAAAAATGAGGAAAGATATTTTGCAAACTCATCTTCCCGATTTTGTAGATAAGAGCGTTGTCTATCATGTGGATGAAGTTACATTTCGGCTGGATGGTGACCCAAAGCACACATTCAAAATCCTGAAAGAATTTTTCAATTTAGCAAATGGACCTTACAACATATTGTTGGTTATACCGGGATTTATCTGTTTCTCAGTTGTGTTATTATCCCATTTTCAATTTAATATTTACCGGATTTCCCCTTATGCAAACAAAATCATCTGGCAGTCCTGTTTAGAATAGTTAAAAAAATAACAATTTTTATAACTGTAAAACAGTTTTTTTTTTTTGCGAATCCGTATGATAACTGTATTTAATATACAGTCAAGGGTTTGTGTATTTAATATAATTGCCATGTTAACAGAAAGCTTTTCTCTTCATGTCAGTGGATGTTATGTTAATAACATGGAAACGTTACTGAAAGTTAACATGATAAATAGAACATGGCAGTTAATATAAAATACAAACTCTGCTAACATATTTTTGGAAATCATGTAAAAATCGTTTCCAAATAAAGAAACGTAATGGTAATTAAAATTTTTTGTTAGCATTTTAGCCCATTTACAAGGTAACGAACGATTTTTATTATATCTATTTTATTATATTATATATATGAACTTACATTAAAAGAAATATTTCCCGTAATTGCTAAAAGCGGATTTAAAATATGACTTACATTAAATCACTTGTCAAACATTGGGTAAATTTTTCCTTAATCGTATTAAATATGTATGTACATATTGACTACTACTGACTTTCTAATAAAGTTTATAGAAAATTATTCGTAACAAATTGAGTTCAGAACTTTTAATAATTTCCGGCCTTAAGCTAGACTTAAATATTTATTCAGTTCAAATATTTAACAGTTAGTTATAATATAATTAAAACAATTGGTAGAAGACCTTAAATCAGTATTGTAAACAAACTATTTAAAATTCAACTTATTAAATTATAATAACGCCCACTAAATTCTATAATAAACTGGTTTGAAAGTTTACTGAACTGCATCTGGGTTAAATACTTATTAAATATAAAACCTAGCAATGAATTTAAAACATAACAGGTGGTTAATGAAAATGAGTAAGTTTAAGAATTAAAGTTTTTTTTTTTAAGATATTTGTGTAAATATACAGGATGCATATATGTAAAACAGATTTTGTCAAACGAATAGGTATAAAATCGGGAGATGGACAAGAGTCTATAATAGTGGTAGGCATGAAGAGAACATGGAATATGTATAGGTATAACAAAGAAACATGTTGAATATAGAAACATATTAAAGCTTTACAAATATTCGTTTTTTAAACCTAAGTATGTAAACCTTAAAAATTGATTGCACTTTTCACACATTATTTTTCTATACCACCAACAAATTTTAATTACCTACATTCGAAAGCTTAAATCTTAAATACCAACTCTTATAATAAACTTAAGTAGGCACTTAAAAAAATGTCTTAATATATTTTCACGACTTTTAGTGAGCTGCTGCCACCCACCATTCACCATGGCTTTTATTTTTTTACTTAGTCATAACGTTGCAACAACTTTAGTTACAACTAGTACTTTAAAAAATATATATTAACAGCATACATTATCGGCTTTATGTATAATACAACATTTGGTGTAGAGAAAACACAAACTTATACTGATAGTTTGTTTATGGCAAAATGTAGCTGCAACAGGTGCAATACACTTTACACTTAGGTAAGATTATTATTAACAACATCATCATCGTTTGTTTTGATGTTGATAACAAGTCGGTTCAAATAGCTGCATCTTTAAAGAAGTTATTTTTTATATGTTAATATTTATAAAGGGGCAGTTTCATATTGTATTGTTTGAGCTTTAATTTACTTAAAGCATCGACATTTCAGAAAGAAATGCTTAAATTTTTAATTTTCTTAATATTTCTAGAAAAGTAGGCTTAAACATACGAAAATTTAGCTTTAACTAAGAAGTCTTTTTTTTAGGCAATTCCTTATGAAACTCCCCTTACGTTGGTTAGCTTAATATGCAAATATGTTCAGTGCACATTTTAAGAAATTTTAGGTATTAATGCAAAACAATGGAGCTAGAAAATAGATATAGTCTGAGAAACGCTCACCGCTCTTCAACAAAGCTTTAGCCTGATTTGCTTTGAAGCTTTTTTTGAAGCTGCAATTCCAATTGGTAACGAAAACTTAAGTCGACGTAATAGAAAAGTATATACAGTGGAAAGCACAAATGAGTACATATGTTAGAACTTTGTGCACTTATTATTGCATGAAAATAAAACTAATAAAGAAAATTAGAAAATTAATTTTGTCATTTATTTTATGTGCAATATTTAACAAAATAATTTATAAATCAAGTTCTAAGTAAAAATACAAACTAAACGAAAACAACCTAATTTTAAACTAATTCATTTAGTTTTTTTATAATTTATTTTTACAATCAATAAGGTCACTTGAATTTTATATACAAATTTATAATAAATAAAAAATTTTCCTGTTGTATTTGGTATTTATTTTCGTATAAGCTACTTGGGCCTAAATTATTATATTGTAAATTAAAAATACATTTAATTACAATTTTTTCCCAACGTTTCGTCAATTCTTTGTTGCCCTCATCAGGGGAATATAATCGGTGTATATATATTAAATTAAATGGAACATATTTTTATTTTAATATAGAATATGACATTTAAGTTATTAACCATATCAATACATTATCTAATTGCAACCCTGTAGCGTGCGCTTATTGCTTGCAAAAAGAAATTATAAAAAATTAAAAAAGGTCAAATAAACGACCTAAATTTAGATTACGTTCTGATTCATCCAATTACACAAGTTCTCTATCGGATTGAGTTCGCGAATATTTGCTGGCCACTACATTAAAAGAAAATTCTTTTTTTTAGCAATAATTTTTCACGATTTTGCAAGTGTGCTATGGGTAACTATCCAGCTGAAAAGTAATTTCATTCACATCATAGACACTCGGGAACATAGTCATCTTTCGATTCTTGGCAGTGGTCTCAAGTGCCACCACTCCTTAACTTGGTGTCTTTGAATTCTCTGGGCTGTTCGGCATCAGCAATATTGTTTACATTTAGATTGAAACCGAATAAATTTGGATTCGTCTGACCAGATTAACTGTTTCCATCTATTGTCAAATTTCAGCTTTTTGCGACATCTAATTTATAGTTTGGAAACAATAGAACGCCACTGATTGACTTACTTTTAGCTGTTTAGCTATTAATCACGTAGAATACATACTTTTTGTCGTAGCTACAAAATTGTTCTCAATAGCTTTTGACTTTTTTTACATAATTTATTATAATTAAAATTTTGTTGGATAATTTGCAAAAAGTGTTTACCACATGCAGGTTAATTAATATCAAATTAATGTTTTTTTAAGTCATAAACAAACCAAACACGTACAAATCTGATGGCAAACTTTGATATTTTAGTGCAAATATTTTATACGACACAATTGTGCAAAATTTAGAAAATTTAAATTTTAAATTAATTATTTCAATACTTTCAAACAAAAATTTTAATCTCTTCATTGTATTAAGCTATTCTTGCAATTGCACGTTAAAGATTTTTTATTTCTAATAAAATTATAGTATTTTATTCTTTTTTTTATTTTGCTTCAATGAAAAACTTTGTATGTATCATGTCTTGTAGAAATTGTTGTTTTCATTATCAACTGTATCAAGTTTCCTGAAATATATTGAACAGCGTTAAACATGAATAGCAATATTTATTTGTAAAGAGAGAGAGAGCACACGAACGACATGCATTGTCAAGGGTAATTTATATGTTCTTTGAAATGCAGTGTGTTAGATTGATGTTTTAATTAAATTAACAGTTTTAGTTTGAAAAGTTTTATCTAGATTTAGAGAATTCCTTTAACGGTAAACATAACCTTAAAAACTGCGAGTTTTTTTTATCAAACAGGAACTTAAAAAGGACGATACTTCAGTATCACTAAATGAGCTAGTTACATGAAATGACTGTAATAACTCATTGCTAGTAAGGACTTGGCAGCTGTGATCAGTAGTAACGTTCAATTTATAGATATCATGTGATAGCAGTCGGTTTCTTTGGCAAAAAAAAAAAAAGAACTACTTTAACAAACTGACAATTATAGTGACTTTTTGCCATATCAAGATTTTTCTAATGAAATAGTAGTTATATTTCAATACATAAAAAAGACATTACTAAACGACTGTTTAGTAGTACATACGATCAGTAGTAGACATTGAAAAATAGGTTACTCGGCACTGCAAGCTTAGTAAATAGTCAAACTAAGCCAGTTGTTTTATTTTTTATTTTATTTTTTTTGCTCTCTTGTGAAAATCCCAAAGAAAGCAATTGATACAGTTTAATTCAATATAAAGAATACGCTAATTTAAATCACTGACATGTCTTCAGAATAACATTGTAAAAGCATGGTTTCGCATGATTTGTCAGCTAAATATATGAATGCTGGAGTCTTCTCAATGGCATGAATTGAAGTTAAAAACATGTTAAAAAAATATACACTGATTGATAACCGATTTTCATGCAGCACTGGCAGACATTCTATCAGCATATTGATAAGACTTGAAATAAAAAATAAATATCTACAATAAATAAAAAACCCAGCAGTTCTGATGTCTGTTTCCGAACTATACTAGTTATTTTCTTAGTCATTATAACACGAGTGCTTCAATTCAGATTGCAAAAATCAACTTAAACTTACTACACTCCAGCTCACTTAGCGTTATCTAAGTCACAACTTGGAAATCACCTTTCGCTAGATTACCTGGGATGTGTCAAGTAACGCTTATATTATAAAATACATACACATAATTTGGCATATATTAATAAAAGTCACAAATACATTGGCTTCAATTAACCATTACTATTTATACAACAATCTTTTCAGCATCATTTTATTTAACTCGCAAAACCGCTTAAAGAAGTATTTTTATTTAAAATTCTCAACAACAAAATAACACTCAAAAAAATGTATTTATATGAATAACTTTAAAAATTAAAAACCATAATACAATAAACACTAAATGCATCACAATCGGCATCATCATCATCATAATCAAGTTTTATTACAATTTAATAATTATTATTGTGGTAATTCTGAAATTTATTCAATAAAAATATTTTAGATTTTTTTTTTTCTAAAAAAAAAGAATGTTTAGTATGTATTGTACATTTAATACAATAAACGTGATATGTTAATGAATGGTGGTTTTAAATATCAATACGTCTAGTATTGGGATTTATAATAAAAATTTAATATATATAAATTTTTGTAAGTGGGGGGACCTTTTAATGATCTGGTTACGAGTGCAAGATTTTAAGTTATTGATTACAGAGTTTCGGTATGTGTGCATTGGAGGGTTTTGTAATTTGGAAAACATATACTGGAGTTTTAAGGGCATGGGAGAAATCAAAAAAAGGAAGACCCTTTCCTTTTGCAAAAATAAAACTACTTACGAGTGAAATATTTTCAAAAAAATAACAATTATATTGAATTCAGTATGACTTGTCACAATTATTCTTGTCTTAATTATTAGTTAGTCCCAATTTACACGAAGCAATTCTTTAAGCTAAACTGATTACCTTTTAGACATCGGGATGGATGAAAGATAAGACGTGTGCACACTTGATTGTACTAGCAATTCGTGTTACACTCTAATTCGTATTACATATGTGTATACAAATGTGTGTATACTCTCAAATAAAAATACGACCGTTTTAAGGAATAATAATTGTGCTGTGTGAACACCGAAAAAATGTCAAGGAAAAAATTGTATCAATCTTTTCAATAAAAATTGCTTCGTGTAAATTGTGAAGTAGTACTCATTTAAAAGCAAGTTACTCAGTTATTGCAAATCATTTCAGCAACCAAACATTTTCAGATTTTAGAATTTTTTTTCTCATTTGTGAACATTTTGATTACTTCCAAATAATTTAAACGTTGTTAGGGTTATTTTTTTTATAAATATATAATTAAAGTCTAAACCTAGATTTACACGATTGAAATTTTCTTCAAAATGCTTCAAACTCGTGTAAACAACAAAATTTCTTCAAAATTTATTTATTTAATAACTATTGATTGAAATTTTCTTCAAAATTGTTCTTCAAAATGCTTCAAACTCGCGTAACAGGAAAAATTCTTCAAAATGTATTTATTTAATAGTTATTAAATAAATAGCTTAAGTATAAGTCTTCAAAAAAGAATCAAAAGATTTCACTTGAATGCTTGCAGGCAGCAGGCAACCACGTAAACCAAAGTAAAAGTAAACTAAGCTTCCAAATAAACATAAGGTAGTGGTTTCTTCGGCTGTATGCAATCTTTTAAACCCACCACATAATTTTCAATATTCCAAATTTATTTTTTCATGATTTAATCATGATTTGATTATTAAACATATGTAAGTAGCTAACAATATTCGGTGAAAAAATTGAATCGGTCGGATTATATTTGAATGAATGGAAAATCAAAATAGCATACATGGTCTACAAATTCCTTGAACATCCTACATAACAAACAGATCTTCTTAGAAGTAAGGTAAACTTTAAGAACTGAAGAACGATTAAAGCTTAAATATAACAGAGTAAAGATCAACGATTAAAGCTAAAATATGACTGTATAAAGACCTATGCTTGAAGCAAAAATATGACTGTATAGAGACTTAATATTGATGCTAACATATGACTGTAGAAACCTGCGATTGAAGATAAAATTTGACCTACGATTGTAGCTAAAATATGACTGATAACGACCTATGCTTGAAGCAAAAATATGACTGTTAAGTCTTACGATTCAAGCCGAAATGGAACAGTGTTAAGCCCTACAATTGCTGCAAAAATATGACTGTATAACGACCTACAATTGATGTTAAACTATGACTTAATAAACCTACGCTTAAAAATAAAATTTTACATATGATTGATCCTAAAATATGACTGTATAAACCCCCATGCTTGAACCAAAAATTATGACTCTTTTAGGTCCTATGATTAAAGACGAAATAGAACTGAGTTTAGCCCTACAATTGCCGCAAAAATAAGAATGTATAAAGACATACTATTGAATATGAAATTTGACCTGCGATAGAAATTAAAAATTAAGGAATATATGACTGTTAAAGACAGATAATTTATGCTAAAATATGAACGTATAAAGCTACGATTGAAGATCAAATTTCACCTACGATTGCACCTAAATTATGACTGTATTAAAACTTACAATTTATGCTAAAATAAGATTGCAGTTCAAAATATGACTGTAAAAACCCCTACGACTGAAGCCAAAATATGACTGTATAATATAACCATATAATTGCTAAAATATGATTCCTTACAGACATATGGTGGAATGTAAAAATACGACTGTAGATCTATGATAAATCTAATGATCGTCGTATATACAGCTAAGATTGAACCAAAAAAAAAAAAAAAACGACTATAATTTTAACTACAATTCTATGAATTGAGTGAAATTGACTCTATATTGAAATGACTTGTGTCTTTAAAACTTTATTAAGATTTTTCAAGCCTTACCTTTTTAGGGCATTCCAGCAATTGTTTTAAATATTTAATATGCAAATAAGTGGTTAGTATAAACAAATATGTATAGATTAATTTGAATAAACAAAGTGACTAATTGCAACCAGTTTAAAAAAAAAACAAATCTTTTAATAGTTCTAGACGTAAACGAACAAATAAGAGTCATAATTTACTGTTCATATGTTAAAGAACAAGTTTTCAACTTGAAAAATAAAACACAGGGACTTAAAACGATACCTGATAAGCTTTCAAAAAAATTGAATTTAAATTTTTTTTTTAAACGTTAATACTGACGTATTTTTAAAACCAATCTTTCCAATTGAGTTCATTTTAAGAATTGTAGCAAAACCAATAGGATCTCAATTTGTGTAACTAATAAAAATACTTAAATATAAAGTAACAAACAAAAACCTTATTTAAAAGTATTTAGTTTTGTGTTGGAGTGTTTTCGCTTTAAACAAAAAATAATGTGAGTGTGGCTAAGTGTTAGCAACTATTTTAAAAATACAAAATTATTTATCTAGTTTTCTTTGTTGTTGTTGTTGTTGTACAAAGTATTTATTTATCTAAATATTAATTGATATTTCTCATTTATTGTTTCTTGTTTTAGTTTGTTTGTTAAAGTCTTTTCAGTTGGTTGTGGCAATTAAAATGTAATAAAACTACTTTAATTTAACATGTTTTTACTAAAGTGATAAATTGCTACAAATGACGATTATTAAAGATTTTTTTCTGTTTTTTAATAATCAAAATCGTTAAAAATTTTAGTTTTAAATAAAAAGAAAATACTTAAACATAACGAAAATAAAATGAAATTTTTATTAAAATTTTAAACTGAATTTTTTAAGTGCATTAAACCATAAAAAACAATTAAAACTAAAAATATATAAATATATAATTGAAATATAAAAACACATATTTTTATTTAAATGAAATTGCATAAAAATAAATCCATCAAATCAAAATATAAAACATAAAGAATTTCATATGAATACATAGATATTAACATATTTTAGACCCTTTACTATTAAAGGGTTTAAAGGATTTTAATTAAACAAGTTTATATGTGTGTTGAAATCAAGCTTGCGAAATATTAAACTGCCATATTTTATGTAGTTGGCATCAAAAAATACTGTAAGTGTTTGGAAATTTAATTAATAAAATTCAGCCAAATCGTTCAATAATTGTGCAACCAATAATAAAAAATAAAAGACAAATTTGGAAAAATACAAAATTTCTAAAATTGATACTGAAAAACCACTTTTTAACTAACTAAGATCTGTACACAGCTTGGAATATAAAATAAAAGAATATAAAGAAAAAAGTTAATTTTTTAAAGAGTTTTTATACTGAGGCACGCTATACTGGGTCACAGTAGGCAACTATTCAAAAACAATTTGAAAATTTTAAAATTTTTAGTAAATTTTTTCATATTGAAGCCTCTTTTTATACCCTACACCACCATATTGGGGGGGTTATATTGGATTTGTGTTGATGTTTGTAATGCCCAGAGATATTTCTCCAATACCCACCTTAAAGTATACCGATCGACTCAGAAAGTGATTCTGAGAAGTGATAACGCAAATATAATTCATATATATACAAATAATACGGTACAATTTTATTATGATCGATCCATAATAAGTCGAAACTCCCTCGCCGTAATTCACTTTAAGTTCCATAAATCGTTTAAAAGTATTTATATCGTGATAAATACGGAATACGTTGCACTTATATTCACAATAAATTTTTTGATGATCGGTCCACAATAGGTAATATCTCCCATATAAAGCCCATTTCTGAAAAACTATTTATACATATACTGGGTGTAGGGTATTATATGATCGGGCTTGACCGACTATACTTTCTTGTTTTATTTAATTTTTTA
This sequence comes from Bellardia bayeri, assembly GCA_950370525.1. Taxonomy (NCBI): domain Eukaryota; kingdom Metazoa; phylum Arthropoda; class Insecta; order Diptera; family Calliphoridae; genus Bellardia; species Bellardia bayeri. Next base: position 4,278,888 of record OX493268.1, read on the forward strand.
CTAACCTTGCTTAAATAAATATTAAACATTTAACTGTTGTACAAATATAACATATTTGTTTATTTATTTTAATCCCTTTTATACTCATCTACACATTTGTCAACAAAACAATTTATGCTGTGTGCTAATGTTAAAAAAGATAAATAAATTGAAAATAATAAAACCTATTTAAAGCATCAAATAAAAAATTTATAATTTTTTTTCCGAAAAACTGAGCAAAACAACCAACAAGATCACAAAGCAAATTTTAAATTAAAACTAATATTTTTATAGTGATTTAATAGTGTAGTTTTAATTGGATTCCTTGGCTAATAAGCATTTTTTTCTACATACAAGTGATGTTACAAATCTAAAAAAACAGCAACTAAGTGATAAAATATTCTTATTATTATTTTAAATAAATATTAAAAATATTACAACAAAGAAATACAAAAACAAAATTAAAAAAATACCAATAAATTTGTAAAAAAAGTAAGTTTAATAATTAGTTTTTAGATTAAAATGTATGCTCTATATCAGCATAGTACGTTTGTGCAAATGTTTGTAAAACGAGAAAAACACATACATAGAAGGGAAAAAGAATTAAACAAAGTTTGTTACCAACTAAAACTATCCGACATTTACCTTGATTGAAGTTGAAATATAGTAAAGCAGCAAATTACGTATGACTGTATAAACGCTTATAATTGAAGAAGATATTTGACTGCACAAACTATTATAAATGCTGATAAAATATGAATTAAATTTGAATCTTAAATATGACTGTATAAATATGTATACAGTTTCGATTAAAACTAAAATGTGACTGTAAAAATAGCTATGATTAAAGCTAATATATGTCTAAATAGTACAGTACAAATGCGGTATATACTGTATATACTGTATAAGCAGTACTGTATAAACGATTAAAGCTAATTATTGTCCAAAATAACCATTCAAGCTAAAATATGTTTGTACAGATAGATGAAGCTAATATATATATATATATATATTATAAACTATCTATGATTATATATATATATAATTAAGCTTTAAACCAAACTATCTATGATTAAAGCTTAAATATGACTGTATAAAGATCGACGATTGAAGCTAGGTATAGCTCAAATATGGCTGTATAAATGCATATGATTGCAGCCGAAATATGACTGTATATATACCATGATTGAAGCTTAAATATGAATGTATAAAAACATACGATTGAAGCTAAAAAATACGGTATAAAACCCTACAAATGAAGCTAAAATATGTCTGTATGAATACCTAAAGATGCGGTCACATTTGGCAAATATTTACTCAAAAAAGCGTAACCACTTCTTTTAGCACAAATTTGTTTGACGTTGTTTACTCTTACAAGAGTTTTACAAGATCAAACAGCATCAAATAAATTAAAACTAAATATTTGTTGTGCTTTTGCCTTAATAAAAAGTGTTTTTTTTTTAAATAAATTAACGAGTTTAAATATATGTATGTTATTAAGTGGTTACGTCTTTTTCGGCAAATATTTGCCAAGTGTGACCGTACCTTAAGATTTAAGCTAAAGCTATGTGTAGACGATCGTCTGATATTACAACGTTGTCAAATCTAGCAATGTACTGACATTGAAAAATTGTTAGCAAAAGGTAAATTGTCAGTTTAGACGACTGTAAGAAAACTAACTATTTCACTTGCATACAATTGTCACACAATGAATTTATCTGTCAACCGAAATTTTTTTTCCAAAATGTTATTAATGCACACTTGTTTGTTTATTTATGTATATACAGAGTTGCATTTACAAATAATTTCTATGACAATGCTGCCATTGGCAGATGCATAAACTTTGCACATATGACAATGAAAAGTGTTTGACAATTGTCTTAAAACCATGACAATGACAAAATTGTGTGTTTACACGATTGTTAGATGTCTGGCAATATTTTTGTCTTCCAATGTAATGAAAATGTTTTTTCTTACAACGTTGGAAGACACACATTTTAAGTTCACACGGTTGTTAGACATTTTCTGAACATTTTTCGGACAACGTTGTAATATCTGACGTATAATTAACTGTATAATTTTTTAATTTGTTGGGATTTAAATGTGGCATTTTTGTACCTCTTAATCATCGTTTATTATCTGACTGAACATTCTAATGCAAAGCAAAGTTTTGTCAAAGTTTTAATAGTCACAATACACATTTTATAGTGTGTATGTACCGTTCGCTATTATATACTATATACTCGTATGTTTTCATAAGCAAATAACAAAAGTTGCGCTTTTAGAAACAAATTATGCTACAGAAAAAGATAACTTTGAAGCTTCGAGAAATACAGTAAAGACGTCATTGCCTTCTTTTTTGTATTACAAGTATTATTTATAGAATTAAGTTTATTGAAGCACGCTATATGTGGAAATATATCTAACCATTAAATAAATAATAAATACAAAGCTATTCTTGAAAATAAATAAAACTTTTCATAAGTACAAATGTGAATCAAACTAAGCGATTTAAAAAAAAATGAATGAAACAATTTAAAGTTACTCTAACTGTAGAAGGAAAATATCAGCAGTCGAAAAGACTCGCTTTAAAAAAATTATGTTTCAATTCGCTTAAAATGCTTTGTATAGCACCGAAAATGTGTTTTTGTCGTGTTTATGAACCTATATTCTAGGCTGAAAATACAAAATAGTAAAACTGCCTCTTATAGTCAATATGGTAATAATAAATGGAAATAAGACACCAAAATTTTTAGATTTCTTAATTTTTGTCCACATCAAAGCTTAGCGATTGTCGCGTTCTGGACTGTGAAATATTCCTTGTTTTTATTACATATTTATAAGATTTTTATATTTTTGTAAGTCTTTATTTAATAATTTCAATTATCAATTAAGAAATATTTACCACAAATTTTTACAAATTGAAATGATTTTTTTGTGTAAAATTTTTAATAAACTACAATCATAGTTGCTTATTTTTTATAACTATTTATAAAGCCACGTTTTTATGAATTCTATTACTAATTCGATTAGCAGTAAAATATGCAAAATACTTATTTAAATTTGTTGTTATAAAATTTTTGAACAATAAAAATGTAATAAATTAATAGAGAGATAGAAACAGTATATTAAAGTCGTGTATTAATAAAATATGCAGTAAATTAAAATATTTTAACAACTGACTTAATATTGCTTATATTATTTGCCTATTTTTATAGCAGCTGGTGTTAACTAATATTATTCAAAATAAATTCTTGCCACTAAAAAGAACATGATTAGCAACTAATTAAACTGAAAGCATGACTTAAATTGTGACTAAAACCGACAAAGCATTCACGATTTGTTATTTCGTAATTGTTTAATAAACAGGTGTTTGGTCTATACGTTATGGCTGCAAAAATAGTGGTATTAAATGTAAAACTTTTAAAGCAAAGCCGTGATTTTCAATAATTTTACTTTTAAGCTCTGCGAGGTGCCTCCTTTTGTTCTATTTTAAATTATATTATTTATTTATTTATTTAATTTTTCTTGTTGTAGTTAATCTATTTGTTATTATGTTATTTAAGTTAATTTTTGTTTTTTTTTTTTTTTTTTTTTTTGTTAAAGTTACAAAATTTCTTTACATTGTGATAATTCTATTAATTATTAATGAAATAACCTACTGAAATGTTAATTGAGGCAATAAATTATTAAAATTTATATTAAAAATTACCAGCTAACCATAGAAAATGTTTTCAGTAACTGGTTGTTTTTTTTTTTTTTTTATTAAATTCAATAATATTAATTACAATTTCATTATTTTATTTTATTATTTATTGTAATTTATTAAATAATGCATATTTGCAATGAAACATTATGCAATATGTATTAATGAATAAAAAGCTCTGTAGTTTACAATTATAGCGACAAGCGAATATTAGATATTATGTCTTAACATTTATGTCCTTATGTCTTAACAATTTTTTCATTAAAGTATTTTAGCTACATAAAACTCAGTAATACTTATATTGACCATTTGAACCAATTTCCTAAAAAAAATACCACCACTTTTGTTATACCGTTGTAAATTTCAAGTGAATTTCTGTTCTCACCTGCCAGATATTCACCCTTATCGTGAATAAAAATTCGACATGAAATTTGTTCCCTTTTATTTTTTTTAACATTGAATTTTAATAGGAAAAGTGTGAAAAGGAAACCAATTTCATGTGGAATTTTTATTCACGATAGGAGTGATTATGTCTTAACAATTTTGCTTAAGCTTTCATTAAAGTCTTTAAGTTACTTAAAACTCAATAATACTAATATTGACTAATAAAAAAAAGATATCACCAATTTTGTTATGCCGTTGTAAATTTCAAGTGAATTTCTCGTTTCACCTTTCTTTCATTGTAGCAACTTTTATCTTAACATTTTTTGTCAAATACTGCTTACTGTCTCTCTGATATGACTCCATATCAAGTTGTTTATTTATTTTACTGTTCAGCTTTCTGTCCATTTTTAATTTTTTTTTTTGTTCTTCAAAATTGCTTTTTTTTAAATTTCTATTACATTTTTTATCAGCATGCCAACCACACTGCTCTTCATTCCGTTTGTCCAGCTCTTCTATTTATATTTCTTTCTTATTCATAACATGCTTTACGAATTTTCATTTTCAATTTCCATCGTTATTTGTTTATGAAATAATATTTCGTTAGTTTTTTGTTTGTTTTCTAAATACAAGGTGGCGCAAAAGTAATCCTCCTATCAAAAAATGCTATAAATTTTCCGATTGGCCCCTAATGTCAGTTCTGTTTTGAAATTTGTGTAGTAAACACACGCGAAATACACGTTAATAAACAATGTTACGCTACACTGCTCCAGAACGCGGAATATTGCTGAATATTTATTTGACCAATAATCGTTCGGTGACTTTGGCACAACGTGAATTTCGACGCGGATTTCCTGGCCGTCCAACGCCTACTGGTGAAACACTGGGGCACTGAAAATCCGCGTGTAACCCAAGAAAAGCTATTACACCCGCTCAAAGTCACTGTATGGTGTGCTGTTTTCGCTGGAGGAGTCATCGGACCTTTTTTCTTCGAAGACATCGCGGGCCAAACGGTTACTGTGAATGGTAAGCGCTACAGAGCAATGATCAACGAGTTCTTTTTTCCGCAACTTGATGAATTGAGATTGGAAAACATGTGGTTCCAACAGGATGGTGCAACGGTGCAACGGCACACATTGCACGTGCCACAACCGATATGCTGAAGGATGCATTTCCCGGGCGCCTAATCTCCCGTTTTGGCGATTTGCAAATCGCCTGATTTGACCGCTCCAGACTTCTTTTTGTGGGGCTTTTTGAAGTCGCGGGTTTATGTCAACAAGCCTCAGACTCTTGCAGCTCTTAAAGACAATATCCGTCAAGAATGTGAGGACCTATCGCCGGAAGTTTTGGCCAAAGTGATGGAAAATGCCATAAAAAGGGCTCAAATGACAATCAACTGTGGCGACGGCCATTTACATGACATCATATTCTCGACTTGATGTAAAAAAAATTAAAAGACCAAATAAAAATAATCCACAAGAAGAATCAAAGTTTTTAATTACAGCCAAAAAACATCGGAAGTTTACTTTTGCGCCACCTTGTACCAACATGTAACATGAAAATTTCTTTAACATTTAGTTTTTCTTGTTTTTAAATTTTAAGGATGCATAACCTTTTTTTCTGGTCCCTTTAACTTTTATTGGTTTACTTTGATTTTTATCGCAAAATGTTTTAACCATGTCCATATGTCAATCATAAGCAATTTTTTTTTCATCACTTTTGCCTTGTTGAAGAAATATTTCACAGTGTTTGTATAATATTGGGTACCAACATTGTCTGCCTGCACAAGGATTGATAAATTGTTACAGTAACCATTTTAGATGGTAGAAGTGATTTATGATTTTATATACAATATTTTATATTTATGTGGTTTTAAAAATGAGAAGAGAATTATTTTGAAGTTGTGTAAAGTTTGGTGGGAAAATAAGAAAATTGGAAATATTAATTGATTGGCCTATAAATAAGTGGGAACTAGAAGCCATACTCGTATATAAAAACTTTGTTGGCAAATTATAATTTAAAATAAGTATAAATAGAAATCGAGCAACTAAAATAATTAATCACTCCTATGCGGGAAACGTACATTTTGTTTTATAGACCATAAAGCAGTTATTAATTTTTCAAATTATTTATTTAGAAAATGTTCTTATACAATTTATATGGGTGTTTTTTAGAACTTTAAATTGGCAAAACTTTTTTAACTGGCGGCCATTTTGTCAGCTGTCAAGTGATTTATGTTTGAAGCCGTGATTTATGTTTAAAAAAACCTTCAACATTTACTTTTTTAAACTTTAAACACCTTTTTCAAATAAACTCAAATCGACTCAATTCATTTTATAAAATGTTCTTATTAATTTCTTAGTAATTGTTGTTTGAACGTGTACAAAATAAATTAATATTCTCTGAGACACATTAAAAAGTTTCTCAAATTACAAAAAAAAAAAAAAATAAAGTTTTAATTTAGAACAATAAAATTTCATTCGTATTCACGCCAAACCCACATTTAGATCTCAACAAACATGCAATTATTCAAACACTGTCAAACAACTTCCAGTTATTTATTTTGTTAGAGGCGCAAATTTTATTTAAATTTTTCATTTATTTCTTTTTTGATTTGAAATAAAAGTCGTGACTACACAATGTTTCAATTAAACTCAGTAGAAGTTCGGTTTTTTTTATTGTTGCTACAACATTTTCAAAATTTATATTCAAATTAAGAGATATTGAATAGAATAGAAAAAAATCAAAACAACAAAAGTGTTTTATAGGTGTATGACAGTTAGAAAATGAGAATAGACTTTAATGCATATTTAGGTTTGTAACGAACTTGAACTTGTTTTTCATTGCAGACAATTTGTTAAAGGGAAGTTGGGTAATTAAAAGAGTCATATATCGAACAGATTGAGTCGCTATAATCAGTAGGTTTATTTTAGTGTAGGTTTGACTGCTGTAAATGTTGTCGGCTTTTTATTCAAACCCTGTTTTTCAATAAAATTACATTCTCCTCGGATCAGCCGTTAAGAAATGACAGAACTGTATTTCCAAAATGCTTTGATTCTGTCCCACTATGTAAACTTAAAATGTAATAGTTACTTCGTCTATCTTACATTTGCCTAGTTTAGGGTGCCAATGCAAATATATGTTTACGGCAATGAAAAGGTAACATAACTAAGCACGATTTTTGTGAATACTAATTTCAATAATCAAAATGTTTATATGTTAAATTCAGTCTGGTTTAGCATTTCTTCATCAAAAATGTTTGATTTTATTCCTAAGATGCTGGAAAAAATATTTTTGCTTCAGAATTATTTATGACATCCTACCAATCCACCTTTATGTCTCACTTAATATTAATATTTGGTGAAACGTCCTTCCATTTTTAACACAATTTTTAAACACATTTCGGCAGGTTTGGAATTCTCCCATTCCTTCTTCATTTTTTTTCCAAACATCGTCTTAATTTTTTGTTTTTTTTTTCGCTAAAGCTATTCAACAGGTTTGAAGTCCGAGAATTGTGACAGCCTTTCCATAATAAGGACTTTGTTTAGCTTAAACCAAGACTTAACTAGTTTGTGTGTGTGCTTGGTATCATTGCCTGAATTCCCATAAGAGCACCCTCTTATGGGAATTGTCTTGTCTTCTTTCTTTGGCAGAAGTAGCATTTGATTTATCCACAGCGCACATTTTTCTTTCAAACAATTGAAATCGACATCAGATGAAGAAAAAAAACCTCAATATACTTAGGGAATTTCCTCCACACTTAACGTTTTATTTTTTGGTATACCTGGTGTTAAATTCTTTTTTTTTTTGTGGCCTGCGTACGAAGGTTTTGCCAGCAGAATCGAACAAATTTAATTTCTTTTTAGCTGACCAAAGCGCATTTCCTCAAATTTTCCGGTGTATAACAAAACACAACTTGTTTTTAAAATTATAAAATTAACAATATATACCTTCCTCGGACTTTCACTCCAGCTTTCTGAATCCTTATAATTGTGACACATATAAGAGATCTAAAGCAATTTTAAGCCCTTTAGATGATCAAAATGAGTTCCTTTTACTTAAGTCGGGTTGTTGTTTCCGCTTACTGCCTTTTATCTTTGGTTTTGCTTCTCTGTGAATTGCTGGGAAAACCTTTGGTTTGGAACAAGCCATCAGTATTAAATTTTACTCATACGTTTTCCTTGTTTTCGAAGCTCTAAAATAATTAATTTTTTAACATAAGCTGCAGTGCTTTGCAAGACCAAATAATAATCTACTTTTCTGGACTAAAGGCAATTGAAAACATAAGCGCAAGTATTTAACAATTAACAATTGATGCAATAATTTATCTTATGTATCTTAGCTCTTCTGTACAAATTAACATTTTTTATAAAGTTCAGGCAATGAGCTTATGAGTGCGAATTCACCATAAGATCATCAGTAGTTTGACAGAGTTATTCGTTTTTAAGTTTTTCTCTTGTCATCATTGAAAATAAAGTAACCGCTCTTATTATTTTGTCCAATACTGTGTGCCTAGAAACTTTTTCCTGTTTCTAGATGAAGCTGGTATGCTTCAGGCTGAAATTTAGTTTAGTTTACGGTGCTTTTTTAAAGAGAGAGAGAGAATGAGAAGTAATTATAATTCGGACCAACTGGCTTGATTAGTTTAATATACGCTTTAATTATTACAACTTATGCTCAAAAACTAAAAACTTTTTGTTGCAATTGCCATTTTCCTTACATATTCATTAATTAGGGAATTTATACGAGAAATATGCTATTTGACGTAAAACATGTTCCTCATCAGGAGCACAACGTATTACATTGAGAATACGATCCGTACTGTATTGTAGCAACTTGACCATTTCGAACTGCTTGTAAATCTCCGGTCAATTTATCAATTTCTAACTCTATTTCCGTGTAATTGAATTCATAATACATTTAATTTACTGAATACTAGATAAATTGTATTCGACAAATGTAATTTTAAATCTATATCCGTTTCTATTTAGTTTAGTAGGTTAGAGTAGGGTATTTATACTTTCAAATTGATGTCATTATTTATTGTAGCATTCAGTTTCTAACATCTAATAAAGAATGTGTTAAATGTTTAACGTTCTTTAGCTAAGTGTTAATTTAATATAGTTTACAACTATTTACTCAATAGCTCTATTACATTTTAAATAAACTTAAAGCAATTACAATTAATTTCAATTGAAACACTAAATTCAACTAGATCATATGGGAAATCCAGTCAAGTTGGGGAGTGTATAAAAATGTTTGATCATTTTATAAATAATTGTTATTTTGTTTTTTTTTTTGTAATTCTCATTTAAATTTTGTGTTAAGTTGAGATTTAACAAGCTGGCCGGCCATATGGGAAATTAATTTTGTAAGCGTTTTAAAAGCAATTAATCTTTAATTAGCATTTATTAGAATGGTGTGTATTTATTGTTCAATTATGTTCAATTCCAAATGAAACATATTAACCAATTAAACAAAACACATACAAAAAGTAATGTTAAAGAAATTGATAAGGGTTTAAAAACATACAAACAAATGCCTGTCAATGGGGTTTTTGTTATTTTTAGTAACATTTTCTTAGCCTAGCCAAATGTACAGCTGTTTTTTAAAATGTGTTGCACACTTTTAGGATGTTTTTTTTTATTTTCCTGTTTATTTGCTTTAAATTTCATATAAAATATTAATAAATTCTTCAATTAAATCTTTGTGAGGTATAACTTTAACAAACTTTCCTGTATTTAAGTGTTTCCATTTTTGGAAAGTTTGTTTGGTTTTGTATTGTTGCATAAAAGTTTGCTGATAAGATTTGATTTGATTTAAGTTTATTTTTCTTTTATTTCTTTAGTTATATGTTAAAGGGTTTATATTCATACATAAATAACATGAGAACAAGCTCATAAAAACCAGAATACGTGGAAAAAACACCAGACTAGGTTGCAAATTGCTCCTTTACCATAAATTGAATAACGTTGTTGAAGTGAATTGTTCAGTGGTTGGTAAGAAAAAGTAAATCCTGCACAACAGCAAACAGCTTTAATACATGTAGAAATACTAGGGTGGCCCATTGTGGAAAGGGAAGTTTCTAGCTCTCTCCTTTCTTATAATAAGTGGTAATAAATTTGATTTACTTAAAGCTTGTGTTTTCTTTACAATTCCTAAGTACATAATTTTTTTACTGTCCAGTGGTTTAGAACACAAATTTATTTCCTTTTTTTATTCAGTAGACATATGTGCTCATTCGTGAGTTGGATGAAAATATTGTTTGATGTAAAACGATTTTCTCCAAATGACTAATAAGCTATTTTGGTATCATATAAAAAAAGCAGGTTCAAGCAGGTCTAAACATATCAGAATTTTGACGATTTTTCGAAATGTCATACCGGAAAATTTTAGAAAATATGGCAAAACGATCTTATGATAATTTGACCTACAGATGGAACAACAGTTTTTGAAATGAAGGAACTTCTTCGACTTTTTTAAGGGCTCCCTAATAAACAACTACTTGGCTTTAAAAAAAGATGATTTCTTTGAATTTAGCTTATAATAATTTGAAATATTTTTTTATACTTTAGCTACTGTAAGATGACTCCCTTTGGTACTCTCTCATTTGCTTTAGTCATCAAATTTTATAAGTCATATGACTTTTTGAACTTTTTATGTATTTTTTTGCTTTTTAAGTGTTTGTGTAAATACTCATTCTATAAATTCATGTGTTGTATTAGAAATGATTTGTTAAAATTATGTGGAGAGTTTTATCTTCACATTGGAATAATATTAAATCATGAAACTGGAATATAGACCATGCTGCCATTTGTCGCCGCGACTCTGCTGACGTTCTCTTTTGGTGTCAGTTCTAAATTAATCGTCTGTTCAGATGATGAAAAATTTCTTGCACCATTCTTGCGACATTTTGACATTAAATTGTTAATTTCTCCTATTTCGCTCATTCGCAGATATGTTGCCATATAGGACCTAGTTACATTACAGGTACATTATACATGTATTCATATTCCTGATATTTCATTATTAAATTTTCTATTACATTTTTTGACCACATAGTATTTGTTTATTTAAAATGAAAACAACAATTTGTGTTCTTTTTAATTTACAGTTATTTATTCGTTGTGTTGCAAAAAATTTTCTGTAATCCCATAAAATGAAGTTTCATCGTGGCAACGTGTAATAAAAATAATACAAGAGAAAAGAAGAAATGTCAAATTTGCCGCTTCGTTTCACAAAACCTGCGACACTAGCTACCCTGTACGCTCAACTACGTATTTTATCTATAAACTTGAGTCGCAGCAGAAAATTCGCAGGTAAAAGTCGCAGCGTGTGAACTCCCACTTAGTTATTTAAACCTAATTAGCCAGCGGTACACTTATACTAATTTATTTTGCGACTGTATTGAATACTACGCTCTCATATTCATATTTCTCATTTAACATTGATTTTATTATTGTAATTAGAAAAAAGAGTAGCACAACCTACTTTGTGTGAAAGCTCTTGCCTGACCGACTTGTTATACCCTTCACCTTCATGAGAAGAATGTCATTCCGTTTGTAATTTCCACAATATAATTTTCCGACCCTATAAAGTATATATATTCTGGATCCTCATAGATAGTGGAGTCTATTAAGCCATGTCCGTCTGTCTGTCTGTCTAACTGTTGAAATCAATATATATTATATTTTCTTCTTTTATTTTGCAATTAAAAAGAATCCGGTTTATTTAAAGGAAATAAACCACCGTATTGAAAAGGTAAAAACGTAACAATATATATATGTATGTATGTATGTATGTATATAATATAATTATGCATCCACAACAAAGGTGAAGGGTATCTAAGATTCGGCATAGCCGAATATATCACTCTTACTTGTTTTGTTTACTTTTCTACAATGTGTGTGCTATGCACTTGTAAAAGAGTGGCATAATAGAGAGTTTTTTTTGGCTATGGCTGCTTAGTTGTTTAAACTTGTTGAGAGATTTAACGTCACAACATGCAGTTTAGAAGGTATTTTTTCAATATGGCGAAACAGCTATTTGTAGTAATTTAGAAACATTTAAAAAAAAACTTTCAATATACTCTTAAATATAAAACTGCCCACCTAAATATATGTAAGTAGTATTATTAAAAGACTTTTTTCTTGATTGTTACATAGCCACTGCATTATTTGTCTGTCGTATTGCCTGTGTGTGCTCCGCATAAGTATACAAGGGACTGGCTATATAGCTGTCTACTGGCAGTATATAAGATTTATGTGTGTTTATATATTACTTGGTTTCTTAGTTAGTTTGTTTATATTTATTTTTTGTTACATTATTTTGCTTGTCTCTTTGTATAAGTATTTCAGTAGTTATACGAAAGTGTTTTAGTTTCTTCATTTTTCGCTTTTTTTTTTTTTGCTGTTAAGTAGGACTTTACTAACAAAGAAATATAATTTCTATTTATTTTCTTATATGTTTCTTTTAAAGCATACTAGTTACTTCAGGCTTTATCCTCAAGGCTCTAGAGTAAACAAACATGTGGTGGTGTATAAGTATATGTAGATATTCTTTAAGAAAACATACTACAAACATAAACTGACATTTGTTAACCTTTTTGTTGTGGTACAATATTTATTTACTATTCTGGCAACAACTCCTTGGGGACAAAGTGGGCTTATGTTTTATAAAGGTTTGAGCTGTAATGCCCGCAAATAGCGTAGAATACACCGCCTCTGCAATACAAACAAAGGTGTCATTTGGTAAGTATGGTGCTCTGCTTGCTTCTGTATTTTCCTGAAGTGATTTTGTTTTCTAGTCATTTGTCTCTTTTCTATGGCTGTTTATGCATTGTTTGTGTTTCTTCCGCAGTATTAGGTTTATAACAGCTTTAAATATTAATAATCTAAAAGAATTTTATTGCAGTAAATAGAATGTTTCAGTGAAAATAGTAACAATAGTTTTTAGATATGACTATGTTACCTATATATTAAATTAAAAACTTATAAAAAATCAGTGAAAAATTTACAGTGAGAAGCACAAACGGAAGCATGTTTGAGCCTTAAGAACTTTTTATTGCATAAAACTCATGTATGCAGAATTAATAAAGAAAATTTAAAAATATTTTTTTGCTATTTATTTAAGGTTTAAAGCTAATCAAAATCATTTACAATACAAAATACGTAAATATGTAAAATAATAATTTTCGGAAAATAAGCAATTAGTACAAAAAAGACTTGCTTGTGTTTGCTTTGTTTATTGCATGTGGTAAACACTTTTTGCAAATTATCTAACAAATTTGATAATAAATAATGAAGAAACTGTCAAAAGCTGTTGAGGTCAATATTGTAGCAATGACAAATAGCTATACAGTTTCAAGCAAGTCAATCCCAAACCAGAAATCAGAGGTCGCAAAAAGCTTTTAATGCGGATGCATGTCTCACAAATGAAAATAGACAAGTGTTTAACACCAAAAGCAATAGGCAAACCCATCAGCCGATGATATTTATTGCTGGCGCCGAACAGCTCAGAGTATTTAAGACAACATGTTAAGAAAAAAAAAAGAAGTGGGGTGGGAGGAACGTCATGATATGGGGGCTTTACATGGACTACTGCAACGATTCGAATATCTGCGTATTTTTGAAACTAATCTTCAGGATTCGCGAAGAGCGTCTGTTATGTAGATGAAAGCACACTTTCACAATCGTGAAAGAATGACTTAGTGGCCAGCAAAAAGTTCTGACCCCAAAGTTTTTTTAAGGTGCAAAATTGAGTACATGCGGGTTGTATAAGTTTTGTTTGTATTTTTTTTCTTAGAACCTGATATTTTTAATTTTGGTTTAAAAATTATTTTATTAAATATTAAACATAAAATAAAGGACAAAAAACATTTTCTAGTTTACCTTATTAGTTTTATTTTTATGCTATAACAAGTGCATAACTGTGCTCCCCACTGTATGCAGTTAAACTATGTTTTGCCTTAATGGTTTTAATTTTTAATACATTCTAATTGTTAATTTTTTCAGGATTTAATTGCTGAAATTTTGTTTTCATTTAAAATGTGCAAGCTGTTTTATTAACTTAAACTATTAAATACGGTTAACATTTTGAACTATTTACTACACAATGGTTGTCTGAGTTGAAAACTGTTAAACTGACATTGACCTTGTTAGAAACCCTTTAAGTAACATGAATTTGTTTAACTGAGAAAGGACTTTATCTCTTTTATCAACTTCTTAAAACTACTCTTTTAGTGAACTGCTCTTTGAGTGTTAAAAATTTATGTTAGCTTAATATTATGTTTTATCTTCATAAATATTGTTACTACTGTTACTTATTTATATTAAAAAAGGACTTTTTAACATGATTGTTGCTATGAAATTCATAAAGGATTTGTCAGTAAGTCGTTGCTCGCTTTTTTTCATAACATGGGTACTGTTAATAATGTATTATTTGTTTGTTGAGTATTTTCAATTACCACGAATCAAGCAATGTGGTTTGCTTGTTTTGGTTTTAACAACAATTTAAATTAAGCAAATTGTGTAATTATTTCAAAACGTAAACATATATACATACGAGTTAATGTAAGTAAACAGCCGATTTCTATGTAGTGTAGTTTTATGTCTATAATGTTCAGCTAAAGTTTGGCCTACTTTCAGGCGTGTAATTGAAAATTATTTATTTTACCTTAATGCTTATTGCTAGATATAACATCTTTTAATATAACCATCAACTATATAACTGGGTACTTTTTGTTGTTTGTCATAAATGATATAGTCTTTCTGCTCTTAAGAATTTCCTTTTATTGTCTTTGTGTCATTAATTTGTAGTTGAGTAATATTTTCTTATGAAATTACAGGCATTACAATTGCTTTTGTTTTTATTTGTTTCTGAGATCTATAGTATAACAGCCAGCCGTAATTGTATTGTACATTTAACATTCACAACTGAATAGAATTATTTATAACAAAATACAAATATAGCTGGTAAATATAATTATATAAATTACAAGTATATTCTGAATCTGTGACTTCCTTGAGCATGACTATTTGTATGACACACAGTTGCATGTAAAGTTGTGTAAGTGTTGTAAATGTTGCATGTGTTGTTTTAAAAGTTACTTAAAATTTATAGGCTTTTTGCTCGTTTGTGGTGGTGAATGAATTTTCAAAAATAAAAAGAAGACAAAGACAACAAAAATGTAACATTAATGGGGGCAAGAGTTTTGATTTCTCTCGCGTGTAAGTTACAAACAACAACGAATAAATATCTTTACGATACATATACGTTTAGATAAAAAAGTGTTTATTTAATGGCTGTTGTACTCAAACATGATGACAATGTGCTGAGCGAGATACACCAAATGGGAAGAAAAACCATAAGGATTTCACTTCTTGCAATTTAAAGATAATAATGTATAGATTTGAAACTAAACATTTTTCTAAATAAGCATTTGGTGGTGTCGATCTGTTGCTTGAATATGTATTGGTTTATGCAAAGGAATAAACATGAAGTAAAATTCGAAGATTTATTAATTTAATTAAGAATTTACATATTTTCATCCAATCTTTTGATTATAAGGGTCTAGAAATATAAAATCCTAAATATTGAAGAACAAACTCCAAAACTTTACTACAGTTTTCACACATAATTGTCTATAACTTTTAAACTTAAACTGCCGTATTTATAAGACAAAATTTTCATACAAAATTTTCTTAAAAATTTTCTTACTTGAAGTCTACTTTAATTTTTTATAAATATTTATTATGATTATTAATTTTTTAGGGGCTACCGGACAAACCAAAATAAGAACAGCCGTGTTTTATTTACAATACAAAAATAATTTATGTGAATAGAAATTGCTATGAATTTTTTAATTTTGTAATAAATTGAATGACAAATGTAGACAAATGCTGTAGAAATATACGAAATAATATATAAAATATTGTTTTGTGATGCACAAAAGCACTTATTTCTACTTGTCTGTTTTTGACAGTAGGAATTGCAACGTATAAACCATAAAAAAAGATAGTCTTACGTTTTCGCTCAAGAGAATTGACACTTGTGTTATAAAACCCCAAAACTCATTTGGGCTAAAAATTTGAGTCACTTGTTATCTAGAAACATGCCATTAGTTTTTTTCCTTGTGTGATTAAGTATAACTTTTTGCAAAATTTAATTAGATCACCCATTTCTAACACAAATTAATTTGTTTTTATGTATTTTTAGTTTTGCCGTTAAGATAAATGTAAAAATAAATATTACTCAGCACAAAAGAATCGCAAATGAAAACAATATGCACAAATTTGACAAATATTGGTCCGCTTTCACACTCTTCAATTCTGACTATTCAACACAAATATTTTTGTGTGAGAAGAGAAAAGAGAAAAAAATTATTTTTTTCATGTTGATTTTTGCACGTCGATTTGCATGAAAAAGTACAAAAATTGAATTGAGGTGTGTAAATGAAATGACAAGTTCAAAAGAGAGTTGAAATTAAGTCAAACTATGCAGGAGTAAAGTATTAATATGTTAGATGTGAAGACGTCATTGTTTGCTAAACATTTTCAATTAATATTAAGTATATTTAGCAAATAACATTCAAAATTTCTATGTGTTCTACGATATTTCACAGGTTGAAGCCTTATATTTATTTTACTCTTTCATGTGCATACCCAGCAAACACAAAAAGTCAAGTGTTTGAATAATCATAAGCTTCTCACTTAATGATATCTTGAATTACACACAAAAACTTTAAGAAATATCTCTAAAATGTTAGGAAAGCCATTACTTTCAAACATTTAGATTTCGGAAGAACTTGTATTTAAAATAATTTTCTATCTGCTATGTTTCTGGTCTATATAATGTGTATGTTTGTTTGCATTCATTTGTGAGTAAGTACATATTTGTTTTGGCTTTTGGCCATATGATTAGCGAATTATTTTGCTTTATTCACACTGTTTAACTGGCAGCTTCATTGTTGTTGTTGTTGTTCTAAAGGGAATGCCAACATTTAAGCGATTTGTGTCAAGTGTTGAAAGCCTAAATAAAACTAAAAACATTTTGACAGCTGACAGTATAAGATTAATTCAAGCGAACAATACGTTTTAAATTTTGCACATAATTTTGAAATTAATAAAAATTCAGTTTTGGCTTTTAGCTTTGTTAAGTGTTAAAATTGCTAGATTTTTGTTTCAGAAAAGCGACATTAGCGTGTTAAACTGGTTCAGTGCCAGTTGAACAATATTGGGCTTTTGTTAGCGGCCAAGGAGGATTGAAATGTTTGGCAACCATTAATATTATCTAACAAAACAAAAACGCGAATTTTTAAGAGGAAATGAATTCTACACCATTTCCAATTGTATTTCAGAAGTTACTAATTATATTTCAGAACTTTCTAATTACATTTCAGACATTTTCAATTGTATTTCAGAATTTTCCATTTGTATTTTAAATTTTAATCTTCATTTCTATTAGAAATTTTTGATATACATTTGGAAATGGTGTCGTTTCTGTTTTTAGCTTTTCTTAAATATTAATAAATGAATATCAATTTGTTATTCACAAGTGTTAAGTCGTTATTTTGGTTACAAAAATATTAACATTATATGATTATTAAGTGAAACATAATTGATTTTTAAAAGTTTTAATATTTTGCTTGATGTCTGGGAAATTAATGTCTCAAATAGACACTTAATATGAATTAAAAAAATCATTTACATTCGCCGATAACAAATTTCCATGTTCAAGAACGCGACATTAATCATTAAATAATTAATTAAGTTAAACATAACAAATTTTTGAAGGTCTGAATGGTTTGATGTGTGGTAAATTAATGTCTTTGGCGAACGTATTTTTGTGGGCAATGCTTTATGAGCCATAAAGGACACTGATATCATTAGCCGATGTGCATTTCCATAACCTGTTTACTGTTTATGATTGGCTATTAAATAATTTGTAAGCTTGAGGTCACTTTTTGTTTTTTATAAAAGATTTTTTTATTTTTATTTATAATTAACTCCAATATTTCGATTTCCTTTGGAAATCTTCTACAGGAGTTATGTATTTCTAGGCAAAGTAATACTCTATGGCAACACTTCTTTGTCAAATAATAAAACGACATTTCAGTGCATTTATGAACGCGCAGTCTTATGGACTGTTTCTATATAACAAGTAAGTTCTCAGGCAGGTTATTTTTAAACATTAAAATAAAATACATAACTCCTAAAGAAGATTTCCAAAGAAAATCGAAATATTGAGTTAATTATAAATAAAAATAAAAAAATCTTTTATAAAAAACAAAAAGTGACCTGAAGCTTACAAACTATTTAATAAAAATCAAAAGGTCGAAGAAAATAGAATAAAATTATTTATGATTGGCTAAAAATATAAAAATCTAGAGCGAAAAAAGTCTTTTCCAATTAACTAAAAACGTTTGTAAATTTTGCTACACCCTTTAATATTGTTGACTTAAGTTATTATTTAAATTGTTATTAGTAAGTGCGTGTATACTGAATATGTAAACCCTCTAAAATTATTTAATCAATCTCGTTTGTTTTTAGTTTTGCTTTTTTGGTCAACTATTGGCCTCAAGTTAAAGTTAGTTGTTCAATTAATCTTAGTTTTTGCCACAGCATAAAGGGAAACTGTTCATTTGTTGTATTTAACATTAAAGGTTAATTAAAATGTTGTGTTGTTATTGTTGCTCATACATTTAACAACAACTTTTCACAAAAAACAAAAGGTTAAGGTTAATGGATGCTTAATGTGGTTATGTGAAAAACTTTTTTAATATGATGCAATATTTACAAGTGCGTATGAATAAATGTGTGCAACTATTGAGAGTAAACCTTTTAAATGCTTAAAATGTGTAGTTAATGACGATTTAGGGTTAAATGAGGTATGAGGTGTATGTATGTTTGAGTATTATCCTAAACGTATTTGTTCATATACTCGCATGTATGTACATATGTAATATATATACGTATTAAGTAGAATGTTTTTAATATTAACTGTTGATTATTGTTCGTTCATATGTCTGAAGTAGGGTGGCACTTATTTAGCATTTTTATGATTTTCATCTAAACTCTAAATGCAGAATGAAGTACAAATTGGTATTTTTTTAAATTTTTAAAGTTTTAAAAATATTACTGATTTGATTAAAAACTTGAAATTTTAAGTTGCTTTTAGGAACATGTTCAACAATTTTAGACTTTGGTAGTCATACTAATATGTATACATATAAACATATACATACTTATATTATGTGTATTTGTTAGTGTGTATATGAGTGTAAGTGTGTAAATAAGTGTTTTACATCCTTTCTAATTTCTAAACATTAATTTTCATTTTATCAATTATACATATACTTCATTTGTCAATGTTTACACAATTTATTTACGCTTCAACATTTGTTAATTTAATGCAACATAAATCACACATTCATAATAATAATTGATGATAACAAGAACCTTTACATATATAAATTTTGTATATTCAGCAGACTGAATACTTACATTGTTTAAAATTGTTGCTAAAAAAAAATATAAAATATAAAATATATGTATATGTTAATCCTACCACATCAATTAAATTAATTAAATATTTTCAATATTTTAAAGAAATGAAGGTGAGTGTTTTTTTCTACAAAAGCTTTTGTGTTTTGTTCAAGGTTTTTTTTACCGCAAAAACCAATGAAATAATAATTGATTACTTGCAGTAATTAAATTATAACTCATTTAAACGATTAATAATTACTTAATTTAGTTAATGTTTGATGTTTGGCAAATTACTGTCTTAAGTAGAAATTTAGTGAATTCTATAAATGGTTTATAGTTGAATGTTTCCTACTCTTTACCAACTAAGAGTTGAATGAATGTTTAATACCAAAAGGTCTCGAATTTTGTTGTTTTCTATGCATTACCAATAAATATGCGATCAAAAACACGACAAAAAATCGCATTGGTTTTAATAATAGGCTAAAACAAAACATTTAATTTTATTTTGTACAAAATATTATAGTAATTAAATTATTTATACGTACTTTACTCAAACATGATCAATTTTGTAAAGTTTTAACATTTAAAACAAATGAATGTCTCAAGTGGTAAATTAAATCTGACAGTTTTTAAAATGTTTTACATTTTCTTGCAACTAATGTTGTTTACTTTTTATCAGTGATATTTAAACTTTATCGTAATCAAAAATGCGACATTAATGCAACATTGATAAAGTAATTTGACAATTTTGTTTTGTTGTATTGGCAATTTTTTTTTTGGAATCTGTAATACCAATAAATATGAGAGAAAAAAACGCGACAAAAAAAATAACGAACTGGATTCAATAAAAGGCTAAAAACGAAACTTTCATACTTTTCTTTTCTTTTAATGAATTAGCTAAATGTTTTACATACGCATGAAATTGATGTTATCTATATAATTATGTCCAGGGTCAGGAACGCGACATTCGCGTTAAAGAAATTTTTATTATTTAAAATATAAAAGGTGGGGTTTTTTTGTTTTGTTTCTTTCAATATATATTATTAGTTATAAACGTGAGATAAAAAACTCGATAAGAAAAATCCTGATGTCGTATTTTCAAATGTTTTTTTTTCTGATTTTCTTTCGAGTTCAATTAATTGATACAATAATGACAAATCACTAAAAAATCTTGCCAACAAAAATGTGTCTGTACTATTTTGCTATTTTAAAGTTTCCATAGTCTCTCACTATTCATTTATATTTTCTGCTTCAGAATTTTCCTTTAAAAGACTTAAATGTTTTAAATCCCTAACGCTTTAGAACAACATTCGTTCGTTATTGTTTCTTTAATATTGTTAAATGTTTGTTTTTTCACAATATTCATAAATATTTATTTTGCTTGTGAAAAATTTCGCATAACGTTAAATGAAACAAAATACATGCAACATTAGTTGGTATTATGTTTTCATCATTTATTTAAACGCTACTCCTTCTATCTTTTTTGTTTTGCTGCTTATTCATTACAGCTATTTAATTTAATTTTATTTCATGTTCTTGCCAGTTCTCTGGTTTTTGTAATTTATTTTAGTTTTTATAATTTGTTTCCGCTTTTTTCATGTTTGTAACAAATTTTTTTCAATTGTGTTAAACTGATACATTTGTCAAAATAAAAATTTCTTAAGTGGCCTTTAGTTGCGAAAACAATCTGTATAAATTTAAATTTCAGCAAACAATATTAAAGCTTCTTAAATTTAAAATTAATATTATTTAATTAAGTACTAAAGCAAAGGAAAGAATTGGTTTTTAGATTATTACAACAGCCGGATGTTAAGAAGTTTGTTTGGATGTGTGCAATCTAAAGGATGTGTGTAGGAGTTGAGTTTTTATGTGTGTGGTTTTTTGTTAAACTTTTGTTTCAAATTTTAAACTTTTTGCTTAATTTTGAGGTAAATTTTTAATTGAGTATAGCATTTAACTAGAGCCTAATTTTTTATATTCTTAAAGTTTTGATCAGTTTGCAAGTAAAAAAGACAATTCAAATAAATCATTTTAAAATTTCTTTTAATAGAAATAAAGAGTTTTTATGCAAGTAATCTGTAAAAATCTTAAATGGTTTCCTGCCGAAATTAACTTGCTCCTTTGTTTAAGCTGGTTGAAATAAAAAAAAATAAAGGTTGTAATATCTTTTTTTAAATAAATATTTATACTTGACAACTCAATAAAAAAAAAAAACTTTAGCAAAGTTGTGAAACTTTCCTGCAACTATTTAACCCTGCTACTACGTTTAGGGTCTTTTGATGACCCAAATCGTATTTAACATTGCCTAATTTAAAAAAAAAACGTGTTTGTCCGTCACACCGACACACAATCACTCTAACGACGATATATTTCATTGATCACAAGCCTTAAAAATATTTTTGAAATGTACAAATTTGAATTTTCTTAATAAAAAAATGTGGGGTCAAAATATGACCCGAACATAACATAGTAGCAGGGTTAATGTGTATATATATATGTATATAAATACACAATAAAACATATTTTTGCAATTCTTGTGTCTGTCTGTAGTAATTTTATTTACAGACTCGTATGTACTGATGTATATTTGATTTCTGGCTGTTGACAAAATAAAAAATTAAATCAAAACATCACAAATTTAAATAAATAAATAAGATAACAATACAAATTGTAAAATCTCATTTCTTTTAATAAAGATAAAAAATAATCCATTTCCTAAGAGATGGAAAACAACAAAACAAGATATTCTTAATGAGATTCCATAATTTTTATTTTTATTTATTCTCAAAGATTGGGTTAAAAGATCAAAGAAACTTTAGTTTTTTTTTTTTTTTTTAATTTATTTATAGATGGACTGAGTAATGTTAACTGGTTAACTTAGAGTGCAAATGTGCTAAGTCTCTTTTAACAAAATTGCAAGAATTACAAAAAAATCTAAAATAATTTGTTTAACCTCAAAATGAGGTTATGAGGTTTATTTTATTATATTTTCCTAAAAAAATTATGATTTTCTTTGTTTTTTTAATAAAATTCATAGTTAAATTAAATATACTTAGCATGTTTGCCCGCTAAGCTAAACGTATACTATTTTGATCTTGTAACAAATTTACTATTTTATTTAACTTTGTACATAATACACTTAGTTACATACACATGTATTTCTTACAATGTTGCATGAATGTTGATGTCGCATTCTTACTTACACACCTTGAAGCATACCAACAGGCTACACTGTCCAACCTAAACTGCTTAAGGGAATTTTTTAAAGTTCTTAACAATGACAACTATGTTTTTTAAGTAGCAAACAAATATATTCAGTGTTTTAAACAACATCAAGTTAACATTGTATATCTACATACATAAACATTTTTGTTAATTTAAACAAAAATTGTTTAACAATTTCCTTTATAGATATTTTATGTAAATTGTATGTATTTTTTTCCTCAAAGATTTCCAAGTACGTATGTATTTGTTTTAAAAGGCACAACACTTATAAAAAAAATGTAAATTTATTATGTGTATTTATACCATAATTTTTTATTTATATTATTTTCTTGGCTTGTGTTTATGGCCAACAATAATAAAAAAGTCAAAAAAAAAAAAAACAACTAAACTAAATTTTTCCTTTGTTAATTTTTGTGTTCATTGCGTCTCTACTCGTGTGTTAGGATTTCATTCGCCTCATTTAAAGACCATTGATTTTTCTAAGAGTTCACGCATGTTTTTGAACTGTGAATGGTAGAAATTGATTGTCGCGCGCTGTGACTGAGAACAATAAAACAGAGATTTTTAACATGATAAATATTTTTTATTACAAATTGCTAAAAAAAAAGAAGAAAACTTTAAAGCCTTAATGAATGAAATATTTTAGGAAGATTAAGACAGGAGAACAAAGAGTTCAATTGTGAGAAAACTTAACTCTAATTGGTGATCTGACTAGACTGTCATTAGACGATGACTAGTATGTGACTAGAATGTGATTAAACTGTGAGTAGACTGTGACTCAGCTGTGACTTGATTGTTACTAAACTGTAACTACACTGTGTGACTAGACTATGTCCAAACAAATTTTGGAGTTTTGTTAAAATTTCAAATTTCAAAATTTGTAAATCGACTTTAACAAACACACGATCAAAGTTAAATCAACTTTGCAGAACTCCGTAAGTTTCGGTATATATTTATGTATATAAAGTGGGGAGTACAAATGAGTACATGTTTGTGGCTTGTACAGTTTTTATTGCATAAATATAAAACTAATACTGAAAATTAAAAAATGTTTTGTTCATTTATTTTAGATTCTAGGCTAAACCAAATAATTTGCAATACAATATAATAATTCTCAAGATATACACAATAATTGAAAAAAAAAAAAAAACTATCATGTACTTAATTCTCAAAAGACACAAATGTGTCTTTATGCGCCACGTTTTGTAGTAAACACTTTTTGCAAATTATCCAACACAAATAAAATTATAGAAATTATAATAAAGTATCTATCAAGAGCTATTGAGGACAATATTCTAGCAATGACAACATATAGCAATTCCACGAAGGTAGCTAAACAGCTTAAAGTGAGTCAATTAGTACTCATAAGAGTCAAAAAAGGCATTGTATTGTTCCCAAACTACAAATCAGAAATGGCAAAAAGCTATTAACGAATGCGCACGCTCGACTCAATACAAATTAAAAGAAATAAGGGACAACACTGAAATATACCTCTATAGCAATAGGCAGTCGATGGATAGCAAGACGAGTCTTTTGCGATATTAATTACATCTCAGCAGTAAAAGAAATTAAACCCGGCATTTTCAGTTAAACATGTTTAAAAGATTTAACTGTACGATGCATACTCAACTTTTCCTAGGAGAACACACACGGTGTGTACCTACTAGCTTATTTTGGCTTATGGTCTAATTTCATAATTTTTTTAATAAAACAAATATTTTAGTTTCATGCAAATATTCTACCTGGTTCAACAGATAGCTATAAAAGTGAATACATTTGCACCCGGGTGTGTGTTCTAGGGCTAAACAAACATTGAAATACGTTTGAACGTCATGATATGACATTACTTTACATGGTGGCACCTCAGATCAATGCAAATAATCGAAGTAATAATGAGGAAGGAAGACTATCGGCGTATTTTGCTCATCTTTCCGATTTGATAGATAAGAGCGTCTATCATGTAGATGAACTTACTTTTCAGCTGGATGGTGACTCAAAGCACACTAAAATCATGAAAGATTGGTTTAGCTAACAAAGTTTCATTTTGCTGTGGCCAGCAAAAACTTCCAACCTCAATCCTATTGAGAATTTGTGGTCGGTCATAAAGTGACTATAGGGACAATGACGATCAACTCGAGTCCATTTAATACATCTCTAAATAAACTTAAAATATCAATTTCTTTAAAAAATCTCTTATTAAATATCGATTCAATTTTAAAAATATCATCACTCTAAACTGCATTAAAATTCATATCCAACCAAATAGTATCTGCAAATATGTACCGTCACCACCTTACACACATACACTGCATCTATACACAGAGACATTCACACAACAATTTAATACACCCAGCACACATAACGGTTTCAAAATAGTTTAATATCAAGTTATTTTATAAATATTTCAACTATTAGTAATTATTTTCTTAATTGTTCTTAAAGATTTGATTAGATACTTAAATTTGTATTGGTTATTTTAATATAAATGCCATAATTTTTTAAGCGTTTGTTATAGAGGATGTCTTTGATTTTAAATCCTTATGAGATCAATGTGGAGGTTTGCCAGGCTTTTATGTGCCTGCTCATTTGTTGGAGCAATTGATATGAATAAGAGTGAATCTGAATGAAATTGATGAGGGGTCATAATTTGTTTGTATTTGCTTTTGTTTTTGTTGTGATTTCTCATCTCATTTGAACTTAACTTTTATTTCCGTCTCGTTTCATTTCATTATATTTATGTGCTGAGGCTGTATATTTACAGTTGTTGGATAAGTTTTGCTTTCATTTTATTATTTCCAATGATGATTGCATGAGTGTGCCAAACAAATAATTTAAGCAGCAGCAGCAGCAAGAACAACAACAGCAATATTGCAAAAAATAATCCATAACAGTTGGCATGATTATGAGCTCGCATCGGAAATGGAAAAATGTGATCAAAGGGTAGTGGCTGATGGTTGAATTTGAATGAGTTTGAAAATGTTAAAGGCCACTAAAAGTAAAACAAAATAAAGGCGTTTATTTGTATTAAGGTCTGTTATTTGGTCAATTATTGCTTAAATAAATATTTAATAAAGCAGAATTAAGGGATTTTGTTGTTTGATTTTAGTCAATTTTATGAAGGGATAATATTTGCGCGTGTTGTTATAAAATGGCTAAAATATAAACAATAAGAAAATATAGGCACATGTTTATTAAGATCTAAAGAACTATAAATAGTTTTTATATTAAATATTTATATTGGAATTAAAAGTCTTAAATTTTTAAAAATAACAGTTTTCAGTTTCATTTATAAGTGGAAAGAAAAGAGAATTTTAAAAAGATTGACAGGCAAATAAAATTTCATCAATAATATCTCTTGAGGTTTAAAAAGTAAAAATATAACAATTAAATGAAAATATCTTGTGGTACACTTTTAACGGCCTAAACTCTTGAGCTTGAAATCATATTTTTATCTTGACTTTAATTTGGTCGTCAAGTGAGGAGCAAGTGTTTATATGTTTTTAAACTTTGCCATGAAGAGAAAAAAATACATCGGCACATAACCAGGTGGCTGGAAATCACTGCACATTGTTTTGGCCTTTGCTGTGATTGAAACCTACGGAGACTTACATACAAATATGATTATACTTAAGAAAGATGCCTTTTTTTGGGTTGTTATTGCAAACAATAACCTTTTGGGGTATTTCTCTGACAATGTCATTATTCTTCAATATCTATGAATTGTATGAAATTTTATTTATTTTTTTTTTTTCTTTTTACAGAGTGTATTAAATTGTGTTAATAATTTTTTTAACTTTACAGTTGTTGCAGATTTAATACTGTATAGAGGAAGGAAGGTATGTATCTAGTATATAAATTAATTATTTTTTCAACTGCATGTAGAAAATATTTATTTTCAAAATTAATTATGCATTTCATATTAAAATAATGGAAACGGTGGCACACAAAAGGCAAATGGCAACGAAATGTATTAAATTCTTTAATTCTTTAATTACGTATGAGTGTTATATAAAATTAAATTAATATTAATTATACGCCAAAGTTTATCTATTTAAAGTCCTGGATTTTTTGTGTCAGCTAATGGCTGTGTTCTATAGACAAATTTCTGCTAAAGTCTGTTTTCTATAGAAAAGTGTCAGCTACAAGCTCTTTTCTATAAAAAAAAGTGTCTACTAAGGAATCTTTTCTACAAAAAGTCTCTGCTAAAGGATGTTTTCTACAGAAAAGTGGCTGCTAAATTCGCGTTTCTATAAAAAAGTGTCAGTTAAAAGATCTTTTCTATAAAGAAGTGTCTACTAAACACTCCTTTGTATAGAAAGTGTCTGCTTAAGGCT
The DNA here is from genome assembly GCA_950370525.1 of Bellardia bayeri. Lineage (NCBI taxonomy): Eukaryota > Metazoa > Arthropoda > Insecta > Diptera > Calliphoridae > Bellardia > Bellardia bayeri. The sequence continues at coordinate 4,305,998 of OX493268.1, forward strand.
GTCTTCTATAGAAACGTGTCTGCTAAAAGTTGTTGTCTACTGAAAAGTGTCTGCTTAAGGTTTTTTTCTATAAAAAAAAGTGTGTGTTATGGACTCTTTTTTACAGAAAGTGTCTGTTCAAGGACAAATTTAAAAAATTTAGCTGTGCCGAATCTTATATACCCACCACCAAATCAATTATTGTGGAGATTTATAAGAGATTTATGCGCATTTAAGTGATGTCCGGAAGTAGACTGTCAAATATAGACCGATCATCATGAAATTTGGTACGACGATTTTATTGTATGCTTTGATTAAGCTTGTCGAATTTCAACTTGATATTCAGTTTTGCAAAAGATTTATGTTCATTTAAGTAAATTTCGGAGGTAGTCTTTGTATGGGGCTAGGTCAAAATTATGGACCCATGCAAACACAATATTGTTTTGAGATTTTACTTATTATTGCCGAATTTTTTTAAGATGCGGCTTTTCTATAGACAATTATGTACCATAAAGCCATATTCTGGGAAGACATTTGTATGGGGGCTATGAGAAATCGTGGACTGATTCCTACCATTTTCCTTTTATAATAAAAATAAAGTGTACAAAATTTCCTGATATTATCTGCATTATAATTGAAGAAAACTGCCAAAAATATCTGAAAAGGTAGTCTGAAACTTTGATCTATAACTTAGATCCTACTGGACCGATTTTGTCCATTTGCAATACAAAACATTTTGGTGGATCAAAGAATCTTTGGTCAAAATTTTCCTTGTTTGTTGTTGGCAACAGACGGTCAGACGGTCGGACATTTCTTAATCGTCTTAGAATCTTATAAGAACCCAGAATATATAGACATTTTGGTTCTACGACCATTATTTTGATGTGTTCTAAACGGAATGATAAACGCAATACACCCTCCATGTTTTTAGTTTTGGGTATAAAAATCTCAGGCAAATATTTATATCACAATTTTATCAAAAAGCTGTCCTTGATTAAATTTATTATTTATTTATTGCCACTGTTATTTCAATAAATAAATAAACAGATTAAAAACAATATGAACCTGCAAATATATCATTGACTTAATAAAGCATTAAAATGGGCCAGTTACAGAGATTATTAGCAATAAAGCAAAGTTAATAATTATATTTCAGGGCTGGTGGGAATAAGATTTAAAAGTTTCAATTATTGAATGGTTAATTGTCACCATAAAATTTATAGGTCACATTCAGATACACAACAACATAAAACATTTACTGGTTTTTAATGGTAGCTGGTAAATGGGTCAAACAAATAATAATCTTAAATGGTTGGCAAACAGAAAAACTAGTAATAAAATACACATCAAATGTTTATATTTTATTATAGCTGGAAATTTATGGCCATTTAGGTTTTATATTTTTTATTACTTTATATATTTGTGAAATATTTAACTCTAAGAAAGCTTCAAATCTGTAGTAGATTTCTGGTAACATGTAAATGTAAATAAAGTGTCCGCCAAATAACTTTTTTTTTGAAAATGCTATACAAAAAACTACTGAATATTTTCTCAAATTTCTTTTTTTATTTGAAAGTACAATCCTTTCGGTTAATAATGGAAGACAATTTCATTCAAATGGCTGCCTCGGCTGACCATGTAGTAGCCTACACGATCGGTCCAATTTTTAAGCACATTATCGATTGTGTGCAGCTATATTTCCCCAATGGCTTCACGAATATTGTCCTTTAAAGCGTCAATTGTTTCTGGCTTGTCGGCGTAACACTTGTCTTTGACGGCACCCCACAAATAATAGTCCAACAGTGTCAAATCGCAGCTCTGCGGCTGAAAATGCGATCTTCAAAAACTGGGCGCAAAACATCGAGGGTAGCGTCGGCTGTGTGGCACGTAGCGTCGTCCTGTTGAAACCAAATGTTGCCAATATCATCCTCTTCAATTTTTGTAAACAAAAATTCGTTCAACATGGCCCGATAACGATCGCCATTGACTGTAACGGCCACTTCTTGCTCATTTTCGAAGAAAAATGGCCCAATTATGCCTCTGGAAATCAGCACCAAACAGTGACTCGTTTTGGGTGCATCGGCTTTTCAATGTATGCGTGCGGGTTTTTTTGTTACATACCCGCCAAGATCAAAATGAGCTTCATCTGAAAAGATGATTTTTTTTTTGGCACAATCGGCATCTTCTGTAAGTCGATCGCAGGCCCACTTAGCGAAGCGAAAACGCATTGGATGGTCAGTTGGCTTCAACTCCTGAACCAATTGGACTTTGTATGGCGTCATACCAAGGTCTTTATGCAAAATTCGTCTCAATGATGTCTCCGAAATGTTCAATTGTTGAGAACGACGGTGAATTAATGTTGATGGCGCTTCACGCACACTTTCTGCCACGCTTTGGTTTATCGATGAGGATGCCAGTTTCTTTCACTTTTTTCACAAGATAACGAACATACGGAGCTGACGGTGCTTCTCTTCTTCCAAAATCCGTACGCAATTTTCGCACACATTCTGCAACATTACCATGATTTTCAAAGTAATGTCGCAATATTTCCCAGCGTTGTTCAAGCGTATACACAACCATATTCGTTCAGCGGAAGGATAAAACTAATTATCTGTCAAATCAGACATGAGATAAGTGTTACCATTCACGAAATAAGCACTAGTTGAAAAAAAACGTTAGATGGCGGACCCGTTATATATGTAGTACAACTAAAACATTAAAAAGATAACAGAAGATAAGAAAAATAGTTTTTTTTTTGTGAAACTTAAAAATAAAAACAAAGTTTTATTTAAAAAAAAAAAATTGTGATGGTTTTATGTTGTACTACAAAGTACCACTGCAACTAAGCACTTACTCGAACATACATACATACATACTTATGTACGTATGTATTTACTTTCTATAAAATTTTATGGTTTTATGATATTTTTTATGTTTTCTGAAATTTATTTTTAAAGTAAACAAGTATTGTAAGAAAGAAATCCTTTACACTAAACTGTAATGCAAATTCCTTGGTATTTTTTTTTTGCTCTATCTCCCAGCTTAACATTAAAATATTTTCAGCTTCTAAAAACTTAAGTTGTCTTATTGGCTCTGTGTGGCTAAGTAGAATTTAGCACTGCGTAATATTGGTTAAGAAGTGTAGGAATGACTGGCAAAGATGGCATAGAAAAGCTAAGAAGAAACTCTAAAACTAAATTAGCATAAAAAGTGCATTAAAGCCAAGTTTATGTAGAATGCTCTTGTTGTGGTAGTAGTATTATTTGCAGCTTTGTTTTTGCTACGTGTTGCAATGCATAGTAATGTGCAACCATGATTATTAGTTGCATAAACATTATACATTTTTATACTCCATCAACATCACTGATTTAAACCAAAAGATTTGTATTGTTTGGAATTAAAAATTAGCAAACTATAAATTAACAATGAAGAAACAAAAACAATAGAAACAATATTTTCTTTTTAATATTTCTATAGAAATGTGTCTTCTAAAGTGGTTTGGCTATAGAAGAGTGTCTGCTTAAGACTTTTTTCTATAGAAAGTGTCTGATTAAGACTCCTTTCTAATGAAAAATGTCTGCTGGAGACTTTTTTAATAGTTAGAAAGTGTCTGCTAAACACAAATTTGTGTAGAAGCGTGTCGAACATACAGTTGTATAGTAAAATTTTTGCATAATTTATAGATGTTACATTCCTTAATGTCTCTAAATGCCTTTTCAACAAGTAATTAAAAACAGGTACATGGAAAAAGGAAATGAATTGGAGAATGTAATTCACACTTGAGTGCATTGTGTTAAATATTGAAATTCATAAATTTAGTTTTACAATGTGAACATTAAAGAATTTACAATATATGTTTTAAAGACAACTTATAATAAATTATATAAACTATGATCATATTTTAACATAACTTTTGAATTGTTTTATATGTCTTACTAAATTTTTTTTTCATTTTTGTATTTAAAAGTTTATGTTTTAGTATAATTTGTAAAATTTAATTTTATTTATGCTATGCTGTCTTTTTAAAGGAGAAATTATGGTATATTCTTTAAATATTTAAATTACATTTTAATATTCTCTTAACCTTGAACTATGCTTCAAAAACAAGTAGTCACCTTAGCACTATATGAAACTATATGTATGTATATGTTTGCCATATGAAATATGTATGCCAACTAAATTAGAAAGAAAACAAGTTGGTAGCCTATATTAATCTAACACGAACCGTTTATATCCTACATTTAAGTTGCTTTTTAGTGAGACATTGCAAACGTCTAAAAAAATTCAACAGAGATGGTGAAGGTTACTAAAATAGAAATGAACATAAGCACTTAAATAAAAAAACATTAAGAAAAAATCACAATTTTCCTAAATTAAAATACAACATCAAGAGCAGTACATTTGCCAGTATAATCTCATATAAGTCTACTTCTTGCACTGAACATGCAACCCCGAGGGTTGCACATACATACATTTCTCAAATATCAGTAGTTCAAAGAACACCAACGTGTGTTCAAGACCAGCAGTTGAACACACAGTTACACAACTAGAAAATACCTACAGATGCATATGCACAATTAGAAATATTTAGATTTTGAATTTTTTCTCATACTAACACTAATATAGACACAACAGATAAATAGATACGTACGTATAAATGAAACTGAAATTCTTAGAATGATGGTAAAAAATCATACACAATTACTATAAACTTACTAACACACAACTCAAACGAATGTAATGGAAGTTTATACAATCACACACTCATACAGGACATGACAATCATTTGTCAGACAACTACATTACTAAACTATTCGTACTTTTATTTTTACTACTGCTAACAGGACGTAGAACACTCAAGTATTGCAAATAAGCACACACTCTAAATATGAACAAATTAAAGGCAAATTGCTTCAAGTCACAATAAAACTCAACAATAATGGTAGCTACAACAGCAACAAAAACGGCAACTGAATAAATAGTAGCTAAAGAAAATATAATTTGTTCCAAAGGACCAAACATGTACAGTAAGTAAGTGAGAATGATCTTTGATGAAAACCAAATATGAATACAAATGAATAATAAATAGTCCGAAGCTTTTTGTCGGCTATAGGAAATGTTTGAAGTATGCAAATAATTTTAGCTTTGGTCTGTTGTTTTAATGATAAATGTCAATTTGAGACAGACAGCCAGTAAATGATATGAAGCGTGTCATTAATCAATAAAAATGTTATGTAAATTTCCGCTTAGCAAAAATGATTGCGGAAATTCTTCACATTAAATTCAAGTAAAAGTTAATAGAGCTTGTCAAAGTGTTTTAGTTTGCGTTTGCTAGAATTAGAGTTTCGAAAAAATACAAATGGATTAATTGCATATGAATGTTATTTATTTTTTTTTTTAAGCGAAACATTAAATCTAATCACCCCTATCGTGAATAAAAATTCCACATGAAATTTGTTACCTTTTCACACTTTTCCTATTGGAATTCAATGTTAAAAATATAAAAGGGAACAAATTTCATATGGAATTTTTATTCACGAGGGGTGATTGATTAGCTTATTCGTTTTCACAATTGCGTTAATATGTAATTCCAAACTGCAAGAGGTTTCGTTGCGTATGAGTGTTATTTATTTATTTGAAGTGATATACATACATATAGTATATTAATCATACGCACATTTTATTTCACGACTTAAATTTCGTATATTTTTCTGCAAATATTTAATTTTTGCATGACTCCAAACTATCAAGTTCCTTCTACATTTATGTAAAGACCCTAATAATTATTTTTATTTACATACATACTTAATGCTGCCTATGATTTTGTATTTCTTTACTTTTAACAACTCTAGCATTAAAGTAATTCATAATTCTGTCATACAAATCAAATAAAAGCAAAAAAAAAAAAAAATTATATTATAAATAATATACACATTATGACAAATCGTATAGTATGATTCTGTTGACATTAAAGTTCGTGTCATATCGACATTCAGTTAAAATTGATCATAAAAATTCATGGTACCATAAATGGCAAAGGCATTAAAAAAAGGTCTATGTGTGCTAAATGTCAATTTCTAGCTTTAAGCATTTCATCATAATCAGCACCATCATCACCAAAAACAATTTCCAGCATCACCCAATACTATTTAAAGAGGGCCAGAGAAAAGAAAGAGTGTAACACAAAAATTTCAAGGGTATTTTTTTAATTCAAATGTTAATAGTTGACTACATTACTACCCAAACAATATGAAAATAAAATACTGATATGAAAAGATGTCAGCATTTGTTTGCAGGCTGAAGTGGTCCCAAGTATCATTCCGAAAAAAAACAACTCACTTGGCTAGTAAATTTTTTATCTACGTATGTATATGAAATGGCTATAAGCCATTCAAAACCTGCTACATGCTGGTCTTAATGCTGCTGGAATAGTCCTTTTTTTTGTGACAAATGGTGAGAATTGCGGCTAAAACAACAAGCTTTGCAGGCTATAAAACTTTCTAAAAACCATAATACATATGTGTGTAAATGGGAACTTTGTCTCACATGCCCGCATACACATAAAGTAATGAAATTTATTCAACACCTGTACCTTTACTTACTAACGTTGTTTCATGTCATATTTGCAGCCATATGCTGTAGATTCTTTGATTAGCGTAACGATTAGATTAGTTAATAATTAAATTCTATAGAAAAGTGTCTGCCCGAGACGTATTGCTCTGCCCCTGACATATTTCACTAGAAAAATGTGGGTCCAAGACATATTCCTCTAGGCAAATTTTGCGCAAGACATATTTCACTAGAAAAACGTTTTCTCAAGACATATTTCAATAAAAAAAAAAAAAAGTTTCGCAAGGCATATTCCACTAGAAAAATGTCTGCCCCAGACAGATATCTGTAGAAAAGTGTTTGCACAAGACATATTGCTCTAGACAAATATTTGCCCAAGACATATTTCACTAGAAAAACGTCTGCTCAAGACATATTTCACTAGAAAAATGTCTGCCCAAGACAGATATCTATAGAAAAATGTCTACACAAGACATATTGCTCTAGACAAATGTCTGCCAAAGACATATTTCAGTAAAAAATGTCTGCCCAAGACAGATATCTATAGAAAAGTGTCTGCACAAGACATATTGCTCTAGACAAATGTTTGCCCAAGACATATTTCACTAGAAAAACGTCTGCTCAAGACATATTTCACTAGAAAAATGTCTGCCCAAGACAGATATCTATAAAAAAATGTCTACACAAGACATATTGCTCTAGACAAATGTCTGCCAAAGATATACTTCAGTAAAAAATGTCTGCCCAAGATATTTTTCACTAGAAAAACGTCTGCTCAAGACATATGTCGCTAGAAAAATGTCTTCCCAAGACAGATATCTATAGAAAAGTGTCAGCACAAGACATATTGCTCTAAACAAATGTTTGCCCAAGAACCATTATTTAATCTTTATTCAAATTTTAGCGGTGTTAATATACCTACATATAAACATATTCACATAACCACAACACACTTCCCCTCTTGCAACAGAAATTCAATTTAATTTAACATGATTTTTGTGTGACAATTTTATGGCACCTACACAGCATAAACATAAATGTATGTAAGTGTATGTTTTTGTATCTGTATAAAATATCTGTTCAGTATCATCATTTAAATAGAAAAATGTAATTTTTGTTTTACCTCTCATACTCCTGTGACCTTGACGGCTTTAAATAGCCAGATGTGTTCATCTAGCGACTGAATTTAAAAAGAGTTATTAGTATAAAACGAAATTTAAAAGCAAAACCTCTAGTTTGACATCATTTCGTCTAAACGAATGAATGAAGTCTCACACAAATACATACTAGGGTAACCAAATGAATCGATTCTTCTTTTGTTCGAATAAAACGAAGAATTCGAAGAAGACATTTTAATTTGGTCACATATTTAAAATAAATCGAATAATTCAATAAATTTATAATAAAGTAAAGGAACAAGTTTAAAATATGTCTTATTTGGCAAATAAAATCGAAATAGTTTTAGTTTATAAAATTATGAAAATTTTTAAATAGAAACGGCAACTTTACATAAACATATTTATTCGTTTTATTCGATTATTCTTCATAAAATTAATTGAATTATTCGTTATTCGAAAATGGTCATTTTGAAATTCTGCGAATAATTATTCGTAAGCAATTGTTTGATTATTCGAACGATCATTATTCGAATGGATAACCTAATACATAGTAAAATAATGTAATGTGAATTTGCAAAGTGATTATTTATTAGCTATTTGTTTGGCTACAACTTAAATGTGTAGTTGTTTGTCATGATGTCAACCAATGTCTTGTGGCCTAAGCTTATTTTAGTGAGGTTCTAACTTTAATACATCAATGGTATTTTATGGTTAAATGCACTAAGTTCTACACACAATTTGTTTATGGTTAATAGCCTAGCCTGTATGCTGCCACAAAAAGTAGTAGGATTAAAAAAAGCATAAAAAATATTGTACATAATACATTTTACTGACTGTTTTCTGCTGCTGCATCATGTTCACTTCAAATAAAACACTTGAGATCGTAAATTGTTCACAGTTTATTGATATGACAGAATAAACATACACACACAAATAGCAACACGAAAATACCAATAAAGGGGGGAAAAAACAACCAACACAACCTTTACTATCGCATTTATATTCTATAGCAGCATTTCACCACAAACGGAAACGAAATACACCTACCTGCAAACACACAGTAGTACTGTAGTAGTATTAGAAAAATAAATAAAAACTGTCTTCGCCTGATGTACATTAATACATGTATGGAATAGTTGAGTTGGTGTTGGTATTTATCTTTGTGTGTGTGTTGTGTTAATGTAGTATTTTCTGCGTTTTTACAAAATAATATTATGTACCTTGTTGTTGTCTGACACCTGACCTCAAAGTTTATAAATTTATATATATTTTTTTGTCAGCCAGCTGAATGCTGTATTGTGAACATTAAATATTGCTTATGAAATAGAAACTCAGTCAAAAATAATGGCTTCGAAGAAACAATTTTCTTTAATAAATATTTCAAAGATTGTTATTATTAGTGAAAAGAACATTTAAAAAGAATTGTTTTTTAAAAGAAATTGTTAAAGAAAGAAACTAAAGTAACAAAAAAACTCATATTTATATTGTTGTGAATAGTTATTTAATGATTTGTTTAGAGTTTAGGGAAATCTTTGAAAATGTTAGAATTTATAGCAAACATTTGAATTATTAATATTGGATTTATTATCTAAAGAACACAAAACAATTGGAAAAATTACAGCAATATTTTTATGAGAAACAGTGGGAAGCACAAATTGCATAGAAATAAAACTAATAAGAAAATTAGAAAGTGTTGTTTATCATTTATTTTTTGTTTAATATCTAACAAAATAATTTATAATTTTTATTAAAAGTATCAACTTCTTGGAAACAAATACAAACAAAACAACATGTAAGTCCATTTTGTACCATACAAAAACTTTATTTTTAATATTCAGTCCAAAAACACACTTTTAAGACGTATTGGTTTATTCTTTACTAAATTTTCAATTGATTCATTTATAATACTCTGCCATTCGCACTGAACCCGCTGCCAAAGCACGTCCAAATTAGTTGGTATTGATCAGTATTGTCCTAATAGTCTCTTAACAATTGACCACATATTCCTGATCGGATTCAGGTCGGGACATTTTGCTGGCCACTGCATCAAAAGAAAATTCTACTCACTAAGACATTCTAGCTGAAAAGTATCTTCATCCACACCATAGACTCTTTTTATGTACAAAAACGGGAATATGAGTCTTTACTTCGATTATTTGCAGAGCTGCAAGGTGACACCATGACGGTTCTCATTGTTTTCCTAACATGGTGTCTTTGAATTCTCTGGGCTGTTTGACGTGTTATTTTTCTTCGTATTTAAAACTATAAAACGTGGTTACCTTTTATGCAGATTACGCGTTTCCGGCCATCTACTGTAAAATTTTTGTGTTCTCTAGCACACTTTGAACGTGCCTTAACATTTTTTATCTACCAAATGTAATCAATAAGGCTGCCCATCTACGGGTTAACCTACTTGCTATAGAATCATATTGTGGTGTTAAATACTTGCCTCTTTTCATTTGTGTTATCAAGTGACATGCGGCCGCTTTTCGCAAACTCTGATTTGTGAGTTCAGAAAAATAGAACGCCTTTTTTGGACTATTAGGACCACTGATTTACTTTCTTTAAGCTGTTTAGTTATTACTTGCGACTTTTTGTTATTATGTACTAGAATATTGCCTCAACAGCTCTTGACAGTTTCTTCATTACTTATTATAATTTGTATTATAATTTGATTTGTGTTGGATAATTTGCAAAAAGTGTTTACCACATGCAATGAAATTAATATCGAACTAATGCATTTTTTGAAGTCATGAACAAAGTAAATTCATGCAACTCTAGCAGTAAACTTTAATCATTTTGTGCAAATATTTCAAAAGACGCACCTGCGCAAAATTGAGTATATGCGAGTATTTTTTGTACTAATTGTTTATTTCCCAAAATTAATATTTTTCATTTTGTATTGTCAAACCTGAAATAAATGACGAAAACATTTTTGAAATTTTCTTTATTAAATTTATTTTTATGCAATTATGTACTAATTTGTGCTTCACACTGTATGTTAGTACTTTGAATTATGGATATGCAATAAAATTTTGAATAATCAATATTTTTAAACTTCCAATTTGTTCGTTATTATTGATGGTTTTCAAAGTATTGTAAATTTGTTTATTATTATATCTTTATATTTCAAGTTTTCAGCGAAAATGCTGTGGCTATCGAGCACCTTTATTACAAATATTACATGACTAAATAAGACTTTAAAGATTTCATTAATTTTAAAATTTTCACAGATTTTCTGCAATTTATGGTTTATTACACAGCAGACAATAACAAGTCTTGATATTTTACGGTTTAAGTTGAAGTAAGAAATAGGTAACTAGTAGTAAGTAGCTAAAGCATATAAATATAACAAAGTCCATTTAATTGGTAGTATAATGTGTCAAATATACATATTTATTACTCTTAGAAAGTATCAATTAATTTAATTTAAAACAATAAAACTAAGATTTATTATAAAACAAACCATGTGTGAGTGTACAAATTTATAACACTTTTAAATGATTTTTTCTTTTCTTTTCAGATCTCTTGCTTATATTTGCTGCAATTTCTATTTATTTTTATTTTTTCAATTGCTTTTGATTTAATAAAACAAATTGTCTGTCGCTGGTATTACTATATAAAGAGTGATGGATGCTGCTGCCATTGATCTTACAGTCCGTGAGCTAACGCCCTTGAATGGTGTAAATGGCCAGCGACAACATGACAATGTCAACGAACAGGGCACCAGAATTTTAACAAATGATACAAAATCACTCGGTATGGAGGCTGGTGTAATGTCTATGACGGCTGTTTGTCAATACGAGCCGAGAGAACGTTTCGTCATTACCAAAAATGTCATCATCATTGGTTTGGCCTTTATGATACACTTCACTGCCTTCCATGGCACCTCTAATCTACAGAGTTCTGTCAATTCGGATAAAGCATTGGGCACAACAACCTTAGCGGTCATTTACGGTTCATTAATATTGTCGAATATATTTCTACCCATGACAGTGATAAGGTAGGTGTTAAAATGCTGTTATATTTTAAGTGTATGTATGTGGGAGTTTTGTGTGTGTGTCCTTGCCTGTGTTATGAAATTATCTTAATTTTTATTATGCCATAAATTTTCCCTTTAAATTGTTTGTCTAAAATAATAAACAAATTGACAAATTTTATTGACCTTAGATTTACGACTTACCTTGTCTTTATTGATTTATATAATTGATACTTTTTTTAGAAATAAAGTAATGATTTTGTTTACTTGTGCAATAAATTCTTGGTATTTGCTGTCCAAGCTAATGAAGATAAACACTAGACAAAAGACTGGTATTAACTTCCTAGATTTTAGTTTATTTTTTATAAAATTAAAATTTAAAGAAAACAAAGTTTTTTTTATTATTTCTTTTGTTTTGCTCATTGTTGTGTTGATGCATGACAAAATGTACATAAATAAAATTTCAATTAATATAAATAAATTCGATTGTTTAAGGACATTTGCACTTGAAAGAATTTAAGCAAATTTACTTTCTTGCAAAAAAAAAAAAGACTTAATTTCGTATTGTATTATCATAGAAAAACAAAAGTGTGACACATAATTTAAAAAAAAAAACTTAAAATTTTAATACCATTAAGTATGAGGATTTCCACCGTTCAACAGTGTTTCTAGAGAAAATTTACTCGATTAATTAATTATATTAAAAACGTGTATCTCCTTAAAAATTCCATCATCTATGTTTTTTCTTTGAAATTCGGTCAAAATATAGCCGAAAACTGAATATTGGTATTCGGTAAATTTTTGGCCTAATACGAAACTCGGTAGAACTCTAATGTTATGTTAAAACTAATTCCGGTTAACCCTTCTGTGGAAATGCCTATACATATGTATGCTTTAAAATGTCTTCCCTAAAAAATATGCTTCAAATATTAAAACAGTATTTATTTTTAGTTTAGTTAGCCTTATATTTATGCTAAAGATTTAATAGATTTAATTACAATAACAAATTTCCCAAAAATGTTATTGTGCTAAATCAATATTAATTTGAATGTTATTGGCCATTTGGTATGGATGTAAAATTCAAGTATTCTGGGAAACTTTAAAAAAGTTTTAAGTTTTTTTTTTTAATTAAAATAGACTGTAATAAACTGTTGTATTTATTTTTGCTGGAACAAACTGAAATAAACAAAGCTGCTAAATTATGCTTAAAAGCAGAAAAAAAAAAAAAACTTTTCAATTGTGTTTTTAAATGAGTTTTAAGTATGTACCTAAAAGTAGACTTTAATAGTCTTTTTAAAAACAGCTAAAGTGTTAATGTTAATAGTTTCTAAAATAAACAAATTATCAAAGCGAATTTTATACTACGACACCCGCCTCCTAAGTCTAATAATATTTAATAAAATAGAAATTAAAACTGCTTTTTTTCTTGAACTTTGTAGTAGGTATACCTAAGGCTAAAAGCCTTTCAACTCGAACAGTCTACTAAAACTGGTAGAAGCATTAATATTTAACAACTAAACCTTTAAAGGGAATCTTTAAAGCCCTAACGAAGTACCGTATAGTTGTTAACTTTAATGGTAACAGTTGATGTAGAGATTGTGTTAAAATGAATTTATAGTTTTGTGGGCTTAATATATACTATACATATATGTCTCTGTTGTTTTGGTTTGTTGCTGTATTTATTTTAAGCGTCTGTAAAATTCCAATTGAAGGATTTTTGTTTTATAGAAAAAAAAAATAAACTGTTTTTGTTATTTATATTTTTTTAATGCACTGCTTTGTTGTGTCTTTTAAGCAGCCATAAATGTTTAATCAAAGAGTCAAACAACAAGGTTTATACAGTACTTAAAAAAGCAATATTAGGCATAATTAAATATTAATATATATAAATAAGAAATTTATGTGCAAGGGATAAAATGGGAAGCAGTTTATAGATATGTATTTAACACAAGAAATTAAAATATAACTTTGTACATAAAATACAAATATTATTATGTGTGTATAGAGTTGTATGTATTAAGGAAACTAAAAGTATACTTTTAGGATTTGTTTACAAGTATTGTATGGTATAAAGTATAAGTTTAAATTTTGGTTTTGTTTTTGTTGCGTTTTAAGTTTTTAATATCTGTTGCAATAAAATTAGATTTTACTTTTTTCAATTTAATAAAAACTTCAAATACTAGTTTTTTTAGTTTAAGTTTAAGCTAACACTTGGCTTATAATTTCATTACAGTATAATTATACTTAGCTAGTTGTATGCATCACAAAAAAAAACTCTAATATTATGTTGCATACTTGAAGGGGTTATATAAAAATATAAAATTGTCTAATTTTATTCAATTTCATTTCAAATTGTCTTTATTACTTAAACACAAATGTATTTAAAATGTTACAGACTGCATTTTGTATTTTATTGAATACTGGTTACTTTATTTTAGGTATTCAAAAAAATGTTTGTATTATACAACTTCCAAAAAATGCGTTAAATTAACTTCTTTTATTTTCCGTGCGTTTATATATGTAATTCCACACATTTTGTGGAATTTATGCCAACATTTTTCATAGTTTTCTAGAAATTTCACCCGAATTCAGCTATTAAGCATTGTAAACTTTATAGTCTAGCATTTTTTAAGCACACAACATATTTTAGGAATTTAAATATATCTTCACATATCACAGGACAACTGTCGTTCAAATATACTTTGTGATATCACTGATATCACATATTTAAATAGCTTACTGATGCACAGTTGAAAAAAAGTGTTAACATATCTGAGTCTTCAAAAATACTGCTATGATTGCAAAGTTATACACAAACGTGCAAAGGAACACATAATCTTTCAGAAAATCAAATTTGTGATCAGCTGGAGATACTGGATATCAATGACGATTATTAAAACTATTATGCAGTATTAGAATCACTTTTATTTATAGAAGTTCTGCACACGTACCAGTTTATAATTTGCTGGAATATCGATCAAAGTTTCTAAAGAAAATTTGCGCGAATATCGATAGAAAAAAAATTGCGCAAATTTAAAAAAGGTTTTCAGAAAAACTTATCTCAAAAATTTTTTTTTGCAAAAATGTTGCCTATTTCAAGGCTTTTTTTTTAAAACATATGTTCTGTTTCGCATGTATTTTCATTGACGAAAAATTCATTACAATTTTAACAATTTTATTACCAAACCATATTTCTCTGTCTATTTTATAACTAGATATTTATCATAGTAATTTGTGTGTTTTTTGCTGCTTTCTCATATTATTTATTTAATTAAAGTCATTTGATAACTAAATATTTTTACGATTACAACACTAAACTATTAAATTTTTATTGGTTATTTGTTGATAGCTTAATTTATATGGCAATGAATGAATGGGTGATTAGGGTAATACTCTATACACAAGCAGCACTAATAATTTAATTGGCACACAAATTACTATTATGTTCTATGCGAAAATATAGATTTAAGAGTATGAGGATAATTGAAACAAAATTATGAATAGATTTACTTAAAAAGAGAAATATCAACACTTGATTACTACTTTAATTCCTACAAGATTAAATGCATTTTTATCTTGACTGTAATAAATAAATATTTACAATGATATTTTTACTTAAGACATGCTTTAATTATTTTTTATATGTATGCTACTTTTTTATTATTTCGAACTTAACTTATATCTATACAGTTAAATATAAATAAGTTGTAGACTTTATAATTTCTTTTTAATAACGTCTGCATACAAATAAATTTCTTAACAATAGAAATTCCCTTTGATACCCAAAAGTATGCAATTAATTAATTGAAATCTATTGTTATCTTTACACAAACTATTACTAAGACATTGTTTTGGTCCTAAATAAAACAAAGTTAAATAGCATTTAATGTGTAGTCATAGTAATTAATTTAATAAAGCGTTTACGATTATTTTATTATCAACCAAACGCCTAATGTTAGGCTTTAAAAAAACATTTTGTTTTAGAAATACTTACAAACAACTGTTACAGCATACAATTTTCTTATATATTTTTATACTAGTGTATTACGTACAAATTTAAACCACAAAGCTTAAGGTTTTCGAATGTTTGCGCCTTAATATTATGTGGCTGTATAATTTTTAGCGCCCAAAAATCAAGCTGCCATAACATATTTCCTAAATAAATTAATTAACACAACATTTTCGTAAGTATATTATAGAGCTATAAAAAATTAATATTGTTACATTTGGCAGGCATATCAATGGAAAATTAAGAGATTTTATGAATAAATAAAATGTGATTAAAATGAGAACTGTGAGTTTGCTATATGTCCCTATAAGTAGACTATTAAATTATGCTATATGTTTAATTCTGATACATTCATGTTTTTATTTAAATAATAAAATAAGGCTATAAAAACATAACAATAAAAGTTAAATTTACATATATGTATGCACATTATAAGTAGATAATTAAACTATTATTAAGTATGTATTAAAAACACTCTTGTTTATAAGAGTAATATACAAGTATTAATGAAAACACTGAAGACTTCTCTTAACTTTCGTACAGGCAACATTTGTTGGAATATTGACCAATGTTTGTTTGAATATCGAGCCAAACGAAATTTGTGCAAGTAAACTTTCTATAGAAAATGATACAAAATCTCTTCCTTATTTGGAAATAATACTCTTATTTTCTCTTTCAGATGGTTTGGCGTCAAAATCACCATGGCCTTAGCCTTCTTTGCCTACATGCCCTACATAGTGGCCCAGTTTTATCCACGTTTTAAAACCCTAATACCCGCTGGTCTGATGGTGGGTTTTGGTGGTGGTCCTCTATGGTGTGCTAAATGTACGTATCTCTCTACAGTGGCCGAAGCTTTAACCCAAGTGCGAGGACAAAAATCTCTAAAAGATGTTAATACTGTAAAGTTCTTTGGCCTATTCTTTATATTCTATCAAATGGCTCAGGTGTGGGGCAATTTAATATCTTCATCCATACTGTCGCTAGCATCAGATGAGGAAGCAGGACAAATGTCGAGTAATTCTTCAAGTGCAGCAGATTTGGTTAGCGAACTATGTGGTGCACGCTTTTGTCCCAACGTCAAGGCTGAAGTGAATCCTAATTTAATACCTCCAGAGCCTGGTAAAATTCAATTGTTAAACTCCATATTTTTAGTATGCATGGCTGTGGCGGTAATATTGATTGTGTTTGGTGTGGACTCCTTAAAGAGGTTGGTTTGTTTTTTTATATATGTACATATTGTGTTACTTTTGTGTTGTTTTTTGTAGATACGGTGTGAAAAAAGGCGATACTGGCGGTGAAGGCATGACGGGCCTAAAACTTCTAACGGCCACTGTAAATATGTTAAAGAAAAAGCGTCAAATTTTATTGCTGCCTATAACTATGTTTATTGGTTTGGAGGAGGCTTTCTTGGCGGTGGATTTTACCAAGGTAATTTTAGCCATTTATTTTAGCTCAAAAATGGTCTTTTTTACATACATATTTCTTTAGTCTTTCGTGGCGTGCGGCTGGGGTATTTCCAACATTGGCTTTGCTATGATTTGTTTTGGTGTGGCCAATGCTATTGCTGCTGGGTTTGCTGGTGGTGTGGCTGAGAAATTGGGTCGCGTGAAGTTGGCTGTGCTGTGTGCTTTGCTAAACTTAGCTCTCTTCGCCTATATGTATTTCTATGAAGCTAAACAGGGTGACTTTATCAAATATTGTGCCTTTGCTGCCATCTGGGGTATTTGCGATGGTGTTTGGTTGGTTATAATCAATGGTAAGTTGTTTGAAGAAAAAAAGCTTGGCATAATATGAATATGATTTTAGTAAGGTTGTGTTTAAAGCTAAATTAACATTAAAGCTTCAGCAAGACTTTAATTGGCTGTTACAAATGCTTAATCAAGAAAACCAATTACAATTACAGTAGTAGAAGCTCGAAAGAGTTAAGTAGTTTGTTTTGGGGGTGGTTTACTTTTTCGAATTATTAACTTTTCTCTTATATGAAAAATGCTTCTGATTGTACGTGTGTTTACACTCTTATACATATTTTTTTATGTTTATTTAATAATTATTCTGTTAACTCTGCAAAGTTTTTCTGTTAAGTTTGTCAACATAAACGCTTGCTTTGTTTCTTTTAGCCAAAACGCCATCATTTAATTTTTTTAAAATCTTGACATGTGGAAAACACTACATAGATGTGTACGTTTATGTATGGACATAAATATAGTGAGAATCGACTTGGGAATTGAATTGAGAGTTGAAAATTAAATAAAAACCAAATTTTAAGAGTCCCGCGTAGTGACAGAAAGCCGATTAAATTTTTTATATACTTAACTTTGTGATTTAACTTTTTCGAGCTTCTACTATATTACCCTACCGTTACGAATTATATTTTTGTTAGTACCAATTTAGACAAAGCAAAAGGGGAAGATAAGACGAGTACACACTCGATTGTACTAGCAATTCTTCGAATGTGAGAGTAACACATATGTGTATACAAATATGTGTCTACTCTCACTCAAATAAATATTTAAGTGATTTAAGAAATAAATTTGTGCTGTGTAAAAATAGAAGAAATAATTGCATAAAATATTTCTACAAAAATTGCGTCGTCTAAATTGGGACTTACTGTTGATACCAGATTATTTATTTTTTCTTTTTGGTATCTGGTGTAAAATTCAAAAATTTTTAAACTAATTTGAATCCTTTGATAATAAATTTTATTAATTTAAAATTTTATAATTTTGAAAATTTTCTAGAATATCGAGCCAAGTTTCCACGGAGAACTTGCCTGAATATCCAGACAAGTTTCCGTAGAGAATTTATTTAAATATTTGTTAAATTGCACCAAATAAATCATTGGTCTAGCATTGTATATTTCATTATCGAAATGCACCAAATAAATTACAATTGTACTAAAAGTGCCATCCCTGGTGTTTAAAATTAAAGCTTTTAAACACCAGTGTTTATTAAAAGCTGTTACTAATTGACAGTATGTGTATAAAACAGCTGCATTGTAAAATAGATATATTGTAAAATAGATATATTGTAAAATAGATATATTGTAAAATAGCCGTCAAACAAGTTTATTGTTAAAGTCTTTTGTTTTCCTAAACCCATTTTCTTTAATAATAATTCAATTTAATAAAAATTTGTAAATATACTTTTACCTTTTGCACCAGCTTTTTATGGCATTCTGTTTCCCAAAAATCTCATTGCCGGCTACAGCAATTTCAGATTGTGGGAATCTACTGGCTCTGTTATCGGTTACATTATCAGTTCTCAACTGTGCACATCCACTAAGTTGTTGATACTGATGGCTGTTTTGTTGGTGGGTTGTACAGGGTGAGTATTCTTAAATGATTTTATATGTTGGTTATTTTATTAAATCTCTAAAACATTGTGTTTGTTTCTATTCTTTGCAGTTATGGCATTATTGAATATCGTGTTTGGAAGAAACAAAAGTATAGCGTTGTTATGTTAAGTGAGAAAAGTGATTTGTAGTTTAGACACTATTTTTTGTTATTATTAAAACGTATGTGAATTGCGCATAGAAAATTTAATATTTTTAGTTTAATTTAAGTAATAAAAAAAAAAGATTTTTGGATAATAATTTTTATATAAAATTTTTGTTTCTAATTTAAAAAAGATGAAAACAAAACTGCTCATCTGCAATCGGTTTTTTAGAGATGCAATGAAATGATGTTTCAAGGCCACTCTAAAAAAATTAATTGCAAACAAATTTAACAAGTATTTAAAGGGAATCCTGCAATTCCTAAAAAAGTTGTTTGCGATGGTTTTTTGTTCTTTTTTGCCTAAAATAGAGGAGCTGGACTAGGCTGGCATGTGTTTCAACAAGACGTTGGCACATGTCACATAGAAACAATGGCCCAATTGGGAGGTGAGTTAAGTGAACAGTTTATTTCACGTTTTGGAGCCGGTCAATTGGCCGTCTAGATCGTGAGATTTAACGCCTTTAGACTATGATACGTCTAAAGGCTTTTATCTACAAGCCCGCAACGGTTGGGCTGGAAGTTAATATTGAGCTACTGACCGATATGTTGGAGAGTGTATGCCAAATTGGACTTAGCATCTAAATATTTGAGGCGCAGCCGCAGTCAACATTTACATAAATCATCTTTAAACATTGAATTATATAGAACGTTCTATCGACTTAAATAAAGATTTCATTCAAAGTTTGGCGTAAGAGAAAATATTCTTTACGAACAACTCTCAGCGTGAATTGGTTTACTTTTGTATTTTGTCTGGACAAAAATGAACTGATTTGCCAATAGGTAACATTTATAGCTGTAGTGTTTGTGAAATTAAATTATTCATTTCATTTATTCATTAAAAATTTTGTAAATTGTTTTCTAAAAAATATACACAATATTTTAAAATAAATTAATATTTTTTTTATCACTTACAAATACAAAACCAAATAAATCAATGGCCGCACTTGTAAAACGAAAATCGTTTGAAATCTGAGTAAATAAATTTTTGTTCAGAACAAATTGTTGAATCCAGTTTAAATTGTATGTGTTTTTTGTAATTTATTTACCTAAAATTATTATTTTTCATTTTGTATTGTGAATAATTTTGTTTAGTCTTTAATCTAAAATAAAAAATTAAAACCATTCTTTATTGCTTTTATTTTTATGCAATGAAAAGTGAAAACAAACAACAAACATGTGTTCACCACTGTATATGCCCGATTTGCTGCTGATTAATTGAAACACTTTTCTTTTAAATATTTTTTTACATATTCCTTTATTTCATGTTTTGTTTTTTTTTTATTATTACAATCATTTTAAATATGAACGTTATTACGTTTGTTTTTTGTATTTTGTTTTTTTTTTAAATGCTAAATTTTCTTTTTTTTCTCTCATAAGTAATATTAATTTAGTAATGTTTTTTTTCCAACTTTGTTATACAATACATATTTTATATGAATCTATTGTTGTGTTTGTTTTTTATGTTTTTTTTTTTTGTAATTTTAATTTTAATTTTAATAAAATTTTACATAAGTTGTTGGGTTTTGTTCTTTGTTAATTTTATACATATTTTTAGGCTATAAAAGTTACGTACAATACTAATTAATATTTTAAGTTTAGGTTTATTTTAAATATATGTCTGTCTGTCTGTCTGTCTGTCTGTTTAGGTCTAGTTGTATATGAGTGTTTATTTTACTTTTTTCCAAAAAAAGGACCTGTTTTTATTTATGTTTTTTTTTTATATTATAATTATTACTAAAATTATAAGAATTATATGAGAATTTTTACAAGATGTTGAAAAATGTTTTTTTGTTTACTATTTTGCTTGTTGGAATGGCACGTTGTTTAATTTCCTTTTGTTTTAAATAATTTATTTATTTAATTAATTGTAATTTTTATATATTTTAATAATAATAAGTTACATTTATTGTTTGTGCTGGTTTTGCTTTTAATCCGTTACAAATAAAATGTAATTTGCAATTTTAATAATTACTTAAGTATAATTACATATATTTAAATTTTTAGAGTTATTAATATTTATATGCTTAGATTTAATTAGATAGAAAGATAGAGAGATAGATAGATTTATTACAACTAAATGATAAATGCTATGACACACCTTTACACATGGCCTATAATTACTTAATATGTTTCACTTGTTTGTGTAGGAAAGGGAGGCTGTTTGTTGGGTTGTTATTATTTTATGTTTTGTTTAAAAATTTTGGTTTTGAAAGTTGTCGTTTTTTTTTTGTATCAGAAAATTAATTGGAATTTTTAGTATTTTAGTATGTGATAATTTAGAAATTGTTTTTTTATTTGGAATATCTATTTAAATCTAAAAAGTTTTATTTTATTATTAACTTATTTAATATTAATAATATATTTTTTTATTTTATTTAATTATAATTAAAAATTATTATGTAAATTTTGTTTTGTTGGTATTTAAAATCTGTTTGTTTTCTTTATATACAATAAAAAAGCTTTTAGCTTTCTTTTCTGTTTTAACTTAGGTAACACCTTTGTTGGGTTTTTGTTTTAAAGCTTTAATTGTTGTTTTGTTAAGCTTTTACTTTAAGTTAGCTTAAAGCTTCCTTTTGTTATTATGTATTTGCTGGGTTCATCGCTACTGTTACCAGTTGTAGTTCATTGAATTTTAAACCATTCCTTTGGACATCATGCGCACCGTGTTCTTTAAAGCCTGTCGTTTATTACAAAACCAAATACGTATGACTTCGCGCTCGTAGCCCAATTGATGGGCCAGACCTGTAATCTCGGTACCTGTCAGAATTATAAAATAAAATAATAAAAGGTTAGTTTGTTATTGAATTGTAACAATAGTTAATCACCCCTATCGTGAATAAAAATTCCACATGAAATTTGTTCCCTTTTATTTTTTTAACATTAAATTTTAATAGGAAAAATGTGAAAAGGGAACAAATTTCATATGGAATTTTTATTCACGATAGGGGTGAATATAATATTATAAAATCCGGCCACACTAAAGAAGCATTTTTTTTGAAAACCTGTTTGCAGCACGTTTTTTTTTAGTGATTTGTTTATTAAACATAACTATTGTTGTTCTGTCAACAAATTTAATTAATTGGAATTTATTTAAACGAGTGTTAAGCAAGAAAATCTTGCAAATCCGACATTGACGGCTTCAGTGATTGCAAAAAATCTAAAGCTTCAAAGAAGGTATTGCAAACAAAAAGAAAGCCAAAATTTGTTTAAAAAAAAGAAACCTGGTATTGGGATTTCCAACAAGAAATTGTTTTAACAAGAATTCTACGACATATCAGTAGTAGAAGTTTTGACAGTTGTTCAAATATTCTTTGGGGAGCTATGTTAAAAATAGAGTCCATACAGAGCCAAGCGAATCTATTGCAGCCTTAATTTATGATGTGACTAACGAAATAGACCCGCCAAAATGTGATTGAAAATATTAGTAAACGAATAAATATCTTCCTTAAAATCTTCAAAACATAAAACAGACACCTACCTGGGTTCTACATTTGTAAAATGAAGTGAAAGTAAAATGTTCATTAAGTTTGTGTTCTAATTTTAATGATTTAACAAGTAAAATATGATTTTCAGTTTGGTTCATCATAGAATAAAAATTTCACCCGTTTTCTAGATTGCTGTGAAATTGTCTATGTGGAAAACGATTTCAGTTTCATATATAATTATAAATTAAAATTTATTGTAAATTTTTTTTTTTTTAACACCGAAAGAAAAATATGTAAGTAACTTCTTTTGAGTATGAATTTAAGATGTTTAGTGGGTGGTATGAAAATAGAGCTTTTTTTAAAAAGCTGCATTCGAGATTTTTAAAAGACTTAATTTTGTATTAAAAGCTTTGTTTGTTACATTTTGTTGTAACGAAGATTCAACTAAATTTTAACTTTGTATCAAAAGCTTTGTTTTTTCAGAAATAGCTTAGAAACTGAGAAAAATTTTATATAAATTATATAATTATAATTCAAATATCTATATCTAAACTTATAAAATTTATCAATTGTTTTTTGTCTTTTAGTTTAGCGAAAGCTAGAAAAGCTCAATAAGAAAGCTATTTTATTTGTGTTATTTATATAAATACTTGGTGGAGCTTTTTATATTAATTTTATAATCTAGCTTTATTATAATCTTAGCTGTGTATTTTAGAACCTTCAAGCTAATTACAACAACTAAAGGCCTTTGCTTAACTGTTTAAGTTAACTTTTTTTAAATTTTAACTCAAAAAAGTTTATTTATTTAAATAAACAAAAGTTTATGTTATTAACATTACACTAAAACCAACAACTAACAGCAAATGTAAATAAATTTATTTTAAATATTGAGGAAAGAAGTAAAATTTGAAATTACCACTCACCCGATGGATGGGTATTACGCTCAAAATGAGCATTTAAAAGCTCTAAAGCTTGCGGTGTAAACGAAGTGCGCCGTTTGCGCTTTTTCGATGGCTCCACACCAATGTAATCGGTTAAATGATTCTGGCCAGACTTAAAACGATTCCAGTGACTAGAAATTGTAAAAGAGTAATAAAAGAAGCAAAAACAAAAAAGTTAGTACAATCTTGGCATAAAAACAAAAGTAAACGTGGTAGGAACTTAATCCATACTCTCACCTCTCTTCGGCCTCTTTCATCCAACGTTCTAAAACGGGTTTAATTTTTTGAGCACTCTTTGGTGTTATGTCTAATTTTTCAAACCTGAGAAGGGGAAAATATGGAATTAAAAAAAAAAACACAAAAATTAATTTGATGCGATTCGAATTGTTTTGATTCGATTTGTTTTGATTTGCTTAATTAAAAAATCAACATTTTATTTTAGTATGCGCTTATTTAGTAACAACAAAAAAGTGCCAGGACATTGTTTGCTTCTTAAATTTTTAGGTTTTTTGGTTTTATTTTTATATATATATTTTTTTTTTAAATTTCTATAAGACAAGCCAAACATAAAGAAATAAATAAATTTTATTTAATTGTAATACAACACAAAAAGGCCGTTATAGTTTATATAAAATGTTTAATTATTATAATTATAAGTTTAAGTTTAAAGGCAATGCCCTGGCCAATAATATTATATTATAAAGAAACAGCTTAAAACTTTAGCGCATACTAAAAATAAAGAACAGAAAAGTTGGAGTTTTAAACGTTTAATAAAAAAAAAAAGATTTTTAAGTTAAAAACTGGTTTAACAAACTTAAAAATCTTTTCTTAAACGTTTTCCTTTTTGCAATAAAAACATTTTTATAGTTTCTTTTGTTACGAGAGTAAGTGTTAAAAAAAAGCTATAAAAATTTTTATTTTTTAAAAAAGCATTTATTTATATTTTTGTTTTTATTTAAATACTTATTTTTTTTTGTTGGTTTTTCTATTTATTGTCAACATACATGTTTTGTTGTTGTGTCGATAGTTGAGCAGCATACATTTGTGCAGCTAATGCACTATTTCATTCGATACATTTGCGTTTACAATTCGATTTGATTTTCAATGTTTTTTTTTTGTTTTTGTTTTTCGTTCACATTTTTATTTATTAAGCACAATTTAGTGTTTTGGTAGTTTGTTATAAAAAAAAAGAATAAAATAAAAAAAAATATTATTAATTATATTTGTTTTAGAAAAGCAATTAGCGTTTAGCGTTTAGAGTTTAGATTTTTTTATTTAAACAAATGTCCTGGCACTATAAATAATAAATATACTTTTTTTGTAGCAGGAAGTTCAAAAAAAAACTCATAAATTTTGTTTAAAGGGAGGGGGCAAGGTGGGTGGGATGGGGTGTTGATATTGAAATAAAAAAATAACTAGATTTACACAGTTTTTAGAATTATCAAGAGTAATTTGTATGAGAATTATATGTAGCATCATGGTAAATAAAACAAATTTCAAATTACTACTTGTCTAAAATTTCTAAATGGAGTGGAATATTTCTAATATTTGAATAAGTTACAATTTTCATTTGTTATAATTGAAGCAAGGCAATTTTATAGATATTGCTTAACAATTTACCCCCTTATACATAAAAACTTACAACAGGTTTATGAATAAGGACTTTAATATATAATGCATAATGGAAACTAGTTACAAAATAGATCTCTTCACATCATATAACTTAATGTTACTTAATATGAACCGTTTATTTTGTTATTTGGCTAAGTCAAGTTGAAATGCATTTATGATTTGAAGCAGCTGAATATAGCATTAACACTTCGTTTGTGTTCTAAAGGTACGGTCACACTTGGCAAATATTTGCCGAGAATTATGTAACTACAAAATAAAATTTAGTGGAACTCGTTTATTTATTTAAAAAAACTTTGTTTATTTAGCACAAATCACAACAAATATTTAGTGTTGTTATTTTTTTTTTTTTTTGATGCTGCAAACTCTTGTAGGAGTAAACAACATCAAACAAATTTGTGCTTAAATAAGTGGTTACGCTTTTTTGAGTAAATATTTGCCCACTGTGACCGTACCTTTAGAATACAAAAGGAATGTTAATACTATATTCAGCTGCTTCAAATCATAAATGCATTCCAACTAAAACCAATATTAAAATAAATTTCATCCTGCAAGCAGAGTCTGTATATGATTTTAAATTTATTAGGGTATTGCTAGGCTAGAATTTGTAAATAGACGTCCTCTTAGGCCAACCAACCAATCACATGGCTAGCCTTGACTCGGTTTCCTTTTCCCTAGGAAGTACACAAAACTATAAAGCTATAATAGCATTAATGTATTCAGTTTTTCTTTTTTTTTACTAAAATCTAGTCAATTGGCTGATTCTTTGAGTTCTTTACAATGAAAAGAGAAGAATATTTTATTTTAAATATTAATGTAGGCTCCTATTAAATTGTTTACGTTGAAATAACCTGTCAAAAAGCTGATGTTCTGTAACTCTCGTTTCGGGAAACTTTTCAATTAAAATGTGTGGAAAATGCCATAAATTGAAACAAACTGTGTCTGTAACTTTTTTTTTTTTTTGGCGAGTAATCGCTGTCACATAAGAACATTACTCGTCAGTTTACAGAAAAAGTGTGTCTGTAAAATTTTTTGTTATACAAAAATTTGTAACGCAACATTTACATTGTTCAAATATTTGACGAGATTAAAGTGACCACCAGCTAATTATTAAATTATCACTTTTTTAATAATCAGTTTATCTGATAAAAACCGTTTTTTTAGTACATTTTTTTGTTATTTTTTAAGCTTGTTGTTTGGCAAATTTAGTTTTATGCAAAATCTCTTAAGGTACGCTGTCACTTGGCAACTATTTGCCGAAAAAGACGTAACCACTAAATAAAATAGTTTTGAATTCGTTTATTTATTATTTTGTTCACATTCGTTTTTTTTTTAGGACAAGACACAAAAAATAATTAGTTTTATTTTATTTAATGTTTTTTGATCTTGCAAAACTCTTGTAAGAGTAAACAACGTCCAACAAATTTGTGCTAAAACAAGTGGTTACGCTTTTGAGAGTAAATATTTGCCATGTCTGACCATACCTTTAGTTTTCTGGTGAATCTGGGTTTCTTAGTAAATTTCGTTTTTAGAATTTTTTTTTATTAAAAAAACTTTATTTTTGAATAATTGGTTTTTAGTAAAAAAATCAGTTTTTTGTGCAAAAGTCAGGTTTTCAGTAAAAACCGTTTTTTTTTTGTAAAACCTTTGGTTTTGTAGTGAAAAATCAGTTTTTTTTTGTGAAAAATTGTTTTTTTTTAACAAAACTTGGTTTTATAGTAGCAAATCCGTTTTTTAGTGAAAAAGTTAGGTTGTAAGGATATATAAATCTTTTGAAAAAATTAAGTTTTAAGTAGAAAAATCGGTTTTGTAAAAAATTTGGTTTTTGATTAAAAATCTGTTTTTTTTTTTGTGTAAAATCAAGTTTTTAGTAAAAGTCGTTTTTTTTGGCGAAAATTTTGATTTTTGGTTAAAAATCTTTTTTTTTTTTTTTTTTGAAAAAACCAGGTTTTAGTGAAAAATTTGATTTTTGGTGGAAAATCAGTAATCAAAAATTAGTAAAAAAAAAATCAGTAAAAAGTTGTTTTTTTTTTTAAGTGAAAAATTGGTTTTATAGTAAAAACCGTTTTTGTGGCGACATGTTTTTTTTTTAGGAAAAATGGGTGTTTTTTTTTGTAAAAAAAAATATTTGTTTGGTAACATCACAACTAATTTAAATTAGACATGAAAAGTTGTATTAGCAGCGATCAAAAATTCTTATTAAATTTTGATAATTAATTAGATTTTATAGATTTAATTTGCTGACATAGTTCTTTAGTACTTCAAAGAATTTCTTCAATTGAATTCATTCAGTTCCATGCAATTCTTTCTTTATTTTTAGTTCATTAATTCTCATGGAATTAAAAAATATTTTTCTTAATTCAATTTCACAACCAATTAGCTTTATAGAATTATTATTCATAAATTTTGTGAATTATTAAAATAGAAATCAAAACAAAATATTTTTATAAAAACTCAATTTACACAAAATTATAATTTGCATGAAGTTTTATGTATTATGACAATAACTGAAGTTAATTCAAATAAATTCAGTCACGGATTGGAGTGAAATTGCTGGCATTTGTTAATTTTGAATTATGATTTTAGTGAATTACTAATGGAAGCAATATTTCTAATGCAAAGTTTTTTAGATTTACCACAACAGTTCTCAGAATTCTCAGATCAAAATAAAAATATTGGTTACACTTTCCTTTTCCTTAAATTATTGAACAATGTGAATTAGTTGATTAAATAAAGTTTTAAGGATGATCCAACTAAAGTTTGTGTATTAATATTCTAACAAACAAAATTGAATTTCTGCAAAAAGTTTTGTTTGATCATGCTAAGATCTTGTAAAATGAAGTAATAATAAAAACATAAAAACAAATTTAACTGAAAAGGACATTTTCTTCAATGCTAAACATGAATTTAAATAAAAAATATTATTAAAAAAAAAAAAAAAAAAATGCTAGTCTTACCTGCATATGGCACTTTGACTATAGGCGGGTCCCTCTGTTACCGACAAAGCTTGACCCACTTGAGTTTGGGTCAAGCCCAAAGATAAACGACGTAATTTAAAAGCTTTGGCAAATTCTTTAATCTCATCTAGATCGATGCCATCGACCATATTAGTGGTGGCCTGGTTAATAGTGGGTTCATCTAAAATAAAGACAGGAAAAGAAAGAAAGAATAATTGTAATTATTTATTATAAAACATAAATTTAATAAAAGTTAAGTACTACGTTAAAGTTATTACAACTAATTTAATGTAAAAATTCCCAGCAAAAATTGGCATTAAGATGTTAATTTATTAATTTATTGATTTAAGAATTGAAGATAATCTGAAGTAGTTGCTATATAAGAATGTAAGCCAGTCATTATTTAGCTACTTCCAAGTAATGTAATGCATGTGTATAAACTACAAACCGAATATAAGCCAGCCCTTACTTAACTAATTCTTAGTAATGTAGACAATGTTAAGTGGCAGTATATTATAGTTTCTGATTATAAAGTGTTTGCTGGGTTAAAGTTATTCACAACTTAAATACTTTATTATTTCTTTAGCTCTTAATTTATCTTATTTTCTTTGAAATTTTCTTAACTTAACTTAATTATTGTTAAACTATTTCTTGTGTTTGTGCAGCAAATAGGTGTGATATATTTATCATTTACTTTAAGAACTACTTAAAAAGCCCCTAGTAGAGTGTGCTGTATGTGACTTGTTGCATTTTATACTAATATTTACACTAATTGAGTTAAAAAGAGCTGCCAAGACATTAGTCAGCAACTGTTGCTGGCTGCTGTTGCTGTTACCCATAATGTTGGGTAATTGTGGTAATTAGCTAAATTTTATCACCGTTTTATAATTAACTGCTGTTGTTGCAGCCATATGATGATGGTGATAATGATGATGATGATGATGTTGCAATTTATTTAATAATTTAATGTTAATTAAAGAGATAATTAGAAAGTCTTGAAGGTAAGCAAAAGGAATTTGTAATAAAATTTTCATTTGCAGAAACATTCCGAAGCTGTTTGCAAAATCGTATAGGAAATATATAAATATTCGATCGCCTTCGGGCTATGGTGGCTATTAATGCTCTAAATGTTGCTTTAAGCTGTGTGTTATATAGAGTAACTTTCAATAGAAGTGCTGTATATTTGCTTTGCTACTTTACATGTTTTATGTCAATTTCAAGTAATTACTTAGCAAACTGTATACATAAATTATCGCTGCCTATTAAGAGTATTAACAAGCAAAAAATTAAAAAAAGACAGCTAGTTTCACAGCTTATTTTACAATAAGTTGTACTAAAATTACTTATATACACTTGCATGTGCAGATAGGTACCCTGCAGTTCAATTGACTAATTGAAAACCTAAAGTTGTTACTTACTAATCTTCTTGCAAGTCTTTTGACTGGCGAATACTCATCAATAGTTATAAAATCAAACTAAATCGTCCTTCAGAGACCATGAATATCGATTATTTGTGGTCACAATTGGCTAAGATTTCAATAATCAGAAATGAACGATCGTAGTCAGCCAAGCATTTCAGTTGCTGCATGAGGGAAATTTCCTTTCCTTATTGGAATTTAACTTTGCGGCATTGCTTTCCCTGGGTTTATTTAAAAGTTTTGGTTTATGTGAACCAACCACAAGTAACTAATGTTCTAAAAATATTAATTCAGCATTGGAATGAAGCCGCAAATTATGGTTAACTAGAGCGGACGTCTGCCAGTGATTAAATACATTTCATTAAACTAATTTCTAATGACTTTGAAGTGAAGCAAAGCTTTATGATTCAATAAGGAATTAAGTCTTTAGAGTATGAATGCGTGGAGGAATAAATTCAATACTTTTGAATTTCTGTGGAAATTGATATTATTGATATGATATGATATTGCTTAAAATTGTCATTTGTGCCAACTTGCGAGACTTTTTAAGTTTTGTGCAATCAAACAACGTCAGTTTGTGTGCAACGTCAATTCAAAAATAAACTTTAAATTTTTGTTTTAAAATTTTTTACCAATGACTTTGGGTGTTCTGCAGACAAGCCAAGTGGAATTTTTTAGAGCCTTTAAATAATTTCGTATGCTATGATTTAAAGTAATAATGAAGAGAATGATGATGAAGAGAAAATTTAATTAGTAACTATTTATTTCGAATATTTGATATTACTTTATAGATTACCTGTAAACTGGGAGGTAAATAGTGGGCTGTATAAAAAGCAGAGAGTGGAAAATTGCTCAATTCTTATAGAATGGTTAATTTGAATTTGAAAATTAAAACCCACTTAATATGGCATAAGAGATTACCTACCTATGGACACAAGGCTAAATCGTAAACTGTGTAAAAAGTGGAAAGTTCAATATTACTCAATTCTTATGGATTGGTTAATAGATCGAGTTTGTTTTGAATTTAAAAATTTAAATATGGATACATTGGGACACACAAGGCTAAATAGTAAACTGTCTAAAATGCGGCAATTTGGAAATTTCTTAATACAAAACTGCCGGCTATAAACATATACATACATTTAAAGTTTTTCCTTTAAGTATTGTCAGTAACAATATTGTGCTTAATTACTGCTAATTGACATTTACAAAACTTATGTTTTTTTTTGTTGTTGTTGCACAACTCTTACTTACATGTATTTATATGTTTATTACGATACTAAAACTTAAGAAAGCATCATACTATTTAATGACATGGGTTTTTTTTCCGAAACCCTTTCCTTCCACAACCGTAACTTATCATGTTACTGAAATTTAAACAAATCTAAAATAAATTACACTTGGCTGCGAACAAAAAGTTGAAAAAAAAACAAACAAACAAACAACACATTTTAAGTAGTTTACAAGGCAAAATAAAATTCGTTAGTTCCCTTCTTAGAAGTGTAGAAGTAGTGGTGTGTGTGTGTGTGTGTGTGTATGTGTGTGTGTGTGTGTGGTATAAAGCAGCTAACTTAATACTTGGTTGCATATAGTAATAAGAATGAGGGAGTACGTGCAAATTTGGTATTAAGATGTTGTATTTATAAACAATACATTAAGCTGTCTTTTATTTTAACACTTTTATAACTAAACACACAACCGTAAGAGAAAGAGAAAAACTGACTTAAGATTTTCGAAACTTGCTTGTTTAATTATTATATAGAATAAAATTTATTTTAGTTGTAGCTCTCTAAGCTGCTACTTGAAGATTGTAACAAGTGGCTGTTGAAATATCATCGTTCCAGCAGCTACTTTTAGGTTCTTCTTTGGCACACACACAAACATTACTGGCATCACGGAGTTGCTGCTAATATTGCTGTTGATGGTTGTGGTTGGTGGCGCATTGCTGATGATGCTCTTAATGACGGTGACGCAGTGTTGATGTTGCCAATTTATGTATTTTATTTGCCTGTTAGATGTTGTAAATGAAATTGTTGTTGCTGCATATCATTAATACTTGAATGAATCACAAAATTTTCAAAAGTTGCTGCTTTAAAATGCAATGCAGCTAGTTTTTAGCTACACGTCTTAAGTTTGTTTAAATGTTGACATTATAAGTACAAATTGGCAAGACTAGGAAAGTGTTGATGAGAATCTTCTTTAATGGTGGTAGTTGTTGTACTTGTTGTTTTCGAAACTATTAACATTGATATGTATACAATACTGACAAATTTTCAAAACAAATTAGGCACATAAACTTAATAGATTTTGGAAGTTTGTTTTAACTAATAATATATAAAACAGCCGGGGGAATATTAAGTTAGTTAGTTTGTTTAAATAATGAGAAAACATAAGGGAAATTATAAAAAAAAAATATTAACGGATAAGTGTTTTAAATAAATTAAATAAAATTTTCATGTAAAATCAAAGTGTTTAGTTGACAAATGTGTTAATTTATAATATAAATTTTGTGAATGAATTAATTGACTTAATAGTTCTCGAAAAATGGAAATCACAGACCTTTTAATTAAGATTTCCGGGTTTTTTTTACATCAAACAACTAGGAATGTCGCATTCGGTATCGTGCAAATAACCATTTCTGCTTTCTACATCTAGCAAGAAAATTTACATGTAGAACCAATCAATTTTATGAATGAATTAATTGACTTGAAAGTTTTGGTTAAGAGTGTCGCGTTCAATATCGTGGCAGTAGCCAATTCTGCATCTAGCAAGATTTAACTTTGTAAATAGTTTCTCTATATAAACACTTGAAGATTTCTATATTTCCAAATACAATTAATGAAAATTTATCAACAACATATTTGGATTCAATGAAAACTCTAACTAATGTAATTTAAACATAAACTTTTGAAAGTGGCTTAAAACAAGTAGGTACAACTAAAACTCTTCCAATTTGTACCTACTTGCTATCTAAAAAAAACTACTTATAATTTCCACAAAAATTTCTAAATTCATATGCATCCATATCTACCAGCAGTTGAGTATGAGTGGTCATCAACCTTACATTTCAAATAAAGTTTTATTTGGTTTTATATTTTTTTTTGTATTAACATCATTTTCATAAATTAATCCAATCAACAACAAAATAATAAGAGCAATTTTTTATTTTTTGAATTTCCTAACTCCTACATATATACGAGTATATGTATATGTATGTATGTGCATATATACATAAGTATAAGTATCATTTGCATTTTTTGCCCTCTTCCACCCTAAACCCACAAACGCCTGTCAATACTCTAAAGAGTAAATAATCAATAAACCATAATGGAAATAACTAACAAACCATTAAAAAAATAATAAAGGTAAAAAACTGCACAGCGCTGTAAACTAACCACACACATATGGTTGGCATACCAAAAATAGTAGAAAACAAAACACCAAAACAGCATATGGGAAAAAGGGTCAATTGTGTAATCAAATACTTTTTTTCCATAGAAATAAATTGCAATTAAAATTTTTGGTAGAATTATTAAGAACATAAGCAAGCATATGGGTAAATAAAACAAACGAAAAATAAATCAGCACAATTTTGTTAAATTTGTTTGGCAAATTCAAATCACATTCAAATCAAATTCATGTATAAACAAGTAGTAGATTTAGTTTTATAATAAACAGAAAACAAAAATAGAAAAAAAAAAGTTTTTTTTCGGTATTTTTGTGCAAATTTACCTTTTCACATAAATCCACAATTATATTTAGCCAAGTTTTGTAACGTTAATTAAACTTAAAATATTGCCAAAACTAATTGTTGCCAAAAAAAAGGTAGCAAACAGCCTTAGCAGCAACTAGAAACTTTATCCTGCTTCTAGGATTTAAACAACAAAGATGACAAGCAACTACTCGTATAGCTGATGATGATGCTGATGATGCTGATGATTTCCAGATAAAACTTCTTGTAAATTACGCGTTGATGTCTTTTATACCTTGAAAGTTTTCTGTTTATAATCTTTTGTTAAATTTCGTCATAATTCTAAGCATAAATCTTGGCAAATTGCATTTTCTTATTGCATACATTTAGGCAAAAGACTTAATGTCACTCATATGTTAAAATGTATTAGGCGTGTGGCTTCTAACGCAGGTGTAGGTGTGTGTAGCATGTGTGAGTGTATGTGTGTGTGTTCTCAGCAAGTAATTGGAAATTAGCAAAACAGCTAAAAAGTTTTACTGCAGTTGTGTGTGTGTGTGTGTTTTACAAGAAACTGTCAATATTGTTTAGATAAAGTTAATAAAGTTTTGCATAAAAGGCAAAAACTCAAAATATTAAATGAACAAATTAGTCTTTTAATATTTCAAGGCATTGGGGAAGCGTTAACTAGAAAATTTTTACAACAATCTAGCCCTCAACTTAAGTTAAGTTAAATTTAGTAGTAGAGAAAAATCTTGTGAAAACGATCTTTACTCACTCGGTGAATCCATTAGCAAATCGTGCGCTCCCATAGAACCCTCCGTACCGTTGGGTGACATGGGGGGTGGTGGTGGATGTTCCTGCATACGCTCCCTATCTCGCTCGCGTTCTCTTTCACGTTCCCTTTCGCGCTGTTGATGCAACACGGCACTAGTTGTGGGACTGAGTTTCATGGAATGCATAGAATGATGGGGATTGTGATGGTGCAATGAGGAAGGATTTGAAAGAGAACTCGTAGTTGGTCCCGTCGGTGAGGTGGGTGAGGCTGAAGAAGCTCGTGTGGCGGTGGCAGTTGGTGGACCATGTGATTTTGTTATGGTCAATTCACCATTTGAAGAGGAAAGTCTAGTATGAGAAAAAATCATGATTGGAAATAAAACATAATACAATTTTTAATGTCTTTAAAGAACTCACCTATTCATATTACTAAGTACATTGGCTGTTGTTGATGTGGCTGTGGTGGAGGCTGATGAGGCCGACAATAAACCCACACCATTGCCCAGAAAATCTCTGGGTGGTGGTGAGTCTAAAATTTGGTGTGTATGTGTGGGTTGTTGGCTTAGGGAATGATGCGACAGGTGGGGAGAATGTGTGCGATATATTTGGCTGGCGGAGCTTGAACCCACTGGAGATGAAAAGCCTCTTTCGTTGCAATTGGATGTCATGGATGAATTAGAGTTGGCGGCATTTGAAGCCTCTTTAGCCAGGGAGGCTGCCGCACTGCGAGCATTTAAGGTGGCAGGTGAAGCAGCTCTTATACGCTCACGTTCTCTATCGCGATCACGATCTCGTTGGCTTTCTCTTTCACGCTCCCTCTCCTTGTCACGATCACGTTCGCGCTCCCTTTCACGTTCCTTTTCCCTTTCACTGCCCAGTTGACTTAAATTCATGCCACTACCAGAGGCACTACCGCAGCGTAAAGGACTCATTTTCATAGAATGCTGCTCGCGTGACTCTCTTTCTCTCAGGGTCATACTACTGGAAGCACAGGATGAAGGACGTGGTGATGACGCAGAGCCACCCAAACGATGATGGGAACTGAACTGATGTCTGCCCAAGGGAGGTGGAGAATTGGATGATGTTTCCGCTGTTAAATGGACATTGGGTTTGCATTCCAATTTGGGCGAAGCCAAACCTTCAGCATGTCTGAGAGCCTGAGTGTGATGATGCAGAGCAGCAGCTGCTGCAGCGGCATGATGATGAGGATGCAGATGTGGCTGGGT
This sequence comes from Bellardia bayeri, assembly GCA_950370525.1. NCBI lineage: Eukaryota > Metazoa > Arthropoda > Insecta > Diptera > Calliphoridae > Bellardia > Bellardia bayeri. Next base: position 4,341,208 of record OX493268.1, read on the forward strand.
CTCTGGTTTTATGTGCAACTGAGATTGTATGTGAAAAGCTGCTGCTGCAGCAGCGGCGGCCGCAGCGGCTGCTTTTGTACTATTTGTGGGTGAAGAAGGCGGGGATCTTTCATTCGACGTTCTTAAGTGTATATCATGGTGATGGCCGGACATTTGTTGGCCGTGCTGTTGTTGGTTGTGTTGTTGATGCTGGTTGTGCTGCTGTTGTTGTTGTTGCTGCTGCTGTTGATGATGATGATGGTGATGATTGACCGCAGCAGCTGCAAATAATTCTGGGTGCAGAGCGGTCAAAAGCTGTTGCACTCCATTAGAGAAGAGATTTGGTTTCAGTAAATTCGTTGGTGCTTGGGCAAGCTGAGGCAAAGTGGGCGGTTGGTGAAGAGCTGCCAAAGGCGAGGGCAAATGTGCCGTTGCTGAGCTTAGCATTTGAGGCTGTGACGGCTGTTGTGGGGGAAAGCCGGTAAAAGCTCCAAAGTTCGATAGAAATTGTTCGTTGGTATTGATTTGTGGACTAACCGGTATGGTGAGTATCGTTTGCACAGCTATGCCTAAAGCATGAAAATATTTACAAAAAAATTATACTATTAAACAGTTTATTTTGTTTATTATTTACCTTGTGCTGTGGGTATTAGTAACTGGGCTCCTTGCACACCTTGTACCAATTGACCGGAAGCTAATATCAGCTGAGGCATTTGATTGCTGGCTGGAGGCGCTTCCAGTTGAGGTGGCGGTGAGGCGGTAGCTGCAGTACCTTGGGCAGCGGCAGCCGCTGCTGCTGCATTATTCAACACATTGGCTAGAGTATTTTGTGTAGACGACGCTGATTGTCCTCCTTGTGCCGTCAGTCCCGAACTATTACCATGCGGTGAAGAGGACCCCGCATTATTTTGATTGTCACCACTATTACTATTGCCCGCACTGCCGCTGGCACATTGGGTCATGGCCTTGTGTGAATTCAATAAATCCGTTGCCATTTGTGGTAAACCACCATTGCTGGCTACGCTTAGGTTTAAGGGTGAGTTAAGAGCAGCCGCTGCCGCACTTGCTGTTATGCCGGCAGCTAAACCCTGCAAACTAGCCAAAGCTGCGGCCGTTGCAGCACTATTGCCTAGATTTTGCTCTTGTTGAAATGTCGATAGGTTTTGCAATTTCTGTAAATTTAACATTTCTTGCACTACAATGGAAAGAGAATCGAAAGAAATTAGAACAATTAAGTGGCCAGGGTGACAAAACAATGATGGTGAAAGTGTTAAATGAAGTGTTCTGGGTGTTTAACTAAAATCTTGGAATTTGAGATCCTGAGAATGGCATCTGATTATGAATCTGAAAACTGAATCTGTTTTAAAATGGACTTATTTAAATTTTTTTTCTAATTTTCCATTTGTGTTCCAACTTTAGAAGTCTAGTAAAATCGACCCTGTTATTGTTTGTATCGGTTCAACCATCTCATTATAAAAACAATGCCAGGAATAATGTTAATAAGTTCGGAACTTTCTCCTCGCTGTGAAAACTATGGTTTGATTTTGAAGGAGATTGAATATAAAGGAGGGAAGAAGATGCTAAAGCACACGACTAAAAAGCGATGCGTTGATATAATGATTTCTGTGGGAGTTGCATTGATAACGAAAAGGGCATTTTACCCAACTGACCAGACATTGGTAATCCTGGCGGGCTTTTCTTTGATGGAGGAATGGCTTTCCTATTCATGGGTCACAATACCTTAAACAATTTAATGCACGTTGACCAGAGATTAGTAATCCTGGTCACTGCCTGTTGTATTTGCACGATAGGATATTAAATCTATCATATAATGACTTCTCTGGCAGTTGTCGTGATACAGGAGAGGACAATGAAGTTCCCATATAAACAGAGATTGGAAATCCTGGCGTGTCCTGACAGATCTGTTGGAGAAGAACGTCTAAACGGTTGATAACTCAGATTGGTCGGATGAGGGAATAGCTTTTCTTTTATTTACCTCTTACAATCCAGGTATCACAGCGGTACCTATGGAGATCTTACGTATATAACTCTATAGAGCTTTTAACCTAAGCTAAATTTGGAAAGCATAAACTTTGGTTTCGAGATAATACATTTTGTCGAAATCCTTCTGCTAATCTACGGACTCAATTTCGGTTTCCAAAAAATTATCCTTATAAAATATATATTTTTTTAACTTGTCCATAAATTAAAAATCTTTCTGCAAAAATTCTCTTTTTTCCTCTTTATGTATGGTCTTCTACTGTATCTGTTGTGTGTTTTCTATATAAAATTGGATTTCGATATGTACTCACTAGTTCCATTTAGATGAGCTTGTGCTGCCGCTGCTGCTGCAGCTAAGGCCGAAGCTTTAGCCTGATCCGTGGGCGGTTCCACCATTTCAGCATCATTATCAGTCAAAATATGTACAACATCTTCATCTTCGAGTCTTTTATGATGTTGCGACGACGAATGATTATCATCCTCATCGTTTAGCGTGTGATGCTGAAGATCCGTATCGATTTGCATGGGTTGTGGCGAAGAAGCAGGTGAGGGCAGCAACTGGTTGCTGTTGTTATTTTGCAGATGATGATGGTTGGGATGTTGAGGTAAAGGTGATAATTTTTCATTATTTATAAGATTATTATTATTGTTGTTGCTATTGTTGTTGTTGTTATTGTTCTTATTATTATTATTATTGTTATTTTGCGAGGCCAAAGAGGCGGCCTTAGCTAAATTTTTATAAAACTCCAATTCTTTGAGATGATCTTTGTCTTCGGTGGCATAATGCAAAGGCATATCCGTAATGCTATTACCCAAAGGTGAGTGAATTTTATGAGGTGGTATTTCTTTGTCATAATCCTGCAAATAGAATAAACAAATAATTTTGCGATTACTTAATTGTAAAAGTTGTTAAATTTAATAAAAATCTGGATTTAAATGAATATGTAGATTTATACTTGACTTTATTTGCTCATAAATTTAACATTCAACAAGTGTAATATTTATATGGCATTGTAGCCTGAAATCTATAATAACAATTATTTGTATTTAACATATGTATATTTATAATGAAGTTAAACACAACAAAAAATTACATTAAATTACAGATGGCGGTATTTATGTATACATACATATACAAACACAAACCAGCAAAACATTTTTTAAAGAAACTAGAAATTATGATATTAACATGTAACAATGAAATACATACATATGTATGTATAAATTTATACATAATTTTGTGGCAAAATTAGTTTTAGTCAAAAGAATTTGCTGGGTTATACAGAAAAAGTAACTGTCATATTATTACATATGATTATTATTAAATAATTGTCAGTATAAATATGAGCTCTGGCTCACAGTTACTGTATCAGTGTCTACAGCAGCATCGTGCAACACAAGCAAGCACGAACATGCATACACATGTATGTAAACAAATGAATGGTTATTGTTTTTATTGTTTGCTTATGTTATCGCAAGTGTGAGGCATTCCATACACTGCTGTATTCAAACATTTATGGTGACATAATGCAAGCTACTTAAGCTCTTATATGACAACTGTTAAAATTAACAAAAATTAAATTAAAAATTAAACAGGCTGACAGTATTTAACTTTATATATGTATGTATGTACATACGAGTACACCCAGTTTTTAGCAATATCAATTGACCAGCCAAGTTTGCATTATATTGAAACAAGAAAAAAAAACACAATATTATAATTGAAATAAATGAAAATGTAGTTGTTGTTAAGTACGTGTTAAAAACAAACACCAACTCTTGTATACTCTGTAACAAAAGTGACCACCAGCACAGACGTCAACATCAGCACAATAATGATGCTGTTGATGATAATTATCATTTAACACCCACGTTTAAGTTTCTTGTTTTTAAGGGACACAGCAGCGTCAAATGGAATCTCTGTAAACATTTGATGTGCTGATTGTAATTGTAATTCATTTATATTTAATGTATGATGTTCATTTATAGTGTTCATTATTCTGTATTGTGCCAGCAATTGTTTGCACGTTGTAATTGTACACATAAATGATAATATGATTTAATTAATTCATTTGAAAATTTATGTTTTTTCTGTAAAATAACACAAAAATTACAATCATTTTAACTAATACTGTATTATTTTTAGGAATTGTTAATACCTTTAATGTGAAAAAAATTATGACGAGCTTCTAAAAGACTTATTATGAAAGGAAGCTTTGAATGTGGGATTAACTTGTTTTAAATGTAATTTTTAGGAAAATTTTGATTTGCTTTAAAGATTTAAAATTTTTTGTATATCTGTATTTCCATGGTCATGAACGTGACATTTGCACGCCTTTGAAGACAAAAAAATAAAGAAATCATAAATTTGTTTGTCGCATTTTTCAATAGCAATTTAGTAGCACTATATTTTTGTAATTTCTTTAATTTATAAGCACTTAACATGCGGTCCAGAACGCTACATACAAGAAATTATTTTTGTTTGTATGTGGAAAACTTCATAACTCTGCAAATTTGAACATAATTTTTTTAAAGATTTTGTTTTAACTTAAATAATAATAATCTGGTTTTTTGTTGGTACTTGTCATGTCAAAATATTTGCACTTGTTTTGTTTGCAGTCACGCGACATATTTGTTTGCCATTAGTTCAAGTAAAAAATATATCCTGATAACGCATTTAATAAATTCGTTACTTTTCTCTCAATGTGTGCTTGTTGATTTTGCCAATTTCGATTGTTATTTTTAGATAACATTCTAAATGAAAATGAAATGCTATATGCAGTAAATTTGTTGTTAGCTAATAAAATGCTTATGATTTTAATTAAAATGTTCTTACATTTGAATTGAATGATCGCTAACAAACGATGCTCAACTTACAAGAACGTGACATTAGAACACGTTTATCGTTAAACGATAGTAAGATTTCAAAAGACATATATGAAGAGTGAATATTAAAGAGAAAATGCCATTAAAAGTAGTTAAAATCAAGAAAAAATACATTTTAAAATTTCAGGCCAATTTTCTCATGACAACAAATAAGATTAGCTAGAAATGCATTATATTACATAAATGTAATTTTTTTAAGGATTTTATAAATTATCATTTCTTACTATGGAAATAAATAAAAAAATTTAACCAGAGAATATGATACTGAAGATGTAGTTGTAACATTGTACTTCTGGGCAGAAGACACAAAATTTCTTTAGATCAGAAATTAATACATAGGAAGAACGAAATTAAGGTTTGTGAGAAATTTATAGCAATCAATCGAATTGGTTGGCATAAATGTTGAAGCCACATATAAATATTTGGCTATTGTTGCAAATTTATATGTCAAATCGAAAATCGACATTAAAATCTTGAAAAAGTCAGAATGTGGACTTAATATGTTTGGCAATTGAGGCGTCCATACATCAAATTTAAATAAAACTGCAGTAAACTTTATATATTTATTAATTTGAAAACAACTTTTTTGTCTTACATTAATAATGAGCGATCAAACAAAGTCTTTTTTTTGTTTTATATCAACAACTTGTTTGAATTAAGAAGAAAAAAATAAAAAAAACTCATCATTTATATATTTACGGATTTGTGTAAACTTTATTAATATTAAATATAATGTATAAAAATCTCGGTAACATGTAATATTTTATGACAGCCATATGATGGTATAAATATATATAAAAGAAAAATTCAAACCATACAACATGCATACCAATGCCATGAATTAAGTATGAGTGAGAATGGAACCAACAGGAAGTCAACTGCATTATCGACCACCACTGCCACCAACACACTACACTACAGACTGTCCCAACTTATTAAACAAGCATTATTATTAATATAGAAAAAACTCTTAAATAGAGAGTCTATGTATATATGCAAGCCAACGAACCTAGAGGAATGTCCACAGTAGTTAACTGCTACATGCAGATGTATGCATGTACGTGTATTGCCAAAGCACATACAGACACACGAAACCCCTTAGCATATGCAATTGAGCACTCGTAAATATGTTAAAAAGTTAATTCATTACACATCATTGCATAAGACTGTGTGTGCCATGTGTATGAGAAATAAATTTCTTTCCCTGTTTTTTTTTTTGCTAGCCATTTGCATTTGTATAGGTAAGAGTTTTTGTTGTTGTATTTTATTTTTAATTTAGTGTATTAAATGGTTGGCTATTTTAACACCTACAACTAAGCAATGCTATTGAAGCCAATGCAAAGGTTCATTTTATAAAACAGGACATTCACTTTAGTGCTAACAAAAAATAATAAAAAGTAAAAAAGAAAAATAAATTAAAAGAAGAATGAGTTTGAATTAAAAAAAAAATGCTGCCAGTCATAAATTAAGTTTCGATTTACAACGTTAAGAGTCTGTAGTAATGTGGTCAGTCAGTTTGGTTAGTAATAGAAATATAAAAAACACTTCAGCATACAAGTGTTTAATTATGTGTAAAAACAGCAGCACACTTTAAGGCAAAACATATTTAATGTAAATAGAGCATAAGTTAAGCAGCAAAATTTTATAGTAAAGAGTTCACTCTATAAAGTTTAAACTTTTTATATAATTTAATATATATATAAACATTTTAAATGTACATACTCGTATATATATATATATATATGTATATATAATACAAAAATACTTAAATGTAAGAAAATAAGCAAATGAAACTAAAACCAATATAATTATTGGCAATTAATACTTTAGCTTTAGCTACAATTACCATTAAACTAGAATTTGCATTTTTTTTGTACGGTAATACAAGAAAATATGGTTACATTTTTAATACCATTTACCAATTGTGTTGGTGTTAAGGTGTGGTCTATCTACTACTACAGAAAATAATATCTATATATATTAAAACCTAGGAAAGAAAAACTAAAATAAAAATACTACCAACACTTCAATTAAATGTTATTTGCATTGGAAATTAACATAATTGCCAAGAAATATCTAAAAGTATCTTTTATTTACGAAAAAAAAACTGAAAAAATAAAATACAACACAAAATAGCAGACAAAGTTTAAACACTGCTGTTAAATAAATATATATAGAGAGAGCAAGATGTAGAGCAAGAGTGCAAGAAGAAAGAAAAGGAATGACCAGGAAATTGTATTAATTGCTAAATAGTTGTGAAAAAAACCAGGTTAGAAAGAAGAGATAAAATTTATTTAAAATAAAAAAATGTATTTAATGTTGTCACATTAAAAGCTTAAACCGATAAAACTTTTTTTTATTGAATTTTACTATTTTTTTTTTTGGGAGAAGCCGAGTAATATTTAAAGCTAATTAAAGTTGTAACAATATTGTAGCATATATTAAGGCTTACAATTAAAGAAGAAGACATAAATCAAAAGTAATATGTTTGATTTTCTAGAAAATTTTTTTATTCATACTGAAATTTCTGTTTTATCAAAAAATTATGAATTACTAGTTATGGGACTTTATATTTTCAAACCTTAAGTATAAGAGAGTTAATAAAAATTAATAAAATTATTTCAAATTGAACAAATTCATTGAAATATAATTCTAGGCTGTTTAAGTTTCAAAAACCAAAGCATATGTTTGGGAGACAAAATAATTATTATGTAAGACATACATTGTGTAGAAACGATTAAGATTAATTTTGAAGTAAATATTGTTGTGTTGGGTTTAAAAACAAATAATGTATTTACTAGAATGAAAAGAACTATTATGGAAAACAAGTTCTGGGATTTGTTATTTTCAAGCAAACATCGGTACTAGTTTAACACTTTATATGAAACGCTTTATGAAGAACATTTTAGAGAACATAAGCGAACATATACGATATGAGTTACAGCCACATAGGGTTTTTTGAAGTTTGCGAAACTCGTAACTGGACAGTAAATGGGAAAAGAAAGAAAATTCTGTCAATATATCTATAACATATCAATTCATTCAAAAATATGATTTTTATAACTTGTAAAAATAATTTCAAAAATTAATGTGATGTTTCATCTGAAATGATAAATTTAGATTCATTATTGCTTGGAGTAAAGTGCAAAGTGTGTTTTGAAATAAGGAAGATGTTTGCAAAATGCATAACTGTCGATCTCACTATTTACAAGTGGGATAGCATGATGTATCATTTTTATATATTTAATGCTTTTAATATTATGTCATTGTTTTGTTTTAACTTACAAAACAGCTGTCTAGTTTATTAGAAGACGATAGTTAATTACGTAAAACGCTGGTTTTTTCGTGATGTATCATAATTGAACATGTTCTCCAATTTACTTGAATTATTTTCGACATTGCACGACATGTCATGGCAATGTTCATTGTGAGAATTGCCATTTTGTTTAACTATTAAGCATTTTTGGTTCATTAATTCGTAGACATAAATTGTCTACGCACTGAGGTTTTTTAATACTAAAACATTTTTTTTAATTTGTTGATGATATCGTCAAATTATTTTTCATCGAGTTGAAATACATGTGCTGGACTTAATAAACTTCGTTCTATAGTGGATAATAGTCGTGAAAAGTTTCAGAAAACAAGTAATATATAGTTGTCCGATATAATGCCGGAATCTGTACAGTGGGGCCTCATTTACAAGAAATTGTAATAAATATGTAATTTCGAAACTACTGGTTCGATTTTCTGAAACTTGAAACGTCAATAGAGAAGGAGTTAAACTTTCAGAATAATAATGCACTAATTTTGGCCACCTCAAACGTGAAAACAAAGCAAAATTTTGGCAAATATATATAAACCCATTTTATCACTCTCCTTTATTAAAATAACAAATTGCACAAAATTAAATCTCATTATTAATACGCGTTCCTAAAAATAAATACAAAAACACAACAAATTCTTATAGCAAAGAAAAACAAAAACCAACACAAGCAGTATGTTAAACATTGTCAACCCTTTTAAAAAAGCGTTTGACCATAACACGTTTATATACACGAAAAATTCTACCTCACTAGCTTTACTTACCCCTACCCCCCAAAAATTATTTATTTAATACATTTTTTTGCCATACACTTTTTTTGGCAATTCATCCCCGTTGTTATGTAGACAATTTTTGTTTATGCTTTGCTTGTTTTTTGCTTTGCAATTTTTCATAACGCCAAAAAGTATGCACAATGTTAATGGTAAAATGCATTTTTGTGACACACCCTTCACAAAAGCCTTACGTTGCATTATACCGTGACAAAGGTGGGACCTCAGTCTCACACTTACACATGGACGCTGTTTGTTGCACAGTGTTAAAATTAATGAAAAAGTAAAATAGAAAAAGCAAAATAAAATTAAAAGTAGACGAGTTAAGCAAATAATGTTTTAAGCGTGCATGTTTTTAGGCGGTTTTTTTTAACATTAACAGTTTTTTTTTTTGGTGGAATTCAAAGTTGTTTTAAACATTTTGTCTGTAAAGGGGTGCTGTTGTGCTATTGACGGCCACTTTTATTATTTTTTTGTTAAACAGTCAAAAATAAAAGAACATGTATGTATTTTCATTATAATTTTTGGTAACAGTAAAATATACATACATATGTACGTGTGAAAAATAATACAAAATAAATGTTGAATGTGTTTTAAAAAAATAATGTGTTTACATATATTGCTGTAGTTGTAGACTCCACTTGTGCCTCAACTGACCATTGTAACATACGCTTGTATACTTATTTTTTATATATTTGGGTAGTTGTAATAAAATGCATTTTTGCTTGTGCAAAAAAACAAGTGGCAAAAGGTAGAAACATTGACAGCAACATCATTAATATGTGATGCAGAAAGACTTTACAAAATTATATGTAAAAAATGGAGTAAACTTTTGGGAGTTTTGAAATATTGTAGATTTCTAGGGGTTTATAGAGATCTAGGAACCTGAACAAAAGAAATGTTTTTCAAAAAATCAAATGAAATGCAAAATCATTATTTTTAAATATAATATTGATATTTATTACTGAATGTTTTAAAATTTTAAGTTTCACATTTTCTAACATCAAATTTGTTTTTCACGTAACTGGGAATATTTAAAAAATCTTTGGAAGTTTATTAACAAATGCAATATTAATTGATATTAATATTTAATATTTATTAAGGAAATGTTTCAAATTTGGTTTCTTCGTAAATGAGGATTTTAAGACAATATTTCGGTATTGTGTAACAAAATTGCTATTTTTAAATGAAGTATTAATATTTATTAAATAAATGTTTCAAAATTCAATTTTCCACATTCCTTAAGATCAAATTTAGTTTCGTGTAAATGGGGATTTAAAAAAATTATTTCGGAATTATTAATTTTAAATAAAAAATTTATATTTATTTTATAAAAGCTTTAAAATTCCAAATTTCAACTATCCCTCAAGTTTGGTTTACCCGTAAATGGGGAATTTTTTAAAATATTTGGGAATTCCCAAAAAATTTCAATTAATAATTTTAAATTAAATATTTACAATTATTTGACATTTTTTTTTAACAATTGCCAGTATTCCAGAATACAAATTATGTTACTCCTTAAATGGAACATTTTGAAAAGTTTTTAGGAATTTAAAATAATTTAAAAATGTTTATGCAATTTATTTATTTACTGCCGTATTTATAAAAAAAATTAAAGTAGACTTCAAGTGTACATTAAGAAAATTTTGTCTTAAAGCACACTTCAAGCCTACTTTATTTTTTATAAATACGGCAGATAAGGTCTAAATAATATATTTTTAGTTTGTGATTGAAATGATTTAACTACAAAGCCCATAAATACAGCTTATAATAAGCAGAAACTGAAGCATACTTTTAGAATGCTATATATAATTAAATCAATAGCAGGAAAAACCATCTACATCCACATATTTTACACAATTTTCGTTATATGCTACCAATAAAATATGATGGCATTAATGGCAAGTTTTATTTTATTTTTGTGGCCTTTTTATTTTGTTTTTTTTTTTGTTGTAGTTGGTGTTTTTTCGTGCTCAAAATTCAACATATAGCGATGATGATGAAAAACCGAAAACAACGAAACAACAGATAAAACAATAAATTTTGGTATTAACGTCAAAATTGAAATCACAGACAGACTTGAAAAAAAAAAAATCCACAAAACTGAATAAAAAAAAAAAACACTTGACACAAAGAAAATAAAGCAACAAATGGTGAAAATAAAATTGACCAGCAAAAAGGACAGACTAACATAACAACACCCAATAGCCCCCTTTTTGTAAACACTGAAAGGCACAAAAATAAGAAGAAAACAAGAGCAAACACCAAATGGACAAATGGTCTAAAGGACGAACTGGACGCAGCAGCCGCGTTAGCGTCAGAGTACAACAGCTTTTACTTTTATTTTGAAAAAATATACACACTTAAAAAAATAGGCCAAAACGAGGAAAAAATATATGTATAAAAAAAAAATACACATTTTGTATGCCAGTTTGAGCCATGTTACAAAAAAAATTCATTCATAATTTTTGTTGGTCTTTTTAGGTCATGGTTTCAAATGACCACTGAACACAGAGCCTCCTCCTTTTAGCGCAAAAAGTAGCCGAAAAATACAATTGTTCAACATGAAGGAACAAAAAAAATAAAAATAAGGCAAGGAGGCCATGACTACTCCTTCTTTTCGGCATTTCTCTAGGTCCAGCAAACAAAATGACCATTACAACAAACGGCCAGCCAGTTTGAATGACCATTCGTTGTCTTTATACAACTTTTCATTACGAAAACTTGCTGACCAGTGACTAGGCAGTCAGAAAGTCGTAGTTGGTGTTTAAGTTAAAAAACAGCAGGAATAATTTTACTAAATGGAAAACTGCACAAGAGAATATAAAAAAAATGTAAAAAGCAACAAAAAAGTTTTTCATCCTCTTTATTACCCCCACCACTCTAACCCAAGGCAAACAATATATAAAAAAGAAAAGCAAAGAAAAAATGTTGGAAAAATTACTCAGAAAAAAAATATAAAAAGACACTAGAAAAAATGCTGAAATCCCTCGGAAAATAAATACAGCAGCAAAATGCAGAACAAAAAACAAACAAGAGAAATCCTTGTATATGGACAATAGGGAAACATTTTTCAACGGAAGGCTCAAAAGTATGAAATTGTATAAAAAAATATAAGGGAAAACTCAAATCTACAGTGGTATGGGTAAGGTATTGGTCAATACTTGAGTATAATTTTTATTTCTTTTTCATGTCGTTTTTAATATTGCTCTTGATGTTCTCGTCAAAAAGAAATCAAGAAAGTAAGAGGGGGGTGAGTTTTGTTTTTCTGTTCTTTTATTTTTTATTTTTCTGTCTCTGGTGAAAACTTTTGTGCGTGTTGATATTTTTTTTTTTTTTAAGTTCTTCTATATATTTCTGTTGATGGTTGGGTGTCAAGGTGGTTGACATTGGCTACACTGCTTGTTCATAACCATCAGGGTGAATACTATTGAATTTTCTGACGATTGGAATGTCGTGGGCCCAACTGCCCCGCCGGTTTGGCAACTGCAGGAAAACAGAAATTGTAAAAAAGTTGATTTTTTGTGTGTGATTTTTGTGGTAGCTTTTTTTTTATTATTATGTTGGTGATTTAGTTAACCACTTGTATTTGTAAAGGCTTCTATATATTGACAGTAATCTTACATTTTTTGTAAGTAGTAAGTAAGTAGTTGGGTGTACTTATGTAGTTCGAAATCGAACCTAAATGTAGACACTAGATTATATTTTTAGGTATGCAATATTAATTTTAATTTGTTATTATGAATTAATGTTACACTATTCAAGAATATAAACAGTTTCAAGCTGCAATTTCAATTTATAATAAGTTGAGCACCAAATAAATACATTGACTAATTTATGTTTTTTAATAAATTTTTATTATTTTCTGTAAACTTATTCTTTTTTTAAATTCTTTTTTACCCTGCACCTCCATAAGTGGCGATTGAGGGTATATATACGTTTGTCATTCCATGCGAAACATCTTTTCAAAAAATCCAACAAAGTAGTTACATATATTATTGATCTTTATGAAATTCTAAGTCTTTTGAACTATGTCCGTCCCTCTGTGTCTTTGTGTAAAACACTCTCACGTCAAAAATACAAAACCAAAATCAAAAAAATTCCATAAAATCCTGTATTATTCACCTAAGCAGTTAACTATTAAAAATCAGTAAAATCGACTGAACATAAATGTGAGACAACCTCCAAAAAAGTTGATATTCTTCAAAATTGTTTAAATGTATTGCATATCATAAAACTTCACACACGTAATTTCTAGATTTAAAGGATAAACCTGTTGGAAATTGTAGGTATCGGTCCATGATTTTTCCTAGCCCCCAGATAAATATTTATAGAATAGCGATATATTAACCAAATTGAGCATAAAATAAGTTTTTCGATAAATGATAATGTAAAATTTTTCACTTCCGACAATTATTTAAATACGTATAAATCTCTTAAAAATATAAGAACACTTTCGACAAACACATCACCCTATATTAATCTTTTGTACATATTGATATTGAACCAACATTTTTTTTAGTTTCTGCAATTCTAATTATATTCAGGTGCAAGATATTTATGAATCGGAACAGTGGAATGAATATAGCATACTAACTTGTTTGTTGTGAAATTACTGATTTTTGTTGATTGTTTCAAAGTGAAGGGGAAACCAAATCAGTAAAGAAACCAACAGAGTAATATTTTAAAAACGTTACTAAAAAAAAATATTAACTTTCCATTTTAAAATGCTCGAAATAATATTTATAAATTCCAATTTAGAGGAACACTAAACACATGTTTTCAAGAATTATTAATTTATCATAAAAATAGTGATTTTTTTTTTGCTATAAAATTCTAAAATATTCACCCCTATCGTGAATAAAAATTCTACATGAAATTTGTTCCCTTTTCACATTTTTCCTATTAAAATTTAATGTTAAAAAAAATAAAAGGGAACAAATTTCATGTGGAATTTTTATTCACGATAGGGGTGATTTTTTCAAAAATCTCCATTTGAGGGGAATCAAGTTTTTTAATTTAAAAATTAATATTTCATTTAAAACTACAAATTGTTACTATTGTTATACAATTGCCAAATAATTTTTTTAAAAATACCCTTTTACAGGAAAACAAAATTTAGTTTTAAAGAAACTGAAAATTGAATTTATGAAACATTTCTTGAATAAATATTGAAATTTTAATAAAAATATTAAGTTTTATTACTATTACATAATTTCCAATAAAATTTTGTAAATATTCCCATTTACGGGTAAGCCGAAAAAATATTTTTTAAAAATTTCTTAAAAATAATAATTTTGCCTTCTATTACACAGTTTCGAAATATGTTTTAAATATCAACATTTTACTTCAGAGACACTCTTAATTTTATTTTTTTTTAAATTAACTTTCTTAAATATTAATTATTTTTTAGTTTCATAACAACAAAACTCAAAAAGACAAATTATATTTCGTATATTTCCTCATATTTGGAAGTAAAGACAGATTTTCCTGAAACTATGCTATATATTTTTATCTATAACTTTTATGGAATATCTTATAAAACCAGCAAAAGATCTAGAAATAATTTTCAGACATTACAACAAATAAAAATTACAAGATTATTATACATTCTGGCACTAACTGCACTCCTTCAAATAACAACTTAAAAAATACAAAGATTATATGTATAAGAAAAAAATACTAAAAATAAAACCAAATCCTGTGCACTCTCACACATAATACATGTCCTTATGTTGCTGTATCATGCTCACATGTGATGTGGCAAACATCACTATGCAGCACTCACTGGAAACTAAAAAAAGTAACAAAACAGAAAAATATAACAAAAAAAAAAAAAAAAAGCGAATAGGAACACTACCAATCAGCAACGACGTAGCATAAGCACAAGTAAGCACAACAAATACTTTTACGTTTTCTTTTCATAAATATACACACAACCTCATACAAGCATTTACGGATGCAGTGCACGTAGTAAAAGCTGCGCATATGTGGAGACATATAAACATACATATATGTATGTATGTGTATATAAAATCAACACAACATTACAAAGAAAAAAAAACTAAAGCCTATTTATAGGAGGCTGCTGTAAAATAATATAACAAAA
The DNA here is from genome assembly GCA_950370525.1 of Bellardia bayeri. Classification (NCBI taxonomy): domain Eukaryota; kingdom Metazoa; phylum Arthropoda; class Insecta; order Diptera; family Calliphoridae; genus Bellardia; species Bellardia bayeri. The sequence goes on from OX493268.1 coordinate 4,356,275, forward strand.
CTTTAGTTTGATTTTATTCTTTTTTAGCAAAAATAACAAGAACACAATTTTTGCAATGGTAACATAAATTATAAATGATGCAGCTGTAAAGGAAAATAGCGGGCCAGGAATGGTGGTCATAAGGAAGTCTTTGTACGCCGAAAAAAATGGCAATTGCTGCACTTAACTGACAAACACACCTATCTTTTTTTAAAAGAAGACTGAAGTTACAACAAAAAAAGAATTAAAATCAGACGCACACACGCTTAAGTTAACGCAATTTTTTTTTCTTCTTTTTATATGAGATTAACAACAAAATGTGTGCTGTTTTATTATGTTTTTTTAGTATACTTGGAATGGGTGGGGGAGAGGAGGAGAATTTAAATGAAATTTAATGGAAAAGTGGAAGAATAAATTTGTTTTTGAGGAAAGCTAAAAATGCTGCTTAAAAAGCTTAAATGTGTATAAAATGACATTTTAAAAAATGTACAAATACGCCATTTGAATAAAAATAAACCAGCAAAAACTAAGTTTTAACATGTTATTAACTAAAATTTTAGCAATTCCCTTATTAATGCATAGTTTACTAACTACATTACTTAGAACTAGTTTAGTAATGTATAAATTATTATTGGTAAGTTATTATATTTTTTATGAAATGTTTCAAAATTTAAAAATTGTAACTGGGGATTTTCAAATTGGGAATGGTTTAACTGAAGGCAAAATTAATATTTTTTAATGCAAGATTTGTATTTATTAAAGATTTGTTTTAAAATTCAAATATTCACTGGGGATTTTCAAAAAAATTATTTAGGAATTGTGTAACTGAATGCAAAATTATTATTTTTTGAATCAAAGTTTTATATTTATCAAAGAAATGTTTTAAAATTAAAATTTAAACATTCCCAAACATCAAATTTGGTTTCCCCGTAACTGGGGATTTTCAAAAAATATTTGGGAATTGTGTAACTGAAAGAAAAATTAATATTTTTTAATAAAAGAGTATTATTTGTAAATAGAATGATTAAAATTCAAATTTCCACATTCCCTAACATCAAATTTGATTTCCCCGTAAAAGGGATTTTTAAAAAATATTTGGGAATTGTATCACAAAAGCTAAATTATTAGTTTGAAATAAAAAATTAATATGTGGCAAATAAATTTTTTAAAAATTTAAATTTCCTGTCTCCCTAAAATATATTTTCTTTCCCCGTAACTGGAAATTTTGAAAAAATATTTGGGAATTATACTTTTTAATTAAAAAGACAATATTTATTAAAGTAATATTCAAAAATGTTTAATATTCCATGAATAAGAAATGGTTACTCTTAAGATGGTAATATGTATTGATATTAGAAATTTATAAACATTTTAAATTGATAATGAACAATTAACAATTGCTTTAAAAAGTAATATTTTTTTAATTTTTATACTTGTTTTTTATAATTTTAAAGTTTTGTATAAGAAAACTTGACGAAGTATTTTTGTTCAAGACATTTTTTGGGAGTTTATGTAGGACTGCAAATTTAATCTAATTAATTGTAAGTTTTCTATAAAATAACATTTCAATTTATTTCTATGTACATAATTTAAAACATCTTCATGTTAATTAAAATTATTTAAATGGAAAAACAATTACCTGTCTCCCATATACATACTGCATAATAAATTGAATTTAACATCCTAAAACTATACTTTAGTTATTGTTCTTATAAAATGCATTGTATGTAATTTCAAGGCTTTTACTAGCTATGATTATTTTATGCTATCAACAACTAAACAATTGTCTACTGTATACATGTGTATGCATATGTGTAAGTCTACATAACACTCTCAAGCATTTATATGGTTGGTATTTCACTCACTAACAATAAAAGGCAATTCAATTAACCTCATTAAAAAGTAACAACTTTTGTAAAAGAAACTCTTACCATTTATACATGCAAAGAACTTTAACTACCAAAACATAAACTGAATAGAACAGAACAATTAGAAAGAAAGAAAAAACAACAAAATTTTACAATTGCATTAAGTAACACATGGTAAAATGAAAAAGAGAAGCAAATCCAAGACGATTGACGGGCGACATGCTATTATCCTTTCAATCTAATTAACAATACGTCTAAGGTAAGTAACTAACAAATTTTGCTTAAATTATACTTGTAGAAAGACACAATTTTAGAATTCTAGTACTAAGTGCACTGGTAGTTTTTAAGACAGTAATAAAAATCAATATTTAAATTAAATAAATAAAGATGTTTGGAGAAGTTAATGGTGACAGTCAAAGAGAGCTACATAAAACAAGACAATGATACAATGCACAATGCGGTACAATCAAAATGATATGGGTGAATTAGTCTACCATTTCTAACTGGCAGATTCGATTTACATGGAATTTCACACACAAGTAGAAGAGTAGTATCCAAGTTAAAGTTTTTAGGATAGACTCCAACGACTTCTGAGGAGCTACAGTCTGAGGGCGCAAAATCGGGCACCTCAGCTATAATGCAATCTGTTACAACACATGCTAAATTCGGCTATGACTAGCTTCATCCAAAATCATTTTGATTATAAACAAACATTTTCAACTTATATTCCATACAACTTTAAACAAAGTCTAATTAAACTTTCACATATGAAGAGCATTTATCACTCTTTGACTTTTAAGTTAAATAAAAATGAAAGGCATACAATTGCATGCATGTGTCATTTAAATAATAAAGTATTTTGTTAAGAAAATAATTAAAAAAAATAAAATAATTAAATTTAGAACAATCAGAAAGCAATAAATGAAACAACAAAAAGAAACATATAATAATAAATGATTATGAAAGTTTCAATTATATGAATAACAAAAAAAAAAAAAAAAACAGAAAGAAAAAACCTAAAGTATAAAATAAGGCGTATAAGAAAAATGCTTACAACTAAACTTATCATTTGCTGCAAATAAAAAGAATGAATCGTTGTCGTTATCGTTTTTGTTGTTGTTTTTGTTGTTATTATTATAGTAGTTCTGACACATGATAATTGTGTTAACCATTCATTGTGTATAACAGCAACAAACTCATTGAAAAAAGTACACAATACTTGCAAGTTTGTTGCAACTTAAAGCATAAACTTAGGCTGTATACGTTACAGTTATTTGAGTATGTATGTTTGTGTAAGTATAGTTATAATTAAAATAAATTTTCAATACAATGCAGTCATGTTTTTAGTTTTTCTTTATTTTCTTTTCTGTTTATTTATTTGCTTGTTCAAAACCAACAACCCTTTTCTCTTACGTTTGTACTGACTCAACGTCTTACGTCTTGTTTTTCTATACATGTAATTACTTTTCCTCGATTTCATACTCCTCTCACCCTACATAGTGAAATATTCTATAACTTGTGGTGTTGGTTGCTTTGGTAGTTTTTACATGTCCATGTACATGTTGTATTCGTAATCAGACTGCCAAATACAATAAATGCAACTATTCATTTATGTCAACGATAATGACATTTATACATTGGCTGGCGTATGGCTGGTTGTAGGTAGGTATAACTTAAGAGTTTACAATACATGTAATGAAGCAAAACATTTGCAAATGTAATATACATTTAAATATGGCTCAGGACTTGTTGGTATGTGTTAGTTGAATACTAAAATTATATTTAGCTAAATTGTTGGTTTTTTGTTTTTGTTAAGACGCAGTATACAATTTCTTGAGAAAATAATTAGAAAACTAGGCATGGCATGTCTGGTGGTGAAAAGCACTCAGAATTAGTAAAGAAGACAGAAAATATAAATGTTAAAAATGTTGCAAAATTAAGCAGATGTTAGGAGTGTAAATATTAAAAGTAGGCAATACATTTTATAAAAAAAAATAATATTTAGTAATTGCTTTAAAGTAGCAAAAGTATTAGTCGAGCTATAAAAAGATACAGTTAATGTCACAGTTATGGGTTATGACTACATTTAAAACCAGGTTAATTTATTATGGTGTACAAATTAGAATTGTTGTGCCAAGAAGCCCCTAAATTCAGGCAACAAAAATTGGTAAGCTTTTTATAACCGATATATTTATATTTAGCTAAATGTTCTTACTAGTATTCATACTTGTTTTAACAATTGCAAATCTCTTTATTTTATTTTAAAACAATATGATGTTGATGTTGCAATTTATTTTAAAATATATATAAAAGAAATAAATTTAAGCTGCAATTTTTTGACCGCAATAATTCAATTAAACAAATAAAATATTTCCTTTTTTTTTGCTCAACAAACAAACCACAAAGAATACAGGTATATAAAAATGGTTGTTTAGAAAGTATATAAAATAAGTGTATTATATAACAAAAGTATATAACAACAAGCTTATATAAACTTGTAAAAGTATGAGGAAACTTTATAAATTACCCACAACTTTTAAAGGAGACAATAAATAAATAAGAAAATTAAAAAAAATCTCAAACTCAATTACTTGTTATAATCTACAGAAAGAAGGGAAATAAATTTAATATTTGCAATTATATGCAGCTATTATATGTGTGTATAAATATGTACAACAATTTATTTTATATTTATAAAATTATAGACTTTGATTGTATAGGGAAATTGTTATATATAACATATATATATATATATATATAATATATATATATATATATATGTATGTATGTTATATCTGCCGATTTATGAGGCTTATGTTGCCTAATTATTGCCTAATTTTAGGCTCAAAAATACAAGTAAATAACGAAATTCTTGATTTGAGTAGATTATTTCATAATTTCTAAGCGAAACTAAAATTCATTTATAAATATTGTTTAATGATTGGGATATTTTTTTCACACATCCGTCATGGGTTCAAATTTACTTCAATTTTAATTTCAAAATAAATGACTTTTACAAAAAAACTGTCATAAATTATTCCTCGATTTGAAGATATTATTCCTTAATTTCTTAGTAAAACAAGAGTTGAAAAATTCCAACAGTGATGGAAATGTATTTGAGTTAGATACTGGCCACATGACAACTTTCGCTTGATAATTTTTATTATATTTTTATTTGCAGCAAAAGCCAAGAGCTTTACACTTTATAATTGTACAAGTCAAACCGTGATTGAAATATGTTTAAGTGAACTACTACGCCTTTTGCTAACTTTTCGAAATGATTTAAACCAACATATAATCTGTAAAATAAATAAATGAAGTATTTGAAGGATTTTAAAATTTTTGGACTTTCAAACATCAACTTTGAAACAACAAAAATCTCTGAATTTGAGCAAATTTTCTAATCAAATGGTTATCAATTTTATTTTACAAAGAGACAATTTTAATGTTATATTTTTAAAAAGATTTAACTTTTTAAATTATTATCATTTTTAACTTTATTTCACGATTATTTTCCTCAATTTAACTGTACTTAGCGGATACAAGAAATAAATTTAGAATAAACTAGTAACTACTGATGGGGCTATATAGAGAAAAGTGTTACCTTCCCGATGATATAATTCTCTAAAATCTAAAATTTATTTTAAATTTTCAATCTTTTTCATATATAAGAGTAGATTCGTGTCAACTCTAAAATCTCTCTAATGGAGCTATAGTCAATTTGAAATTTAAAAACTAATTTCTATTTAACATACCGTACATTGTGCAATGTACAGTTTAATAAGATATTATTATGTCCTACATTTAGGCGAGCTATAACATAAACTTACACATTTCAATTTGATAGCAAATTTTGCTTAAATTCCTGAATCTTCACGTTCATAACTATCCAACATATTATTGATTTTTTCCCTTTTAACACTTTAAAATTAAAATTTTTCAAATTCTTTTTTTTGCTGGGGCTAGAAATTAAATAGAATCTCTTCATAAACAAATATTTTCATTGCCTATATTAAGGCTTAGATTTTAGCCCAATAATAGAGTATTATACTTTAACTCAATACAGATGTTGCATTTAACTCTTGTATACCTATGCATCATTGTCTATGATTTGATTTTTGGCAACATTGTTTTTGGGGAGAAACAAAAACATCAAAAAAAAAAAAAACTTGTTTCTCAGTTTACAGGTTTTGTTATTGAAAATATTAGTGTTAAATTTTTGTTGTTGTTGGGGTACAAAGGCTTTAAGGCTTAAGATTTATGTATAATTTAAAACACCCTTTACATTTGAGCAATTTCTAAACAGAAATCAAAAATGATTTTAGTAGACACATATGTATATTGGCATTGGAAAAGAAATGGTCAAATAATCTAATAAGAGACCTCATCATCAGGTATGTATGCCTGTTTAGATGTTTGAAGTCGTAGCAGACCTAATGTCTGTATGTCTACTAACTTACACTTATTTTCTACAATGTTCGAGAATGACTTTTAATTTATGCAACAAATCAGAGTATACCGTAAGGCTAAATAGCCACATACTTACATACATATGTACATACCTACATATACATACAATGCCGATTTATACACACACTAACATGTCTACTTAGATCGTTTGGTATACATACTCGTATGTACATGTGTATGTCTGTATGTTACATAGTTTTCTCCAAAATATAAGGATTTTAAAAGTATTTGTTATTGTACATATAGTTATTTTTTGGGGTTAGAGAATAATAGCCCAAGTATTGTAGAGAATTAAGGTGGCATTCTAAATGTTTGGATATTTAAGACACTTGCATAAATGTTAAATTTGTGTTGGTGTTTAAATACATACAAACAATATAATGTTCATTGTTTGGTTTCTACAAAGACATTTATAAACACACACACACACAGGCATTTTATGTATATATTGGAGTCTAATACACATATAAAGTCTAATGATATTCTCATATTTTTGACATTTAAAAGACAAGGACATGACTGAGGTTTAGTCCAATATAAAGTGATGAACAAAATAAGTTAACGTGCCATCAAGCTTTATCCGACCTAAGATAAGTAACAATTTAGGTTGCTGGCTTGTTTTTAATTGTAAAGGCATTGTCAAAGGTTGACTACTTTACATATTATAGCAAACTACCAAACTGCCCCTTTGCAGTCAATGTAAAGTCATTTTAGTTTAATCTAGATTACAATCATTAACCAATGATATTATTAATGAGTGAATGGTTGATAAAACTATTAGTTTGAAAAAGTCCATTGAAATTGCTGGGTGAACTCAGTATTGAAGCTCTTGTATACACAAATTGAGTTCGTGTTGTTGGTCGGCGCTTCATAGTATTTATGTATTTATTTTGTCAATGAAGCTAAAAAGTTTGTTAGTATAAAAAAGGGGAAGAATGTGTATAATATACATACATATTATTTCATCCATACTCCATGATCTCTTTATGTCGTACACTGCTTTATGTTTCTATTAATTGTATTCTTGACCTTGTTGTTGACTACTACAACAAGATTATTTTTACATATTATTATTACGCTCATATTTGGCTAAAAAGACGTAACATATATTTAAACTCGTTTATTTGTTTAAAAATCCTTTTGTTATTTAGGCCAAAGCACAACAAATATATAATTAAAATTTATTTGATGCTGTTTGATAATGCAGCAAAACTCTTTTAAAAGTATACAACGTTAAACAAATTTGTGCTAAAACAAGTGGTTAGGCTTTTTTGAGTAAATATTTGCCAAATGTGACCGTTCCTTAAGTATAATTGTTAAAATTTATACATGTTTTTTTTAAAGATTACCTTTTTTCAAGGTAGTAACACATTTTTAGTTATAACTTTTTTTCTTTTTTTTACTTAAACGATTTAATTGATTTTCAATAGAAAACCGCCTAGGTTAGTGATAAATATTCTCGATGGGTTTCTTTAACAATGGTATTGTATTTTAGAAGTGAGAGTGTTTTACACAAACACATAATGATATATATAACTAAATGAAGTTTGAATTTAATAATGATGTAGAAAACTTAATTAAATCTTAAATGAGTATTTCTAAATATTACTTAAAGAAGCATACATTTATATATATTCCTTTCGGTCGCCTGGGAAAACGAAATCTAATATTAAAATTTCGTTTTTGTTTAGAAGTTTTAAGATTTGTTTTAAAAACTCTTAAATAAAATTAAAGATTCTCTAGTTTTATCAATCACTGTAAATGTGAAGAACCACATATATACACATACACATTGCCAAGCATATAAGTATGTCTCTACATACCCCTGTCGTACAGTTGTCATCATCCAAAATGAATCTCATTTACATTTAAATTAACATTGAGAGCAGCACCAAGAAATAATGAGCTTGCTCAAGAGCGAGAGAGAGAAAGCAAAACTAAAACTATGTTTTTTTTTTGTTTTTTTTTTTTTTGAAGAAAACAATTTACGTTTGTCATAAGAATCTGGTCAAATATTAAAGTAAAAAGGTTTATACTCATAGTATCCTGAAACTTTTCATATTTGATGTAGAATAAGTGTGAGAAAACATTTACTTCAACTATTAAATATGTGAGTGTTAATATTTTTCGAATTTTAAACTTCTCTAAATATTCCCTTAAGGATATTTTAATTATTTGTTTGTTTAAATGTATGGTAATATGTGTGTAGATATTATTATTAAATTTTCTTTATTCTTTTTATTCAATATCTATATAATTAATTGTTTTATGTTTACTAGAGCATCAATAATTAAAAAAAATATCTTTCGCAATAAAATCTGGTAAGAATAATATATTTGCTGTGGTCTTTTTCACCAAAGCTTATATGGGAAACCTAATGATATGCCTTGATATTTTTAAAAATTTCAATATTATTTATATTAAGATAGTAACAAATTACATATCGTCGTGGTGAATGCAAAACCAAAATTAGGGCTCCTATAACTGCAATTTATCTTGTGCCGTTCAGGCAATTAGAAGAGAGCTTTTGCGCGCTATTGCAATATGACGAATGTTCAGTATGTTTCAATTTTTCTCAGAAATATTCAGTTTTTTGTCTCTCCTGCAAAAGTATGATTTTGTGACATACAGCCTATTGCATTCACCACCACGAGATGTATTCTAAAATCTGATGTCCTACTCTATGATAGTTATATTAAATATTTATTTTAAAGATAAAAAATCATTGTCGCTATTTAGATCAACCTCACCATCTCTCATCAAGTGCTCGATTTTTATGGTCACGAACTACATTTTCTTCCTTTATGATTCGCTCGTACATTATTTTTTATATAAACTAATATTTTAGACTATACTGATTTATTTCCATTATTAGACCTCCCTGTTTTTCATTAGCTTTTCTGTACAGCAACATTGCTTGAAGGAAAACTATTTGTATAACTGCATTATTTAGGCAAAATTAATTGATAGAATGTAAATCACCGGTATTTAATGCAATAAATAAACCTGCCTTAGAAAAATGTTTCACACAAATTATGAAATCTTTAAATCCTAAACAAATCTACAGACAATCTAGAAAATCCTTTATAAATTTCAAAATTAAATTTCAAACAGTTGGTCTGATTTTGACATGTATTAAAAGGAAAACTAAGCAAAATGCTAATTTATAATATCTAAACAATATACAACAACTTTAGCTCCACAATAAATACAAACTCATTTAAAGAGCAATATGTAGACAACTAATAAGCAAATATAGACATCTAATGCCCACAAAACCCCTTTTTTTTTGCTTACACAAATTTTATGTAAAACTTTAGAGAGGTATAATGCAAAATATATTCAATATTATGCAACGGACCATAAGGATAATTAGAAAGCTTACCCTCGGCCTCAAACTCAAACCTTTTATTAGACAAATAAAACAAACACAACGCCTTACCAAGATGCTGTTTGTAGCAAGACAGCAACTAATAAATTGAGACATGTTTGTTGTGTATACGAAATAACAACAACAACAACAACAAACTTTCTGTAAAACTTAAGATACATTTTTGGTGTATGTATTAAGTATTAAGCAGTAAGTATGTGTAGTATACTTTTGGGCAGCTAGTAAATTTGTATTGTTTAACTAGCAACATAGCAACAGCAAGACAAAATTCGAGAATTTTCTTATTTAAATATTCTATAACAAGTATACGCACTCCCGGCTAAACAAAATTTAAAATCTAAAATAGATGTTTAAGATATTGAAAAAATATATATGTACATATGTATGTATAAATATGTATGTATGTATATTTCTTTGCTGTTGCGTATAATGAATGATGTTATTTAAAACTACCCACAAACACTCTTCTGCAGACAAAAACACATACTTAAGGATAATATTGAAGGGTAAACAATAACCACACTCTGGAATACACATACATATGTAGAGACATATAGAAAATTTAATAATATAATGATCAACATGCTCACATACTACTGTTAAGTAACCAAACTAGCCTCTTGAACTTTAGACTCTCTCCCCTTATTCTTTGTCTTTCAATAAACCTACCACAATATCCTCTAACAAAATCTTTCTTCTACCACTCCTACCTCTAACCCGGGTTAAAGTATCCTTAGAAAATCCACGTAAGACAGAATTAACTCATACCCCCAACTTTGGTTTAAATCTTTATACAATATTTGTAAATACATGCTAAATTGAACTCTAATACACCCACACCCACTCTCACATACATATTTTAAAAGACATGTTTTAACCCTGCAGTTTTAAAGTTAGTAAACGTTAAATTGAGACTGGTTTCAAGACAAACTTACTGGTTACATTTTTACACAGAAAAAAATAAAAATTAATTTTAATTAAAATATTTGTGGAATCAATTAAAAATTTAATTGAAATCGGACCTGTAAACAAAATGATAGTATCAAATAAAAAAAATTTGAGATTTAATTGAAAATATTAGAAAAATCAGAAATAGTAATTAAATCAATTAGAACTTTAATTGAAAATTATTTTAAAATCAATTAACGGTTTAATTGAAAAAAACATGATTTTTTTCTGTGTAAGGTAAAATTATTAAATCTTTTCTAAGTTAGTTTGTGCTTAACTAATTAAAGTTTTTTGTAGCTTTGCAAATATTTACTAGCACTGCCGGGTATATGACCATATGCATGAATTTCCACACACTTTCCTCTACATATACGCCCAAATAATCTTCAACATTTAATTAGTATTTTTCACATATATAGACCAGTCAGTAACCTAACAAAACCCTAAGGCCAAGATGAAGATGAAGACGTAGATGATGTAGGTAAATTTTAAAGAAAATTTGAGTAGTAGAAGGATTTATAAACAACTTTATTATATACATACATACATATATTAGAGTACATAAACATATAGTTATTTGTATATAAGCATACACTACGTACATATTTAAGTAACTAATGCAGATAATTTGTATGGACGTTAGAAAATACTGGGTAATGAAGTCGTAAATTTTACTTATTTTATCTCGCTTTCTTGATTTACAGAACTCGACTCATTAAAAGCGAATTTAATGGCATCTGATCAATAAATGGGTGGCACAAGTACCAAATTGTTGGTGTTGAAATCATTAAAACCAACATCGTTGGGCTGCTGACATCCAAATATATGAATTTTTTAATTAGTAGCACATAATATGTTTATTCTGCAGACTGTAAAAGCTACCAGCATCACTTTTCAAGAAAAGCGTGAAAACTGTACTGTCCTTACCAGAGTACATTGGATTTACTAAGATATTTTAAATATTTTAAATTGTATTTTTCAAAAAAAAAAAAAAAAATACAAATTGTTTTCATTCTTATTATTTTTTTCAAGCAAATTAAAGTTTTCAATTAAATTTTGGCAAACCACTTATGACTATCAAAAGATACATAGAAAACTTATCTGTATACACTCATCATAATTTCATCAATAGGCTTAAATAAAAAAAAATGTCATAGGATTAATACTAAATTTTCATGAAACTATTGAAATTTGATAACTTACCCTGTATAATTAAATCTATACTACTCACATATTTGTTAAGTTCTAATCATTTTCTTCTAAGACCCCACTAAAATCACAAAATTTTAAAACCTCTTCTATGAACTACATACTACTTATCATAACTAGAAAATGAATTTAAATTTCTTATGCAGGACATGTTATGGTTTCACACAACAACAACAACAAAGTATACATATACATAAACCAAGGAAAAACAAACAAGCCTTGAATGTTTAGCTATGTAGGAAAATTCAATTTGGAAAATGTTATTTAAAGGTATGAGTGCTAATACACTATACATATACAATATATTTATATGTACATACACATATACTTTGAACTAATTGTAAATGTAAGTGTTTTAATGTGTGTGAAGGTTTTAGATTATTTTTAGTTGTTGCTGTTGTATACATTAAACGTTATGCAAATTCCTTGCCAACACCTTTAACAAATACATATACACTAGCACTTTAACACACACACACACACAAACATACCAATACACTTGTTCTTTTGTATACATTTATAATTTAAAACATTTACTCTCTCATACAAACACAATTGCCTTTTATAATTAATTTTATAGTTAAAATGTACAAGACACAACGTGCACATATTCATTCTTATTCTATATGTATGTATATTGTTTAGAGAAATTTCTAAGAAAATTTTAAAACATACATACAAATAACATACACTTACACTACCCTCTATGCTATATTACAAAATGTCTGAATCTTTATTATTATGTTGGAATAAAACAACAATAACTACAATAAATTGTTAGTTAGTATAAACTTAGTTATAATATTCTTAATAATGCAATGGGTTTTCAATACTATTTTAAATGATAAATTTACTCATACACACAGTCTTAGACTAGCAATGCATGCACACATACATATATAGATTTTTAAATGTTAGAGTATCTATGTATATATGGGTATCAATTATTGTTAGATGTCTGCTTTAGTAACTATGTACCTATACATACATATGTATATGTTAGCTTAAAGTCAAATTGTAGTGTATTGGTTTTAGTTTTCTTTTTGTTGTAGCTATTTTTATTGTGTTTGTATGCGTTTCTTTGTATTGAGTTGAAATTATAAGGAAGGAAGTTTAAATTTATGGTTTGCAATTATTAGACATTTAGTAAGAATTTTTTTTGTATATTGTAATAAAACAATGAATGATGTTGGTATATAAATAAATATGCAGAAAGAAATCAATTTATGTATACAGTATTGAGAGTATTCTTTATTCTAGCTTAATTTGTAGAGCACATTTTTTCAAGAAACTAAATATTATGCTCAATTTTTAACATGTTCACAAAATCTTAATAAATGTAAAACAAATTAGAGAAATATCTTCTGAATTGTGATACGAAAGAATTCTTCTGACATTTATTTTTTAAAGATAATATCAGCATCATAGTCGCAGCAGCTATATTGTTGCTTCATTCATAAGTTCCAATTTTAATGAACCACCCAATATTACCATAATTACATAACATTACACCCTGACAATTTTTATACAAAAACACAACAATGCCAAAATTTATACCCTTTATGAAAACACGCAAGACATTTTGTTCAAGATTCTATTTGGTTGATTTTCAATTACAAACTACTTAGGCAAAAAAAAGTATTCTAGGTGATTTCCGTTTGTTTCCTTTTAGTATTTTGGCCGAGAGAATAAACAGAATATATCAAAATGGGTATTATGTAGAAACTGTCACCATCCATATCCAGACTATGCTGCATTACCATCAAATTGAATAAAGCTCATATACCCCGATAAACTATTTCGTTCTCTTCCTTATGCTTGGTTTTCACTATGTCATTTTTGTTGTCAAATTGTCCAAATTGTTGGCAATTGTATGAAAACGGGTTGTCTATGGCGTATAATTATTGCAAACACGTTTTCATACAATTGCCAACAATTTGGACAATTTGACAACAAAAATGACAACAAAAATGACATAGTGAAAACCAAGCATTACGCAATTAATAAACTCCGCAGTCGATTTTGAAGTACCGGCCTCATACATCCTTTGTGTATTCGTTATTTTTCGTATATAAAACCAACATCCTACAGTGGTCTTTCATGTCACTTTCACTATTACTCCGATAAAAAAAAAATGTCAACTTGGAATAGTCTAAAGTGAACACCTTTTTAACTGTTCAGACAGAAAAATTCTGGAGAAATGAACTTAAAACCTCATATTATGTTTATCTTCAAGAAAAACGAACATATTTTACTTTAAATATTAAGTTCACTGTCCTTTAGGCTGCACTTTTAATCTATTAATTTCTATATGACATTAATAAAAACTTAGACATCTCCAACAGAGAGAGAGAGAGGGAAAGAAAAAAAAACTACAAATAGTTGTAACTTATAAACAGCTGTGTTAAAAATATGACAAGCAATAGAGACAGACAATTAGAAATACATAATTTAAGCAAACTAAAGCCAGAAAGAAATGAAGAAATAATAAAAATCTTCAAAAACACCCACACTTGAAATATAAATTTCCATAGTAACAAATTCTACAGCTACAAAACCACATTATGTTTTACTGGCAATAACTATTCTAGCTAAGAAACGGACAGACAGACAGAGAGAGAGAAAGATGTTGCATGGAAGACATCTTTAGAAAACTTCTTAGATAAATGTGTAAAGGCCTGGAACTGTTTGTCAGGTACAAATTCGTATATAAACATATACTAACATACGTACACTTAATTAATACAACAGCCTAAAGAGATTTATAAAACGGACATACATATATTAATAAATTATACATAGATACATACTATTACTTGTAATTTTGTTTAAATAAATCTAAAACTGTCTGGCAGATATTTTAGTTATCCATTTTTTATATACATATATATGTATGTATATATGTAGGTATAATTTTAAAGGATAGTTTTGTTGTTGTCTGAATAAAGGATTGATGTAAATTTGGTTGTGTTGTATTTTGGTTTTCTATAAAATAATTAGAAATTATAATGAAGACAAGGATTTAGTAAAACTGTTTCGAACAAGAAGGTTTGCTTAAGACAAATATTTTAAGGATTTCCTGGAAGCGCAGTTTTATTTTTTTCTTGAAACTAATTCAATTTGCATACTTTGTGCTTAGGCTGGAGGAGTATAAAAGCGAAAGGTTTTATAAGATAGTGACAGGTCAGAGACACTGCTTTAGATATTGAAGCAAACTGTACTAATTTCCACGTTTAATGATTAAATTTAAGTGGTTTCAATAACACTTACTACAGAATAGTGGAATCAAGGAGTTAGAAATTTTGAAAATTTTAAATTTTTTAAAGACAAACAAAACAAAATATCCTAAAATTTTGAATAACTAAAAAAATTGAGCTATTTAAATCTTAAATAGCGTACTTTTTAGTCATGCCTGCTTGTTACTTTAACTATCATGTATTTTAATCTATTCATTACTCAATCAAAAAATTATGGATTTGTAATAAAAAAGAATATTAGCAAGTTTAAAAAACTTTTTTCCGCTGAAACAAAATAAAAACAAAAAAAAAATAGTATGAAAATCTCGTTTTTCATCATAATATTACTAAAACGATATTAAACATTATTTATTAAAGGCATTAAAACTCAGTTAATATATTCTAGAAGAGATACTGTAGCTTAAATTGAAAAGAGAATACGTAAAAAAACAAGAATCGAGACAGAAAAAGAAAAATTTTATGTAAATTAGTCACTCATGCTGTTGGTTGATCTTCATAAATAATGCGTACGTTGAATGATGTTGTTCATTAGGCATGCATGCATGAATGCACGAACATCAAATATCTTATATGTACTTTAAGAATGTTTTACATGTTTGTCTCTACGTATGATATGTGTGCGCGCGTAAGTATGGCTCTGTGTTTTTATGTACATATGTCTCTTTTATGTTAATGTTAAAGAAGTTACCAAGATCTTTAGATAATACGGTAGAGAGAAAAATAAAGAAACTAACAAATGTGTATGATGTATGTAAAATGCTGGTAAAATGTTGCTTGATCTCAACAAAACAAGATCAACATTTTGTCAATCATTGTATGAGTTTTAATGTGGTACATATTGAATTTATTTCAAAGTTTTTTTTTTTGAATAATTTTGGTTTATGTATTTATGTTGGATAACTGAAGGCAGAGTTGTGAAATAATAAAAACAAAAAAAAAAATTTAATTTCTTCACAATTTACCAGCTATAGTAAATGGTAAATGGCTATGGTAAATAGTTGCGGACTATTTATTAGCCATAGTAAATAGTTTTGGACTATTTACTAGCCATTGTAAATAGTTGTGGACTATTTATTAGCCATGGTAAATAGTTTTGGACTATTTACTAGCAATTGTAAATATGTAGTTGTGGACTATTTATTAGCCATGGTGAATAGTTTTCGACTATTTACTAGCCATGGTAAATAGTTTTTGACTATTTATTAAGCATTGTAAATAGCTGTGGACTATTTATTAGCCATGGTAAATAGTTGTGGATTATTTGTTAGTCATGGTAAATAGTTTTGGACTATTTGCTAGCCATGGTAAATAGTTGTGGACTATTTGCTGGTCTTAGTAAATAGTTGTGAACTTTTTGTTGGCCATAGTAAATAGCTGTGGACTATTTACTAGCCATAGTGGGATGTTTACAGTAAATAGATGTGGGCTATTTACTAGCCATAGTAAATAGTTGTGGATTATTTGCTGGGCTTAGTAAAGTGTTGTGTACTATTTACTAGCCATAGTAAATAATTGACGACAATTTTCTTACCATTGTCGATAGTTCCTTGCCCCCAAAATTTCTTGCCTTCTAGATCGCTTAACAACTCAATTACTTTATTAGACATTTGCTGGTAATATACTCTCCCATTGCGGTGCTCAGAATAAATCGCCTAGAATGTTTAATTTTATCCTCCCTTTAACTACGTTTCTTGTTGGACATATTTTTTTCAATAATTTCATGTTGTCTTAACATTTTCATAATACCTTAAGATTACCCCTTTGTGTTTTTTTTTCGTTTCGTTTTTGTGCACAAAATCTTTGCAAACTATTTTGCATTGGTAATTTGTTTAAACGACGACTTTAATCATTCAAAAACATTTCAAAATAAGATGCGAGATGTTGGCTGCGACTGCTGCTACATCTTCCAAAACCGCAGAGAGAGAGAAACAGAAAGTAAGACAATCATACATGAATAATATAAATCAATGTTTAACAATATCATTATACGAATGAATAACAAAATAATGTGAATGGAACTTTTTTTTGTTAAGTGTATGCATAAAAGATGCTTACACTCAGACAAACATTAAAACTAACATACACTCGAAGAAACATATAAAATAAATTCGTATGTTTATGCTGATTTATACGCAAAATATTTTGTTTATTTTATTTTCTACTGTTTTTTTTTTTGATGAAATCAAAAATTTGTATATTGTTTTGCTTAAAAAATGTATGGCAGTCTTATAATTTTGATTTGGTTTATTACTATTTTTTGTTGAAGAAAATTATTTGTGTTATTTAGCATATTTTACTGTGATTTTTGTTTTATAATAAAATTATGCAAAATTTTTCAACAATTTTGACATGTTGTCATGTATCAAGCATTTACTGCTTAGAAGGAAATCAAACTTTATAAAATCAATAAGAGTTTTTAATAAGTTTTTTTTTATATAACTGAAAAATAAACTTTTGTTTAGCATATTAAATTCAATTATAAAAACCTTTTTTGCCAAAAACTATTTATTTGTTACTTTAAAATAAACTAATTATAACAAAAATTGTTTTTTTTTTCATTTTTACTAAATTAACTTAAAATCCTTTTACTGCTTAAAATTCCGAAAAAAAAGAAAAGTAAAAGACAACATAAGGGCTGTTTAAAATATTTTACTATTTTACACAAGTTAATGTATGTAATTCTGTGTGTTTAAATTGGAAATTAAGGACATTATTAGAATGTGTGTAATTTTACTTACATCTGCATACTCTAATACAAATATACATACTTAATTTAAATTTGGTTACCCCAGACATTTTGTATTTGGTTTCTTTACCTCTTTGCCTGCGCTAACCCTCTCTCTCTGTTTCGCCTTTTATACATTGGTTGTAGATAGTTTTCAAAAAGGATATTTAGTTGTTAGTTAAGGATATTCGGTTTGTTCAAACCTATTTAAATATACACATTTACAGGAAGCGTTACTTAGCAAACTATTTGGCTAACCATAAAGGAATTTTGTTTGCCCGAAAAACATTTACATTTATATTAAATGTTAATGAAACGCTAATATGTGAATGTGTGTGTTTGGGGGGTTAATGATATAATGTTGGAAATATTACACTAAAAGGGTTTAACGTCTTTTTTTATTTTTAAAAAAATAAAAGAAGTTTTAATGCCAATAATAAAGAAAGGATTTTGAATGTTCGATATATTAACACATGTCTCAGGATAGTACGACAAAGAGATAGGTTTATAGTTTATATTCAATGAGTTTTGATGATAAAATTCAATAAACTGATTGTGGTAACCTCTGACGTTATGACTTCCTATGAGGTCATATCACAGAATTTAAAGAGCCAATTATGATCACCTAAACGAAAAAGTGCAAGACCTGAAAACATCCGGTTTCAACAGAACAGTGTTCGATGTCAAGCTCCAGTTACTAACACTACTTGATCAGGCTAGTTTTTAAAGAAATATTAATTAAGACGATTTGTTATTGATTGTTAAAAACGATTTTGAAATATTCTTAATTTTATGTTAGGGGGCGTATGATTAATATTTATTATAAAGGTTACTTTTAAAAACCACTTATAATTTTGGTCATACTAATGATATTTGCAACATTTTCATCGATTTTGAAAACAGGCACATGTAAATTGATAATTGTTACAATAAATTAAATTTCGCTTAAAATGCACTATGAAAATGCTGGATTTGTTAATGTTAAATTTTATAAAATTCAAATTATTTTCGGTCAATATGGCGATTTCAACTATTAAAATCAAGGCGAAATCCCGAGATGTTAAAAACGAGAATGTTAAAAACTACAGTTTTGCCTATTATTGATAAATGTGTATAACACTGACATGAGATTTCAACAGGACGATGTCATGAAAACTAAATTTCCTGATAGCATTATTTTATAGCACTGGATTCTTTGTTATTAAAGACAAATTCTATGCAGATACAATTTAAACGATTACAGCCTTAAAACTCAAAATCAGTAAAAGTGATTAAACCTGCTACTACGTTTAGGGTCCTTTGATGACCCAAATCGTATTTAACATTGCATAACTTGCAAAAAAACGTGTTTGTCCGTCACACCGACACACAATCACTCTAACGACGATATATTGCATTGATCACAAGCTTAAAAAATATTTTTGAAATGTACAAATTTGAATTTTCTCAATAAAAAAAATGTGGGGTCAAAATATGACCCGAATATAACATGTTTATTTTTTTTCTAACATAGTAGCAGGGTTAACGAAATTGATCCAAAAAGATAAATTTTTGCAAATTATTCTAAAACGAAATGACAATTAAACAAATTTTAACACTGTGCAGATTAAATAATGCTAAAGGTATTCGATTTAGCTAAGTCCTACTGTATGTCTGTATAAAACATGCTCACATCTAAAATACCACATGGAAATGAAAAAGGTTTAGCCAGCATGTTTAAAATTGTTGTAGGCAGTTTGGTATTGAAAATTATTAAAATCGATTCGCAAAAAAAAAAAAAATGCAAGTTCAACACTTTTTAATGCTAGGCAAAGCTAAAGAACGCTGTAAACGGAAGTAGCGATAAAGAAATTTTTGATTTTGTTTGTCAACTACATTTAAACTATGTATGCTATTCTAAACATTCATTCTGAAATTGTTTTATTTAAAAAAATATCCTTATCATAACATTCTGATCACCATTAGAACACCATCTTTCTGATGCCAACACTCACACGTTTAATTATCAACACAATACATTTGATCTTCAACGTTATGTTTTCACATTTTAATTAGTCGACACGGGAGACAGACACCTTTCGTTGCACGTTGTTTTAGTTGTTTAATTGTGTATGCGATTGTGAATGTTGCCTCATAAATTCAAATGTACAAAGCTGTTTAAGCAGTTTGTTTTCTAGATCATTTTTACTTGTTAAGCTCATTTACGTAAACCAAACATTTAATCTCTCTAAGATCATTAACATATTGTACGCAAAATACAACCGAAAATTGTTATTTTTGTGTTTGGAACTTTTTGGCAAACACACTTACGAACATACTTAACAATTCTACAAAATGTTTTTAGATTAAATAACAAACATGGTGGGTTAACAAGACATAAAAAGCGTAATTGTAGATAAAATGTTAGCAATCGTTATATGAAATTGTTTTTTGTTGTTATGGCAAGAGCTTCTTTAGCCAAAATCTGCAACAACAGCAACAAAAACAAAATTAGGTTACATATCGTTGGAGACCCCAAAATCAATTTCACTTGTAATCGCAGTTAAACAATTTTTTTTTAAGTTTTTCATTTTTGCTTTCATCGATTTACGTTTGAGATGTTTGATTTAAGTTGATTTCTGTTGGTTGGTGGCTGTTTGCTTGTTGCTTTTATTTGTTCAAAAGTCTTTAAAACATTTAATTTGGTAAAATGTTCAATTAAATGAACATGATATTTGTATGTATGTATGTATGTACATATGTATGTGTGTTGGATAGTAAAACTGGCGGCTGTAGAAAATTCCATTATAACGGTGATATTGAAAGATTTCCAAAAGCACACTTGATTTTTAAACTATTTAAAACTTTATAGTTAATTCATTACATTTATTTATATTTAGAACATGTTGGTTTTTTGTTGTGCTAAAAGAGCGCTTAAGTTGGAGATGAACTTGATTTTTATAAAGTAAAAGTCAAATACTTTAACCAGCACAAAAATTGGTAATAAATTGCTGATACTGCTGTTTAATTAGTACCACATACCATTTGTATTACTTAGAAGGTGTCTAATAATTACTAATTTATTATTGTTAGATATTTATTCATTCCCTTTCTACAGTCTTAGGTAAAAAGAATATATAACTGATAGACCATTAAATAGTTCTTTGTTATGAAATTAAGTTATTGTGAATTAAGTTATAAGTTGTGTATTAATTTAAAGAAATATTTAGAGTATTACTAAAACTTAAACAATTCTATTTAGCCATGTCCCCTTTCATGTCTGTGTATAGACCGCCCATGTTCAATGTACCACACAGATATTAATAAGACTCATCCTTAACATTGTGGAAATTGTTCTATATAGCTTGGAATTCAAAATTAATAAAATCGATTCAATGCAAAAGAATTCTAGAACTCGGAACAATTTTTGAATATTATATTTCAACAAATTGTTCAATTCTATAGGTATTATCAGCCATGTCACAGAATTTAATAGCCCTCGGAAGTGGATTTAATTTCGTTTTTTGTTTCTATAGAAAAAGTAAAACGAAAAATTCTTCGGGATGAAACCTAAAAATTCTTAAAATTACAATTCCACATAGCAAATTAAACGTGGTTTCATTCCGAAAAAATGTTTCCTTGTACTTTTTCTATAGAAGCAAAATACAGAAATAATTACACTTCCGAAGGGAGTTAAATTCTGTGACATGGCTGTATATATTTTTATGAAATTTGATTTAGCTATATCCTTCTGTATCCCTTTCAGACCGTGATGCATCGATTGTGCGGGAGAGTTTCAGTTTTAATATTTTTGCCTCTGTTAAGACAATTTGAAATAGACTGGCATGCATCAATTGTGCTGATTGTTTTTTATATTTGCTTCTCACATTTCTCTTCTGTTTTATTTACCTTTACTTGAGTTATTGCGAAATTTTCAAAAGTATTAATCGTTTACAAATAATAAAGTGCACATATAAAAAAGTGATAAAAATTTTCAAATTAATTGAAATCGTTTCGTGCAATAAAAATGTGTTTTAGTTAAAAATAATGATAAAAATCGATCGAGATGCATCAAGTGTGCATGTCCTCAAAGTCCTTGAAGGATATAAAACTGATGAAACCTTATGATTGCTTATATTTTCAGACGCATATTCCAAAAATTATAAAAAAATGTCTGGTAGTTTTGCGTCAGGTCTGAAAGGTGTATGTCTGTATAAAACACGCTCAAATCAAAAGCACCACACATAGATTAAAAAGATTGAGACAGAATGTTTATTATAGTTGTAGGCTGTTTGATATTAAAAATGTTTGAAATCCATTGAGTGGCAATAAATTTAGAAGACAGAAAACTAGACGCCTTACTATCTATTTATAAGCTAAGCTTCAAAAGGATTTTGAAAGGCAAGTAATTTACTTTAGTTCTATAAAAATGTTTTCAAAAGAGTGTCGTTTAGTTTTATAAAATAAGATTGTAAAATAAAAGATTTTCACAATCACAATTTCTTTGTGTTATTTTGTTGTTTGCTAATCACTTGACTAAAAGAATGGAGGTTAAACTCAAACTTCATTTATTATTAATTCCCTACATTTTTCTTAAATTCGACTTTTCTTTTTTTTCTTTTGAATAGCACTCACTGATTGCTTCAAAATATTTGACTCAAAACTGTTTAGTTTTCAAAATGTTTTAATTACTCTATAAAAATTTTAAATTTTTTCATTCATTCCTCTTCATTTTTCTATTACTAAAATTCAACAAAATCCAAAATTTCCAAAAAAAAAAAAAAAAAAACTTTCCCTAAAATTTAAGAAAAACTTTCAAAATTACTAAATTTGTTGTTTAAAATTCTTAGAATTTCCTATTCTTATAAAACAAAATGTTTTTATCCTTATTCAGCAGACGTTTGGCTGCAGGTTTGAATTTAAACATAATGCCAGCTGCCCAGCGTTTGTATTCGTCAACTATTTGTAAAAGCAATTGTCCCGGAACAAAACCCTGTACTATGGAATATGCCAAAAAGAAATGCCAAGAACCCGAGTGTCAACCCAGAGAGCCATGTTGCCCTCTAGCCTTTACAAAATGCCCCAGTATAACTGAAGATTTGTACAAAGAAAAGCCCGATTGTTGTGGCAGCAAACGAATTGCCCAAGATCCCTGCAACTGTAAAGGAGCCAGAGAGCAATTTAAGAAAAAAGAAGTAAAATTGGAAAGCCATATACCGCCACAAACATCAGCCTGGGAATATCCGGCCAATTGTTGTGGCAATCCCTGTCCCGATTTGCAGCCCAGATTTGACAGTCTCTATTACAGTCCCACGGACAAGGCCAAACGACAATATCAACAGACCTGGGTGGAATGTCCTCCGGTGCAAATACGCAAACGTAAAATATACTGTTATGACTCTACTGAACTACTGCCGATATGTCGACGCAAGAAGGCGGAATGTCCAATTACTGCCTGTGAATTTGATTCACGTAAAATGAAAGCTTTGTGTTCTACCGGTTCGAGTATCAAATGTCCACGCTTTGTGGCGCCATGTTGTATACGCGGCCGTTATCCTCCCAGCTGCAAAGCAACTGCTTCCACAACAAATTGCAAAAAGAAATGTTGTCCTTATCCCTCATTTTCAGAATGTTGTTACCGCTGCCCGCCACCTAAAAGACCTACGGAATGTTCTTGTACTGCTGTGCAGTCCAACTGTGTGATCTTTAGGAATTTGAAACGTAAACTGATTTATGATTTGCCACCACTTTTACCAGCCTGGCCACCCAAACTGAAAGGACCTCGTTAAACTTAAGGATAGAAAGATTACAAACAGCTGCTTGAAACAATTGTCATTTGAGACGTTACTCTGTAACTCGTTTCATAATTAAAACATTTCGAATATGTATTTATATTCGAAGGTGTTTTATTTTGTATGGAATTACGAAGTAAAGTCATTTAAAATACTAAAAAGTTGTTAGATTTTATGTAAGACAGATTTAGCTGTTTCATGAAATATGTTGCAACATCTTAAATCTTTGTTAAATGAAAAATGCATTGAAAGGTTACTAATATGATGTTTTATAAGTATGGTAATTTTTATAGTGACTTAAAAGTTGAAAAAATTGCAAAATATAATAGAAAATAAAAAAATAAATTAATTAATCAATTAAGGAAATATGTGGAATTTTTTAAACATAGTTTCAATCCTAGGTCTTTATGAAATTCAATTGTTAAACAATTTTACCTTCAATCGTAACTCAAGTTCAACAAATTTAGTTTCAATTGTATGTTTATTAATTTTAGCTTCAATCGTATGTTGTCATCTCCAATCGTTTGTCTCCATGTAGCTAAAGTTTTGTTTCAACCGTAAGTCTTTAAGTAGTTCAATTTCAGATTAAGTCGTACGTCTCTCCGTTGCTCAATTTTAGCTGCAATCATAGTTAAATGCAATGGTGTTAAATATTAGCTTCTATCGTAGGGATTTATGAATATAAGTTCCAGCTTCGGTCGTAAGTTTATATAGAATTAAGGTGGATTCATCCATTCGTGAATAATTGATCGGACCAGGCATTTTGTTCGTGTAAAATAATGTACTACTGTCAAAAACACTTGAAAAAGTATTACTTTTGACAAAAGTAAATTGTAAGCAAAGTCAGTAACTCGTTTCATAATGTGTGCTACTGCACGTACCTTGTTTTTTTTCCGATCCTGCAACCACTTTTTGCTCCAAATTTTTCTTTCCACTTGATTCTTCAATGAAAAAGAAAGCAAAATAGCTAAATTAAAGCTTTCTTTTCGTTTTCTCGCAACATTGATAAACGATCCGCACAGCACAAAAATAACAAATACTGATGCGACATATATTGAACATGTACGCTCGTGATCCATCAATTCTTTAAAATTGATCGCGATCCAAATATCACGATATTTATGGAACGTGTAGCAGTGCCCTAAGTTCTTTTAGTTTCAGCTTTAGTCAGGATATAGTTAATTTATGGATTCAGTCATAGGTTGTTGTGTGGCCCAATTTTAGTTTGGAACGATTTTCAAAGTTTAAATTAAGTCTCTTTTAAATTGTCTTTTCATTTCAACCATTATATATGTATTTATTAAAATTACACTGAAGCATTAAACATACATATGTAAAACATTTAATTAAAAAACATTTGTTAATTGAGCTCTTAAAAATTGCAATAGTAGCAACACCGCCTAACACTGACTAGGTTTCTTAATGCCCTGCTGCTTATGATGATAAGCCCACACCTCACATATGGATGGTATGGCCAAACATTTGCATTCAATAGGATGTCTGCCTTTAGCCTTACGACGTGTACATTCTGAAAATGAGGGATAAGGCGATGTACGTTTGGCACATTTAACGGGTTTCCTTTGCGTTAAGCAGGAAGGAGGTTTACGTCCCACTTTACAAAGTGGCATTCTTATGTGAGGACACTTGGTTTTACTCTTTAAACAGATGTCTTGTTTGCAAGCTGTCTGGGGACGTTCTTTACGAGGACGTTTTTTGAATTTAGGCTTAATGGGTTTGTGACAGCAGATGACTTTTGGCCGTATAAACTGTTCGGGACATTCGTCCCAGGTTTGCTGGTACGTGCGCTGAGATTTATCTGAACGTCGGTATAAGAGTTTGTCAAAGCGTGGCAGAGCATCTGGGCAGGCATCGCCACAACAAAATATGTTGCGTTTGATTTTTATTTCGACTTTATCTTTTGTTAGAGAAGGGGGAGCTGGCTGAGGCAATTTGGTTTGGGCTTCATTATTGTTACAGGGTCCTTTTTTAAAGCGGTCGCCACATTTGGGTTCTAAATCCCTGTCACATTTAGTTGATCTTGCATCTGCGCTGGAGGTTGCCTTTTTGGACTGCAGACGTTGTGTCAAATAAGAGTTGTACTTATACGGCCGTTTTAGTAAATTTAAGAAGTTTATTCTCTTGATTGTTGCTAAGGCCATTGTCTTTATTTGTCGTTGTTTTTATTTTTATTTTATAAATTTTTTCTTAAATTTTTAAGATTAAAAGAAAAGTACTAAGAATTTAGAAAAGTTGTGTTTATCAAAGAAATTTTTTTAAAATTTGAAATAGTTTTTTGTAATATTTCTGAAATGTAAAAAATTTTGGCCAAATAATTCATGGATTGCTTTTATTAAATATTAAAAAAAATTAAAAATAATTTGTTCGTCAAGTTTAATTTCAACTGTAGGTCTATGATGTAACTATACAAGGTGAGTACAGCAGCACAGCTGACTGACTTTGTTTACAATTTACTTTTGTCAAAAGTAATGCTGTTTCAAGTGTTTCTGACAGTAGTACATTATTTTACACAAACAAAATGCCTCTTGCTTCTGTATTGTGTTGTATTTGTTGCCGATTTTTACTCATCTTGTATAATTACACCATGCATAAGTCTTTATGACTTCAATTGTTTAATTTTAGTTTCAATTGTAAGTCTTTATGCAGCTCACTTTAGCTTCAATCGTACCTATAAATTCCTCAATTTTAGCTTCAATAGGAGGGGTTGATGTAGCTCAATTTTATCATCAAAAACATATTATTTATGTAGCTCAAATTTAGCTTGAATTGAACATCCATTATAGGTCTTTAAGTAGATTGACCATGTCATTTCTCTAAGTGCACGAAAACCATTTGCATTTGATTAAACAAATTTCCTTGAGAAATACATATAAATTAAAACTTTGTTTTGCCATATTGGATTTAGAGAAACTATTATAATTATGCCCTTAAAATAAATAAAAAATGGTCCAAAAAATTATTGCAAAGTGGGTAAAGGAAAATAAGGATTTCAAAACAAATAAAAAAGTATTTCATTTATAAATTACTAGCGGTCTGTCTTTTTACAGCTTCTTGCCTAAAAAGGAATTATTAAAGTCTACTTTTAAGGGCACACAAACGGAAACATAAATGAGTAAAAACTACTGCTACTACTACTACAAGTTCATTTACATTACTAATACATATTATAACAAATAAGGCAATAGTTTTGTTTAAAAACTTTTTAGATTTATTATTATTGTTGCTGTTGTTCTTGGGCTTAAATACATATTATACACATATTTATTTGAAAGAACGAAGGAAAAAAACACCATACAGAAATTATTATTATGCAAATTCTAAATAAGTACAAACATTTTCATATTATTTTCTAAAATGAGTAGGAGTAGGTTGTGTTTTACATATAATCTAAATTAGAAATTATAAAAGATGGGATAGCAGCAGCAGTAAAATAAGTCTGGTGTTGGTGGGTGTTAGAAAAAGTAATCATATTATGTGCTAAAAACTTTCAAATGCAGCAGTAGCAGCAATAGCAACAACAAATTGTTTAAAGGATTTTTGGATTTACATTTGTTTTTAATTTCTATGATAAGCAATTTTCTATGATTGTAGTCCAAATAAAAAAAAAACGGCTTAGCCACCCAGTTTCAGTATCGGCCAAAATAGAGACTTGGTAGTAGTAATGAAAGAGATGCTAAAAAAAAACTAATTTAATTGCAAATGTAAATGTTGTGGATAATGTAAATGACAGAAAATTTATGTTGTAGTTGTAGTTTCTCTGCTACAACTACAAAAACAACCACAATATATAAAGAAAAAACTTAAATATTACAAAAAACTAAAAAAAAAAGAAAAAATAAAAGTATAGTTGCATATTTAGTTTGCTTAAAAGTTTTAAGTAGATTTTTAAATATGCATTTTATATATTTTACGAATGGAAATAGATATTAGAATTTCTATTACTTTTTAAAAAATTTAATATTTTATTTTTGGGTACTTTCATTGCCACAAAATGGAAAGGAATAACTCGATATTAGTATGATATACTTTTGAAAGAAATTCACAGTCATGGTGTAACTATACAAGGTGAGTACAGTAGCACAGCCGACAGACTTTGTTTACAATTTACTTTTGTCAAAAGTAATGCTGTTTCAAGTGTTTTTGACAGTAGTTAATTTTTTTACACAAACAAAATACCTGTTGTCTCTGTATTGTGTTGTATTTGTTGCCGATTTTCACTCATATTGTATAATTACGCCATGTTTACAGTGTTTTAAAGGGTTTTAAAATATTCTCATAGAAATACAAAAAACATTGAATAAATGTTGGAAAAGGAATTTTTTTTTTAAATTCTTCAAAATAAACCTCTTGCAGCTAATTTTTTTTAATGAAGACCTATGATTGAAGTTCTACTGTCACAACTGTCAGAAACACTTGAAAAAGTATTACTTTTGACATAAGTAAATTGTAAACAATGTCAGTCAGCTGTGCTACTGTACTCACCTCTTTGTATAGTTACATACACCATGGATACAATTTTTCAATATAATGACAAAAAATTGAATTTGAAATGGTTCTATGTGAATACCTACAATTAAAGCTAAAACTGTTTAACAAGAAGACCTGTGTTTGAAGCTGAAATTACTTAACATGTGGACCTTTAATACATGCTAAAATTGATCAAGATAAAGACTCATGTTTGAAGCTAAAATTTATAATTATTAATATTAATTAAATTAGATTAAATCAATTGTTGATATGCATAAACGCTGACTAAGTCGTTAAACATAAACATTTGCAATAGAATCCTAAAAAGAGCTACATAAATACCTTTGATTGACAATAAATTTATGCACGATAAACCTTTTTTTGCAACTAAAATTAATCTAGATAAAAACCCAATATTGAAGCGCAAATTAATCATCATGTAGACCTGCAATTTAAGATAAATTTGTTACTCATAAACAAGTTAAAATAGAGCTATTGAAAGCCTAGGATTATAACTAAAATTCAGTTATACAAAGAATTATGATTAAAGAAATTATTTTGCTATATGAAGATCATTAATTGAAACTATAATTTTTAACATGAAGATTTACGATTGAACCAACATTTGATCAGTTGATATGATAAGCTTCAGCTATATAAAAATACATGTTTGAAGCTAAAATTCAGAGTAAATTTAAGTTTTAAAGTTAAAAAACAAAACATACGATTAAAACTAAAATCAAAATTTAAGTTTTAAATTTTGTACCAAAAATAAAAGTTGAAATTGAGTCACATAAAGATGATACAATTTCTTTACAAAATTCTTTCCTGCCTTTCTCTAGCAAATTATATATAAAATTTCATCAGAAAATTTTTCGCCATTGTACAAAAAATTTCTTAAGAAAAATTGCCTACACGCGACTTAAAATTTCTTTAGAAAATTTATTTTTTTAAAGAAACAAATTTCCTTAGAGATAAATTTCTTTAGAAATATTCTTTACTGTCGAAACAAAATTCCTTTAAACAATTTGTCTCCCTTTAAGTCTGAGTTGGTCTTCTATCTTTAGCACTTTAGTGGTTTTTTTTTACAATCCGTTATAGAGCATTTTTCCTTTAAACTATTAATTGATATTAATCATACGCCTTGTAAACAATCAATGGGTCAGTATATGGGTTAAAGTGGACCCTTATAAACTACTGAATTCTAAAAAAAAAAATAATATTACCCACATATTAAATTATTGAGTTGTTACAGCAAATAATTCAAAACTTTGAACTGGAAGGAATATCAAAATAATTTATAAAGCCATAAAAGTTGAAACTTGCATTACTTGTATTTAATTTTTAATAAATTACTGTTCAAAAAGAAACCAAAAAAGGGATTACTAGTTTAAGCTGCACTCAATAACTATTGGCTCAACAACCATTGATTAATAATGTTAACAACAATATCAGCAATAATTATTTGTATTATTTATAGCAGCACAACTGCCAACAATTGTAAATAAATAAATAGTCAAACCTGATAAATATAGACATACTTATAAAATGAAACCAAATAAAACAATAGCAACAAATACAAACACAAACAAATATTAATATTATTGTAAATAAATAAAAAACTAAAATTTACATTTTATGTTAAATATGAAAGACAAAAAATATTTAACAAAAAAATTATAAACAAATAAAAATAGCAGTGGCAGAGTATTGGCATTTTTAGTTGCGGTTTGTATTTAAATAAACACACACATACTTGAATTATGCTGTCAGGCATACATATACAATTTGTATAATTTATATAGGCCAGGGAGGGAAACTCAGATTTAAAAAAGTACTTATATTCCGGGTTGATAAAAAGTACCAAACTATGTATCAAGTTCAAGTTTATTAAATAAAATTAAATGCATGATAATAGTTTATAGTTTTGATTTACAGGCGTATGATTAATATTAATTAAGAGCTTAATTTCTCACATACATCACTAATAGTTCTAGAGATATTGAAATAGATTTTTCTGTTTAGGAAATATATTTGTTTTGACATTTTTACAAAACCTGAAAAGTACCAAGTAAATACCACAATCCCACTTAAATCCCCATCCCTGTTCTTTTTACTCAGGCACTTATATATACATATTAATACATAGTTTTGTATTTTATTTGTTTTAGTTTCAAGTTTTTCTTTACTGTATATTTCATTCGGCTACCCTTAACGTAATGAAGGAAAGAGATGGTAAATTGCAGCAACAGTGCAATAGCAAAATAAAATTATTATTTTTTGTTTTCGGTTTATTTAATTGTGTTATTAGCATAATATTTAATTAAAAAATAAAATGAAATTTTCATATTAAAACCCAAATAGGGAGGAGTCTATAAGTTAAATACAATGAGTGGATTTATGGGAGGAGTATGAGAGGGGTGGGAATATAGGAAAAAAGGGGAATTGCACTTTAATGTTTAATAGTAACTAGGTATTATGTATACATATATATTTAAATGCAATAGTAGAGAAGTATTGTTTTTATCTATATAATATACAAACAGTTGGGCACGCTAAGTAGGCCAAGCAAAGTTTTTTAAATTTCTTAAATTTTTTTTCTTTATAAATAAAAATATGATTGAAAAGCTTATTTTGTTTTTTAAATATAACTATTTGAACTATATAAATCCTTTAATTATAGCAAAAGTTAGGGGGGATTTTTTTATATAACTATTAATTAATATTAATCATACGCCTTAATCTTAATTCCAAAGTTGGGTGTTTTATTATTAGCATAGTTTTAACGATAGATTCAAAAAATAAATTTTTCATTTCAAACTTATCTGAAGAGTGAATAATACACAGCTTAGTTTCTTTTAGAAATGGTTCAAAATTTTTAGAATTTTGTTCAAATACCAACTATAAATTTCATGTTTTTTTTCTATTTATCAGAAAATGTCAACGATTTTAATGATATTTACTGAAGTCGTACACTAAATTAACTGCAAACGTTTCAATTTCTTGCTCTTTATTTGCATTAGAGTCTCGTCACTGTATAGGTTTAGGCAATAAATTACTGATTTTTACTTTTATTAAAAGTTTTTATTAGAAATTTTCTGTACAAAATTACTATAATTATGAAACTGTTGTAATACAATTAAAAGCTGAATTTATTAGCTTCTTACAAGCACTTGAATTTTTTAAATCTGTTAAGTACAGCAAAAGTTAAAGAATACTTTATCTTATAACTTATAATTAATATTAATCATACGCCTGATATAACTTTATATAGGCCAAACTTGAAAATATTTAATTTAAGCTATTAATAAATTAATGACAGCCCAAAATTTTCACCTAGAAATTATTTTGCAAGTATAAATAATGATAAACTTAAACACATGAGAGTCTCTTTTAAAGTGTGTTCCAAAATTCAAGCAAGATTCTATCATTTATTGAGAAAAGTTGTAGCCACAAAAATAAAAGCTGACAATTTACTGTTTAATAAATAAAAATGGAAGATTACTAGAGACAACAATGCTGGAAATTAATTAATTAATTAATGGCTGACAAAAATTGTCAACTAGAAATAGTTTCATAAACTAATAAATTTACACACATGAGAGTTTCTTTTAAAGTGAGTTCCTAAATTCCAGCAAGATTTTATCATTTTGGCAGTAAAGTTGTAGCCACTAAAAGAAAACTGTCGACAGTTTACTTTAAGATAAGCAAAAATGGGAGATTACTCAAAAAAAGCAAAGCTGGGATAAGGTTATGTAGTGACAGTCAAAAGTGCTTGATATAGCGACAAGTTAAAAGAGTTATTCCTATCTGAAATGATATATAGTTCGAAACTGGATTCAAGATTGTAGTTCAGTTTGTATTACAATTATACGTAGTTCATAAGTTGATATTTATGTACCTCAATTTTAGTTTCGATTGTGGGTATTTATGTATTACAATTTTAAATGCAATTGTAGGTCTTTAAGTAATTAAATTGTAGCTTAAATTGTAGATTGATACGTTGCACACAACTACCATCAGTCATATTTTTTTACTTCTATTCCTGGTTGTCTGCTCTCCCATCCTCTTCCATGATCAAAAATAGTCCACTAAATCGTAGGATTCATTAATACTGGATTTTGTTTTTTTTTTCACAATTGAAGTTGAAATTCCTTAAACTAAAAATAAATCTAACTTCCATATCTCTATAATAAGCTAAACATAATAATTACTGCAAGTCTTTTATTTCAATTTATTTTTGAAATTGTTTTTATATCTTATAAACACCAAAAGTTACAGCTAATTTTCCTTATCAACCTTATAATTAATATTAATCATACGCCTGGTAATATTTTTCTTTTTCAAATAGTGAATGTCGTCAAAACAAATGCAAATTTTAAAATTCTTTTAAATTTTTATAATACGTAGATGTAAAAGATTTAACATCTGGACATTTTTTGTTGTATTGTCTTTATATTTTACTGCTAAAATCATGTTATTAATAAAATTATGCTTTTTCAAAATTGTTTTTAAAAATCATTAAAACCCCTTTAAATTAACGTATAAATTTGGCATAAAATTCTCACTATCCCGCAACTGTGTTCTTTAACTTCTTTCTCTTTAATTAATAATTTATGGCCCCATTTACTCCAACACATGCACAACATGTTTTAAACATAAATTTATTATACGATTTCGTTATAATTATCATCACAACAAATTTTTAACATAAATAACCCCCTGCATAACAAACAAAATACAAACAACTTTCTCATCAGGGAACATAAATTAATGAAAAGAAAAGAAATTTTTTTACAAAAAAAAAAACTAATATAAATATAACTTAAATATCAAATCATTTAATGAACATTAAGTTAAAGAAAATTACAAAAAAAAAAATAACAAATAAAATAAATTACTAACATAAAAACTTGCATACATTATACAGTGAACATTTGCATGTTAAAACATTGAAATGACCCACTTAAACCACGCATGGTTAAAGACGCAAGCAGCAATAACAGCAGCAAACACGTACATATAAAAATTAAACTTTTATAACAACTGCTACAAAAAATAGACTCTTATTAAAAATGTTTTGAAATTCGTTTGTCTTATTTTCTTAATAAAAAAGATCCTCTGTTGCAACACTTCCCACCACCTCTTTATCGATTTCCGTCAATCAACTTTCTAATTGCCTAGAAAAGACACACAGACAGACTTACACTTAGACAAAGAAAGCTAGCTAGCTACATAGTTACAACATGTTACAAACATATAATAATAATAATAATTGCCAATATTATGCATTAAACATCTTAGAGTAGAAAGACTCAAACCAAAAAAAAAATGGCAAAAAAAAATTAAATATAAAATAATGATAGGCAATTTTTTAGATCCCACTAAATTCGTATAGAAAAATAAACAGTAAAAGCTTTTAAATCAAGCAACTGTTAATTAATAGACATAACTAAAGATTTTCCAGCAGCCTTTACTGTGTTTGAAATGAACTGGATACAAATTTAAGTGAGTAGTTCGATCGCATTTGACAATTTTGCTGCTAGTTAAAGCTTGAGTCTGGTGTTACTGGCTCAAAATTTAAGAGCAGCATTTAGACAATTTAAAACATTAATAGTGTAATGTCAATCTTTTAAGTGTTTACTTACATGCAACACTTTATGGAAAAATGCCTTTTTTTATTCTTTGCTTGTACAAACATGGGCCAATTTTGTGTGTTTTAAAAGTGTTAGTTTTGATGTTGCATGCTGTGTTATGTAGTAGTGGTCATATATATTTTTAAATCACTTTTAAAGTTGAGTTGAGCTCATGATGATGATGGTGATGCTGATGTTGTATAAAAGGAAATTGCTAATAATAAAGTTGTAAGTGTTTACCTATTTTGAAAACTGTGTGAAACTAATTTTGTAAAATAGAAAAGGAGATATGCTTACTGGAAGATAAATTTCCCAGATTTAAATAAAAGTTTAGGAGAAAGAATTGTCTGCTTCCAATAAATTTTTAAATTTCATTACTACATTATATACAACAAAAGTTCTAGTTGGTTATATTTACCAAGCTCATAATTAATATTACTCATACGCCTCGTAATATTTTCCTTAATAAGTAATATCTTCAAAACAAATTAATTTTTTAAATCTTTTTTTTAACCCTTAAATACCTGAACTTGAAAATACGTTCAAATTGCAGAAATAAATTTTTGTTCTAGCATGTATTTCATCTGCAAACTACGAATTTCAGTTCCAATTCAGAAAAAAAACACTTCTGGACAGCTCCAGGACAAAAACAAGCTAATTCTCAACTTATGACCGTCTATCGACGGTCTTAGGCGTTATAGGATCAATGTTTTTGTTTAATCTTTTATAATTTATGTATTAACTTAAAATCCTAAAATATTGCGATGCTCATTCTTTATATTTGTCTGCATAAATTGAAAAATTATATTTTTTTACAGTAAAGTTAAAGCAAATTTTATTTTTTTTAACAAAGGACTAACTATTATGAGCTAAATAACTGAACTACTGGCAGTTTCTGCTTTCAATATCTTTCTAAGTTGTTGTAATATCTTATAAACAAAAAAAGTTATAGCTGATTTTCCTTATCAACCTTATAGTTAATATTAAACATACGCCTGGGGCCAAATTACCGCATTCGTGATCGAATGAGCTATCGTATCGAAAAATGATTTCGATATCGAAATTATGATAAAATGTACTAAATTTCTTGCTCGATATTGAATGCCATAATCGCAAATACGAAAATTACGATCAATTTTACTCGATATCGAATGGGGTAATTTGGCCCCTGGTAAAACGTTTTTTTTTTTTTAATAATTAATAAAATCAAATGTAATGCGTAGTTTGCCATTATTTTTCATATTAAAGTTTATGATATCATTAAGTTAATTATTAATATATTTCAAATAAAAAAAAACCTAATAATTAATATTAATCATACGCCTGTTAATACAGTTTTTAAAGAAATCGTACGAGTATATCCTCAAATATAATTAACATTTGCCTTTAATTATCCATTTTTCTGTTAATAATAGCTTAAATTTATTTACAAAGTTAAACTTTTGAAACAAATTGTTGTATTTCCTTTATAATTTCATGCTGAAATCATCTTAATTAGAAAATTATATTTTTCATATTATTTTTTTTATAATAAATATATGCTAATGAACAACTCGTTGTTAGAAAAAATTATACAAAAAAAAAAACATAAAACATAAGTCCTTCATGTTTTAATTTCTCTGTATATTTAATACTTTTTTTCATATACATTCACAAGTAACAATCATAAGGGAGGACTAAATTTTGTCAGGATTATATATGCTTAGCCATAATGCCTGTAGTTGTGTGGCCATATTCACATAAAATAACTGTCTGTATAGCTGGCTGACAAACTATATTAAATATAAGTGTTGTACTCTATCATACACATACTTGCATTCAAAATATACATACGAGTTTTTTTTTTCCTTTTTTAATATGCATAATTTAAATAATGTAATTACGTTAAAATGTAATTGCAATTCTTGTTATTGTTGTGTTTCATTTTTTTGTCATACGTTACACATATAATTTAGTATAAAATTTATGGGACAAGGAAGTATTCTATCCTATTTAATTTAAGTTGATGTGTAGTGGGTGAGTGTAAATCCTCTTTTGAGTAGCCAAGACAAGTAAGGCGCCAATTTTAATTTGAATTATAACATTTGCAATTATGTCTTTTTGTTTTATGGTAAAATAGATACCTAAATGAAAAGGTTTATAAATGATATGGTTTAAAAAAAAAACTAGTAATTGCAAAAATATTTCACTGAGATCGTTATTTAAAAAATACAAATGCTTAAATTTAAATTGAAAGTTAAAATTGTATGCAGTTATTAAAATTTTAACCAAATTTCTTTGTTAATACTTTTTGGTCTAGAATTATTTCCTCTTAACGAGAACGTTTTTTTCTGGAAAATCAAATCTCCCATATGTAAACAAAATCTATTAGTTTTTAAGTGTCAAAAACTAATATCAAATTAAATTATTTCAAAATATTGTGTATATTTTTCGAAAACAACTAAATGAAATGAATAATTAAATTTCACAAACACCACAGATAGAAATGTAAACTTTTGGTAACTCAGTTCAGTTTTTTTTTTCAAGACAAAATATAAAATAAACCCAACTCTGGCTGAGAGTTGTTCATTAAAAATATTTGCTCTCTCTCATTATATTTCAGGATATTCGATTTCTTAAAAAAAAAATTACCAGGCGTATGATTAAAATTAATTATGACTTTGTTCGAGATAAACAGCTATAACTTTTTTTGTTTATAAGACATAGAAACAATTAAAGCAATAAAAATTGACAGAAAAGACTTTCAGTAATTTAAATGTTTAGGTTATAGTAGTTAGGTTTATATATGCATATAAAAATAAAGTTCACTTAAAGTTTATATTGGAAAAAGCGAAGTATTCAAATATTAAGATTTTATTTTTTTTTATAAATATATAAATTTAAGCCTTTTTAAACTTCAGAATTAAAATATAATAGCACATTTTTCATTAGATTTGTTATTATGAATTATTAAAAATATATATTTATAGGCGTATGATTAATATTAATTATGAGGTTGGCAAGGAAAATCAGCTATAACTTTAAGATATTAAAATAATTTAAAAATAAATTGAATGCAGAAATTCAGTAATATGAAAAAGAAAATTTGATTTGACTTTATCTGAAAAAAATATAATTTGATTATGATTAATATTTATTACATGGTCTTAAGACAACCGTTTATAATTTTATTGATATTAAAGACCTTTCACTGATTTTAAATTAAAAGAAAATATATTTTAATTAATGATTAACGAATCGAGCTGCAATAGAATTTAAACTGGATCTAAATTTGTAAGCTCATAATTATTGATATTTTTGTAAAATTTTATTGTTGTGAAAAATTTTGTTTATTATTTTTATAGAAAATTCTTAAAATTTTTTAATAAGTTTTAAAAAAGATAATAATTTGTCGGCTTGTTGGAGGTGTTTACTATGCAACACAATTTTGTATGTTAAAATATGTTTAGTTTATTAACACTTAAAAAAAAACTCACTAATTAATATTAATCATACGTCTGAGATATAGAAATTTAAAACCCCTGAATTGTTTAAGAAATTTGTATAGTTTTTAATATAAATCTTATACAATAAATTAAATCTTATTAAATAAATTAGAAAAAAAAACAAATAATTTACATTAATTTAATTACTTATTGAATACAATTTTAACTGCTATTCAAACAAACAAGAGACAACTGATAAGATATGACCCATAAATGTTGTGGAATTTGCTACAATTTCATAAATTTGTATTTATTTCACATAATCCATAGAAAAATATATAAAAGTTCCCTTTACTCTCATTATATTTTTGCACCAAACTCTGTTGTACTCTATCTAAACCTGAAAAATCCCTAAAAGTATATTTGCCATTGGTATTTTACTCTCTAATAGTAACAGGATGGCAGAAAAGAAAAAAAGCAAAACTTTTTAAGTGCATTTTTAACAAAATCAAACTCTATATACAAACTCAATACACACATTACCAACATTAAAAGAGCGAATACTTTTAAAGGATGAGAGCCAGCTGGTGTGTGAGAGTATAAGTTTTCGTCTGAAAATCGAAAAGGAAAACAGGGGGTATATTTGATTTTTATTCTTACTAGCATTAATAGCAAGACACGTACCATAATATTGTCTTCGTTTGATTTAAGTGTTTGTTTTGTTGCTGGTAAAACAAGAAACAAAAACAAAGAATTCTTCTTAGAAAGTGTCTTGTGTCTATTAAATACTGAGCTCCTGCTAGCAAATAGAGTAACAAAAAGAGAAGAAAATATTCGGGGAACTAGCAATAAATAGATTTGTGTTTCTGTTTTGCTTGTGGAACAACACTAAAAACATCTAAATATTTTTATTTTATACATTTGCCATTTCCTACAAACTCTGCTGGCACATTTATATACATATGTATGTAGTTTGTTTGTCATATTTCAGAGTTTTATTTTTATTTCTATATAATTGTTATTTTAATGGCAGTATAATTACGTTAAATACTATTAGTTGAAGCAATACTAATAATTATAATAGTGAATTGTGAGGGAGACTTAAAGGAAGAGAAATCTATATGCGGAAAAAGTTGCCCTTTAACAGCACCAGTCATATGCTTAAGAGGGTAAATTCGAAATGAACTTAAATTTTGTTTATTAACATTAAGAACTTTTGAGATAAATTAATGTAACCTAATTTTTATTTAATTATTCACAAAATGTCTTCCACTTGTTTATATAAGTTTCAAATATCTTGCTTTTCATATGGTTTTCATTTAATTTTTAAAATAAAAATTTCATTATGGATGACGTATGACAAAGTGTCTTGAGAAAATTATTTATTATTTTTCTTTCAATAAAGAGATTTTTACAATTTAAAATGGTTACTAAAAATACAGTCATGAAATTATTTAAAATGTAATGTCGTATACTAAAACAAGGATATAGTTATAATTAAAACCAGAAATTTTTTAATTTGTAACAATCTTCACTATAATTTTTAAATTCTATGTTAGTGTTTTGGTGAAAACTATTGTTACTTGTTTTATATAAATATATAAAATTTCAATGACGTATGATTAATATTTATTACGAGGTATCTCAATAAAATCTTTTATAACTTTTTTAATAAAGCAGTAACTTAAATAATGTAAAAAAATGTAAATAATGACATAATTATTAATATATAAAAATATTTATATCATGGTTCAATAAAAGAGCTAAAGTAGCAATACTTGGGGAAACAAAGAAATTAAAAAAATATATTTTATATTTTCTTAACTTTAATATATTTTAAGTTATTAAACTCTTTAATTATTTTTGCGTGGACAGCTAATTTGAATAAAATTTTAATTTATAAATTATAAATTTGTTTGCCAATGAAATTTGTTTGGATGAATAAATGATCCAACTTTGTATTTTTAAAACTTATTTCAATTAGCAACTCCTTAATTCTTTGTCTTAGACAAACATACATTAAAAATCATGTTTTTCATTCCGTTTTTAAATTATCTAAAAAAAAAATAAATTTCTCTGTGGGGGACGTATGATTAATATTAATTACGAGTCATTTTCAATAAAAAGCGCATAACTTTTTTATGAATTTAGGCATTTAAATAATTCAAAGTGGACAAGAAGGAGGATAGTTGAATTATATAACTACCATCATTTGAAATAAATAGCAAAGCTGAAACTGTCCCTAAATTTATTCTAAAGTTACAGATTACAAACAATTCCTTTGATTATATTATTTTTCTAACTTTTAACTACTGTTCAATATAACCTCGTTCCTAAACACTTTATTTTTATTATTTACTATGTTTCAACTCCTCATAACACTATAGTTCCATACAACATGTTTAATTTTTATTGTTTTTTTTTTTTGTTCTTCTGCTGTTGTTTGTTGCTACTATTGTTGTTAAGTTTGTCACTTAAGTTGACTAATTAAAATGAACAATACGAAATTAATTACCACACTCACTATAACAATAATAGCAAACACAACAGCAACAACAAAATAAACTCATGTTTATGGAATTCATATACAATCCATGAAGAGTATGATGTATAATATATGGCAATAATAATAAGCCAAGGCTTCATCAATGTTGCATAGTGGTATCGTAGATGAAACAGAAAGCGACAGACAGCCAACAGAATGTAAGGACAGACAAGGGCACATAGTAGAACTGTATATTAAACTACATGCTTGTATAGAAGTAAGCCTCAATGAAGCGCCAAAAATAATAATAATGTTGTATTATATTTAGAGTTGCCAGTGCAGCTCATAAGTGCAAACAGTTAAAAGTCTTTAAAAGGAACTTAAAGAAAAATGTTTTAAATTTGCAGCTAAAAATGCTACTTTAGTATTTAAATATTGATAAAGACTTTTATAGGAACTATTTTTCAGATTCCTTATTTTGTGATTTGTGATATACACTTCCCTGTATACCATGAGTTCCCTGTTTAGCTCTCTTGCTGTTTTCTCTAAAATTTCCTAAATATTTCACTTGCAGAACACTGTACAAATTGAAATACAATACAACTCTAAAACCTATGCAAATAAGCAAAAAATATGTTGCAAACAATGCTTAAGGGAATGTATTCTATAGAAGCTGCAAAGTACTTTCATTTTTTTTTTTTTTTTTTGTTATTGCTGCTTTAGGGGTCAAACTAACATAGAGTCATTTATGTTGACTATATTGAGATGTTTTGTAAAAGTAGCTAAAACAAAAACCAATTGACTTTTAGTTTTACATGTCGCCAAAAAAAAAAAAAAAAAACAAAACACAGACGCACACAAGGTTAGATGTTAGTGTTAACAATTAGAAAATAACAAAACTGTTATTTGCCAAATAATGCTGGAGAAGACATTTAATAGACAAGGAATTAATGAAGCTTATGTTGATAATTAAATTTAATAAGGTTAAATAAAATAATTGTTGCCCATTGAAATTAGAAAATAGTTGGCATAAAAATACTTTTTTACAAGACTTGTTATAACTTTTGATTTAAAGTTAAACTAAAATATTTTCTATAATGTAGTAATAGATTTCGATTTATCATACTTTTAGTAATAAAACTACATTGTCTTTTAAAAAAGCTATAAGCGATATTTTAAATTTATTTCATAATTAATATTAATCATACGTTACCTAAAGTAAAATTGTATTTATTTTTAAAAATTTACGAAATTGCAATAACCATTAGTTCTAGTGATTAGCTAAAAGTCCTAAACGTTTATTTTTCTTCAGTTTCAGTTTTAGTTATTGAAATCCAGCAAATAATAATCAAGTTATTGTAAATAATACTATAATTAATATTAATCATACTTCGTGGAACAAAAATTATATTTTAGAGATAAATAAGCAATAATACCTAACACTTCTATTGAGTAATCTCAGTAAAGTAAGTTATCTGAATTTAAACTAGACTTTTAGTACATTTTCACACAAGTGCATAAACTAAAATTAAAAATCTCCATAATTGAAATATGCTTTAGTGAGTTAAAAGCCCTAAATGTTTACTTAAGCTTTCAGTTACAAATAGCAAAATATTTCAAAAAGTAAAAAACTTAGAAACCAACTATACCTAATTCTGTTTTTACACGTTAATTCTGGAACCATTGTATAAAAAAAGACATTGATCGTATGGTTCCTTATCTCTAAAACCTATTGAAATTAGTGGAAAGCAAAGATTTTTTTTAAGAACAACTATTTAGGTTTATAATATTAATTCAGAAACTTACATATGCAATGTGCTTTTACACAAGCATAGTTATTGAAGGATAAAAAAGATATGCATTCTAAGGTTAAGAGTAATGTTAAAAAAGGTATGACAAGTTAATTTGATTGTATGCACTAAAAGGCAATTGCCCTAAATTTTTGATATGAACATATTTCGCAAAAACTAAATTTAGCCAAAAAAAATTTAAGCCCAAAAGATTTTAAATCGTGCAAAATGTAATAAAAACGTGTAAAAAATTTTAGATTTGTTTATTTTCAAACCATGTAAACACAAAATTAGATTTAAATTAATAAATTATAACAATCATGAACCGAAAATGGTATTTTCACCACAAATAAGCATAATAGCTGTATACTGTTTACTTTCTAACACAAACTGTTCTAATAAATTTTTTAAAAGAAACGAAAATAAAATTTCTTATTTTTTGAAAACAAAAAAAAAAAAAAACTGCAGTTTTTTTAAAATCTACATATTATGAAAAAGTTTTTATTAAAGTAAATTTATTTTATGGTTAGCCTTGTGTATAAGCATAATATTGCAGTTCAAATTATACAAATCCTGCCATTATTAAAAAAATTATAACAATTTTTAAAGTGATGGCATAATTAATATTAATCATACGCCCAAGGTAAAGGAAATTTAATTTTATTTCGAGCTTATATACAAGCGTATATTATTGAATTTTAATAAATCTGTTAAAATTGAAGACAAATGTTTTAAATATTAAGGCTAATATACCAGAGTAGCTAAAAATACAGTTCTCTAGAATATTTTCAACGAAAAAAAAAGCTTTTAAAAAAATCTTAATGCTTTGAATTTTTCTTCCTTTTCTGTTACATTAACTCAACAATTTGCTATAAAAATATTTGTTATATATAAATTTGATTTTTTCAATCAAAACGTTTAATGTTTTCAAAGAAATATTGATATTATGAGCTGTAACTTAGTAAGTAATATCTAAGAGCCCTTGATCATCTGTTTTGTATAATTCTAAAAGTGAAGTGATTTCTAAATCAAAATTTTTCTCTTCTAGAGATAGTTCTAAATTTGTACAGAAAAAGCTTTCTAGATTTTGACATTCTTAAGTTTTAACCAACCATTTCTGTTGTCATATATTTCTTTTTTACTATTCCTCCAAAGAGAAATCCTAAAACCATTAATCTTCAGCCTTAAACTAACTAACTAACCAACATATTCGTACCATGAAATTTAACAGCCTGCCCAAGTATATCATACATACAACTCTTCGAAATATTAAATTTATTTTAATTCTTAAAACCATTTCATTTCTTCTCTTTAAGCCTGCAGTCATATGACGATGTTCTATTTCTTATTACCAGTTTTGTATTAAGTTTAGTCATTATTTGTTGCAATTTGGCGTTGAATAAATGAGCATACATACATACAAACAGCCAGCCAACATTCTGCATAAAAAACAACTTATAGACTCAAACACAAAAATATTTGTTAAAGTCCAAGCTTTTTAGCATTTAACTAATTATTATTATAGTTTGCTTATAGGTTCCTATAAGATATACTGGTACTTGGGATTTTGTTTGTGCCACATACGAGTAGTGCTTAAAGAGGGGCTAAGATTCACGGCAAGAGAATAGCGCAGCGGTTTGTTAAGTTGAATGGTGTATGAGGGCAGCAGTATGGGGAAGCGAGAGATGCTAAACTTGTAAAGAATATATAATATGTGCAAAATTTCAGTTTATTAATGTTTAAATACTGGCTGCATTGGCTGGTAGGTTGTTTGGCTGGCCAAAGTTGTTGCAACAACAATTTGGTATAGTTTTTTTTATTTATATTTTCCTTAGTAGTCTTCTTTTTCGTTCCATTTGTAGCACGTTTTGTTGTAATTATTATTGTTGTATAGCTGTGTTGCTGTGTTTTGTCATGACAGCCAATTTAATGTGTGGCTTAAATGCTGTTTTAACATTGTTTTATGTTTAGTAGTGACTGTCTGTCTGTCTGTTTGTCTGTCTGTCTGTCCATACGCCAGTCTTTTCATGTGTTTGTTTCCCTGCATACAATTTGACTGTATATGTCTCTCTACGTTTAAATGTTTCTCATGCTGTTTATTTGTTATTGTAATTGTAGATGTTGTTGTTAAATTTCTTATGCTGTTTTTAGTTGCATGCCTCAGTGTTTGGTTGTAGCTTTCCTGCTGTAAGCTGCTTGTGGGGTCAATTAGTTTGATGTGTTACGAACAGCAAAACAGAGAAACGAACCTCTAACTAACAGCAAAAAAAAAAAAAATAAAAACTCAACTGAAATGCACACAGCCACAAGAAACAAGGATGAAGTATGTGTAGACGCTGACTACGTCCATGCTTTATTTATACTCTACAATAATTATGTTTGAAATGTAAAGCATTTAATTAGTTTTATGTTTATTATGTATGCAACAACAAACAGACAAAAACAACTTAAGAAAATAAAACATTTAGATAAAAAATCAAGTTTTTTCTTTATAATCAATATAAATTATTTAAAACGAAACAAAAAATTAAACAAAAAATCATATAGTTTTTTTTTGTTTTTAACACCTAATAAGTAGTTGCGTAAATAAAGCAACGTTGGGCAGAAAACAGCATACCGAGCTTTTAGTTATTCTTAATTGATTTAGCACGTTATATAAGGATAAGATTTAACAAATTTAAGTTAATAACATCAGGCAATTTGTATATAATTGATAAAGTTTTTAGTATGGGTCTTAAGAAAGTCTAAAATCTTTGAAAATATTAAAGCTTTAATTCCAAAATTATTTGAAACTGGAAACCTTGTGTTTTTAGCTAAGTATTAAAAGTTTGCAATAAAATCTTTTACGAAAGCTTTTACTTTTATTATAAATATATGCACATTTTTAGCCAAATATCAA
Source organism: Bellardia bayeri (assembly GCA_950370525.1). NCBI lineage: Eukaryota > Metazoa > Arthropoda > Insecta > Diptera > Calliphoridae > Bellardia > Bellardia bayeri. The sequence continues at coordinate 4,400,613 of OX493268.1, forward strand.
AAGCTGTAAATATATGTTTCAGTAAACAAGTCAAAAAAGCTTAACGTATGGATTTTTTAACTAAATTAAAAAAGCTTCAGTGATTATTTTTAATTTTTTTTAGCTAAATATCAAAATCTTTAAATAAATTAAAGCTTTTTACAGTCATTACTAAACCCACAACCCCAAATAAAAGTTATTTAACCTTTATGAGCAATAAGTCTAATTCTAACAAAAAAAAAAAAACGTTTATAAAGCTTGCTAAATTAATAAGTTGTATTGCAGGAGTAGCTTTGGTAAAGCTTTAATTAGACTCACAACTTTAAATGGTTTTAAGTTAATCTTGAAAGATTTTTTTATTATTATTGTTGTTTAATTAAAGCAGCTTCTTAATATTTTTGAAAGCTACCAATAATTTTCCTTGAAATATTTACTATTTTAAAAATCGTGTGCATTTACTTTGAAGTTGCCTGGGCATAATTATGATGTGTATGTGCAATTTTCGTGTTTATGTCATAAATTATTATTAGTTTTTGTTGTTTTTAATTTTTCATCTCTTAAATGAAAATGTGCGATTTCCTTTCTGTGGCGTTATTAATTAAAACTGAAGCATTAAATGTTGATGGCAAATTATTGTTATTTTTTTTTTCGTTTTAATTATATTTAATTACAGACTTTAATAGTATTTTGAAATTTCAGAAAAAAAAAAATAAGTTTTTGTATTCAACAAACAGCTGCTTAATTGAGTGTTGTCATATTGTTTTATTAAACATAATACAATTTTTCAGTAAAAGTGTAGAAATTAATGGCCAATTTAATATATTTTGGCAAGTTTTCTTTGTGCAAAAAAACTACCAATCGTTTAACTGCCAAAACAGCTTTAAAGCTGTACCAAAGGGGAAGTAATGGCCGCCAGCAAAAATTATGGACATTTTAAACAAAATGTTTAAAGCCAATATTAAAAAAATGGCTTTTTGTTAAAAGAGAAAATTAAAAAGCCATAAATTAAAAAAAACATTTAATATACAAACAGGGGTAAAAGCTGATTGAATATTTTTTGTAATTATTTTTGTTTTCAATTGTATTACAACACGGTTTATTAATAACATGGTTTAATTACTATTTAGAATATTTAATTATTTTCTATTTGATGTTGTCTGCTTGTGTGTTCTTTAAAGCAGTAAATAAAATTTATTTCATTTATCCTCTTTTTTTCATTAATAACTAAAACTAGGTGGTCGCTTTGTGGCCAGGCTTTGTACATGGTCAGTCCCTCAACTCAAACACTGAATCAGTTAGCCAGTTCCTCGTACAATCAGTCAGTCAGTCAGTCAGTCATTCATTTAGTTACAATTATTATTTGTTTCCGCTACAATTAAAAATACATTTTCTAATGGCAAAAATTAGTTGACAGACGTTAAGAACAAGTCATTATTATTATGATTACAGTGTAATGTCTGCCATAAATATATCTACCGGCTCTCTGTTTCTGTCTCTGTCAAAGGGGGTGTATATAATTACATAATTGCGTGCAATTAATCAATAAAAATGTAACACCACTAAATATAGCAAAGAGTAAGAAAGACACAAATGTTTGACATCCAATAAAAAAAACACACTCAACTTAAAAGAAAAGTAATAATAATAAAAAAAAAAATTATAAATGATATTTTTCTTTTTACGATTATTAAATAATGTTGTAAATAAATTAATAATTAATAGATGAAGAAAAATATACATTAGGTACATAAAACAGCTAATTACATTTCCCAAAGGGTGTATTAAAAAAAAAACGAACGAACGAGCAAGGTTATGCAAATGGTCAGTAGTTAGGAATTGAGTCATCAGTCGCAATGAATAATAAATAATCGTAGGCTATAATTAAATATAAAGAAACATATTTACGTAAGAAATGGTTTAATGAGGCTAGAAACGTGTTGCTAGGTCAAGCAGTTTCAAGTCAATTAGATTTCTGATATTTTTTTCTCGTAGAGATCTTTTGAAGCACTAAAATAGCACTAATTTGTGAAATGATAACTAAAAGTTCTGTATAAATTGAATTCCAAGCAACACTTTTTCAAAATCATGTTGCTGAAATATGAAAATTATAGAGTATTAAATTTTTCAATTTCTAGACTTTTTAAAAATTTTTTATTTAGCAACGGATTGCAACATTCACAACCGAATTTCCTAATTTTCCTAAAGTTAGTATAACATTTTAATAAATTGAAAAACCATCTTCTGCAATATATCAGATATTGGCAAAAAAAACTTATTTATTTTTATAATATTTGTTTAGCAGCATTATTAATAGAACTTAGTTTTTTGAAAAATGTTGCGAGAAACATGTAACTGGAATGTGAAAATCTAATAAAAACAACGCTATAAAATTTAAAGAACTATTAAAATTACAGAACTGATAAAAAAAATTATAATTTATTTACAAATATATTCTGCAAGATGTTGCTAGAAGAAAAAATGTTGATAAGATCATAATGATTAATTGATAATGCTTCTAATTAATAATCTTCATTTTAATTTCATAAAACTTTTTAAGCAACCAGTTGCTTCAAATAAATTATTCCCATTAGAAGTATATGGAACTTAAAATTGTTTAAAAAAAATAATTAAGATTTACCTAAAAATTTGTTGCGAAATTTTCTATATTTCTATAATATTTCTTTCTTAACTCTCCCTAAATCTATAGGAGTATTTATTTTTATACCTAAACATCTTTACCAATTGTTTCTTTTCTTTTTTATTTGTCTTTAAAAACCTTAACTTCGTATTCGTAAAGATTTCTTAGGTTAGATAGAAATTATTAACCACTTTTTGTAAACCAATATCCTCTTTAATCATTAATTCATAATGCTGTTTGGTTAATATGATACATACAAATAAACAAAAAGCAACAACAAAGAACATTTAATAATAAAAATAAACTTATGCATCAGCAACATTATAATGTTGCTGCAAAAGAAAATAAATTTAACAAAAAAAAAAAAAAAAATGATGCAAAAAAGCACTTCCTTTAACTTTAATAAATACTTTTTTCATGTTTTTGCTGTTGTGCAGCCCTGAGGCGCTAATTCATTTATTTATGGTGTTTGTTGTTGTTGTTGTTTTTAGTAAAATGTTGCAAATGTTCTTTATTGTTTTGTATGAGTTTTTTTTTTTTGTATAATGTTTATTATAATTTCTTATTGCTGCTGCTGCTGATATTGTTTTATTCTGGCAAAATGTTCATTGTAGCAACAAACAAAAAAAAGTGGGTGTGTCTTGATAAATATATTTTTGTTGTTGTTTCTTACATTTCATTTCATACAATTAAATGCTGTTTGGCATTCGTATATAATTTTTTCTCTTTTATTTTATTTTTTGAATTTGTTACAAATTAAAATTGCAAATCGATTGGTTGAGAGGGTTAGACATTTGTTTTGTGGATTTTTTCTTTCGTTTTTTATACCATAATAAAAAAACAAGTAAATTATTTGCGAGGGGTTTTAAGAGGGGGACCTTAAGAAATTGGTTTACAAATTTATATAGTTTTATTCATTTTTACAGGCAGCAATTGGCATATTAATAAGGTTATAAATAAAGCAAATAGTAATTACACAGAACATAGATTAATGGCAAACAATTGTACTTAAGCAATAATAAATGTAGTTATGTATGTATGTACATATGTATATTATTTAGTTAAGAGGGCAAGAACTTAAAATAGTTAAAACTGCACAGAAATTTATTGTTATACCAATATAAAATTTACAAAGTTTAAAAATTCAGCAACTTGTTGCTTAGTGGAGAAATGTTTCAAAATCTTGTAGGTTTATATAAAGCCATTGAAAATATAGTATTGGTTGCTAATGTTAACTTAAAGGATTTATTTTCAAAACCGAGTGCTTCCGCAACATGTTGCTGTATATACAAAAATATAGCTAACATAATTCTAATATAAATTCTATGAAAAAACACTTTAGTTTCAACATACAATTTATTTCAGCAATATATATCTATTAAAAAAAGTTGCTAAAGTTTTTAAGTTTATATCTTGGCTAAAAAGCGTTATGCTTAGAAATTTCCCCAAACATGTTGCTGGATACAAAAATAGTTAGCACATTTCTATAGTCAGTTCTATTAGAAACATTAATTTTTTAACAAATTGTTGACAATTTTAATAATATTTTTTTATTATTCTGATTAACTGTATGTTAAACTAAAATCTTTGCAACATGTTGCCAGCACTAATAAATTTTGCAAAATCTTTGAAATTATACATATGTTAAAATTTCATTAATTTCATAGAAATTGTTGCGTGTCAAAAGAAAATTGATTTTCAGCAACATGTTGCGGTACCCAAAAAATGTTGCTAATAAGTTTGAGAGAATAGTTTTAATGAAGTATATTAGTTAGAAAAATACTGAAACATGCAAACAAAAAATCTGCGCATTTGTGAATATAGCTTTATTAGAAGTTTTGTTAAGATGTTGCTAATCATATTAAGTTGTTAATTTTATAAAATATAAAAAATTTTTTTGTTATTTTTGTACAAATAATTTTCTGGCTTCAACAGAAACATGTTGCGGATTTTTAAAAAATATTGCAAAAGAATTTTCTAAAATAAGTTTTACTGAATTGTTCTTAGCTTATTAATAAAACTGCTGGTTTATAAATAAGAATATTTAAGCAAAATGTTGCTGGCTTAAAAAATGTTGTTTTTAGCTTTAACAGGTAGTATTGAGTTAAAATACTAAATTTTGTTAATAAATCATGCGACTAATGATTCATGAATAAAATAGCAACATGTTGCAGCAACATTTATAAAAAAAAATTTAGTTTTATGCATGTTTGATTGCAAAACAAATATTTTCAGCAACATGTTGGAGGCTTAAAATATGTTGCCTTAAACGTTTACAATTATTATTAAGGTTACGTATAAACATCATGAACATGTTGCAGCAACATTTATGGTACTCATTTCTGTCTAAATTTAGCGAAAAATTATTTCTTATAATGAAGCAGGCAGCATTTTCTTTACAACAGCCATTATTTACCTTATACTTCTTAATATCCATTAAAAATTATCTTGATATGCAATTCTGTTTTTTTTTTCTGCTAACAGTTCTGTGTCTTACTAATTTATCATAATTCCCAACTTATTTATATTATTTTCATTTATTTAATGACTAATGCCTCTGATACCAGCATTATACTTTTCTGTGCCACATGTATTCATTTACGTAGTAGAATGGAGTGGAGTGTAGTTCAAAATTAAACATTAAAAGTCATTTGCAATAATGTGCTCATATGTATGCATCATAATAACCAATTGCAACAACAAAACTAAATGCTACATAATTACAACAAAAACTTATAGCAAGCGGCGAATGCCGGTCAACAAAAACAAAAAAAATAAAAAAACTAGCCAAACCAGCTGCTATTAAAATTTATATTCAAAAGAAATCTACCAAATTAAATGAAATTCATATAAATATCACTCACTTTGTTTACAACAATAACAACAACAATAACAACAAACCAAAACGAGTCACTCACTCATTGTGAACACAAAATAAAAATTAAAGAAATACAAAAAAAAAATTATAAATAAAAACACATAAAACTAATTACAATAAAATCTAAAAAATAATAATAAAAAAACGTTTTAATAAGGACAAATGGCCTTTCAAAATCAACTAAACATTAACGAGATGGAAACAAACAAATAAACGAATACAACAGAAATCACAACAGCCAGCAACTCCAACTTTGAAATTTTTATAACATTCATCATCGAAAGATACAAGAAAACACAAACAAATAAAAAACCAAGCAACAGGATTTAAACGCGTTTACAGCTAAAAAGAAAAATATACCAGGCAGACGGACGTTTAGGCAGACGGACGTTTAGGCAGACGGACAGATGAAAAAAATACTTGGCAAATAAACAAAATACTGCATGCAACAGGCAATTGTTGCAAGCAGCCAATATTTATACTCTACTCCACACAAAACTAAAATAAAACAAAAAAATAAAAACAACAACATTAGTGTGTGTTGGCCCATATTGTATAGCCAAAGTCAACTTTACAAATATTTTGGTTTTGAGGTTGTATTTGCTGCTGTTTTATTCTTTTCAACAACAATAACAACTAGCCAGCATAAACAAGACTGGTTTTGCCACAGAATTAAGCCTTTATCGTTAAATGTAATAAATGAAAATGTTGCTTGGCTTCGGCTAGATAGTGGGTGAATTGTTGCAGCCACTTCTGGCTAAAGCGCGGGACAAGACTCTTGAAACCCAAACTCAACTCATATATAAAATTATGCCTATTTTTTATATTAATTTGCAATTAATACCATTAATTTTATTGTGTGTTGTGAGTATATTTTGGCGTTAGTTTGTTGGTGTTTTTTAGGTTGGTGGGGTTTAGGCTTCTAATTGAAGGTTATTTCAATATTTCTTAGGCTGTTGGGTTCGTTAAACATTTGTTAGGTAGTCATAGTTACACAAATTGTTCCAAGTGCGAAAAATTAATAAAACAGTTACACACATGCACACACACACACACACACACACACTTAATTATATTAATCATCATTAAACTGGTTTTAAGTTCAACTGCAAAAACGCACAAAGAAGCCAAAGAATGAATAATTGCCAGACTGAAAATTACAACAACACATGTGGCAAATGATATGGAAAAGAGAGCGTAAGTTTTTGGCTAGAATCCTGGTCAATAAAATGTTTATATTACTATTTTTTTTTTCATTAAAAACTATTAAAAATAAACAAATTTAAAATTTAAAAAAAAAACGAAAAAAGTTTTGCAACATGTTGCTGATATAAAAAATATTGTAAATTTAACTAAATTTAGTATAAAACCAAGAAAAATAAAATTTATATGTGGAAAAACTCAGGAAAGTTTCTACAACATGTTGCTGTTATAAAATCATTTAAATAGAACTTCAGCAACATGTTGCTGAAGTAAATAAATATTGCGAATTTAGCTAAATAAAACTATTAACCGAAAGAGAGAACTGATATTTCTCATATTGCAACATTCTGGTGTAAATAAATATTGTAGTGACTTGAAAAATATTTGTTTTCATATTTTTTATTTAGGCTTGCATAGGAATATTGAAATGTTTGTACAATTTTATGTTTTTTAAAAAATTTTAAATTTTCAGCAACATTTTACTAACAATTGAAAAGTTTCCCAACATTTCTTAAGACAATTTCGTAGAAATCTTGCAAAATTGTTTGTTAAAATAAGTATAACTTTTGCATTTTTGAAATTTAAAATTTTAGCATCATGTTGCAGGAAATAAAAATGTTGTAGTCGGCTTTCAAGGATATTTTTGTTAAACATTTTGGTAATTTTTAGGGAAATATGTTTTTTTTAAATACCTAATTTGTTGTAAATTTTAAACAACATGTTGCACATAAATGTTTAATTAAAAATGTTCTTAAGATAAAACACAATACTGTAAAGTATTTACATATATCAAATTAAACATTAAAATGTTGTTCATATATTTAACAACATGTTGCTGATTTAATCAAATCGTTTACAAAAGCTTAGCATCATTTTATAACTAACGTTTTCATATTGTTTTCTAACTCACCATAACATAAGTGGAAAGATATCAATAAAAGCTTAAATTCTATTCATAAAAAAACTTTTAAATTGTCATGTCTTTATTTATTTGAAATTTATGACTGTGTCAAAATGCCGAAACTTTTGCTAAAACAGACACATACATAGCACAAAAAAACAAAAACTTAAATAAATATTGAAATATTTGGGTTACATTTATTTCCAATGGCAAACAAAAAACACAAAAATATGCTACAAGTATAAAGTTACAAACGCTCAGCAGTCACTAGAAAATGATATATTTAAGTTAACTAATTTTCCAGCCATTATAGCAACAAATCATTAGTAGTGAACAAACAAAAAAAAAAACATACACATACACATACCTTATAGATTAAAAGATATAAACCTAAGAACCAGAATAAATATTTTGTTGGCAATTGAATTTAGTTTAACAACAAGAAAAACAAAATAACCCAAAGGGGGAAATAAAAGTAATAGAATATTACAGAATAAAAGAGGCGTGTTTAAAATTTTTTTTTGTAGCAATTGTCCATATATTTATACATATGGATTGGTTGCAATACTGAGTGTAATGCCCTTGATTATGGGTTTAAACCATTTTAGACCATATACAATAAAAAACGTACATGTCTTATAGTTAATCTCCTTTAGTTTTAATTGTTTAAACAAAAACTTTTTTGTGAACAAATTAATGGAAAATTTATGTTTTTCCATGCACACTCATAAACATGTTTGTTTTTGGATTTTATTTGCAATATAATTATTTTAATTAAATGTTCATTTATTATTAGCAGCAACAAAGACAATAATAACATTAATAACTTGCCTGGCAATAGTTTCAGTTTTTATTTTTTATATTTTTTTTTCTATTGTTCTGCTAAGTTTTTTTCAATAATTAATATTATTGCAATGTTTGAGTGTGTGAGAGCTATTGTTGTTTTTGTTGTTAATTAAATATACATTATAATTACCAAGACTTTGTAATAAATTGTTTAGAAGCAAAACTTTATTTGAAAATATTCAGCAGTTGATTTTGCAATATTGTCTATTGAGTTGAAATTGTTTTGACATGATTTATGTTAAATTGCAGATTTGTTTCTTTTGGTGTTTCTTATTGATTATTTAAAGGTAAATTACTTATAAGATAATAAGTAAGTTTTTTAGTTTTCTTGAGAAAAATACTCAGGAAATACTTAAGAAATTAAATGTATGAAGGTTAATAAAGTTAGTTATTAAAACGAATTTCTTTCACGTTTAAAATTAACTATAACAATCCTATACACACAATGCAGTATTAAAGTTTAGCAACATGTTGCTAAACATGGAAAAATTTAAACATTGCATAGAATAAAATTAAATAAAAAGGTTGAAAATAAGTTGCAATTATGAAAAATTTATCTTGGCAACATGTTGTTGAGAACGATAACAAAACAACGTTAAAAAGAAAAATATGCCATATACCCTTTAAACCCTTAAATAATTGTTTTAAATAATAATAAAAAAAAAACTACTATTGATTAGAGCTTAGACACATGTTGTTGTTGCAAAAAATCTAAAAAATTTCAACATGTTGCAAGTATTTTCTTTTAATTTGTTTTGTATACTTGTAGAATTTTTGTTTGGAACTTTAAAACTACTCTATTTTTATGCAAGCAACATGTTGGTGCCTTAAAAACATTGTACATAAATCCCTGAAACGATATCAATTTTAAAATACCATTTTTATCAAATCCAGAAAAAACACAATTGCCTTCTTTAAATATGCCCGTTAACACCAGCAACATGTTGCCGGTCTAACTGCTTTTTTTCCTGTTTGAAAACAAATTTAAATACAGCTATCATTTAAATATCAACGATAAAATGCCAAACTCCTTTAACCATCTCAATGTCAAGTTTATCAGTTGATCATCATCTATTTGCAAGAAAATATAAAAGAAAAACTTAAATGAAAATGAAACTAACAATAAAATGTCAGCCAAATATAGTGACACATTACCTTAACCATGGTTTCTTTTAACTGTCAACCGTAGACAACATATCTTAAATATCTTAATACCCTTAGCTAATCTTTGGCTATAAACAACAAAAAAAAGCAACAACAATAAAAGATAAAAAAAACAAAAACAAAAAAATATATCACCAAATTTACTTTGGAAATCGTTAAGCTCCCTTTTATACTACGTTGTGTTTTTACACACATACCTTTTATGAACGCTATAGGAAAGTATTAGGGGCAATGAAAAGTAAAAGGCCCCCAGATAAAAACGTGAAATTCTAGGATTTTCCACCGAGTAAACAAATGCCAATAACTTTAAGACTTAAAAAATCCAGCTTCTTTTTACAAAATATCTTTAAACACCTAAATTATTACATTATGAAACTAACACGCAACATTTTTTGTTTCCCCCTAATATATTCTGACTCTAAGTTAAAGTATTTGCTTGCGCGATTTGTTATTTTTTGTTGGTCTGTTATTTCAAAGTGATGTCACGGAATCCGTCAGTGGGATTTTATGGTAGAAATAGTGGCAGTAGTACGGAGTAGTAGTAATAGTAGTGGTAGTAGTAGTCGTTGTAGTAAGTAAGTTAGTAAATAGAACGACAGTTGACTTGTTAAAGCTATAACTGATGACATTAAATGATTAAATTGAAGAGAGCAAAAAAAAATATATATATATATTTAAAAGCGATTTGTAAAACGGTTTAAAGCGTGACGATAAAAATGAATAAAACAATAGAGTTCAAACTATGCAATCAATTTGGTATTAACAAATGTTTGTTTTTAGCTTTGTCTTTGCTATAAATTGTTAATAAGTTAATCAGACAAGATGTAGAAATTATTTAAACTCTTAGTTGAACGTGTTTTAAATGTGTATTTTAAATTGTGCAAAGGAATGTTTTAAGGAATTTGATTTATTTTTTTTTTAAATTTTCAATTTGTTTCAATTCTGTTCATTTTCCTTTTGTTTACACATTCGTCACCTGGTGGCTAAAATAAAATTAATATTCTGCTTGGGTTTTTAATGCACAGTTTTCAATTTGTTTCCCTTTTGTTAGTTTTAAAAATTGACCCTGCTGTCTTTGAGTGTTGATCACTGATTTGAAGCCTAAATTTTTCTATATAATTCTAAGCATTTTCAACCACATCTTATAAATATCTTAATCTTAAGTTTAATCTTTAAATAACTGAACAATTTCAATGCACTTTAAAAAATTTGTTTTAAATTTATTGCTAATCAAAACTATTTTGCCACTTACCGCTTCTGTTTTAATATTCAATGCCACTTCCACATGAGTGGGTGATACACAATTATTGGACGTTACTAAAGCTGGTGCTGGTGTTGACGTGGGAGTTATTGCTGGTGGTGCCACAGCTGCTGCCGTTGTTGTTGTCACATTTGCAGAGGATGCCAGACCACAACTGCCATTACTATTGTGACCGGGAGTAGCAGGGCCCGGCGAAAGTGGTGAAACACCACTTAACGAGGCAATAGCCGCACTAGAATAGGGCGAAGATGAAGGCGATTTATTTGTATTGGAATTATTTGCTATGGCCGCTGTAGTGGATGATGAAGCCGTTGTCGAAGTATTCAAGGAAGTGGATGATGAGGATGATGAATTCGACGAGGACGAAGAGGATGATGAAGACGATGATGATGAGGAGGAACATACTAAAGGGCCTAAGGAGCTGTTGTTATTGGTTTTGTGCGGTATAAGACTCTGGGTAGTGGAGGTTGGTAGGTGATTTGATCCTGTGGTGGTAGTGGTGGTAACAGAGGGTGAGGCCATTGAATGTGTGGGACTGGCTAGACTGACACTGGCTGTTAGATGGGCACCCAAGACACTGGTGGCCTCGATATATTCACGTTTCATAACACCGCCACCGGATACACCCAAGGAGGCGGTTATGGCAGCTTCGCATGGCAATACGGTGCCCAACATGGTGGGTGCGTTGTCGGCGTTACGATTGCTACTATTGCTCTCGGTTTCTTCGCAACCTTCCGCCATGTCAGTTACACATTGTGATGAGGAGACTGCAATGATTAGATGAGGAATTAGTGAGAAATAAATTGCAAAAAAGTTGAAAAATTATTATGTCCGAAAAAAAAAATTAGTTTCAGTGTTTTCTTCAAAAATACATTAGACTACAAAAACTGTTGTTGGCCGAAAGCCTTGTCTGCAATCATAATTTAAACATGTCAGAGTCTTACTACACATACTTGACCAAAAGCATTGACCAGCAATAATAAGCAAGTGTAAGTGTAGATAAGTGTCTGGTCTGCACAAGCAAAAGTTCTAGCCATTCATTAACGTTTGCTGCAAACACCACACATATGGAGACGTTTCATACGTCTTTCAACGCCTGAGGACTTATAAAGCAAAGGCGAGAGAGAGAGAGTGAGAGCAGAGAGCGACGATTTGGCAAAAAAACACAAGGAATAATTTGTACATGTTGAAGTATATAAAAGTGGGTTGAAATCTATGTGGGTGTTAGAGGGCACACGATGTCCTGTAACATGTCCTGTTGTTGACGTTTGTTCATAATTTTTGTTTTGTTATTTTTGTTGTTATTTTTGCTTACATTGACCATGTAAACATGTACAAATGCATAAATGCATTACGAAACACTCATACTCAAACTTTCAAACACAAACTCACATAAGCTCCAAATATGCATAACATTATCGTCTACATAGACATTTTACACTCACACATCTGAAGATACTCATTTGCATGCAATAAGCAAAATTAATTATAACAGCTCTCTACTTGAACTACTTAAGCAATAACAACACAAATATATACAAAACCAAACCTTATATTATTTCCTCTTAACCCTCTTTCCTTCTTTTCGCTTCCTTCTGCCCGAGGTCTTATAACTGATATATAATTCCGTTTGTTGCTGGCCATATTTGGTATAAGTTTTGTTGTCGTTTTTTTTAATATTATTTTTATTATTTGCTGAGAGGTTTTTGTAAAGCAGTTTAAACTCATTAAAGGCCAGTTTTATTGTAATGTTGGCGCTCACATAATGACTAGCCTTAACCCTCCACCGCCCAAACTAACCGTACTGAATTTAACACAACCATCTCCTACTCAATACTTTCTGTTATATAAGCAAAGGAGTTTCATTAACTAAGTTTGTTCAGCAAAACTTTCTCAATATCACAAATACATATTTCTATACATATACGAGTATGTACGTAACATACATAGTTACTAATATATTTTAAGAGAGTATTGCATATGAACGTCTATGAGAAGTTCACTAAACCTTAATTCATTACACAAAAAACATTAGGATGGTCCTTATTTTGCAATTTTACGATAATGCTGAAAAGAAACTAAATAAATCATCTATTATAATGGTTTTTTGACAAGAACATTGTTTTCAAACAGGAGAATATTTTAATTCTGCTTGGTGACATATCAGTAGTAGAAACTTGTAAGTGTTACAATGAATTCATTTTCTCTGGAAAATCATTCACGAATTCATTCCAGAATAACACACTGGTTTTTTGTTGTTTGCATTTGTTCTGCTAAGTCAACAAACATTGCTGCATTTAGGCTGTATGGTTTAGAGACATGATTGGGCAAGTTTTCTATTGAAAATTTGGCTGGAAGTGCGGTTACGGAGAATGGACGATTCTATCGAGAGATGTTATCAACTAAATTTTAGGAAATTCAGCTTTTAATTCGCTGCTTTGGCTATGAGATTTAACATTACTGGTTTGGTTTTTATGGTTCCGTTTCTTGTTGCACATGGAGTCTCTGCACAAGCGATTACAGCAACTTGAAATCCGTGATATGATTAAGGTAAAAGATCAGACATTACCGAAGTGTGATTAAAAATTCTGATAAAAACATCGACATTTGTATGCGTGATCGTAGTGGACATCTGTCCTATAAAATGTTCCAATGACAAACCTTTCTCTTTCCAATACTATACAAATTTTATTGATTTTCATATAAATTCTTTGTTAAGTTATGCAAATAGTTTAAACTATTTCAGATCTAGGAAGCATCGATAATACTATAAGTTTGAAATAAGTGCCACCCTAATAGACACACACACACTTATGCTTCCATAAACGAAAAATTATCCTTATTTGTTCGTGTTTTTATAGTCGCATTCATTATGCATTAAAATCATCGCCCCCTAAAAATATACACACACTTACATTTACTCACCCACTCCCTCACGAATTCTATATTTTTTAACTCATGTAGTAGTTTCGTTTTCTTAATGTGTATGGGTGTGTGTGTGTGTATTCGTCTGTGTGTTAGTCATTCTACTTCTACATAAGTAATATTAGTTGTTGTTTTGTTACTTGTTATTATCCAGTAGGTGTTCAATGTCTTTGTGTGCGTGTGTTGTTGTTTGCAGCCGAAAAGGACACAAAATTAAAACCCTTAAGTCTCCCCTAAAACACAAGGCACAGTGATGTGTTTTGACCATAGATGAAATTAAAAGTAAATTTGAAAAAGATTTCCTAACAAAGACTATAAAAAAGATCTGTTAAATATTTAAAAATTATTATGAAATATTATTTGAAACTTTAATTCATTCATTTTAACTCAGCACTTGCCAATTATAGTTTTTGCTTTAATCTTATTACGTATCATTTTGTAGAGTTTCATAAAATTTTCAATATGAGCTAATTTCAATTTACCATTCTAAGCCAAATTTTCTCCAATTATTTGTCTATAGACCAGACACTGTGCCTGGTGCATAAACTAAATTGGAGACGTTTATAAAGTAATTCTTCCTTTCCTACTACTTAATTTCACTTTTTCTGTGAATACTCTATATTTTTGTATCTATGTACCTGTATGTATGTTTGTTTGTATGTAAATGAGTAAGTGTGTGTCAGTATATGTGTGTGTGTGTGTGTGTGTTTGCAACGTAGACATTTGTAGCAGTTGTAACATTGTGGTTTACAATCAAATTTTCTAATGTGCATGTTGTTGCAATTGCTTCAACAATGAAAAAAGTGATAGAGGAGCAATGACTCTTTCTCTGACTCTAGTAAGGTCTTATCCTGGTGGGGTTTTAAGTTTACGAAGTTTATAAATAAGGAGATTTCGTTAAGGAAAATTTAATAATAAATCTAAAAGTATTAAAGTAAGGAAACGGATGAAATTTATTTAAACATTTAATAAATTATAAGAAATAATCTCTAAGCTGAGGAGAAGACTTTTCAAACTATTAAAATTTAGTTATATAGACTCTAATAATCTTATAGATAATTTGGGGTTTTTTCAGATGTTAAGGAAAATTGTTTGATCTTGGAATAAAAACTTACTGAATATATTGGTTAAGCTTATTTAAGGAAATACGAGTATTAAAACAAGGTTAGTATTTACTTTAACAATATTTGCCAAATATTTTTTGTTTTCCAAATAGTATTATTGGTATGTATTATAAAGTTATACTTTTTTGTACAATGCACTCAAATATTCACAGATATCAGAAGATATTTTTGCAATTTTGTTGTTATTTGTTTGATTTATGATTTGCAAGTGTTAGTATGATCAATATGTTCATTTAACTTGTGAGTGTCTTCCTAAATTATTAAAATCTATTGTAAGCAAATTTTCATCAAAGTAATTTTGTTGTTGTTTATCCAATTACTGTTGCTAATATTTAATTCAGATTTTCGGGTATGTAAGAGATTTGCGATAACTATAAATGATTTACATTTACACATTGTTATCGATTTCTGTAAAGGAGCAAATTATGGGTTGTTGTAAAGTTTGTTTAGTTGTACTTAATTAAAGGGTTTATATTCTATTAATATTTTGAAGGATTTTGAAAAAATCTTATATTGTTTTCTCATTTTTGTAGACTAATGTATTAATTACTTAAAGTCATTACTAATTACCCGAAACCTACGTCTGCGATTTTTATAGAAAAAAATCTTTCTCTAGTTAAAAATAAATGCGGTAAATTATTGTAAAAATTTTATTTTTTTAAAAAAAATTTGGTTTATTTTTCTACCCACATATAGTGTCGGACTTTTAATGATCCAATTAGCCACTGATGTAAATGTGCATATATTTCAAATATTTCCAGAAGCAAAATGGCCAAAAAATCTAAAAAATTCGAGTATATAACCGCTACTGCAACTGTTTTAATCTCCCTATATTTAAGCATAATATATTTATTTATAAACCAACATTTTAATTTCATATTTATTACAACCTCAAACAAATATTATTTTTAACTCTTCTACAAACTTTTTGGAACTCAACAGCCTCAAATTCCTACTTATTTTTTTTTTTGGGAAACTTTATCGTTTTTGTTTTTTTTTTGTTTCTTTTCTTTACAAACTGAGAGCAAATTTAATAGGCTTCAATAAATTTTATTTCAATAGTCCAGCAAACAAACTTATATCTTAATAACAGTTTTTATTTTTTTTTTTTTGTTGTATGTATTTACTGGGTAGAAAGGCTGGGTATATATTTCACTCAAACCATTTTTGCCACCACCCGCAAGAAAATTTAATCTACATTTTATACATGCCAGTAATAACAACAATGAAACAAACTCACAGTTTACTCATTTAACATCCATAATTTTTGAACATCAACATTTCTATAAACATTATAGAATGTAAATTGGTATGTTCATGTGTGTGTAAATATGTTTTAACAAGTATGTTTTCAAAAGCAGTCATCGTTATAGGAAGACCCAAAAACAGTTGTGGATTTATTTATACATTTGCAACAAAATAATTTATTTTTACAATCAATCCTTGATAACCATGAATGCCGACCACTGCTTTAAAGTGTTTTACTCTGTTTACTGTGTGTTGTAAATAACTTTCAGATACTGCATAAAACTAATAAAAAATAAGGTATTTTCATATATTTTCGAACTTTTTATATATAGAATTATGTCTGTATAACAGTTTTATCTATAAAAGATTTCTGTATAACAGCTTTCTCTATAGAGAAATTTGTTCCAGATGTCTGTAATAAATATGTCTGTGTAACATTTTTCTCTTTAGATAAAAATGTCTGTATATAAGTTTGCTCTTTAAAAAAAATTCTATATATAACAGTTTTCTCTATAAAGAGGAATGTCCGTATAACAGTTTTCTGTATAAAAAATGTACGTATATAAAAATGTGCGTATAACAGTTATTTGTTGTACGCAGAGTTTTATCTATTGATAAATATAGATTTAACAGTTTTCTCTATAGCGACAAATATTCACATAACAGTTTATGAAGAAAAATGTTCATATAACAGTTTTATATGTAAAGAAAAATTTCTGTATAACAGTTTGCTCTATAGAGAAAGTTCTGTATAACAGTTTTATCTATAGAGAAAAATTTTTGTATAACAGTCTTCGTAAACCAAGCTTTGTTATAGAACATTTTCTGTATAGAAAAATGTGTGTATAATATTTTTTTTTACAAATTGTGTATAACAGTTTTTTCTACAGAATAAATTTCCATTTCCATTCAATAAATTTTAATATTATTTTGATACCCAACCAACATTTCTGCTCTCTTTCTTTTGTGTACATTCTTCATTTCATGTTTGTGTCTCTAATACTCATACTATAGGCATTAATTTCATTAATTATCCTTTTGCGCCACATGAAACTTTACACACAAACCAACATAAATGCGCAAGCACAGAAACACAAACACTTACTCATACTCTTACAAAACACAAACTATATGTATGAATGAGTTAAAAACATGTATGTATTACAATAACAACAAGTACAATAACTATAACATGCAACACCAACAAACAATGTCATTTCATACAAACAGACACACTCTCATACATTTACAAACATTCTTACGATAGACCAAAACCTTTACTGCCGACAAATTTACATTACATACACACAAACATTTACTTATAACTATACAATTTTACTTTTACCATCTATAACATGGTCTAGGTTCTGTTTGAAATACATAAAGAAGTAAAATAAGGAAATTTCTGTTAGTGATAAGGGGCAGCTTGATAGATGTATGTAAGGACTTAACATTTTACATACCAAAAGGTTTGGAGACAGTATTGTGTGATTGTGGAAAGAGTTGGTTGGTTCGTTGGTTGGTAGCTGCATTTTAAGGAAATGTGAACTTTGCATGTTAAATGCAAAACTCATGGTCAATAATGAGAGGTGGCATGAATGGTCACTACACACCACTTAACGAACACTGAGAATAAAGCAAAAAAAAAAAAGTAATACAAAATATAAATGAAACTTTATAAAACCACCCACTTGTAATTTAAATTATACTTAACATTATAGAAAACATTTATATGCTATGTATGTATACATAAGTATTAATGCATATTATTGCTATATGTACATAAGTTAGTGTAGATATTTACAGACATACAAGTACATATATAAAAATGTCTGTATAAATAAATAAAATTTATATTTTTCACCTCATCACTGCAGTTTTTGTATATGTACATGTTTTTGCTATATGAATGAAAAGTATGTAAAATTTGTTGCAACATACAATACGGGTCATAACATAAATTTTATACATTTCCCTTTAAGCTTTACATTTGTGTATAGAAAAAAATGCATTCTCTAAATTTTATTTTATAAAACCTTCTGCTCCTGCCTTTAGATTTTAAAAGTTCTATTCATATTTTTATTCTTTTTGCTGGTCTTATACAAACGTAGAAAAGACCAAGGCCATGACCGTATTTGTCAGTGTGTTTTGCTGTATATGTATATGAAATATTTGCATTTACTAGACTATGTATGAAATGTTTTTGCCATAAAGTCTTAATACTTCATTCATCTGGTGCAAAATAGTCTGGTGTGAAATGTTTGTTTAAGAAATTTTGGAAAATTTTTGCACAAGAAAAAAATAAGAATAAAGTTGTTTAGAGAGAGCAAAATAGAAAATAGAAAACAAAATGCAATTATACTTTTATGTAAAAATTCATTAAGTCAATTGATTTGAATACGAATTTATAGGTAGCTATTGGCAGTATTTCATATTGGCTTGGAGTTCAAAGCATTTATCCTGCAATTCACAGTGGACTATACAGATTATCCGTAGAGCATTTTTGGTTTGACCACAATGTCCACAATGGTATTTATAATTAACTAGTAGATAGCTGCTTCGAATGGCTGTTTTCATTATTAAAATTTAATAGCCGTCGCCACCGAAAGAAATTTTGTTTTCAAAAAATTCATTATTTCCGTTGTTGTGTGTCAGTGATATGTTTTCATCATATCACTGAAAAACAAAGATCTTGTTGAAAAACGTGTTAGATCGAAAGAAGAGGTAATTTGTGTACTTAACTCACATAAGTAATTAAGAATGATGGAGGTAATTTAAAACATGTTTAACCATCATAATCATGTCTAATACATTATTTAGTTTGTTGTGCATTTAATATTTTGCCCATGACTATAGTCTGGTTGGTGTATCTTTTCTCAATTTAGATGTCTGCAAATCGATTTATCATAATTACAATATTAAAATTTCTTTGCAAATCTTACTTTACAACTTGTAAGCACAAATTGCAAATAGTTTAACTATACATGGTTATAAACAAACAAACATACATATACATATTTAACGAAGACACAATTTTCTTAGAATTGACCTAATATGCAAAAAGACAAACACACCAGCCAAACATTTAATGAAATATTAAGAAAATCTTGTAAAACAACTCAATCAATTTGCCACAAAAAGAAAAACAAACGAAAAATAAACTAATTTACAAACTCCCAAAGAAATGTAATTTTTTTTTCTGAGTTTTTATTTTTGTTAAATTACCATGTTTTATAAGAAACTAACACCCCTTTTTTTGCTGCTGCTGTTGCTGCTGCCAAGACCAACAACACTCTCGTGTAAAAACTAACAGAGTGAACGGATAAAGCGGTGGCAGTAGTTGCTGCCTGAATTTAGTTGCAAACTAGTGGCAGTGACAGCAAACCGTTGATTACAATTTAATTTCATTATTAATTATAACTAACTGTAAGTGCTCATACACTGTGCACAGTGTACGGCGTGTGGTTGTATATTTGTGCAATAACCTCATTTATAATTATTATTATACTCTTACTAAAATAAAATAAATTAAAGTTGCAGTTGTTGTATTTCAACAACGAAAAAAAGGATGTTACATTTGAGTGTATTTATTAAAAACTATATTTTTACAAATACACACATATGTTTCTAGTTGCATGTGTGTATGTTTGTATTTAGAAAAATATAAAAATGCACATAAAATGTGATTAATTTTTTTTTTATTTAGTTTTTAAGTTGTTGCCTGTTGGTGACTAGAAAGTTGCCACTCTATATAATTAAAATTATACCACATCAACTCGACGTTTATATAGGTAGGAATGTATGTAAGTTTGGCATATCAAGCCTCACATGCAACATCTTTATGGTAATTACACTTTTTTGTTGCAATATATGACTATATGTGTTCATGTGTGTATTTCATTATTTTGCATCTCTTATTTTATTGAATGAGTTTAATTATACCGGTTTTTCAATTTGTGTTGTAGTTTTTTGTTTGTTGTTGTTTTATATTGCACATAATTAATATACATTTTCTTCTACCCCCTTACGCTCTGTCACTCTCTTTCGGAATATTGTAAAAGCTTTGCTGTTTAGTGCTGTGTTCTTATTTGCCTGACCAATTGGTCAGGTGGTATAATTATCATTTAATAAACTTTGGTAAGAGTATAACGACAATTTAGTTTAATATCAATCAATTTTATTGGAAAACACAGAAAGAAAATAAACGTGCAGCAATGATTTCGGTGGCAGGCTACACTACAAAAAAAATTTAGTTTTTAAAACGACAACTTGTGATGTTACATTTATCTATAATAGTATAAATGTATAATAGTAAAAATAACAGTTTTTTTATAGAAAATATTGTATCTAACAGTTTTCTCTATAGAAAATATTGCGTATAACAGTTTTTTTCTATAGAAAATATTGCGTCTAACAGTTTTCTCTATAGAAAATATTGTGTAAAGCAGTTTTTTCTCCTGAACATATTTTGTATGACAGTTGTTTATAGAGATAATATTGCGTATAACAGTTTCCCTGTATTAATATTGCGTATAGTAGTTTTTTCTATAGAAAATATTGTGTATAACAGTTTTCCTCATAAAAAATATTGCGTATAATAGTTTTTTTTTATAGAAAATATTGCGTATAACAGTTTTTTTTTTTCAGAAAATATTGTATATAGCAGTTTTTCTCCTGAAAATATTTTGTATGATAGTTGTTTATAGAGAAAATATTGTGTATAATAGTTTTTTCTGTAGAAAACATTGTGTATAACAATTTATTCTATAGAAAATATTGCTTGTAGCAGTTCTTTCTATTGAAAGTATTGCGTATAACAGTTTTAGCTATAGAAAATATTGCATAGTTTCGTTCATCCGAAATTTAAATAAAAATAATAATAATAATAGGAGTGATTATAAAAGAATGAAGGTATAACGAGTGAAAAAAAAATTTATAAAATTCGCGAAGAAAATTGCTCTTTAAATTTTTTTCATACGCTAACGATTACTGCTCATTTAAAATTTAATTATTAGTTTGAAAATTAACACTATAATAATAATAATTTATGAGCGATAGTTAGAGAATCTAAAGAGAATAAAAAAATTCGCAATAAAATTAGTGAACAAAGGAATACTATTCATTAAGAGTTTATTATATGCATTCGAAAATTAAAGCAAAATTCTTTCTAGACCATCTAGATAGAAGATAGAAGCGTGATAAAATTATCAAACATACAGTTCCAATATGTACCAAGCAATTGCTAAGACATTCAAAGATTTTCCACTTAATATATGATTAGAAACAAACAAGGAAGAAAAAAGTTTAAGATCTATTTATTTTAAATTCACGATCTAAAAATTTTAAATAACTGCTAATAAAATTCTTTGCACCTTCATTTTTAAGCCATTCACTTAGGAAATCGTCAGATAACGAAAGATTTGTAAACTTCTGTAAACGGGCTAAATAAATTGATGAACTCTAGAGTTACAATTTATTGTGGGCCAAGATATTTTGTGATAATTGAAGGCGTATTTATCACTAATGATTATTGATAAAAGTTTTAGTTGGTTTTATTTTAGGCGATATTATATTAAGCTCAGTTTAAAACTTACATTTACATGAAGTGTATTCTCAATTCGTATTTTATATACAAAACAAATTTTATGTTTTTAAATTTATAATTAATTTTTTTGTACAAACCCCTCGTAAAAAGTTCAGATAAGTGCATGTAATATACATACATTAATATTTTTGTTGGTTTTGTAAACAGGTTTCTTTCTTTTCCGCTCCGTTACAAAAAGTTTTATAGGAAGTTTTTAACATCGTCTTTTTTTTTTTGTTTTCAATTTGTAGTTGTTGGCAACAAAGTATTACTTTGAATATTTAATTAATGTAAATTGATCAACTGCAAAGTATGTATGTTCCATAATGATATTAAATTACAATTAATTTTATAATTTATTATTGTTCAGTGAATAAGTGTAGTAATATTTTGTAAGTTAAATGTATGTCTGTATGTATTTAAACATAAATTAACAACGAACTTAAATATAGTGTAATATGTATTTGTACATAAAATAATTTATAAAGCTTGAAGACAAGTTTTATTTTCGTATGTTGTAATTTAAACATTTAAATGACATGAATTTTTCAAAAGAAACAGACCTATTAACAAATAATTATATGTAGGCTGAATAATAGAGGCTCACATTACCTGTAAAACTCGATAAATTTTATTCGTTTCAACAGTTTATCTAAACCGTAGTAGAAAATTTAAATGTTTAACGAATATTCATATTTTTTTTTTCATATTTCACCTCTTTGCCATAATTGTTCAATCAATTGTTATTAACTCTATTTTTGCCATAATTTTCTTTGTGCTAAAATTATTGTATAATTTCAATAAATTATGATTTTATAATGAAGCCTTTTATATGTACGAGTATGTATAAAAAAGGAAAAGTTTAGTTTTGTTAAGTCCTTAGTCCTTACACATGTGTGCTTTTTTACATGATTACACACACCTTATTGGTGCTACATACGAGTAGTAGTAGTAGTAGATTAAATAATTTTCTTTATATTTATGGCTAATTTGGCTGTACAATGAAATCGATACTCATAGCTAAGTATAAAACAGAATATATAAATACCACCATAATAATAATACTAATAATAACAAGTAGTAGTAATATTTATAAAAAACAACAATGGCAGCAATGAGCAATAACAACTTTGTTAATAACAATGAATGAATACACATTAAGTCATTGAAAAATAAAAGCAACAGCAGCAAAAACAACGAATAAAATAAAGAAAATATTATTTATGCAAAAATACCCTTAAAACAAACACACATATCCTTTAATAAGAGCACACGTACGCGTTGCTGTTACTCTCTCTCTCTCTCACACACACTTTTTTTGAACACACAAGCATGGGAGCACTGCCCTGCAGTGTTATAGTTAACTTCACATGAACACAACTTTGTTAGGGCTTTCCGTTTAATTATGTTAACGTTGTTACTAGTTACTTCTCTAATGTAAAGTTTGTAAATATTCTTGAGTCATAAAACTTAACAAAATTCAGGAGTTGACAAAAAACAAATTCTCAATTTCAAAATGAGTATATTAAAGGGTTTTCATGGGAAGTGCATTCGTTGATGTGGAAACTATATGCAAGGACTGCAGGGTGTTTGAATGACAAACATACATGCATATATATAAACTACCGGTAATAGAGAAAATAAGGTAATAAGCCCTATTCCTGAAAAGTATCATATTAAAGTAGGAAACTTAACTTTGACTTCTTTCTTTGCAATTTCTATTGTGAGTTTGCTGAATTAAGAATTTTGAAATGTGTTGCACCTCGATGTCATAATATTGTATAATTTATTCATAAAACTTTCTGTGATGCCATTGTTTGTCTGTGTAGTGTCATTGGTTTCCTCTGGAACAGCAACAGGTCACCTTTATATCGTTGTTAAATCCACAGATCTGTCTTTTAATTAATCAACGACGACTGGTGAATTTGTGTAGGAACTAAGAGATTATTTTTTGCCTCAAAAGTATACGTTTAGAATATGATGATGGTAGATTTTCGGTTAAACTGCAGAATCGCGGAATATTCGCACAAAGAAAGGAGTAGTAAAAAGGTCGCAGAAGTAAAATCAATACCAAGATTTGAACCGAACTTGTGGGCATGAATTTGCCCACTAAAAGATGTTTCTTCAATTTTTCAATTTTGTGCCAAACCGGTGAACCCGTTCCATATTTCTGTGCCCTTAACACTTTTACAATAACAAAAACTAGTTGTCTATCTTCTAGATTGATTTCCTACAGTCACTTGATGACATCTATAACAAGAAGATTGCAAAGGATAAAAATGTATCAAAGAGAAAGTTTTATATGTATCAATAAAAATAGTGTAGATCACTATTTTTTGGGATTAGGGTGCAGGTCTAGTATATGTCCTCCAATTCTCAAATTCTACCTAGCCTGTGAAAGCATTTGATCACCCAAATTCAATTATATACAGTTACACATAATTTTTGGAGGATGTTTTACTGAAGTACATAGTTATATAGACCTTAGATCAGGGCATGAATATAAGTAAGTTAGTCAACGACATTTTCAAAATCTCCAAGGTCCGATTGGGTCACTGAGTTAAGACCTGTTTAATTCACACAGTTTCTAGTCTATGCCATAGACTCCTATTGTTAGTTCTCCATCTGTTCTGAGCAAAATCATTACACATTGAAGATTGGAATTGCCCTGGAATTATATCAGAGTCAGGTAGTTACTTCTGCTCCTCTGTCATTGTTTACGCAACACAACACTGAGTCCACTACCTATATTAATGGTATGCTTAAATGCATAGCCATTTCGTTTAGAGATGTCTGTTATATCCGGCCAAATTTAAATGTGATAAACACACAAATCAGGGACTCAACAAATTAAAGCAACCTGACATTTCACTTCTAGATCAATTATACCAGCCAATGCCAATTCAACTTCCATTTAATAATTAACACCCAGTTAGGATACTAAATCAACCTAGATAAATTTAGTTCTGATCGCGAGCAGTTTAGAGACCTTTAATAAATGAAACTAAAATTTTTTGAATTAAATTTTACTTACACAATTTGTCAGTCTAGTTTTTTGTTTGGTTTTAAATATAATTTATTGAGCTTGAGGTCAGTTTTGCAAAGTTATTAAAATTATGCCATAAATTCTCCTCAAAGGTCTATCTAACTATACAAACAGAATTGGCATGTTTTCTAGTACCAGGAAAGAAAAATTTCTACATTAAAGATTTGGGGGTTCAACATGTTTCTACATGCACAAGTGCATATGTATGTGTGTATGTGCGTACACATACTTAAACACAGATATACACATGAGCATAAAAAAGTACGTGCAATTTTTGTTAAATTACACACGATTAAACACAAAAAGCTTTGCAGTTTTTTGTTAAAATTTATTTCACAAAAAAAAAACGAAAACGAAGCATGTATTGTACACGTTTATAAACAACGTTTTGTTTGCTAATTTCACAAAAAAGAAATAATGAAAAAAGGAGTTTAAACTTATTCCTTTATCGGAAATCCAAACATACATTCACACACACACACACACACAGAGGAATAACCTTATTAACGTTTATTATGGTTGTTTAAAGCGTACAGAGTTTGTATGTTTTGGAAATGATTTTTGTGTATGATTTTTGTTTAATAATTATATGTTTATTATAATAAAATAAAAACAAAGTAAAAAACAAATACTCGTAAAGGGGAGATTATTTCATTTTCAAACAAAAAATATATTCATATTAAGCACGCACAAAGTTAAAAAAAAAAAGAAAACAATAGAAATAAATTCGTGTATAGATTATTGTTTGAACTCGTACTCATACTCTTAATAAATAATTGAACATTAATAAAGTTTTTTTTTGTTTTTGTTTGTTTGTGTGATTTTAAATGTTTAAAGTGAAAACCACCCTTAATGCAATTTAGTTTGAGGCAAATGGTCAAGTGTTTTGCAGTTATGTATTTCAGTAAACTTTGTGAGCGAACTAGTTCGAAAAAAATAACACTTTTTTAATAAAAAAAAATCAACATAGATCTGGAGTTATGTAAAGTAGTGTTAACTTAAAATCAAAACATTTATGTGACCGGATTTAAATGATTATCTGGTTCAAAAATATTTATAATATAAATTTAACATTGAACAAATATTGAAACATTTTAGGTGAACAATAATTTATGTTTTGTTGTTTTCTTTTATTTAATATTTTTGCCTTCATTTGAAAATTACTTTAATTTTTTTTTAATTATCCCTTTCAACTTTAATATTTCCATTTAAATATTTAAAAGCAACTGACCATTCCAAAAAATAGAATATTAAAATTTATTGTCTTTGTGCAAAAACTGAAAACCTCCCTTAATTTGAAAATTGCATTAATTTGGTATTTTTTTTTTTATATATATTTTGTTTGCCATCATTGCCGCTGCTGGTGCTTTATTTCTATCTTCATTAACACGGCAAAAAAATGCAGAAAAAAAATAACTAGAAAATCATAATGAGCACGTTTTTTAAGCATACATTATATTGCAATCCCCTTTATTATTTGCCCTAATGCCGAAGTATAGACAGACACAAGTATTCTTGTTAATACTTATTTCCTTGCTATACGAGTAGTTTACAGAGTGGGTGTTTTGCCCAAAAAATATATTCATAATTCCTGCTTGTTATGCCAGCAAAGGGTTGCAACAAATGTTTTAGCGTTTCTTTTCACTTTATTTCATTTAGTACACATGTACGAGTATTATTCCCAAACTCAGTTTCGTTTATTCATGATTGTAATTAGTTGGACGCCAAACTCATGCCCACTATATTATTCATGCGATATATTTTTTTTGTCTTCTTGTAATTTTTATATGAAAATAACAACAAAAACAATAACATAAATGCTAATGCAATTGAAAACGCGTGTGCAATATTTTCTAAAAGACAAAAAAGCACTGGCAGAAATTTTGTAAGTTTTCTATTGAAATTAATGTAGAGAGGCAAATAGTTTATTTTTATTTTACCCAAAATTTTGCTTAATGTTGCTGGAAATTTGTGTACACATTAGTGATAAAACCGGAACATGTTGCCAAGAAGATTTTCAATAATTTTTAAATCAATTTTTTAACAATATGTTGCTGGAAAAATATATAAATCTTTCAGCAATATTTTTTGTCTAGCAACATGTTGCAAAATCACCTTTTTTTTAATTGTTAGAAACATGTTTACAAGAATTAAAAAAAAATGTCGCTAAACATACTTTTTACATTTTTGATCAATATATTTGCCTATCAACATGTTTCGTGGAAATATTTTTCCAATGTCATTTTACTTTCATAGTGCCATAGATTTTGTGCATTTTGAATTCGTTCACTTCAACCACCTATTCAATTTCTCTCACTGCTGTATTTCATTTCATTTTAAGTACAATTTCAATATTTAAACTTTAGCATTTCAGAAACATTACTACAAACATTCATACATAATGCTTGCTTAAATCATTATTTGCATTTTATATTAATTTTCTTACTTATACCCGTATTGTGCGTGTCTATTTGGGGAGTGTTGTTTTATTATTATTTTATTTTTTTCCAACTTCTTTCTAGTATTGTTGCATGAGTATAATAATTTCCCTTAAGTTGTTCCCAAAAATTATATTCTCTTTGTTTTAACTCTGTGTTTTTTTCTCTAGTTCTTTGTTGAAATGCATTAGCAGAAGGAAAATTTAGTACAAGTTTATTAAAAAAAAAATTTAATTAAATATTGTAAATTTGTAAGGAAATTGTAAAGCAAAGCAATTAAGTTGTACATTATTCTATGATTGCTGGGAAAGACATTTAGATTTATATTATAAAATCATAAAAATAGCCAACAGAAACTTTTGTTTAAAAAATAATGAGTTAAAATGATAATATGCTGGCAGTTTATTATATGTAAATAAGCAGTGTATATTATATTGTATTAAGGCGCTGTCTTAGCAGGCAACTACCTAAAAATACTTTCTTAAATAACAGCAAAACTGACTTTTGAGTCCCTTTGTAACTTGACATTCCTCGCAAATACCAAACAGGACGCTTTAGTACTGTAGCAAGAATCGCAAATATTATACCTGACAACATACATATGCGAGAAAATGCGCAAAACAATTCTGCAGGCTATTTATCGAATATCCTATCTTGCAGAAATTGTAGTACAAAAAAGCTTACAACTGATTCTCACTTCTACTCCTTTGGGATTATTTTCTCCAACTCCTAGAAATCTTTTGATTCTGTCTGCATCTGATAGATCTTGTAGTAAGACGTTACGCAACTTATATTCCCAATTACCGAAAAAGTTGATGGTAAAAATTCACATTCTGAAATACAAGACATCACGAACTCTACTGACAAAGATACCATTGGCAGATTTAAGTTCTCTGTTAACAGGAACATAAATTGTGATAAAATTTAGTGTTTCTCTTTTCACACCTTGAAACAAAAATGTAACAACAGCACTAAACTTTAATGTCAACGGCTGAAATATTCTTTCAGTTCAAAACCCGAAATTCGTCAATCCTCTTTGCCTGTTGCTCTACTTTCACCTACATCAATCAAACGGCTCAAAATCAAAATAAAGCTCAAAAAGCTGTCGCTGGTACGGCTTCGAGCATAAACATGGAAAGGATAGTAGCGACATACATATATTTTCGCAATTCGTCAGTATACTTTAGGTTGTCAAGGTTAACCAACCATCAGATTTTGAGATTCAACTTCCACGACAAATCTTGATCGACTGGTACGAAAATTTTGCATTAACTAATGGCGTTTTCTTTTTTGGCAAAAATGTTACACGTTTTTCCTTTTGTATATGGGAAATGGGTAAAAAGTGTAACATATATGTAACATTTTTGCCAGAAAAGAAATCGCCATAACAGTCCACAAAACCGTATATACAACAATGTTCCGAACGAAAACCGCACTGCGATATCAGATAGTAAGAAGCTACTTCCCAGATAAACAAGATCTGCTCTTTGTACAATTAAGAGCCGCTTGGTGTAGCTTCCTCAACTACTATTACAGAGAAGGAAATGTTGCTGCTACTTTAAAGTATTGTCTTGCATGTATCCAGAACCCTTATCATAGTGTGCATTTATGCATTAATTTGCAGTCTATTGACCTATGAATAAAACTAAGAGGGATGATAACATTTCTCCAACTTCCATTAATAGCAGAACTATTACAATAGTAGTTATGCAGCTTACTAATAGCAAGCTAAATAAGTACCAATTTACACGAGAAAAATAATTGATGCAATTATTTCCTTAAAATTTCTTTTATTTTTACACAGCACAAGTTTTTCTTAAATCACTTGTATTGTTTTCTTTTTTGAGTGAGAGTAGACACACATATGTATTACTCTCACATACATATGTATGTGTTACTCTCTCATTCGTATGTAACAAGTACAAGAATTGCTACTACAATCGAGTGTGTACTCGTCTTATCTTCCCCTTACTACGATGTATAAAAGGTAAGTGATTTTGTTGCAACATTTTCGTCGTGTAAATGGGTAATAAGTAATAACTTTGGTCTCACTAAAATAATCAGTTTTGTGTAATGACTATACAAACTCATTGAGCTTTATGACTAACAGAAATCGTTAAAAATTAATCAGTAAAAATTAAGTAAATTAAGGAAACAGCTAACGGCAGATTTTCTATATCAAAAGAGCTATAGTGAAATTTAAGGCAAAAGAAAGCACCAACTTTTGATACTATATATAACTACTTATACGGAAATTATTCTTCTCAAAACGAGGATTACATTGAGTCTTGCCAGGCAAGTTGCAATTATTTAAGACCAGCGTTACTAAACTAATTCCAAGTAAAGCAAATAGAAGCCATTGAAAAGTATGTCATTCAGTAATGACAATTAGGTATCAGTTTATTGTATAGTATAGTTTTAAAAGAATTATTTTTGATTAATAAATTTCTATCATTGTTGATATTGTTGTCTTAAAATCTTTTTTAAATGCACATTAATTTATGTCATTTAAATCAATTTAATATTTATTTGTCCTCATAAAATAATAATCAATTATTTAAATTTTGTTACTTTAAATAGTAAAAACAAAATCAATTAAAAGTACCCAGCAAAATGTTGAAGATGAATTGAAAAGATATTTGATTTACTTGAAACTAATTGTAACAGAAGTACTTATGATTAAGGTTGCCCCGATAGACTAGGATCGTGTGTTGGACTACTAATCTGAGGGTTGCGGTTTTCCATAACTGCCAATGCCCTGCTCTGGGTGTTTTCTATAAACCGGCTAAAAAGCCTTTAAAGTTTGTGTTTGCTTAAAAAAAGGTGTCCTACTAAGAAAGTAGGTGCTTTTAAAGATCAATTTAATTTTCCACTAATTTGATAAAATATTAAAAAAAAAAATATACAAATAATCTTCATTATGTCTGTAATGTTGTAGTATGGAAATAAGAAAGATTTCTTTTAACCAGTTGTTCTTAGACGAAATGTGTGGGAAAGTTCCACTGCTAGGAATTTTTTAACGAGATAATAAAGGCATAATTCTGAAGGACCATAAAATATTAAACAAGTGCAAGTTTTTTTTGACAAAAAGTTTTATTTAGCAATTATTTCACCATTTGAAATTTAAATTTCAAAATTACTTTTAATTGACAGTTAAAAAATAATTTGCTACTTTATGATAAAATGTTGCTGGGTGTTGTCATAATCATCTAATAAATTACGCATTTAAAAGTGTTTTTAGTGCTTTTTTTATTAGCTATTTTAAAGATAGATTGTTTAAATAAGCATATTTATAGGCAAAATACATTCACACATATTCGATTGTCTTGGTCATTTACATTATAAGTTTGCGAGTATGTGTGTTTGTGTGCCAATAATTAAATCTGTCAAACTTTAAATGGCGTTCAATTAAAATCGAACAACAGCAACAAAAATTCTATAGAAAATTCATTAAATTAACTACAACCGTTGAGCAAAAAAAAAAAATCATCGTTATGATTACATCACTTAAGTTGAGTTATGAACATGAAATTAATTTAAAATGTTTTTTTTTAAATATATTATTGTTGTCGTATTGTATGAATTAACGGTTGGCTTGTTGTTGTTCTACACAATTATAACTTTGTTAGTTTAATAATATTAAAGATTTTGTGATGTGCAATATAAATTATGAAATTAAATTTTATAAAAAAAAATATAGAAAAAATAGAAAAAATAGAAAAAACAATAAAAATGTTAAAAGATTTTTATCAAATTAAGATTATTAAGGAAATGTAAAGAAAATAAAAATGTTTGTTTATACGCAAAATGTTTTCAAATTTTGGTAAATGCAGCCAGGAAAAATGTTGAAAATAACTGATTAACCATGACAAATTAATATATTTTACAAGGACCACTATATACCTTCTGCATTACTTAGAAATGGTTCTGTAATGTTTGGCTTATAACATGAATCATTATTTAAAAGCTAATATTGTAACTTGCCATATAAAACTTCAATATAATTCCCATTTAGTTAATAATATTTCTGTTATTAGTAATGTAATACTAGTAATTGATTTTAAAGGAATTCTTTAAAAAAATTCCAAGAACATTTTGAAAATGCAAATTTTTGCTTAATATTTATTTATAACGCCTCAAACTCTAATCTAATTTTTAGTTTTAAAAACATTTTTATTAAGCTTTTTTTTCAAATCACTTTGAAAGAAACATACATCTCAGAACATTTTTTCAAGGGAATAAATTAATTAAAAAACAAAATTGTTAAACTCATTTCTTTAAACGTACAAAGTTATAACAAAAAAAAAACTAAATTGAAATCAGATTTATGGCACGACATTTACAATAACAACAACGTCAAACATAAATTCGTGTGAGAACATGGTTAAAACCAAACATTTTAACACAAAATCTAAAAAAAAAACAAAAACTGGCAGAAACTCTTAAAAAGAAGGTGACGCATGCGCAAGATATTAGCATGACTTTTTAGCAACATGACTTTCAAGACAAAACGAAGAACCAAGAGGAAAGAAAATCGAATCGAACAGCAGCAGCAGCAAAAAAAAAGAGTATTAATAAATTTTATATTAAGATCGCGTGCAAAATTTTTGATTATTAAATGCAAATCAGAAATTAAGACAAATGTGTTAAAAACTGGCAATTAAAATAATATAAAAAAAAACAAACTAAATTTACATAAATAAAATGTAAAAAAACTAAAAGGATCGTGGTCAGGAAAATTTTTAACAAATGTTTATAAAACAAGTTGTTGAGTTTTTAAAATTTAAAAAATTTATGATTTCCCTAATAAATCCATTTAAATTTTTTACACATATTAAGAAATTTCATTAAAAGATTGCTTTAAATTTTAAGTTTTTTGTTAAATTGTAAATTAAAAATTAAGTCCCCTTCCAAATTTATATTGTCATTAAATTGACCTTGATTTCTTAAACTTTAGCTAAAATTAAATTTATAGTTTTAATCTTCAAATTTATTGTTTACAAGCAGTTACATGGCCAGTGAATAAACCACACCCTAAACAATTGTAAACAAATGTAATTTTTTGTACTTAAAATAATTTTTTCTTTAATTTAAATTATGAAAATAGAAAAAAAAAAACAGAATTATGTATGACTAAACTATGTGTGTTGCTGTTTCTCCTGTGGCCAAGCAACAATCACCTAAAGCAGGCATTAATTACAACAATTAATTTCGCACAATAATACATAAATGTTCAATCGCACTTTTAACTACTACTACTACTTTTTTAAAAGAATACACTCACACTCTTAAAATTATAAATATGTATAGTATATACTCATACATGCCTACAAACTCTAGCTAAAAACTTTAATTTTGTTTTTTCAAACTTTATGCAGTTTTCAACACAAGAGACAAACGAAAATCGAAAAAAAAATCTAAATGAAAATAAGCAAACTCTATGTTGCACTTATGCATTGACCATTAAAATTACAACAAAATACTTAAAACTACTATAGCTACAACAAAAACTATATAATTATTAAAAATAAATTTAGCTAACAAAAACAAAACAAAAAAAATATAATAATAATTCGTGGAAAAACACAACAAATTTATGAAAATTTGCAATTAATGCAAATTACGTGCAACAATTTTTTTAAATAAAAAAAAAAAATTTGTAGACTCTCTAACTTAAAGTTGGAAAACCTAGTTGGAATACAGTTACATGACTAAATAACCAGCCAAAAATATGTTTAATGTTTTTAAATTACTACTACTTACCTTCTGCATTACTAGGGACTAGTTTAGTAATGCCATACTTTTATTATCTAAGATATAAGGAATTCAGGAGACATCTAGTAACATGATCTGTTAATTAATACAATACATAGAACTTGAAGTACATGCATGATGCCAAAAATCAGTGTCACGTTCAGCATGCAAAAGCTTCACAACAGTTGCTTTTGGATTTTCAGAAGCCCTAAGCTGCGGTCTCAGAAGACCGCTAATTTTGAAGGAAAAATCACGAATTTTATGAAACATGGCTTTTTTAGATCTATTATTTTTATAGAAAATGGTAACAATTGTCCAAGCTACTAATAAGTCAACAATTAAACATGTTATTATAGAATAATTATTATTTCATAATCGAACTGTTAATTTTTACTTCTTGATAATTTAGTTGGGCTCGAGTTCATTAAATTTAATTTTCATTAAATTACTGGTTAAAGGATTGATGTTTGTCTGTTGGCTGACCGGCACCGCAGTGGTGCATGTGGTAGAACGCAAAGAATTCTGATGAGAGAAAGTGGGATTTATCGAAACATATGCAAATTCAACAACCCAGGTTCGATCCGCAGTCAAGAAAAATTATTAAAATTTTTAATAATAAAATTTTTCAAGTTGTAATTCCTAACAATTTAATGAAAATTAAATTTAATGAACTCGAGCCCAACTAAATTATCAAGAAACTTCCATGTTATTTAAATGTTAGGAAACAAAAATGTTCAAATTCCTTTATCTAAGATCACATTGTCTAATTAGCAATTTTGTAAGAAACCTAAAGTCACCATTAAACAATAAGAACTTTTCAGATTTTCCACTTCATCAGTCTGATCCAAAAGCAAATGAAGATGGTGTAAATTTTCGCTCGAAATATAAAGTAAAATTTTCCCATGGGAATTGCCATTAGAAAATTTGGAGCACAAATTTCCCATAAATTTCATCATTTTCCTGTTTGTATCCTCATATTATATTTGGTTAGGCAATTGGTTACTCTACAAAGGTATTGCGTACTCAAGATAATTCATCTCAATGGCCCAACATATTAAATTTCCTGCTGGGCCTATAATCATTTAAATCTAACAGTGTGTAAGAGAGACAATTAAATTATGACATAAGTAGGCAACATAGATTTTTGTATACGAGTACATTAAACAATTTTTATTTTCAATTTCTATTAAACATAAATTTTAACGGCTCTTGGTTAATGTTGTATGTGCCGTGCAGTAAAAATTTCTGTATGCAAGCTATTATGACTTACGTTTATAAGTCTCTCCTTTATTGGTGTTGTTGCCTGTCTGCGCTTCAAGCTATAAATGAGGTAGTGGCACAGCAGAGGAAAACAAAACTAATAAAATTATGTGCGTAAATTTGAAAGTTGCATTGAAAATTTGCATTAGACATTAATGTATATGCTGGTTGTGAAAGACAATGATTATTTCAAGGTAATAAAACATTTTATGAACATGAATTTTTGTTTCTAGAAGAATCTATATTTAAAACTTAGCAACATGTTGCTAAAAATTATAAATTTAGTTTTTTATAATTTTTCAATGAGAATTTGTTTTATTTATTATAAACATGTTGCTGATAAGAATCAAAAAGTATTAAGAAATAGGCAACTTATTTCTTAAAACCTAAAAACTTTGCTTTAGTGTCCTGTGTGATTTCTATCCCCCTTATTCATAAAAACTTACAACAGGTTTATAAAGAAAATTGCCATAAAAAATTTGATTTATAAACCTCTTATAAACCTGTTGTAAGTTTTATGAATAAGGCCATAGAAATTTCAATTTTTCGATTGACAACATGTTGCTAACACTCATAATTTGTTGCTAATATTTGTAAGTAAATTATATCAAAATACCTGTAAATGTGCTGAAATGAAAGTAATCCTAGATTAGAGTAGAAAATGTAACAGCAACATTTTGTGTCTGTTTCCAGATACTTTTGACTGTGTGATTTCTAAAAATTTAAATTTTTCGAATGGCAACATGTTACTAACACTCAGAATTTGTTGCTAATATTTATAAATGTGTTGAAATGAAAGTAGATTAATGTAGAGAATGTATCAGCAACATGTTGCTAAGTGTAGTTTTTTTAATTTTTGTGATATAATATCCTTTTTAGGTTTGGAATATTAATTACAAATGTTAAGCTACAAATAGCAACAAGTTGCCAAGAAAATTATCAAAATTTTTTATATTCAAAATTCAAAGCATTTTGCAAAGATATATTAATATATTTCCTAATATTAGTTAAGCAGCACTACAATTTAGTAAAACTTTTCTTATTATAAACCTTTTGCAATATGTTGCTGTGTTCTCCAACACTTCATTTTCCACTTAATATTTGTCCTTAAAGTAGTATACGTTCAATTTACCTATTTGTCTTTGGTTTAATTTAACAATCTCTATAATCACACCTTTAAATTTCAAATTGTGATATGTATGCTTGAAAGAAAAATTGTTTTTTAATAATTTTTACACACTCAACTTGTTAAACAAAATTACCACCAACATTTACCACTTTAAAACTTATTAAAGTCTGCTGAGGTTTTAGTTTTTAGTTTTTTCTTTTGTATAACTTTAACACTAATTTAAAAATATTTCTATTGTGAACAAAAACAAAATACCTACATGAGGTGTAAAGAGAGAAGTTAATTTTAATTTCGAATGATTATACTATGTTTGCATTTAAACGCCTTTAAGTAACTGCTCCCCCTCGCTGGCAAATGTGTCGCTTTCATGTTGTTGACTAAACACTACAATATTTTTTTTTTATTATTTTTATTTTAAATAATGCAAAATATACCTCATTATGTCATTTAACTTTACAGTGTTTTGCAGTTAATGTAAAATTTATATACATATGTGTTCATAGAGACAGCTGCAGTATGAGTAAATATTTGGGGTAAGGAAAAGTTTTTGGTTCAAAAATTTAAAAAAAAGAATCCCAGAAATTATAGAATAATGCTTTTAAATTGTTCATGCAAATGAAGAAGTTTTGTTTGCAAAATAAAGCGTTTCAACAAAATTTATTTAAACCCCTAATATTGCTGATACTCAGCATTTAACTAACAACCATACAACACAAAATTTTGTCTTTTAATATAAGTCATAGACAAAATATGTATGTTTTTCTACACATACGAGTATGTATGTACATATGAATCTATGCCTTTATCTCTGTCACATGGTAGAAATTTGTAAATTTATATACATACATCTGCAGCAATTGGGTGTTATATCTCAATATTTTTTGTTATACATTTATGATCTGCAGCTAGTTGCTAAAGCTGCTATTTATTATTCCTTGTTTGAAAATCAAAAAATTTTATTATAAAAACTTATAATTTTACCATTAAAATCGTTTAGGTTTTAATCAAGCTTAATGTGTTAAAGGTATTTGTTTACAGAGACTTTATTTAGTTAAAAGCGATTTGTCTGTTGAGGAAAATATGGAAATATTATTTGAATAATTTTATATGACTTTTTTGTATATAAATTTAAAAGACATTCACATGTTTGTGTTAAAAATACATGCTGCAGATTTGAACAAATATGCTTAAATTGTATGTTATTATGATTAGTATGAGATTTTTGATATTGGAAACATTTTCTAGATAGCAATAGCAACATTTTTTTGTAATAATTAAAAAAAAAAACATAGTAAAACTTTAAACATTTGCTACTACCAGGGTGGTTCTGGTAGCGTAATTCATTTTCAATTGTGACTATAAAAGTAGGCAAAATCGAATATAAACACTACTCTGGGGATTACTCTGCCAATTTAAGCTGTGTTTCTCTGTTCCCTCGCTAAAATAATTTTATGAGGAAATTTGGGATTTTTTTTTAAAGAGAAGTAACACTCAGGCAATTAATATGCCTATATATAATTGCGCTACTTTCTTGGAAAAGGGAGAGGTTGAAGTAGTAAAGGTGGTTTTATATCACAGCTCTGCTATTGCGCATTATGTTTGTTTTTAGTGCAGAATTGCAGCGCCTCTGGTGGTGAGTAGGCGCATTAATGTTAAATCATGATTTTATAGGCTTTATTTAATTATTTTACTTCGGTGGCGTTTGAATGCTATTCCACCGAAGGAGGGCGCTGTGATAAATATTAGTTATGATGGATAGAAGAATACTAATAATTATCAGCAACTGATGTTGTTTGAGTGGCAGCGGCTGGAAATCGAACCCGGCTACAACTACCAACTCATGCGCAAACCAATTAAGCTACAGCCAGTGTTGCCAGAAAATGAATTTCAAAACTTGAAAAACTAATTGCTAAAATGTTCTACAGAAAAAAACAAAGTGCAAAATTTTTTCAATGTAACTATACAATTTTTATTTCAAATGTTACAAATATAAATTATAGTTTTTTCTAATTTTGTTCGTAACAATTGTTGACTTGTTTTAATAGATTGCATTTCATATATTAATTCAAAAATTTCCGTGTTCATTTACTTAGCACACTAAAAGTTGAAATATTATTAAAAGTTATTTTTTATTTCTCCAAAAGTATTTTTTGGAGTAAAATAGTAAAAATTTTTTCGAGAAAAAAATTGTTTTTTTATCAAGCAAATTATGCTAAATAGCATTTTCGAGAAACAAATAGCTAAATCTAACACTGAAAGTGCTAAAATGACAACACTGGCTACAGCACCCATTGGAAAACATGAAAATTAGGCATTGAGTGCTAGTCAAGTTTTTAAATTTATTGTATTAATACTATTTACAAATTGTTTCATTTCACATAAATTTCTTCTCAGCATTATTGCTCAGCTAATATTGAAAACACTTCAATTATTTTCTATTAAAAAAAGCCGACATACAGATAAATTTACTTTAAAATAAATAAAATCTACCATAATTCTCTAAATAGCACATTATATTCTAATTAAAAGGTTAAATATCTTTGCATTGAACTCTTTTAAATGCATAATAAATAAATACATACATACATGGCAAATACAAAGCAAAAGTAATGCACAACAAACAAAATCATTTCTTTTTACTTATTTTTTTTTTTTTATAAATCACAAATTATTTAAATGAATTTAAATTATAACTCATTGAAATTCTTTAGAGAGGTGAAGAAAGAAATAAAGAAATGAAATGGAAAAAGATAACCTCAAAACTACAAAAAATCACCACTTAAAAATAATGTTGATGATGATCAACAGATATTTAACGAATAATAAAGTACAAATCAATTAATAACAAATACAATCACATACTTTCACACAGATACTCTGTGAATGTGTGTGGACAACTGGGCTGGTGTTTGTGAAAATGTAAAGACAAATTATGAATTAATTTAGATGTGAAATGAAACAAATAAATAAGTAATAATAAGAAATCAGGGTTAAATTAATCAAAGAATATTAAGACA
Organism: Bellardia bayeri; assembly: GCA_950370525.1. NCBI lineage: Eukaryota > Metazoa > Arthropoda > Insecta > Diptera > Calliphoridae > Bellardia > Bellardia bayeri. The sequence goes on from OX493268.1 coordinate 4,439,008, forward strand.
AATAAATATGAAATATATTAAAGCAGAAGAAAAATAAAATGAAAAAGTAAAAACAACAGAATTTAAACATTAGTACACTTAAAGAAATCAATCAACAGCAATTAAGAAAATACATTTAATTTATGAAAACTTCTTAGGGCAGATTTCTGAAACTCTGCGACATGCAAGGACATGATTATATGTATAATTAAATGTATAAGTTTTTACATAATCAACTTGTCTTTTATTATAAAATGTTAATTGTTTCTAATAATACAATAGATTATGCCGTCAGTTAAATTTTCTAGTTTATGTAACTTATTATTGTAACTCTATACGTACGTAAAGCTAATTATAAAATTAAACATTTGTGTGTCTACCTCCTGTCTTTAATTAACGAAATTAGAATTTCAAATATTTAATTTACTAAGAAACTTAACTCTTTATAGCAAACAGTTAGTTGTTATTAAAACAGTTTACACTAATTATGGATTTAAACAATGTTGCGTAAATAATTAACAATTCAAACTAATTATTTTTAATAATTACTAAATTATTAAATACTTAAATACAAACTACCACTAGCGTAAACAATAATTTCTCTTATATCAGTTAATTAAGTGTATTTGCATGTATTTAAACTTTGTAATGAAAAAAAAAACAATTTTTCAGTCATATCATTCTATGTTATATTTTCTTAGTAATTGGAAAATATAATTAAATTAATGGATATTATAATAAATTTATTAATAAACCAAAGCTACCTTTTCATTAAACATTTTTTTAAACTTATATCAGTGTTCGGCATGTATAGCCATCAGAGGACGACTATGTTATTTAACTGTAAAAATCGACAGTATTAACAAAGTTCATAAACATTATTTAATAAGAAACAACAATTTTTACCAATAGTTGGTCATATTACATCAGCGAAAGCATATTCATATTCATTTTATGCCGACCGCTGACTTAGATATAGGTTGCTAACAATTTCGTATTTACAAGGTTTCTTTGTATTCCAAGTTGTCATTGCTTTGTGGCGAGTACCACACGATGTTTACTGGTTTCCAGTAACTGTAAGACCGCGTTCACACCCATCAATTCTGACTCGTCAAGGCAAGTATTTTTGGATGAGAAGAGAAAAGAGAATAAAAGGGGTACAAACTTGACATTACTAGTAAATTTTCTTATTTCCTTTTGTTTTTTTTCTTTCATGCATGTTGATTTGCAGTAAAAGGTGCGAAAATTGAAATGATGTGTGTGAATGAAATGGCAAGTTCAAAAAAAAAAAAAAATTGAAGAGAAACTGGTCAGCTAAAACTGAAGAGTGTGAAACAAGACCATATGGAGCGAATGTAAACTGCTGGTTATAGAGAAAGAGTCTGAGAAAGAGTGGCTGCAACATATGCGACTTCCAACGTTACTTAAATAAAAATAACGAACCGCTGATGCTATTAAATAACCAGTAATGTACATATATGAAAATAAAGAGCCCATTCGAAGGCCATTAGGAATGTTCTAACACCTCAAATTCGGTATGCCGTAGATAAACGTAATCTAAATAAATTACAAAAATCAAAGCTTGAAGTGGCCATGAAAAATGTCTTTGATAATATTAAGAAGATTACTGAAGTTTTCTTGATAAGGTTGAGTTATAATCCCCGAGAACGTATAAAAAATAGCAGATAAAGACTTAAGGACTGTATTTGTAATATTAGTATACTCGTACAGCAACTCTCAATACACGATCAGGTTTAGATTTAAATACTAGGTGTTTCTAAAAAGCTTCTGCGTGTCCTAAGACCCTTAATATTACCGGTGATCACACCGAAGGTAGCAAGTGTAAAGAGACAGTCCAATAATGGGTTTGTATTAGTTAAATAACTGAATACGCGATTGTCAAGTTACTGAAGAAGAATGATCTTGCCGAACGACTGCTTTTCTCTTCAAAGCCAAATAATGGTAAAATTTAACGATCTTTTATTTAATTCACTGAACGCATGTGATAAAATACCAAACATTTAGGTTCTAAAAATTGAACGCAAATTTAGTAATACTAAAATTGAATGCACACAGTATATTTCAGAACATATGTTTCATTACTTAATCATTATTTCTACCATTTGTAAAATCTTAAGCGCATTGATCTTGTCAAGAATAAACGCACAACAGATCATGTTGATTCATCTGTTTTTATGGTCGGTGTAAATATTAAGCAGTCAGATGCTCTTGACGTTCTAGGCATGAGAATCCAGTATGATGGCCGCTGGACCAAACACATTTGTCAAGTGTCAAAAGAAACGCTCAAGTGCCTTGGTTTTTTAGAACGGTGTAGAAAATACTTCATTCCATCTGAACTTCTTACTATTTACACCACCTATATTCGGCCGAAAATAGAATATAACTCTCATGTATGGGCCGGTGCTTCAAAGTCTATTTTGGAGTTACTCGACCGCGTACAGGAGAGGGCGAAGATGCTTAAAGGTGACAGTAGGGTATCCAACTCTATTGATTCATTGGAGCATCGTCGCAATGTGGGTTGTATTTCACTGTTCTATCGATACTATAATGGAATGTGTTCTGCTGACATCAGGGAACTTGTTGCTGAAACACGTAGTTTTTGACGTGTATTACGTTCTGCAGCCAGGTGTCATCCATTTGTGGTCGTCTGGACAGTGGATCGCACAACACACAACAACTACCAGCAAAAATATTCCCTGCCAATTTCAGTATAGAAAAATTCAAGTCAAATGTTCACAAACACTACTCCCTCTATCCTCCCTCTCATAACCTATTTTCCTAGTTCCAACACAATGCATTGCATAGTAAGGGTCGTTCCCTGAGTGCTGGTCCAAGAAAAAAAAGACCCTTTTTATGTCAAAGAAAACCTTGTTATACAACAACCTTAATTCTCTCTCTCTCTCTCTCTTAAGTTTTTAATGAATTGATTACATTTATATTAATAATTCAACCTTGGCTTAGTTCAATAACACATTCATCGCTACATATTTAGTAATTAAATTTGTTTACTAATTAAATACACCTTAATTAAGTAAAACAATTTTATTGTATTATATTTTCCATTAGATTATCAACTTTGATATTTTGTATTAGTTGTACCCAGATAATAATGATTTAAATTTGTACATTTATTTAAAACTAGCAAACTAATAAGAGAAAATTGATATCAGGAACTTATTATAAAAAAGTTATAAAATGTAAAAATAGGAACTGTTGGGAAAAACCTCCAGTAGATCTTTAGAACCTTTGCTTAGTTAAAAACCAAGGCTGGTTAGACAAAGGACATGGAAATGTTTTAAAAGCTTATGTGGCTTTAAGAATACCAGTAATTTAGGTGTGACTAAAATTATAAACAAAATTCTTGTTAAAAAAAGGTGGACCTTTTAAGTGGAGAAATATTTCAGAAATTTAAATTTAAGACTTAATGAAGGATATTAAAAAACCTGAAATTTAAATTAATGATAATAATAATATATTTATTGGGCTTTCAGCCAAACCAAAAGCCCATAAAATTCACCTTGCTATACACTTTTACTACTCGTATTACTTAACTCTTGAATGCAAAAAATTTAAATCCTTCTTAAATAAATAATATGTACCTACTCGTGCATACATACATACATGTTATCATAATCATTTAAATTTCTTGAGAATTTTTATATTTATTTATAAATTTATGGTTTTTACAAATCTAGGTTAATTTAAACTATTTTGTTTTTATTGTTGTAATTTATTCATACACATATGATTTTTATAGCAATAATCATTCTTTAGCTTAAAATCCTGCTTAAACACAAATTTAATATTCTTTAAACATACAACATTAAAATCCGTGTTTAAATTCTTTAAATACTTAAAGACATTATAAGCCTACCTTTCAAAAAAAAAAAAAAAAAGCAATAGCAAAAGCTAAGTAAAAAACTTCAAACTTGATATGTTGCCAATATACCTGTATGTATAATGTAATATTTTAAATATTGTTTAAAAAAAAAAAATTAACAACGAACCAAAACAGCAAGAAAAATATAAAAAATTATCGCAAAACTCATAAATAACACCATAAACGTTCATTACCGTTAAATTACATGAGGAATAACAACGAAATAAATCGAACAAATCAAATATAACAAAAACAAATGAGATAACTATTTGGGGCCTAGACGAATGTGTTACACCCTGTAGCAAAATAGGTAAGATTTCAGAGGACAGATTACAGCAAGTTTCTGTGTAAACAAATAATTGAAATTAAAACTAATAAGAAATTCATTCAATTCAAGAATGCTAATTTTCTATTCGAATCTAACGAAATCTATCTAACGAAAATATTATCAAAATTAAAGCTACGTAGATCGCTCGTTTTTAATTAATCGCGTGTAAATATAATATGAAGCCTCTATAAGAATATTTTTTTATTCGCGAATTAAATCTCATATATAATATTAAGCCTCTATAAAAATATTTTATTATTCGCGAGTTTAAAAAATGCATATTACATATGAAATGTAAAATTATAAATTAAAATGAAATCAATTCTGGTAGCTGTTTTTTCAAGTGATTTTATCTACCATTAAATATTAAATTAATAGAACTACTGCGTGTCACACAAGAAAGTCAATTGTATCTTTATAGAATACAAAGATACAGTCTAATGCAAAATAGTAAACACATACGAGTATCAATGATTTAGGCTTAGTAACAATGAATAAATCCCAATCGTATCTTGGAACTTAGATTCATGGCAATACACCAAAGTATGGGGCAATTTGTAAAACAACCAAGAGCCAAAGTTCATTAAACAAAATTCTCAAGCCAATGCTACTTTTCACCATCACTGTAGACTGTGATTGCGTCCTCCAGAAGGACACAGTTTGCAGCTCAGTTATCTGTTCTGATGCCAAAATTTTGTCTGCCTGAATACATGGATTAGTGACCATTTTTTAGTCCGCCTGACTAATTGAATCTCAGAGCTGACTCAGCTGTGATTTATTTAATGTGAATCTCAGTATTTAACATTGTCTCCATACTGATCTGAAGAGCGATACTCATAGAGCTAGCAATAGCCAGATAGGCTAGTCTTTTTACATTGGAATGAATGGATAGATTCATTTATTGTCCACTGATCTGCGCCAGAATATATCTTATGATCGCCGTCCATCTCTTCCCAAATATCTTGTAGTATATTTTGCAGTCGACTATCTAAGTAGTATGTGTCGACGAGAGCATACAATTATATCAAGATATTGGATTTTTCTCAAAAATTCTTGAATGTTTCCATACAATTCCTGGATTTTATAGCTCTCGTTCAAACATATTGAAAATTATATTATTCACGTCAAAAGTGCTACACATTCCCAAACTATAATTGATGTCTCTGTTTTTCAGTCCTATTTGTTACTCTTTGGTATACTTTGAAGTAACCGAAGGCTTTAACTATTGAAGATATATACACATTATCGAAGGTATCCTCTATATCCAGAAAACTGGCTACACTCTAGACTACTTAGAGATATAAAAGTGACAGTTGGCTCTCAGCTAGACTTAATGGAATATGTAATATAACCTACTGACTTCTCTTAGTCAAATTATGCAAAGATTTAAAAATTATAGTCAGCCAAGTATATAGAAATAGATGAAACATTTTAGCTGAAAGCAATATATTGTCTAATTTCACAGTGCAACAAACAAAATAGGAATGAGATGAAACCAATTGCAAATGAAATTCTACAACTTCAAATGCGTAGAAAAGAATCTCTTACTGAACTAAAAAAAACCCTTTGTTATGCATAATATCAACTTTCAATTGCAATTGGTCTCATCCCATTCCCATTTGGAAAGTTCAATTTTGTATCACAGTGTTTTTAAAGCTGAAAATCTTTTACAGTCTTTTTCAAAATTTAAGATTTTTTATTTCTAGGCTTTATGGCCAGTTTTTAACTTAAAAATTAAAGTGTGTTTAAACTTAGTTCTGTTTAAATACAAAATTCATTTTTACAGATCATATTTAAATAGAACTTAAATCACTGACTACGTCCATTTAAATACAACTTCAGTTTTTCATACTACCATATGATTTTGACAGTTCTGCAAGTTGTGAAAATTTCGCATTGAATTTTTTTTTAATATTTGATAAAAATATTTAATAAACTTGCCGCGAATAAAAACATTGTGCTTATTATTATCAATATTAACTAAAACAATGAATTTAGATGAAGAAGACATGAATGATGCAGCTTTTGTCCATTTAGATTACAACAATTTGTAAACTAAATATGAAATCAGCTGTTAAATGAAAAAGTTGTTTATATTTTTTTGATATTTAATAGTGCTACCATACTTTTATCATAATTAAATATCAAACTTAAATTTAGACTGAAAAAATGAAACCGTATTTAAATACAACTTAAGTTTAAGTAAAAATTAACTAATTTCGTATCTAAATATGAAGTTAAAAACTGGCCATTAAACTCATACAACAAACTTGCTTGTATATCTAAAACAATGTGTAGGGTATAAATATAATTGTAGCCACAACAAGTTTCTATAGCAAACAAAAAACTAAAATATAACAATTTATAAGAAAGAAATTAAAATACAATAGAAAAAAAACTGCAGCTAAATAAATACAATTTATATGAATTTACTAAGAAAACATTTAAATTTACACGCATTTTAAACGAAAATGAACTTTCAGACTCCTAACTTCATGCAAATCATTACTATTATTTAGTAACTACAACAAAAAATATCTATAAATTGTTGATTATTACTAAAGATTTACAGAAATCATAATAAAATTTATGCATAAAATAATACTCAACAAAAAAAAAAATAAACAAAACGCATGAATGAAGGAGGAGTTCGATTTTAAAACCTCAACGCACACATTCCTGCAACGAAGTATTTTTACTGCATGTTTTGATAAAATTGTTTGATCCATAATAATGCCAGCCAGCCCAACAAAAAAAAGAAAAAGAACAGGCCTTTTAAACAGCATTTATTGACTTAAACTTGTAAATGTTTGCCTGTCATTCAGACACCAAATGATAAGTTTTTATTTTCTTTTTTGTTTCTTAATGTAGAATGTGTTTAGAATTTTTAATGAGCTCTCTGTTGAGCTTCATTGGTTTAGTTTGTAGTGTTTTTGTAATTATTTAAGTTGTAAGAATATTTAATCAAAGAAAATTGAAAGGTGTCAAACATTACTCACCTTTTGTTTGGTCCAGTTTTTGTTTTGTAACCACTTTATTAACAGCTGTACTGCATTAGCGATTTCAACGTTTAGAAATTGTTGATGTTTGACTGTTTTTTTTTTTTGTAGATTTAGAGGAATGAAATCTGGAAAAATATAAAAATATTTTAAAATAAAAACGTTTGTTACCATTTTGATTATGATTTTTTTTTATTAATAAAACTATGTATGTATTTTTAATATTAATTTAATATTATTAGAATATTTAAAAATTTTATTTTAAGGTTAAAAAATAAAACTTTGTTAAGAATTTGATTCATTTCAAACTTAATAAATTGAAAGAAAATTTAAGAAAGTCAATAAATATAAATATAAATAAATATAAACATTTCTTCTTCAAAAATGACGAATTTTTTTCAATGTTCGAAAAATCAAACTTAAGTTCGAAAAATTTTTAAAACTTGCGGAACATAGGTTGAAGTGCAAAGATAGCGCATATATTAACATTTCCTTGTTTTTCTTAAGTTTGCAGGGATTTTAGAATTTCGAATTTTAAAACATTTAAGAAAATTCCAAACAATTTAGCTTTTTGAAAGGAATACGAGTACGAATGAATACAAACACTATATCTTAATTTCGAAAGGCGTTAGTAAATTGGGAAATATGAATTAAATTTTTAAGCATTTTCGAATTTCGAACTTAAACGTTTTTAAGAATATATAAAGTTATTTCTATTTTTCAATAGATTTGTAAATAGATACCCAAAATATAAAATTCGACAACTTTTTATTGATTTCCAATGTAATAATTTAAAAAAAATTAAACTACTTAAACTTTTTTTATATTTTCAAGCGGATATAAAAAATACTGTGTTTCTTTAATGTTCGAAAATTCGAACTTAAGTTCGAGAAATTTTTTAAACTTGCAAAAGTCTAAGAACTATAACTGTAAAAAAGCATTTTCTTGATTTTCTTAAGTTTTCAGAGATATTAGAATTTCGAGCATTCAAAATTGTAGGAAAATTTTAAATAATTTCGGTTTTTGTAAAGATTTTTTTTTTTAATTAAAATTATAAAGATTTTTAGAATTTTGAATTTTTAAAATTTCAAAAAAATTTTTAAATAAAAATTCGGAATAAACATTGAAGCGATTTTGAAATTAGAAAAAAATTTAAGGTCTAAGAATTAAAAATATAAAAACATTTGCTTGATTTTCTTAAGATTAAGAATTACGAAAAATTAAAATAAAAAATTTTAAAAAATTTTACAAATGTTTTTATAAATATTTTTTAGAAAAGTAGTTGCTAAGGAAAATAACTTAAGTGCAATGAAAATACAAAATTTTTGTAATAAATATTAATTTATTTTTCACATTTTTATCTGTATTTTTTCCAACATCCGTTTAACAAAAGATTTTCCCATAAAGCTTGCTCACATCAACAAAAAAAAACCTCATAACAAACGTAACACGAAATAGGAAATCTTTTTTCCCCCTTAAGAAACTAAAGACATCACTTTACAACACAAGTACTCAATTAACCACCTGTTGACATGCCAACGTTTTATTTATTTTTTTTTTGCAAAACTTCTCTTTTACTCCACAAAACACAGTTAAAGGAAGATTTCCAACTAGAAAAAAAAAAACAACAACATTATTATAATAAACTCACAACCGAAAAGGAAAAAAGCCAAAAGAAAAAAAACATTATATTGGCAACAAAAAAAAAAAAAAAAAACACTTAACTAAACAATTTAAACTTCACCCCTCAAGAGTCAAATAAAGTCAAGAAGAAAAAACCCAGCACTAGAAACATAAACTGCCACAAAAGATATTCCCTTTATGACAAACGTTTGTAATAAGCAACACTTGCTGGCGAACACACACATACATGAATCACAGCAAGTGTGCCAAAGCAAAAGAAAAATATTGTAGTATAAAATATTTTATTTGTTGTAGCAACATCATCATACAATGTAAGAACAAAAAATACACTAAAGTTTTCACATTCAACACATATCATCTAAATATCTAGTTGGTAAAGTAAATTTAAGAAATAAAATCATTCTTCCTAACATAACAATTTACAGGGTTAACCAGCATTGAAAGAGACAATTAAACCAGGGCTAAAATTAGAAATTTTTTTTACAGTTACTGTGTAATACTAGTTTCCAAGGGGAAAATTCGATTTTAGGTAACAAAATTTTAAAAATACTACTGAGTTTTTACACAAAAATTTTGTTTTTACACAAAAACTCAGTTTTTACACGAAAACTCAGTTTCTACACAAAAACTTTGTTGTTACAAAAAAATCAGTTTTTACACAAAAAATCAGTTTTTACACATAAATTCAGTTTTTACAAAAAAAGTCAGTTTTTACACAAAAAAATAGTTTTTACACAAAAACTCTGTTGTTACACAAAAACTCAGTTTTTACACAAAAACTTTGTTTTTACACAAAAACTCTGTTTTTACACATAAACTCAGTTTTTACAGAAAAACTTTGTTGTTACAAAAAAATCAGTTTTTACACAAAAAATCAGTTTTTACACATAAATTCAGTTTTTACAAAAAAAGTCAGTTTTTACACAAAAAGTCAGTTTTTACACAAAAACTCAGTTTCTACACAAAAAGTCAGTTTTTACACAAAAACTCAGTTTTTACGCAAAATATCAAAAATTATTTACTCGAAAGTTCAGTTTTTACACACGAGTTAGATTTTATGCAACACTTTATTCATTCTGCTAAACCTAAATTTCTATGCCGAAACTAATTCTTTTACACAAAAGCTCAGTTTTAATACAGAATTTATGTTTTTACATAAAAATTCCTTTGGATTTTACACAATATCTCAATAATTACTCCATTTTTCGCGAATAACCTATCTGATCTACAAAAATTAGGATTTGTAATGGCTCTCGGAAACCTTTAAAATCCCTAAACCTTTATGCAATATCTGTGGCAGCTCTTGGCCACAAAATCCTTTACACAACCCAAAATGAAAAAAAAAAAAAAAAAAAATATATGTAAACAACTTATCAAGGTTAAATTCAAACGCATCTTCATCACAGTTAGTTAAAGCTGTTAAAGCTTTTTTGTTTTGCTTTCACTCTCTTTACTCTTTTACAAACAGTCAAGGATTTTTACATCAGAGTTATAAAATTCCAATAAGAGTTGTGTGTAAAAGTAAAATTGGAGAAACCGACTTCAACAATCTGTTGCCTTGCTACCATAAAAGCCAAATTTTTCTTATTTTTTTTTTGTTTCTGTAAAATACTACTAAGGGTTTTATTTTTAGAAATTTTTGTATTTTTTCTTTTTTTCTACTGCTTGTTGCTGTTGTTATTGCTTTCTTTGTAATTTTTAGAAAAGATATTTTTTGTGAAATTTTATTTGTATGGCCACGAAAGTACGAGTTACTACTATACTACACACAGAAGTTGAGAGAATGTGTTTGAAGTATGTAAGTAACTAAAGTGTGTCTGGCAAGTGTCTAGCTTGTATATTCCTTTTTTCTAACCATTTTACTTTTCTATGGTGTATAAAAATATCTTATTTGTTGTTGCTTACAACAGTCGATGAATGGTTGCCGGTCTGCTTAACAGATTGTCCCTCAGTCTGTCCGTCTGTCTTTGTTACTATATGGGAAACATTTTTATGAGATTTTATTTGTTTTTTTTTTAGTAACAAAAATAAGCTAAAAGGGATTTTTGTATAGTAAACATATTCTTTAAAGCCACAAAGAAATTTTTAACAAATGTGTGTCAAAAAATTTCTTTATTAAAATGTTTATACATTTTTTTAAAATTCTTAGAATTTTTGAGATTTTATAGGTTAATAACTGGGATATTTTTATTGGGCTACTGTGAATCTTTTAGATACGTAAACGCAATCATTTAGATATATTTAAACATCAGGGTTCTTGGAAGATGGCAAATCATATGAGTTTATTTACTCACTACATAATCTAAAAACTAAAAAGCGATCGTTAACACCTCTCTAAACTACTAAAAGGACAAGGAAAATCATACCAAATTACAAGTAATCTCATGATCAAATAGAGAAATTTCACAAAATTAGAGAAACCCATGTTTTACAAAATAAAACTCAGATTTTACTCAAAAGTTATGTTTTAAACAAATATTGAAATTTAACTCAAAAAATTTTCATACAAAAACGTAGTTTGTACACAAAAATCTAATTTTTACCCAAAAAATGTAGTTTTTACCAAAAAACGAAATTATTACACAAAAATTTAGTGTTTACACAGAAATGTAGTTTTTACACAAAAACGTAATTTTTACACAAACATTTAGAGTTTACGCAGAAATGTAGTTTTTACACAGAAATATAGTTTTTATACAAAAACGTAATTTATACACAAAAACGTAACTTTTACACAAATATTTGGAGTTTACACAGAAATGTAGTTTTTACACAAAAACCTAATTTCTACCCAAAACATTTGTTGTTTACATAGAAATCTAGTTTTTACCCAAAAAACGTAATTATTACACAAAAATTTTGTGTTTACACAGAAATGTAGTTTTTACACAGAAATATAGTTTTTACACAAGAACGTAGTTTTTACATAAAAACCTAATTTTTACCCAAAAAATCTGTTGTTTACACAGAAATGTATTTTACCCAAAAACGTAATTTTTACACAAACATTTAGAGTTTACACATAAATGTAGATTTTACACAAAAACTTAAGTTTTTACCGAAAAACATAATTTTTACACAAAAATTTTGTGTTTACAAAAAATTTTACATAAGAACTTAGTTTTACACAAAAATTTTGTTTTGCTCAAGACTTAAATTTTACACCATAATTCTATTTTTACACAAAAACAACATCGCTGATTTTTTTTCAAATCTCTACTGTGATTAAATATGTTGAGCTCAATAAATTCGCTAAGTTGCAACAGATTGTTGTTTGAATATTATATAGCCAAGACCACAACCACTTGGTTTCTCTTCTTATGAACTACAAAAACCAATAAACAACTTCATTTGTTAAGAGATTGTAGTGAGAAAGAGTTGGAGTTGAGTGTAAAAATTAAATAGTCACAGTTATTTAAACAAACCCATTAAAAAGCAACCAAATACCGACACTTTGGCAAAACAATGCAACAAAAAACAAAACATACAACAAACTTTAGTAACAACTACTAAAACATTATAAGAAACACCTACTCATACACACAACAACAAATCCAAATAGCAGCCACAACAGACAGCAATTACCCAACAAACAGTGGCAGCAATAACAAACAAAAAAAAAAAACAAAAAACACATTAGCGACCATAAAAAACAATTTGTACAAGAAGCAGCATGTAGCAGCAACTACATCTATACAACTACTAGAGGTAGTTGCTTGCAATGAGTAAAAGTTGATGACGTGTCAACTAGAAAAGTGAGGACATATCACAAGTGTTGGTGTTTATGGTGGCGCTTATGGTTGTTGTTTGTTATTGCAACATTATACATATAGATTTTTTTGCCTTCTTGCTTCTTTCATGTCAAGTTAAATGTTTTCTTTTCGATATATTTATACAATTTTTTTGTGCTTCCAAGTGTCAGTTTTGCCAAGTAGCATGTACAAAACTTAAAGTGAACAATATGTTTCAAAACAAAAAAAAAAAAAAACAAAAAATTCAGACGCCTTTTGCTTCCGTTATATTTATGAGTGATTTTTTTTAATTTTTTTGCGTCTTCTCACTCTTATTCCTCTTACTTTAAGACTAAAATCTTGTGTTTCTTATAAGAATAAGAAAGAGATTTTATTGTTGCTGTTGCTGTGTTTAATATGAAACCAAAAGCGCGCGACAACGTCACTGTTTGTCGTCACTTCTTCCTTTTTGGAGCTTTGATATTTTACACTCCAACAACCAACCACCACCAGCATGTTTACATACAAACAAGCAAACAAACACTCAATAGAGTTTTAACGCCAACATTCTGTTGTTATTTTTTTTCTCCTCCTTTGGTGCAGCCAAGCATTCAGTCGACAACTAAATAAGTAGCAGAGCAATGTGCTACACAGCAACATCATAACCAGCAGCAGCAAGCACATTTATTTAGTGGCCATCAAGCTGATGATGGCGTCGATGGCAGTGTCGGCATAATGACGTTTATGCTTTTACGCTTTCGGTTTGTTGAATTTTTGATGTTTTTTTTTTAAATTTGTAAGTGTGTTTAGTTCCCTATATTAAACAAAACAAGGGTTATTAAGTTGTTTGTGTGATTGGTACATTTCTGGCAATTTTCTGAGAGTTTTTTTGGTCAAAATTCTTTACACAAAAACTCGATTTTTACACAAAGCAAGAATTTCACTTCTACGCAAAACTGCAATTTTTATTTTACAATAAATTTGTTTTTACAAAAAAAAACTATAATTTTACGCAAAAACGAAAAAACTCGGTTTTTACAAACACTTTTTTTACACAAAAAATCTGTTTTTACACAAAAACTTTGGTTTTTTTGTTCTTACTTTGCGTAAGAATGTTGCTTTTACACAAAATCTCCAATTTCACACTGAATTTTTACAAAAAATCTTTGATAAATCGAATAACAAAATAACAAATACAAAAATTTAGTTTTTACACAAAATCGCCAATTTAAATTTTTACAAAAAATCTCTAGTTTTACACAAAAACTTAAAAATTTTGTTTCAGTTTCCGATTAAGTTATCAGCTTTAATATTATCTATAAGGATTTCTAGACAATTCATCTAAAACCAAAAATTTTAGAGTGTCTCTAACTTCTTCTCTGCCTGTATTGTTTCTTTGTCGCCTTTTCTTTCCATAATTTCTGGCATTTTTTTTTTGTTGTGTGTTGCCCTGAAAGAATCAACGTTTTGTTTCTTTCTGAGCTGCTGGTATTTCAGTGGTTTGCCATGTTTGTTTGTGTGGTCTGGTCTGGTCTGTGTTGTGTTGTATCTTGTCTTCTCTCTATTGTGCCGGATGCCTGTGTTGCTGTTTTAAGTTGGCCCATTTTGTCTGATGTTTGAGTATTTTCTCAACTGCTGTTGTTTATTGGTTGTGTTTTTTAGCCAAGTTGAAGAAAATAAATCTGCACAGACAAAATGTATGTGATGGTTAAAAAATCTTAAAAATCTTTGGCATGTTTTGTAAGATTTTATTTGCTCATTCATGAAATAAATTTGTAACAACCAACTATGGCGTAAATTGTTTTATGAAAGAAGTAAACAGGGATAAGTTGTCAATGAAATTAAAAGAAGAAAGAAACAACTATGAATAAAATGGCACTAACAATTGCAGAGATTCGATAAGACATTAAAGGATAATTTAAATAATAGCTATTTAAATAGTTAAAGGTAATAAGCACATAAGAAATAAACAGAATCATTATAAACAAAAAAAAACTCATCAAAGTTTAAACTTTTACACATAAAACTGTCGCGTTCGCCATAATAGACAATCATTATAGGAAAACACCTTTTGTTTTATTTTGTTTATTTTTCTAAGCATTTTCTTTAACTGTTAAAATGTAAAATATTTAAATTCCTTTGCTTTTTTCTTCATTAATGAAACCATACATTTTTCATACTCTCAACACTTTAAAGGTGTTGAAACTTTTAAACAAATCTTTCAACACCCACTTAAAACGCCCAAACGTAAAAAATTCTCTCACAAACTCACAAAAAAAATCAAAACCAAAAGGTGTTTAAAACCATATAAAACCAAATTTAAGCCCTCTAAATGAGCCAGCCATTATCATTAATGTACAAAAAAAGGAAAAATTACAAAAATTATTTCAAATAAAGAAAACAAGCAAGAAAACTTTCAATGTTTAGCCAAATGTAAAAACCACACAAAATTATTATGAAAAAATTAACATTTCATTTCTTTTTTTTATAAAAACATCCTTTTTTCTACAAAACACAACTAAAAAATCTTTACCCAGAGGAAACAAGGAAGGAAGTAAGGAAGGACTCTATAAACACATTACCAGCCAAAGGAAATAATACAAGGATAGCTTAGTAAAAACGGCAGCAAAAGAGTAGTGACCAACATGTTAATTACCTTCTACTTATTTATTTGACCTTTGTAAATGTAAAAGCTGTGAGTGAATGTATTTAACCAAGACCCACAATAGCTGACCAGTCTAAACCATTGCAGGGTCATGAAAAAACCCCAAAACAATAAGACCTACACATTAACATTTGTTATTTGAAGCAATTAAAATTATTATTATAATGTCAACACTTTGTTGGCCAACTCCAAACTCATGACCAGCAACCTCATTATATCTGCAACAGAACAAAATTCTCAAAAAAAAAAATAAATAAATTAAAACGGTTACAACCTTTTAACCTGTTTAATTCTAAAGCTGCAAAAACAACTAGCAACTTCAAAGATTTGCCAAAGAAATCTGTAGTTAAAATTTATTTATGCAACTAAACACCCCATTTTGTAGCAAGAATGTTTATTTTTTTTTTTAAATTGTTGACAAAATATATTTAAAAAAAAGGTTCAAATGACGTCGGCTTTTTTCAGTCCCCTTACACAAAAAAGATTTGTCTTTAGGTTTAACTTAGGTTTTTTACTCCATGCATCATCATCATCTGATGTTTGTTTGTATTTTTGTTTTATATTTTTTGTGCCATTTGAACAGGCGTTAAGAAATTTTAGCTACACAGTTCTATTTTTTCATTTCGTTTATTTTGTTTTTGGCAGTTTTGTTTGTGTTTTTTTGTATGTGGGTCATATAGAAAAACCAAACCATAAACTTGGTTGCAAACAAAAAAGTGTGAGGCAGGTTAAGTTTTTCTTTTTGTTACTCATTAATTGGAGGGTTTATGTTTATTACAAGATTTATTTTAAGCATTATTTGAAGGCTGTTGATAAGGGTGATTGCTTCGTGGGTTAGTTTGTTTTCTATAAATATGAGCAAGAGTTTAGGGTAGGTTAAAAATATTGCAACATAAATTATGTAGAATTGGTTGACACTTAGGCAAAAGTTGCTACGAGTATATTTATATGTTTTTGAGCCACCTAAAAGGGATTCTTAAAAAAACACTTAAGTGAAAATTTGTTTTGTAAGAAATTACTGGAAAAGTATTGTTATTTGATATTTTAATACTTGACAGAATAGGATTATTTTGATACTCTAAAGTTTTTATTGAACATTGAGATTCTAAAAGCACTTCTTCTCATTTATTTTATAAAACTTGTTTGTAACATAACGTAACATGTTTGCTGCGTAAAGTTTTCCTAGAAATAGTTTAGGAGGTGAAAATACAGACATTATTTATTAAAGAACTTGTTCCAGAATTATCCTAAATAAAGAGGGCTAACTGCGCACGTTTCTTTTGGAAATTTAAAATACAAATCATTGATGCCAATAACAAACAAGAACGAAAACTGGCTGTATGCATGCCATCTAGAATTAGTTCTCCTGGAATGTTTTTAAAATTTTCAAACATTACTATAGAAAATTTTGCATACAATTTCTACTTTTGTCTCAAATAGTTAATATTTTTGGTTAAAAATAAGAGCAATAATTTTCTTATATAATTATAAAATTTTTTTATATAAAAATATTTCAAAATTTTATTAACGGGACCAGGACAGAAAAGACTATATATGAGACTAAACCAGTGTAGAAACGAAACCAGACCATAAAAGAGACCAAATGCTAGACTCTATAGATGAGTCCAGAAACGCGACTACAAACAGATACAAGACTGGAGACGACACTAGGACGAGAAGAAAGACAAGACTAATATCTAATCCAGACACTAGCAACGAGAATAGAGATGAGAACAGAGCCTAGGTGCCAGTCTAGATACCAGACTAGAGGAGAAACTAGAGAAAACAGCAGAGGCAAGAGACTAGAGACGAGACTACAGTATTAATGAGGAACCATAGACAAAAGACTATTGACGAAAAAGAGAGATACTATAGATGAGGGTCTATATACGAGAGGCTGTAGACGAGAGACGTTTTAAGACAGATAATAAACGAGAGACTATAGACGAGAGACTGTAGACTAGAGATTATAAACGGGAGACTATTGATGAGATACTGCAGATGAACAGCGTTGTCATATGTAAAGTGTTCCTTTCTTTTGTAAGGTTATCTAGAAGCAAAATGTTTTATAAAAAGAAATTATGTTTACAAAACTGTCGGGAAATGGCGTGAGATATTTCGCTTTGATTTTTCGCAGTTTTTGTTATTGATTTCGATTGATAAAATAATAGATTAATAAATAAAATTGATAATTTTTCTTTAAAAAATGTAATTATTATTTAAAAAATTTTGTTTTTGGAAAAAATAGAACTTTTTTTTAAAAAAAAAAAGATTTTTTTAAAAATCGAAAACGAATGCGATTATAAAGAGAGACAGATACTCTTTACTAGAGGCTATAAACGAGAGACTATACATGAGATACTACTACAATGAGAGATCATTAAGCGGAGACTATAGACGATAGACTATTGACGAAATACTACGGACGAGATACTTTTAAATTTGCGTGAAAATGTTTAATTAAATACATATCTTGCAAATATTCACAAAATTTGTTCAGCAAATTCAAAATTTTGATTCCATATTTTCAAAGTTGTATTAAAACGTAAAAAAATAGTTTGCAATAACTTTAATGTCTTAAATAACTAAAACCTTTTGTAAAACAGATTTTTTTTACAAAATAATAACTTAAACTCCTTAAATTTAGAGAACCGACGGAAGTCATTATTTCATTGTCAATTTTTCTAAGACTTTCACTTCTTATTAAGACTTTATTGTTGCGCCAGAAAGTAATAAAAAATTTATGTTAATTAAGTATTAAACCAATATTATAAAACTAATAATTTTATGGCCAACAATAAAAACCAAAAAACATATTCAATTGCATTTAAAAACCAGTGCATTTTAAAAAACGCATACTTGCCACACAACCAAACCACACCAATGCAATGCAATCAAACACATGTAAAACAAAACACTTAATGCTAATACAGCAACAATAATCCTCATATTTATTAACAAGTACATATTTGTTATAATACGAAGAGTACTTGTCGCCGGCGTCATGTTGTCAACTGCAACATGGTACAAATAAAATTGAAATAATAAAAAAATTAGAAAAAAATTGTGGTAAATAACTACATGAAATTAAATAAGTGACTCATAAAAAATAGTGCGTAATTATGGGAAATTTATGAAATTTATTAGAAAACACAAATTACACAGCAAATGTTTAAATAGTATTAACAGTTTCCTTTAAGACTGGAGCACAATTGAGGCAAATAACATTTGGTTTTAATAATAAATGGCAAGTATTAGCAACCACCTACTTAATTTTACTACTAGAAGTTTAAGACAAGAATGTCTGTCTATAAATGTTTATGGCGGATTTGAATTTTTTTTATTTGCACATGTATTTTATAGCGTTTAAAAGGATTTTGAAATTTTAACATCATTAATGCATTAACGGCTAAAAGATCTTATTAAGTGTAATTATATGTATATGCAAACTGCTTGCTAATGTTTAGATCTTTTTGTTGTTTGTAATATTTTTTTCTTTTCTAATATTAAATTAGTCATTTAGTTTGCTGCTAGATAGTTTTTGCAAAGATAATTAAATATTATTCTTAATTGCTTCCAATTTTGTTTGGGCTTTATAGAAGTGCAGCAAAGAAATAAGCAAATTTTATGAGAGTCTTGTTTGTTTGATGTTGCAATTAAAATAAGGCCATTAAATTTGTGGTAAATTTTTCGCAACACAACATAACATGTTGCCAGCATTATAATTAGCTAAAAGCTACTTAAAAAAAAACTATGCAATATTTAAAATATACTCGTACAACAGCAACAGAAAACAAACGTTCACCTTAATAGTCAACCATATGGATTTTTTCAATTTAATGCACTGACAACATATGGTGTGTTGCAAAGTAGCAAATATTTCAAACATAAACTTATTTATGTGTGCATTTAGACTAGGGATGGATGTTTATTAAAATATAACAATTAAAGAAAAAAAAAAATGTTGCCTTAATTGGCAATATGTTGCAGTAGCATACTTAAATTGCCTTTAATAAACCTAAGTTTCTTTGTTTTAAAGACAAATGCATACCTAAACTTATTAAAAAAATTGACATTTTATTTTTTGAATAGTTAATAAAAATATGCTAGGAATTTTATATACTTGCCACATTGGGAAAATTCTTCAAAACTAAATGTTTTCTTTAAATAGATTGTATAATATATTGGCAATTAAAAAGCTAAATTTGTTAAATTAGCGAAACATTGTTTAATGGCAACATGTGGCAAATAGTCAAAAATCCTGAGTTGCTTAAAAGTATACATTAATACATTGTCATAAACATGAAAATGTTTGCACAAATTTCGCTTAAAATAATTTCTTTAACTTGCCACATGTGACAACAAAAATTACAATACAGTGGTGGCCATATAATTAAAACATAATTCCAATCTCAGCCAATTTAACATTTTTAATGTTTCTTTGGCAATTTTAAAAATGTTTTCTCTCATACGCTCTTATTTCTCTCTATAATCAATTTATTTTGTAAAATAATGCGCTATTTTGCGGTTCAACGCTTTGCGGGAGGGACACACAATTAAATAATTTTCAACATTGTTTTAATATTAGTTTTCTAACAACATATTTTAAAATTCTTCCCAAAAATATTGTCGGTAATTTAATACTTTACAATGTTTTAATGCAAAATTATAAAGTTTTGCATTCTTAGGTACGGGTAAAGCAGCAGCTTGTTCCGAAGAGGAAAGTAACCTTAGTAACCTTAAAATCTCTGGTGAAACCAAAATATTAACAATATTTGAGTTTTAAATCATAAAATTGTTTAAAATCATTTATTTTTTAAATATGTATGCTAATTTACAAAATGTTGCAAATATTTTTAGTATGTGGCACATATCAAAATATCATATGACTGTTGGCATTAACTACTTGTAATTATTAACAGTCTCAGTTTTATTTAAAAATCGTATTTCTCTAACTTGCAACACGTTGCAAGGTTGTTTTTTAAGTATAGAATTGTTTTTTTAACTTTAAGGATATTCTATTTTTTATTAATTTCAACTAAGATTTATATAAATATATACATGCAACATGTTGCAGTATTTTAAATATAATATAATTCTTAATTACTTGTTGTATAAAATATGTAGTACTAAATTTAAATGTAATTAATTGCAAAAATTCGTAAAGTTTCAAACTTGCAACATGTTGCAATAATATAAATTTTAATTTTTTTTAGTTGAAATTTAACATTATCATAGAACAGAAGTTATATTGATCATAGAATTTAATATAAAATGTTTTTTTAAATGCAACATGTTTAAGAAAAAGATTATTGAAAAGCTTGAATAAATTAAATTTTGTCTAAAATGTATTGCTGATAAAAATCTATTTGGAATATACTTAAATTTCAAACCTGCAACATGTGACAAAAATGTATAAAAATTGCTATGAAGTTAATAATTAAGAAACACTTTCTGGTTATTTTCTTTTGCAACAAGTTGCACTTAGTTTTATTTCTTTTTTAACAAATGGTTTTAATTTTCACAATAATTTTCTTTTCGTTGAGTTATTTACAGATAGATACTTTCGTAATATTATACTATTATTATTCTAAATTAATTTCAATTAGCATTTGACGTCAGCAGATCATTAATTTTTTTTCTACACATTTTTTATTCAACTAAACTAGTAGTGTAATAGTGTGGACGAGTATACATTTCTAGCTCTTTTCTCTGCTCATTTCTACTTTTTTTTTTATTATTAATATACATAAATAAACATATTAAATGATCACAAATTTATATATACAACTACAGTGACAGTGTTCTAAGTATAGATGAAAGCGTATGAAAAAAAAAAACAATTAAATAGAAAAAAAACATTGAAGAATGAAAAAAAACGTTAAATAAAATGACCAGAAAAAATATAAAAAACGTAAAATCAGCACAATACAAATAGAAAACAATCAAAATCAATGAAATGATCAAGCATACAATAATATTACTTCATAATAATTACACACACACACACATTTACAATGACACACATACATCAATAATGATTTAAAAGAAATTTTGTAGTTTTTTCTTGCTTGCTTACACGCTACCAATATGTCAACAATTTGCTGTAGTACATTAAGTATTTCTTCTTTACAAAGTTGTATCTTATAAAATAATTTGTGGAAGAGGCATCGGAGAGCAAAAAAAGGCGAGAAATGTCAGCGGAATTTTAATTGTACTTAATTACCCCCTTAAAAGCATTAAAAGTGTGTGTATGCATGTGAATGAGTGAGCGAGTAGTACTTCATATAAATGTTTTCATTATTATTGTTATTGCTGTAGCTGGTGTTGTATGTAGTTAATTGATGATGAGGAGGTTATTAATGAGTGAAATGCAAGATCATTATGAAGTAAATGTGTACTTACATACAAACATACAAAGAAGCCTTTATAAGTTTTATTTAAAATGAAAACAAAAAAAACGCAAGTTTTCAATTGTTTAATTACCCCAAAATAATAATAAAAAAAATAAAAGCTTAAGAAAAAAAAATTAATGAACAGGCAAAACACCAACATACACAGCACACAACAACATACACAAAACGACTGAGCGAAAATATACACAAATAATTAATTAATTCTGAACATTAAATGTATTTAATTATTAAGCAAAATGTCATTTTAAACCAGAAAAAAAGTAAAATTGTATTTCATATAATTAACTAAACAACAAACACAACTAATACCAGGCGGAGGTGTCTGTGTCGCACGTACATATTTCTTTGTCAAGCATATTGTGAAATTTGAAATGATATGTATTTTTATAATCATGATAAAAACATGATTAAAATTCATTTTTATTTTCAAATAAAAAGACATTAAGTTAATTTCAGTTGTTGTTATAATTATTTTAAAAATGCGTTTTCTTGGCCTGCAGCAAATATGTACATACGAGTATGTATGTATTGTATGTATTTGTGTACATATTTACAAAGTGTAAACTAAAGTAAAAGTGCGTGTCTCTTTTGTTTCAAGTGTATGCTGATGTTGTGAATACACAAACTTTTTTTTTTTTGTTAATTTCTGAGTGGGTTGTGTGGTATGTGCTGATGGATTTTGTATGAAAAATGTTTAAACATGCAATTATAATTAAAGCAGCAACACAACACAACAAAACACAGATCTTGCATAATTTCTAAGGCAACAAATACATTTTGATGTGGCATACTTATTTTTTTTTCTTATAATTTATAAACAAAAATTTTAATTTTTCTACAACTTGCTACATGTGGCAAGTTGCAAACTTCTAGTTATTTTAATACTTGTTAGCTTGAAATCACATATTTTTCAGTGGTTTATGCAACAATTTTCGATGTGGCATAAACGAAAATCTTGAAAAATCTATAAAAATATATGCTTAATTGATTGCTAATTAATTAGTTATTCAAAATCTATAGATTTTTGCAAAATATCATAACTTGCCACATGTGGCAAGTAAGATTTTTTTTCAGCTAATTCGAGTGTTATTCAATTTCAATTTAAGAAAACTTACTTATTTCAAAATAAATTACAAAACTTTTTTTTTTGGCAAGTTGAATAATTAAGTTATGCGGCTTAAGAGTTTTAGAGAGTTTTCTTAAATATTCATTTATGACATAACTTCTAAAGGTTTTCTTAAATTATTAAAATTACTGCATTTTATCATGTGGCAAGTTGAAATTATAATAATTTATTACCGCATTTTATAATGTGGCAAGTTGAAATTATATTAATTTTTGTAATATGAAATATATTTGTAATTTTAATTGCATCATTTAGTACTGAGTTTTATTAAATACTTATTTACAAAGGATTTCTTATATTATTAAAATTTCCTCATTTCATTATGCAAAATATATGTATGTTGCAAGTTATAATTTCTATATATGGTTTTTAAATTCGATTTGCAAGGCGAATGATTTTATTTAATTTGTAATAAAAATGTTACTCACTTTATTGAATAAATTTCAATTGAACTAGTGTTCTGTGTAATTAATGCATTTAATTATTGGACAAAAAAATCATTAAATTCTTTTGTAAATTAATTTAAAATTCACCTATTAAAAAATTTATTAGTAATAAATATAAATAGATATACATATATATATATATGTATATAAATATTTCATAATGATTTCATGCTTGCAACAGCTTTTAACTACATTTGATATTCGTGTGTTAGTTATTCTAAAGCAACCCTGAACATTTAACATTTAATTATGAAAAACATTAACTAAAAATTTATTGATAGCAATTTTAAGTAATTAATTTAATAGTTAATGATGGTAATGTTAGATTAAAAAATGCATATAAGTTCAAAATAATTTTGAAAATGTTTAAATAATCATGCCTTAGTATAGCCAAGTATGTAATGTGTATTAATAAACAAAAAATATTATTACAATAACGCAGCAATATATTAAAAAAATATACAAAAAACAAAATTATTGGCATAGAAATATTTATACACCCAAGAGAGATCACATACACATTCGCTCACAGAGGCTTTTATACACATGCAAACATTAGTTAAACTAAACGAGTAAATGAATGATCATCTAATCAAATAATCTCAGCATTATTATATATTGTTTGTTGTAGTAACAATACTAAAAATATATACATAAATACACAAAAAAAAACACAACTTTTTTGTGCATACAAAATTTTACGCTAGAAATCATTTGTTGTATAGCAACATCAATGACAATAAAAACAAACAATTGTCACACTTTTTTTTGTATATCTTTACTGCACATTGTTAAGCGCTACAGTGCAGATTTAGGCAGTTTTAGTTTTATAAAGGTGGGTGACAGGTAAAGGATTAATACAATAGAATAAAGCAAATTTGCGTTATACTTTTAGAACATTATTTGCTAGTTTAACACCGTGTTGCAAGTATAAATTAATAAAAATAGTTTTTATTTATTTAAAATTATGTGAAATATAAAAATAAGTTGCTCAATTTTGTAAAGCTTAGTTAATTTTTAATTTTGCAACATGTTGCAAGTTTCTAGAAATTTAATTATTAAAAATGTTGTAGCAATTTACATAATTTTGAGTACCTTTAGGACAATATTAACTGGTTTTTTCTATATTGCAATTAAAAAACAATATTTTTTTTTCTAATTTGAGCTAATTTTTAAATGAAGTTCTTAGATTTAATAAAACTGGTTAATTTATTTCATGTTGCAAGTTTCTAAAAAGTCTGTACTTTTTAATTCTTAGATACAAAATTTAGACTTTTAGTGTAGTTTTTGTTTTTGGCTTTGTTGCAAGCACAAAATAATTAATTATTTAATATTTGAAACTTTTTAACAAAAATTTACAAAAAAGCTCCATTATTATACAACATCGCCTAATTTTCATCAAGTTTCAACATTTTGCAAGTTTTCAGAAATCGTAGTTATATGTGCATATATGTACATACATACAGCTACGTGTAACTAATTAAGGACACGATACTAACATGTGAGCGTGATGCAAATAATACGAATACGATATTCTCAAAATTTGTCGTAATTTAGTCAATTTCAAATAAGATTGATATTCGTTGTGCATTAAGGACATACCAAAAATTTTACAACAAAAAGTATTTATTTACTAATAGCTTTCTTTGTTTTGGCAAAGAGATAATTAAAATTGTTTATTTTTACGCAGCTTACATTGGTTTTTTAAACTTGCCATAAGTTCTCAATCGTGTTAAGATCAAGACTGCATGAAGGCCAGTCCAAAACAGTAACCGAATTGTTAAAAAACCATTGTTTGACATGATGAGACATATGCTTCGGATCGTTATCTTGTTGAAATATCCATGTTACTGGCATGTTCTCATCAGCATACGGCAACATTGTATCGCTTAGAATTCTTGCATACTGAAACTTATCCATATTACCTTCCATTTTGTACTGCGGTCCAATACCACGTAACGACATAGTACCCCAAAGCATTATAGAACCTCCTTCATGCTTTAAAGTGGCGCTGGTGTACTTTGCATCAAATTCTTTCAACTTTGGCCGGAGAACATATTTTTTCCATCTGTAGAGACCCTATTTATTGTTGTTTCTTCCGAAAATAGTACTATTTTCTATTCTACATCCGTTCATTGGAGGTACTTCTTTGCGATTTCGAGTCTCTTATTTCGGTTACTTTTAGACAATAATGGCTTCTTTCGTGAAATTCTTCTAAACATAACAATTTAATTATTTAATACTACTGTACTTGATTAGTTCCACGCAACTGTAATTTGACACATCATGCAGTTATTTTCTAGCCCTAAGACTTGAATTGACTATATTATACAACTTTCGTATTATTTGCTTCAAGCTCACATGTTAGTATCGTGTCCCTTGTTAATTGCACACAACTGTACATATTTATTATATTTACAGTTATTTGAATAACATCTAAACATATTATTCTTGTTTTATTTTAGCTTATTTATAAAACCTTAAATACTCTTGCTACATAATCACTATTTAAAAATCCTGTTGCAAGTACAAAATATTAAAATATACCTGTTTCAAAAAAAAATTAATGAAAATTTTCAAATTACATGCTTTATTATATGTAAACGTTATATTTTTTTAATGTTGCAAGTTTTTGAAAATCCTGTCATTGTTGTGTTTTTTGATATTTTATTAATTTCTAATAGTTTTGAAACATTAATGGCCGGTTTAAAGCCTTGTTGCAAGTTAACAATATGAAAATTGTACATTTTTGGCAAACAAATTTGGTAGTAATACAGAAAATTGTATAGTCTTTATCTAAATCCGGGGCTACTTTTCATGTTGCAACATGTTGCAAGTTGTGAAGAATTAGATTTGTTTAATTTTCAATTAATTTTTAAACTTTATGTAAGCTTTTGGGTTTTTTTTAAATGTTTATGTATTTAAAATTTGCTCTTTGACCTTTTTTTTATACATATATATATTAGTTACTATTTGAGTAGCGTTTACTCTAAATCAACTTTATGTTATAAAATCTTTTCATTGCATTTATTTCCATTTTAATCTACATTATTATGATAATGACAATATGATGATGAGGTGTAACAACAAGCAGTGATAATGCAACTATTTAAATAACAACAAAACAAAAAATTAGAAAAAAAAATTTATATGAACAAGTTTTTGCTACATATTTTTTATTTTTTTGCATTTTAATTCAAACCAATGGGGGGACATTTAAATAATTTTTAAGATAAAAATATATCTCACTCTAAATACTCTATTACTGGGTAGATAAATAAAAACCCCTTACAAAAAATACAAAAAAAAAACGTTAGATAAATTGTTGGCAAATCTCAGGAGATTGTAAAATAAGCAAACAAAAAATCTATTCAACTCTAATAATCTGCTAATCAATGTAAATTTTATGATTATGGTTTTGTATGCATAGTATTTTTTAAATAATATTTAATTTAGCAGGGAAATTAATTTATAACAGCTGGATAAGAAATGTAGATAGCAGGTTATATATAACGAAAGCTAGCTTTAAGGAAAGGTGTTGGGATATAAATTTAAAACATACATGGAAACTAATACAGATATCGCGGCAAGTTTTTGTGACGAAGAAAGAAACTTTAGATCAATTCGATTTTATACATGGAAGCAAATTAATTCATAATGTGATTGAGTAGAGTGTGATTAATTTTGATGCCCTCCACAAGTAAAAACACTATGAAATATATCACAAAGCATGTATATTATTTCATTAAACTATGTTGATTAATATGTATGTGTAAAACACCCTCAGGTCTGAAACAACTTATTGAAATTTATAAGATTCTCTCAAAACTATTTATAATTATACTACGCAGATTGTTATTGAAAATCAACAAAATCTTTTTACAAAACAAAAACTTATGAAGTTGTCAATGGTCCTGGGTTGACAAGTTACCATACCGCAATTAAATAAAATGACCTGCTGCCAAGACGGATCTCTGTTTTAAACACAAAATTCTGAAAATATCCTTGACTTCTCTTGTGTGTTATTAAAAATGTCTCAAGATACTCATTTAATGACACCTGTTCTTTTTTTATTTATTTCTAATACAAAATAAATAACAAATTATAATAAGTAATTTTATTCGAAAAAGTCATATAGTTTACACAAATCTACATGCATTTGAGCACAGCATTAATCTCCACACAATTGTTTGTGTTAAGTTCAATGCTTTGTATCACTTTAGTTTAAGTTTAAAGTGTATGCTACACATTTTTGTTAAGTATACACCGAACTGGTTAGTTTATTGGCGACCCTTATAAAGAATAAAAAATTAAAGAAAGAAAGCTTGATTTTTTATTTAATAATTCATTCTAATTAAGCCGTAGATTAAACTAGTTCAAATAACTAGTATATTAGCAGGGCTAGTATAAACCAATGGTCGGCATAAAGAGAATATGTAACATGCATCATAATCACTTTCTTATACATTTCTTTCTCAGTTGTAATCTAACTTATGAAATACGTTGATATTCGTGTTATTTACAAGCAAATAATCGATGATATTTGGACTCTAATGGCAATAAGCTTTAAGTACATCAGCAATACTCTTTTACATGCTCTTTACTATATTTTTGTTGATGAGTTATAAGTAAGATTTAAGTTTTATTGCAATATAATGACTCTTTAAACTATTGGGATATGGAACTGGATTCAACTAAAGAATTTATTAATACTAAAAATTTTCATTATATGTTAATAAACTTTATTTTTTAAAGACATTTTGCTAAAAGGAAGGCAAATGAATGTCAAATTAGTAGCGCCCTTTAGAATTCTTCTTGCCACCTACATCAAGTCTTAAACATTTGTATATATTATTTAGCTAATATGTTCTGTGGTTAGTTTGTGTACTTACCCCTACAGCTATAATTTGTATTTTGTGTAAAAAAAAAAAAAATAGTTTGTTGTAAATTCAATAAGCAGTTTTCTAACACTAAACAAATGTAACCAACTGCTTGTAAAAAGTTTAACACAAAAAAAAAAATCGTAACTTAATGTACAAAACAATTTAATACATTTGCTGAATTAATTGCAAAAAGTTCAAAAGCATGTCATTGACGGTGTTTGATTTCTTGTTGTTGTTGTTGTTGTTGTTGTATTTTGCTCTTTCCATAATATTTATTGTAGTTATAATTTTATATAAGATTTTCTGCTTTATTTCTAATTTTCTGTTGCTGTTGTACTACATTTTGCTATTAATTTATATTTATAAGTTGTATTAATTAGTATATAGCAAAAAAAATATATATTATTAGTAATAGTTTTGATTAGTTGTAGCAAAAAAAAAATTAAAAAAAAAAATTAAATTAAATGTTGTAAAGAAATATTTATGATGTCTCAAATATCATTAAAGTTTTATGGTTTTGTTAAACGCATAAATCAAAACGTGAGTGAGTTACCGGTATTCTAGTTTTTAATATGAAAATGCGAAATGATTTAAACGTTGATGTTGGCTATTAAATGTTTTTATAAAAAGTATTTATCATGTAATGAATAAATTGAAAAACTAATTGCAACTACATACATATGTCCTTAAAGTTTTAAAGATTTGAAACACAGCCAATATTTTTCAAGACTTTCTAACTTAAAAACAAAATCAAAAATTAATATTGCCGACGGCACAACCTTAACAAAGTTAAACAGCTCAGCTTAATTCTTTCATTACCAAGTAATGACTTACAATGACATTTTAACTCAGTTTTTTAAGTCGGTAATGACCCAATAAAGCTAGATTTACATGATTAAAATTTTCTTCAAAATTACTTTTCAAAATGCTTCAAACTCGTGTAAACAGCAAAATTTCTTCAAAATTTATTTATTTAATAAATATTCGTGACTATTTTTTCAAAATGCCGTTCTAGTTTTATAGTCATTGTGTTATGTTTGTTATGCAATGAGTGGAAATCCTTTTGTGTAAAAATGTGTGAAAATCGAAAATAATATTTTTGTAAATCAAATTTAAATTGATTTTATTCAGATTTGTTAATACATAATATGTGATTTTATTCACATAAAATTATTCACATAAAATCCAACTGCACAACATAAGCTTTTTCAAACACTTGACAGAATAACGATATATATGTTTAAAAATAATACACTAAATGGCTTCATCACTTTCGCATAGCAAAGCAAAGCAAAGCTGAAGCACAAAACTTAAAGAAAAAAAAAGCAAAATATTATTAAAATAAACCGGGGACTTTTGAAAACAATGCTACGTCAAAAACAGCCAAATCCGAATTTCTCCAACAAAGACCTAGCAAAAGCACAAGACCAGTGTAATAATTGCAAAAAGAATATGTGCGGATGCTGGTTTTCAAGATTATCTTGCAATTAAATGTACAAATCGTGGTGAAAAGCAGTATGGTATTGCTATAAGATGGTCAAACACATTATTTACAATAAACAAATGTAAGCGATTTGGAATAGGTATGCGATGCGATTAAATACGATGAATTAATTAAATTCCAAGTAATTTATTTTAGCTTTTCTTAAATATTAATAAATTAGGAGCAATTTGCGGTTTAAATATTTTAAATTTCTGTTTTTGTTACATAACAATTAAAACATTTATGCGAACGGATTTTATATGAACAGTGCTTTACTTTATTACATTTTAACGACGACGAACATATAAACTGCTCTAATACGTTTATAATTAGGATTTTATTATTAAAGGGTACGCCAAATAACATTTTTTTTTTTTTTTGAAAATGCTATAAAAAAAACTACTGAATTTTTTCTCAAATTTCTTTTTTTATTTGAAAATCCAATCCTTCCGGTTAATAATGGAAAATAATTTCACTCAAATGGCTGCCTCGGCTGGCCATGCAGTAGCCTACACGATCTGTGAAATTTTTAAGCACATTATCGATTGTGTGCAGCTGTATTTCACCAATGGCTTCACAAATATTGTCCTTTAAAGCGTCAATTGTCTCTGGCTTGTCGGCGTTGCACTTATCTTTGAAGGCACCCCACAAATAATAGTCCAACGGTGTCAAATCGCAGCTCCGAGGTGACCAAACGACATCAGCTCTGCAGCTGATAATACGATCTTTAAAAACAGGGCGCAAAACATCGAGGGTAGCTTCGGCTGTGTGGCACATAGCGCCATCCTGTTGAAACCAAATGTTGCTAATATCCTCCTCTTTAATTTTTGTGAACAAAAATTCGTTCAACATGGCCCGATAATGATCGCCATTGACTGTAACGGCCACTCCTTGCTCATTTTCGAAGAAAAAATGGCCCAATTATGCCTCTGGACCAAACTCGTTTTGGGTGCATCGACTTTTAAATGTATGTGTGCGGGTTTTCTGTGCCCCAAATGCGACAATTTTTCTTGTTTACATACCCGCCAAGATCAAAATGAGCTTCATCTGAAAAGATGATTTTTTTTTTTGCAAAATCGGCATCTTCTGTAAGTTGATCGCAGGCCCACTTAGCGAAGCGAAGACAAGCGTATACACAATTATATTCGTTCAGCGGAAGGATAAAACTAATTATCTCTCAAATCATACATGAGCTAAGTGTTACCATTCACGAAATAAGCACTAGTTGAAAAAAAAGTTAAATGGCGGATCCCTTAGTTTTTGGAGTTTTGTAATTACTGAGGTAACTATTCCTTTATAAAAAAAATATATAATCTTTTGTAAAATGTGCTCTGTAATGAAAACAGAAATATTATTGGTAACGAAATATAATTTATAGAAAAAATATTTTAAAAAAATCTGAGAAAAATTCGATCAACACGCTAAATATTAAGATGGTTTGTTAAAACTACCATTGAGTTAAAAATTACGAATTCGTCACAAAATCGCTGTTGTCTTTAAAATAAAAGTCTACAACGAAACCATCAATAATATTTAAAAAATAAAGTCTTAACCACGATATTCTAAGTTTCCAAAAAAAAAGTGCAATAGCTCCTAGCGAAATTCGGATTCTGATGGAAAGCCGTATACGTTGCGAAAACGTTATGAAGAGATCATATTAAAAAATGGGTTGGAGTATTTTTCGGCAGCTGGACCTCTATTAATGGGATAATGGTGCAGATTGATTATTTGGAAATCTTACAAACAAAATTGACAGTATTCAACTACAATTTCCATCAGGACAATGATCCTTAGAATAAGACCTATAATCTGAGCTCATGGTTGTTGTATAATTGTTTGCTTATCATGGAGACACCATGAGATAATTATCTTTTATCTTTATTAATTATCCCTTTCCTTCTCATTGAAAAATACTTACCTTGACGAGACAGAATTGAAGAGTGTGAAAGCGTACTAACATAACATGATAAAGCCAGATAAGGTTACAATTTCCGCAGCCTAATGATTAATAAGAAAGGTGGGATTTAATTGTCTAAAAAAAATTTATTATCTTTCTATGGCCAGTTCACGTATCTGAATGCTATTGAACCGTTTACAAGAAAAATTCAAATTCAACCGCTAGAAAAAAGTAATAAACTTAAACTTAATAAACTTAGACCATTTATGTTAAGAAAGGAAGAATAAAGTTTGTAATTTGTAATATTTTTTAATAAATGAAATTAAGTGCGCACTAACGAATGTCTTACTAAAATTTCAGTTTCTTGCCTTTAATTGACAATTCTGCGAAATTTAATAGTTTAGTATTGAAAAATATATGGGTCCAAAAATTCTTAAACTTTTATGTTTTCTCAAACGATTGTACAACTGTATATGGAATAACGGTTTTAGAGCTAACGGTAATTATCTCATTGGCGTCGTTGATGGTAACGGTAGGCAAACTAAAATGTTGTTTTAAAGGTACCGGTAGTTTCGTTGTAAAGGTTCACTAAAAATTCTCTAAAAAATATTTGTTGGAGAAGCTAGTTTCTATGCTTTTTAAGTTTCCTAAGGTACGTTCACATTTAGCAAATATTTACTGAAAAAAGCGTAACCACTAGTTTTAGCACAACTTCGTTTGACGTTGCAAGAGTTTTGCAAGCTCAAACAACATCAAATAAAATATAACTAAATATCTGTTGTGACTTGTTCTAAATAAACAAAGTTTTTTTAAATAAATAATACTTGGCAAATATTTGCCAAGTATGACCGTACCCCTTTAGTTTAAATCGTCTGTAAATTTAATATGGAAACCTAAAAGGAATTAAGACATGCTCTTTCAAAAAAAAAAAACTATTCAAGATTTCACAAAAACCAAACAAATTTAAAGTGATTGTATTAAATTTTCATAATTTTGGATTAATTTGTTTTGTAAGAGTTCAAGTTAGTGGCATTTATTGAACATGATTTGCTAAAATTGTATGCTATTATACCAAATTGTAATAACTGAAACAAAGTTCTTTGGCAATAAATAATTGGTCTTAACTTTAAAAAAAGTCACTTGTTCTATTTTTTGTTTAACAACTAATTTTCAAAAAATTCACCAAACCGGATAAAAATTTTCCAAAAAATAAAAACTTTTTGTTTAAAAACTTGTTCTTCAATTTATGTAATTTTTTCAAATGGACTGTAAATAAAATAAATGTTTTAATTTAATGCTAAAACAGTTAGACAAATCCAATAGTTTTTATATTTTTTTAGCTCATTAACAAAACTTGTTAATTACAGCCAATAAACTTATATATTTTTTTTTTCGAGAAAAAAACTAAATAATAATTGAGCAATAAAATATTTACCATTAATTAATTTGCAATGTTGGTTGTCGTTTAATTTGAGAGTTGGTTTGTTTTAATATTTTTTTTTATTGGTTTCTTTCAGTTAAATATGTATTTGTTTTGTAATTAATTTCTTGATAATTAATCATTAATTTTTGTTAATTTGTGTTGGATTTTGTTATTTTACTTTTGATTTAGGGTGAAAAGAAAACACTTAACAACACCGTTGAAATTTTGTTGGATTCACTCTAACATTAACCGTTATTTTTGTGGCTTATTATTGTTGTAGTTGTTGTTTTTGTTTTTATATAGGTATTTTTTGTTGCTTTTTAATTTGTTGTAGTATGTGTGTTTGTGTGTACATATACATATGTATATATTTAGTTTTTACATTGGTAGTTATAATTTTGCGAAAAAAAACACGCGCATCATTACTGCAATTTGATTGGTTGGTTGTTTAGTTTAGTTTGTTTTTGTTATTTATTTATATAAATTTTTGTTGTTGTTATTTTTTGATGTTTTTTTGTAATTAGAGGTTTAGTTTAATTTAATAATGTTTCAATTTTAATTTTTAGCTGAGATATTTTAATTAAAATGTTCTTTAAAATGTAAAAAGTTGTTATTTTTTTTTGGTTTATATGTAGTTGCAAGGTGTTTTTTTTTTACTTTGTTGGTTTTGTTTTAAATTATGAAATTTAATTAATTTTGAAGTTTTAATTTTGTTTTCAACCTAAAATTTCTCGTTTTTTTCAATATCAATAAAAATTCTATCGAATATTTAATATTCTGAATTAGTTTAGCTTAAATTTGACAGTAATCGTTAATTATTTTAAGTTTTCTGTGATTTTTAATTAATTAATTGTTATATTTTATTAAGCACCATTTGATTTTTCAAAGACTTTTTTTAGTTTATAGTTAAATTTTGTATTTTTTTTCAAAAATTATTTCTTTAAGTTATTCCTTAACACTTTCTTTTAACAAATAGTATTAATTTTGTTTAATATTTAATATAATTCTTTTATTATTAATAGCAATTATTATTGATAATTAATAAATTAAACAAACGTATAAGTAACGTGAACGTATGTGCTGGTAAAGTTACGTACTGACAAAACGTTGTCCACAGACTGAATGAATGTGAAAAACCAAACAACATTAACAGCCAAAGTCTCACACAGTTGCACACACACACACACTTACTCAGTTTTAGCGACGTTGAGTGGATGTGTGTGTGTGTGTTTGGGACCCCCGAAATGCAAAATATGCAAAACTACAACAACAGTAATACACTCATACTCCCAACTAAATCAACAACATCAATAACAACAACGACAACTCATTTAAAACCCCATAATCAACATCATTATGATGTTTGTTGACTGCTTTAATGTCGAAAAAAGAGTAAAATTTCCTTGGCTCTCATTTTACGCTCTCCCGTTAGTTTTGTTTTTCACACAACATTAGCTCTCCTTTTATGCAATAACATCATTAGTAATAATTTAAAATACAATATCAAAAGCTCCAATTAATTTTGTGTGTTTATAATATATAATGTGTTGTTGTTGTTGTTTTTGCTTTAAGCTCCCCTCTTATAATGCACATTATTTAATTATAATTGCTTTAGTATTACCAGCAAATGGTGGTGGTTTGAGTCTTTACTTAAAGGCTAGAAAGAGCAAAAACATTGTAAATATACCTATATAAATACACTCAGCAATTATACGGCCAACAAAAGAGACAGCTAAAGAGCTACAAACAACAACAACAATATTAGCAGTTAATGTTAAAGCAGCACGTTTAAAATAAAATTAGTGAAAACAACAACACTAATAATGACGTCATTATTGCTTTACACCAAAAAAAAAACTGCTACATAAAGGGAATTTCCATAATCTACAAAAGAGCTTTAACTAAGAGCAAGTTTAATAGCCTAGCAAGAGAACTTAACGAACCTCTATTCCCAATATAAACTCCCCTTTTTCTTTAACTGGTTTCAGGCCAACTCTCTTGTTAAATTTAAAGCGCAGGCTTAACATTTTCATATACAAATTCTTGTTTAATACTTACTCTTCGTTAAACAGTTTGGCGCGCATTTGAAAATAGTAAAAGACAACAAAAAATAAATATTAAATGTATATGTAAGTATGTATTAAAATTAAGCAGCAGGCAGGCTGGTAAGCAAGGCAGCATTATATAAATAAAATGTTCCTAGTAGGGGTAGGGGGTGTTGACAATTGTTAGAGGATTATGTTTTAATTGTCGTTTGCTACAAAATCGAACTGAACTGCACTGCTGAGGGGTTAGTAGTAAATAAATCTGCCTGCTAGATACATAGGTAGGTAGGTAGCTAGGTAGTAGAGCTCACAATGGTATACATATGTACTAGAGCATGGTTGTTAGTTATATTGTCTCAAACGTAGCATTTTGCTTGGTTGATGATGATGATGATGATGATTGTACTTATAACAACATTGCGTGACTTTTGATCAATTATTGTTGTTCAGCTTTTAGTTTTGTTGTTATAGTTTTAGTTGTAATTATTATTTTTGTATTTGTTTTTATGTTTTTTTTTCTCTCTACTTTTGTTTGTATGTTGTATACATATGTACATAAAATATGTAGTAAACTATTGATGTGTGTTTTTTTTGTTGTTGTTGCAATTATAATAAAAAAATAAATTTAATTGAATCTTTGTTTCTAGGTTTTATAAGCTAAAATTTATGTATATTTCAAAAAACACACACTAAATATTTATAGATTCTTAGGCAGGAAGTATAATTATTAAGTAAAATAACATAAATGAAATTTAAATAAAACATAATTTTATATTAAATACGAATAAATCTATTTATTATCATAATTTTCAACAAGTTATTATATATTACATAAAAATTAGAAAAAATATACTCTTGAACATTAATTACACACACACAAATTGTAATAAGTATTTAATAACAAAACATGTTGCAACATTAACAACTTACAGCAATTATAGTTGGAATAATTAACATCAGCTAAACAGAAACTAAGAGTTTGTAGGAATAAAAATATATAGCAAAATACTAAGTACCGAGGCAACATAATATTTTGTTGCATAATTATGTATTTGTTTATAGTAAGTACAGATTGCAAGTATAGATACGCGAAAATGTTCTTTAACTTTAACTTATATTTACTCATATAATATTAAAAAAAAAATTTTTGAAAAATTTTGATCTGAGAATGGGGTTTTAAAGATATATTAGGCAAGGTAAAAACAAGTAAGAAAGTATAGTTACTCAAGCTACACCTAGTATATGCGTAAATCACGGTTTTCAGAAATGGGTGCTATATGGGAGCTATAACCTATAACAAATTAGTATTTTTTGTATTAAATTTTATTTTGATGTAAAAACTTTTAAAAGATTTATACATGCTTTGACTAATTATGGACCCACCGTTTCAAAATTAAGTGTCATGATATCTGTATATGTGAAATTTATTTGTGTTAAGTTTTATTTGGATACCAAAATTTGTAAGAGATTCATGGTCGTAAACATTAAGTGGGACTTACATACTCGTATATGGGAGCTATGGTTAATTATATACCGATTATAAAAAAATTGGGCCGAATAATTTCTATATATATGCAACATATTTGTGCTGAATATTATTAAGATACCAGCATTTTTAAGAGAGTTATGCTTTTTAAACTGAGCTAAAATTTGTAGATGTGATTAGGCTTCATGTACAAATTATTTTTAGAGATATTTGTTTAAATATGTGCATAAATCAAACAGGACTCTATTTCAGTATGGGTTTATTTGTATGGAGGCTAGGTGAAATAAAGGACCGATAGTAACCAATTTCAAACCAACCGTCCTTTGGCCGAAAAAAATATCATGTACCAAGTTTTATGGAAATATCTTTACTCTGCGCACAAGGTTTACCTGGACAGCTAACCAGACGAACGGACGGACAGAATCACTTCCTGAGTCGATTAAACGACTAACCAGTCTCAGTAACTCTGCTACTTAGATCGTTCTTGACTTTAAGATTGCTTATCGTGAAAAATAAATGGATTATAGTCCCACTTTTAAGCATATTTTTGTTGGAAATTGTCAACCGGTGTTGTTAGGTTACATATGAACCAAAGAAACATAAAAAATCTAGTTCCAAAGATGATAATTTTAAACAAAATTCACTAATAAATGAACTAGAACTGTAGAACTAGAATAACAATTTAAACAAAACAAAATTTTAAACAAAAATTACTAATTAAAAACCGGGTTTTAGGATACTTGCAAATAGCGTGTGCAACGATCCTTTAGAACCAGTTCTTGAGGCGACAATTTCAAACAAAAAGATTTATTGGCTTTATTTGTAGCAATAACATTAAATCTCGCCGCCTTATTAACGTCTCAGCTACACGTTCAAGTTAACAACATGCTTAATAGCTTTAATACATTTACAACTAATTTCTCTCATGTTAAATGCCACTTTTCTTAATTAATTTCTACTAACATCAAGTTCATTTAAATGTTTTCAAAATTTTTCTGCCTCAGACTCTTAAAAAATTCTCCAAAAAAAGAAAACCTAACCTAAATTTCTTGCAAAAAAAAAAAAAAAAACTTAGCATCACTTTTATCTCTTTACTCAATAACAAATTGCAGTAAATAAATACTTTCTTCAATATAACCAAAAATAGTCATAAACATTAACTCTTACTCTAGAAAAATACACAACATGCCACATAAATACCTTTTAGCTACCATAACAGTAAGAAAGACAGCAACAAAATACGAAAAAGCCACAAAAAAAAAATCTAGTTCATTATAAATTCAATAGAATTTGTTGCTTGCTAATAAACTTTCTTAGTTAAATTTAAAATATAAGAAAAAATATAAATAAAACAAAATAGATTAACAACAAAGAAAAATATTCTTCTAAAACAAAATATGCAACATTAAGAGTATCATTCACTCACTCACTTACGGACACGACTTCGACGACTCTAACTCTAGCTCACTTACCTAGCACAACTCCCCCACTGCTGCCACATGGAATTTGTAAAAATGTAGTATTTTCTGGACATACAAGTGTTAAGTGCGGCACAACATTTGAGTCTAGTCCGAATACAGTGTAGAGGAGTGTGTTGCATATTGTTCCATAAAGTGTGAGGATAACCTCATTGACCAAAGTAACAAACACTGAACATCAAATGTGAATTAGTGCAACACTCAAGCCCACTTTGGTTTTTTTTAAAATCTTCTTCTATTTCTTTTTGCCTCAGCTAGTTATTGATGTTTTTTGTTTCTAGTTGTGCATATTTTACTCTATTGACTTCTAGTACAATTCTCTGTTTAGTTGATACGGTTTAACTAATGCTTTCGTTAAGGTTTATTGCTGTTTGCCGTTTTTGTAGCCGATGATGATGATGACGTTGAAGCTGTGGCTCAAGCTGATTCTGATGCTGACGACCACAGACGCTGTTGCATGCATAATTTCTTAGTTTAATTCTGTACAGCAGAAAACAGAAAGATACACAATTATAATTTTAAGTTATTGCTGGCCATATAAACACACTTTAAATTTAGAAAAAATACTTTGCTCCAGAAAAAGAATGCAAAAAAACAATGTATTTTGCTAAGTAATTTTTCAGATAATCCAAAAACTCAGGCAGCCAGGAGGTTAAAGAGATGATGGGATTTGTTTGGAAATTTTGTCTTATGTCTTCGAATTAATGTGAAAAATGTGTTATTGAAATTTGTTGTTTAAAAGCGCAAATTAAAAGTTAATGACTTTTAAAAACTAACGAGATTTTATGTTTATATTTAAAGCAGCAAAGACTTGTTTTTATTTTTAAGGGAACAAATTAATCCGTCCTTAACTAAAGTAATAAAAACATATGAATGTTGCTAGCAACAAATTGGTAAAAGGAACATTTTGACAATATTTTGTCAAAATTATATTTACTAGAAATATTTTTTAGTTTCTCTCAATATTTTGCTACCAACATGTTGTAATCGTGTTTCGTATTATGATGTTGTTATCATAGTACAACAACTTGTTTTTATCAACATGTTGCTACGATTGTAAGTTTTTCAATATGTTGCTAAAAGGTATCACTTAATTAGGTTATATAAAAAAGTTTATATTATCATGTTTAGAGCAACATGATTGTCAACATTTTACTAGCAACATGTTTAATTATATATTGTTGAAGTCAGATAATAACTTATTATGAAAAATATAATGTAATCATTTTGTAAACATTATTTTGACTATATACCAACATGTTTCTTTCAATATGGTTCAATCTAGATTTAGCCATAATCTTCAATAATAATAATAACCAGCAATATATTTCCGACGATAAAATGTTATAGTAACATCTACAGTTGCACACAGAAACCTTACTTTATATACATATAGCTGCCAACATGTTGATATAAACCAGTTGCTGGCCTATAATATTTATAGACATATATATATATACATATATATATAAATATTTTATCTATTTCAATTTCTAGTTCGTTTCATTCCAGTTTTATTTAAAATCTATTTCTTTTGCCATTTCACTAAATAGTTATAAAATATTGCCAAAGATTTGCTGCATTTAACAATATTTTACTTAAAACTTGTAGCTGTCTTTAGCAATATTTAAACTAGTATATTGTCAGCAAAGAAATCAACATTTTGAGATAAACCATAAACATGTTTAAATCAACTAGCATTATACACGCCCTTAATTTTTTTCAAATTTTTTAGATTCGATGTTGCTGAAGACAGCAATCATACTTAATATATATCTGTCATCATGTTGATATAAAATAGTTTAGTACGTGTTTTAATAAAAACTTTACAGTTACCTTTTATTTCCTTAGCATCATGTTGCCAGCTATTTACTATGGTTCTATTATACGTTTTATTGTCTGCTGTTCAGTTTATGGTAAAAGTCTACTAAATATTTGTTGATTGTAATACATGTTGCAGCAACATGTTGTTTATAGTATTTCATATACTTATATTTCATATATTTTTGCAAAACTCTTCTAAAACGACAACGTTCTTAATTTTTTACTGTAAAATTAAACAATAAAACTTACTTATTTACATTAACATGTTTGTGTTGTACCTCGAGGAAATCCATCAATATTAATTGTTAATAAACATCAGCATCATCATTGCTGTATTCAAATACATTTTAATTTGATTTCAAGAAATTAGATTCAATATTAATTTGCTCTGCGTAACGACTTTTAATAATTTAAACTGGATTTTAACTATATTCAGGCAAAACGAACAACCATAATTTTACAATTCTGGCATTAAAACTAGACTATTAGATATTGAGATACATGGCTGCCATACTGCTGCTTTTGCAGCAGCAACAACTAGGAGGATCTGTAAATGTGTAGTAACGATATTTTCAATAAGGAAATTTTAAAATTTACCAAACACAAGCAACCAGCAAAGCAGCAACAAACTTAAAACTAATTGTCTTGCGAATAAATTTTGTATGATGAGGCTGAAAACAGTAACTAAGCAACATGATTTTATATGGCTGTCTCTCTATAATAATAATCTGCAGTCTGCTGCATCTAATGTATGTTGCAGCATACTACTATGTGCTCTAACACATGTTATTATTGCAACATAATGACATGAAAGCTATTTTGTTAGATGTTTAAAATTTGTTCTTTCTTTTTTTTT
Organism: Bellardia bayeri; assembly: GCA_950370525.1. Classification (NCBI taxonomy): domain Eukaryota; kingdom Metazoa; phylum Arthropoda; class Insecta; order Diptera; family Calliphoridae; genus Bellardia; species Bellardia bayeri. The sequence goes on from OX493268.1 coordinate 4,479,618, forward strand.
AGTTGTTGTTTAATTTACAAAACACTATTACTAATACTGAGGCAAATGCGTTTATAGATCTACTATCTCAGCTGGAGTTGTAGTGTGGCAGCTACTTTTTAAATGACCACAAGAAATCTTTGTTTTACAAAAATTACTTTGAAATTGTTGAGGCAAGCAGACGGCAGCGTGTGTGTTCTAAATACTACTGGCAACAAAACAAGCAAAAACTGAAATAAAATTAAAAGCAGCAAACAAAATGTATAGAAAAGTAATGATTAAAAAGTCTACAAATGTATATTTACTTTTTTTTTCTTTTCCATAGCAAATGCTAACTAAATACCAGCAACTAATATTTAATATAAAACAAAAATACAAAGCCAACGACAAAAAGGAGGCTAAACTTATAGAACAAATAAAATCTAAATATTGCTGCAATAGAACGTTAATTTTTTTGTTGTGTTTTTGAGCAACAGCAACAAAAATTTAGTGCAATTGCTTTGGACATTAAACAAGGCTACTACTATCTCAGCAACAACTACCTCCACTACTTTTAATATTTTACAGGCTGTTTGTCTATAAACATTTTGTTGTTGCTGTTGCTGTTGTTGTATTTAATGTTGTGTGTTGCATGCTGTTTCTGGCTAAGGCCAAGTCTGTGCCATCATAAGTAAGTAGATGATGGCGCGTTGTTTAGCCTGCCTCAATGTGTATGTGTTTAAGAAGATCAAGTCTCTGTTTTCATTTAAGTTTTTTGCTGAAGCCTGGAGGGCGCGTGCTGAATTTAATCAGTTTCAGTTTATGTTGCATGTTACGTACAATGACACTCTAGCTTCGCTAAGTTTATTTCTGGTGAGTGTGTGTGTGTGTGTTTAAAATGAAAAACTAAATAGAAATTAGAACAAAATTATGTCTTGTTTTATTGACAAAAATGTAGTTAGATGTGCTTAAGATTGACTTTAGGTTTAAGTTGTCAATAGCTTAAGGTTAAATGACAAAATATTACGTTTAACGGTTTTCAATTTCTAACAAATATGCAACACGGCTCAACTTAAACAACAAATTTTGTTGTTATAATAAAGTTGGCTACAGTAAAGTAAATAATATTTAATAGGATTTACTGCAATTAACTTAAAGCAGTTTTAGAAAAATAAATTAATGCTAAACGAGTTTGAAGAAAAGTAAAGCAGCAATTTTACTTAAATATCAGAAAGGATATAAAGTTAAAATTTCAAGCAACATGTTGGCAATTATAAAGAAATTTATGTTTTGAAATCTAAAGTTTAAAATTAAGGTAAAAATATAGTTTTAACTTATTATTTTTAGCAACATGTTGTTTTGCTAAACTTTCTGGCAACAAGTTGCCAATTATAAAACAAAAATAAGTTTTGAGATCTAAAGTTTTTAATGAAGATAAAACAATTTATATTTTGACCTTTTTTTAGCAAGGAATATTACATACATAAAATATTTTATGCGTACATAAATTATTACTTTAAATGTTGCTTATGAAAGCTGCATGTTTTTAGCAATATGTTGATAACAATAATAGACATATTAGTTTTTATAACATCCACTAGATCTGCACATGTCTCATTAATTTTTATGTTTAGAAATATGTTGCTCAAGTAGTTTTTATGTTGTTTCTACATATTGCGTAGTTAGCTTAGTTTAGTTTAGAAACTTTTATATATTTCCATTGGCACAACCTTTAGGCATTTAACATGCTATTGCAACATGTTTGATCTTAAAATATATTGTTTAGATTCCTGGAAGAGAAATAAAAACTAGACATTTTAATCTTATTTAAATAAGTCAAATTTCTGCAGTGAAGACAAAGGTTTAGCAACATTTTGTGTTAATATTTACTAGACATTTAATAAACAACAAAATAGGAATTTGTTTAAAAAACTATTATTAACTCTGACATATTAGCCAAATTGAAATTATTTCGTGCATTAACCTGTTTTGCATTTCTTGGCAACATGTTGTTATGTTAATCTAAAATATTTATTGCTTTACACCAAAACCAACAAATTCCTATCAATTTTCACCTCTACAATTATTTGAACATTACTAATTTGATTGATTTGATGTCTTGGGTTTTTATTTTTCTCTTTCTGAGCTAAAAAAAAACCAGTCGTATTAATCTTATTTAATTAAAGCGCAATAGCACCACCAACAGCAACAAAGGAAACAAGAGCAAAAGAAAATCAATTTCGAATTTAACACAAAAACAAAACACCATTTACACTGAAACACACACACACACACACACTCACTCATACTAATAAACATGCAACGTATTAGTTGCTCATCAGGAGAACAACTTAACAGTTATATGGAAATAAATGTAAAAGGCAAAGAAACGGCCAAACAGCAAAAAAAAAAATAAGACAACAGCAACTACTTCAGCAATAAACAAAATTCAAAAACCAAAACTCATTTGTAGCAAGATGAGCCGAGAGACGCCTTGAAGATTTACGAGTAGCATTATACACATACTAAGTATGTACTTCAAGTGGAGCTGTAAGTTGGCAACATACATATGTATGTACGAGTATATATAAGCACAAGCGTAGAGGCAAAGTCGCATAAAAACCAGCAACAATAATACTGTTTTGTCGTAAATGAAATGAAAGAGGAAATATGGTCGTTGTTGTCTCCGTTGTTGCTACGTTGCTTGTTGTTGTAAACAAAATTAAATGTTCATTCGCAATGGTATGGTAATGATAATGATAATTGCTAATGACCAAAAACGTAATGAAGCAAAAATGAGCGCCAATGTAGGCGCTATAAAGGACTTTAAGCTTAACTGCTAAAATACTAACAGTCCAAGGGGATGCTGTAGCTAAAGTTGGTCGTCGTCGTAGTCGTCATATGAACATTTTAGATACATAATTTGTACACAAATACGACATAACAATTTAAAGAAACGTATGGCCGTATCCGCAGAAAAAAAAGACACACAGTTAAGACAACCTCTAGCAACATGTAAAAGTTGCCAGGTTTATTTTTGCTACAAATGTTTATGTATACATATATTAATATTTGTTGCTGATAAGTATGTGTATGGCTAAGATATGGTGATATTATGAATATAGGTATGATTATTTGCATGTAGATAAACAAGCTGCAACAAAAGCAAATGAAGAAGTATGATAGAAAATTGAATGGATGTATAGTGTCATAATTGAGCTGATAACGAATTGGAAAAGATCTTTAGTTAAATTAATGTTAGAAATTTAAATACCCATTTTAGTGTTTGATGTTGGGATTTCTTGTTTTAGCAACATGTTGTTGCAATAAAGTAAGTAACAGTAACATATTTTGCATAGCAACATTTGTTTGCATATCCTTTAGGTTGTATTTATCAAACAAATTTAACATAACACTGCATAACATGCCACATTTAACATAGCAATATATATCTATCAGCATGTTGCTCCAGCATATATTGATATGATTTTTACTAATAAGTTCCTGCATAATGGGATGCAGATCATTTAAATTTAAAGGATTCATGTTTACATGCCTATACGATTAGCAACATGTTACTGAAACTTTTTTTTTTAAGATACAAGTTGTTTAGAAATATGTATATCCAGTACATTTGTCTATTAACTATTAAATTGTTATATATTGTTGTTAGTAATAATTTTCTGTTTATTATTCAGCTTAACAACAAGTTGCAGCCACATATTTTTAACAGTATTAAGAGGAATTTTACGACGTATTTTAACTTATACATCACATTTTTCATAAAAATTACATATTTATTCTTAGCAACATGCTGCTGCAACATATTCTATCTTCAACGTAACATATCAAACTTTTTTACGTAGTATAGCAAAAGAGGTGGTTGCAGTACAGACGAAGTATTTTACTGAGGTGCAACGTAAGTAGTGAAATAAATACAAACTTATGGGTGTTACTATTGTATATACATATATTTTGTGCTTGTTGCCAGAAGAAGTTGCCACACTAAATAGACAAAAAAAAAGAAAACTTAAAGCTCATTAATATAAATCGTTATTATGAGCAAAAATATCGTTCATACAATAAGGAATCATATTAATGCATGTAAAATGCAGCAAATTTTCCTCTTTAGACTATTAAGATCCTAGTTCTACGTAAATAAACGAGTTCACATACAAAAGAGCAACAACAACAATAGCAACATTAGCAAACGTAGGCCAATGTTGCCTCTATACAAAGATTCACAGACACATGTGCAGTAAGTATACCTTAAGTTTTGTAAAAATATTAAATGTCTACGTCAGTAAGTATGTACGTACGTATGTATGTAGTTCATATGTTTATAAGCAAATGCAAAGTAATAATAATTATTGATGATGTGGTTGTTGTCGTTATTGTTGCTGCATTTTGTTGATAGTATAGAGTTGCTGTCATTGTTGTTGTTGCTGTTGTTTGCTGTTATAACTACAACAGTTGCATATGTACATTTTTGTTCATTTGCAGTCAAATTAATGATTATGAGTTAAATTGTAAAGCATGAGGTGTGAGTTAAACATACACTTAACTCTCCAGCATTATAAATATACATATACGAATATGTATGTATATATAAAAGAACGAGTATTTCTTAAGAAGTTTTACAATTTAGCAACAATTTAAGAGGAGCAGTAGATGAAAATATCTGTAGCTGAGGGAAGTGGAGTAGTAGATTTTTGTAGTGGAGGCCTGTTTGCATATTCCTTGTTATAGTTTAAAGATTTGTTAATTTCTGTTGCTGCTTCTACACATTCATACACACCAAAGTATTTAGAGTGACTATACGGCGAGTACTAATGTTGTGTATGTTCAAATGTTGTAAATGTTTAGCATTGATTGTCATTTGTGCTTGTTGCCAGCAAGCGGCAATGGTTGTAAATGAGTTTCATGTTTTTTAAAGATTTCTTCTTTTTTTCTGCTGGCAGTGGGTTTCTGTTTTTAATAATGATTTACGAAATATAATTGTACGAGTTTGTATAAATTTATGATTTTTAATTAATAATAACATTTATTTATGATTTGGCAAAACAAAAATTTTAGTTGAAGTGGAATTTACAGAATGATAAAGTGAAATAGTAATTGTTTTGTAAAAAAAAGTTTTTTTTTTTTAAATAAATTTATAGTTTTTAAAGAAATTCAAATGAATGAACAATGAACTTTCTTCTATTTATTATTAAACATGTTAGCATCATAATCAATAGAAATGTCTTTTATTTTATTAAGTTTAAGATTTCCTGTATGATATTTGCTTTCACAAGATGTTGCTTTAATTTTTATCAACATGTTTCAACAACATATTTTAAACAACAAAATTATGTAACTTATTTTTTGCAACATGTTGCTGTTGTTTTGATTTATGTAAACATTTGATTGAATTAATATCTAGACCAGGTTTTGCACTGTAAATGAAGTTAGCAACATGTTGCAGACACATTTTTCTAGTTTCTTTGCTATTTCTTTGACTTAAAACATGTTGCTATCAATTTCTTTCAGTTAAATTAGATAAAAGCTTCTAAAAATTTCCATATTTATCATTTCTAATTTTTCATACAATCAAATTCCCACCTCTTCTGTCACACATCATTTCTTTTTTCTTCTACTCCTTTGTAAAAAAATTATGAATTATGTTTTTTCGAAATTAGTTTGCCATCTCAACATTTACCACACTATATCGAAACAGCAACAAGAACAACTACAACTACAAAACAACAACAAAACACCACTGCAATTTAAATACAATCTATGACCAAAACACAGTTAAAATTCATTTAAGAAGAAGCCACCTTAATCAAGACTATGTGCAAGGCTATGCCACAAGAAAAAAGAAACAGAAAATAGTTTTTTATACTTCGAAAGGTAGTCGGCCAAACAACAGCTAAGCTAGGTTGAAGCCACCTAGCCAAGAGAGGCAAATGAAATTGTAGTCAATTGCCCGCTGGTGGTGAATTCAGTTTAATTTTAATTTCTTTTATGCTTAACTATCATCACCGTATACATGTTAAAATGGTTGACAGCGCGGCATGAATCGCATCATCGCATAATATAAAATGAAGCAACATACAGCAGCAGCAGCTCCAACAACAGAAAATGCTATCATTCTATTGAAATAGAGCAAAACCAAATATAGAATTGTTTGCTGTTGCTTTTTTTTAGAATTTTATAGCTGCTGTATAAAAAAGTAACCTGCTGCACTCATCTATTCATAATCAATACTTGTTGCTGCTTTACCAGAAAATAACTACAGCAACTAAAATAAAACGAAATATTTAAGCAACAATGTTGCTTAATTATTTGTGGTTCTTTTAATAAGTACTCGTATAATAGCAAATGTATACATACCTATTTACTCGTATATTGGAAATGATTCGTGTTATTCAAATTTGTTGTTGCTATTCTTATCATTGTTGTTGTGTTGCTCACATACATATTTAATTAAATTTTATCTGTTTAATAGCATGTTATTTTTACTCTTTGCTTAATATTAAAATTTTGTCAACAGTTGATTATTTTGCAAATTTCGATCAGCATCTGAAATGTTTAAATTATGCATAAATTAGAAATGTTTAATAATTGTTGTAGTAAACTAGTTTGTATTTTTTTTTAGTTTTTGTTTTGTTTTGATATTTAATGTCTCGAGCAGTTGAAAAGTATGTTGTATTAGTGTCACATTTTAATAGTTTTTATCTTAGTTTTTGCTTAAATTGTCACATGCTGTGGCTAGCTTTAGAAATGTTGCATTATGTAAAACATGAATGTTTAAGTTTTAATTGATTTTATATTGGTTAAGATAAGCAGTAAATTTAGTTAAGATAACATTTTTGTTGAAATTTCATTGATTTAGAGTAGAATTGGCTGGCTTTAGCTGCTGTGGCGTGCAACATGTTGTTGACAGTTGCCGTTTTTGGGGTGAAATATAATTGGTTTTTGATAGAAAAGTGGCTAATTAGTTGATGACATGATTAGTTATTGCATTTGGTTTTCTACATTTAATTTTTGTTATAAAGCACAAAAATGTTTTAAGCATAATGTTGCAACATGTTGCAAGTTATTAAAATCCTTTGCTTTGCTTTTTTTATATCAACATTTTTGGTTTTTAGATTGATGTCTTGGAAAAAAATGTACTTGTCGCATGTGGCAAGTAGTAGGAAATTTACAATTTTGTTAAAACAAGCTAAATTATTTTCTGAAAACTATTAATTTAGTATGAATGTAATAAGTTGTTGAAAACCTTTAATAATTTTTAATTGTGTAAAAATGAGAATTATAATAAAATAGATTAGAAAGTTTAAACACGGAGTAAATTTTTAAAGATGCCACAAGCTTCTAACAAACTACTTTCAATTTTTTTTTTATAATTTAACTATTTCCATAATTTTTGAAATATTACTGCCTTTTATTAAATTTTGTCATAATTTCACAGATAAATTTATCATATCATATTGGCGTCATTAATTAAACTTTATTTTATGAATTTATCTAATAAATAAATTAAATTTAAACATAGAAATAGTGTCAAAACAAGAATTTATGCATGAAAAATTTGGTTGTTGTTAAAAATTTGATAATGTTAAACTTGAAATGAATGCAGCAAAATAAAAATATTATACCACAAGTTTTTTAAATTTAAAAAAATATTTGAAATTTTATAAGTTGAAAAAAGGAAATCTGATCAAATTTGTTTAGGCAGCATGTTACAAGTTTAACAAATTTAACAAAAAAAAATTTATTTAAATTTAAATTTAAATTTATTTAATTTAAAAATTTATGTAAAATAAGAAATTTATGTAAAATAAGAAATTTGATAAAAAAAAAGTGCATGCAACATGTTGCAAGTTAAACTCTTTTTTAAAAATGTTGCATGTTGCAAGTAACAAATATAAATTTTTATTTTAAAATTGAATCTTATTACTTTAATATTCTATATATAAAGTTCCAACATTTTTTATTTACAATTAGAAGGGAGTATTGACCACCTTTATAATAATACTCCTTCCTGACTGTTCGTTTGTTTGTTTTCAATTTTAATTACATCTTAAAATACAATTCTATAAATTTTGTAAACACATACTGAAGTTGTTTAAGTAAGCCTTGGCATAAAATGCTCCTTTTCTCTCTTCACATATTTTCCATTTAGCAGAAAACACTTTGGGTGGCCCGTTAAGAAAATATCAAAGATTATTTCAAGTATATCGCCAAACCTTCCAAGGAAAATGTTAACAAGGGCTTAAAACAGAAAATCTAAAGTACATTTATATGTCCATTCATATATATGTATATCAATACATGCAAAACATATAGACAAACCATCAACAGACCATATAAAACAAACAACATAACACAAACATATGTATGAACATATCAATGGTGGCAGACAAAACACCATACCACAACACCTTTTTGCAAAAAGCCACCTCATTGCTTACAGCCTGCCAAAGATGCAAATGCTTAATGGTAGCCGTGTCCCGGTGGTGGTGGTGATGGTGTTGTTGGTGGCAATGTTGAGGCCATATAGTATAATACTTAATACAAAATCCACAAGTACATAACGTAACGAAGTGAAAATTATATGCAAAATATCAACCAAAAACAAAACAAACAAACAAAAAAAAAAAAAAAAAAGAATTGTTTGTAACCATTTACGGTTGATTTTCTCTACATACTTGAACTCATATAGAACTTATACATACATGACAAATAAATATAATAACAGCAACAAAAACATGATACAGATATTTAAGTTTAGTTGAGAACTCGTTGCCTGTTTATTGTAGAACATTATCATCTTGGTCGTTGTCCTCCTCATCTTCAACATACTCATCATATTGCAACATTTTCAACATCTTCCAACATCCAAATGCGTTTTTGGTTTAAATATTAAATAAAATACACACTCAGAAATAAAAAGACACACATACTCACATGCTTAACACATATGTAAGTGGCAAAGTCCCTGTATGTTTGTATGTACATATATTTATACTTAGTCTTAAAACCTCATTTGCTTTAGTATCGTCGTTTATATGTTTGGTAAGTTTTGTGGCCCCGCTTTGAATTCCACCTAATCTTATTCGTTGAATTCATTCGTAATCTCATTAAATTTACATATTAATCAAGGGATTTTAATTACACTTACACTACACATACTATACTACACTATATAGCAGCAGCAGCTTTAGCAACAACATCAATGGCAACATCAGTATCTGCAGGAACAACAACACCAATAACTACAACAGCAACAATAATAACATCACCAACGTCTTCAATACTAAACAAGTAAAGCCCAACAAAACAGCAATGACACCAAGAAACATACGTTATTTATTTTATTTCCATAAGAACAGCTAATCCTCGATTAACGCGTAGCAAAAAAAAAATTTATTATTGTCTGGAACTGAACTAGAAGAGCTATTTTATTCTGGCCGCTAAACGAGGCCTCATTATGGTAAGCATTTGCCTTCTTCTTAGTGTGTATAGGCTGGCAAATGTATTTTAAAATTGTAGCAAAATCTAAAAGGATATTGAGATACTGATATCCAACACTATAGCAACAACAACAACTACAACGTTTTAAGAATCAAATGTATAATATACTATACATTTACTTAAGCATAAAGAAATGTAAGAGTAAATAAATTTCTACTATCACCACCACTACCACCACCATCACTATTGCGACAACTTACTATGTTGCAAGTTTGGAGCAACAGAGAAAGACTCATGCGACTTGTACGACTAAAGTGTGCGGTCGTTTTGTTAATTTTTTTCTTATGTGACGCTTTTGGCGTTTACAATTTTCTTCAAATGAATGTTACCTGCAATTCTGTTGATTTTCCTTATTGCCTGCTGCCTGCCTGCTTGGCTGAATGGCTGACTAGCTGGCTGACTGTTGTTGTTGATACTCATTTACTTTATGGAGTGTGTATTGTACAGCTTCCTTCTCCACCCATTTGCTGTTTGTTAGAAATTCTACAATTTCAGTTTTGATATTCAAAAAGTAATTTAATTGGACTTGCCATAGTTTACCACACTGTACATTAGTTTATGTTTTATATGTGTGTGAATGGTAAACAAAAAATGTAAAGGCAATAGAATTTGTGTTGTCAAAAAAAGAAATTACGTATTTGCGTGTTTAGTTTATATGTAAAATGTTTTCTTTTAGTTTCAGCTAATCAAGAATATTATTAGATAAAATATTACATTAGGTATAGTAAATACGAGTAGTAAGGCCAAATGCACAGACTTTCAAAACGATCTAAGGAAATTTTAAATTAATTAAATAAATGTTGAAAGTAACATGGTTTTCTAGCTAGTAGTAAGAAAATTATTTAAGATTATATTAATATGCTTAAGATCAGTTATAATGTTAAATTTCTTAAGAATTAAATAATTCTTAACAAATTCCAAACCATAAAATATTCTTGTTAATGATCTTAATATTGCCAGCAACATGCTGCTTGGCTACGCCATAGAATTTTAAATTTATTATACAATTATACTTATTCTAACAAACAAATTCTAATTTAAATTTAAATTTTATACTCTCAGTTGCATAAAATAGTAACTAAATTAAAAAAATATGTGAAAAACATCCATAAAAACCAATAATTCTACCACATTAACTGAAATCCAGTTTATTTATCTTTTTAATGTGTAAATTTTCAATATCTTTGCCACACTATAATTAACACAAATCCAGTTTAGAACAGACACTGTAAAGACAACAACAGAAATTCAACAGCATATCTACCACATTAACTCAAACATAATTTCTTACCACATCATTAAATGTTTGCAACTCATTTCATTCAAGCATCTACTACTTCTGCTCTAAGTTTTTTATGTTGTTGAAACTAACCAAAACTACAATTTAAAGTCAGTATAAAAAAAAGAAGCAAGAAGGAGGTCGCTTGATCAATTAAAAAATACTTTACGATATTACTTGCAACAACGCAAGGCCATAATTTAAGCAAGGAGCTGGTGAGAATAAAGAAATTGCAGCAAACTTTTCGTCCAAAACATAAAGTTATCATTATCAAGAGGTTTTGTAGTCATACTCACTTACCCCTCTTCAAACAGCCAGTAAAGGTGGTCCTTTCTTTTAAATTCTGTTCAAAACTTAAGACAGTTTTTTCATATGCTGATTTTCCCTAAACCATAAAAATTTTTTAGTTGTTCTTAAACAGGCTGTATGCATTTCCTTCTTAGTTTTTGTTTTAGTGTCATAATTTCTCAATGAATTTTTCAACATGTCTTCTGAAGTTTACCTAAATATATGTGTGTATTGCCAAGTTTTGCCATCAACTCCTCCTTAAAGTTTTTGTCGTTGTTGCAAATGTGCAAATTATTATTACCTTTTTACCATAATTGTTGGCCTCGTGCCATTTTTGTAAATTTAACAATAAAAATTATTTTGTAATGATTTTAAAAAGAAATTAACATAAATTTTTATTACTTATAATGAACTGGAATGTCCAGTGTTCAGTTGGTTGTCAAAATATGTAACTGCGAAAAAGGGGTTTAATAAAGAGTTTGCCATATTCTGAATATGCGCTGAACGTTTGTTAAAACAAAAATCAATGAAAACCGCTGACATGTCTTTGCAACATTCAACATGTTAATGTAACATCTTGTTGCGAAATATCATATTTGGCAAAATATTACCTAAAACACTTTTAACGAACATATCATGTTTAGCAACATGTTCTTTAAGCGATTAATATTGTGTTTATCATAATTTTGCCGTATTAAATTATGTTTAACAAATGTTAAAAATTATATCAACATGTTGCTAGAACGAATATTTGTCTGTTTATCAACATGTGGTTGTAGCATTTTTAAGTTAAAATAATATAATTCCACATGTTGCAAAAACATTTCTTTCTGTAAAATTTTCTAATTATCAACATGTGATATATTCCCCTGCAACATGTTGCTCAAATATTTTTACGATAAATAATTGATTTTTTGTACCAGGGTGCTAGCTAATAATTTAAACAATTTGTTATATTAAAATAAAATAGATATACATATTTAATATATTTCTAATAATTTTAAACAACATTACCAATGTCACTATAATTGCCCAGACACACTTCAAATCCTAAATTCCTGGCTAATTTTACGCTTCGCAACAAAGTTATAATCATTTCAGTTTTATCTCATTTATTATATAAAACATAAAAATATATATTATTTATAAGCATCCCAAACAACTTGCCACATTTCATTAAATTTTTTTCCCGCATACATCTTCTACTTTATTGTTAATTTCGTTTTTTTCGCTGTGGTTGCTTATAATTTATTGAGATTTTCATTAATCAAACACATAATATTACAAACATATACTAACTAATATACATCTGCATACATACACAATAATTTATTTAATTATAAGTTTTATGAAAATAAAGAGAGAGAACATTGAACAGGAAAAAAAGCTAAACAAAAAAATCGTATAAGCAACCTTTAAAGATTCACAAGTCTACACTCAAGCCAGCCAGTCGGTCCTGGTTAGAGTTGGCCAACGTTTAACAGGAATTTGTTTGTGTTTTTATATGTTTTTTGATTTCGTTAAATAGCCAATATAGCAGCAACAACTGCAATAAAAACAGAGAATAAATAATATTAAAAAATACTGAAGAACAAAAAAAATACTACTAATGCAACAACAAAAACAACTAAAAATCAAAGAGTCCCAAAGTCAACTGATTTATGAAGTATAATTACAATACAATGAATAAAGCAGCCAGCAATCCACCATGCCACAAAGATGATGATGAACAGAAACAACAACAACAAAATATTTTATAATGAAAATGAAGCAGAAGAGGGCTCACACACAAAAAACTACTTATAATGAAGATTAAAAATTCCTTAAAAGCAGGTTATAATCCTTTTTTAAATTTATCAACAGACTGCAGTTTTAGAGGAGTTTCAGGGAAGAGGTCGACTGGATGGCTTCGCTATTCGTTAAGTATCATTTACATATTACAAAATGATTTTTAGTTTATTTTAAGGAAAATGTTTTCAATAAATGCAATTGTACTGCGACTATGTACATTATGTTTATATTTTTTTATGTGTAGCAACATATTCTGCAACATTTGCAAATATTTTAGCTGACATGTTGAAAGAACATTTTACATTAATATCATATTGCAGCTATTTTCTATATGTTGCTCAAACATTTTACGTTTTACAGCATTTCGTACAAATATATTATGCTTAGCTTCATTTTGTTTTCATATTTTATGGTTAGCAACATGTTCCATTAACATTTAGATATATTATATGTTTAGAAACATTTTATCTTTAGCTATATGTTGGTGCATGTTTACATATGTAAACCAACAGTAAAGCAAAATGTTTTTAATATGTTATTGGAATATTATTTCTTTAACCAAATTATACATTTTGCAGTTTATGTTTAGAATCATATTACTGAAGCATTTTGCAACATGTTACAAAATGCAACTACATTATTTTTTTGAATCATGTTATTAAAACATTTTATATTTATCAAGATGTTTCTGAAACATCTTTATTGCTTGTTTATATTTGAAATATTTTTCTTTAGTAACATGACTTTCTTTTGTCATTTTTAGCACTATTTATTTTGACAACATGTTGGTCAATCAATTTAATATTAGCAATATGTTTCTGCAAAATCTTGTAATAACAATATGTAAAACATTTGTTTTATATTTCTGAAGTTTTTATATAGCAACATTGAGCTTAAAAATATTTTGATGCAGCGTTTAACTTAAACAGCATATTGTTGCAATATTTTATCTAACTATAAAATTTGATATTGCTGACACTTATTTTATAATTTTTTTAAATGTCTAGTAGCTTTTCTTAGCAACATGTTTAACTAAATTTTAATAAAATACTTTTTCTAGCAACATGCGCAGAATCTTTTTTTATTTAGCAGCATGTTGCTGCAATATTTTTTATAAAAAATTGTTATTAAAAATAGCTTTCTTTATCAAGTAATGTGAATCATGTTATGTTGCAGAACATGTTGCTGTAGCATTTTCGATAACAAATATTTATCCAGCAAATAATGTACAAGAACAATATTTGCTATAAATTACTAAATTGTTGACAAAATTATAGTAAATATTAGTGATTGCTTATTATATTTCCCAAAAACCCATAACATCTCCTATCCGCCCGTAGCGTGCAAAACAAATTAAATACATTATAAAGCAAATCAAACCGAACACAAAGCATATGGATGCATAAAATATTAAAACAACAACAACAAAAAGAAAACTTCCTTTAAATAAGTTGCGATTTTAATCGAGTTTAATCAAAGAAATTTCAACCAACCACGCCCACATGCAATTATATTTAATAAATGCATTCACAACACAACACAGATTTGTATTCCCAGACGCTGACACTGCTGCATTCACTGCAAACTTGGCCAGAGAATAAAGCATGATACATTAAATGTATTTTGTTAAAATAAATAAGTTTTTTGCATTAACTTACCAGATTTTAAAAGTTTTGTTTCTTTCATTAAATGTGTAGCTGTGTGTGAGTTTGTACAAATAAAACTAAAATGATTATTAAAGCATTAAGGGCATTGAAGCCTAATTATAAAACTGAAAACAGAATAAAAAAAAATCTTTAAATATGGTCATATCATCGTCATTATGATCATATAGAATAAAACAGATATTCATTCTTAACCATTAATATCTTAAGAGAAAACAAAAAAAAAAAATATTTTTTAAAAGCGAGACAGAAATATTTTAAAATTCATATGATAAGTTCTGGGCAATATGGTAGGTAAACAGTTGGTGCTTGATGAACGTGGTAAAAGTAAAGTTTGAACAATAAATATTAATGATCAGGGAAAAGGCAAAGGATTGACGTTTGTCACCTTTCTAACTGTCTCAGAATAATTATATAAAAAAATACCAGCGGAAATGTTGGCTGGCTCTTTTTGGACCGATTTAAAACTAAACCAAAAGAAAGGAATATAAATAGTCGCTTAGTAATATAATATGTAATGTATAATGGCGAACGTGACGTAGTGAAAGAACTGAAAACTATTTTTTAAAACTTAAAAGTAGTTCATGTTTTTTTTTTAATAATACTTGTTGTAAAAGGTAAAACTGTATAAGTTCCTTATAAAAATACAGGTTAATCGTTTAAATATAAGTAAATTTGTTGGTCCCTTTTTTACCGCTCGCCCAGTTTAACCCCTCTCAAAGGATTAAAAACAAAACAGCCACAGCTCCTATAAACTTGCTTAAAAGCGAGCATTTAACTTAAAGAATCTACACAACAAATAATCAGCTTTTAAAAACCTGGAACTACGTTTTCATTTCATTTCAATTCAATTCACTCCACTTTTGTCTTTATTTCAAGTATTTATTTCAACGTATTGTGTGCCACAGAAAGCTACAAAATACAAAAACAACAACTGAAAGATCTCATAAATCAATAATTGATTTATGAATGCACGCCAGCATTTGCAAATTTTAATTGGTTTAGACTTTATGTAGATACAGAGAGAATGATGAGAATACGAATGCGACTAAACCTAAGAAAAGTATAGCAAAAGCCCAACCAAAACTACTTTAATTTCAATGAATAAGTCTGTCTTTTCTGTGGCCTTTTTAAGGTTTTGTCTTAAGAAGAAAATAAAAAAAAACCTATTTAAAAGAGAGAGAGAGAGAGAAAGAATGAGAAAAAAACATCGAGCTATAATTAGGTAACATTTTAGTTGAACATATATATGTATGTCGCTTGTACGTTTGGTCTGTATATCTGTCTGTCTGTCTGTCTTTTTGTTCGTCTGTTGCATGCATATTATATGCAAACTTGGAAATTATGCCGCTGAAAGGCCAAGAATTTTGTTTTCTAGACTAGCCTGTTTTTTTTGTATGCTACATCTCATTCACTTCTTTTTTTATTGTATATATTTCTTGGTTTTAGGCCAGTTTAGTTGAAGTAGTCATAAATCAAGCAATGTTCGTAACGTACAAATTAAATTCGCATATAATTAAAAAGAATTTGAAATTTATTATGAACAAAATTAAGCAGACAACTTGAAAAAGAAATAAGTTAAGAAAAAGAAAACAGTATAATTCATCAAGAATTAGAGCAAGTTCTAATCTTCAATGAAAGGAAGTCGTACTCATGAATTAATACCAAGACATTTTAGGTATAAAAACTGAGATTTTTCCCATAGCATAAAATTTTAAAATCTGTCGATCACTTATAAATATTAAGTCATGATACTTAATAACAAATGGTTCAAAAGAACAACTTGAATAGAGACTTGCTAGAGTTATTTACAACAATTTTTTTGTAAACTTCAATTTTGATCCCAACTAAAATTTATAATAATGCAAGTGTTAGAAATTGAGTCCGCTTTTACACTCTCCAATTCTGGCTCTTCAAGGCAAGTATTTTTAGGCAAGAAGGGAAAGAGAATCAAAAGGATACAAGTTTGACGGTTCTAGACAATGTTCTTATTTCCACTGATTTTTTTCATTCGCGCATGTGGATTTGCATGCAAAAGTACGAAAATTGAATTGATGAGTGTGAATGAATTGCTGCCATTGTTCAAAAGAGAATTGAACAAAAACTGGTCAGCTAAAACTGAAGTGTGTGAAACAGGACCTGCATTTATTTTAAACTGCATATAAATAGATATATATTATCCAATATATGCTAAATTTGATTCATTAATTCCTATTTACATTTACGTATAACAACTTTTTTAAAGTATCATCGATTCTACTCTTATTTTTTCACCTCCATGTGTCTGATCTTTTTTTTAATATTTATTGTAATGTGTGTTGCTTAAATATTCATTTGTCAATACATACAATGAACCCAAACTTCCATAGAACTTCATAAACATCAAATAGTTGACTTGATAACTGATATTTAAAGCAATTCTGCAACAAGAAAAAAACACTTAAAAAAATGTTATAATTATCAATATGCAACATCTTACAAATCCCAATAATAGTTACATATAAACATATATATGTATATGTTTGTGTACTTTTACATATATTACAGACACAAAATGCAATATAAAAATTAAAAGAAGTGAGAAAAGTACACTGAGAAAACAAGCAAACAATAATTTATTTAAAATATTTAAATTATATGAAAAAAATACATTATTTCGAGTTGCATGATTAAATTTTTATTTTTTTGAATATTAGTTTTTTTTAATTTTTGAGAAATCTTTTAATAATATATGTATATATGCTTTTATTACAATACTTTTCAGTGTATTTTGAAATGTTGTGGTGTCTGCCATTAAATGGTCTAAGTAAGTAACTTACCTATACCTTAATAAACTCAAAATACAATTAAGTTTAAACTACAAGTATTTAAAAGAAATCTGTTCTGATTTGGGAAGGTGTCCTTAAACAAATATTTAAGTAATCGATTGTAGGAAAGATATTAGAGAGAGGTTGCTATGCCTAGTCATAGATTTTTTCACAGAGTGATAGAACATTTCTTGTGCGCACATGAATTTGTTTCGTAACTACAACTCTAGTCGTTGTTATGTTCTTGTTTGAACAACGTTGTCACAACATTTGTTCGCAGAACTATGTCTGCCAATACTCACTGTCATATTAAGAAATTAAAATGAACATTGCCAAGTTTTCCCCAAACAGAAATATACGATTAGATTTACGTCTGTAATTCTCATGACGTTTTAATATACTGTCCTCAAAATCAAAACCGAAAAATTAATTGAAAAATAACCAAAAAATTATAGTTTTTTAATTCTAAGCAGCCATGGAGTCATTGTATCTTTACATTTGCCAACTATCATTCCAACAAGATGAAAATTTTTTGGCTGCTGTCTTCTATATAACAGTATTTTCTATAGAAAATCTTCTGTATACAAATAATTTCTATAAAAAATCTTGTGTATAAAAATAATTTCTATGGAAAATCTTTGTATAACAGTATTTCCTATAGAAAATCTTCTATATAAAAGTATTTTCTATAGAAAATCTTATGTATAAAAATAATTTCTATAGAAAATCTTTTGTATAACAGTATTTTCTATAGAAAATCTTCTGTATAGAAAATCTTTGTATAACAGTATTTTCTGCAGAAAATCTTCTGTATAACAGAAGATTTTTTGTTATAATGCACATTTTGTTTGGGTTAATTTTGAATTTTAATAGGAACGAAAAATGACTCCAAAATCGTAGGTTGAAAAATGAGCCCGAGAAATTTTGTTTTTGTACTTTGGGGCTAAATTTCATTCTGTAGTATTGTAAAATATACAAAAAAAATGTAAAAATTAAAATTACCCCAAAAATCTTATGCAAAATTTTGGGGTTTTCGTTATTACTATTTAGAAATATTTTGTAAAAATTAGAAAATTTGGGGGGGGGGGTTAATTTATTTACATTTGGGGCCACCTTTCATTTTCACCTTGTGGTAATTTGGGCCATTTTTTTTTATTTTTTTTAAGGCCATTATACGCAGTAGTTTGTGCATGCTAAAATTTAAAAAAATTATTTTTATAATGAAAGTGACAATAATCCTATTTTACCAACTCGGAATTTCTATTTTCAGTTTGTATTTGAATAGGCTACCTTCCTTTAAAAATGTATCTATAATGCCACAAAAATACACACACTTTTCTTACATATTGTTTTTTGCTATTTTAGCCTAGAATATGCTCCACATTAAGTGCTTGAAAAAAGAAAAACACAGCAACACATTTTTAAAAGTATCTCACATCGTAAAACTTCAATTTAAAAACACGTAATTTGCAATTCATTTCTATAAGCAGTACAGAAACACACACTCACACATCTAGAGAAGAAAAGAATAGAAATAAAAAAAAATGTTAAAAAGAGACCAAACAGACTGACTTACAAGCAGGCTGAATAGATGCCAGGGAGTCTTAGCACCAAACAACACAGCCACCAACACTATTACGACAACAACAACAACAATAACAATAAAAGTGTGGCAAACAACTAATGGCATCATCATCGTCATCGTCAGCATCATCCACATTATCATAAGCCACATTTGTGAAAGAAAAAAAAGCTTAAAAACTATATAAGCTGTGCATTATAGAACATTGCAAGAACTTAGCAGCCACCGCAAGGGGAGAAGGTATTTGCAATACTTACTTACCCACAACTAACAATATGTGGAAGAGAGTTAAAGGAAGGCGTGTGGTAGGCGGTATAGGCCATTGCATTTGGTGAAATCGTTAATGAATTGTATATTGGCGCGTGTTTTTTTGTTTTGTTTTGCTTGGAAAAAAATCGTACGTCTTTCAATTCTTTTTTGCGTATTTGAGTAACGTTGTTTGTTGCTTGTAGACTATGGAGTATGTAAACTGATTTTCTTTTAACATAAATATTTGAAAGTATACCATCCTTGTTGTTGTTGCAGCGTATGCTTTAGTAAAGTAACGATTAAAATTCCATTTTTAATTACAAGCACATTTACGTGCTTTTGTGTGCAACACACATACTTGCTGGCAACAGCAATAACAACAACAACAACACTGAACAACCTCGAAATGTATATATGTAGTGTATACATACTATACATGCATGCTTGCATGTGTTTGTATGACCTGTAAGTGGGTGTGTATTTGTATAATCAAATCTTCTTTTCTTATTCTTTGTATGCAGCCAAAGAAAAAATATACATAGTTGTATATTTTTACAAATTACGATTCACATGATTGCAGCAATCATATATGTAGTGGTTTTATTTACGCACATGTTTGTAAAAAACATCAATTTATTTACTACAATCATGTGCAACAAAATTAGAACATGTTATGTTTGCCACAATTATATATATTATTACAATGGCCCTAATATTGTTAAAAAAATTGTAATTATGTTAAATTGATTGCGTTGATCACAGGTGTATGATACAAACTAAATACTAATACACTAATAATGCACAGCTTATAAATTAAAAAATACTAGTGATGGCAAATAGTTATATAAATATATACAACAAAATAAATAATTAAAACTGCAGGTACTATACTACACCTTTCCAAATTGAAATTGAGAAAATCTACACTTATACTGAGAAAATACAAGTAGTAATTCAGAGAAGCAAATTAAAAACAAAATTTATATTAAGAAATCCGTTAGACTTTCGAAAATGTTTTACAATTATGAAAATATATCTAACAAGCGAGATATAATAGGCATTGCAGCTGAATATTTTTTTCACAACACAGGATCATTGTGGGCCCAGGTTTAATATAAAATTTATACTGAGCCAATCAAATCGATTGGCTGAGTTTTAAAGTTAGTTTTTAAAACTAAGTTCTTGTTGAAAAACCCTTTACATGAAATATGTTTGCTTTATTTTGGTGAAATTTTTAGTAGGAAGTACTTAAACTAATAATGAACACAAATGTTAATTTATGTCGCGTGCTAAGTCATAATAATATTTGTAAAATATGGCAACTATAATCAGAAAGACACATAATCTATTTTAGCTTAAAAACAATTGTTTCAAATTATAAGATGCTAACTCAAGTTAAATTTTTAGTCACGTTATTGATGCCATGTTTATTGCTAAGATATTGGAAATAATAAAATGTCAATATTAAATTTTTGAACTAAGTTCATTGCTACTAAAATGATAAATGAAAATTGTAATTGTCACGTTCTTGACAGTGGAAATTATCTTATGTTGAACTAAAAGGTAGGTCCTTAGGATAATTAGAGAATCGTATTGCAACCAATACATAGTTTGAAAATCGATCAATTTAAAAAAAATTAAGTGCTAATGGTTGTGTTCTTGTGTCTATGTTTATTGCTAAGATATTTTAGAAACAATCAAAACCTACTTTTTACACTAAGCTTAAAGCTATTAAAATGTTTAATAGAAACATTAAAAACCAATTGTAAGGTCTTCCTTATTTATTTACACTTCCAAAATGAACGAATGTCGTATTCTTGACAATAGACATTTGGGTTCTTAGGATAACTGCCGGAGTAGGGAATATTTTATTGACCAATAAACAGTCAGACGGATGTTATTGTAGAAAATTTAAGAAATCCTAAGCGGAAAGCACTCGTAATAAAAGTTATAGAAATTCAAATTAATTAAACATAAGACATAAGACTTTTATTTCGAACTAAATATAAGAATTGAAGTGTCTTCGAGCAGGGTACTACAGCCACCATGCAACATTTTCCTAACCGTATAAACCACTAAACTTTCGTGCAACACTAAAATGCACATATTTCTAAATACGATTACCTACAGTTGCGAATATTGTGCATTTCTGCTACATGCAACAACGTATTATGCATTTGTCAGATGATGATAATATTGAAAATGTTACTGCTGTAGTTGTTATTATTGTTGGTAATGCTGCTGCAACCACTAGTTAGTTATACGAACATGTGAACATAGAGGTTTCCTTTTAAATAATGCTAGGTGTGTGTATAGATTGACTGCTGCATTTCTTGGCAAACTTGGCAAATTGTATTTGATAAACAACAAAAATGCAAATCAAAAATTCTTATTGTAATTTCAAGAATTTTACGATTTATTAATGCACATGCTCGTTCAGATGCAAATGCAGATGAATACTCACTCATCAGCATACTTACGCTGTATTATTAATACACGAATACATATACATATGTCTCTATATATATATAACGACAAAGTATTTATTGTAGCAGTATTTATTGTGAATGGATACGTAAAGGAAGTTATTATTGACAATAATAACAACAAATAGCAATAGCAATAACAATAATAACGAGTTCATGCCAAGCAATTGTTTGTTTGTGGTAGATGTGTTTGTGTGTGAATATTTATGTGTTTGAATTTTTGTAATAATGAGTTGTATTGGCAAAAATATTTTCAAAATTAATTGGAATTTTATGCAAAGAAGTCTTTTTTACATTTTTACTATTTATAAGATGCTCTGGCTGATATAAACGCTTACTCAATGTTTATACGTTTCTAAGGTGGGTTTTTTCTTCTGAGTTAGTTATCTGTATCTGATGATTGAGATGGTTATTAGATGTTCAATAATAATAATTATACAATTAAACAGAGTTAGATTTTTCAAATATTTATGTATAAGGAAATGTTATGACATTTCATTTCAGGATGTGTGGGTATCACTTCAAAATTATGATGATGTTGATTATATATATGTATGTGCATAGTAATTGAAGGAGGTTTCAGATTCAAATATTTTGTGAAAAATGTAAAAAAAAACAGAGATTTTTATTATTAGTAAATGTCAAAGACAACACAAATCACAAATCTCTTAAAATTTTTAATTAATTATGAAAAAAAAATAACCTGTAGAAGACAACTGTACACAGAAATATTTCATGCTGTGGCATGTTGTGACAACTTAACCGAATTGTTGTGTATTGCTATGCCAACTCAAACATATTGCTATGCTGTGTAATGCCAACGTTTAGTGAGGCTGAATCAACATACATATTTTGAAAATTAAAATTAAAATAAAAATAAATTTGTCCTAAAAATCCTTTAAAAAACCAGTATTGTTGGTTCAATGTTCTCAAAAAGAAGCTGAAGTGTACAAAAAATTTGTAGTTTGTCACAGCGTTGTCAACTTGGTGCTTTTTAAATTTTTTTTGTGCGAAAAATTTTTTAGTTATTGCGAGGTGCGCTTTTTTAAATTTCGGTGCGTTTTTTAATTTTCCTGAAACCGCACAAAATTTATTGCAAAAATTCAAATAGAAGTAAATACGTAAAATAGAAAACAAAAATAATTTAAAAAAAGTACCAAGTATGTAATTAGCCCTTTCTTACCGATTAGTAGTTCAATTCCGAATATCATATTGTGAGTTAAATTTTGAGTGGTTAAATGCTTATTTTTAATTTAAAAAAGAGGCTTTTACTCTTTTTATTACTTATGAAATTAAAAAAAAAATAATAGCATATCTAGTGCAAAGGATTATAAACAATTTTGTTAAGTTTTTTTTTTTCTAAAAACATTGAACTGTAGAAAACTGATTTATTGTTAAATTTATAATACAAAATTATTATACTTTTTATGTAAAATTAATTCAATAAACATTTTAAATAAAAAGGAAATTCTAAATTTGTTTCGTTTTTTTTTCATGTGCGTTTTGTCTCCATTTTGGTGCGTTTTGAAATTTCAAAGTTGACAACGTTGTATACACATATGTTATGTAAGACGAATTAGAGAGTAACAGCAATTGCTAGTACAATCGTGTAACTTGGAACTTATATGTTAATAAATCATAAATTTCAAAATTGTGTCCGTTTTAAATAACGGAAATATTATATTTCTAATTTAAAAATCCTGATATAAATCATTGGTTTGTATTATTTGCTCAAAGATTATTCCAACTTAAAAAATGTACCAAGTTTTTTGTTTTATTTTTGGACTTGTTGGTACAAAAAACTTGAGTTTTTTTTAGATTGTATGTGTTTCTTTTATAGTAAACATTACCTGACTTAAATTTCTCTCTAACAATTGTAAAACAAAATCCATCATTTAGTTTTAACATTGACCGGAAAAAAGTTTAAAATAGAAAGATTTTTGGAACAACAAAAATATAAAAAAAGTAAATAACAGGAACTTTAAGGCAACTTGAAACATATTAAGGAGCCATTCACTTTTTCTCATTTGTATGTACATACATATGTACAAGAGTTTTGGACAAAAAAATAGGAAAACCCCAATATAAAGAAGTATTTTGACTTATATAATTTTGTTTTGTTTTGTGTGTTTTGGGTAAAGTCTCTCTCTAGTCTGGCTAGATGGTTGTTCGGTTGTTTGACTTAATGACCGGGTTCAATGTTTGCTGGTACGAATAACAAGGGCAAGTCAGCAAGCAACATTTCTTGCTTGAGTTGAGTGTGAAATATTTTCCTTTTTTCCCCAACATTCATGTTTTTTTTTGGACTTGTTGGTACAAAAAATTTGTGCTTTTTTTATTGTGTGTGTTTCTTTTCAATGTGATATTTTTTGGTATTTGTGTTAGAAATGGGTTAGACAAGAGATAGAGACATTTATAGATACAGGCAAACATATTTACATACCCATATACAAACTGTTCAAACACATGTAGCCATGTAGCTAGAGCTGGCAAAAAACACAAGATTTTATACTTGGGGATATGTTGAGAGAAAATACAGAAAAAAAGGATATACCAAAGAGTTTTATATATGATTTTTGTTATGTCTGGAGTTGTGTTTATTTTTTGTTGCTTATTTGTTACTTCTTGCTATATGTACAATATGAATGCTTCAAGGACACCAGCTGACATTGGTTGTTAGTGGGAGGAAGGTTGGTTGAGAGTGTAAGCAAAAAGGAAAGGAATTTTGTTTAAAGCTGTTATGGAAATACAAAAGAAAACAGGATGTAGGACAATCCCCTACCAAAGTTCTTAAAAAATATGGGTCAGAAATATAAGGTCAAGGACTTACAAACACAAGCACAAACAGTCCTTTAGGAATTTTGAAGATTTTTCAAAAAGAATTTAAAGGTGTAAACATTTTTACACCAAAATAATCTCCTTTATAGGCACAGTGTTAAGGTATTTGTGGCCATACAGTTAAAAAGATACATACATTTACGCTTATGCATATTGCAGGATGTAAAGGCGAAAAAGCGCGTAAAATTTACCGGAATATTTATTGAATTCCTTTACACATTTACACAGTCTCACTTTCCCTGTGCCTTTGCCAGCAACACGCATTTTCTTCATCCTGTTGTATGATTTTTTCATGCATCCTCTATTTTCCTTCTGCCTGCTTATTCCTTAAAACACTAACGCATCATGATTGCTGCTTTCTGTATGATGGTTGCAGTTTCACTGCGTTTTAACAGCTACCGGCTCAAGGTCATTTAAATGTTTCATATAATAGTTTCATTAACGCATTTCCACTTTATGTCCGTCAAAAAACAAACAAGCACACATACTATACAAATTTATATAAAAGTATGTGCGTAAAACAACCAAAAAAGCCCATTGACTTGATGACATCGTTGTAAATAATCGCACGTATTGCAATTGTGTATGTGTGGTGCGTGGTGACTGTGTATTCTTCGCCCTTAAGGGCAAATTGACGCACCATCAGCAAACAATGACAACGCCACTAAAATTTTAATGCCAACATAAAAAGCTGCCTTCATTTGTGAGTATTTTTCTGTGTGTTTGCTTTTGTTTGTAAGTAGAAATGTATTTCAATTTGATGATTCCAAATGGGGCAAATCCTTTGGGGAAATTTTACTACACTTTTGTTGTTTTCGCAGACAATATGATACGCATTGAGGCATATAATAACATTTAAGGAAATTAACTCTTGTAATGAGAGGGAGAGGAGTAAGTTTTAAAACGGAATAAAAAGGAAGCAAATTTTTTTGTTAAATAATATAAAAAATCTTAATTTATTTTTGTTCATAAGTCATAGATCTGGTTCTACTGGATCGATCTTATTTATTTTCAATACCAAACTGTTTAGGAGAGTGGTGATTGATTTTATGTAAATCGTATTAATTTTTGTTTTGTCTTTTGGATGTAAGAGTGTATTACTCAAACAGACAGACGAACATAGCTAAAACGATTTAAAATTTCATAAGCATCAAGAATATTTATAGTTAGTTGGGCCTGCGAAGAATATTTCTCAGAATGAGGGATTTTTATACCATACACGTTTTTAATGCCTTCCGATATAGTTCTTATATAACAATGCACAGTGGGTTGAATTTGCAATCTATATGTTTTGGAAATAAATCTGATACATCTAAATCTAAAAATATATAGTACAGTTGTAATTCTAAACAGTAACCTAAAGCTTTAATCATTTGTACAGTTATTTACAACACCCTTAAACTTATTCTACATTTATGATTTGCTCTTTACTTAAACTGTTATTGCCCTTCTTTGACTTTTACACAAAACAGTCTTTGAGGTGTTATGGCATTATTTATTTAGCTTTGTTGCATTACACAAAAAAACATGAACACAAGAAACACATTAAACATAATTTCGGTAATTTGAAATGCAAACTTCAATTGACTCCAAAAGCAACGGTTTAACACCCCTTTTTGTCAAAAAAAAAAAAAAAAAAAAAAAAAAAAAAAAGTTAACTGTCTACATGTGCGTTTAAAATATGCGTCTCTTTTCATAAAGCTTCATATCAGTGTGCTAAAATGCATTTGTTGACATTTATTCACTATTCTCTGTGGTACTTGTGGCAGGAGTTTGAGCAAATGTTGCACAAAAGGGTTGAAATAGCGATTTGGTTTATACTCGTATTTATATATTTTTTGTGTTGTTGTTTTGTGGCCACACACAGAGGCAATGAAATGGAAAGTTTATTTATATAAAAAATGGTTTAAAATATTTTATATAACATATTTTTAGGCATTTTTGGACAACAACAAAAAAAGCGACAGAAAAAAACCTTAAATGAACTTGAATTTTTATACAGAAAAAAATTTAGCTATTTGGAATTTTATGCATTTGCCATAATATGGTTGAAAAGTATTATTTTGTTTAAAAAAAAAAACTGGCATTTAATGGTTTCTTTTTAGTTTTTCTTATATAAGCCTAAAAGTATGTACTAAAAAATTATGAAATATGTAAAGCCCAAAAGCAGACTATAGTAGAAACACTTTAGCATAATTTTCGGCTTTATTTTTAAATTACCACTATTTCTTTAATTAATTTTATTTTGTAGTCTACTTTTCGACTTTAGAGTTTTTAACATTTTTAATGTGTACTTTTAGGCCAGCATCAATATTTATTAATTATTGATAACCCTTAAAATGTTGTAGTATTTTATTTATCACTTACACATATGAAATATATGAAAGTGCGGTTGGCATATTGTTAAATTGGCAACAGAAATATCGTGCTCGATATTTTCTTGTTAGCCATACATATGTTATTGTGGTTATAATGTATTGGCTAGCAGATTTTTATATATTTAATGATTTTTAAATTATGACGAGGCCAAAAATACGGCAACAACGACAACAAATTCTTTATTAATTGAAAAGACAAATAATGCAATGAAAACTCAATATATTATGCCACAATGCAATAATAAAACATCCAGTATAACGCAGCACAACACAAATGATGACAACTACAAACTACCTTTAACTTAAAAACATTCATATATTCTTACACTCACACATATGTATATACAAGCAGCCATACAAACCTTAACATCCTTATAGACTTATGTAGAGGATATAAAATCCGTAAAAGGATATTCATTATCCATAATACTTGTGATGATGAGTGCAATTTCGATAATGTGGTCTTACATGGCGGCCACAAAATAATGGTTTCGTATACATGGCCACTTTCAGCAGTAAAACCACATACAGTTACAAATAAGAGTTGGCTTTTATTGCACCGGTATTTGTTGTTTTATTATTGTTGATATACATTTTATTTTTGTTTTTTGTTTATTTATTTATTTTTTTTTTGTGCTGGTGATAAAGTAAAACTATAAACTTGGTTTTAAACGTAAATGTTGGCAAAATAATGTTACTACAAATATTGAAGTAATAATGATGAGGTCAACGCGATAATAGTTACGGAAAATATTGGTATGTATTTTCAATTATTTAGTAAGTATTTATAAATAGGTATAATTTACTTTAAAAAAACGTTCATTGAGTTGATTAATATAAATATAGAACTAAAAATCTAATAACTTATAAATATATGTATTATTTACTTTAAAAACCATTGGCTTAAACTCCCCAAAAAAGCCTAATTTTATGTTATAAATATGCAAGCCTAAGAGTATGCTTTAATTCTATGAATGGTCACAAACAAGCACTGTATAATTAAGAAAATATTTGGGAATTTCGAATGATACTGGATAATAATCTGACAATTGGATTTAACTATGATAATTTAAACCAATGCTACATTGTCTTAGTATAGAAAAGTGTTAGCACCTCTGAATGTAACAAAATTTTAATGTTTTATATCAAAAAAGATATAAAACTCAAAAATCGCTCAAACATTTTAGTTATCTTATATGCTTTCGGCAATTAAGAGTCCCAGGCCATATGTAAAGAAAATGTTTCAAAAATATTACACGTTTTTAAGAATTTAGTAAAACAATACTATTTTCAGAGTTTAAGATTCATAAAGTCTAATGTATGAAGTTTGAAGTTACTCTTATCTAGCATGACCAAAAATAATTAAATATTTTCACAGCTATTTGCAAGCTCCCATAAAAGGTGTAAACTTTTATAAAAAAAAACTTACGTAAATAAATTTTAAAAATTTAAGTATTTTTGTTGGGAATTTTATAGACAATATATGGGAGCATTAAAGTCAAAAGAAATTATATCAATAGCGCTTATGATATTGCTGTAACTATAATTTGAATTCCAAAGATTTGATAAACATTTATTTTTTGCAATAATTTTAAAAATATGTCATTATTTCATAGTGTTTTTCTTTAATTTAATAAAACGAATACAGAATAATATTAGCTAAACCATAGGAAATATGTGATAAAAAACTTATTGAAATATTTTCAAAATATATTTTCAAAAGGTCAAAGGTCAAAAATTTGCTTATTTGGTATTTCTTGTAAAAGTTAACGAATTATTTGGTATTTTATTATTTAGGAAATTTTAAGGAAACCTTAGAAAAATATTTATAGATTTAATTCCATGTAAAATTAACCCCTTAAACATTTAAATCAAACTTAAAGTTTTAGATTATTTTGAATTTCTTAAAGAAAAGTAACGAATTACTTAGTATTTATAAGGAGATTTTAATAAAACTTCTCACATATACTTCATAAAATCTCAAGTTTAAATTATAGTAGAACTTAAGACTTTAAATTATGTATTTGGGGTCAAAGTTTTATTTTCAACATTCCAATTGCAAACTCATCAAAATTTTATTTAACAAATTCTAAAATTTTAACAGCTGTTGTTTGTGATTTTATTAACAATATTTGAGGTAAGATTTTTGTCATTATCTCTCATAATTTTGTCATAGCTGTGTTGTGAATTGCAAGAATTAAAGGAAACACGTATTTTTTTAATAATTTGTTCAATACACCATTAAGTTATACCGTTGGTTATTTTTAATACAACGCAGAACAATAACACATATATTCTTTAAAAAAATATATAGTAAAACTATACTGAAAATATTACTGAAATCGAGAAAAGTTAATGCTTTCGCCAAAGGATTTAAAATTATATTTCGTTAATACAGTTTGAAGTTCAAGGTTGCAGTAGAATCGATTGGCTCTGTAAAGTCTGTTTTATTAACATAGCACTAGAAAAGATAGTGGCTAAATTGTATGATCGTTGTTGAATTTCGTGAAGTTATGGGATCTGGAAATATGGTGTTTTAAACACCATGGTGCCATTTTGGGCTATTATTATCATCAATAATAGTCCAAAATGTAGTTGTTAACATCCCCCAATACACATACACTCTTCATAAAATAAACATTAGATTATACAAATTTCTAGTTTACTTAATTCCAATTTAATTTGCTACGTAATATTTTGTTCAAATACAAAATCAAAATACGATTGAATTGTAATTAAATTTCGAAATGTGAGTGTAGAATTTAGCGACAGCAAATAAAACATTTCTAATATTTTATGTTTTTTTAAGCAAATTTTTGAGCGACAAACAATTATTTTAGTAAAAGGTTAAAAATCTCAATACAAATACAGACTCACTTAGATACATATACATACATACATATATGCATACACAAACTTACCTATATGTATATGTATGTATGTTGTACTGCAATATGTATGTATTTCTATATATTTATATGTTTTTCATACTCTCAGAAAACCCACCCTCTCCAACAAAAAATACACTACAATATCAGCCACAAAAAAAAATTGTTAGTGCCAGCATCAGAAAATGCCAAAAAAGTAAACAAAAAAACATACTACACATTTTGGTGGAAAAAAAGCTCCGCCCAACTAGAAGAGTATTTATTGTATGTATGTATGTGTATAATAATAACAACAACAACGTAAATTTTTTTGTTAAACAGTGTTTTTATTTTAATCAGCAAGAACCATTTTTTCCACTTGCAACACTTTGTTGTTTTTTGTATATGAAGTTTGCAACATTTTGCCTGACTTTTTCCTTAACAAGGGAGAAGTATGTAATTGTTGCTGCTGGGGGGGGGAGAATGCAGAATGTTGAGCAGGAAACATTTATCAAATATTGAAATAAAATACAATAAATACAGGTGTATATAGGAACAGGAGTAAAGTATAGTTAAAAGTGTTTTAATTATTGTAAAAGAGTGATAAGTATTAACATTCAATTTGTTGATGTAGTTTAAAAAAGGGACTCGTAAGCAAATGTTAAATGCAAAGAGGGCCATTTATTAATAAATTTGAAAGGAAGTTCAAGCATTCTTACCCTCTTCTAAGTAACAAAATATCGAATTAAACCCTCAAACCAGCGGTAGACCAACTAGTTAAATTGTATTTCTTTAAATTTTACATTTTTTTTTAAGAAAATACTAATTTAACATCCTCTATGCCAACCAAGTAATACATACATGCTAACAATGCCTTAAAGTATACTCTTTATATTTGTGAATTCTATTTTCACTTTTTTGCAAAACACTTTATTAACGAAATAATATTCTCAGCACGTTATTTGTGCAGTAATGCCATCGTAAATTACTAAACAGGTTAAACATGTTTATGCATTTATTTACAAGAAATTAATATATACTTTACATAGCATACTTTTAGGTAACCTCAATAGCAAGCAATAGCATTGCATACTTAAAGGTAACCTAAATTAAACTGCCACAAATAAACCTTCAAACTCAAGCAACGGAAAATAATAATAACAACAATAAAACCAAAATAAAAAGAAACAAGAAAGTATATCCTCTTAATTACTTAAAAGGACCAATATTTAGCACGGCAAGAATTCGAACGAAGACACTAAACATGATTTTATTTTTATTAAATTTACCTTTAATTTGCAGCAGAAACAGTATAAATTCGAAGAACTAAAATTGTGATGATTGTGTGTTGCAAGAAGAAGCCCAAGAACATCTCCGTTAACAGGATGTAGCTGTTAATTGCACTATGACCTCGTAATGATCAGGATGTACAACACAACACAACACAACACAAGACAAGTAAACACGAAATAATTTTTAAAATGTTGCACAAACACACGCACTACTAACAAAACCTTCAAAAACGGTCTTGAACGGTAATGAAGCTGTAGAGTAAAAATTAAATTGCAGCCACAACATCTTCGCGTGGCAAATATGCCTTTTCCGTATTTATAACTACTATACAAAATAGCGGAAGTTGCTAAATTACAAACCCGTGGTAGAACACAGAGTAAATGAAATTCTCTTCTACTACTTTAACCTTTTATATTTACAAGCATTGAATGTTTGCCTTTTCGTAGTGCATTGTTAGAAATGCAAAAGGTATGTATGTGTTTATAGGTAAATGTGTGTTTTAAGGTATTTTGTCCTCGTAGCTGTTGGTTGTTTCTAATTGTTGTTAATTTTCTGAAATGAAATTCGTTCAATTAAGTACACACCGTGGCATAATGATGATGCTCTTATTGTTGCAGCCACACAAATTCTCTTGTTAACTCTACACTACTATGCCGTACTTAACATGTTGCCTTTCCCTTATGCCCTGTCTTTAGAAATGCGTTTGTTTTCTGTGTTATTTTCTGCATGTCCTTTTGTATAATATTAAAATTCTGTAGTGTCTCATTTTGTTTAGTTGCTTTAGCAGCTCTGCTATAATGCTTTCAGTTAGTGTGTGTTTTTTTTTTTCGTTGACATCGCCCTTTACAAGATCATAAGGTATGCTAATGTTTTAATATAAAGGTTTGAGGTTAATTTAAGTGTTGACATACACACACAAATGAAATATGCGAATATACAACACTTACAGCAAAATTTTTTAGTAACACAAATAAAATGGAATGAAATATAACAAGTTTTGAAAATTTATTCGCCTGAAAATATGCAATTAACTTTTGTTCTTCTTGCTGAAATATTTGGAATTTTGTTGTCCTTGCGCCATGTAATAATAATTTTGTGATGAAAATGTCATATTTAATTAAGTTAAACAATAAATATATATATTTTGTTAGTGGATGTTTTAATGAACATGAACAAAATTAGATAATTTTAAATTTCTTTTTGAAACTGTATATTATAAAGTATAGTTTTAGGTGAGCCAAATAATTAAGAAGATTTATATTTAGCAATTTTTTGATGTTTTATAATTAAAGTAAAGAAATCAGCAAACATTTTTTAAAATATACTTTTCAGTGAGTCTTATATTTTTATCTTCTACAATCTGCACTACTTGGAAAAAGTTTTGTTATAACTGACAGAAATACTATAGTCTCCTCCCTTTAAACACGGCACTGTTTAATCAAAAAAAAAAAAAAAAAAAACTAAATATGTTTTCCTTTCTTGTCTTAAAAACATAAATACATATGTACACACATATTTTTTATTTATTTATTTTCGAATTCTTGATTATTTGAGTTTATGTTGAATTATTTTAATGACGTCTTTATTTCAAAATATTTAATCAAGTCAATAATTTGCATTTTTGTCATTATTTGTAACTCTTCACATATGAAGGTAAAAGGCTTGGAGAAATGATTTGCATCATGAAACCCATCAATGATCTAAATAATACAGAAAACGGAAAACAAACAAAAAAGCAGACACACAGCAAACGAAAAACAAAACTTTAGGGAAGATTCAATTTAAATAAAAATTTTCTGCTGGCTTTTTATTTTTACATTTTTCGTTTTGTTTTACATTTAAAATCGATTTACTTACTTATGGCTGGGTTTGGTTGGTTTTTTGGATTAATTCATTATATTTGCGGGGTTTTTTTTCAATTCATTTTTAGAATGAGCTCAAGCAGCCCAGCCACATGAAGCTGATGATGCCAATGAAATGATGATCGCTGAGAAATATTTGCTGACAACTGACATTGTGTAGAAAAACAGCTTGCAGCACAGCCAAAGTTATTCTGTGTGCATCTTTCTTTTGCTGTACTTTGATTTGAGTCTCTATATTGTATTTTAAATAATACAAAATTGTTAATACCCTGCTTACCTATTGATGCATCAGAAAAAAAGTATTGAAAAATTGTAGCTCATTTGAATTTTTTTTTCTGTTGCTGTTGCTGTTTCTGCTATTTTTTGTCAAGTTTTTAGAAACACATTTAATTTAATGCAAAATTCTTTGTCGTTTTTGCTTAAACAGAGATTTCATTAAAAATGTTAAACGAAGTATCAATTTATTTTTGTTGATTTTCTTTTGCTTATTTGTGTGGTTTCTTAAGAATAACGAAATCGATAAGATGTGGAAATGCAACTCAAATGAATTCAAAGGAAATTACAAAATAAAAAAAACGTATGAAGCAGCTGTTTGTAGGGGGAAATGGGCAGCAGGGGTTTTAGGGAGCAAAATAAAACGAGCTTTAATTTTTGGCTTTAACAATAATTATTATTTAAAATTATAATTATATATAATTAATTTTACATACAGAATTTTTTGAGTGTACTTCTTTAAAGTATACTTCTTCCATAGCTGACACTCAGAATATACTAAGATTTCTTAAAACCCTCTTCTTAAATATGTACTCGATTATTTATTATTATTAAATATTTTTCGTTAATTTAAAAGTTATTTAACAAATTAATAAGTCAATATTTCAAGTACTCAAAACCAACATAAAAAATAAAAGGTTTTTCAAACATTAGCAATGCAAATTGAGTTTGGTAAGAAAAATATTAAGAAATGCCAAATTAAGAAAATATTTATGTAAACGACAATTATAGACAACTCAATATTAATCTAAAGATATTCACGAATAACATTAAATAACGAGAAAAACATAATTAATTGTAATGAAACTTAAGAAACCACAAAATATTGAAGATGATGGCATCTTTTAAACACAAATTTTATGCAAATTTTCATGTTATTGAAGTTAGCGAAGAAAATAATTTTCAACAACTCAACACTTGTTTGTTAAAGACATTTTTCTAATGATTTGTAATACAATGGCCAAAAAAAAAGCAACCAAACGAAAGGGGTTGTTTTAATACCAGGCTATCAATTGATTTGCATTTCAAAATATTTTTATTTACGTACTTGTAGTTACAGAGAAAAATGTCTGCTCAAGAAATCAACTTTACTTAAATATTAAGTCCAGCTGTCTGTGTATTATTATAATATATATGTATATGTATGTATTGTATGTATATTGAGAGAATGAAAGAATTAATACAATTAAGGCTTTTTTACCATTATAATTATGCATTTTAATTAATCTTGTCTTTCAACTGAAAATGAAAATGAAAATGACAATTTCATTTTCATGGGGTGTTTTATGTCCACATGTTTTGGCTGTTACAGGGCCACAACTAGAGGGTATGCAATTGTGTTACGTACAGGAAAAAGGGTTAATTTTGTAGTTATGCTAATTTCTATATACTACATCTAGATTTTAAATAAATGAAATAAGCTTAGAAATGAGAATGAAATTTATGCAAATTTTTTTTTTTTTTTTTTTGTATTTTTCGCCACAGAGCAAAACATTTTCTATTTATTCTTAATTTTGCATTATTTCCACCCAACAACGGGACAGATGTTGTGCTGGAAAATAAATATTAAACAATATTTTTAATTAGAAATTTGTTGGTTGTTTAAAATTTCTTAATTATTGGAAAAGAAAGAAAGAATTTAATTTAGGCGTTTCAAATATGAAATATTATTTTCCAACTGCCATACTATGACCAAGTTTTCTCTTGACTTTTTCATGCTGATGATTGTTTATGAAGTTAAAGTAAACTTTATCACAGATTAAGTTTTTCCGCCAAAAACACTGTTTATATGACCTTTGTAGTTTTCGATCATAAGATCGATTTTCAAAACAATTCAGTATTTAGAGAAAACAGATTTTAAAAAATAAAATAAGCTTAACCTTTGATCACTTACAGTTTTTTTTAATAGATATTTTGCATGAAAAGCCTTTAGAAAGCAATTAAAGTATTCTTTCTATGTGTGTTTAGGGAAAATTTGTTTAATCTGAAATCACTTGTCTATATTTCTATAACTTTTAATTTTTCTCAAAAATCGATAACACTTTTATTGAAAAGTAAAACTTTCCAACTCAAAATTCGATATTTTACATAAAAAACTTGGCACTGGAACCTCTCTATATCACTACAAGTATTGTGTACTTGAGGAAAATTAGCTGAATTTATTAAAAATTAATCACTTGTATAAGGAATGGTTTGTTTGGTATAAAAAATCCATATTTCTGTAAGTTGATCACATAAACTTCATCGGTCTTCTACGCTAAAAGCGATCTTTTGTATGAAATGTCGATCTTTTATATGAAAAATTCCATGAAAAACTAAAAACCTTAGATGAATTTAAATCAATATCACTTCTACCTATTCTCAAATTTCAAACCTTTACATGAAAAACAAATAAGAGTTTATATTGGGCTATACCTAGTGTGATATATGCATGCTTGAAATAAAATTTGTGTAACATTTTGTAAGGATAACAATGTTTATGCAAGTTATTTTATTTATCGAACCCTTTATATGGGATCTATTACATGTTTAGTGATGATCGTTTTAAAATATTTTATTGTATTTGTGTCTTATCTTGAATTTCATATTTCAATAACGAATTATTCTCAGAAATGGACCTGAACTGATCTTCAGAAAATCTAATAGTAAATTTTTACTTACTGATCGTTGAAAATTTTCAGTTCGATATCGATATTGTTTTAAGGTATTTACGAAGGTTAGTGTGTTTTTCGGTGGTGGTCCCTTAATTTAAGCTATAATCAATTATGGACCGCTCATCATGGATTATTTCTGTCGAATTGCAAACTGATTTATAACAGTTTTAGGTGGATTTGGACATTATATGGGGGCTATGATCAAATATGAACCGATCGTCATAATATTCGGTAAGGTGATTTATATGTTTAAATTTATATCAAATTCTAACTTGATAGATCGGATTATAAGAGATTTATGCTTATTTAATTGATTTTTGCAAAATCAAATATCAAATAATCAAATATGAAATGTTTCTAATATTTTTGACATTATCTGCTTTTAGTCCTGCATATTGCGTAGTTTTTCTTTAGGATTTCTTATGATATATTTTCAGCATGCTTAACATTTTCTTAGCATTTACAGTGGGAAACAAAACTGTTTTGCAAACGTTCATTCTGCCGGGAATCACCATCAGAAAGCAGTCTTGGTGGATGCAAGCTACATTACGCCGTATTTTTATATCATTTACCGTGAATTTACATAAATTTAATTTTTGAACAATTTGACGGCATGAATAATTATTTTGCAACAAATTTATCACATTGTTTTCAATATCAGTTGGCGTTTTTCCTATTTTTAAAGATCTTTTAATTTTTTATTTAAAAATCAAGTTAGTCACTTCACAGGTCAAACAAAACTCCAGCGGTTCAAATATCGTTACATTTGAATAGATCAATAGTTTGATAATATTTATTTTTTTCACTGTGCAAAATTGTCCGAACAGCGAATTTTTTGTTTTTTTTTTTAATTTTTTTTATTTTTTAGTCGCAATTTATTTATTATGTATTTGTGCTTTATAATTTAGAATAAGGTTCAGTTAGACAAAAAAAAAATACATATATGATAATATACCTATATTTTTATTATTTTCATTACCTTACTTCCTTAATGTAAAACATCGGGACAGTTTTGCTTTCCACTCAACCTGCATTTAGCATTTAGATCCATCAATGGTTCAGTAATTCTGTTACCGCTTAATTAACTGGACCATTTTTTCTATTACCAAAAGGATTATCGTTTGAGAAAGTCATAACGTTAGTTAGGGTTTTTAGATTTCTTTATTTATTCATGAAATGTGCCAGTGCTTTCAAAGAAATTGAAATTGTTTGCTGGTAAGATATCACGTTGGGTAGCATTGCTCTAAGACAAATCTGTGTTTATATTAAAAATGCGAATTTCATCACAAACAAAAACCATAATCCCCTGATGAATATAGCCAGATTTTAAATTACCGAGAAAAATCTTCAAGCAGTCTTAATTTAACTTCTCAAATCAAATAAAATTTAAATAGCACACTTCAAGGAAAATTTAAAAAAAATTATATTATTTAAAATAAATTCAATTTCATAATACATATATGAATGTATGTACATATATGTATATATACTCGTACACCTCAAACATATTGCAGCAACCTAAACTTTTACAAATTGCAATAATATAAAAACAAAACTTGGAGGCAAGAGTTCTCCCAAAAAAAATCAATAGTTATTATATTAAAAAAAAAAATCCAAACTCCTTCCAAGACATTTGCTCTTTATATCTACAATATCTTTAGATGCAATATCTCAATTATACATATGTATATAAAGAATTTTAAATACTGTAGAAATAAAAATAAAGTGTAGGTATAGTAGATATATTATGTGTAGAAATAAATAATATTGCAAAAAATAATTGCATAAAACTTTACTTTTGTTTAAATTTAAATGAATCATACCATTTTAAACAACATATTTAAACTTTGATGTTAAAATTTTAGATAAACTGAATATTATACATACACATACAAAAAACAAATTTAAAATGTTTTTTTAACAGATTTAAAATTGCATTTTAAATATACATACCTACAAATGTAAGTATATGGAAAGGAAAACAAAACTAACACATCTTAACTGCTATTTAATACATAGACATACAACAATTATTGAGTGAGTATATGTACATACTTATGTAGAAGTTAAAATTTTATAAAAACTCAATAGGATTATGTCACCAGTAAGTTAGTTGTTGAAGAAGTTTGCATGCATCAACTTGTTACGTCAGCTCAGTGTGAGTGTCTCTCATATAAAGTCTATAAAATTTCCTAATACCAGTACAAAAATACAAAATGGCATTAACAATTTCAAATAAAATAAAAACACACACCCATTAGTTGTAGTATAGTTATATAATATTCTCAAAAAGTTATGCATACTTTTAGGGTATTGCATTTATAGTAGATTTACCAGGTATGTGGCTGTAGCCTTGTCACCCTTTCACCAATCTTTGGCTATTTACAAATTTGTTGCTGCTGTTGTTTTGTATTGAATTGTCTTTCTTTGTTCAGACTTTTCTCTGCTATAATTTTTTAGGTAGTTTGCAAATATTTTTAATTTATACACATACATGGAAAACAATAATATATAATATGTAATTGTTTATATAATCGTATATGCATATAAAATAAATAAAATTATAAACACATTCACATATACAAACCTACAACAAAGAGTACAGCTACATAAAACTTAATACAATTGAGACAACAACGTATATAAAGAAATTATTTTTTGTGTATGCTAAAATATTCAAAATTTAAATCGAAAATTTTTTATATGTATTGAGCAAATGAAAAAATTATATATTTTTTAATTGCATGTTTTTATGTATACTAAGAAATATTAAGAAAAACTATGTAGCCTATTTTAAGGCTGTATTATTTTCTTTAATTAAAAGAGTATTTTTGTGTGAAGTTTTTTTTAAAAAATGAAAATTTAATTTATTTTATTATACACATCACATTTTTTAGTGTTTAATATTCTATTAAATTCAAAATATCCCTATCGATTTAAGGCCAATCTTTTATCTCAATCAAGCTAAGCATTAAACTCAGGGCCTAGTTTTTAAATCTTATCATTCAGTTATAAAAAAAACTTTTAATATGCATTTTTATTCAAAATCTAGTGTTATTAAGTATATTGTATTTGTATGATTGGGCTTTGAAGTTCCTTAACACATAGAAAGTAATGCGGCTTTGCTGAATTTTTAATTGATTTTACAGGTCGCATGTTTAAGGTCCCTATTCAGTTTCTAGATGAGCAAATGATTGAACTGAAGCTGAATTAGAAGCTAAAGCAAATTAAATAAAATCGGAACCGGAAATTCCACTAGAGCTGATTCAAAATCATAATCATTAAACAGCATAAACTTTTAAAAATTGCTATAACATAAAAACAAAACTTAGAGGCAAGAGCTCTCCCAAAAAAATCAATAGTTATTACATATACATACATAAAAAAAATTTAAACTCCTTTCAAGACATTTGCTCTTTACTAAAAAAAACTAATTTTAATTAAAATTTAAGAATTCAAGTATTATTGTCCAAAGTGTTTACTTCTCAACTCATTTGCTTTAGAACTTAAAACAAACAACTACCTCGCTTTATGATTGTTGTAAAATAATGATATTCTCAGCTCTATTTGCTACTTCTTATTAATTAGCAGGAAAATCTCATTTTAGCACAAGTACTCTACTAACTTCCTTAAAAAAAAAAAGAAAGAAGAAAACTCTGCTATCTAGTTGTTTGTTATATTTATATATTTCTATAAAAATACGAACTCTTAAAAATATGCTTTACATATTATTCTTTCCATATGCAGCCAACAGTAGGCAAGTATTTTTGTGCATAAAAATACATTTTATATGATACTACTTAGGCCCAGAAGTACATACATACTTATGTACTATGTATATTCTTTGTATTTTCATATTTGTTTGTAACTCTTTTGTAACTAATGAAGACAAATTACCTGCGGCTTTGTGTTGTTATTATTGTATTTTTTTTTATCATTTTCAGCAACAACAACATCTTACTGTTAGTATTTATATAATTAAGCAACAATAAAACAGAATGATACAAGAACAAATCTACAAACGTGCTTGTAGTGAATGAGTGAGTGAGTGAGCGTATACAAATGACAAATAGGAAGTGGGCCTTAAAGTATGCTTTAGTTTTCTGTATACATATACATAGTTGTATTTCTATAAATTTATGTTATGTTGTTAGTGTGTTTGTTTTGGCGTTTGCTTTTTATTTTATTTATTTTTCGTTCCGCTTTGTCATACTTAACATACTTAAGTTGTATTTTTATATTGTTGTTAGACTTTTAACAATATAATAAACAGTAAATATTATTTTTATATTATATGTCAAGTTAAGTGGCGAACACACTTGTTAGGTTTTTAAACTTCATTGTGCAGTTGTTGTTACAAAAAGTGGATACTATTTGTATTATGAGAGCAATCTTAATAAAAATGTTGAGCTTATTTTGTGAAATTGTGTTGTTTTTTATTTTTAAGATAAAGACTTTTAATTAACAAAAAGAATATGTATTGTGTATAAGTCCATATGGTCATGTGTATTTGAGCGAAACTAAACTAATGACTGTGTAGAAAATTGTTTACATTTAACAAAATTTACTACAGCTAACGAATTCCTTACTTTAATAGTACAAACATCATTTTGATTTTTTGTTTCCTTTTTTACCGTTTTTATAGCTTAATGTATTTGTGCTTTCTTCCAGTCAGTGGCACTTTTTTACATTTTTATCTGTATTTTGAATATAACCACATAAAACAATTTCCATTTCCTATCAGTGGCAATCATAATATTTAATGTGATAAAGATCTCAACAGACGAGTTTAAAATACTCTACCATTTGTTTAAAAAAAGATTTTAATCAGAGAATGAGATAACGATTTCATAAACTCGTAGTTTTTACTTGAAACGCAAGATTTGTAAAACATTAAATCACTTAGTTTCCAACATAACTTCCTTAATTGCTTCTTACTCTATACCTAGTCAGCCGTTCTCTAATGACTATTGAGAACGAAAACATTCATTCGGGAATGATTTAAGATAATTTCTTACAGATTTTCAAATTAAAGTAGAAAATCTTTTTCCTTTAGAAATATTAAAACTTTATATCAGATCGTCTTTGCTGCTATGCCGAAATAATTTCAATATTAAATATCATAACATTTTGCTACTTTTATACACAATACACGACAGAATATTTCTGTTAGTTTTATTTATTTATAAAAAACCAGAATAATATACATATGTACATAAGTATATGTAATAAATATATGCGTTTGATTTTCTTTAATTGCTGTATATTTCCGTTTACATACCCGAGACCAGGTTTTTACATGCATTTACGAGCATTAAAAGCAAATAATGGAAAAAACACAACCTTGATATGGTTGATTGGCATGAATGTTTGGTTAAATGATTTTTCAGTTTATGATATAAAATCAGAAACACTTACATACATACTTTCTACATAAAATCATTTAGCAGTTAACATGAAATACGCAATAAAAAATACAACGAATTGTGGGTGACTATGAAGGAAATGTTGGTAAAACCGCGAAAAAAAATGCATACATATATCTGTGGTCAACCAAAAAAAAAAGTGGGTATAAATTAAGTGCTTGGTATAAGCAAGAAAGACATTGTAAACAAAAATTTGTTATTTAAAGAAGTGAAGCATAAAGAATTTGAAAAATATTAAAGAAATCTAGAGCATGCTTTTAGGAGAAAGATAATTATGTTGGTTCCAATGGCAAAATATATAAATCAGTATTTATGATTAATGTATAGAAAACAGAATCAAGCAGAACTTTATAATTCAAACGGATGTTGGTAAATTTAGAGATTTACCTTAATTTAAATAAATGTTTTGTTAAATTTGTTGGTAGATTTTAAATTTTCGCAAGTTGTTGGATTAATGTGAAATTCTCACTTAGTTATTGAACATTATAGTATAAAGAACGAATTGTTTCGCTGCGAAAATGTGGAATATTATGCTGGCATAGCGATATATGCGAGAAAATTTGCTTTACTGCTTCAATTAAAAAAAGGTACTGCTGAAGCACAACGATTCGTTCACCAGAGCTTGAATGTTTATAATCGGTTTCAACTTTCGAAAGATGGTTTCTGCTGTGTAGATGTGGTAATATTAATACAGAAGATAAATATTGAAATACAGCATAAACACTATAAAAGAAAACTTCTTTTGTAAAATTAGTATAAAAAAAATGGCAAAATATGAAAGTTTATCTCAAATTTGATATGTTTTATAAAAAAATTTCTTATTTGGAACTTTTTTGGGAGAGATTTCACAAGTAAAAAATAAGTACTTGTGAAAAATTGTTTTTCTTAAATATTTAGTTCGTTTATTTGTTTTTCTTAAATTTTAGCTATAATTTTACATATTTAATTAGTACCAAAAAAGTACTTTTGTAAAATTTAGTAAAATATTTTTTTAAAAAAATACCAAAAAAGTAAGTTTTTAAATTTTACAAAAATTACAAAACCAGATATTTTAGTATACTTTTGATTTGAAAAAAAATTTAAAAATTTTATTTAGTTCTTTAGAAAAATTACTTTTTTAAGCAGTTTGGTAATAAAAGATCAATTCGGTTTATGTTGACCACATCAGACTAGTATCTCAGTATATCATAAACACATTTACCAGACCTTAAAAGAAACAAATATTTGCCACTTAAGGCTATTTGCTTACAACACCTTTTTACTGTTTAATTAAAAATTGCATACTTTGAGGCTTAATTAAAAACACAGTTTTACACTATACTTGCAGGCTTAAGTTTTTCTTTGTGAAAAAAACCTGTTATAAAATTTTGTATTCAGGTTACAGTTTTCTATAAATTTCCTTATTTTCATAGCTTTAGGTAGTGTGTCTACAAAATATATATTGTTTTGGGCAGTCATTTTAACAAAAAAGTTTGTCAAAAATTTCGTTATACATTATTTTTATTTTTTGTTGCTACTCGTCCATCATTCAACACGCATTTGACATGACTTTTATTACAATAGACTTCAATTTCAAATGAGTGTTTGAGCTGGTTGTTTTTTATTATTTCTTTTAGCTACCTTTATATTTATAAAAGTACCATATACATACTCGTATGTATAAAAAAAACAAAATTTACTCATAAAAATAGCAAAACTGCCTACTGTGCCCTTTTGCCCGACCAGTCTCCTGTGTTACACCAGCAGAAGCCAAAGCAATTGACCATTGTTGTGAGTAAAATATAAAATCAAGCTGCAGCAGTGTTTAAGCAGGACGAGTAGTAGTGATAGCACAAATAGCAAATGCAAGTGAATTGCCAAAA
Organism: Bellardia bayeri; assembly: GCA_950370525.1. NCBI lineage: Eukaryota > Metazoa > Arthropoda > Insecta > Diptera > Calliphoridae > Bellardia > Bellardia bayeri. The sequence continues at coordinate 4,522,697 of OX493268.1, forward strand.
ATAAAGCAAGCAAAACAAGTTCAACTATAAAAGTCTAGAAATTGACAAAAATTGCCAACGTAAAAAATCGAAATTAACAATGCTGCAATGAGGTAGAGAAGAAAGGTATAGCGGGAATATTTTACCATATTATCCTCATAGACATTTAACTGGACGCTCAAATGAAAACAGTAATACCTAGTGTTTTTAGGTTGTTTTTGTTCATTTGGCTCATTTTTGTAAAATAACAAGCCAGTCAGTCGTTTAAGCAAAATAAGTACAGGGTGGTACCAAGTGGTCGTCATGATAATGAAATACTATTCGTATTATCTCAATGGCAGTTGTAACAGCAGCACATATGTAGGAACATATCCCCTCATACCCATTTCATTCACTGATATCCTCATATTCTTTTTATTTTATTGTTAATGTTCAACGACTAAATAACGGTGTTGACGTTGAATGCCAATGACGCTGATGACGATGATTCTGATGATGATTAAGTTGGTTATTTTTTCTTTTCTCGTTTTTTTTTATTTTAAGTCTTGCCATAACCCCTCTTACGTCTTTAAGGGAAATGTTAAGGAATGTAATCGTTATAAGAATGAAATCCTAAATACTATATTTATTGTAATCAGATGGTGCCTCTTACTAACGAGAGCAATTAGAGTCACAATTCATCAGTACAGTTTGGATTGATTATTAGTACATTAACATTATTAGTAAGAAATCAGGTTGTCATACAAAAAATTGTTGGGCCGTTCAACAATTTTTTGTATGCTTGACCTCAAATTTGGACAATTAAATTATTGTACTATTATTAAATATTAAACTTAAACAATTTCAGCGGAAAGTACTAAATTTTCTCAAACTATTTTTTCTGGTACTTTTGAAATTTTACTAAAAAATGTTCCACAGGAACTCTCTAATAAAATATGCAAAATTTCAGATTTTGCTCTTTTTTGCAAATTTTTAAAATTACTTTTTTTGTCCTTTTTTATAAAAATGCTTTCTTATTTATTTAAAATCACAATAATTTAAAAAAAAAAAATAGAGAAAGGAACAAAATTTTACAAAACTACTTTTTCTAGTACTTTTAAAATTTTTCTTAAATACTTTCCCAATAAAGATTTTCTACATAAATTTATAACACTTTAACTAAAATTAAAGGGTTTTAAAATTTTTAATAAATTTCGCAAAAGTACTTTCCTTGTTACTTTAATAGTTCTTAACAATAAAGCAAATGTAAGCAATTTGAAGTAAGTAAAGGTATGCAGCACAGGTGGAATAGTTATTGCGATCCACCAAAATAAATTAATTTGTGATGTCAAAGTGCTGTACAATAAACTCTTAATTAATATTTATAAAATGTTTCAATTCCTTTAAATGTGCCACATTTGCATTGTATTGATCCCTGGTGTAAGCTGTGTATGTACACATATACTTCCCCAAAATATTTTATGTTCTTTTTTATTTCAGTTTTATAATTTTTTTTATATTTTTTCTACTTTTTTTAGATGGCCGCGAATTTATTTGGCATGTGTTTTATTTGTGCCACTGTTGTAAGCAAAAATTAAAAAAAATTGTACAAAAATACTAAAAATAAAAGAAAACACTTTACTCATACTCTCAATGTTATTGGTCAAAACTCATTTTCAGCGCAATTTTTGTGGTGTCTGCATAGAACAGGAACAGCACTGCTTCAACTCCAAGCCAAACATCAGCTCTGTGCTCGTGTCGTTTGGTCATTGTTATTGTTAATGCTGAAAAATAGAAAAAAACCACGATCTTCGTCGAAGAATAAATCTTTGGTTCAAAATAAATAAAAAATAGAACAAGCAAAAAAGAAGTTGAAATGAAATGATGATTTTAAGCAACAACATAAAAATAGAAATAAATATTATAAATACTAAATGGAGGTTTCCACAAAAAGTGTCAGTTCGACACAAAATTTTCCAAGGAATCTCAAAGAAATTAGTTCCCAAATAGGTCCTTATAAGACTTAAGTCCAGTGAACGGCGTAAAAAAATTGTAGATCTTTTTACTTTCGATCGTAGATCTTTCAGCTACTGGTTTAAAAAAGGTACTTTTTAAAATTTTCTTACAAACATTCCAAATAAAGAATTTTTACTTATATACGAAATATTTATACAAAACTTTCAGATTTTGCGCTTTTTGAGAAATATTTAAAAAGTACACTTTGCGTACTTTTAAAAAATGCTTGTTAAAATGAATTTCTTATGAAAAAGTTAAAAAATGTTTAAATTTAAACAATTTTAGCAAAAAGTTCTTAAAAAATACGACAAAAGTATTTATTGGTACTTTTTAAATTTAAACTAAAATATCAGATTTTGCTTCAAAAAATTACTGTTTTTAAAAAATGCTTGTAAACACAGACATTTTTATAAAAAAATCTAAATAATATTAAATTTAAACCCATTAGACAAAAAGTACTTAATTTTACAAAAGTACTTTTTTGGTACTTTATACATTGTACCTAAAACGTTCCAAAGAAAGATTAAATATGTATAATTTGAACTAAAATTTCAGCTTTTGTATATTTTTGTTAATTTAAAAAAGTATTTTTTTTTTGTTACTAAATTTATTTTTTTTTTCTAGTTTAACTAAGATGAATCATTCCTTAGAGGATACAAGAGCAGATCACTGCATCAGTATAATTAATGGTAATCTTTCATCAAGAGTGGTAAGGCTTGTTGTTCTATTTGTGAATAGTACAAAATATCTTGGTGATACGTGTACTGGAAACATTTACCGACTATATATTAAAAGTAAAAAAATTTCAGCTTTTGTATATTTTTGTTAATTTAAAAAAGTATTTTTTTTTTTGTTACTAAATTTATTTTTTTTTCTAGTTTAACTAAGATGAATCATTCCTTAGAGGATACAAGAGCAGATCACTGCATCAGTATAATTAATGGTAATCTTTCATCAAGAGTGGTAAGGCTTGTTGTTCTATTTGTGAATAGTACAAAATATCTTGGTGATACGTGTACTGGAAACATTTACCGACTATATATTAAAAGTAAAACAATTGTACAGAAGTGATATTTTAAGTAATGATTTCTTTAATGCAAACCCCCATATAACTGTTTTGTTATATTGGTCAAAACAAAAAGTATAACAAAAAAAATTTATATATTTCCGTTCTATAATGTTTTGTTCCATTTTTTGTTGTACAACACAAAAACGAAAAGAAAACAAAACAATCTTATACCAAACAACAAGTTATGTACCCATCTACCTAAACTCATACCAACCACCCTCGCATACGCCGCAGCACTGTAGAAAATAACTCAGGGACTTAAAACTGAAACGTATTAAACAAACACTACACCAACCCAGTCTTACCTACAGGAGCCCTGCAGTGTTATAGGCGGCATTTGCCAATTATGCACCAGATGGTATTTATTACAAATGTCGTCTGGAATGATCGTAGTTACTATGAAGTTAGTTTTCTAATCTTAAGTTGTATCTCCCTGATTACCACTCGTGAAATTACTACAAAAGTATATGGTTATGCAGAGCTGTCAATTACATTAATATTTTGGAACTACTTATAATGGCATCTGCTGTTGAAATTGCCACTTGGAAAGCCTTGGAAATATGTTGGAAGGTTCCCAAGACTGCCGGTTATAGACTTACATCTAGATACACTTGCATACATACATACATATGATGCCATCTGCAACACAGAGGTAGTGGCCTGTGTTTTTTGGCTTTTTGGTCACTTGAGTACATGCGTTTCCCAAAAAAAATCGCCAAAAACAAATAAAAATAAAATAAAGTGTTCACAACCCCCTTGCCACCCAATTGCTTCAAGCTTTGTAACTTTTTTTAGCCAACAGTTTTTGTTTGGCGGGGGTGGGGTGGGGGGAAGTATTTCTGCCATAGAGTAGAATATGTTTAATATATATTTTTTTTTTTCTGATTTTGGTGGCAACTGTTTTCGCAGCAAACCCAAGAAATATAAAAGTATGAGAATAAAACAAAACAACAGAAAAAATCGAGCAACTGTAAGTATTTTGTTATTTGTTGTTTTTGGTTTTATTTAGTTTGGTTGTGCTGCTGCTGCTGCCTGGACCAAGTGACTACCGTTGTTACTTGTGCTGCCCGTTCAATACTGCTCCACAGAGTGCAGATGAATGAGTTTCACGCGAAAGTTTTATGTTTTTTTTCTGGTTTTGTTTTGCACTTTTTAATTTTTATTTTTGGCAAACGACGACTGTGTTGCTGATTAAACATTAATTAAGGAAAACAATGCTATACACAACAACATAACTGTACTATGTTGCACGAACACAAACACACACAACACACATGTGTGGACATAGAAGTATACATGTATATATGTGTGTATGTAACTACAATACTCAAACACTACGATTGGACCATTTCTTTTACTTTATGGTCATTTGTGTACTTCAAAACAAAACCAAAAAACGAATTTAATAATAGAAAGACGATAAAGTTAGACCTAATGACATGCTACTTAACTTTGCATGTTCAAAAATATATAAAACTATTGCTTAATTTATTATAAACGAGTTTTGTTAAACACAAAATTTGGAATCCATATGTCACTTTTAAAACTACATACATAAATAAAGTAAGAATTTTCTACTGCAATATATAAAATTTATACTAAAATTTTAGATTTTGTACCAAATGTACTTTTTGATACTATGAAAAAGCTAAATATGTATTAAAATTAAACAATTTTAGCCAAAAATAATATTTTGAAAAAGTACTCTTTTGGTACTTATTACATTTTAACCAAAAACTTTCTTAATAAATAATTTTCTTATTAAATATGTGAAATATAAACTAAAATGTTAGATTTTTCCTTCTTTTTCTAATTTAAAAAAAGTACTTTTTACGTACTATTTTTAAAAAAGTACTTGTAAACACTGATTTTTTTATAAAAAAGTTAAATATAATTAAAATTAAAAACATATGGCTAAAAGTACTAATTTTAACAAAAGTATTTTATTGGTACTAGTTACATTTTAACCAAAAACTTTCTTAATAAATAATTTTCTTATTAAATATAATGTGAAATATAAACTAAAATGTTAGATTTCTCCCTATATTGCTAAATTTAAAAAAGTACTTTTTTGTAACTATTTTTAAAAAATTACTTGCAAACACTGATATTTTTATAAGAAACTTAAATAATAATAAATTTAAACAATTTTAGCCAGAAATACTAAATTTAATAAAAGTACTTTTTTGGTACTTTTAAAAATTTTTCCCAAAAACATTCTATATAAAGAATTTTTTAATTAAATATGTAACATTTAAGCTAAAATATCAGAATTTTCTGTTTTTTGCTAATTTTCAAAATAGTACTTTTCGGTACTTTTTTAACAAAAAAGCTTGTCAACTCAGAATTTAGTATTAAAAATCTAAATGTTATTAAATTAAAAAAAAAAATTAGACAAACGTACTTTTTTCCAAAAAAAACTGTATATTAAAATTGTTCTAATTAATATGAATGACTGAATAAAGACCAACGTTTTCAGCTTCTTCGACGAGTGACTCCTAGAATTCCTTCAATCTTTTCATTCTATTTAATAATTTAAAATATTGATGTTTAGTGTGATCACTGATTATACTTTGCTTGCAATTTAGGATCAGATTAGGATTCAAGGATCTAGAGCCCATTTTGTAATTTAATTAAAAATATTGATTTTTGGAAACAAGTAGGAATGATCACAAATTTTTATTTCAATCTTTGGTCTTTATGTAGTCCAATTTTAACTTCCACCTGAGGTCTTTATTTAGTCCAATTTTTGTTTTAATCGTAGGGGTTGTTTAGTCCAATTTTATTCAATTGTAGGCGTTAATAAAGTTAAATTTTTCCCATATTTATCATGTTACAAACAACCACACAAACTGAACATAACAAAACCTTAACTATACAGATGTAGGGTATAAAATCATACAAATAACAACAAAATTGTTAATGAAAACGAAAAATAGAATAAATAAATGTTAAAGCAACACAGCAAGTTAGCCACCGTTATTATGTTTTGTTCTTATTTGCAACATCATTATCCTGTAAATGTAAGCTCCTATAAGCATGAAGAAAATTAATAGTAAAAAACATCGCGGAATTTCTATAAAAATGCAAAATTACGTATTCTTGTTTTTGTTTTGTATTTGTATTTATTCGCATGTGTGTAAAAAATTTGATTTTATTTTTCTATTTTTCTTTCGCGCTTTAGAACTTTGCTATATTTATGTGTTCCAGCCTCCCCTAGTTTATTTATTTTTTAGGTAAAAATGTGCTTTTGAACATATTTATAAACACAGCACAATTGCACTGGCTGTAATGTTGGCTTATTCTCTAAAGATGATGATGACGACGACAAGAACCACGCTGTATTTGCTGCTGTTTCTGCTAGCTGATGGGTGTTAGCACTGTACCCCATGGTCACAGGGTGGCCTCTTTTACTGTGTTTACAACGATTACTTAGGTATGAGTGTGTGTAGTGGTCAATTTTCTTGCTGCTTTTTTTCGCTCTTGTAAAATTTTTTGGCAATTGCCAAAAAACGAAGAAATCATTGACAGACATAATAAATTAAAAATGCCAAATTTTTTTTGCTGCTTTTATTTTTAGATTTTTTAATGGTGGAATAAAATTAAAAATAAAAATAAATATATATTTGAAAATGTGTGTATACATACATATGTATGTGTGACTTTTGTACAGCTCCCTTTTGTGTAAATGAGTAAAATAATATAAAATAAAACAGCAGCCAGTTTAATAAATATTTATGAAAATTAAAAATAAATATTATGAGTAAAAGGAAAAGGGGTTTATGATTGATATGAATAGATGTATTGGAGGGGTGGGGGGATTGTTGTTTAAGTTACAACTCAACATTCGTTGATTCAGAAAGTGAAATTTTGAAACTGGTTTGTAAGTTTAAACCTAGAAATATCAGCAGAGATAAAAATAAACCGTTTTAGGAAAAACTTATTCTTCAAATTACATAAAGCAGCTAAAGAATTTTGACTAAAGTTAAAAACTAGCTACATACAAACTTTCAATAGAGTTTTTTTAGAACCTACAACTGAAGCTACAGTACAATACAGTTCAAACATTAATCTATATTTGAGCAATATAAAAACATTTGACTGAACCTAATATAAACAAAATAATGAACTACGATTCAAGCTTTAGTTGAGCTACTTGAGATTCTATGACTGATGATAAAACTGCACTTCTTAAAGTCCTACGGTTAAAACTAATATTGAGCATTATAGTTTCCTACAATTTAAGCTAAAATGCAGAAACATAAAAAACTATGATGAGCAAAAGTGTAGCTGAAATTAGAACATTTATCCATTTAAAATCTCTTATTGTAGCTAAAATTTATTCATTTAAAACTCTGAAACTTAAATTTATTACAGAGCTACAATTAAAGCTAAAATTTATCGAGTCACAGATCTATATTTGAAACATAAATTTATCCATTTAAAGACCTACGATTGAAGCTAAAGTTTATCCATTCAAAGATCTATGCGTAAAGTTAAAAGTAAGCTACTTAAAGACCCATGGATGAAGCTAAAATTAAACTACATAAAAACTAAAGTTTATTTTAAACTTCATAAAGACCTACGATTGAAGCCAAAATTTAAATTTTAGATATACGCTTACGATTTAAGCCGATATTTATCTATTTAAAACTTACGATTAAAACTTAAATTTATTTAATTAAAGCTCTACCAGTGAAATTGAAATTTACCGTATGATTGCAGCTCAATTTATTCGTTTACACACCTAAAATTGAAGCTAGAATTAATCGATCGATTCAAATTTGATTGATCAATTTAAAGAGCTACAATTGAAGCTAAAGTTTATTATCTACATATTTCACAGAAGACCACTTTCTTTCAGCTTTTTCTTAAAGCTTTGTTAATACGATTACAAATATGCAAAAAACATATCTTGTTTAAAAATTGAAATCTTAACGGCTTTTGCTTTGATCCAATTTACACCAAGCAATTCTTTAAGCTAAGCTGATTACTTTTTAGACATCGAAGGGAGGGGAAGAAAAGACGAGACATACTTTTTTAGACATCAAAGTGAGGGGAAGATAAGACGAAACACACTTGATTGTACTTGCAATTCGTTTTATTTTCTTATACGTATTAAGCGTGTATACTCTCAAATAAAAATAACAACGATTTAAGCAATAAGAATTGTGCTGTGTAAACACCGAAGAAATGTCAAGAAAGAAATTGTATCAATCTTTTCAATAAAAATTGCTTCGTGTAAATTGGGACTTAGAACAAGGCGAATTAATAATAATTCGCATGTTTTAGAAAACTAAAACTAAACACCGGTAAATACAACAACAGCAATGGAACTGTTGAATACACAATAGCGCAATTCACAATCTTGTGCTAATGGTATTGCATCATTGCATTTGCAAAAAGGTTTAGCATATTTTTGCTTTACACTAACAAAATACACAGCAAGAGCAAAAATATGAAGGCTTTAACTTTTATTGATATTTTCATAAAAACCATCAATATTTGATATGAATAAGAAGTGATCACAGATTGAGCTTATTTTCTCTAAAAACTCAGCATTTATAAAGGTATAAAGGATATTAGTTTCATTGACGTTTTCATACCAAATATGTATTGATTTTTGATATGATTTCTGGATTCCTTTTAATTGCCAAATAAAAGCGTCAAGAAGCAAAAACAATTTTAATAATAAGTGAAAACTCTAAAATTAAAGTTTAAGAAAGAAAGAAAGAGGTTGTTTTGTCAAAAGTCCACAGATATTGAATAAATACCAATTTCATACTAAATAAAAAACCGAATTTATAAATTTAAAAACTTGTCCACCTATTCCATATTTTATCTTTATTTTGCGAGCAATTCTAATATATGTATGTACATATATTTACGCAATTTGTAACAAGAAAGATAATTATTTTACGACATACTACAGATTTTTCTATTACATATATCTTTTAAATACATGAAAATAAAAATTATTATTTCAAATGAGTATAAATTTTGATAAAATTTTAATATAACACTTAAAAATTTGCATTAAAAAGAGAACTTCTTATTTCTTTTTCTTAAAAATTCAGTGATGGAAAATTCAATACTATTGTACTATTTGCAGTACTTTTTGACAACAAAATTACCACAGTACCCCCACATCATATTTAGTACTCTTTGTTTGTTTTGCTTTGTTCCCTGTTTAGAAATCCAGCGTTACTATTTTTATAATCATTGACAACATTGGCTTCAAAACAAGAACATAATAAGCAATGCACAAATTCGTTATTCATGTTGTTGTTAGTGTGCGTTTGTTTGCAAAAGCTGTTAATGTTGTTCAAGCAACCAATTCCAATGTATTTTTACTAAATTTCTTATGTTTCGTACATTTCTGTAATTCTCATTTCATGTTTGAGATTTTTCGTGTATCATATGAGTTCGAAAACTTCAAACATATTGGTGAAAGATCTATTAATGATATGGCATTAACATTAACAAAATTCAGGCATGCTCATATGTTTATTATCTTAACCCACAACAAATAAAAATTTTTGAAACATATATTTTTACATAAAAATTAATTAATTTTTGGTTTGTTGTTATAATAGTTTTTTTTATTAAAATGAATTAATTTTATTTTTGAATTATTTTTAAATGGGTTTTTAATTTTATTTTTGAATAAAAATATATGTTTCCTAAAAAGTACCAAAATGTTGAGAAAGTACTCTTTTTGTTGACGGTCAGTATCATTTCAATTTTTCATTTTTCCATCACTGGTACAATTACAAATATATACATATGTATGTATTAACATATGTATGTGTATATGTATATAAAAATTTTAATTGCATAAAAAACTTACCTTAAATACAATTTAAAACTTATTAACTTATTATTATTACACATCTTTAAATTAAACGCCCGAACCGATTTCCGTTTTATTTACACTTTTTATAAAATTGACAACTCTACCTGGCACAAATATCAAAAACATAACTTCATTTCATACATGAAGTTTACTTTTTCTTGCTCTGCTCTGCTCTGCTTTTATTATTTTAATTTTTCTCTTATTTGCTCTTTATATTTTTAGTAGCAACAAACAAAACAACAACACATTTTAATACACAGCATTAGGCCACATCAATTTTAGATACACACAAAATCATGTGCAAAGGGCTTTTGTATAGAAAAACAACAATAACAATTGAATACAACAGTTAAATACAACCACAACAACAATAGAATTATTGCAAACACAATGATTTATACTTATATGTATGTGATGATGGCTATTCTTTCACTAATTTATTTAAATAAAATCTTGATTTCAACACTGATGCTTATAAAAGTTAATAACTTTATTATTTAGTTACATTAAGACGTTTATTATTTGTTTAATTTTGCAAAATTTACTTCACTTTAACTATATTTAAAAGGCATTAAAAGACGAAGCGAAATTAAGAACAACAGTTTTAAGTGGCGTACGCGGAGAAACTAAATATTTATTTGACTACTAGAGCAGAGTTGCCATTAATTTGAGCGTTAATTAGATGAAAGGTATTTATTAATGAAGTTATTTGTGTTTTTTGGTAATAAAGGGTTCAGTTACATAGGATTTTAAATTAATTGCTAATGCACACTGGTAATTATTTAAAAAAATTTCAATTATATATTTATTTATTAACAGCCTTATGAAATCATTTGGATAGACATAATAACAGATGGACAGACAAAGTTCTAAATAAGATTAAATTCTAGTTTATGAGCGCCAGTCCGTATCGTTAATTTTACTACAGGTTGTGCTTAATATAATGTTATAGTTTGCTTTTATAACCGACCCGTAGTTCCTGAGATATGGGCATCCAAATTTCGAATATTTAATATGTTGTACTTTTGTCATTTTTTATTCACTTTGGTCAATATACATACATACATATTCTTCATTTGATAGATTTTTAACACAACTTTTACATAATACCAACATATATAATTCATAAATTTTTAGGGTCAAAATTAAAAATATTTTTTTTAAATTTCAGTTTACTCAAAATATGACAGATTAAATAATATATAAAAATATATTAAATATTAATAATATTATTGTCAAGACTTTAAGCCTTCCTTGGCAAATCACAACTCTGAAATTGCGCATTATGTTTGTTTTGGTGCAGCATTGCAGCGCCTCTGGTGGTGAGTAGACGCATTATTTTAAAGCTTGATTTTATAGCCTTTATTTAATTATTTTACTTCACCGAAGGAGGGTGCTGTGATAAATATTAGTTATAATGGATAGAAAGAAAACTAATAATTATCAGAAACTGATGTTGTTTGAGTGGCAGCGGATGGGAATCGAAACCGGGCTGCAGTGAAGAAAACTCTTTTATGCAAAGCCGGTAGAGTTTAAAACTCATCCGCCCTGCCATAGGCTGGCAGTCAGTTTACCATTTGATTTTTAGTACATTTTATTGATTTGTAGCTTAGATTGCTATGTAATATTACCTAAATGTATGTGACAATACACTAAATAATTTGCATGTAAGTAAGCTTTAAATAACCACACATAGGTGGTATATATGTTAAATGTGATTATATCGCTCATGGGCTATATCGTTAATATTTTGCATGAATTTGACTTATAGAGGGCTGTAAAAACGTGTATTTTCGACTATAAGCGACGTGACTATAAGAGAAAAGTACTGTAATTCAAAGAATAACTGGAGCCCATTTTAAACTTCATAAAGACCTACGATTGAAGCTACGTAAAGACCAAGTATTGAGCTACATAAATATGTACAATTGTGCTACCTACTACTGAAGTGAACTATAGTTTTTACTTTTCCATGGGTAATGATTTCCGTTTAATTTCAAATAAACTAAACCAAATAGAAATCGAAAAGTTTCTTTTCGTGTTCTCAAATTAAACTGTTCCAGCAATAATTTTCTTAAAAAATATTTTTGTCAATGTCTAATTAAATTTCTTGTTGAAATAATTCCAAGCATTGTTTCTTATTTTTATTTAAAATTTATTGATTTTATGTATTTTGTTTTTATGTTATTTCATTTTTGTGTCTTCCCTTCTGTAATGTTCATGTTTGATAAATTCTTTAATTAAAACAAAACACACAATTATACAGCATACAAAATATATGTATTTAAAACTAAGTCCAGTCGGACTTCTCCTTGCCAGTCTTAAAACATACTTACCTACCTACAACTCCTGCTCTCAGTGTTTGTTGCTGTATTTAACCAAAATATGCAGAATTTGAATATTTTCTATAAATCCAGACAATTATACATGCAGTAAGTGTGTGCGTGTGAGTGCGTGTAAGTATAAGTGTATTTGTATTTAAATGTTATAAACTCTTAGTTAAAACAAAAATATTATCATACCACCATTACAAGGCGTAATAAAATTGCCACCACCATCACAGCTTGGCTGTAGCTGCTACTAATTTAAATTCTACCTCTTTCATTACCACTTGCAACATACAGCAGACTTCTTTCTGTATGCATACTACTACTTAATATATGCAATCTATCTCTATATTATTATATACATAAAATGCATTTTACACTAATAATAATGCAAAATAGTAAAATCAAGCAAGTACTCGTATTTATACATATAGGTATACTTGTATATGAATGTATATGTATGGCTCTGTGTAATGTGTAATGTTGTGTGTGCTAGAGTAGTAGTGGAAACATTAGACTACTTGTCATTATTGTTCATTTACTTAAAAGTTTCTAACAATTTTATGAATAACAAACTTAATACACACACATACACACACACCCTCGCACTTTCACACAAACTAACTGAGTAACACAGACACACACACAAGCACAAATAGAAAACGCCTAAATTTTTGGAGAAAATTAGAGAAAGCAGTAGTAATATTGTTGTATTATTCTCGAAAAGTAGCAGCAGCTTTATGTCCTTTAACTGAATTAACTTGTTCCCTCGTCAGCACATATACACATAAACATACATATTGGGAAATATTCACACACACACACAGTCACTCACTTTCATACACAAACAAACAAGCAAGACATACATATAAAACGACAAGTTGTAGTCATGATGCACAGAGTCTTACTCTTGACCAGGGACGTAGTTAGGACTACTTCTAGCTTCAATCATACGACTTTATGTATAGGTAGTAAAATTCTAAAGTTAACCATAGGTGTGTGTTTATGACACACAATTTTAACTACATCATTGGACTCTATGCAGTAAAATTTAAGCTTCAATCATAGGTCTTACTTTTTCAGTCGAAAATTATTTTATTTGTTTAGATACGTAAAAACGAAAAACTCCCGCCTTTGGCCATCGTAAAAATGAAAAGCAATTGTTGAGTAGCCATATATGTGGACTGTAGAATAAGGATTGGGATTCCACTTTAACATCAATGATAGATTTTTGTGGAGTTCAATTTTCGTTAGTCACTTTATTTAGGTTATCTATCTCAACTTACAGTTGATCAGTGTGACTTTTACTGACAGAATTCAAATTAAATTTTAGAAATAATTTAATAAAGAATTTATTTCCTCTTGGCAACTACACCCCTGTTTCTAACGCACAAACACACGCTTCCTTTTACAACTTTCCACTGCTCCTACGCAATACCGACTCTTGACATCCATCCCAACTACAAATACAACTTTCAACATCCACTACATTTTGCTTAATTTTCCTTATTGAAAATACATATATTTAGTCCTTGTGCATTGTCTTTGGTTGCAAATTTACGTTTCGTATGCATGTTTGTAGAAAATTTTGCAAATTTTCGTAATTTCAAATGTACTGTAAGCAGCAGTAGTAGCAGCAGCAATACACAGCTCATAGCTCAGCTCAGAAACATGGAAATGAGAAGTGTCCTTTCTAACATTTTAGTATTATTTGTTGTAGTAGTTGTGCACAAGAAATCTTGTGCTTTATTCCTCTGTGCTCTTGTGTCACCTTAAATGTCTAGACTTTGGTCATTTTGTGCGTTGTGCATGCGTTTGCTAATTTTTGCAAATATCACTCCGCTGGATGGCTCCCCTCTTTACTGCTGCAGTGCAGGAGGTAAGGGGAAGCAGCATGCAGCATACAAACCTTCAGTTTCCGGTATGTTAATGCAAAACCTGTGATGTATAGAGTTGAAGTTAAAACAGAAGCCAGTGAGTGTGTAAGAAGGATATTTGTGTTTGTGTGTGTCTGAGAGTGTTTGTAGTTTTAGAATCTGCATTTTCTAACATTGGTTTATTAATGCCGAAAATAAACTTAAGCAATCGAATAAGAACAGACAATCTCATACAGACAAATACACACACACAATGGTTTAAAAGTTTCTTGTTTTAAATGCTGGCTGTTTGTATCCAATTGTCTGTACAGATGTATATATTTCATAATATCTATATGAGTATGTTGCAAGAAGTCAGTATAATTTTACTGAGTAATATGCAAATACATTTTGCCAAAATAAACCAAAAAAAAAGAAGGTTTTCAAACAACTGGACAAATTTATAATTGTATTGCACAACTAGTGCAGTGTTGCCATTTTAGCACTTTCAGTGCTAGAGATAGCATTTTGTTTCTCGAAAAAGCATTGAAATTTTTAAAAATTATGCTAAATGCTTTTTAGCATAATTTGCTTGATAAAAAACAATTTTGTTTTCGAAAAAATTTTACTATTTTACTCCAAAATATACTTTTGGAGAAATAAAAAAATAACTTTTATTAATATTTCAACTAAATTTCTTTCGGTGTGGTAAGTAAATGAACACGGACATTTTTGAATTAATATATGAAATGTAATCTATTAAAACAAGTCAACAATTGTAATGTATAATTTATATTTGTAACATTTGAAATAAAAATTGTATTGTTACATTGAAAAAATTTAGCACTTTTTTTTCTTCTGTAGAACATTTTAGCACTTAGTTTTTCAAGTTTTAGCATATTTTGAAATTCATTTTCTGGCAACACTGAACTAGTGTTGAATTCGAACATTTTTAATCAGAATTTTTCTCTCTCTCTCTCTCTCTCTATCTCTCTGTCTCTCTGTTGCTCTTTAACATGGCTCTCGTTTCTTCGTTTGTATGTTAACTTGAGTTTGCCGCCTTATACGAGTATGAGAGTGTCTTGGAAAAGTACCGCAAACACTGTAACAAGATTTTTATGTAATAATACAAAATGTATGAATATCCTGCGTAAGTCAATGTATTAAATTTGAAATGAGTTGTTAAATGTACGAAAAAAGGGGTAGA
This sequence comes from Bellardia bayeri, assembly GCA_950370525.1. Classification (NCBI taxonomy): domain Eukaryota; kingdom Metazoa; phylum Arthropoda; class Insecta; order Diptera; family Calliphoridae; genus Bellardia; species Bellardia bayeri. Next base: position 4,537,986 of record OX493268.1, read on the forward strand.
GGCTGGCCGGGGTGGTATGAGACCAGTAGCTGGTATAAATAAGTCTACATGTGAATGCACGCTTGTATTATTGTTGCTGCTACTGCTGGGTTGGCTTTTTTTTTTTTTTGTTATGTTGTTGCAAGGACAGTTTGAGTAATGGAGAATATGTAAATTGCCAAAGAAGGCAAAAAATGTATTGTGTCGGTAATGCTAAATAAAGAAAACTAAGTGTAGATTTTTAATGATATGCATTAGAAGCTTAATTAATACAGGGGCGTAGTGAAATATGAGTTGTTTCAAAAGTAGCTGGATATTTTTGTATAGGTGAAAAACTGAGTCTTTGTTTGATGATTAAATTGTTTATATCATAATGATTTGCGATTGAATAAAATTTAATTGCATAAAGTAACAGGTAACTTTACATAATCCAAAGAAAAAAACAAATTTGTGTGATTAGCAATATTAGTCTGGAGGTCGATTATGCTTATCACATGTTATTTGAAGTATACGAAAGATGTTTCTCACAGAAAACTGACTGTCGTAATACAGCTGATGTTACGATATGAACCTTTCCATGATGAATTATCGAACAATATCTCTACCATTTATGTTTGAATTATTTTTCCATAAAATTTTTTCAAAACTCCTTATTTTAGCGCCCCTGCAAATATTATACTTAATTCATTTAAGCTACGATAGTTCATTTATTTATGTGTCTGTATTAGTAATATGTATTACTGTGTAAAAGTACATACAAACCTACACAAATGAATCATGCATACATGCATATAAATGTATTTATATGAGCAGTCTTGCAGCTACTGCTTAAATGTTTCAACCAAGAACGGCAACAGCAAAAATCTTCTTGCTATCTACTTAAACTAGCAAAACAAACTAAATATGAGCAGGAACTAACAGCAACACACTAGCAGCATTATCAACAACAACTACTTGTGGCAGCAACTATAACAAAAACAACATAACTACCAACAAAATATCACAAAAGTAGCAGCAGCAGCGGCAGCAAAGACGACATCATCATCATGGTCAGGAAGAATAATTCTAAAATTTTAAGCCATCACAACGTTTTACCCTTCACCACAGCCTGCCGGCCAACCTGTGCTAGCTAGCCAGCTCCTCAGCATCATAATCAGCATCCTCGGCACACATGCATAGCAAGCTACAAACATTTATTGTCAACGTTAGAGAGTCTATAGACAAAAGTCCGTCGTCAACAACGTCAAATGAATCTCATTTGCATTTAAATTAGTAACAAACATTGTTGTGTTGAGCCGGGTTGTGTAGCAAGAGTGAGTGTGTTGGGCTTCTAGGGCTGGTGGTTGGGGTTGTGTGGCACGAAGTACAAAATTTTAGTTTAGCTTTGCTTGGTCCACTTGCAGTTAAAGTTTGTACAAGTAAAATACAGCTCCATTTATAATTTTGTATGTGTTGGTATGGCTGTAGTTGTTGTTATGAAATATAAACACAACAATTACAACAACAAAATACATTACTAGTGACACATTGTGCGTCATGTGGCTTAAGATTCATACATTTCTACAGCATCTGCACAAGAAGCAAAGAAAGAATAACAAATTAGGGAAAGGGTTGATGGAGTAACACAACCAACAAATGTTTTCCGTAAGCTCTTACTAGCACAACAAGAAAGTAGACGTAGACGTGTAGCAAGCAACAGACCATCGAGCAGACACAGCAACCTACAACTGACAAACGGACTGAGAGACAGACAGTCGGACAAACAGAGAGGCAGACAAAACTGCAACAGAAGGACATGTTGTACAACAACTACTGTTGCCTTCACAAAAATCTGTTGCTATGTTTTTTTGGCTGGTGGTAGATGTATGGTTGTGTTAAAGTTCGAATATTTCTTATACATATGTATGCAAGAAGCTTATACTTAATTTTGAATTTCTGAAGGTGTGTGTGTGTGTGTTACTCACACACACATACACATATTCTGATGTCTCTGTATTTATTATACATTTCCTTTAGTGGTAAAATGCATGCAAGTGAAAGGTTTTCTCTGTTGTCTACACTAACTACATACGACTGCTTGCAACATAATGTTGTTGATATTTTTGTGTTGATATGAAGAGTTGCTGCTGCTACTTTGAAGGTTGTTATTGCTGTTGCTGCTGTGTTATGCTGTGTATGTTGTGCTGCATCCACAGCTATGTTTGTATATAATTTTTATTATAAGCTGTATTGGTATGTATGTATGTAGGTAAATGAGTGAGTATGCAAATGTTGATAATACATACATACAATATACATATTTTTATTTTAGGAATTATAAAATTTATACACTCATACAAATAAACATATATGCATGTATGTATGTACGAGTATGTATGGATACATTTATGTTTCGTTTTGCTGTTTTTTTTTCTATTTATTTTACTTTTGTAATTAAAATTGGAGTTTGGGTAAGAAAACAAGATTAAAAACATGAGTTTTGTTTCTATATATGTATATATGTGTGTATTTATAAAAATAAATTAATTAAATTATGTTTAATTTTTAGTCGAATTTTGAAAAGAAATTCATAGTTTGACTTTTAGTTATATTTATATTTATTGTATAATTTCGTTAGTTTGATCCATCAAATGTGTGAAATTACTAAGAGGAGATGGTTTTGTTTTTATGGAATGTATCAGCCCAATCATGAATAAAAATTCCGCCGGAGTTTTTTCTCTTTTCCCATTTTTTCTATGTTAAATGTTAAAAAAATAGAAAGAGAAAAAACTCCCGCGGAGTTTTTATTCATGATTGGGCTGATAGCTAAATCGACATAAAGTTCCAGATAGAACCTGAGAAACCTGGGCAACGGATATATTATTTATGTATTAACTCCAGCTAAGGATCGCCTCCTTTTTGCTGACTGCTCAAACATGGAGACAGCTAGTGGCGCTTTGATGAATTTCGTCAAAGGATTTCTATTGGGCTGCCACACAATAGTAACTCCTTTATACTACTCAAATATGCATTTAATTATCGTCTTAGTTCTTGTGAACTACCTTGCATCAATTCAGATCTTAAATTCCAACATAATATGCTTGAACTGTCTTCATAATTGCATTCAATATTTGTCTCATTAAAATATGCGTACACGGATGATCTTTAAATAAATATATGATATGAGGAATAAATAGTTAAAAAAGGGAACTCATTTTGTTTACAGGGTATCACCACTTGCAGTGTATCTAAAATACGACGGTTCTTTTGAACGCGGGAGAGGACCAGGACTCTCATGGCGTTTGATGGAAACTCGATCAGGCTTCTTATATGTAGGCAAACTGGGCACTGTAGTATTGGACATACCCCAACGTTAATAATTACTGCAATTCATGATTTCATCTGTCTCTAACGGATCTAAATTAATTTGTCAAGAGTACGACATGGTATATTTCGTATTGATTAGGAAGTGCAAACTCATTCATAATCCACGTTTAATTCACATTAATTGTGTTAATTGAACCCAGAGTATCACAATGCCCACTTACCTTGATAAAATGTTCACTATCACATAAGAAAGAACACCATTAGGAGAAAAAAAAACGGAAAACAAAAACTTTTATTTAGAATTTGAAAATTGTTGTAGTTATTGTACTTTTTTTTATAATATTTCATATTTAAAAGCACCATAGTACTTTCGTCACTCATTTTATGATTACAACATATTTGTATAGTAATTATGTAAAATGACAATTTTACAAACTCCTGTAAAATCATAATGATTTTTTGTTTATATAAACATCTCGTATTAATCATATTTTCTATTGTTCTCTTTAAACATTGCCTTATTACATAGAAACTGAACCCAAATGGAGTGAAACAAAGATGTGTGTGATAATAACAATTCTGTTTACTTTTTGTTTAGACTTCAAGAAAACCAAATTTTCTTTAAACAAGTTTATGCCTAACAATACCTTTTTTCTAAAAAATTGTGTGTATAAGATTTTCTAAATACTCTTACCAGCTTCTGTACAAAATTATTAACACAACTTTCTTTCAATATGTTTGCCTACACCAAAAACTACTGCTCCTTGTTTCAACTTCTTTAGCATCTTAATTAAGCAGTATGGAAAAACTCATACCTACTTTACTTTATCCAAAACTTTTTAATTTCACAAATGTTCCCTTAAGGTGGATTCACCCATTCGTTCTTAACAAAAAATTTGTTCGAACAATTTTTTTTTATATGAAGTTTGACGTCTCTCTTTTTGAGAGAGAGAAAATATTTTTTACAAACTTAAATTGGTTTAATTTTATATTTTTTCTGGACAAAAATGAATTGAGTTGCCAATAGGTTACATTTTTTCATACAAATAACAATGCCTTATGTATTTCCATGGCCATTAGCAAAAGCAACTTTCTTTTTTCATTCATTTTGAATTTATATCTGTAATTTTGAATACACAATACTTTAAAATAATATAATATTTGTGTTTTGACACTTAAAACCCAAAGCAAAATAAATCAATGGCCACACTTGTAAAACTAATAGAGTTTGTTTACATATGGCAGCTTTGATTTTTCAGAAAAATCGTTCGAAATGGGTGAATCGTGCTGCAAAAAACTCTCAGTAAAAAATTTTTTTTTAAAAAACAAATGGGTTAATCCACCTTTAGTCTTAACTAACTGGCTTAAGGCTTATTACAGGCTTCACCAGAATACTCACTTTTGAATACAATGACCTTTTTTGTTGTTATTGTCATACATATTATTGTTGAAATGTTCAAATAGGAAATACAACAGCTAACACCAGCATATTTGTTATTGACAAATAATATACAACATACAAATAAAGGCCTGTTTTAGCTTAACAACAGCCACATTTCTTTACATGCACTTATAGAAAAGGACATTTAGTCTAGGACGAATACAAAGCTATGTATACATAAAAAATATCCTGCATGACAGAAACATATACATAAGTTATTTATTATTATAAAGTGCATATGTATTTATTTACCACACACATAAATGCAAACTCTTGCAACCAAACAAATCTTAATATATAAACTAATATCTTTTGCAAATTGCAATTTCTTAATATTGCCTACATACAAAATTATGCATTCACATAGTTATGTATGTACATATATAAAGATGTAGATACATATACGTACATAGCTATAGAAATAAATACTTACTAATATTGTATGTACATACATTTACATACATATTATTTCAAGAATTCATAAATATATACCTATGTTTATGTAAATGCATTTCTATATACATACATATTTGTTTTATAAAACATACATACATATACGAGTATAATTGCATACATACTCAATATAAAATACCCAATAGTAATATAAGACTATTGCTGTCACTTAGTGGTGTCTCAGTATCTAAAAGATATTTGTTCCGACTTGAAATGATAAAAACCTAATAATATAACCAATTTTCTTTAAGTGAAAGGTTCTTTAATTTTCTTAGAGTTCGTAAAAAATTCTCCGGATTCCAACCTAATATGCTTCACTATTACATTCAGCCTTTGTCCCAGCTTAATATGGGTTTCTGGACACTGATAACAAATGAGTGAAAACCGATTATCTTTTTTTTTTTTTTTTTTTTTTAATTGTTTTACTTTCTTTGGAAAGGGATAGGTAGAAGAAGAATAGGTAGTGAAAGTAGAGAAAAGCTTTTCAGATGACAACACTGTAATTGCGCCTTATGTTTATTAATAGTACAGTATAGCAGCGCCTCCAGTGGTTAGTAGGCGCATTAATCAAAGTTTAATTTATAGCCATTATTTTACTTCCGGGTCGTTTAAATGCTATACCACCGTAGGAGGTCGCTGTGATCTTAGGATGAGTTAGCAAAAATCCATGAGAATAGCATGAGTATTTTTGAAAAATATTAAAAGAGCAGTTCAGCGTCAGCAGTTCGAACACTTCAAATCAGACTATATATATATATAATTATTTATATACTGCATATGCATATATCTTAAAAATCAGAATATTGCTGTAACTTCATCAACTGTGAGTAATTGAAAAATTCGGGCAGATTCGAACAATTAGTGATGCTAAACATACGAGTCTGAAGTATTGTAATTGATTCGTCAACTCTGAAGAAAGCAATTTAAAAATTGAGGTAGATTGGATCAACAGACTGGTAAACTCAAAGTCAGCTCAATATTGTTGCTATTTTAGATAAATTAGAAAGATGGGCAAATCATTGCTAACAAAGTTCATACATAGTTTAAGCTTGCAAATCCTACAAGTCCATTCATCATTGGCCACCTCCTGTAAGCCAGGACTCCAATATTATTGGCATCTTATTCTAAAGCTAAAGACATTTAAGGTAATTATGGAGACGACATTTGATGTCAGTCAATACGTAACTTCCTTAATTTGCTGCAGTTTTCTCAAAAATACGGTAATATTTTGAGCTGTGCGATTAAGATTCCTGGAGTATGCCGCTGCTTCTACTAGGGACAACATTTCATTAACATTTTTGGACTGTCGTTCATTGATCAACCATCAATTTTGAAGCTTCACTAACTTTCAGTATTAATTCGTTTAACACTACAATAGTAGAACGAGTTTATCGACACTTCGTCATACATAAAATACAGAGGTAGTAGTATGTTCCTTTTCCCATTTAAAGAGATGAAATATAAAGCTCTTAAGAATGTTTTATAGAGCCATTGACCAAGGATAGCCAAAGTCTTTAAAGCCACGTAGTTAAAAGGATTTTAAAGTGTTGAGAAGACCAACTAAACCTCTTATGGCCGAATTCTTGGTCATTAGTTAACCATTGGTAAACTAAAATACTAACTATTGTTTAATTATTACTTGTTATTCTTATGGCAGACTAAGCATTGCGAATAAAGAATCATTAGTTAAGCCTTTGCCATTAGCTAACTAAAGACTGTCTGCCGTATTTATAAAAAATAAAGTAGGCTTGAAGTCTGCTTTAAGACAAAATTTTCATACAAAATTTTCTTAAAGTACACTTGAAGTCTACTTTAATTTTTTATAAATACGGCAGTGTGAATTTAGCCATTACAGTTCATTACAGTTTACAGTTTTGATAAGGACAGCAATTCAAGAAAATTACAATGCTTTTCCGCATGTTTACAAGCATATTCCCAATTCAAGATCTCAATTCAAATTCGGATCGCAATTTTTATGTCATGTGGGTTTCTTAGACCATAACCATTACTTCTAATAACCTAAAAAAATTCATTTGTGTTAAATATAGAGGAGCAATGCTGATCATCGAAACAAAAAATTTAACAGCCAGGAAAAGTCTGATGATAAATTTTAATTGTTTTGCGGTTTGTATGGCAAGTAAAGTTGGATATCGTCTACACATGATGATTTTATTCAAAAATAATAATTTTCCTACTGGGCATATTTTGCATATGTATATATGTACTCGTATGTATATCGTAAGTATAATGCAAATTTATGCATGTACCTGCATATTATCGAATAAATACTTGTTTACATTCAAAAGGAGAAAATTCTCCTTAATAAAATTTTTAATTATAAATTATATATGTACATAAGACATACATATATGTCTTCTATCCAAAATGTACCTCAGTATGTATATTTGGATACATATGTATATTTGAAAATCTTATCTATGTAAAGATTTATTTTAAAGCATGAAAATCATAAGGCATCTTTCACATACTACCTTTTGATTAGCAAGACATTAATACCATCTTACCGTACTGTACTTACTGCATTAGTACATATGCTAAGATGGCTGGTTCATCAAACCATTTTCCTGTCTACTCTTATCAAAAACGTATTTAACCAATACATATTACTAAGCTGTCTAAATTCTAGATTCAAATTTATTTGAGACCTGTTAAAATCAGAATTTTGATTAAATGAAATATTAGTTTCAAGAAATAATTTCTTTGATTTCCTAAACTCTGCTGAAGTTTATCCTTATTTTCTAATTTACACGAAGCAAGTTTTATTGAAAAGCTTGATACAATTTATTTCTTGAAGTTTCTTCGGTATTCACACAGCACAATTCTTATTGCTTAAATCGCTAGAATTTTGTATTTGTACATATGTATGTAATACGAATAAGAGAGTACAACGAATTGCTAGAACAATCAAGTGTGTACTCGTCTTATCTTCCCTTTACACCGATGTCTGAAAGCTTAGCTTACAGAATTCCATTGATGTTTGCGGAGACATAATAAAAAAAATAGTTTCTGAACAAAATAAATATTTTGTTTTATTCACCCCTATCGTGAATAAAAATTCCACATGAAATTTGTGCCCTTTTATTTTTGTAACACTGAATTTAAATAGGAAAAATGTGAAAAGGGAACAAATTTCAGGTGGAATTTTTATTCAGGATACGGGTGATTATGGATACCAAATAAAAGCATATTCCAAAATCTATCTGATCATGAACAGTTTCGCTGTAAAAAAATCATCAAAATTAGCGCATTTGGGGTTCAAAAAATACATACATATATAAGTGCATGTTTCTTTTTACCTAGCAAAGGACCGCAACGATTGCGTTTCATTCTTGTTTATATGTTGCAAAATGATCTTTCCACGTTTTATTGTCTCTTACTGCGTCAATATTCAACTGTCGGCTGCCTTGTGGATTCCAGTTTACTGCGTTTCCGAAAATATGAAATTGTGATTCACGCAAATGATGTCCAAACTATTTCCATTTTCGTTTTATTATTTCACATTAAAACTTTTGTTAATTACACGATTTGTTGGCTTTTACTATTTCGATATCCAAATATAGTCGTACGACAGCCTTCGCGATTCCAGTTCTAGTGATGATGGATTCTGATCATCGTAACGCATAATCAATCCATAGCCAATTTCGAGTTCTAATTTCACTTTGAACTCCTGCCTGTTTATGGTCAGTGCCCAGAATTTTTAATTGCTGATAATATTATAGGATTCGGCTTAGGCTATGGTTGCTGAAAACTTGCATTACTTGGAGATCAGTTCCAAAATCGATTGTCATGTTATTGAAATCACATGTTGTTTACAGCAATATTATTCAATTTAGCCAGTTATCATGATATAGGGCGCCAGTAACAGTCACTCTTGACAAGCTATCTTTATTCTTCACTGAACTGGAGATTTTTATTTTTAAATACATACCCCTCGATATGTAATTTTCCTTCTTCTATTTGCAGAATTTAAACACTCCATTTTTTTCCTCATTTAAACAAATTTCCTTTAATTTTAATCCTTATTAATTATGAAAACTACCCCATTAAAAAAAATATAGTAAATAAATTATATATTAAACGTTATTTATTTCTCATACTTTTGGCATTATATTTATTGATATGTAATTATAATTTCATATTACAGAGAGCAATTCAGTTACGCAGCCCAAATAATAAATATGAAACAATAATTTTTAATTTCCTGACAAAAATGAGTTTTTAATGAAGTGAAAAGTATTTATTTATCTGAATGTTAAGTAAAATGTTGCCACAAACAAACATACACAAACACACTCCCCAAGCAACATGTTGCGTGAATGCGTAAATAGCATAAACAGGAAAAAAAACACACTTGATTTTGGTCTGGAATTATATGAGTTTAACATTTTTTTTTCAACGTACACATTGCAAGGGTAAGTTAATGTAACGGAAATAAATTAATTTTATATGAAGTTTAATTTCGAAATTAAAAACACTTTTTGGTAAATTCAATTACTGTTATAAATATTTTTGTTTAATAAAATACTAAACATGTTAAAACAAATGAATGAATGAATGGCCTGCAGTTATTTATACGAAATAAAAACTACAGAAAATTATAATAAATACATCTAGAGAATTGAAAAGGAATGTTGAAAAAAAGACTTATTATTGTGTACGCCTTTTTTAAGCATTTCAAAATTAAGCAATTTGTCTTTAATAACTATTTCCAATTAAATATCAAAAATCAAAAACAAGAAAATTTATTTATTTAGGCCGTTATATTTCAAAATGCTGTATATTTTAATTTGTTTAACATAAATCTTAAATAAATACTTAATGTGTTTTTTTCTGTTTAAATAAAAATTGTACACAAATTTACATTTGTGTTGAGTTTTGTAATTCATTTCGTTTTTGGGGTCTTGAAATGATTAAATAAATTTTATTTGTGGTTTTTTTTTGTTAAATTGAATTCAAATTATGTTAATTAATTTAATATATTGATTGTGTTGTTCTCGTAAAATGTTGATTGTAAATGTTGATTGGATGATCCATTTATTATTCAGGCTCATTGTGGAGGAAACTGTTGACATTATATATTTTTTAACGTTGCTCTTACTGTATATATTAATAATAAAGAGTTTCCGTTTTATATATTTTTTATTTACTGGCCATTACTTGGGCGCTGCGAATATTGGCCCTAGGAAAAATGGCCCCCAAAGAAAAAAACGAAAAAGGCCCAATTTTTTGGATACATTTCATTATAAAATTTAGTCCTAATTTTTTTATGTAAAATCTCCCTAAAGGTTATAAAAATTTATACCAAGATTAAAATGAAAGGTGACCCCAAATATTAGGGCCATTAGTAATGGGCGCTGAGATTGATTTTGAATTAAAAAAATTTTAATAAATTTTTTCTATTAATTAATTCTAATAAATTAATCTAATAAATGTAGAATTACTTCGAATGTCTTTTACTACGTATTTTAGTAAAGACTATGTGTTCTAGCATAGACTACGTTTTCTAGTAAAGACCACGTTGCCTAACACAGACTTCGTAAAGACTAACCCCCTTATTCAAAAACGATTATTAAATTTAACAAACGTTTATTAAGCAAATTTTTATATGCAAATCTGTCTTAATAAACGTTTGTTAAATTTAATAATATTAAATTAAAATGAATAATATTAAATTTAACAAACGTTTATTAAGCAAATTTTTATATGCAAATCTGTCTTAATAAATGTTTGTTAAGTTTAATAATCGTTTCTGAATAAGGGGGGTAGTACATCTTTTTGTAAAGACTACGTCTTCTAGTAAAGACTACATTTTCTTGTAAAAACTACTTCTTTTTGTAAAGACATTGTCTTCTTGTAAAGACTACGTCTTCTTAAAGATTTCGTGTTTTATTAAAGACTACGTCTTTTTGTAGAGACTATGTCTTCTTCTTGTAAAGACTAAACCTTTTTGTAGAGACTACGACTTCTTTTAAAAACTACATCTTCTGTAAAACTGTATATTATAATTTGTCATACGTCTTTTAGTAATGTCTACCTCTTTTAGTAAATACTATTAGTGAAAAGTACTTCTTTCTTAAACAAAATATTATATGTTATATACGAGAATGTATTATATTAAGGCCAAAGTGCAGAATAACACGTAATAACAACTCCTTGAGTATATAGAAAATTTCTCCCCTCTTTTTCAAATCTTATTCTTATCAAATTCTAAAAACACTAACAAGTTTCCATCAGAATATAAACTTCCACAATTACATGTTGTACGTTAATTCTTTAGTAACGACTAATTATAAAATATACAAAAATTCTACTTACTAATAACAATAAATTGTACAACAATAAAGACTCTAAAAAATATTAAATTAAGGCAACATTGTGTGCAAATTGTCTCTCAGCACAAATTTGTTGCACATTTCTTAGTCATACAATAAGAAATTAAATTAAAAATACCACCTTTTGAAGGTAGAAATTAAAGTGCAATAAATTGCAGAACTTATTATAAATGAGCTTATAAATTGTTGATTAAAGTCTAAATGTTTACACTTGAGCCACTGTCGCCGCCACCGCCACAATTGTCCGTCTGGTCTACATGGTTGAGAGCACTATTTCCATTGTTTAATTTTGTAGATTTTACTTTTACGATCCAGTTTATATTTAATTTAATTTATTTTTTTCAAATGACTTTGTTGCTCCATGCAAAACACGCATGCAGTTAATTCACTCTCGTTCTTTTTAATAACTATTCACAATTCATATTTCGTATGAATTCATAATTTAATGAGTAATATTATAGTGGTATTTATGAAAAATTATTGTTAATTTTTTTTAATAAGTTTGAGAAACATGCAATAAGATGTGTTAAATGTAATAAAATGTATGAAAAAGGTAGGCAATTAAATGAGTAAGCAAGTGGCATTTTACTAATTTAGTAGGAGCTGTAAAGTTTTAAAGTTTTAAAGGGAATGTAGCTAAGATTAAGGACTAAAGTAGTGATGTGTTTAAAGAAACATATAAAAACGTTTATACAAACGTAGTCTTACATGTTATATTGAACACTACGTCTTATTTTGAAACTTACGTCTTATATTGAATACTACATATTATATTGAAGGCTACGTCTTATATTGAATACTACGTAGTATATTGAAGGCTACGTCTTATATTGAAGACTACGTCTTATATTGAAGACTACGTCTTATATTGAAGACTACGTCTTATATTGAAGACTACGTATTATATTGAAGACTACGTCTTATACCAAAGACTACGTCTTATACAAAAGACTGATTATTATACAAAAGAATACATATTATACAAAAGACTACGTCTTATATAAAATACAAGATTTTAGACAAAAGAATATGTGTTCAAAGACTACATCTTTATACTAAAGAACTATGTTTGCATACAAGACTACATCCTAATACAAAATACTACGTCTTATACTGAAAAATATGTCTTAAACACTTTACTCTATGTATAGAACAACATTTTTTTTATAACGACAACTCTGTAAACCTTTCCACCTACACTTAACAATCTTTTACAATCTTGCCACAATAAATTTTTATTAAGACAATTTAAAATTAAATATAAAAACAACTAAACACCGTAAACTCACTCTCTTATTGACCAGTTAAACAATCAATGAAATCTAAATAATAAAAATAACAAAAACACTTTAAAAACAAATAAAAAGCAACTTCTCTTGAAATTGGATAAAAGTCATACAAAATTGAGTTTGGAACTCTTTCTTCACACAAAAAAATATTCATGACGTCATGACTGCAAAAAAAAAATACAAAAAATGTTGTTAAATAAAAATAATAAAAAGGAGAAATATTAAAAACAAAACTTAACGAAACAAAACGAAACGAAAAAGACTCTTAAAAACTCCCTGCCACAAAGTAAAACTCTTAAGAAAGTATTGCTCTTAAGATCTATTGGCCATAGAAAACGGGTTTCATCTTAAAGTTTAAGTTTATCCATGGCATTATGTTTGTTTAAGACATGCGTAGATGCTCCAAATTTTGTTGTCGTTGTTGTTATTATTTTATTTATATTTATATTTTTTTCTTGCTTGTCATGCCATAATGACTAAGGAGTGGGTAAGGTCAGTAATTAAATGCAGGCAAAATAAATACAGCTTCAACTCATACCGCACTAAACTACACTACATACATACATACATATATCTACTGTACGTGTATGTTTCAAGTCTTAAGATTATTGCAAGTTGCTTTTGGTTTTCTACTCATTGTTAGAGGAGGAGGGCGGAGAATGTTAAGAAATAGAAATTAAAATTGATGGGATATTTGCTTGTACATACACATGTTGTATGATGACTTGGGTGCCACACTCATACTCTTTGCAACTGGAGCTTGTATTTTAGTCTACTCGTACATGATGTGTTTATATGCAATGCACTATAATGATTTAGAATTTGCAATTAAATAGACGAGTATTTTAGTAATTAATAATGAAATTAATGCAGAGAAAACCACAATGGTAATTTATATTTATTAAAAATTTAAATAAAGAACAAAAAAAACGTATACTAACAATTGAATGCAGACTTTTGAGGTTTCTAGGAGAATTAAAAATTCGGAAGTATTTATGCATATTTTTTTTTTGTGTAATAAAACAATTAAATAGTTTGATGTAATTTCAATTAAAATTTGTAATAAATATTTAAGTGATTATTTGAAAAATTTTAAAATTTAAAACTGAACTTGATTATTCCCAGTTGAATTTTAAGTGCAAAAATTTTACTATTTCTGTTATTTTCATAATTTCATAATTTCGTTTTGTAATCATGAAAAAAAAATTATTTTTCTTTCCTCTTTAAAAAATACATCAAAATTCTGCCAAAATCTCTAAAACATCAGAATTTTTTAACTTTAAATAAAAAAAAAAAACATTGAGTGTTCATTAATTAAAGACTATACGAAAGCAGTTTTATAACTCCCAAATAATTTTCTTAAAATCCCCAAAAACCTCAAAATACTAAATATTGATATTGTTAATTTAAAGCTTGTTGTAGAATATTTGAAATATTTATGTGATTACAATACAATTTAATGCATTTCAAACTGAGATTTATTATTATTACCATTCATATTTTAAAAATCCTAGGAAACCGGGTGTGTTAAAATTTAAACTATTTTTGTTATTTCCAGAAGTATTTAAAAACGAAAACTACTTTATAGTTATATTTTTTTTTAATTCCTAAATATTTTTTCAAAAATCCCCAAAATACCCAAAAGCTAAAATCTTAAAATTTCCATATAAACCATTTTAATTGATTGTTCAAAAATTTAAGTCACACAATTCTCAAAATATTTTCACAAAATCCCCAAAAAACCGGAAATTTTAAATTTTCAAAAATTCTAAAATCTGATTAATTCAAAATAAAATTTTGCAATGTTTAATTGAATAGTGAAATATTTAGTGTATTTCTATGTGAGTTTCATTATTCTCAATTAAAGTTTTAAAATCCCCTGAAATTGGTGTAATTAATTATTAATATTGTTTATTATTTCCACAATATAAGTTTTAAATTTAAAAATGATCCCAACAAATCTCAAAATTGAGCAGTAAATTCGGAACCTTATTAACAGACTTTCAAATTCCCAAATTATTTTCTTAAAATCCCAAAAACCGAAGAGTTAAACATTTAAAAAAATCAAACAAAATCAGGAAATAGACTTTTTAATTGATTGTTTCGTAATTACGGTCTTTATTTTCTTAAAATTTCAAAAACCGGGAAGTTAGAAATTTCAAACATTCTAAAAAAAAAATACTGAAATATTATTTTTTAATTGATTGTTCAACAATACATGACTTTATTTATAAATTTTCGCAATTTCCAAATTATTTTCTTAAAATTACAAAAACCGGGAAGTTAAAAATTTCAAATATTAAAAAAACACGAAATAAACTTTTTAATTGATTCTTCCGTAATTCCGGTCTTTATTCAGGGACTTTCATAATTTTAAAAATATTTTCTTAAAATTTCAAAAACCGGGAAGATAGAAATTTAAAAAATTTTAAAAAAGTTACTGAATTAGTATTTTTAATTGATTGTTCAGCAATGCTTGACTTTATATATGGAATTTCATAAATCCCAGATTATTTTCTTCAAATCCCCAAAAATCAGGAAGTTGGTTAATTAAAACTGAAATTTAACAACATTTAAATGATGTTGTTAATTGCCAATGCGATTTCCAAAATGCACTGGGAAGTTTGCCCCGATTTTGTGGTTTTCAATACCAA
Organism: Bellardia bayeri; assembly: GCA_950370525.1. Lineage (NCBI taxonomy): Eukaryota > Metazoa > Arthropoda > Insecta > Diptera > Calliphoridae > Bellardia > Bellardia bayeri. The sequence goes on from OX493268.1 coordinate 4,553,461, forward strand.
TATACTCATGAATTTATCTCTTTATCGCAAGGTTAAAATCTCTAACAAAATTATTTTTAGTTTGACTTATAACGTACATTTCAAGTTGCACGAAAACCAATAACTTTGATTATGGCAAATAAAGTTTATGCCACTAAACCGTTAGCTCACCAGACTCTCCCACAATAATATTTACATACATATATCTTATAATACTTTAGATATTTGAAATGCTTGCCTAACTGTAGCAGTGTATAGGCAAATTGAGTGGCAGACACAATGAACTAATTGAAATTATCAACAACCACCATTGTTTTACAACAAAACTCCTTTATTGTCATCCATTCGGCTTGGTTACTAAGAATTTGTTATTGTTGCTACAGCTAACTAGTGCCATTGCTCTTTTTCAATATTAATGGAATTCTTATAAAATTGTTTTTATTGAATAAAGCTGTACCTGTACATCATCGTCATAAGGAACAAAGGTAGTATTAATACAAAATCAGTCTCACCGCACACCATGCTTAAAAAGTATTGAGAACCACAACAAAATGTCTTTTGTTTTGCAAATATAGAATAAAACTCCTCACACTTGGCCATATATTGGATATAGTGTTGGATCGCCTCTTCAATATTATAAACTAATCCTTCTTACTACCAGGCATGTATGTATGTATGTATGTATGTACGAGTTTGTATGTATGTATATAAACAACAAATTTTTGAACTGTAACAAAATTTAACCTCATTGACCGAACGCATACGTTAAACATCGAATGTGAATTAGTGAGTAACGATGTTCAACTGACAATGAGTTTTTTTTGTTTTTTTTTTATTTTTGGTATTGGTTTCTTTTTGTTGTTGTTGTTATATTTTTGTAGAACTAGTAGCAAATGCAGCAAAATGATGCATAAACAGCAGGCAGCTTTATTAAGTATTCGTGATAGTAGTAGAGCAATTGTAAGGAAGGTGGTCTTAAAATTTGCACACATTTTCTACTGCTGCAGCAACAACTTGGCATTAAAGTATCAGGCAAGTAGTTTTAGACCGGGTAAGATGATAGTAGTAACTGTGTTTTCGTTATTGTTGCTTGTGTGTTTATTGTTGTTGTTGTTGTTGCTGCTGTTGTGTTATTTATTTGCTATGGCATCTGAACCAAAGAAACTTAAAAACGTTTCGACGAATAACGACAGAAATGCATGCATAATTTCTAAACATAATTTAATTTATAGATGAACAACAAGAAAAAAAACATTTACTCTGTTACTCAACCATACAAAGAAATCCCCACAAAGACACACACACACATACACACTAAAAATTACAAATATTCTATGAGCGACAACACAGTTTCCCAATTTGAGATATAAAATTAAATTCCAAATTAAACATTTTTTAGTGAATTCTTAAAAATTCTTGCTAAATCTCCAAAATGCCTGAAAAAGATGGCAAGTGCCAATGTTTGTTCTTATTATTAGTTTGAAATATTCCAACATTTTTTTTAGTTAAATCCCAAAAATTTTTAGAAAATCCCCAAAATAGCACAAAAAGTTTGTTATTATTATTATTATTATTAAAACTTTCAAATATTGCAAAAATTTATCTTTATCACTTTTTTGGTGAATTCCAAAATATTCTCGGATAATCCCCAAAACTCCAGAACAAACGGGAATTTTAAAAATTTTAAATTTTTGTTATTATTATGATTATAAGTTTCATATATTGCGTAAATGGGATGGAACAAAGCTTTAAATTTGTATTACTTTTGTCTTGAAATATGTTTTATATGGTGTGCATGAACTTTTAGCACATTTTAAAATAAAAATTCTAAAAATTACTACCTAAAGCCTGCTTAGAGCAGGATTTAATTTTTTAATTATATATTTAATAATGGAAATGGTGCCCTTTGAAGTATAAATGTATATGAATGATAGTTATTGATATACATACGTGCAGATAGAGAATACAAATATGCTTACTAACATACGTTTTTCGTAACCAAAATAAATGAACAACAAAATTTTGAAATTGAATGTTAAGTAGCGAAAAACGCAAGACAGCTGCAATTTGCATGAAAAAATAGATAGATAGATACAAACATATGTATCTACAGACAGTAAGACACAAAACACAAAAACATACAGACCAAACATAAAGCAAATACCCGTAGATACTGGGAATCACACACAAACCTACACAACTTCCCCCCCCCCCCAACTTATTCTGGTCTTGTTGCTAAAATCTTCTGCAATATATTTTGTTGTTATTTGTGCACTATTTTTCAAGCATCAAAATAAAGTAAAGAGTATTTGTACATTAAATGCAACATATGCAATAAAAGAGAGGTCCTCTGCAGCAGCATCATTATCATCATGATGCCACTGCTTTCCTTCCCCCATATAGTAAATATTTAAAATAGTATACATATACATATGTATGTATGTATGTAAATTGTGTATTCTATATTATATAAAGGGTTTTTTGTTTAAAGAATTTATTACATGTACGAGTACTGCAACATTTATTTATATTGTTAGAAGTATGTGTAAAGTAAAATAAAACTTCAACACCCAAGTTGTAAAAGTAGGTGTTAACTATTGGAAATTCTTACTAGAAGTTGCCATTCTTTACTTATCATTTTCTTTACTTAGTAGTTACATTTTCTTCTTTGGAACATTGCTGAGAATGTTATTTCATGTTAACACTTTCTAAATGCATAAATGATGTTAAATTTATTGTGATAATTCTGCAGGGTATTTCCAGTCATTAATAATGTAAATCATAGACATTTTGGCAATATGAATGTTAGATTGAAGCTGAATGAAGAACGCATAATTTTAATAATTCCAAAAAAAATTACAAAAAACTGGTAAGTTTGAATAGTCAAGGACGAACGTAAGATAAATTAATATAATTCCTACAGAAAGGATAAAAGTAAGCATAATTTGTATGACTTCTTTCATATTCCCAAAAGTAAATCTCAAAAAACATTCGCAAGTAAGAAAACTTAAAAAAAATTCTCGGAAAAAAGGAATTGACAAATTTAAATAATCTTTTCATTATCACCGTAAAAAATAAAAATAACGGAAAAATGTCTGTTTGAAAAGTTTTTTATAAATTCCTAAAAATTCTGTGAAAAATTCCCAAAATCCCAGAAAAAAACAGAAAGCAACAATATTTTTATAATTATCCAGCACTTTATTGCAAATTTATTGAAATTGCTAAATTCAACATATTTTTATTACTACTCGGAAATATGTTTAAATAATGTAAAAAAAAAATTATAATTTTTTTAGTAAATTCTTAAGAAATCACAGAAATGTTTCCAAAATCCCAGAAAATCGGAAAATGATAAAATTTTAATATTTTCTTACAAAAAGTTTGAATTATCAAAAAAATTGATTGTTGTCACATTTTTAGTAGATTCAAAAAACTCAATAAAAATCCCCAAAATCCCAGAAAATGTAAAACATAGAAATGGTTTTATTATTAAAGTGAAATATGTTAATCTTATATAAAGCAAAAAATTTATTTATAGTAAATTTTTTATAAATTTCTAAAAATTTCAAAAAATCCCAGAAAAACCGAAAGTGGCAAAAAGTAAAATTTCCAAATTTTTAACTTTAACAATATTTTTAATAGTTTTTTAACACATTCTTATTAAATTCTGAAAAAATCCCCAAAATCTAAATTTTATTCGGTGGTCTAGATATTTCCAAGGCGTTCGACTGAGTCTTTTATCGAAACTTATTGCGTTTGGTGTCAGTGATAACTTCCCTAGATCTATATCGAACTTTCTCAGAAATCACACTATACGAATTGCTATAGATGGGATATCGTCAGAAGAGTTAAAGATTAAAGGTACGATCACACTTGGCAAATAGTTACTCAAAAAAGCGTAACCACTTGTTTTAGCACAAATTTGTTTGATGTTGTTTACTCTTACAAGAGTTTTGCAAGACCAAACAGCATCAAACAAAATAAAACTAAATATTTGTTGTGTTTTGGCAAAAAAAAGTTTTATGAAATATATGTTATTTAGCGGTTACCTCTTGTTCGCCAAATATTACCTAAGTGTGGCTACGTTCTTTCCTCTACTTTAGTTCTTGTCTGTCTAAATTACCTTCTGCGTCAAACTTCCAATCATATCTATTATTTTGCAGATAATAGCAACATTTGGCATTCATATTCATTCAATTACAGAACAAGCCTATTAGTGATGTTTCAATGAGGCAAAACTTGAATTAATCACTTAACCAAGATCTTGTGACAATCTCTGAATGGCGTAGTGCGAATAAAGTCGATAACACATAAATGCACGACAGATCATGTTGCTTCATATGTTTTTATGAGCATTATCAATATTATGAAATCCGAAGCTCTTGACGTTCTAGGCGTAATGTTCAGTGTGATGTCCGCTGGACTAAACACAATTTTCTAGTGTCAAAAAAATTATTCAAGTGCCTCGGTTTTTAAAGACATTGTAGGAAATACTTCTTAATACTTTTTATTTACACCACCAATAATCACCGAAAATGCAATACAACTCTCAGGGCCGGTGTGTCGAAGTCTTTTTTGAAGCATACAGAAAGGTGATTATCGGTGACAGTGGGGTATCCAACTCTATTGACTCTCTTGACCATCGCCGCAATGTGGGTTGTATTTCACTATTCTGTCGATACTATAGTGTAATGTGTTGTTTTAATTTTTTATGCAATACACGTACTTCAGTAAGGACTAAACATGTTGAATTTGATCACATTTTTGGCAAACTTAAAAATTTGAAACTTTAAAAATTCGCGGAGTCTCAACATCTGATAGATAATTTATTATCATTAATTTACCAACTTAAGATTTTTTTTTTATGTTCAACAAAAGGTTTTAATAACATTTTGCCATTTATTATAGAAATCATAAATCATAATAACATTTGGTGGTTTTATTATTTTTTGTCAAAACAAAATTACAAAAAAAAGAAGAAAATATAATAATGTAAATGTAATATTTATTGAGGCATAAAATTGTATTAATTTTTTTTCAAACCCTTGTAATAAACAAACCCATGAATTATATATTAACCAACAAACAATGTAGAGACAGTTTAGGAAAAGTTCCTCGATATCTTAAATATATATGATATATACTTCTTAAAATCAAACAATTCCCGATGTTTGCTTATAATTCAGGAAACAAGAAGAACAATTAGTAGTTCAACTTTTTCAAAATTTACCATTATATTGTCCTTTATTGCATTTATTCCTTCGAAATTCCTACTAAAATGTTGCTGGTCATAAGCCACCATTGACATAAAAAAAGTATCCATGACAATCAAAAAAAGAAACTTTGTTCTATAATATTAAATTAAATGTATTTTTATGGCTTACCTGGCAAATTTTAGTACAGTACAGAGGCTGGCTGGCAAGAGTTAAGCGCAGAGTAAGTGATGACATAAAAAGCAAAAAAGCTAAAATAATTAAATTTATGGGGATAAATATATATTTTTTGTAACCACCAAAATTAAATAAAACCAACCAACTAACAACGAAACAATAAATTTAATATAAATTCTCCAAAAAAAAACTGCTTTAAATAATTTTTGCCATAAATACATAAGTTTTTTTTCTCCCATTCACGTGTATTAACCAATTTTAATTCTATAAATCCTTATTTTATGTTGACAATTTTCATGTTTTACCAATTCTCTTTTGCTGCTTTTCTATCTCTTCTGTCTATGTGTCCATGTTTTTGAAATTCTTCAGTTTGATATTCAATATTTAATATGTAAAAGATGACAAAAAAAAACAGAAAAACAGCAACTAACTACACATGACATTCATTGAACTGCATATGTATATGTATGAGAGCGAGAGAGTATGTTGACTTTTTACTGTTTGTTGTGTTTTTTTTTTTTATATAATCTCGTCTTGTCTGTTATTTTGTAGGGGACCTTGAAAATTGTTCCAACAAATGTTCTTGAAACGGAAACGGAAATAACTTTAGACAAAACAAGGTTTTTGACACTGACAAACTACATGTAATGGTTTTAGTAAAGGTTGTTTTTATTGGAGACCAAAATGACTTAATTAATAACTTGACTTGTGATGACCATTACAATGACTACAGTGATTATTAAATGACATAAAATGTTTATGAAGGTAGAGCCAGTGCAGTATGTGATTTGAAGTTTGGTTTTCGCATAACACTGTGCCGCACTAAAGTGTGCTGAAGACAACTGTAGCGGGCCTACAAATCTATAATACTCTCAAAGGTGTCTGTAAAATTAGTTTTGAATAACGGCTCAATAACGTAACATTGATCCAATTGTCGATGATATTACCAAGTAGGTATTTCAAAATTTATGAGACACATTCTTAAATTCTTACATTCTTAATATTTTCTAAACATGGAGATTATAAGGTACCAAAAGCTTTGACCAATTGATATAACTAGAGGAACATCCTCATTTTGCTTACCTCTATATTCAAAGTAATGCATATAAACATGAACAGGCAGTATTTTGACCCCATGGGAATTGCTTGAAATATGCAAATACTCTTCGAGTTAAAACTTACCGCTTTACTTAGTAAAAGGAGATTCAATTCGATGTATATTTTACATATCACGCGCCACTGCCATCATCGTCTGCAAATTATTATGAAAGTTGTCGTTCTATATGATCATCGTCATCACTTTGTAAGCATCTAATTTTTCATTCCAAATAAGTCTACTGGTCGCCTAGATCATGTCATAACACACCTCTTTCTTTGGGGTTATTTTAAGTAAAAGGTGAGCAGCTAATTTCGCATTCCAAACCAGTTTAGTGGCCCCCTACATCTTTCTTTGGAGTTAGTTAAAGTCAAAAGTTTTTTTTTACTTTTCGAGACTTGGTAGACCATATTGTTGAGTTCGCGGGATACCGTAAGCATGGCAGGAAAGAGTGATAGAAAAGTGTTGCGGTCAACAATTGAATGATATTATAATTGAAAAGTTAAAGTCATTGATTGTTTTTTCGAGTCATAATAAAAATTTCCATATCCAAATTTATTTTAAATTTAATAAAATCAAAATTAATCACCCGTGTTAAGAAAAACTTTATATATGTATGTATAACAGATGTTGTTGACCAATATTAGACTTATTAAGATTCAATGCGATGTTGAAACTTTGTTTTTCGTGGTATCGTAGATTATCTATATTAAATTTCTTGTGAGTCTTGGTAATTTTGTGTTAAGAATCTACTTTCTTCTCTTTGATTTTGGTGTTTCCCAAATCTTTTGAACGTGCTGCCCAATGTAGAGTTCTAGCAGTTTCTAACATACTCATTTATATTCCCTTTTTAAACTTGAAATTTAAACTTTGTGAAGCATTTGTGGGTTTCAATGGTGTCCTTGAAATAGATTGTCGAACTTCTGCTTTCCGATAAAGAAATGTTGAATTTTTTCACTTTAAAACTGTGAGAAATGTTTGGCGTTTTGGTGATCTTCTCTTGAATAGCTTATCAATCTTCTTACTGATAAAGCCATTATGGTGTGGAATCCATATCATCTCAAGATTTATGCAATTGAGGTAAGTGTTTATTTTATTTTTACATTGAATAGCATTACGGAATTTAAGATTATCTATACATTAAGGTATTAGTAATCGCTTGAATATTCACAAAATATGTATTGCAGGTTTGTCAATGATCCTTTTTAACTTCTGTAATCGTCGAAGGTATTATGACCTGAGAGAACGAAATTATTCGCCTAAATTTTAACTTTGATCTTAGAATTCTATTTCATTTTACTCACCAATTATTTCTGTTTTTTTTTACAGATCGGAACCTTGGTTATTCCTAACTATTGCTACCTTATTTCATTCTTCACATATTAGCATATATATAAATTCCCTTTGTAAATTTAAACTCATTTAGAATTACATATGTGTGTGTAACTACATGTTTTAAAATTAAAACGCTTTAACTTCCTTTAACTAAAATTTCCAATAACTATAATTCTTATTTAAGTTTAAACTTAAATATTTTAAATCCTATACAAAAAATTATTATTACAACACCTCTTTTTCATGACATCTAAAAAGTAAGGAAAACAGCTTAAAAAAATTAAATTTTTATACTTGTTTACTGCTCTACAACTGTCCGCCCCGTACAATGCAAATATTTTTACCAATTAAGTTTAATCCTTTAAAGAAGTCATTCAACCTTACAACTTTTAACTGCAAAACAACAGCACTCACCTACATCCTGAAACAAGTGGCCAAATCAAGAAATACAGACACATACTCGTACATTTATACACATACATGCATGACTGTTGGAGAGCACACGAAAACGGATATAGGGATACATGGCAGACAAATCGAAAAGACAAACAATTCAAATATTTTTCTTTAGAATTCTATACAGTTTTAAATATTTTTGTGATGTTTTTTATTTTTTTGTTTCTTCTTACTTTTTGTCTATAGAGAAGACAGAATATGTAGAATAGCAATAAAAACAATAAAAGAAATGTCACAAAAGCTTCCGGCTATGAAAAGCTAGAAAATAAAAAAAAAGAAGCATAAACTCCCTACTTGGTTTTAGAAATATGTATGTACTTGTATACAGAAATACAACGTTATGCAAACAGGGTGTAACAGTAGTGCTGGGTAGTGTGCATAAGCAAACAGTTTATCTAAAGGATTTAGCAACAGAAGGATATTCAACTGTTAGAAAGCAGGAGTTTGCAAGAAATGATGTGTCAATATTTTCTCGATTTATTTTTTACTTTCTTTGAAAAAAAAACAAAGAATTTAAAAGAATATTTTTTTTTCTGTTTTGGTAGTATTGCTAGAGACAGGGTACATAACTTGATTTTTATGTTGTAACACTTTCAGACAGTCAGTACTTTTGATACGAATTGTGTTGATTTTTATCTTTCCATTTTTGTATTTGTTTGAATGTTTTGAAAACATTTGGAACTATATGATTTGTAGAGACAAATGGTTTAAAAAAAATACAAAAGGAAACAGCAAGTAACGTCTAAAGATTTTCAAGGACATTTGGTTGAGAGAAGACATACATATATGAATATAACAAATATATGTCTGTGTATATGAGTTTAAAGAAGCATGTGTTAGCAGAATTTCTCAAAATTAAATATTTTTCTAAGTAAAAACAAAGAAAGGGAAAGTAGTAAAACAAAAACAGTTAAATCAAACAGCAAAAAAAAGGACTTTTGAATACAACTAAACTAAATATTTTAAACAATTTAAACTATTCATTGTAGTTGGTAAAACTAATTATCTTTATTTAAAATGTTCTTATTTTTTGTTCTTTAAATATCTTTGGCAGCAAAATTTCCCCTTGTTTTTTTTTTTTCTTTAAACATTGCTTAATTATGTTAGACAGAGATAGCATATTAAACATACCTCATTAACTTAAACAAAAATTAACCAGAAAAAAAATCTGTAAAAAAAAATTCAAATAATAATGCGCATAAAACAGCTCTATAAAAACAATTTTAGCTTTAGCTTTTGTTAAACCAGCATATTTCCTTAACATCGAACATCCTAAAGGACCAATCACAAATTCTGTTTTCCAACCGCTAACAAAAAAAAATGAAAAAGAAAAATTCAACACAGCATACAGATGTACTAAATGTATATTCCTTAATAAGGAAAAAAAATTCGCGCAATTTTCCACCACCATCACTGATGTGAGCAACTATCGCGGGGCATTTTTTCTTTCTTCATGTTTTTTCCTGAAAAAAATCTTGTTTTTTATATTTCTATTTATTGTGTTTTCCCCCAAGAAAATGAGGAAATTTTTGTGTGAGCTTTAGCTTCAGACATCTCATCTCCTTAACGAACAAATGGCAATTTTTATATTTAAGAGCATTTTCTGTCTTGTGACTAGCATTGTAATGATGTAAGAGAATTTAAGCTTAGAATAAGCACAATCTTAAGAGTTTTTGTTAAGAATTTTAAAGAGTAAGAATTTTGTTTTGTAGTAGTTTCCTATGAAAAAGAAATTTTAAAACAATTAAGACACACTCTTATCTAAAAATGTAATTAAAAGGTGTATTGGAAATAGGTCGTGATTTAGTTCTTAAAAATGTTACCGATTCCACTCTTGTTAATTCTCGGGGAAATAGAAACAAATCTGAACTGAAAGCAAAGAATAGGTATTTTAACAAATCCAAATTTCTTTATGTTCGTTTGTTAGTATAAAAGAATATTCTGTTTTAAATTACCGATGTCAAAATTTGTGTTTATTTGCAACATCTTTAAAAGTTTTTTTTTTAATAATGTTATGGTCACTGTAATTATTTACATAATTGCGGCATTAACATTATGTTTACATGTTTCCCGCAATAATTTTTTAGAAATTTTATAACATAGAAAATCATATAAATACTAATAAATAATAATAAATATTCTACTTGTTATAAATTGTTTTAAGAGTTTGTTATGTTAAAGTTTTCATATCCTTTTTTTCATATAACAAGTAATTCTTGAAATTTATAAAATTATAAAAAAATTTTATTGAAGAAACTACTCAAAGAGTAGCGAAATATTGAAATAAAATTTCATTACCAAAATCTTAATAATAATAATGAACTTCATATTGTTAAAACAAAACATGTACGAATGTTGAAATGATTGTGGTGATCATGTACAACTGTAGGTTTGCCTGCTTTTAGAAGCGTTAGTTTTAGTTTTAAAAGTGAAAACTGTCTTTTGAGTTTCACATCTAATTTCAGAAATAAAGTATTTAAATTTCACTGAAACTGAAATAGAAATAGAACACATGATTTGGGTATTTATTGCTAAATCCTTTGTTAAAGGTCGTCATCTTGCCGCGATGCGGATGCTTAAGTGTGTTGACCTATGAGGCCGTACTGGCAGGGCCAGCAACTTTCTCAGAGTGTTTCATGGTCTGCTGTAAAATCCAAGGTTGAGCAGCAGTTCCTACAATCTGGCATTATGTATAAAATGCAAAATCCGATTCCATCTGTAATGTCCACAAAAGAATCTCTTAATGAGATGGCAAGATATTTCTCAGTACGACTCTTTTGGATACTGAGCTTGAACTGCTTTTTGGATACATTGGCCAAGACAGGAGCCGCACTCCCTGCAGAGGAAACTTGATGATCAATTCTACAAATGCGCCTAAACTTGGTGGCTGCTTGAGATGTGCCACAGCAAGGGCAATTTGGTTCAAATATGACTGTACGTCGTTTTCTCTGTCACTGTCCGGCCCTTGCGGAGCAAAGATTAGATAGCCTGAGCGGATCTATCCGAAATAGACGTCAGAAGGCTAGATGCCTTAATATGTGCATCAGGATGGTTTGGTTGAATACTTTCTTGACTTAAAATTGGTCAGTTGCTGAGTTTATTATCTGCTAGCGGATCTTCTTTTTCCAGGTATCACGATTATATCTATTGCCTTTTTAACCAAACCTAGGGATTTTAAAAGGTGTTTTAAAAGACATTTTAAAATACTCTGATGCTTCAAAACTGTTTATCTTTTTTTAGAATGGATAATAGATATGTTTATTTACAGCAGTTTGCTGTTAGATTTTATATGCACATCAATAAAAATTTTTCTGTCTACGAAATATAAATTCTTGGTTCTTATTCAATTTGGAAATTTATTTGCATTTGCAATTATATATAAGTCAACTAGAGCTCTTCCTTAGGACCAGATATCCAATGGAAATTTTGTAGAAATGACAACAAACTTGCCATCTCAACAACTATCTAAGTGTTGACCTAATTATGTAATTAAGGCCAAGATAAGCAGAAAAATTCTCTCAAAGAAAAAACTTGTAAATGATAATTAATTAATATTAATTTGTGCATCGATTGACAAGAATGAACTGTCCGTTTCCCAAATATTTATGCTTATTTAAATAAAATTTCGGAATTTTTATATTGATTTATTTTAAATAATTAGCTAGTATTCACACAGACTATTTCTTAGGACTTTCTGTCCATGTGCATCTGTAGTTCTATGAAATTAAGGAGTTTTATTTTATAATTCGCGAATAAAAAACTTTTATTCGTTTTAAATTATATTATATTGCAAACGAATACATAAATAGCATACATATATTTTTATCTCATATTTAAAATACTGAAGGATATATGCTGCAACATTACAACTTTTCATCGATAACATTGGAATATATACATTTGAAATATTACTTAATGGATATATATGATGAATATGATGGTGAAATAAATATATTTTAAAATTAAAATTCCATGTATTTACTCATATTACTTTTGTATTTATTTTAAATATATTATTTAAAACTACAAAGCATTTCAAAATTATAAAACATTTACAAAAATAACAAACACAAAAGCTTCTTTTCAAAATACTCTTTATCTAACAACTAACATGTATTTTTCTAAATACTTTACTCTTAATTTAGCCTGCGAAAACAAAAACTTTTCTAAAATGCTCTTAGCAAAAATCCATGGCGTCAGAAGCAACAACAAGCAGGTCCTCTTTATGTCACAACACACACAAATAGCACAGCAGCAGCAACGACAACAAGGATAACAGCAACAAAAACATTATGCTTTTAATTTTTCACATTAACGCAATGTCAGGAAAACACACACACAGACGGACACATTTATAAAAAATAGATGAAAATAAGAAAAGCGTATAAAAAAAGAAACAACATTTGTTAGAAAATTTATTTTTTTTTATTTTTCTTGTTGTTGTTGTTTGTGCCATAATAAACCCAAGTAGTAACCAAGCCAAGCCTACTCACACACAGCTAAAATCAAATGATACAAGGCCCACAATACACAATTTTCTAAACCAATCGCAACACATTTTACGGCTCGTTTTTTGATTCGGTTGGCGACGCATATAATGCGCGCGAAATATTCACACACACAGCATACATTTTATATATTTGAGTGTGTAAGTGAACGACAACAATGTTGAGAAAAAAAATATAGTTAATGTTGCAAATCACAAGAGGTATGAGAACGAATGAAAATATGAAGAAAATGGGTGTGAGAGAGATAGAGTAAATAGTATGAGGCATATTAAAACAATAATAACAATAACAATATTCAACTCAACAAAAAAATATAATTTAATGTAAGTAGTTGTTATTGTTGTAGCAGTTTGGGAATAAAGTATTGGGAGTACTGATTGTAGTTGTGCACAGCGTATGAGTAATATTAATTGCGATTTAGAAAATAAATTGCTGCCTACTTTGAGGAGTCCCAGAATATTTTTTATATTTTGTTGAGTATTTATTTAAAAATATATATATGTATATGTTTTGTAACAAATTTTATGCTGTTAAGCACCCTTTCAAATATTTCAAATTATTTCTCTGTAATTTACTTTTGTTTATTTTTGCCAGACATTGATGGTCTATAAAAAGTCTGGTTTTTTAAATAGAAATCTTATGAAATTGTTATAGTGTTTGCAACATTTTAACATACATGCCATTATTTTCATTTTTAAATTCTTAACATAAAAGAAGTAAGTAAGATTTTTTCAATTTGATATTTTTATGAATTTTTTATTTTTCGCGAGTTTTATTTGACAAAAAATTTTCATAAATTTGTTTTGTAAAAAAAAGAACTGGTTTTAAATTCGCGGGTTTTATTCTTTTAGTTCGCGAATTCATTTTCTTAAATCTGTTTTTAAATAGTTTTATGATATTTTTTAACGATTTACTTGAAATAATTAGCTAATATTCACAGCGACTAACCAATATGCGTTTAAAACCGAACTCCGAGAGTTTTATTTTTAAATTTCGATATTCGAGGAGTTATTTTAAAATTCGTGACTAAAAAATGTGGTTCATTTTAAATTAAAATATAGATTTGGTTTGTAGCTGGTATTCTGAATTCATCAGATCTTTTATAAGAAATCTTTTGGATCTGCAGAGCTGGATTTTCTTTCATTGTTTTTTTCTAAAGTTTTTTAATATTTACTGGAAATAATTAGCTAATATTGACACAGAATAATGGATATATATTTGTTTACATCTGTTGTTTCTCGAAATTCAGGATATATTTTAAAAATCGCGAATATTTTTTTTTTATTTCTATAATTTGTATTTAGCTGATATTTACACAGACTAATTGTCATGCACTTCTTTTCCTTTATGTATGTTGTTTTTCCAAATTCCGGAGTTTTTTTTTAAATTTAAGAATAAAAATTTGTATTCGTTTTAGAATTTTATTATTTTACAAAGGAATTAAAAAGTTTATTTGTAGTTTGTAGAAGTTTATATTTAAATGTATTTCATCTTTCGTTAGCAATTTTCTACATATGAACGAATGACAAGAATATAAATTTCCTTTTCAAAATTCGTCGTTTTTTTTCAATGAAAATATGGCTTTTTTAACAGTTTTATATATATTTATGCGAATTAAATTGCTGATATTTATATAAACTAATTCATGTTGATTCATGTTCCTACATACATTCTTTTTAAAAATTCGTTAAAAAATATTATTCGTTTTAAATTATATTCTCTGGTAAAGGATCTAAAAACAGTATTGAGAAATATTATTACAACTTTTATAAACAAATTAGTTTGGTGATTACAGGATTTGAAAAATCATATTAGCTATTTCCAAATTATTCTACATTTTTTAACAAATGTTGCCATATAAAACAGACTTCCAAATTGATGGATGAGTTTTCCTTGTAATGAGTTAATTTTTAGTCATTAATTTCCGTATTACATTACATTACATTAAGACACTTTTAAGTAGCGTAACTATAATATTCGTCTCAACTAAATACATTGTACTACTACTTGATTTTATTTTATTTATCATTTTAAATGTTTATGTTTTTTTAAAACGAACACTAAAAATTATATATCTACCTATATATACTCATATATACGAATATATGTATGTATATTAAAAAAAACGCCAAATAACAAATGTTCATGGTAGCAAATGAAAAAAACATTTGCAAAATAAAAAAAAAATAGTAGAATATTTCGCGTCGATGACCATTTCAAATGTTATATTTTGTTACAAGTACTACTGCAAACATAGAAACACATACTACAAATACAGACATATAATATGACTGGATCCCTCATATCATACCATTAATATAAATAAATTTATTTTATTTTTCGTAAGAAAAACATGACAGAAAAAATAGTGAAAAACCGCGTCGTCTGTGAGGTTTGTTGTTTCTACAGCAGGGAATAAAAAATTGTCGAAATTTACAAAAACAAAAAAGCAAATAAAACAAATAATACAAAAACAAAGAAGTCAACTACATTGTTATTCGAATAGCAAAAACAAATACATCACACAGTGGTAGACACGGAAGTAGCAAACATCAGCAGCTGCAGGAGCACAAGCCTGAGCAACAACAACATCAATAACATCAGAATCAGCATCAGTATCACCGAAAAAATTTCACCAACTACTTGTACAAATGTGTGTTTTATCTTTTGCCTGGTTTTCACATGAAACATTTCTGTTTGTATGGATTTCTCCGAATGTCTATGTATGTACTCGTATGTAGAATATAATGTATAAATAAAAAGAAAATGAAAACAACGACATATGAAAAATTACAAATAAATTCAAACAAACAGCAGAATGTTTTCTATAAAAGAAAAACAAATCAAATAGAATCTACCACCGACAAAATGAGGAAGGAAAAAGTAGCAAACAAAGTAAAATTTTTATTTCTATAAATGAATACTTTAAATTAATTGGTTTAAGAATTAAGATTTAGTAGAAAATTGGTGAAAATTTTGGTAATCAAATGAAATGTGTTTATGTACATATTTTAAAATGAGAAAACCTTTTAAATTTGTCAAATTTTCCCATTGGCTAAATTTATATTTTTTATGTATTAATTAATTATTTATTAGCATCAGGAGCAAAATTCAAACTGTTATATTGACACTCTTCAAAAACTTACATTATGTATTTTACATAATTTACATTATAAATGCTAAACTATAAGAACTTTTTATATCCTGGCTGAATGAAATTAATCTTTACATTTTCAATAGCTTACATTTGTATACAAGACAATTATTTGAATTAAACTTTACAACATGTTCTCTACAATTGTTAACCATACCTTAATCGCAATTTCATCCAGAGACATCGCTGATGCATTTCGTTAAATCAATAAGTTTATTCCGAGACGATTGGTTTACTTTCTCCAGTCAATATTTATAAAAGACCTGCGTAAAAATGTTTTTTTTAACACACCGCGTAAACATCACTGCCAAGATTTTGATAGCGTGTCAATAAATTGAACTCGTCTCAATATTGATAAACATTCTCACATACAAAATCACACATACAACTTTTATGTGCTTTTTACTGTTTCTTAAACAATGTTAAAAATACAACAACTATTAAAATCAACAACAATAATTTTGAATATCTAGTTTTTTCAGGCTGTCTGGCATTTTGGTTCAAAACATTTTTTCTACAAAATCGATTTTGCTGATTTTTATTACTAAATTGCTTATAAAACTCTAATTTACAGGAAGTCATTCTTTAAGCTAGTCTGATTACCTTTTAAACATCGTGGGGAGGGGAAGATAAGACAAGTTTACACTTGATTGTACTTGCAATTCGTTTTACTCTCTTATTTGTATTACATATGAGTATAATACAAATGTGTGTACTATCAAATAATAAAGAAATAAAAACGAGCAATTAAAGCAATAAGAATTATGCTGTATGTACACCGTAAAAATTTCAAGGAAAAAATGATATCAATCTTTTCAAAAAGTATTGCTTCGTGTAAATTGAGACAAAGATAATAAATAGTTTGTTTAGCATAGACACACAGAGTAAAAGGACTTGAATAAATTGAAATACAGATCAAGTATAAGTATAAATGAAGCATGCATGATGGTGAAGACTATTAAAATCACATTCAATTAGGTTATAGACCATTATGTGGAAAATTTTAAAATTATTTTTTTGTTTCAGAAGGAACTATTTTCTTCATGCCTTTTCAAAATCTACGTTTTTAAGTAGGACGTAAACAATTCAGTTTGAAAATCATTTTTAACATATCTCGTAATAAAAAAAAATTAACTCTACAAAAACTTTATTACAAATTTTGTTTTCAAAGAAAATTCAAAGTGGAAACTTTGTTCCAAAAATTTCTAAATTTATTAGAAAATAATTGGGATATAATCACATTGGGTCTTAATGTTGTTCTGAGTGGATTTAATGATGATATCCTCTAATATGGCTGCCCATATAAACTTATGCACAAACTACATTTGGCAATTTTGAAGATATTTTGATCAAATGTAGTACTTGAAATTTTTCGTTCCAAGGACGATAGGGATTAAAATTGTTAAAAATCGGTTCCTTTTTACAAATTTCCTTCCAGAAGAGCACTTTATTGATCATAAATGTATGATTAATACATGCATCTAAACAAATTCCACCACAAATAATTTATATATAAAACCTACAAAGTTTGAGCAGAACGATTCTTAATTATTTTTAGGTTTCATATAGGACCCACTTTCTAGAATCACTTCAACGAGCATAATGGAATACAAATAAAATTTAATGGTTAAAATTTAATACAAAATTCGTATATGATCATAAATCTATAATAGGTGACAGCTCCCTTCTGACCAATTGTTTTTGCTCACTTGTGAGCATTCGATGTAGGGTATTATACAGTCGGGCTTGACTGACTATACTTTCTTACTTGTTTTATATTTCAAAAAATAATTCGTATTTCCTAAATAATATTCCTATAATATCTTATTGAAATGAGAAAAACAAAAGTCGAGTCAAATATTTATGTAAATAGAGAAATAGGATTTAAAACGAAATTTTTATATCAAAAATGTATTAAATTTATATTAGATTTTTTTTAAATATTTGTATTCATTAAACCATAAAAAACTCTAGCTCGATTCTCATAAAAATCTGAAAAAAAAATCAGTTCTACACATGGCCTCTGTTAAAGTTTAATATTTTTTAAGTACCATGCTAGCGTATCAGTTATATACATCAACAATAACAAGTATGTATAATCAGAAAAATGTTATATTTAGAAAACTTTAGAGCAATAAAATTTGACGCCTTTAAAGCTGTGTTTTCTAAAAAAAATAATTATTTCAATGAAAGAACTTTTCCTTTGGCTACATACGCCAACAAGCAAAATTTTCTGATGTTTGCATTTACTCCTATATATGTATATGTCTTTTACTTATACATATGTATAAGTAATGCCACTCACTTGTGACGTAAGTAATATTTTCATTGTTCGATATAAATCTTTTCATTTCAAATCGTACTGTAGATAATTTTTACAATTTCAATAAGAAACACTCCCTTCTGATTGATTCAGATTTTTTTTTAAATTTACATCTTTGAATTCGATAACAAAAATCTTGTTTCAAATCCTAACTTAAAAGACTTTTATCAAGTGCAATCAATCAGGGTCTGCCTGATACACCTGACCTTACCTTACCAAGTCGCTAACAATTTTTTATTATAAAAAATAAGTGGAGTGCCACTTATTTTTTTTTTTTTGGTAATAGACCAACATTACACAATTTACCAAAACAGGTAACAATTGTGTTACATCATACATTTGCCATGCAGCTTTTAAATAATAACGAGGTCAGAAACGGGTCAAAACTTTACACATTACTATTTTATAATTATAAATCTTCTATAGCCTGGAGGTCAATGCACGATTTAAAATTCATGCATACATACATATGTAAAGTATGGAAATTAATATAAAAATGTATCTAGTTGTTTATTCAGTGGTTTGTAAGTAAATATTGTATTAAATATACATATGTATAAATGAACTTATCCAAGTAAAGCTATAAAACAAATGTGAATAGTGAAAACTATGCCAAACATCTCTATGTGATTGTATTTTGTTTTCTTCTTTTTTTTGTTCCGTTTTGTTAAATACTATACAATTCAATGCACTTTTGAAATGACCTTTATAGACACCTTGGTCAACTCATATGTTCTATATTTATTTGAAAAATCATTCCACAATACTACTACAAACATGCCTCTATTTGGATTGTTTGTTTTTTTTTTTTTTTTTGGTTTAAAACAAAAACAAATGCAACAGCTGTTACTCATACCAATTTATAGTTGAGGTGAGTTGAGGTGGTGGCGATATACATATATTTAAAATGTGTTTGATATACAACAAAAATGCATTTTTACTATGGCATGCAGTTGCATGCATTGAAAACCAATGTGCTCAAAGTTATAACTCAGTGTTTGTGTGTTATGTTGTTGCATGAATGGCCTAAAAACGCGTTACTTGCAATTTATATGAATGTGTTTGGCCGACTGTGCGTACGTACAACTTGCGTTTTATATATAAACATTGTGCCACATAGACAAACTCGTACATATACATATGTACTTATGAATTCAAACATACCTAGCTGCTACATTGAAATACACATCTACATAAATACATGCATATATATGTTGCAACTAAAACTGCAGTTTGATCATATTTTTTAAACAACAAAAAGAAAACAAAACAATCTATGGCAAAAATGCATTTCCGTTTCCACTGTTTTTTTTTTTTTGGTTTTGCTATTTGGGGGGGGCTATTTGTGTGTGTTACGTTTTGTACTGCAAAAATGCAATTGTGAAACAAGATATTTTTATGTTATTATTTGTTGGGTTTTGTTTATATGCCTAAAAGGTTTGTTCTATATAAAATAAATAAACATTTACTCGTATGTAGAGAGCTACGCAACAACTATGAGAGTGTGTAAAATTGCATGTGAGTTTGTGTGTGTGTGTTGTTGTTATGTTATTTATATAAAATTTTGTTTTTTTTTCTATTTTTATTTTATTTGCATTGCATTGTCTATATACATATATAATATATAGACGGAGCAAAAAAAACAACAACTACTACAATAAAGTGATGTTTGTATGCGTATCAGTTAGCAATACTTCCGTATGTCTAGTCCACATGTTGCCAAGTAATTTTTGCCATATGTTTGTATATCAGATTGTGTGTGTTTGTGTGTGAATTTATATAGTTTATTTAAATAAATTCGTAGATTTTTTTTATATGTATATATTATTTATATATAAAATAAATATCTATGTACCTATATTTGGATAGGTTTTTTTGGCATTCAAGTGTTTTTTTTTTATATATATAAATTGTATGCTTTTTTTTTTTTTTGTTCTTGTATGTTTTTAGAGGAGATTTTTATGAATTGAACTTCAATTATTTCACCATTGACGGCATTCTCAAGGTCAATTTATAGCTAACCATCCATGTTTGTACAATATATGCAACTTTTAGCAAAATCAATTTTTTTTGCCCCAGCACAATCTATTATATTTAAGAATTTAATGTTTTTGTAGGTAGACAGGCGAAATGTTAAATGCAATATGCAACACAATTTCGCTTTGAAGATACTGAGCTATAAAAATGAAAAGACAAGCATTTAATGGGCAGCATTAAAAACTATGTAGAAAATTATTATAAAATTTTTAATTTAATAATATTATTACTTTCTTAAACAACTACAATGCACTCGAATGCAAAAATCTAGTCAAAAATGCATCAACCATCATATGTTTATGATGCATATGATTGTAGCAATCATATATACGATTGCACCATATGTGAACAGCAATATTGTTAATATTTTACAACTATAAATTTTCTCTTTTTAGTTGTTAAATTTTAAAGCTTTGTTAAATTAAAAATATTGTTTAACATAATTTATGTGCTCTAAAATCAAAAAAAATTCTCGTTATTCTTAAAGAACCAATCTTGTATCAATTATTATCAAGCTATTTATACTTCTATACTTTATACTTTTGTCTAATTGTTTACATTCCCACCAGATACAAAAAAATGTTGCCTATATTTTGTGTTTCCAAATTTCTATTATACTTGAATTGGTCCATAATCAGAATGTGTAAAAATCATATAAAAGAAGTTGTGAATACAAAAATATTTTAAGTAAAGTTGTTGTTTATATTTATGTTTGCTTACAGTTTTAAAAAGCATATTAACAAATATTTTACAATAATATTTCAACTAAATCTAAATACATACCCCTCTACGTATGATAAATAATTTAGCAAGCAAATAATTAAATATTGCGTATACGCATTTTATGGCTTTTAGCGATATTTGTTCTGACTTTTTTGATAAATCGGTTATTTTGTCCATGACATTGATGATCTGAAAAGAAGTTTTTTTACATATCCTTCTAAACATTCTAAGCTCGTGGGAAATTATATTTACAACTTTTGTGAAATTCAACTTTTGTAAGTCATATTTTGTTCAATTTTAAATATATAAAATGTTCATCAACATCGTGTTAAATGGTTTATTTACAGCAATTAGTTTATAAAAATTCTAGACAAAAAATTATATACTTGGCATAAATAATAATTAATGATTGAATCTAACCAACCTTTCGGTCATGTGGTTAATTTTTCATTATTTTCCAAAGATCCCTTCAATGCAATATTTTGCACCAAACATTATCACGATGCAGATGCTTTTGTTTTTGACAGTCACTTGTGCGCTTCCTAGCTTAGAATTATTTGACTTGAAATTTGGCTTTTATTTGAAAGTATTGAAAACGTATAAATATTGTTATGCCTTTCAAAATCTATTGGTTTATTGAAGTAATTCCAGCAATCTCCGCTTTGTTTTAGAAAAAATATAAATTCTTCTTTAACGAAATGTATTAATCTCTTCAATATTGCAAAAATTGCTGTTTAAAGCTTTCTGTGATATTGATTGAAATATAAAATTATGATGCAATCTATTGTATAAAATTGAAGGTTTATAGAAATATGTACATGACATCATGTGTATATAATATATATGTATAAGTAAATATGATATTGTCGTATTACCTGTGTTTATCGGTGGCTAGCAAACCCTTTTATTTTATTAATCAAGATAGCTAAACTAAACTTATAAGTAAAAAACAAAATGTCTTAATAATTTATCAAGCTTAAATTCTTTTTTAATGAAAATTTTTTTAAAAATGCTACACAACGAAGTAGCGAAATATCAAAAATAAAATAAATAAAGCTTTTATTAAAAAAGACCTTAAGCCTGAACAATTATTAAGATATTAATAGAAAAAAAGACCAAATAAACTATAATAAGAAATAGTAAATAACAAATACCAAAAATTAAATTTTTTATCGCATTTTAAATAAGTTTAACTGCATTTAAAATACCAGAAGATTTGCTATAAATAATATTCTAAACAAGGTAACGTATATGTAATAAAGTTTCTAAAGAAAAACAATTAAATATTACGTATACGTTATGGTGTTTCTAAAATAATTAAAATAAAATATTTTTAAAGCCTCGCTTAGACCGAAAAAATCACCAACATTGCATTTTAATTTTAATTAATTTATAAACAAAACTTAACTGCCAAGTTTAAAGAATTCTTACAACACATTCATTTACATTCAATAAAAGCAAACTAAAAAATGTTGTACGCAATTTTTATGTGATTTTTTTCCACTTGTGTTACCAACAGCTCTAGTACCCTGTCATTTATCATTTACTAGGCCTAACTATAAAAGCCCACAAGATTTTTAAATGTATCAGATTCCTAACAGAACAATATATGAAAAAAAAATATATGTATTCATACATATATAACAAATTTTAGCACAAGATTCATATGGGTGGTTGA
Source organism: Bellardia bayeri (assembly GCA_950370525.1). Classification (NCBI taxonomy): domain Eukaryota; kingdom Metazoa; phylum Arthropoda; class Insecta; order Diptera; family Calliphoridae; genus Bellardia; species Bellardia bayeri. Next base: position 4,576,140 of record OX493268.1, read on the forward strand.
GTATGAAACGGAACACGCAGAACCATTAAAAATACACAAAATGTCACAATGAAAAAAACTATTTAAAATGCTGAAAAAAATGGTTGGAATAAAAAATAAACAAAATAAATAAACCTAAAAAAGTTGAACAAAAAAAAATAGGAACGACACACAAATACACAAATAAAACAAACTATGTATGTATGTAAGTATGTATAAAACATGAATGTATGTATGTATGAAACAGCACAGCAATGGCTGCAGAATGTCCAAAATGACCAAATACGTATAACAACAGCCACAACAACAACAGGCACTAAAGTTGGCGTCAGCATATTGCATAAAAAAATTACGAAAAATGCGTTTTTTAAGAAATTTTTTATTTCAAACAAAGATAAGCAGCAGAATGGTTAAACCTACTCGCTTTTTGCCATAACAAAAAACTACTACACAAATACATATAGACATACGTACATGTTTATGTACATATGTATGTGTGTATGTACGTGGTATATAGGCTCCGCCCTTGTGTATGTATAAATATAAAACACAATTCTACACACACCACACACTGTCACACACACACACACATACGCTTGACACACTCTCACTCATACTTCTGGAAAAGGCTCTCCGTAAAATGCAACCTGCCAAGCAGTGTATAGTTTTTGTGTGTAGTTTTGTTTGTATTTTTTAGCATTTTGTAGAGGCTGTGGTATGAGACTGATAAGGTGAGGTGTCTAGTGAATTTGCCTTCTCTTGTACACATTTTTAAATACCTTATAGTTCTTGTGAAAGCCAGCAATGAGAAAAAACTCACAGCCTATTTTTAGGCTCTAAGGGGTTATACTACATACATACCTATATTTTTTTCATCTTATTGTTTGTCCTCCTCGTTGTTTTGTGTCAGAGAAAAATGCAATTAAATGCTTTAGCCTTCCATATATTTTGCTTCTTTTGCATTTTACCCCATACTTAACAAAAAACTAGAAAATATATGGAAATAAAATGAAAAAAAAACTAGAGTGATTTCTATTTAATTTAGTTTTTTGTTGGTTTTCTTTTATAAGTTTAGAAAAATGTTGTTATTGTTGGCTTTAGTTTTTTCTATCTACTCTAGATTGTATTGCATCCTTTTGTTGTAGCGAGGCGAGTTAAATGCTGCATTTGGTTTTAAGTTTTTATATTTCCATTTTACACATTTTTCTTGTACGTTTTTTCAATGTTTATTAATGCTGTGTTGTATTAACCTTTCTTTTTTAGCTTTGCCTGCCTGCCTGCTATGTTTCATTTCTATTACGGTTTTGTTTTCTTCGCATGCTGGGGTATGAGATAATAAAAAATTTCTGGCCAAGACCACATATTACAAATGTGGCATGAAAATTGCAAAATCACATAAAGTAAGCGTTAGGAGGGGGTATGTAATGTTAAATGAAAAGAAAATAATAAGAAATTCTGAGAATTTTAAGGTGTAATTAAGACATGCTCAAAGTCTTGGAAAAATCAATAAAATTTTAAGTGAAAAATGATTAAAGTTTGAAAAGTGTTTGGTAGTAAATATAATGAAACAAATTATGAGTGAAAACAAATTGAAAACATATGTATAGACAATAGATGTCTATTGACGTATTTGCTCTTAACCGAGATAGTAGAAAGAAATGAGCCATTGCAATTACTAGCGATCAGTCGGGTGGGGTGGGATTCTTATCTAATATCTCGCTTGCCAATATAAAAAGATTTGCTACATAAATATTTTTATGGACTCCTATATAAAATGTGTGGACCTGAATTGATCATAAAAGTAAAAGCTAACAAATAAACCCGATTAGTTAGATCAATAAAACTAAAAAAAAAATAACAAAATATATCAACCGGAAGTAATATTAACTTGTTTGTCTCTCCTGGATGTTGTTTATGTAGAGACGCGCCTCAAAACCCTCCCTGTCTATGATCTTAGTGGCGCTTAACGTTGAACTAAGACCCCAAGTTTACTCACTAAATGACCGAATTTTGGGAATTTGATTGATTTATTACTGAAAATTTTAGAATTTCCAAAAGTTTTACAATATCTACATTATGTCAACTATTGATACTTCTGTGAAATCAGATAATTGCTCTTATTTTCTTAGATTTTCAGCAATTTTTTTGATTATTTGCATAAAAAAATCATTGTTGACAAAATGTAAAGAATTGTATATAATAATATGGGAAAACTTTTTTATATATTTTTGAATTTAATTAAGATTTTATATTATTTACATTAAGTAAATAATTGAAAATGAAATACAGTTAAGTGTGTTACTCAATTTCTACAAAATGACATTGTCAATTCTAAAATTTACCATAATGATACATTGTTTACATCATGTAAAATATTTAAAATTCTTATAAAATTCAAAAAACTTTAATGGCTTCTAACTTTCATATTATTTAAATATTAAAAATAATTTTGTTTTGCTTGTATCAAAACTGCATTGTTTACAACATGTGAAAACTATATATTACTTATCATGTTAATCTTTGCAATGTCCTTTGTTTGTTTACATTTAAAACACATTGTTTAAAAAATGCCAATAATTGAAATATAATAGTTTTGCTCCGTTTATACAATTTCCCAAGAATTGTAACAAAATTCATAATTAACCTAAAGCACTGAATAAAACATTTATTCTCATAAGAGAAACAAAAAAAAACTTTAGATGAATCCTACATTTCCTGCACATTTTATGGATATAGTCGCCACCAGAACCATACAGCGCTCTTTTGGAAAAGCATAATAATCATTTTGAATTTCCTTACACAAATCGACCGAATTCTTGGGTCTTGTTGTAGTTGTCACACATAATTCCATAGGTTCTCAATTGAGATTGGGAAGATTGGGCAACTACTACAACTACAACAACTACTCACAGTGTGTGAAGGTTGTTTTGGATCGTTATCGCTTATTGTTGTCAGCGCATGGAATCATTTTATTTAAAATTATACTTAAAAGAATGGACCAGTATCCATTCGTACAGCGACCTTATAATTAGGACCAACAACATGCCCAGAAAACGCTGCCACCACCATCACATTTCCATAACCGTTCTTAGCAGTATTATCTAGGTTGTACTTCATGTATGGAGGACGCCATACGTATCGTTTCCCATCAGAATTAAACCTAAGAAATCATTCAAAGTCATCATTTATCCAGAGGATATTTTTCCAAAAATGTTTTGGTTTTTCTAACTATTCAAGGGCAAAAGAAATCCGAGACTGTAAGTTATTTTTTGAAATATGCACCTTATTCTGAACAATACACAAGTTTTTTTCATTGAGTCTTCTGCTTATAATTAGTTCTACAAGTGAAGTTACCAGTTCCGAATTTTGTTTAAAAAAACTCTCTTTGAGTTGCGGCGGAACCTTAAATGGGTCTGAAGCTCAGGCTTTATAAATTAAATTTACTGTTTTTTTTTGTATTCAATAGATTCGTCTAGTGCATTTTACCCCATCTTCCTTGAGCAAATTAAAATGCTTGCAATATCGTACATGCTGCTTCAGCTAGAGTTCATTAATTGAATAGTCCTTACGCTGCTCCACTGTGCAACACTTAAATTTTTTATTATTTACCCTAAAAATACATTGTTTACATAATGTCAACAACTGCTGTATGCAGTAATATTGTAAAATTATAAATATGATGCTGAATTTTAATGTTGGATTATTTACACAAAATTACATTGTTTACATTAAAAAACAAACATACTCGTATATAAATTTAATTTTAATAACTTTCTCCACAATTATAGAAAAAAAAACCTATTATTTACCTTAGAAATACAAGGTTTTTTATATTGTATACATTTTGTACTTTAAAGCTAAAATATATTACTTATCCTCTTCATTGTCCATATTAAATATACATACGTATACTTAATATAATATTTCCTTAAATGAAATATCATTCATACGTTTTGTATGAACTTAAATAATTTTTTCCAATACATATGTATGTATTTTTCTAATTCTATTTTATCCAACTAAATATTTGATATGTTTTTATATGAAAAAGAACTGGTTAACATGGCAGTTGAACTATTACAGCAATCAAAATTTTAATTTGTTGGCAGTTTTTTCCAATTTTCTTTATATTACTCTCTCTGTCTCTCTCTCTTCCGTTTGTTATTGCTATTTGTAGCAATAACTACGTTATTTACGTCCGTTTGGCAAAAAAAAAAAAATAAAACAATTTGGAACTACAGTTTTAAGGCTTAACAAATTGTTCACTAATTAAATGATAGACAGTTTTAATTAACAAAAAAATAAATAAAAACAGAACCAACCAGAAAAATAATCAAACGAAACTAAAGCAAAAGACTATACTGACAAATAACACAAACAATTTGTAGTGGTAAAATTATTTTAAATATAAAGCTAGATGAGCTGTATGTATGATTAATTTGCCAGGACACAGGAAGTAAACAGCAGTTCAAAAGAAAACTATCTGGTAGAAGATCTTCAAAATAAAAAAGGCAAATGTTTTTTCGACTTCTTACTGAACATGCCATATAGATCTTTAAAGCCACAATCTTTATTACTTTTCTAAATTTTTTAACATTCAAATTAAATCTAAATTAACCTACGCACTGCGAATGTTTGCAAAAAATATTTCAAATATTTGCTATGTCCTACCTGTCTATGCGTCATGATGGATGTTATTTGTTCATTTTTTTAATGTCTGCCTTTTGTGAGTTTTCCAAGCACACAAATTATAGAAAGGTTTTTTTTGCTGGTTTTTGTTATTTTTTTCGCTGATTCTCTACAGTATAATAAATACATAAGCAAAGATGACAATCTATAGTTTAGACTACAAATAATCAAATTGTTAAAGAAAACAATTACTCTGCCAAACTATTTCACATAGTGTTTCTTAATAAATGTCTGATAACATTTATAAACCTTATTTCAGAACCAATCATACTTCTGACAACTGAACTAAAAGTAGCATTAAAATAAAATCTAAAGCCTGGCAACTGAACTGAATCTATTAAGAACTGTTATGATGACATTTATTTAGGACTTTCATTTTCTGCTTTAAAGCTTTGCCTAGAAAAAACTAGCCCTAAAGTATGCAATATATTCGCTTTGAACCACTCTTTTTGCAACCTTAACCACCAAACTCTTTTCATATCAAACTTAGAACATAAAACAAAACAACGAGCACTTGTGCTCTCACAATTTGTCCAGCGTGGTTAGAGTCTTAAGGGTGGCGCCATTGGTCATCGTCATCAACACCACTATGTGTATTTGAAACAGCAAAGCAAGAGTATGTGAGCCATAAGTATGTATTTTATGTGTGTACTTGGTGGATTTTTTATTTTTCTATTTAATTTCTATCAAAATTGCCAAAAACGTATAAAACAATTCATCCAAAAAAAAAATTCGCGTCTAAATGATGTATACTTTTTCGCATTCTAGACTTAAAAATTGTTCCTGCTGGTTTTTTTTTCTTTCTTTTTTTGGCAACATTATCATTTGTTCAATTTAGCTGGTAGTGTTGTACACTTTTTTATGATTTTCCAAAGGGAGACCTTTCGTATGGCCAAAGGATATATACCAAACATAAATTGCATTAGCCATACAAAATTTGTCTGAATAGAGGGCATAAAGTGTTGGTAATATTTTTCATCATTTATGTCTATACTAAGAGAAATAGGTAAATGAGAAAGCAGGAAATGCAGGTGAGCAGCGCTAGACATTTGTTTGATCATTATTGACAGGATAAAATAATAAAGAAAGAAAAAAACACTTAATTTACGCAGAGCAAAACAAGAGGGGGAAATTGCAGGAAAAAATAAATGAAAATCTAGTGGTAGAAGAAATTAGATCTTTTAGAAGAGCTAATTTATTTGTTGAAAAAAATCTCTGAGCTGATGCTTGAATTTATGGTAATATGATGTAAGCTATGTATTTTTAATATAAATAATAGTTTTTTTTTCTAAAAAATAAAAGTTTAGATATTTATTTCCTTATTTACCTTCTGTAAACAATGTAGTTTTTAAAATTTATGTAAAATTTTTTTCAAATTTCAATTGTTGACACGGTGTAAATAATGTATTTCAGATGTAAATAATTGAAAATATTGAAAACTTAGTCTTTTTATAACAAAATTTTTTTAAAATCTACAAATTAAAGATATTTTTTTAGTTTTACAAAAATGTTTACACATTAAAAGACATTAAAATTTTCCACAAAAATATACATTAAAACCATTTATTTTTAAATTTATAATTTACATAAAATTTCAATTGTTGACATTAGGTAAACAATGAAATTCAATAAAACTAAATTACATACAGCAGCTAAATTTGTTGTTGTTGAAATGGTCTCTTTTTTATACTGAACTGTGGTTTTTACCTTATTGTTGACATTGTATAAATAATGTAACTTTTCCAGTGTTTTATGTTTAATTCACCTCTAATTTATAGTTTTGGCAAAACTTTTCTTTCAAATTACCACTGTTGCCTTTTAAGTAGTTGCTAACTCTTATTAAAACTATATATGAAACCCTTAAGTAATTTAAATTTGATATTAATAAAAAAAAATTCTTTACACAAAAGCATCAAGGCAAATGGCCATTTATTTATTTATCCCTGTCTCTTTCTTTCATACAGAAAACTTTTTAATTGCACAGCTGGTAAAAAGTTTTTGTATTTTAATTTCAAACTAAATATCAATTAAATTCAATATATTTCTTCGATTTTCATTTAAGTTTTTGGTTTCTTTTTGTTTTCCTTTACGTTTTAAAGCAAAAAAAAAATAAACATGTACCATTATAAACAACAATTTGTAAACAATGTTATAATAAAGTAAAACTTAATAATTTGTTAGATGGAAAAAGATTTCAACTTTTCCTTGACTCGTTTTTTTTTTTCTTTTTTTTCTCCTTCAACCTACGTCTTGCTCTGATCTGCTGTGCTTTCTTTTCTAAATGAAAATGAAAATATCTAAAGAAAATTACTTAAGTAGTGTTGTACTTGGATGTATGTAGTTAAAAGTGGTCAAATGTATGTAAGTTTGACTGTGTGTGTGGTCGGTCATATGTAAAGTGTTGTATATCAAATGCAATATTTTGTTAAAAGCATGAAAAAGTAAAACTTTAATAACTACTAATTTGACAAGACTCAAGTACATACACACATAAACACTTATAAGCATATACTAATATACATATAAAGTACTTGTTTGAAATCTTAAAATATGGGCAGGACCATGATTTTTGTCTAATTATTATTATATTTCCCAAGAAGCTTTATATTCAGACCAATTTCTTGCCACTTTCTAGACTATGACGACAAAAAGTCCTTGAAATGCAATGATAATTTATACACTGGGCCAGTGATAGGCACTCATAGCCAATAAGGGAGAAACTAAATTTGTTATATAGCTTTAAACAAAACAAGTTGCCATAAACACATACAAAGTTAATGCATCTACTCGCCACCAGAGGCGCTGCAATGCTGCACTAAACACAATCATAATGCGCAATTGCAGAGTTTTGATATAAAAAAAGCTTTCTTCTTTCAACACCTTTACTTCTTCAACTATCCCCTATTATATATGGAGATATTAAGTAACAAAAAAATATAAAATAAGAAAACAAAATTGCAATAAATAGTTATAATTATCAATGTTCTCATTACGCCGACCACTGCTCTAGACTCATAATGTTCGAAAAGCAGGCAGAATTTAAGAATTATAACCTTGATTTTCAGCAGTAGCCTGAGAGACCCAAATAAGTAACACCGATTTCATCTATATTTTCTTTAGTCTATTTAATACCCAAAGCACCATATTTTTCATATTGAGAAAAAAATCTATTAAATATAAAATCATATTAAAATGTTTCCATACAGCAATGAATTTATAAGTGTGTGTTTGTATGACCACAAGAAAATTTTGTGTTCTATCTTTCTTGCAAAACTTATCTAAAAAATGTACTTATATTTTACAAGATTTTTTGTATTTGCCTTTTACTGCATCTTTGTGGATAGAATTTTTGTTATTTTTTTATATATATTTTTTTTGTGTATTCTAACAGTTTTTGGCAAAAATTTATTTTAAAGTTATGGTCAAGTTAAAAGTTTATTGTTGATTGAACACTAATTAAGTTTGTTGCTTCGATAGAAAATATTTAGTTGGAAATATTTGTGTGGTATGCTAGAGTGAATGTATGCGTGTGTAGTAAGTGAAAAAGGACCTTTTGATGGCAAATAAAAGACACAAGTTTTTTAACATAATTTTATAATAAACACTTAATATTAGGTTATGAGTAGATGGAATTTTTTGTAAAAGGAATTAGATATTGCAGTTTATTAGAAACATGTTTTATATAAAGAATGTGAGCTGCAGCAGAAAGGGAGAAGGAGCAAGAAATAATTGCTTTTAGTTATATTTGTTTTCTATTAAAGTATATGTCCAACACAGGGAGATCTTCCCTGAACAAAATAAAGTAGTACCATTTCATAATGATTTGTAGGGCGTTTATATGTAGGCCAAATTTTCAAAATTCTCGAAAATATAATATCGTTGATTAAAGTTTAGAAATTAACAAACACTCCACCAATGCTAAAAAATGTGAAAAAATTGTTGCGGCACTTTACAATCTTAGAGGATATATGAGCCACATAAAGTACTAGAAAATGCAAATAGCGGAGTTCGCTAAATTCCCTTTATCATGCGAATTTGATATATAAAATGTTAATAACGCTTTCAACGAAGGGAGGCTTGTTTAAAACATCATATATATAGTATATAAATACCACTCTCTCAAAATTAAGTTTATTTCATTGGCTGGAATAAAAAAGTTGTAAAGTTTTAGCTTTTCAAACTATTTCATCTATCTTCTAAAGGAATGGCCGGTTTACGTGGTTGCTCGGTACGTACAAACATTCAAGTAGAACTTTTTGATTTCATTTTGAAACTCTAAAGAAATAAAATAGGGATTTTAAAATTAATTTTATCATTCTTTGGTCCAACCCAAAATTTCAATATTTTGAATTGTATTTTGAACCAGGATGGAAAAAGGATTAACTTTGATAAACATGATTTCAATATACTTAATAGATCCGTATGAAGATTTCGAATATACAGAGTCAGAGTACAGATGCGGAAATATACCGATCATAATTCAAAAAGTTTGCCTAAATTGATGATTTTAAATTTGTATATGGTTCGAGCAAATAACGCGATTAGCTTTCGTCGTGACCAAATAAAGCTGATTGCTTCAGTATCTACAGGGCACTGTACTTTTGAAACTCACACCATTAGCTTGAGCATACGGTAAAATAATAACTGGAATAACTAGGAGCTGTCAAAACGAGGCGGAGTAAGAGACAATAACTCATCATTCTACCAATGCCCGGCCCTATCAACAATGGGCTATTTTACCTATCATACCTCGAAGAGCTCTAAAGATAAGATATATCCACACTTTCGGCAATAATTCAGGGTTATTTGAAATGGAAAGAACCAGTTTTGACGGATCGACCAGTTGTTTACCTATTGTGATCAACTTCATGTTTTAAAAACAGCTGCCCATGAAGTCCAATGGTGCGATAAAGTCCAAAATTTCAAAGAAATACTTCCTTCAGTTTAAAACCAAACAATTAAAGTTGCAGCAGACCATTGCCAACTTAAGGTTTAGGAAAGTTCTGTAATAATAATTCAAATAAATAATAAGTTATATCTATTTGATCCATCACAAGATAATTCATTTGAGTGAGTCGTAAAAGATACCATAAATGTAAGAAATGTTTTTGATTACGCCTCTCTCTCTCTCCTTAAGTTATTCTATACTGCGTCTGAATGTAACATAGCATTTATCATTGTTTATGGCTAACAGAAGCTAAATTTTAATCTTCGGGTTCGATTCCCGCCAAAGACTCTGGGTGTTTTCTGCAGACAAGCCAAAAAGCTTCGCAGTTTGTGTTTGTTTTTATAAAAAAAAAAAGTTCACTATTGCAGCGCCTCTGGTGGTGAGTAGGCGCATTGATCAAAGCTTGATTTATAGCCATTATATAATTATTTTACTTCGGTGGCGTTTAAAAGCTATACCACCGAAGGAGGGCGCTGTAATAAATATTAGTTGTGATGGATAGAAAAGAAAACTAATAATTATCAGAAACTGATGTTGTTTTTGAGTGGCAGCGGCTGGGAATCGAACGTAGGCCACAAATACCAACTCATGGTTAATGATCAATTAAGCTACAGCACCTTCTTATACTTATATTGAACTCGTCACGAGATACACATTGTAATTGCATGCTGCATATGTTAAAATTTAGTTTCAAGGTTGTTAAACATTTCGATTATAAGAAGTGTGTTACTGAAGCGATTTCGCTCTTTTTCAATAATACACTGCTTAGAAGATTGATAAACATTTTGAAAAGAAATAACTTATTTTGGCGTATTATTTTGAACGTCGGTGTATTTTTCACAGACAATTTTAACTGTTTGTAGTAATACAGGCATTCTTCAAAATAAAACATTACAGGATGATTTTGTTAATAGCGAAAATTTGGGATGCTTAGAAAACACAAATGCATTCACAACTTTTTACTGTTTGTGGCGCATTTTGGTCTGGATACATTCAAAATGAGGCTAAAGGAATGACTGTTATTTGAGCATAATATTTCCAGCACCAACGGCGTTGCCTCTTTCTCTTCAATTCAATTTTTATAATGAACATCGTATAATCTCTAGTTTCGCTGTTCAGAATTGGTCTCATAGATCCTGTAATTTCGCGCCATTAAATTTCTTTTATGATGTTATTGGAAGACTTAGGTCTATGCCAATACATTCGTTGAAGAAAGAATCAACACAAGATTTATTCTATTAGATTGATTTAATATTATTAGATTTATGAATCATAAAGTAAACAGAATTGCATCATAGAATTTCAGTCAGCTTAGTGCAAACTGAAAAGTATAAAAATTATAATTAAAGATAGCTGAAAGCAATTAAAACCAGTAACTGTAGCTAATTAGTTTCGGTATTGTAAGAGAATCTTTATTATTTGTAATATTTTAAAGTTACATCATTTTAAATAGTTATGTTTGAAATTAGAAACTATTGCACCGAAAAGGGTTAAATCGACACAATTCACCTATACTCGGGTATAAGCAGACACACACACACATTTTACACGTTTTCTATTCTACAATTATTTTATGTGTTAATTTCGAACTTTTCCCAATACATTTATTGTATTGTACATTTGAAAATTACTATAAAATTCAATAACGAAGTAAAATCTTAACACACAAAAACCACACATACCTATTTATTGAAACACTTACAAAGACCCAGCAGTTTCTCAAAAGTAAAGGTACGGTCATACTTGGCAAATATTTACCGAAAAAGACGCAACCATTATTTACTTATTAAAAAAGACTTTTCTTATTTAGGCCAAAGCACAATAAATATTTAATTATAATTTACTCGTATTTGAAGCTGTTTACATCTTGCAAAACTCTTGTAAGCGTAAACAATGTCAAACAAATTTGTACTAAAACAAGTGGTTACGCTCTTTTGAGTAAATATTTTCCAAATGTGAGCGTACTTTAACAAGTTGTTAAAAATGTTTAGATCATATGACTATTGTGCTGCTTATATAGATCGTCATGTTAAACTGATGAGAGCTAATCTAAGAAGATGTCATTTGTATGCATTTGTATTATATTTCATTTATAAAATCGTTAGTTCGATATTTATATTAAAAGTGAAACGAACAAAGACTGCAATAAATCTAATATTCTCTTCTTTAATGATCGGGGTGGGCAATTAACAGTATTGTAACTATTGCCAAAGCGTTTATTACAGATATGTCAATAATTAAAATGATACACGTTAATATTAGTTTAAATTGCCCCTGCTGGAAAACACAGATCTTGTTGAAGACCTCTTTATGATTATTATCTTATAAACCAAGATTAGAGATTTTGTACCAACATTAAATACCGAACACTGCTTTTACCATTCATTATATAACGAGTATTGTTATTGGTTTGTCAACTTTGCAGAGTATCACAATTAAACGGCCCTCAGTATTATACACTTGATAAATTAACCATATAATAAGTTTGCTAAGTAACTAGATATATATTTTTAGTAGTTCCAGTTCCAAGATCTAAAGGGTACGTACAAATAACACTGTATGCTAAAATATAAAAGTTGAAAAGCATGTGTGGAAGAGTGTAAAACTTTTGCTGTTCATTTGGCTGGTATTTGATGTGTTAAAGGAAGAAAACTTTACAAAACACAAGCAAAGAAAAACAAAGTAAAAGTACAACCCAATACATATTGGACAAGTACATATTAAGGAATCCACCAAATACCAGAACAACTTGAGTGGAGTATATACATACATACATACATATATACAAATATGTATGTATGTGATTTTCAACAAATGCATTTTAGCGCAATTATTTAATGAAGTTATAAATTTCAAAAGAAACTTTATATTTTAGCTTACTCGTACATACACACACATACAAGCAAAGATATTTAGATACATGTTTTATTACATGGCAAAGGTAAAATCCGTTTTACTTGTATTGCACTGCATACAATACATGCTGAAGTATTGGAATACTTTAAAGTTTTACATGCAGCATACAACATCGTACAACAAGCGTTAATTTTATAGAAAATGCCAAAAAATTATTACACCGACAACAAAATTGAATTGAATTCAATTCAATTCATTTAGAATTCCATGTTGCTGTTCTTTTCTGCTTCAACTTATGTAATATGATTTATTTTATATAATCATGTTCATATAATAATATACATTTGTATGTATATCTATAGAGGAGTGGTAAAGAGTAGCAGGAGCAGGAGGTCTTGTATTTTGTATACTTCTCTGGGTTAAGTTATATTTATTGATGGTTGGTTGTTTTTTGTTTGTGGCCTTTTGTTTCGCTTAAGAAGTTTTGTATATGAAATCATATATATTTTGAGTAAATGTGGTTGAATTCAATTAGAAAATGTCATTTTGTATTTTAGTCGTTAAGATGAAATGTTTTAAAGGAGTTTCATAAATAAGTTTATGTTTAAGTTTTTGCAAAAGGATTCAAAAGAAAATTTGTGGCTTAAATTAAAGTTTGTTGCTTTTAATGACATTTTAGGGCACCACTATACTACAAAAGTGGCTGCAAATTAAGTTATTGTGAGCATTTTTAGATACCTTTCATAGAATCTATTTGGAATATTCTGTTTTCTGTTAGTGTAAAACACTGTGAAAGCCAAAATATAAAGCAGATATGCATGAAACTTATCAAGTTTATTAATCACTTTTCTAAGTTGTTTATTATTAAAGATCGGCAAAATCGGTTTAATATAGACGAAGTTATGAAGAAAAATTTGAGATGACCTCAAAAAAATTCATGTTTTAAGGAAAACTATTTTTATCATTCATATATATTGATGTGTAGATTGTGTTTGTAAATTTGTATAACTTAATTTTAAACTCAATCGCGGGCTCTGAAACGAGCCTGCACAAAGATTTGCATAGAATTTTTATCTCAAATCCTTAAACTTGCTGCGTCTGTTTTATAACTCAAAATCAAAAAATGCCGGTGGTTCCACTTAGTTAACTTTGTGGTCTGCTTAGCAGATCTGTTTCATGAAACTGTTTAATATTGTATGACTGTCTGTCTACAACCTATTTAGCCTGTTTGTTTTATATTTGTTTCATTATATTGTCTGGCAATATTTCTTTTACTTGCTTTAATAGTCTGGTATAGGACTTCTTTCCCTTTTTCTATCAATTTCTCTAAAATTAACACGTTTTCAGAAAACACCAACTGGTCAATACTCAAAAATAGTACAATATAAAAATAAAAATTCGCGAATTTATTTTTAAATTTTTTCTATAATATTTGCTTAATGCTTTGTTATTTCGTTAAGTTACCAAAAAATAAAAATAAATACACATACAATATAAAACCTGGCGTACACCATATATTACCAAGTTATTCTCTTTTTATTTATTAAATTTTTTTCTATTTTTTTTTTACTCTAACGAAAATGCAAACTTTATTTTCGCGTCCCTTAAGCTAAACATAAAACAAATATATATAAAGCAAGTACCAAAAAATAAAAACGAAAAAAAATCCACCGAAAAATATAAAGACTGATGCTTGAATTTATTACATTCTCACTTCCTTAAACCTTCCTTCACAAGGCAAACGTTAGCGTTTGACCATTAAAAACACCCATAATAACAGACAGCCTCCAGTATGACTACCACGCTACACACATGAGAAACGTGCATAAACAAATAAGCCAGCAAGTATCCTCAAATACCCCCACTACTTACTAAGTCATTGATTTTGAACGAAATATAACAAACAAAAAAAAACTAACAAAAGTACACATACGCTGAATTTACGTTTTAATGTTTTGTGCCAAACTCTTTTACTTTTGCAAAAAAAAAAAAAAAAATTCTGCTGTTTTTTTAAACTCATTTTATATTTTTTTTAATTCAATTTATTTTTGGATTTATTCACATTTATACACATGAGATTCATTTCCGCTTTCCACCATTTCTCTAGTTTAAGGTTTTAATTTTTTCTATACTTTTTTGTGCTTGATTATGTACTCTTTCTCTGTAATATACGCGAAAAAAATCCCTATATAAAATTGTAAGGAATCAATGTGTTTTTTTTTTTTTGTAGATTTTTGGATTTTGGCAGAATGTTTGTATAGAAAAGTTTAGGAAGTTTGTGTATAAATTTAATGAAAATTGATGAAACAAAAGTTAGTAAAGGTAATTGTGGGTAATACATTAATGAGTCTATGCATAAAATAAATTTTGCTGCTGATGTTGCCACTGATGTAGGAGGTGTTATGTGGAAAGATAAAGGTTTGTCACAACAAACCACCAACAAATTAAATCTATTAAATACAGAAATTAACAAAAAGTGCTAATATTTTACAGCAGTTAAAAAAAGCTAAACGAAAAACCTAAAATTTAACAAATGAACTGTTAAAAATTAAAATATTAAAAAAGGACATGCGGGAGATCCCTTTGAAAATAAATATTTTGTTAAAATTCATATTACTTTGCATAGAGATAATAATTTAACAAATTGTAAACCAAAAATTTTATAAAAAAAAAATTAATTTTAGAAAAAATAATAATTTTAGAAAAAAAATTTATTTCAAAACTTAAAAAACCATAAAAAATGTAACGGAAATTATTATTATTAAAAACTACCTACAGGAAACTAATAGAAAAAGCTTAATTCACAAATACTTAACATTGAAAATGTTGAATATTAAAATTTAAAAAAAGGACATTACGGGGGTATTCTTGAAAATATATATTTTCAAAAAATGCATGTTAATTAAAAGATAACAATTTAACAAATTGTAAACCAAAATTTTAGAAAATAAATTAATTTTAGAAAAAAAAAATAATTTCAAAACTTAGAAAACTATAACAAAATGTAACGGAAATTATTATTATTAAAAACTACCTACAGGAAATTATTAGAAAAAATATAATTCATAAATATTGGAAATTTAAAATGTTGAAAATATAAATTTAAAAAAGGACATTTGGGAACTGTTCTTAAAAATAAATATTCTTAAAAAATGCATGGTTTCTTATATAAAGACTTAAATTTAACAAATTGTAAATCAAAAGTTTTTTAGAAAAAAAAATTAATTTCAAAACTTAAAAAACCATAACAGAATGTAACGGAATGTATTATTAAAGCCCACTTACAGGAAACTAATAGAAAAAACTTAATGCACAAATACTTAAAATTGATATTGTTAAAACCAAAAGTTTTAAAAAGGACATTTCCTTGAAAATAAATAGTTTTAAAAACTTCATGTTATCTTGTATAAAGATTTAAATTTAACAAATTGTAAACCAAAAATTAAAAAAAAAATTATTTCAAAACATTAAAAATCATAATAACATTTAAAGAAAACTATTAGAATTATAAACAACTTACAGGACTAAAAGAAAAACCTTAACACACAAATATTTGAAATTTAAAATGTTCAAAATAAAAATTTCAAAAAAGGACATACAAAGGAACTCTTTGAAAATAAAGTTTTTTAAAAAATTTATATTAAATTTTACAAAGAAAATATTATAGCCAATTGTAAGCCAAAAATTTTATAACAAATAATTAGTTACAAGTCTTTTTACTCTTTTATTAAATATATAAAAAGTCTTGTTTGTTTTTAATTCTTATTATATTTTATTCGTTTCCAATATTTCGACCAACTTTGTTGATCATCTTCGAGGAAGAAATATAATCTAAAAAACATTATTATTATAATTGCAACAATTTTCTTAAAATTATATATTAACAAACAATTTACTTAATGTTTAATACAGTGTTGTCCGATGTTAATATCTTACGTTTCTTTCACTGACTGTTTGGAAAAAATTAGTTCTCAAATTTAAAAAATAATACCAAAAACAACACTTAGAATTAAAAATTCACTAACAGAAAAACCTTAATGAACGAATAATTAAAAAGCTAAGCTATTAAAAATTTGGGAGGTCTTCTTTAAAACAAAGATTTTTATTAAATGCCTATTGCATTGATAATAAGATAATAATTTAACCAATTGCAAACCAAAAAAATTAAATATTAGTTTCACAATATTAGTTTAACAATTAATTAGAAAAGAAAAAAATTTTACAACAAAACTTCCAATAAAACTTAGTTTATACTTTCTAGTACAAATAATGAGATTAAAAATTTGGCCCTAATAGTGAAATTTATATAACAAATTTTTTGTAAAAATGCAATTTTATATATTTCACAAGTTCCCAAAAAAATTAATAAGTATAAATTGGTTAAGCACCTTATCTAATATCCTTTTTAATCCTTCTTAATATTAATTGCTTAGTTTAATTTCAATATTTAATTTGTACTCAATTGCCTTGTTAAATTACAAAAAAACTTTTAATTGTATGTCTCTCTATCATTGCTTCCCTAGCAAACATATTAATTTCAATGCCATGGAAGTCATTAATCAGCGAGCAATGAAAACACTTGTCTTATGTCCGTATAAACATTCGAGCTACACGTTTCAAACAACAGAAGAAAAAAATCACCATAAATAACAATTTAAATCAGTAGCTCTCAGCAAAACTAGCAATTGATGAAAACCTGTAGCAATCAAAACTAAAATAACTATGTGACAGCTACAAATAGTAAAGGACTCACCTTGCCATTGACTTGTTATGGCTTAACAAACAAAAGGATAATGGTAAAAAATATCTACAACCAAGACATTAAGTTTGTGAAAATGAGCTAAAATCTGGATAGGTAAAGTAAGCTGGGAATAAAATAAAA
Organism: Bellardia bayeri; assembly: GCA_950370525.1. Lineage (NCBI taxonomy): Eukaryota > Metazoa > Arthropoda > Insecta > Diptera > Calliphoridae > Bellardia > Bellardia bayeri. The sequence continues at coordinate 4,593,494 of OX493268.1, forward strand.
TAAAATGATTTGTTGGTTTTGTGGAATTTGACAAAATAAGATAAATGACTTTATACTTAACGTGAGTGTTGTTTTTTTTTTCTATTTACAACACATACAAATAAACAGCGGTTTAAAAGATTTTCTTAGAGTTGGGGAAAGGTTTAATCATTGGTATGTTGTTTTTTTTTCTATTAAGATTTTGTTAAACAATGGTTTTATTTTAATCAAAGTTATGTTTTTTAATGGTTTGTTAGAAGGTTTTGTTTTTGTTAATTTTTTTTTTCACACATGACTGTTCTTTTACGGTCACTTATAATATGTTATTTTATTTTTATAAAAATTACGCGGTTTTACGCTGTAATGCTTAAGGGTTTAATGTACATTTTGTTTGGTTCATATAAATATAAACACCACCATCACCTTGGTATGAAAATGTAAAGGGTTCATAAAAATCTTGGTTCAACGTGAAAAAAAAAGGGATAATCTTGGGTAAAGCATAAAAGTCTTCATATAAAAAGCCATAAAGTGTGGAAAGAAAAAGGTATTTGAAAATTATAATTTAGGAAATTATTTTCAACAACAAATGATGTTTGAAAGATTTAAAGGAAATAAGTAAATAAAATAAACCTTTTTAACATTTGACGTGGTTAAAACCTACGTTTAACTTTATTTAAATATTTTAATTAAAAAGGATATACGAGCAACTTTTCAGTTAAAATCTTACAAATGTAGGTATAGTTTTCCCTAGTTTTGTAAAAACTACAAATTTTAATTAGCAGATTTTTACAAAAACTAAATAAAAACTTTATAAAAAGCATTTATTTAAAACTGGCTAAGAGATTTTAACTTAATTTCTAGTTTAAACTAAAATTTAAAAAAATTTAAAATTTAAAAAAAAAATTATATATGAAAAACTTTTTAGTTAAACAAAAATTTGCAAAAAGAAAAACAGACAGATGATAGATTTTTAAGCAACAAAAAATCAGAAATATGTTTTCTATTAAAAAAAAGAGACAAAAAATCCTTTTAAAAATATGAGTTTAAATCTTTAAAAAAAAGAATAGTTAACAAACAAATTTAAACAATTTTCAAAAGATAAGTTCTGCTCAGAGTCAGAAAATCCAAAATTTTTTAAAGAATAGTAGGCAATTAATTAAGGAAAAATAATTTAAATCCTTGTAAACAAATTTAAGGTAAAAATTCAACATAGAAAGGTTTTTTAATTTATTTTATATTAAGCCTAGAAATTGTTAGCCTAAACAAGATTTTAAAAACAAAAATTTTGTTGCAGAAAATAGTCAAAAAAATCAAAATGTATATTTCAGTTTCAGTAAAATAATCATAGCAAAACGTTTAGCAAGTAACTCTAAATAAAAAAACAAAGGATATATAAAAAACTTTTTTATTAATTAATATTATGACAAAGTAAAAACTGAATTAAAAACTACATTAACAAATACAAATTCTAGGCTGAAATCATTTTAGAAAAAGTTACTTTTTACAGCTTACAATAACAAAAACCACAACACAAAATTAAATTTGTAAAAAGTTTTTCAAAATACCTAAATAGTTTAGGAGAAATTTTCACTTTTCCACAAATTATTTAAAAGTTTTTTTAAATATATAAATACAATTTGAGAACTTAATTTGTTCAATAATGCTTTACTATTTAATATACGTTATTAGCTCACAACATGTCACTTATAGTCTATTTTCCCACAGTGCACTAATTTTTACAAAAACCTTTTTTTTTAAATTTTGCTGAATGTCCTTTTTTTTGCATAAAACTGTTATGTGCAGAGATTGTTGTTTACTACATTTTAGCGTTTATCTAACTTAAAAAACAGATTTTTTTTTTAGAAATGAACGAAATTTTTTATCTTAACCACTTTAAAAAAAGCAATTAGTTTTATAAACATAAAATATATATCCTTGCCTCTGCAGGCACCTGAACAAAAAAATTAACGAGAAAAACTAAAGCAACAAAAGTAAGTAAAGGCAGAGCTACATACATGTATAAAAGAACAGGCTAATGAAGTGCAACATAAACTTGGTATGTACCACTCGCTACAGTAATAAGGTATTGCCGGTCTTGTTTTCTAGTTCTTACTTTTCTCTAACTATACAAACATGACAGCTAAACACATTCAAATACAAATCAACATTTCTACATTTTTATTTACTATATATAGTAGGTATATACATATACGTACTTAAAAACGTATAGTATATATTTTTATTTAATTTACGTAGATTGCATAAAGTACTTTAGTTCTATAATACTTCTTTCTATTTATTTCCAACATATGTATGTATGCATATTTTTTTGAGCACACTTTTCTATATAATACTATTAACAGAAAAAAATTTATAATAATATTTGAATAAACATGTGAACATTTCTTTTTTTTCTGATTTTATTATAAATAAACTTGCAATTAGTGAGAAAATATATAAAGTGATTTGAAGAATATTCAAAATTTAGAATATATTGCATTACAGTTTTAAAAACTGAAAAAAACAGGCAACAAATCTGAATTGAAAATGGAAATTTATGAATGGAAACATTCTACAAACAACATGATATTTTTAATTATTTTACAATAATTTACAATGAAGTGAATAGTCTTCTAATTAATATTTTGAAAAATATAACACACAGTGCTTATAAAGATTTTTACTCTTAGGGTAAAAGGAACGTGTAACTATAAGTAAATTTTATCACTTACAACATGTCAAATTTTACATTTGATGCAAATCTGCAAAAACACACGAGTATTCCAAAAATCTTAAATATTTAATTGTACTACCGAGTGTCCTTTTTTGCTCCATGAACAACATATTTTTTCAGATAAATGTTTTTGTTTTACACAAATTTTTTGAAAATTAATGTTGGTTTTAATAGCATATAAAAATGCTGAAATTGTAAACTAAAAATTTTAATTTTAAAAATATACAACTTTTTATACCCACCACCAAAAAGATGGGGGTTATAGTAAGTACTATGAGCCTCAAAAGTGAGTAAACACAACAAATTATTTGAATTTTTTAAGATAATGAAAATCCTAAAATCTATCCATCGATTGAAATTTAAAAGTTTCGTTTTGTTGGATATTTGGTTGAATAATAGATTCGGTTATGAAAAAAAATTTAAGTTGAACTATAATGCTTTTCATAATCTTAAAAAAATCAAAAAATTCACTGGTGCTTACACACTTCTGAAGCTGTGTGTATGTCTGTCTATATATTCTAGGTCCTTATAAAATTCTAAGATTGTCTAGTCATTATTAGTTTCAAGTATTCATAGATCTCACTATTGGTATTTGGTGGTGGGTTTATAAGTTTTGGCACAGCTGAATATACACTCTTATTTGTTATTAGTGGTTAGTAATTTTAAATAATATTTTTAGAAAAATCAAAAAATATCTTATTTTAATACAATTGTTATCAATATAATTACTTATGGGCGATGTTCACTTTTTTAGTAAAAAGGATATATGAAAAACTTTTTTAACTCCAGATAATTGTCCAAAGTAAATATAGATTCTTATAGGGCGTAATAAACTACAGGTTGTAAGCTTAAAAAATTAAATTTTTTGCAGCAAACATGGCAGGACATAGCCCCTGCCCTACTAAGCTAATATTTTAAATCGAATATTTCTGTGAGTTTCTTCAATCTACACAATGAGTTTACTTTTTTTTATGAAAAGTGTGATTTGTGGTTCTAAATTGCTAAATATTATCGGTTATATAAATCCAGAAATTCCAACGAATGTCCTTTTTATAAAAAATTTTAAATTCTGACTTTTTTTTGTAATAATTGTTTAAACTAATTATATAGTTTATACATAAAACTTGTAGTTTGCAATTTAAATTGTTAATTATTCCTAATTTTAGATTCTTATATTTATAAATGGTAATTTTGTTATAAACTGTTACGCTTACAATTTGCTAAACTTAGATCCTTATACTTTGCCCAAAAGAATTTTGTAAAATTTTTTAAAATGTTTGGGATTTACTTGAAAGTTTGTTTTTAATTTGTAGTTTTCATGCCTAACTTGAATTTTTTTATGTTTGTTTATGTTAACTATGTTTTAATGCTCTTCCCTTAAATTTATTGTTGCTTACAAACGAAATTGTAAGTTTGTTTGTGAAATTTTTATTTTTAAATAATTATTTTTTATAAAATTTTCAGCTTAATATTTGTCAAACTATGTTCTTTATAATTAACCAAATAAATTTTTCAAAAATTTTAAGTTTTTAAAGGTTTCAGTGAATGTCCTTTTTTTTAATTTTATATTTTTCTACCTGGCTTTATTGTTTTTTTAATTGTCAAAAACATATACCCTAAACTTATAATTGTTTCTCATTTCTTTAAAACAATTTATAGAAGATCATAATCGTTTATAAAAACCTGTAAAATATAAATAAAGTTCAAATATTATTTTATATTAGTATTATTATAAGCGCCTTTTCAAAATTGGCTTTAAAATAAAAAGATTTTTAATAAATCATTTTCATGAATATTTCTCTCTCTGCCTTCTACATTTCAGATTTTGTGTTACTGTTCTCTACAACAACAAAAACTACAAGTGTTAACAAACTATAAAAAATTAAGGGAAAAAATACATACATATAAAACTTGAGCATGTATTTTAAAATAAATGACCATTGTCCTTGTCACCTTTGCTACAAAATCATAAATTTCAAATGCAAACGCGACACCATCTCTATACGACGCTAATGCTGCAAAGTATCTGCTTTGTTACACACACATTGCTTGCGACTTGTAAAAATCAGCACATCCGTTACCAATACCACAGACTGCCAAGGATAACCAGAGTGTTAGCCAACAATAGTTTTTTCTCGCCAGCGTTATTTTTATTTTTCTTACTTTTTCTGTGCATTTTTCACACGAAAATTAATGTGCACAAGAAAATCATTATGGCAAAGAAGTAGTTAAAGGACATAAAAATAAAGCCAAGCAACGTGCGGATAAAAAACTTAACAGAGAAATGAGTTAGCAGTTGTATAGAATAGCAACAGAATTGTTGAAAATAATGTTGAGCAAACATTTCAACACTTAAGAGAAGAGATGGCACAACTTAAGTTTTTAGGGCGAATATTTGATTTAAAAATAATAAAGTTAAAATTCTTTTCATATTTCCAATATTTTGTTATCTACATATATTGGAAATATTAAAAATTTCGGTTTTTTACAAACGAAATTTCTATTTTTAAAAAATAAGTTTTTATACAATTTTTAGCTTACTATTTGTCAAACTGTGTTCTTTATATTTTAACAAATGAATTTTACAAAAATGTTAAGTTTTTAAAGGTTTCATTGAATGTCCTTTTTTGAAAATTTAATACTACCTGTCCTTATTGACTTATTGTTTTAATGTTCTACAGCTTTAATTTTAAATTAGTTTTTACAATTGTCAAAAACATAAGTAAATTTTATTTTTAACAGCTAGAAATAAAAAAATAAAATAATAACATATATTCCAAAATAAAGGTAGCAAGAAGCTCATTGAACTAATTAATTATGTTATTGTAAAAAGCTTAAAGTCAGTTGATTGATGGTTGTTCACTCCAGTTTTTAGTTTGTTGTACCCTACAACAAACTTTATTTGATAAAAATTAAAATATAAATATTTTTTAGCATTTATTTTGAAAAACAATTTAAGTATTAGTTTAAGTTATTATGATATGTATTTGTTTTGGAAATTTTTTAGATATAAAAACTTTAGTATCCTTGTCCGCAAAATATAAGTTTCAATGTCAAAAATTAAACTGCCAATTAATTATATATAAAGGAAGTAGTTAAAATAAAATTGGAAGGATCAGAAGTCATGCCCTGTGTTCCGATCTAGAGCATTTGTATCCAAACTATGAATTTTTAAGCAAGGTACAAACGAAAACACAGTTTTTTTTTTTGATAAAAAAATTTTCTACAAACCAACAACTTTTTCATATTTGTAAAAAAAAAAGAAAGAATAGAAAATTTAAGAAAAATTTTAAAAATCATTTAATAGTTTGAAATAATACAAAAAAAAACTAAAATTTTATAAGCCTACAATTCGCTGCTTATTACGAACTATTATAATATCTATTTACTTTGCATAATTTTCTGCAATCCATAAAGTTGATCGTATATCCTTTTCTCTAGAAAAGTTTAAAATCGTTGGAAAACATTTTAGATAATTTACTTTCTTTTACTTAGGTTTCATAAATAACAAAAATCTCTGTTATAATTTTTTCCCAAATGAAATTTTTTTTTGGAAATATTTTTCCGAAATTTGATGATAGCACACCACATTATTCCACACTGCCAGCTATTTTACAAAACAGTAACTTTCCTTTGCTTTCACATGTATTCCTTTTAGTTTTGTTTTTTTAATTTACTACATTTCTCTATATATATTTTTTTAGTTAAACGAAGTATAACATTTCTACAGGATTCGTATTATATTTATATAATTTTTTTTTTAATTCAACAAAAAAATAAAAATTTTATATATATATTTTTTTTTTTTTTTTTGCTTTAAACTTTACATTTGTTTTTCAACACTCTAATATAAAGTTAACATTGATTACTGCTGCTGCCACAGCTAAACTCAAGTATATGTGAGTGTGTCTTCCAAACACGTATGCAGGGTAAATGTGAGTGTTTGATACTGCGAAATAACTCACATTGAATTGAAGACCATCATATACATCCTGGTCCCATGTGAGCATCATTTATATACCACAACCACAATTTATATGTTCGCGTATATGTTTTTTTTTTGAAACAGCAATTCTTTCATCTAGAAATACTTTATGCAGGACCTCAACAGCAGTAGCGAAAAAAAAGTTATGTTGTCTCATTAACTTTTAACTAAAATTGTATATTCTGTAACAAAACAGAGGGAAAAAAACTGAAAATAAATATATGAAAATAAAAAAAATGTAACTCATACATTTATATATTGTAGTTCATACTTGTGATGGTTATTTGAGCCAGAGTATAGTTGTTACGACAATGTTAAACTTAATTTTCATTGTGTTTATGTCCAGTTTTTTCACATTTTTTTCCATCCTAACTCTTACTACACGGCTTCACAATAATAATAATGCATGAAAAAATTGTGGAGGAAAAAAAATATTATTTTATTAACAAGACAAATATTGTTAAGCTTTTGCCAAAGACTTTGCAGTGGAGTATGGACAAAACATCTCTTATTGCATTTTGGGTTTGAGTTGCCAACAAATATATTGTTGTTGCTTTATTGGATGAACCTTGCCGTTTATTATTTTTCATTTTTGTTTTTCTTAGTTACAAGGGTTTTAAAAAATATAAAAATTAATTCTAATGTGACAGCGAAAATATTTGTTTCCCTGGCGAGAAAAAATTTAAACGAAAGTTGGAACTGGTAAAATAAAAAATGAAATTTTATATGATGTTTTAATTAGTGTTGGTTTGGCCAAACAACATGCTGATGTCCTTAAAAGGAATTGGTTAAAAAAAATGTTTTACCAAAAAAAAAAAAAGGATAATATTTTTTATTTGTATTTTTAATAAATATAAAAATATTTAGAAGGATTAGTTACCGCTTTAAACAAAAATTTAAATATAATTTAATCAACTAAAAAACAGCAAAAGGACAACCAAAATTATATCACAACTTGTAAAGTCTTGTATCCTATTAGAATATATATTTAGTTTACCAAATTGTCTACAAATCAAAATGTTTTTCATATATCCTTTTTTAAAAAATATTCAAAATTACATCAATTACAGTATTTTGCAGTAAATTAAGCTTATTTAAACTTAAGAAAATTTGATATTTTTTTTTTTCTAAAGAAATTATATTTTTGCTTTCAAGAATTTTTTAAATTCATAAGTTTTTTATATATCAGTTTTCTAAAAATTATTGAAAATATTTTTTTTTTTTTGTAAAATTTTTTTATAAAAAAAAATATTTTTTTTTTAATTTTTATAAAAAAAAATAAAATTTTTTTAGTTTACAATTTGTGTATTTCTATGAGCTATTAAGATCTAGCTTAAATTTCTAAAAATTTATATTTAACAAAAAGTTTTTGATATATCCTTTTTTTGACAAATTTTAATAGCTTGAAAAAAATTATTTAAAATTGCTGCAAAAACACACAAAAAACACAATTGAAATATTTAATATAAATTATTCAAAAATAGTTTTTTTAGTACGATTAATTATTGTTTTAGAAAAGAAATTAAAACGAAATTATAGGTATTAAATTACACAGGCAAAGTTTTAATTTGTATTGTATTCTATCAAAAATCTTAATATTGAGATAGAAATATTTTATTATTTCAAATAGTAGTAGTACTTTTTACAACAGATTTTGGCTTAAAAGCATACAAAGTTGCCCATAAGATTATATGCAACAATAAATCTTATATGTACATTATGATCAAAATCTTTGTATGAACAGCAATCAATATATTTTTAACAATATACTTTAAAAAATTGAAATTTTTGTTAACATTTGCACCTATACACGTATATTCGATTTTATTTATGTTACAATGTCTTGATGTTTTTAAGTAATGAGATTTGCTTATTTGTTTTGTTGTCCATAGGTTTCAAAAATTACAAAATATTTGTTTAACTATTTTAAGAAAATCATTTCCTTTTTGTGTTGTCTTTTTAATTTATAAATTAAATAGTTTTTAGTAAGTAATTATACAATTAATTAATATTCAATATTATAGTTTTTCTAGTTTCAAATTAATATTATATTAATCAAATTATTAACACCTTAACAATGGGCAGCATGTGGATAACCACAAAACTGTAACAAATAAATGTCTATCAAAATTTGAAATATTTAATATTTATAATCAGAATAATAAAGCTAAAACAGGGTGTTTTAAATGGCGCTAAAATAACTAAATTTTATGTAAATTTACCCAAAAAATAATGATTCCAAGAGCTAGAAAATAGGTAAAGGAGACGCAAGGAATATTGATTGGCAGTCATAATTGTTGAGTTGATCGTTTGATACATTTTACAATACACATAATACCTCACTTTACATCTGCGTTACGTTCCAAAAAAAAAAAAAAAACACGCCGCAAATTGAAAAGACGCAAAGTGAATTATTTGTCATCAAATAATAAGTTTTTTTTGCTTTTTGATTTTTAATCCAAATAGAAAGCAAGGATTCCATTTCGATCATCAAAACACTTCTTGTAAGGGTCATCGTTTTAGCATCTAATGATGTTGCAGAATTTGTAAAAATTTAAAAAAAAAACTAAAGACTCGATCCCAAGTGAAAATTAGTACTAATTAAGCAGCGATGCAACTTCGAAAAGAAAAACGGAAAACAAAACGACGCAAAGCGAGGTATTGGTGTACTAGAAATAAAACTAGCAAAGTTTTGACTTTAAAGCTTAAGGTATGATCACACATGTCAAGTATTTACTCAAAAAAGCGTAACCACTTGTTTTAGCACAAATTTGTTTAACGTTGCTTACTTTTACAAGAGTTTTGCAAGATCAGCAGATCAAACACAAAAAAAAACCAAATATTTGTTGTATCTTGTCCTAAATTAAAAAAGTTTTTTTTTTAAATTAATAAACGATTTCAAAAATATTTTATTTAGTCTTTTTTGGCAAATATTTGCCAAGTCTGAAAGTACCTTTAGAATGTTGAACTTAAATTGCACAATTGTTTGATATACGAGTAATACGGTAACGACTGTTTTACTTAGTAGTAAACAGAACAGAATCAGGGAAAATTAGTTTGAAGAAAACCTCTCAACAAGTATTTTAAAAAACAGAAAGATTCTCATGAGCAAGTTTAAATTAAGTTTTTTTTCCAACAATTAACAACAAAATATTTATGTCTCTTCTTTTAACACTTTTTATACAAATATCCTGTAATAATAAAAATATCCACAAATATACATAAAGTATTCAAAGCATTGCTCACTAAAAATCTGGCCACACTACAGGAGTTTTTTTTTTTTTTTAAACTTGCAGTAGTCTCTAAAGAAGAGCACTTTTGTAACCTGTTCAACTAAGTGATTTCAGATATTTTTATTGAATAAATTTCGGCAGAAACGTTGTTGCCTTTCAGTAAAGTCCTAGCGCGATTTAGGTCCCTGTCATTAGTGAAGAACTGCAGTGGATTGGTATCGCAGAAATCGGGAAAATATATGCAGCTTTCTTTTTTTTTTTTTTTTTTTTGAAAAAGAGAAGTAACACTCAGGCAATTAATATGCCTATATATAATTGCGTTACTTGCTTTGGAAAGGGGATAGATTGAAGACGTATAGGTGGTGAAAGTAGAAGGAAGCTTTATATCACAACTCTGCAATTGCGCATTATGTTTGTTTTAGTGCAGTATTGCAGCGCCTCTGGTGGTGAGTAGGCGCATTATTTTTAAAGATTGATTTTATAGCCTTTATTTAATTATTTTACTTCGGTGGCGGTTGAATGCTATACCACCGAAGGAGGACGCTGTGATAAATGTTAGTTATGATGGATAGAAAGAAAACTAATAATTATCAGAAACTGATGTTGTTTGAGTGGCAGTGGCTGGGAGTCGAACCCGGGCTACAAAAATACCAAGTCATGCTTAATGATCAAATGCGCTAACCAATTAAGCTACAGCACCCTCAAGCTTCTGCCAATTAAACAATATTGGGATATAATCAAAGGAAAGTCAAATGAAAATTATACTGCAATTCTTGATTATAATAAAAATGTTAGTGATTTCGATCAAAATGTTGTGCAATAATAAAAACATGAATTTTTTATAAGAGGATATAAGTTTTAGTTGCTTTTCTACCTTTTCTTAAACATTAATAAATCACTCTTCATTTGTGTTTCAGCTTTTTGTGCCAGCGAAATATTAAAACATTTATGAAAACGGGTTTTATGTGAACATTGCTTGATGTTCATGATTATAAAAATATTGTTTAACACACTTTATGCAACACATTTGAAAATCCCTACTGCAGTGTAATTTGTGGTATTTGTGGCATAAAAAGCTCACACACTTTTACATACAACAATTTGCAAACACATTAAATAACTACAGGTAAATTCAGTTGCCACATTGCAACAAAAACTACTAATAAAAGGTGTCAAAATGTGAAAATATGTGCATGTGTGTATGTATTTCTTCTGGCAAATACGCACATTATCAAGGTAATTAAAATTTATTTGCAAATGTATATTAAATGAAACTCAATTAAAATGTATTTGCATTTATAGGTACGAGTATACGAGTACTTTAACTATAATTTTCAATTATAATTTCATAAATTGAAACTTTAACATTCCACGTTTTATAAACATATTTGACCTGTCAACCACTATTTGTTGTTTTTGTTTATTTTTTTTTTTGGTTTACTGTTGATGCCAGACCATTGATAGCTGTATTTGCCACAATTGGCCACAATCTCGCTCATATATGAATTTCTGCTTATTACAATTATTTTTACAGATATTATTACAATTATGAATTTGTTCACAAATAAAATAAGAAGTGGAGAAAAACCGGAGAGTAACCAAAATGCATTTGGTTGTTGGCCACTGGACCGGATGTTTATTGATAATTTGTAAATTATTATTTTGTTGATAAGGTTTTTAATATGGGAGTGTGTTGGCAATTGTTCGTGTTTGCGGCCTTTAATAATATAATGAGTTTCAAAATTATTTTAAAGAGTTCATTAGTGAAATGAGTTTGTAATGAATTTATACATAAATTATTATTGTTAGTATTTGCAAATATTTATTAATAAAGGATGTCCTGGTGGGCATGCTTGAGTGTTGAGTGGAGATAATGTTTACACAAATTATGTAAATTTATTTTAATTTATTTATAGTTAAAAGTGAGAATTCAATAAAAAGTTATTAGCAACATAGAATTTACATATCTAACAATGTGTGTGTAAAACACTCTGGCGACCAAAATATAATAGTTAAATAAATGAGATGTCCATAAATAGTTTAGTTGTATCCTAAGTAGTTTGCTATTGAAAATCAGCTTAATTGGAATGTTGTAAACCAAAATGTGAGGCCACCTTGAATTTGTAGCTTTTCTTCATTGTTTAAGTTTGTATTTACCTTTATTTATAAAATCTTATAATTGTTTTGTATTTAACCTTATTTTATTTAAATAACGTAAGCTAAAAATAGTTTCAAAGTATAATAGAAAAATACTTTAGCATTCTATGCAATATATGTAAATCAATACAATTATCCTGTTCTACAACACCTTACCTTAGCTTTAGCTTGCCTTGTCTGCTTTGAAATTAACATCAAACATTATTAAAAGTTAATAACATTTAATTATGACATTTTCAATATGAAAATTTACATACTAATAGCTATTTATTTATTGTCTAAACTATGAGCACGCAACCACCACAAACCACCATTGAAATATCCTTTAATGTTTGTGTGTAGGTTTTTATAAATAGCAGAGAGAAAACCAAATAAAATTACTTTGAATAATACATGAAATTAATGAAGTAATTACCAACACAATAAGGAAAATACTAATAAAATAGAAACTACAATGACAAAATAATTTAATTATAAATTAAAACGCGCGCTTTCGTGACATTTATTAAAGTTTTCCAGGCCTATCTATACAAGAAAATTGTAAGTAAGAAAAAACACCAAACGGCTCATAAAATACCTTTAAAAAAAATATGAAAATTATCAAGTGTAACAACCTTTTGCTGTTTTAACTGGTTTAAAAACATTTTGTTATTTTTTGTGACAGTATTTACAAAGGACACTTAAATATTTGTAATTTTTCTGTATAGTACGTACTAACGTTAAGTCTTTTATTTGAAAACAAAAGTGTAAATACGTATTTATTTTATTGTACTGAAAATTGTTGTAGAAAAAATGAGTTAGCTGGTTAGAGTTTATTTAGTTATAGAGTTTTGGGGTGAGTGAGAGTTCAAAAGTGGTTAAAAAAAGGTTATAATATTGTTGTTTAATATGATAATTTAGGTGTTATTATATTCAATAATATTGTTTGTCATTATGTTTAGTCCACATTGGGGTTATAAATCTTTCTTTATGCTTTTTTATTTGTTTAGGTTTACTGCTTTTTTTGTTGCAGCTAGAAAAAAGGTATATTTTACTAAATTTTTCCAAAAATTTTGGGGCAAAATTGTAAGAAATTATAAGTCTACGTGATTTAAAGAGACATTAAGGGATTATGTTTTTAAAATGTTTAAAAAAAATAAATATTTTGTATAAAATAAAAAGGTACGAAACGAATGTTTTTAAACCCAAATATTTTTCCAACAAATAATAAACAATTGATATTGTTGGCAAGTTAAAAAATTAAAAAAAAAAAAAATTACCAAATTTATCAATTCTTGTACGAGGTCTGATCAAAAAATCGTTTTACATTTTCTATAGAAGCAAAATGCGGAATTATATTCTGTGACACGGCTGATAAAGCATTTTTTAAACTTTTTATTATTCTAATATGTGAATACAAATATTGTAAGCTTATTATTCTAAATTAATTTCCTATGACGGTTAAAAATTCTAATATTTTCAAAAATAGAAAAATTTGTGCAGTTTACAATTAATGTTGTATGTTGTACATCGTATGATATAACTATCTGATTGTAAAAAAATTTTAAGCAAAGTGGCATGTTTATGTTTCAAAATATCAGAATTAAAATATCAAAATAAATATAAAAAACTCAATAAAAAAGAGTGAAAAAAAAACAAAATAATGTCAGTATTGCGTGAAAAACATAATGCAGGCATTTGAACAATTTAATCAAAAATGAATGATCGTCTTTCTTAAATTAAATACAACAATCTCTATTCTTTAAATTTTTTGTTTATTAATTTTATTTCCTTATTTTAAATTGATTGAAATATATATTTAAACATTTGGCAACACTTAAACTTTCATACAACATTTCGAAAAACATATGTAAAAATGTCGTAGGTTTTGTACAAAATATTTACATACATATTTCACAGAAGACCACTTTATTTTAGCTTTTTCTTAAAGCTTTGTTGATACGATTACAAATATGCAAAAAAAGCATCTCTTGTTTAAAAATTAAAATCTTAACAGCTTTTGCTTTGACCCAATTTACACCAAGCAATTCTTTTAGCTAAGTTGATTACTTTTTAGACATCGAAGGGAGTGGAAGAAAAGACGAGACATACTTTTTAGACATCGAAGTGAGGGGAAGATATAGGCTTGCCAGACGTACTGCATTTAGAAGTACGCGTACTTTTTTTTACTAATTGTACTTCTGGCTGGATAAGACCTAAAGAAGCACGCAAATGTACTTTTTTTCAGCCTCTGTACTTCTTTTTGTATTTTTATAGGAACAATTTCTTATTTGATAGCAAATATATACATATATTTATATCTTTAAAGACTTTTGCTCAAAATATTCCGGAAGAAAATTCTGTTGAAGAAAAATGAAAACATTCCTAAAAAGTGCATCATATCCCAATTTCGAAAAAAAATTGTATGTTTGTATTTTTAATTCCTCATTCTAATGCGGCAACCGAGAGAATTTTTAGTTTGATATTCAATTTTTGGAGAAAAGGTTTTGTTCTTTTGAAAATGTAGAAACCAAATTTTGAGTGCACTTGTAATGAATTTTGCAATTTTAAAAACGGAAGATGATAATGGAATAGATAACCAAGTCCAAAAAAGCGATAAATATTTATAAATTTTTCAATTTGCCAAAAAACAAGCTGTATTAAAACATTTACTGTTATATTTATAAAAAATTAAAGCAGACTTCAAGCCTACTTTATTTTTTATAAATACGGCAGTTAATATAATAGAAAAAAAATATTTTATTTTTTTAAAATAAAATCTAATACACCTGACTAATTTCAAGTTATTTTTTATTACACAAAAATATATATAATCTCTTATTTTGTTTTGCTTTTATTATTTGTTATTTTCTTCATTCTTCTTCATTTTCTTCAATTATTTCTTTTATGTACTGAATTTTATGATTTTTTTTAAAATAAAAAGTGTACCTTTTTTCTTATTTGTACTGCTGTTTTTACTTCGATTTGATATCTGTACTTTTTTTTCGATTTTATATCTGGAAATCCTAGGAAGATAAGACGAGACACACTTGATTGTACTTGCAATTCGTTTTATTCTCTTATACGTATTACATATGTGTGTATACGCTCAAATAAAAATAACAACGACTTAAGCAATAAGAATTGTGCTGTATTGTATCAATCTTTTCAATAAAAATTGCTTCGTGTAAATTGGGACTTAGAACAAGACGAATTAATAATAATTCGCATGTTTTAGAAAACTAAAACTAAACACCGGTAAATACAACTGTTGAATACACAATAGCACAATTCACAATCTTGTGCTAATGATATTGCATCATTGCATTTGCAAAAAGGTTTAGCATATTTTTGCTTTACACTAACAAAATACACAGCAAGAGCAAAAATATGAAGGATTTAACTTTTATTGATATTTTCATAAAAACCATCAATTTTTGATATGAATAAGAAGTGATCACAGATTGAGCTTATTTTCTCTAAAAACTCAGCATTTATAAAGGTATAAAGGATTTTAGTTTCATTGACGTTTTAATACCAAATATGTATTGATGTTTCATATGATTTCTGGATTCCTTTTAATTGTCAAGAAGTTTAAAGCAAAAACAATTTTAATAATAAGTGAAAACTCTAAAATTAAAGTTTAAGAAAGAAAAAGGTTGTTTTGTCAAAAGTCCACAGATATTGAATAAATACCAATTTCATACTAAATAAAAAACCGAATTTATAAATTTAAAAACTTGTCCACCTATTCCATATTTTATCTTTATTTTGAGAGCAATTCTAATATATGTATGTACATATATTTACGCAATTTGTAACAAGAAAGATAATTATTTTACGACATACTACAGATTTTTCTATTACATATATCTTTTAAATACATGAAAATAAAAATTATTACTTCAAATGAGTACCTATAAGTTTTGATAAAATTTTAATATAACACTTAAAAATTTGCATTAAAAAGAGAACTTCTAATTTCTTTTTCTTAAAGATTTGTTAGTACAATTCAGTGATGGAAAATTCAATACTATTGTACTATTTGCAGTACTTTTTCACAACAAAATTACCACAGTACCCCCACATCATATTTAGTACTCTTTGTTTGTTTTGCTTTGTTCCCTGTTTAGAAATCCAGCGTTACTATTTTTATAATCATTGACAACATTGGCTTCAAAACAAGAACATAATAAGCAATGAACAAATTCGTTATTCATGTTGTTGTTAGTGTGCGTTTGTTTGCAAAAGCTGTTAATGTTGTTCAAGTAACCAATTCCAATGTATTTTTACTAAATTTCTTATGTTTCGTACATTTCTGTAATTCTCATTTCATGTTTGAGATTTTTCGTGTATCATATGAGTTCGAAAACTTCAAACATATTGGTGAAAGATCTATTAATGATATGGCATTAACATTAACAAAATTCAGGCATGCTCATATGTTTATTATCTTAACCCACAACAAATAAAAATTTTTGAAACATATATTTTTACATAAAAATTAATTAATTTTTGGTTTGTTGTTATAATAGTTTTTTTTTTATTAAAATGAATTAATTTTATTTTTGAATTATTTTTAAATGGGTTTTTAATTTTATTTTTGAATAAAAATATATGTTTCCTAAAAAGTACCAAAATGTTGAGAAAGTACTCTTTTTGTTGACGGTCAGTATCATTTCAATTTTTCATTTTTCCATCACTGGTACAATTACAAATATATAAATATGTATGTATTAACATATGTATGTGTATATGTATATACAAATTTTAATTGCATAAAAAACTTACCTTAAATACAATTTAAAACTTATTAACTTATTATTATTACACATCTTTAAATTAAACGCCCGAACCGATTTCCGTTTTATTTACACTATTTATATAATTGACAACTCTACCACGCACAAATATCAAAAACATAACTTCATTTCATACATGAAGTTTACTTTTTCTTGCTCTGCTCTGCTTTTATTATTTTAATTTTTCTCTTATTTGCTCTTTATATTTTTAGTAGCAACAAACAAAACAACAACACATTTTAATACACAGATTAGGCCACATCAATTTTAGATACACACAAAATCATGTGCAAAGGGCTTTTGTATAGAAAAACAACAATAACAATTGAAAACAACAGTTAAATACAACCACAACAACAATAGAATTATTGCAAACACAATGATTTATACTTATATGTATGTGATGATGGCTATTCTTTCACTGATTTATTTAAATAAAATCTTGATTTTAACACTGATTCTTATAAAAGTTAATAACTTTATTATTTAGTTACATTAAGACGTTTATTATTTGTTTAATTTTGCAAAATTTACTACACTTTAACTATATTTAAAAGGCATTAAAAGACGAAGCGAAATTAAGAACAACAGTTTTAAGTGGCGTACGCGGAGAAACTAAATATTTATTTGACTACTAGAGCAGAGTTGCCATTAATTTGAGCGTTTATTAGATGAAAGGTATTTATTAATGAAGTTATTTGTGTATTTGATAGTAAAAGGATTTAGTTAAATAGGGTTTTAAATTAATTGCTAATGCACACTGGTAATTATTTAAAAATAATTCAATTATATATTTATTTATTAACAGCCTTTTGAAATCATTTGGATAGACATAATAAAACTTTTTGGAATATATAATAGATGGACAGACAAAGTTCTAAATAAGATTAAATTCTAGTTTATGAGCGCCAGTCCGTATCGTTAATTTTACTAAAGGTTATGCTTAACATAATGTTATAGTTTGCTTTTATAACCGACCCATAGTTCCTGAGATATGGGCATCCAAATTGCGAATATTTAATATGTTGTACTTTTGTCATTTTTTATTCACTTTGGTCAGTCAATATACATACATACATATTCTTCATTTGATAGGTTTTTAAAACAACTTTTACATAATACCAACATATATAATTCTTAAATTTTTTGGATCAAAATTAAAAATATTTTTGTTAAATTTCAGTTTACTCAAAATATGACAGATTAAATAATATATAAAAATATATTAAATATTAATAATATTATTGTCAAGACTTTCACCCTTCCATTTTTTTTAAGAGAAGATACTCAGGCAATTAATATGCCTATAGATAATTGCGTTACTTTCTTTGGAAAGGGAATAGATTGAAGAAGTAAAGGTGATGAAAGTAGAAGCTTTATATCACAACTCTGCAATTGCGCATTATGTTTGTTTAGGTGCAGCATTGCAGCGCCTCTGGTGGTGAGTAGACGCATTATTTTTAAAGCTTGATTTTATAGCCTTTATTTAATTATTTTACTTCGGTGGCGTTTGAATGATATACCACCGAAGGAGGGCGCTGTGATAAATATTAGTTATGATGGATAGAAAGAAAACTAATAATTATCAGAAACTGAAGTTGTTTGATTATTTAATTATTTTTACATATGTTTCGAGAAACACCACTTTCTCTCATCAGAATTCTTTGCGTTCTAAACCTCTGTACCACTTGCGGTGCCTGCTAGCCAACAGACAAACATCAATCTTTTAACTAGTGTTACCTCCTGGTGGTTCGAAATTTGCTGTAATTATCATATAATTATCATGTAAAATAGAAATTAATAAATAAAAATGATAATTACAGCAAATTTCTTTATTTTCAAAAACATGTGGATCCAGTGTTGCCGCATTGGCAAAAGAAAAAAATACGGAAAAGTTAACAAATACTAATAAAATGTGTTAAGTTGAATTTTTTTTAATTATTTTTTTAACCACGAAAATTTGTTATAAACATTACTTTTATTTTAACACTGGTAGCACTGTTTCTTCATTTGTCATTTTACTTGTCACAAATTTACTTACAAGCAAATTCTCTTGCAAGTTGAGCTGTAAGTGCGAAAAGTATAATTGTGTTAGTAAAAAACTGCAAGTTTTTCGAACTTGCACTTGCATGTGGCAACGTGGGGTAAAATTTACAAATTTTATTTGTGTAATCATTATGATTGTATTATGATAGTTACAATATGTTAAAAATGCTAATAATTATAAGTTGAGTAATATTTCTTTAGAAAATTGCATATTTCTTTATCACGTCTTATATCATTTTTATAAATATGTTACATTTTTTCTTGTATGAATAACTTATAAAGTATTTTAAAGCATGCCTACAAATAGATAGTTAAATGATAATGTAAAATAAAAAATAATACTTATATTTATGTATATACGATATATGTATGTATTCTAACCTTCCATTATACCTACATGTTTATTTTTAAACAAAAAGCCTACCAAATAGGTATTTCTTTACATGTTTAACGATAAGACCTTTCTCTTAACATTTCTTAAATTTGTAAATTTATTTAATGCCTACAATAAAACACCAAAAGATGCTTAAATATGTTCATACCTATGTTTAATAATCATTTATAACGTACAATTGTTGTTCGTTTTGATAACTTTTCCTTTAATATTAATATTCAAAAATGTATTTTAAAAATCATTGTAATAGGTACAATAATTTCCGCTTAAAATGTCATACTTCTAAACGCCATCATTGTTTTAAGCTGACTAAACTGTTACTAAATAAATTCTAGTTTTCAAGCAACAGAATTAAAAAAGTAGAAACTAAGAAAGCTTTTTTTTACATAAACTACTATTCTGCCACAAAACAAATTGTGCCGCACACTAACAACAACTACACACAGTATTATTATAAAAAAGCAAATTCACACTAAAAAGAGTAGACCAAAGAAAAAAACAAAAAAAATCTCTTTAAAACAACTCTTACCCACAAAGTTATTAAAAAATAAACACAACATTTTATGCTCTTTTTACTCTTTTTCCCCCACAAATTGCAGCCAGTTGAGCTGAGCGGCGCAGAGCTGCAGCTGAGCTCCCCGCAAAAATCTGTAAAAAGCACGTGGATTTTTGTGTTGTCGTTTTTTTTCGCAAAGCTTTTGTTACAAGAAGAACAAGACAAGATGTAAACGACAACAACGAGATGAGAAAAAATGTAAATAAAAACATGAACGAACACAACAAAGAAACTTAAAGAGCTGTTTGAGTTCCCTTTGGGTGCCGGTGTGTTGCTGAAGCCCCAACAGAACTGTTATGATGGTAACGGCAAGCTGCTGTCTAACGTAGCAGAGCTGTTTATATACAAGTGGCTAGTAGTAGGTATTTCTTGTTTGTTCGTTTTTTTTTTTTGTTATTTTCTACAGTTTTCTTTTTGTTTTAACATTCGTAAACAATTTTTCTGATTGGTTGGTAAAAAGCGGGTTTGGTGTATGTACAAGCACAACAGCAACAACTAACTATAGCAACCCACCTTTTTGTTAACATTAAAAAAACACCAGCCACTATATATTAAACACAACAACAAATAAGTATGTAAAAATTGTAGTAGAAGTAGTTTGAGTTTAGAAAAAAATATATACCTACATACATATGTACGTACATACATACATACAAATTTAGTAAGCAACTCATACCAATTACATGAGAGCATTTTACAGTGTTTATATGGTGGAGCAGTATGATGATGATGAAATATTTAACGGTGGTTTTAGCAGGAGAATAAAGTTTGTGTTGGATTTCATATGTACATATGTATGTAGCTATTTGGTACATGCTTTTTCCCCAGCATCTTATTAACGCATAAAATAAAACAACAATATATCCTATGTTAATAAATTCCCCCATTTGAGTAAAAATGGTGGCTTATTTCTATAGACTTTATATAGAGCTTAGTTTACAGTTTTTCTCAGAGTTGTTAATACAATTTTATGAACAATAGCTGCTAAAACAGAAAATCGCCGAAAATTTTATTTTGGTTAACGTTTGAATTTAGTGCTGATTTTTTTTTTTCTAAATTAACATTGAAATTTAAATCGATCTTTTCACTAGTAAAAGTAGCTCTGATCATTGAGGAAGAGATGTAAAAATTGGTTCATTATGAGATAGGTAAAACTTAAAAGAGAATCTTAGAAGAACCATTGACCTCAGAAAAAAATTTCAGTTTTCAGTTGATACAGTAATCGCTGTGGTTCAGGTCGTTCCGGATTGTTCCAATTGTAGTAAGAACTTCGCTTTACCGTCGTATATCTGTTGAAATTAACTTTCTGAAGACCCAAATATCTCACGGAATGTACATCAATATGTCTGACATGGTCCCGAATATTAGACACAATGTTAAAAAAAACTGATTTTTTCAAAAAAAAAAAAAAAAATGTAATAATTTATTAATTGCCACCATTTTGATAGTTGACAGTTTAGGGTTAGTAAAAATGGAACAATATACGAAAGAACAAAGCGTTTTAATTGCTGAAAAATAGTTCAAAAGTAATGAAAGTTTTGTGTCCGCCAAACTTGTAAAAAACTTATTCAAAATATTGTCGCAATATTCATTTAACTTCGTCAGCAGTGTACGGAGTAATTGAAATTTGAATGCTTTAAAAAAAATCCACATGTGAGAACAAATGCGTCCTGTGGACGCATTTTAAGCAAGTGCATTTTTTGGATCATACTATTTCGAAAAAAAGGCTGATACTCCATAAAGCTGCATCATAACAGATTTCTTTCCAACTAAATGAAATAATATTAGGTTAAATTACTTGTAATCAAGAACGCGACATTTTATCTTTCTTGTAACCATTTTTCGATAGCATTTTTATGTTCTGTTGTTTGCAATATATTAGCAATAAACACGAGTTAAAAACTCAAAAAAAAAGAACTCATTCGCTATTGCCACTTGAAAATTTAAAAACTGGCGTATTGAATGGAATATCATTTTGAAAGTTATTTATTTTAAACTAAAATAGAATAATGTTTCTATTGATAGTTATTATATTCGCATTCGTTGTTTATAGCATTTTGTGCTTTTTAGCACGCGACATTTAAAACGTAATATGAATTAGTTCAAGTAATTACAACTAAAACTTGATATTTATTGCTTCCATTAACTCTGTATATGCTGATTAAATGTATTTAACTCTTCGTCCACTATCATTACTAATGCTTGTAACATGTTCTATTTTATATATTATTATTATTTTTTTTGCTTTCAGCAGTTTCCTATTTGTTTATGATATTGATACGCTTGCATATTAGCAAGTCTAGCAAAAATTCTACAGTTTGCAGCAATCAAGTATTCGAAACGGTTAACGGTAAAAAAAAATTTTACTTTAAAATTTAAAGAAATTAAATATTAGATAGTGTAAGTAATATAATATTACATTGTCTATCTTACAATAAACTTAATTTTTGAAATCAAAAATATATATTTGTTTGTCTAAAATTATTATATTTTAGCGGTACTGATAACTGCAGTTATTTCGGTAACCGTAAGTTAGCGATAAAGATAGTTAACATTGAAAGCAACTTATACAGAGATTGTATGAATATGAAAATTTTAACCAATATGCAAAACATTGAACATTGGTCTTGTTAATGTGCAAGACCCTAACAGCTTAGATTGACACTATATAGCTTGATATCTTAGTATATCTACTACTCTTGCAAATTTATATTAGACACAAAAACTTTGAAAGCTACTAATTCAAATCATATATGAATACGAGTATGAAATATTTGAACCAATATGAAACTCATTAAATTAAGGTCTATAAAAAGTACAAGACCTTAAAAGCCGGACACTATAGCATATTAACTACTCTTGCCGATTTATGCTGCTATAAAAACGCTAATTTGTAAACATTGTTTTCTTTTACCAAAACATTGTACTAAAAAAATACAATTTTATGTACATTATAATGAGCTGGAACTCAACTGATTTAATAATAATATATGTACTTGCTAAACATGCCCATAAAATTCTTGCCTCTCTTTTACTCATTCTAAAACTAAACAGCAAAAATAAAATCTAAAAAATAACAGCATTATATTAACTATACAGAGCCAGTATTTACCGTACCTAAACAGGATTTTTCCTTTTTGATTTTTTGTCCTTTCAAACTCTCTTCTCTCATTTTAGCCTGTTACTATCATTTTACATAAGATTTTTTTACATTTTTGCGTATTTATGTTAATCACAATTTGTTTCGCAGAATTCCTTTTTTTATTTTCTATGTACCTACTCACACATTTTTTGTTGTTGTTTTTTTGTTCCTCTTATTTGAGAGGCTGCGTGGTATTTACAAGAGGCCGCCTATTTTTTTCTTGCTATATACTAACAAAACACATACATACATACGTACATCGTACATACTTATAGTCCTGATTGCTAATATTCACATACATACATAGTGTATGTTTATGTGCATGTATTATGTATGTATGTATATATGTATGCATGTGTGCTTTTCTATGTCGTTAGTTAGTTGGTCCTCATACGCCTTTCCTTACATCGACAAAAAAATAGGAAATTTGTTGTTGTATACGTTTTTAATTTGTTATTTTTTCATTATTCGTTTCGTTATGTAGTTTTTTATTACTCAGCCTCTGTATTGTGTGTATTTTTTATCATTTTCTAAAACGTTTTTTTCACTATTTTATTTATTCATGTTTGTGTGTGTGTGTGTGTATTTGTGTGAGTATAAGTATGAGTTTAGTTGCATATGAATGCTTTGGCTGTACTTGTATGTGTTTAGTTTTTAATTTAAAACAACTTTTAATTGCACTTTTTTCGTAGTATTTAGTAGTGGTGGTTGAGTTTTATTTCGTTTTCCATTTTTTGTAGCTGAAGATGAATTTTTTTCTGTCTTTTTTACAAAATGTTTCAATTATGGTTGGCAAAAGAACAGAGATAAGTTGTAAAATAAAATATAAAAACCATAAAACAAAATGAAAACAAACTAGTAATTAAAAGGTCTAAAGAGTAGACTTTAACCTTTTGGGAATTTATTAAAATAATTATTAAATATTTGTAGGTTTTCACAATTTTGGCACAGGAAATTAAACAGAGATACATATTAATAAAGATCATATAGATAATGCGGAAATATGTCGCGTTATAAATCATACTAAATACTGTAAATAGAAAGGATTGCAAATATTTCAACAATGCAGCCAACAGCATATGACAAATTAGTCCACTTTAGTTTATAAAAATTAAGCTGCAAGTTGCAGTCGCGTTTTTTGAACCCATGTTTATATTTGGAATGACAAACCGACTTTTTGCACAAAAAAAAAAAAAAAACAGAAATGCAATTGAAATTGAAAAAAAGAGAATAAAATAAAGGGATACTTGAGACAAACTTAAAGGAATCCTAGAAAATATAAGAATATATGTATTTATATAAGATGCAGTGAAGAGAAATTGTCAAAAAAAAGTGAATAAAATATACGACATACGATGGAAATAAAGTAGCACAATAGAAAGATAAAATAAACTAAACTAAAGAACAAGACAAATTTGATCCTTAAACAAACATTGGGAAAAGCGGTGAAAAAGGCAAAGAATATACATATTATCAGTAAACTTAGCTAAAGTCAAAAAAAAGTATCGACAAGTTTTATTTCATATAATGATTAATGCACTAAAAAAGAAGATCCAATAAATAAATAATTTGAGTGGAAATTTCTTCAAATAATCTTTATTGTAATCGTTATGGGAAAATAAGTAGCATTTTAAAGTTGTTAATAAAAAGCCTAAGAAAATATTTCTAAATGACAAATATCAACTGAAAGCTAAATTATTATATTTTAGTTTATTTTAAAAAATCCTATTGTATAAATATTCTTATTGTGACGTTCATGATACAGGGTTTATCGCTTAACGTGGACAATAAAACGACAAACCAAGTTGTTTTACTAAACATACTGCTTAAAATGGAAGCAAACTAAATGTCTTTATGAGAAAAGTTTTTGTTCAGGCTAGTAGTTCGAGAATTTTAAAGAATACTATTGTAACGTATTTGAACAATTGGCAAATTGGAATGCATTTTCTACCCGGCCAAGGGCGTCATCAGCAATCTTCATTGTTCATTATCAATCTGTAAACATCATCTATTAAACTCACCGTTTTTTGAGAAATAGAATACGAGAATTATCATATTTCTTTTTTACGTGTTGTGAGTCAAATGTCTTTATGTTTTTTTGACTTCACAGAATATCACGTTTTTCACCTTGGAAATGCAGATACATAAAACTACTTAATAAAAAGTTTTTATGAATAAGGGGATTAGTCCCTAAATGCTTGCAATGACTGTTTTCATGAATAATTATCAAAGTTGACTTCTATTCGAACCGGCAGAAAAGTAGCAATAGAAACTGAATTTCAACGGCACTTTGACTTATTTCGGTAACAGTATTTTAATCGACAGTTTAATTGACAGTTGACAGCAGCAGTTGAACTGAAATTATATATTTTAGACATAACAGTAGCCAGCCTTGATATTAATTGATACATATTATGGTTTATTTTGATAAAGGTGACTTAGCGGTAGCGGTATTATTTTAAGAGACGCGGCATTAAAATCTAGTAAAACTGGTTTCTTACCATACTTAGAAATATTTTTCAACTAAGTTAAAATGCTTTCTAACAATAAGATTCTAGTTTACTGCCTTTACTTGCCTTTCAATTTCAAAAAAATTAATGTAACTTTTTCTCTAATTATACCTCAAACTGAAATAATATTAAACATGTACTTTTTCAAATTCCAGATTATAACTGCTAAAGCAATCTAAACCCCCCTGATTAAAGTGGAACAGCTACAAATACTCGTACATAACAATATGCGTAACATCACTAACTAACAAAAAGAATCCACGTATTTAGATGACGATTAAAAAGGACGAGCAAATAAAGCAAAAGCAACAACACAGTACAGGACCCACCAGAAAAAACCTCATGGTAGACTGGCAGGCATAACAGCGGGCCCACAATAACAACCCACAATATGTGCGTTAAGCTGATTGGTTGGCTGGTGAGTAGACTACACTATTCGCACACATTTATACAAATATTTATGTATGTACAACAACCACTTGCATAACTATTACAAACACACTCGCAAGCAGGAAAAACAACAATAAAAATACATGGAAAATGAGCATAGTAATATACAATAAGAGTGTATATAATATAAACGCATACATGCCAGCCAGCAAATTAAATATATATGTATGTATATACAAATGAGATTGTAATTGTGTGTGCATGTATGTATAAGTTCAAAAATTGTGCAAGTATGAGTATATTTAAAAAACCACAATAATAACTACAATGAAAGTACCACCTTCCAGCTCAAACAAAAACACACACATACACAGAGACTCGTTCAAAATAACAAAAAATGAGTACAAAACATTACGAGTAAATATGCAGCCACACACACACATATATTAGCAAATACATACACATAAGAGCCGCTGGCTCAGGAATAGTAATTAAAAGTTAGTGACCATTATCAACATTATGAAAAACCCAGGCAAATTTTATGGCAAAAAAACTATAATAATTTATAATTGTATATGCAGGAGTTTGTGTTCTCACCAATTGTATATATGTGTATTGGTTTAGGCGTCGTTGAGTTTAATTTAAATAATGTAGCCTACTTTTAGACAAGTGTTATTGAAATTTCATATAAATAAGGGTGGTGTCATATAGTATTTAACTAAAAATGGCTAAAAATAATGAAAACAAAACTAAACTCAATTAAAAAATGTTTTTTTTTTAAACAATTTTCTGTTGTTGTTGTTTTTGCCATTTCGTAAACTTTATTATAAATTTCATTTAATGCTTTTTTTTTATTGTGAAACAAAAAAATACATTTTCCAATTTTAATTGCTAATATATACTTTTGCTTAAATATTTCGTTTATTTATATTTATATTTATTTAATTTTATACATTTTTACTCTTCTCTATATGTATGTTTTTTATTAGCAATTTGTTATGGCATACGTTTAGGCATTAGTCAGTGCCACAATTTTAACCAGATAAACTTTAACATGGTTTTTATTATTGTTTTAACAAAAAACAAAAATACGTACAATAACAATATACATACATATATGTATATAGTTATGTATGGATAGATATATTTTTTCAAAGGTTTGACTTTAATGTGTGCTGTCATGGCAAAAGTTAATTAATGATAAATATTTATTATTTAAACATTTTATTTAAATAAATATAAAAAAAAACATTAATAAATAATGAAATTATTTTTAAATTTTAACAAAAAAATATATTGTTACTTTTGTGTTTATTGTAAAATTTTTTAAGATTATATAAGAAAATACATACAAGGAAACCTATAACTGCCTATACAGAGCGCAGGAACGTTCATATGATCGCGTCCAAAATAAATGAATAAAGCAAAGTTCTTTGAGCTTTCTTCAAACAAACGAAATGTATGATTATAAGTCCATTAATTTAGAAGAAAATGTATCATCAGTAAAAAAGAAATGCAGCATTCCAAGAATTGTACTTGGAACGGGTTTTCCAACAAGAACTTTGTATTCCAACAAGGAATATTATTAACATGAAAGTTTTGAAATTTTAATTGGTTAGACCGCTTTCATACTCTTCAAGGCAAGTATTTTTGAATGAGAAGGGAAAAGAGAATAAAAGGGGTTCAAACTTGACGGTACTAGTCAATTTTGTTATTACCTTTTGTTTTTTTTTTTCTTTAATGCATGAAAAGGTACGAAAATTAATTGGCGTGTGTGAATGAAATGGCAAGTTTAAAAGAGAATTGAACAAAAAGTGGTTAGCTAAAACTGAAGAGTGTGAAACAGGACTTACTCAACTGTAGCAGATGATTTGACAATTGTTACAATGAATTTAATTTTACTCGAAAATTCATATAAATTCATATAAATTTCGTAAAATCCTCTATGTTTTCTATTAACATAATTATCCTTCTGAGAACTCTTTTAATTATTCGGCTTCTGAAAATTCAAAAGCAGTTGTTGTGAAACCTTTGAATACTGAATACTGTTTGGAAGTGTGATTGAACTGACTGAAAATGTTGTTACAGTGAATTGTAGCGTAGAATGATAAAATAAGGACGGTGTCACGCAGCTACCAAAACAAATTTGTTTTTTAGCTACATTTGTCGTGAAATTGTCTTAGATTTTCCTACAAAGGCTGCTAAAACTAGATGTCTATTTAGATTTTTATTTTGTAAACTATCGATTTACAAAACCAAATACACCTTCTTCGCGTACTTTATGAGCACTTTATGAAATACTACCGCTGAGTTTTCGTCCAGAAATAACGATTCTCGTAAAAGTTTTATTTAAGCTCTATTCTGAATTTGATGCGCAATTGATGAAGAATTAATGCGAGTTTGTGTTTATATTGTTGGTTTATATAAACTCACATGTTTCTAAATGATAAATGAGTGCGGTTTAACTAGTATAAAGATAGCTTCACTTATCTGTATTACCCAGAAAACAAATACAATTGTACTGATACTGTTCAACTAGTGAAAGGGTAGCTGTATCAGCCAGATTATAAATACTTATAGTTGTACATGATCACGGCATTCATTTCAATCAATTATGGTTATCATTATCCGAGAGGAACATATTATGATATATCATTAACATGATTACATTAACATATACATAATTACCACAAGCATGCATCATCATTTACGTATTAACAAATGTCAGCGCCCTGGGCTAAATAAAATTTGTCGCCTTTTATACAAAGTTTAATTTTTATATTCTAATATTCGATAATTCCTTCGATATATAAAGCAAAAGCAAAAAAAGACAAGCATACTTTAGCATGGTGCTCTGCTCTTGCCAAAATGTTTAAACAAACAAAAACATTACTAGCAGTATTTGAAAAATAAAAACACTAAGCAACACTAACAATTATAATTCGGGGAAAAACATTTTAAATACTATATATGTATGTATGTATGTATGTATGTAAGTACATATCGTCAGCTTTTTATTGGTTTGACCCAAGATGTATTAACCAGGTGGCAGCGTATCTACAACAATTACAACAACACACCTGTAACACCTTCATTACTGTCAAAAACATCTGGCATAAAATAAAGACAACAAACATACAATGGTACAAACATAGATAAAAACAGAAAACAATAGTAAATTAAACTTGAAAAAACACACTCTTTAATATAAAATAGTTCTTTAACACTTTTAAACAATTTTACGTTATAACAAATTTAAAAAAAAAAAAAAAAAAAACTTTGTATATAAACTTTGACTATTTGTAAACAAGTTTTTGACATTTGGGTAGGTTTTCAAGAAAAAACATGAGTAGAGCAAAAAATAGTCAGCTGACGTAACGCTGCCACCTGGTTAAATATGACATGGTTTGACCCACTGACTATTTAAAAAAAAATTGAGTTAAATATAAAGTAAATATTATTTTTTTTATGTTGATAAAAAAAAAGAAATCAAAATTGTATCGTATTGGTTATTTGGCGCCCCTG
Source organism: Bellardia bayeri (assembly GCA_950370525.1). Lineage (NCBI taxonomy): Eukaryota > Metazoa > Arthropoda > Insecta > Diptera > Calliphoridae > Bellardia > Bellardia bayeri. The sequence goes on from OX493268.1 coordinate 4,622,926, forward strand.
GGCTGCAGCCCAATTAACCCTATGGTTAATGGGGGCCTGTGCATCATACAATAGTAACTCGTCGAAATCTTACAAATATTAACAGTGACCAAAGTTAACAATACTTACACATACAATAAAAAGAAACATGTAAAAATATTTAAATTATTGCGGCGATCATGTAGAAATATATTTCATCTGCTATATAGGTAAATAATTATTAGAGGTAATCATATACATGGTCAGTTTGTTGTATTAGATTTATAATAAATTTTTATTACCACACTATTTGTCTTTCTCTTACATTTCTTTATTATTATTATAAGAATTTTGCCATAAAGTCATAAAAACAATTACTAGCCTTAATCAGTTTTTATGACAAAGTATGTATTTGTTAAAATTTGTTTATGTTTACGTTTTTTAAGAAAAACAAAAAAAAAATAAAAAGATTTTATTAGGGTGTTCTTAGATAGTCATAAAGATACTTTGGCATTGTAAACACAACGAAACTGTTTAAATCTTTTTATTATGGGCAATTAATTATTGCGGCAGCAATGCGTATCTTGCATACGACTGACACAAAACATCTCTTTCTTCTGGAAGATATTATGTATTTGTATACGTTCTAGTTTTTAAATAACTTAAACAGAATGAAGTCAACAAACGTCACTAAGATTAGTAGATATTAATAATATATATTACAAATTACAATTGAATTTGTAAACTCTGGGTTCTATTGGTATTAAACTTGACATGAAGTTGTATCTTTAGTTTATAGCATGCAGTATTAAAGAGTTCAATTTTAGAGGGAGTCACTATTTGCTAAAGTTCATAAGCAGCAGTGCGAACAGATATGCAAGAGGGTTAGAGGGTCTTGCAAACATCAACAATTTCTAGTGATGCTAATCATTATGAAAATCCGCCTAGTTTTCCATAGCAATCGAATCAATTATTTAGAGAATTCAAATTTTATAAATTAGTCATTATCAATCTTTTGCTGCGATAAGATTCTAATCAGGAATGATTATTTATAACATTTTCAGTATTATTTATTAAAATCTTTTGTTTCTGCAGTTTTATCGCCTGTCGCCCCAATTCCAATTCCCTTGTGAAAAAAACCCCATATAAAACAAACAAATACAGTTAGTCTATTTCGTATGTAGAATATTTGCCTTCATTTATGCACTATCAATGTTCAAGTTCAAAAACTCCATTATAGAATTTACAAAAAAACAAAAGAATAAAAAAAAAATTGTTGAAAAGTTTTCTCACCTGTTTTTTATAAGTGACAAATAAAAAATGAGTGTAATCAACATTGAAAGCGAATTTTATTAGTTGTTTTATGTTTAAACAAACAGTAGATCTTTGGTAGAAGTCAGAGCTTTTGTAACAAATTAAAGTTTTGCATTTCAATGAATATTTAAAGAATAAATCCCGGCAAAGAATACAAATTGTAAGAAATAAAATTAATTTCACGAATTAACCGAAAATTGATTATTCAATGAAATAAGTCACTAAAATCCTAGTTACCCTACTATCTACTCTCAAGCCTTTTGAATGGGACGAATTTCATATGCACATCAGTCAATTAATATCATTTGCATAACCATTTAATAGGGATGTTGCTATCGAATCGAATCATATTTTTGCTATAATTTTTCTTTATAGCAATTCCTAATCTATACAGTATTCAAACTTCGTTTTTGCCCAACTATAGGCCTATACTCATACATGTTACAAATGTAAAACCTCATGTTTCCAAACACCCCTTTGTGTTTCTAAATATGTGTTGTCGATGTCAATGTCGTGGCTAGTGATTATGTCGTTGTGAATATAATAATTCTATAAGTATTTGCGCAAATGTTAATTACAGCATATAACTAAAAAACAACAACAATTAATTATGTAAATAAAAAAATGAGTGCAAACATTATTTATTTAGCTTAACCGTTATTTAAATAAATATATTACAAATACAAATTTTATTAAACATTTGATTAAACATCAGCCATAACACCAAAACACAAGACACAACAGTCTCTCTTAACAAGACAAGCAATATATGAAATTTGTAAAGAAAGTGAAACTGCTTTAAACCAAAATCGTGTTTTAGTAATGCCTGCTTTTTTTTTTAAGTTTAAGTTAACAATGTTTTTTGCACAGCAGTTGAAAAGTCTTGGTTTAGCTCGTGCTGTTCTGTTTATCTTTAATGAAGTCTGGCAAATGTTGTGGGTGCTAATAAACCATATATGTTTATTGGCCCTAAAGTATTTTTATTTCTTTTGTTTTGTTAGACTTAAAAATAATATCAAATCTAATATTTGCGTTAAGAACAATAACAAAATATGCAGACTGTCTTTGCTTAGTCTCAATAAAAACAATTGTATTTAAAAGTGTGTTAAAATTCAAACAATTTGCCTCGTCTATAATTGTCATTTACTAAAATGTTTTCGAACGGCTCGAAAGTAACGCGGAATTTTAAAGGTAATTACAAAACTCCAGCAACAGAGCAGAACAGTGAAAAAGAAAGTGCAAAATTACTTAAAATAAATAAAATTTAAAGAAAATTTTATAAATGTATAGAAAAAATAATTTAATATAAAAAAAAACAAATTTAAAATTTTAATTTTATGTGATTTTGTAAAGAGTGGAAAATTTTTTGGTAACCAATATGACTTAGTTAAAAATAATTACATTATGCTGAAAATTTCATACATTTCAATTTTATATGATTTATGATGTGAAACTCACCACACTAAAATAATGATTGATTTATAAAAATAGCTTAAATTATACATACATTTATAAGTTTGGTAATTTTAAAGTTTTAACTGATGTAGTAACTTAAAGCCATAAAAAATACTAAACAATTTAACCAATGAATTATTTTTTCAAGTATAAATAGTATTAATAATAAAACAAATTTTAACCAAAACTTTATCAGAATTTTAAATAATTTTACAACAAAACTAAAACACAGTTGTTTAGAAAAAAAAACTTTTTGTAGGTCAACTGATGTACTTAACAATACAGCTTCCGAAAGTTTTAATAAACTTTGAAAGTATGGAGTTATGTTCACAAAAAATGATGCACTTAACGATTCCTAAAGCAGTAATTTCTAAATTACTTTCAAGTTTGAGAATTGATATACAAAATATCCTGAAATATGTATAAACCCAGGCATAAAACTTGGAGAATTAAACTTTTTAAGGTAAAATATATAAAACTACTGGTCTGAATTCTTTTTGAACGTTTATAAATGTACAGTGGGCTGAAACAACATTTTTAAAAATAAATCTATCATTTCAAAATTTTAAATCAAATATAACGCTGACCAGGCGTATTAGAGACTTTAAATAGGGCACCTTTGTCGTGTGAATTTTCTTAAAGATTTTGGTACTTTCTGAAATCCTTAGACTAGATCCTTAAAAATCAGCAGCTATTAATGCAGGTATTTAAAAGGAATTATAAACTATTACATTTACACCTCAACTCTTTCTTTATCAAAAAACCCTTTCTTTAAGAAGATACAATTAATCTATGTATATGTTTCTTTAATGCATCTTTAAAGAGTTAGTTTTAATATTATAATAAACATGTACAATTTTCCAAATACCCTGTTACAAAACTGCAAATACAATCAGTCTGTGGTTAAAACCTTTACACTCAAACACAAAATTTCGAAATTTCAACTTCCTATCTCACGTTTAAGATTTAAGAAAATCCTGACCAGTAGTTTGGTATCTGTGAATATTAGTTATAATATTAGATTGTGTAAAATGTTATTAGATTTTAAGCAAATTCACAGTTTTTTAAAAAATTATGTAAAGATTATGTATTTTTGAATAATATTAAATTTGCGATGCATAATTATAATTATTTAGTTGCTGATAAAAGATTTCAAAATTTATAAAAACCAGATTTTTTAACAATTTATCAGCCACAAACGGGTTTTAACTTTTGTTAGCATCAATAAATCTCAAAAAATTTATAAGTTAAGGAAAATTTTAGGTTACTGTTACATTAATTATAACATAAATTTTAAAAATGTGTGTTACTTTAAAATTATCTCTAATTTTATTATTTGAGCATTTTTAAGTGTTTTTATGAAACTCACCACACTTTTTTGGAAATTCACCACACCTTAAATTTTATGAATTTAAAAATAGCATTCAATTCTGCGTGCATTCAAAATATTTATTTAGAAAAAAAAAACTATAAAAGCACACAATAACATCATTTAAACTTTAAAATACACAGGTAGATCAAAGAAAATGTTTAACTCTAACAAGTGTTTTGCAAGATCAAACAGCATTAAATAAAATAAGACTAAATATTTGTTGTGCATTGTGTTCTAAATAAACGAGTTAAAAAATATTTTATTTAGTGCTTACGTCTTTTTCGGCAAATATTTGCCAAGTGTGACCGTACCTTTAACTTGTTGCATAAAATTTAATTTTATTAAAGTTTCCTGTTACCATATTCATGTTTAAGCAATTTTTGTTTGAGTATTTATTTTATCTTATTTTTGAATAACATAATTTTTTTTCATAATAATAAAAGACATATTTTAAGTTTAAAAAGCTCTAGTGAATCGAACAAAATAATAAAAATGCATTTATCAGTATTTTCGTAAAATATAAAACGCGACATTCGTATGGCTTTGAAGTGAAAAAGTAAAGAAATTTTAAAATTTGATGATATAGCATCCAGAACGCTACAATAATTAGAACTAATTTTCTACAGCATGTAGGGAAATGCACTAAATCTGATATTTGGAACATAATTAATGCAATTTACATTTGCAACATATCTTTACAGTTTTCTGCCTTCTATTCTTTGTGTTCGTCTTTAACCAAAATGCTAATGCTGCCCTATACGATGGCTGTGACAATACATACAATATAAGTCCTGGCTATTCTTATTTACAATCGCCGTACTATCCCAATTCTTATCCCAAAGGTTCATCATGTCGTTATAAGTTTGTAGCTCCTTTGGATTATGTTATAACAGTTAATTGTACCATTAATTTGGATAAAGTAAATATTAAAACATGTTAATAGTGACATAAGATAATTAATTGTGATTTCGTTAATATTGTGTATAGGGTACCAACGGCTGCAGTACCGAATTTTTCTATTTGGCACGCGATGGTGATGTATTGCTAAGAGATTCAGAGGAATTCTGTGGTTACGGCACATTTATACGTAAAACTATATTCCGTACGTTAGTTCTGGCCTATACCTCGGGAGGCTCAGTTGGCAACTTCGTTTGTCGAATGTATGTTGAGCCCCAACCCTGTGACTGCGGCTGGTCTGTTAATACGAAAATTGTTAACGGGCAGGCAGCTTCACCAAATGAGTATCCCAATATGGTGGCTCTTAAAGATAGAACCACCAACCAGGCCTCCTATTGTGGTGCTGCTATAAGTAAGGATAAAAAACTGGCTTAACATGGAAATGAATAATTTAATTGATATTTACTTTGCTTGCAGTTTCGCATAGACATTTAATTACAGCTGCCCATTGTATAACTGCTCAACCTAATCCTGCTAATATATTAGCTATGGCAGGACGTCAAGATATTCTATCTAGTAAGTATTGATTAACATCTGTTTAAACAGTTCATTGAGTTAATTTAAATAATTAAATTCTATTTTTAGCTACTGACACCAAATATTCGGCTGATTACTATATCAGCCAAATAATTAAACATAATTATTATGCAGCGAATCCGGTTAATAATGATATAGCCATATTGATAACAACCACAAATATTGAATGGTCCAGAGGTGTGGGTCCCATATGTTTGCCTCCACTTAATAATGCGTAAACTCTTACTGGTTTTCAGAATTTAGCATAATAATTAAATACTCATATGTTTTGTTTCTTATAGCAACAACAATTTCGCCTATAATTACGTGGATGTCATAGGCTGGGGCACTACTTCATTTGCCGGTCCTACTTCGCGAACTCTGCAAAAAGTTACTCTTATGGTAACGGACAATAATAGCTGCGCCCAACAATATCAGGGTGTTACCACAATTTATCAAAGTCAGCTGTGTACTTATGATACCACTGGCACCAACAAAGATTCTTGCCAGTTTGATTCTGGTGGTCCAGTTATTTACAAGTATAATCGTCAATTCTTACTGGCTATTACAAGTTTTGGTAAGAATTGCGGTCAGGGTGGTTACGCTACCGGTGTGAATACACGCGTTACCTCTTATTTAGATTGGATTTATAAAAATACCGGTTACTCAACTTGTAATGTCACCATGTAATGAGTTAATAATATAGGTAGCTAGAACTTAAGGTAATTATTATTATTAATTTTGTTGCTTAAGTTAATTGAGAATGTACTTATCTACATACATACATATAACTATACCAAATATATACTTAAATTTGTTGAAATAATTCTAGCATTTTGTCATTTCTTCAAATATTACTCCTGTTAGTCGTATCTTTATTAAAGTTTTGCTCCTATTTAACTGCCTGTCAATATTCAAAAGCTGCAATGAATTGATTGATATCCAAGAAATCAGGTCGACGTAGAAAAAACGCTACTTTTTTACTATGGTTTAACTTTAACTATTGGTTTATTATAACCAATTATGTACTTGCTTTCATTTAACCCTTGCCCTAACCATTTAAAAAATTAAATTGTTACAGCCGTATTTATTTACATTAATTTTTATTTAAAGTATTTATGACAAATTGAGCAATATGTTCCAACAAGATAAAGAAACACAACAATGATGCACCGAAAAACAAATAAAGAATTTCTCTTTTAAGTTGAAATCCTATAAAATGAAACAGTTATTTTAAAACAGTCTTGGTACAATGTTGTACAAAAATTTACAAAATAAAAAAAAAGGTAACAAATTAATAATATTTCTTAAATAAAAATTTTCTACTTAATTTTCTACAATTTTCTGTTTGAAGCTCTAGGCTTTCTGTTACAATTGTTTTACTTACGTCTAACGTCAGCCCAGCAAACATGCATTTCTATGGATTATCAAATACCCAGCGAACGTGATGTCCTCAATATAACCTCGCCCAACTATCCGAATGCCTATCAGCCGGGCACCAGCTGCAGACATCGTATAACTGCTCCCAGGGATCATGTGGTCATATTAAGCTGTTTTTTTGAAGTGGTGGGTATAACTATAGCTTAACTAACGGCTTAAAAGCATATCTTCCTTATTATTAGGTGCCCAATGTCTGTGACACCGAATATTTATTCTTTTCACTGAATGGTGATTTACAGTTTCGTGATGGTCAGCGCTTTTGTCGCTCCACTCAAATCACTAGAATTTCTAATTTTCGTTCAATAGCTTTGGCTTACACTTCATCACGCTCAAATACCCACTTACGTGGCCGTTTTAGCTGTCAGGCTCGTGCTCGTAGGGTTCCCTGCAACTGCGGCTGGTCACTTGCAACTCGTATAGCTAACGGCCAGGAAGCGAGAGTTAATGAATTTCCCTCTATGGTGGCATTGCGGGATATTACTTCGCCACAAAGAATATTTTGTGGTGGAAATATAAGTAAGAATTTTAATTAGGAAATTGTTTTTTTTATTATTGTATGGCAATTTTTTAGTCAGCCGTCGTCATATTTTAACTGCTGCCCATTGTACTCGTGCTCATCCGGATCCAAATGTTATAATGGCTTATGCTGGGGATCATGATCTGGTACTAGGTTAGTTTAAATTAAACTTGGAGCCAAGATTGACTAAGACTAAGACTAAGACTAAGACTAAGACTAAGACTAAGACTAAGACTAAGACTAAGACTAAGACTAAGACTAAGACTAAGACTAAGACTAAGACTAAGACTAAGACTAAGACTAAGACTAAGACTAAGACTAAGACTAAGACTAAGACTAAGACTAAGACTAAGACTAAGACTAAGACTAAGACTAAGACTAAGACTAAGACTTTAATTGACTGATTGATTTAATGAAAAGTTTCAATTTTCACAAACATTTTCCTATTTAATCTTATAGAGAATGAAACCCCTTTCGCTGCGCAATATCGCATACAAAGTATATTAAATCATCCGGCTTATAGTTCTTCAGCCACCGCCATAATCAACGATATTTCCATATTAACAACCAGAATACCCATGGAATGGTCTAAAGGTGTAGGACCTATTTGTTTACCCTGGAGGCAACAGTAAGGTTTTTTTAGAACATTTCAACAACTTTTATAGATATTTACAACATTTAGAATGATACAACTTTTTCAGAAATGATGCCTTTGACTACATGCAAGTGGATGTGGCCGGCTGGGGCACATTATCATTTGCCGGTGCCAAATCCAATACTTTGCAAAAAATTCAATTAATAACTTTACCAAATGTCAGATGTCAAGCTCAATACAATGACACTGTAGTGGGCATACAAATATGCACCTATGACTATAGAGGGTTAGCTCAAGATTCTTGCCAATATGATTCGGGTGGACCGGTTATACTGCGCCAGCAAAGACTAATGCTTTTGGGCATCATTAGTTATGGACGTAGCTGTGGCCAGCGTTATGGTATTGGCATAAATACTCGCATAACTTCGCATTTGGCTTGGATATGGCGTTATACGCAAAATGATGTGTGTGTTCTTTAAATAGCCACACTTTTAATCACATTCATTTATTGTTTGAAATTATCATGTCCTGCTGTTGGCGGTAGTAGGTTTGTTTTATTTTTTGTTTTATTTTTAAGTACCTCTTTTGTTATATTCATGGTAAATGACTTAATTTATGCACAACCATAATTTTCACTGATTTTTTTTCATATTTCAAGGATAATGAGCTTTGCTATCCTTTGAAGTTCTTGCCTTTATATATATTTAATTGTTACTTTTATGCAACAACAAAACAATATAAAAAAAAGTAAATTAGCGTGAAGCACTCTTAAATTGTTTTACAAAATATTTTAATTGTTTTCAAGGGGTTGATTTTCAGTTGATAGAAAAATCTACAATAAAATAAAATAAAGCACATTACAATTTGTTTTAATTGTCATGAATTATTAAAAGATAAAACAGATTTCTAATGTGAGCAACAAGTTCAAGTTCACAAATTTTTATACTAAAGTTAAAATATTTATAATTATGAAAAGTATTGAGGAGTTTCACAGTTTCAGGAATTCCATGTGTATGAAAAGTTTAAATTGATCAAAACTTTTGTACTTTTTAATATTTTTGTATTTACATATATGTATCATGCAAAAGTAAAAGCATTCCTTGTACACTTGAAGCAAATTTAAATTTTTAAATTTACCTAAACATATGCTACGTTTTTTTGTTTTTTTTTTTATTATTAAAAGTATGTTAAATTTCTTATACTCAATTGTCTATTGTTTTAATTAAATTTACTGGAAAATTTTTAATTCTCTATAGAAAAAATCATCATCTTATAATTTTGTCTCTTATTAAAATCCATTGTTATACCTCAAGTATTAGCACAATTTCTTTTATTTTACAGTCAGTATCCTTTTTCTTTTCAATCATCCTTATTTGATGGTAACTCATCATGTCTTACATCTACTTAACACGGAAGTTAATAACAATATAATAAAATAAAATAAAAGATTTTACAAAATTTTCTTTGAAGCCTAAAAAACGACTACATTTTTATTATATTTTTTGCAAAGGACTCTTGAAAATCTTTAAGTCTATTCTTTTGCTAGTGGTGGTGGTACAACAACTTACAGCAGAAAATATATGCCGTGTTTTTCATATTCCTTTTTTTTTAACCCTTTTCTTGTTGTATGTGTGTGCATTTTTGTTTTTTGCACAAAACAAAGTATTTATAAGTTCATTTGTTCATTGTGTCAGAATGCTAGAAACTGAAAAAAGCATAATATAGAAAACGGAAACAACAGCAAATCATCATGATTCTTTTGAGTTGGTATACGGTTTTTCTCAATGCTTTTTTCTTTTTCTGCTGTTTTTGTTTTGCAACAAAAACAACACAATATAAATGCATTAAAGTACACTTGACGCGACTTGTATCCTTTTAGCTACTTGTTCTTTAACTCAAACTCTAACAAAACAACTACTCATGCAACCGTCTATATTTATAAAATTCAAAATGAAAACAACACAAAAAAATAACAATTCAAAGTAGCTGTTAAGAGATGTTGATGATGTCCTGATTTTGTTTTTATAGCAAACGAGAAAAAAAAACTAAAAGAAAACAACAAATAGACAATTATGATTTGCACTAAAGTATGCTAGTTTCTTTTTTATCATAACATCATTAGTGAATATATAATATAAAAAAAAATGAATAAAAACAACATGTTAATTAAGAAATATATAAACATAAGCAATTAAATTGTAAATTAAAAACAACAACAAATTACCTAAAAATATGCAGCATATTTTGAAAATAAATAATCTTTTACTATACAATGGACTCGTATATTATAGTTTTTCTTTTTATAACAAATTATGTTAACTTGAGATATCTTTAAATCAAAATAACCATAACCTACTTTTTCAACTTATAAATCAATCAGTTCTTCAGTAACATGTACAAGCCTTTATAAATTAATTTTTCAATACTCACTTCACATTATTTCATAATTTAATTTAATATTTCCTAATTTCCCTATTATTTAAACAAAAATATTTAATAAAATCTAAGAAGAGCCAAAAAACAACATGCCAAACAAAGAACTATAAATTCATCAAACTAAAAAAGTATTATTTGTTCTATGGAAAATTATATTAAAATTTGTGTTGCTTAATAAAATTGCCAGAACTAAGACAGACAGTGAGTGAGAGTGTGTGTGTGTGTGTGTGTGTATGAAGTTATTTATATGTCGTGTCTTCTTCTTGCACTTCTAGATGAAATCATAAAAATATTTATGACAAAAGACTTAATTTGCATTTAAATTAAAATACAGGCCTGTTTAAACTCAATCATATACTTGTAAAATTCCATAAAAACAACAAGAGTATAAAACTTGTACTTTTCTTTTAGTTGCTGGCTGCCTCAAACAACAATAGATATTTTAACTTTAGACAAAGAGAGACAATTAAATAGCTAGTGATAGTTTTTGTTTCTTTTTTTTTTTTTTTTTTTTTTTGTTCTTAATGCTAAAGCAAAATGTACATATATGTATGTACGAGTATATTAATGTGCAGCGTTTATTAAAATTTGTATGATGCTGTTGATGTTTGAAGTAGATTCCTTATGAAGGAAAAAATTGTTATTGAATAATTTAATATTCTTAAGAACCACCATTTAGCCAAAAGAAATGATGTCATGATTGGTGGTGTTGTGTTATTTAATTGAATTTTTAAGATATTAGAAAATTTAAAATTATAATCTAAATTATGGGTTTATATTGAAACGATTACATTTTTGTTGCATACTTTGTGGTTGTTAAGAATAGATTGCGTTAAGAATTGAAGAAGTATTTTAAACTGATTCACTGTTCTTCTGTAATAAGTTGCACTTTATGTCATTACTGGTGTAACATATAACTAAAACTATAACTAAGACTTTGACTAGAGTTTGACTAAGACTTTAAATAGAGTTTGACTAAGCCTTTGATTAGTGTTTGAATAGACTTTGCCCATACTTTGACTGGACTTTGACTAGAGTTTGACTGGACTTTGACTAAGATTTTAAATAGAGTTTGACTAGAGTTTGACTAAGACTTTGATTAGTGCTTGATTAGACTTTGACTAGTCTTTGACTGAACTTTTACTAGACTTTGACTGGACTTTGATAAGACTTGGACTGGACTTTGACTAGACTTTGACTAGAATTTGACTGGACTTTGACTAAAACTTTGATTAGAGTTTGACTAGACTTTAACTAGAATTTGGCTTTGCCTATACTTTGACTGGACTTTGATTAGACTTTGACTAGTCTTTGACTGAAATTTTACTAGACTTTGACTGGACTTTGACTAGACTTTGACTAAGACTTTAAATAGAGTTTGACTAAGCCTTTGATTAGTGTTTAAATACACTTTGCCCATACTTTAACTGGACTTTGACTAGAGTTTGACTGGACTTTGACTAAGACTTTAAATAGAGTTTGACTAGACTTTGACTAAGAATTTGATTAGTGCTTGATTAGACTTTGACTAGTCTTTGACTGAACTTTTACTAGACTTTGACTGGACTTTGACAAGACTTGGACTGGACTTTGACTAGACTTTGACTAGAATTTGACTGGACTTTGACTACAACTTTGATTAGAGTTTGACTAGACTTTAAGTAGAATTTGGCTTTCCCTATACTTTGACTGGACTTGGACTAGTCGTTGACTGAACTTTTACAAGACTTTGTCTAGACTTTGACTAGACTTTGGCTGGAGTTTGACAAGACTTTGACTGGACTTTGACTAGACTTTGAATTAAACTTTGATTAGAGTTTGACTAGACTTTAACTAGAATTTGTCTTTCCCTATATTTTGACTGGACTTTGACTAGTCTTTGACTAAATTTTTACAAGACTTTGTCTAGACTTTGACTAGACTTTGGCTGGAGTTTGACAAGACTTTAACTAGAATTTGGCTTTGCCTATACTTTGACTGGACTTTAACTAGACTTTAATTAAACTTTTACTAGACTTTAACTAGACTTTGACTGAACTTTGAAAAGACACTGACTAGACTTTGTCTAAATTTGATTAGACTTTGACTATGTCAACTACTATACTAAAACTGTTACTAAAACGTTGACTACAACTAAGCCAATGACAATGATTACAACAACAACTATTAATAACACAAATAAACTATGTATGACTAACTCGTGACAACGACTATGCCTGCGACTATGAATACTGCTGAGACTATGACAGCGGCTATTACTCTATGACTATAACTACAACTCTGAGGCTGCTAAAACTATAACTTCGACTATGACACAGTCGTCAGTGAATATAGAAATTTTTTATTTAGAAAATATAACACAAGAGAGACTAACAAGTCCGCCCTATATAAAAAGTTATAAAAAGTTTCTATTCCTTCTAACAGGATAGAATATAACATGCTTATCTATTGTAACTGGTTCCTGGGCCAATATTTGCCTCCGCCAGCTTTATTCCCAACAACTTGCGAAGCAAAACCATTAATTCAATAGTGCCTTTTATTTTAGCTAAATGTAAATTAAAAGTCTACTTTTTTTTCGTTGCTCTCAACATCATTTGAACTCTTAGTTAAAAACTAAAAAAAAAGTATTAATGTAAGAGTGAGTAAGACTCATCAGGATGTCGAACAAAAATTGCATGTATAGAAATATTGCAATTTTCTAGCAGACAATTTTCTCTATTTCGTTGCCTATTGGTTAGATGCAAATGAATAGCGCTGTTAAATGTGAACAACAAAAAAATAGTAATAATAAAAAAGATGCGAAACTTGCAGCAACAACAGCACCTAAATAAAAATTCTATACATATTCTATGTTTTATTTAAGTTGTTTGTAGTTGTTGTTCTTGTTGTTTAGAATGATGGTAGCGATGGTGATGATGACGATGAGTATGATTTTATTTTCTACACACAGAATACATAAATATTGCACATTGCATGCAATCAGCCTAAAATGTATGCTATAGAAATTTGTTTAAAAAGAAATTACATAGAAACCATTGAAATACAATGCATATTTTTAAGGGTGTGTTTATTTTCCTATACTTTGAAATGGGTGTATGTGTGTGTACATGAGTAAAAGTTTAATTGTATTTGTGTATGTGGTATGATTGCTCTTATGCAGTTAACAGGCAACAAAACTCATATGTATAAAAAACATTTCTTTTTAAACATTTTTTTCATTTATTTTTTTTTTTGTTTTTATTCGTATTGTGCTGGTACATACATGTTAAGGCTAACGTTTAATTATTTAAATTTTTTGAAAATCTCTACAAAAACAAAACATAAAAAACATTGTATATGAACAAAATATGAAGCATATATAAAAGGCGTTTGTATAATATATACAAATAAAAAAAATGTTTTAAATCGAATATTGACATTTGAGTTTTCATTTCGTATGAGCACTTTTTCGAATTTGTATTGTAGCAATACAAATAGTTGATTTGGGGTTGTAAAATAAAAATCTTTAGCAAATGTTGATAATTGTTAGAGCAAAAAATAACTGAAAAGAAATCAACAACAGTCAACATTGGAAACAAGTTAAAAGTAGCAACTGAGAGTATTTGCTTGATTTGTTAAGAGGAAATGCGAATAAAAAATATAAGACATACTTTAGGGTGTTAATTAGTTGACATTTCAAATTAATTGCATTTTGCCTATTGATGGCAAAACGTCAATATAGCATAAAGTGTTAATTGCTTCACACCTTGTATAATAGGAGTTCTTTACGAAAATACCAAACAAAAGTGGTACATATTTATATTTATATATATGGTGTGAAGCTGATAATACTTCGTGAGTTTGTTACAGAGAGAAAAGTATACACTAATTTGAAATGTTAACTAATTAACACCTTAAAGTAGGCTTCAGTTTTCATACCTTTATGCTTTGCTTTAATATAACAGATTATATTTCTGTCGTTTGACAATTTTCAGTAATAAATTTATCTTTTCATGGAACAAGATGGTTTCTGGTAATCTAAAGAATTTTAAGCAAATAAGTTGCATACTTTTAGAGGTGAAATTGTTAAAACGAAACTTTTGAAAACGTAATAAATTTACATTAAATATATAAAATTTTTGTTGGTTCGTTCCTTAAAGTGGCTGTTAATTCCTAAATAAGTGGGGATTTTATATAAATATGTATAACAAAACAAATTTATTTAAATAATAATTATAATTTATTTATTTTACTTTAATAAAGAAGGCATATTATACATATTTATTTCATACAATATTTCACTTCCGGCGTCTTATTCTTAATCCACTGCAAATGCGCCGTTATCCTTGTATTCACTGAAGGCTGATTAGTGGCACAGGCAAAACCATAACTCACAATACCCACAGCATACAAACGTTCACCATACAAAGCATACAAAGCTCCACCCGAATCATATTGACAGGTATCACGTCCCGGTGTATAAGTACAAAATGCTCCAAACGGCAAATTTCTTACAACATTTTGACACTGCCCTCGAGATATAACATCCAAGGTGGTCTTAAGCAATACCAAAGACTGTTTACCACCAAATGAGGTGGTGCCCCAACCAGCAGTCTCTACACGTTGACCGACATATGGTATGGTAGCACTAGCATCTTTTAGGGTGTAAAATGGCAGACAAACGGGTCCCACACTACGATTCCATTCGATGGGATAACGAGTTTTCAGCAATGCTATATCATTGTGAACTTTGGTAGAGCTGACAAGAAACTGTTCGTGAGGTAGAATTTTTATGATGTCATATTGGCGGGTGTAAAACGATTCGAGAACTAAAAGGTGCGAAAACAGAAATTTTAGAAAGGTCCACTTATATCGAGAAGTAAATTACATATATATATTAATTTGTTAATTAACAGCTTGTTTAATCTTGAAATCTATTTCACAAAGTTGAGAGATCCAGTTTCAATAATTAACATTAATTAATGGTGAAAAAAAAAATTCCAATATTTTTGTGAAACAGCTTGCTGTTTTTTATTCCTTCTTCCTCCCACCACTTACCCGTGGACAAGTCATGTTCACCCACTACAACTGTCAGATATTCTGGTCTGCTAGTTTCAGGTATTACATAACAATGGGCAGCCGAAAGCAAATAACGATGATGAACTAAAAAAAATAAAAGGAAACAAAACAAAAAAAAAACTATAACAAATCTTTGTTTCTGCCAAAATGGATGTGTCCAAAACGGAAACATGGACAACAACAGTTGTAACAGCATCTAAACTTACTTATAGCTGCGCCACAAAAAATCTTTTGATTTTTTATGGTCATTACGCCAGCCATTGAAGGAAACTCATTGATACCTGCCACACCAGAAGCTCCGGCTATTTTCACCGTAGAACTCCAACCGCACTCGCATTGAGACTCAAGGACTTCGACTAAACAAGAAAACGAGCCGCCACCCTCGGTTGATCGGGTAGTGTGTGTGTTGTGGATGGTTGAAGATGTGGGGGATATGTGAATTGAGGAGAATGCTGCTGCTGCTGACTGAGAACTTGTATAATCTTGGCCAACAACGACTTTGGCAGCACGTTTTGTGGAAATCTTATGCGTGGCAATTGAGCCATTACGCCACGTGTTAGCCGGTAAAAAGTCATGGAAATTTAAAACACTTGTTGGTCTTGATGATGATGATGGTGGTGTTGTTGTAATTGTTATTGTTGGTGGTAAAGTTGTAGGTGGCTTAGTTGTAGTTGTTTTTGCTGCAAATGCCTGTATGTCAATTTTGTTTGACAACAAAGCCACCACATAAGCAAACGAATTACTAACATTCTTATCCTTGTCCATGCTCTCCATATTTGCATACTTCTCTCCAGCTGAAGATGTTGAAAAGGAAGTTGTAGACAAAGATGGCTGTTGTTGTTGTTGCGTAAAGGAAGTCGTCAACAAATTGGCCGTTATGGCTGTTGGTAATGTTGTTAACTGATGCACTTTGAGTGGTTTAGAAGTGCTGGCAGTTTTAGTTGGTTTAACTTTCGTTGTTGCAGTTGTCGTTGTTGTTTGCTGTTGTTGTTGAGTTTTTTCAATTGTTATTTTGTTCATGTGTGTTACCTCTTTGGTTTCTTTAACGACATTTGGTAGTATTCTTTTGTAGTAGGGTGTCGATATATATGAGAGTACGGCTTGATTAAGAAAACTTTTTCTTTCCATTTTGCCGGTGCCACAAAAATACTCAGAACTTGTTAATACTTCACTGCCCTCAGGATTAAAGTAGAAGACTTCATTGAGACATCTGGTGGCAGCTTGAGGCTGAAATTAAGTTGGAAAAATAATATGTAATAAGAAATCTTGTTTTCGTAATGGACACCGATAGACATTTAAATAATAAGTATTTTTTACATTAAAAGCATGACTTTATTTAATTATTTAATGAATAGGATTGAACATTATTTATTTAATTATTTGGTTGATATTTTTAGGCATCACACAATTTCTTATTAACTTATTCTACATTATTTTAAATACGAGTAGTTACTTAATTTATATTTGTTTCCTTTTCTTACCGTATTCAATTTAATATTACATGTAATTTTCAATTCATAATCCCGAGGAGCTTTGATCACATAACGACATGAAGTGCCAACAGGATATTCCAAAGGATAAAGGGGAGAATTTAAATACAATTTTTCACCAGCTTTCATATCGACTTTGTGATTACACATGTCAAAAAGACTTAAAACACCACTTAAAGATAAAATCAATATAAAACCAAAAATATTTAACATTTTGTACATTTTTTCTACAGCAAAAAGAAGTTATTCATTAAAATTTGTTTAATTTTGACATTTATTTATAATTTCAGCTTTAATCATTTAGTTTCTTTTATCTTTTATTATTTCTAACTCGCAACTTTCTGCTTTCGCTTCTCTCAAACAACTGATCATTATTTTTCAAACTTGTTAAATTTAACTTTATCTTTAATAAAAAAGAAAAGTAATATTTTTTTTATATTTATATCACTTCCTACCCATGGAATTGGTTTAAAAATCAATTTATTTGGTATTTATTGACGATATAAAAATCAATTTAAGATCAATATGGACAAGTTTTTTATGTTTTGTTTACCATCACGTGAGTTTAAAACAGGCTACAAAACACACAAGATCGTTTTAGGTTTTTTTTTTTTTGCAGTCTGTTTGGTGTCTACCGGCCTAGTTAAAACACATTTGAATGCAGTGGTATTCACAAGTCTAAATAACACAAAAAAAAAACTGACAGCCTAAGCCACCTACACCGCCAACAAGATCATTAAAGTGGGTCAGTAAGTTAGTGTGAGGTAATTATATTGTAAATTTAGTTTCAAAGTTTAAATTTAAACTTGTTTGAAAATAACAATAAATGAAGAAAAATGTTATCGTGAGACACCATAAGAAGACATTATAAAGAAATTATAAAGCCCACAATTAATACAAAAAAAAATATAAAAAATCTCAAAACTTTAAACATTTTTTAGGCCTACATGTGTCTTCCAGGGAGTATTTTAGGATTGTTTTTAATCAAGCTTAATGGATTTAGGACTTATTTAACTTAGGAATTTATCTTCACGACCTTCTCAGGTTTGTGAAGACTTGGTACGATTTCTAATATGCAGTGATTCCACGTCTAATATAGGGCTCCGAGAGTGAAAAATATGCTTGCCTCAAGACACTATAAGTAGACGAGTAGAGAGTAACCCCCCTGATCTAGAACTTTTTTTATTTCTGAATTTTAAATTATAAAACAAAATCATATAAAATTATTATTATTTATAATTAAAAAAAAATGTATTTAACTAAAATTTACTCTTGGAACTAACTCAGCCTAACGACTATCTAACTTTAAGCTGACTACTAAGTAGCTAACTTTAAGCTGACTACTATGTAGCTGAACTAGAACTGAACTAGAACTGGAACTTAACTGGAACTGAACTAGAACTGAACTAGAACTGAACTAGAACTGAACTAGAACTGAACTAGATCTGAATTAGAACTGAACTAGAACTGAACTGAACTGAACTGGAACTGAACTAGAACTAGAACTAGAACTAGAACTAGAACTAGAACTAGAACTAGAACTAGAACTAGAACTAGAACTAGAACTAGAACTAGAACTAGAACTAGAACTAGAACTAGAACTAGAACTAGAACTAGAACTGAACTAGAACTGGAACTGAACTAGAACTGAACTGGAACTGAACTAGAACTGAACTAGAACTGAACTAGAACTGAAATAGAACTGAAATAGAACTGAACTAGAACTGAACTAGAACTGATCTAGTACTGAACTAAAAACATTTCTTTCATTAATTGAAAGAATTTAAATACATTTTTTTCTTACAATTATAAAAACTAAATAACTAAATTTATTTTTAAATCTTGTACAAACTATTTAAAATAAAAATACACCTAAATAAACAGTTTAAAAAAAATTGAGCGTTAAATAAAGCGCTTAAATACTTTTTTTTCGCAAAATATAATCTCCATTAACAAGGCGCTAGTTCTATATAATTTTTTCCATACGGTCTGTCCTACACTTAAAAATACATAAATGTTGATGACTTAACAAAAAGAAAAGAAGTAAGAAAAAAACTTACTGGGAAATATATTTACTTTAAATCCTGTTGGAGCGAAAAAAAAGGCAGGAATGAATGTAAAAATAACCAGCCAACTATATGGGCAACACAGATGGTCTATATATGAGCCAAAAATGATTTTTCAAAAAATTGTTTGCGAAGTTGAAAAATTGATAACATTGGACAAGCAAAATTTTACAAAATTTTGTTTGTATTTTTTAAATTTTATTCTAGATTGTTGTGAAATTTAATTTTTTTTTTATTTTATAAAAAAATTCAAGTATACCAAATCCTTTAGCACCTATAAAAATATCATTCCATTTAGCCCTCATGAAGCTCTTGAACATAAAGCAATCTTGTTGTTGTTTTAAGACTAATTTCACTTATTTATTTAAGATTTTTTTGTTACGGTTCCAGATCCGCTAAAGAAGAATTTTTTTTATTATTAAAAAAAAAAAAACAAAAACAACAAGCAACAATAATAACATTAGGGAAAAAATAAATATATGATATAAAAAATTAAACTTTATTTCGCCATTTTTAATTTCGTCCTCCTTTGTGAGTGTTTGTAGTAAACACTCGCCGAAGGACAATAACTAACTAAGAACAACAACTTCAATAGCAGCAGGAGTAGGGGTAGCAGGAATAGCAACAGCAACCACAGTGAGTTAGCTTCAGCATCAGGCTCAGAACAGGCATCTACCCACACTTACATACATATATAGAATATCATTTTTTTTTTTCGTAGAGTTAAAAAACTATACATGTGTATATGTATGTAACTCTGGTTACTTTTATAACAAACAGCAAAAAGCTAATAAAACAAAACAAAAAACAACAAAACTGTAAAAATGTAATAAAAAATTAAAAAGAAATAAAAACGAATTTAAATCTAACGAGAGTTTTTGTTTACAATAACTCCAGCAAAAGGACATGTCATGTTCGTAGATGCATAGTTTTTCTTTATAACATTTTCAAAATGTTGAATGACCATGGATTCTTTCATTACATATTTTGCTAGGTAGTTTGTCTGGGCAAAAAAAATAATAAAAACAAATGTAAAAAATAAGTAATAATATTTAGAGGTACCTTTTACGTACGTGCCTGCCCTGCAATGGTTTTTAGTGAACTTGCCTTTTTCTCCCGTTGATTGTAGTTGTTTTTAAGTATTTACGCGTTAAATGGTGGATATTTTTTTTTTGCTGAGGATGCTTGAAAAAAATATATTTTTGTATACAAAGACAATTAAGCAAATCTAGGGATTTTGTTTTTTTTTATTGAAGATAAATGTTTTTTGAACATTTTATATAAATTAACAAAATTAAAACATATTTTTTGTGATACTGTGTTATTTACGAGTATTAAATATTTGGAATTTTAGTTTGTTATTTTTTAAGGATTTTAAGCAGGACAATAATATAAGTGCTCCTTTTATTTCCAAATTACACTTATTACTTCAAATATTTCACATTTAAACTTATGGAAAAACATAAATTAAAAAATAAAGAGCTAAAAACATGAAGAACATTTTGCAGAATCAAAACGATTTTCCTAGAAGAATACATATTGTTCAGAATCTGATCAATTTTTCTATGCAAAATTTGTTCTGAATCTGATCAATTTTTCTATGAAAAAATTGTTCTAAATCTGGTAAATTTTTCTATGAGAAACTTGTTCTGAATCTTGTCAAACTTTCTATGAGAAAATTGTTCTGAATCTGATAAATTTTTCTATGAGAATTCCTATGAGAAAATTGTTCTGAATCTGGTAAATTTTTCTATGAGAAACTTGTTCTAAATCTTATCAAACTTTCTATGAGAAAATTGGTCTGAATCTTATCAATTTTTCTATGAGAAAATTGTTCTGAATCTGGTAAATTTTTCTATGAGAAAATTGTTCTGAATCCGGTAAATTTTTCTATGGGAAACTTGTTCTAATTCTTATCAAACTTTCTATGAGAAAATTGGTCTATGAGAAAATTGTTCTAAATCTGGTAAATTTTTCTATGAGAAAATTGTTCTGAATCCGGTAAATTTTTCTATGAGAATACCTATGAGAAAATTGGTCTGAATCTAATCAATTTTTCTATGAGAATTCCTATGAGAAAATTGTTCTGAATCCGGTAAATTTTTCTATGAGAATACCTAAGAGAAAATTGTTCTGAATCTGATCAATTTTTCTATGAGAATTCCTATGAGAAAATTGTTCTGAATCTGGTAAATTTTTCTATGAGAAACTTGTTCTGAATCTTATCAAACTTTCTATGAGAAAATTGTTCTGAATCTGATGAATTTTTCTATGAGAATTCCTTACTATACTATTCAATATCCTTTCCCCAGACTGCTCCACTGTAAATCAAATTTTCGTGCCAATGGAAATCTAATCCGAAAAGTTAGAATTTCATAGCCGATTACCTAGACCTGACGGTATTTGCAATGGATGCTGCAGAATATCGTGCGTAAAATGGGCATATCCGAATATAATGTCGTTTTACTATAATCTTGTACTCTCGTTTCATCTCGTCTCTTGTCCCGTCTCGACTCTGGTCTCGTCTCTACACACAGAGAAAAAATATAGTTGTACATGTTTACCACAACAATGTCAAAATTTTTACAAGTTTTAAAACAATATTATGATCACTGTAATTATTTTTATGATTGGGGTAACCATAATATGGTTAGGTTACGATTCAGATGCTTATTTATCCCATTATATTAACTATGTATATATTTGTTGCAATCATGTTTATGATGAATCCATTTATCATAATTTGTTGCTCTTTAATTATGATAGAGAAGAACATAATAGAGTCTTTCATCATAAAACTGATCACCATAAACATTACATAATTGCTATAATCATATATATGATTGCTATAATCTAACCATATTATGGTAGCAGAAATCATATAAATAATTACAGTGCCCATTATATTTAAAAAAAAAATGTAAAAATGTTGAAATAGTTGTGGTAAACATGTACAACTATGTATATTTTTTCTCTGCGTGTAGTCACGTCTCTAGTGTCGTCGTCTCTAATTTTAAATTTCAAATTCTAATTTTCTATAGAAAAATTTATAAAAAAAAATTATTGAAAGCAACAAATTTCTTTAAAAAATATATCTAAAATGTAAATGTAATAAATAGAAAATCGATAAATACCAACTACATAATTGCAAATAATCTCCAGCTCATTTCTCACAAATTTAAAATCTTCTCACCCTTTGCATATCCAAAGTTAAGCTAACATACAAACAAAAACGATGATTTAAGCAAAGGTGGCGAGATGGTGGTGAAAATTAATCTTCTCTGTGCTTTAACTGCTTCTTTTCATCTCAAGTGACCAAAACGATAATCATTTCAATTTAGTTAGACACCAAAAACTGTTTATTTTTCGCAGAAACTGAAAAAAGATAACTCAACAAAAAGAGAACAGACACACATAAATACAACGCAAATAGTAAAAAATAATGATGGAAAAAAATCATCACCAATGCCAGCGCAAATACAATTACATTCACTCAAGGAACTAAAGTTTTGTTTTTATATCTTTTCCATTTTTGCAAAAATATTATAGTACGCGTTTTATTTTAAGTCAATGATTTACAGAATACACAAAAATTTTCTGTTTTTTTAGTTTTGTTTTCGATAAAAAAAAAATGAAATAATAAAATTTGTGTCTATTTTTTTCAGAGCACAACAGCACAACTCCCCCTGGCTGTAGTCTCAAACATGGCAACCAAATGCCAATTTATCAAATGACCAAAAGAAATACAAAAAAAAAATAACGAAACAGAAAAAACCTACTATAATGACTGGAAAGAGTTTGAATAAAGACTACGGGTACATGGTCACTCCAATACATGCATACATTCATACACCATATGCATACATACTCGTACATACGAGTACATAGTGGTTTATGTGTATTGGATGGAAATGCATACAATTACAAACACGTTCTAATGGTCAGTTTCAGTTGTTACCCTGTTTTGTTATTACCGACAAAAGCCTTAAGTTTTCATTTTCTTTTTTCTTTAATGTAATTTTCAAAATCGTAAAAAAACGTTTTTCTTTCCCCCCTTTAAAACACACATTTTTCGTGGCAGTAAAATAAAAATATACAAAACAACAATTTATGTATATAAAGCAGGCTTAGCGTGAAAAATTCTAAATATTAAGCACTTTAGATAAAACTAGACAAGAGGGAGAGAAATTTTGAATACATCACATATCAAAAAACTCTAAACATCTAACAATTCTTGCATCTTCTAATTCTATTGAAGGAGAAATTTTTCAAATTAGAATGTATATAAGTAAATATGATTATTCTAAAGGTACGGTCACACTTGGTAAATATTTGCCGAAAAAGACGTAACCACTAAATAAAATATTTTTAAACTCGTTTATTTATTACAAAAAAAGCTCAGTTTATTTATGACAAGACACAATAAATATTTAGTTTTATTTTATTTGATGATGTTTGATCTTGCAAAACTCTTGTAAGAGTAAACAACATCAATAAAAATTGTGCTAAAACAAGTGATTACGCTTTTTTCAGTATATATTTGCCATGGTATGACCATATCTTAACCCCCTGGCCTACGATGTCGAACGATAACGTTCGCTTAGCTAAGACTTAAGACACAAACATTTTATCGTATCTATTTTTTACTCAATCAAGTTTGTTTATTCCACAATCAAGTATGTGTCTTAAGTCTTATCTAAGCGAACGTTATCGTTCGACATCGTGGGCCAGGCGGTTAATTTTCATTTTAGTTGGCTTGAAAAAACTTAAGTTATTTAAACTATAATTCTGTTATAATACTGTTACGTTTTTACCTTTTAAAGCGGTAGTTTATTTCTTTAAATAAACCGGATTACTTTCAATTGCAAAATAAAAGCGTCAAGTAGTTTGAAGAAAATATAACGATTTAAATATACACAAAAACAATTTAAATGAACACACTTAGTCCCGGGTCACACACTACCACTTTTGCTGCTCAACTTTTGTGTTTGTGGTACCAAATAACACTTTTCTTTCCCCTCTCACCCAACAAACTCAACAGTTGAGCAGCAAAAGTGACAGTATTTGGCCCGGGACTTGCATTGCGGTTTAAGAACACACTTAAATTACAATTTGAGAACACTTTGATGTTTACTCAACGATGACTCACATTAAACTGATTAAGTTGATTGCCCCTGTTAGTCTATGTATACACCAATCATAATTTCTTGATGATTCGGAGCTAAGAAACTAAAATTTTCGTGTCTAGAATATTCAGCTAAAGGCGTTCAAACTAAATTTTGCCATATTTCTCAGCTATTTTTAAAACAAGGTGTTCTCAATATTCTTTATAAATTAAAACTTCTACAGTTGTATGTCGATGAACATGCTGTATGTTGATACCCACCGTTAAATTTAAGTTAAAATACAATTTCGTAACTTTAAACTTTGAAAATAACTCTCTACAAAAATGTACCGACAAAAATGTTTCCGCGAAAATGTTCTCAATTAGAGGAACCTACGTTTTATGAGTAAGTTTTGAAACTGTAAATTAGTTAATAATTTTTTGTTTGTGTCTTTGATAATCACATTCAAAATAAACCATTTTTCCTTTTAACGTCAGATGGCGCAATACACACCGCGGATATTAACCACATGGTTGTTGACTTTGCTTAGTAGAAGATGAAATAATTGCCAATTAACTTGCATGTTTATAAGTATTACTGGTGTATCACCGAATAGTTGAAGTAATTATTGTTTCAAGTTTAGTTTTATCAATGGCTTCTTAATACACGTCACCATATAATTGCAATTTCTAAAATATTCATTTGGGACCTTAAAAAATTTAACATTCTACATTCTTATAAATATCTACAACAATTTAGAGATATCCGTCAGAACTTGTGTTGAAAAAGGTTTTCCGAAGCAAAAAGATAACATACGGGCAAATAAATTGTATTAATATATCAGATATAGTCATGAGAATTTGTTGAAAGCATCAAAACTCGACGACAATAACTTTTAATGAATTTTTCAACGGATTGAATCCGATATACTTTTGAATTGTCTGTGTTAATATATCTACTCATCATACAGCCCATAATTGTGAGAATTTGTTATTGATAATCAAAAAATCCCAAAACTGCTAAAAACGGTTGTCTACCTAATCATTTTATTCGGTACATAAAGGACTGAGAAATTAAAGAAATTCAGAATTTCGCTACTACCTATACTTCAGTATTTCTTTAAGTAAGATCCTCTTAGTAGGCCTCTTTAATTTTTCACTGCTACGAGCTTTATCTCATTTCACGATTTATTGGCTTTCATTCCAGGATCTATTAGCGTTTCCTATTAAACTTTGAGAAAGATGCCCTCTACTGCGGCTTAGGAAGTTCCACTCTTTTTATTATTATCCTTATTTAAGGTTTTATTAAACCAGGACATAATTACATTTTCGTATCTCACTTTCAATCAAAGTCTGCCCAGACTCTACTCATATTCTCTTATTGCTAGCTCAGTCATTTTTAAGTATTTGGCATATACGCCAAATTAGGACTAAAAAATCGCTGTGCTCGACGAGATTTTTACGTGTTTCAGAATTTATCTTTTAGTAAACGCGTTATCGCTGCGATCTCCGATTTCTATATCGCAATTTTCACATTGTATCAACAAATCTATGTCAATAATAGTAAGCAGATATCGTCAGGTCTAATGCAATTGTTAAATCCAGATTTTTATGCTTTGAAAAATACCCCTGGACACTGACTTTTATCAGTACGGTATCCATGTAAAAAAGTTCATTCCCACGACAATTCCATCTACGTTTAGGAACGATCCGAGTCTGACTACTGTGTTAAACAAAAGTTTTAGTTAAACTTCAATTGAAGCCATCTACGCTCCGGAACGACACGAGTCTCACTCGGTCAAAGACTGGCAACCCAGCGACTATTGTTTTAATCGGGAGTTTTAGTTAAGCTTCTCTTCAATCGTGAGTCCTTGTGGTTTTGTTTAGCTTCAAACATAGGGGTATATATGTATATGTATTGTTCAATTGTAGTTCTTTATACAGTCTTAGTTCAACTTAAATCGCAGGTCTTTATTTAGTCTTAGATTAGCCTCAATCGTGGGTCTTTGTTTAGTTTCAATCAAGAGTCTTTATATAATATTGTTTAAGCTTCAATTGCACGTCTTAACAAAGTTAGTTAACCTTAGCTGTAATCGTAGGTCTTTATGTGGTCTTCGTTTAGCATCAATCATACTGCTTGATCAAATCTTAATTTAGCCCCAATCGTCAGTTGTTATATAGTTTTAATTTCAGATCAATTGTAGCTCCTTATATAGTCTAAATTTGGTTTCTTACTTTAGTGTATATGAGTACAGCCTTTTAAGCCTTAGTTTTGCTACGTAGATATCTTTAGACAGTAAAGATTTGAAGAGCGTCGGTAGTCAATATTTGACTATTATTAGGGGGGGGGGGGGCCTTTGCGTTGTCGTGTAGCAGAGCATCAGAAGGTTTTTCTTTAGAAAATTTGCCATATCTTTCTGAAAAAACTAAAGGAAATTTCTAAGTGGGATTTGAAATTTCGATTAAGAACTCTTATATTTATTCAAGTAAGTAAATGTGGGTCAGCATGAATAACAAAATTAATAAATTCTGATAATGATTAAATATCTGTAAATGTATTTTTAAACTTAAAAAAGTGTCAATTATTTCCTTATAAATTTTCTAAACAATGGTCGAACAATTTTCTGACTGGACTAATAATTGAAATTTTTTAGATATAAGTATGTATATCAAACTTATTGTTAGTTCATTTTTAATGAAGATACAATAAAAAAAAATCTAAAAGATCAAAATTATCGAGATGATCTTTAAAATATTTAAAATATTAACAAAATTCCTTTAAAACCCGCATAATCAAATTAACTTCTCCTTTGGCTGCTCAAATTGTCACACATCATAAATCATTTCAAACTATAAAAATTAATTAATGAGTATTTTAAAACAATTAAAAAATCTCATTTTATTGTCTTTAAACACCCATGAGAAAGAAATATTTTTAACCCCAACAAAGCCCCTATGAGGAAAATGATTTACAAAGATGCTTAAAACATTTACATACATTTTTATTATGTTATTTGTTTAACTTACATAGTTACATACTTTTCACTTACATTAGAATCTTATGTAAAATTTGCTATTAAATTCCAAAAACAATCATGTAATATACGATACACTTAAGTAAGGATTTTAAAGGGATATTTAGCAGGTTTGGCTGAGAAAATAAAATAAGAATAAGAATTGCTTTTCAACCGGACAAAGGCTATTGCTTCTCTTTGTAATATTAGAGATAAAATACATAAATATCTCAGCAGGTAGTTGAAGCAAGACTTTGTTTAAGATTTTGCGTGTTCGTTTTTAAAACCATCGATCATTGATCGTTTGTTTTTTTTTCTAAATTCATTCTTTTAATTTTCAATGATTACATGGAGATGGATATTTAACAAAAAGCGCGTTAATTGGATAGAGTAGACTTGATTGGTACCTTTTTAAAGGAATTTAGTTTCTTTCAAAACTAAAGTACATATCTTTACTTGAAAGTATTACACCGCCAGAGAAACCTCAAGGGTATTGAGGGTGTTGTTATTTGTTTTCTATTACAATTTGTTATGGAGTGTTAGGATGAGTATACAATGTAATGGAAAAAATAGACCTCACACTGACCAGCATTATAGATTGTAAAGATTTATGGAATTGTTTTTTAAGACAGAAAAAACTTGCCAATAATAGCAAATGCGGAAGTAGTTTTATATGAAATTAATATCAGGATTATTGTTTATATATTATATATATTATAATACATATAATAACAATATGATTGCAATAGGAAGTAAATGTTTTTAATATAGTATATTTCATTCAGTAGTTTTATTTGAAAAATATAAACTAAGACTAAGGATCTACGATTGATGCAAAAACAAAACTGTATAAAGAATACAATTGAAGCTAAACCAAGAGTGTGTAAATACTTGCAATTGAAGCTAAACCTGGACTGTATATTTTAAGTTATACCAAGACTGTATAAAGGGCCACAATTAAAACTAAACCAAGACTGTACAAATACCTACAATTGAAGCTAAACCTAGGCTGTATATTTTAAGTTAAACCAAGACTGTATAAAGGGCCACAATTAAAACTAAACCAAGACTGTACAAATACCTACAATTGAAGCTAAACCTAGACTGTATATTTTAAGTTAAACCAAGACTGTATAAAGGGCCACAATTAAAACTAAACCAAGACTGTATAAATACCTACAATACCTAAATATTAAGTTAAACCAAGACTGTATAAAGGTCTTAAACTATATAAAGTCCCATGATTAAAGCTAAACCAAGACTATGTAACGATCTACGATTAAAGCTAAACTAAGTCCGTATAAAGAACTATAAATAAAGCATAACCAGGACTGTATAAAGACCACAATTAAATATAAAATAAGACCTTTAATTAAAACTAAACCAAGACTTTATAATGTTAATGCTAAACCAAGATTTTATAAAACCTACTATTAAAGCTAAAAGAAGACCTGCAATTGAAGCTAAACCAAGACTGTATAAAGATCTGCGACTAAATCTAAACCAAGCCTATATAATAATCATTAATTGAAGAAATACTGTAAAAACTACTATCCTTGTAAAAACTACACCAACATTCGTTTACATGTAAACAAAAATTCGGATTTTTTAATGAATTCTATTATTATTTTGTAATACATTTTTATAGGATTACAAAGTAAACACATTGTTTTCAAATATTGTAGGACTTAAACAGATTATTTCAAATTTTATAAATAATATTCAAATAATGTGTATTTGTGTCTAACAATAACAGGTCATTTTTACAATAATAACCTTCAAAATGTCCCCATATTACAATTTTTAAACAACAATTTTTAAGTCTTTAAAACAATATTTAACTGTCGCTTATCATTGTGAACATAAACGAATAACTGGTCCTTTAAGAGAAAAACAAACAATAAATCTTTTTATTTTGCATTAAAGCGACATTTTAAACCCTGTTGTGTAAACAAATATAATTTAATTTAATTACGCCCTCATGAGAAATGTCCTTTTTTGAGAATTGCTCAATATCCCTAAAAAGTAAACAAACCTTCTAATATTCCTTGAAAAAAAAAACATACAAGAACTGAGTAGTAGTAACCATAATCCTTTTATTTGTGAAAAGCAATTGAAATTGTCAAAACAAATGATGGTAGAAACATATGAAATCCTTTGTCAAAAGGATACTACTGTGACAAACTATATTTTCATAGATACAAATACAAATACAAAAAAAACTCCCACATTCGCAGTTTGTTGAAAACAATATAAAACTACATGCAAAATACATAAAAAAGGAAATACAAAAAATAAAATAAAACGGAACTAAAAATACAATGACCTCTTTGTATCTATGTTTGTAGGATCTCTAATGCAAACCACACGTATTTCTCAAGTTCCTTCCGGTGCAAATTATAGATATAAAAAAATTGTGTGTGTGTGTAGAAATTAAAATTCCTTTACAGGTCTCTAAGCGTGTGAATATCAAAACATTATATCCCACACAAGCAATTCTGCTAATATGAGGAACAGGTTGATTGGTATAAAAATATTTTCCTTTCTCCTTGTTATCCTTCAAGCGTTGACAACACTATAACAGTTAGGAAAACAATTTTTGATATTTTGTTTTGTATCCAAATGCTATAAAGAATTGCAATTTGTTGTTTGGTTTTATTTTTTATGCATTTTCTAATAGAGTGTGTGGGAAAATTAGAACAAATCTTATTTTTCTTCTTCTGTTCTGTTGGCTGGGAACCTGTTTTTTCTGCTTTTTAGCCCATCCTAACGTTGATATACATCAGGATAATATAAATAGATTTCTAAATATTCTTGTAGGCTGGGAAATTGAGTTTTATTGAACAGTAACATCATTGTTGATTTAACAGGTTGTTTGTGTAAACAGTAGTTTGACAGGTATTTTTCTCTGATTTAGTTTTTGTGTGTTAAAAGGCCAATTTGATATCCTTGAGGATTAAATAATGGCAGATACATATTTTAATAAGATTAATTAAGTAGAGTTATTTTAAAACATGATTAAATTAAAGCGTTTTATTTCCTTGAAAATATCTAAGATTTTAAACATTTGTCTTGAAAATCTTTAGTAATTAAAGTTTTATAAAAAATTTTTAATTTTTTAATAGAATGTCCTGAATGTCATTTTTAAATTTTTTTTTTTTCAAAATAGCTTATTTTATTTAAATGGTATAGGAAACTTGAAACTTCAAAATGTATTAAAATCATTTAAAAATGCAATTAGTTTATTTTTTTTTAGACAAAATCTGAAGCTTTAAATATTTTTCTTTATAATTGTAATATTAATTTGAATATCTTTCGCAATTAAGATTTCATAAAAATGTTAAAAATATTTTTAAAATTTCGTAGTTTTCTTGAATGTCCTTTTTTAATGAAATTTTAAATATTTTAAAATAATTTTTAGGTTTCACAGTTAATTTATTGAAACGTCTTAATGCACTCAAATCAATGAATTAAAAAATTTGATATTTTTGAAATAAAATCCACTATTTTCAATATTTTTTATTAAAAATTTAATATTGAATGTATAAATTATTAATAATTCAAACTTCATACAAATTTTTAATATTTTCTTAGAATTTAGCAGTTGTCCAGAATGTCCTTTTTTCTAAAACTTTTAAATATTTGGTAATTATTATTAAATGTAATAGAGTAACTATTAGAGATCTTGAGGTCTAAAAAATATATATTTTTTTTTATGAAAATATTTGAAATTATTTTATTTTTGCGAAATAATATAAATGTTTTTCATATTTTTCTTTGAAATTAAAATATTGAATGTAAAAATCTTTTATTATATGCCTGATATACAAATTTTAAATATTTTCCTAGAATTACATAAAAGTCCCGAATGTCCTTTTTCTCTAAAACCTTTAACTGTTCTGTAATTCTTATTAAATGCAATAGAAAAACTATTAGAAACGTCTTAAAGTCCAAAAAAAATAGAAGTTTTTTAAAAATTTTTATGAAAATATTTGAAATTAATAATAATTTTAGCAAAATTGTTGGAAATGGCTTAAGGAATACAAATCAATTACATACTTATTTTTAAAATTTTTGGAAAGAATTTTAAATTTGCTTATTTCTTTTAAATGGAATAGAAAAGTCAACAAATCTGGAAATTTATAAATTTTAACTTTTAAGAAAATTCTAAGAAACAATAAATCCAAGACTCTCATTATACAACCAGACACGCTAATATTATGCAATTTGTGTATATCATTTATAACACTAAATTTACGAAAAGGATACGCTTATCCTTTTTAAGCATAACCTTTATCTCTAACACCTTTTGCCACATTATGCAATTCTCTTAACTGTTTTCCTCATTTCTTGATAGTCCTTTAAAAAAAAATTGTTGTTCTGAAAATCTTAAAAAAATTCTCAAAAACTTCTTCAGTATTACCAGAAATTATGCAATTTTTAAACATGTGCAATGTTTTATCCTTTATTATCTATTTTATTCTTTATTATTCTTTTGTTAAAAAAGATTCCTGTTAAATATATCCTAAAATTTTTCTCAAAAAATCATGCAATTTTAAAACATTTTTTATGAAATTAGTGGAATATTTCCTTAATTTCATTATCTAGCAACCCATCCTTTTTAATCAACTTTTGACTCTACTCAGAAAAACCTTGAAAATTTCACTTATCGCAAAAGCTATAAACGCTAATATTGCGTTAATTGTTTAACTTACAACTATTAATAGCTAACAATAGCTCATATTGTTAACATTATCCTTGCATTGTCCTTCAACCATTCTCAGGCATGTAACTCTAAATTTTTCGTTAAATAATTCATTGTAACCCAAGCAAATAATCACTTTTGGGTTTTACTAATATTTTGGTTACTTTTAGCTTGAGTTTATAGCAGCTCATAAAAGTTATCCTTTCTTAAACTCGTAACCATACACACATAAACAGACAGACACGTTGCATAGTTTTAACTCTCTTAGTTAGAGTTAAACACTTTAACTTTTTTCCCTTTACTTTTAGCCTTTTTCTTTGATTTAGCCTTTCGTTACTTTTGTCAGTTTCATGGAATTATGATGTTTTGGAAAATGTTACGAATTTATTATCCTTTGCGTAGCCTTGGGCAATTCGTGATTTTTCAAACACTCACATTACTATAAATGGTTTTATGACTGAACGTACTAACTAACTATCATGTGTTAAATGTTTGGAAACATTTACAAAGTTTTTTCGCGGAATTTGTGTGGTATTGCTATTACAGGCTGTCAAGGATGTGAAGAATATTTATGTATATGTATTTTAGTCTAAATTATTTTAAAATATATACATATGTTAATGTCTAGTTCTATAATTAGTTTTTTTAGTTTTATTTTTCGTGTAAAGATTTTGTCAGATATATAAATTTCAAGATTTTTGTATTAAGTTAGCAAGGACATTGTTATTTATTTACAAATCATGTTTAAACGACCTTGTAATCTTGTTTTATTTTCCGTTTACGGATATTAACAGCATAAAATATTGTTATGAAAGCAATTTAATTTCAATTTTAATTTAATGTTACATATAACTAACATTTACTCCAATTATTAAACTCCAAAATTATTAAAAATAAATGTAAAAAATCATGAAATTAATATAATATCCCAGCAAAAATTTTACTTACATTCTTAATTTTAATGACTTCCAGAATTCATTATTTTGTAGCTTTCTTCGCCACTTTTTGTATTACTAATTATATATTAAAGAACTACTTTATGTACATATACCTAAAAAAAAAGGTCATAATTATAAAATCAAAAAATATACTTTAAATATGTAGATAGATTTAAAAAATTTAGTCCGCTTTCTTTTATTGTCTCCGTTTTTTCTACGCGAAGTTGTTTGCATGAAAAAGTAGAAACTCAAAGATGAACGTAATGGCAGGTTCGAAACAGAATTGAACAAAAACTCGTCATATAAAACTGAAATGTGTGAAACAGCACCTACTATGTGATTATAAATCTTTATGAATATCATTTTGCAATAAGTTTCCTTAATATTTTTATAAAGCTTTTAGGTATAAAAATAACTTATTAACTTTTTGGTTAAAAGTGACAAAATTATAACGAACAAAAATATGTACTTTTTCTAGTAGATTTGTAAGTAGTCTGGCAGACAAATTCCTATTACTCTTTAACTTAATTTGTAAGTAAAGTTTTTGCTGAGTAATTGATTTAATTGATAAAGATATTAATATTTAAATGATTTTTAAAGATTTTGTAATTATCATTTTAGTCCTCTTTAACAAAATTTCTACAAAACATTTTATTATAAAGAAATTGTATGATTTTGTATAAATATTTTTCAAAATTGGCAATTATCCTTTTCGTCCTTTTCATTAAAAAGTCATACATAATCAAAAAAATTCTAAAAAATTCCATAAAATCAATTTTGTATCTATTAAGAATAAATTAAATTATTTTGCTTAAATATTACTAGATTTTCAAATTATCCTTTTCGTCCTTTTTCTTTAAAAAGTCAAAAAAAAATTCATTAAGTAACACCAAATCAATATTGAATCTATATTTAAAGGAAACTTTGTTATTTTTACAAATATTTAGTAATATTTTCAGTTATCCTTTTCGTCCTTTAAAAAAAATCATAAGAATAGTTTAAAACATTTTAAATCACACACAAATTCAATCTTAAGCTATTTATAAAGAAATTTTATGTAATTTTGCATGAATATTTATTAAAATTTTAAATTAGCCTTTTCGTCCTTTTCATTAAACAGTCATACATAATCCAAGAAAAAAATTAAAAAGTTCCATAAAATCTATCTTAGATCTATTACGAAGAAACAAAATAATTTTGATTAAATATTACACAATTTTCGTATTATCCTTTTCATCTTTCAATTATACAAAATCCATA
The DNA here is from genome assembly GCA_950370525.1 of Bellardia bayeri. NCBI lineage: Eukaryota > Metazoa > Arthropoda > Insecta > Diptera > Calliphoridae > Bellardia > Bellardia bayeri. The sequence continues at coordinate 4,657,121 of OX493268.1, forward strand.
ATTCAATAACTAGCAGAAATTTGGTTATTTTTTATAAATTTTTAGGAATATTTCAATTTATCCTTGTCGTCCTTTTTTCCAAAAATGTATAAAAATATTTTAAAACATTTAAAATCTTACACAAAATTATTTCTAAGTTAATTATTATAATAATGTGTCAATTTATTTGAATATTTAAAAAAAAATATTTTAAATTATCCTTTTCGTCCTGTTTCTTCAAAAAGTCAAAACCCTTTTTCAATAACAAAATCAATCTTAAATCAATAATTAGCTGAAATTTTGTTATTTTTTATAAATTTTTGGCAATATTTCAAGTTATCCTTGTCGTCCTTTTTTTTCAAAAAAATGTATAAAAATATTTTAAAACATTTAAAATCTTACACAAAATCATTTCTAAGTTAATTATTGTAATTATGTGTCATTTTATATGAATATTTAAAAAAAATTATTTTAAATTATTCTTTTCGTACTGTTTCTTCAAAAAGTCAACACACTTTTTCAATAACAAAATCAATCTTAAATCAATAATTAGCTGAAATTTTGTTATTTTTTATAAATTTTTGGCAATATTTCAAGTTATCCTTGTCGTCCTTTTTTCAAAAAATTTATAAAAATATTTTAAAACATTTGAAATTTTATATGAAAATTTTAAATTAGCCTTTTCGTCCTTTTGTTGAAAAAGTAACATTATTGAAAATTATTCTGAGATTAGTTAATAAGAAAAACTTTATGTTTTTTTTAATATTTCACCATATAACAAATTATTATTTTCGTACTTTTCTTAAAAAAACTCATAAAAATTTCAAGAAAAATTTTTAAATTTGCACAAAATTAGGAATAGATTAGTTATTTTTATAAATTTTTAACAATATTTTTATATCCTTTTCATACAATTTCCAAAGAAATTATAAAAAGTTGCATAAGATAATCCTAGGTTTAGTAAGAAATAATTTTTATTGGCTTACAATAAATATCCGTAATTTTTATTAAAAAATCACCATTGTTAGAAATCAACCAAATTTCAAATAATCTATGTTGGTGCTGTTACTTAGGAATGTCCTTTAAATTATTTTCTCAAAAATCCTTGTTGAGTATTTTTCTTTCTAAAATGTTATTTTGATTATCAAAACTTTTTTAAGCAATGTTCAATTGTTCTTATAGTTATGTTCAAATCCTTATTAATAAGCTATTTATATTTTCATATTATTGGTTTTAATTTGAAAAACTAACATTTTTATTTAATAACAAACTGTTATTAACTGTACTCAAATATTTTCTTATAATTATTATATCAAATAGATGTGTTTAATTGTTTTCTTTTTCATTTTATTTCAGATGATCCTGTCATTATCCTTTCTTTTTTGTTCGTTTATTATAATGCCACAGGTATTTATTTCTTAAACATTATTGTGTTCATATTTAACAAACAAATAACAAACCAACAAGTGCTGCGTGTGAAATTTTCAATAATGAAAACAAACACTTTTCCCATAAATGTCCTGGCGAAAACGAAAACCAAAAATTAAGAAAGACAAAAAAAAAAAGAATCACACGAAAATATGTTATCGCCTGATCTTGATCAATTGGGGAAGCGCCTACTTATTAAAAGAGTGAAGTAGAGAGAAGAGTAGAGAACCAAGAACCTGTTTGCTTAAAGCGGTAAACAAACAATAACATTTCTTCATCTTTTGTCTGCTGTTTTTATATTGTCCTTTTTGCAGTTCAACGCTTTATGAAACAAAAAATACCAAAAAATTATGAGGGAGGATCGGAATACTTTGGCAAAACTAAAAGGTTCCCATCATTTAACGTTGCTCTAAAATGTTGAAGCAGGTACTTATAAAACTACTCTTCATTTATAAAGCGACAAATAAGTCAGTAAATAAATGAATTAAAAAAGAGCTAAAATGAAAAGGATCAAAAGTACAATAACTGTTTTAAGGCACTTGTTTAATTTATGAAATAGTTTATTTGTGAATTCCTTTTTTTATTCCGAGAAAGCGGTTTCTTTTTTAATAGTTAAAACAATTTCAATTAAACATTAATATAAACATGATTTGAAAGAAAGATAAAGGCTATAGAATCTTTGTGAAATAATTGGCTGTTTATTAAGAAAAATTAAGAATTTTTATTAGAATTTTTGGTAATTTATTGGTTTAATGTTTAAAACAATTACAAGACAATTAAAAGAAATTGGTAAAATAACAAAAGTAAAAAAGGAGAATTTGACAGGATGTTTTGAGCAAAATTAGTTAAGGAACAAAAAAGGATTTCTAGTAATCCTAAAAAGTTATTTCTCTTTAATATTTTTAATTAAAACTTTGTTTTGATTATTATCCTTTAAGGACTTTCTCTGTTTCTTAATAAAGAGTGTCAGTTGTTTAACAAAATTCTTACGGATATTTTCTATTACGCACGTTTCTGCCACATTCCTGCTGAATATTAAAATTATAACAAAACTAGTGCGTAGTTTCTAATAACAATACGTAGTAAATATATACATAAAAAACCACCCAACAGGCTCTAGTATTTTACAAAAGAAAATGTTTGTTCATTTGAAACAATACAAAAAAAAAAAAAAAAAAACATAAATTTTCACACGCGTTTCATACAACAAAAAATATCAACATATGTCGAAATGAGTCCTCTAACATTTTCAAATTGATCATTTCGTAATATTGCAAAACCAAACCAAAAAACCTCCCCTTTTTTAACATTATCACAAGTCTAAAACTTAAGGAATCATACATTAACATTTCTTTTAATGATTACTTTTGAATTTGTTTTCAGTCATGAACTAAAAGAAATATTTCTTGCATGACTTAATGTTCTAAACTCAACCAAGGGTAAATTGCTTGTCTTTGATACCAAAAACAAAAACAAAAAACTCGTACTTGCAGAAGTATTAATGTTTTACAAAATCTTCCAAGCAAAATAAAAATTATAATAAACAATTTTTTTATTTGTGAAAACAAATCGCTGAACGAATAAAGCAAAAAACGCCAGCTGTCCTTAGAAGAAAAGAAAATAAACCCCTGTAGATGATACGAGTATTATAAGAAACAGGGGCTGGTGACCAAAGTTTTCAAAAATTTTCATACACAGCGCAAAGGTCGTTGCGCTTGAGCTGTTAACAGGGTGAGATTTTTTTAGTTTGAGAAATTTTGTAGAAAACTTGAAATGAGTGTTACATACTCGTACATATGTACGTAAGCAAGTTAATAATCGTTTCTTTTTCTTTTAGCAAGTGGTTACTTGAATAAAAACTAGAAAATTTAAAGAAAACTTTTCTGTTGATATTTATTTAAAAAAAATGGTTAGTGGTTACTTTTGTTTAATCTAAGTACTAGCCAAGATTTCAATATGTTAAATTATTCTATTAAGAATTCCAAACAAAAATATATAAGTAACGTTTACTAAACTTGATTACTTTTCTTTCTAGCAAAAGGTTACTTGAATAAAAACAAGAACTTCAGAAGATTTTCTTTAAATTGGGATGAAACCCTATCAGAAAGCTTTTGTTTAATTTAAATGCTAGCCAATATATTTATTATAAAAAGACTAGCAAATAAAAATATAAAAGTAACGATTAATATAATCGATTATCTACCCTTCAAGCAAACGGTTACTTGAATAAAAACAAGAACATAAAAAACGTCTCTTAAAATTAACATAAAAACAAACAGTGAGCTAAACTATTGATATTATTTTTTTATAAAATTACCGGTTACTTTTGTTTAATTATAGTACTAACCCTAATTTCAATATATATGTAGGTATTAAAATAAGCACAGCAAATAAAATTATAAAAGTAATATAATCGATTACGTTTTCTTCTATTAAACAGTTACTAAAATAAAAATAAAAATTACAGAAAACTATACAAACAATACTTTTACATTAACAAAACAGTTATTTTAAAAAATGGTTACCGGTTACTTGTAATTAATTTAGTTACTACCGACAATTTCATTATGCCAAAGTATTGTGTTAAGAAGTGTTAATAAAAATAGAAAAGTAACGATTACCATAAGTGATTACTTTTTCTTACAGCAAGCGGTTTCTTGAAATCAAACAAAAATATTTAGAATGTTGTTTTTAATTTATAAATAGAAACCACTAGTGAGAAAAAATACTTATTATACTTACGAAAAAATGCAACTTTTAAAAAATGGCTACCGGTTACTTTTACTTAATTTAGATACTAGCAAAAATTTTAATATCTAAAAGTGTTTTGCTAAGAATTACAAATAAACATATAAAAGTAAAGGTTATTATATTGGCTTACTTTTCCTACCTGCGGTTACTTTAATTGAAATAAAAACATTCAAAATGTTTCTTTAAATTATTAATTTATATTGGTTTAACTTTTAAAACTAACTTTTTAAAAATGTTAACCGTTTACCTTTATTTAAAGCTTGTTGATAGTCTCAAAAAATGTCTCTTAGTGTGTTCGCTTAAGTTTTATTCTCTGTAAAAAAAAGAACTTCCCAAGAAGCGGTATTTACTGTGTTTATTTACAAATATAAAACTAAAACAATTACAAATATTAAAAAAAAAGAAATACTAGAAATTATTAAAGCACACAAATAAATTATTTTATGTTAAAAATTTTGGGTTTTTAACTTTATATTAAGAACAACTTAAAAAACCGACTACTTTTACCCATTACTCTTTTCTGTAACCCTATACCCTTATTACGTCATAACAGTTTGCGAAATGAACATAAAATATTTTTGCTAAATATCAATCACTATTCCGTCACACCAGTTTTTATTATATTTGGAACTAACAGACTAGTTTTCCCAAAAAAAAAAAAAAAAAAAAACTTTTAGACTTTTATAAAGCAAAACTGAAAATCCCCTTGCTAGTGGTTTTTTAAATGCAAAAATAAAATATAATTACGAAATTGTTACACATTTCGTAGCATACACAAAACCAACATTTGATATCATATCTGTGTCTGATTCTAGGGGTTGCTGGTTGCTCAGGATTTGTAGTTCTTGATAGGCATTTAAGTGTGTCGTCACAAGTCTTACGCACACCTGGTCACACGTAAGAAATGATATGACTGCTTTTGCCAAGGCAGCAAGAATATTTTTGGGTTTTGAAATTTTTAAATGAAAAGAAACTAAAGCATTGGAAATGCTTAATATGCTAATGAGTTGTACCGTTGCTCTTTAGAATTATTTTCTATGTACTATCATTGAATCTTGTGCGTTATGGTTGGTTTCAGTTTCCATTCATAAAAAGAAATGCGCAAAATATATTTCGAAACTAGTTTTTAAAGTAAAATTACCAAAAGTAAAAAACTAAAAAATGCTTTATTTGTAAAATTAATTCAACAAATTGTAGAAATTCTTTGCTGCTCAATCAAGTTTCTTTCTACATAAGAATTGCTTACTAGTTATTTAAATTTTTATGAAATCAGTAACCAGTTAACCAATTTTAGTTTATTTTTAAATAATAATAAACTACGTTTTTAATAATTTACAACATGATTCCTTTAATTATAGTGATTTTGAGATTTCATAAATACCGGTTACTTTTCTTAATTAGGCTAAATATTCACAATTTTAAAAACTCATATTTATCCTACGATCTAACCTTGAAGAACTACAAATTTACCCGAAATTGTTCAAATTAAAAAAAATATTTAGCGCAAAAAATTGTAATAATTATTTCTATTGTTTTCAATTTTAAAAATCCTTCACAATTACTTTTATTACCTGTCATTTGTGACATTGACAAACAATTTCTGTAGCTTAGTATGTGTTTCACATTTAATAATAATCGTTTTATGATGTTAACTAAAATATTTACCTTAAATAAGACAAACTAAATCACTTTGTAAAAATGTGCACGATGAGTATGTTAAACGTCACAAACAATTAAAAATGTTTCCAAAATACCTACTCAAAATTCTTAAGAATTTTTAAGTTTATGGTTTTATAGTCATCCACAACAATGTTATGCTTTAACAGATACAAAAAAAAAGCAACGAAGAAAATCCCACAATATTTTTCAATTAATACTCATGGCGTGCACAAGCTGAAGGACATTTTAATTTTTATTTTCTTGAGTCCTGTAGTCCTGAAGATCCCCCTTTTAGCATAAATAATGTTTTTATTATGAGTTTTAAACTCTCTGTTTTAGTTTATCTAATTCTCAAAGTCATGCTAGATTTACTATAGAAAAACACTTGCTGTTTCGTTGGTCGCTTTGGTTTCGAAGATCCTTAACGGATTCCTGCTGGTTTACGAATTTCCTTGCATAAATGCCTAACCAAAACGCATAATTTGTTTAGCAACCATGAAAAAGGTAACCTGTAGAGTTAATTCTGTTGAAGTTGTACATAAAATTTGTGTAAAAAGTATTGTTTGATGTTTACCAATATTTTGCGTAGAGCCGTTAATTATTTGATTTGAATTTTCGAAACCCAAAGATAAGCTGTGTGGAACTAATGCGCTGGAATATGATTTAGAAAAATATTTCTAACAAATTAACACCTTGTCGAAATGTTGATAAAAACATTGAAATTTTACATAAAATTTATGGAAGAAATATGTCAAGAGATTTATGATTTGAAAGAAAATTTGGGAGAACCTGGTTAATTGGTAACTATTCTCCATTTGTTATATTTTATTTTAAAAGAAACAAATCAAAGTTACAAAATTAAATGTACAATCAATAAATGTTACCCTAATTTCCTTTCTTAATTAATTAAGAAATTTTGCATTTTTTTCTATAGAAATCCAACGTAATTAACAAATAAATATCTACATATCGACTATTTTTTCTTCTGTCTATCTCAAAGGCATATCAAATTATTCTATTCTGAATTGCAAACAAAAATATTTACATAAGTAACGATTGCTAAACTCGATTAATTTTCCTTCTGACAAACGATTACTTGAATATAAACAAGAACTTAAGAACATTTTCTATAAATTGGAATGATAACCTATGAGTAAGCTAAACTATTAATACTATTTAAGCAAAATATTTATTTTTGAAAAATGGTCACCAATTACTTTTGCTTAATTTAAATGCTAGCAAATATTTTAAAATTTTAGGTACTTAGATAAAAACAACAACAACAAAAAAAGGTTCTTTAAATTAACATTAAAAACTATCAGTAAGCTAAACGTTGATACTATTCAAGCAAAATATTGATTTTAAAAAAAATGGTTACCGGTTACTTTTCTTTAATTAAAGCGCTAGCCAATATTTTAATATAGCAATGTATTGTACTAAGAATTGCAAATAAAAATATAATAGCAACGGTTAATATAGTTGATTACTATTCCCTCTATTAAACGGTTACTTAAATAAAAACATAAAATTATAGAAAAATATACATATGTACATACATTTATGAAGAAAATTTTTAATTAGGAAAAAATTTCACTTTAACATAAACAAAACAGTTGTTTAAAAAATGGTTACCGCTTACTTTTAATTAAACACAGTACTAGCGAAAATGTCATTATGCCAAAGTATTGTGTTAGGAAATTTAAATAAAAATATAAAAGAACGATTACTATAACCCATTACTTTTATTTCCAGCAAACGATTACTAGAATTAAAATAAAACAAATTGAGTCGTTTTTAAATTTTGAATAGAAGCAATTAATGAGAAAATATACTTATTTTACTTGAAAAATACACCTTTTAATAAATGGTTACCGGTTACTTTTATTTAATTTAGGTACTAACTAAAATTTTAATATCTACAAGTGTTTTTTAAGAATTACAAATTAAAATATAAAAGTAAAGGTTGTTACACCCGATTACTTTTTTCCATCAAGAGGTTACTTGAATTAAAATAAAATATGCATACCAAAATTTTGCTTTATATTATGAATTGTGAAATATTGTTATTATAAACAAAAAAAATAATTTTTTTCAAATTCAGGCCCTAGCGAAGATTTTAATATATTAAAATATTTTATTAAGAATTATGAAATAAAGATCTAAAAATGAAGTTTTACAAACACAGTTACTTTTGCTACCAATAAACGGTTACTTGAATTAAAACAATAATAATCACAAAAATTTGTCCTAAAATTATGAATTTAAACTATTATTGAGAAAAAAATATAGTTTACTTACGTAAAAGTAAGACTTTTGAAAAATGGTTATCGGTTACTTTTGTTTAATTCACTTCCTAGCGAATTTTATATAGAATTCTTCATAAAAATTTTAAAAATAACAATTTGTAGTTGCGATTACTATTTCTTCTAACATATGGTTACTTTAATATAAAAAATTATTTTTATTCATAAGGTAAGGAAACAAAAATAATTCTAAGTTCTATATTTTATTTCCAAGCAACCTTTTTCACAATTTTTTTTAAATCAAATAATTATGTATATAAAAAGGATACAAATAAGCAATTACGTCCATGGTAACTAATGAATCATGAATAGTCCAAACTGAAATTGCATAAAAAATATTTAACTATCTAATCAAAAAATCTGTAATAATTAGAAGATTTTAAGTACTTCCTTTACCTTTTCTAACAACAAAAAGTTTTGGCCCGTACCATCATTTTCTAGGACTTCCTTTAGGGGTTATAGGGAATAAAATCTAATAATGTACCTTTCATTACTAATTATCTTCCCCTATACAATTTTATATTCCAAAAAACCCTATAACACGTTCCATAATATTAACTAAAGTGTGTCCTTTTGTTAGCAGAGCAACAAAGCCTCAATAATAGCTCAACAAAATTTATTTATAAAGGACAAACAAATACATTACAAACTAAAACTTCCTTAGAAATATTGTAACAAATTTTGAGCCAGCTCATAGGATCAATAAACAATCCCCAAATATGTAGAATAAAACTAGTAATCATTAATAATAATTATATGTATTTAAACACCCAAAAAAAGAGCGCCAATATGAATAAACTCTTAGTACATAAGAGTCCTTTTCAAAGGCATCAAACCAAAAAGAGGCTCATTGAAATACAAATTTCCAAAAGAGCATATTTTAAATAAAAACTCATTTGCAATAAGTGAGTTCTTCAAACATAACTGACTCTAATTTGTTAACTCATTTACCTGTTTTTGAAACTCAAACCAAACTCAATAATAATTTGAGTATTTGAGTTGAGTACTTTGCGCTCTCTTTTAAAATCTTGATTATGTATTTGTAGTTTCTTGATTTCTCTTGTTGAGCCCTAGAGACTCATCAAATATACGTTACTTTTTTCTTCCATTTCCTTTATTTATCAATTACATTCATTCTTATGAACTAACTGCTCATCAGTTTTGGGTTCCCTTTAATATTATTAAGTGGGACCGGTGCTGCAATACTGTCTGCCAGTTTATTTTTTAGTAGTTGCCACGTGCCACAATCAAAGACGACAGCTGTTTCTTTAGTTAGAAAGCATGAAGTAAAAACGTCTTAAGGTGTTTTTCATTGTGTCAAAATTGACATTTCGTTTATTTGTTGCTTATAAATTTAAGGACATGATCCTTAAACTACAGTACAACATATTAAAAGCGATAATAAAGTTAAGAAAATCAGAATGGCTTAGATAGGAGGAATTCTCTTAGATAATTCAAAATTTATATTCAAATCTTTAAATTCAAGTTCAAAAATAGTTCATTTTTGATATGAAATTTTGGTCGCAACATTTATAATGTTCATTAACGTTAATATGAGAACTGGCGTTAAATATGATCCATTTTAATAGAAATGTAGCAGGAAAAGTTAATTCAGAATGATGTGCCCAATAATCGGCCAATAGCTATAAATTAAGTTTAAATTTGAAGAACATCTATTGTTCTTTGGATATTTTGTAATGGCTTATTAGAATTTTTAGGTGTAATAAATAAATAATAGTCTGAAATCTGGATATATACCAAATGAATGAAGGAAGGTTTATATTCCAAGTGAGAACGATAAAATACAATATCGCACTAGGACTAGATACCTGTCCATCCGTCATCGTTTTAATTTCAAACACTGGAAAGACTAGTTGATGCCCAATATCGGTCAGCAGTCTATTGCGTTTTGAATTTTTAGTTCAAAGTCAGGTTGCATTTCAAAGTGGTATTTAATTCCCCGAGTGAAAAGGATAAAACACAACCCCACAAAGAGCTGTTATCATTTTTATTGAAAAGACTGGAAAGTCAGGTTGGTGAACCTGATGACAAGAGTGTCTTCTTGTAGATAAAGAAAGAGCCATCAAGAAAGTATCATCAATATTTGATGCTCTAAGTAACTTAGCGTTAGACCAAAAATAACGAATTAGAATATAAGATCCATAGTTTGGTCGTGAGTAAGAAGACTAGAATACCAAAATTTATCTCCACTTTTGTGGATCCTTATCATGAATAAAATCCTTTTCAGACTCTGTCTACAAAAATAATCAGATAATGCTGATGATGTAAGGAAAATTTCTTCCAAAAATAAATAATCTCCTTTAATCAGCCCTTGACTCAGGCAACATTTTCAGGAGGTCAACTAAATAAACTGACCACCATAGTTGAATGGCACCATTCTGGAATCCGCACAATCTGTGTGTAATTCTGATCTCTAAGTTCTAATAAAACGTAATGCTTACAAACTCAAATCGGAGTCTCAAATCTTTTATACACAGCTGCAATAGACCAAGACCATAAGATCTTTGGTTATTGTTTCCTGTCGTCGAAAGTTCTACCTTCGGAAACTTGTATCGCTTCGAAGCGTAGAATCAATTGTCGTGGTAACTACTTTTGCTGCGGTGGGCACTAAAACACACTCCTTTATTCCGTAAAAGATGTACAGAGAATAGCTTGTTTTGCTTTCATTGGATCAATAGATTCCACTTTCAATGGCAGTCTTGACATGATACTTGATATAATCGATATGTAAATCAATCTGCTAAGAAGGCTCTAAGACTGAAAGAGGCTGACTGAAGCATTACCACCGCATCATTCTAAAAAAGTAGGCAGACCAGTTTTGGAGCACCGTTGCAATTACAAAAACCTTTGAAAGAAAATGTTTATAAGTAGCGCCTAGCTACACTCGACAATCAAGGATTTTCTGTTTAAATCAGTGCAAGAGATCTTGAAAATATCCCAACTGTTTTTAAAGTAGTGTCTTGAGAGAATTTAATAATACTGTGCAGGAAATATTAGCCTCAATCAAACGCAAAATTAAATTAGATCTTTGACTTCCTTCGACTTTAATTTTTTAGGTGAAAATTAATAAAATAAATTTCAGATACATTTGATTTAAACATAATAATTTGACTGAGTTTGAAATATGAAAGTTTTAAATTTAGTTTCTTTTTATCTTCTTTAACATTAGTTTATGTATGTATGTATTCAAAATGTATGTTATCAACAATTTCTAAACATTTTGAAATAATTATTTGAATATGGAATATTTTAAAACATACTTTATGAGAGCCAGTCTACAAAAGGTTATCATTAAGAGATAAGACACATGTATAAAATATTTACACTACGATTTTCCACAACATAGAAGAAACGCATAAAATATATACGAGTATATACAATATTTACAAGAATCAGTGTTCAATACTTTAAATGGATTTGGTTCTCTACATAAACGTCTGATATTACAATTCCCAGATAAACATAAATAAATTTGATGACCTATGTTTGTAGTTTAACACAGAGTTTGACATTGAGAAACCACTTGTGAAATTTAACACCTTTTTAACTAAATAAAAGTTTTACCTATAAACAGAATAACAGCTCTATTCATGAATATGCCTACAATGTGTTCAAGGTGATAAAACACTTTATAATGGAAGTCATCTTGGACCACTGCTATTTTGATTGTTTATAAATGACCTCCCTAATATTATTAACCATTGTAATACCCTAATGTATGCTGACGATGTAAAAATATTTTTTTCTTTTAACGATTTTACTGGCCATGATTTGCTTCAAAATGATCTTAATAACTTTTTCCGCTGGTGCGAATATAATATAATGGAGCTAAACCTAAAAAAATGTAAATACATGCGGTTTTATAGAAATAATTTCTTAGCGGTCAACTACAAGGTGGCGCAAAAGTAATCCTCCTATCAGAAAATGCTATAAATTTTGCGCAACTTGATGAATTAGGATTGGAAAACATGTGGTTCCAACAGGACGGTGCAACGGCACACACTGCACGTGCCACAACCGATATGCTGAAGGATGCATTAACCGGGCGCCTAATCTCCCGTTTTGGCGATTTGCACTGGCCAACAAGATCGCCTGATTGGAAGTTTACTTTTGCGCCACCTTGTATTACCTCGGTAATCATCATTTGGATCTTGTCGAATCATTTATTGATCTTGGAATCCTACTTGACATAAAATTTAACTTCATACCCCATATAACTTTAACTTTAAACAAGGCTAGAGGTGTCCTTGCTTTTATAAAGCGGTAGGATAAGAAATTTTGTGATCCATACATAACTAAACAACTGTAGGCCCATTCTGGCATATGGATCCATAATATGGGATCCTTATTTAGAGATTTATAATAAACAAATTGAGTCCGTGCAAAAACAATTTTTGCTTTTTTGTTTAAGAAGTTTTCAATGGAATTACTCTAATTTATCATCTTAAAGCAGATTGGCTTTAATTAAATTACCCACATTTAAAAGTCGTCGTATTATGTTAAATGTATGTTTTATGTTGAATATTGTAAATGGAAATATTAATTGTGAATATCTTTTAATAGCCATGTATGTAAAATTCTAAACAAGACCTGTTTAAAACAATCTAAACAGAAATTTCAGAATACATAAATTAAATAAATTTAAAAAGTGAATACAGGAATAGCGCTGATTTTAAATACATATGTACATAATTCCTTTGAACTGTTATTTTAAATTAGGTTTCTATAACAAACTTACACACTTATTTATACAAGTACATTAAATACCTACTTGATAACGTTCTACGACTATAGTCATTTACGTTTACATACATTTATGTATGTATGTATGTATGTACATATGTTTGTATTACTAACATTGCATTGGCTCAAGGTCTATATTTTAAAAATAACTGCATACTATTGACACTTTTCCTGCAAATTTATATGTACAATGTACATACATACATATGTACAATGTACAATGTACATACATACATATGTACATATAGAAACGATAAAAAGCCTTATTTCAATAGCATCATTATAAGCTGCAAATTTGTTGTTTTTTTTTAAATCACAATTTTTTCTTTCATAAAATGTAAAGCACTTAAACTTTTACTACTCTCTACTACTCAATATACATACATATGTATGTATATACATACATATGTATGTATGTATGTATATGTATAAGAATATGTACATACATATTGTAGCATTTATGTATAGATAAATTGTATACCTTAACATACCTATTTTGTATGTCTGTAGGTTCTTTAAACATTTTTTGTTACTAACTGTCAAATGAGCTGTCATTCAACTTATGCATACTAACACAGAAATGTACTTACTTACCTCGTACATTTTTATGCACATACATATTTAAAAAGTGGTCACTTACTATGAAAATGGAAAATGAAAAAAAAGTACTCACAACATAAGCAAATAAAAACAAGTAAGAAAGTATAGTCGGTCAAACCCGACCATATAATACCCTACACCCAGTATATGTATAAACAGTATTTCAGAAATGGGCGTTATATGGGAGATATAACCTATTATGGACAGATCATCTAAAAATTTAGTGTCATGATTTCTGTGAATATAAATATCGTGTATGTTAAACTTTATCTCGATATAAATACTTTTTAAGAAATTTATGATCGTTAAAGTGATTTTCGAAAGTGAGCCTTATATGGGAGCTACGACATATTATGGACCGATCACAATAAAATTGTACCTTATTATTTGTATACATATGAAATATATTTGTATAAGAGCTACGACTAATTATGGACCGATCTGCACAAAATTTGTCGATATGATTTGGCTTCATTTACCACTCATTTGTGATGAAATTTGTTTGGATTCAAACATTTATGATCGGTAAACCCCAATTTCGGGAGGACTTTTGTATGGGGGCCAGGTGAAATAATGGACCGATTGCCACCAGTTTCAATCCCATCCGTCCTTGGGCCGAAAGAATATCATGTACCAAATTTTATCGAAATATCTTCAAAATTGTGACCTGTACTCTGCGCACAAGCTTTACATGGACAGCCAGCCAGCCAGCCAGACGGACGGCCATCGTTAAATCGACAGAAAGTTATTCTGAGTCGATCGGTATACTTTAAGGTGGGTGTTGGACCAATATTTCTGGGCGTTACAAACATCAGCACAAATCCCACTGTGGTTGTATAGGGTATAATAAGTACTTGTACATGAATGAAATAATGATGTTTGCATATTTACAGTGTCATAAAAAAGTTTAAATACGGGTAAAAACTAAATTACGACCACTCATGCCGAAGGAATGAGATTTATTTTACAAAATTTCAAATATTTTTTGCAGAACAACCAGATTTTAGACAACTTTAAACAACAGGAAAAAAGCCGATTATACAACACGCCTCATAGACTTTGATAAGACTATTCCATCCAGACGTGAATGGATAATGGGGTCACATGATTGATGGATATACACTTTTGGTTGAAAGATAGAGTGTGGCAGACAGAAAATTCTCGTATGTCAAAGAAACGCCAGATTGGTTAAAACCATTGAAGCTATCCGTGAAAGTTTGCAGAAGAACCCGATGAAATCGTTTCCTTGCAAAGGACAAGAACTCAGACTTTCGCAGACTGCAACTTGACTAATTGTATGTCCTGCTTCTTTACAAGATCCTACTGATGCAAGTTAATCACCATAAAAAATATTTTTTTTTTGCTTACAAGTGAGTGTGTTTCAAAGAGGAGGCAATTTTGTCAGAAAAATTATCTTTAGCGATGAGCGAATTTTTTATGTTACTATTTTATATAGATTATGGGCCGCCAGCTTCATAGATGGATGCCTCGATATACTAGGCCATAGTGTGTCGGGCTATCAGTCAGAGGGTTGTGGGTTCGATTCCCGCCAAAGACTCTAAGTGTTTTCTGCAGATAAGCCAGAAAGCTTCGCAGTTTGTGTTTGTTAACAAAAAATAAAAAAACTTTGGTCCTTTGTACCGTCAACACCGAGTTATTAATCGATTAATTTTAAAGCCAATTGAACGGAAGATTCAATGGGAGATTATTGTAACCTAAAATCGTTCAAGCTCAATATCCATTTTGATGTTTGCTGTGTGATACGTATCACCTATCCTAACAGGAGAACCAAATTGAACACCAATTTTTTTAAAACCCCTCGTAATACAAAACATTTAGAAATTTCGCTAGTTATGGTTTTTTCTAGCCTGTTTGCTACTATTCTGGATTCTAGTCTGTTCTCCATTCCAATTTCATTTATACTAAGTTTTCAGTTAGAATTCTAAATCGCTAGTGACTACAATAATAAATAATATTCGTTCTCGTTATTGATTTAATTTTATGAATCACTGTATTTAAAGAGCGAATCAATGAAGGCCTATAAAATTGTGACAAGTACTTGTATAGTAGACTTGTTCATAAGTGCACAAACATGTGATTGATTTACACAGATGTTTAGGGTTAAATGTATGACAAATGAGAGCGATGTCCAAACTTTATAGAAATGGGGTACAAAAAAACAAACAAAACAAAGTTAACTACGAATCTTAATGTTTCAACTTCATTGAACAGTTCAGAGCGATATCCAAATAGTGGACTTATATATAGGGCCTCTAAATACCCGGTTTCATAACTAAATCTCACTTTACTATATTATCTCATCTATCCGGTAATTGTACAACTTTTTTTAGCGCAATCTGTATTAAAATGCTTAGACCTACTCGTATGTTCCAAAAAGTTAGAATTTATTTATTTATCATAAACTTTTATTTATTTAAAATATTGAATATTTATTCTGCCAGGGCCGCATATTGCCATTATAGTATTAATAATGATTTATAAACAGCACTTGCATTGTGGAAATTTATGTCTGCCTTTAATCTGTTTAAACGAAACGAAAAAAAAACACATGAGGGTGTTGATGGACTGCCAACAAAATTAGGAAATTTATGAAACAAATTTAAATGTTTAACTTGAATATTAAATCAAATTCTAACATTAATTCAATTACATAGAAAAAAAAACCAACAAAAATCATAAATCAAATAAAAAGCAGAACGGAAGTTCTGTTTAAAAAATTTTTAAAGAATTGTAAGCAAGAATTCTATTAAAAAACTAAACCTACAATTAAATTCAAAAGAAATTAGAATAGTAAGCAAACAAGAATAACGCCTTTTTGTAACACAAAAAAAAAAACATAAATTTAATATGAAAACAAAGAATTTCTGCAAAATTAAATAAAAGCAAAAAAATTAAAAGAATTTGCTCAAAAAAAATCAAAGATTTTCTTTAAAAAATTTCCGATTTTTAACAATAAAAAAAAAACACAAAACACTTTATTTTAAATGTGTTTTACATTTAACCTGTTGCTTATCTATTCACACTTGTTTTAATATTTAAACAAAAACTGTAGTTTAACTTCCTTTAATGACAAAAAAAATCAAAAAATAAAAAATTCCTTTCAAAATTTAGCCTTCTCATCGAACGGAAATTGTTGCTTCCTTAGAATTCTACTTCCGTTTTCTCATAACGTAAAATCAATACAATACCGTTGCTTTTATTCTCATTCTTATGATCTGTTTGCAAAACAATAACAACTACCGATCGTTGGGTAGTTTTTTGCTCATTTATTTATTGTCTCATTACGGCCATTATTTGCTCTTATTATTTTATGTTCATTCTTTCGTTTTGTAGTTTTTGGCAAATACGATAAAAAGGTAGAAATTAATGTTTGCATTTCATTCAACAGAATTAACAGATAGTTTTTTCTATGCTGTAAGAAGTTTTATATTTTATTCGCACGTTAGAAGTGTGATCAGCTTCCGTCAATTTAAATGTTTTTCGTTTTTCATGATTTCGTTATTTCATTCTCTTATCTCCATTCAAACTTCCTACTTTTTGTAGATCTTTCTTCAAGAGTTTTTAGTTTGTCAGAATGTTTGTAACTCAAGGTTTAATTTTAACTATAAATAGTATACAGTAACAGATATCTGAATTTCAATATATAGTAATAATTAACACCACAATCAAACTTACCGTGTTGGGTCAGGTTTTAAAGATCTTTAACGGGATTTACACTTTAATTTTCCGTCTTATTCTTTTGCTTAGGAAATAAATTTTACTGGATAATGCTACATAGAATGGTACAAAAATCTAATAGCAGTTCACATTTGGATGTTCTAGATGTTCTATACATATCTGCTACTAAATCGGCATTGTACTTATGACTAGAAATAGCTGTGGTCTTTGTATGATCCCGTATACTAAAGACTATAATGTATGTGGGATCAAAACTCCCAAATCGTGATGCAATATTATTATTATCGGGGAGCTCTAGGGTAGAAACTCTTAAACATAACGTCAACTCTACGTTGTACTTTTGAGTGAAAATACCAGCCTCCAATGTAAAATTTTGGACACTGAAGAATCAAACCTTATCTGCTCTGATGCACGAATATCTGATAGCATTGCGAATTACCCGCGGAAACAGTGTACTTAACTATTTCAAATTGTTGCAGTACTTTACAAGTCGAAATTCAAACCTCTATTGTTGTGATGGACGAAAGTATTTGATAAAATAATAGGATGCTTTGCAAATTGTTATTTTATTTTAACGCAGAAATTCCAACCTACCCTGTCGTGATGCACGAAAGAAAATAACTGATCCAGGGATCTTAATCTCAGTATATAAATAAGATTCCTGGATCATTGCAGTGTATTTCCAGGCAGAAATGCTTGCAACTAAAAAGGTTTTGGACAAGCTGGACTAAAATTCTATATCCACAACTGCCGTCAAAGTCAAATTGCTGTGCAATTCTTAACGAAACGGCTTAGGACTGTTAGATCTGTTAATTGGCCACTCTCTTAATGGTTCTAATGGATTTAGAATGCTAAAAATATATTCGTATTCTTTTTCAAACTTAGACTTGACCAAAAATAGCTACAAGATTGCCAGTTAACTCCATGTATTTAAAGCGATTGAGTGTTAAACACAGTTATTTCTGAAGGAGTTGTTAAGATGAAAAAGAGGAAGATAACTTTGAAATCTTCTTAATCCACGAATGACATTCTTTGGTGATAAATTTAACTATAGCACTATAACTAAACTGCTGATTAACTTTTTAGCCTGTCAGTCATTAAATTGAAGCTTCATAACAATCTGTTTAAACCATAAGTGCTCTGCTTTGGATGTACACGTAGTCCTTCTTATAATGTTACTTTTACTTAAGGATGTTACAAACGTAACATCGCTTAAACTCCAAAATCCTGCTTATAAGTCGTTATTACTGATCATACTTTCCACTATTCTTTCCTACACTCTACTCGTACCATCTCGATCACATTTCAATACCCTTTCCAAAATTCACAAGATTTTGTATTTAACAGGTGGTAGTCAGACAAGAATTTTAGTCCATTTAACATTCCTTAACACAATTACAATATCTTATCCTTATGGTGGTTGATTTTTTGTAGGTGTTTATCTTATTGTCAGCAGCAACTTCAACTTGTTGTCGATCAGCAGCACTACCTCTCCTGCTCCGTTCAGAAATAATAACAATTTCTTTCTCTTTCCTTTTCAAATCCCAATTTCCATCATATCTGCATGTATGCATTTTAAAGTAGCAAAGTGCATGTAGAATTTTTTTTTTTTTTTTTTGTTTGGATTTTCATGCGGGTGCAAAATTTGAAAAATTCCCACAGCATCTTTGGAGTGTCTTTCTTTACATGATTGAAATCTTGTGAGAAAAAAATTGATACCGTGTTTATTTATATTTGAAAGTATTAATGATTTTGCTTGATTATGTACATAGTATTTATATATCTACAGGTTTTTTTCTTTGATACGATTCAATTCTATTTTGTGTGTGTTTTTTGTTGTCTTTCTTTTTGGTTTGTGTGTTATTTCCATGTCCTTGAGGATATTTTCATTATTAGTCCTGGTTTCAAGCCTGAGAACATTGGATTTCCTTTTTTCTTGTTAGTATTTCGTTTTGGTTTAACAGGTTAATAATTGATTTTTGGTTTCTATTCAAATATAGTCTATTCTTAGTTGATATTCGGTAACATTGTTTATGGTGCAATGAATATTCCCAGAGACTAGGATGTATAGAAATGTGCGTGAGAATTATGAAAATCTCAGATAATTATTCCATTACTTCTGGCAAAGAGTTTTTGATAAAAACAATCTTATTGTTATAATGGAAAAATTCTAAAATCTACACTAATCATAAACTTATTGTTTCTTAATTTCATGGGAAGTAAATGTAAAGATTAATATTAAAATTTGTTAAAATGATCCACAATTTTATCTTTTAACCAGTCGGAGTAGGAACAAAGTGAACATTTGATAATGTTCTCTAGCTTCCAACTTGGAGCCTAGGTGAACGTTGAATCCTAAACACAATGTTAGAAAAATTTTTAGTAAGTTACAAACCTCTTTTTGAGCAGCTTTATTAATAGATTTTCCTAAAGTTTGAAACTTGGTACCCAGTTGTAAATTCGATCCAAAACACAATATTAAAAGTATTTCTAGTAAGTTCCTGTTTTAGTTTAAACTGCTTTTCTTAGGAAGCTTTATCAACAGCGTTTTCTAAAGCTAAAACCCTGAAGCCAGTTGAAAATTGAATCCCAAACACAATGTAGAAGTATTTTTAGTAACTCCTTTTTAGGAAACTTTATCAGAAGCGGTCTCTGAAGCTTCAAATTTGAAAACCTGGTGAAAATACTAAACACTAATTAAAAGTATTTTTGATAAGTTCCAATTGTATTACCTCATATTTTGAGGAACTGAACCCGTTTTCATACAATTGCCAACAATTTGGACAATTTGACAACAAAAATGACATAGTGAAAACCAAGCAAGTAAAAGTTACAGGCCCCATCATATTTGGGAAATTGATCAATAGATTTGCCAACATAATTTTAAGCTGAAATGATTTCAAATAGTTACAATCACCTGGGTGGTTATTGTGCAAGTTAGAGAGAGTTTTAAAAATGTAATTTGCTTGTTTTTGAAATATCTGTAGTGAGTCTGCATCAAACCTTCTTAAGAGTAAATTTTCAGCTAAATCGAGCCACAGAGTTTTAATTTTCATTATGTTAGGAAACTTCATCTAAATATTTGAAGATATATCTTTAAGAGGATCGCATTTTTAATACATAAATATAAAATATTTGAAGTTTCTAAGATGCCATTTAACATTTGGCAATTGAAATGTTTGTAAAAAATTTCCTTCAAACTTTCTTGGGAGTTTTTTATTTGCAGAGTCGAATAAGACTCTGATCTTAACTGTTTAACGATAACCAGCAGAGTCTTATTTTTAAGCGGTTGCGAACACTTACAAATATTTGGGTTATTATCTTAGTGAATGCTGTGGATATGGGAGAGAAATCCAAACATTGCGAATTGACAGGTTCAGATTGGAAGAAGGATCAATCTTTCCGTATCGTGAGGCAATTTTTCGAGGAGAATGACCTAAAAACTGAAAACCAGTTCTCTTTTAGATGAACTCCTACCCGGATGTGGTGATAAAGTTTGAATCAATCCAGCTACGTTGTACTTTTAAGTGAATATACCAGGGGACATTGTAAGATTTTGAATGCTGAAGATTCTGAATGGATGAAGAATCAAACCTCTGCCGTTATGATGCATAAATGTCGATAAATGACAACAAATACTTACTAAAATCCACGCTATTACCGAGAGAGTTACAAAAATGCAATTTGCTTTTGAAATATCTGCAGAAAATCTCCAAACTTTCTTTGTTAAAAGAGTAGAGCAAAACCTCTGATCTTTAAATGTTTTTTTTAAATATAATTCTGCAATATCCTTCAAGATATGTATGTTAAGCCCGTCTCCAGCATTCGTTGAATTTAAACCTCCTTCTCTTTGTACTAACTAAAGACGCCTCACAATTGACTACTACCCTTATAATTAGCACATTCTACTTCTTCAAAAGAAGCCGGAAGATTTTGTTAATTAAATGCCATTATTATATGTAGAAGAGATCATACATTTTGCAAACAAATCTTTAGGTTTGTTAATTAATGTTACAAAAGACCTTGTTTAGAAATTTCTCACACTAAGCGAAATCATCATGATGACCTCAGCAATAAATTTGAAACAGCCTAATTATTTATTTACTTCCTGATATCCGTTTCTTCAAAAGCAAAAAGCCCACACGCAAACTGACTGAAATATAAACATGACTTAAGAGAATTTTCTGTGTGTGAAATACTTCCGTTAACAGACAAAAAACAAAAATAAAAATAACTGACCCTTACAATTATCAAACAGAGGGACGGTCCAGCTACACAGACAAACACTTAATGCCACAATGCATTTACATAGATTTAATAGCTACATGGAGTATCAAAGTGACCCAATATCATTAAGCATCTGTTACAACCATTCCCAAAATCTCAGACATTCGAATTAACAAATAATAACAAAAGATATTTAAAATCTGTAACGATAACGATTTGTTTACTGACCACAAAACAATTTTATTCTCTGGCATCTTGAAAACAAAAATGCCTGGAGAAAACCATATGTGACAATTGATTTATATTCAAAACTTATAATACTTCCCAAAAAAAAGGCTTACATTTGTAAAGATTTCACACACAAAGATCTTAGTGATGATCAAGATCATAATGATGATTTATTGTATGAGTTTTTAAATCGGCCCCATCATCTCGCTCACGATGACGATAAATAATTTGGTATTATATGCAAATTGATATGTGGTTTTGAGGTTTTTATAAGTTTTTTTTGTTTATTATTGTATGTGGCGTTTAATGTTGGTTTTGTATTTTGTGTAATGTGCTAAAAATGAAAGTTAAACAATGGTTAACATTTTAAGGACCTTGATAACAGATTTATTAAGATTTCTTTGTACTAGCACTAGCAGGATTATTATTATAATTGAACACTTTAGAAAAAATAGGTCATGATTTAATGGCACATAAAGATGTGGTCAATTTCAAACCAAATGTCACAGAAATTTCCAAAGAAAACAAGAAAAGATGCCAAAAGTAATTGGAACTAAGAGAAATACAGGCTGAGGCTGTTAATAAAGAAAAATAAGAAAAACGGAAAAATATCTTGTTTCTAAATATTTCCAATATTTAGCAATTGTATAAGCTCATAAATATTCTCTCATAAACTCTTTTATTTTAATGTTCAAATGTCTCAAAATAAAGTAAAATTTAATCTTTAAACCAGTTTGCATCCCTAATTAGAGGCAAGCTTTATATTTTTCTGCATAAAGAGAGAACCGTATAATTTTAATATTTTTTTCTTAGAATTATCTAAAAGTCATAGGAATTCCTCAGCATAATAAAGTTATAGTATAGTAAATCTCATAGACTACTACATTCCAAATTTCTCCTTAATAAGAACTTAACGTATTTACAAATAGCTTCATGAAGAGAGAAGATGTCGATGGTGTCGACTTTCAGGGTCCCAAATAAAAGCGGAAATTAAACTAAACATAACTGGAGATTGGATGTACGTAAGAGTCACAACACTATCGTGTGAGCGATGAATAATTTACTAGATCTCGGACTTGCTGAGAAACTTTCCTAGAAACCGCGTGATCTAAACGCGTTCATGGATCGCTCGAATGGGAGATAAGGTGCCAGTGGTGGTTTCTACATTGCGGTATTCGTTATCAGCATGTCTGAATGTTAATCGACAATTGTTTTTCAGCAAAATATTAGAACAGTGTGTTAATTACGCCACTGCTCTAGGAATGCCGGACATCCTTCAATCGGATGATGGTCCATTCGAAAGTCGCACTTATTTTGGATTGGGTACAATTGATAATTTGGCCAAGATACGACACAGACCGTATGTGTGGAATTTCAATGGCACGCTATAAACTACGATTTGGAACTCTTCAAAGAGGTACAAACTAAATGGATAAACGCATTGACTTGATTATCATAACAAAATAAACATTGGCGATGGTTGTTCGCCCCCCAACAATTCTTGTAGTAGCCCACATACATGTTTAACGACTTTAGAAAGAGGAGCAGTACGGTTTAAACTCAATCCAATGTTTCCACTACACAGAATTGAGTGATAATAGTTTTTATATGGCTGGGGTCACTGCCGTCTCTAAGTTTACCCTAAATACCTGTTCCTTAATCTCTTACGTTGTTCCTCGAAGCGAGAAACATCTGAGTGGCTCGTTTGGTTTTCGGTGATAAAAACTAAAAACTTTTCTTAAGGTCTGGATACAAAAATATAATATACTGACGAATCGAACTATTTTTACAATAAAAGTGATCAGATATTTTTGTCTATGGCCTCTAATTACTGAGAAATACGGATTTTTGTATTGTTATTCAAAAAAAGGTAAATTTTTACAATTAAATTGATCACAGATGTTTGTCCTCTAGGGCATCTATTTAGTGAGAAAAATTAAATGTTGTATTTTCATTAAACATAGTAAATACTAACATGAGTAACTCGATATTTAGCGAACAATTTCACTTAGGGTTTTGAACTTTTAAAGATATTTTGGACAAAGTCTACTTAGTAATCTTTCTTAAGTGTTGGTCATAATGAGCTCATGGTGACAATCAAACGAAATATCAAATTGAGACTAGTTATAGAAGAACTCCTTAATATGCTTTAAAAATTGTGATCCAGGAGGTAAAGTTCAAGATAAGATAATAAGACCATTTTTAACTGTAATTTTAAATTTCAATGTTAAAAAATAATTTAATTTAACTGTCTTCCTTTGAAAATCTTATCAGCTACTTCCCAATCAAACTCAAATATCTACACGCTAAAAGGTCCCCTTCTATACAACAAGCGGAAGGAAATAAATAAATGAATTATCATAATTTACATACATGCATACGAATACCATAAATGATCCACAATTTCCTTACATTGTATTGTAATACCACACAACTCCAAGGCAAGTCACAAACAAATCTAACCTATAATCTGTACGTAAACAAAAGTTCATTAAAACTGTCAAAACTATCAAACAACCAATAAATTCCTTAAGGACAACATACAAAACCAACAAAAACAATCAAATTATCTTCAATGATCCCAAAAGAAGGTGACTGACGACTAGTCTCATCCGTTTCTTGTTGTAAGCGAAGAAAAGGAGCAAAAGAAGCCACAATAAATATTTAAATTAATACACATTAAACATTTTATCGTAGGTATGTATGTAAATCATTCACTTCACAATAAACGAGACTAAAGGAAGACCAAAAGTACATAAATGAGGTTTGAGTATGACATGTATGACATCTTCAAAAATGCATATGTATATGTAGGTACACACACAAAAACAAAGCCAAAAACAAAATATTCCCACACAAAAACAAAACAAATGTAAAACAGTTGTCAACTGTCCTGTTTGGGGACGAAGCAAACAAAAAAAAAATTGTAAGTAAACACGCATTCAGCAGAAAATGAAGTAGAAGGAAAATCAAAATCAGTGAAACAAAAATTTGGTGAGAACTTTAAAAGTAAAAAGAATTAACAAGAAAAGACAAAAACAAAAACAATTCAAGTGGCCCAATTCAAAACTAGAAGATTCATTACCAAACATCATAATTAAAGAAAGCATAAGTAGGAGTGAGTGGTAATGGAAATCACGTAGGAGAGTAGAGGAATTTGAAAACAGATACGAATGAACCACAATCACAACCAGAACAAGGCATAATAAATGCGTGGGTTTTATTTATCGTAGGCTTCGTTATATTAAACTCAGTAAAGAACCCAAAAAATGAGAGTAACGCTCTTAATTGACAAAAAAAAAAGTCATTCGTGCGTTAAGCGCGTGCAGGGATTCTCAGGCGCTCTCTTTTTGATGGGCTTTGGAACACAGATCTTCATCAGCATTGTCAGTTTTAAAGTGAGCAACAATAAAACTACGTCATTAGTGTGGCATGTTTGTTTTTGTTGTTGTTTTTCCAAAGAAACAAACAACAGTTTCATTAAAATGACTTGTTTACTAAATGTTCTCACTCCTTCATGCTCGATCGAGAGAATTTATTTAAATTTTTTTTTCAGTTAAAATATTTTTGTTTTCAATACCGTACAATAAATACTTTCTTATCACATTTTTATATATGAATATTCGTATGTACATATACATATATTTGTTTGTATGTATTAATATTGTATGGTTATTGATATATTTTTACCCCTCTCTCGTTCACTCTCCCACTCAAGAAGCACTCCCTTCCATGGTCGTGTTTTTGAGTCGCCGAACTGATATTGTCAACAACCATTTATGCATTAAATCACTTTAATTATTATTGCCATATAGTGTAAGCAGTTGTTGCTGTTGTTTTTGTTTTTGCTGTTATTGTTTATACATGTACATATGTATGTCACTTCCAAATAAATAAATGTCAGTCTTTCAGTATGTACAATATGTCTGTTTGGAGTTATATACCTATGTACATACATTCGTTGAAATTTAGAGTTCTATGTACTTTAGGCCTCTTCAAAAGCTTTTTATTTATATATTGTATGCATCGAAAAAATAAACTAATTGAAAAAAGAGGTAAGGTAGGAAATATTTAAAGTGGAAGAAAGTTTGTTTGTTTCAATGCATATAGTTCTAGATCATTGAACCTCTTTATGCATTTATTTCGATCTTGATGCTATTACAAATGTACCAAATATTCATTAAGGAATCGCGATCTCATGCAAAGTGGTACGAGGTATCTATTCAATCTAGTTGAATTTAAAAATGTATCTCTGGCTACCGGATCATGGTAGCTTAATTTAACCTGAAATTATTGCTATAAAAGTAGACGCAGAACAAATTTCTTATCAAGGGATATTGAGCAGAGATATCCAAATATTTTTTGGTATCAAAGTGTCAATTAGATCTCAGGAGAATGCATTTATCTTATCGATTAATTGATAAATTGGTATTCTAGTCTTGGAATACGGGTACCACGACATGGGTACTCACTTAAGAATGCCGAAAGCAACTTAGATTTGAATGAGTTCTGTTGTGATATTGGAATGCCTTTTACAAGGGATAAAGAACTAATTTTACTCTACGAAGAGATTGGTGAAAGAGCTTAAGGGTGACTTTGACCAAGAAACATAAAATGAATAGTGCAAACAATTAAATCTAACCTATGGAAATTATGGATGTGACTCCAGACGTAGAATGTTTCGTCAACAGAAAGTTATTGACAATACTTGTTTCCTTAAGTGATTCATTACATTCACGGGAAAGCTTAAGAATGGCGTTAACCAAGAAACATAGGATGAATGGTGGAACGAATTAAATGGAAATTATATTTACTAAATCATGTCATTACTAATATACGAGTATAGAATTGAATGGTCATCTGTGTATACAGCATAGGGACTGATAAATCGTCTGTATGTATTCCAAACCTTCAAAAAACCAATAGGGCTATAAAATTCTCATTCTTGAGAACTAAATAAAATGGTAACTGTCGGTCATGTGCCGAAAATATCACTAAAAAAACATCACGATTATCTGTTCCAAGTGCATGTAAGGGAATGTTAACACAGGAAATTACCAAAACGTATTCCTATAGTCCATATACCTATGGGACTCTAAAATCCACTTTCCTGAGAACTAGTTTGACTGCCGTTCGTATTTCAACAATATGACTAACAGAATGAACACCACGATCATATACTAGGTATTTGGAGGACACAAATGAATACAATGCAATCTTAAATTGAAATTTAATTAAAGAAACACCCTAGACAAAGAATACAAGAAACGGCTAACAAATATAATCCAGCATTCCACAGCTGTGACTTACGGTTGCTCAAAACTTTAAAAAGCTGTGAGTTTAATGAAAATAGCTTATGGCTAAATTTCCTATGGGGTCTTACTAAACGATCGCACACATACATATCGGCACCCCAACTCTTTGTATTTGTTTGTTTACAAAGCGGATGGGAATGCTCCGTACCATCAGCTAATAATGTATTAGAGGGGCTTGTAGTTTATAAATAATTTATTACTGTTGCTTGTTGTTGTTGTTGGTTTATTGTTGTGATTGTGTATACAAACTATTTAATTGCAACAGTCAGAATAACTACAACATAAAAAAATTAAGTAAACCAAAACACAAAAACAATCAAAATTAAATAGAAGTTTATTTGTTTTTACGAACATATTTGAGTCATTGAAAGATATTAAGTGGAAGGCTACACCAAAGACTAGTTTAACGGTTGAACAGGCATAAAAATAAAGTTTCACAATTAAAACAAAAATGTAATATGTAGGCACCTATAGGTATTTCAGTTTGTTACAAAATGAGTAGTAGCTTTGCCTTGGTAGTCAGGCCTTACTACAAGAGGTCGGTGTTCTATACACGCTATTTCTGTCTGTGTTTGTTCGTAATTGAAAACAGTGTAGAAAAAAAAAATCAACAATGGTATGACCCATTATAGTTACCCGCCACCCATTCGTCGTTCAGTTTTAATTATTGCTCATTGATCGTTTTTATAATTTTACTACAAAATGATGGTATAGAAATTGAAAACAAAAACAACATCAACAGTAATAAATTGTTTAGTTTAGATTTTTTTTGTTATTGGTTTTTTTTTTCATTAAATAGCATAATTTGTTTGTTGTTGCTGCAATTGTTTTAATGAAACTTTCTGTACACTGCCGTTTATGTACAATACGAGTACAAGTTGTTTTTTTATTGTTGATTTCAAGTGGGTATTTTGTTGTTGTTGTTGTAAATAAATTTTTTAAGTGTATTATTGTCTACATACTCGTATAGGTATTTACAATTTATATATTTTCATTAATGGTCGTAAGAGGGAAATTATGTTGCTTGTATGTGAGTGAGTAAAAAGTAAATTTACACAAGTATTCATATACATTTATGCCTAGATAAGTAAGTTAAAATGTAGACCAATTGGTAAAAACTGGCTGTCTAATGCCCTACATAATTCAAAATTATCAGAATATCATGAAAAACAAATAAAAGTGCCATTCTGGCAAAAAAAAATGCCCTTTTTCTGGTTTACGTGGTTGACTGCTGTATTCAAGCATTCAATCTTTTGATTCCGTTTTGCCCCACTTTTACGAGAAATGCTTATTTGTAAATATAATTATTCATCTTTCTCTTTGTAATGATAAAATTGAACTGAGATGACAATTAAGCTCAAATTATACAGAAAATTTATATAAATTCCATATAGCCAGTACTCGTCATAGTTTACATATATGGAGTATAGAAAGCAGTTATGTCCAAAATATTTTGGTTCTGTCCCATTCTGTAATGTTATTTAATTCGAAACTAACTGTTAAAAAGACTTACGAAAACATTAAATCAGAAGGTTATTATTATATTGTATATGTACCTAGTTTGAAAAAATTAACTTAACTCTTATCAAATCATTATTTGCCAGCCATGATACAGTAGCGTGCAAACAGACAATACGAAAACGAAAAAAAAAAGAAATTGTTTTAAAATTTGCATTTTTTTTCTTCATATAGAAATTTTATAGTTAACTGAGGTGAATGTATTAATAATTTCGAAATTGAAAGAAAAAAAGTATTAAAATGGAAATATTATTATTTTAAATATGCAGTTTTTTTAACTTCAATGTCTGAGAATTTAATGAAATATTACAGTGAAAACTAAAAGTAAAAGAAAGAAATTAGTGCTAAGCAAGACAATGTATTTATTTTTTTTTATTTCTTAATATTTAATTAATTTATTTTATTTACTTTGCTTAGCTTTGTTTCTCTACAATTACATACTCATTTCCCCCTTAAATCTGTCATTTTTACTGCCATTTGTTTTAGAAAATAGTTTCATTGATCTACAGTCAGCGGAAAAAAACAAGCTAAACCATATGGCTGTAATGAATAATTTATTAATTATATACATATGTATGTAGTTAAGTACTTAGAAACACTTATGAGTCAATTTTATATTTATAAGACAAGGCATAATAAACGCGATTAGAGCTTTGTATGTAGAATTTATATTAAGAGCATTATCATAAATAAATAACAAATACAGTTTGTAAAATTGAAAACATTTTTATTTGAACAATGATTGCAGTTTTCTAATAAAACTAAACGCTGCAAATTAGGAAATTCAGTTACTACACAACTGGCTTAACAATATTTTAAAGTAGGATATACAGATATGTAGATATAATAGTTTTGTGGCGTAATGCAATTAGGAGGTCTAAGTGAAAGAATTCTGAGATTTGTTAGCGCAAAGTAGCACTATGAAATTTTAAGGATACCATTCATGGACCAAGTGTTCTACATATAGAGTATTTTATTTATTTGAATATCTTTATTTGAATATCAGTATATCTCAGGATATCTCTACCTGATATCATATTAGCCGCTCTTTTTGTAGCTGATATTTCAGACTGAAAAATGATACAAAAAATAAAATGAGACATCATTTTTTAAAATGCATGGATGAAGATGCCACCGCAAACTCGATACCTTTTCTATCCGGAGAGCAGTCCCCATTAATTCAATGTTGTTCGGAATAAAAAAACCGAAATTTTATGATAAGGGTCTAGAAGTGCAGGGGGGTTATTGTATATTTCGATTCAGAAGCACACTTCTGCAGTGTGAGCGAATTTTATGGGAAGAATGCTTTACTATTGGTCATGTCTTTTAAAATATCACCAAATGTATCTCTTTATAAGGCCACGACTATGTTGTTTTTGCGACGTCTGTCAAATCTATTGTTCATTATGAAAATTCGATTTCCCTTTGATGAATTATTTTTATATCCGTTTATCTCCCTTTAACCCAACCTCTTCTTCTTTAACAATCATTTAAAAGACCTGACAGTTTTTTTTTAAATTCTTTATACATATTAAAAACAAATGTAAATATTTTTTTATAATATTTAATTTTTATTAAGTTTTTGTTTCGTTTTTACTTGTTGTTGCTGTTGGTTTTTGTATTTTTTTTTTTTACAAATTATTATGTAAACGTATTTTTTTTAAATGTATTAATAATTATTAATATTATTTGTTTTTCGTATTATGAGCAATAATATTATAATTATTTTATTTATTTATATATTTATATTTTACGATAAAGAGGAGAAAGGAAATTACGGCCCCGATAATCGTTCACAACACTCGACTCGACACTTGGCTCGACTACAACACAACATGCATCCGATAAGTCTTGTAAATCGTAATCGCAGTTTACAACATACAACATCAAAAGAATGAGTGTTGTGAACGGTAATCGGGGCCTACATTTGTTGTGTTTTGTTTTAAGGGTTTTGGTTATTTGGGGTATTAAGGAGAAAAGGTAGGTTAGGGTTTTAACGTTTTCGGGAACCGTAAGTATGATATATGATTTTTTTGGGCAGGGGTTACGGATATGGTTAACAAAGCTAACTAGAGACTTAAATATATATATAGTACTATATATTTATGATAAATTATTAAATTTAGTTTTAATACACGTATTATCTAAAAAAAAAGTTGTAGTATTTTCTACAAAGCTACAAAGAGGCTTAATTTGTTGCTGACGACAGATAGTTTTTTTATATCTTTCTGCTTTTAATTATTTTGTATTATGTATTAAATATTTATTTAAACTTTGATTTTATACTTGGGTTTTTGTGTGTGTGTGTGTTTTAATGGTTTAATGACTATTAGCAATTGTTACAATGATTAATTAAATGAATTGGTTTTTGTTTATGTATTTTAAGTATTTATTATTATTTATTATAAATTATCAATAATAAATTTTCTTTAAATGTATTATTAAGTAAATTGTTTATAAAGAATGTTTGTTTAATAATAATATTTGCCAATTTTTTCTGCTTTTAATGCTATATTAGTACATTTTCAAAAAGTGAGGTTATCGTTCTAAAGTACTTATTTATGTATTTAGAATACATTATTTTTTGGGCCAAATAAAACAATTTTTGATTATTTTGTTTTTTTAGCTTTTGCTTTTGACTTAAACATTCGGTTTATATTTAACAATTTAAAGCCTTTATATAAACTTTTTTAATAAAGAAATATGTCTTATTTTAAAGACTTTGTAAAAAAACTGCACTTTTAATTTACGAAAGAGTACTTTTTTAACTTGCAAAATAAAAAAAAATATAAAAAGTAGGTACTTCTTTAATTTTGCAACTGTCGTAATTTTACCAAAAAATACTTTACTGAAGAATAACAGAAATATAAAGAAATATATAAAGTTTTCAAGTTACATATACATACATAAGTATGTACATATGTATGTATTTCTTGTCTAGTTCATAATAATTAATATTTTCTTTAGTTTTATCATTTATGTAATTTAATATTTCTTTACTATAAAAGTTTATCTAAATATAGCGTCAATACAAAATTTGTAACATAAATTTTTATTTTTAAATCTATAAATCTACATCTTTAATAATCGTATAAAAAAGGGCTGAAGGGGAAAATATATAATATATATATATATTATAAGTATATATAAAAAGGGAAAATAGAAAAAATTATTAGAAAAGAACAAAAATAAATTTGTGTTTATAAAATAAAAAACAATCTTTGTTTTTAAGTGGGGGGAGGAGAAATACTGTGCATTTTAAAGTATTATTCTTATTTGTTGTTGCTTTAGTTTTTATTTTTTAAGAAACTCTAATTAAAACAGGCCCTTCTTCTTTTTCTCCTTTTTACCATCAACATTATCTGTACTGCTGTTAGCTCCCAGGGATCTGCGCTTCAGCTCTTCGAGAGTGATATGATTGACATCCTCCCACTCTTTGCGTTCGCGCTCGAATTCACGGCGTTTCTCTTCCAGTTCCCGTATTTGCAGTTCGAGTGCCTTTTTGCGTTCTTCGTGGCGGCGCGCCAGCTCTAGCTCGGAATCTTTAAGTTTTTGCATTTTCTCCTTGACTTTCATGTCGAATACTTGTTCCATTTCGGCTTCCATTTTCTTCATCTTTAATTCATGTTCTCGCTTTTCCTCTTCCATTTGGGTGAGAGGGTTTTTGTTGGAGAGTCTGGCCTTGCCATCGACTAAGCCCAGCTCGGAGAGTTTCCGACATCTGTAGTTTTCATAGTGGACATTGTTGGTGACATCCTTGAGGTCCTGCAGATGGGTACGTATGACCATATTGCGTAGAGCTATAAAGTCACAATGTGAGAGATTCTCCACCTCCACCAAACCCCAGGGGTAACGGCGGCCTCGTACTTTCTTGCCATCGGCTAGTTCGACTATGGTGTTGGCTCCTACAACAGCAAAGGGTACCCTTGATCGTAGATTTTGTGTAGTTTTGCTATCTTCAGCTGCATCTTCCAGAGTTGAGGGGAAATCATAGATTTTGATTTTGTGTTGGGCAATTTCATTTAGTATCTGTTTTTTAAACAAATGCACCTCATCGGGGGTCAGGGTGTCGGCTTTAGCTATGACAGGAACCAAATTAACTTTATCTGACAGACTTTGCATGCAAGCAATATCCAGGGGCCTTAAACCATGACCAGTGGGTCCAATGAAATACAAACAACAGTGCACACGGTTATCGGGAATTTGTTTACGATACACCCTTGATTCAGCTGTTAAATATTCTTCATATTTAGAATCTACATATTCCAAAATGGGCACCCAACAGTTGGTGTTATCCACACTGTCACCAAAGCCAGGAGTATCAACCACGGTGAGTGTAAGATTGACACCATTTTCCTTAAGCAAAACCTTGGTGGCTTCCACAGCCACAGTTTTTTTCTTTCTCAGTGAGGGTCCTGGATATTGTTCCGAATTGTAGATGTCCGACAGGAACATGGAATTGATGAGCGTTGATTTACCCAAACCGCTGGCTCCCACCACCATCAGTGTAAACTCGAAGCCTCGCTTGACAGCCTTACGATACACTTGATTGGGCAGATTGGCGAAACCCACATAACCTGCAATTTCCATGGGTTTGTTGCGTACTGGCAGAGGTGGCTTTTGCTTTGGTTGTGTCAGTTGCTGCTGCTGTTGTTGCTTGTTTTCTTGTTCTTTTTCTTGTAATTCTGTAGTCAACTTATTGGAATCATTATGGCCTACATTATTGGCATCAGCACCACCATTTGCTTGTTGCAGCGCGGAGGCTTTTGACAACACACTCGAACCTCCACCCACCGAGGGTGGCAGGCTGTGGGGTAGAGCTGGGGCAGGTTGTTTATCTCTCAGAGCCAGTTGTGCCAATGTGCTGGGCAACGAGGATATTGCTCCATTTGATCTGGGGCTGTTTTGCATATTCGCTTAGTTATCGTTCTACACAATCACACAGAAACACAAATTTCTTTTTACTATTATTTTAACAATTATTTAGTTTTTCTTTTATTTTTTTTTCTTATCCTTTTGGTGAATTCATATAATTCTTTTTCCTTCTTATACTTTTATTTTTGCTTTTTATTACTCCACTTGTAATCACTTCATGTCACACCTAAATTTCTGCAATTCCTTTTTTGTATTATGCTTCTTGTCTTCTTTTTTTATTTTAGTTTAAGTGTTTCATTGCATGTTTCTTTTATCCATTTATGAAATAAAAAATTGTAATGCTTTACTGTTTTATTGCTAAATAATTTAACTTTTGGTATTAACAATTCTTTTTTTGTCTATTATTATTTCTTTCGTTTAGTGTAAATGGTTGTGCACTGGTAAAGACTTTTAAATTCAATATGCTTGCAATACGAAAATTTACACAAAATGCGCTCTGTATTGTAAAGCGTTTTCTCCAACAATAAAAAAAGAACTAATAATAAGAAATTATAACAATATTGTTGAATAGAGATAACAAGAGACAACAAATATGATGGTTGATTACATACTATGAGTGCAAGTGAGAGAGGTATATGCACTTTGGAAGTATTACTCATTTATATTTGTTAACTTCTCTTTTCGTTTATCTTTCTTTATGTTATTTTGTGCATAAGGGTGTGTGTGTGTGTGAGTATTTTGTTTTTTGCTGGACGCTTGTTTTCTTTCTGTACACTTATCGGTTATTTCTTTTGTTTTATTATTATTCCAGATGTTAAGAAACAGCAAATATGGCAAAAATATTAAGTGGCATTGCCAGATGGGAGTTGTTTTCGAGGGAAGTAAATTAATTGAAATAATAAAGTATTTGAAATTACATGGAAAATAATAAGAATTTAATGATTTATTTGAATACAAAATAACTTTGTCAATATATACCTATTATGTATTTAAATAAAACACGTTATTTATGTTCCATTTATAATTATGTATTTATTTAATACTTCATAGTATCATTAATGCTTTAATGATATTGATTTGGCAGTAGTAAGAAAATTTTGATTTTAAATCGTGATTAAAACCTTTAAATATTTTTGTTGAAACAAATAAAGATGGAAAAGTCCAAAGGACTCCAGAAAGACTGTGTTTAGAAAATATGGTGAAAGTCTTTAAACCCAAGGTTCAAAACTTGCTACTATGGTAGGTATCAATACATGAGATTTTTGAAGTTTTGTGTTGAAAATCTGTAAAATCAGTATAATTTCACTTTGAAATTGTATTTGTTAGGGAAAATATTTAATTTTCATTCACTTATATTTTTTTCACATTAAAAGTAGGTACATAGGTATTATTTTACAAAAATATCATTTTGGAAGAAATACCTAGGTACACATAGGTATTTATATTCTCTGAAAAATATTGAAACAAATAGGTATATGATAGAAAACATATTTGAAATGTTTTAAAACTGAAAATATTCTACAAAAAACAAAATATTTAAAATGTTTAATACACTAGGTATTTTTTAAATTTTTTATAAGAAATAGTTGAAATTTTTATAAAAAAGTATTTGCTAAAATTTTTTAAAAAAAAATTTTTATTCGAAGTTTACTCCTAGTTAAATATAAAAATTATTTGAAATTTATTTTTGTAGAAGTAAACTTCGAATAAAAAAATTTTTTTTTTTTAATTTTTACAATAAATACTCGCAAGAGGAAAAATTCTCATTCAAAAAAATATTTGTCTATATTTCTACATTTTTATATAAATATTAAAAGTTACCCAATTGCTTGAAAAAACAATTTATAGAATATCAAATTAAATTTTAATAATTTAAAACACTGTGCACTGTGTAATTGTTTCTATAAACTTCTATTCATATCAAAAACAAATCCATGTCATTTCATATTATTTTTTCATATGGCAACACTTTTCATTTCAAATATGTACTCCACAAAACTACAAAATCTAACGGTAACACCAAAATAGTTTTACCAGCATTTTAATTCAAAAGTTTTTCACACTTTTATTATATTTCGTTTATTTTCCTAACTCTTCTTCTACCACTATTCTCAACAAAAACTGACTTGTCCCACAAAAACAAAAAATAAAAACACATACATACATACATACATATGTATGTACATAAAACAGCACAAAAGTACCGTTGCAAAAATAAAAATATTAGGCCACAAAATGCAAAGCAAGTAAAAAATAAAGAAAAATACTCATGCAACAACAAAATGCGCGTGCTCAAAAATAAATTCACGTTTCACACAATGTTCTACGTGAGGTGAATTTATAGATTGTTAAAAACTAAAAATACCTATTTCTTATTACTGTTTATTGTCTTATGAAACATTAATAAACAATAATAAACAAAAAAGCAGAAATACCTATAAGCTAATATGAAATTATTATTATTAAAAAGTGCTAAAAAAATGAAAGAAACTACAAGTGAAGTGTTATTTTTTTTTTGTTTTCCAAAATTTCTATTTACTCAAAGAGTAAAAAGAAGTGAATGAAAAAAATGGTCCAGGTGCTAGTGTGGTAAGCAATTATTTTGTTTACTTCTAAATAATTTCTTACAGACAGTGAATATTAAAAAGTTGAGCAGCTACATAGGTATGTACATACATACATACATATGTACATGAATTTATGAAGTTTATCAAGTTGTTTATGGAACTGAAACAATAAAGTTCTTAAATTGTTAACAAAGGCAATAGTATAATATCAGTCTCAGTTGTCTAAAGGTTGTGATATTTTTCCTCAACTAATATTCTGTTATTAATACATACCAAAAAAATTGTATACATAGTAGGTACCTACCTAGTATACATATGTATATTTAAAACGCACTTATAAAGAATTTCCCAAAATTTCTCGGAAATTTGTAAGAAATATTTCCGGAAATTCTCAGGCAAATTTTGATTACAATGGCGGACATGAGCTTAGCATAGCACACCGTTGATAATAAATGAAATATTTTCTTTTGTTTGTTAATTTTAAAGCCCCTATACCTATTTGTTAAACGTGTTAAATGTCATCCTAAGAACACGCCACTCCACTTGTTGTTTTATTAATTTGTTGCTTTCCTGTGGTTTTCTTTCCAGAATACAACTACCCACAGAAAAACTCTTGACAGTAATTTAGCATTAAATAAAAATTGTATTAACAAAACAAAAACAAAAAAAAAAAAATAGACTAAAAGTAGTCTTACATCTGCTAGTTTAATCGGAGAAGTTTAGCGGTGAGAAAATTTCAGTAATATTTGAAAACACTTTAGCTGCCATTAGATCGTAAGAAAATATTTAAACATTTAAAGCAAGGTAAACGAATCCAACAAAGTTTTTGAAGGAAATCAGAAATAGTACATGAATTTATTTTTTTTATTATAATAGGTATTGTAATTTCAAATGTATAGGTAGATATGAGAAAACTTCGGAAAAATTAAATAATTTTCGAAAAAGTTTCAATTAATACTCAATCTGAAAATTTTGTATTCTTTTCCCAATCTAAATTTCTGCATAATCATGATTAACATGAAATCCTGGTAATTTAATTAACATATTCAACAAATTAATTTCCAAAACAAAAAAAGTATTTCTCTTCATTTTTCTACAGACATCTGTTAAAATATTCCCACACTCTGCAACGACATGACAACGCCTTTACTATATAAAACCCACACAAACCTTACAGTGGACATACCAAACTCACATACCTTTACTCGCCAAAAACAATAAAAAAAACAAACCCTCTAAACAAAAACTTTAACCACTTTCATATAAAAGATACAACAATCCTTGATAAGGTACAGTTTTTCTAACACCACCCAAAATGCACATGGAATACGAATTGCCGTACAAAAACAGCAAAAGCAATTCCGAATTTAAAATGTGAGAAAAAATTTTTCTCACGATCACCTAAGTAAAGGTATTTTTTTAAATGCAATAATTTCAACTATAATGTTTATTAATCCACGTGCAAAAGGGGGAAGGCAATACACATTACAATATAACACACAGCCACACTCACAAGGACTTGCTAGGCTAAACAAGGAAGAACAAAAAACCACCACCTTTAACAGACATACAAACCAACCGAACATAAAAAAGCACTATGGACAAATAAACTAACCGCGTTAGTTAATGCGGAAGGAACTTAAGGAAGTTGCTTTTATATTAAATATAAAACACACACAAGCCACGTAAGGACACTAGTTTAAAGTAGTCAAAGAAAATGATGATGTTGACGAAACGCAAGGAAAAAAAAAGACGCCCCTATTTTCCTACGGACGCGAACTAAACTCTAGCTCTATACACAATTGCAATAAATATTTATGAACGATCGTATAACTATGGGAATTTTGTTTTTGTCATCTGCAAAGGTATTTTTTATTTTTAACTAAGGACTCGAAGAACTTTATCATCCGTCTCAAACACGTGAGTTAGAGACCATGGGAACTTTTCCTGGCTGCACCCTTAGTTTACAACACTCCAACACGGCTGTAGTGTGTAATAATAAGTTTTTGAAGAAAAGTCATAATAATTATGATAATATTCAAATGTAGCAGGCGAAGGCAAGGTAATCAGACTCTGCAACACATGATCCTTGTCACTTAAACAGGGGAGAATTATTTTGGTTTCAACCCAATTTTCTAAAAGCTAAAAAGGTGAGTACAGCGATTTGTTTTGAAGAAAATTACAAGAAGAATGTGTGAAAATATTTCTAAGTAGGAAATT
Source organism: Bellardia bayeri (assembly GCA_950370525.1). Taxonomy (NCBI): domain Eukaryota; kingdom Metazoa; phylum Arthropoda; class Insecta; order Diptera; family Calliphoridae; genus Bellardia; species Bellardia bayeri. The sequence continues at coordinate 4,695,254 of OX493268.1, forward strand.
TCTTTTAGAATTTTAAAGAGGGGGTGGGAAGGAAAGTTTTTATTTTATTTATAATTTTTGTTTATTTTAAAATGAATAAAAATTAATGAATGTCATAAATGTTTAGAATTAGTTTGAAAAAATTATTATTTATTATGGAAAGTATTTGAAATCACTTGGGAATTATTCCCGTAAAGAAATTTTCCAATAGGAATATTTTAAAAATTATTAAATATAACTTATATTTTTAAGGTTTTAGAATTATTACACAGTATAATTTAACTTTTAATATGTGGCTTTACGGAATGTACTACCATCCTATTGAAACGACATTTCAATGATTACCATGAAATTCACCTCACCAAAGGCTTGTGAATTTGAACATTTCAGAACTACATTTTTGAATCATTGTCCTGCTGCGTGAAACTCATATTTGAGTCAATAAGATATTTTTTCAATACATTAGTATGAAATCAAGCCAGTTGCCTTAACTCATTCCATAAACACTAAAACGACCGTTATAAAAATCAATACCTATTGAAATTATTAAATCATACAACTCGACTTCAAAACACAAATCAAGCTGTAGAATGACTGATCTTTTAAAATAACCTAAAAGATAAACACAAATCCCTAAAAAAAAATTGCCACACTTCTGATATCAAAAAAACCTTAAAAACAATGCAATAAAATACAACAACAAGCGCCAACAAAATTTAGGCCAAGGTGCGCAGTCGGATTTAAAAGACATCCTGGCAAAAGTAAAAGAAAACACCATAAATAAGAAAACGAACTATCGAAAACGTCCCCTTTAAAAGTAACGGACATTACAGACCAGACACAACAAATAAACATACACACGCAAACAGCATCATTCTTATTTCTTACAGGCGGCTGCAAAAACATTAAACAAACATCCAGCCATCGAAATCCATCCACAAAATAAAAACGTTAGAGGGCATGTGCCAAAAAATTATATAAAATAGAATCAATTTTCTTTTCAATGGCACGTATCCACGCTTTTGAGCAGCTGTTTGATCATGATGTAATGACTTCTTTTTTTCATTCTTAAAGAAAATAATCAAAAGATTTTCTACATTTTACTGAGCAACATTACATTTCTTGGCTGCATAAAGGGGGAAGATCTTTATTTGAGATGAATTAACAACACAACACATACCATAAGATGTTGTGGCTAAAAAGGATTAAAAAATTGTGTGTAGAAGTATTAATAGCATTCAAATATTTATGTTTTAATGAAAATCTTTAAACGAGAGAAAGTTATTTATTCAAAGGCAGACATGATTTTATTTTACTCAAGGAAGAATTTAAGAAACGAACCAAAGAATAAGAATTCGTCAAAAAAAAAAAAGTTGTGGGAATAAACTAGTTTAAGGCAAAAAATATCATAAGATACTCAAGGAAGAATTCGATCGAATACGTCTGAAAATTAGCCAGAAAATGATCTTAATAAGTTCAAGATGGAATTCGCCAAGATTGTCAAAGTAGAGTTCCATAAAAGAGCCCTAAAAATAAGACTCTTTTATAGTCACTACGGATGGTAATAGCTATGGAATGGTTAATTTCAAACCTTACAAGTATCAAAATATTCGAATTTCTGAATCTGGTAGGCGAAGGTCTAGGTACAGTCCTAACTTAAAATATTCTTATAAATCTTAGTAACAGATACAAAACTTAGAAATTGAATTTTAAAGGGATGTAGACAAGACTATTTAAAAAATGAATAAACCAATTGCAATAACATAATTTAAACGATTTATCAGAATACAAAGAGAGACTAGCATGACTAGATACGACACATCTGAATCCGTGTCATCAATTCACATAATAATAGATTTTTAGAAGTTCACATCTGGGAGGTCTTTAAATGATATATTCATACTGAAAGTTAACCGGGGAATGGATTAAGTAAGTAGCATTTGCTGGAATGCTTATGAGGTAGACAGTCTACCATTATATGTATTTTAAGCTAAATGCGATAGAAAAACCACTATTAAAAACTCTCCAAAGAGAACAGCACAAAAACAGATGTAAAATTTAGAAATGGAAATGAGATCGTTTAGACGCTTTGGCAGAGTTCCAACATAAATACTACCATGACCGATGTTGAATCTAAATGCAGCGGACGATTGACGTAGAATGATTTGATACATGTGATATTCCGAATCCGTGTCTACTTAAATTTAACGAACCCTTTAAGAGATACATATATCCACACAGAAAGGTAAAATACCAGTAATGCATTAAGTAAAATTTAATGAATAGTTTAAATATTGAGCAGATATAAAAACCAAGCCGATTACTTTGGTTATCGCAGATCAACTAGCAAACTTGAACTTTCTACCGATGTATACTTTTCAATATGGCGGCTTTATCTCACACAGATAAAAATACACTTTAGTTGTCGAAATTTAATAAGTTGCAAATTAATTAGTTTAAGTTTATTTGGTAACTGAAAACTGACTAAATAAAATAAAGGTTTTTTTGTATGTATCTTTTTATTGATTAGTTCAATAAAGCACTTCAAATCGATCGTCAATTCATTTAAAATCAAGTTCAGACTTTGAGAAACTATTTCTTGTATTCTTAGCTACTACTTGAGTTTATTGTTCTTCCCATCATATAAATTTATACGTTTTCATAAAATTTACCTTTTTCGAAATGAAATTAAAACATTCAAATGTTATTCCCTTGTAAACGCACGATTTACACATTAAATAATTTTAATCATAAAAAAACGTTGGCTCTAAACTGCTTATTAAGGAAGCCATATACATATGTATGTACGTATATACATACAAGACGTTTTTTATGGTTAATCCTAAATTTAATATTTTTTAGTGTTAGACTTTCAATATAAAATTTTATGCTGCAATCCATGCTCATTTAAGTTTCCAGCAGTGGCGGTAAGCTTCCCTTATTGGTAAAAAAAACATGTATTTTCTCTCCCATTTTGTAAAGGATCAACACCTTGAATGTGTGTAGTTTGAAGCATTTATCTACATATACATACATACATTTATATGTATGCATGCGTTTATCATGCATCGTGTCATGACGTGCCCCTTAACAAATTGTGGCGCATGTGTTTATTATATATTTTATATTTTTTTTTATATTCCCTATGCTGTTTTTGAGCTTGTTCAAGACATTCATCATTAATTTATATGATGGATAAGAGTTTTGTTTTTATATTTTTAGTATTTGTTTTATTTTTATTTTGTGGGAATATTTTAGTTTTTTGTTTTTCATTAAAACATAAAAAGTTTATGAGTTTATGGAGTTTCTCTTTTTTTAGTCGTGAGGGGGAGTTAAGGTGATCATGAGAATTTAAGGAGGTTTTAATTGAAATGTCATGTAAAAAATTTCAAGGATCAATGTGAATTATTATGGCCTTTTTTTGTTGAGGCAAGGATATGGTTTGTTTTAATTTTGTGGGAAAAAGAAGTTGCTTTTATATGTTCAAAATAATGCAGGCTTTAAAATTATTTACATATGTATGTATATAAAATTGGTCGATTTGGCATTAATTTGTCTTGAACTAAATAAAGTTTCTAGTTTGCAAAGTTTTATTTCTTCATGAAAAATTTCAAGATTTAAACATCTTGCAATCTGCTTGCTTCAAAATCATATTTCCTTAAATTTCTTGGCCTCATAGTCAAAGTATCCACTACGATTGTACGTTGCAAAAACGAATTTTGATTGAGTGCATTTTTCATAATTGAAATTATTAAAAAACCATCAACGATTTTCTTTAAGATTGCTACTTAATAATATCTGAGCCCTGAACCAGTCTCAAATATTCTTTTAATCCTAATTTTCTTCATGATTCTAACTTAAGTAACTTCTAAAGTAGATCCTGAATGATTTTTAAATGATTTTTTGGTATGAATTTAATTTGTTTAATTCCGTAAGTAGTCGAATTATTCACGCTAGTTTTACATTATAGGAGTTTTTCTCAGTATTGAATCAATTTTCACAATTGAAGTGATCAATATGTTTGCACCAAAATCGTATTTCAGTGATCCTCAAAAATTTTGTAAAAATCAGTGCCACAAAATGTAATTATGTATTTCCAATTGTAGATATTTGCAATAACTTCCAAAGGAAACTTTGGCAAAATATTTCTTTTGCTGCAGTTACATTTTAAATTTCTATTTCTTCCTAAGGATTAATTTAAAAACAGTTGGACAGAGGGCCGTAAGATGTGAACTGTGCATCATTGAATCTCAGTAACTTATTTAAATCAATTTAACCAGCAAACAGAAGTATTTCCTTGCAACAAACTCTTTCAAATTTATAATGGATAACAACACAAACAAGATCATATTTAAAACATTAATCAAAATCAAATACTTTCAAAAGATCTCAAACAAAACGTACCAACAGAAATATAAACACTCAAGTGTTACTTTTGAGTGTTTCTTAAAAAGAAAACTCTCTATTATTTAACTCGATCATTTGCCTACAAAAAGAGCGACTCTACATAACATGAAGGTTGCCAACATTCTACAAAAAACCTTAAAACTCAAATCTTCTTGTTAAAAACCACAAACTCTTTTTACCAGTAACAAAACTGCAAAAGATATATATATAACTTTAAATACTTATATTAGCAAAAAATCAAAACATCTGCCGATCCTGAAAAAATTTTAAAAATTTTTCAAATAAATTATTTTAAGACAAAATCAGAAAAAAAGTCATTAGTTTTAAATCCCAGTTGTAAAGTAATAAAACTAAACTACACACATGCCATAAATAGCGACGCGTGGTAAAGATTGAAGAAACTAATCTTTTTCAGGTAATAACTTTTATTATCCAGAAACCTTTAAACCTTAAAAGAGTAGGTTGCAAATCACCCCCTGTATTGTTCAGCGTACTTTAAGATCGAGCTCAATAATTTAAAACTTAAAAATTTTGCATTTCTTGGATTTTTAACAAACAACCCCCAATTTATTAGAAACATTATTGATTGACCCGTGTCTAAGAAATTACTTGATATCAAGCAGCTGTTGTCGTGATTTAGCACAAAACTTTAAGAAATAAAAGCCGGCTGTGCCAACCACCCTAAAGATTTGTTGTGTCTTAAAAACAGATAAATCTTTTAATTGTTATGCCCCCGTTTTTTTCACTAATGAGCGCGATACTTTTTTTTTTCTTATGATGGCTTATAAAATTTTCTAGGAAACCAGCAGCTGTTTAATAGAAAATAAAAGTTATCAAGTGTTACATCAAAGAAATTTTCACATTATTTTTAATATCATTTTTCATTTATTTTGTATGTCTAGACTTGTTAATTATTAATTTTGCTGCTGGTTGGCAATTTTTAGTTCTTTATATTATTTTTCCCATTTAGTAGTCTAATCTCTGCTTAGCCATTCAAATGTTTTTTTAACATTTAAGCTGGGCTTTAAAAATAACCGTTTACCAACATTTCACAGTTTAGTTAAACTGTAACTGTTTGCTTAGGCTTTATTTGGTTTAGCGGATTTGTTGTTTGTTTTGCAGTTAATCTGTTTTGAGTCAAAATATTGTTGGTTGTTAAAATTTTCATAGTTTTGGAAATTTTTTTAATCCGTTAACGAGACATTATTGTTTTTAATATTGAGAATTGGGTATATGTTCTGGCACCTTGTTTGTGAAGTAAAGACCAGAAGTTCCTAGCGCCAGTTTCAAATTATGAGAATTCAGTTAATTTAAACCACCACTGTGAGGATCTTTAAAATTTTGTAAATATTTAAAAATCTATAGTTATACTGTGATATTAGGTGTTAAAGATGAGTTGTTTAAGTTTTAAAGCAAGCAATCTACATATTTCCCACCTATTTTTCTATTTCTTCTATGATATGTAATGTCACCAATTTAATTTTTCAAAATACGATCTGAAGGCCCAGCTGAAATCAGAATTTCAAAGAAAACAATAACAACTTTGGAGCAAAGGATATATGTCCAATCTTAAATCCCTTAAAAACTACATATATATTGACTAAAACGTACAATTCGATTGATTTCTAACAAAACGGTTTTAAATATTTTACTTGATTTAACAATTTAACTCAAATCTCAATCTGTAAATTCATGGTCATACGAAAATTATAGTTTTCGTATCGAATTACATGTTTATAATTCGTTAAAAAGACAAAAACTCATCAAATCTAGTGTGTTGATATAATTTTTTAAACGTTATGAACATATTTAAAGTAAAATTTAAAAATAATGTATTAAACAAATTGAGATTCAAATAGAAAACATTCAAATAAGTAGAAATACAAGGTTTTCTTAAAATACATTTACAATAATTTCGTTTTTTTTCTCATTATAATGTGGTTGGCAAAAGAGTTAAGTCCATTTTTTTTAATAAAAAAAGATATGAAATCAATCAAATGGTATAAATAAATATGGTATTAAACATATAAAAAGGCTTAACATATACACCCCTATCTTGAATAAAAATTCCACATGAAATTTGTTCCCTTTTATTTTTTTAACATTGAATTTTAATAGGAAAATGTGAAAAGGGAACAAATTTTATATGGAATTTTTATTCACGATAGGGGTGATAGTTTTATTTAAAGCAAAATGGGTAAATCGTAATTTTTTTCAAGAAATATTGTTTTATTTAAAAATTTATTAACATATGGAAACTGATATTATAAACACATTGCTTTAAATCAAATGAAACAAAATAAAATAAACAAGTATGTAAGGAAATGCGCTAAATCCACTGAAAATATAAAATAAATAATAGAAAATAAATACCAAAAGATAATTTATAAGTGTGATGAAACGCCTGATATCAAAATGTTATGTTGAATTTTCTACATATAAAAAGTTTAAACAGCCTTTTATTAAATTACTTTTTCACGTTTGAAACAATTTGCTTTTGTTTTTAATTATTAATTAATTCGTCGCTATAAAGCGAATTCCAGTGATTAGCTCTACAATTCCAATGAGATCTGGCAAATTCTTCAACTTTAGTTAGGCGTTTAGCATGCTGCTCTTCCATGAAGCCTATCTTCGACCAAAAGACGCAAAATAGTTCTCTTAAATAAGGTCACATTTAATTTTTCATGAATTTTGCGTTAGATTTATGTGGATGATTTTTTTGGCTTTAAAGATACTCATCAAGCAGTGTATAAAAAGAGCATTTTCAATTTGTTGTTAACAGCTGTACATCACTAGATTTACCAACAATAGAATTATAATATTTTTTGGTAATTATTAAACACTGTAATTATTAAACATTAAGGAAATGTCTTACTTTATTTAATATGCCACAATAAATCTCCAAAGAACGGCAACTCTTCCAATGAGCATAATAAACACTCAATTTCAATTTCCCCCTCTAAATGAGAATTAATTTAATCGTAATTCTCTTTAAAGAGTTTAAAGTACAGAACTCTACTAATGTATTGTTTAGTTTGTAGAAAAAAACACTCATTATTTAAATATAACGTTTAGTTGTGCTATATTTTAGCAAACAAATATAAATTCCCATGTCTATTTACTTAGTTATAAAACATGACAACAAACGTTTGAGTATTAATATGATATAAAATTAAATTTTCACACCAAAAACTATAGGGGTCAATTTATAGAGAAATGGACCCCAAAATATAAACATATTTAAATGGGGTAAATATAGGAACTAGTAATTTCATAATATAATAACAGAAATAGTGTGATACAACCAAACTATAACATAGTCGAAAAAGAACCACAGGAAACACTAGGTCAAGTAAAGACAAAAGACACAAAACTTTGCAAGAGTTGTTTGTTTGCTGCTTAAGAAAAATATTTGAAATTGTTAAATACTCTCTCTTTAACTAAAGAAACTTCCCTAAAAAAAGAGTGCGGATTGCTCAATTTGTGTATGTTGTTGCTATATTTACCTGATAAATTGAGTAGGTTTTCATTCAAAAGGGAATATTGTGATGGTGATGATGATGATCGTACAACAACTACAGGTAATAAAAGCAAACTACAACAACAATGTTTCTATAGCGTTTAAAAGCGTGAGAATATTTCTTTTAGTTTAAACGAAAAAGGACACTTTGAGTAGTTTGGTGGCGGTTGTGTTTTCAAGCGCTTCGTTTAGTATCGACTTAATGTGTGCTACGACAAACTAAGGATCAGTATCCTTTATACGTTCATCCTGAACACACTAGCGCGTGATCTTCGGGTTTTTAAGAACTTAAATTCTTAAAAATTAACAAAATTCGAAGATTTTTTAAAACATTAAAAAAATATATTTTTGTTTTATATAAATATATATTTTACTTACATATTAAAAAAAAAAAACAAAGTGCAATTTTCAAAAAGAACTCTCTCTGTTAACAAAAACCAAAGTTGTTTTTTATATTACAAAAAAAAATCAAGTGTTATAATTTAATAATAATAAAAAAAACCTTATGGATTGCTGCTGTTATTGATTTAAACCTCAATATTATTTGGATTATTAAACGTTGTCTTCAATCACTCTCCTACAACGAAATTTGGATTATTATTTTTTTTTGTTTCTGCAATTTAAACCATAAACTTCATTATGGATTACAAAAATGAATTTAATTCAGATGATGACTTCGATTGCTCGAACAGTTACAGCGATAACTTCCAGCAGCAATCCAACGCCAATGGCGGGCAAAATCAATTTAATACATCGCAAGGGCGCTTGAATAATGCCTCGGGTCTATCGAAAGCAGAGTTGAGAAAGGTAAGAAGAGTAAGAAATTAAATTACAAGATAAAAATAGTTAAATTTAATTATAATTAAAATTTTGCTTTTAATATTTATCAAAAATTTAAAAAAAAATATACTTTCTGCTTTTGTCTGCAAAATTTTGATTGTTTTTTTTAATTATTTGAAATTTGTTAATTTTTTTTAAATTTAAAAAGCTTGGCTTTGTTTTGAATTATATTTAGCTTAATTTCTTTATTAGCAAATCATTTTTCTTTTTATTTTTCAGACCAACAAACCTATTATGGAGAAACGTCGCCGGGCTCGCATTAATCATTGTTTAAATGAATTGAAATCTTTAATATTGGAAGCCATGAAAAAAGACGTAAATATTAAAAAAAAAAATAAACAAAAAGTTTGCAAAATTCTCAACAAAGAAGTTCATTAAATTTTCAAAAACAACGTAAAAACTTTAAAGCTCTGAAAAAATTTGCAGATTTTTTAAAAACTTTAAAAAAAAATTAAATTTTCTCTAAATAAAAAGCTTAAAACTAACTTTACTTAAACTCCCCACTGCCGAATTTAACAAGAGCGGCTCAAATCAAAGTAATCAACATCCAAAAAAAAAAAAAAAACAACAATAAAACAAGATTTGTTTTTAATTTTTTTTAAAAACAAACCTGTTTAATCCTGCTGAGACAAGCTTGTCTCCGTTTATAAAATCAAAAATTCTAAAAACGCAAACTCCAACGCCTCCCTCTCTATCTTCTGCCAACTATCTCTAAAAAATTGAACTCTTTTTACCATTTTAAACTAAAAAAATATTAAAGATCATTGATCAATAAACAAAAAATTATGTCTTATATAGACAAAAAACCTACCTGCGTGGGAATATATTTTTCCTGGCTATAATTCATTAAAAATCAAGAGTGTTGAAGCTGGCCACAACATTCAAACATTTAAAAGATCATGCTGCTCATAATAACTACATACATACATGCATATATAGCTGGTATTATGAGTAACACGAACTGGGAATGTGAGCAAAGAGAGTTAAGGAAAAAACGATCATCCAACCATTTATCGTTTTGGGATGATCATTTAAAGTAAAATGAATGAAATTTTTGCTGGTTTTTTTTTTCATATTCCCACCTTTAAAGGCGGTTAGTTGGTGGTTGTTTGGCTGTTAAGCTTCTTTGGCATCAACAGATTTTGTTCTCATCAGTTTTACTGTGGCCTTAAATCCTACAAAAAGCTGGAAAAAAAAACTTTTTCATAAACTTGTTGCAGTTATTGTGTTGATGCTGCTTTTGGTTTACAATCTGAGAATCTGTCTGCTTTAGTTTTGTTAACTGATGTCTGGGCCGTCTTTTAGTTTTTTTTAGTTAAGCCCTTCGTTATTTTCTTTTTATTTCTTTTTGCTGGAGTTTTCGTTAAGAAAACAAATTGCTATCAATTAGATGTTTTCTTGTAGCCAGCCAAACAACAATATGATCATTTTTTAGCAGCTTTATCAAGGCAACAGTTTTGTTGTTTTCAAATAAATAAAAAAAACGTGCGAAATATTATTGAACAGCGTGAGCAAAACAAAAAAGAAACGCAACAAGTTTAAGAACGACCACAGCCACACATTGCAAAAAGTAGGCAGGCGGCTTTTTAACAAAGACTTTTGGGAAGCCTGGGAAAAATTGATATTTTGAGAGTAGTCACCAGCAATTAAGAGAATTAACAAACTTTAACAGGCTAGCAGACTCTTTGTAAATCTTCCTACTCATTTGTTTTCTCTCCTCCTCTTTCTTTTTCTTTAGCCGGCACGTCATACTAAACTCGAAAAGGCTGATATCTTGGAAATGACCGTCAAACATTTGCAGTCTGTGCAACGGCAACAGTTAAACATGGCCTTGCAAACTGATCCCACGGTAATACACAAATTCAAGACTGGCTTTATGGAATGTGCCGATGAGGTTAATCGTTATGTCAGCCAATTGGATGGTGTAGAGGATGGTGTACGCCAACGTCTTAATAGCCATTTAAACAACTGTGCCACCAGTCTAGAACAAATCGGTTCCATGACCAATTTCTCAAATGGTTATCGCAATGGTGCCTCCTCCAACAACTTCTTAGTTAATGCTGCTAATATGCCGCTGACTGTACCCTCTACTGGTTCTCTGTTTCCGGCTTTGCCACAAGATTTGAATAATAATCCTGCAGCTGGCATACAAATGGGCGGTGTAAAATTGATACCCTCCAGATTGGCCTCGGGAGAATTTGCTTTAATAGTGCCAAATACTGCTAATACTACTGCAGCAGTCAATGCTAATCTAATGAACAACAATTCCAATCCTGCTTTTCCCGCTTGGCCTTCAAATGTCTCCAATACGGCTGTTAATGCTAGTAACTCTGCACAAATCAATGACTTTGCAGCCAACTTTAAGAGACTAAGTGCTTTCTCTAAACCCCAAAACTCCCTAATAAATCCCATCAAAGCTAATGCTCTCAATGGTTATAGTCAACAAACTACTTTAACCACCAGTAATGCCAACTATCAACATCAAACACAACAACCTCAACAGCATCAGCATCAACAAGCTTTCCACAGCACCACCACCACTAGTCCCCCCTTAAGTCCTATTTCCTCGGTCTCTAGTCATAATGAGGACTCTATAATGCATACTAGTTCCGATTTTACCACTTCACGTTCGGTTTCTCCACGCCAGGACAAACACAATAATACATTTTCGGGTGTCTTTGCCTCACCGCCCTCAAGTGCCGAGAACTCGTTTGTCTTCACATCAGCTGCCAATTTGCAACAGCAACAGGTATCTTCCACCAGCTGCAGTGATTTGAATATCAGCTCTAGTTCTTCATTGAAAAGATCTTTTTCGGAAACTGCCGATTCCAGTATTTGCTCGGAAGATGAACACTCCAGCAAGAAATATCAAAAGCAGCAGCCCGAAGAGGAAGACCAGGATAGTATGTGGAGACCTTGGTAAACTAAAAACAACAGAAATATTGTTTTAAAAAAATTTATAAGTATGTACTCAAGTGTGCTAAATTATCAAAAACTTTAAAATTTTTAAATTTGTTTAAAAAAAAAATACTAGAAAACTTTTCTAGTGTTTAAAATTTTTTAAAATTTATATTTCCTTTACATTTATATTTTAATTTTTAAACTAACACAGAAATCTTATATAATTTATGTTAACAACTCATTTTTACCGATTGTTTTTAATTATGTTTTTTAAGAAATTGTTTAATTTTTTTTTCGTAAATTTCTTTTCATTTAATTGTAATAATTATTATTATATTCTACTTATTAACCCTTTATATATTTTATCTGTGATTTGTACATAATTTGATTTTTATATAAATAGTTTAGTTTAGTTATGTTTTATTTTTAATCATTTTCTTCATTTATAATTATTGCTATTAAGTTTTCGTAATTTTAAGTATTTTAATTAATATTTCATTTAAAAAAAATTACAAGTTTTCGTTTGTGTTCTCTTCGAAAAAAGGTTAATTTAAGTTTATAAAATTCTTTACATTTTTTTTAACATAATAAAAAATATGGTTGAAAGAAAATATGGCTGCAATTTTCTAATAGTTTAATATAATAAATAAATAATAACGCTGAAAAGTAATTGACATTGAGATGATGTTTTATTGAAATTTGGGACGAATCAGTAACTCTTACTCTGCGCTTGGTCAGATCAGGTGAGTACAATCACACCATTGTTTTGGCTTAGGCTATATAAAGAATGCACGTTGTAATTACTAAAACTACAGCGATCACTAAGTTACTTGGTGTCAGTGATCACAGGACACTGTAAATTCGGCAACCATGCAAGAAGACTGGTAGGTATACCCTACAATGAATTCTGCAGAAGTTGTAATAATGAAGAAAAGGAGGAAACCGTCATTTAATAGTCTATCTGGAATATCCGATATAAAATTAAAAAGAATTGATGCCTTCATTAGCAGTAGTTTTTATATTTAAATCCCTTCTGGTAAAACTATTCGGTCGTTAAATGACTCGGAGTGATTAATTCATCTATTTTCTATACATACTTATGGACCCGACAACTTCTCCCTGTATACATATACTTTCTGTCTACCTCCATCCATCTCCTTCTCTTTTCCTCTCTTTCTATCTTTTCGGGCAACACAAAAGGACCAGCAATATTGACCTAAGTGTGCTGTAAACTTCACGGATGCCTGCTAACCTAACCTTGGGGGGAATCAGTGTTCGATATTCGTGATTCAGAGATATATAGCTGATTGATATGTCCAGATTTATTTAAAGTATTAAATGGTTTTTGTGGGAGTATCATAAATTCTCTGGGATTAGACTAGATTGCGAAATATTGTTTTATTATTCTTTATGTGAATCTAAGAATGTTGAAGTTAACCCGCATTATTGGGTATAATCTCTTATACATATTACAGAATAGTATATTAAAAATTCTTCTAAATTATCTCTTTCTTAGGAAATTTGTGTAATTTGCTGATTTACTAATTAACTTGTTATGAATAGCAACTAGTAAAAAACGGACACATCACTAGCAACTACACTGGCGACTAGTGATTGTGTTAGTTCTCTTCCCTCTAGGCTTTACCAGCTTCATAACTGGTTTCCAGTTAGGAAATACTGTTCACACACTATTTAAATAAGTAATTATCAATAAAAAAAAAAACATTTGTCGTCTCTTTGTCTAGAAATTCCTCTACAGCCAGATGTTTTTCATCTCTTTTGAGCGAAAATCCCAAACATCTAAAACGGAAATAAACATGACCTTAACTGATAGTGATAGTTTAATTTTAAGCATTATAAACGCGCGCTCACAATAAAACTAACTTGTAAATTGCAATTAAGGAAATCACCTTGATAATAAATTTTTATGAAATGCCTGATTAAAAGGCAAACAAATAAAACTCTATACAACTAAGCTGATAACATACAAAAATTAAAAAAAAAACATAAAAAATAATAATATACATTTAATTGAAAAATTTACTATAAAAACTCAAAACTACAAAGAAATTTGCTATAGTTTTCACATAAAATTCAGGAAAAATTTAACAAACAAACGCAGTGTTAAATATAGAAAAAAAAGCAGGCGTGTTAAATTTACAAACTAACTTTAAGAAAGCAATAAAAATTTTTTAAACAAAATGTTCAAGTGTTTAATTGTATTGTCAATATGTTTAAGCTTTAGTTTAAGTTTAATCAAGTGCAATGATTTACTTAATTATCGTGCCTCCCCCAAGTTAATGGCTGCTTTTAAAAGCTCACAGCATGAAAATGATGTTACTTTAAATAATCTAGATAATTCATTAACTCAGATATCCACCATCTATATGCAGGCCTTATTCTCGGGCACTCATACTCCCGAGTTGGATGCACGCATGCGCAAATTGGAAATGGAATTATTTGATCAATTGGATTCTTTATATAAGCAAGAAAGACTCCAGGATTATATGAAATATGAGGCGGAGGTAACCAGACAATTGATTTTATATAATATGCTGAAGAAACTATTCGGTTATACATTGGAGGTTAATGAAAAGAATTAATTAGTTACATAAATACTAAAATGTATAACAAATTCACTTGCTTAAGTGTGGTTTTTAAAGAGAAACTGTGATATTTAAAATTCCTAGTTGCTATTATTAATTTAAAGCGAAAAATAAATATGAAATTTTCGAATTTTAAATACCAATTTCCCATATGTATGTATTTAAATATTTGGAAAATAATAGTGGTTTATATGTATATACTTAAATATACACATATATATATATATATATATATATATACAAATTAAATGTATTAATTATAAGTCTATATTTTTAAAACAAATAAAAAGTGTTTGAAAAAATAATACAGAGAAGTAAGTGTTTATATTAAAGGATTTTCAAATTATAGAATTTTGAGAGGCTATGGTTCCAGTAGTAATCATGTTATATTGTAATCATATTGTATATAATATTTTCTATAGAAAATCTTGTGTATAACATAAAAAATATGTAATATTAAGAAGGTCATTAAAACTCTGATAGGCCAGAAGTCATTTGATAATAGTATATTACTTGCATAAAGCCAGAATTGTACTACAATTTTACTTGAATCCTTATAGCAGCTTTCTTCATAAAGAATTCCATTAATGCTAGAATTGGACTTCACAATTTTACTTGCATCCTTATAAAACTTTTTCGTATAAATAACCACAATAAAAGCTACAATTGGGCTACAATTTTATATGTATCTTTATAGAACCTCTTGTAATAAAAATCACCAATTAATGACCTACAATTGTACTTGTATCTTCATATAAAGAACCACGATTAAATCTAGATTTGGACTACAATTTTACTTGTTCCTTGTCTCCTCACAATAAGAATGATTTAAGCTACAATTAGATTAAATATTATTAATTCATATGGTTGGAATATTCAAATGATCTCATTAAGTAATACCTAAAAGGTTAGAAAATAGTCAAACTGGAGAATGTCATTCCAGTAGACCGAACTTCAAAGTGAGCATAATGAAAATATTTTAAGTTTCCATGCTTTCACTATAATGTTTACTATTGAATGTTATTATATTTAAATACTTCTTTCTACTTAATAATATACAAAATTTCTGTTCTTTGATAAATTTTTATACCAACAAAAACTAAATTGTTTTTGTAACAAATTTGAAAGACCACCTCAAATCCGTTGCCATCATGATTGTTAAACGTTTATCGTTATAATATCATTATTTAAACTAAACTTGCTGTCTAAGTATCCTGGGAAATTCTCACAGAACTCTAAAGAAATGCAAGGAAATAAATTTCCAACAAAACAAAATATTAAAACAAGCGATAAACCGTAGCAAATAACAACAACAAGGACACACAAAATAAAAAACCAAAAGCAAATCACTACACAAGAAAACAGCACAAAAACAATAACAGCAAGATGATGAAGAAGCAAACATAAAACAACAACTAAACTGCATAACAATACAAAAGTAAGGACCTGTAAATATTTATCACACAGCAAACACTCACTCACAAACACTTGTTCGTTAATCAAAGAAAGAGCGAGACCTGTAGAGGTTGATAGAAGAGTGTAATAGAGCTAAAGGTTAATAAACGTAGAGCAAAACCATAACAGGCCGCATGAACAAACATACTGAACAGCAGACAGTGGGACACACAAACCGTTTGAAAGAAAGTCATTGCGCCAGTCTGAATGCAAACAAAAGGTACGAAACATACGAACGACTGACTGACTACAATACAAATATTCAAGGATGTGTGGGAATTTTAAGAAACAAGTGAAACGGTATTCAAAAATTACTACAACAAATCAATACCAATGAATATGCAAGCAGAGAGACAGACGTAAAAACGATGAAGTTGAGAACACGATGACGATGATCGTGTGATTTTTATAAGTAACAGCCAAAAGGATAAATACAATAAAACAATACTCGTACATATTTTGAAATAATAACAACAAAAATTATAATTTTTATTTTACTTTTGAGTTATTTTTTTATTGGTAGCCGGAGTTTCTTTCTCAGCTCATATTTCAAATGTGTGAGAAATAAAATTTTGTTTATAATAATTGTTGTTAAACGAACAAAAATTTTCGCATTACAAATGCTGCTGCTCCTCTGCTATCTCTCTGCATGTGTTAAATGCGAAGGCGTATGTGAGAACATCAAAAATTTTGTTGTACATATAATTTTGGAGTTTTATTGTGAAATAAAAAAAAGGATAAAAATCTGGTTTTGTTGTTGTGTGTGCGTGTAAGTATGGTTTTGAAAAAATTACCGACGCAAAGCAAGCGTCTGACACACGACTTTTTCCTTTCTTTAAGGATATGGAATTATAATTAGTTCCGTTTAGCAGGTTATTGTATTCGTCATAAATTGAGATTGCAGTTTTGATCAAGGTATTTTGATGTTGTAAAGGGGAATGATTTTGTAGTTGGGTTTGGTTTAACATGAGTTAGTGAGGGGTACATTTATTAATTTATGGAGTTTATTTTAAAAATATTTTTGAATATCATTTAAAATGTATTTGAGAATGGTATAAGTTATGAGAATTAGATTTAAGGAATAGGGACTGACTGATTAAGGAAATAAATAAAATGTTTTTTTGTGTAAAATCTAGAAGATACGTTTTTAGAATATTAATATTGACAGGGGAGTTCAACCGAATTATTATTCGAAAACAAATTTGGAATTACAAAGTAGATATGTATGTTTGTATAATTATACAATACAGATTTAAATATATTCATATAATATCCCAGGTATCATAGCCAAATGTATGAAACTAACTTTTAGATAAAGCGTTAGGGTCATTTTCATTTGGATTTTTACATCGCGGAGTCGGGTTGGTATCGTCTGCGAAGAGGAGAATCAGTGATCCGAATTTAAATTAAACATATGAAATTTAGAATTACTGCTAGTTATTTCTTTTCTTATGATGAAAGAAGCTGGCTTTCTCCTTTAAACCTTGAACCTGAACTTTTGACTAGTTTTGGAAGTTTGACTATCCTTTAGGTTCTTTATTCGTTGTTGAGCAATAAAATATTTACCGACATCCTTTTATATCTATTTAATGTCAGAGGAATAAATAAATAATTGTAATAGTAAACACACAAATAAAGAAGAATATCTTAAGATATAATGAGATCATGGAAACTTAAAAAATTTCAATTCTGCGCACTTTGAACTTCGGTCTACTGGGATGACACTTTGCTCTTCAAGAACATGAAATAGACGTGAGTATTTTTTATCATTCACTAAGAGCCATATATCTACTTAATGCCTCTCTTTGATGCGACATTTACGTCGGATGTTTTATTGGGCCTTGTTAGGTCGAGGAAATTGATGGATTGAATACAAAAAAGAAAACAGATTCGTTGTGGCAACCAAATTTATTGCTAATTAAATGATTCAGCTGTATTGTACATAAGGAATTTTTCGGTTTAAGTCACTGCAACTGTGCAGATTAAAATTAATAACGATTCAAATCACAATATTTTTTTCAACCCATCTAAAATTTTCAAATTCAGTCTCCACAATGAATCTCTTTTCCTTATGTATACAGAAGATCATTTTGTTTTAACAAGACGATGTAACAGCACATAAATTTAGTTTGATAATGAACCATTTTAAGGCCTTATTATTATCTAATATCTTGTTTTGACGACATTTAGTGACCTAACCGTCTCCAGATTTGACCTGTCCAAGCTTTATTTGTCGGTGATTTGGAAGTTCTTCTCGAAGCAGTCAAAATGAATAGGCGACTTAGGTTGAAATGCTTTAAAAATATTTTAAATGATCATCCATAACGTCGGCGATCGCTTGACCGATTATTTTTAGAAAGTTCGGGAAAAAACCTAAAGGACCCCGATATTTAAAATTTATAGAAATATTATCAATAAATGTTTCTTTATAAACATATTATAAATCTGTTTTTGGGACACCTTGTATGTTTGTAAATTGAAGTGGCAGAAACTACCAGCATTAAAATTTAACCCCTAAAAAACTCTCTTCTTTGATAAAATGGTAAAATATAGAATAATTAGTTTTGTTTTCTATTTATATTTTAAATAATACTTATGTATGTATATGTTAATTTTTGGTACAATTTACAGTCGCACTTAAAATGAGCAATTCTTGTAATTTTGATGATAAAATTCACTAGTTTTTTTTTTTAAGGAAAATGTAAAGAAAAGAGCACACGTGTTAATTTCTTAAATAATGTTTATTTTGAAAAGGGATAACACCATAATTTGCAGGATTTTTTTTAACAAAAGAAATACTCTAAACTAAACAAAATTAAAATCAAAGTTTTCTTTCAAATTCTAGGAAATCTAAAAAATATCCTTTAGAAATAGATTTGCTTTAGAGACAGAGAGTTAAAAGTAATATATCTGTTTACATAAGAATGGACTATGTTCAATTGATCTTTATATTTAACTACTCTAACTCAAGTAGCGTGGGATTCAATTAAAATATTTGTTTAATGCAATTTTTAGAAAAGAAAATTGAAAGAAAAGGATCCTTTTTTGTCCTTGATATGTTCTTAACATAACCAAATATCACACACTCTAGTATTTTCATATATAAGATATGTATCCTTTTTTCTTTCTTTGCTTGCCTCCATGATCAACAACGATTTTCATGGGAAACATTTTTAGTGAGAAAAATCTCAACAACAAAATTGTAATTTAAATCAAAACAAATTTGAACAGGTATTCCTTTGAATTGATTTTGAAGAAATTGGAAAAATAAAAACGTATTCACACAATTAATTTTGCATTACAATTCTCTTTTCTATTAAATACACAAAAGGTTGAGCTGTTTATTTAACAAAGGAGTTGGGAAAAGGTCTTTAAGGATTTCCATGTTTGAGCATAAACATAAATCACAGTGTGACTTTTCAACTGTTGTTTTGAATTTATTTAAATGTCTATTTTTGGTAAATATTTTGAAAATTGCTTATAGGACTCTAAGAGTTGTGGGAGAATTTCGTAGAATTGCTTTAATAAAAAAAATAACCTGTTATGATGAGCTTGTTAAATGAGTAAAATCAGAATAAATTTAAACATATTCAGATGAAATATTGTAAGGAGCATAAAAGAATAACTAAATATTGTTGAAATATCAAAAACTGCTGCCTGTTTCTTATATTAAGGTTCCGATTTGCGAAAATCAAACTCTAAATTAGTTCCAGAACTAGTTCTAGAACCCATATAAATACTTCTAGTTTGACAGTGCGACCAATGAATTAAGTTTGACAATGTTACTTTCTGTGTAAGTTTACGGAAGCTTTATGAATTCAGTTTTTCTTCTTTGGAACAGTTCAGGAACTAGTTCTTTAATCAATGATTTGTGCTTGATATTTACACCCTCGGCACTAGTTATACGGCAGCGATACATAACTTAAACTGGTCAAACTATATAACTAGTTCTTTCATCAATGTCTTTTTTTTCGAAATGGTCACACTTAAAACTACTTCAACGATTATCAAAGAATATGAAGTGGTTCTGTTTTAATTCGAACTATAAAACTAGTGTCGTTAGAACATATTCTAAATATTTTCCTTCAAACATTTATTATCATTGTTTTTTGACTAATATATAAGAAACTCTTTAGTCTATTTCTTAAGATTTATTTCACTTTCTAAATTATTCAAATTCATTATCATTTTACATCCTTCCTTTCATAAATACTTCCGTATTTTTTTTTCAATCACTCTTCAAAATTGATATCCTGTTTCTCCAAAAAAAAAAAAACTAAATACTTTCTCTCTCCTATCAACCTGTTAACATTTGTTAAAGAAATCCTTTCACTTCCTTTTTTATGACGTCTTTCATATTCAAACCGTTAGACTGGCTACTCCACCAGATGCTTTACAAAGGACCCCTATTAAAACATACAAACAAACATACATATTTGAAATAAAATAACACAAATCAAACTCTAAAATGAAATTTCTTAATTCTTCCTCAAACTGTGAACATATTGCGTGAAAAAAGGATCATCGTTTGAGGGAAAAAATATATTTATTCATTCATAATTTGGTGTAAAATGCAACTAATTGAATACATAATTTTCTTGCTGTAAGGTTTTCTTCTAAGAGATTTTTCTTTTCTCCCTTAAATGCCTGGGAATAATAGGAGGCATTAGAAAGTGTTTTACAAATAATTATTTTACTACTACTCCCTTTTTTATAAATATGAACATTTTTTTAAGAATCTTTTAAGTGTCTGTGGAAAATGTTGAGTAGGGTTTACTTCCGTTTCGTTTTAATAGAAAAAAGAAAGGATTTTTTTTATTGAATAAAAAAAGTAGGAAGGTGTTTTAAATCATTGAAACCTGTTGATTAAGAAATTGTTTTAAAAATATTCGTTAGAATAAAATTCAAACGGTTTAAGAAATGTTTGACTAAACAAATTGAGGGTCTTAATTTATGAAATACAACATTTTGTGAGAAACGCAAAATCGCTTTAAAATTTAAACTGATTCTAGTTTATGGTAATATCTTTGTTAAATGTTTTCGCATAACTTCCAAGAATGCCCACAAACTACTCTGGATCTTAAAACCACTGAAAGAAGAACAAATACCATATTATGATATATGACTATTCCATTGTTCTATCTTGCTCCAAGTAATCGTAACGGAATACAAGAACACCGCGAAGCATGTTGTTGGTGACTATTTGGTCTATTTTTCAGCCACAACTTTCACAAAAACTCTCAAAGATAAAATCTGAAGCAGTCAAATCATTCGATCTTGCACTTTAAAACGAGATAAATATCATTTAGTTGAAACATACTACTGGATCCATTGCTAAGTTATCAATAAAATCTTGTTGATCAAGATTCTCTATCGCTCGCTAGTCGATGTACGCATCCATTTATAAATTTTTGTAGAAATCCACTCTAATCAAAATGGGCCAATTTCGAAAAAAATCGCTGTTTTGCTCGTAGAAAATTTTTCCGTAAGAAATAGTTTCGATTATTCCTGTATCTTGGGGCGTTGTTTAAATCTAAATTGACAGGATACTGACAGATGTTGGGCTTATAGCTTGTTGATACGTGACGCTGTATCGGATATAGACCGGTACAACGTCTGTAATATATAAAATCGACCCATAATGGGCCAGTTTAGTTTGAACAGATTTGTATGTATCGAAAGATTGTATATAGTTGCAAATTGTTTTCTGCTCTGACTGAAATAAAAAATCCCCAAAAATATTAATTAAATGATCAATAACTGAAAATATATCACAATGATATAGATCGTTTCGAAAGAGAGTTGCCATTGCATCTTTTTTAAAGTTATATTTTTTAAAACTTTTCTTGAACAGCAGCAGCAGATTTAAGAAAAAGAGTAATAAGATACACAGAGGAAGATATAGAGAGAACACTTCTGCTATTTAAAACCTAAACTGTGATTCAGAAAGCAAACATTTTATGAAAATAATTTTTATTCTGAATTTTCACTCTATATTAATTTCTTTATGGTATTGCCTGTAATATAACAAACCGCACGCAATTATGCTTTAAAATAATTGTTAAAGTATTCTCAATTGAATAAAATAATGTACACTTTAAAATATAAACACTTTATACAGTTAAATAATTAATTAGTTGTTTATTAAATACCTCTGCTATTTTATATACAAACTATTAGTTAAATTGGCAATCCATACTATGTACACAATAATATTATTGATGGGTTTGTTTGTTTTTTCGTCAATCAAACCGAAATAAAACGATTTTATTGAAATTTGAACCAGATTTTATGAAGGAATGGTAAAATACGAGTACATGGAATTTGATCTTTCTTTTTATTCCCTTGCTCTGAGACAACGTTTTGTATTATAGCTGTGTGCATAACAATTTAAGAATTCAACCTTCAAAAGGTAGAATAACGAGCAATGCCGGTTACAATACAAATATAGTAAATAACAAATAATATTTTTGTTAACATCAAAAACGCTCAACGCTCAACTAACTATCTTTCTTTCATCATCAGTACACGTTTACATATAAGCATGAAATATTTGAAAATCGGTATATTACAATTCAACCAATGGTGTTGCATACTTTTCGGCTACACGACCATAGTTTTTGATTTCAAAGAAACTCGTTTAAAAAGCTACAGATTTATTAAAATCTATGTCACCTTCATCAGTCTACTTAATCTATTTAATGTGTTTTATAAGTTTTATACTTTAATAACAGATTTGAATTTCACACAAACTGATATGCTGGAAATACAGTTTTTTTCGATGTTTTCGTTTGTATTTAATATTGTGACACGATTAATATTGGGCATAGAGTTCATTATGATGCGTCCGCAAAGAGATGCAGAATTGCAAAAATGGCTGCAGAAAAATCTAACACTGTATATTGAATATTTCCAGCAATACAAACATGTTCCGAGGAGTAGCTTGCTGTGGAAATTGTGGTTTTTCAATACATTGCTGTTAATAATGTATGCCCTTAACCAAATGGTTTATATCTACAATTTACTACCCTTTAGGGAGTTTGAAACGTATATGGAGTTGGTATTTTCTAGCAGCCTTTTGGGTATGCAACACTTGATATTATTACATCATGCCGCTTTGTTGTGCTACATGTATGACTGTTTTTCTATAATTAACTATCAATTGAAATACGAAATACGCAGCGTTTCACACTTATTAAGCTCAATTTATTTTCGTCTTTGCAAACATCTGCAAGAACTAAATGATATTTACGGACCCTTAATATTTCGTTCGCAATTTAATTTTTTTATGAGAGTTTCCACGGTCATTTCTTCGATGGTAGTACTAATAACAACAAAAAGCTTTGCTCGAAGAATCTTTTTCAATATCATCATGAGTAATTTGTATTTTTTTCTGATAATTCACATGTTTGTATATTATATTATATGCGATCAGATCTACCGTATTAATGGGAAAACTAATATGATATTGCGAAAATTTACCGAAGGTGATGACCATAGCAAAGAGGTTGGTTTGTTAGTCTATAAAATTTATATGTAGTACTATTATGTTATTTTTTATTGCAGGTTGAACAATTTTCCATCAATAGAGTATTAATGCCTATCGCCGTCAGTATTTATGGAACGTTTAACATTAACTTTAGTTTCCTGTTTGATATATTCGCTCAAATTGTCACATATATAATTATTATTTACCAAGACTTTGTGGACTGGAATCATTAAATTGAATTTTAATGGATAAAATAATGGAAAAATGGAAAACGAATCGTTTCTTAAAATCTTTTCTATATTGAAGTATGATTCATGTAAAATATACATACATACATATGTATGTCATACATATGTATGTCACGCACATATGTAGCTGCCAGATTTGACTATTTGTCGTCATTTTGACGGTTTTTTTTATGTTTGAAAAAATAGCAAAGTGGCGATGTGGAAGATTTTTCCTTTGAAAGTGGCGATTATGAATTATGTTAATTTTGAGACGGAAAAGAAAACTAGGTTTTTTGTTGTATTTAATGTGAATTAAAAAAAAAAACAAAAATACGGGAATTTTATGCAAAAAAATTTTGTCATTTCTAAAAAGGGAATACACGGGGAATGCCTTATTTTGGCCGTCATAGCTGCAAGATGTTTATCAGGGGGAAACCAATTCGCTTCGGATACAAATATTGGAATTTGTGTTCATCGAAAGGGTATCTATCTGTTTCAATTCCAACCATATGTTGGAGCATCGGATACATATGACAAACAATTTGGCCTTGGTGCTAGCGTGTTTATGAGTCTAATGTCGGTTTGTGAGTATCCTAGACAACATAATCGATAACTTTTTCACCACACACCACTTGCTCTGCATTCTAAAAGAAAAGGTTTTTTTTTGTAATGCGATACGATAGAAAACAAAAGAAACAGATTGTACCCCAAGCCAACCTTATGCTAATTACAAAAAATAAATATATTGGGCGGAGTTGATTTGCATGATAATGCTGTCGCTAATTATCGGATTGGAATCAGAGGGAAGAAGTGGTAGTGGCCACTTTGGATTACCTGCTTGGACAGTGCAGTGTTAATGCATGGAAATTGCATTGCTGAAAAAACCAATCAGAAGCCTATGAGTCAAATTGATTTTAAGAATTTCATAACAAAAACTTTGTTTATTATCCGTCGAACCGGTAACAAACACAAAATTAACTTCGTCCGATGAAGAAAACGAAAGTTACGACGACTTCATAGATCGACCAACATCATTGCCCAAAATAAAAGGGATGCACATGTCTTTGTGTGTCAAGGACTGCTATCGCTAATGCAAAATATGCCTATACTTGCACTAAATGTAATATGTAAACTTACACATGGGCCACAACAATTTAAAATAATTTTTTTTATCAATAAACTAAAATGATAATAACTAATTCCTTAATTGTTTCTATTTATTTGTAGCTTTAGCACCCATATTTATTTAATATTTTATTATATTTCATATCACACAGAAAAGTAAAATTGCTCTAATTATCCTAGCGAACGAGATTTCGACCAGCAGTTTTCGCATGTAGCCACTGGCAGATTTTTTTTTTTAAAAAATGATTTTTCCGATTTTTACTAGCTCTAAATAAAAATTTCATTAAGATATGAAAACAGTAGCGTGGTACAAAATGGGTTGGGGTTAACTTACAAAGAGCAAAAATCTAGTGTAATTATAGTAATGCAACACAGTGTAGTTCAAATCGCTAATATTTTCGTATGGCCAACTGAAATTACTCCACTTGACATTTCCTTTGACCTAATAGCGCAATAAATACTAATTAGCCAAAGAAGAATTAAGGATGATTGATAAAAATAACGACGACAGGACAAAAAGTGTTTTTTTATTTGTTAGCTAATCCAACTGTAAAAAAGCACTTTTACCCGGCATTTACACATGCAAGTGCAAGTTCGAAAAACTCAATCCACTCACATTTTTTACTAATACACTCACATTTTTTTCACTTGCAGATCTACTCGAGTTTTTCGAATAAGTTTTCGTGTATAATACGTACACAGCACTCGCATGCAAGTACTTGCATGTGTAAAGGCAGGGTTAGGATGACAAATTTCTAATAACCTTGAAAATTTTCAAATAACGGTATTTGTGGTGAATTTCTTATTTGTTAGCAAATTCAGCAACCACCCTGTAAAACTGTAACTGCACATCCATTGCCTGCTTTTAGGATGACAAATGTCAATGATCTTGAAAAATTCAGAATAACGGCGTTGGTGGTGAATTTATAAAAACTCACCACTAATTTTATACTCACCACGATTTTCCCCACCTTTTTTATTCACCACATGGCAGAAAAAAACTGCCATGGTCGGTCGGTTGACTTTTTTTCCCCTCAATCCGTCATGACCGTCGACCCTCTTTTTAAAATTTTTTTTCGTCAGTCGCTTTTTTTCCCCTTCGCAGTCGTCTCCGTCGTCAAAGCGTCGTCGTCGGTGTCATCCGACGTGTGCGTGTGGTTTGTGGTTTTGCGGTTGATTTGGAAAAACCCGGATGTCTATTTATGCGAACTTTTTTAGAAAAAAGAATATGGGAATTTTTGTCGTTCTATTTTTAGACAAAACGCGACATCTATTGTTCATAATACAAACACCAAAACACACCAAAAATCCGTAATTGAAACTTAGATGGCGCTAAAAAGTTGGCAGACTTTTTTTTTTTAGCGATTTTTGTGGAATCGAAGAAACAAGAAGAAAAGCTGCCAGATTTTGTGAATTTGTTTTTTAATTTTTTATTTCTTAATTAAAATTGAAAATAAGTTTTAAATTTTTGCTATAGAGGAAGGGGTGCAGAAAAACAATTAGAAGAATTGGAATGGAAACAGTTTTTTATAGAGTCAAGTATTTTGCTATATATTTTTAATGATAAAAAAGGCAAATAAAAAATAATAATAAATCAATAATCAAGTATAAATCATGGTGTAATTATTAGATGAGTAGAAGCACAGCTGGCTGATTTTCTTTACAATTTACTTATGTCAAAAGTAATAAATAAAGTCAGGTGTTTTTTTTGACAGTTGTGTACATTTTACTCAAACAATATGCCAGTTATTTCTGTATTATGTTGCATTTGTTGCAGATTTGCACTACTCATCTTGTAAATTACAGCATGGACTAAAAAATTTTATTTATTTTTTTATTATTTATTTGCTATTTTAAAAAATCGTCTATTTTCTTCATACAATTTCATCTAATATGGCAGCTCTTTTACAGGCATCAAAAATTATTTGTTGTTTCTTTTTGCTTAGTAAATTTTGAGCTAGCAGACGAAACGGTTGTCGTCAAGTCGTTAAAGCGGATAGAAAGCGGGTTTTCCAATAAATAAATAAACAAGTAGTAATATTTGGTGAAGAAAATAAATACAAAAAGCAACAATAATAACATAATAAATATTATTACTGTTTTTGTTGTTTTCAAAAAAAAAAAACTACACACTTTTCTTAATTCGTATTGTGGTCTCGCTCTAACGTATTCTACTTAAACGCGGTTTTTACGAAGGTTTGTGCAAAAGTGGCCAGTGTCTTCTTCTTAATCCAAAAATATGAAAAAATCTAAAAAAATTTGTTTGTTTTATTATAAAATTTTATCAAAATAGAAATTGTAGTTGTTAGTGAAAACTTTGAAGATACGTTGCAAAAAAATTATCATTAAGCAAAATTAGTAAAAAAACAACCAAGTGACGTCATGGTTTAGAGAGACATCAAATCCATCCATCTACTTACTAGAACAAAAACAAGAAAGAAAGATTCGTCATCGGCGCTGTATTTTTTTTTCTATGTTGTTTTTGTTTTTTTTTTGTTAGTGACACCTTAATACAACGACCAAATGGGGTGGTAAATAAATAACAACAGCAAAAAGTTGGTGCACAAACTTAAATTATTATTAGTTATTAAAAAAATATGTTTAAATAGAAAGTGCTTTTCTTGATAAAATTAAAATTAACCATACTAATTAAAAATATGCAGTAAAATGACAAATTTAATATTTCTGTTAAAAATGGCATAAAGGTCGAAAAGTTCAAAGCGAAAAAAAGCTCTAGAAATTTTACAGAATTGTAGACAACAAAGGCAAAAAACACCAATTGAAAATTTTAATAAAAAATATTTTTCAGTTTAATTTATTTTATTAACATTGGGTATTTATGGAGTTCTTTTGAAATTTTATGATAAATTTTCAAATTTATGCATTTTTTTTTTGTTTAAAGTAAACAAACTATTGAAAAATTTCTTTATGATGAGATAAACAAATATCTCTTGATGCAAAAACAACAACAACAATAAAAAATAAATAGTAAAATTACCAAAAACAACAACAACAATAAAAAAATAAATAGTAAAATTACCAAAAACATCTTATAGGTAGGTATACAAACAAAAAATTATTTGCAAAAACAACTCAAGGTTGTCGTCGTCCGTCGCCTTTTGTTAAAGTGCAGCAAAAAATGTCAAAATAAAACAAGTAAGAAAGTATAGTCGGTCAAGCCCGATCATATAATACCCTACACACAGTATATGTATAAAATAGTTTTCAAAAAACAAGCGCTATATGGGAGATATTACTTATTATGCAGTTAGTTCCATGATTTTGTAAATATAAATATTATACCTACATAGGTATGTGTTAAACTTTATCTCGATATAAATACTTTTAAAAGATTTATGGAGGTTAAAGTGAATTACGTAGAGGGTCTTATATGGGAGTTTCGACTAATTATGGATTAATTAAATTAATTAAAATTAGGTGTCATCATTATTGTGAAATTTATTTTTGTTCAATATTATTTGGATTTTCGGAAGTGGGTCTTTTATGAGAGCTATGATCATTTATGGACTAATCTGCACAAAATATGTAGATGTAATTTGGCTTTATTTAATAATCATTTGTGGTGGAATTTGTGTGGATACTTGCATAATTCAAACATTTATGATCGTTAAACGCCTATTCCCGGAGGAAATTTGTATGGGGGCTAGGTGACATAATGGTCCGATTTCCTCCAGTTTCAGTTCCATCCGTCCTTGGGCCAAAAAATATCACGTACCAAATTTTATCGAAATATCTTCAAAATTGTTAAATCGACTCAGAAAGTGGTTCTGAGCCGATCGGTATACTTTAAGGTAGGTGTTGGACCAATATTTTTGGGCGTTACAATCATCAGCACAAATCCAATATACCCTTCCCACTATTGTGGTGTAGGGTATAAATACAAATAAGCTAAAATGGCAGAAGACACCAGAGAGTCGTGCAACAAAAATTAAAATAAATAGAAAAACAACAAAAAATATAAATTGGCACATTGGTGACAAGGTTACAAAATCAACAACAAAAATAGTATGTTTGTAAACTAGAAAATACAATTTAAACTTTTTTAGAAAGTTAAATTGCTACTAACTAGATGTTTTGTATTAATATAATCTGTACATTTTTAGATAGATAGGTACCTACCTAATATATTTAGTAGTACATAGTAGTACATTTATGTACTATTTAGTACATAGGCTGAGTTGTTAAATCTCATCTTCAATACCTGGTACTTATGTTGTTAAGTTATACTTGAATTGTAGGTAGTTAAGTATATATGGAGTCAAATTTTATCTTAAATAGTTTTTATATCGTACAATTGAACTTATTGTATGTCTTTATTTTAGTCCTTATTTAGTAAATAATGAACTATATTTAGGGAAAATTAAGCATTAAACGTAAATTTTGATTTAAAAAAAATTTTCCTGCAATCATAAATCTTTAGTTAGTTCATTTTAAGCTTCAATCATAGATTTTTTTAGTTAAAATTTACATTAAATCGCAAATCTTTAGTTTGTCGAAATTTATGTTAAATCGTAGATCTTTATTTAGTCGAAATTAAGGTGCAATCGTAATGAACTTTAGCTACAAATTTCAAGAATCAGCTGTAATCATATATCTTGAGTTTATCAAAATTTAGCGCCAATCAAAGATATTTGTTAATTAATATTAATCATATACATATGTTGCAGTTGTAGAAACAGTGTCTTACAAGGAGAACTAATGACAATAATAGCAGATTACTGTTCTTCATAAATAAAGTAAACTTCAAAAAAAAATTAACAATTAGCCCAAATTAAAAATACTTTGCGTTTGTTTTGTCTCAAAACATTAGTAGTAACCATCGTACGTATTTTTTAATAAAGCTTAACACAGCTCTACTTATTCCTAGATGCAATTCTCATATCTGCTTTAATTACTTTTTCACACAAAATTATTAATTTGCATAATCTTTTCTATATTTGCAAAAAAAGAAAAAATAATCCTTTTAAACTTATTACCCTAAATAATCCTAAGCAAGTTTTGTTTCTAAATAGTAGCTGTTGTTAAGTAAGTCCTTTTAGTCAGTTTATTCCACTTTAAATGAATTATTTTCCATTTTTCACATTTTTAGTTTTTTTTCAGTTAATTTGGTTCTTTGCAATAAATGTCTAAAACCCACCTGTCTTTTTAGTTGCTATTTGTTTGTTGTTTTTGTTGTCATCGCCGGCCATATCCTGCCCACTTTAATGTCAGTCAAAGAAAACAAAAAATATTTCAAAATCCAACAAAAACCGGCTACACTATACATATACTATAAATACTCTTTGTATCAATTTGACTGTCGTTGTTGGTACTTACCAGAGATTATTATAGCCAAGAGTTGAGTTGTGTGTCTTGCTGAAAACACAAATCCATAAAATACAGCATCTGCAAAATGCAGCAGTTATACATGGTAAACTTATAAATAAATATATAAAACAATTTTCGATACATTTTGTGTTTCGTATTTACCTTTTTTTGTTGTTGTGAGATGGTTACTTAAATTACCTTCGAGTAAACAGTTGATGAGATGAGCATTTGAGACTTTAGATTTATTTTACAGGGTATGGCAATAAAAGATTTTAATAGAGAGGCTTTTGTATAAGAAAATTTGAGCTGCTTTAACTAACAGCTGTAATACACACACTCTTTACATTATTTAATCATACTGCATACATATTTAAAACATGTGCTGCTCGCTGCTGTTACTTTGGACTACCTATAACAACAACACCTTGATAGGAAGAGGTATAACGGGCAGCAAAGAGTATCTAAACACAACAGCAAATTGTATATGCTGTTGATGATAATGACAATTGTAAAGCCAGAGATAAAGATGAAGACCCCCTTGTGATTTAACATTCTTCAAATGTCTTTTACAAATCTACACATGTGCCAACGGTTGTGATGGGCCGTTTGGTTGCATGGTTGAACGTCGTCTTGAAGGGCAGGGCGTATAGTCATTTGTCTGTGCATACATACATACATATATGTATACATACATACATACATACATATATGTATACATTCATACATACATACATATGTACATATACATAGATAAATACAATGTTTTCTTTTGGTTTTTGTCATTGTTGTTATTTTTATTAGTTGTCATGGTTTTAGTTTATAATTCTACATTATTTTTTAATACAAAAATTTACTACATCATTGTGTTTTCTATCTTCAGTTATCAGTTACTTCCAACTTTAAATGTTTTTTTTCCCACTCTTATATTCATTCATTCATTAATTCTGCTGTTCAGGGAAGTTTATTGATTTTTTTTGTTGTTGATTATTGTCATATGTATGTACGAGTATGTAAAACACTTGTATTTAGCTTATGATTTTCCTATTAATATTCCAAACATGCTGAAAGATATGTATATTTTATACGAGTATTTAATTTTCGTTAAAGAATTTTGGATTTTTGGAAAATAAATTCTTTATTTCTGATTTTAAAGAAAGAAAGTTTAAGGTTGGAATGTTAGAGAAGAGAATTTTTTCAGGAAGTCATTGTAAAATCAAAGATGTTAGATTTTAAAATTATCTATTATTATACACTTCAACTAAAGCTTTTAAGGTAAATAAAAGGTTTCCAAAATTTAAGCAACATTTCATAACGAAATGTTCAAATATTAAAATATTTTTATAATAAACAAGTTGGACATGTACAAAAATTTCGAAATTATGTTAAAATTTTCGTATGTCTGAACTCAATAAAATTGTTAAAAATTAACCGTTATTTCATAAATTTTATATTTCAACAAAATTAAATTGAACGTGTTTAAAAATATGGAAATTAAGTTCGAATTTACAAAATATAAGATAATAATTGAGAGGTAGTACTTACTTGGTAATTTTATTATTTAAACAACATTTTGAACAATATTGGACATGTTTGAATATTTCGAAATTAATTTTGAATTTACGAACATTCAAAAAGTCGAGAAGAGTATTAAAAATAAATAATTATTTTGTGATTTTATAATTTAAAATAATTTCTAAACTAAATTTGGAAATTACCGAATATTTCGAAATTATGTTCAAATTTTCGAACATCCAAAACTCAAAATAATCAAAAATCAATAGATATTTAGTGATTTTAATATTTAAATTAAATATGATACCAAATAGGATATGTTACATTTTTCGAAATTAAGTTAAAATTTTCGAACATCAAAAACTCAAGAAAATAATTGAAAATACATAAATGGTTATTTTGTGGTATTATTATTAATAATTAAATTTGATATGTTTGAATATTTCGAAATTAAGTTCTAATTTTCGAATACCCAAAAATTTAAGAAAATGATTTAAAATTAATAATTATTTTGTGGTTTCATTATTAAAAATAAGTTCTGAACAAAATTGGTCATGTTCGAATATTTCGAAATTAAATTCGTATTTTCGAATATCCAAAAACTCAAGAAAGTGAATCAAATTAATAATTATTTTATAATTTTATTATTTAAAATAAATTTTAAACAGAATTGCTAATTATCAAATATTTTGAAATTAAGTTGGAACAATCAAAACTTCAGAATGAATTGAAAACTATTATTGAAGTATGAATTGAGTTTATTATTAAAAAAAAATTCTGAACATGTTCAACATTTGAAAATTTAATTCGAATATGCAAAATTTTAGAAATAATTTCAAATTATTATTGAAATACTTTATACACAATTGGCGGAAAATTCATAAACCAGTCAAATTATTACAAAGTTTTATTTCTGTTCTGTTAGTCTTTGATTTAAAAGAGCACTACTGTATCAAATATGTATGTATGTATAAAGAGAAGTAGGAATTTAAATTTACCTTTAGCTTCTCTCGCAACTATAAAAATTATTTTTTACATTATCTGATTATAAAACGTGTTACGGTTTAGTTGTTATTACGACTATTATTATTGTTGTTGTTGCTGTTAAGTAATAAATTTCAATAAATACGTAATTAAATATTGTTTTAATAAAAGCTTTTGTTGATTCATTTAATTTATTTTAATTTAAAGACTTGAAAATAAGTTTGGAAATCACCTGGCTTTTTGACCTTACTGCTACACATAATAGCAATATGCATATGTATCATTTTATTTTATTATAAAAAAGAACGTTATCATCATTAGAGAGTATTTAAAACACACAAGATAATTAATAAATACAAATAAAAATGTGAATAAAGAAAATTATGAAAATTGATAAAAATTTATAATTTTTTTCTATTTCAAAATAAAAAAAAAATAAATAAATTTTTTATAACTTACAGATTAAAAAGTAAAACGGTGCTACAGTATATTCCTTAAACTAATAAAAAAATCAATAATAAAAATGGTTTAATAATTAAAAATCAGTGTAATAAAAACGCACAAATGTTTTATGAAATCTATAAGTGTTGAAAATATGTAATTTGGTTTTTTGTTAAACAACTAAAAAATAAAATTAATCAAAAAAGAAATATATGAAATATATTTGGATAAAATTATAAAAGAAAACCAGTTAAATTTACCTAAAAGAAAAAACCTGAACAAGGTTTTTAACAAAAAACAAATAAAAAAGATTTAAATTTTAACACTTATTAAGAGGAGAGAACAAATTTAAGTTTTCAACATGCCAGCCATGGGTAGTGTTTGGAAACGATTACAGCGTGTTAATAAACGTGCTGCCAAATTTCAATTTACCGCTTCATATCATGAACTACACCTGGAGACCACCGCTAAATGGTAAGTTTGGTTTTAGCATGTTTTTATTTTTTTTTTACATTTAAATACAAACAAAAATACATATACAAACTAATTATATTATATTTCGTTTTAATTGCTAATGATTGTCCATGATTTGTTTTATTCATTGTTTTGGAAACAAAAAAAAAATAAGTTTGTTTTTTTTTTTATCATACGCTTATTTGAAGTTGTTTTATTTCTGTATAATTCAACTTTCCGGTTTTTTGTTTGTTAAATTTTTTATTTATTTTTATAATTCCATGATTCATTTTGTATGAATTGTTGCTGCCACATTTTATGTATTGATATGGTCAACCTCAAACCTAAGGTTTTCCATTTAAACACAAATCTACTATTTAGAGTTTTAAAATTGAAAGTTGCTACTTTTTTTCTATAGTATTTCATAAAAATGTTTTGAAACTGCTAAAATTGTTTAGTCTAAATATGGTTGGAGTTTTATGAATAGTTTTTTGCCTTACAACAATTATATTTTTGACCAAAAATAGTATTTGGGTTAATAAACTAAATAATAAACCAGTACCTGAGCCCCATGACGTATTTTTTTATCGCAACATTCACTTTATTGCGTAGTAGAGCAAAGATTCGTTTTCAATATTTGATAATCAGTACTTCAAAGATTTTGAAACAAAAGGTTGTTATAAAATCAGACAATGGGAAAAGCACTTATTCTCTTCAACAACACTGCATCTGTACGTTCAAATATTCTGAAATTTAAATATTCAAATGTTAAAGTCTTCTGAACACCTATTATTGAATTATTGAAATATTGAAAGTTATCACTCCTTACAACAAGAGTCCAAATAAATTCGTTATGAACGCCTTTAAAATAATTTATGTTACGTTTTAATTAAGAAATTGCTCTTATCATTTTTATTTAAATTAAATTAAATTTTAAACATCTTTATTCATATTGCCAGCAAAAACAATCACATTCTAAAAATAATTTAATATTGCGCATTTTGTTTTTCTATAACGGCCGCCGCCAACTTTTATTGTCTTTATAGGAGAGAAGCAAAAAATCTCATTTACATGTACCGCAAAAGTTTTATTAAAATATTGGAAAATAAGCCAAAGTAGGTTTTCGAAAAAAAACAAATCTGAATAAACTGTATAAAACGCAAATAAGCTTCTGTGTAACAGCATCTACATGAATATCAATAACTTGTAGTAGAGATTGCATCAATAGCACACAGTGCTAGCGGCTGCTGCAATAACAAACTGCACTTGGGTTGTGAACATAAAATGAGAAGACAATTTACACGAGGGTGATAGATACAATTATTATTATTGTAACGACAGTCCACAGATCACTATTAAAATCCGTTATTTATAAATTGTTATACATATAGTGGTAAATATTTTGCAGTTTGTCGTTTGAATTGTAATTATTACATTTTTTTTAATGTTACGCTTCAAAAATAACTGCAAAATCATTACAAATAAACTTTTTGTATTCGACTGAAAACTAATATACAAAAAGGCCAGTATTAGTGTTAATACTCAATTGATAATGTTATTCTATTGTATATCTGGCTGCCTGTCTGTCTGTCCCTGTGTCTATCTGCCGTTTCGCTGGCATAGACATATTACATTGTACAAGTGTTAACTACTACTAACCTCTATTTAATGGCTTTTTTGTCTATTGTTTTGTTTTAGTTTTTCTTTTACATATTGCTTTTTTAATATACCAACAACTACTGCAGCACAAACAACAAATAATTAACAATATTATAGATTTTTGCTTTGTTTTTTTTTTATAATTTTACACTTCAGTTTTTCTTTAAAGTATGTGAGAAGGTTATTAGCAAATATTATGTGGTTTGATCTAGTTAAAAAAAAAATTAAAAAAAACTAAATAAACTAAACTGTAATACAAGCACAACAATAGCAATAAACATGAGTTTAAAAATCCAGAAAGATTGTGGCGAAACAGAAAATATTGAAATATACGAATGAGATGAATTACAATAATGGCGCCAGACTGCAAACCGCAGTATTTTTTGGAATAAAACGATTTTGTAATTGCTGAGAAAGGGAGATGCGTTATGCTACTTGTTAGTTATTTTCAAAAGAAAATTTTGGAATTTTTTAATTTTTTGGTAAAAAAAAAACTTTTACAAAAAGTGTCATATTAGAAATTTCGAAATTAAGTTCGAATTTTCGTGCATGATTTCAAAATATTATTGTAATTCAAAACAAACAAAAAAAAAAAAAAAAAAAAAAAACGTTAAAAAATTATGTTTTTATTTATAAGCTACGAAAATATTAGAGAAATATACGAAATATAAAAGATAATTTTAAAAAAATTTTAAATTCGGTTCGAATTTTTAAACATAACTACAAAACATTATAAACAATATAAATTATAAATTCTTGTTATTTTCAATTCCAATTTTAGAACATAATATCAAAAACTCTTTCAATAAAATAATCACAACTTTGACATTAAAATTATTTATACATCTACCACATCCTCAGCTGAGTAGGCTACAGCAACTTCGCTGCCACAGTTTGTAAAACACTTAACCTGTTTCTTATATCAAAATCAATATAGGTACTACATACAAAAGAAGAGAAAAAAATCACCCAACATTTTATTTAAAAACCATATGATTCATGGCAATTGCTCGAGTACAATTTCAAGTATTTCGATTTGACTTTAGTAATTTAAAATCTTTTTAAATAGAATTTTGCTAATGCAGCAAACTAAATCAACCAACTACAACGACCACCTAGTTCTTTTTTATTGTTTTTTATTGGCATTGATTGGTTCAAAATACCTTACAAAAGAATAAAAAAACACATGCTTTCAATATACTTAATGCAATACAAATCTAACTGTAGCATGTGCAACATTTTACCCCCAAATTACTACACAGCCTGCCACACATTGTAGACATTTTGACGTCAAAAATCAAGTGCTTACTGTTTTCCTCTAACTCTTGATATCTTGGGAGAGTAAGAAAAGCAAACAATTTTACACTACATGTTTGTTAGTAATTGCAGTTTATTGCACAATATATTACTTATTTTTCTTTGGATTTGCCGTTCAATTATAATTTGTTAAGAAGAGTATTTGTTCTATTTGTATACATTTCATTTAGTGGAAAAATGAGTTTCATTTTCAATTTGTTACCAAGCCACCTTTTAAACTCGTTGCAGCTAAAGGAAAAAGTATCTTTCTACTCATTCGCCTTTTTGTAATTTTTTTTCTAAACTAAAGTGTTTGTTATTTTTGTTGTATGTACTTCCCAATTATTTGCGGGGGGTTTTTGCTTTGAGTAAATTGCCTTTAGGCGCCATGTGGCAATTATGAAATGGTTTATAAGTAATAAAGCAAATTGTAAAGGGTTTAATATACAGTTTTACATACGCTCACTTTTAGTCAGTCATACAATTTACTATCACTTTTTTTCGCAAAAACTTATGGCGTTTTCTTTTCTGGCAAAAATGTTACATATATGTTACACTTTTTACCCATTTCCCATACAAAAAAGGAAAAAAGTGTAACATTTTTGCCAGAAAAGAAAACGCCATTATATAACCATTTATATGTATGTATGTGAGTGTGACATTTATAAATTTTAATATTTCGATATTTCAATAATAAAATGTTTAAAAAACGTTTAAAATAATATGTATAATATGTAATAGTTTCCCAATAATAAAATCAAATTATTCTTTGAATATTTGAAATGAAATCGAACTCCTTATTTACATTTGAAAATAAGACGCATATAAAATTTTTTTTATTTTTTAAATAAATTCTGATGCATTTAAACTTATATTTGGATTTGAAAATTATTTCAAAAAATTATTTGAAAATATTATTTCAACTATTTACTTGTTACTGTTTGTAACGACACACAAATGGGAGCCATACAAAATTTAGTTTAAAATAACTTAGCCCTTAAAATTGTTAACGTTTTATAAGAAAAGGGGTGGAATTTTTAAAAGAAAATGTTTTATTTGCGGAAAATTTGATTACTTAAGGTTTGTTACTTCAGCTTAATTAAATTTTTAATACAGTTAAAAGAAACAAAAACTTGGCTGGTAGGTTAGACGTGATTTCAGTAAAAAAAGGAAAAAACATACACAGGATTATAAGTTAATATGTCTTTTAAAATGAAGGCAGACAAAAAGGATTACAAGCAGACACAATTTTATAAATAAAAGAGAAAAGAAAATGCTTTAAACAAAAATATTTATCTTTGGAACAAAAACTAATATAAAACTTTTCCAATTAATGCGTTTTACAGCAAATCATTGGCCTAAACGAGCCAGATAAATATGAAAAAGTATTTAGTTCGAATAAAAAAAAAATAAGATTTTAAATACAAATTTTAACATCAATTGTTTATTTGTATGTTGAATGTTGGCCAAAGTCAAGATTTATTAAATGTTCCTTTTTTTGAGTTTGGGCCTAAACTTTTCCAATGTAATTAAAAACTTTTAATTTATTTTGTTTTTTTTTTAAACACAAAGCAGCACAGTCCTGATAATAATTATAGGGTAAGGAGAATAACCTATTAATTAAAACTGGAACAGAATTTAATGTGTTTTCTAGCAATGAAAAATGTCTATAAACAAAATGAATTACGTTTTAGCCTAGAAATTTAAAATTATTAAAAAATATACATAAGTATGTATGTATGTTAAAACAAAATTTTAAATATAATTTTGAAAACATATTTTTCGAAATGATTTCGCTTGAACTTGACATTGAATGGCATTTACAAGAAATATACAATGCTATAAAAATAAATTATATTTTATACTAAATATATGTATGTGTATATATATATATATATAAAGAAAATAAAAACAACAAATGGTGGTGTTAAACATTCACAGATTTCAAATACGAGTATACAGCAAATAACACGTGAGTGTTAAAATAGTATATAAATTATTTTTATTTGGTTCTTAATTTATTTTCTTTATAAAGCTCACAAGATTAACATTAAAGCCAAAATAGCTACAAAATCAATTTGAAAAATAGTTTTGTTAGAAATGTCACACATTTTTCTGAAACAATATAGACTTTTTAAAAATTAATTTAATTTAATTTTGTTCATGGCTAATACAAAATGTTGTTAATTCTTTTAGTTTGCTAATGAAAACATTATACGAACTTGTATAAAAATAACAAATACTCGTAACATAAATTTATAAAAACAGAAAAACTGTCTACATCGAGTATACACATTTTATTGTATTGAATTGTAGCAAAATATTGCTATGATGTCATTAAATAATACAACAATAAAATGTGTTTGAAGCCAAAAACCACTACAATTTTATATTGTAGATATTTTTAATACGGAATATAACAATTTTATTCTTAATGATGATGATATATAGTCGTATGATATAAGGCGTATAGTTGTTGTTTAAGCTATTCACATTTAACATTTTTACTTTTTCTTTTTGGTTTAATAAAAGCCTTTTATTTAATACATAACACCAAATAATAATTATTTGAAAAAATTTGTTTATTTTTGTTTTATTTGAAATTCACACTGGTGACGCCAAATTGTTGGTATTTTTGATGTAGGTTTGTTTAGATTTAATTTAATTTATATTTTCTAGTTTTATTTATTTCACAAATTAGCTGGCAATTCAAATAGAAATATAATTATATTTGATTTTTTTTTGAAAAGAGATTAGATAAATCGGTATATTTACTTTAGGATTTGTTTGTTATTGTCCCCATATTGTTATTAAAAACTTGAAATTATCATATCTGTCAGCTTTTTATATTCATCTTCAAAGCAGTCTATGGATTTGTGGGTTCTTTCTGCAATACAAAGTTAAATTTAACGAAAAGCTCATTTCAAACTTGAAACAAAATTTAAATACTCAAAATTTAGATATTCAAATGTTGAAAGATTGAAATACAAATATTGAAATGTTGAAATAATCAAATACTCAAATTTTGCAAAATTTATGTGAAAAATATTGAAATGTTGAAATATTGAAATCTTGAAATATTGAAATATTAAAATATTAAAATATTGAAATATTGAAATATTAAAATATTGAAATATTAAAATATTGAAATGTTAAAATGTTGAAATATTTAAATATTGTAATGTGGAAATATTGAAATGTTGAAATATTCATGTATTCACTTTTGGGAAAATGTTTATTTTATCTCTATGTGGGATCAAATCTACGTGTTTGCTATGGCTATTGATTCTGTTTTAAAACTTTATATTATACATATCAATTTTGAAAACAAATTACGGATGTTAAATCCAATAATGATGGTTATCTATTAACGACTTCATGTGTTTCAAAATATTTTATGCATACATACTAACGGGTGATTTTTTAAAAGCTATAGGAAAGTTTTTCAAAAAAAAAACACATAAAATTCAGAAAAATTCATGAAATCTTTATTTGAATCGATAGTACGGTCTATCTATTAGTAGTAATTTGATGTTTGAAGATTATTTCATGCAAATGTTGACCTTGACTGCGACTCAAATGGTCCATCCGCTTAGTCCAATTTTGGCATACTCTTTCCAACATTTCGGCCGGTATCTCACGAATAAGTGCTTCAATGTTGTCTTCTAATGCGCCAATTGAAGCGGGCTTGTCTGTATAGACATGAGCTTTAACATAGCCCCACAAAAAATAGTCTAAAGGCGTTAAATCGCACGATCTAGGCGGCCAATTGACCGGTCCCGAACGTGAAATAAAATGTTCACCGAACTCGCCTCTCAATAAGTTCATTGTTGCGCGTGCTGTCTGGCATGTGGCACCGTCTTGTTGAAACCACATGTCATGCAAGTCAAGCTCTTGCATTTTGGGGGGGAAAAAAAGTTGGGTATCATCTCACGGCAGCGCTCACCATTCACAGTTACGTTACGATTCGCATCATCTTTGAAGAAGTGCGGTCCAATGATGCCACCAGCCCATAAACCGCACCAAACTGTGTTTTTTTCTGGATGCATTGGTAGCTCTTGCAATGCTTCTGGCTGATATTCACTCCAAAATCGACAATTCTGCTTATTTACATACCCATTGAGCCAAAAATGAGTTTCGTCGTTGAACACAATTTTTCGGTAATTCATCGCGCGATGAACTTTCTTAACAGAGCACGCATTTTGATACTAAAATTCAATAATTTGCAAGCGTTGTTCGTTTGTAAGACGATTCATGGTTAAATTATAGACCAAACTGAAGATGTTTGACAGTGAAACAAAACACGAAACGTGGGTCAGCTGTTTAAACCAGTGTTGCCAAAGAGATAATAGCTAAAAAATCACCCTTTATATGTAAGCTAAAACCATGTAGACCGTTAAAAATGTACATACCAATAAAAACACAAAACACAATCAATTTTCTTTAGATTGATTTCATGTAAGATTTTTCCTGTATATACGTTATATGTAAATAAACGGGCAAATATCATATAAAATCAAATTGTTTCCATAATACTATTACAAGTCTAAAAAATAATAATAAAA
Source organism: Bellardia bayeri (assembly GCA_950370525.1). Lineage (NCBI taxonomy): Eukaryota > Metazoa > Arthropoda > Insecta > Diptera > Calliphoridae > Bellardia > Bellardia bayeri. Next base: position 4,736,041 of record OX493268.1, read on the forward strand.
GAACATTGTTGGAATATAAAGAAATGAGAAAGAGCAGGAGGTAGATTGCACGAGGTACTAAAATCGAAATAAAAAACAAAGGAAAATAATTTGAATCAGACTTGCCTTGTCTCCCAACCAACCAAAAAAATAAGCTTATGACTGACATTGACTTTTTCAAGGATACAAATACACTAATACATAGACATGAACGTAAATTTGTTAAAATAGATATACATACATATAGGTTTATTAAATGTGTATGTGTGTATGTGATGTTTTATACAATTGTAACGACTACTTTAAATTTGATTATTGCCCATCAAAATAAATAGTAGATACTTAGAAACATTCGAATAATGCGGCAGTTCTGGGTGACTGTGTTGAAGTATCTATTAGTAGTAACTGAATTAATATTTTAACATTTTCGTGTTCGCGGCGGAAGCCAATTAACCCTAAATAGATTAGAAACTCTAAATGGTGTATAAAAAATAACTTTCTAAAGTGCAGTACAAACAAGTACAAACTGACTACATCGTAGATTACTTAGAGACTTTAAAGTGGCAATTGACTTCCCATTAGATAACCTGGGATATATAATGTAACAAATTAAGTATATCAAAGAGTATATATGTACATGTTTAATGGACAAAAAACATGTAAACAAATTTTTGTTTAAAAGGAGAACATTAACCACTTGCAAAACTGCTGGTGTAGACGACTACTAGGAGGCATAAAATACATAGAAATATACTTTGTGAATATATACAAACTAAAGTATCCTCGAAGTATGTGTGATTTTAACAAATCATGAACTCAAGTTCAATTATACAAAACTTTTTTGTTATTATTGAGCGTTCCCTCTCTGTCTGCTCCCTTACAAAAAATCTTGTGTTTAAGAAAAAAAACCCATAAGGGTTGTTTTCATGTTATATTTGAAGGAAGGGGTATCAGGAAATAGCTGGGGGAAATTTATACGATATTTGAGGGTTTTTGTTTCAGTTAAATGTTTACTTGTTTTTTCAGTACATCAACAAACGACATCATTAGGTGGGTGTTATTTATAATTTTTGTGGTAAAATATATTTTAAACGAAAAACTGTAATACTTATTTTGTTTTGTGATATTAGGGAAGGAGAAACTAGTTATTATTTTCTACGAACATTAAGACAACTTGTCGTATAATAAAGAAATATTTTATTGATTTCTGATACTAGATATTTATAATATATTAAATTAAATTTATTATTTGTAAACAAAAATTAACATTATTTCTAGACATATATTTTTGCTGCCATTAAACTATTAAATTGTTTTTAGAGAAACCTGTTGCGATTACACTTCAAGAAATGTTTTTTTGTTATATTCTTAAATTTTGTGTTAATGTCCTACTTTCCCTTTCAGTTAATTTAACTTTTATTAATACTACCACATACTATTTTTGCCAATAAAAACTTAAGTAAAACTTGTTTGAAATTACTTTGAAATAAGTTTATTTTCTGTTGGTAATAAAAATAAACATTTTATTAACCGGCTAAAGCGTTAAAAAACTAAATGGGATTTTTAAAAAAGGTGATTTTTATCACCAACAGACAAGTTTATCATCTCACATATTTGACAAAAGATATGGTTAGTGTTTGAAAAAGCAAAGAGTTTTTTCTGCATATATAGTTAAATTATTATTTCTATTTTTTTGCAAAATCACTCCAGAAATGTCTGAATTATCATTTCTAAATTTTAACATTTTTTTTTATAAGTAGTGACTGGATGACTTTTCTGTAGAGAAGTTTGCAAAAACATTTTTACCGTAGGCCTAGTTAAATTATAATTTCTTTTTAATATTTCAAATACCATATCAGTTTCAAACTTTTATTTAAATTATTAAAAAATTTAAATCTAAATACATATAAGTTCGAAAGTGTTATTTAATTTTGTGTTTAAACTTTTTGTTGATTTATAAAATTTAATTTCATAAATAGTAGAAACTTTGTTAATACCAACTTTGACTGCCTTGAGCCATAAATTAGTTTTCAAATACAATTTCATTTGTATTAACTTTTCTTTTTTTTTTTTAATAATTTCATTGCTAGTCAGCGTTAAAAGATTGAGCAGTATTAACTAAAGAAAACATTATATGTACATTTAGTTTGTTTTTATAGCAATTAATATTGTTTGCTTAAAGTACTACTAGCGCCAGTTTGAAAAAAAACACACATTAATTAAAAACAAAATTTTAAGTAAGAAACTAAAATAGAAAATGTGATTCTCTATATTCAGAGCATAAATATAACTAATTTGCTGTATTTTAAATTTGCAACTAATGTTTTAAATATATTTTCTGTTTCCGTGTAGTTTTTAAACATTGGAGTACATGAGTAGTTTTTTTTTTGTATATTTGATCTTTGCAGAAGAGTGATTAATGTTCAAAATGAACAGCCCAATTCTAAAAAATACGAAATGTTAATGAGTAAATAGTTTAATGAACTTTTCCATACGACAGTGTCTGTTGTTATAGCCAGCTTGTGTTTATTCTCTTCTTTCCACTGATTTATGCTGAACTGAACAACAACAAAAAGCGTATAAATTTAAAATTTACCTAAATTAAATTGTTTGTATAATTTTTTTTTTTTTGGCTTTGAGGCGGTATCTAAAACCTTACTATATGGTTCTATGTAATTTATTTTTTCAGAGGTTTACATTAATTAAAAATAAATTCAACTAATGATAAAAAATGAGGTTAACCGGAGTGAAATTTTAGGAAATAATAGGGGTGTTGAAGATAACTTAATGAAATGGTTTTCAATGAAAACTACAATTTGTTGTATGTAGTTTTACAAAACCTCATCCACCGTAAAATATGATAATTTTAGTCTCCAAATCGAGACTTGCCACTAATTTTATTGTGATTTATGATCTGTGAATAGCCCTGATTTTACAATTAATTAGTTTGTTGTTTGTGTTTTTATCAATGTTTAATGTCTAAAAAATTTTGCAATATACATACATACATACATACATGTACATACGAGTATACTCAAACGCATGCACTATCTTACTTATTAAATAAATACTGCAGCAATAACAAAACAAAATAAATAAAAAACGATAAGAAATAAAAACAATACTCCAAGTTTTTCAATTGTTCCATTAAATAAATCCCTACACCAGGGTGGCAGCATAAGTTAGTCAATCTAACTATTTGCGATTTCTATAAAATTTATTTGAAATTCAATTAATTGTATACGAGTATAAATTAATATTTTGCCATTTCCCTAGAAAAGTTGTCGACTTCATGAAGACTTTTTTCTAGAAAAGTTGTGGCGCCTGGATGGCATACTTTTCTCTAGAAAAGTTGTGCCGCCTGAAGCCTGAATGAGTGACTTTTCCATAAGAAGGTGACTGGCATTTCTATAGAAAAGCTGTCACCTGGATGACTGCCGGCAAAATTACTTTTTACAAATATTTGCAATAAAAAACACAATTGTAAAAAATTGAATCGGAAACTGTTTTTTTTTTTTTTTTTGTAAAAAAGCAGTTTTGTATAAAAATCAAATTTTCTCAAATATAATTTTTTGCAAACTGGTTTCTTCACAAAAACGTAACCGAAGGGTATTCAAGTTTCGTTACAACCGAATAAAATACTCTAACTTGTTGTTTGTTCCAATTCTAAAAACAATAACAACAACAGTTCACCTTATTATTATGAACTTAAGAAAAAAATATTTATAAACTATTGAATTTTTTCTTTAGTTTTTCCTCTGTTTTTTTTTTTTTTTTTTTTTTTATTAAAAATGAGGAATGATTTATTGATTTTTAAGTACTCTTATTATTATGTGGCTTATAAAAATATCTTTTATGTATTGACTGGCTCTATTTGCTGAACATATTAGACTCCCTTTATATCCCTCTCCCCCTCTATCAATATTTTCTACATTGAGGTTGACTATTGTAAGTAGGAATGTGCTGCGTGTATGTTAAATGTTACTAAATACTTTTCATGTCATTTTCAGTTCTTGTATAAGGACTGTCAGAAAATATGACAAGACAAGAAAGAAGCCTTAATATTGTGTGTACAAGTGAAAAACCATAACTAGGGATTTTCTGTTTTGAGATTATGTTGCTGGTGCTGTTATCATGTTTATTTAGTATATGTATATGATAGTACTCAACATAATAATGAACAACATATGGAATGATGGTTAGGGGAATAGTAGAATATGTCCAAAGAAATGTGTCTACCAGGCAAGAAAAAGAAAAAGCCAACAACAGTGTTTTTCATATCTACATGTTAGCTAAGGAATTAAGATTTAAAGATTTATTTTTGACAACCGATAAGACAGCAATAATTTTAAGTGTTTCTTTTTAATATGTTTAGAGATTTAAAAGTCCCTTAAGATTTTCTTAAACTATTTTGCTAAGGGTTTCATTATGTGTTGTTCATTTCTATATAAAAATAAATTAAATCAACTTTTTTTCTTGTCATGAATTGTAGCAACACGGCTTTAAAATATTATTATAATTGATGTTATTACCAAAATGAAATACATTTTGACCCCTTTCCACACTTTCTTAAACAAATTTAGCCACTTTACAATCTAAGAGCCATCCCTAAATACCGGCGGTAAGCGGCACGTTCATTAACGCTGAGCGTTAACGCTGATACCCCATCCCTAAACAAAAGCGGCAACGTTATGTCAAAACGATAAAAACAGGGTTATCAAACAAATAAATAAAACGACCCTGTTTATTGTTACAGCTGGAAATTGTTGTTTTATTTTTCTTTTTTTTTTGTTTTGTTTTCTTTTGCAACTAACTTTACTATGGAACGCCATGTCAAAAGCGGATTTTCCAATAGCAAAGCGTTGCCGCCGTGTTGTTTCGGTATGCTCCACACAAAATGTATGATCATGAGAAATTTAGGGATGACTCTAAGCTAGATATCGTATTACTTTGTTCTTTAACTATTTTCAAAGTTGTTTACTCGTCTCTCTCTCTCTCTCTCTCTATCTGTCTTAATAAACTAATTATGTTTATTTTAATTAAAGACATTTCTATGCTAATCTGTTTAATAATAATATTGAATAACAAATAAATCTCTTTTATTCCTACCCCAACTTATTTCTGTTTATCAATTCAAAGTATCTTTTATATAAACTTTCCAGTGAGCTGAAGCATACAACTAACAAATCACTGTCATCATCAGCATAAACTTCATCAAAATAAAAAAAATCTCTTAATACATAAGTTTTAATTATAAAACTAAATAAAAACATATGTTGCTGTTGTTTAATAACAATTGTAAATATTGTTGGTTTATGGCTGTTTTGCTATTGTTTACGCTTTCTAAGTTTTTTTTTTTAATTATTCCAAACGAAATTACATTCATTCATTACACATTATAAAAGTCAAAATGTTTTCTGTTTTGTGTTTAATGTTTAAACAAATTTATGCAAAAAGTTATAAGGAATTTCATTGGAGAGAAGAAAACAGAAAATAAGAAGTTTTAAAAGAAAATGTTGAAACAAAACTCATTTGCTACAATGTTTATCTTGATTATATTTTTGGGATTTTTTTTTGCACAAATTCAAATGTATTTTATATTATACTAGATGGCATTTGCTCGCGTTGCTACGCCACCAATTAAAATTAATTTGAAAGAAAGGCATTACACAAATATTCAATTCATTTTGAGTAATTTTAATGATTTTGTTCATTTTGAAAAAAGTAGGCGGCCGAAAAAAGTATTCTTAGTCATGCCGGAGTCTTAGTTATATCCCGTCAAAGTTTTAGTAAGGTCGGTCCAGCGGTCTGGCCTTCCCGGCAGGCGTTGTAATTAATTAAAAAAAGTGGGCGTTAGATTAGGCGTGTTCATACCAACTCAGAAACACAACAACTTTGCCAAAGATTTACGATTCTATAAAGGACATGAAAGTGGTCGTGGCACATAACATTTTTATTTTTACCTCGCCTTCAGTAAGATGTGTATACAACATGTTTGAAGTAAATCTGTAAAAATCCATGCAGAAGCAATTAATCAATTTAAAAAAATGGGCGTTAAAGTAGTCGTCAGAAACCTTCCCTGGCTCATGCACAACAACTTTGCCGAAGATAATAACATGATCAGATGCATAGTTTGCGAGAATAGAATAGTAGAAATGAAAGTACCAATATAAGTGTACTGAAAATTGGCCCTTTTTATATCTTTATATTTGAGTCATGAATATCATGTTCTGGGTACTTTTTTGTGTGGATGAAAGAATATTTTATATTTTTTTATTTTTAAATTGAATAAATAATATCAATTGTCCCTTTTTTGTCACCCGTTAAAAAATAATTTTCAAAAAAGTACCTACTAATTATCCGTAATATATACTATTTGCAAATAATAGTTCATGGAATTTTTACTGAGAAATACATTTTGATAAAAAAGTACCAAAAAAGAATAAAATTTTTAGGCCATAGGAATTCGAATTTCAAAAAAGTACCAACAAGATTTCTAGTCTTTATTGATCTGAGCCAGATGCATTTAATATAGTATTTCTATGTTTATTTATGTAGGAGATATACATGTTAACGAAGCGTTCTACGGGGACTATTTTTACCGATTTTTTCGAATTTCAAAAAAGTACCAGACACCTGTCGGCTCTTTTTTTTTGATTAAAGGGGGACGCATTTAAAATATTATTTCTAAGTTTATTTGTTTTGGAGATATAGAGGTACTACCCGTTTTTACCCCTTTTGTCGCCCTTAGCGACCGAATTTCCAAAAATCCCTTTTTAGTGGATCTACATGTTGTAAAAGGAACCCATTAGCCGAATTTCAAGTTTCTAGCTTTTGCATCAGCTTAAAAGGGAACCCAGGAGGAACTTCTGTGTCAGTATATTTAAACGTTGTCGACTTTATGCTGACCTTTTCTATAGAAAAGTTGCCGACTTGGTGCCGACTTTTTCTATAGAAAAGTTGTCGACTACATGATGAATTTTTCTATAATAATAATAATCTATAGAAAAATAGTCGATGATTTCGTGTCGACTAAATGAAGATTTCTTCTGTAAAAAAAAAAAGTTATCGACTTAATGATGACATTTCGTTTCATGACTATACACAAGTTTTAGTCTTAATGTCTTTTTTATAAAAAAACTGGTCATTATGACTTTTCCAACTTAATGAATTTAGAATTCTTTTTTAATAGAATTTTCTTTTTGTATATACTAAAGCTAAGGACACTTAAGATTCCGCACAACCAATTTATTTCAACTGAAAGTGAAAATTCTTTAAAAATAAAATTAAAAGTTCTAAAATAAAAAAAATAATAAGTATCTATGTACGTGTTTTTTGATAATAATTTGCATTAAAAGCTGTTTCCTCCCTTGCTACCTCTCCCTATTTTAATAATTTTGTTTTGAAATTTCAGATAATATTTTTCTAAATACAACACTTAACTTCCTTTAAGATTTTTGCATTTTTTTTTTCATTAATAATTTTTTTTTTAATAAATACGAGTATATTTCCATATTAATGGCACCCGCTCTCTTCACACTTGTCACTTAAATGAATAATTGTCTGGCTGGTTGGCTGGCTGGTTTTGTCTGTCTAACCAAACGTCTGTTTGAATTTATATGTCTTCTTTAGCATTTGTATTTACAACGTATTTACATAAAATGCATTTTTAAGTGACAGAATTTATTACAATTTTAAAATATCAATGAGCAATTTAGTTTGTTTTTATTTCTATTACTGCTGCTATTGTTTTGTTGATGCTGTTTGTGGCTTTCAGTTTTGAAGAAGAAACAAATATTTTTGCCATTATTGTATGCATACAATTTATTCTAGATTTTGTTTAGAATACATATTTTTAAATGATTTTAAAATGTCAAATAATGAACCAAAGAAATAAACAGATTTTTTTTGATAACTGAAACGCACAAAGAGAATATTTGAAAGAAATGTTTGCATTAATTTTAACAAATATCGTAAGGTAGGGTCACACTAGGCAAATATTTACTCAAAAAGCTTAACCACTTATTTTTTTTTTGACTTTGTTTACTCTTACAAGAGTTTTGCAAGAACAAACAGCATCAAATAAATTAATATTAAATATTTGTTGTGCTTTGGCCCAAATAAAAAAAAAGTTTTTTTAAATAAATTTTTTTGGCAAATACATATATGCTAAATACATACCTTTACCGTGTACTATTTTAAATATTTAAATTAAAAAAAAATGTAAATGCTACAGAGAAAACATGTAAATAATAATTTTTGGAAATTAAAACTGATCTGTCACATATCTATGTATGTATATAGGTATTTTAAATGCTGTAGAAACTATATGCTTCCTAATTTGTTATTCAATTATAGCAAATAGAAATCAGTTTTACAAATCCCTTATGATAGCGCAATCCACTATCTTGTGCAAATGGTATTGCGTCATTGAATTTGCAAAAAGGTTTAGCATATTTTTGCTCTTGCTGTGCATTTTGTCAGTGTAGAGCAAACATATGCTAAACCTCGTTGCAAGTGCAATGATGCAATACCATTTGCACAATATTGTGAATTGCGCTGATATATTTCCCTCCTGTAGATTTGCATTTTCCTTAACATTAATTATTTCTTTGTTTTAAACACTAAAAAACAAAGATAATTTCAACAATGTTACTGATTAAGTGCCTTTTTTCATTTTATTCTTTAGCTGTTATTTTCTTTTTACTTTTTTTTTTATAATAAAATATAATGAATTGTAAAAAATCTGCCATATCAGCATCAGTTGTAATGAACACTTTTACTACATTCCCATTTTTTTTCATTTTATTCTTCAGTTTCTCATATAAGAACTTCCTGTTATTATGTTTATGCCCGCATAATATGTATTATGCTTGTATTTATCGTACGATATTAAACATTGTGCCATGGCAAGAGTTAATTTTGTTTTATAAAAATGAAATTTCAAATATTATAAATGATAAAAACTGATAGTAAATGACTTTTCATACATAAATTCCAACATATTTTGTCATTGTAAGAGAATTTTGTCGATTGTCAAAAATTAAATTAAAGGGCTTCTTTTGTCAACTTTTCTTTAGTCGTCAACTTTTCTATGCAAAAATTATCCAGTCGATAACTATTCTATGGAAAAGTCTTCCAGTCGCAAACTTTTTTTTATGAAACTATTCTATGGAAAATTCTTCCAGTCGCTAACTTTTTTTTATAAATAAGTTCCATTTTTAACTTTTTTATGGAAAAGTCTTTCAGTCTCTAACTTTTTTATAAAAATAACAATTAAAGATTTTAGTTATAAAACCAATATGTATAAATAAATGAATCACATTTTCAAATCACACAATTTTAAAAGAAAATTGAACTGACATTATAAAAAACCACAGTTTTTATACTCTTCAAAATAGTTTTTTCTTTTTGTTGTTATTGTTTGAAATACGATAAAAGCAAGTGTTTAAAAGCCCCTGCTGTTTTATATCCCAAAGAGATTGAATTGATTTGAAAAGTTTTCTTAAAAAAGAAGAAATAAACCCTTGTTTTTTTTTTAATTTTAATGAAAGATTCAGCAGAATTTTTCTTAAAAACAAAATATTTTAAATAAAAATTATAGTATTTGCACTATATACACTATAACTATTCATTTATATTGTTCGAGTAAAATGATGACCCAGTTTAGCTGTGGGAAAAAAACAGAACTAGAAGTATATAAAAGTTTATATTATACAAAAAAATACATGTCACTTTTATACGCAAAAAAAAATGGAAGAAATAAGAAATCATATAAGGAATAATAAGAGATGTAACATTTTTATTTCTAACAAGCAGCTGATGCTTCAAGCAATTTATTTTTTTTTTATTTTCTTTTTATATTTTTAATATTTATGTTAAACCAACATATCATAGTATTTTAAGGTGGAAAATGTTTGTAATTTTCTTGAAATTTTTCTACTTTCATAAATGTTTTTTATTTCATATGCTCGTATTTATGTACATACATATGTATGTATGTATATGTATGTAATTTTTTTTTTAATATAAATTTAAATTAATGTTTTTTAATTTTCTTTAGGCGTCCTTCAAATTTATCAGTTGTTTGGACTAGACGTTCACGACGCGTTGCTTCGGCACCGCTGCCTTGGGAACCTGATATGATGAATCCGCTGGTCGGTAATGTCTCTTGGCCAGTTCCCGATAATCATTGTATAACAGTGACTCTCTTTAAGGATCCCCGCACCCACGAATTAGAAGATAAAGATTGGACTTTTGTTATAGAAGATGTAAGTATGATTTTTTTTGTTTGTTCCTTCAAACATATTTTTCAAATTACTTTCTTTTGTTATGCTTGTTGTTGTTGTCATAATGACAGCAAAATTATATGAGAGTGCACTTTCCATTGGTATATACATATGTATGTATGTATGTATGTACGTATGTATGTACTTTAAGCAAGTGTGTGTCAACGTACAATATTTGACCTAGTTTCATTTTTGGTTTTTATTACATTTTACATTGTAAATAGAATTGTACACACATACACAGAGTACATAGAAAATTTATTTATTTATGTATGATTTCATGTGTTTCTCGTTGTCTATCATGAACTGTTTAGAACTAGATCATCATGCATAATGACAGACAAAACTGAAAATATTAAATGAGGGTTAATTTTGGTTTCATCATAATCGTTTAGAATTTATGCTTCTTTAAGTGCTTAAACTGACTAAGTATAAAATAAAGGTAATTATGTTTACTCAAAAGAAACTTTTGAATTGGTGTGGAATAATGAGTGTGGAGATGTACTTAACTTTTTTGAGAGACTGTTTGTGGATAGTGCTGTGTAGTTAAGTTTAGCAAGAAAAACATTTTGGCAAAAACATTTCGCTTAGACAGATAATTTCGTAAAGCTTAAATTTCAATAAATAAATTAACAAATTAAAAATATTTCCATAGAAAAGTCAAAAAGACGAAATCATTTCAATGGAAAAGTCATCAAACAGAATACCTTTTAATATAAAAGTCAACTAAATGAAAATATTTCTATAGAAAGTCATCTAGAGGAAAAGTTTATTTAATAGAAATCATCAAAATGTAAAGTCCTCTATAGAAATCAAAACTGCAACTTTTTTTTAAAGAAAAAGACATTAGCTACAAATTTTCCGTAATAAGAGTCATTAAATATTCTAAAAAAAAGAAAAAAAAGAGAAGACTTTATCGTAACTTTTCTAAAGAAAGCGAAAGACATATAGAAAATGACATTTGCGTTAACTTTTCTATGCAAAATGCCATCAGTAACAAATGTTCGATAGAAAAGAGTCATCAATGACAACTTTACTAGATAAAAGAATCATCAGCGAAAAACTTGTCTACAGAAAAAGTGATCAGCGATAACTGTTTTATAGAAAAAAGTAATCAGCGATAACTGTTTTATAGAAAAGATTCATCAACGACAACTTTACTAAATAAAAGAGTCATCAGCAAAAAACTATAGAAAAGAGACATCAGCGGCAACATTAGAAAATATATAAAAAAGTCATCAGATTTCTATAGAAATTTTCGATTTATTTTGGTGTTTAGATTAAATCCTCTTATTTTCTGGTTCCCTTATATAGTCGGTACTTATTAAAACCCCTTACGAATTTAATAATTCAGCTAACTTTAAATTACAACGTGCAGTGTATTTAAGAAATATTCTTGTTAAAATAACAAATCCTTGGACAGAACTATCATGCAGAGACTCCACACTAAAAAAATATGTAGTTCCTATGGTTACAAAAGATACAATGTACTTTTCTTTCAATTCAAGTTGTTTGAAGGCTCATTTGTGTTGTTGCAACATAAAGAAAATAATTAATTATAAAACTTTGCAAACAGGTTTGTTCCAAAGAAAACACGTTATTAGAGAGACCATTAGCTGTTCAAGCAAACTCAACTAATTTAAAACATCTAATGACAACAACACATTGTTATGTATCACATCATAAAAACAAAAATAAAATGCTATACTTAAAATTCTAAGCAACATTGTTGAAGTACTTACGCATTGTTAAAAAAAAAATACTTTCATTAAAGAAGAAAGCAGGTGGATTTTTCAATGTTGAATGTTGTTTTTTTCTGTTTTCTTAAGCACCTTTTTCCATTTCAACAGTTTTTTTTACAAAATTTGTTAAAGATCAACTTGTTTTAATGCAGTATGTTTTAAACAGTTGTATCCTTTTTTGTTTGATAAATGTATAAGAATATTTTGTAAATTTTGTATGTCTGATTATTGATTTTTGATTTTTTTTTTACACAAACAAAATATTACCTTGAAATATGGTTGTTAACAATATAATTTTCTTGTCAACAGCAAAGAAAAAAAACAACAATATTTTACACTTCACAGCACTGGCCAAAAACCTTAAAACCACAATTAAATGAATAATTGTTTGTAAATGTTAAATCCCCCAGTGCAATAGTTGGCCAAATAATACAAGTGACTTTCAAAAATAAAAAAAGAAAGAAACAAACCTTTTAAAGGACAAAAACCTATACTTAACGAACGTTTTGAATTTCATCTGTGACCTTGGTTATTAAAAATGTTTCCCAAACCTTTAATGATTTGTAAGAAATGGGGAAATGTATACATAGATATTTATATTTGTTAGCTGATGTGTTGAGGGTTCATGTCTTGGCTAAATAAATTCTTTGTTAGTGCTTTCCTTAATTGTATGATTAATTTGTTTTTACAATTTTCATAACGTGCAGTAATTTAATCATACTTGAAACTCGCATATACAGAAATATATATACTTATATATAATTTAAGTCCGTTAATTAATAGTGACATTTGCAGACACAAAAACGCCTCCACGCATTAATTTATTTTTTGTTTAAGTTTTCTTCAACACCAACTAAAAGTTATGCGAGACAAAAAACATCAACGAAATAATATAAATAGCGGAAGGACTGTTTATGATTAAATGAAAGCAAAAGTACTTTCGATTAAATATGAAAAAACGTACAAGACGAAATGTGCTTGATGGGTTTTAAGAGGGGGCCTTATAACGCTTTTTTGAAAAGAAAAATCATTAGGCCGACAAGTTTTCTTTAGAAAAGTGTCGTTAAGGCGACCGGCCCAATCATGAATAAAAAATCCGCAAGAGTTTTTTCCCTTTTTTTTTAACATTAAATTTTAATAGGAAAAATGGGAAAAGGGAAAAAACTCCCACGGAATTTTTATTCATGATTGGGCGGGACATGTTTTCTATAGAAAAGTAATTAAGGAGACAAGTTTTCTATAGAAAAGTCTTTAGGGCAACAAGTTTTCTATAAAATAGTTTTTAGGGCGACAAGTTTTCTAAAGAAAAGTCGTTAGGCCAAGTTTTGTATAGAAAGAAAACATCATTAGGGCAACAACTTTAGATAAGTCAATAAGTCAACAACTTCTTGATAGAAAAGGTAATTAGCGACAACTTTCATATACTCAACTTTTCTGTAGAGAAAGATCCTCATCTTCAACTCATTAACTTCTTCAGTGGAACGATCTAAAGCAGTTACATTCCTCAACATTTTTACACAAATACCTCAGAGCCTTAACTTTCCCACTCCTGGATTCATTATTCATAACATTCACTTTTTCCTAAAGACACCAACAAAAATCATAACACAAAGTTACACCACATTTCAGCATGTGCATATTAAAAAGTCTGGAAGCATGTGTGTAGGTGTTAAAATATTATTACTTACATTTAAACTTGATGAAAATCAAAATTGAAAAGCGAAAAATTTGCTCATGTTGTAATGAATTGAAAAATCATGTACATACATAGTTTTTTTTAACGATACTTTACATTTAATTTTTTACGAACAAAAATAAACACAGACAAATGTTAACAACAGCACGTTTATTGCGAAAAATCGATTTTATAAAATATTTTCTGGCCAATAGAATATCTACCATATTTTTATAATTGTTGTAGTAGCAAAACTGAAATTGTATTTGCTTAGCAGTTGTTGGCCATATTTAATAAAAACGGGTAAAGTTTTAAATGTAAATAATTCTTCTATGTTTGTTGTACGATTAGTTTTGGTCACGCACCAAACATTTAAAACGGAAATAAATATAGACATACAAGCTTATGCAACATATAACAGTGGTGGGCAGAGAGAGAGAGAACATTTACTATGGTTTAAAATATCTCTACTATAATCTGAATAGATATTGATTGTGATTTTTGTCTCTTATTAGTTAATTTGGATGAATTTCATTGAAATTCCTACTGGTTACGACCCGTAGTAGCCATGAGTGCCGACCACTGACTTATAAGCACTTTGTGTGATAGTTAAAGAGCTTAAAACGTTTTAGAAAAAATTGCAATAAATACGTAAACTACAAATTGTGTGTTTACATTTAAACTGTATTTTTTATTGTATAATTGTGAAACAAACTGTAAAATATATACATACATACATAAATCATATAAAGCCTGTGCTTATACTGTTATAAAATGTGATTTTAATAAGGCTCTAATATTAATTTTTTCTTTTTGCAAATTGCCTCTTGCAGATAACACCAATGGGTAAAAAGCGTGTTTTAGCCAATGCCAACATAAATATGCGTAAATATGCCAGTATTGAATCAACGCAACAAAGTTTCACCTTAAGTTTAAAACCGGTATCACGTAAAGTGACTGCTGCCGAATTAGAATTGACCATAAGTTGTGTATTTTTGCGTGAAGGCAAAGCTACGTAAGTTTGTTTTAATACATGAATATTTCCATTACTATTTAATTGCGTTAAATAATAAATATTTATCTTTAATAGAGATGAAGACATGCAAAGTGTGGTCTCCTTAATGTCTGTAAACAATAACTGTGATGTAGCACCTTTGGATGATTTAGAAGATATACCGGATTTAGAAAATTCAGCCGATATTTCAGATCATTTGTATGATTTCACACAGCAATTGGAACAAATGACTACCAGTCTAAATGGTTGCATGGATTTACCAACGCCTTTGAGTGGTAAGTTTTTGATTTCGTTTTTGTTTTGTTTATAAATGTTGAACTTATAACGTATTATTATGTACATTAATATAACAATATATATGTAGTAGTATGTATTTGAACTATACTGAATATTTAATACACTTATGTATAAATAATTTTTTAATTGTATTAATTTGTAGTAAATGAGAACAATTGGTTTTAGTTGTAAAGCAATAAGGTTCTTTATATTCCATATACTGTAATCCTTGTTATATAAAACCGACTACGCTCTAGATTTACCCTTTATGGAGTAATGTTGAGGTCTACTTATGACGTACATAACAACTGTGTACAATAAGCAAATATTGATTAGACGGTCTAATGTTTTCAAGAGTACTGGCTACAGACTGAGCTTTATTTAAAATTTATCAACTTCGAGTGACTTTATCTCAGCCTTAAGTATAAATGACAACAAACTCTCTTCGCTTTTGTCCATAACCAGCCAACTCCTATAGATATCCTTTAGCCCGTGTTCGAAGATATTTCATGCCATTAAGTCATTACTAGATTCAAGATAAAAAAGAAAGCCCACCCCCTTTCAAACTACAGCCTTATAAGAATACACAAATAAATAATATTAATAAAATAAATATAAAGTAACCAAATTTATTAAATATACTCGCTAATGCTAAAAGCTTTTTAATATACATATTTGTTATTTTGTTTTTTTTTGTGCAGAAAATATTGTTTTGAATATTTGCTTTTCATGATTTTAAATGGGCTTTGAACATTAAATATAAAATAGTTCGGTATCACACAGCATACTTTTACATACAAAAAAAATATAGGGAAATTTCTTAATATACCTAAATATTATTAGAAATTATTAGAATAAATATTAATGAAAATAAAAATGAAAATAAAAGAAAGCGGGAAGTGAGCCTCCTTCTATTCTACATGTGGAATTTCTACTTTTTTACATGGTACTAGTAGAAAATATTAGCTTTTTGTGGAAACAATTGTTCTCAGTCAAAAACAAAATTAATTTATACGAAACGTAGTTTATTTATGTAAAATTATTTGTATTTAAACTTGTAGTGTCTTTTGTAACATCATACTTAGATAAACATATTTAACATTAATATTAATTTGTTAATTGTAAACTTGTTCTATTTTTTATTCTCTTTTATCCCTTTTATAAAAAATATTTAAAAATCTAAAATCTAAAACAAAATTTCAAACAAATCTAATCAAAACATAATCAATTTGGCCACACTACATTATCATCATATATTAACTTATTTTGTGTATGTGTTTGTGTATTTAAACGTAAAACTATTGTCCTGTATTTAACTCTCTCTATACATAAATGATGTATTACAACTCCCTCCAAAAAAAAAAAAAACCATCCATATAAAATCCATAAATCCAACCACACCATTGATGTTACATTGTGTGTATGTGTATATGTAGTACCTTCTTTGTCAGAAGATCCAACTCCATTGGCTGAAGTTAATAATTTAAATTTTGAACTTGAATCAGATAAATATCCGTATTCACCCATGAACGAGTATAATGGTGATGATTTCAATGAGGATTTATTAAAAACACCAAGTGCTGCAGCAGCAACAACAACGGCAGCAGCATCGACACTGCCGACAACACAAAAAGTTCCTAGCGATGAACATTTAGCGGACAAAGCAACGAAATTAGATTTTAAAGCAGCTAAGATTGTAACCTCAACACCCATAGCCAAAGTTAATGACAAGAAAACTGAAGAAGTATGGCCTAAGATAGAGCGTGTACGTAAGGGTTTAAAATTCCCAGAAGAATATGATCAGCAACAACCCCAAACCAAAGAAACCTTAAACCACAAACCAGAACAGGACTCATTTAACTCTTTGGAGTATTCATTTGAGAAAATTAAATCTCTCGATTCTACACTAAGCGAATCCACAGTAACTGCCTCGGAAATTTCTATAGATGAGAAAACTAAAACGCCTGCTACAATGCTAATGACTACAGCAACAACTACTGCGAATAATAAAACTAAAGACACCCCCAAAACCGCAACAACAACAACGTCAAAAGATAACGATTTAACTAAAGATTTCCACAAGGATATAGCTAACAATCAAAAATCCGAACATAAACGTCCTGAGTTGCAACCTTTGAATCTAAAGAAATCCTATGAATCCATAGAACCATCTCCTGTACCCGCTCCACCCGCTAATAACAACCATAATAATACTAGTACCAACAATTCGAATGGTTATCTGTCGGTGAATTCACATCATCTTCATCCTCAGCAGCAACATAATAATACAACTACCACAAATAACTCATCAACGAAACCTGTGGAAAAGATTATACTCAAAGAGAATACTCCCGGTCAAGATTTACTGGAATGGTGCAAAGAAGTTACCAAAGATTATCCAAATGTTAAGGTTACCAATCTGACAACCAGTTGGCGCAATGGTATGGCATTCTGTGCAATTATTCATCATTTCGAACCAAGTCTAATGTGAGTAGAATTTTATGTAGTTAAGGTCAAGTGTTTTCATAAAAATTTCCAAAATTTTGCCTATAACCAACAACTGTTTAATTATGTAGCAACAAATAGTTTTTTGTTTTCTTCAACTATGTACATATTTAAGTTTTCTCTTTCATTTACCCATTTACAGAGACATGTCTAAGCTTACACCTCATGATGTGGTGGGTAATTGTCGCATAGCATTCGATGCGGCTGAATCATTGGGCATACCACGTGTCATTGAGCCACGTGATATGAGTTTATTGGCCGTACCCGATAAATTGGCAGTCATGACGTATTTACATCAATTGCGTGCTCATTTTACTGGCAAACAACTGCAAATTGAACAAATTGGTAATTAATTGAAATGCATAAATAAAAAAATATAAAAAAAAAAAAAACGAAACGAAACAAACAAATTAATAAAAAAACATATTTCTACTTGTTGCATTCTCCGCCTCTCAGGTCCCACATCTGACGAATCCAGCTATGTTATTGGCAATTATAAAACTGACAATATGTCATCACAAAATTTACTCAATTTATCACATTTGAAAGCACAACTCTTACATCAGAATTCTTTGGATGAGGATATCTTTGGTCTAGACTGTAATAAATCACAATTATCGCCAACGGCCAAAAAAGATGTTAAGAATTTAATATTGTCCGGTTCAAAGAGTATACTGGGTAAGGTGCTGTCGCCCACCAAGGACAAAAACACCATAAATGCTTCTCAACATTCTAATTTGAGTAATATGGCCGTGACAACAACTTCTTCGCCTTTAATCGAGGACAACAATGTGGCTTTAGATGAGGCGAACGAACGGGAGAAATTAAATTCTTCAAATCAGGAAAATATATCCTTTAATGCACAACAACCGGTTAAGGAACCCTCATCGCCCACATCATTAGATCCAAATACTACAAATGTAAGTGAAAGGAAAATAATAGAAAAATCTTTTTTTTATTTCTTTAAATATTTTTATTTTTTTAATTGTTGAGTTGTTTACAGCTTAGCTTACTTTATTAATTATTCATTTATTGTATTGAGTTTTATTTATAGCTGTTGTTTGGCTTTAATTTGTTTTGTTTATTTTTATTTTGTTGGCGCTTATAATTTTTTTTTTTAGAAAATTTTATCACGTCATAAAGAACAAAGTGAAAAGGCTCGTATCATGATGGAGAAATTAAGAATTTCTCAAAATGATAAAACTAATCACGATGTAAGTAGTATTTCTCATTATCATATCATTTAAATTTTTTTTAGTATTTTTAAGTTGTTTTTTTTTTTAAAAAAGCTTTTAGTTTCTTAAAGTTTTATTGTTATTTGAGTTTAATAAAGTTTCATTTAACAATGTTATAAAATTTAACCATTTTTTAATAAACATTAATTAATTGATTTATTATAAGTTGTTGCTGTAAAACTTGCTTTCAAATGTGAAGCAAAAGTATGCATTCATCAAAAGTTCTTACCTTTTGGTTAACACGAAGATCCAATTGTCTTTTAACAATTAGGCCAGGACGATTTTAACAGTTTGTTTCTGCCATGTTATTTCGGGGACATCTGACAAATCTGTTGTTTATTATTCTGTTACTGATATCAAACTGATCTGACACGAGTGGAAATATTTTACATATTGTCAAACATACAAAGCTCTATAGTCATATGACAAATCGTATAGACTTTGAAATAAATTATTAAAATTTAAAATTTTTTATAAAACAAAATGTGATATTTTAAATTTGATTGTGTAATTCTGCAGCTTATTTTTGTGGCAAATATAAAACAAACCCAGTTTTTCAGTATCACATTTCCTGCAGTTCAGTATATTGAACCACTTTAGAAAACCAAAAAAAATTAAAAAAATATTTTTGAATTAAATGTATTTGTATTAAACGTAACCGTTACTAAATATCTGTTAGTATAATATTTTACTTATTTTGAGTCCTCAAAAAAATTAATTTACTTAACTTTTCAAAAAACGAAATTTTTTACTGATTAATTATTATTTATTATATATAAATATACAATATAATATTATATTTAATATCAAACTGATTTCAAATCGACAATTGTTTGTTTTAATGTACACTTTGTAATAGTCCAAAACTAAATTTTAATGCTATTAATATGTTCCGCAAAAAAAAAAGTGACGCACAAATCGAAGATCTACTGATTCGTTTTAAAATTCAACAATGTTTAAATTGAAACCAATGACTTAAAGTTAACATCTCAAAAACAACATTCGCTAATTTGAAATTTTGAAACTAAAACTAAATCCTTCATATATTCCAGGAGGAACGTCAGCAACGTTTAAGAGAGCAAGCCAGACGTTTAATACTCGAAACACGCAACAAAAACTCCAACAACAGCAGTTTGGAAAGTCCCACATCACCCACAAAACCAAAACGCTACAATTTCACCTCAGAACGCACGATTTCGCCTATCAACAATACGCTCGAGTTAGATGAAAATGTTTCCGCATCGCCGAAACAACAATTGTCTCCAACGAAGAGAATAACACCACCACGTGATAATGACAGTAGTAGTAGTATAAATAAATTAAGTCCTAGTCATAGATTAAGTTTAACCAACGGTGGCAGTACTTTACAATCGTTCAATAATGTTATAGATAGAATAGCAACACCAAAGACCGAAAATATGGTGAGTTAAGAACATGGAAACAATTAACGAAAAATTAACTTTTTTATATTATTTTAGGGTGAAAAACTCTCGTATATACAATCTGAATTGGAGGCCCTGGAACGTGAACAGGTGGCGGTGGATCAAAAGGCCAACAGTTTGGAGAAGAAACTACGCGCTGTTATGGGCGGCAAACCAAGTAATAATAGAACTAAACCAAATTCATTTATTAGATTAATACGCAATAGTATTGGTGGTGGTGAAACTATACGCATTAAACTGTTAGATATAGAAAATGGTGAACTGTCGCTTACGCCCACGGGTAGTACAGATTCATCAACTGCTTCCTCTTCATCCTCAGTTTCAAGTGATGATGATAATGATGATGTTCATTTAAGACCTAATACAAGACGTTTGCGTAAACGTCAACATCCCAATATTAAAAGACAACGTTCACAATCATGTGTTGTAGAGTTGCAACATAACGAAAAAGCAACCACAACTGCAACCACACATATACAACAAAACAATATTAATAGTAATTGTAAAAACAATAATAATAACAATAACATGAACATGAACAGTAACAATAACCATAATACATCATCAATGATAACTACTACCTCAACACAGCCCTATAGTATATTATCCTCAGCTTCGTCCAATCATTCCTCTTGTGATAATTTCAAAATATGTA
Source organism: Bellardia bayeri (assembly GCA_950370525.1). Taxonomy (NCBI): domain Eukaryota; kingdom Metazoa; phylum Arthropoda; class Insecta; order Diptera; family Calliphoridae; genus Bellardia; species Bellardia bayeri. Next base: position 4,756,854 of record OX493268.1, read on the forward strand.
GTGATGAAGAAGAACAGCAAGTAGTCAAAAGACGTCATAGAAGACGTTCCACATCTCAAAGAAGATCAAGAAGTAGAAGCAAATGTGGTGGCGGTAAATGTTTTTCATACTGTTTACACAAATTACAGTTCTGTGCTGCTTTGCTTTTGTAGCAAACTAAACTAAACTAAAAAATTAAAAAAAATAAAAAAACAAATCTAAACCCAGCAAACTTGAAGCCTGCACTAAAACATAAACTTTAAAACAAATTAAACAAATTTTTCAGCTTTTTGCTGCAGCCTTTAGTAGAGTCCTGACAAGACAAAACAAGACATTTAAACCATAATATACTTTTGTTTATTATTAATTATTTCGTTGTATCAACTCATTAAAACCATTTCAATGTGTGTAAATTAACTGCGTTCCTTATTTTTAAGTTTCTTTTTTGTAACTCTCTAATAATTACAAACCACTAATCTCATCATTAATCAATGTTTTTTAACATGCCTATAAATGCTTTAGTTGTTAAACAATTCTACTTTTTCAAACTTGCAAAGTTCTTTTAGTAAAACTATATAGTAAAATAGGTGTGGTAACTAAGTTATATATATTTTTCTCTTTTTTAAACCCTTTAGTTACCGAAGAAACGGAAGAGCAATTATTATCTCAGTGGTTTACTTTGGTTAATAAAAAGAATGCTTTAATACGCCGACAAATGCAATTGAATTTACAGTAAGTTTACAGTTGGTTAAAATGTTAATAGAGATCTTTAAATTGTTAAATGTTGTTCCTTCTTCTTTTTTTTTTTTTAGCGAAAAAGAGTGTGAATTGGAACATAAGTATAATCTGCTTAAGGAGGAGCTGCGTGCTGCTCAATCGGTAGAAGATTGGCGCAAAACCGAAGCTCAGCGTGAGAAGGAACGTGTGCTTTTAGATAAATTGGTGGCAATTGTGGACAAACGTAATGAATTGGTGCAGTGTTTACACAACGAGGAGCAAGCGTAAGTTTTCAAACTTAAGTTTTAAATCAAAGTTTTCCTATAGGAAAACAACTACAAACATTTTAAGCATAATTAAGGCTTATACAAGCTTACATTTATTTAAATGCTGGTTGGAATTTTGTTAATTTAAAAAAATGTATACGTTTTAAAATTAATCATTTTTTACAAAACTAAAATGTAGCTTATAATTGTAGCAATTATAAAACAGAATCTGAATTACATTATCACATTTTCTACAGTCTAGGACTTAAACAAATTTTTATTTTTGGAAAAAGTACAAAAATATTTTCAAGTGAATTATATTTGTAAAAACACAACCGATATTGATTATCTGTTTTAGTTCATAAGCTTGAACATTAAGTAATACAAAAATATTATTTAATTGTCCTTTTTATTCTTTACAAAATTTTTCAAATATAAAAGTAAATCACCTAACATTTTTGTTAAAACTTTTTTAATACACTCAATTGTATTTACACTGAATTCTATGTCAAACTAGTTTCATAGCGATAATCGTATTTCGATTCGAAAAGAAAATCGTTCGAATTTGTATACTTTTTACATTGCATTTCGAAAGCTTTCTAATATTTATATAGTTTTAATATTAGAAATTTAAAATTGGTATTTAAATGCTAAAATTTGGAAATTTATGATTTATGACGAATGAAATATTTAAAATTTGTCTAAGTGATGCTGTGGCTTGTAATGTTAGCAATTATAAAGCATAATCCGTTTTTGATTATAGCATTTCCTAATGACCTTGAACCACTTTTTGCTTTTGGAAATTTTACGTATTTTTAAGTTAATAATCTTTTAAGAACAGAACAGATATTTAATAGCGGTGTACATAAATTTTTAGCTTACACATAAAGCCATGTAAATATACTATTTAATGGGACTTTTCATTCCTTTAAATAATTTTTGAAAAATAAAAGAAATTACCTTAAATTTTTTTTCAAAAAACTTTTTATACCTTCAATTGATTTCAATATGAAACTGTTTATAAAGCAATAGTGAACATTTAAATGTAATTTATGTTATTAAATCAAACCTTTAAAACTTTTCTCTTTCAGTATTGAGGATGATCATGAAATTGCTCGCAATTTGGAGCAAGTCAATATAAGTGGCAATAATGAAAAATGTGTTATTTGTTAAACAAGTATCGAAGAAACCATAAAATACAACTACAACAACAACCTAACGGAATTTAAGAGACTTCCATGACTGTGTGTTTTAAAACCAAAACAACCAAACATTTAGCAACCAACAACCGCATAAATTTACTTTTTTTTTTTAAACAAATGACAAAAACGGCGTTAAAAATATTAAAAACAAAAAAAAAAAAAAAAAAAAAAAAAAAAAAACAGAAAAGAAAATGGAAAAAACTAAGCGTGTAAACAAAATGTTCACAGATTTCCAAAACGAAATGGAAATCTTTATGTGTCTAGCTTTATATATTTTATAAAATATATACATACTTATATATTATATAATCAATAATAATTAACAAAATCATCAATATAAAAGACAATTATTTACGACTCTATCAAAAAGAAAGTATAACGATTAAAAAACTACACAATAAAAACAAAAATCAAGGATTTGAAAAAAATATAACAATATTTTGAACATTTAAACCAAAAATTAACACAAACAAAATAAAAAAAACTATTTTGAACATAAAACTCTATTAAAGAAAATGATAAGAAAGAAGAAACGCAAAAATATTTTTCGGTATAAAGTTTCGGTAAACAAAAAAAAAAAAGGATTCTATAAAACACAAAGTTATAAATGAAAAACAGAATTTCAAACATACATATATATTTAAAAACATACGTCCGTTAGCTATTTAAGTCTTGATAGTAACAAACAAAACACTGATACTTACTTACTTACTTACATATATCATGATAATTATTTAAAATAATATAACAATAAGACAATTTCTTCTATTTTATTATATCTTTTACACTTGAAAGAATTGTGCCATTTTCATTTCATTGTTTTCGTTCAGCAGATACTCACTTTTAAATTGTTTTTAAATTTATTTTAAACTTTTCAGTAATGAATGACAAGAAACATATTTTATTAAAGTTTTGTATATTTTGTTTAATAATTTGCTTCTCACCAAATATTTTATGTTTTGTAATGAAAGTAATGAAAAGATCATATTTTAGTTTAAGTTTTAGTTGTAGTTACCTAAAAAGTTTAAGAAAACTTAACTAAAAAAGAAACCCGAAACAACTAACTAAGTGTGTGTGATCCTATTTATAATTCATGTTTATAAAAAATTTTATTTATTTAACTGATTTTATTTGGTACCTTTATGTTTAGTTAATTTTAATTTCATTTAATTTATAATTAGTTATTCCTAAGTTAAGTTGTGTATATTATATTTTTTATTTAATTTTTCGTGTATAAAATGAATTCTCCTGCTTTTTTATGTAATTTATAATTACATTTAAAACTTTGCTTGTATGTTATTTTTTATTATTATTTTTTTTTAGTAAGTATTCCTTAATGAGAAAGCAAACATAATTTTTAGCGTTTCTTAGCTATGGTATTACTTAATAAAAGCAAAAAACTAACTGTGGTTATTTCGCATTAATAAAAACAAGAAATTAATATAATTACAAAATTATCTGATAAATCAAAAAAAAAATAAATAAAAACTGAATGAAATAAACCAGAAATTATATTTATCAAATGATAATAAAGAAAATATGTAAAGTGTTTTATTTAAGGGTTATACTCACTTTTACTGCATTTTCGGCAAATGTCTTTATTAATTTTCTTCTAAAAGTTACAAAAGTTTTCTTTTTATTTTCTGTGTAAGAAAGTTTTGTTCATAAAAATGTTATGCCCTGTGTATTATTAACAAAATCAGGCCTGTTACATTCTTTTCCGATAAATGACTAAAAATTTAATAATATTCAAAGATATTTATCTTAAGACTTCACTTTGTTTTTTATATTCACCCCTATTCTGACTTTCGATTACGTCTCCACATTCAGTTACGCTACGATCGAAAATTGGTATTCCAAACAAAAACTGAATCGAAAGAACAAAAAGAAGACAACAATGTTTACAAACCAATTTGTTACTATGAAATGTGTAATAGAAAGTTTGTTACTATTTTAATAAACAAAAGTCACAACAAACAATAAAAATAGGAAAATAAACAAAAAAATGGGCGATTAATAAGGAAAAATAATAAAAATAAAATAATACAAAAGACTTGTGAATTAATAATAATAAAAAGGTAATCATTTTTATTTGTAAAATATTATAGTGCTAAGAATCCTGTCAAGCCGGAGATGGTATTTTTAATTTTTGTATTTGAAGGAGAAATGGAATCCATAGCAGTGACTTTATTGGTGGAAGAGGAGAATAACGTGACTCAGAACACAGAGGTAAAGCTTAAATTAGCTTAATTAAATTTTTACTAAATCATAGTGAAAAGTAGAAAAAATTTCTTTAAGAAAACTTGCTCATTTTCTAAAAAAATTTTCATAGAAATTTATCTCAGATGCTGAACGATTTTCTCATTAAAATCTTGCTCAGTTTCTGAACGATTTTCTCATAGAAATCTTGCTCAGATTCTGAACGATTTTCTTCTAGTAACTCTTATTGGATTTTAAAGAATTTTTTTTCTTCTTGTAGAAAATTTGCTTGTATTCCGAATAATTTTGCAATTTTCGTCTGAAGATCAAAGCTCTTCAACTATGACTTCGGATATTTATATGTATAATGAATGTCTGTAGAAACGTTTTCTGCCTCTTATAAAACATCACAAGTCTTCTGTAAAGTGTTGGTCCAAATAATACATCTAGGTGGTATCAATTTGTGGTTCAAAAGTTTTCAATCGTTCTTTTTTTTATAATCACCCATATCGTGAATAAAAATTCCACATGAAATATGTTCCCTTTTATTTTTTTTAACATTGAATTTTAATAGGAAAAATTTGAAAAGGAAACAAATTTCATGTGGAATTTTTATTCACGATAGGGGTGAATAAAAATATTAAAACATTTAAGCTACCGAATTTTATGTGTGCAAGGCTTTAGTTTTTCTATATATTAACGCTGTTTTATAGATTTAAACATAATTAATTTGTTTTTAATAATTTGCAAAAATAATTTTAAATTAAAAACAACTTTACTGGCCATTTTACGTTTTGGTTTTTTTTATTTAATAAATTTCCCGTTTCTGTTTTTAAAATGTTTTTACATGTAAATTGTAAACATAATTTACTATATTTAAATTTTATTTAAAATTAACATAATTTGTCTCACTGTTTTGCTTAAAGCTTAAAAATAAGTGCACTTTTTTTAAATCTTTTCATAATTTCTAGGCTAAATTTAATTGTTAATGCAATAATTACATATTTATTTAATAATATAACTACATAAGGTTGTATATATACAAGGTTAAGTTTAGGATTAAATAATGGTCATTTTCAAAATACTTTTTGTTTGTTATAAAAAAAAGTATACATAGATTGTTTTACATATTTTTCTATAATAATTAGCTAATGGAAAACTTGTTTCAGTTTAAAAAGGGAAAACAATTTTATAGTTTGGTAGACTTTTTCAAGGTTGTTTCACATTCATGCTTTACTAAATACATTTAGTTTAGCTAGTTTGGAAGTTGCTTCAACTGTTCGTTTTAAGTTTTTTTTTTTTTTTTTTTTTTTTTTTTTGGTAGACAATTTGTTTAGTTGTTCCTACTATATTTGGAAGTTGTTTCAAATGTTTGTTTGTTTCACCTTTGAAATTTCACATTACGTTTCATTCTCACACCTTTAAAATCGGTGCGTAAAATGGAGGTAAGTTTTTGGTACATTACTTAAGATTTTGCCGGCTCCGCTGCATGCGTCACATGAGTAGCAGCTGCAGTATTAGTAGCTGTTGCAGCAGCAGCTGCTGCTTCAGCGGCCGCTGCTTGTCGTTTCTCTTCCTCCATTTCTAAGCGTTCCACTTTACGTATTTTACTTAGTTTTCCTTAGAAATAAAGAAAACAAATAAGTATATTTAATAAATATAAAAGAAAACTTATATATATACTTACTTGCACATTTCAGCATAATGGTACCCCACCATATGGACCAACCCCAGCCCACGAAACAGAATAGCACACAAAACAATTGGGCTACGGCTACAATGGTATTTATAATAAATGAACCCAAACGGGCTTTAGCACTGTCGTATTGTGAGAAACGTGGTATGCCCACGCAAAGACAAAACAAACCCGAGAGTAAAGTACCTTGTTTGGTATAAAAAAAAAGAAAGAAATTGTTGTTATTTTTGGCATTATAGAAAACTATTCCCGGCACTCACCTAATCCCGGCACTAGAACATTGCATATAGCACAAAACCAGGCCAAACATAGGGGCATCACCGGTATGGCTCCTTTCATTTTTGAGTTATATTCAATTAAATCTGCATGTAATTTACGACGATTGTCCTGGAAATATTACATTTTTAATATTAGTAAATGGAAATTGATTTGAACAGTTAAAGCCAATACAATTGCTTACCTCTGGTGGTGGCGCTCTAATACTGGCCCTACGACTGTCCGAAACCTCCACCTTCTTTTTACGACAGCATAGTAAAAAGTTACAAAAACGTTTGCAGCAGCCCCTAAAGTTACAAAAAAATAATCAAAATAAATTAAACCAGGAAACAAGTTCTCTTAAAGAGGAAGGTTCAGAATCTGAGCAAGTTTTCTTAAAGAAAATTCCCTTAAAAACTTGTTTGGATTCTAAACAATTTTGTCTTAGAAAACTTGCTACAATTTTGAAAAATTTTCATATGTATATGGGTCTGGTCACTTTTCTCATAGAACAATTGTTTAAACTTACGGCTTAGCTTCCATATCTTGGCCTTCCAGAACAGCCCCATCAGTGGTCGTTATACCCCTTTCGGGATCCTCCCAAGCTGCTGTAGAACCTCCGGCCACTGAGCTGACAGCCGAACTATGGACAGCACCTCGCTTCTTGCGACAAGGTATGCAAAAACAACACTTCTTTACCTCTGTTTCATCGCCCGTCTTTGGATCGATCTTGTTAACCGAACGACAACAGAAAATTTTACTCAAACACAAGCCGCATTTACTTTGTTTCGGAGGACCCATGGGTCGAAATGATGATGTGTCTTTGAATCGTTTTTCCTTTTGCAGTGATACCGATGAGTCCATCCTATCTTGGGGTTTTTTCCTACAGCTTTTGCAGCAATTAAGTTTTTGCCAACATGAGGTTTTCGACGTTTGCTTTTCATCGACTATTTCTAGGTGTGTGGTGGTGGCACTACTGGTGGCTGAGAGTACTGGCTGTTCGGCCTCATCTTTGGCCGAGGATTTTCTGCGTTGACAACAGCGTGAACAACGCAAACGACGACATGGCATACAGAATTTAGCACAACAGCGACAACAGCCTTTGGGTGTGGCTTCGTCTTCGTCTGAGAGGGATTTGTTTTCCAAATACTCTTGACTGCCGGATCTGGAAGTAGAGGTGAGAGAAAATAGATTATTAATAATTAAACTAAATACAGGAATTTAAAAAAAATCCATTGGTTTTCGTTGAGTTGAGTCAACTGTGGAGCAGTATATTGTTTTATGTAGAGAAGAAGGCTAGTTTTCGCTCGATACACGAGTGCATAATTGTTAGTGTTAATCTGGGATATAAATGATTTATAGGCCCAGTGGCAATTTGTGGACTAGATTTAAATCTTAATATTACAAGAATATGTAAATAAGAAACAAGTAAAAGCATAGGAGCAGTTGGTAGTTTTGTCTTACATCCAAATTGCTAAACTCTGAACATTGTATAAGTTTTAAATTATAATTGTTATTTAATAGAAATATAAACGTATGTCAATAATTATTCTTGACCCTGCTAATAATAACATTGAATTTAAATATATACTGTCATAAAATTCAAAAATATGAGGAGACTTGCAGAAAAACAGATATGTATATTATGCAAATTTCAGAAGCCAAAGGTCATCACAAACAATTTCCTCTAACTACTAAAACAATTGTACAAACACAAAAATATAAGAATTATTCACATAACTATACTTTAAAATTTTGCTAAAATGAAAAAAAAATACCCGCAAGAAAAGGACAATTCAATGCCAATGTGTAAATATTATAGAAACGGAAACTCGTCATAATAGAATGCAGCAAACAAAGATTATATTTACATACATACTTTCATTTGCAAACAAAACGTTTTAAGCTCTAGTCTGTGATAAAATAAACCAAGAATAAACCCCCCGGCACTCCTCACAAGCGGAAGTGATACATTACCATATTGTGGATATAATGTCAAGATAATAATCTTTGTAATAATAAGCCATTAAATTTTAAGGACATTTCTACTTACTCTTTCACGAAACTTGTCAGTTATAACTGTTGTTTTTGTTGTTGTTTTTTGCTGCTTACTTTTTTCTACATTTTGCGGTTTTTTATTTATTTATTTATTTATTTATGAACTCAAGTGTTGGGGGGATATTTGATTGGTTTTTTGAAAGGGGGTGGTTTTTCAATTTGATTTCTTGCCATTTACCATTTTCATTGCATGTCTTAAGTTTTACATTACATGTAATGTAAAATATGCAAATATTGTGTTGTTTTGGAAAACTGAAAACTGAAAAAGCTGTGTTCGATATTAGTGAAAATTTAAATATTTATAAATATGACCTGATTTATTTGCACACTTACTGTGTTTTTAATTGTGTTAGTTTATAGTGATTGCAACTAAAGGTAGCAATTTTTCATTATTAAATGCAGTAACATGCCAAGAATTTCGTAGAAGCGTATGAGTAATATTAATTTATTGTATTTATCGAGGAAGTTTTTAAAGTAGTTTTTTTTTTTTTTTTTTTTTTTTGGTAAGAAATTCTGTTAAATAATCTTTTAAATTTTAGAATTTACTTGATTTTTCGAAAATCTGTTTATTGCCTATATATAATAAAATAGATAAAAATGGACAAAAATCGTGCAGAAATGCCTTTAAAATCCGACATTGTTGGGTTTGCTTCTAAGTACTAAGTACTGTAAATGTTGTTATAAAACGATACATTGAAACCTTAAGATTGAAAATAAAAAGAAAATTAAAATGCTACTAAAAGAAACCAAAAATGTTACTACAAAGAAAAAACGTTCCACAATGCAAAAATCCGAATCTCTGCATTAAACACAAAAATACCCAACACAACGTCCGATTGTTTGGAGCTTTTATTATACTAAAGCATTAAACACATTCACCACAGCAGGCTACCAACTACAATATGTCGAAAATAAAATACACACGTTTATATGTTTCTTTTAGTTGCACACACGCTTATATGTGAATGTTTATTTTGCTCTGCTGTCATCAAAGTACAGCAGGATAGAAAATATTAATCAATCGGGCCAATGTAGTTAGCGTAAGTTACTAATTACTGCGGCAACCAAAAATATGCTCTAAAAAATAGTTTTAAGCGCCTAAAATATACATTGAAAAACACTTTTAAGCGTTAAAAATATGCTCTATAGAGTGCAAAATAAGTACATGTGTTCATATAAAATTATATTTTTTTAAAAAAAAAATTGAAAACATGAACAAATGTTACAAATAAAATTAACCAAAAACCAGTTTAAATAAAATTCCATTATATTTTAATTTAATTAAAATGTCCTTAAAATTCAAACTGACAAGAATACAAAATAAAATCGTACAAAATTAATTTAAATTATTGTTGCAATAAATGACAAACATTTCGCTTAAATTTAGAAACAGGAAACTTTGTCTGTTTGATCGCAAAACGCTCTTGTACATTAAGAAAGTTCTTTCGACATCAACGGAAGTAATTGTTGTGAATTTGAAAGCAAATGGTATATTTCTCTGTTACTGCATTTTGGACTGATACTCCATTCAAACTTGCTGAAATATTATTCAATCTAGCAAAACCACAGTTCTTTTCAATTACAGTAGCAAGTTTTCTTTTTTATAATGTTGGCTGCCTGGCTGGCCATTTATGTCGTTAATTGCTTCCGTAGCGTCCGTTACCATCTTAATTTGCGCAGCAAAATGTATGCCAGATGTTTCCAGTTTAGTTATTGATGCTTCAAGAAATCCATAACTTGTTGCAATAAAAGTTAAATCTGCTTTGATTGTGCTGTCATGTAGAAGGTCTTGCGATATTTTTATTGAGGCTGTCTTCTCATTTCCCAACGCATCAAAAACTCGCACAATATTTTCATAGTTATTTGCATAGTAGTTTACGGCCGAAAGCCAAGTTCCCCATCGTGTGGTTATTGGTTGCGGAAGAAGTGGGAGCCCAGGTACTAGATATTTAAAAATCTCTACTCTAGATGGAGCCTTTAAAAATACTTTTTTTTTACTTTTGCAAATAACCTATCGACGTTAGCATACAGGCCTCGTATTTGCTCACATACTCGGTGCAGTCCGTGAGCAAGACAAGTCAAGTGAGTTATTTGTGGGTAAAATATCTGTATTACCCGGGCCGCTTTTACCATGTACAGTGCAGCATCTGATATAAAAAGCAGAATCGAATCTTTATCAAAGTTTTCACCTAAAAGGTTAATTGACTCCTCAAAAATCCGAGCAATAGTATTGTGATTTGCTTTGTATAAAAAATTACATTTTGAAAAATTCTTTATTTATTCATTACTCATACGCAGTGTATGTTTTTATAGTAGGCATATGCTCGGTGACGCATGAGTTATATAAATGTTGACATTAATGCTCATACGTGGTGCAGGCCATTTTTGTACATTATGGCGGTTGTTCTCTCAATGTTTGTTTAACCAAAAACTTACCGCCTGGCCCACGATGTCGAACGAACTTTTTATCGTATCTATTTTTTACTCAATCAAGTTTGTTTATTCCACAATCAAGTTTGTGTCTTAAATCTTATATAAGCGAACGTTATCGTTCGACATCGTGAGCCAGGGGTTTAATTTTCTTCAAATCTGCTTATTTAAAATTGGTGATCAAGCTAAACCAAAATTGGATCAAGTTTTTATTAAAACGAAATTAAATTTGTTTTCTAGTTTTTCAAAATTCGTTTAAAAAATTTTTGAATTTTTGTAATTTTAGATTTTTTGCGGTATCAAGTTATAATTGTTAATAATAACAAAAAGCTACTTTAAATTGTATATTTTCAATATTTTAACAAATAAATTGTTGCTACTTCAAGTCCAAACTTAAAGATCAAAATAAATTGCATAAATTTCCAGTACTTGGTTTTTAACTGATGGAGACAATTAGAAATTATTAAAATTATCACAGTATTTTTGTATCTCTTTTTACACGAATACTTTTAAAGATTCGATTATTGTTATATTTTTCATTTAATACTTTTACCTTAAGAAAAACCCACAAATAACTCACTTTGCAATTTGTTTAATGACTTCTTAATAACTAAATTAGCCTCATATTCTAAACACAAGCAACACAAACAAGTAAGTACTGAATAACTTTTGGGTATTTTCATATATTTTAGCATTAACTAAATTTGTATATATATTATGATTATGACAATTTTAATACTTTATGATATAAAAATATTAAATTACTTTATTATATTTTCTAAATATTTTTTTGTGCTTAGCTAAATCGAAAAAAAACACAACCTGACCGCTCAGCAAACTCAACTGAAATTTATTTTAATCAGGTGTTTATTCATTCATTCAACTTTTAGTAAAACAAAAAAAAATCTTAATGAAAACTAAAACCTACTCTAAACAATAAATGTTTAAAAGAAAAACACAGGTATTTTATCGTTAATATATGAAATAAAACTTTTACATTCTTTACTATTATACATAACGTAAGTGTAAAGTAACTACATAGACATGCCAGCAGACATACCTACGTATGAGCAATTTTAATTTTAAAGAAACTACAAAGTCATGGCAAAAACGAATTGTTTTTACCCTGCGCTAAATATCAACGTTATTATAGTCAGTGTAATTATCTAACATCAAACCAAACTTTACCGCTTTCTACCTTTTTTAGTAGATTGTGTAAAGTGTTTGTTTGTTATTGTTTATTTATTGTTGTTAAAGGCCTGCCAAAATAACAAAGTGAGTTTTATTTTATTACTACAACTATTACCTAAAAGTTGCTTAAAATATTGTAGTTGTTTTTTGGTATTTTCTAGCTCGTCACAAGGTCAATTTTGATTGTTTGTAATGTGTTGTTTCTTGTTCAGGTGCTTGAGGTTTTATAAAATATATGTTTTTTTTTTTGGTCAATGGTATGAGGGTTTTTGAAGTTAAGAGGAGTTTAAGTTATTTAATATGCAATAAATAACAATTCGTTTTTAATTGCTGACATGTTGTGGTAGTGCTGGTGGTTTTTATTGTTAGTGGGGTGATATGTACATTTTTGTAGTATAATAATTGGACAGTGTTATATACATATTAAAAAGAAGATATTTTAAAGCACGATGGCGACGTATCAAACTGATTTGACAAATAATATGTATGTATTGGTAATAAATAGTTTGAAGTAGCGGCGGCAGTGAAATCTAAATTGTTTTGATTTTCGTCAAACTCACATCAACATATACGTGTGAGATTTTTTTCACTAACACAATCAAAAAAAACTGAGTTTGTCAAATCAGTTTGATACATGGCCATTGTGCTTAACAAATTGTCATTCAATGATATTAACTAAATCTAAATACAGTTATTAAGTACTTTAGTGAAGCTTAAATAATAGTTTTCATTTTATTCCTCAGTACTGCAAATGTTCAAATATTTAAAAGAAAATATTATTTGAGTAATCAAAAAATTACCATTATTTACCCAATTTTACAACTTTCAAACGATTAGCCTCAATTTGTATAGCTGTTGCAAAGTAAATCAATTCTTAAGATCAGCTCCAGTTATCTAGATATTTTTTTGGAAATCTCACAAATGTCTTCTAAATCTGGTTATGGCTAAAACTTTTATGTCTAAATTCACAGCCTTTAGTTAGTTAATGGCAAAGGCTTAACTAATGATTCTTTATTCGCAATGCTTAGTTTGCCATAAGAATAACAAGCAATAGTTAAACAATAGTTAGTATTTTAGTTTACCAATGGTTAACTAATGACCGAGAATTCGGCCATTAGCAGCACAACTTCTTCCGGCTAAAGTTCTTATCTCAGTCATTAGTTAAAACAATAATTTAATAATGTTAGTTCTTCAATTTTTCTTAAATGCAAATCGAATATTTTACTCAACCGGCTGATAATTTAGAAGTTATTAAAACTTGCTGGAAATTAATCAACCTTTGATCATACTTAAAAAGTGTCAACAAACTTGTCTAAAATATTCTTTGGTGATGGCCTTGTTAAAAGATAGTTTTAGCAAATCTTTTTTCCTTTCATAATCGAGAAAACTTTCCCCGAAATTCCCAATGATATTCGTTTTGAAGTTTCCGGTAAATTTCGAGAATATATTTATTAGTTTTATTTTCGCTCAAATAAAACAGATTCATTGTGATTTGTAGCCAGTCGAATGATTTGATAATATCCATTGATATTTTCAATTTCAGTTAAAGAAACTTAAAAAAAAAAGAATTTTTGTAACACCAACTAAAACAAAATTCGGTCCTATAGACTGAATCATTTGATTAGCATTTAATTTGGCTATCACTATAGTCCCGATGTGAGAGAAACAGCCATACATACTTGTATACTTAATGGACATTTAAATTTTAAGTTCTTAAATAAATTATTAAGATACTTCACATTACAACTTTTAGGGATATTCATATTTAGAGAAAATAATAATAATAATACTGTTTTAAATACATTGTGATTTGAAAAAGTATTTTTTTAAATGTTTTCTAGATTAAACTTAGTAGCACGTCTTACTCGTACAGTTTTTAACAAAAGTATATCAATTATTGAACTTTGACCAATTATTTGAAAAATTGTCTGGTTTTTTGGCTAAATTAAATATTTCTCGAGAATAACAAAAGAACTCATCTCTTCGCCCTATAGAAATTTGTTCTATACTTAAACTTCTACGATTGACCTGGTAGTCTAACAGACACCAACAAACATAAAAAAAGACATTTGCAAATTGATGATATGTCAAAAAACTGCATTTAACACGAATTGTCCTTTTTGATTAGAAAAATTATTATATTAATAAAAACTTACACTAATGACTAAGAAACAAAAATAGTTTTACAAATTTTACGAAACAGCCTTTGGAAAATATGGAATTGTGATAACAAAACCAGCTCACCCACAGAGGGTTAATAAGGCAAGGAGAGTGCTGGCCATTTTGTAAAATATTATTATATTAAATAACTACGGGACTTGCTAGCCTTATTATCGAGAATATGATATATTTCAATTCAGCCTTTATGCGAAAATTACATTTTCAAATTCTTTGTGCGAAACGTATTTAATTAATGTAGCGTCAAAAAACTTTAAAAAACACACAAGGTTTTCTGTTAATTTTTCTATTATAATGTTTCTGTATTATTGAATATATGAAAATAACGTATTTGTAATTCATTAATGTTAATGCAATCATAAGCGTTCAAAATTGCTTTTAAATTGCTACCTGCACTTTGCGCACGAGGTTTAAATGGCCAGCCAGACGGTCGAAATTATTAAATCTTGTTTCTGAGTCGATTGGCATACTTTAAGATAGGCGCTAGATATTAGTAATAATATTTTTATCATTTACAATTATCAGCACAAATCCAGGCTTTACAATTTTTTACCCTCCCCTCTGGTATTTGTGTGGTAAAAACCGATTGCACTATCAAATTCTTCAAATTGTTCACCATTTTTCAATTATCTGCAGAAATGTTTTCATGTTCTGAAAAGGGTCCAGGAAAAAATACTCCTAATTCAATGAGGTTAATTTCGAGACAAATCGTTGAACAATTTTATTTAATGGATTCCTGTGTAATAATACTTGTATTACATTAATTGTGTAAGTACTGATTTTCGTATGGGTGGCAAGGAACCGTTTAGTTTCAATAACGAATATTAACAACTCATTTAAAAATATTGATCGTATATCCGGCTTGTGTTTTAAATCATTTTTGGATATTATGAAATATTTCTTGTTTTTATAATATAAATAATATTTAATAAATTTTGTTGGTTTTTTAACTCTGGTTTAAAGAGTTCGCAATTTTTAATTACTAATTTTTATTTTAATAAGAAATGATTTATCTCCATTTCTTTACCCAAGCTTTTGCTAGTGCAAATAAATAAACAATAGATGGACGTAAACCTATGGCACTGCACTTTCCAAATAAACACAGTACATATGTACTTACCCCCTTATTCAGAAACGATTATTAAATTTAACAAACGTTTATTAAGCAAATTTTTATATGCAAATATGTCTTAATAAACGTTTGTTAAATTTAATAATCGTTTCTGAATACGGGGGTTACACTTTAAAGTAACACGGAGCGTATGATTATTAAACATTTAACAAAAATTAATCATACGCCTAAGTACCTACAAACAAGTTTACAAGAATTTCCATTATAATTTTATAGTTTTTTTTTTTTTTTTTTGTTAATTTTTTTTTATATATCTAACTAAATAAACTAAAAACATTTTACCACTTTAAAACGAAAAATTCCACATACTTTTGATAAGCTTTAAAACTTTACTAACTTAAACATTTTATCTAAGAACTACTAAGAAAATAATTTTTTAAACAAGAAAATATTTCAAATACCTGTAAAAATATTTCTCCGCTGCCTTAATTTCGTGCGGTAATTCAATATGGAAAACCACTGAACTTTTGCGTTTACCTTTCTTATGTATCATTTTTTTTTGTTTGTTAGTTTTTTTTTAACTTATAATTTCTTTTTAACGCGAAGTTTTATTGAAGTATATGTAATAAAAAAAAAAGAAAAACACTCAGTAGGTTTTCTTACACGATTATTACGTCTTAGCTTGTTTTTTTGGCGCTTTTAAATTAGGTCAAATTTTCCGATTATTTTTTTACTTTATTTTTATTATTATTTGTGATTATATTATTTTGCACACACTCACTCTCATTAACATGAACTCTTTTAAAGAATTTCCATATAATTAAAATGTTTTTATAAAACAAAAACTATGCAAAAGGTCATTTAGGCTTTTGAAGAGAATTCGTTAAAGAAAATTTCTTTTAGATTTTTTGTTTTAATTTTTTTCTAATAAATATATTTGGGCTGTAAAGAATTTGTTGATGATTCGTTGATGTGTGTGTGTGTGTTTTTGTTAATTATTTGGGAAATTTTTCTTAGTTGTTAAATTAAGTGCTGTTTCACGTGATGTCCAGTACAAGACTGTTGGTTGTTGAGTCGAGTACGGGTCTTAAACATATAACCAACCAACTAAACATCAAACGCAACCACCAGTCAGTCAGCTATTTAAACAGCCAGTATTTAATATTCAATCGAGTTGTACACGAAGACTACATATTTTATTGAAATTTTCAATTCAAAATAAGGAGCGCAAATACAGAACAAAAAAGAAACAATACAACATTAAGAACAATAAAAAACAACACAAAGTAAATGTACTCGTCCATTTATGCCATGTGAATATTTAAGAATTGTTATTGGTTGTTTTGCAAAATATTACTATATGGGTAATTCCAAAATATTTTAATGTACAATAAACCTTTTGATTTATAAAGTATGTATGTTTTATTAACAACTGTCTAGTTATTCTACAGTACAATTTTGGTTTTAGTTGGCTCTGTTTAAAACATGTCTTTCATTTTTATTCATTGTTTAAAACCGAAATTAAAAACAGGCAATAATTTTTCAGCTTTCGATTTATTCTCTACAACAAATTTCATTAGACAAATTATAAATTTTGCAATGAAGAGCAAATATTTGCTTATACTTATTACAAAGGGTGATTCGGCAGCTCAGCTGTTTTCGTGTAACATGTTACGGTTAAGTTTGGTCTATAATTTAAGCATGATTCGACGTACAAATGAATCACACTTGCAGATTATTGAATTTTATTAACAAAATTCATGCTCGGTTACGAAACTACATTGTACACTTCTTCCATTTTATGATTAGTTTAGACGATCATTTTAGGCAGCTATTCGGAATCTTGTGGCTAAAATAAGCACCAAATTTACATTATTGGACATTAAACCACCAACACGCATACCTAGAGCACAGACAGAGATAAATATCGCAGCTGTATCCGCCAGTGTTGTTGATGACCGTGAATTATCGATTTGAGACGTTCGCAGCAATTGAGCCTCTGTTACTCCACTACGTGAAAAAATGTTGCGGAAGGATTTGAGTGCAAAACCTTTTAAAATGCAGCTGGTGTAATAAATGAAGCCACACGACCTAATAAAATGGCTAACTTTGGAGAATGAGCGCTGACAAAGTTGACTAAAAATCTACTTTTTTATTGAAAAATTGAGTTCAGTGACGAAGCTCATTTCTGGTAGAATGGATACGTAAACAAGTAACATTGTCGTAATTGGTGTAATAGCAGCCAGAAGCTTTGCAAGAACAGACAATGCATTCCAAAAATGAACTGTTTGGTGTTTATTATGGCGCAATGATATCATTGGACCATACATTTTTAAAGATGACGAAGGCGTGAACGTTACTTTGAATGGCAAACGCTACCGTGAGATAATTACAATTTTTTTTCTCAAAATAGAAGAGCTGGTCTTAGTGATTTCAACAAGACGATGCCACATGCCACACATCACGCGATTTAATGGAGCAATTGAGATGCGAGTTCGGTAAGCAGCTTATGTCACGTATGGGATCGGCCAGTTGGCTGACTAGATCGTACGACTATGCTCTATGTCTTTAGACTATTTTTTGTGGGACTATGTTAAGGCTCATAGCTACTTTATGACAAGCCCGCAACAGTTGATGCACAGAACGCTAATATTAAAGAATTTATTCGTGAGATGCCGGCCGATATGTTGGAGAGAAAATGCTAAAATTGAACCCAGCATTTGAGGCACTTGAGCAAAACGCGATCAACATTTACATGAAATCGTCTTTAAACATTGAATTATATAGATATAGATCTATCGATATTTCTCTAAATTGTATGTGTTTTTTTTAATTAAATTAAATTTAAATCCAAAAGTACTTTAAAGAACACTCTTAAAATGCTTTAAAATTTAAACCGATGTGATCGTATTTTGTAATTACCCATATGTTAAATCAAAACGTAACAAAAAAGTTTGTTTCTTTATACCTGCAGTATTTACAACAAAATATTCAAAATCTACCAACAACACTCAACGTCATACACATTTTCAATTGTATACCTCCATAGCTACATGAAGGACGTGACATGCTATATAACGGAAATCCTAAAAGAGGTGGTCGCCGCTTTTGTACTGTATAGTCGCCTCTGACGCTGTCGTCGCGTATGGCCGTCAATAGAGTTAAAGTAAAACTTGTACTCCGTTTATATAGGTATACACCTACATATATATTTATAAACATTGTACGAGTAGTTGTGCAAAATTGTAAATGTAATAATTGTTGTGGTATGAGTTTGTTTTATATCCTTAGCAGGGGTCACCTTACCACTCAATATCATTGGCTGGTTTACTCTAATTCAATTTATGCTTGCATGTGTTTTTGAGAATAAAAGAAGAGATTCCTTTAGTCTATACCCAGCAGTTCTAGATACTCGTAAGTGTCCCGGAATAGGGATTTTACCCTTCGTTGGGATCCCCACTAGTTCTTGATTATGTAACTAGTTAGTTTAAAATGTGCATATTATAGGCGGATGCCAATTGAACTTACATAAATTACAAGGAAAAAACACCAAATTGCGGTAGAGCACTTAGTGACAATTGTCACTCCAATAGACTTAAAGTGAATACAGCCTAGATTACTTAGAGACAGTAAAGTGACAAATAATTTTACTAAAGATTACAAGGGGTGAATGAAGTAATTAGTTGGCTTCTCCCTGCAATATATAGTGCCGGTATATAAACTGGTGTCAGCTAGTCAATGCAGAACTGCTGGGTAACAACTCAAACATACATTAATGAGTATATGATTGTAGGTCAGTTGTAAGTCTTAATTTTTTTTTTTATTAAAACTCAGTTTTGTTTTTGTCTAGTACGAGTCACTCCATTGTACAATTACATTGAGTTGTATTGTATATAGGAATATTATGTTAATTAGCTAGTGTTGTTAAAAAAACGGGTTTTTGTATTCGTATAAAAGAAAAGATGGCAAAAAATTAAAATGTGTATAATTAAAATCAGGCAGTTAAACCTATTAATAAAGATCTTGTAGATGTAAATTTTAGAAAATCTTGAGCATGTTTTATGAACAATTTAAGGCGGCTGTAATTATCTAAACTTTAAGATTAAGTAATTAAAATGAATATTTAATCTTATTTTAGTAATTGCGTTCACTCGTTATTAGTGCTTTCTTTACAATTTATACTGAACATGAAATATACACTCAGAAATCTTTATACCAAATATAACGAAGATGGGTTAAAGAAATTTCGTTCTTTTTAATTCTCATAATTCGAGAGAATATAGTAATATATACATATATATATATATATATATATGATATACCCATATACACAACACAATTTTTTTATGTTTGATTTATGAAAGAACTACCTTATTAGATTAGCACATCCTTATAAACAGTAGAATATGCTTATCATTTGCTAACCTTTAACAAATTACTTCTAACTATCAGCACTAATTAGAGTTGAAGTAAAAATGACGGCGTTATAACTTTGGCCTATTGAAATTTAATATTAATTAAAAGTAGGTCAATATACAAACATGTTTTCAAATACATATGGACTTTGCATAAGTTTAAATATAAAACTATAACATTGAAAAGGTCACACATATTTTCAAAGCTATTTAACACATTTTCGCCACAAATCATATCTACTCGTATGTATGAGTTACAAAACTCCTTCTCATTTAAACACTTTATAAACGAACAATTTAAACCAGGGGTGCCCAAAAGTTCCTTATGGAAAGCAAACATCAATACATTTAAAGAAAAAATAAATTTTATTCAATATTTTTTGTTGCAAAAAAAAAAAAAAAAAGAAAAACAATTACACAAGCTTTTAAACCGTATCATATATTAAACAAAAACAAAATCTACACTGATGATCGCTATCGTCAATGTTTACCAGCAAAGCATACGAAAGTGTTGTTGCTTTGCACTTGCGTGTATACAGTGAAGAACAAAAAAACCAAAGGTACACATGACAATATTTAACGAAAAAAACGTAACCAATAAATAACTTTTGTTTTAATTCTGGAGTTTATTTGGAAAACTTCTCTTATTAAGTACTAATTGCAACAGAAGTTTAGTTTTATTTATTTCGATAATGTTTGATATTGCAAAACACGTGCAACATTAAACATCGTCTAACAAATGTGTGCTAAAAATAGTGGTAAAGTTAATAAAACAAAGTTGGTTGTGTATTTCATATTTCTAGCGCTGAGTGCTGTATGTGTGTTTAAAATACACATACACAAATGAGCACCAAGAACATAAGGCTTGGGCAACGCTGATTTAAACCCACTACAAAAAAAAATAATCATTTCTTTTGACCTTTAACCCTAAACCGGGAAAATAATAATAGTGTATTTTGTACATACACGTGCATGAGGAAAAAATGCAAATAGTGTTAAATTACATACATATGTATCTATGTGAGAGCGACTCACCTTGTCTTAAGAAAGAGAAAGATAGAGAGAAAAACTTTGTTTCGTTTAACCACAAGGAAGCTTTTATCATCAACCCAGCTAAAACTGCCGCATGTAGACTATCTAACACGAATAGTAGCGAGTACATTTTCCTCGATTATCAGTGCAATACGATATAACATAATGACAAAGTATGGATAATTACCACCCCTATCTTAGGATTCACTGCCAGCTCAACATATGAGAAGACGTCTTTAATATTGTCACTAAGAAAACTAATACACATTAATACAAACTATTTCATATACAACTTGAGACAGGTACGGTCACACTTGGTAAATATTTGCCGAAAAAGACGTATATATGGATATACCATATAAATTTGGGAACCATCACAAAACAAACCAAGGTTTGTTTGGAAGCATAGGAATAGCAAACAATGTTTTAATAACACATGAATTTCCATCACCCTTTATACTTTACATACATATATGCATGTATGCAAATTTTCTACACACGCCATACTAAGCTAGAATAAAATGATTTATATAAATATTGATGAGTTAAAACAGTGGAACAAAACTTGTTCATTTGAGAACTTTTATTTTAGTTAGCGGTAGTTAGCAGGTTTAACTTGAAACTTATTTTTCAGTTGATACTTATTTATGCTGCCATGCAATTTTCCTAATCACTGACTGAGTTTAATGCAATTTTTTTAATTGTGTTTTTAACGAAAAGCAAAAAATGTGTCAGTGATGTGATGGTTTTTAACCACATACACAGCAAACGTCATACATGGATGCATTGAGTGGAAGCACAACGAATTTGTGTTGGTTCGAGTGATTAAGCGTACAATTACCTTTATGTTGGCAAGATTATGTGGGATATTGCATATTTAGATGTATTTATATTTAAGTTGCATTGATATTTAAACATTTAAACTACTTGTTATTTCATCATTATAAAATCCAAAAGTATTTAATTTGAAACCAAAAACTCAACACTTACCCCTTCCCACTGCCCGCTTGCGAACCGCCTTGTCCATCTGGGGATCTTCTCTTAGCTTCGGATTCATAGTCTTCTGTACCATTGCCAGCACCACCCATAGTAGATTTATCCATACCCCCAGCACCAGGTTCCACAGAGGATTCTACTTTGTCATCGACTTCTCCACCTGATGTATCGCCCTGATAACTCTGCAAATTTGCACTTTCACAGTCAACTTCAGGCAATACTGATATAGCACGTTCACTAACCCTTTCTGAAGCCCCAGCAGCAGTTGCCGCTGCTGCATAACCTGTTGTTGCAGCATTCAACTGAGAGGAGCCATTACTCATTGCCGATGTTGCAGTTGTATGTGATTCTTCTGGATTTAATACTGATACAGCAGCTTCGATTGGTTGTGTTGGAGGTAGGGGGCTTTTGGAAGAAGAAGCCTTTCCTTCGGGACCCTCTGCTGTACCCTGACGAGAAACAGATTCACCCTTTTGCTTGTTTGAGCCTGACCTCTTCTCCACCACCGTCGTTACACTAGGCGTAGGAGAACCGGCACTGTCCGATGTGAGACCCATGTCCTGTTCCAAACTTTTGAGATCTGTAAGATTCTCATTGATGGTTTTTTGTATTTCTTCCGTTGCTTCTGTTACGGTTTTTTGTATATTCTCCAAAGTTTTTTGAGATTTTTCCAGTATAGCAATGGGTATCGAACCACCTTCAGCCAAAGCCATTTCCGCTAATTGTTGGGTGGGTGAGGGTGCTAAAATAACAACCATCACATTTATTATATTAAATGAAAATACTTTAGTTACTTACCTTTAACCTCCGTGGTCTCTACTTCGGGTACTAATAAGTCTAATGTTTTTTTACTAATTGTGCTATCGGATCGTTTTTTTAGCAAGCTAATTTTAGAACTTACACGCATTAAAGATACAGAGGAGGGTTGCTTTTTGAGTGTCGTTAACATTGGTACCGCAACTGTTGCAGTTGCTGTGGCGGAGCTTTGATCTTTATCATCAGTGTTCTTACTCACCACAACAGTTTCATCATTTGTCTGTTCTTTAGAACCAATAGTGGTGCTTGTCTTGGTACTTTCAGGTTTTGTACCAGCATCTTTACCTCCTTTAGCGTGACTCTTTTTATCTGCTTGAATGTCTTTACCATTCTTTTTGCCTAACACTGGCGTTTTTAAGGCGGTAGCTTTCTTTTTTACGTTCAGGGATGATGATTCTCTTGTTGGTGGTTTTCCACTTATTGTTGGCTTTTTTGAAACATTTGAGGGTTCTCTTTTGACCACTGAAGGTTTCTGTATACTGCTCGTTGGTTTTTTGGGCATAGCACCTTGTTTGCCTACTGATGAGGGAGTTCTTTTAACACTAGTTTCTGATTTGCGTACTGATGTTGGCATCTTTTTGGCACTGGCTGGTTGTTTTGTTGGTGTTTTCGCTTTTGCTTTCAGCGAGGATGTTCTTCGAAGATCTGTTATAATGCTAGATTTCTTTTTACTTGGTGGTGATTTTATTGAACTTCTTCCGTTTGCGTGGGTGACTGGTATACGAGATCGGGAGAGCATATCGGGACTGGTGAGTGCCTTACTACGACTACGACTGCGACCACCTCTAGATTTCATACCAACTGGACTTATAGAGGCTCGCCTGGGAGATCCTCTTTTTTTGCCTTTAGGACTGAGAGATACAGATTTTCTTCCAGCAGACCCTGGTTTAGTAGGAGTTTTTCGTCCTACTATTGGAGAAATATTACCACCTCTCTTGGAAGAATGCATACTTAGTCTAGAGTTTGATCTTGAATTGGCTATTTCCTTTGCTTGATCCATACGAGAAGTTGGTCTTGAACCTGGCAGTGATATAGGCCTAGTTGAAGCTCGTGATGTAGATCTAGAATGATTCCTAGAATTGGCTCTGGATTGAGTCCTGGAACCTGGTTGCGAAGTTACATATTGTGAAGCTCTTGAGCCAGAACGACTGGTGGCTATTTGCGAAGAACGTCTTTCCGATCTGCCTTGATTGTCTTTAATGAAAGAACCACTTCGGGAACGTCGTCCGGTGTCCTGATAGTCTTTAATAGGAGATCCAGTTCTAGAACGAACTCCAATATTAACAGTCATTTGTGATGAACGTCCTCCGGAATCCTGATAGTCTTTAATAGGAGATACAGTTCTTGAATGCAGTCCTCCTGTACTAGTTGCCATTTGTGATAGACGACCACCTGTTTCTTCATATTCTTTCATTGGCGATACGGTTCTTGAATATTCTCCAGTACGAATTGCCGTCTGTGAAAAATGACCTCCCGTTTCCAGACCTGTTCTCGAACGTGCTCCTGCACTTGTTGCCATTCGTGATGAACGTCCTCCTAATTCCTGATAATTTTTCATGGGTGACGCTGTTCTTGAATGTCCACCTGTAGCTGAGTATTCTTTACTGGGTGATCCTGTTCTCGACGCAGCTCGTGACCCGTGGTCTTTCATGGGTGATCCTGTTCTCGAACATGTTCCTGCACTTGTTGCCATTTGTGATGAACGTCCCCCTAATTCCTGATAATCTTTCATGGGTGAAGCTGTTCTTGAATGTCCACTAGTAGCTGAGTATTCTTTACTGGGTGATCCTGTTCTCGAGGCAGTTCGTGAATCTCCATGAGAACTCATACGCGAATTCGATCTAGAATTAGCTTGACTTCTAATAGGTATTTTAGATAAGGAATCTCTTCTTGAATTGCTATCTGATACACTATCGGAAGATGGTGCTGCAGGCCGTATGGGATGTAGCGGACTTTGTGCGGAGCTACTGTCTTTATTAGGAGTTCCTATTATAGGAGATAATGTGGTAGGCTTGGCAATTTTTGTTCTGGAAGGGCGAATTTTTGACGTTGTTATACTAGAAGTTGACGATGATTTTCGCCTTGTTGCAGGACTAGGTAACTGGAAGACAGATATTCTTCTTTGCGTTTGAGGTGTCTTGGGCATTACTGCTATGGAAGGCCTGCGAAAACTAAAATCTGATGTAGTAACCGTACTCAGATTAGAACTTCTTCTATCGGAAGTAGTTTGAGTAGAACTGCGGCGAGATGGTGATGTGGAGCTCGATCTTCTTCTACTGGTTTTATCATGAACTGGCGAGAGTATAAGTTTTCTTTTACGTTCCAACCATAAGTCATCCATGCTCGACCAATTGGATTTTGGAGGAATACGTGACAGTGCCTCTTCATGATTTAATACCTTTAATAGACCCTTTTGTTTACGGGTAGGATTTGGATTAGGTTTTAAAGGTCTGGGTAAAGCTCCGGGAGGAAACACAGTACTTTCTGGCCCCAAGTCTAAAGTAGAGCGATTAAGTCTAGGTATTGATGTACGATATGGATCTGTTATCATGGGCAAAGCCTCACAACTTTTCATTTGAGGTTTAGATGGTGTTTCAACCATTGGTGGCAGTATTGAGGAACGTCTTCTCATATGTTGAGCTGGCAGTGTATCCTGAGAGATAGTCAAAGACTCTTTGTGCTGGAGTATACCTTTTTGAGGTGGCAGTTTGCTGGGACTATGGCGTCCTGTCATATCGAATTGCACCGAAGGCCGAGGAGAATCATCCACTGCAAGTGGAGTTAGCATGGGAGTCGCTAAATGAGGCAGTTTTAGCTGTGTTGATGATAAAGACTTCCGTTGAAGTTGATGTTTTGGTAAAGACATTTGTTTTGTAGGTATAAGGGATGCTGAGGTATGTTCGCGAGTTCTGAGATAACGTGGACTTTGCGGTTGTGATGATTGAGGAGATTTTTCACTTATTATAGAAAACGAGGTTTTCTTATGAAGTCTAGTTTGATCAACTCTAAAAAGAGAATAATTTAAGGTTTAATAGAAGCAATGCATAAAGATTAAAATTCAACATTTACTCACCTGTAATCCCCTCCCATTGTTATTGAGTCTGTTAATATCGCAGGTGACAATTCTCTTTTTACTGGAGTTTGAGGTTGTGATTTAATTAAATCATTCTCATTTATTAGGTGAGGTTTCGGCGGTATGGGAGGTGGTTTTTCTTCGTCATCTGGCGGCTCTTGTTCCACCAATTGTGTTGGATATATACTTTTCCGTCTTTGTTTAATATATTCTCTAGGAGTTAACACTATAGTTTCTTCTAAAGATCTCAAACAGGAAGGCGAAGGACTTGGTGGCCTTTCGGGGGCTTTCAAAGAGTCTAAACAAACTGAGGGTTTGTCTAAAATTTGTGTGCCTTCCATAAGACGTTCCTCGCCACTGCTCGAACCATTAGAATCGTTAATCATGGCGGCTACTGGTGAGTTCATGGGCATTTCATCACGTTTTATAGACATTACATTCTTTGAACTTGGTCTTAGCTTGGGCATTTTATTGAACTCGGGATAGTCCAAATTACCCGAACGAAACCATTCGCCACTTGAATACGATTCATTTGAAAACTGGCGTGGAAACGGACTTTTCAGATTTTGAGAAGGACTAGATGTAAAAAAAGTAACAAGGGTTAAAGACACTCAAATGAGAAAAATTATAAAATTACTTGCCTTAAAGCTTGCATATCAAAGGTATTCTCAGGTGAGGTAGACTTTCTAGTAGTGGTTTGTATAAATTCTCTTACAGAATGAGCGTCACTTATTGTATAAGTCTCTTTTAGTTCTGAGATATCCGCAGGTTCCTCGTTGTTATCATAAACAGACGATTTTCTTGTAATATCCTGAGGTGTGAGTAACAAATAGTTGGGAGAATTCTGAGGATCTGACGAAGATCCCCCACTTGAGTTCGGTAGAATTTGTATGTCGGGTGGTTTGAGCCTGGGTATATTTGAGGGCATTATCTCAAAGTTTCGTTGCGAGGAAGTATTCGAAAATCTTCTGCCCATTAGAGTAGTATAAGGTACTTGGGGAAATAAACGCTGAGGCATTGACGAGTTGCTCAAAGTCATAGTTTGCCCTAGTGTCTGCTCTTCTTCGGAGGTTAGTTCTACAGAAGTAGAACGTAAGTACTGTGAAGGTTGAAAGGCAGAAGTTAAAAAATCATCTGGAGGAGGAGGTACTGGATCACCAAATAAACTGCTGTATGGAAGATCTTCATCCACATCGACATCTACATCAGTATGGCTTTGATGTGTGGAAGAACGTGAGACCAAATTATATCTGGAGGTTTGAGGCCGTAATGACGAGGGAGCCATTATTTGATAGTTGTAATCCAAAGGTATAATGGACGGTGTTTCACGATTTGTGGAAGACTGTGGCCTGGAACTGGACTTATACAATGGTGGAGAGGATAATGAGGATGAAGATGATGGGTTCATATTAACATTAGTGTAAAAGTGTGAGCAATTCTAATGATGTATCCTCCACGAATTTTATTAATTTAGAATTTACAGTGTGCTGCAGGATTTCTAAAATAATAGAATGTATATGAATGTATGTATGTATGTATATTAGTGAATAATTTGGATTCAACTAACCTTTATTACATTTACATTTTCCAAAATTAATTATTTAGATAAAGAAAAATTTTAAAATGTTTCTTGTTGCTTGTTGTACAGAGTGTTTATAACCCTGACTAAAGTCAGCTGCTTTAAGTTTTGGCCGGTTTTCTATTTCTTTGTTGCAGCACATGCAATGGTGCACTATTTTATTGATTTGCTGAAATGCAGCCAAGATTTGTTGCTTACCCACCCCACTGCCAGGCATTTGTTGAAACACGAACGCTTTCTCCTTTGTCTTTAAACTACCAAATTTTTTACCGCGTTTAGATGTTGAGGTTAACAAAGTTCAATGCATACTAAACTGTTAAATGTAGGCCTTAGAACAGCCACAAAATCCTTCGTAGTGGTCAAGTGTTGGTGAATTCCTTAGTGAAATTGGTCTCTTTTCTTCAATTGCTTGCTGCTTTGTTTTCTGTTTCTTCAGTTTGTAAAATCACCAACGATGTGGAGTTTAGTCAAGTGTTTTCTATAAGTATGCCATATACATAGTATTGTTTATTGTTTTTGTTTTTATTTGTTGTTGTTGTTGTTGGTTTCTACATGACGTTGCATGTCCAGACATGTTACGTTTCAAAGGGAAGTAAGTCGTCTAGTACGGTTGCTGTTTTTCTTACAATATTGTTTTGATTATGCAGCTTCGTATTGTTGTTGTTGTTGTTTATTTATAATTTTTTTGTGTGCAATTGCAAGCGGTTTTTCTACAGTTCAATGGCTTTTTTTTCACACATACTACACACATATTCGCAGGAGGTACTTTCAAAATCAAAGCAAACTTGTAGTTGGCAATTCTAATAACAAATTAGTTGTTTGTCTAAAATATATATGTATGTATATGTATATACAATAAATAAAATATTTAAAATTATATTATTAAGTTAAAATATACTTATGTATTTTGAATTAATGTTTAATAATATATAGATTTTACTGCTAAAAGTTAAAAGTTTAATATATGTATGTAATTCGAGGTTAGTGATTACAAAATTTCGACTTTAGCGGTTTATATTAGACGATTTTTCTAAATTTTCAGCTTTTATTTTGAAACATTTGTACAATCTAAAAGTATTTAAAGTATTGGCCTGAAGTGTAACGTATTTCAGAGAGATTCTGGGATACTGCATCGATCGAAACTAATAGTAGTCAGATGGTGCAAGGCATGGTATATACTGGAGTGAGGCAAAACTGCCCAACCAGTTCTTTCTAAATAGTTTTTTTAACACGTTTTACTACATGTACGTTTTGATGATGAAATATTATGCTTTATTGGCCGCATATTCTGGTAATTTTTCGGCCCATGCTCACACTTCAAACGAATCAGTTGCATTTGTTACAGGTTTCCTGAAATGGTCTGACCAGATTTCAGCAGCTCATAATACATAGGAACCTTTTGGCCCAACCAAATACAGAGCTTTACCTTAGCCTTTGGTTGGCCAGGCTTTACATGCTATCTCTTACGTTTCGGGTTAAAGTAATGGATAAATTTTTTATCGCAAGAAATGATTCTATGCAAAAATCATTTTTTTTATAATGTTTAAGCCGCATTTCGGACATTCAAAATCATCTTTTAAGCACTCTAGGCTTCAATTCATATGGCAGAAAATGTTCCTACTATTGGATGAATCCTGCTTGTTTTGAAATTATTGCTTGTAAAGCTCCCATTTTGAAATTTGAAAGCTCTTGTTGAGTTTGACAACAATCTTTATACAGTAATTCCTCTAACTATTGGTCTTCAAACTTTTTCGGCTGGCCTGGACGATCTTTTTCTTTTGTCTCAAAATCACCACTTCTGAACTGCCAAAACCATCTCACGCACCTTTTTGGAGCCTGATCAGGAAAGTTTGGAATTTGATTAAGTACTTTAATTCGATCTAAACTAGGACATCCTAGTTATTAGTTGGAGATTATCAAATTTCTAATGTAATTTTAAATCCCATGCCTTTATTATAATTTACATTACAGTAATGCCAATTATAATTGGAGGGTTTGATAATTAATTAGTCCCTTTATTGTTAGAAGACCCAGATACGATATATTACAAAATAGAAAGCAAATACAATTCATGTTATTTAAATGCATGTTTCAAGACAATTAAGTTATTTCGAAAAAGTTTCAGTTTCAGTACGAGTTTCCGCCGAAATAATAAGATCAGTTGTCAGCTGTACTCAAATTGTTCTTCAAAAATCAACTTTTCTAAAGTTTTCACTACAAAAAACTACTTTCACACAAAAAATAATTTTTACTTTTTAAAGTATTATATACATAAATGCTAACAAAAGCTAATAATTCTTTTTAAATATTTAATTTTAGCTGATGAACTCAAGTTTTTATTTTTACAAAAATTTAACCATACTGCCGCCTTAAACATTAGTCTCCTTGTAATATTTATACAAATATGTATATTTATTCCAAATACTATATGTATATTGACATTTTATTAAGTTCTTTTTATAATTTCATTATTTTGCCACTTTAAGAATAACCACCAGCAAGACATAATGGAGACAATGCAACTGGCTGGGTTTGTTACAATTTTCTATTCTTTCACTTAAGGCCAAGTTTTGCTTGGTTTGTTTATTAATAAATTTATTTATTTTTATTTTTTTTTTTGCTTAAATGTTAAAATTACTATTTTCAGCAAGCGTATTTTAGTGTTTGCACTAACATGTTCCAACACTTTTTTAAAACTGCGGCTTTAAACAATTTGTTAAAGTGTGTTTGAACAAAATAAAAATCAAAGAGAGCATAAAATTGTTGGAATTATTTTAGCAGTTTCACTAGTTGTTGTAATTTTTTTCATTTTTATTATTTGCAATTGTTAACAAATGTTTTTATTTTAATTATGGTTAAATTATTTTCACTTAGTTCTTTTTTTTATTATTTTAATGATATTTATAAGATTTTTTCAATTATTAAATTTATAGTGTTAATTATACGTTTACAGGTTTGCAATTATAAAATTAATTAAAAATCAAAAGTGAAGATCAGTTATTTAAACACATGTAAACAAAATTTTAAATATGTACTCGTATGTATGTATGTACATATGTATAGGTATATCCAGAGATTTTATTTTTAGTTTTTAATACAATTTTTTTAGTTATTATTATATTAAATGTTTTAACTACCGGCTTTCATACATGTTAACATTGTTAACAACACACAACATTTCAAAGACACAGCAAACCAAAAATCAAAAAGAAGCGCAACATATTTGTAAAATATTTAAACCGCACACGCAGTACTCCTGCTAAAACTGTAAAAGGAAAACAGAAAAGAAAACGAAATTTCAGTTTTAAGTGAAAATCCATTCAATATTAAGTATTCCAGCACATGCATACTTGTGTTTGTGTAAGAAACGTTTGCGGAAGCAACAAAAACCAACTTCCGGTTAAAGTTTTCAAAGCCTTTTTCAACGTAGTATTTGATATGTATTGTTTTTGTTTTATTTTTTATACCTGCACAAGCATGTTGCGAAGTGTTGTTCATATAAATGCTTGAGTGTTTTAAGCAAATCATTGATTATTTGAATATTTTGTTATATTGTGTTACTATTTGTTCATTTCTCTGTTTTTTGTAGCATTTAATGTATTTGCTTTGTTTTGTTAAATTTTAGTGTGTTATTTAAATATTTAGCCTAGATTTTATAAACCCATAAAAAAGCCGGCTGGCTATTATACAGGACGACATAACAACAGCAAAAGCGAACAAGAAATAAACAAAAACAAACTATTAAGTCTTGATGACAAATTATAGGTTTAGGTTTCTTTAACGAAAAACTTTAACCTGTAACAGAATTTGGTGGTTATATACAAATATTCTAACAGACAATAAAATAAAGGAGAAAATACTAGTTGGGACATACCTATATTTCAGAAACACCCCATCAAAAGAAAGTCTTATTTTATTCAAAATGTGTCAAATTTCAGAATCAGAAATCGGCTTAAAACAACCTAAACTAAAACAGAATATTTTTTGATTTTTTTCTTTTATTATTGGCTATAAAAATGTGGGATTCTCTAAAAAAAAAACATTTTTGCACCGAATCATTACTTGCGATGGGACATAAAACCATAATGGCTTTATGTCTCAATACAAACGGACATAAAGCCATAATTTGGATATGGCCTTAAATCTCATACCAATTTTAGTGAAATGAGACATAAAGCCATAAAGCCATTATGGTTTTATGTCTCATTAGATTGCAAACACTATTTTATCGTTGGGAGTTATTTCATTTCTCTTAAAATTGTATTTTAGTGAATTTTGATGGGGTTTTTTAAAGGCATATGCCCTTATGTCTCAATGGAATGGGACTTAACGCCATATGGTTTTATGTCCCATGGTATTGTGACACTCCACCCTTGCGATGTGAAATGGATGTATTACTATAACCCGAAGCGTAAGACATCGCATATGAAGCAAACCACAAGCGTAATCGATACTAAAGCCATGGCACTAAAGTAATACTCTGTATTTGGTGGGATTAAAGCTTCCTATCTATTATGAGCTGCTGAAATCTGGCCAGAGCTTCACAGGAAACCTGTACCGGATGCTACTATTTCGTTTGCCCGGAATATGCGGATAGACATAAAAGCGTAATATTCCATCATGACAATGCCCGACAACATGTTGCAAAACCTGTTAAAAGCTATTTAGAGACAAGTGGTTGGGAAGTTTTGCCTCATCCAAAATTAGCTTGATTCGTTCTTGGCCTCAGAAGAAGAGCAGTTCTTTTAGCACAGAATCCATATATTGTGAGAAAGATGGTAAAAGGTCATAGCTAACAATGGCCAATACTTTGAATAAATTTATCTTGTACAAATGTTTTAGAACAAAAGCTAAAAAATTTAAACAAATTCCGAATTTTTAACTAATGCACAATATATTATATTAAAAATCAATTTATTTAACTAAAATGTTTCAGGAACTTACAATTCTTACGCATAAAAAGTTTGAAGTTCCAAAAAGTTCTAAAAACTTTAAGAGAGAGAAACAAGAATACAAAGAGCATCGACAGATTTCTTTGTTTAACAGGGATGGAAAATAGAGTTTTGTGTTTTGCACCAACTATAAAAAATATATATAAAAATGTACTTTTAAATTTATTAAATAATAATAAAACTTACGGGTAAATTTTTAACATTACCTTATGCAACATATGTACCTATATAAAGAATTTTATACTCGAACGACCACATTTTAAATACTGACACCTACACGGTACCTACTGAGTCTAAAATTTATCAAAAAAGTACAATGTTTGCCAACACTATCTTTTTATATCAGTTTTGTAGCCATCGGAAAAACAAAATTATTAAATCTTTTGGGAGTCAACAAAATGAAATGAATCTGAAGCTGCTTAAACAAAATCGATTGGAATATAACTTGCAGGTTTAAAATCGAACGAAATGTGCGACAGACCTTTTGAATTCATTCCAAAAATCGAATAAATATTCCAATAATCCAGTTCTTAAAAATATAATATGAAAACATTTTTGCCGAAAAAGACGTAACCACTAAATAAAATATTTTTGAACTCATTTATTTATTAAAAAAAACTTCGTTTATTTAGCACAAGACACAACAAATATTTAGTCTTATTTTATTTAATGCTGTTAGATCTTGCAAAACTTTTGTCAAAGTAAACAACGTTAAACATATTTGTGGTAAAACAAGTGGTTACGCTTTTTTGAGTAATTATTTACCAAGTGTGACCAAGCTTAAGATTTAGGAATTTTATTATTTGCTAAAATTGTATCAGAATAAAGTATTTTTAAGATACAATTAAGATGTAGATAAAATTATAATCAAAATGCAAAGCAAAATATTTTCATTATAACTACTTAGTTTGTTTGTCTCACATTATTTTGCCTTTACCCTTGAGGGTTAATGATTTGCCGCAAAAAAGAAAACAACTAAAAAATAGCACACTTCACTTTGACGTAGGACTTGTTTCTTAGTACATATTGATTTTCCCATTTATTTTTGGACATTCTACTGACCTCGTTCAAGATCAGATAACAATTTATTTAGGTTAAATATTTAGTTGAATAATTAAGAAAAAACAAGTTATTGCAAATCTTTTTAACCCTGGCACCAAAAATTTCCAAAAAAAAAACATTTTTAAGGCCAGTGTTGTACTAACAAACAAATAAATTACATTTAAATGTTTTAATGGCATTTTAATGCAAAAGTATCTATTAAAAATATATATGTATAAATATTCGCTATATAGCAACATGTTGCAGCTATAAGTTGCTGTAATTTAACAAGTACTTTCTTGGCAATATCTATAATTGAAAAATTATTTGCTTAGCATGCAATGTTCTGTGAAATTGCCATTTTATTGTTAACTTGCACAAATTACCATCACAATTATTTGCAATGATTTCTTTTAAAACATTTTTTCTTGTAATGGGCAGCAATTTGATGAGTTTTTTCAACCCTTTCTTGAGAAATGAAAAAAAAATTTTAAAAAATATTACCAAAAATTGTTTACATGTTGGGTATTTTATATGGTAAATTTTGCAGTCATAACTTCATGCCACATTCAGCTTTAATTACATTGTATGATTGTGTAGATTTGTTTTTTTTTTAATAGTTTGAAGTTCCTAAATATTGTTTGCTGGTTTTGATTTATAGTTTTCAATTTTTATTACCATCGTTTTGTTCATGCAACTGGTAGCGTTAGTAGTCGTTAGAAGCGCTTAAATTAATTGCAAATGGCCATGAAACAATTGAAAAGAGTATGTAATTATTTTTTTACAACTTTAACAATTGTAATTTTAATATTCATACATAGTACATACTCGTACATAGGTTTATCAGGTGTAGAAAACCAATTTGATTAATGATTGATAGTATGATTCATGGGAAATTCACTTTCACTTTTTTTTTTTTTTTTTTGGGAGATACTCTAACAAAATTAGATGATTAAAATATATTCCCAGCTAAAACATATATGAGATAGAAGTGGTGGGAACTGCGGTTTAACCGATGACGAAGTGGTTTTATTTAGGTGACCCAATGTAGTTCGGTGAATTATAAAATACATTTTCCAATTTCGTATCTATATTTTTATGGTACATCAAAAGCTCTTAAATCTGATAATATTTTGAATTTAAAAGTAATATTAAAATTCACAGATCTCATTTAAAAAAAGTTTTGAATGATATTTTTAACATACCTATTTATTAAAATTTAGGTAGAAATTTAGAATGATTTGAAATGTTCTACAGCTAAGTCATGAATGTGACATTCACTAAAAATTTCTCTCTCGGGGTTGCTAGGTTTCCATTTAAAAACAGGCATTTTGTTTTATAAAATGATCTGCCAGATTGTGTGTGCAATGTATTGCTGTAATGACTTATAACCAATTAGGCAAGTAAAGAACGTGACATAAGTATGTTAGTCAATACAAGTATTTAGAAAGTGTATTAAATATTCGAGACTGATATAACTGAGATATAAGCGACCTTTAGACTATAAGACTTTACGCACGACTTTGCGAGTAGAAAATAAAATTAAAATGTATCGTTATTATTACATTAGTATTTAAAGACATGCTAATATCTGTTAGTGTTTTAAATTGAACTGCAAATTGAAGCCTAATGATGCAATACATTGTTGAAACTTAGAAAATAGGTCATGGGCGTAGAAAGCGAATTTTACTTCCGATAGCGTTTATTAAACCTTGAAGTCGTCTGATAAGATGCCATCTAGTGGAGAGAAGTTATCAACGACACCAAAAAATGCGGTAAACGTGCACTATCGAACGTCTTTCAAATATTCAGACCCACAGCTTTACTTTCGCAAAAACGTTAAACAGAACAGATACTACCATTTCGAAAGCAATGCCAGCAAATATCCTGGTCGCTTAGTACATTCATAGTCTCAAACTTTTACACAATATTGAAGTTTGCCAATCGGTTTGTTAGCCTATTCCTTCCTCGTTAAGAAATATACGCTACATTAACAATACATTAACTAGCTAGCGTCTAGAAGACTTGTTTATGTTAAGATCCGCCAGAATACTTTATAATTTATGTGGCTTTTATATGGCACAGCTCGGCAAATGGTTGATCACTCTTCGGATAAGTTGCAAATAATTCAGCCAAAAGGTCAGTGCATTATTGCTCATTCCCTAAGAGTAGGAAGGAATTGAGTTTCTAAAGTTAAATTAAACTTTACCACGGATCGGAAACCATAAATAATGACAATAGTGACACACATTAGATCTTGAGAAGTTAACTTTTAACTTCTAGTGAGTTCGAATTATTTGCAAATAATTTAGCTGAGAGGCTTTATCCACCGGGTCAATGTCCATCTCTTTGCAGAGCAAGAATTCATATAACCAATTCGTATAAGAAGAAGCTCTAAGGCGCTGCTCATGTAAAAATTTGTTATGCCTCAGCACTTTGGTACAAATCTAGCCTTCTTGCTACCTCTCTGCATCTGTTTGTAATTTTTAAACTCTCAAACTTTTCCTTGGTTAAAAACTAAATTTTCTTTTATGAAATTAAAGGAATTGACATTATTGTCTTAAACATAAAGTTCCCGTTTTCCACAGACAACTTGCGCCGTGTTTAAGAACAATTTAAGTAATTCGAAAATGAGTCTCGAGTTTTGTAGAAGTTCTACAAATATGCTTTATAAAGTAAAATGCAAATGCACAGTGGAATCAATGATAACTTAACAATTATTCCATCAGCATATACCAAATACGAATTAGATAATTGTCTAGTTTAAAACAGATCTGTGAGCAGTGACTGTTGCTGGTTTCATAAAATATACATATAATAATGAGAAAATAACTATATTCAATAATTTTACCTCATGGTAAAGCCTTTCATTGTATTCATTTGATTTAACTTTTATTCCTAATCTTCACTTGTTTTTCTCACATTTGATTAAGATCTTAAATGTACTCTTTTTTATCC
Organism: Bellardia bayeri; assembly: GCA_950370525.1. Classification (NCBI taxonomy): domain Eukaryota; kingdom Metazoa; phylum Arthropoda; class Insecta; order Diptera; family Calliphoridae; genus Bellardia; species Bellardia bayeri. The sequence goes on from OX493268.1 coordinate 4,792,959, forward strand.
AAAACATAATCTATCGCATTTCCAATTGTATTAGTTGTTTTACACTCACAAAAATATCAACATTTAATCAAATACAAATAAATCATTCTAAAATTAACTTGCTTTTAATATAAAGTTTTTAAATATTCATAATTTTTTTTGCTAGTTTTCATTCTACTACAGCTATTTTTTATATTTTTCATATATATGTATATATACATACATACATATATTTTTGAACAAATTAAAAACATTTTAGATTGTAACACTTGAAATAAAAATGCATTAAAATTACTCATAAAAAAGCAACAAAAAAAAACCTAATAAAAAAACACAACATGGTGCACGAAAACGTACTACTAAATCAGTTTTTATTGCTATGTTTTTTATTATTTTCTATTTTTTTTTTGTACATTGATTCAACACTATTCAACGCAAAGTTTGATGAAGAAAACAAAACTAAAGTGTTTTTTGTTTAAATAAAAGTTTTTCTTTTATTTTTTCTAAATTTTCTTACAAAGCGTTTGAAGAAAGTTCGTTTTAATTTTCAAGTGTTACGATGAGAGGAAAATAAGAGAGAAATTGTTAACACACACACAGAGAGAGAGAGAAACTTAAAACTGAACAGGTATGTGTGTGTAACAAATACATACAGCTATTAATGTTAACATAAAATTATTATGGCGAATATTATTGAAATTCGCCGTAAGAAAAGAGTTATTTCAAGTTAGTTTTTATGTTTGGCGTTAAGCACCTGTTGTTATATTGTTTTCACACGCGATTTTCTTTGTAACTTTGTTTTTTTTTTATAAATACAATCAAAAGCTGTTATAATTATAAGCTGAAATGAGCTAAACTTATTTGTAGAGCATACTTTAAGGTGTTAAACAAAGCATATTAGTGTAGCATAGTTTTAAACATGAAATTGAATTATACAATTGATAAGCATGAAAAAATAGCTTGACTATGACGATAACATCAATGATAATAAATAAAAACTTTGATAAATGAGAACCTTAACTTATACGAATTAAAGTAACATTACAAATTGTGAAGCTGCCATGATATATAGAATATATCCATTATATACATATATTCAATAGAGTAGTTAATGGGTCAAGTATGACTACCTTAGATTTATTAATCTTATTGCTGATGAACTCATTTGTAGATTATATTTAGAAGATAAATCAAATTAAATAGTATCTCAGTCTGAGTTTATAGCAATCACAGTGTTTTTTCTGTTTTTATTAAAAATATAAAAGTACATTTTCTCCGTAAATAGAGGCCCCGGTGTCTAAAGGAAAAAATATGTGCTAACTTTTATTACTCAAAATTCTTTAAATTTTCGTTAAATTATGAAAGTCCATTTAACTCCGTAAATAGAGGAACCGTAGTCCCAAGGACAAAAATCTGTGTTCTTTTATCTCCGTAACTATATTCCCTAGAGATTAAAGGGCAAAATCTGTAATTACTTTTATTTTTTTCCTAAAATTTCTTAATTTTCAGTAAAAATATAAAGGTCAATTGTTCTTCGTAAATAGAGAATGTGATCACTTTTGTTTCCCAAAATTTCTTAATTTTTTCATGAAAAAAATAAAAGTCCACTTTTCTCCGTAACTACAGGAGAAATAGTACAAATATAAAATTCCAAAAATCAACATTTTTATATTCTTTTTAAAGGTGTATATTCATGATCTTAGCATTTAACATTCTTAAATTTCCTTTTGGAATCCCAAGCAAATATTGAAATTTTATTTTAGACTTTACATCAGTGTTTCTCGCTAGTATTGTTCAGAATACGAAGATTTTCGGCTATTTACATGTACACAACACGATCACAAACAAGAGCGTAAAAATACAAATATTTCATTCATGTTTTTTCTTTTTCAGCTCATTTTTGTTGTTCTTTTCAGTATACTGAGAAGCAGCGATCACATAAATATATACATTACATACAAATGTATACAAAATAACAAACGAATTTTTAATTGAGGTTTATACATTACATGTTATTTCTTTCTGTGTAGTGTCACCTGTACATATGCAATTACCAAAGCCTCTCTTTCTGAGGGACACTGCTTTACATTATTTGTAACTTCCATTTGTTAAATTGACAAACTACAATTTTACAATTTGTCCACCAGACATATAATTGTTATTAACTCCATGACAATATTTGACCGCTACTTTAATGGCTTAAAACGTTTCATGTTTTTAAACCAAATTGCTAAAATTTCTATGAACTTTTTTTTTTATTCTTATAACTAGGTATTCCCTATTCCCAGCAATATCTAGTAATGTTATAAATACTCTACAAATTGTCCTTTACATGCTAGACACTATCTCTATTATGTTGGAAAATGTAGATAGACAATATTATGCAAAAATGTGTGCTTGCTAACTATATTTAAAAGAAAAATAATATGCAGAGAAAAATAAACAAACACTTCTTCTATATAATATCTAATGTCTAAGTTGAGTGTATTTCCTTGGCTTTGGTTGAAGGAGCAGCAACAAGGAAAAAGGGTCAATAAAACTATAGAGAATGTTAACGAAATAACAATAACAACAATAATTATAAAAAATAATGGCCATAAATTTTAATATATGTATGTATACAACGTGAACTGTTTACTAATACTAATATAGTTCACAAACCAAACAAAAGTCCTTAAAACAGTGGCAAACAATGTTATACAAAAAAAAAAAACATTGAGGAAAGTTAAGAGAAAAATAATAGCAGACAATACAAGGGTAATAATAATTAGTATAGTATAATTAGTTGGCAATTGATTTGTGGTTTGTATAATAAAAATTTGTTGAAAATTAATTTGTTTAGTTGTTAATAAAGCATCATCACATAACATCCAGCCTTACTGCAAAAGCTTTTGTTAAAAAAACCTGGTAGCAAGTTTTCTTTTTTTCAATGATTTGTTTGATTAAAACATAACACTCATTATTCTGTTAATAATTTAAATATGTGGTTGCAATATTTTGAACAAGAGAAAGAAAATCATGCACATGTTCAATTAATGCAAAAAAGCTTCTAAAAAGTACATACCATTGTTTTGACGAGCCAACACACAGTGGCCCCATTAATTTTTTTGGAAATAAATCTGCCATCTTTTTTTTATTCCATTCGGAATAATATTCAGATTGGGGCATACAAAAAGGGCTCTACTTTTAAATTATAACTATGTACATACAGTAGTCGCTCCGTTATATGAATATCCAGTTATGTAAACATCCAGAATAGTGAACAACAATATTTAAATACATGAGGTTCTAAAGAGTGAACACAGCCTATCTCTATTAGACAGTGATACAAAATTGAATAAAATAGAAAAACGTAATTACGTTGTAATCGTAAATAAACGTACTTTTTGAATAAATTCAATATTATTATAGTTTTTTAATAAAATAATGTATAAAAACGTCACCAAAGTTGAAATTTTTTGCAAAATCTACAAAATTTGTGTTCGCTCGACAATAACACCCAAATTTCTCAAGTTTTCTTAGATAAATTATATATCAATCGAAAGATCTCAGTTTCTTCTTTCCAATCTAGTAAGAAATTGAAAATCGGATCATTATCAACAAAATTACAAGCTTATAAGTGCGCAGAGGTACAAAAACCGGTTTTTAACCGTAAATCCGGATTTTGGAGGTGTCCGGCATATTTCACTATTAGAATCTTGTTTTAATCGACAAGCCCTACAAGTAAAATAATATAATATAATATAATAATAATTTTTAATGTTTTTTTCTTATTAGAAGTATGTATGTTCTTCCCCGAAATAAATAAAGAACCTGCAACCGTTGATTTTTTTTAATGTTTTGAGTGTTGAGTTTTGAGTGATTGTCTTATATATTAAAAATCGGCTAGTGTTTGTTGATGATGAAGTATTAAAATTAAAAAACTTATTAAAAATAAAAACTTAATCACCCCTATCGTGAATAAAAATTCCACATGAAATTTGTTCCCTTTTCACATTTTTCCTATTAAAATTCAATGTTGAAAAAATAAAAGGGAACACATTTCATGTGGAATTTTTATTCACGATAGGGGTGATAGTAATAAAAATCATGTGAATTACTTATTTAATAATAGATATTATTATGTGAACTTCTCCATGTAGTAAAGAGACCCCGTTTGAATTAGTTCATATACCCGAGCGACTGCTGTAATTAGAGAAATTACATTTATTTTTCAAAATTTTCCCCACTGCATTCCTTGTGAAGCGGATAAACTAAATATTTGCCCTTGTAAAAGCTTCTTAGAAATACATACTTCTTAAATACTGCTATTATTTCATTTGACACTGTCCAAACAAAACTCTACCAAGTAGCCTACTTATTGTTTTAATACAGACCATTTTTTCCACTGGCCAAATCGCGTTGTTAATAAACGTTTACCCACTTGTTAAAGTTAAATTTCGTCCAACTACTTTTGCACTCTTAAGTAACCAAAAGTATATTTTATGTATGTATGTGTGTATGTGGTGTTTAAAAAATCCTTGGCTAATGTCGCTTCTACGTAATTCATCACTTAAAGTCATTTAACACACGTGAGTGTAAGAATGAATTCAGCTAGTGAGTTTGTATGTACATACATGTCCCTTCTTCTTTAGCAAATATGTACGTACATTTTGAAAATATTTTTTCGTTGTTGTTAATAAATTTTGCCAAAATAACAAAAAAAATAAAAGAAATTAAAGAAAAGAAGAGTCAAGGAAAACTATTTCACATTTTATAAATTTGCGACCTATGTCACTGCTGATTTTAAAAAGTACACTTAAACTTAAAGGCATAAGTGTGCGAAGAAAGCCTTTGTTTTAGCAGGGAAGTGGAGAAAGGCTGTGAAGAAGAATAATTAATGATTTTCCTTTAAGAAGAATTATGGGGTGTGATAAAATGTTTCCAATGCAGTATAAATGTTAAAAACTAAAAAGTTTTGTGTTTTTTGTTTTTTCAGTTGTCTGCAAATATTTTTTAATTTATAGCTTTTGGGGTTGTGGTATGAGTACACTCGAAAATCATATGAAAGTGTTTAATATTAATTATTAATATGTAGTAGTAATTGAGTTTCTATGTTATATGTGAAAAACTTTGTAACTATTTAAAATATTTATAAACCTTTTATTAAACACATGGCAAGTAAGGGTAAATCGTTTATGTTGTCTACACTTTCAGTAAAACAATTCAGAAAAAAAAAAATGAAAAACAATGAGCTGGAAATGCACATAATACTTTTCTTTAAAAATTGCAAACAAGCCTTAAGCTTTGTACAGACAGTTGCCAGATCTTACAACGTTGTCCGAAAAATGTTCAGAAAATGTTTAACAACCGTGTGAACTTAAAATTTTTATCTTCCAACGTTGTAAGGAAAAGCATTGACAATTTACCTTTTGTTAACAATTTTTCAATGTCAGAGCATTGCTAGCACATTGCTAGATCTGACTCTATCTGACGTCTATACATAGCATTATGAAATCATCTCAAATTATGTTACACAATTAAGCTTGAGGTTTTAACGTCAAATGTTTAAAACTGTCGATCTACTCAAAAATAACTGGGGGGTTACTCTCTACTGCGCTGCGAAAGAAAAATGAAACGTAATCGGACAATTGGTACCCTTTATTGCGTTTTCGTATTTTCTCTTCGTCCGTTAAGCGCAAATCTCTTGCAATAACACAATATCAAACGCAAAGGGAACGCATCATGTAAGTAAGCAAAAACACGAACTGCACAAAAAATGTTTTTAAAATGTTTTGATTTACAAGTTTTGACATTTAATTTTATCATTTTTTTTGTCAATTTATCCAATTTATTTATTTCAATTTAATGTACATTCTTCGCTATTGTTTACTTTGTTGTACCAGTGTTGCTACTTTTTCAAATATTTTGTGAAAGCGTTTGCGTGAACGATACAGAGTACCAATTTGTACTCTTATCGCATTTACCTTTCGCATCGCAATAGAGAGTAACCCCCCTGTAAAATAATAAATAAGGAGAACAGTAGTAGTTCTTGACTATAGAAATATAGCAGCGATATGTAACAAATATACGGCACAGGTAGATCGAAATGTTGTGCAACAGTTAATGCCATCCCTCAAAACACTCATTTTTCTAAGAGGAAATTAATTTTAGTTTCTTCCTTTAGCTTTGCTTATACATAAATAAATAAGTATCAAGTTGTGGTTCGAAAATACTTATTAGCTTTAATTCTTACATAAATGATTAAAACATTTATGTGACCTTATTTTATATAGACAATTGCATTTTTTTCTAAATTCTATAAGCCAAACTACTTTTATCATACAAATAACATTATCGTACTAACAACAACTAACGTTATCGTTATTAATCAAAATACTGTTAAGGTTAAACTATGAAAGTAATCTAAATTAGCGTTAAAGTTTCGAACCATTTTTAACAACTTGTTAGAAAAGTTATTGAGACTATATTACAAGTAAAGTACTCTAAGAAAAGGCTAAAGTCACTTTTTTAAAGAAATTTAAAAATTCCCAACAAAAATGTTTTAGAAAATCTCTATAACCAATTATACTATTAAAAGTTAATTTCGAGTGTAATATCAATAAAATGCATAGAAATAAGTCGAGGGTGTACTGACCGATTAAATGCATTAAGCAAATATTATTTTACAAAGATTTTGCATAAATTGCTTTTTATTAATTTTTTTTAATTAAATTTTAAGACTATTTCATAATTCAGCTTATTTTTATTATTATGTTTTATACTTTTCATTTACACTCTTTTATTTATAAAAAAGAATTTCCTATTAATATACGTATTTACATATTTTTACACACACACATACGTATTCCTTTTTATTATTAAATCACGTTTTTTTAAATTTAATGGTTAAATTTCTAGTAAAAACTTTTATTACAAACAGTTTTTTTAACTTATTTTGTAGCCGTTTTCTTTTTTGTCTAAACGTGTTTTATATTTGCCAAAATCCATCCGTTGCATTTGCCGTCTATTAAGAAACTAAAACTGATTTTCTAGCTAAAACAATTATGGTCAAAAAACAGGG